>CAXAJV010000051.1:20000-4820000 GCA_963969225.1 Xylocopa violacea
AGTTTAGGTTAGGCTAGAATCCTTCGCGGCCGCCGAAGGCGGACGCCCATATTCGCGATTCTGGATCTTAAACTAACCTAACCCAACCTAACCTGACCTAACCCAACCTAACCTAACCTAAAAAAAAAAAAAAAAAAAAAACAAAGTAAGTTTAGGTTAGGCTAGAATCCTTCGCGGCCGCCGAAGGCGGACGCCCATATTCGCGATTCTGGATCTTAAACTAACCTAACCCAACCTAACCTGACCTAACCCAACCTAACCTGACCTAACCCAACCTAACCTAAAAAAAAAAAAAAAAAAAAAAAAAAACAAAGTAAGTTTAGGTTAGGCTAGAATCCTTCGCGGCCGCCGAAGGCGGACGCCCATATTCGCGATTCTGGATCTTAAACTAACCTAACCCAACCTAACCTGACCTAACCCAACCTAACCTGACCTAACCCAACCTAACCTAAAAAAAAAAAAAAAAAAAAAAAAAAAAAACAAAGTAAGTTTAGGTTAGGCTAGAATCCTTCGCGGCCGCCGAAGGCGGACGCCCATATTCGCGATTCTGGATCTTAAACTAACCTAACCCAACCTAACCTGACCTAACCCAACCTAACCTGACCTAACCCAACCTAACCTAAAAAAAAAAAAAAAAAAAAAAAAAAAAACAAAGTAAGTTTAGGTTAGGCTAGAATCCTTCGCGGCCGCCGAAGGCGGACGCCCATATTCGCGATTCTGGATCTTAAACTAACCTAACCCAACCTAACCTGACCTAACCCAACCTAACCTAACCTAAAAAAAAAAAAAAAAAAAAAACAAAGTAAGTTTAGGTTAGGCTAGAATCCTTCGCGGCCGCCGAAGGCGGACGCCCATATTCGCGATTCTGGATCTTAAACTAACCTAACCCAACCTAACCTGACCTAACCCAACCTAACCTGACCTAACCCAACCTAACCTAAAAAAAAAAAAAAAAAAAAAAAAAAAACAAAGTAAGTTTAGGTTAGGCTAGAATCCTTCGCGGCCGCCGAAGGCGGACGCCCATATTCGCGATTCTGGATCTTAAACTAACCTAACCCAACCTAACCTGACCTAACCCAACCTAACCTGACCTAACCCAACCTAACCTAAAAAAAAAAAAAAAAAAAAAAAAAAAAACAAAGTAAGTTTAGGTTAGGCTAGAATCCTTCGCGGCCGCCGAAGGCGGACGCCCATATTCGCGATTCTGGATCTTAAACTAACCTAACCCAACCTAACCTGACCTAACCCAACCTAACCTGACCTAACCCAACCTAACCTAAAAAAAAAAAAAAAAAAAAAAAAAAAAAACAAAGTAAGTTTAGGTTAGGCTAGAATCCTTCGCGGCCGCCGAAGGCGGACGCCCATATTCGCGATTCTGGATCTTAAACTAACCTAACCCAACCTAACCTGACCTAACCCAACCTAACCTGACCTAACCCAACCTAACCTAAAAAAAAAAAAAAAAAAAAAAAAAAAAAACAAAGTAAGTTTAGGTTAGGCTAGAATCCTTCGCGGCCGCCGAAGGCGGACGCCCATATTCGCGATTCTGGATCTTAAACTAACCTAACCCAACCTAACCTGACCTAACCCAACCTAACCTAACCTAAAAAAAAAAAAAAAAAAAAACAAAGTAAGTTTAGGTTAGGCTAGAATCCTTCGCGGCCGCCGAAGGCGGACGCCCATATTCGCGATTCTGGATCTTAAACTAACCTAACCCAACCTAACCTGACCTAACCCAACCTAACCTGACCTAACCCAACCTAACCTAAAAAAAAAAAAAAAAAAAAAAAAAAAACAAAGTAAGTTTAGGTTAGGCTAGAATCCTTCGCGGCCGCCGAAGGCGGACGCCCATATTCGCGATTCTGGATCTTAAACTAACCTAACCCAACCTAACCTGACCTAACCCAACCTAACCTGACCTAACCCAACCTAACCTAAAAAAAAAAAAAAAAAAAAAAAAAAAAACAAAGTAAGTTTAGGTTAGGCTAGAATCCTTCGCGGCCGCCGAAGGCGGACGCCCATATTCGCGATTCTGGATCTTAAACTAACCTAACCCAACCTAACCTGACCTAACCCAACCTAACCTGACCTAACCCAACCTAACCTAAAAAAAAAAAAAAAAAAAAAAAAAAAAAACAAAGTAAGTTTAGGTTAGGCTAGAATCCTTCGCGGCCGCCGAAGGCGGACGCCCATATTCGCGATTCTGGATCTTAAACTAACCTAACCCAACCTAACCTGACCTAACCCAACCTAACCTGACCTAACCCAACCTAACCTAAAAAAAAAAAAAAAAAAAAAAAAAAAAAACAAAGTAAGTTTAGGTTAGGCTAGAATCCTTCGCGGCCGCCGAAGGCGGACGCCCATATTCGCGATTCTGGATCTTAAACTAACCTAACCCAACCTAACCTGACCTAACCCAACCTAACCTGACCTAACCCAACCTAACCTAAAAAAAAAAAAAAAAAAAAAAAAAAAAAACAAAGTAAGTTTAGGTTAGGCTAGAATCCTTCGCGGCCGCCGAAGGCGGACGCCCATATTCGCGATTCTGGATCTTAAACTAACCTAACCCAACCTAACCTGACCTAACCCAACCTAACCTAACCTAAAAAAAAAAAAAAAAAAAAAACAAAGTAAGTTTAGGTTAGGCTAGAATCCTTCGCGGCCGCCGAAGGCGGACGCCCATATTCGCGATTCTGGATCTTAAACTAACCTAACCCAACCTAACCTGACCTAACCCAACCTAACCTGACCTAACCCAACCTAACCTAAAAAAAAAAAAAAAAAAAAAAAAAAACAAAGTAAGTTTAGGTTAGGCTAGAATCCTTCGCGGCCGCCGAAGGCGGACGCCCATATTCGCGATTCTGGATCTTAAACTAACCTAACCCAACCTAACCTGACCTAACCCAACCTAACCTGACCTAACCCAACCTAACCTAAAAAAAAAAAAAAAAAAAAAAAAAAAACAAAGTAAGTTTAGGTTAGGCTAGAATCCTTCGCGGCCGCCGAAGGCGGACGCCCATATTCGCGATTCTGGATCTTAAACTAACCTAACCCAACCTAACCTGACCTAACCCAACCTAACCTGACCTAACCCAACCTAACCTAAAAAAAAAAAAAAAAAAAAAAAAAAAAAACAAAGTAAGTTTAGGTTAGGCTAGAATCCTTCGCGGCCGCCGAAGGCGGACGCCCATATTCGCGATTCTGGATCTTAAACTAACCTAACCCAACCTAACCTGACCTAACCCAACCTAACCTAACCTAAAAAAAAAAAAAAAAAAAAACAAAGTAAGTTTAGGTTAGGCTAGAATCCTTCGCGGCCGCCGAAGGCGGACGCCCATATTCGCGATTCTGGATCTTAAACTAACCTAACCCAACCTAACCTGACCTAACCCAACCTAACCTGACCTAACCCAACCTAACCTAAAAAAAAAAAAAAAAAAAAAAAAAAAAACAAAGTAAGTTTAGGTTAGGCTAGAATCCTTCGCGGCCGCCGAAGGCGGACGCCCATATTCGCGATTCTGGATCTTAAACTAACCTAACCCAACCTAACCTGACCTAACCCAACCTAACCTAACCTAAAAAAAAAAAAAAAAAAAAAACAAAGTAAGTTTAGGTTAGGCTAGAATCCTTCGCGGCCGCCGAAGGCGGACGCCCATATTCGCGATTCTGGATCTTAAACTAACCTAACCCAACCTAACCTGACCTAACCCAACCTAACCTGACCTAACCCAACCTAACCTAAAAAAAAAAAAAAAAAAAAAAAAAAACAAAGTAAGTTTAGGTTAGGCTAGAATCCTTCGCGGCCGCCGAAGGCGGACGCCCATATTCGCGATTCTGGATCTTAAACTAACCTAACCCAACCTAACCTGACCTAACCCAACCTAACCTGACCTAACCCAACCTAACCTAAAAAAAAAAAAAAAAAAAAAAAAAAAACAAAGTAAGTTTAGGTTAGGCTAGAATCCTTCGCGGCCGCCGAAGGCGGACGCCCATATTCGCGATTCTGGATCTTAAACTAACCTAACCCAACCTAACCTGACCTAACCCAACCTAACCTGACCTAACCCAACCTAACCTAAAAAAAAAAAAAAAAAAAAAAAAAAAAAACAAAGTAAGTTTAGGTTAGGCTAGAATCCTTCGCGGCCGCCGAAGGCGGACGCCCATATTCGCGATTCTGGATCTTAAACTAACCTAACCCAACCTAACCTGACCTAACCCAACCTAACCTAACCTAAAAAAAAAAAAAAAAAAAAACAAAGTAAGTTTAGGTTAGGCTAGAATCCTTCGCGGCCGCCGAAGGCGGACGCCCATATTCGCGATTCTGGATCTTAAACTAACCTAACCCAACCTAACCTGACCTAACCCAACCTAACCTGACCTAACCCAACCTAACCTAAAAAAAAAAAAAAAAAAAAAAAAAAACAAAGTAAGTTTAGGTTAGGCTAGAATCCTTCGCGGCCGCCGAAGGCGGACGCCCATATTCGCGATTCTGGATCTTAAACTAACCTAACCCAACCTAACCTGACCTAACCCAACCTAACCTGACCTAACCCAACCTAACCTAAAAAAAAAAAAAAAAAAAAAAAAAAACAAAGTAAGTTTAGGTTAGGCTAGAATCCTTCGCGGCCGCCGAAGGCGGACGCCCATATTCGCGATTCTGGATCTTAAACTAACCTAACCCAACCTAACCTGACCTAACCCAACCTAACCTGACCTAACCCAACCTAACCTAAAAAAAAAAAAAAAAAAAAAAAAAAACAAAGTAAGTTTAGGTTAGGCTAGAATCCTTCGCGGCCGCCGAAGGCGGACGCCCATATTCGCGATTCTGGATCTTAAACTAACCTAACCCAACCTAACCTGACCTAACCCAACCTAACCTGACCTAACCCAACCTAACCTAAAAAAAAAAAAAAAAAAAAAAAAAAAAACAAAGTAAGTTTAGGTTAGGCTAGAATCCTTCGCGGCCGCCGAAGGCGGACGCCCATATTCGCGATTCTGGATCTTAAACTAACCTAACCCAACCTAACCTGACCTAACCCAACCTAACCTAACCTAAAAAAAAAAAAAAAAAAAAAACAAAGTAAGTTTAGGTTAGGCTAGAATCCTTCGCGGCCGCCGAAGGCGGACGCCCATATTCGCGATTCTGGATCTTAAACTAACCTAACCCAACCTAACCTGACCTAACCCAACCTAACCTGACCTAACCCAACCTAACCTAAAAAAAAAAAAAAAAAAAAAAAAAAACAAAGTAAGTTTAGGTTAGGCTAGAATCCTTCGCGGCCGCCGAAGGCGGACGCCCATATTCGCGATTCTGGATCTTAAACTAACCTAACCCAACCTAACCTGACCTAACCCAACCTAACCTGACCTAACCCAACCTAACCTAAAAAAAAAAAAAAAAAAAAAAAAAAACAAAGTAAGTTTAGGTTAGGCTAGAATCCTTCGCGGCCGCCGAAGGCGGACGCCCATATTCGCGATTCTGGATCTTAAACTAACCTAACCCAACCTAACCTGACCTAACCCAACCTAACCTGACCTAACCCAACCTAACCTAAAAAAAAAAAAAAAAAAAAAAAAAAACAAAGTAAGTTTAGGTTAGGCTAGAATCCTTCGCGGCCGCCGAAGGCGGACGCCCATATTCGCGATTCTGGATCTTAAACTAACCTAACCCAACCTAACCTGACCTAACCCAACCTAACCTGACCTAACCCAACCTAACCTAAAAAAAAAAAAAAAAAAAAAAAAAAACAAAGTAAGTTTAGGTTAGGCTAGAATCCTTCGCGGCCGCCGAAGGCGGACGCCCATATTCGCGATTCTGGATCTTAAACTAACCTAACCCAACCTAACCTGACCTAACCCAACCTAACCTGACCTAACCCAACCTAACCTAAAAAAAAAAAAAAAAAAAAAAAAAAAAACAAAGTAAGTTTAGGTTAGGCTAGAATCCTTCGCGGCCGCCGAAGGCGGACGCCCATATTCGCGATTCTGGATCTTAAACTAACCTAACCCAACCTAACCTGACCTAACCCAACCTAACCTAACCTAAAAAAAAAAAAAAAAAAAAACAAAGTAAGTTTAGGTTAGGCTAGAATCCTTCGCGGCCGCCGAAGGCGGACGCCCATATTCGCGATTCTGGATCTTAAACTAACCTAACCCAACCTAACCTGACCTAACCCAACCTAACCTGACCTAACCCAACCTAACCTAAAAAAAAAAAAAAAAAAAAAAAAAAACAAAGTAAGTTTAGGTTAGGCTAGAATCCTTCGCGGCCGCCGAAGGCGGACGCCCATATTCGCGATTCTGGATCTTAAACTAACCTAACCCAACCTAACCTGACCTAACCCAACCTAACCTGACCTAACCCAACCTAACCTAAAAAAAAAAAAAAAAAAAAAAAAAAACAAAGTAAGTTTAGGTTAGGCTAGAATCCTTCGCGGCCGCCGAAGGCGGACGCCCATATTCGCGATTCTGGATCTTAAACTAACCTAACCCAACCTAACCTGACCTAACCCAACCTAACCTAACCTAAAAAAAAAAAAAAAAAAAAACAAAGTAAGTTTAGGTTAGGCTAGAATCCTTCGCGGCCGCCGAAGGCGGACGCCCATATTCGCGATTCTGGATCTTAAACTAACCTAACCCAACCTAACCTGACCTAACCCAACCTAACCTGACCTAACCCAACCTAACCTAAAAAAAAAAAAAAAAAAAAAAAAAAACAAAGTAAGTTTAGGTTAGGCTAGAATCCTTCGCGGCCGCCGAAGGCGGACGCCCATATTCGCGATTCTGGATCTTAAACTAACCTAACCCAACCTAACCTGACCTAACCCAACCTAACCTGACCTAACCCAACCTAACCTAAAAAAAAAAAAAAAAAAAAAAAAAAAAAACAAAGTAAGTTTAGGTTAGGCTAGAATCCTTCGCGGCCGCCGAAGGCGGACGCCCATATTCGCGATTCTGGATCTTAAACTAACCTAACCCAACCTAACCTGACCTAACCCAACCTAACCTGACCTAACCCAACCTAACCTAAAAAAAAAAAAAAAAAAAAAAAAAAAAAAACAAAGTAAGTTTAGGTTAGGCTAGAATCCTTCGCGGCCGCCGAAGGCGGACGCCCATATTCGCGATTCTGGATCTTAAACTAACCTAACCCAACCTAACCTGACCTAACCCAACCTAACCTAACCTAAAAAAAAAAAAAAAAAAAAAACAAAGTAAGTTTAGGTTAGGCTAGAATCCTTCGCGGCCGCCGAAGGCGGACGCCCATATTCGCGATTCTGGATCTTAAACTAACCTAACCCAACCTAACCTGACCTAACCCAACCTAACCTGACCTAACCCAACCTAACCTAAAAAAAAAAAAAAAAAAAAAAAAAAACAAAGTAAGTTTAGGTTAGGCTAGAATCCTTCGCGGCCGCCGAAGGCGGACGCCCATATTCGCGATTCTGGATCTTAAACTAACCTAACCCAACCTAACCTGACCTAACCCAACCTAACCTGACCTAACCCAACCTAACCTAAAAAAAAAAAAAAAAAAAAAAAAAAACAAAGTAAGTTTAGGTTAGGCTAGAATCCTTCGCGGCCGCCGAAGGCGGACGCCCATATTCGCGATTCTGGATCTTAAACTAACCTAACCCAACCTAACCTGACCTAACCCAACCTAACCTGACCTAACCCAACCTAACCTAAAAAAAAAAAAAAAAAAAAAAAAAAACAAAGTAAGTTTAGGTTAGGCTAGAATCCTTCGCGGCCGCCGAAGGCGGACGCCCATATTCGCGATTCTGGATCTTAAACTAACCTAACCCAACCTAACCTGACCTAACCCAACCTAACCTGACCTAACCCAACCTAACCTAAAAAAAAAAAAAAAAAAAAAAAAAAAAAACAAAGTAAGTTTAGGTTAGGCTAGAATCCTTCGCGGCCGCCGAAGGCGGACGCCCATATTCGCGATTCTGGATCTTAAACTAACCTAACCCAACCTAACCTGACCTAACCCAACCTAACCTAACCTAAAAAAAAAAAAAAAAAAAAACAAAGTAAGTTTAGGTTAGGCTAGAATCCTTCGCGGCCGCCGAAGGCGGACGCCCATATTCGCGATTCTGGATCTTAAACTAACCTAACCCAACCTAACCTGACCTAACCCAACCTAACCTGACCTAACCCAACCTAACCTAAAAAAAAAAAAAAAAAAAAAAAAAAAACAAAGTAAGTTTAGGTTAGGCTAGAATCCTTCGCGGCCGCCGAAGGCGGACGCCCATATTCGCGATTCTGGATCTTAAACTAACCTAACCCAACCTAACCTGACCTAACCCAACCTAACCTGACCTAACCCAACCTAACCTAAAAAAAAAAAAAAAAAAAAAAAAAACAAAGTAAGTTTAGGTTAGGCTAGAATCCTTCGCGGCCGCCGAAGGCGGACGCCCATATTCGCGATTCTGGATCTTAAACTAACCTAACCCAACCTAACCTGACCTAACCCAACCTAACCTGACCTAACCCAACCTAACCTAAAAAAAAAAAAAAAAAAAAAAAAAAACAAAGTAAGTTTAGGTTAGGCTAGAATCCTTCGCGGCCGCCGAAGGCGGACGCCCATATTCGCGATTCTGGATCTTAAACTAACCTAACCCAACCTAACCTGACCTAACCCAACCTAACCTGACCTAACCCAACCTAACCTAAAAAAAAAAAAAAAAAAAAAAAAAAACAAAGTAAGTTTAGGTTAGGCTAGAATCCTTCGCGGCCGCCGAAGGCGGACGCCCATATTCGCGATTCTGGATCTTAAACTAACCTAACCCAACCTAACCTGACCTAACCCAACCTAACCTGACCTAACCCAACCTAACCTAAAAAAAAAAAAAAAAAAAAAAAAAAACAAAGTAAGTTTAGGTTAGGCTAGAATCCTTCGCGGCCGCCGAAGGCGGACGCCCATATTCGCGATTCTGGATCTTAAACTAACCTAACCCAACCTAACCTGACCTAACCCAACCTAACCTAACCTAAAAAAAAAAAAAAAAAAAACAAAGTAAGTTTAGGTTAGGCTAGAATCCTTCGCGGCCGCCGAAGGCGGACGCCCATATTCGCGATTCTGGATCTTAAACTAACCTAACCCAACCTAACCTGACCTAACCCAACCTAACCTGACCTAACCCAACCTAACCTAAAAAAAAAAAAAAAAAAAAAAAAAAAAAACAAAGTAAGTTTAGGTTAGGCTAGAATCCTTCGCGGCCGCCGAAGGCGGACGCCCATATTCGCGATTCTGGATCTTAAACTAACCTAACCCAACCTAACCTGACCTAACCCAACCTAACCTAACCTAAAAAAAAAAAAAAAAAAAAACAAAGTAAGTTTAGGTTAGGCTAGAATCCTTCGCGGCCGCCGAAGGCGGACGCCCATATTCGCGATTCTGGATCTTAAACTAACCTAACCCAACCTAACCTGACCTAACCCAACCTAACCTGACCTAACCCAACCTAACCTAAAAAAAAAAAAAAAAAAAAAAAAAAACAAAGTAAGTTTAGGTTAGGCTAGAATCCTTCGCGGCCGCCGAAGGCGGACGCCCATATTCGCGATTCTGGATCTTAAACTAACCTAACCCAACCTAACCTGACCTAACCCAACCTAACCTGACCTAACCCAACCTAACCTAACCTAAAAAAAAAAAAAAAAAAAACAAAGTAAGTTTAGGTTAGGCTAGAATCCTTCGCGGCCGCCGAAGGCGGACGCCCATATTCGCGATTCTGGATCTTAAACTAACCTAACCCAACCTAACCTGACCTAACCCAACCTAACCTAACCTAAAAAAAAAAAAAAAAAAAACAAAGTAAGTTTAGGTTAGGCTAGAATCCTTCGCGGCCGCCGAAGGCGGACGCCCATATTCGCGATTCTGGATCTTAAACTAACCTAACCCAACCTAACCTGACCTAACCCAACCTAACCTGACCTAACCCAACCTAACCTAAAAAAAAAAAAAAAAAAAAAAAAAAACAAAGTAAGTTTAGGTTAGGCTAGAATCCTTCGCGGCCGCCGAAGGCGGACGCCCATATTCGCGATTCTGGATCTTAAACTAACCTAACCCAACCTAACCTGACCTAACCCAACCTAACCTGACCTAACCCAACCTAACCTAAAAAAAAAAAAAAAAAAAAAAAAAAAACAAAGTAAGTTTAGGTTAGGCTAGAATCCTTCGCGGCCGCCGAAGGCGGACGCCCATATTCGCGATTCTGGATCTTAAACTAACCTAACCCAACCTAACCTGACCTAACCCAACCTAACCTGACCTAACCCAACCTAACCTAAAAAAAAAAAAAAAAAAAAAAAAAAAACAAAGTAAGTTTAGGTTAGGCTAGAATCCTTCGCGGCCGCCGAAGGCGGACGCCCATATTCGCGATTCTGGATCTTAAACTAACCTAACCCAACCTAACCTAACCTAACCTAACCTAACCTTTTTTTTTTTTTTTTTTTTTTTTTTTTTTACGTGGGGAAATCCTCATGGATCCCCCGGGGCTGGGGAACCCCGGGGGTATGCCGGACTCTTACCGGCTAAAACCCCACGGTGACCTACCTCGGCGCTGCTGGGGAGGGCCCGGGAACTCTGGACGAACACGTCCGGTCCCTCCCCGCGCCGGGGCCCCCTATGGTGACTGAGGGGACCCCCTTCCCGTTGGGAGGGTGGTCGACGATACACCCCCCCATCCGGGGTAACGGGCGGTGACCCGGTCACCCGGCCACCGCCCCCGTCCCGGAGGGCGCGTGCAATGGCTGAGGCGATCCCCCAATCGCCCCAGCCGCGCCCCCCGGACGACCCCCGTGCAAAGACGTGGGGCACGACCCCCACCGAGGTGAGGGTCCTCCCCGCACGGGCGTCGCCGACGCCTCGGGCCAGGCTTGGCCCGGTTCGACTGGGAGCCCCGGGTGCGTCACACCCGATACCGTGGCCCAGCTAAGTGCTGGGACCACGGCCCCTGGGGCCTAAGTGCCACCACCGTGGCACGCTGGGTGCGCGGCGGAGGTGGCGAAGTCCCGCTCCCCGAAGGGTTCTTAGGAGCGACCCCCGCCCGAAGGCGAGAGTCCCCCCCGTGGAGCAGGGCGGGGCAAACGTGCAAGACGCCGACCCCGCAGGCGACGCCGAGCAGGGAGCAGATGCTCCCTTGAGCGCTCGGCGGCCTCCTTCGCGACCATGACCTCCTCGCAAAAGGAGATCATGGCCTGCCAGACGCTCCCGCTACCGACCATCCGAGACAGGATGGTCGGCAGCGAGAGGTCCGGACCCACCTCCGCCGCTAAGGCCCGACGCGGCACCTCCCAGGCTGGACACTCCATGAGGGTGTGCCGCGCCGAGTCCATCGCGGCGCCACAGTGGTGGCACCGCGGGTCCGCCTCGCGACCGATCCGGCACAGGTACCGACCGAAACACCCGTGGTCGGTCAGCACCTGTGTGGCTCGGAACGTCAGTCGCCCGGAGCTACGGCCCACCCATCTATCCAAGACGGGCAGGACCGCCCCGACGGTCCAATGGTCCCTATAACGGGATAACTCCTGCTTCCACGATGACAATGTGGACCGCCGGGCCTGGAGCCTCAGCTCGTCCCTGTCCTCCCCTGGCGGGTTGGAGTCCTGGCGGGCAAGGCGAAGATGCCTATAGACATAGGCATCCTCACCCGCCAGGAGCTCCAGAGGTGGTAAACCCGCCAGGGCGGTGGCCGCCTCGTAGGACACCGTACGGTACCCCCTAATGACGCGTATTGCGGCGCGTCGCCACTCCCTTCGGAGGAGCGTCTTGCTCCCCCGGCTGGCCGCTAAGGCGTCGGCCCAGATGGGGGCACCGTACAGTGCCACGGACTTGACGACCCCACAATAGAGGCGGCGCACCCGCTCGTCCGGACCACCAAGGTTGGGCATGATGCGACTCAGGTGAGTCACGAGGCTACCCAACCTGGCGGCCAGACGAGCGAAGTGCGGGACGAAGCTCCAGGAGCTGTCCAGGTGGACACCAAGATACTTAATGTCGGTGGCCACCTGGACGTCGGACGACCCGATCCTCACCAGGCTATGGGGTGGAGTGCCCCTCTTGCGACCCTCGAAGAGGACGATTTCCGTCTTCTGAGGGGACAACTCCAACCCCATGCCCCGGATCCGCGAGGCCACGGCCGCAACTGCGACCTCCGCACGGCGGATGGTCCTCCCACGGTCCCCGCCGGTGGCTAACACCATTGTGTCATCGGCGTAACACGTCAAGTGTACGCCGACCGGCAGGGACACCCGCAGAGCCGCGTCGTACCCCAGGTTCCACAACAGTGGGCCCAAGACGGACCCCTGGGGCACTCCACGGTTTATCTGTCGCCTGACAGACCCATCGCGGCCACCGTAAACGATGGCCCTGTCCCGGAGGTAGTCTCCGACCACCATCCGCAGGTAGAGGGGCACCTCGTGACTTTCGAGGGCCCCGCGGATGGCCGCCCAGGAGAGGGAGTTAAAGGCATTCTTTATATCCAGAGAAACTGCCAGTGCTACCCCTCCCCCGGACGTGGCCGAGTCCGAGAGGGACTTGACGCGATGAATAGCGTCGATGGTCGATCGTCCCTCCCGGAAGCCAAACTGGCACTCGGCCAGGTCGGGTCCATCACGGGACAGGTGCTGGACGAGGCGCTTGTGAACAATACGTTCGAATAACTTCCCCACCTCGTCCAGCAACACGATGGGCCTGTAGGCGGCAGGCGACTCTGCGGGCCTGTTGTCCTTGCGAAGGAGGACCATCCGCCCTGTTTTCCACCTCGGTGGAAGGGTCCCCGTCTGCAAACAGGCTGTAAAGAGCCTGCGCAGACGGGGCCCGAGGACGCTGAGCGCCAAGACCCAGGCGCGGCCGGGGATGCCGTCGGGGCCGGGGGCGGTGTTACGTGCCCCCATGCGTTTGACAGCCCCGGCCAACTCCTCTTCGGACACCTCCCACTCCTGGGACCATAAAACACGGTCCGGTGGTGGAGCGGGGGCCGACACCCCCCCGTCAGGGAACAGAGTGCCGACCACCCGCTCCAGGAGTGGGGGGTCCATCGTCTCCGTGAGGGGAGGCGCCCATGGACGAAGTTTGTCCATCACAAGACGATATGGGCGCCCCCATGGGTCCTCACGGAGTGTGTCGAGGAGTCCGTCCCAGGCCTGAGCCTTGGCGCTCCTGATGGCCAGCTGCAGCCGCTTCGTGAGTTCACGATAGTCGGCATACAGCTGCGCCGTTCTCGCCGCGTCGGAGTTACGCCGACGCCTCGCCCGGGTGTACTGGCGGCGAGCGACTCCGCACTCCTCGCGGAGACGCTGTATAACGTCGCTCCACCAGTACACCGGGCGGCGGGGCGGATTGGCGCGGACACGTGGCATCGCCACGTCGCAAACTGCCGACATGGCGTCCGCGAACCAATCCGCCTCCTCCGAGACCTCCACTGGCCCAGCCGGAACTTCCGGCCAGGCCACTGCGAGAACGGCCGCCATCAGGGCGTCCTCATCCATGCCCTTCAGGGCCCACCTCCGTGGGTGGTGGGCTGCTGGGCGGGTCGGGGGAGGCGTGGAGACATCCATGCGGATATATACATGGTCTGACAGTGTCTCCACGTCGTCGACCCTCCACCCCGACACACGGCGCGCGGCCAGGGCGTTAGCGAAAGATAGATCCACTATACTTTCGCCCTGGTACCGCACGCACGTGCTGGCCGAGCCCCGGTTCAACAACCGGAGACCCATGCCAGCCGCCCAGTCCAGCACCGAGTGGCCCCTCTGGTCCGTCCTCGGGGAGTGCCACGCGGATGCGTGAGCATTGAAGTCCCCGAGGACGAGTACTGGACGAGCTGCGTGCAATGAAACGACGTTCTGCAGCTCGTCCAGTAGGGAGTCGAAACGACTGAGGGACCAACTCGGTGGAGCGTAGACGCCCACCACCACACAACCCGCCCAGTCGACCGCCACGAATCCATGGCCGCGCATAAGTGGCGCTATTGGCCGGATCCGTGACGGGACCGACTGGGCGATCACCACGGAGCCGTCCAAGTCTCCAACCCAGGACGGGCGTTGGAGAACCCGGTACGGCTCCGCGGCTACGACCAACTCAACCACGCCGCCGCAAAGACTATGAGACATCAAGTCTTGGGCGGCGACGGCGTGGTTGAGGTTGGTCTGGATGATCTGACCGCGGGGAGGCATGAACTTTAGGCCGTGTCCATGGCCTCCCCCCGGCCAGAGTCATCCAGTGGAGCGGTTTTAGCGCACCGCTCCGCCTCCTCTCCAGTGTCCATCGCAGGAACTCCCACGGTGGAGGGTGATGCGGATGCACCACCCCCGCTGGAACCTCCCACGGTGGAGGGTGATGCCGGTGCACCACCCCCGCTGGAACCTCCCACGTTGGAGGGTGATGCAGCCGCACCACCCCCTTGATGGACACTGGAGAGTTGGCTCCTCTTCTTCACGTCTCCTCCCTTCTTGGCTGGGCGGGCCTTCGGTGGGGAGCAAGTTTTGCTCCCCATGCGATGGTCGGCGGGCCGCCCGGCCTCCTTGCACAAAGTGCAAACCGGGGCGGCCGCCGTACATTGGCCCGCCTGGTGGCCGGTTTCGCCGCACCTGTAGCACTGGTGCGACCGGTCCACCTCCGCAGTGCACCGCTGCTGGACATGACCATGCTGCCAGCAGCGGTAGCACTGCTCAGGGCGGGGCTTCAGTGCCTCCACTCTAGCGAGGGTCCACCCCACCCTGATGCGACCGGCCGCGACCAGCTTTTTGGCCGCCGCCAGTGGGCACTGCACCCATAGAGTGCCTAGCCCTGTACGTGAAGACCGTACCTGCCCAGTCTTTACGTCCCCTGGTTGGCATCCGCCAACACCAGCGATGGCTTCGGCCACCTCAGCAGGTGTGGCCGAGTCGTCGAGGCCAATGACCCGTAGGTCGGCCTTTTTAACAGGCCTGGTGACGGTGACTGCTTCACCACCTAACGCCTCTCGCAATTTGTCGGCCAAGGCAGAAGCCTTGGCTTCCTTCTCTGGACCGGCGACCTCTAACATGAGGCCACCGGTCCTGGATTTCTTGGGGCGGACATTGTCGATCCCCACGTCCGCCAACTTCACCCTCTGCCTGGCAGCAATCATTACGTCCTTGTATGAGGACTTGCTGCCAGGCTGGAGGGTGAGCACTACCGCCGCCGTGCGCGGTAGCCGGCCCAACGTGGGCTTCTCCAGCCTCTTCTGGGCCTTAGGTGGTGGAGCAGAGTTAGATTGGGCCTTTTTGGCAGCCCTTTGGGCCTTTCTGCCCACCACCTTGGCCCAAGTTCCCTCGTTGGCAGTGGCTATACTCGGTGCCACTGCTTTCTTCAGCGCCTCCTGGCGCGCCACCTCCAATCTTCTAGCGGCCCCGGGCGGTGTCGCCTTCTTCTCCTGCGGGGGTTGGGGTTGGACCGGTTTGCTGTTCTTCCCCTTCCCCCTCTTCTTCTTTTTCTTATCTTTCTTCTTGTCCCCAGTGGCCTGGGTTAGGGTGCCAACTGGGGAGGATTCCTTCCTTTCCGTAGGTGGGAGGAGTTCCTTGCGGAACTCCTCTAACTTTCTATTAACGAGGTCCGCAATTTGTTGGACCATGGCGGACCTCGTAGTCTCCCTGAGTGCCGGGACACTCATTTCGGGGCAGTCACTCCCCGAAGCCCTCAATGGCGAGGCTGGTGCTAGCCTCGGGCGGCTCGCGATCTCCAACTCCGCCATTCTCGTTACAGGCGGGCTCGGAGATCGCCTCTCCAGAGCGGATAATCTCTCCTGCAGGCGTTTATTTTCGGCCTGCAGGGCCTCTAGCTGTGCCTTCAGCGCGGCGATATCATCCCCAGGCTGCGGTTCCGCCGGTCTTATTACTCGTTGGGCGAGTTCCATCGTCACCGCCCTGACAGTCCGTGCACCCACGCGGATGTCACGCTGTATGGTGCCCTTCAGATTTTTTGACTTGGCAGCAGCCAACTCAATCTTATCCGCCTCTTCTAGGGCCCACGCTCCCAAGTCTTCTAGAGGCTTCTTTTTCGCCTCTTCGACGAACGCCTCCATTTCAGGCACGGGGTTGGTAGATCTCCCGGGTGGAGGGATACTACCCGTGCCGCTCCTAATCCCTTCTTCTAACTCAACGAGCTCGATTTCTCGTTGAGCCTCGAGATAGGCCCTCTTGGCCTCGGCTAGGCCGACGTATTCCCCAGTAGTTGGGGGCCGTCCCCTCTTCTTCGATTTGGGACACGCCCGTTCCCTGAGGATCGAAATGTTCGATCTAACAGATCCAACGGACGTGTCGGAATCATAGGAGGCATCCCCCGACTCCTCCACAGCGCCTTTCTCAAGTGCTCGGCTCCTTAACTTGAGCCTCTCCAGCACAACCTGCCCTTGCGAGGCAGTCATCACACTATCCGAGACGATAGTCGGTCTCGGACCTGCGACCTTTCGGGCCCCACTCGGCCCCGCCTTCTCTTCATCGACCCCCCCAATCCCCGGTTTTTTAAAGGTTGAACAATTATCCATACTGTTCCCACGAGTAGGGTCGGAAATAGAAGTCGCCCCTGGCAGAGCCGCCATGCCAGGGGAAGGCAGATACACCCGGGGGGCGCCAGTATCCCCGGGGTTGGTCGCTCGAGACCGGTGCACCCACCGGCCACGCCCAGCCGCGAGGACTGGACGTGCCCCCTCGCCGCGTACCGCAGCTTGAGGCTAGGGACTTTTTATAGAGGTTTATCCCCTCGCGGGCCGGCCAATGAAGGCAAGCCCCCCGCTCCGGCGAAACATGACCACCGGTTTACGGTATTCCGACAGGGGTCACACCACCCCTGCCGAGCTATGGGATCCCGGGGACGCAACTCCCCGTATCACGACCAGAACTGGCCGTGACCCCTGGGATGGAGGCCCGCATCCACCGTTTTCACCCCTCCGCTCCGAGCCTTACCGGCAAGGGAGGCCCCGCCAGGATCCGAAGATCCCACCGGCATCGCCTCGGAGCATCACGAAGGCTACTTGGTATCAACGAAACCCCCGAAAGCCAGAGCCCCGTTAGTCACCGGATGACTCCGGTGTCCAGGTTCCACCACGAGGAGGTGGGGATGGCACATGTTGTTGCAGCTGCAACAACTTCTAGAACCCAACCTAACCTAACCTAACCTTTTTTTTTTTTTTTTTTACGTGGGGAAATCCATCATGGATACCCCGGAGCTGGGGAAGCTCCGGGGTTATGCCGGACTCTTACCGGCTAAAACCCCACGGTGACCTACCTCGGCGCTGCTGGGGAGGGCCCGGGAACTCTGGACGAACACGTCCGGTCCCTCCCCGCGCCGGGGCCCCCTATGGTGAATGAGGGGACCCCCTTCCCGTTGGGAGGGTGGTCGACGATACACCCCCCCATCCGGGGTAACGGGCGGTGACCCGGTCACCCGGCCACCGCCCCCGTCCCGGAGGACGCGTGCAATGGCTGAGGCGATTCCCCAATCGCCCCAGCCGCGCCCCCCGGGCGACCCCCGTGCAAAGACGTGGGGCACGACCCCCACCGAGGTGAGGGTCCTCCCCGCACGGGCGTCGCCGACGCCTCGGGCCAGGCTTGGCCCGGTTCGACTGGGAGCCCCGGGTGCGTCAGACCCGATACCGTGGCCCGGCTAAGTGCCGGGACCACGGCCCCTGGGGCAAAGGTGCCACCACCGTGGCACGCAAGAAGCGCGGCGGAGGTGGCGAAGTCCCGCTCCCCGAAGGGTTCTTAGGAGCGACCCCCACCCTAAGGCAAGGGTCCCCCCCGTGGAGCGGGGCGGGGCAAACGTACAAGACGCCGACCCCGCAGGCGACGCCGAGCAGGGAGCAGAAGCTCCCTTGAGCGCTCGGCGGCCTCCTTCGCGACCATGACCGCCTCGCAAAAGGCGATCATGGCCTGCCAGACGCTCCCGCTACCGACCATCCGAGACAGGATGGTCGGCAGCGAGAGGTCCGGTCCCACCTCCGCCGCTAAGTCCCGACGCGGCACCTCCCAGGCAGGACACTCCATGAGAGTGTGCCGCGCCGAGTCCACCGCGGCGCCACAGTGGTGGCACCGCGGGTCCGCCTCGCGACCGATCCGGCACAGGTACCGACCGAAACACCCGTGGTCGGTCAGCACCTGTGTGGCTCGGAACGTCAGTCGCCCGGAGCTACGGCCCACCCATCTATCCAAGACGGGCTGGACCGCCCCGACGGTCCAATGGTCCCTGTAACGGGATAACTCCTGCTTCCACGATGACAATGTGGACCGCCGGGCCTGGAGCCTCAGCTCGTCCCTGTCCTCCCCTGGCGGGTTGGAGTCCTGGCGGGCAAGGCCAAGATGCCTATAGACATAGGCATCCTCAGCCGCCAGGAACTCCAAAGGTGGTAGACCCGCCAGGGTGGTGGCCGCCTCGTAGGACACCGTACGGTACCCCCTGATGACGCGTATTGCGGCGCGTCGCCACTCCCTGCGGAGGAGCGTCTTGCTCCCCCGGCTGGCCGCTAAGGCGTCGGCCCAGATGGGGGCACCGTACAGTGCCACACTCTTGATGACCCCACAATAGAGGCGGCGCACCCGCTCGTCCGGACCACCAAGGTTGGGCATGATGCGACTCAAGTGAGTCACTAGGCTACCCAACCTGGTGGCCAGACGAGCGAAATGCGGGACGAAGCTCCAGGAGCTGTCCAGGTGGACACCAAGATACTTGATGTCGGTGCCCACCTGGACGTCGGACGACCCGATCCTCACCAGGCCATGGGGTGGAGTGCCCCTCCTACGACCCTCGAAGAAGACGATTTCCGTCTTCTGAGGGGACAACTCCAACCCCATGCCCCGGATCCGCGAGGCGACGGCCGCTACCGCGACCTCCGCCCGGCGGATGGTCCTCCCACGGTCCCTGCCGGTGGCTAACACCATGGTGTCGTCGGCGTAACATGTTAGATGCACGCCGACCGGCAGGGACACCCGCAGAGCCGCGTCGTACCCCAGGTTCCACAAGAGTGGGCCCAAGACGGAACCCTGGGGTACTCCACGGTTGATCTGTCGCCTGACAGACCCATCGCGGCCACCGTAAACGATGGCCCTGTCCCGGAGGTAGTCTCCGACCACCATCCGCAGGTAGAGGGGCACCTCGTGACGTTCGAGGGCCCCGCGGATGGCCGCCCAGGAGAGGGAGTTAAAGGCATTCTTGATGTCTAGAGAGACTGCCAGTGCAACCCCTCCCCCGGACGTGGCCGAGTCCGAGAGGGACTTGACGCGCTGGATCGCGTCGATGGTCGATCGTCCCTCCCGGAAGCCGAACTGGCACTCGGCCAGGTCGGGTCCATCACGGGACAGGTGCTGGACGAGGCGCTTGTGAACAATGCGTTCGAATAGCTTCCCCACCTCGTCCAGCAACACGATGGGCCTGTAGGCGGCAGGCGACTCTGCGGGCCTGTTGTCCTTGCGAAGGAGGACCATCCGCCCGGTCTTCCACCGTGGTGGAAGAGTCCCCGTCTGCAAACAGGCTGTAAACAGCCTGCGCAGACGGGGCCCGAGGACGCTGAGCGCCAAGACCCAGGCGCGGCCGGGGATGCCGTCAGGGCCGGGGGCGGTATTACGCGCCCCCATGCGCTTGACAGCCCCGGCCAACTCCTCTTCGGACACCTCCCACTCCTGGGACCATACAACACGGTCCGGTGGTGGAGCGGGGGCCGACACCTCCCCGTCAGGGAACAAAGTGCCGACCACCCGCTCCAGGAGTGGGGGGTCCATCGTCTCCGTGAGGGGAGGCGCCCATGGACGAAGTTTGTCCATCACAAGACGATATGGGCGCCCCCATGGGTCCTCACGGAGTGAGTCGAGGAGTCCGTCCCAGGCCTGAGCCTTGGCGCTCCTGATGGCCAGCTGCAGCCGCTTCGTGAGTTCACGATAGTCGGCATACAGCTGCGCCGTTCTCGCCGCGTCGGAGTTACGCCGACGCCTCGCCCGGGTGTACTGGCGGCGAGCGACTCCGCACTCCTCGCGGAGACGCTGTATAACGTCGCTCCACCAGTACACTGGGCGGCGGGGCGGATTGGCGCGGACTCGCGGCATCGCCACGTCGCAAATTGCCGACATGGCGTCCGCGAACCAATCCGCCTCCTCCGAGACCTCCACTGGCCCAGCCGGAACTTCCGGCCAGGCCACTGCGAGAACGGCCGCCATCAGTGCGTCCCCATCCATGCCCTTCAGGGCC
Organism: Xylocopa violacea; assembly: GCA_963969225.1. NCBI lineage: Eukaryota > Metazoa > Arthropoda > Insecta > Hymenoptera > Apidae > Xylocopa > Xylocopa violacea. The sequence goes on from CAXAJV010000051.1 coordinate 40,201, forward strand.
CACCTCCGTGGGTGGTGGGCTGGTGGGCGGGTCGGGGGAGGCGTGGAGACATCCATGCGGATGTAGACATGGTCCGACAGTGTCTCCACGTCGTCGACCCTCCACCCCGACACACGGCGCGCGGCCAGGGCATTGGCGAAAGACAAGTCCACTATGCTTTCGCCCTGGTACCGCACGCACGTGCTGGCCGAGCCCCGGTTCAGCAACCGGAGACCCAGGCCAGCCGCCCAGTCCAGCACCGAGTGGCCCCTCTGGTCCGTCCTCGGGGAGTGCCACGCGGATGCGTGAGCATTGAAGTCCCCGAGGACGAGTACTGGACGAGCTGCGTGCAATGACACAACGTTCTGCAGCTCGTCCAGTAATAGGTCAAAGCGACCGAGGGACCAACTCGGAGGCGCGTAGACGCCCACCACCACACAACCCGCCCAGTCGACCGCCACGAATCCATGGCCGCGCATGACAGGCGCTATTGGCCGGATCCGTGACAGGACCGACTGGGCGATCACCACGGAGTCGTCCAAGTCCCCAACCCAGGACGGGCGTTGGAGAACCCGGTACGGCTCCGCGGCTACGACCAACTCAACCACGCCGCCGCAAAGACTTTGAGCCATCAAGTCTTGGGCTGCGACGGCGTGGTTGAGATTGGTCTGGATGATCTGACCGCGGGGAGGCATGAACTTTAGGCCGTGTCCATGGCCTCCCCCCGGCCAGAATCATCCTTGGGAGCGGGTTTGACTGCCCGCTCCGCCTCCTCTCCAGTGTCCATCACTCCTGCTCCCACGGTGGAGGGTGATGCGGATGCACCACCCCCGCTGGAACCTCCCACGGTGGAGGGTGATGCCGGTGCACCACCCCCGCTGGAACCTCCCACGTTGGAGGGTGATGCAGTCGCACCACCCCCTTGATGGACACTGGAGAGTCGGCTCTTCTTCTTCACCTGCGTCACTCCTACCTTCTTGCCAGGGCGGGCCTTTGGTGGGGAGCAAGTCTTACTCCCCATACGATGGTCTGCTGGCCGCCCGGCTTCCTTGCACAATGTGCAAACCGGGGCGGCCGCCGTACATAGGCCCGCCCGGTGGCCCGTTTCGCCGCACCTGTAGCACAGGTGCGACCTGTCTACTTCAGCAGTGCACCGCTGCTGGACATGGCCTATTTGCCAGCAGCGGTAGCACTGCTCTGGGCGGGGCTTTAACACCTCCACCCTGGCAAACACCCAGCCCACTCTGATGCGGCCGGCAGCAACAACCTTCTTGGCCGCTGCCAGTGGGCATTGCACCCATAGGGTGCCAAGTCCACTACGTGAGGACCTAATCTCGCCGGTCCTCACGTCTTCCAGTTGGCAGCCTGCCGTTCCAGCTATGGCTTCGGCCACCTCTACTGGGGTGGCCGATTCGTCAAGACCATAGACCCGAAGGTCGGCCTTCTTTATCGGCCTGGTGACAGTTACGGCATCCCCAGCCAACGCCTCGCGTAACTTGGCCGCCAAGGCGGACGCCTTGGTCTCCTTATCAGGACCGGCGACCTCTAACATGAGGCCGCCGGTCCTGGCTTTCTTGGGGCGGACGTTATCAACCCCAACGTCCTCTAACTTCACCCTCTGCCTGGCAGCAATCATAACATCCTTGTATGAGGACTTGCTGCCAGGCTGGAGGGTGAGTACTACCGCCGCCGTCCGCGGTAGCCGGCCCAACTTGGGCTTCTCCAGCCTCTTTGGGGTCTTAGGTGGTGGGGCAGTGGCAGATTGGGCCTTTTTGGCAGCCCTTTGGGCCTTTCTGCCCACCACCTGGGCCCACGTTCCCTCGTTGGCGGTGGCACCTGAGGATGGAGACGGCGCCACCGCTTTCTTCTTCAGCGCCTCTTGGCGCGCCGCCTCCAGTCTTCTGGCGGCCCCGGATGGGATCGCCTTCTTCTGTGGGGGTTGGGGTTGGACCGGAGTTGTGACGTTGCCCTTCCCCTTCTTCTTCTTCTTTTTCTTCTTCTTGTCCCCGGTGGCCTGTAGTAACGGGCAGGATTCCTCCCTCTTCTTATTTGGGAGGAGTTCCTTCCGGAACTCTTCTAATCTTTCGTTGACGAGGTTCGCAATTTCGCGGACCAAGTCGGACCCCGTCGTCCCGGGTGCCGGGACACCAACCTAACCTAACCTTTTTTTTTTTTTTTTTTTTTACGTGGGGAAATCCATCATGGATACCCCGGAGCTGGGGAAGCTCCGGGGTTATGCCGGACTCTTACCGGCTAAAACCCCACGGTGGCCATCCCTGCACTACCGGGGAGAGTCTGGGATCTCTTGCGAACAACAACCAGACCCTCCCCGTGCAAGGGCGCCAGAAGGGCGCCCGCTTCCCAAAAGTTGGAGGGCTTAGCCTCCCCTACCCAACTAAAGACGGCGTTGTCGGGGCCACGCCGACATCGCCGACCATCCCGGGCCGCGTGCAATGCATCGGCGAACCCCCATTCGCCGATGCTGCAGCCCCGGCGACCGCCTCGCCTTGAAGTACTCGAGTGGAGCGGTGCTCAAACACTCGGCGAGGCGGCCGCCCTCCACCACCGTAGCTCGGGCCCCGGGTGCGCTACTACCCGTACCGCGGCAACAGGTGGTCGGTTGCCGCGGCCCCTGGGGGATGATGTCTCCCGGAAAAGGGAGACATATCGGGGAAGGGCTACTCCTTCGGAGAAGAAGCAGCCCCACCCCGATCAGGCGCAACCGCCTGCCCCTTGGGCACCTTAGTGCCTGCCCTAGAGGGCTCCCCACGCCCGCCCTTTCGGACGGGCGGCTTACAGGCCGAGCTGCCCAAGCGGTGCCCGGACGGCAGACCCAAGTCCGCGCAAAGCGGACAGTTGGGCGCCGCCGCCGGACACCCGGCCTTGTGGCCTGCAGCGCCACACCGATAGCACAGAGTGCTACGGTCCTCGTCGGCAGTGCACCGTGCCCGCACGTGACCGTGCTGGAGGCAGCGGTAGCACTGCAACGGCCGGGGCTTGAGCAGCTCGACCCGAGCTGTTGCCCACCCCACCCGTATCCTATCCCCCTTGGCGAAGAGCTTTTTAGCCCCCGCCAATGGGCATCGCGCCCACACGGTGCCCAATGGGCCGGATCGCTGGATGGTACCAACCACGATCCGGTCCATGGGGCACCCACCCTCCCTCGAAAGAGCCGCCTTCACTTCGATGGCGCGGACCGAGTCCTCAAGGCCGACCACCCTCAGCTCAACGAGCTTCATTGGGCGGCCGACCTTGAGGCCCTTCGGCTCCAGCACCTCCGTGAGGCGGTATGCCAGTTCGTCGGCCTTCTCAGCCCTCCCCTCGCCCTCAACCTCTAAGATGAGGGCCCCGGTCTTGGCCCGCTTGGGCCTCACGGCCTCAATGCCCAGCTCATCGAGAGCAAAGGCGTTACGCGCCGCCAACATAGCGTTGGTGAGCGTCTGGGAGCACCCAGGCGGGACGGTGATAGTCACCGCCTCCGACCTGGGAAGCCTACCCAGACGCACACCCCCCTTCTTCTTATCGGAGCCGGAGCCGGCCTTCGCGGCCGACTTCTTCCCCTTACCCTTCTTCCTCTTAGAGGAGGAAGAGGGAGGGACCGGGGCAGAAGTGGGAGTCTTACGACCCACCACCTCCGCCCAGGAGTCCCCACCCCCGGACTGGGCCCGCACAGCAGACTCAGCCGGAGGAGGGACATTACTCACCCCCCTAGTCCCCCTCTTGCCCCTTCCCTTTTTCCCGGCTTTCGCCGGGCGAGAGGTGGCCGACGGTGGTTGGTCGGGCTGGGCGGCACGGGGAGTACCCGCACCGTCCCCCCTAACCTCCCCCAACGAACCACCCCCCAACGCCAATCCGGAGGCGGGACCCGCCGCTCCCAGGGTGAGGTTCAACTCCCCCCTGAGAGCGGCGAATCTCGCCTCCATCATATCTCCCACCCGGGAGATGATACTCTCCACGTCCAAGCCGCCAGCGGCTGGACCCGTACTCGGGGAGGACCTGCCTCCCCGTGCCCCCGTGATGGGCGGAGATACGCCCCTCGGAGGTTCCACCTCCATTTGGGATTGCTCCCTAGTGGAAGACTCGAGTTGCCTCTTCAGTCTTGCCACTTCTCTCCTTAAGTCTTCGAGTTCGGAGGAGAGCCTATCGTTGGCTTCCTCCAACTCTTTCACTCTACCGTCCCTTTCTGTGCGCAGGATTGCTTCCAGTCCGGCTAACCGGAGGGCCTGCGCACTCTCCCGCAGGCGGTGAACAAACCTGCCACTCAGATTTTTGGATGAGCCGGCCACCCGCTCGACCTCCTTCGAGTGCTCCAAAATTAGAGCACCGAGGTCGGGCGTCGGCCGGTGCCTCATCTGTTCCCGCACTTCCCGCTCATTCGGGAGAGGCTTAGCGCCTTTGCTAGGAGGCGGAGGAGTCCGGGAGGGGTCGGATCGCTCCAACTCCCTCCGGACCGCCTCCTCCTCCCGGCAAAGCTCCATATAGGCGCGCTTCGCCTCCGCCAGCCCCACATACTCCCCCGTTGTAGGGGGCCTGCCCCTCTTTCTTACAACAGGAGGCTCTAACCGACACGAGAGAGAGGCGTCCGAAAACCCGTCCTCGTCGTCAGAGTCCATCCCCAGCGACCAGCGTCCAGCGCTGCCCGCCGCTAAGTCTTTGACGAGACCGGCCAGCGGCCTCGCAAAAGTCCCCCCAGCCCCAGAGGAACCAGTAGCCTTAGACGCCGTGGCCTGGCCCTCCACCACGGACGTCCCACGGTTGCCAGATGACGACGCAGCCGGGCCCGCTTGACCACCCGAAACTGCGCCGGTACTGGAGGTTCCGAGGCCTCCTGCACCGTAAGTTTTCCCTCCTTTATGTCGTGATGCCATGGTTGTTATATATATTCCTCCCCCAACGTGCCCGAGTCGTCAGCAAGTCCCGCCCCGCACCGCTTCCACCTTCTCACCTCTCAACTCCGGGCCTTACCGGCAAGGGAGGCCCTGCCAGGATCCGAAGATCCCGCCGGCATCGCCCCGGAGCATCACTGAGGCTACCTCAGCTTCCGCGATGCACCCTTTTAGTCGCCTCTTACGACAGGCAGGGTATACCCTGGGTGTATTCTGACCCGCACCCAGACGGGGAACCTAACCTAACCTTTTTTTTTTTTTTTTTTACGTGGGGAAATCCTCATGGATCCCCCGGGGCTGGGGAACCCCGGGGGTATGCCGGACTCTTACCGGCTAAAACCCCACGGTGACCTACCTCGGCGCTGCTGGGGAGGGCCCGGGAACTCTGGACGAACACGTCCGGTCCCTCCCCGCGCCGGGGCCCCCTATGGTGACTGAGGGGACCCCCTTCCCGTTGGGAGGGTGGTCGACGATACACCCCCCCATCCGGGGTAGCGGGCGGTGACCCGGTCACCCGGCCACCGCCCCCGTCCCGGAGGGCGCGTGCAATGGCTGAGGCGATCCCCCAATCGCCCCAGCCGCGCCCCCCGGGCGACCCCCGTGCAAAGACGTGGGGCACGACCCCCACCGGAGTGAGGGTCCTCCCCGCACGGGCGTCGCCGACGCCTCGGGCCAGGCTTGGCCCGGTTCGACTGGGAGCCCCGGGTGCGTCACACCCGATACCGTGGCCCGGCTAACAGCCGGAACCACGGCCCCTGGGGCCTAAGTGCCACCACCGTGGCACGCTGGGTGCGCGGCGGAGGTGGCGAAGTCCCGCTCCCCGAAGGGTTCTTAGGAGCGACCCCCACCCGAAGGCGAGAGTCCCCCCCGTGGAGCGGGGCGGGGCAAACGTGCAAGACGCCGACCCCGCAGGCGACGCCGAGCAGGGAGCAGAAGCTCCCTTGAGCGCTCGGCGGCCTCCTTCGCGACCATGACCTCCTCGCAAAAGGAGATCATGGCCTGCCAGACGCTCCCGCTACCGACCATCCGAGACAGGATGGCCGGCAGCGAGAGGTCCGGACCCACCTCCGCCGCTAAGGCCCGACGCGGCACCTCCCAGGCTGGACACTCCATGAGAGTGTGCCGCGCCGAGTCCACCGCGGCGCCACAGTGGTGGCACCGCGGGTCCGCCTCGCGACCGATCCGGCACAGGTACCGACCGAAGCAGCCATGCTCGGTCAGCACCTGTGTGGCTCGGAACGTAAGTCGCCCGGAGCTACGGCCCACCCATCTATCTAAGATGGGCAGGACCGCCCCGACGGTCCAATGGTCCCTGACATGGGACAATAACTCCTTCCACGATTCCATTGTGGACCGCCGGGCCTGGAGCCTCAGCTCGTCCCGATTTAACTCCTCCCCTGGCGGGTTGGAGTCCTGGCGGGCAAGACGAAGGCGCCTGTAGACGTAGGCGTCTTCTGCCGCCAGGAACTCCAAAGGTGGTAGACCCGCCAGGGCGGTGGCCGCCTCGTATGACACCGTACGGTACCCCCTGATGACGCGTATTGCGGCGCGTCGCCATTCCCTCCGGAGGAGTGACTTGCTCCCCCGGCTGGCCGCTAAGGCGTCGGCCCAGATGGGGGCACCGTACAGTGCCACACTCTTCACTACCCCACAGTAGAGGCGGCGCACACGCTCGTCCGGACCACCAAGGTTGGGCATGATGCGGCTCAAGTGAGTCACTAGACTACCCAACCTGGTGGCCAGACGGGAGAAGTGCGGGACGAAGCTCCAGGAGCTGTCCAGGTAGACACCAAGATACTTGATGTCGGTGCCCACCTGGACGTCGGACGACCCGATCCTCACCAGGCTATGGGGTGGAGTGCCCCTCCGGCGACCCTCAAACAAGACGATCTCCGTCTTCTGAGGGGACAACTCCAACCCCATGCCCCGGATCCGCGAGGCGACGGCCGCAACTGCGACCTCCGCCCGGCGGATGGTCCTCCCACGGTCCCTGCCGGTGGCTAACACCATAGTGTCATCGGCGTAACACGTTAAGTGAACGCCGACCGGCAGGGACACCCGCAGAGCCGCGTCGTACCCCAGGTTCCACAACAGTGGGCCCAAGACGGACCCCTGGGGCACTCCACGGTTGATCTGCCGCCTGACAGACCCATCGCGGCCACCGTAGACGATGGCCCTGTCCCGGAGGTAGTCTCCGACCACCATCCGCAGGTAGAGGGGCACCTCGTGACGTTCGAGTGCCCCGCGGATGGCCGCCCAGGAGAGGGAATTAAAGGCGTTCTTTATGTCTAAAGAAATCGCCAGTGCAACCCCTCCCCCGGACGTGGCCGAGTCCGAGAGGGACTTGACGCGCTGGATAGCGTCGATGGTGGAACGTCCCTCCCGGAAGCCGAACTGGCACTCGGCCAGGTCGGGTCCATCACGGGACAGGTGCTGGACGAGGCGCTTGTGAACAATGCGTTCAAAGAGCTTCCCGACCTCGTCCAGCAACACGATGGGCCTGTAGGCGGAAGGCGACTCTGCGGGCCTGTTGTCCTTGCGAAGGAGGACCATCCGCCCGGTCTTCCACCTCAGTGGAAGGGTCCCCGTCTGCAGACAGGTTGTAAACAGCCTGCGCAGACGGGGCCCGAGGACGCTGAGCGCCAAGACCCAGGCGCGGCCGGGGATGCCGTCGGGGCCGGGGGCGGTGTTACGTGCCCCCATGCGTTTGACAGCCCCGGCCAACTCCTCTTCGGACACCTCCCACTCCTGGGACCATAAGGCACGGTCCGGTGGTGGAGCGGGGGCCGACACCTCCCCGTCTGGGAATAGAGTGCCGACCACCCGCTCCAGGAGTGGGGGGTCCATCGTCTCCGTGAGGGGAGGCGCCCATGGACGTAGTTTGTCCATCACAAGACGGTATGGGCGCCCCCATGGGTCCTCACGGAGTGAGTCGAGGAGTCCGTCCCAGGCCTGAGCCTTGGCGCTCCTGATGGCCAGCTGCAGCCGCTTCGTGAGTTCACGATAGTCGGCGTACAGCTGTGCCGTTCTCGCCGCGTCGGAGTTACGCCGACGCCTCGCCCGGGTGTACTGGCGGCGAGCGACTCCGCACTCGTCGCGGAGACGCTGAATGTCAGCGCTCCACCAGCACACCGGGCGGCGGGGCGGATTGGCGCGGACTCGTGGCATCGCCACGTCGCAAACTGCCGACATGGCGTCCGCGAACCAATCCGCCTCCTCCGAGACCTCCACTGGCCCAGCCGGAACTTCCGGCCAGGCCACTGCGAGAACGGCCGCCACCAGGGCGTCCTCATCGATGCCCTTCAGGGCCCACCTGCGTGGGTGGTGGGCTGCTGGGCGGGTCGGGGGAGGCGTGGAGACATCCATGCGTATATACACATGATCTGACAGTGTCTCCACGTCGTCGACCCTCCACCCCGACACACGGCGCGCGGCCAGGGCATTGGCGAAAGACAAGTCCACGATGCTTTCGCCCTGGTACCGCACGCACGTGCTGGCCGAGCCCCGGTTCAACAACCGGAGACCCAAGCCAGCCGCCCAGTCCAACACCGAGTGGCCCCTCTGGTCCGTCCTCGGGGAGTGCCACGCGGATGCGTGAGCATTGAAGTCCCCGAGGACGAGTACTGGACGAGCTGCGTGCAATGAAACAACGTTCTGCAGCTCGTCCAGTAAAATGTCGAAACGACTGAGGGACCAACACCTAACCTTTTTTTTTTTTTTTTTTTTTTTTTTTTTACGTGGGGAAATCCTCATGGATCCCCCGGGGCTGGGGAACCCCGGGGGTATGCCGGACTCCTACCGGCTAAAACCCCACGGTGACCTACCTCGGCGCTGCTGGGGAGGGCCCGGGAACTCTGGACGAACACGTCCGGTCCCTCCCCGCGCCGGGGCCCCCTATGGTGACTGAGGGGACCCCCTTCCCGTTGGGAGGGTGGTCGACGATACACCCCCCCATCCGGGGTAACGGGCGGTGACCCGGTCACCCGGCCACCGCCCCCGTCCCGGAGGACGCGTGCAATGGCTGAGGCGATCCCCCAATCGCCCCAGCCGCGCCCCCCGGGCGACCCCCGTGCAAAGACGTGGGGCACGACCCCCACCGAGGTGAGGGTCCTCCCCGCACGGGCGTCGCCGACGCCTCGGGCCAGGCTTGGCCCGGTTCGACTGGGAGCCCCGGGTGCGTCACACCCGATACCGTGGCCCGGCTAACAGCCGGAACCACGGCCCCTGGGGCCTAAGTGCCACCACCGTGGCACGCTGGGTGCGCGGCGGAGGTGGCGAAGTCCCGCTCCCCGAAGGGTTCTTAGGAGCGACCCCCACCCGAAGGTGAGAGTCCCCCCCGTGGAGCAGGGCGGGGCAAACGTGCAAGACGCCGACCCCGCAGGCGACGCCGAGCAGGGAGCAGAAGCTCCCTTGAGCGCTCGGCGGCCTCCTTCGCGACCATGACCTCCTCGCAGAAGGAGATCATGGCCTGCCAGACGCTCCCGCTACCGACCATCCGAGACAGGATGGCCGGCAGCGAGAGGTCCGGACCCACCTCCGCCGCTAAGGCCCGACGCGGCACCTCCCAGGCAGGACACTCCGTGAGAGTGTGCCGCGCCGAGTCCACCGCGGCGCCACAGTGGTGGCACCGCGGGTCCGCCTCGCGACCGATCCGGCACAGGTACCGACCGAAACACCCGTGGTCGGTCAGCACCTGTGTGGCTCGGAACGTAAGTCGCCCGGAGCTACGGCCCACCCATCTATCTAGGATGGGCAGGACCGCCCCGACGGTCCAATGGTCCCTGACATGGGACAATACCTCCTTCCACGATTCCATTGTGGACCGCCGGGCCTGGAGCCTCAACTCGTCCCTATTTACTTCCTCCCCTGGCGGGTTGGAGTCCTGGCGGGCAAGGCGAAGGCGCCTGTAAACGTAGGTGTCCTCAGCCGCCAGGAACTCCAGAGGTGGTAAACCCGCCAGGGTGGTGGCCGCCTCGTAGGACACCGTACGGTACCCCCGAATGACGCGAATGGCAGCGCGTCTCCACTCCCTCCGGAGGAGCGACTTGCTCCCCCGGCTGGCCGCTAAGGCGTCGGCCCAGATGGGGGCACCGTACAGTGCCACTGACTTAACCACACCGCAGTAGAGGCGGCGCACCCGCTCGTCCGGACCACCAAGGTTGGGCATGATGCGACTTAAATGAGTCACGAGGCTACCCAACCTGGTGGCCAGACGAGCGAAGTGCGGGACGAAGCTCCAGGAGCTGTCCAGGTAGACACCAAGATACTTGATGTCGGTGGCCACCTGGACGTCGGACGACCCGATCCTCACCAGGCTATGGGGTGGAGTGCCCCTCCGGCGACCCTCAAACAAGACGATCTCCGTCTTCTGAGGGGACAACTCCAACCCCATGCCCCGGATCCGCGAGGCGACGGCCGCAACTGCGACTTCCGCCCGGCGGATGGTCCTCCCACGGTCCCTGCCGGTGGCTACCACCATGGTGTCGTCGGCGTAGCACGTTAAGTGCACGCCGACCGGCAGGGACACCCGCAGAGCCGCGTCGTACCCCAGGTTCCACAGCAGTGGGCCCAAGACGGACCCCTGGGGCACTCCGCGGTTGATCTGCCGCCTGACAGACCCATCGCGGCCACCGTAGACGATGGCCCTGTCCCGGAGGTAGTCTCCGACCACCATCCGCAGGTAGAGGGGCACCTCGTGGCTTTCGAGGGCCCCGCGGATGGCCGCCCAGGAGAGGGAGTTGAAGGCGTTCTTTATGTCTAAAGAGACAGCCAGTGCTACCCCTCCCCCGGACGTGGCCGAGTCCGAGAGGGACTTGACGCGATGAATTGCGTCGATGGTGGAACGTCCCTCTCGGAAGCCGAACTGGCACTCGGCCAGGTCGGGTCCATCACGGGACAGGTGCCGGACGAGGCGCTTGTGGACAATACGTTCGAATAACTTCCCCACCTCGTCCAGCAACACGATGGGCCTGTAGGCGGCAGGCGACTCTGCGGGCCTGTTGTCCTTGCGAAGGAGGACCATCCGCCCGGTCTTCCACCGTGGTGGAAGGGTCCCCGTCTGCAGACAGGCTGTAAAGAGCCTGCGCAGACGGGGCCCGAGGACGCTGAGCGCCAAGACCCAGGCGCGGCCGGGGATGCCGTCGGGGCCGGGGGCGGTATTACGCGCCCCCATGCGCCTGACAGCCCCGGCCAACTCCTCTTCGGACACCTCCCACTCCTGGGACCATAAGACACGGTCCGGTGGTGGAGCGGGGGCCGACACCTCCCCGTCTGGGAATAGAGTGCCGACCACCCGCTCCACGAGTGGGGGGTCCATCGTCTCCGTGAGGGGAGGCGCCCATGGACGAAGCTTGTCCATCACAAGACGGTATGGGCGCCCCCATGGATCCTCACGGAGTTTGTCGAGGAGTCCGTCCCAGGCTTGAGCCTTGGCGCTCCTGATGGCCAGCTGCAGCCGCTTCGTGAGATCACGATAGTCGGCATACAGCTGTGCCGTTCTCGCCGCGTCGGAGTTACGCCGACGCCTCGCCCGGGTGTACTGGCGGCGAGCGACTCCGCACTCCTCGCGGAGACACTGAATTTCAGCGCTCCACCAGTACACCGGGCGGCGAGGCGGATTGGCGCGGACTCGTGGCATCGCCACGTCGCAAACGGCCGACATGGCGTCCGCGAACCAATCCGCCTCCTCCGAGACCTCCACTGGCCCAGCCGGAACTTCCGGCCAGGCCACTGCGAGAACGGCCGCCATCAGTGCGTCCTCATCCATGCCCTTTAGGGCCCACCTCCGTGGGTGGTGGGCTGCTGGGCGGGTCGGGGGAGGCGTGGAGACATCCATGCGAATGTAGACATGGTCTGACAGTGTCTCCACGTCGTCGACCCTCCACCCCGACACACGGCGCGCGGCCAGGGCATTGGCGAAAGACAAGTCCACTATGCTTTCGCCCTGGTACCGCACGCACGTGCTGGCCGAGCCCCGGTTCAGCAACCGGAGACCCAGGCCAGCCGCCCAGTCCAGCACCGAGTGGCCCCTCTGGTCCGTCCTCGGGGAGTGCCACGCGGATGCGTGAGCATTGAAGTCCCCGAGGACGAGTACTGGACGAGCTGCGTGCAATGAAACAACGTTCTGCAGCTCGTCCAGTAGGGAGTCGAAGCGACTGAGGGACCAACTCGGTGGCGCGTAGACACCCACCACCACACAACCCGCCCAGTCGACCGCCACGAATCCATGGCCGCGCATGACAGGCGCTATTGGCCGGATCCGCGACGGAACCGACTGGGCGATCACCACGGAGTCGTCCAAGTCTCCAACCCAGGACGGGCGTTGGAGAACTCGGTACGGCTCCGCGGCTACGACCAACTCAACCACGCCGCCGCAAAGACTATGAGACATCAAGTCTTGAGCGGCGGCGGCGTGGTTGAGGTTGGTCTGGATGATCTGACCGCGGGGAGGCATGAACTTTAGGCCGTGTCCATGGCCTCCCCCCGGCCAGAATCATCCTTTGGAGCGGTTTTAGCAGACCGCTCCACCTCCTCTCCAGTGTCCATCACTCCTACTCCCACGGTGGAGGGTGATGCGGGTGCACCACCCCCGCTGGAACCTCCCACGGTGGAGGGTGATGCCGGTGCACCACCCCCGCCGGAACATCCCACGTTGGAGGGTGATGCAGCCGCACCACCCCCTTGATGGACACTGGAGAGTTGGCTCTTCTTCTCCTTCGTCACTCCTCCCTTCTTCCCCGGGCGGGCCTTGGGTGGAGAGCAGGCTTTGCTCCCCATACGATGGTCGGCGGGCCGCCCGGCTTCCTTGCACAATGTGCAAACCGGGGCGGCCGCCGTACATAGGCCCGCCCGGTGACCGGTTTCGCCGCACCTATAACATAGGTGCGACCGGTCCACCTCCGCAGTGCACCGCTGCTGGACATGACCATGCTGCCAGCAGCGGTAGCACTGCTCAGGGCGGGGCTTCAATGCTTCTACCCTAGCAAGGGTCCACCCCACCCTGATCCGACCGGCAGCGACCACTTTCTTGGCCGCTGCTAAAGGGCATTGCACCCAAAGGGTGCCGAGCCCAGTACGTGAGGACCTGATCTCCCCGGTCCTCACTTCCGCCAATTGGCATCCACTAACACCAACGATGGTTTCGGCCACCTCAGTCGGGGTGGCCGACTCGTCAAGGCCAATGACCCGAAGGTCGGCCTTCTTAACAGGCCTGGTAACAGTTACGGCGTCACCAGCCAACGCCTCGCGTAATTTGGCCGCCAAGGCAGACGCCTTGGCCTCCTTATCAGGACCGGCGATCTCTAACATTAGGCCCCCGGTCCTCGCCTTCTTGGGGCGGACACTGTCCACCCCAACGTCTGACAGCTTCACCCTCTGCCTGGCAGCGGTCATCACGTCCCTATAGGTGGACTTGCTGCCAGGCTGGAGGGTGAGGACCACCGCCGCCGTGCGCGGTAGTCGGCCCAGCTTGGGGTTCTCCGTCTTCTTCTGGACCTTCGGTGGTGGTGCAGGAGGCGATTGGGCCTTTTTGGCAGCCTTTTGAGCCTTCCTGCCCACCACCTGAGCCCACGATCCCTCTTTAGCTGTGGCCCCTGGAGGTGTAATGGGTGCCACCGCTTTTTTCAGGGCCTCTAGTCGTGCCGCCTCCAGTCTTGTAGCGGCACCAGATGGGATCACCTTCTTCTGAGGGGGTTGGGGTTGAACAAGAACGGTGTCCTTCCCCTTCCCCGTCTTCTTCTTCTTTTTCTTCTTCTCCTTCTTATTTTCCCTGGTGGCCTGTGGTAGGTTACCAACCGGGGAGGTTTCCTCCTTCCTCGTATTAGGGAGTAATTCCTTGCGGAAATCCTCTAATCTCCTGTTTACCAGGTCCGCAATTTGTTGTAAAATTGCAGACCCCGTCTCCTTATTGGGTGCCGGGACACCGGTTTCGGGGCAGTCACACCCCGAAACCCTCAGTGGCGAGGCCGGTGCTTGCCTCGCGCGGCTCGCGATCTCCAAGTCCGCCATTCTCGTTACTGGCGGGCTTGGAGATCGCCTCTCCAGTGCAAGTAGACGCTCCTGCAGGCGTTTGTTCTCTGCCTGCAGGGCCTCCAATTGCGTCTTCAGCGCAACAACGTCTTGCGCTGGCGTCGGTTCAGCTGGCATCTGTACCCGCTGCGCCAGCTCCATAGTGACGGCCCTTACGGTGCGGGCCCCTACTCGTATATCCCGCTGGATCGTCCCTTTTAGATTTTTGGATTTGGCCGCCGCCAATTCGATTTTGTCGGCCTCCTCCAGGGCCCACGCTCCCAGGTCCGCTAGCGGCTTGTTCTTTGCCTCCTGGACGAACACATCCATGTCCGGCACAGGATTGCCCGACTTGCCGGGCGGTGGAATTGTCCCTGTGCCGGCCCGTATCTCCTCCTCGAGATCAATGAGCTCTAATTCTCGCTGAGCTTCGACGTATGCCCTTTTGGCCTCAGCGAGCCCTACATACTCCCCAGTCGTTGGGGGCCGTCCTCTTTTCTTTGACTTGGGACACGCCCTTTCACGTAAGATGGAGAAGTTGGATCTCACGGATCCCACCGACGTGTCTGAGTCATAGGAGGCGTCTCCCGACTCTTCCTGCGCGCCTTTCTCTAGGGCTCGCTTTCTAAGGTGGAGTCTCTCCACCACTACCTGCCCCTGTGAAGCAGAGAGCTTCACATCCGAGACGATGTTCGGTCTCGGATCTGCGACCTTTCGGGCCCCACTCGGCCCCGCCTTCTCTTCATCGACCCCCCCAATCCCCGGTTTTTTGAAAAAATTTGAACAACTCATACTTGTTCCCACGAGAAGGTCGGAAATAAAAGTCGCCCCTGGCAGAGCCGCCATGCCAGGGGAAGGCAGATACACCCGGGGGGCGCCAGTATCCCCGGGGTTGGTCGCTCGAGACCGGTGCACCCACCGGCCACGCCCAGCCGCGAGGGCTGGGCGTGCCCCCTCGCCGCGTACCGCAGCTTGAGGCTAGGGACTTTTTATAGAGGTTTATCCCCTCGCGGGCCGGCCAATGAAGGCAAGCCCCCCGCTCCGGCGAAACATGACCACCGGTTTACGGTATTACGACAGGGGTCACACCACCCCTGCCGAGCTATGGGATCCCGGGGACGCAACTCCCCGTATCACGACCAGAACTGGCCGTGACCCCTGGGATGCAGGCCCGCATCCACCGTTTTCACCCCTCCGCTCCGAGCCTTACCGGCAAGGGAGGCCCCGCCAGGATCCGAAGATCCCACCGGCATCGCCTCGGAGCATCACGGAGGCTACTTGGTATCAACGGAACCCCCGAAAGCCAGAGCCCCGTTAGTCACCGGATGACTCCGGTGTCCAGGTTCCACCACGAGGAGGTGGGGATGGCACATGTTGTTGCAGCTGCAACAACTTCTAGAACCCAACCTTTTTTTTTTTTTTTTTTTTTTACGTGGGGAAATCCATCATGGATACCCCGGAGCTGGGGAAGCTCCGGGGTTATGCCGGACTCTTACCGGCTAAAACCCCACGGTGGCCATCCCTGCACTACCGGGGAGGGTCTGGGATCTCTTGCGAACAACAACCAGACCCTCCCCGTGCAAGGGCGCCAGAAGGGCGCCCGCTTCCCAAAAAGTTGGAGGGCTGAGCCTCCCCTACCCATCTAAAGACGGCGATGTCGGGGCCACGCCGACATCGCCGACCATCCCGGGCCGCGTGCAATGCATCGGCGAACCCCCATTCGCCGATGCTGCAGCCTCGACGACCGCCTCGCCTGGAAGTACTCGAGTGGAGCGGAGCTCAAACTCTCGGCGAGACGGCCGCCCTCCACCACCGTAGCTCGGGCCCCGGGTGCGCTACTACCCGTACCGCGGCAACAGGTGGTCGGTTGCCGCGGCCCCTGGGGGATGATGTCTCCCGGAAAAGGGAGACATATCGGGGAAGGGCTACTCCTTCGGAGAAGAAGCAGCCCCACCCCGATCAGGCGCAACCGCCTGCCCCTTGGGCACCTTAGTGCCTGCCCTAGAGGGCTCCCCACGCCCGCCCTTTCGGACGGGCGGCTTACAGGCCGAGCTGCCCAAGCGGTGCCCGGACGGCAGACCCAAGTCCGCGCAAAGCGGACAATTGGGCGCCGCCGCCGGACACCCGGCCGCCTTGTGGCCTGCAGCGCCACACCGATAGCACAAAGTGCTACGGTCCTCGTCGGCAGTGCACCGCGCCCGCACGTGTCCGTGCTGGAGGCAGCGGTAGCACTGCAACGGCCGGGGCTTGAGCAGCTCGACCCGAGCTGTTGCCCACCCCACCCGTATCCTATCCCCCTTTGCGAAGATCTTCTTCGCCGCCGCGAGTGGACATCTCGCCCACACGGTACCCAATGGGCCCGATCGCTGGATGTTGCCAACCGCGATCGGGTCCATTGGGCACCCACCCTCCCTCGAAAGAGCCGCCTTCACTTCGATGGCGCGGACCGAATCCTCAAGGCCGACCACCCTCAGCTCAACGAGCTTCATCGGGCGGCCGACCTTGAGGCCCTTCGGCTCCAGCACCTCCGTGAGGCGGTATGCCAGTTCGTCGGCCTTTTCAGCCCTCCCCTCCCCCTCGATCTCTAAGATCAGAGCCCCAGTTTTCGCCCGCTTGGGCCTCACCGCCTCGATGCCCAGCTCGTCCAGGGCAAAGGCATTTCTCGCCACCAACATTGCGTTGGTGAGCGTCTGGTTGCACCCAGGCGGGACGGTGATAGACACCGCCTCCGACCTGGGTAGCCTGCCCAGACGCACACCAACATTTTTCTTCGCGGGGCCGGAGCCGGCCTTCGCGGCCGACTTCTTCCCCTTACTCTTCCTCTTTTTCGAGGAGGACGAGGGCGGGACCGGGGCAGAAGTGGGAGTCTTACGACCCACCACCTCCGCCCAGGAGTCCCCACCCCCGGACTGGGCCCGCACAGCGGACTCAGCCGAGGGAGGGACCTCGGTAACCCCCCCTTTCCCCCTCTTAGCCCGTCCCTTTTTCCCGGCTTTCGCCGGGCGAGAGGTGGCCGACGGTGGTTGGTCGGGCTGGGCGGCACGGGGAGTACCCGCACCGTCCCCCCTAACCTCCCCCAACGAACCACCCCCCAACACCAATCCGGAGGCGGGACCCGCCGCTCCCAGGGTGAGGTTTAACTCCCCCCTGAGGGCGGCGAATCTCGCCTCCATCATATCTCCCACCCGGGAGATAATCTCCTCCACGTCCACGCCGCCAGCGGCTGGACCCGTACTCGGGGAGGACCTGCCTCCCCGCTCCCCCGTGATACGAGGAGATGTCCCCCTGGGAGGCTCGACCTCCATGCGAGATTCCTCCCGTGTGGCAGACTCAAGCTGCCGCCTGAGCCTAGCCACCTCCCTCTTAAGACCATCGAGCTCGGAGGAGAGCCTATCGTTGGCTTCCTCGAGCTCTTTAACTCTCCCGTCCCTCTCCGTTCGCTGGATCGCCTCCAATCCAGCTATCCTGAGGGCCTGCGCACTCTCTCTGAGGCGGTGCACAAACCTGCCACTCAGGTTTTTTGATGAGCCGGCCACACGCTCCACCTCCTTTGAGTGCTCCAGAATTAGGGCACCGAGGTCAGGCGTGGGCCTGTGTCTCATCTCCTCCCTCACCTCCCGCTCATTCGGGAGAGGCTTAGCAGCCTTACTAGGAGGCGGAGGGGTCCGGGAGGGGTCGGATCGCTCCAACTCCCTCCGGACCGCCTCCTCCTCCCGGCAAAGCTCCATATAGGCGCGCTTCGCCTCCGCCAGCCCAACATACTCCCCAGTTGTAGGGGGCCTGCCCCTTTTCCTTACAACACCGGATGGAGGCTCTAACTGACACGAGAAGGAGGTGTCGGACAACCCCTCCTCGTCGTCAGAGTCCATCCCCAGCGACCAGCGACCAGCGCTGCCCGCCGCTAAGTCCTTGACGAGACCGGCCAGCGGCCTCGCAAAAGTCCCCCCAGCCCCAGAGGAACCAGTAGCCTTAGACGCCGTGGCCTGGCCCTCCACCACGGACGTCCCACGGTTGCCAGATGACGACGCAGCCGGGCCCGCTTGACCACCCGAAACTGCGCCGGTACTGGAGGTTCCGAGGCCTCCTGCACCGTAAGTTTTCCTACCCTTGTTTCGTAAATCCATAATAATTGTATAAAGTTCCTCCCCCAACGTGCCCAAGTCGTCAACAATAAGTCCCGCCCCGCACCGCTTCCACCTTCTCACCCCTCAACTCCGGGCCTTACCGGCAAGGGAGGCCCTGCCAGGATCCGAAGATCCCGCCGGCATCGCCCCGGAGCATCACTGAGGCTACCTCAGCTTCCGCGATGCACCCTTTTAGTCGCCTCTTACGACAGGCAGGGTATACCCTGGGTGTATTCTGACCCGCACCCAGACGGGGAAAACCTAACCTAACCTTTTTTTTTTTTTTTTTTTTTTTTTTTTTTTTTTTTTTTTTTTTTTTTATTTACGTGGGGAAATCCTCATGGATCCCCCGGGGCTGGGGAACCCCGGGGGTATGCCGGACTCTTACCGGCTAAAACCCCACGGTGACCTACCTCGGCGCTGCTGGGGAGGGCCCGGGAACTCTGGACGAACGCGTCCGGTCCCTCCCCGCGCCGGGGCCCCCTATGGTGACTGAGGGGACCCCCTTCCCGTTGGGAGGGTGGTCGACGATACACCCCCCCATCCGGGGAAAACGGGCGGTGACCCGGTCACCCGGCCACCGCCCCCGTCCCGGAGGGCGCGTGCAATGGCTGAGGCGATCCCCCAATCGCCCCAGCCGCGCCCCCAGGGCGACCCCCGTGCAAAGACGTGGGGCACGACCCCCACCGGAGTGAGGGTCCTCCCCGCACGGGCGTCGCCGACGCCTCGGGCCAGGCTTGGCCCGGTTCGACTGGGAGCCCCGGGTGCGTCACACCCGATACCGTGGCCCGGCTAAGTGCCGGGACCACGGCCCCTGGGGCCTAAGAGCCACCACCGTGGCACGCAAGAAGCGCGGCGGAGGTGGCGAAGTCCCGCTCCCCGAAGGGTTCTTAGGAGTGACCCCCACCCGAAGGCGAGGATCCCCCCCGTGGAGCGGGGCGGGGCAAACGTGCAAGACGCCGACCCCGCAGGCGACGCCGAGCAGGGAGCAGTTGCTCTCTTGAGCGCTCGGCGGCCTCCTTCGCGACCATGACCCCCTCGCAAAAGGAGATCATGGCCTGCCAGACGCTCCCGCTACCGACCATCCGAGACAGGATGGCCGGCAGCGAGAGGTCCGGACCCACCTCCGCCGCTAAGGCCCGACGCGGCACCTCCCAGGCAGGACACTCCATGAGAGTGTGCCGCGCCGAGTCCACCGCGGCGCCACAGTGGTGGCACCGCGGGTCCGCCTCGCGACCGATCCGGCACAGGTACCGACCGAAACACCCGTGGTCGGTCAGCACCTGTGTGGCTCGGAACGTAAGTCGTCCGGAGCTACGGCCCACCCACCTATCCAAGACGGGCAGGACCGCCCCGACGGTCCAGTGGTCCCTGACGTGGGACAACTGCTCCCTCCAAGTTGCCATAGTGGACCGCCGGGCCTGGAGCCTCAACTCGTCCCTGTCTACCCCTGGCGGGTTGGAGTCCTGGCGGGCAAGGCGAAGATGCCTATAGACGTAGGCATCCTCAGCCGCCAGGAGCTCCAGAGGTGGTAGACCCGCCAGGGTGGTGGCCGCCTCGTATGACACCGTACGGTACCCCCGGATGACGCGAATAGCAGCACGTCTCCATTCCCGCCGGAGGAGCGACTTGCTACTCCGGCTTGCCGATAAGGCATCGGCCCAGATGCGGGCACCGTACAGTGCCACGGACTTTGCCACACCGCAGTAGAGGCGGCGCACCCGCTCGTCCGGACCACCAAGGTTGGGCATGATGCGACTCAAGTGAGTCACTAGGCTACCCAACCTGGTGGCCAGACGAGTGAAATGCGGGACGAAGCTCCAGGAGCTGTCCAGGTAGACACCAAGATACTTGATGTCGGTGCCCACCTGGACGTCGGACGACCCGATCCTCACCAGGCTATGGGGTGGAGTGCCCCTCGTACGACCCTGGAAGAAGACGATTTCGGTCTTCTGAGGGGACAACTCCAACCCCATGCCCCGGATCCGCGAGGCGACGGCCGCAACTGCGACCTCCGCCCGGCGGATGGTCCTCCCACGGTCCCTGCCGGTGGCTACCACCATGGTGTCGTCGGCGTAGCACGTTAAGTGCACGCCGACCGGCAGGGACACCCGCAGAGCCGCGTCGTACCCCAGATTCCATAACAATGGGCCCAAGACGGACCCCTGGGGTACTCCGCGGCTGATCTGTCGCCTGACAGGCCCATCGCGGCCACCGTAGACGATGGCCCTGTCCCGGAGGTAGTCTCCGACCACCATCCGCAGGTAGAGGGGCACCTCGTGACTTTCGAGGGCCCCGCGGATGGCCGCCCAGGAGAGGGAGTTGAAGGCGTTCTTTATGTCTAAAGACACCGCCAGTGCTACCCCTCCCCCGGACGTGGCCGAGTCCGAGAGGGACTTGACGCGCTGGATCGCGTCGATGGTCGATCGTCCCTCCCGGAAGCCGAACTGGCACTCGGCCAGGTCGGGTCCATCACGGGACAGGTGCTGGACGAGGCGCTTGTGAACAATACGTTCGAATAACTTCCCCACCTCGTCCAGCAACACGATGGGCCTGTAGGCAGAAGGCGACTCTGCGGGCCTGTTGTCCTTGCGTAGGAGGACCATCCGCCCGGTCTTCCACCGTGGTGGAAGAGTCCCCGTCTGCAAACAGGCTGTGAACAGCCTGCGCAGACGGGGCCCGAGGACGCTGAGCGCCAAGACCCAGGCGCGGCCGGGGATGCCGTCGGGGCCGGGGGCGGTGTTGCGTGCCCCCATGCGTTTGACAGCCCCGGCCAACTCCTCATCGGATACCTCCCACTCCTGAGACCACAAGACAGGGTCCTGTGGTGGAGCGGGGGCCGACACCTCCCCTTCAGGGAACAAAGTGCCGACCACCCGCTCCAGGAGTGGGGGGTCCATCGTCTCCGTGAGGGGAGGCGCCCACGGACGAAGTTTGTCCATGACAAGACGGTATGGGCGCCCCCATGGGTCCTCACGGAGTGTGTCGAGGAGTCCGTCCCAGGCCTGGGCCTTGGCGCTCCTGATGGCCAGCTGCAGCCGCTTCGTGAGTTCACGATAGTCGGCGTACAGCTGTGCCGTTCTCGCTGCGTCGGAGTTACGCCGACGCCTCGCCCGGGTGTACTGGCGGCGAGCGACTCCGCACTCCTCGCGGAGACGCTGTATAACGTCGCTCCACCAGTACACCGGGCGGCGGGGCGGATTGGCGCGGACTCGTGGCATCGCCACATCGCAGACTGCCGACATGGCGTCCGCGAACCAATCCGCCTCCTGTGTAACCTCCACTGGCCCAGCCGGAACTTCCGGCCAGGCCACTGCGAGAACGGCCGCCATCAGTGCGTCCTCATCCATGCCCTTCAGGGCCCACCTCCGTGGGTGGTGGGCTGCTGGGCGGGTCGGGGGAGGCGTGGAGACATCCATGCGTATATAGACATGGTCTGACAGTGTCTCCACGTCGTCGACCCTCCACCCCGACACACGGCGCGCGGCCAGGGCGTTAGCGAAAGATAGGTCCACTATACTTTCGCCCTGGTACCGCACGCACGTGCTGGCCGAGCCCCGGTTCAACAACCGGAGACCCAGGCCAGCCGCCCAGTCCAGCACCGAGTGGCCCCTCTGGTCCGTCCTCGGGGAGTGCCACGCGGATGCGTGAGCATTGAAGTCCCCGAGGACGAGTACTGGACGAGCTGCGTGCAATGAAACAACGTTCTGCAGCTCGTCCAGTAAAATGTCGAAACGACTGAGGGACCAACTCGGTGGCGCGTAGACGCCCACCACCACACAACCCGCCCAGTCGACCGCCACGAATCCATGGCCGCGCATGAGTGGCGCTATTGGCCGGATCCGTGACGGAACCGACTGGGCGATCACCACGGAGTCGTCCAAGTCCCCAACCCAGGACGGGCGTTGGAGAACCCGGTACGGCTCCGCGGCTACGACCAACTCAACCACGCCGCCGCAAAGACTATGAGCCATCAAGTCTTGGGCGGCGACGGCGTGGTTGAGATTGGTCTGGATGATCTGGCCGCGGGGAGGCGTGAACTTTAGGCCGTGTCCATGGCCTCCCCCCGGCCAGAATCATCCTTGAGAGCGGGTTTTACTGCCCGCTCCGCCTCCTCCCCAGTGTCCATCACTGCAGCTCCCACGGTGGAGGGTGATGCGGATGCATCACCCCCGCTGGAACCTCCCACGGTGGAGGGTGATGCCGGTGCACCACCCCCGCCGGAACATCCCACGTTGGAGGATGGTGCAGCCGCACCACCCCCTTGATGGACACTGGGGACTTGGATCTTCTTCGCCTGCGTCACTCCTCGTTTCTTGGCTGGGCGGGCCTTTGGTGGGGAGCAACACTTACTCCCCATACGATGGTCGGCGGGCCGCCCCGCTTCTTTGCACAAAGTGCATACTGGGGCGGCCGCCGTACATTGACCGGCCCGGTGACCGGTTTCGCCGCAGCTATAGCAACTGTGCGACCGGTCAACATCAGCAGTGCACCGCTGCTGGACATGTCCAATTTGCCAGCAGCGGTAGCACTGATCTGGGCGGGGCTTAAGTGCCTCCACCCTAGCGAGGGTCCACCCAACCCTTATCCGTCCGGCAGCGACCACTTTCTTGGCCGCTGCCAAAGGGCATTGCACCCAAAGGGTGCCGAGCCCGTTGCGTGAGGCCCTTATCTCTCCTGTCCTCACTTCCGCCAGTTGGCATTTACCTGCACCAACAATGGCTTCGGCCACCTCAGCCGGCGTGGCCGAATCGTCGAGACCAATAACCCGAAGATCGGCTTTTTTGATGGGCCTGACGACCGTGACTCCTTCACTGGCCAGTGCAGCCTTCAACTTCTCGGCCAAGGCGGATGCCTTGACCTCTTTGTCAGGACCGGAAATCTCCAACATCATGCCTCCGGTCCTCGCTTTCTTGGGGCGGACACTGTCCACCCCCACGTCAGCTAACTTCACCCTCTGCCTGGCAGCCGTCATGACGTCCCTGTATGAGGACTTGCTGCCAGGCTGGAGGGTGAGGACTACCGCAGCTGTTCGCGGCAGTCGGCCGAGCTTGGGCTTCTCCGCCTTCTTCTCAACTTTCTGTGGTGGAGCAGGTGCCGATTGGGCCTTTTTGGCAACCCGTCGGGCCTTCCTGCCCACCACTTGGGCCCATGATCCCTCGGTGGCGGTAGCACCTGTGGGAATTGATGGTGCTGCCGCTTTCTTCAGCGCCTCCTGGCGCACTGCCTCCAATCTTCTGGCGGCCCCGGAGGGGGTCGCCTTCTTCTGAAGGGGTTGAGATTGTGCAGGAGCAGAGTCCTTCCCCTTCTTCTTCTTCGTCTTTTCCTTCTTTTTCTGCTCTTTCTTGTCCCCGGTGGCCTGTGATAAGGTGCCATCCGGGGAGGCTTCCTCCCTCTTCTTAGCTGGGAGAAGTTCCTTCCGGAACTCCTCTAATCTTCTACTGACGAGATCCGCAATTTGTGCGACAAGTGCGGACCCCGTCGTCTCCCTGGGTGCCGGGGCACCCGTTCCAGGGCAATCACTCCCGGAAACCCTCAATGGCGAGGCTGGTGCTGGCCTCGCGCGGCTCGCGATCTCCAAGTCGGCCATCCTAGTTACTGGCGGGCTAGGAGATCGCCTCTCCAACAGTAATAAACGTTCCTGCAGGCGTTTGTTCTCCGCCTGCAGGTCCTCCAGTTGCGCCCTCAGCGCAGATATATCTACAGCCGGCGCTTGTTCCGCCGGCCGCACCACCCGTTGCGCGAGCTCCATGGTGACAGCTCTAACTGCTCGGGCACCAACGCGAATGTCTCGCTGGATGGTGCCTTTCAAATTTTTTGATTTGGCCGCCGCCAACTCAATCTTATCGGCCTCTTCCAAGGCCCACGCTCCCAAATCCTCCAGAGGCTTCTTCTTGGCCTCTTCTACAAACGCCTCCATGTCTGGCACGGGGTTGGTAGACCTCCCGGGTGGAGGTATGCTGCCCGTGCCGTTTCTGATCTCCTCCTCTAGCTCAACGAGCTCGACTTCTCGTTGAGCCTCGAGATAGGCCCTCTTGGCCTCCGCTAGGCCCATGTACTCCCCAGTTGTTGGGGGCCGTCCTCTCTTCTTAGATTTCGGACACGCCCGCTCCCTGAGGATCGCAAAGTTGGATCTAACCGATCCAACGGACGTGTCCGAATCGTAGGAGGCGTCGCCCGACTCCTCCTGTGCGCCTTTCTCCAGTGCTCTACCCCTCAACTGGAGCCTCTCTAATACTACTTGCCCCTGTGAGGCAGAGAGTAGCTTCTCCGAAGCGATGGTCGGCCTCGGATTCGCGACCTTTCGGACCCCAGAGGTCCCCGCCTTCTCTTCGTCAACCCCCCCAATCCCCGGTTTTTTAAAAGCTGAACAATTCTCCATACTGTTCCCACGTGAAGGGTCGGAAAGGAGGTCACCCCTGGCAGAGCCGCCATACCAGGGGAAGGCAGATACACCCGGGGGGCGCCAGTATCCCCGGGGTTGGTCGCTCGAGACCGGTGCACCCACCGGCCACGCCCAGCCGCGAGGACTGGACGTGCCCCCTCGCCGCGTACCGCAGCTTGAGGCTAGGGACTTTTTATAGAGGTTTATCCCCTCGCGGGCCGGCCAATGAAGGCAAGCCCCCCGCTCCGGCGAAACATGACCACCGGTTTACGGTATTACGACAGGGGTCACACCACCCCTGCCGAGCTATGGGATCCCGGGGACGCAACTCCCCGTATCACGACCAGAACTGGCCGTGACCCCTGGGATGGAGGCCCGCATCCACCGTTTTCACCCCTCCGCTCCGAGCCTTACCGGCAAGGGAGGCCCCGCCAGGATCCGAAGATCCCACCGGCATCGCCTCGGAGCATCACTGAGGCTACTTGGTATCAACGAAACCCCCGAAAGCCAGAGCCCCGTTAGTCACCGGATGACTCCGGTGTCCAGGTTCCACCACGAGGAGGTGGGGATGGCACATGTTGTTGCAAGCTGCAACAACTTCTAGAACCCAACCTAACCTAACCTTTTTTTTTTTTTTTTTTTTTTTTTTTTTACGTGGGGAAATCCATCATGGATACCCCGGAGCTGGGGAAGCTCCGGGGTTATGCCGGACTCTTACCGGCTAAAACCCCACGGTGGCCATCCCTGCACTACCGGGGAGAGTCTGGGATCTCTTGCGAACAACAACCAGACCCTCCCCGTGCAAGGGCGCCAGAAGGGCGCCCGCTTCCCAAAAGTTGGAGGGCAGAGCCTCCCCTACCCAACTAAAGTAGGCGATGTCGGGGCCACGCCGACATCGCCGACCATCCCGGGCCGCGTGCAATGCATCGGCGAATCCCCATTCGCCGATGCTGCAGCCCCGGCGGCAGTCTCGCCTTGAAGTACTCGAGTGGAGCGGAGCTCAAACACTCGGCGAGACGGCCGCCCTCCTCCACCGTAGCTCGGGCCCCGGGTGCGCTACTACCCGTGCCGCGGCAACAGGTGGTCGGTTGCCGCGGCCCCTGGGGGATGATGTCTCCCGGAAAAGGGAGACATATCGGGGTGAGTCTACTCCTTCGGGGAAGGAGCAGCCCCACCCCGATCAGGCGCAACCGCCTGCCCCTTGGGCACCGAAGTGCCGGCCCTCGAGGGCCCCCCACGCCCGCCCTTACGGACGGGCGGCTTACAGGACGAGCTGCCCAAGCGGTGCCCGGACGGCAGACCCAAGTCCGCGCAAAGCGGACAATTGGGCGCCGCCGCCGGACACCCGGCCGCCTTGTGGCCTGCAGCGCCACACCGATAGCACAAAGTGCTACGGTCCTCGTCGGCAGTGCACCGCGCCCGCACGTGACCGTGCTGGAGGCAGCGGTAACACTGCAACGGCCGGGGCTTGAGCAGCTCGACCCGAGCTATACCCCACCCCACCCGTATCCTATCCCCCTTGGCGAAGATTTTCTTCGCCGCCGCGAGTGGACATCTCGCCCACACGGTGCCCAATGGGCCGGATCGCCGGATGTTGCCAACCGCGATCGGGTCCATTGGGCACCCACCCTCCCGCGAAAGAGCCGCCTTGACCTCGATGGCCCGGACGGAGTCCTCAAGCCCGACCACCCTCAGCTCAACGAGCTTCATCGGGCGGCCGACCTTGAGGCCCTTCGGCTCCAACACCTCCGTGAGTCGATAGGCTAGCTGGTCAGCCTTCTCCTCCCTCCCCTCGCCCTCTATCTCCAAGATGAGAGCCCCGGTCTTGGCCCTCTTGGGCCTGACCGCCTCGATGCCCAGCTCATCGAGAGCAAAGGCGTTACGCGCCGCCAACATCGCGTTTGTCAGCGTCTGGGTGCACCCAGGCGGGACGGTG
Organism: Xylocopa violacea; assembly: GCA_963969225.1. NCBI lineage: Eukaryota > Metazoa > Arthropoda > Insecta > Hymenoptera > Apidae > Xylocopa > Xylocopa violacea. The sequence continues at coordinate 66,517 of CAXAJV010000051.1, forward strand.
ATAGTCACCGCCTCCGACCTGGGAAGCTTACCCAGACGCACAACCCCCTTCTTTTTATCGGGGACGGAGCCGGCCTTCCCGGCCGACTTCTTCCCCTTTCCTTTCCTCTTCTTCGAGGAGGAAGAGGGTGGGACCGGGGCAGAAGTGGGAGCCTTGCGGCCCACCACCTCCGCCCAGGAGTCCCCACCCCCGGACTGGGCCCGCATAGCGGACTCAGTCGAGGGAGGGACATCAGTAACCCCCCCCTTCCGCCTCTTGCCCCGTCCCTTTTTCCCGGCTTTCGCCGGGCGAGGGGTGGTCGACGGTGGTTGGTCGGACTGGGCAGCACGGGGAGTACCCGCGCCGTCCCCCCTAACCTCCCCCAACGAACCACCCCCCAACACCAATCCGGAGGCGGGACCCGCCGCTCCCAGGGTGAGGTTCAACTCACCCCTGAGAGCGGCGAATCTCGCCTCCATCATATTTCCAACACGGGAGATGATGTCCTCCACGTCCACGCCGCCAGCGGCTGGACCCGTACTCGGGGAGGACCTGCCTCCCCGAGCCCCCGTGATAGGAGGAGATTTCCCCCTGGGAGGCTCCACCTCCATGCGGGATTCCTCCCGTGTGGCAGACTCAAGCTGCCGCCTGAGCCTAGCCACCTCCCTCTTAAGTCCATCGAGCTCGGAGGAGAGCCTATCGTTGGCTTCCTCGAGCTCTTTAACTCTCCCGTCCCTCTCCGTTCGCTGTATCGCCTCGAGTCCCGCAAGCCTAAGGGCCTGGGCACTTTCCCGAAGGCGATGTACGAATCTCCCACTTAGATTTTTGGAAGAGCCGGCCACACGCTCGACCTCCTTAGCGTGCTCCAAGATGAGAGCACCGAGGTCGGGCGTCGGCCTGCTCCTCATTTCCTCCCGCACTTCCCGCTCATTCGGGAGAGGCTTAGCAGCCTTACTAGGAGGCGGAGGGGTCCGGGAGGGATCGGATCGCTCCAACTCCCTCCGGACCGCCTCCTCCTCCCGGCAGAGCTCCATGTAGGCTCGCTTAGCCTCCGCCAGCCCGACATACTCCCCGGTTGTTGGGGGCCTGCCCCTCTTCCGTACTACACCAGATGGTTGCTCCAACTGGCACGAGAAAGAGCTGTCTGACAACCCCTCCTCGTCGTCAGAGTCCATTCCCAGGGACCAGCGACCAGCGCTGCCCGCCGCCAAATCTTTCACGAGACCGGCCAGCGGCCTCGCAAAAGTCCCCCCAGCCCCAGAGGCGCCAGTAGCTCTAGACGCCGTGGCCTGGCCCTCCACCACGGACGTCCCACGGTTGCCAGATGACGACGCAGCCGGGCCCGCTTGACCACCCGAGACTGCGCCGGTACTGGAGGTTCCGAGGCCTCCTGCACCGTAAGTTTTCCTTCCTTTGTTCCGTGTATCCATAATTGTTATATAAAGTTCCACACCCAACGTGCCCGAGTCGTCAACAAAGAGTCCCGCCCCGCACCGCTTCCACCTTCTCACCTCTCAACTCCGGGCCTTACCGGCAAGGGAGGCCCTGCCAGGATCCGAAGATCCCGCCGGCATCGCCCCGGAGCATCACTGAGGCTACCTCAGCTTCCGCGATGCACCCTTTTAGTCGCCTCTTACGACAGGCAGGGTATACCCTGGGTGTATTCTGACCCGCACCCAGACGGGGGAACCTAACCTAACCTAACCTTTTTTTTTTTTTTTTTTACGTGGGGAAATCCATCATGGATACCCCGGAGCTGGGGAAGCTCCGGGGTTATGCCGGACTCTTACCGGCTAAAACCCCACGGTGGCCATCCCTGCACTACCGGGGAGAGTCTGGGATCTCTTGCGAACAACAACCAGACCCTCCCCGTGCAAGGGCGCCAGAAGGGCGCCCGCTTCCCAAAAGTTGGAGGGCAATGCCTCCCCTACCCAACTAAAGTAGGCGATGTCGGGGCCACGCCGACGTCGCCGACCATCCCGGGCCGCGTGCAATGCATCGGCGAATCCCCATTCACCGATGCTGCAGCCCCGGCGACCGCCTCGCCTTGAAGTACTCGAGTGGAGCGGTGCTCAAACACTCGGCGAGACGGCCGCCCTCCTCCACCGTAGCTCGGGCCCCGGGTGCGCTACTACCCGTACCGCGGCAACAGGTGGTCGGTTGCCGCGGCCCCTGGGGGATGATGTCTCCCGGAAAAGGGAGACATATCGGGGTGAGTCTACTCCTTCGGAGAAGGAGCAGCCCCACCCCGATCAGGCGCAACCGCCTGCCCCTTGGGCACAGAAGTGCCGGCCCTCGAGGGCCCCCCACGCCCGCCCTTTCGGACGGGCGGCTTACAGGCCGAGCTGCCCAAGCGGTGCCCGGACGGCAGACCCAAGTCCGCGCAGAGCGGACAGTTGGGCGCAGCCGCCGGACACCCGGCCGCCTTGTGGCCTGCAGCGCCACACCGGTAGCACAGAGTGCTACGGTCCTCGTCGGCAGTGCACCGCGCCCGCACGTGACCGTGCTGGAGGCAGCGGTAGCACTGCAACGGCCGGGGCTTGAGCAGCTCGACCCGAGCTGTCGCCCACCCCACCCGTATACGGTCCCCGTTTGCGAAGAGTTTCTTCGCGCCCGCAAGTGGGCATCGCGCCCATACGGTGCCCAATGGGCCGGATCGCCGGATGGTACCGACCACGATCCGGTCCATGGGGCACCCGCCCTCCCTCGATAAGGCCGCCTTCACCTCGATGGCGCGGACCGAGTCCTCAAGGCCGACCACCCTCAGCTCGACGAGCTTCATCGGGCGGCCGACCTTGAGGCCCCTCGGTTCCAACACCTCGGTGAGGCGATAGGCCAGTTGGTCGGCCTTTTCCGCCCTCCCCTCGCCCTCTACCTCAAGGATGAGGGCACCCGTCTTCGCCCGCTTGGGCCTCACCGCCTCAATGCCCACCTCGTCCAGGGCAAAGGCGTTCCTCGCCACCAACATTGCGTTGGTGAGCGTCTGGGAGCACCCAGGCGGGACGGTGATAGTCACCGCCTCCGACCTGGGCAGCCTACCCAGACGCACACCAGCCTTCTTATTTTCGGGGCCGGAGCCGGCCTTCGCGGCCGACTTCTTCCCCTTATTCTTCCTCTTTTTCGAGGAGGACGAGGGTGGGACCGGGGCAGAAGTCGGAGTCTTACGACCCACCACCTCCGCCCAGGAGTCCCCACCCCCGGACTGAGCCCGCACAGCAGACTCAACCGAGGGAGGGACATCAGTCACCCCCCCTTTCCCCCTCTTACCCCGCCCCTTTTTCCCGGCTTTCGCCGGGCGAGAGGTGGCCGACGGCGGCTGGTCCGGCTGGGCGGCACGGGGAATACCCGCGCCGTCCCCCCCAACCTCCCCCAACGAACCACCCCCCAACAGCAAACCGGAGGCGGGACCCGCCGCTCCCAGGGTGAGGTTTAACTCCCCCCTGAGGGCGGCGAATCTCGCCTCCATCATATCTCCCACCCTGGAGATAATCATCTCCACGTCCACGCCGCCAGCGGCGGGACCCGTACTCGGGGAGGACCTGCCTCCCCGTGCCCCCGTAATAGGTGGAGATATAACTCTCGGAGGCTCTACCTCCATGCGGGATTCTTCCCGGCTGGCAGACTCCAGCTGCCTCTTCAGCCTTCCCACCTCCCGCTTGAGGTCTTCCAGTTCGGAGGAGAGCCTTTCATTGGCCTCCTCCAACTCTTGTACACGCTCATCCCGATGGGTGCGCTGGATCGCCTCAAGTCCAGCAAGCCTAAGGGCCTGTGCGCTCTCCCTGAGGCGATGCACAAATTTCCCGCTCAAATTTTTTGAGGAGCCGGCCACTCGCTCGACCTCCTTCGCATGCTCCAAAATGAGAGCACCGAGGTCGGGCGTCGGCCGGTTCCTCATTTCCTGTCGCACCTCCCGCTCATTCGGGAGCGGCTTAGCGCCTTTGCTTGGAGGCGGAGGAGTCCGGGAGGGGTCGGATCGCTCCAACTCCCTCCGGACTGCCTCCTCCTCCCGGCAAAGCTCCATATAGGCGCGCTTCGCCTCTGCCAATCCAACATACTCCCCTGTTGTAGGGGGCCTGCCCCTCTTCCTCACAACAGGAGGCTCCATCCGACACGAGAAGGAGGCATCCGAGTACCCCTCCTCGTCGTCGGAGTCCATCCCGAGCGACCAGCGACCAGCGCTGCCCGCCGCGAGATCCTTAACGTGGCCGACCAGCGGCCTCGAAGAATTCCCCCCATCCCCAGAGGAACCAGTCGCTCTAGACGCCGTGGCCTGGCCCTCCACCACGGACGTCCCACGGTTGCCAGATGACGACGCAGCCGGGCCCGCTTGACCACCCGAAACTGCGCCGGTACTGGAGGATCCGAGGCCTCCTGCACCGTAACCTTTCTTCCCTTTATTTCGTAGATCCATAAGTGTATTGTATAAAAACTCCTCCCCTAACGTGCCCAAGTCGTCAACAATAAGTCCCGCCCCGCACCGCTTCCACCTTCTCACCCCTCAACTCCGGGCCTTACCGGCAAGGGAGGCCCTGCCAGGATCCGAAGATCCCGCCGGCATCGCCCCGGAGCATCACTGAGGCTACCTCAGCTTCCGCGATGCACCCTTTTAGTCGCCTCTTACGACAGGCAGGGTATACCCTGGGTGTATTCTGACCCGCACCCAGACGGGGGACCTAACCTTTTTTTTTTTTTTTTTTTACGTGGGGAAATCCATCATGGATACCCCGGAGCTGGGGAAGCTCCGGGGTTATGCCGGACTCTTACCGGCTAAAACCCCACGGTGGCCATCCCTGCACTACCGGGGAGAGTCTGGGATCTCTTGCGAACAACAACCAGACCCTCCCCGTGCAAGGGCGCCAGAAGGGCGCCCGCTTCCCAAAAGTTGGAGGGCTGAGCCTCCCCTACCCAGCTAAAGACGGCGATGTCGGGGCCACGCCAACATCGCCGACCATCCCGGGCCGCGTGCAATGCATCGGCGAATCCCCATTCGCCGATGCTGCAGCCCCGGCGACCGCCTCGCCTTGAAGTACTCGAGTGGAGCGGTGCTCAAACACTCGGCGAGACGGCCGCCCTCCACCACCGTAGCTCGGGCCCCGGGTGCGCTACTACCCGTACCGCGGCAACAGATGGTCGGTTGCCGCGGCCCCTGGGGGATGATGTCTCCCGGGAAAGGGAGACATATCGGGGCAGGTCTACTCCTTCGGAGAAGGAGCAGCCCCACCCCGATCAGGCGCGACCGCCTGCCCCTTGGGCACCGTAGTGCCGGCCCTCGAGGGCCCCCCACGCCCGCCCTTTCGGACGGGCGGATTACAGGCCGAGCTGCCCAAGCGGTGCCCGGACGGCAGACCCAAGTCCGCGCAGAGCGGACAGTTGGGCGCCGCCGCCGGACACCCGGCCGCCTTGTGGCCTGCAGCGCCACACCGATAGCACAGAGTGCTACGGTCCTCGTCGGCAGTGCACCGCGCCCGCACGTGACCATGCTGGAGGCAGCGGTAGCACTGCAACGGCCGGGGCTTGAGCAGCTCGACCCGAGCTGTTGCCCACCCCACCCGTATCCTATCCCCGTTTGCGAAGAGTTTCTTCGCGCCCGCGAGCGGGCATCGCGCCCACACGGTGCCCAATGGGCCGGATCGCTGGATGGTTCCAACGACGATCCGGTCCATGGGGCACCCGCCCTCCCTTGACAAGGCCGCCTTCACCTCTATGGCGCGGACCGAGTGCTCAAGGCCGACCACCCTCAGCTCAACGAGCTTCATTGGGCGGCCGACCTTGAGGCCCTTCGGCTCTAACACCTCCGACAGGCGGTAGGCGAGTTCATCCGCCTTCTCTGCCCTCCCCTCGCCCTCCACCTCAAGAATGAGGGCACCAGTTTTCGCCCGCTTGGGCCTGACCGCCTCAATGCCCAGCTCATCGAGAGCAAAGGCGTTACGCGCCGCCAACATCGCGTTTGTCAGCGTCTGGGTGCACCCAGGCGGGACGGTGATGGTCACCGCCTCCGACCGTGGAAGCCTACCCAGACGCACACCCCCCTTCTTCTTTTCGGGGCCGGAGCCGGCCTTCGCGGCCGACTTCTTCCCCTTACCCTTCCTCTTCTTCGAGGAGGAAGAGGGAGGGACCGGGGCAGAAGTGGGAGCCTTGCGGCCCACCACCTCCGCCCAGGAGTCCCCATCCCCGGACTGAGCCTGCACAGCAGACCCAGCCGAGGGAGGGACACTGGTCACCCCCCTATTCCCCCTCTTACCCCGTCCCTTTTTCCCGGCTTTCGCCGGGCGAGAGGTGGCCGACGGTGGTTGGTCGGGCTGGGCGGCACGGGGAGTACCCGCACCGTCCCCCCTAACCTCCCCCAACGAACCACCCCCCAACTCCAATCCGGAGGCGGGACCCGCCGCTCCCAGGGTGAGGTTCAACTCACCCCTGAGAGCGGCGAATCTCGCCTCCATCATATCTCCCACCCGGGAGATAATCTCCTCTACGTCCACGCCGCCAGCGGCTGGACCCGTACCCGGGGAGGACCTGCCTCCCCGTGCCCCCGTGATGGGCGGCGATGTGCCACTAGGAGGCTCAACCTCCATTCCGGATTGCTCCCGAGTGGAAGACTCGAGTTGCCTCTTAAGTCTGGCCACCTCTCTCCTTAAATCTTCGAGTTCGGAGGAGAGCCTATCATTGGCTTCCTCCAACTCTTTTACTCTCCCGTCCCTTTGTGTGCGCAGGATTGCCTCAAGTCCGGCTAACCTGAGGGCCTGCGCACTCTCCCGCAGGCGGCGAACGAACCTGCCGCTGAGGTTCTTCGAGGAGCCGGCCACGCGCTCGACCTCCTCCGAGTGCTCCAAGATAAGAGCACCGAGGTCGGGCGTCGGCCGGTGCCTCATTTGCTCCCGCACCTCCCTCTCATCGGGCAGCGGTTTAGCGCTCTTACTAGGAGGCGGAGGGGCCCGGGAGGGGTCGGATCGCTCCAACTCCCTCCGGACCGCCTCCTCCTCCCGGCAGAGCTCCATGTACGCCCGCTTCGCCTCAGCGAGCCCAACGTACTCCCCTGTGGTAGGGGGCCTGCCCCTCTTTCTCATCACCGGTGGCTCCAACCGACACGAGAAGGAGGTATCGGAATACCCCTCCTCGTCGTCGGAGTCCATCCCGAGCGACCAGCGACCAGCGCTGCCCGCCGCGAGATCCTTAACGTGGCCGACCAGCGGCCTCGAAGAATTCCCCCCATCCCCAGAGGAACCAGTCGCTCTAGACGCCGTGGCCTGGCCCTCCACCACGGACGTCCCACGGTTGCCAGATGACGACGCAGCCGGGCCCGCTTGACCACCCGAAACTGCGCCGGTACTGGAGGTTCCGAGGCCTCCTGCACCGTAAGTTTTCTTTCCCTTGGGTCGTAAGTCCATAATTGTTTTAAATAAATCCACCCCTAACGTGCCCGTGTCGTCAACAAAAGTCCCGTCCAGCACCGCTTCCACCTTCTCACCCCTCAACTCCGGGCCTTACCGGCAAGGGAGGCCCTGCCAGGATCCGAAGATCCCGCCGGCATCGCCCCGGAGCATCACTGAGGCTACCTCAGCTTCCGCGATGCACCCTTTTAGTCGCCTCTTACGACAGGCAGGGTATACCCTGGGTGTATTCTGACCCGCACCCAGACGGGGACGGGGGACCTAACCTTTTTTTTTTTTTTTTTTTTTTACGTGGGGAAATCCATCATGGATACCCCGGAGCTGGGGAAGCTCCGGGGTTATGCCGGACTCTTACCGGCTAAAACCCCACGGTGGCCATCCCTGCACTACCGGGGAGAGTCTGGGATCTCTTGCGAACAACAACCAGACCCTCCCCGTGCAAGGGCGCCAGAAGGGCGCCCGCTTCCCAAAAGTTGGAGGGCTGAGCCTCCCCTACCCAGCTAAAGACGGCGATGTCGGGGCCACGCCGACATCGCCGACCATCCCGGGCCGCGTGCAATGCATCGGCGAATCCCCATTCACCGATGCTGCAGCCCCGGCGACCGCCTCGCCTTGAAGTACTCGAGTGGAGCGGAGCTCAAACACTCGGCGAGACGGCCGTCCTCCACCACCACAGCTCGGGCCCCGGGTGCGCTACTACCCGTACCGCGGCAACAGGTGGTCGGTTGCCGCGGCCCCTGGGGGATGATGTCTCCCGGAAAAGGGAGACATATCGGGGTGAGTCTACTCCTTCGGAGAAGGAGCAGCCCCACCCCGATCAGGCGCAACCGCCTGCCCCTTGGGCACCGAAGTGCCGGCCCTCGAGGGCCCCCCACGCCCGCCCTTCCGGACGGGCGGCTTACAGGCCGAGCTGCCCAAGCGGTGCCCGGACGGCAGACCCAAGTCCGCGCAGAGCGGACAGTTGGGCGCCGCCGCCGGACACCCGGCCGCCTTGTGGTCTGCAGCGCCACACCGATAGCACAGAGTGCTACGGTCCTCGTCGGCAGTGCACCGCGCCCGCACGTGACCGTGCTGGAGGCAGCGGTAGCACTGCAACGGCCGGGGCTTGAGCAGCTCGACCCGAGCTGTTGCCCACCCCACCCGTATCCTATCCCCCTTGGCGAAAAGTTTTTTCGCGCCCGCAAGTGGGCATCGCGCCCACACGGTGCCCAATGGGCCGGATCGCCGGATGGTACCGACCACGATCCGGTCCATGGGGCACCCTCCCTCCCTCGATAAGGCCGCCTTCACCTCGATGGCGCGGACCGAGTCCTCAAGGCCGACCACCCTCAGCTCAACGAGCTTCATTGGGCGGCCGACCTTGAGGCCCTTCGGCTCCAGCACCTCGGTGAGGCGATAGGCCAGGTTATCGGCCTTTTCCGCCCTCCCTTCTCCCTCAACCTCAAGGATGAGGGCCCCCGTCTTCGCCCGCTTGGGCCTCACCGCCTCGATGCCCACCTCGTCGAGGGCGAAGGCGTTACGCGCCACCAACATAGCGTTGGTGAGCGTCTGGGAGCACCCAGGCGGGACGGTGATGGTCACCGCCTCCGACCTGGGAAGCCTACCCAGACGCACACCAACTTTATTCTTCGCGGGGCCGGAGTCGGCCTTCCCGGCCGACTTCTTCCCCTTCTTCTTCTTCCCCTTGTTCTCCTTCGAGGAGGACGAGGGTGGGACCGGGGCAGAAGTGGGAGTCTTACGACCCACCACCTCCGCCCAGGAGCCCCCACCCCCGGACTGAGCCTGCACAGCAGACCCAGCCGAGGGAGGGACATCAGTCACCCCCCTAGTCCCCCTCTTGCCCCTTCCCTTTTTCCCGGCTTTCGCCGGGCGAGGGGTGGCCGACGGCGGTTGGTCGGGCTGGGCAGCACGGGGAGTACCCGCGCCGTCCCCCCTAACCTCCCCCAACGAACCACCCCCCAACACCAAACCGGAGGCGGGACCCGCCGCTCCCAGGGTGAGGTTTAACTCACCCCTGAGAGCGGCGAATCTCGCCTCCATCATATCTCCCACCCTAGAGATAATCATCTCCACGTCCACGCCGCCAGCGGCTGGACCCGTACCCGGGGAGGACCTGCCTCCCCGTGCCCCCGTGATAGGGGATGTCACCCTAGGAGGCTCTACCTCCATTCGGGATTGCTCCCCTGTGGCAGACTCGAGCTGCCTCCTCAGTCTGCCCACCTCACGTTTCAGGTCCTCGAGTTCGGAGGAGAGCCGATCGTTGGCCTCCTCCAACTCCTGGACCCGCCCATCACGATGCGTCCGCTGGATCGCCTCGAGACCCGCAAGCCTAAGGGCCTGGGCACTTTCCCGTAGGCGATGGACGAACCTCCCACTCAAGTTTTTGGAGGAACCGGCCACACGCTCGACCTCCTTAGCGTGCTCCAAGATGAGAGCACCGAGGTCGGGCGTCGGCCGGTTCCTCATCTCCTCCCGTACTTCCCGCTCATTCGGGAGAGGCTTAGCAGCCTTACTAGGAGGCGGAGGGGTCCGGGAGGGATCGGATCGCTCCAACTCCCTCCGGACCGCCTCCTCCTCCCGGCAGAGCTCCATGTAGGCTCGCTTAGCCTCCGCCAGCCCGACATACTCCCCGGTTGTTGGGGGCCTGCCCCTCTTCCGTACTACACCGGATGGTTGCTCCAACTGACACGAGAAAGAGGTGTCTGACAACCCCTCCTCGTCGTCAGAGTCCATCCCCAGGGACCAGCGACCAGCGCTGCCCGCCGCCAAATCTTTCACGAGACCGGCCAGCGGCCTCGCAAAAGTCCCCCCAGCCCCAGAGGCGCCAGTAGCTCTAGACGCCGTGGCCTGGCCCTCCACCACGGACGTCCCACGGTTGCCGGATGACGACGCAGCCGGGCCCGCTTGACCACCCGAAACTGCGCCGGTACTGGAGGTTCCGAGGCCTCCTGCACCGTAAGTTCTCTTTCCCTTAGGTCGTAAATCCATATTATTAAATGTAACTCCCTCCCAAACTTGCCGAAGTCGTCACCGAAAAAGCCCGTCCCGCACCGCTTCCACCTTCTCACCTCTCAACTCCGGGCCTTACCGGCAAGGGAGGCCCTGCCAGGATCCGAAGATCCCGCCGGCATCGCCCCAGAGCATCACTGAGGCTACCTCAGCTTCCGCGATGCACCCTTTTAGTCGCCTCTTACGACAGGCAGGGTATACCCTGGGTGTATTCTGACCCGCACCCAGACGGGAGGGGCGGGGGACCTTTTTTTTTTTTTTTTTTTTTACGTGGGGAAATCCATCATGGATACCCCGGAGCTGGGGAAGCTCCGGGGTTATGCCGGACTCTTACCGGCTAAAACCCCACGGTGGCCATCCCTGCACTACCGGGGAGAGTCTGGGATCTCTTGCGAACAACAACCAGACCCTCCCCGTGCAAGGGCGCCAGAAGGGCGCCCGCTTCCCAAAAGTTGGAGGGCTGAGCCTCCCCTACCCAGCTAAAGACGGCGATGTCGGGGCCACGCCGACATCGGCGACCATCCCGGGCCGCGTGCAATGCATCGGCGAACCCCCATTCGCCGATGCTGCAGCCCCGACGACCGCCTCGCCTTGAAGTACTCGAGTGGAGCGGTGCTCAAACACTCGGCGAGACGGCCGCCCTCCACCACCACAGCTCGGGCCCCGGGTGCGCTACTACCCGTACCGCGGCAACAGGTGGTCGGTTGCCGCGGCCCCTGGGGGATGATGTCTCCCGGGAAAGGGAGACATATCGGGGTGAGTTTACTCCTTCGGTGAAGGAGCAGCCCCACCCCGATCAGGCGCAACGGCCTGCCCCTTGGGCACCGAAGTGCCGGCCCTCGAGGGCCCCCCACGCCCGCCCTTTCGGACGGGCGGCTTACAGGCCGAGCTGCCCAAGCGGTGCCCGGACGGCAGACCCAAGTCCGCGCAGAGCGGACAGTTGGGCGCCGCCGCCGGACACCCGGCCGCCTTGTGGCCTGCAGCGCCACACCGATAGCACAGAGTGCTACGGTCCTCGTCGGCAGTGCACCGCGCCCGCACGTGACCGTGCTGGAGGCAGCGGTAGCACTGCAACGGCCGGGGCTTGAGCAGCTCGACCCGAGCTGTTGCCCACCCCACCCGTATCCTATCCCCCTTTGCGAAGATTTTCTTCGCGCCCGCAAGTGGGCATCGCGCCCACACGGTGCCCAATGGGCCGGATCGCTGGATGGTTCCAACGACGATCCGGTCCATGGGGCACCCACCCTCCCTTGACAAGGCCGCCTTCACCTCTATGGCGCGGACCGAGTCCTCAAGGCCGACCACCCTCAGCTCAACGAGCTTCATCGGGCGGCCGACCTTGAGGCCCCTCGGTTCCAACACCTCGGTGAGGCGATAGGCCAGTTGGTCGGCCTTTTCCGCCCTCCCCTCGCCCTCCACCTCTAAGATGAGGGCTCCGGTCTTGGCCCTCTTGGGCCTCACCGCCTCGATGCCAAGCTCATCGAGGGCGAATGCGTTCCGCGCCACCAACATTGCGTTGGTGAGCGTCTGGGAGCACCCAGGCGGGACGGTGATGGTCACCGCCTCCGACCTGGGAAGCCTACCCAGACGCACACCCCCCTTCTTCTTATCGGGGCCGGAGCCGGCCTTCGCGGCCGACTTCTTCCCCTTTACCCTCTTCTTTTTCGAGGAGGAAGAGGGAGGGACCGGGGCAGAAGTGGGAGCCTTGCGGCCCACCACCTCCGCCCAGGAGTCCCCACCCCCGGACTGCGTCCGCACAGCAGACCCAGCCGAGGGAGGGACATTGGACACCCCCCTATTCCCCCTCTTACCCCGTCCCTTTTTCCCGGCTTTCGCCGGGCGAGGGGTGGCCGACGGTGGTTGGTCGGGCTGGGCAGCACGGGGAGTATCCGCGCCGTCCCCCCTAACCTCCCCCAACGAACCACCCCCCAGCACCAGACCGGAGGCGGGACCCGCCGCTCCCAGGGTGAGGTTCAACTCACCCCTGAGAGCGGCGAATCTCGCCTCCATCATATCTCCCACACGGGAGATAATCTCCTCTACGTCCACGCCGCCAGCGGCCGGACCCGTACCCGGGGAGGACCTGCCTCCCCGTGCTCCCCTGATAGGAGGAGATGTTCCCCTCGGAGGCTCAACCTCCATTTGGGATTGCTCCCGACTGGCAGAATCCAGCTGCCTCTTCAGCCTTCCCACCTCCAGTTTGAGGTGACCAAGTTCGGAGGAGAGCCTTTCATTGGACTCCTCCAACTCCTGGACCCTCCCATACCGATGGGTCCGTTGGATCGCCTCTAGTCCCGCAAGCCTAAGGGCCTGGGCACTTTCCCGTAGGCGATGGACAAACCTCCCACTCAAGTTTTTGGAGGAACCGGCCACACGCTCGACCTCCTTAGCGTGCTCCAAGATGAGAGCACCGAGGTCGGGCGTCGGCCGGCTCCTCATTTCCTCCCTCACCTCCCGTTCATTCGGGAGAGGCTTAGCGCCTTTGCTAGGAGGCGGAGGAGTCCGGGAGGGGTCGGATCGCTCCAACTCCCTCCGGACCGCCTCCTCCTCCCGGCAAAGCTCCATATAGGCGCGCTTCGCCTCCGCCAACAGGGGCGGGGGACCTAACCTAACCTTTTTTTTTTTTTTTTTTTTTACGTGGGGAAATCCTCATGGATCCCCCGGGGCTGGGGAACCCCGGGGGTATGCCGGACTCTTACCGGCTAAAACCCCACGGTGACCTACCTCGGCGCTGCTGGGGAGGGCCCGGGAACTCTGGACGAACACGTCCGGTCCCTCCCCGCGCCGGGGCCCCCTATGGTGACTGAGGGGACCCCCTTCCCGTTGGGAGGGTGGTCGACGATACACCCCCCCATCCGGGGAAAACGGGCGGTGACCCGGTCACCCGGCCACCGCCCCCGTCCCGGAGGGCGCGTGCAATGGCTGAGGCGATCCCCCAATCGCCCCAGCCGCGCCCCCCGGGCGACCCCCGTGCAAAGACGTGGGGCACGACCCCCACCGGAGTGAGGGTCCTCCCCGCACGGGCGTCGCCGACGCCTCGGGCCAGGCTTGGCCCGGTGCGACTGGGAGCCCCGGGTGCGTCAGACCCGATACCGTGGCCCGGCTAAGTGCCGGGACCACGGCCCCTGGGGCAAAGGTGCCACCACCGTGGCACGCTAGAAGCGCGGCGGAGGTGGCGAAGTCCCGCTCCCCGAAGGGTTCTTAGGAGCGACCCCCACCCGAAGGTGAGAGTCCCCCCCGTGGAGCGGGGCGGGGCAAACGTACAAGACGCCGACCCCGCAGGCGACGCCGAGCAGGGAGCAGAAGCTCCCTTGAGCGCTCGGCGGCCTCCTTCGCGACCATGACCTCCTCGCAAAAGGAGATCATGGCCTGCCAGACGCTCCCGCTACCGACCATCCGAGACAGGATGGCCGGCAGCGAGAGGTCCGGACCCACCTCCGCCGCTAAGGCCCGACGCGGCACCTCCCAGGCAGGACACTCCATGAGAGTGTGCCGCGCCGAGTCCACCGCGGCGCCACAGTGGTGGCACCGCGGGTCCGCCTCGCGACCGATCCGGCACAGGTACCGACCGAAACACCCGTGGTCGGTCAGCACCTGTGTGGCTCGGAACGTCAGTCGCCCGGAGCTACGGCCAACCCATCTATCCAAGACGGGCAGGACCGCCCCGACGGTCCAATGGTCCCTCACATGGGACAACTGCTCCTTCCATGAAGCCATTGTGGACCGCCGGGCCTGGAGCCTCAACTCGTCCCTGTCCTCCCCTGGCGGGTTGGAGTCCTGGCGGGCAAGGCGGAGATGCCTGTAAACATAGGCATCCTCAGCCGCCAGGAACTCCAAAGGTGGAAGACCCGCCAGGGCGGTGGCCGCCTCGTAGGACACCGTACGGTACCCCCTGATGACGCGTATTGCGGCGCGTCGCCACTCCCTGCGGAGGAGCGTCTTGCTCCCCCGGCTGGCCGCTAAGGCGTCGGCCCAGATGGGGGCACCGTACAGTGCCACTGACTTAACCACACCGCAGTAGAGGCGGCGCACCCGCTCGTCCGGACCACCAAGGTTGGGCATGATGCGACTCAAGTGAGTCACTAGGCTACCCAGCCTGGCGGCCAGACGAGCGAAATGCGGGACGAAGCTCCAGGAGCTGTCCAGGTAGACACCAAGGTATTTAATGTCGGTGCCCACCTGGACGTCGGACGACCCGATCCTCACCAGGCTATGGGGTGGAGTGCCCCTCGTACGACCCTGGAAGAAGACGATCTCCGTCTTCTGAGGGGACAACTCCAACCCCATGCCCCGGATCCGCGAGGCGACAGCCGCAACCGCGACTTCCGCCCGGCGGATGGTCCTCCCACGGTCCCTGCCGGTGGCCAACACCATGGTGTCATCGGCGTAACACGTCAAGTGTACGCCGACCGGCAGGGACACCCGCAGAGCCGCGTCGTACCCCAGGTTCCATAGTAATGGACCCAAGACGGACCCCTGGGGCACTCCACGGTTGATCTGCCGCCTGACAGACCCATCGCGGCCACCGTAAACGATGGCCCTGTCCCGGAGGTAGTCTCCGACCACCATCCGCAGGTAGAGGGGCACCTCGTGACTTTCGAGGGCCCCGCGGATGGCCGCCCAGGAGAGGGAGTTGAAGGCGTTCTTTATATCTAAAGAGACCGCCAGTGCAACCCCTCCCCCGGACGTGGCCGAGTCCGAGAGGGACTTGACGCGCTGGATCGCGTCGATGGTCGATCGTCCCTCCCGGAAGCCGAACTGGCACTCGGCCAGGTCGGGTCCATCACGGGACAGGTGCTGGACGAGGCGCTTGTGAACAATGCGTTCGAATAGCTTCCCCACCTCGTCCAGCAACACGATGGGCCTGTAGGCGGCAGGCGACTCTGCGGGCCTGTTGTCCTTGCGAAGGAGGACCATCCGCCCGGTCTTCCACCGTGGTGGAAGGGTCCCCGTCTGCAAACAGGCTGTGAAGAGCCTGCGCAGACGGGGCCCGAGGACGCTGAGCGCCAAGACCCAGGCGCGGCCGGGGATGCCGTCGGGGCCGGGGGCGGTATTACGCGCCCCCATGCGCTTGACAGCCCCGGCCAACTCCTCTTCGGACACCTCCCACTCCCGGGACCATAAAACAGGGTCCAGTGGTGGAGCGGGGGCCGACACCTCCCCGTCAGGGAACAAAGTGCCGACCACCCGCTCCAGGAGTGGGGGGTCCATCGTCTCCGTGAGGGGAGGCGCCCATGGACGAAGTTTGTCCATCACCAGACGGTATGGGCGCCCCCATGGGTCCTCACGGAGTGAGTCGAGGAGTCCGTCCCAGGCCTGAGCCTTGGCGCTCCTGATGGCCAGCTGCAGCCGCTTCGTGAGTTCCCGATACTCGGCATACAGCTGTGCCGTTCTCGCCGCGTCGGAGTTACGCCGACGCCTCGCCCGGGTGTACTGGCGGCGAGCGACTCCGCAGTCATCGCGGAGACGCTGGATCTCAGCGCTCCACCAGTACACCGGGCGGCGGGGCGGATTGGCGCGGACTCGTGGCATCGCCACGTCGCAAACTGCCGACATGGCGTCCGCAAACCAATCCGCCTCCTGTGTAACCTCCACTGGCCCAGCCGGAACTTCCGGCCAGGCCACTGCGAGAACGGCCGCCATCAGTGCGTCCTCATCGATGCCCTTCAGGGCCCACCTCCGTGGGTGGTGGGCTGCTGGGCGGGTCGGGGGAGGCGTGGAGACATCCATGCGTATGTAGACATGGTCTGACATTGTCTCCACGTCGTCGACCCTCCACCCCGACACACGGCGCGCGGCCAGGGCATTGGCGAAAGACAAGTCTACGATGCTTTCGCCCTGGTACCGCACGCACGTGCTGGCCGAGCCCCGGTTCAGCAACCGGAGACCCAGGCCAGCCCCCCAGTCCAGCACCGAGTGGCCCCTCTGGTCCGTCCTCGGGGAGTGCCACGCGGATGCGTGAGCATTGAAGTCCCCGAGGACGAGTACTGGACGAGCTGCGTGCGATGAAACAACGTTCTGCAGCTCGTCCAGTAGGAGGTCGAAGCGACCGAGGGACCAACTCGGGGGCGCGTAGACGCCCACCACCACACAACCCGCCCAGTCGACCGCCACGAATCCATGGCCGCGCATGAGTGGCGCTATTGGCCGGATCCGTGACGGAACCGACTGGGCGATCACCACGGAGTCGTCCAAGTCTCCAACCCAGGACGGGCGTTGAAGGACTCGGTACGGCTCCGCGGCTACGACCAACTCAACCACGCCGCCGCAAAGACTATGAGACATCAAGTCTTGGGCGGCGACGGCGTGGTTGAGGTTGGTCTGGATGATCTGACCGCGGGGAGGCGTGAACGTTATGCCGTGTCCATGGCCTCCCCCCGGCCAGAATCATCCTTGGGAGCGGGTTTAGCTGCCCGCTCCGCCTCCTCTCCAGTGTCCATCACTCCTGCTCCCACGGTGGAGGGTGATGCGGGTGCACCACCCCCGCTGGAACCTCCCACGGTGGGGGGTGATGCCGGTGCACCACCCCCGCTGGAACCTCCCACGTTGGAGGGTGGTGCAGCCGCACCACCCCCTTGATGGACACTGGAGATTTGGCTCCTCTTCTTCGCCTGCGTCGCTCCTCCCTTCTTGGCTGGGCGGGCCTTTGGTGGGGAGCAAGTCTTGCTCCCCATGCGATGGTCGGCGGGCCGCCCGGCCTCTTTGCACAGAGTGCAAACCGGGGCGGCCGCCGTACATAGGCCCGCCCGGTGACCGGTTTCGCCGCACCTATAGCATAGGTGCGACCGGTCAACATCAGCAGT
This sequence comes from Xylocopa violacea, assembly GCA_963969225.1. Taxonomy (NCBI): domain Eukaryota; kingdom Metazoa; phylum Arthropoda; class Insecta; order Hymenoptera; family Apidae; genus Xylocopa; species Xylocopa violacea. The sequence continues at coordinate 83,696 of CAXAJV010000051.1, forward strand.
GCACCGCTGCTGGACATGTCCTGTTTGCCAGCAGCGGTAGCACTGCTCAGGGCGGGGCTTAAGTGCCTCCACCCTAGCAAGGGTCCACCCAACCCTTATACGACCGGCAGCGACCACTTTCTTGGCCGCTGCCAAGGGGCACTGCACCCACAGGGTGCCGAGCCCAGCACGTGAGGACCGTATCTCCCCGGTCCTCACGTCCCCTTGTTGGCAGCCGCCAACTCCAACAATGGCTTCGGCCACCTCGGCCGGGGTGGCCGAATCGTCGAGGCCAATGACCCGAAGGTCAGCTTTTTTGATGGGCCTGACGACCGTGACTCCCTCACTGGCCAGTGCTGCCTTCAACTTCTCGGCCAAGGCAGATGCCTTGACCTCTTTGTCCGGGCCGGAAATCTCCAGCATCATGCCCCCGGTCCTGGCTTTCTTGGGGCGGACACTGTCCACCCCAACATCCTCTAACTTCACCCTCTGCCTGGCAGCCGTCATGACGTCCCTGTATGAGGACTTGCTGCCAGGCTGGAGGGTGAGGACTACCGCCGCTGTGCGCGGTAGCCGGCCCAACTTGGGCTTCTCCGCCTTCTTCCCAACTTTCTGTGATGGAGCAGGTGCCGATTGGGCCTTTTTGGCAACCCGTCGGGCCTTCCTGCCCACCACTTGGGCCCATGATCCCTCGGAGGCGGTAGCACCTGTGGGAATTGATGGTGCTGCCGCTTTCTTCAGCGCCTCCTGGCGCGCTGCCTCCAATCTTCTGGCGGCCCCGGAGGGGGTCGCCTTCTTCTGAAGGGGTTGAGATTGTACAGGAGCAGAGTCCTTCCCCTTCTTCTTCCTCTTCTTTTCCTTCTTCTTCTGCTCTTTCTTGTCCCCGGTGGCCTGTGATAAGGTGCCATCCGGGGAGGCTTCCTCCCTCTTCTTAGCTGGGAGGAGTTCCTTCCGGAACTCCTCTAATCTTCTATTGACGAGATCCGCAATTTGTGCGACAAGTGCGGACCCAGTCGTCTCCCCGGGTGCCGGGACACCCGTTTCAGGGCAATCAGCCCCCGAAACCCTCAATGGCGAGGCTGGTGCTGGCCTCGTGCGGCTCGCGATCTCCAGATCCGCCATCCTAGTTACTGGCGGGCTTGGAGATCGCCTCTCCAACATTAATAAACGTTCCTGCAGGCGTTTATTCTCGGCCTGCAGGGCCTCCAATTGCGCCTTCAACGCAGTTATATCTACAGCCGGCGCTGATTCCGCCGGCCGCACCACCCGTTGCGCGAGCTCCATCGTAACAGCTCTAACTGCTCGGGCTCCAACGCGGATGTCTCGCTGGATGGTGCCTTTCAAGTTTTTTGATTTGGCCGCAGCCAACTCAATCTTATTGGCCTCTTCCAAGGCCCACGCTCCTAAATCCTCCAGAGGCTTCTTTTTCGCCTCTTCGACGAACGCCTCCATGTCAGGCACGGGGTTCGTAGACCTTCCAGGTGGAGGGATGCTGCCCGACCCGCTTCTAATTTCCTCCTCTAACTCAACGAGCTCGACTTCTCGCTGAGCCTCAAGATAGGCCTTCTTGGCTTGAGCTAGCCCGACGTATTCCCCAGTTGTTGGGGGTCGTCCCCTCTTCTTCGACTTCGGACACGCCCGTTCTCTGAGAACAGAGAAATTGGATCTGACTGATCCGACGGACGTGTCCGAGTCATATGAGGCGTCTCCCGACTCCTCCTGGGCGCCTTTTTCCAGTGCTCGGCCCCTTAACTGGAGCCTCTCCAATACGACGTGCCCCTGCGAGGCAGAGAGCACTTCGTCCGAAACTATGCTCAGTTTCGGACCGCCGACCTTTCGGACCCCACTGGTCCCCGCCTTCTCTTCGCTATCGACCCCCCCAGTCCCCGGTTTTTTAAAAGAAGTTGAACATGCCATGCTGTTCCCACGAGAAGGGTCGGAAAGGAGGTCACCCCTGGCAGAGCCGCCATGCCAGGGGAAGGCAGATACACCCGGGGGGCGCCAGTATCCCCGGGGTTGGTCGCTAGAGACCGGTGCACCCACCGGCCACGCCCAGCCGCGAGGACTGGACGTGCCCCCTCGCCGCGTACCGCAGCTTGAGGCTAGGGACTTTTTATAGAGGTTTATCCCCTCGCGGGCCGGCCAATGAAGGCAAGCCCCCCGCTCCGGCGAAACATGACCACCGGTTTACGGTATTGACCTAACCTAACCTAACCTAACCTAACCTAACCTAACCTAACCTAACCTAACCTAACCTTTTTTTTTTTTTTTTTTTTTTTTTTTTTTTTTTTTTACGTGGGGAAATCCATCATGGATACCCCGGAGCTGGGGAAGCTCCGGGGTTATGCCGGACTCTTACCGGCTAAAACCCCACGGTGGCCCTCCCTGCACTACCGGGGAGAGTCTGGGATCTCTTGCGAACAACAACCAGACCCTCCCCGTGCAAGGGCGCCAGAAGGGCGCCCGCTTCCCAAAAGTTGGAGGGCTGAGCCTCCCCTACCCAGCTAAAGACGGCGATGTCGGGGCCACGCCGACATCGCCGACCATCCCGGGCCGCGTGCAATGCATCGGCGAATCCCCATTCACCGATGCTGCAGCCCCGGCGCCCGCCTCGCCTTGAAGTACTCGAGTGGAGCGGTGCTCAAACACTCGGCGAGACGGCCGCCCTCCACCACCGTAGCTCGGGCCCCGGGTGCGCTACTACCCGTACCGCGGCAACAGGTGGTCGGTTGCCGCGGCCCCTGGGGGATGATGTCTCCCGGGAAAGGGAGACATATCGGGGCAAGTCTACTCCTTCGTAGAAGGAGCAGCCCCACCCCGATCAGGCGCAACCGCCTGCCCCTTGGGCACCTTAGTGCCGGCCCTAGAGGGCTCCCCACGCCCGCCCTTGCGGACGGGCGGCTTACAGGCCGAGCTGCCCAAGCGGTGCCCGGACGACAGACCCAAGTCCGCGCAAAGCGGACAATTGGGCGCCGCCGCCGGACACCCGGCCGCCTTGTGGCCTGCAGCGCCACACCGATAGCACAAAGTGCTACGGTCCTCGTCGGCAGTGCACCGTGCCCGCACGTGACCGTGCTGGAGGCAGCGGTAGCACTGCAACGGCCGGGGCTTGAGCAGCTCGACCCGAGCTATACCCCACCCCACCCGTATACGATCCCCTTTGGCGAAAATTTTCTTCGCCGCCGCGAGTGGACATCTCGCCCACACGGTGCCCAATGGGCCGGATCGCTGGATGGTACCAACCACGATCGGGTCCATTGGGCACCCACCCTCCCTCGAAAGAGCCGCCTTGACCTCGATGGCCCGGACGGAGTCCTCAAGGCCGACCACCCTCAGCTCAACGAGCTTCATAGGGCGGCCGACCTTGAGGCCCCTAGGCTCCAACACCTCCGTGAGGCGGTAAGCCAGCTGGTCGGCTTTTTCCGCCCTCCCCTCGCCCTCAACCTCTAAGATGAGGGCCCCGGTCTTGGCCCTCTTTGGCCTCACGGCCTCAATGCCCAGCTCATCAAGAGCAAAGGCGTTCCTCGCCACCAACATAGCGTTGGTGAGCGTCTGGGAGCACCCAGGCGGGACGGTGATGGTCACCGCCTCCGATCTGGGAAGCCTACCCAGACGCACACCAACATTTTTCTTCGCGGGGCCGGAGTCGGCCTTCCCGGCCGGCTTCTTCCCCTTCTTCTTCTTCCCCTTATTCTCCTTCGAGGAGGAAGAGGGTGGGACCGGGGCAGAAGTGGGAGTCTTACGACCCACCACCTCCGCCCAGGAGTCCCCACCCCCGGACTGAGCCCGCACTGCAGACTCAACCGAGGGAGGGACATTGGTCACCCCCCTATTCCCCCTCTTATCCCTCCTCTTTTTCCCGGCTTTCGCCGGGCGAGAGGTGGCCGACGGTGGTTGGTCGGGCTGGGCGGCACGGGGAGTACCCGCACCGTCCCCCCTAACCTCCCCCAACGAATCACCCCTCAACTCCAATCCGGAGGCGGGACCCGCCGCTCCCAGGGTGAGGTTCAACTCATCCCTGAGAGCGGCGAATCTCGCCTCCATCATATCTCCCACTCGGGAGATTATAGTCTCCACGTCCACGCCGCCAGCGGCGGGACCCGTACTCGGGGAGGACCTGCCTCCCCGCTCCCCCGTGATGGGCGGAGATACGCCCCTCGCAGGCTCCACCTCCATTCGGGATTGCTCCCGAGTGGCAGACTCGAGCTGACGTTTGAGTCTGGCAACCTCTCCCCTTAAATCTTCGAGTTCGGAGGAGAGCCTATCATTGGCTTCCTCCAACTCTTTCACTCTCCCGTCCCTTTGTGTGCGCAGGATTGCCTCAAGTCCGGCTAACCTGAGGGCCTGCGCACTCTCCCGCAGGCGGTGGACAAACCTGCCGCTTAGGTTCTTCGAGGAGCCGGCCACGCGCTCGACCTCCTCCGAGTGCTCCAAAATAAGAGCACCGAGGTCGGGCGTCGGCCGGCGCCTCATTTGCTCCCGCACCTCCCTCTCATCGGGCAGCGGTTTTGCGCTCTTACTAGGAGGCGGAGGGGCCCGGGAGGGGTCGGATCGCTCCAACTCCCTCCGGACCGCCTCCTCCTCCCGGCAGAGCTCCATGTACGCCCGCTTCGCCTCAGCGAGCCCAACGTATTCCCCTGTAGTAGGGGGCCTGCCCCTCTTCCTCAACACCGGTGGCTCCAACCGACACGAGAAGGAGGTATCGGAATACCCCTCCTCGTCGTCGGAGTCCATCCCGCCCAAGGACCAGCGACCAGCGCTGCCCGCCGCGAGATCCCTTACGTGGCCGACCAGCGGCCGCGAAGAAGTCCCCCCATCCCCAGAGGTGCCAGTAGCACAAGACGCCGTGGCCTGGCCCTCCACCACGGACGTCCCACGGTTGCCAGATGACGACGCAGCCGGGCCCGCTTGACCACCCGAAACTGCGCCGGTACTGGAGGTTCCGAGGCCTCCTGCACCGTAAGTTTTCTTCCCCTTAGTACGTAATTCCATATTGGTTATATAAAATTCCTCCCCCAACGTGCCCAAATCGTCAACAAGAATCCCGTCCCGCACCGCTTCCACCTTCTCACCTCTCAACTCCGGGCCTTACCGGCAAGGGAGGCCCTGCCAGGATCCGAAGATCCCGCCGGCATCGCCCCGGAGCATCACTGAGGCTACCTCAGCTTCCGCGATGCACCCTTTTAGTCGCCTCTTACGACAGGCAGGGTATACCCTGGGTGTATTCTGACCCGCACCCAGACGGGGAAAAACCTAACCTTTTTTTTTTTTTTTTTACGTGGGGAAATCCTCATGGATCCCCCGGGGCTGGGGAACCCCGGGGGTATGCCGGACTCTTACCGGCTAAAACCCCACGGTGACCTACCTCGGCGCTGCTGGGGAGGGCCCGGGAACTCTGGACGAACACGTCCGGTCCCTCCCCGCGCCGGGGCCCCCTATGGTGACTGAGGGGACCCCCTTCCCGTTGGGAGGGTGGTCGACGATACACCCCCCCATCCGGGGTAACGGGCGGTGACCCGGTCACCCGGCCACCGCCCCCGTCCCGGAGGGCGCGTGCAATGGCTGGGGCGATCCCCCAATCGCCCCAGCCGCACCCCCCGGGCGACCCCCGTGCAAAGACGTGGGGCACGACCCCCACCGAGGTGAGGGTCCTCCCCGCACGGGCGTCGCCGACGCCTCGGGCCAGGCTTGGCCCGGTTCGACTGGGAGCCCCGGGTGCGTCACACCCGATACCGTGGCCCGGCTAAGTGCCGGGACCACGGCCCCTGGGGCCTAAGTGCCACCACCGTGGCACGTTGGTGCGCGGCGGAGGTGGCGAAGTCCCGCTCCCCGAAGGGTTCTTAGGAGCGACCCCCGCCCGAAGGCGAGAGTCCCCCCCGTGGAGCGGGGCGGGGCAAACGTGCAAGACGCCGACCCCGCAGGCGACGCCGAGCAGGGAGCAGAAGCTCCCTTGAGCGCTCGGCGGCCTCCTTCGCGACCATGACCTCCTCGCAAAAGGAGATCATGGCCTGCCAGACGCTCCCGCTACCGACCATCCGAGACAGGATGACCGGCAGCGAGAGGTCCGGACCCACCTCCGCCGCTAAGGCCCGACGCGGCACCTCCCAGGCAGGACACTCCATGAGAGTGTGCCGCGCCGAGTCCACCGCGGCGCCACAGTGGTGGCACCGCGGGTCCGCCTCGCGACCGATCCGGCACAGGTACCGACCGAAACACCCGTGGTCGGTCAGCACCTGTGTGGCTCGGAACGTCAGTCGTCCGGAGCTACGGCCCACCCATCTATCTAAGACGGGCAGGACCGCCCCGACGGTCCAATGGTCCCTGACACGGGATAACTCCTCCTTCCACGATGACAATGTGGACCGCCGGGCCTGGAGCCTCAACTCGTCCCTATCTACTTCCTCCCCTGGCGGGTTGGAGTCCTGGCGGGCAAGGCGAAGATGCCTGTAAACATAGGCATCCTCAGCCGCCAGGAGCTCCAGAGGTGGTAGACCCGCCAGGGCGGTGGCCGCCTCGTAGGACACCGTACGGTACCCCCTGATGACGCGTATTGCGGCGCGTCGCCACTCCCTTCGGAGGAGCGTCTTGCTCCTCCGACTTGCCGACAAGGCATCGGCCCAGATGGGGGCACCGTACAGTGCCACTGATCTTATAACACCGCAGTAGAGGCGGCGCACCCGCTCGTCCGGACCACCAAGGTTGGGCATGATGATGCGACTCAAATGAGTCACGAGGCTACCCAACCTGGCGGCCAGACGAGCGAAGTGCGGGACGAAGCTCCAGGAGCTGTCCAGGTAGACACCAAGATACTTGATGTCGGTGCCCACCTGGACGTCGGACGACCCGATCCTCACCAGGCTATGGGGTGGAGTGCCCCTCCTACGACCCTCGAAGAAGACGATTTCGGTCTTCTGAGGGGACAACTCCAACCCCATGCCCCGGATCCGCGAGGCGACGGCCGCAACTGCGACCTCCGCCCGGCGGATGGTCCTCCCACGGTCCCTGCCGGTGGCTAGCACCATGGTGTCGTCGGCGTAACATGTTAGATGTACGCCGACCGGCAGGGACACCCGCAGAGCCGCGTCGTACCCCAGGTTCCACAAGAGTGGGCCCAAGACGGACCCCTGGGGTACTCCACGGTTTATCTGTCGCCTGACAGACCCATCGCGGCCACCGTAAACGATGGCCCTGTCCCGGAGGTAGTCTCCGACCACCATCCGCAGGTAGAGGGGCACCTCGTGACGTTCGAGGGCCCCGCGGATGGCCGCCCAGGAGAGGGAGTTAAAGGCATTCTTGATGTCTAGAGAGACTGCCAGTGCAACCCCTCCCCCGGACGTGGCCGAGTCCGAGAGGGACTTGACGCGTTGGATAGCGTCGATGGTCGAACGTCCCTCCCGGAAGCCGAACTGGCACTCGGCCAGGTCGGGTCCATCACGGGACAGGTGCTGGACGAGGCGCTTGTGAACAATACGTTCAAATAACTTCCCCACCTCGTCCAGCAACACGATGGGCCTGTAGGCTGAAGGCGACTCTGCGGGCCTGTTGTCCTTGCGAAGGAGGACCATCCGCCCGGTCTTCCACCGTGGTGGAAGAGTCCCCGTCTGCAGACAGGCTGTAAACAGCCTGCGCAGACGGGGCCCGAGGACGCTGAGCGCCAAGACCCAGGCGCGGCCGGGGATGCCGTCGGGGCCGGGGGCGGTGTTACGCGCCCCCATGCGCTTGACAGCCCCGGCCAACTCCTCTTCGGACACCTCCCACTCCCGGGACCATAAGGCACGGTCCAATGGTGGTGGAGCGGGGGCCGACACCTCTCCGTCAGGGAACAAAGTGCCGACCACCCGCTCCAGGAGTGGGGGGTCCATCGTCTCCGTGAGGGGAGGCGCCCATGGACGAAGCTTGTCTATCACGAGACGGTATGGGCGCCCCCATGGATGCTCACGGAGTGAGTCGAGGAGTCCGTCCCAGGCCTGAGCCTTGGCGCTCCTGATGGCCAGCTGCAGCCGCTTCGTGAGCTCACGGTAGTCGGCGTACAGCTGTGCCGTTCTCGCTGCGTCGGAGTTTCGCCGACGCCTCGCCCGGGTGTACTGGCGGCGTGCGACTCCGCACTCCTCGCGGAGACGCTGAATTTCAGCGCTCCACCAGTACACCGGGCGGCGAGGCGGATTGGCGCGGACTCGTGGCATCGCCACGTCGCAAACGGCCGACATGGCGTCCGCGAACCAATCCGCCTCCTCCGAGACCTCCACTGGCCCAGCCGGAACTTCCGGCCAGGCCACTGCGAGAACGGCCGCCATCAGTGCGTCCTCATCCATGCCCTTCAGGGCCCACCTCCGTGGGTGGTGGGCTGCTGGGCGGGTCGGGGGAGGCGTGGAGACATCCATGCGGATGTAGACGTGGTCCGACAGTGTCTCCACGTCGTCGACCCTCCACCCCGACACACGGCGCGCGGCCAGGGCATTGGCGAAAGATAGGTCCACTATACTTTCGCCCTGGTACCGCACGCACGTGCTGGCCGAGCCCCGGTTCAACAACCGCAGGCCCAGGCCAGCCGCCCAGTCCAGCACCGAGTGGCCCCTCTGGTCCGTCCTCGGGGAGTGCCATGCGGATGCGTGAGCATTGAAGTCCCCGAGGACGAGTACTGGACGAGCTGCGTGCAATGAAACGACGTTCTGCAGCTCGTCCAGTAGGGAGTCGAAGCGACTGAGGGACCAACTCGGTGGAGCGTAGACGCCCACCACCACACAACCCGCCCAGTCGACCGCCACGAATCCATGGCCGCGCATGACTGGCGCTATTGGCCGGATCCGTGACGGAACCGACTGGGCGATCACCACGGAGTCGTCCAAGTCTCCAACCCAGGACGGGCGTTGAAGAACTCGGTACGGCTCCGCGGCTACGACCAACTCAACCACGCCGCCTCAAAGACTTTGAGCCATCAAGTCTTGGGCGGCGACGGCGTGGTTGAGATTGGTCTGGATGATCTGACCGCGGGGAGGCATGAACTTTAGGCCGTGTCCATGGCCTCCCCCCGGCCAGAATCATCCTTGGGAGCGGGTTTGACTGCCCGCTCCGCCTCCTCTCCAGTGTCCATCACTGCAGCTCCCACGGTGGAGGGTGATGCGGGTGCACCACCCCCGCTGGAACCTCCCACGGTGGAGGGTGATGCCGGTGCACCACCCCCGCCGGAACATCCCACGTTGGAGGGTGATGCAGCCGCACCACCCCCTTGATGGACACTGGAGAGTTGGATCTTCTTCTTCTTCTCCGCTGCTCCTCCCTTCTTGCCTGGGCGGGCCTTGGGTGGGGAGCATGATTTGCTCCCCATACGATGGTCGGCGGGCCGCCCGGCTTCCTTGCACAATGTGCAAACCGGGGCGGCCGCCGTACATAGGCCCGCCCTATGACCGGTTTCGCCGCACCTATAACATAGGTGCGACCGGTCCACCTCCGCAGTGCACCGCTGCTGTACATGGCCAAGCTGCCAGCAGCGGTAGCACTGCTCAGGGCGGGGCTTCAACACTTCCACTCTAGCGAGTATCCACCCCACCCTGATTCGACCTGCAGCGACCACCTTCTTGGCCGCTGCCAGGGGACACTGCACCCAAAGGGTGCCGAGTCCACCACGTGAGGACCTTATCTCCCCGGTCCTCACGTCCCCTGTTTGGCATCCGCCAACACCGGCAATTGCTTCGGCCACCTCTGCCGGTGTGGCCGACTCGTCCAGGCCAAAGACCCGGAGGTCGGTCTTCTTTATCGGCCTGGTGACGGTTACTTCGCCACCAGCTAGCGCCTCCCGCAACTTTTCTGCCAAGGCAGATGCCTTGGCCTCCTTCTCCGGGCCCGCGACTTCAAGCATCAGGCCTCCTGTCCTGGCCTTTTTGGGGCGGACACTGTCCACCCCAACGTCCGACAGCTTGACCCTCTGCCTGGCAGCAGTCATAATGTCCTTATATGTGGACTTGCTGCCCGGCTGGAGGGTAAGGACTACCGCTGCCGTCCGCGGTAGCCGTCCCAGCTTGGGTTTCTGTACCCTCTTTTGGGCCTTCGGTAGTGGGGTAGGGGCCGACTGGGCCTTTTTGGCAGCCCTCTGGGCCTTTCTACCCACCACCTGGGCCCATGATCCCTCAGTGGCAGTGGCACCTGCGGAAGTTGAGGGTACCACCGCTTTCTTCAGTGCCTCCTGGCGCGCCTTCGCCAGTCTTGTGGCGGCCCCGGATGTGGTCGCCTTATTCTGCGTGGGTTGGGGTTGGACCGGAGTGGGGTCTTTCCCTTTCCCGCTCTTCTTCTTGTTCTTCTTTTTCTTTTTCCTCGCCTTCATATCTCCGGTGGCTTGTGGTAAGTCATCCGGGGAGGCTTCCTCTTTCCCCTTTACTGGGAGGAGTTCCTTGCGGAACTCCTCTAACTTCCTATTAACGAGGTCCGCAATTTGCTGGACCATTTCGGACCCCGTCTTCCCCTTGGGTGCCGGGACACCCGATTCGGGGCGAGCTACCACCGAATCCCTCCTTGGCGAGACTGGTGTAGGTCTCGCGCGGCTCGCGATCTCCAAGTCCGCCATTCTCGTTACTGGCGGACTTGGAGATCGCCTCTCCAAAGCGGATAATCTATCCTGCAGGCGTTTATTTTCAGCCTGCAGGGCTTCCAGCTGCGCCTTCAGCGCTGCTATGTCCTCCCCAGGCTGAGATTCCGCCGGTCTTATCACCCGCTGGGCGAGCTCCATTGTCACCGCCCTGACAGTGCGTGCACCCACGCGGATGTCACGCTGTATGGTGCCCTTTAAGTTCTTGGATTTGGCAGCAGCCAATTCTATTTTGTCTGCCTCCTCCAGGGCCCATGCTCCCAGGTCCTCCAGTGGCTTCACCTTGGCCTCCTGGACAAAGACCTCCATATCTGGCACCGGATTGCCTGACTTCCCAGGCGGAGGTATGCTCGATGTGCCCCTCCTTATATCCTCCTCGAGCTCCACTAGCTCGATTTCCCTTTGGGCTTCGATGTAGGCCCTCTTTGCCTCAGCGAGGCCCACGTATTCCCCAGTTGTTGGGGGCCGTCCTCTCTTCTTAGATTTTGGACACGCCCGCTCCCTTAGAGTGGAAACGGTAGATCTCACCGATCCAACGGACGTGTCCGAATCGTAAGACGCATCACCCGATTCTTCCTGTGCGCCTCTCTCCAGAGCTCGGCACCTTAGCTTGAGCCGCTCTAGCACAACCTGCCCTTGCGAGGCAGTTAGAATACTATCCGAGACGATAGCTGGTCTCGGATTCGCGACCTTCCGGGCCCCACTTGGCCCAGCCTTTACATCATCGACCCCCCCAATCCCCGGTTTTTTAAAAGAAACTGAACTATCCATACTGTTCCCACGAGAAGGGTCGGAAAAGAGGTCACCCCTGGCAGAGCCGCCATACCAGGGGAAGGCAGATACACCCGGGGGGCGCCAGTATCCCCGGGGTTGGTCGCTCGAGACCGGTGCACCCACCGGCCACGCCCAGCCGCGAGGACTGGGCGTGCCCCCTCGCCGCGTACCGCAGCTTGAGGCTAGGGACTTTTTATAGAGGTTTATCCCCTCGCGGGCCGGCCAATGAAGGCAAGCCCCCCGCTCCGGCGAAACATGACCACCGGTTTACGGTATTACGACAGGGGTCACACCACCCCTGCCGAGCTATGGGATCCCGGGGACGCAACTCCCCGTATCACGACCAGAACTGGCCGTGACCCCTGGGATGGAGGCCCGCATCCACCGTTTTCACCCCTCCGCTCCGAGCCTTGCCGGCAAGGGAGGCCCCGCCAGGATCCGAAGATCCCACCGGCATCGCCTCGGAGCATCACTGAGGCTACTTGGTATCAGCGAAACCCCCGAAAGCCAGAGCCCCGTTAGTCACCGGATGACTCACGCCAACAACACGTGGAGTTCCCAAGCGGTCACCCATCTAAGTACTATCCACGCCCAACGCATAACCTAACCTAACCTTTTTTTTTTTTTTTTTTTTTACGTGGGGAAATCCTCATGGATCCCCCGGGGCTGGGGAACCCCGGGGGTATGCCGGACTCTTACCGGCTAAAACCCCACGGTGACCTACCTCGGCGCTGCTGGGGAGGGCCCGGGAACTCTGGACGAACACGTCCGGTCCCTCCCCGCGCCGGGGCCCCCTATGGTGACTGAGGGGACCCCCTTCCCGTTGGGAGGGTGGTCGACGATACACCCCCCCATCCGGGGTAACGGGCGGTGACCCGGTCACCCGGCCACCGCCCCCGTCCCGGAGGGCGCGTGCAATGGCTGAGGCGATCCCCCAATCGCCCCAGCCGCGCCCCCCGGGCGACCCCCGTGCAAAGACGTGGGGCACGACCCCCACCGGAGTGAGGATCCTCCCCGCACGGGCGTCGCCGACGCCTCGGGCCAGGCTTGGCCCGGTGCGACTGGGAGCCCCGGGTGCGTCACACCCGATACCGTGGCCCGGCTAAGTGCCGGGACCACGGCCCCTGGGGCAAAGGTGCCACCACCGTGGCACGCTAGAAGCGCGGCGGAGGTGGCGAAGTCCCGCTCCCCGAGGGGTTCTTAGGAGTGACCTCCACCAGAAGGTGAAGGTCCCCCCCGTGGAGCGGGGCGGGGCAAACGTACAAGACGCCGACCCCGCAGGCGACGCCGAGCAGGGAGCAGAAACTCCCTTGAGCGCTCGGCGGCCTCCTTCGCGACCATGACCTCCTCGCAAAAGGCGATCATGGCCTGCCAGACGCTCCCGCTACCGACCATCCGAGACAGGATGGCCGGCAGCGAGAGGTCCGGTCCCACCTCCGCCGCTAAGGCCCGACGCGGCACCTCCCAGGCAGGACACTCCATGAGAGTGTGCCGCGCCGAGTCCACCGCGGCGCCACAGTGGTGGCACCGCGGGTCCGCCTCGCGACCGATCCGGCACAGGTACCGACCGAAACACCCGTGGTCGGTCAGCACCTGTGTGGCTCGGAAGGTAAGTCGTCCGGAGCTACGGCCCACCCATCTGTCTAAGACGGGCAGGACCGCCCCGACGGTCCAATGGTCTCTATGATGAGACAACTCCTCCTTCCATGTTGTCATAGTGGACCGCCGGGCCTGGAGCCTCAGCTCGTCCCGATTTAACTCCTCCCCTGGCGAGTTGGAGTCCTGGCGGGCAAGGCGAAGATGCCTGTAAACATAGGCATCCTCACCCGCCAGGAGCTCCAGAGGTGGTAAACCCGCCAGGGAGGTGGCCGCCTCGTAGGACACCGTACGGTACCCCCTTATGACGCGTATTGCGGCGCGTCGCCACTCCCTTCGGAGGAGCGTCTTGCCCCTCCGACTTGCCGACAAGGCATCGGCCCAGATGGGGGCACCGTACAGTGCCACTGATCTTATAACACCGCAGTAGAGGCGGCGCACCCGCTCGTCCGGACCACCAAGGTTGGGCATGATGCGACTCAGATGAGTCACGAGGCTACCCAACCTGGTGGCCAGACGAGCGAAATGCGGGACGAAGCTCCAGGAGCTGTCCAGGTGGACACCAAGATACTTGATGTCGGTGGCCACCTGGACATCGGACGACCCGATCCTCACCAGGCTATGGGGTGGAGTGCCCCTCCGGCGACCCTCAAACAAGACGATCTCCGTCTTCTGAGGGGACAACTCCAACCCCATGCCCCGGATCCGCGAGGCGACGGCCGCAACCGCGACTTCCGCCCGGCGGATGGTCCTCCCACGGTCCCTGCCGGTGGCTAACACCATGGTGTCGTCGGCGTAACATGTGAGATGTACGCCGACCGGCAGGGACACCCGCAGAGCCGCGTCGTACCCCAGGTTCCATAACAATGGGCCCAAGACGGACCCCTGGGGTACACCACGGTTAATCTGCCGCCTGACAGACCCATCGCGGCCACCGTAGACGATGGCCCTGTCCCGGAGGTAGTCTCCGACCACCATCCGCAGGTATAGGGGCACCTCGTGGCGTTCGAGGGCCCCGCGGATGGCCGCCCAGGAGAGGGAGTTGAAGGCGTTCTTTATGTCTAAAGACACCGCCAGTGCTACCCCTCCCCCGGACGTGGCCGAGTCCGAGAGGGACTTGACGCGCTGGATCGCGTCGATGGTCGATCGTCCCTCCCGGAAGCCGAACTGGCACTCGGCCAGGTCGGGTCCATCACGGGACAGGTGCTGGACGAGGCGCTTGTGAACGATGCGTTCGAAGAGCTTCCCTACCTCGTCCAGCAACACGATGGGCCTGTAGGCAGAAGGCGACTCTGCGGGCCTGTTGTCCTTGCGTAGGAGGACCATCCGCCCGGTCTTCCACCGTGGTGGAAGGGTCCCCGTCTGCAAACAGGCTGTAAACAGCCTGCGCAGACGGGGACCGAGGACGCTGAGCGCCAAGACCCAGGCGCGGCCGGGGATGCCGTCGGGGCCGGGGGCGGTGTTACGCGCCCCCATGCGTTTGACAGCCCCGGCCAACTCCTCTTCGGACACCTCCCACTCCTCGGACCATAAGACACGGTCCGGTGGTGGAGCGGGGGCCGACACCTCCCCGTCCGGGAATAAAGTGCCGACCACCCGCTCCAGGAGTGGGGGGTCCATCGTCTCCGTGAGGGGAGGCGCCCATGGACGAAGCTTGTCCATCACAAGACGGTATGGGCGCCCCCATGGGTCCTCACGGAGTGAGTCGAGGAGTCCGTCCCAGGCCTGAGCCTTGGCGCTCCTGATGGCCAGCTGCAGCCGCTTCGTGAGGTCACGATAGTCGGCGTACAGCTGTGCCGTTCTCGCCGCGTCGGTGTTGCGCCGACGCCTCGCCCGGGTGTACTGGCGGCGTGCGACTCCGCACTCTTCGCGGAGACGCTGAATCTCAGCGCTCCACCAGTACACCGGGCGGCGAGGCGGATTGGCGCGGACACGTGGCATCGCCACGTCGCAAACTGCCGACATGGCGTCCGCGAACCAATCCGCCTCCTGTGACACCTCCACTGGCCCAGCCGGAACTTCCGGCCAGGCCACTGCGAGAACGGCCGCCATCAGGGCGTCCTCATCCATGCCCTTCAGGGCCCACCTCCGTGGGTGGTGGGCTGCTGGGCGGGTCGGGGGAGGCGTGGAGACATCCATGCGGATGTAGACATGGTCCGACAGTGTCTCCACGTCGTCGACCCTCCACCCCGACACACGGCGTGCGGCCAGGGCATTGGCGAAAGACAAGTCCACTATGCTTTCGCCCTGGTACCGCACGCACGTGCTGGCCGAGCCCCGGTTCAACAACCGCAGACCCAGGCCAGCCGCCCAGTCCAGCACCGAGTGGCCCCTCTGGTCCGTCCTCGGGGAGTGCCACGCGGATGCGTGAGCATTGAAGTCCCCGAGGACGAGTACTGGACGAGCTGCGTGCGATGAAACAACGTTCTGCAGCTCGTCCAGTAGGGAGTCGAAACGACCGAGGGACCAACTCGGGGGCGCGTAGACGCCCACCACCACACAACCCGCCCAGTCGACCGCCACGAATCCATGGCCGCGCATGACAGGCGCTATTGGCCGGATCCGCGACGGAACCGACTGGGCGATCACCACGGAGTCGTCCAAGTCCCCAACCCAGGACGGGCGCTGGAGAACTCGGTACGGCTCCGCGGCTACGACCAACTCAACCACGCCGCCGCAAAGACTTTGAGCCATCAAGTCTTGGGCGGCGACGGCGTGGTTGAGATTGGTCTGGATGATCTGACCGCGGGGAGGCGTGAACGTTAGGCCGTGTCCATGGCCTCCCCCCGGCCAGAATCATCCAGTGGAGCGGTTTTAGTAGACCGCTCCGCCTTCTCCCCAGTGTCCATCGCAGCAGCAACTCCCACGGTGGAGGGTGATGCGGGTGCACCACCCCCGCTGGAACCTCCCACGGTGGGGGGTGATGCCGGTGCACCACCCCCGCTGGAACCTCCCACGTTGGAGGGTGATGCAGCCGCACCACCCCCTTGATGGACACCGGAGAGTTGGCTTTTCTTCTTCACCTGCGTACCTCCTACCTTCTTGCCAGGGCGGGACTTTGGTGGGGAGCAAGCCTTGCTCCCCATACGGTGGTCGGCGGGCCGCCCGGCTTCTTTGCACAGAGTGCAGACCGGGGCGGCCGCCGTACATAGGCCCGCCCGGTGGCCCGTTTCGCCGCACCTGTAACACAGGTGCGACCTGTCTACTTCAGCAGTGCACCGCTGCTGAACATGACCCATTTGCCAGCAGCGGTAGCACTGCTCAGGGCGGGGCTTCAACACCTCCACCCTGGCAAACACCCAGCCCACTCTGATGCGGCCGGCAGCAACAACCTTCTTGGCCGCTGCCAGTGGGCATTGCACCCATAGGGTGCCAAGTCCACTACGTGAGGACCGAATTTCGCCAGTCCTCACCTCACCCACCTGGCACCCTGCTGCGCCAGCTATGGCTTCGGCCACCTCGGCTGGGGTGGCCGATTCATCGAGGCCGCAGACTCTGATATCGGCCTTTTTAATCGGTCTGGCCACCGTTACTTCTTCTCCGGCCAGCGCCTCCCGAAGTTTTTCTGCTAAGGCGAGCGCCTTAGCCTCCTTATCGGATCCGGAGACCTCAAGCATGAGGCCCCCGGTTCTCGCCTTCTTTGGGCGGACGCTGTCCACCCCAACGTCCGCTAACTTCACCCTCTGCCTGGCAGCAATCATGATGTCCCTGTATGAGGACTTGCTGCCAGGCTGGAGGGTGAGGACCACCGCAGCTGTACGCGGCAGTCTTCCTAGCTTGGGCTTCTCCGCCTTCCTGTGGACCTTCGGTGGTGGGGCAGGGGCTGACTGGGCCTTTTTGGCTGCCCTCTTGGCCTTTCTGCCCACCACCTGGGCCCACGTTCCCTCGGTGGCGGTGGCACCTGTAGGTTTTGAAGGTGCCACCGCTTTCTTCAGCGCCTCCTGGCGCGCCACCTCCAATCTTCTGGCGGCCCCGGTTGGGGTCGCCTTCTTCTGCAGGGGTTGGGTTTGGACAGGAGCGGTGTCCTTACCCTTCCCCTTCTTCTTCTTGCTCTTCTTCACCTCCTCCTTCTTCTTGCCCCCGGTGGCCTTCGGTAAGATAACATCCGGGGAGAATTCGTCCTTCCTCTTGATTGGGAGGAGTTCTCTTCTGAACTCCTCTAACCTTTTGTTGACGAGGTCCGCTATCTGCTCCGCTATGGCGGACCCCGTCGGCTCTTTAGGTGCCGGGGCACCAATTTCAGGGCAAACACCCCCCGAGACCCTCAATGGCGAGGCCGGTGTTGGCCTCGCGCGGCTCGCGATCTCCAAGTCCGCCATTCTTGTAACTGGCGGACTTGGAGATCGCCGTTCCAATGCAGATAATCGCTCCTGCAGGCGTCTATTTTCCGCCTGCAGGGCCTCAAGTTGCACTTTCAGTGCCGCAACATCTTCTGTTGCCTCTGGTTCAGCTGGCCGCTGCACCCTCTGCGCCAGCTCCAGGGTGACTGCTCGGACTGTGCGAGCTCCAACGCGGATATCCCGCTGGATGGTCCCTTTCAAGTTTTTAGACTTGGCCGCAGCCAACTCTATTTTGTCGGCCTCCTCCAGGGCCCACGCTCCCAGATCAGCCAGCGGCTTCATTTTCGCTAGCTGGACAAACTCATTCATGTCCGGCACGGGATTGCCGGACTTGCCGGGCGGTGGAATGCTCCCAGTACCAGCCCGTATTTCTTCTTCTAGCTCTAGGAGCTCTATCTCCTTTTGGGCTTCTACATAGGCCCTCTTGGCCTCTGCGAGCCCAACGTATTCCCCTGTTGTCGGGGGCCGTCCTCTCTTCTTTGATTTGGGACACGCCCGTTCCCTCAATAAAGAAGCGGTGGATCGCACCGATCCCACGGACGTATCCGAGTCATACGAGGCATCGCATGACTCCTCCTGGGCGCCTCTCTCAAGTGCTCGGCCTCTCAGATGAAGCTTATCGAGCACTACTTGCTCCTGCGAGGCAGTGAGCACCTTGTCCGAAACGATGCTCGGTTTCGGACCGCCGACCTTTCGGACCCCGCTGGTCCCCGCCTTTTCTTCGTCAATGACCCCCCCATTCCCCGGTTTTTTGAAAAATGAACAATGATCCATAACTGTTCCCACGAGTGGGTCGGAAAGGAGGTCACCCCTGGCAGAGCCGCCATACCAGGGGAAGGCAGATACACCCGGGGGGCGCCAGTATCCCCGGGGTTGGTCGCTAGAGACCGGTGCACCCACCGGCCACGCCCAGCCGCGAGGACTGGACGTGCCCCCTCGCCGCGTACCGCAGCTTGAGGCTAGGGACTTTTTATAGAGGTTTATCCCCTCGCGGGCCGGCCAATGAAGGCAAGCCCCCCGCTCCGGCGAAACATGACCACCGGTTTACGGTATTACGACAGGGGTCACACCACCCCTGCCGAGCTATGGGATCCCGGGGACGCAACTCCCCGTATCACGACCAGAACTGGCCGTGACCCCTGGGATGGAGGCCCGCATCCACCGTTTTCACCCCTCCGCTCCGAGCCTTACCGGCAAGGGAGGCCCCGCCAGGATCCGAAGATCCCACCGGCATCGCCTCGGAGCATCACTGAGGCTACTTGGTGTCAGCGAAACCCCCGAAAGCCAGAGCCCCGTTAGTCACCGGATGACTCCGGTGTCCAGGTTCCACCACGAGGAGGTGGGGATGGCACATGTTGTTGCAGCTGCAACAACTTCTAGAACCCAACCTAACCTAACCTAACCTAACCTAACCTAACCTAACCTAACCTTTTTTTTTTTTTTTTTTTTTTTTTTTTTTTTTACGTGGGGAAATCCTCATGGATCCCCCGGGGCTGGGGAACCCCGGGGGTATGCCGGACTCTTACCGGCTAAAACCCCACGGTGGCCATCCCTGCACTACCGGGGAGAGTCTGGGATCTCTTGCGAACAACAACCAGACCCTCCCCGTGCAAGGGCGCCAGAAGGGCGCCCGCTTCCCAAAAGTTGGAGGGCTGAGCCTCCCCTACCCAGCTAAAGACGGCGATGTCGGGGCCACGCCGACATCGCCGACCATCCCGGGCCGCGTGCAATGCATCGGCGAATCCCCATTCACCGATGCTGCAGCCCCGGCGACCACCTCGCCTTGAAGTACTCGAGTGGAGCGGAGCTCAAACACTCGGCGAGGCGGCCGCCCTCCTCCACCGTAGCTCGGGCCCCGGGTGCGCTACTACCCGTACCGCGGCAACAGATGGTCGGTTGCCGCGGCCCCTGGGGGATGATGTCTCCCGGGAAAGGGAGACATATCGGGGTAAGTCTACTCCTTCGGAGAAGGAGCAGCCCCACCCCGATCAGGCGCAACGGCCTGCCCCTTGGGCACCGTAGTGCCGGCCCTCGAGGGCCCCCCACGCCCGCCCTTTCGGACGGGCGGCTTACAGGCCGAGCTGCCCAAGCGGTGCCCGGACGGCAGACCCAAGTCCGCGCAGAGCGGACAGTTGGGCGCCGCCGCCGGACACCCAGCCGCCTTGTGGCCTGCAGCGCCACACCGATAGCACAAAGTGCTACGGTCCTCGTCGGCAGTGCACCGCGCCCGCACGTGACCGTGCTGGAGGCAGCGGTAGCACTGCAACGGCCGGGGCTTGAGCAGCTCGACCCGAGCTATACCCCACCCCACCCGTATACGGTCCCCTTTGGCGAAGATTTTCTTCGCCGCCGCGAGTGGGCACCTAGCCCACACGGTGCCCAATGGGCCGGATCGCCGGATGGTACCGACCACGATCGGGTCCATTGGGCACCCACCCTCCCTCGAAAGAGCCGCCTTGACCTCTATGGCCCGGACGGAGTCCTCAAGCCCGACCACCCTCAGCTCAACGAGCTTCATCGGGCGGCCGACCTTGAGGCCCTTCGGCTCCAACACCTCCGTGAGTCGATAGGCTAGCTGGTCAGCCTTCTCCTCCCTCCCCTCGCCCTCTATCTCCAGGATGAGAGCCCCGGTCTTGGCCCTCTTGGGCCTGACCGCCTCGATGCCCAGCTCATCGAGAGCAAAGGCGTTACGCGCCGCCAACATCGCGTTTGTCAGCGTCTGGGTGCACCCAGGCGGGACGGTGATGGTCACCGCCTCCGACCTGGGAAGTCTACCCAGACGCACACCCACTCTTTTCTTCTCGGGGCCGGAGCCGGCCTTCGCGGCCGACTTCTTCCCCTTACCCTTCTTCTTCTTAGAGGAGGAAGAGGGGGGGACCGGGGCAGAAGTGGGAGTCTTACGACCCACCACGTCCGCCCAGGAGTCCCCACCCCCGGACTGGGTCCGCACAGCAGACTCAGCCGGAGGAGGGACATTACTCACCCCCCTAGTCCCCCTCTTGCCCCTTCCCTTTTTCCCGGCTTTCGCCGGGCGAGAGGTGGCCGACGGTGGTTGGTCGGGCTGGGCGGCACGGGGAGTACCCGCGCCGTCCCCCCTAACCTCCCCCAACGAACCACCCCCCAACACCAAACCGGAGGCGGGACCCGCCGCTCCCAGGGCGAGGTTCAACTCACCCCTGAGAGCGGCGAATCTCGCCTCCATCATCTCTCCCACTCGGGAGATAATCTTCTCCACGTCCACGCCGCCAGCGGCGGGACCCGTACTCGGGGAGGACCTGCCTCCCCGTGCCCCCGTCATAGGCGGAGATATAACTCTCGGAGGCTCTACCTCCATGCGGGATTCTTCCCGGCTGGCAGACTCCAGCTGCCTCTTAAGCCTGCCGACTTCTCGTCTGAGGTCCTCGAGTTCGGAGGAGAGCCGTTCGTTCGCCTCCTCCAACTCCTGGACCCGACCATCCCGATGCGTCCGCTGGATCGCCTCAAGTCCCGCAAGCCTAAGGGCCTGGGCGCTTTCCCTGAGGCGATGGACGAACCGCCCACTCAAATTTTTGGACGAGCCTGCCACACGCTCGACCTCCTTAGCGTGCTCCAAAATGAGAGCACCGAGGTCGGGCGTCGGCCGGCTCCTCATTTCCTCCCTCACCTCCCGCTCATTCGGGAGAGGCTTAGCGGCCTTACTAGGAGGCGGAGGGGTCCGGGAGGGATCGGATCGCTCCAACTCCCTCCGGACCGCCTCCTCCTCCCGGCAAAGTTCCATATAGGCCCGCTTAGCCTCCGCCAGCCCAACATATTCTCCCGTTGTAGGGGGCCTGCCCCTTTTCCTCACAACACCGGATGGTTGCTCCAACTGACACGAGAAAGAGGTGTCTGACAACCCCTCCTCGTCGTCAGAGTCCATCCCCAGCGACCAGCGACCAGCGCTGCCCGCCGCCAAATCCTTCACGAGACCGGCCAGCGGCCTCGCAAAAGTCCCCCCAACCCCAGAGGCGCCAGTAGCTCTAGACGCCGTGGCCTGGCCCTCCACCACGGACGTCCCACGGTTGCCGGATGACGACGCAGCCGGGCCCGCTTGACCACCCGAAACTGCGCCGGTACTGGAGGTTCCGAGGCCTCCTGCACCGTAAGATTTCTTCCCCTTATTGCGTGTATCCATGGTTAATAAGTAAATTCCACCCCACGTGCCCGAGTCGTCAACGAGTATCCCATCCCGCACCGCTTCCACCTTCTCACCTCTCAACTCCGGGCCTTACCGGCAAGGGAGGCCCTGCCAGGATCCGAAGATCCCGCCGGCATCGCCCCGGAGCATCACTGAGGCTACCTCAGCTTCCGCGATGCACCCTTTTAGTCGCCTCTTACGACAGGCAGGGTATACCCTGGGTGTATTCTGACCCGCACCCAGACGGGGAATATAACGTAACCTAACCCAACCTATCATCTCGGCGGTAATATTTGTCAACATTCCTGGCGAGTTAACCTAACCTTTTTTTTTTTTTTTTTTACGTGGGGAAATCCATCATGGATACCCCGGAGCTGGGGAAGCTCCGGGGTTATGCCGGACTCTTACCGGCTAAAACCCCACGGTGGCCATCCCTGCACTACCGGGGAGGGTCTGGGATCTCTTGCGAACAACAACCAGACCCTCCCCGTGCAAGGGCGCCAGAAGGGCGCCCGCTTCCCAAAAGTTGGAGGGCTGAGCCTCCCCTACCCATCTAAAGACGGCGATGTCGGGGCCACGCCGACATCGCCGACCATCCCGGGCCGCGTGCAATGCATCGGCGAACCCCCATTCGCCGATGCTGCAGCCCCGGCGAACGCCTCGCCTTGAAGTACTCGAGTGGAGCGGTGCTCAAACACTCGGCGAGACGGCCGCCCTCCACCACCGTAGCTCGGGCCCCGGGTGCGCTACTACCCGTACCGCGGCAACAGATGGTCGGTTGCCGCGGCCCCTGGGGGATGATGTCTCCCGGAAAAGGGAGACATATCGGGGTGAGTCTACTCCTTCGGAGAAGGAGCAGCCCCACCCCGATCAGGCGCAACCGCCTGCCCCTTGGGCACAGAAGTGCCGGCCCTCGAGGGCCCCCCACGCCCGCCCTTTCGGACGGGCGGCTTACAGGCCGAGCTGCCCAAGCGGTGCCCGGACGGCAGACCCAAGTCCGCGCAGAGCGGACAGTTGGGCGCAGCCGCCGGACACCCGGCCGCCTTGTGGCCTGCAGCGCCACACCGGTAGCACAAAGTGCTACGGTCCTCGTCGGCAGTGCACCGCGCCCGCACGTGACCGTGCTGGAGGCAGCGGTAGCACTGCAACGGCCGGGGCTTGAGCAGCTCGACCCGAGCTATACCCCACCCCACCCGTATCCTATCCCCCTTGGCGAAGATCTTTTTCGCCGCCGCGAGTGGACATCTCGCCCACACGGTACCCAATGGGCCCGATCGCTGGATGTTGCCAACCGCGATCGGGTCCATTGGGCACCCACCCTCCCTCGACAAGGCCGCCTTCACCTCAATGGCGCGGACCGAGTCCTCAAGGCCGACCACCCTCAGCTCAACGAGCTTCATCGGGCGGCCGACCTTGAGGCCCCTCGGTTCCAACACCTCGGTGAGGCGATAGGCCAGTTGGTCGGCCTTTTCCGCCCTCCCCTCGCCCTCCACCTCTAAGATGAGGGCTCCGGTCTTGGCCCTCTTGGGCCTCACCGCCTCGATGCCAAGCTCATCGAGGGCGAATGCGTTCCGCGCCACCAACATCGCGTTGGTGAGCGTCTGGGAGCACCCAGGCGGGACGGTAATAGTTACCGCCTCCGACCTGGGCAGCCTACCCAGACGCACACCCTTCTTATTTTCGGGGCCGGAGCCGGCCTTCGCGGCCGTCTTCTTCCCCTTACCCTTCTTCTTCTTCGAGGAGGCCGAGGGTGCGACCGGGGCAGAAGTGGGAGCCTTGCGGCCCACCACCTCCGCCCAGGAGTCCCCACCCCCGGACTGAGCCCGCACAGCAGACTCAGCCGGAGGAGGGACCTTAGTCACCCCCCTAGTCCCCCTCTTGCCCTTTCCCTTCTTCGCGGCTTTCGCCGGGCGAGGGGTGGCCGACGGCGGCTGGTCGGGCTGGGCAGCACGGGGAGTACCCGCGCCGTCCCCCCCAGCCTCCCCCAACGAACCACCCCCCAACTCCAAACCGGAGGCGGGACCCGCCGCTCCCAGGGTGAGGTTTAACTCACCCCTGAGAGCGTCGAATCTCGCCTCCATTATATCTCCCACCCGGGAGATTATAGTCTCCACGTCCATACCGCCAGCGGCTGGACCCGTACTCGGGGAGGACCTGCCTCCCCGTACCCCCGTGATAGGAGGAGATGAACCCCTCGGAGGCACCACCTCCATTCGGGAATCCTCCCGAGCGCCAGACTCAAGCTGCCGCCTGAGCCGACCTACCTCCCGCTTGAGGTCCTCAAGTTCGGAGGAGAGCCGCTCGTTGGCCTCCTCCAACTCCTGAACCCTCCCATCCCGATGGGTTCTTTGTATAGCCTCGAGGCCAGCCAACCGAAGGGCCTGGGCACTCTCCCTCAGGCGGTGAACGAACCTCCCACTCAAGTTCTTGGAGGAACCGGCCACACGCTCGACCTCCTTAGCGTGCTCCAATATGAGAGCACCGAGGTCGGGCGTCGGCCGGCTCCTCATTTCCTCCCTCACCTCCCTCTCATTGGGGAGAGGCTTAGCAGCCTTACTAGGAGGCGGAGGGGTCCGGGAGGGATCGGATCGCTCCAACTCCCTCCGGACCGCCTCCTCCTCCCGGCAAAGCTCCATATAGGCCCGCTTAGCCTCCGCCAATCCCACATACTCGCCGGTTGTAGGGGGCCTGCCCCTTTTTCTAACAACACCGGACGGCGGCTCTAACTGGCACGAGAAGTCCGACAGGACCTCCTCGTCGTCCGAATCCATGCCCAGCGACCAGCGACCAGCGCTGTCCGCCGCTAAATCTTTCACGAGGCCGGCCAGCGGCCTCGCAGAGATCCCCCCAGCCCCAGAGGAACCAGTCGCTCTAGACGCCGTGGCCTGGCCCTCCACCACGGACGTCCCACGGTTGCCGGATGACGACGCAGCCGGGCCCGCTTGACCACCCGAAACTGCGCCGGTACTGGAGGTTCCGAGGCCTCCTGCACCGTAAGTTTTCTTCCCTTTTGGCCGTGTTTCCATAATTATATATAAAACTCCCCCCTAACGTGCCGAAGTCGTCAACCGAAGTCCCATCCCGCACCGCTTCCACCTTCTCACCTCTCAACTCCGGGCCTTACCGGCAAGGGAGGCCCTGCCAGGATCCGAAGATCCCGCCGGCATCGCCCCGGAGCATCACTGAGGCTACCTCAGCTTCCGCGATGCACCCTTTTAGTCGCCTCTTACGACAGGCAGGGTATACCCTGGGTGTATTCTGACCCGCACCCAGACGGGGAGAGTTAACCTAACCTTTTTTTTTTTTTTTTTTTTACGTGGGGAAATCCATCATGGATACCCCGGAGCTGGGGAAGCTCCGGGGTTATGCCGGACTCTTACCGGCTAAAACCCCACGGTGGCCATCCCTGCACTACCGGGGAGAGTCTGGGATCTCTTGCGAACAACAACCAGACCCTCCCCGTGCAAGGGCGCCAGAAGGGCGCCCGCTTCCCAAAAGTTGGAGGGCAGTGCCTCCCCTACCCAACTAAAGTAGGCGATGTCGGGGCCACGCCGACATCGCCGACCATCCCGGGCCGCGTGCAATGCATCGGCGAATCCCCATTCACCGATGCTGCAGCCCCGGCGACCACCTCGCCTTGAAGTACTCGAGTGGAGCGGTGCTCAAACACTCGGCGAGACGGCCGCCCTCCTCCGCCGTAGCTCGGGCCCCGGGTGCGCTACTACCCGTACCACGGCAACAGATGGTCGGTTGCCGCGGCCCCTGGGGGATGATGTCTCCCGGGAAAGGGAGACATATCGGGGAAGGGCTACTCCTTCGGAGAAGAAGCAGCCCCACCCCGATCAGGCGCAACCGCCTGCCCCTTGGGCACCTTAGTGCCTGCCCTAGAGGGCTCCCCACGCCCGCCCTTTCGGACGGGCGGCTTACAGGCCGAGCTGCCCAAGCGGTGCCCGGACGACAGACCCAAGTCCGCGCAAAGCGGACAGTTGGGCGCCGCCGCCGGACACCCGGCCGCCTTGTGGCCTGCAGCGCCACACCGATAGCACAGAGTGCTACGGTCCTCGTCGGCAGTGCACCGCGCCCGCACGTGACCGTGCTGAAGGCAGCGGTAGCACTGCAGCGGCCGGGGCTTGAGCAGCTCGACCCGAGCTATACCCCACCCCACCCGTATACGATCCCCTTTGGCGAAAATTTTCTTCGCCGCCGCGAGTGGGCATCTCGCCCACACGGTGCCCAATGGGCCCGATCGCTGGATGTTGCCAACCGCGATCGGGTCCATTGGGCACCCACCCTCCCTCGATAAGGCCGCCTTTACCTCTATCGCCCGGACGGAGTCCTCAAGGCCGACCACCCTCAGCTCAACGAGCTTCATTGGGCGGCCGACCTTGAGGCCCCTCGGCTCTAACACCTCCGTCAGGCGGTAGGCGAGTTGATCCGCCTTCTCCGCTCTCCCCTCCCCCTCAACCTCTAAGATGAGGGCACCGGTCTTTGCCCTCTTGGGCCTAACGGCCTCGATGCCTAGCTCATCAAGAGCAAAGGCGTTACGCGCCACCAACATAGCGTTGGTGAGCGTCTGGGAGCACCCAGGCGGGACGGTGATGGTCACCGCCTCCGACCTGGGAAGCCTACCCAGACGCACACCAACAGTCTTCTTCGCGGGGCCGGAGCCGGCCTTCGCGGCCGACTTCTTCCCCTTAGTCTTCTTCCTCTTCGAGGAGGAAGAGGGTGGGACCGGGGCAGAAGTGGGAGTCTTACGACCCACCACCTCCGCCCAGGAGTCCCCGCCCCCGGACTGAGCCTGCACAGCAGACCCAGCCGGAGGAGGGACATTAGTCACCCCCCTAGTCCCCCTCTTGCCCCTTCCCTTTTTCCCGGCTTTCGCCGGGCGAGGAGTGGCCGACGGTGGTTGGTCGGGCTGGGCAGCACGGGGAGTACCCGCGCCGTCCCCCCTAACCTCCCCCAACGAACCACCCCCCAACACCAATCCGGAGGCGGGACCCGCCGCTCCCAGGGTGAGGTTCAACTCACCCCTGAGAGCGGCGAATCTCGCCTCCATCATATCTCCTACCCTGGAGATAATCATCTCCACGTCCACGCCGCCAGCGGCTGGACCCGCACCCGGGGAGGACCTGCCTCCCCGTGCTCCCGTGATAGGAGGAGTTGACCCCCTGGGAGGCTCTACCTCCATTCGGGATTCCTCCCGATTGGCAGACTCTAGTTGACGTTTTAGTCTGCTCACCTCCCGCTTGAGGTCCTCCATTTCGGAGGAGAGCCTTTCGTTGGCCTCCTCCAACTCCTGGACCCTCCCATCCCGACTTGTCCGCTGGATCGCCTCAAGACCAGCTAATCTAAGTGCCTGCGCACTTTCTCTGAGGCGGTGCACGAACTTCCCGCTCAGGTTCTTAGAGGAACCGGCCACACGCTCGACCTCCTTCGCGTGCTCCAAAATGAGAGCACCGAGGTCGGGCGTCGGCCGGTTCCTCATTTCCTCTCGCACCTCCCGCTCATTCGGGAGCGGCTTAGCGCCTTTGCTAGGAGGCGGAGGAGTCCGGGAGGGGTCGGATCGCTCCAACTCCCTCCGGACCGCCTCCTCCTCCCGGCAAAGCTCCATATAGGCGCGCTTCGCCTCCGCCAATCCCACGTACTCCCCTGTAGTAGGGGGCCTGCCCCTTTTCCTCACTACAGGAGGCTCCATCCGACACGAGAAGGAGGTATCCGAATAACCCTCCTCGTCGTCGGAATCCATCCCGAGCGACCAGCGACCAGCGCTGCCCGCCGCGAGATCCTTTACGTGGCCGACCAGCGGCCTCGTAGAAGTCCCCCCCTCCCCAGAGGAACCAGTCGCTCTAGACGCCGTGGCCTGGCCCTCCACCACGGACGTCCCACGGTTGCCGGATGACGACGCAGCCGGGCCCGCTTGACCACCCGAAACTGCGCCGGTACTGGAGGTTCCGAGGCCTCCTGCACCGTAAGTTTTCCTCCCTTTGTTGCGTAAGTCCATAATTATTAAAATAAAACCACCCCTAACGTGCCGAAGTCGTCAACAAAAGTCCCGCCCCGCACCGCTTCCACCTTCTCACCTCTCAACTCCGGGCCTTACCGGCAAGGGAGGCCCTGCCAGGATCCGAAGATCCCGCCGGCATCGCCCCGGAGCATCACTGAGGCTACCTCAGCTTCCGCGATGCACCCTTTTAGTCGCCTCTTACGACAGGCAGGGTATACCCTGGGTGTATTCTGACCCGCACCCAGACGGGGAGAGTTAACCTTTTTTTTTTTTTTTTTTACGTGGGGAAATCCATCATGGATACCCCGGAGCTGGGGAAGCTCCGGGGTTATGCCGGACTCTTACCGGCTAAAACCCCACGGTGGCCATCCCTGCACTACCGGGGAGGGTCTGGGATCTCTTGCGAACAACAACCAGACCCTCCCCGTGCAAGGGCGCCAGAAGGGCGCCCGCTTCCCAAAAGTTGGAGGGCTGAGCCTCCCCTACCCAGCTAAAGACGGCGATGTCGGGGCCACGCCGACATCGCCGACCATCCCGGGCCGCGTGCAATGCATCGGCGAACCCCCATTCGCCGATGCTGCAGCCCCGGCGACCGCCTCGCCTTGAAGTACTCGAGTGGAGCGGTGCTCAAACACTCGGCGAGACGGCCGCCCTCCACCACCACAGCTCGGGCCCCGGGTGCGCTACTACCCGTACCGCGGCAACAGGTGGTCGGTTGCCGCGGCCCCTGGGGGATGATGTCTCCCGGGAAAGGGAGACATATCGGGGTGAGTCTACTCCTTCGGAGAAGGAGCCGCCCCACCCCGATCAGGCGCAACCGCCTGCCCCTTGGGCACCTTAGTGCCAGCCCTAGAGGGCTCCCCACGCCCGCCCTTTCGGACGGGCGGCTTACAGGCCGAGCTGCCCAAGCGGTGCCCGGACGGCAGACCCAAGTCCGCGCAAAGCGGACAATTGGGCGCCGCCGCCGGACACCCGGCCGCCTTGTGGCCTGCAGCGCCACACCGATAGCACAGAGTGCTACGGTCCTCGTCGGCAGTGCACCGCGCCCGCACGTGACCGTGCTGGAGGCAGCGGTAACACTGCAACGGCCGGGGCTTGAGCAGCTCGACCCGAGCTGTTGCCCACCCCACCCGTAACCTATCCCCCTTTGCGAAGATCTTCTTCGCGCCCGCAAGTGGGCATCGCGCCCACACGGTGCCCAATGGGCCGGATCGCCGGATGGTACCGACCACGATCCGGTCCATGGGGCACCCTCCCTCCCTCGATAAGGCCGCCTTCACCTCGATGGCGCGGACCGAGTCCTCAAGGCCGACCACCCTCAGCTCAACGAGCTTCATTGGGCGGCCGACCTTGAGGCCCTTCGGCTCCAGCACCTCGGTGAGGCGATAGGCCAGGTTATCGGCCTTTTCCGCCCTCCCTTCTCCCTCAACCTCAAGGATGAGGGCCCCCGTCTTCGCCCGCTTGGGCCTCACCGCCTCGATGCCCACCTCGTCGAGGGCGAAGGCGTTACGTGCCACCAACATAGCGTTGGTGAGCGTCTGGGAGCACCCAGGCGGGACGGTGATAGTCACCGCCTCCGACCTGGGCAGCCTACCCAGACGCACACCAACTTTCTTCCTCTCGGGGCCGGAGCCGGCCTTCGCGGCCGACTTCTTCCCCTTCACCTTCCTCTTCTTCGAGGAGGAAGAGGGTGGGACCGGGGCAGAAGTGGGAGTCTTACGACCCACCACCTCCGCCCAGGAGTCCCCACCCCCGGACTGGGCCCGCACAGCGGACTCAGCCGGAGGAGGGACCTCAGTCACTCCCCTCCTCCCCCTCTTACCCCGTCCCTTTTTCCCGGCTTTCGCCGGGCGAGGGGTGGCCGACGGTGGTTGGTCGGGCTGGGCAGCGCGTGGAGTACCCACACTGTCCCCCCTAACCTCCCCCAACGAACCACCCCCCATCTCCAATCCGGAGGCGGGACCCGCCGCTCCCAGGGTGAGGTTCAGCTCACCCCTGAGAGCGGCGAATCTCGCCTCCATCATCTCTCCCACACGGGAGATAATCTCCTCTACGTCAACGCCGCCAGCGGCTTGACCCGTACTCGGGGAGGACCTGCCTCCCCGTGCCCCCGTGATAGGAGGAGATTTCCCCCTGGGAGGCTCCACCTCCATGCGGGATTCCTCCCGTGTGGCAGACTCAAGCTGCCGCCTGAGCCTAGCCACCTCCCTCTTAAGTCCATCGAGCTCGGAGGAGAGCCTAACGTTGGCTTCCTCGAGCTCTTTAACTCTCCCGTCCCTCTCCGTTCGCTGTATCGCCTCGAGTCCCGCAAGCCTAAGGGCCTGGGCACTTTCCCGAAGGCGATGTACGAATCTCCCACTTAGATTTTTGGAGGAGCCGGCCACACGCTCGACCTCCTTAGCGTGCTCCAAGATGAGAGAACCGAGGTCGGGCGTCGGCCTGCTCCTCATTTCCTCCCGTACTTCCCGCTCATTCGGGAGAGGCTTAGCAGCCTTACTAGGAGGCGGAGGGGTCCGGGAGGGATCGGATCGCTCCAACTCCCTCCGGACCGCCTCCTCCTCCCGGCAGAGCTCCATGTAGGCTCGCTTAGCCTCCGCCAGCCCGACATACTCCCCGGTTGTTGGGGGCCTGCCCCTCTTCCGTACTACACCGGATGGTTGCTCCAACTGGCACGAGAAAGAGCTGTCTGACAACCCCTCTTCGTCGTCAGAGTCCATCCCCAGCGACCAGCGTCCAGCGCTGCCCGCCGCTAAGTCTTTGACGAGACCGGCCAGCGGCCTCGCAAAAGTCCCCCCAGCCCCAGAGGAACCAGTAGCCTTAGACGCCGTGGCCTGGCCCTCCACCACGGACGTCCCACGGTTGCCGGATGACGACGCAGCCGGGCCCGCTTGACCACCCGAGACTGCGCCGGTACTGGAGGTTCCGAGGCCTCCTGCACCGTAAGTTTTCCTTCCTTTATTACGTAAGTCCATGATTTATTTAGTACTCCCCCCCCTAACGTGCCGAAGTCGTCAACAAAGAGTCCCGCCCCGCACCGCTTCCACCTTCTCACCTCTCAACTCCGGGCCTTACCGGCAAGGGAGGCCCTGCCAGGATCCGAAGATCCCGCCGGCATCGCCCCGGAGCATCACTGAGGCTACCTCAGCTTCCGCGATGCACCCTTTTAGTCGCCTCTTACGACAGGCAGGGTATACCCTGGGTGTATTCTGACCCGCACCCAGACGGGGTGGGGAGAGTTAACCTAACCTAACCTAACCTTTTTTTTTTTTTTTTTTTTTTTTTTTTACGTGGGGAAATCCATCATGGATACCCCGGAGCTGGGGAAGCTCCGGGGTTATGCCGGACTCTTACCGGCTAAAACCCCACGGTGGCCATCCCTGCACTACCGGGGAGAGTCTGGGATCTCTTGCGAACAACAACCAGACCCTCCCCGTGCAAGGGCGCCAGAAGGGCGCCCGCTTCCCAAAAGTTGGAGGGCTGAGCCTCCCCTACCCAGCTAAAGACGGCGATGTCGGGGCCACGCCGACATCGCCGACCATCCCGGGCCGCGTGCAATGCATCGGCGAACCCCCATTCGCCGATGCTGCAGCCCCGGCGACCGCCTCGCCTTGAAGTACTCGAGTGGAGCGGTGCTCAAACACTCGGCGAGACGGCCGCCCTCCTCCACCGTAGCTCGGGCCCCGGGTGCGCTACTACCCGTACCGCGGCAACAGATGGTCGGTTGCCGCGGCCCCTGGGGGATGATGTCTCCCGGAAAGGGGAGACATATCGGGGCAGGTCTACTCCTTCGGAGAAGGAGCAGCCCCACCCCGATCAGGCGCAACCGCCTGCCCCTTGGGCACCTTAGTGCCTGCCCTAGAGGGCTCCCCACGCCCGCCCTTTCGGACGGGCGGCTTACAGGCCGAGCTGCCCAAGCGGTGCCCGGACGGCAGACCCAAATCCGCACAAAGCGGACAGTTGGGCGCCGCCGCCGGACACCCGGCCGCCTTGTGGCCTGCAGCGCCACACCGGTAGCACAGAGTGCTACGGTCCTCGTCGGCAGTGCACCGCGCCCGCACGTGACCGTGCTGGAGGCAGCGGTAGCACTGCAACGGCCGGGGCTTGAGCAGCTCGACCCGAGCTGTAGCCCACCCTACCCTTATGCGATCCCCCTTGGCGAAGAGCTTCTTAGCCCCAGCCAATGGGCATCGCGCCCACACGGTGCCCAATGGGCCGGATCGCCGGATGGTACCGACCACGATCCGGTCCATGGGGCACCCACCCTCCCTCGAGAGAGCCGCCTTCACTTCAATGGCCCGGACGGAGTCCTCAAGGCCGACCACCCTCAGCTCAACGAGCTTCATTGGGCGGCCGACCTTGAGGCCCCTAGGCTCCAAAACCTCTGTAAGGCGAATGGCGAGATTGTCCGCCTTTTCCGCCCTCCCCTCGCCGTCCACCTCAAGAATGAGGGCACCGGTCTTGGCCCGCTTGGGCCTCACGGCCTCGATACCCAGCTCATCAAGAGCGAAGGCATTACGCGCCACCAACATAGCGTTGGTGAGCGTCTGGGTGCACCCAGGCGGGACGGTGATGGTCACCGCCTCCGACCTGGGAAGCCTACCCAGACGCACACCAACGTTTTTCTTCGCGGGGCCGGAGTCGGCCTTCGCGGCCGACTTCTTCCCCTTCTTCTTCTTCCCCTTATTCTCCTTCGAGGAGGAAGAGGGGGGGACCGGGGCAGAAGTGGGAGTCTTACGACCCACCACCTCCGCCCAGGAGTCCCCACCCCCGGACTGGGCCCGCACAGCAGACTCAGCCGGAGGAGGGACATTACTCACCCCCCTAGTCCCCCTCTTGCCCCTTCCCTTTTTCCCGGCTTTCGCCGGGCGAGAGGTGGCCGACGGTGGTTGGTCGGGCTGGGCGGCACGGGGAGTACCCGCGCCGTCCCCCCTAACCTCCCCCAACGAACCACCCCCCAACACCAAACCGGAGGCGGGACCCGCCGCTCCCAGGGTGAGGTTCAACTCACCCCTGAGAGCGGCGAATCTCGCCTCCATCATCTCTCCCACTCGGGAGATAATCTTCTCCACGTCCACGCCGCCAGCGGCGGGACCCGTACTCGGGGAGGACCTGCCTCCCCGTGCCCCCGTCATAGGCGGAGATATAACTCTCGGAGGCTCTACCTCCATGCGGGATTCATCCCGGCTGGCAGACTCCAGCTGCCTCTTAAGCCTGCCGACTTCTCGTCTGAGGTCCTCGAGTTCGGAGGAGAGCCGTTCGTTCGCCTCCTCCAACTCCTGGACCCGACCATCCCGATGCGTCCGCTGGATCGCCTCAAGTCCCGCAAGCCTAAGGGCCTGGGCGCTTTCCCTGAGGCGATGGACGAACCGCCCACTCAAATTTTTGGAGGAGCCTGCCACACGCTCGACCTCCTTAGCGTGCTCCAAAATGAGAGCACCGAGGTCGGGCGTCGGCCGGCTCCTCATTTCCTCCCTCACCTCCCGCTCATTCGGGAGAGGCTTAGCGGCCTTACTAGGAGGCGGAGGGGTCCGGGAGGGATCGGATCGCTCCAACTCCCTCCGGACCGCCTCCTCCTCCCGGCAGAGCTCCATATAGGCTCGCTTAGCCTCCGCCAGCCCCACATACTCCCCTGTTGTAGGGGGCCTGCCCCTCTTCCCTACGACAGGAGGCTCCAACCGACACGAGAAGGATGTATCGGAATACCCCTCCTCGTCGTCGGAGTCCATCCCACCCAACGACCAGCGACCAGCGCTGTCCGCTGCTAAGTCCCGTACGAGGCCGGCCAGCGGCCTCGCAAAAGTCCCCCCAGCCCCAGTGGAACCAGTAGCCTCAAACGCCGTGGCCTGGCCCTCCACCACGGACGTCCCACGGTTGCCAGATGACGACGCAGCCGGGCCCGCTTGACCACCCGAGACTGCGCCGGTACTGGAGGTTCCGAGGCCTCCTGCACCGTAAGTTTTCCTTTCCTTATTGCGTAATTCCATATTTGATATAAAATTCCTCCCCCAACGTGCCCTAGTCGTCACCGAAAAAGCCCGTCCCGCACCGCTTCCACCTTCTCACCTCTCAACTCCGGGCCTTACCGGCAAGGGAAGCCCTGCCAGGATCCGAAGATCCCGCCGGCATCGCCCCGGAGCATCACTGAGGCTACCTCAGCTTCCGCGATGCACCCTTTTAGTCGCCTCTTACGACAGGCAGGGTATACCCTGGGTGTATTCTGACCCGCACCCAGACGGGGGAGACGGGGAACCTTTTTTTTTTTTTTTTTTTTTTACGTGGGGAAATCCATCATGGATACCCCGGAGCTGGGGAAGCTCCGGGGTTATGCCGGACTCCTACCGGCTAAAACCCCACGGTGGCCATCCCTGCACTACCGGGGAGAGTCTGGGATCTCTTGCGAACAACAACCAGACCCTCCCCGTGCAAGGGCGCCAGAAGGGCGCCCGCTTCCCAAAAGTTGGAGGGCTGAGCCTCCCCTACCCAGCTAAAGACGGCGATGTCGGGGCCACGCCGACATCGCCGACCATCCCGGGCCGCGTGCAATGCATCGGCGAACCCCCATTCGCCGATGCTGCAGCCTCGGCGACCGCCTCGCCTTGAAGTACTCGAGTGGAGCGGTGCTCAAACACTCGGCGAGACGGCCGCCCTCCTCCACCGTAGCTCGGGCCCCGGGTGCGCTACTACCCGTACCGCGGCAACAGATGGTCGGTTGCCGCGGCCCCTGGGGGATGATGTCTCCCGGGAAAGGGAGACATATCGGGGCAGGACTACTCCTTCGGAGAAGGAGCAGCCCCACCCCGATCAGGCGCAACCGCCTGCCCCTTGGGCACCGCAGTGCCGGCCCTCGAGGGCCCCCCACGCCCGCCCTTTCGGACGGGCGGCTTACAGGCCGAGCCGCCCAAGCGGTGCCCGGACGGCAGGCCCAAGTCCGCGCAGAGCGGACAGTTGGGCGCAGCCGCCGGACACCCGGCCGCCTTGTGGCCTGCAGCGCCACACCGATAGCACAGAGTGCTACGGTCCTCGTCGGCAGTGCACCGCGCCCGCACGTGACCGTGCTGGAGGCAGCGGTAGCACTGCAACGGCCGGGGCTTGAGCAGCTCGACCCGAGCTATACCCCACCCCACCCGTATACGATCCCCTTTGGCGAAGATTTTCTTCGCCGCCGCGAGTGGACATCTCGCCCACACGGTGCCCAATGGGCCGGATCGCTGGATGGTACCAACCACGATCGGGTCCATTGGGCACCCACCCTCCCGCGATAAGGCAGCCTTCACCTCGATGGCGCGGACCGAGTCCTCAAGGCCGACCACCCTCAGCTCAACGAGCTTCATTGGGCGGCCGACCTTGAGGCCCCTCGGCTCCAATACCTCTGTAAGGCGAATGGCGAGATTGTCCGCCTTTTCCGCCCTCCCCTCACCGTCCACCTCAAGAATGAGGGCACCGGTCTTGGCCCGCTTGGGCCTCACCGCCTCAATGCCCAGCTCATCAAGAGCGAAGGCGTTTCTAGCCACCAACATTGCATTGGTGAGCGTCTGGGAGCACCCAGGCGGGACGGTAATAGTTACCGCCTCCGACCTGGGCAGCCTACCCAGACGCACACCAACTTTCTTCTTCACGGGGACGGAGTCGGCCTTAGCGGCCGACTTCTTCCCCTTAGCCTTCTTCTTCTTCATCGAGGAGGACGAGGGTGGGACCGGGGCAGAAGTCGGAGCCTTGCGGCCCACCACCTCCGCCCAGGAGTCGCCACCCCCGGACTGAACCCGCACAGCGGACTCAGCCGGAGGAGGGACGTCGGTCACCCCCCTATTCCCCCTCTTGCCCCTTCCCTTTTTCCCGGCTTTCGCCGGGCGAGGGGTGGCCGACGGTGGTTGGTCGGGCTGGGCGGCACGGGGAGTACCCCCGCCGTCCCCCCTAACCTCCACCAAAGAACCACCCCCCAGCTCCAATCCGGAGGCGGGACCCGCCGCTCCCAGGGTGAGGTTCAACTCACCCCTGAGAGCGGCGAATCTCGCCTCCATCATATCTCCCACCCGGGAGATGATACTCTCCACGTCCAAGCCGCCAGCGGCTGGACCCGTACTCGGGGAGGACCTGCCTCCCCGTGCCCCCGTGATGGGCGGAGATACGCCCCTCGGAGGTTCCACCTCCATTTGGGATTGCTCCCTAGTGGAAGACTCGAGTTGCCTCTTCAGTCTTGCCACCTCTCTCCTTAAGTCTTCGAGTTCGGAGGAGAGCCTATCGTTGGCTTCCTCCAACTCTTTCACTCTGCCGTCCCTTTCTGTGCGCAGGATTGCTTCCAGTCCGGCTAACCGGAGGGCCTGCGCACTCTCCCGCAGGCGGTGAACAAACCTGCCACTCAGATTTTTGGATGAGCCGGCCACCCGCTCGACCTCCTTCGATTGCTCTAAAATTAGAGCACCGAGGTCGGGCGTCGGCCGGTGCCTCATCGCCTCCCTCACCTCCCTCTCATTGGGGAGCGGCTTAGCGCCTTTGCTAGGAGGCGGAGGAGTCCGGGAGGGGTCGGATCGCTCCAACTCCCTCCGGACTGCCTCCTCCTCCCGGCAAAGCTCCATATAGGCGCGCTTCGCCTCCGCCAATCCAACGTACTCCCCTGTCGTAGGGGGCCTGCCCCTCTTTCTAACAACAGGGGGCTCCGACCGACACGAGAAGGAGGTATCAGAATACCCCTCCTCGTCGTCGGAGTCCATTCCTCCCAGCGACCAGCGACCAGCGCTGCCCGCCGCCAAGTCCTTTACGTGGCCGACCAGCGGCCTAGCAAATGTACCCCCCTCCCCAGAGGCGCCAGTAGCTCTAGACGCCGTGGCCTGGCCCTCCACCACGGACGTCCCACGGTTGCCGGATGACGACGCAGCCGGGCCCGCTTGACCACCCGAAACTGCGCCGGTACTGGAGGTTCCGAGGCCTCCTGCACCGTAAGATTTCCTTCCTTTATGTCGTGTATCCATAGTTAATGTAAAATTCCGCCCCCAACGTGCCCGTGTCGTCAACAAGAAACCCATCCCGCACCGCTTCCACCTTCTCACCTCTCAACTCCGGGCCTTACCGGCAAGGGAGGCCCTGCCAGGATCCGAAGATCCCGCCGGCATCGCCCCGGAGCATCACTGAGGCTACCTCAGCTTCCGCGATGCACCCTTTTAGTCGCCTCTTACGACAGGCAGGGTATACCCTGGGTGTATTCTGACCCGCACCCAGACGGGGAGAGACGGGGAACCTAACCTAACCTAACCTTTTTTTTTTTTTTTTTTTTTTTTTTACGTGGGGAAATCCATCATGGATACCCCGGAGCTGGGGAAGCTCCGGGGTTATGCCGGACTCTTACCGGCTAAAACCCCACGGTGGCCATCCCTGCACTACCGGGGAGGGTCTGGGATCTCTTGCGAACAACAACCAGACCCTCCCCGTGCAAGGGCGCCAGAAGGGCGCCCGCTTCCCAAAAGTTGGAGGGCTGAGCCTCCCCTACCCAGCTAATGAAGGCGATGTCGGGGCCACGCCGACATCGCCGACCATCCCGGGCCGCGTGCAATGCATCGGCGAACCCCCATTCGCCGATGCTGCAGCCCCGACGACCGCCTCGCCTTGAAGTACTCGAGTGGAGCGGAGCTCAAACACTCGGCGAGACGGCCGCCCTCCACCACCACAGCTCGGGCCCCGGGTGCGCTACTACCCGTACCGCGGCAACGGGTGGTCGGTTGCCGCGGCCCCTGGGGGATGATGTCTCCCGGGAAAGGGAGACATATCGGGGTGAGTTTACTCCTTCGGAGAAGGAGCAGCCCCACCCCGATCAGGCGCAACCGCCTGCCCCTTGGGCACCGAAGTGCCGGCCCTCGAGGGCCCCCCACGCCCGCCCTTTCGGACGGGCGGCTTACAGGCCGAGCTGCCCAAGCGGTGCCCGGACGGCAGACCCAAGTCCGCGCAAAGCGGACAATTGGGCGCCGCCGCCGGACACCCGGCCGCCTTGTGGCCTGCAGCGCCACACCGATAGCACAGAGTGCTACGGTCCTCGTCGGCAGTGCACCGCGCCCGCACGTGACCGTGCTGGAGGCAGCGGTAGCACTGCAACGGCCGGGGCTTGAGCAGCTCGACCCGAGCTATACCCCACCCCACCCGTATCCTATCCCCCTTGGCGAAGATTTTCTTCGCCGCCGCGAGTGGACATCTCGCCCACACGGTGCCCAATGGGCCGGATCGCTGGATGGTACCAACCACGATCGGGTCCATTGGGCACCCACCCTCCCTCGATAAGGCCGCCTTCACTTCGATGGCGCGGACCGAGTCCTCAAGGCCGACCACCCTCAGCTCGACGAGCTTCATTGGGCGGCCGACCTTGAGGCCCTTCGGCTCCAGCACCTCCGTGAGGCGGTAGGCCAGTTCGTCGGCCTTCTCAGCCCTCCCCTCGCCCTCAACCTCTAAGATGAGGGCCCCGGTTTTAGCCCGCTTGGGCCTCACGGCCTCAATGCCCAGCTCATCGAGAGCAAAGGCGTTACGCGCCGCCAGCATTGCATTTGTGAGCGTCTGGGAGCACCCAGGCGGGACGGTGATAGTCACCGCCTCCGACCTGGGCAGCCTACCCAGACGCACACCCCCCTTCCTCTTATCGGGGCCGGAGCCGGCCTTCGCGGCCGACTTCTTCCCCTTACCCTTCTTCTTCTTCGAGGAGGAGGAGGGTGGGACCGGGGCAGAAGTGGGAGTCTTACGACCCACCACCTCCGCCCAGGAGTCCCCGCCCCCGGACCGAGCCTGCACAGCAGACCCAGCCGAGGGAGGGACAGAAGTCACCACCCCTTTCCCCCTCTTAGCCCGTCCCTTTTTCCCGGCTTTCGCCGGGCGAGAGGTGGCCGACGGTGGTTGGTCGGGCTGGGCGGCACGGGGAGTACCCGCGCCGTCCCCCCTAACCTCCCCCAACGAACCACCTCCCAACACCAAACCGGAGGCGGGACCCGCCGCTCCCAGGGTGAGGTTTAACTCCCCCCTGAGAGCGGCGAATCTCGCCTCCATCATCTCTCCCACGCGGGAGATAATCTTCTCCACGTCCATGCCGCCAGCGGCTGGACCCGTACTCGGGGAGGACCTGCCTCCCCGCGCCCCCATGATAGGAGGAGATGTCCCCCTGGGAGGCTCTACCTCCATGCGGGATTCTTCCCGGCTGGCAGACTCCAGCTGCCTCTTAAGCCTGCCGACTTCTCGTCTGAGGTCATCGAGTTCAGAGGAGAGCCGTTCGTTGGCCTCCTCCAACTCCTGGACCCTTCCATCCCGATGTGATCGTTGTATCGCCTCTAGTCCGGCAAGCCTAAGGGCCTGGGCAGACTCTCTGAGGCGATGTACAAATTTCCCACTCAGATTTTTTGAGGAGCCGGCCACACGCTCGACCTCCTTCGCATGCTCCAAAATGAGAGCACCGAGGTCGGGCGTCGGCCGGTTCCTCATTTCCTCTCGCACCTCCCGCTCGTTCGGGAGCGGCTTAGCGCCTTTGCTAGGAGGCGGAGGGGTCCGGGAGGGGTCGGATCGCTCCAACTCCCTCCGGACCGCCTCCTCCTCCCGGCAAAGCTCCATATAGGCGCGCTTCGCCTCCGCCAACCCCACATATTCCCCAGTGGTAGGAGGCCTGCCCCTTTTTCTCACCACAGGAGGCTCCATCCGGCACGAGAAAGAGGCGTCCGAATACCCCTCCTCGTCGTCGGAGTCCATCCCGCCCAAGGACCAGCGACCAGCGCTGCCCGCCGCGAGATCCCTCACGTGGCCGACCAGCGGCCGCGAAGAAGTCCCCCCATCCCCAGAGGCGCCAGTAGCTCTAGACGCCGTGGCCTGGCCCTCCACCACGGACGTCCCACGGTTGCCGGATGACGACGCAGCCGGGCCCGCTTGACCACCCGAAACTGCGCCGGTACTGGAGGTTCCGAGGCCTCCTGCACCGTAAGTTTTCCTACCCTTGTTGCGTAAATCCATAATTGTTAAAAGTAAAGCCACCCCTAACGTGCCGAAGTCGTCAACAAATGTCCCGCCCCGCACCGCTTCCACCTTCTCACCTCTCAACTCCGGGCCTTACCGGCAAGGGAGGCCCTGCCAGGATCCGAAGATCCCGCCGGCATCGCCCCGGAGCATCACTGAGGCTACCTCAGCTTCCGCGATGCACCCTTTTAGTCGCCTCTTACGACAGGCAGGGTATACCCTGGGTGTATTCTGACCCGCACCCAGACGGGGAACCTTTTTTTTTTTTTTTTTTTTTTTTTTTTTACGTGGGGAAATCCTCATGGATCCCCCGGGGCTGGGGAAGCTCCGGGGTTATGCCGGACTCTTACCGGCTAAAACCCCACGGTGGCCATCCCTGCACTACCGGGGAGAGTCTGGGATCTCTTGCGAACAACAACCAGACCCTCCCCGTGCAAGGGCGCCAGAAGGGCACCCGCTTCCCAAAAGTTGGAGGGCTGAGCCTCCCCTACCCAGCTAAAGTAGGCGATGTCGGGGCCACGCCGACATCGCCGACCATCCCGGGCCGCGTGCAATGCATCGGCGAACCCCCATTCGCCGATGCTGCAGCCCCGGCGACCGCCTCGCCTTGAAGTACTCGAGTGGAGCGGTGCTCAAACACTCGGCGAGACGGCCGCCCTCCACCACCGTAGCTCGGGCCCCGGGTGCGCTACTACCCGTACCGCGGCAACAGATGGTCGGTTGCCGCGGCCCCTGGGGGATGATGTCTCCCGGGAAAGGGAGACATATCGGGGAAGGTCTACTCCTTCGAAGAAGGAGCAGCCCCACCCCGATCAGGCGCGACCGCCTGCCCCTTGGGCACAGAAGTGCCGGCCCTCGAGGGCCCCCCACGCCCGCCCTTTCGGACGGGCGGCTTACAGGCCGAGCTGCCCAAGCGATGCCCGGACGACAGACCCAAGTCCGCGCAGAGCGGACAGTTGGGCGCCGCCGCCGGACACCCGGCCGCCTTGTGGCCTGCAGCGCCGCACCGATAGCACAGAGTGCTACGGTCCTCGTCGGCAGTGCACCGCGCCCGCACGTGACCGTGCTGGAGGCAGCGGTAACACTGCAACGGCCGGGGCTTGAGCAGCTCGACCCGAGCTATACCCCACCCCACCCGTATCCTGTCCCCCTTGGCGAAGATTTTCTTCGCCGCCGCGAGCGGGCACCTAGCCCACACGGTGCCCAATGGGCCGGATCGCCGGATGGTACCGACCACGATCGGGTCCATTGGGCACCCACCCTCCCTTGAAAGAGCCGCCTTGACCTCTATGGCCCGGACCGAGTCCTCAAGGCCGACCACCCTCAGCTCAACGAGCTTCATTGGGCGGCCGACCTTGAGGCCCCTCGGCTCTAACACCTCCGTCAGGCGGTAGGCGAGTTGATCCGCCTTCTCCGCTCTCCCCTCCCCCTCAACCTCTAAGATGAGGGCACCGGTCTTTGCCCTCTTGGGCCTAACGGCCTCGATGCCTAGCTCATCAAGAGCAAAGGCGTTACGCGCCACCAACATAGCGTTGGTGAGCGTCTGGGAGCACCCAGGCGGGACGGTGATAGTCACCGCCTCCGACCTGGGAAGCCTACCCAGACGCACACCAACAGTCTTCTTCGCGGGGCCGGAGCCGGCCTTCGCGGCCGACTTCTTCCCCTTAGTCTTCTTCCTCTTCGAGGAGGAAGAGGGTGGGACCGGGGCAGAAGTGGGAGTCTTACGACCCACCACCTCCGCCCAGGAGTCCCCACCCCCGGACTGAGCCCGCACAGCAGACTCAGCCGAGGGAGGGACATTGGTCACCCCCCCTTTCCCCCTCTTACCCCGTCCCTTTTTCCCGGCTTTCGCCGGGCGAGGGGTGGCCGACGGTGGTTGGTCGGGCTGGGCGGCACGGGGAGTACCCCCGCCGTCCCCCCTAACCTCCCCCAACGAACCACCCCCCATCTCCAATCCGGAGGCGGGACCCGCCGCTCCCAGGGTGAGGTTCAACTCACCCCTGAGAGCGGCGAATCTCGCCTCCATCATATTTCCAACACGGGAGATGATCTCCTCCACGTCCACGCCGCCAGCGGCTGGACCCGTACTCGGGGAGGACCTGCCTCCCCGTGCCCCCGTGATAGGCGGGGATGTGCCACTAGGAGGCTCAACCTCCATTCGAGATTTCTCCCGTGTGGAAGACTCAAGTTGAGTCTTTAGCCTTCCCACTTCCCTCCTTAACTCTTCGAGCTCGGAGGAGAGCCTGTCGTTCGCTTCCTCGAGCTCTATTACACGCCCGTCCCTCTCAGTGCGCTGGATTGCCTCCAACCCAGCTAGCCTGAGCGCCTGCGCACTTTCCCGAAGGAGGCGCACAAACTTGCCGCTCAGGTTCCTCGATGAGCCGGCCACGCGCTCGACCTCCTTCGAGTGCTCTAAAATTAGAGCACCGAGGTCGGGTGTCGGCCGGTGCCTCATCTGCTCCCGCACATCCCGCTCATTGGGGAGAGGCTTAGCGCTCTTGCTGGGAGGCGGAGGAGTCCGGGAGGGATCGGATCGCTCCAACTCCCTCCGGACTGCCTCCTCCTCCCGGCAGAGCTCCATGTAGGCTCGCTTCGCCTCTGCAAGCCCTACGTATTCCCCCGTTGTAGGGGGCCTGCCCCTTTTCCTCACAACTGGAGGCTCCTGCCGACACGAGAAGGAGGTGTCAGAGTATTCCTCCTCGTCGTCGGAATCCATTCCGAGCGACCAGCGTCCAGCGCTGCCCGCCGCTTAGTCCTTCACGAGGCCGGCCAGCGGCCTCGTAGAACTCCCCCCAGCCCCAGAGGAACCAGTAGCCTTAAACGCCGTGGCCTGGCCCTCCACCACGGACGTCCCACGGTTGCCAGATGACGACGCAGCCGGGCCCGCTTGACCACCCGAAACTGCGCCGGTACTGGAGGTTCCGAGGCCTCCTGCACCGTAAGTTTTCTTCCCTTTATGTACACTATCCATAATTGTTGTAAGTAAAACCACCCCTAACGTGCCCGAGTCGTCAACAATAGTCCCGTCCCGCACCGCTTCCACCTTTTCACCTCTCAACTCCGGGCCTTACCGGCAAGGGAGGCCCTGCCAGGATCCGAAGATCCCGCCGGCATCGCCCCGGAGCATCACTGAGGCTACCTCAGCTTCCGCGATGCACCCTTTTAGTCGCCTCTTACGACAGGCAGGGTATACCCTGGGTGTATTCTGACCCGCACCCAGACGGGGAGAGACGGGGAACCTAACCTAACCTAACCTTTTTTTTTTTTTTTTTTTTTTTTTTACGTGGGGAAATCCATCATGGATACCCCGGAGCTGGGGAAGCTCCGGGGTTATGCCGGACTCTTACCGGCTAAAACCCCACGGTGGCCATCCCTGCACTACCGGGGAGAGTCTGGGATCTCTTGCGAACAACAACCAGACCCTCCCCGTGCAAGGGCGCCAGAAGGGCGCCCGCTTCCCAAAAGTTGGAGGGCTGAGCCTCCCCTACCCAGCTAAAGACGGCGATGTCGGGGCCACGCCGACATCGCCGACCGTCCCGGGCCGCGTGCAATGCATCGGCGAACCCCCATTCGCCGATGCTGCAGCCCCGGCGACCGCCTCGCCTTGAAGTACTCGAGTGGAGCGGTGCTCAAACACTCGGCGAGACGGCCGCCCTCCACCACCACAGCTCGGGCCCCGGGTGCGCTACTACCCGTACCGCGGCAACAGATGGTCGGTTGCCGCGGCCCCTGGGGGATGATGTCTCCCGGGAAAGGGAGACATATCGGGGAAGGTCTACTCCTTCGTAGAAGGAGCAGCCCCACCCCGATCAGGCCCAACGGCCTGCCCCTTGGGCACCGAAGTGCCGGCCCTCGAGGGCCCCCCACGCCCGCCCTTACGGACGGGCGGCTTACAGGCCGAGCTGCCCAAGCGGTGCCCGGACGGCAGACCCAAGTCCGCGCAAAGCGGACAGTTGGGCGCCGCCGCCGGACACCCGGCCGCCTTGTGGCCTGCAGCGCCACACCGATAGCACAGAGTGCTACGGTCCTCGTCGGCAGTGCACCGTGCCCGCACGTGACCGTGCTGGAGGCAGCGGTAGCACTGCAACGGCCGGGGCTTGAGCAGCTCGACCCGAGCTGTAGCCCACCCTACCCTTATGCGATCCCCCTTGGCGAAGAGCTTCTTAGCCCCAGCCAATGGGCATCGCGCCCACACGGTGCCCAATGGGCCGGATCGCCGGATGGTACCGACCACGATCCGGTCCATTGGGCACCCACCCTCCCTAGAGAGAGCCGCCTTCACCTCTATGGCCCTCACGGAGTCCTCAAGCCCGACCACCCTCAGCTCTACGAGCTTCATTGGGCGGCCGACCTTGAGGCCCCTGGGCTCCAACACCTCCGTCAGGCGGTAGGCCAGTTGATCGGCCTTTTCAGCCCTCCCCTCGCCCTCAACCTCGAGTATGAGGGCCCCGGTCTTGGCCCGCTTGGGCCTCACGGCCTCTATGCCTAGCTCATCTAGAGCGAAGGCGTTACGCGCCACCAACATAGCGTTGGTGAGCGTCTGGGAGCACCCAGGCGGGACGGTAATAGTTACCGCCTCCGACCTGGGAAGCTTGCCCAGACGCACACCAACATTTTTCTTCGCGGGGCCGGAGTCAGCCTTTACGGCCGACTTCTTCCCCTTCTTCCGCCCCTTGTTCTCCTTCGAGAGGGAAGAGGGTGGGACCGGGACAGAAGTGTGAACCTTGCGGCCCACCACCTCCGCCCAGGAGTCCCCACCCCCGGCCTGAGCCTGCACAGCAGACCCAGCCGAGGCAGGGACATTGTTCACCCCCCTATTCCCCCTCTTACCCCGTCCCTTTTTCCCGGCTTTCGCCGGGCGAGGGGTGGCCGACGGTGGTTGGTCGGGCTGGGCAGCGCGGGGAGTACCCACACTGTCCTCCCTAACCTCCCCCAACGAACCACCCCCCAACTCCAATCCGGAGGCGGGACCCGCCGCCCCCAGGGTGAGGTTCAACTCACCCCTGAGAGCGGCGAATCTCGCCTCCATCATATCTCCCACCCTAGAGATAATCATCTCCACGTCCACGCCGCCAGCGGCTGGACCCGTACTCGGGGAGGACCTGCCTCCCCGTGCCCCCGTGCTAGGAGGAGATGTCCTCCTGGGAGGCTCCACCTCCATACGGGATTCCTCCCGAGTAGAAGGCTCGAGTTGCCTCTTGAGCCTTCCGACCTCCCTCCTTAGATCCTCGAGCTCGGAGGAGAGCCTATC
Source organism: Xylocopa violacea (assembly GCA_963969225.1). Classification (NCBI taxonomy): domain Eukaryota; kingdom Metazoa; phylum Arthropoda; class Insecta; order Hymenoptera; family Apidae; genus Xylocopa; species Xylocopa violacea. The sequence goes on from CAXAJV010000051.1 coordinate 128,342, forward strand.
GTTGGCTTCCTCCAGCTCTTTTACTCTCCCGTCTCTCTCCGTCCGCTGGATGGCCTCCAGCCCAGCCAGCCTGAGAGCCTGCGCACTCTCCCGCAGGAGATGCACAAATCGGCCGCTCAGGTTTTTCGATGAGCCGGCCACGCGCTCGACCTCCTTCGAGTGCTCTAAGATTAGAGCACCGAGGTCGGGTGTCGGCCGGTGCCTCATCTGTTCCCGCACTTCCCGCTCATTCGGGAGAGGCTTAGCGCCTTTGCTAGGAGGCGGAGGAGTCCGGGAGGGGTCGGATCGCTCCAATTCCCTCCGGACCGCCTCCTCCTCCCGGCAAAGTTCCATATAGGCGCGCTTCGCCTCCGCCAATCCAACGTACTCCCCTGTAGTAGGGGGCCTGCCCCTTTTCCTCACTACAGGAGGCTCCATCCGACACGAGAAGGAGGCATCTGAGTACCCCTCCTCGTCGTCGGAGTCCATCCCGAGCGACCAGCGACCAGCGCTGCCCGCCGCGAGATCCCTCACGTGGCCGACCAGCGGCCTCGAAGTAGTCCCCCCATCCCCAGAGGAGCCAGTAGCTCTAGACGCCGTGGCCTGGCCCTCCACCACGGACGTCCCACGGTTGCCAGATGACGACGCAGCCGGGCCCGCTTGACCACCCGAAACTGCGCCGGTACTGGAGGTTCCGAGGCCTCCTGCACCGTAAGATTTCTTCCCTTTCTGTTGTACACTCATGATTGTAATAAGAAAACCACCCCCAACGTGCCCGAGTCGTTACCGAAAAGCCCGTCCCGCACCGCTTCCACCTTCTCACCTCTCAACTCCGGGCCTTACCGGCAAGGGAGGCCCTGCCAGGATCCGAAGATCCCGCCGGCATCGCCCCGGAGCATCACTGAGGCTACCTCAGCTTCCGCGATGCACCCTTTTAGTCGCCTCTTACGACAGGCAGGGTATACCCTGGGTGTATTCTGACCCGCACCCAGACGGGGAACCTAACCTAACCTTTTTTTTTTTTTTTAAAAATGTGGAACGCTTCACGATTTTGCGTGTCATCCTTGCGCAGGGGCCATGCTAATCTTCTCTGTATCGTTCCAATTTTAGTATACGTACTGCCGAAGCAAGTACAACCTAACCTAACCTTTTTTTTTTTTTTTTTTTTTTTTTTTTTTTTTACGTGGGGAAATCCATCATGGATACCCCGGAGCTGGGGAAGCTCCGGGGTTATGCCGGACTCTTACCGGCTAAAACCCCACGGTGGCCATCCCTGCACTACCGGGGAGGGTCTGGGATCTCTTGCGAACAACAACCAGACCCTCCCCGTGCAAGGGCGCCAGAAGGGCGCCCGCATCCCAAAAGTTGGAGGGCTGAGCCTCCCCTACCCAGCTAAAGACGGCGATGTCGGGGCCACGCCGACATCGCCGACCATCCCGGGCCGCGTGCAATGCATCGGCGAATCCCCATTCACCGATGCTGCAGCCCCGGCGACCGCCTCGCCTTGAAGTACTCGAGTGGAGCGGTGCTCAAACACTCAGCGAGACGGCCGCCCTCCACCACCGTAGCTCGGGCCCCGGGTGCGCTACTACCCGTACCGCGGCAACAGATGGTCGGTTGCCGCGGCCCCTGGGGGATGATGTCTCCCGGGAAAGGGAGACATATCGGGGCAGGTCTACTCCTTCGGAGAAGGAGCAGCCCCACCCCGATCAGGCGCAACCGCCTGCCCCTTGGGCACCGTAGTGCCGGCCCTCGAGGGCCCCCCACGCCCGCCCTTTCGGACGGGCGGCTTACAGGCCGAGCTGCCCAAGCGGTGCCCGGACGGCAGACCCAAGTCCGCGCAAAGCGGACAGTTGGGCGCCGCCGCCGGACACCCGGCCGCCTTGTGGCCTGCAGCGCCACACCGATAGCACAGAGTGCTACGGTCCTCGTCGGCAGTGCACCGCGCCCGCACGTGACCGTGCTGGAGGCAGCGGTAGCACTGCAACGGCCGGGGCTTGAGCAGCTCGACCCGAGCTATACCCCACCCCACCCGTATCCTATCCCCCTTGGCGAAGATTTTCTTCGCCGCCGCGAGTGGACATCTCGCCCACACGGTGCCCAATGGGCCCGATCGCTGGATGTTGCCAACCGCGATCGGGTCCATTGGGCACCCACCCTCCCTCGAAAGAGCCGCCTTGACCTCTATGGCCCGGACGGAGTCCTCAAGGCCGACCACCCTCAGCTCAACGAGCTTCATTGGGCGGCCGACCTTGAGGCCCCTAGGCTCCAACACCTCTGTAAGGCGATAGGCCAGCTGGTCGGCCTTTTCCGCCCTCCCCTCGCCCTCAATTTCCAGAATGAGGGCCCCGGTCTTGGCCCGCTTGGGCTTCACGGCCTCTATTCCCAGCTCGTCAAGAGCAAACGCGTTTCGCGCCACCAACATCGCGTTTGTGAGCGTCTGGGAGCACCCAGGCGGGACGGTGATACTCACCGCCTCCGACCTGGGTAGCCTACCCAGGCGCACACCCACTCTTTTCTTCTCGGGGCCGGAGCCGGCCTTCGCGGCCGACTTCTTCCCCTTACTCTTCCTCTTTTTCGAGGAGGACGAGGGTGGGACCGGGGCAGAAGTCGGAGCCTTGCGGCCCACCACCTCCGCCCAGGAGTCGCCACCCCCGGACTGAACCCGCACAGCGGACTCAGCCGGAGGAGGGACCTCGGTCACCCCCCCAGTCCCCCTCTTACCCCTTCCCTTTTTCCCGGCTTTTGCCGGGCGAGGGGTGGCCGACGGTGGTTGGTCGGGCTGGGCAGCACGGGGAGTACCCGCGCCGTCCCCCCTAACCTCCCCCAACGAACCACCCCCCAACACCAAACCGGAGGCGGGACCCGCCGCTCCCAGGGTGAGGTTCAACTCACCCCTGAGAGCGGCGAATCTCGCCTCCATCATCTCTCCCACTCGGGAGATAATCACCTCCACGTCCACACCGCCAGCGGCTGGACCCGTACCCGGGGAGGACCTGCCTCCCCGTGCCCCCGTGATAGGGGGTGATGTTCCCCTGGGAGGCTGTACCTCCATTCGGGACTCCTCCCGTGTACCAGACTCAAGCTGACGCCTGAGCCTGCCCACCTCCCTCCTTAAATCCTCGAGCTCGGAGGAGAGCCTATCATTGGCCTCCTCGAGCTCTTTCACACGCCCTTCCCTCTCTGTACGCTGGATTGCCTCCAGCCCAGCCAGCCTGAGGGCCTGCGCACTTTCCCGCAGGAGATGCACGAATCGGCCGCTCAGATTTTTCGATGAGCCGGCCACCCGCTCGACCTCTTTAGAATGCTCTAAAATTAGAGCACCAAGGTCGGGCGTCGGCCGGTGCCTCATCGCCTCCCTCACCTCCCTCTCATTGGGGAGCGGCTTAGCGCCTTTGCTAGGAGGCGGAGGAGTCCGGGAGGGGTCGGATCGCTCCAACTCCCTCCGGACCGCCTCCTCCTCCCGGCAAAGTTCCATATAGGCGCGCTTCGCCTCCGCCAGTCCAACATACTCTCCTGTTGTAGGGGGCCTGCCCCTTTTCCTCACAACAGGAGGCTCCATCCGACACGATTACGAGGTGTCCGAATAACACTCCTCGTCGTCGGAATCCATTCCAAGCGACCAGCGACCAGCGCTGCCCGCCGCTAAATCCTTCACGAGGCCGGCCAGCGGCCTCGCAGGATTCCCCCCAGCCCCAGAGGCACCAGTAGCCTTAAACGCCGTGGCCTGGTCCTCCACCACGGACGTCCCACGGTTGCCAGATGACGACGCAGCCGGGCCCGCTTGACCACCCGAAACTGCGCCGGTACTGGAGGTTCCGAGGCCACCTGCACCGTAAGTTTTCTTTCCCTTTTGCCGAGTATCCATGTTTGATATAAAATACACCACCCCTAACGTGCCCGAGTCGTCAACGAAAGTCCCGCCCCGCACCGCTTCCACCTTCTCACCCCTCAACTCCGGGCCTTACCGGCAAGGGAGGCCCTGCCAGGATCCGAAGATCCCGCCGGCATCGCCCCGGAGCATCACTGAGGCTACCTCAGCTTCCGCGATGCACCCTTTTAGTCGCCTCTTACGACAGGCAGGGTATACCCTGGGTGTATTCTGACCCGCACCCAGACGGGGAAACCTTTTTTTTTTTTTTTTTTTACGTGGGGAAATCCATCATGGATACCCCGGAGCTGGGGAAGCTCCGGGGTTATGCCGGACTCTTACCGGCTAAAACCCCACGGTGGCCATCCCTGCACTACCGGGGAGGGTCTGGGATCTCTTGCGAACAACAACCAGACCCTCCCCGTGCAAGGGCGCCAGAAGGGCGCCCGCATCCCAAAAGTTGGAGGGCTGAGCCTCCCCTACCCAGCTAAAGACCGCGATGTCGGGGCCACGCCGACATCGCCGACCGTCCCGGGCCGCGTGCAATGCATCGGCGAACCCCCATTCGCCGATGCTGCAGCCCCGGCGACCGCCTCGCCTTGAAGTACTCGAGTGGAGCGGTGCTCAAACACTCGGCGAGACGGCCGCCCTCCTCCACCGTAGCTCGGGCCCCGGGTGCGCTACTACCCGTACCGCGGCAACAGGTGTTCGGTTGCCGCGGCCCCTGGGGGATAATGTCTCCCGGGAAAGGGAGACATATCGGGGCAGGTCTACTCCTTCGGAGAAGGAGCAGCCCCACCCCGATCAGGCGCAACCGCCTGCCCCTTGGGCACCGAAGTGCCGGCCCTCGAGGGCCCCCCACGCCCGCCCTTACGGACGGGCGGCTTGCAGGCCGAGCTGCCCAAGCGGTGCCCGGACGGCAGACCCAAGTCCGCGCAAAGCGGACAGTTGGGCGCCGCCGCCGGACACCCGGCCGCCTTGTGGCCTGCAGCGCCACACCGATAGCACAAGGTGCTACGGTCCTCGTCGGCAGTGCACCGCGCCCGCACGTGACCGTGCTGGAGACAGCGGTAACACTGCAACGGCCGGGGCTTGAGCAGCTCGACCCGAGCTGTTGCCCACCCTACCCGTATACGATCCCCCTTGGCGAAGAGCTTCTTAGCCCCAGCCAAAGGGCATCGCGCCCACACGGTGCCCAATGGGCCGGATCGCCGGATGGTACCGACCACGATCCGGTCCATGGGGCACCCACCCTCCCTAGAGAGAGCCGCCTTCACCTCTATGGCCCTCACGGAGTCCTCAAGCCCGACCACCCTCAGCTCTACGAGCTTCATTGGGCGGCCGACCTTGAGGCCCCTGGGCTCCAACACCTCTGTGAGGCGGTAAGCCAGCTGGTCGGCTTTTTCCGCCCTCCCCTCGCCCTCAACTTCGAGTATGAGGGCCCCGGTCTTGGCCCGCTTGGGCCTCACGGCCTCGATGCCCAGCTCATCAAGAGCAAAGGCGTTCCTCGCCACCAACATAGCGTTGGTGAGCGTCTGGTTGCACCCAGGCGGGACGGTGATGGTCACCGCCTCCGACCTGGGCAGCCTACCCAGACGCCCACCACCTTTCCTCTTTTCGGGGCCGGAGCCGGCCTTCCCGGCCGACTTCTTCCCCTTCACCTTCCTCTTCTTCGAGGAGGAAGAGGGTGGGACCGGGGCAGAAGTGGGAGTCTTACGACCCACCACCTCCGCCCAGGAGCCCCCGCCCCCGGACTGAGCCTGCACAGCAGACCCAGCCGAGGGAGGGACAGAAGTCACCACCCCTTTCCCCCTCTTAGCCCGTCCCTTTTTCCCGGCTTTCGCCGGGCGAGGGATGGCCGACGGTGGTTGGTCGGGCTGGGCGGCACGGGGAGTACCCGCGCCGTCCCCCCTAACCTCCCCCAACGAACCACCCCCCAACACCAAACCGGAGGCGGGACCCGCCGCTCCCAGGGTGAGGTTCAACTCACCCCTGAGAGCGGCGAATCTCGCCCCCATCATATCTCCCACCCGGGAGATGATACTCTCCACGTCCAAGCCGCCAGCGGCTGGACCCGTACTCGGGGAGGACCTGCCTCCCCGTGCCCCCGTGATGGGCGGAGATGCGCCCCTCGGAGGTTCCACCTCCATTTGGGATTGCTCCCTAGTGGAAGACTCGAGTTGCCTCTTCAGTCTTGCCACTTCTCTCCTTAAGTCTTCGAGTTCGGAAGAGAGCCTATCGTTGGCTTCCTCCAACTCTTTCACTCTACCGTCCCTTTCTGTGCGCAGGATTGCTTCCAGTCCGGCTAACCGGAGGGCCTGCGCACTCTCCCGCAGGCGGTGAACAAACCTGCCACTCAGATTTTTGGATGAGCCGGCCACCCGCTCGACCTCCTTCGAGTGCTCCAAAATTAGAGCACCGAGGTCGGGCGTCGGCCGGTGCCTCATCTGTTCCCGCACTTCCCGCTCATTCGGGAGAGGCTTAGCGCCTTTGCTAGGAGGCGGAGGGGTGCGGGAGGGGTCGGATCTCTCCAACTCCCTCCGGACCGCCTCCTCCTCCCGGCAAAGCTCCATATAGGCGCGCTTCGCCTCCGCCAGCCCAACATACTCTCCCGTCGTAGGGGGCCTGCCCCTCTTCCGTACTACACCGGACGTCGGCTCTAGCTGACACGAGAAGGAGTTGTCCGACAACCCCTCCTCGTCGTCCGAGTCCATCCCCAGCGACCAGCGACCAGCGCTGCCCGCCGCTAAATCTCTCACGAGACCGGCCAGCGGCCTCGCAGAAGTCCCCCCAGCCCCAGAGGTGCCAGTAGCTCTAGACGCCGTGGCCTGGCCCTCCACCACGGACGTCCCACGGTTGCCAGATGACGACGCAGCCGGGCCCGCTTGACCACCCGAAACTGCGCCGGTACTGGAGGTTCCGAGGCCTCCTGCACCGTAAGTTTTCTTCCCTTTTAGCCGTAATTCCATATTTGATATATAAAACTCCCCCCCGAACGTGCCGAAGTCGTCAACAAAAGTCCCATCCCGCACCGCTTCCACCTTCTCACCCCTCAACTCCGGGCCTTACCGGCAAGGGAGGCCCTGCCAGGATCCGAAGATCCCGCCGGCATCGCCCCGGAGCATCACTGAGGCTACCTCAGCTTCCGCGATGCACCCTTTTAGTCGCCTCTTACGACAGGCAGGGTATACCCTGGGTGTATTCTGACCCGCACCCAGACGGGGAAACCTAACCTTTTTTTTTTTTTTTTTTTTACGTGGGGAAATCCATCATGGATACCCCGGAGCTGGGGAAGCTCCGGGGTTATGCCGGACTCTTACCGGCTAAAACCCCACGGTGGCCATCCCTGCACTACCGGGGAGGGTCTGGGATCTCTTGCGAACAACAACCAGACCCTCCCCGTGCAAGGGCGCCAGAAGGGCGCCCGCTTCCCAAAAGTTGGAGGGCTGAGCCTCCCCTACCCAGCTAAAGACGGCGATGTCGGGGCCACGCCGACATCGCCGACCATCCCGGGCCGCGTGCAATGCATCGGCGAACCCCCATTCGCCGATGCTGCAGCCCCGGCGACCGCCTCGCCTTGAAGTACTCGAGTGGAGCGGTGCTCAAACACTCGGCGAGGCGGCCGCCCTCCACCACCGTAGCTCGGGCCCCGGGTGCGCTACTACCCGTACCGCGGCAATAGGTGGTCGGTTGCCGCGGCCCCTGGGGGATGATGTCTCCCGGAAAAGGGAGACATATCGGGGCAGGTCTACTCCTTCGGAGAAGGAGCAGCCCCACCCCGATCAGGCGCAACCGCCTGCCCCTTGGGCACCTTAGTGCCTGCCCTAGAGGGCTCCCCACGCCCGCCCTTTCGGACGGGCGGCTTACAGGCCGTGCTGCCCAAGCGATGCCCGGACGGCAGACCCAAGTCCGCGCAGAGCGGACAGTTGGGCGCCGCCGCCGGACACCCGGCCGCCTTGTGGCCTGCAGCGCCACACCGGTAGCACAAAGTGCTACGGTCCTCGTCGGCAGTGCACCGCGCCCGCACGTGACCGTGCTGGAGGCAGCGGTAGCACTGCAACGGCCGGGGCTTGAGCAGCTCGACCCGAGCTGTTGCCCACCCCACCCGTATACGGTCCCCGTTTGCGAAGAGTTTCTTCGCGCCCGCAAGTGGGCATCGCGCCCATACGGTGCCCAATGGGCCGGATCGCCGGATGGTACCGACCACGATCCGGTCCATGGGGCACCCGCCCTCCCTCGATAAGGCCGCCTTCACCTCGATGGCGCGGACCGAGTCCTCAAGACCGACCACCCTCAGCTCGACGAGCTTCATCGGGCGGCCGACCCTGAGGCCCCTCGGTTCCAACACCTCGGTGAGGCGATAGGCCAGTTGGTCGGCCTTTTCCGCCCTCCCCTCGCCCTCTACCTCAAGGATGAGGGCACCCGTCTTCGCCCGCTTGGGCCTCACCGCCTCAATGCCCACCTCGTCCAGGGCAAAGGCGTTCCTCGCCACCAACATTGCGTTGGTGAGCGTCTGGGAGCAGCCAGGCGGGACGGTGATAGTCACCGCCTCCGACCTGGGCAGCCTACCCAGACGCACACCAGCCTTCTTATTTTCGGGGCCGGAGCCGGCCTTCGCGGCCGACTTCTTCCCCTTATTCTTCCTCTTTTTCGAGGAGGACGAGGGTGGGACCGGGGCAGAAGTCGGAGTCTTACGACCCACCACCTCCGCCCAGGAGTCCCCACCCCCGGACTGAGCCCGCACAGCAGACTCAACCGAGGGAGGGACATCAGTCACCCCCCCTTTCCTCCTCTTACCCCGCCCCTTTTTCCCGGCTTTCGCCGGGCGAGAGGTGGCCGACGGCGGCTGGTCGGGCTGGGCGGCACGGGGAGTACCCGCGCCGTCCCCCCTAACCTCCCCCAACGAACCACCCCCCAACACCAAACCGGAGGCGGGACCCGCCGCTCCCAGGGTGAGGTTTAACTCCCCCCTGAGGGCGGCGAATCTCGCCTCCATCATATTTCCAACACGGGAGATGATCTCCTCCACGTCCACGCCGCCAGCGGCTGGACCCGTACTCGGGGAGGACCTGCCTCCCCGTGCCCCCGTGATAGGCGGGGATGTGCCACTAGGAGGCTCAACCTCCATTCGAGATTTCTCCCGTGTGGAAGACTCAAGTTGAGTCTTTAGCCTTCCCACTTCCCTCCTTAACTCTTCGAGCTCGGAGGAGAGCCTGTCGTTCGCTTCCTCGAGCTCTATTACACGCCCGTCCCTCTCAGTGCGCTGGATTGCCTCCAACCCAGCTAGCCTGAGCGCCTGCGCACTTTCCCGAAGGAGGCGCACAAACCTGCCGCTCAGGTTCCTCGATGAGCCGGCCACGCGCTCGACCTCCTTCGAGTGCTCTAAAATTAGAGCACCGAGGTCGGGTGTCGGCCGGTGCCTCATCTGCTCCCGCACATCCCGCTCATTGGGGAGAGGCTTAGCGCTCTTGCTGGGAGGCGGAGGAGTCCGGGAGGGATCGGATCGCTCCAACTCCCTCCGGACTGCCTCCTCCTCCCGGCAGAGCTCCATGTAGGCTCGCTTCGCCTCTGCAAGCCCTACGTATTCCCCCGTTGTAGGGGGCCTGCCCCTTTTCCTCACAACTGGAGGCTCCTGCCGACACGAGAAGGAGGTGTCAGAGTATTCCTCCTCGTCGTCGGAATCCATTCCGAGCGACCAGCGTCCAGCGCTGCCCGCCGCTAAGTCCTTCACGAGGCCGGCCAGCGGCCTCGTAGAACTCCCCCCAGCCCCAGAGGAACCAGTAGCCTTAAACGCCGTGGCCTGGCCCTCCACCACGGACGTCCCACGGTTGCCAGATGACGACGCAGCCGGGCCCGCTTGACCACCCGAAACTGCGCCGGTACTGGAGGTTCCGAGGCCTCCTGCACCGTAAGTTTTCTTCCCTTTATGTACACTATCCATAATTGTTGTAAGTAAAACCACCCCTAACGTGCCCGAGTCGTCAACAAGAAACCCATCCCGCACCGCTTCCACCTTCTCACCTCTCAACTCCGGGCCTTACCGGCAAGGGAGGCCCTGCCAGGATCCGAAGATCCCGCCGGCATCGCCCCGGAGCATCACTGAGGCTACCTCAGCTTCCGCGATGCACCCTTTTAGTCGCCTCTTACGACAGGCAGGGTATACCCTGGGTGTATTCTGACCCGCACCCAGACGGGGAGGGGGAAACCTAACCTTTTTTTTTTTTTTTTTTTTTTTTTACGTGGGGAAATCCATCATGGATACCCCGGAGCTGGGGAAGCTCCGGGGGTATGCCGGACTCTTACCGGCTAAAACCCCACGGTGACCTACCTCGGCGCTGCTGGGGAGGGCCCGGGAACTCTGGACGAACACGTCCGGTCCCTCCCCGCGCCGGGGCCCCCTATGGTGACTGAGGGGACCCCCTTCCCGTTGGGAGGGTGGTCGACGATACACCCCCCCATCCGGGGAAAACGGGCGGTGACCCGGTCACCCGGCCACCGCCCCCGTCCCGGAGGGCGCGTGCAATGGCTGAGGCGATCCCCCAATCGCCCCAGCCGCGCCCCCCGGGCGACCCCCGTGCAAAGACGTGGGGCACGACCCCCACCGGTGTGAGGGTCCTCCCCGCACGGGCGTCGCCGACGCCTCGGGCCAGGCTTGGCCCGGTTCGACTGGGAGCCCCGGGTGCGTCAGACCCGATACCGTGGCCCGGCTAAGTGCCGGGACCACGGCCCCTGGGGCCTAAGTGCCACCACCGTGGCACGCTAGGTGCGCGGCGGAGGTGGCGAAGTCCCGCTCCCCGAAGGGTTCTTAGGAGCGACCCCCACCCGAAGGTGAGAGTCCCCCCCGTGGAGCGGGGCGGGGCAAACGTACAAGACGCCGACCCCGCAGGCGACGCCGAGCAGGGAGCAGAAGCTCCCTTGAGCGCTCGGCGGCCTCCTTCGCGACCATGACCTCCTCGCAAAAGGAGATCATGGCCTGCCAGACGCTCCCGCTACCGACCATCCGAGACAGGATGGTCGGCAGCGAGAGGTCCGGACCCACCTCCGCCGCTAAGGCCCGACGCGGCACCTCCCAGGCTGGACACTCCATGAGAGTGTGCCGCGCCGAGTCCATCGCGGCGCCACAGTGGTGGCACCGCGGGTCCGCCTCGCGACCGATCCGGCACAGGTACCGACCGAAACACCCGTGGTCGGTCAGCACCTGTGTGGCTCGGAAAGTAAGTCGTCCGGAGCTACGGCCCACCCATCTGTCTAAGACGGGCAGGACCGCCCCGACGGTCCAATGGTCCCTATGACGGGATAACTCCTCCCTCCAAGATGTCAAAGTGGACCGCCGGGCCTGGAGCCTCAGCTCGTCCCGATTTAACTCCTCCCCTGGCGGGTTGGAGTCCTGGCGGGCAAGGCGAAGATGCCTGTAAACATAGGCATCCTCAGCCGCCAGGAACTCCAAAGGTGGTAGACCCGCCAGGGCGGTGGCCGCCTCGTAGGACACCGTACGGTACCCCCGAATGACGCGAATGGCAGCGCGTCTCCATTCCCGCCGGAGGAGCGACTTGCTCCCCCGGCTGGCCGCTAAGGCGTCGGCCCAGATGGGGGCACCGTACAGTGCCACGGACTTAACAACCCCACAATAGAGGCGGCGCACCCGCTCGTCCGGACCACCAAGGTTGGGCATGATGCGACTCAGGTGAGTCACGAGGCTACCCAACCTGGCGGCCAGACGAGCGAAGTGCGGGACGAAGCTCCAGGAGCTGTCCAGGTAGACACCAAGATACTTGATGTCGGTGCCCACCTGGACGTCGGACGACCCGATCCTCACCAGGCTATGGGGTGGAGCGCCCCTCCGGCGACCCTCAAACAAGATGATCTCCGTCTTCTGAGGGGACAACTCCAACCCCATGCCACGGATCCGCGAGGCGACGGCCGCAACTGCGACCTCCGCACGGCGGATGGTCCTCCCACGGTCCCTGCCGGTGGCTAACACCATTGTGTCATCGGCGTAACACGTTAAGTGTACGCCGACCGGCAGGGACACCCGCAGAGCCGCGTCGTACCCCAGGTTCCACAAGAGTGGGCCCAAGACGGACCCCTGGGGCACTCCACGGTTGATCTGCCGCCTGACAGACCCATCGCGGCCACCGTAAACGATGGCCCTGTCCCGGAGGTAGTCTCCGACCACCATCCGCAGGTAGAGGGGCACCTCGTGACTGTCGAGGGCCCCGCGGATGGCCGCCCAGGAGAGGGAGTTAAAGGCGTTCTGGATGTCGAGAGACACAGCCAGTGCAACCCCTCCCCCGGACGTGGCCGAGTCCGAGAGGGACTTGACGCGCTGGATCGCGTCGATGGTCGATCGTCCCTCCCGGAAGCCGAACTGGCACTCGGCCAGGTCGGGTCCATCACGGGACAGGTGCTGGACGAGGCGCTTGTGAACAATACGTTCGAATAACTTCCCCACCTCGTCCAGCAACACGATGGGCCTGTAGGCAGAAGGCGACTCTGCGGGCCTGTTGTCCTTGCGAAGGAGGACCATCCGCCCGGTCTTCCACCGTGGTGGAAGGGTCCCCGTCTGCAAACAGGCTGTGAAGAGCCTGCGCAGACGGGGCCCGAGGACGCTGAGCGCCAAGACCCAGGCGCGGCCGGGGATGCCGTCGGGGCCGGGGGCGGTGTTGCGTGCCCCCATGCGTTTGACAGCCCCGGCCAACTCCTCTTCGGACACCTCCCACTCCTGGGACCATAAGACACGGTCCCGCGGTGCAGCGGGGGCCGACACCCCCCCGTCTGGGAATAGAGTGCCGACCACCCGCTCCAGGAGTGGGGGGTCCATCGTCTCCGTGAGGGGAGGCGCCCATGGACGAAGCTTGTCCATCACAAGACGGTATGGGCGCCCCCATGGGTCCTCACGGAGTGAGTCGAGGAGTCCGTCCCAGGCCTGAGCCTTGGCGCTCCTGATGGCCAGCTGCAGCCGCTTCGTGAGTTCACGATAGTCGGCGTACATCTGTGCCGTTCTCGCTGCGTCGGAGTTTCGCCGACGCCTCGCCCGGGTGTACTGGCGGCGAGCGACTCCGCAGTCCTCGCGGAGACGCTGAATCTCAGCGCTCCACCAGTACACCGGGCGGCGAGGCGGATTGGCGCGGACTCGTGGCATCGCCACGTCGCACACTGCCGACATGGCGTCCGCGAACCAATCCGCCTCCTCCGAGACCTCCACTGGCCCAGCCGGAAATTCCGGCCAGGCCACTGCGAGAACGGCCGCCATCAGTGCGTCCTCATCGATGCCCTTCAGGGCCCACCTCCGTGGGTGGTGGGCTGCTGGGCGGGTCGGGGGAGGCGTGGAGACATCCATGCGTATATAGACATGGTCTGACAGTGTCTCCACGTCGTCGACCCTCCACCCCGACACACGGCGTGCGGCCAGGACGTTAGCGAAAGATAGATCCACTATACTTTCGCCCTGGTACCGCACGCACGTGCTGGCCGAGCCCCGGTTCAACAACCGGAGACCCAGGCCAGCCGCCCAGTCCAGCACCGAGTGGCCCCTCTGGTCCGTCCTCGGGGAGTGCCACGCGGATGCGTGAGCATTGAAGTCCCCGAGGACGAGTACTGGACGAGCTGCGTGCGATGAAACAACGTTCTGCAGCTCGTCCAGTAGGAGGTCGAAGCGACCGAGGGACCAACTCGGGGGCGCGTAGACGCCCACCACCACACAACCCGCCCAGTCGACCGCCACGAATCCATGGCCGCGCATGACAGGCGCTATTGGCCGGATCCGCGACGGAACCGACTGGGCGATCACCACGGAGTCGTCCAAGTCTCCAACCCAGGACGGGCGTTGGAGAACCCGGTACGGCTCCGCGGCTACGACCAACTCAACCACGCCGCCGCAGAGACTGTGAGACATCAAGTCTTGGGCGGCGACGGCGTGGTTGAGATTGGTCTGGATGACCTGGCCGCGGGGAGGCGTGAACGTTATGCCGTGTCCATGGCCTCCCCCCGGCCAGAATCATCCTTTGGAGCGGGTTTAGCTGCCCGCTCCGCCTCCTCTCCAGTGTCCATCACTCCTGCTCCCACGGTGGAGGGTGATGCGGATGCACCACCCCCGCTGGAACCTCCCACGGTGGAGGGTGATGCCGGTGCACCACCCCCGCCGGAACATCCCGCGTTGGAGGATGGTGCAGCCGCACCACCCCCTTGATGGACACTGGAGAGCTGGTTCTTCCTCTTCTTGTCTCCTCCCTTCTTGGCTGGTCGGGCCTTCGGTGGGGAGCAAGTTTTGCTCCCCATGCGATGGTCGGCGGGCCGCCCGGCCTCCTTGCACAAAGTGCATACGGGGGCGGCCGCCGTGCATTGGCCCGCCTGGTGACCGGTTTCGCCGCACCTGTAGCATTGGTGCGACCGGTCCACCTCCGCTGTGCACCGCTGCTGGACATGGCCAAGCTGCCAGCAGCGGTAGCACTGCTCAGGGCGGGGCTTCAACGCCTCTACCCTGGCGTTGACCCACCCTACCCTGATGCGTCCGGCCGCGACCAACTTCTTGGCCACTGCCAAGGGGCACTGCACCCACAGGGTGCCGAGCCCTGCACGTGAGGACCGGATTTCGCCAGTCCTCACTTCCTGAAGCTGACACCCTGAGGTGTCAGCTATGGCTTCGGCCACCTCGGCCGGGGTGGCCGACTCGTCGAGTCCAATGACCCGAAGGTCGGCCCTCTTAACAGGCCTGGTGACAGTAACTGCTTCATTAGCCAGCGCCTCTCGCAGCTTATCAGCCAAGGCGGTTGCCTTGGCTTCCTTGTCTTGGCCGGCGACCTCCAACATGAGGCCGCCAGTCCTAGCTTTCTTGGGGCGGACACATTCCACCCCGACGTCCGACAACTTCACCCTCTGCCTGGCAGCAGTCATCACGTCCCTATAGGTGGACTTGCTGCCAGGCTGGAGGGTCAGGACCACCGCCGCCGTGCGCGGCAGTCGGCCCAACTTGGGCCTCTCCACCTTCTTCTGGGCTTTTGGTGGTGGAGCAGGAGCCGATTGGGCCTTTTTGGCCACCCGTTGAGCCTTCCTGCCCACCACCTGAGCCCATGTTCCCTCGGTGGCGGTAGCACCGGTGGATGTAACTGGCGCCACCGCTTTCTTCTTTTGCGCTTCTTGGCGCGCCGCCTCCAGTCTTCTGGCGGCCCCGGTTGGGGTCGCCTTCTTCTGAGTTGGTTGGGGTTGGGCTGGAGTCGTGCCTTTCCCCTTCCCCTTCTTCTTTTTCTTCTTTGTATCCCCAGTGGCCTTCGGTGAAGGGCCATCTGGGGAGGCTTCTACATTGCTCTTGACTGGGAGGAGTTCCTTGCGGAATTCCTCTAACCTTTGGTTCACAAGATCCGCAATACGTTGAGCTATTGCGGACTCCGTTTCCCCCTTGGGTGCCGGGACACCCGTTTCGGGGCAAACACCCCCCGAAACCATCAGTGGCGAGGCAGGTGCTGGCCTCGCGCGGCTCGCGATCTCCAAGTCCGCCATTCTTGTAATTGGCGGACTTGGAGATCGCCTCTCCAACGCTGCTATTCTCTCCTGCAGGAGTTTGTTTTGCTCCTGCAGGGCCTCCAGTTGCGCCTTCAGAGCAGCAACCTCTTGTTCAGACGCTGACTCGGCTGGGCGCTGTACTCTCTGCGCCAGCTCCAGAGTAACCGCTCGGACTGTGCGGGCACCCACACGGATATCCCGTTGGATAGTCCCCTTTAAATTTTTGGACTTGGCCGCAGCCAACTCTATCTTGTCGGCCACTTCTAGGGCCCACGCTCCGAGGTCTGCCAGTGGTTTCTTCCTCGCCTCTTCGACGAAGGCCTCCATCTCTGGGACTGGGTTACCCGACTTGCCGGGAGGTGGAATGTTTCCTGTGCCCGCACGAATCTCTTCTTCGAGCTCAGCGAGCTCGATTTCTCGTTGGGCCTCCATGTAGGCCCTTTTGGCCTCAGCTAGGCCGACGTACTCTCCCGTTGTTGGTGGTCGTCCTCTCTTTTTGGACTTCGGACACGCCCGTTCTCTAAGTATAGAGAAATTGGATCTCACTGATCCCACGGACGTGTCCGAGTCGTAGGAGGCGTCACCTGACTCCTCCTGGGCGCCCTTCTCCAGGACCCTGCCTCTCAGCTGGAGTTTCTCCAGTACTACTTGCCCCTGTGAGGCAGTAAGTTTTGTGTCCGAGACGATGTTTGGTCTCGGACCGCCGACCATTCGGACCCCACTGGTCCCCGCCTTTTCTACGTCAATGACCCCCCCACTCCCCGGTTTTTTAAAAGAAACTGAACAATCCATGCTGTTCCCACGAGTAGGTCGGAAAGAAGGTCACCCCTGGCAGAGCCGCCATGCCAGGGGAAGGCAGATACACCCGGGGGGCGCCAGTATCCCCGGGGTTGGTCGCTAGAGACCGGTGCACCCACCGGCCACGCCCAGCCGCGAGGACTGGACGTGCCCCCTCGCCGCGTACCGCAGCTTGAGGCTAGGGACTTTTTATAGAGGTTTATCCCCTCGCGGGCCGGCCAATGAAGGCAAGCCCCCCGCTCCGGCGAAACATGACCACCGGCTTACGGTATTACGACAGAGGTCACACCACCCCTGCCGAGCTATGGGATCCCGGGGACGCAACTCCCCGTATCACGACCAGAACTGGCCGTGACCCCTGGGATGGAGGCCCGCATCCACCGTTTTCACCCCTCCGCTCCGAGCCTTACCGGCAAGGGAGGCCCCGCCAGGATCCGAAGATCCCACCGGCATCGCCTCGGAGCATCACGGAGGCTACTTGGTATCAACGAAACCCCCGAAAGCCAGAGCCCCGTTAGTCACCGGATGACTCCGGTGTCCAGGTTCCACCACGAGGAGGTGGGGATGGCACATGTTGTTGCAGCTGCAACAACTTCTAGAACCCGGGGAAAACCTAACCTAACCTAACCTTTTTTTTTTTTTTTTTTTTTTTTTTTTTTTTTTTTTTTTTTACGTGGGGAAATCCATCATGGATACCCCGGAGCTGGGGAAGCTCCGGGGTTATGCCGGACTCTTACCGGCTAAAACCCCACGGTGGCCATCCCTGCACTACCGGGGAGGGTCTGGGATCTCTTGCGAACAACAACCAGACCCTCCCCGTGCAAGGGCGCCAGAAGGGCGCCCGCTTCCCAAATGTTGGAGGGCTGAGCCTCCCCTACCCAACTAAAGACGGCGATGTCGGGGCCACGCCGACATCGCCGACCATCCCGGGCCGCGTGCAATGCATCGGCGAACCCCCATTCGCCGATGCTGCAGCCCCGGCGACCGCCTCGCCTTGAAGTACTCGAGTGGAGCGGTGCTCAAACACTCGGCGAGACGGCCGCCCTCCACCACCACAGCTCGGGCCCCGGGTGCGCTACTACCCGTACCGCGGCAACAGGTGGTCGGTTGCCGCGGCCCCTGGGGGATGATGTCTCCCGGGAAAGGGAGACATATCGGGGAAGGTCTACTCCTTCGAAGAAGGAGCAGCCCCACCCCGATCAGGCGCAACCGCCTGCCCCTTGGGCACCTTAGTGCCTGCCCTAGAGGGCTCCCCACGCCCGCCCTTTCGGACGGGCGGCTTACAGGCCGAGCTGCCCAAGCGATGCCCGGACGGCAGACCCAAGTCCGCGCAGAGCGGACAGTTGGGCGCCGCCGCCGGACACCCGGCCGCCTTGTGGCCTGCAGCGCCACACCGATAGCACAAAGTGCTACGGTCCTCGTCGGCAGTGCACCGCGCCCGCACGTGACCGTGCTGGAGGCAGCGGTAGCACTGCAACGGCCGGGGCTTGAGCAGCTCGACCCGAGCTGTAGCCCACCCCACCCGTATCCTATCCCCCTTGGCGAAAAGTTTTTTCGCCGCCGCGAGTGGGCACCTAGCCCACACGGTGCCCAATGGGCCGGATCGCTGGATGGTTCCAACCACGATCGGGTCCATTGGGCACCCACCCTCCCTCGAAAGAGCCGCCTTGACCTCTATGGCCCGGACGGAGTCCTCAAGCCCGACCACCCTCAGCTCAACGAGCTTCATTGGGCGGCCGACCTTGAGGCCCCTCGGCTCCAGCACCTCTGTAAGGCGGTAGGCCAGCTGGTCAGCCTTTTCAGCCCTCCCCTCCCCCTCGATCTCTAAGATCAGAGCCCCAGTTTTCGCCCGCTTGGGCTTCACCGCCTCGATGCCCAGCTCGTCCAGGGCAAAGGCATTTCTCGCCACCAACATTGCGTTGGTGAGCGTCTGGCTGCACCCAGGCGGGACGGTGATAGACACCGCCTCCGACTTGGGTAGCCTGCCCAGACGAACACCAACATTTTTCTTCGCGGGGCCGGAGCCGGCCTTCGCGGCCGACTTCTTCCCCTTACTCTTCCTCTTTTTCGAGGAGGACGAGGGCGGGACCGGGGCAGAAGTGGGAGTCTTACGACCCACCACCCCCGCCCAGGAGTCCCCACCCCCGGACTGAGCCTGCTCAGCAGCCCCAGCCGAGGGAGGGACAGCAGTCGCCACCCCCTTCCCCCTCTTAGCCCGTCCCTTTTTCCCGGCTTTCGCCGGGCGAGGGGTGGCCGACGGCGGTTGGTCGGGCTGGGCAGCACGGGGAGTACCCGCGCCGTCCCCCCTAACCTCCCCCAACGAACCACCCCCCAACACCAAACCGGAGGCGGGACCCGCCGCTCCCAGGGTGAGGTTCAACTCACCCCTGAGAGCGGCGAATCTCGCCTCCATCATCTCTCCCACGCGGGAGATAATCTTCTCCACGTCCAAGCCGCCAGCAGCTGGACCCGTACTCGGGGAGGACCTGCCTCCCCGTGCCCCCAAGATAGGAGGAGTTGTCCCCCTGGGAGGCTCCACCTCCATTACGGATTGCTCCCGAGTGGCAGACTCGAGCTGCCTCCTCAGTCTGCCCACCTCACGTTTCAAGTCCTCGAGTTCGGAGGAGAGCCGTTCATTGGCCTCCTCCAACTCCTGGACCCGCCCATCACGATGCGTCCGCTGGATCGCCTCGAGCCCCGCAAGCCTAAGCGCCTGGGCACTTTCCCGAAGGCGATGAACGAAACGCCCACTCAAGTTCTTGGAGGAACCGGCCACACGCTCGACCTCCTTAGCGTGCTCCAAAATGAGAGCACCGAGGTCGGGCGTCGGCCGGCTCCTCATTTCCTCCCTCACCTCCCGTTCATTCGGGAGAGGCTTAGCAGCCTTACTAGGAGGCGGAGGGGTCCGGGAGGGATCGGATCGCTCCAACTCCCTCCGGACCGCCTCCTCCTCCCGGCAAAGCTCCATGTAGGCTCGCTTAGCCTCCGCCAGCCCGACATACTCCCCGGTTGTTGGGGGCCTGCCCCTTTTCCTCACCGCACCGGTCGGCGGCTCCAAACGACAGGAGAAGGAGTTATCAGAGAACCCCTCCTCGTCGTCCGAGTCCATTCCCAGGGACCAGCGTCCAGCGCTGCCCGCCGCTAAATCTCTCACGAGACCGGCCAGCGGCCTCGAAGAATTCCCCCCATCCCCAGAGGCGCCAGTAGCTCTAGACGCCGTGGCCTGGCCCTCCACCACGGACGTCCCACGGTTGCCGGATGACGACGCAGCCGGGCCCGCTTGACCACCCGAAACTGCGCCGGTACTGGAGGTTCCGAGGCCTCCTGCACCGTAAGTTTTCTTTCCTTTATGCCGAGTATCCATATTTGATAAGTATACACCCCCCTATCGTGCCCGAGTCGTCGCCGAAAAAGCCCGTCCCGCACCGCTTCCACCTTCTCACCTCTCAACTCCGGGCCTTACCGGCAAGGGAGGCCCTGCCAGGATCCGAAGATCCCGCCGGCATCGCCCCGGAGCATCACTGAGGCTACCTCAGCTTCCGCGATGCACCCTTTTAGTCGCCTCTTACGACAGGCAGGGTATACCCTGGGTGTATTCTGACCCGCACCCAGACGGGGAAACCTAACCTTTTTTTTTTTTTTTTTTTACGTGGGGAAATCCATCATGGATACCCCGGAGCTGGGGAAGCTCCGGGGTTATGCCGGACTCTTACCGGCTAAAACCCCACGGTGGCCATCCCTGCACTACCGGGGAGAGTCTGGGATCTCTTGCGAACAACAACCAGACCCTCCCCGTGCAAGGGCGCCAGAAGGGCGCCCGCTTCCCACAAGTTGGAGGGCTGAGCCTCCCCTACCCAGCTAAAGACGGCGATGTCGGGGCCACGCCGACATCGCCGACCATCCCGGGCCGCGTGCAATGCATCGGCGAATCCCCATTCGCCGATGCTGCAGCCCCGGCGACCGCCTCGCCTGGAAGTACTCGAGTGGAGCGGTGCTCAAACACTCGGCGAGACGGCCGACCTCCACCTCCGTAGCTCAGGCCCCGGGTGCGCTACTACCCGTACCGCGGCAACAGGTGGTCGGTTGCCGCGGCCCCTGGGGGATGATGTCTCCCGGAAAAGGGAGACATATCGGGGAAGGGCTACTCCTTCGGAGAAGAAGCAGCCCCACCCCGATCAGGCGCAACCGCCTGCCCCTTGGGCACCTTAGTGCCTGCCCTAGAGGGCTCCCCACGCCCGCCCTTTCGGACGGGCGGCTTACAGGCCGAGCTGCCCAAGCGGTGCCCGGACGGCAGACCCAAGTCCGCGCAAAGCGGACAGTTGGGCGCCGCCGCCGGACACCCGGCCGCCTTGTGGCCTGCAGCGCCACACCGATAGCACAGAGTGCTACGGTCCTCGTCGGCAGTGCACCGCGCCCGCACGTGACCGTGCTGGAGGCAGCGGTAGCACTGCAACGGCCGGGGCTTGAGCAGCTCGACCCGAGCTATACCCCACCCCACCCGTATCCTATCCCCCTTGGCGAAGATCTTTTTCGCCGCCGCGAGTGGACATCTCGCCCACACGGTACCCAATGGGCCCGACCGCTGGATGTTGCCAACCGCGATCGGGTCCATTGGGCACCCACCCTCCCTCGACAAGGCCGCCTTCACCTCGATGGCGCGGACCGAGTCCTCAAGGCCGACCACCCTCAGCTCAACGAGCTTCATCGGGCGGCCGACCTTGAGGCCCCTCGGTTCCAACACCTCGGTGAGGCGATAGGCCAGTTGGTCGGCCTTTTCCGCCCTCCCCTCGCCCTCCACCTCTAAGATGAGGGCTCCGGTCTTGGCCCTCTTGGGCCTCACCGCCTCGATGCCAAGCTCATCGAGGGCGAATGCGTTCCGCGCCACCAACATTGCGTTGGTGAGCGTCTGGGAGCACCCAGGCGGGACGGTGATGGTCACCGCCTCCGACCTGGGAAGCCTACCCAGACGCACACCCCCCTTCTTCTTATCGGGGCCGGAGCCGGCCTTCGCGGCCGACTTCTTCCCCTTTACCCTCTTCTTTTTTGAGGAGGAAGAGGGAGGGACCGGGGCAGAAGTGGGAGCCTTGCGGCCCACCACCTCCGCCCAGGAGTCCCCACCCCCGGACTGAGCCCGCACAGCGGACTCAGCCGAGGGAGGGACATCGGTCACCCCCCTCTTCCCCCTCTTACCCCGTCCCTTTTTCCCGGCTTTCGCCGGGCGAGGGGTGGCCGACGGTGGTTGGTCGGGCTGGGCAGCACGGGGAGTACCCGCGCCGTCCCCCCTAACCTCCCCCAACGAACCACCCCCCAACACCAAACCGGAGGCGGGACCCGCCGCTCCCAGGGTGAGGTTCAACTCACCCCTGAGAGCGGCGAATCTCGCCTCCATCATATCTCCCACCCGGGAGATGATACTCTCCACGTCCAAGCCGCCAGCGGCTGGACCCGTACGCGGGGAGGACCCGCCTCCCCGTTCCCCCGTGATGGGCGGAGATACGCCCCTCGGAGGCTCCACCTCCATTCGAGATTGCTCCCGAGTGGCAGACTCGAGCTGACGTTTGAGTCTGCCCACCTCCCTCCTTAAATCTTCGAGTTCGGAGGAGAGCCTACCATTGGCTTCCTCCAACTCTTTTACTCTCCCGTCCCTTTGTGTGCGCAGGATTGCCTCAAGTCCGGCTAACCTGAGGGCCTGCGCACTCTCCCGCAGGCGGTGAACAAACCTGCCGCTTAGGTTCTTCGAGGAGCCGGCCACGCGCTCGACCTCCTCCGAGTGCTCCAAGATAAGAGCACCGAGGTCGGGCGTCGGCCGGTGCCTCATTTGCTCCCGCACCTCCCTCTCATCGGGCAGCGGTTTAGCGCTCTTACTAGGAGGCGGAGGGGCCCGGGAGGGGTCGGATCGCTCCAACTCCCTCCGGACCGCCTCCTCCTCCCGGCAGAGCTCCATGTACGCCCGCTTCGCCTCAGCGAGCCCAACGTACTCGCCCGTAGTAGGGGGCCTGCCCCTCTTCCTCAACACCGGTGGCTCCAACCGGCACGAGAAGGAGGTATCGGAATACCCCTCCTCGTCGTCGGAGTCCATCCCGCCCAAGGACCAGCGACCAGCGCTGCCCGCCGCGAGATCCCTTACGTGGCCGACCAGCGGCCGCGAAGAAGTCCCCCCATCCCCAGAGGCACCAGTAGCCTTAAACGCCGTGGCCTGGTCCTCCACCACGGACGTCCCACGGTTGCCAGATGACGACGCAGCCGGGCCCGCTTGACCACCCGAGACTGCGCCGGTACTGGAGGTTCCGAGGCCTCCTGCACCGTAAGATTTCTTCCCTTTCTGTTGTACACTCATGATTGTAATAAGAAAAACCACCCCCAACGTGCCCGAGTCGTCAACAAAGAGTCCCGCCCCGCACCGCTTCCACCTTCTCACCTCTCCACTCCGGGCCTTACCGGCAAGGGAGGCCCTGCCAGGATCCGAAGATCCCGCCGGCATCGCCCCGGAGCATCACTGAGGCTACCTCAGCTTCCGCGATGCACCCTTTTAGTCGCCTCTTACGACAGGCAGGGTATACCCTGGGTGTATTCTGACCCGCACCCAGACGGGGGAACCTAACCTAACCTAACCTAACCTTTTTTTTTTTTTTTTTTTTTTTTTTTACGTGGGGAAATCCTCATGGATACCCCGGAGCTGGGGAAGCTCCGGGGTTATGCCGGACTCTTACCGGCTAAAACCCCACGGTGACCTACCTCGGCGCTGCTGGGGAGGGCCCGGGAACTCTGGACGAACACGTCCGGTCCCTCCCCGCGCCGGGGTCCCCTATGGTGACTGAGGGACCCCCTTCCCGTAGGGGGGGGTGGTCGACGATACACCCCCCCATCCGGGGTAACGGGCGGTGACCCGGTCACCCGGCCACCGCCCCCGTCCCGGAGGGCGCGTGCAATGGCTGAGGCGATCCCCCAATCGCCCCAGCCGCGCCCCCCGGGCGAACCCCGTGCAAAGACGTGGGGCACGACCCCCACCGGAGTGAGGGTCCTCCCCGCACGGGCGTCGCCGACGCCTCGGGCCAGGCTTGGCCCGGTTCGACTGGGAGCCCCGGGTGCGTCACACCCGATACCGTGGCCCGGCTAAGTGCCGGGACCACGGCCCCTGGGGCCTAAGTGCCACCACCGTGGCACGCTGGGTGCGCGGCGGAGGTGGCGAAGTCCCGCTCCCCGAAGGGTTCTTAGGAGCGACCCCCACCCTAAGGCAAGGGTCCCCCCCGTGGAGCGGGGCGGGGCAAACGTACAAGACGCCGACCCCGCAGGCGACGCCGAGCAGGGAATATTCTAAGCCCGGCCCCGGGAGGGGGCTCGGACATGCTTCATCGCCATTATGGCATACGCGTAAGAAATACCCATAACCCCACTCCCCCGGCGAGCCACTACCGAGGGAGCGGGCAGGGAGAAACCAGCACCGCCATGCACCACTCATTTATTTTTTCGTCATTTAAGCTCTTTGGCTTATCCGTACATTTTGTACATTGTGTTATTAGTTCAACACCTTTTGCGTAGGGGAAGACCCGCTTGACTCATCGTCGGCTGTAAGGAGTTTTGATCTATAAATGCATTTGTGTGTTTGGATAAACTTTATAGATTACCCAATCTGTCCCATTTGCGTTCAATATGTTCGAATTCGCAGTGGCAGCCCTTTGCTTCACCCACACAGATCGAGCTGTGGGACTACTGACGGCGGGAACCACGAGGAGGTGGCTGCTTGCTAACTATGGCCCGTAGGAGGTCACAGAAGTCCTATCTGCTATCCTAGGGGTTTGCACATGGCGCCATCGCAACAGTGGGGATAAATCCCCGACGCCATCTTAAACCCCGTGGAGCCATAGCTTCTCCCGCCACGCCGAGCAGGGAGCAGAAGCTCCCTTGAGCGCTCGGCGGCCTCCTTCGCGACCATGACCCCCTCGCAAAAGGAGATCATGGCCTGCCAGACGCTCCCGCCACCGACCATCCGAGACAGGATGGTCGGCAGCGAGAGGTCCGGACCCACCTCCGCCGCTAAGGCCCGACGCGGCACCTCCCAGGCAGGACACTCCATGAGAGTGTGCCGCGCCGAGTCCACCGCGGCGCCACAGTGGTGGCACCGCGGGTCCGCCTCGCGACCGATCCGGCACAGGTACCGACCGAAACAACCGTGGTCGGTCAGCACCTGTGTGGCTCGGAAAGTAAGTCGCCCGGAGCTACGGCCCACCCATCTATCTAAGACGGGCAGGACCGCCCCGACGGTCCAATGGTCCCTGTGACGGGATAACTCCTCCTTCCACGATGACAACGTGGACCGCCGGGCCTGGAGCCTCAACTCGTCCCTGTCTTCCCCTGGCGGGTTGGAGTCCTGGCGGGCAAGGCGAAGATGCCTGTAAACATAGGCATCTTCAGCCGCCAGGAACTCCAAAGGTGGTAGACCCGCCAGGGCGGTGGCCGCCTCGTAGGACACCGTACGGTACCCCCTTATGACGCGAATTGCGGCGCGTCGCCATTCCCTCCGGAGGAGCGTCTTGCTCCCCCGGCTGGCCGCTAAGGCGTCGGCCCAGATGGGGGCACCGTACAGTGCCACTGACCTTACCACACCGCAGTAGAGGCGGCGCACCCGCTCGTCCGGACCACCAAGGTTGGGCATGATGCGACTCAAGTGAGTCACTAGGCTACCCAACCTGGCGGCCAGACGAGCGAAGTGCGGGACGAAGCTCCAGGAGCTGTCCAGGTAGACACCAAGATACTTAATGTCGGTGCCCACCTGGACGTCGGACGACCCGATCCTCACCAGGCTATGGGGTGGAGTGCCCCTCTTGCGACCCTCGAAGAGGACGATTTCCGTCTTCTGAGGGGACAACTCCAACCCCATGCCCCGGATCCGCGAGGCGACAGCCGCAACCGCGACTTCCGCCCGGCGGATGGTCCTCCCACGGTCCCTGCCGGTGGCTAACACCATGGTGTCGTCGGCGTAACATGTGAGATGTACGCCGACCGGCAGAACCTAACCTAACCTTTTTTTTTTTTTTTTTTTTTACGTGGGGAAATCCATCATGGATACCCCGGAGCTGGGGAAGCTCCGGGGTTATGCCGGACTCTTACCGGCTAAAACCCCACGGTGGCCATCCCTGCACTACCGGGGAGGGTCTGGGATCTCTTGCGAACAACAACCAGACCCTCCCCGTGCAAGGGCGCCAGAAGGGCGCCCGCTTCCCAAAAGTTGGAGGGCTGAGCCTCCCCTACCCAGCTAAAGACGGCGATGTCGGGGCCACGCCGACATCGCCGACCATCCCGGGCCGCGTGCAATGCATCGGCGAACCCCCATTCGCCGATGCTGCAGCCCCGGCGACCGCCTCGCCTTGAAGTACTCGAGTGGAGCGGTGCTCAAACACTCGGCGAGGCGGCCGCCCTCCACCACCGTAGCTCGGGCCCCGGGTGCGCTACTACCCGTACCGCGGCAATAGGTGGTCGGTTGCCGCGGCCCCTGGGGGATGATGTCTCCCGGAAAAGGGAGACATATCGGGGCAGGTCTACTCCTTCGGAGAAGGAGCAGCCCCACCCCGATCAGGCGCAACCGCCTGCCCCTTGGGCACCTTAGTGCCTGCCCTAGAGGGCTCCCCACGCCCGCCCTTTCGGACGGGCGGCTTACAGGCCGTGCTGCCCAAGCGATGCCCGGACGGCAGACCCAAGTCCGCGCAGAGCGGACAGTTGGGCGCCGCCGCCGGACACCCGGCCGCCTTGTGGCCTGCAGCGCCACACCGGTAGCACAAAGTGCTACGGTCCTCGTCGGCAGTACACCGCGCCCGCACGTGACCGTGCTGGAGGCAGCGGTAGCACTGCAACGGCCGGGGCTTGAGCAGCTCGACCCGAGCTGTTGCCCACCCCACCCGTATCCTATCCCCCTTTGCGAAGATCTTCTTCGCGCCCGCAAGTGGGCATCGCGCCCACACGGTGCCCAATGGGCCGGATCGCCGGATGGTACCGACCACGATCCGGTCCATGGGGCACCCTCCCTCCCTCGATAAGGCCGCCTTCACCTCGATGGCGCGGACCGAGTCCTCAAGGCCGACCACCCTCAGCTCAACGAGCTTCATTGGGCGGCCGACCTTGAGGCCCTTCGGCTCCAGCACCTCGGTGAGGCGATAGGCCAGGTTATCGGCCTTTTCCGCCCTCCCTTCTCCCTCAACCTCAAGGATGAGGGCCCCCGTCTTCGCCCGCTTGGGCCTCACCGCCTCGATGCCCACCTCGTCGAGGGCGAAGGCGTTACGCGCCACCAACATAGCATTTGTGAGCGTCTGGGAGCACCCAGGCGGGACGGTAATAGTTACCGCCTCCGACCTGGGCAGCCTACCCAGACGCACACCCTTCTTATTTTCGGGGCCGGAGCCGGCCTTCGCGGCCGACTTCTTCCCCTTTACCCTCTTCTTTTTCGAGGAGGAAGAGGGAGGGACCGGGGCAGAAGTGGGAGCCTTGCGGCCCACCACCTCCGCCCAGGAGTCCCCACCCCCGGACTGAGTCTGCACAGCAGACCCAGCCGAGGGAGGGACATTGGACACCCCCCTATTCCCCCTCTTACCCCTTCCCTTTTTCCCGGCTTTCGCCGGGCGAGGGGTGGCCGACGGTGGTTGGTCGGGCTGGGCAGCGCGGGGAGTACCCGCGCCGTCCCCCCTAACCTCCCCCAACGAACCACCCCCCAACACCAAACCGGAGGCGGGACCCGCCGCTCCCAGGGTGAGGTTTAACTCACCCCTGAGAGCGGCGAATCTCGCCTCCATTATATCTCCCACCCGGGAGATTATAGTCTCCACGTCCATGCCGCCAGCGGCTGGACCCGTACTCGGGGAGGACCTGCCTCCCCGTGCCTCCGTAGTAGGAGGAGATTTCCCCCTGGGTGGCTCCACCTCCATTCCGGAGTCTTGAGTTGCAGACTCAAGCTGCCGCCTGAGCCTACCCACCTCCCGCTTGAGGTCCTCAAGTTCGGAGGAGAGCCGTTCGTTGGCCTCCTCCAACTCCTGGACCCTGCCATCCCGGTGGGTTCGCTGGATCGCCTCGAGTCCAGCCAACCTAAGAGCCTGTGCAGACTCCCTGAGGCGATGCACAAACTTTCCGCTCAAGTTCTTAGATGAACCGGCCACACGCTCGACCTCCTTCGCGTGCTCCAAAATCAGAGCACCGAGGTCGGGCGTCGGCCGATTCCTCATTTCTTCCCGCACCTCGCGCTCGTTGGGAAGCGGCTTGGCGCTCTTACTAGGAGGCGGAGGAGTCCGGGAGGGGTCGGATCGCTCCAACTCTCTCCGGACCGCCTCCTCCTCCCGGCAGAGCTCCATGTAGGCGCGCTTCGCTTCTGCGAGCCCAACATACTCCCCTGTCGTAGGGGGCCTGCCCCTCTTTCTAACAACAGGGGGCTCCGACCGACACGAGAAGGAGGTATCAGAATACCCCTCCTCGTCGTCGGAGTCCACTCCTCCCAGCGACCAGCGACCAGCGCTGCCCGCCGCCAAGTCCTTTACGTGGCCGACCAGCGGCCTAGCAAAAGTAGTACCCCCCTCCCCAGAGGCGCCAGTAGCTCTAGACGCCGTGGCCTGGCCCTCCACCACGGACGTCCCACGGTTGCCGGATGACGACGCAGCCGGGCCCGCTTGACCACCCGAAACTGCGCCGGTACTGGAGGTTCCGAGGCCTCCTGCACCGTAAGTTTTCCTCCCTTTGTAGCGTGTATCCATAATTAAAGTAAGTAAACACCCACCCATATCGTGCCTAAGTCGTCAACGGAAGAGCCCATCCCGCACCGCTTCCACCTTCTCACCTCTCAACTCCGGGCCTTACCGGCAAGGGAGGCCCTGCCAGGATCCGAAGATCCCGCCGGCATCGCCCCGGAGCATCACTGAGGCTACCTCAGCTTCCGCGATGCACCCTTTTAGTCGCCTCTTACGACAGGCAGGGTATACCCTGGGTGTATTCTGACCCGCACCCAGACGGGGAAGAACCTAACCTAACCTTTTTTTTTTTTTTTTTACGTGGGGAAATCCTCATGGATCCCCCGGGGCTGGGGAACCCCGGGGGTATGCCGGACTCTTACCGGCTAAAACCCCACGGTGACCTACCTCGGCGCTGCTGGGGAGGGCCCGGGAACTCTGGACGAACACGTCCGGTCCCTCCCCGCGCCGGGGCCCCCTATGGTGACTGAGGGGACCCCCTTCCCGTTGGGAGGGTGGTCGACGATACACCCCCCCATCCGGGGTAACGGGCGGTGACCCGGTCACCCCGCCACCGCCCCCGTCCCGGAGGGCGCGTGCAATGGCTGAGGCGATCCCCCAATCGCCCCAGCCGCGCCCCCCGGACGACCCCCGTGCAAAGACGTGGGGCACGACCCCCACCGAGGTCAGGGCCCTCCCCGCACGGGCGTCGCCGACGCCTCGGGCCAGGCTTGGCCCGGTTCGACTGGGAGCCCCGGGTGCGTCACGCCCGATACCGTGGCCCGACTAACTGCCGGGACCACGGCCCCTGGGGCAAAGGTGCCACCACAGTGGCACGCTAGAAGCGCGGCGGAGGTGGCGAAGTCCCGCTCCCCGAAGGGTTCTTAGGAGTGACCCCCACCCGAAGGCGAGGGTCCCCCCCGTGGAGCGGGGCGGGGCAAACGTACAAGACGCCGACCCCGCAGGCGACGCCGAGCAGGGAGCAGAAGCTCCCTTGAGCGCTCAGCGGCCTCCTTCGCGACCATGACCCCCTCGCAAAAGGAGATCATGGCCTGCCAGACGCTCCCGCTACCGACCATCCGAGACAGGATGGCCGACAGCGAGAGGTCCGGACCCACCTCCGCCGCTAAGGCCCGACGCGGCACCTCCCAGGCAGGGCACTCCATGAGAGTGTGCCGCGCCGAGTCCACCGCGGCGCCACAGTGGTGGCACCGCGGGTCCGCCTCGCGACCGATCCGGCACAGGTACCGACCGAAGCAGCCATGCTCGGTCAGCACCTGTGTGGCTCGGAACGTAAGTCGCCCGGAGCTACGGCCCACCCATCTGTCTAAGACGGGCAGGGCCGCCCCGACGGTCCAATGGTCCCTGACGTGGGACAACTGCTCCCTCCAAGTTGCCATAGTAGACCGCCGGGCCTGGAGCCTCAACTCGTCCCTGTCTTCCCCTGGCGGGTTGGAGTCCTGGCGGGTAAGGCGAAGATGCCTATAGACGTAGGCATCCTCAGCCGCCAGGAGCTCCAGAGGTGGTAGACCCGCCAGGGCGGTGGCCGCCTCGTATGACACCGTACGGTACCCCCTGATGACGCGTATTGCGGCGCGTCGCCATTCCCTCCGGAGGAGCGACTTGCTCCCCCGGCTGGCCGCTAAGGCGTCGGCCCAGATGGGGGCACCGTACAGTGCCACAGACTTCACCACACCGCAATAGAGGCGGCGCACCCGCTCGTCCGGACCACCAAGGTTGGGCATGATGCGACTCAAGTGAGTCACTAGGCTACCCAACCTGGTGGCCAGACGAGCGAAATGAGGGACGAAGCTCCAGGAGCTGTCCAGGTGGACACCAAGATATTTGATGTCGGTGGCCACCTGGACGTCGGACGACCCGATCCTCACCAGACTATGGGGTGGAGTGCCCCTCGTACGACCATGGAAGAAGACGATCTCCGTCTTCTGAGGGGACAACTCCAACCCCATGCCCCGGATCCGCGAGGCGACGGCCGCAACTGCGACCTCCGCCCGGCGGATGGTCCTCCCACGGTCCCTGCCGGTGGCCAACACCATTGTGTCATCGGCGTAACACGTTAAGTGTACGCCGACCGGCAGGGACACCCGCAGAGCCGCGTCGTACCCCAGGTTCCATAACAATGGGCCCAAGACGGACCCCTGGGGTACTCCACGGTTGATCTGTCGCCTGACAGACCCATCGCGGCCACCGTAAACGATGGCCCTGTCCCGGAGGTAGTCTCCGACCACCATCCGCAGGTAGAGGGGCACCTCGTGACTTTCGAGGGCCCCGCGGATGGCCGCCCAGGAGAGGGAGTTAAAGGCGTTCTTGATATCAAGAGACACCGCCAGTGCCACCCCTCCCCTGGACGTGGCCGAGTCCGAGAGGGACTTGACGCGATGAATAGCGTCGATGGTCGAACGTCCCTCCCGGAAGCCGAACTGGCACTCGGCCAGGTCGGGTCCATCACGGGACAGGTGCTGGACGAGGCGCTTATGAACAATGCGTTCAAATAACTTCCCCACCTCGTCCAGCAACACGATGGGCCTGTAGGCAGAAGGCGACTCTGCGGGCCTGTTGTCCTTGCGTAGGAGAACCATCCGCCCTATTTTCCACCTCGGTGGAAGGGTCCCCGTCTGGAGGCAGGCTGTGAACAGCCTGCGCAGACGGGGCCCGAGGACGCTGAGCGCCAAGACCCAGGCGCGGCCGGGGATGCCGTCGGGGCCGGGGGCGGTGTTACGTGCCCCCATGCGTTTGACAGCCCCGGCCAACTCCTCTTCGGACACCTCCCACTCCTGGGACCATATGACACGGTCCGGTGGTGGAGCGGGGGCCGACACCTCCCCGTCAGGGAACAAAGTGCCGACCACCCGCTCCAGGAGTGGGGGGTCCATCGTCTCCGTGAGGGGAGGCGCCCATGGACGAAGCTTGTCCATCACAAGACGGTATGGGCGCCCCCATGGGTCCTCACGGAGTGAGTCGAGGAGTCCGTCCCAGGTCTGAGCCTTGGCGCTCCTGATGGCCAGCTGCAGCCGCTTCGTGAGTTCACGATAGTCGGCGTACAGCTGTGCCGTTCTCGCTGCGTCGGAGTTGCGCCGACGCCTCGCCCGGGTGTACTGGCGGCGAGCGACTCCGCACTCATCGCGGAGACGCTGGATCTCAGCGCTCCACCAGTACACCGGGCGGCGGGGCGGATTGGCGCGGACACGTGGCATCGCCACGTCGCAAACTGCCGACATGGCGTCCGCGAACCAATCCGCCTCCTCCGAGACCTCCACTGGCCCAGCCGGAACTTCCGGCCAGGCCACTGCGAGAACGGCCGCCATCAGGGCGTCCTCATCCATGCCCTTCAGGGCCCACCTCCGTGGGTGGTGGGCTGCTGGGCGGGTCGGGGGAGGCGTGGAGACATCCATGCGTATATAGACATGGTCTGACAGTGTCTCCACGTCGTCGACCCTCCACCCCGACACACGGCGCGCGGCCAGGGCATTGGCGAAAGACAAGTCCACGATGCTTTCGCCCTGGTACCGCACGCACGTGCTGGCCGAGCCCCGGTTCAACAACCGGAGACCCAGGCCAGCCGCCCAGTCCAGCACCGAGTGGCCCCTCTGGTCCGTCCTCGGGGAGTGCCACGCGGATGCGTGAGCATTGAAGTCCCCGAGGACGAGTACTGGACGAGCTGCGTGCAATGAAACGACGTTCTGCAGCTCGTCCAGTAGGGAGTCGAATCGACTGAGGGACCAACTCGGTGGAGCATAGACGCCCACCACCACACAACCCGCCCAGTCGACCGCCACGAATCCATGGCCGCGCATGACAGGCGCTATTGGCCGGATCCGTGACGGAACCGACTGGGCGATCACCACGGAGTCGTCCAAGTCTCCAACCCAGGACGGGCGTTGGAGAACCCGGTACGGCTCCGCGGCTACGACCAACTCAACCACGCCGCCGCAAAGACTAAGAGCCATCAAGTCTTGGGCGGCGACGGCGTGGTTGAGGTTGGTCTGGATGATCTGACCGCGGGGAGGCATGAACTTTAGGCCGTGTCCATGGCCTCCCCCCGGCCAGAATCATCCTTGGGAGCGGGTTTAGCTGCCCGCTCCGCCTCCTCTCCAGTGTCCATCGCTGCTGCTCCCACGATGGAGGGCGATGCGGATGCACCACCCCCGCTGGAACCTCCCACGGTGGAGGGTGATGCCGGTGCACCACCCCCGCTGGAACCTCCCACGTTGGAGGGTGATTCAGCCGCACCACCCCCTTGATGGACACTGGAGAGTTGGCTCTTCCTCTTCTTCTCGTCTCCTCCTTTCTTGGCTGGGCGGGCCTTGGGTGGGGAGCAGACCTTGCTCCCCATACGATGGTCGGCGGGCCGCCCGGCTTCCTTGCACAATGTGCAAACCGGGGCGGCCGCCGTACATAGGCCCGCCCGGTGACCGGTTTCGCCGCACCTATAGCAAAGGTGCGACCGGTCAATATCAGCAGTGCACCGCTGCTGGACATGCCCAGTCTGCCAGCAGCGGTAGCACTGGTCAGGGCGGGGCTTAAGTGCCTCCACCCTAGCAAGGGTCCACCCAACCCTTATCCGACCGGCAGCGACCACTTTCTTGGCCGCTGCCAAGGGGCACTGCAGCCACAGGGTGCCAAGCCCAGCACGTGAGGACCGTATCACTCCGGTCCTCACGTCCCCTTGTTGGCAGCCGCCAACTCCGGCAATGGCTTCGGCCACCTCCGCCGGGGTGGCCGAATCGTCGAGGCCAATGACCCGAAGGTCGGCCTTCTTGACTGGTCTGGTCACCGTTACGGCGTCACCAGCCAACGCCTCGCGTAACTTTTCCGCCAAGGCAGACGCCTTGGCCTCCTTATCAGGACCGGCGACCTCTAACATGAGGCCACCGGTCCTGGCTTTCTTGGGTCGGACGCTATCTACCCCGACGTCCGATAATTTCACCCTCTGCCTGGCAGCGGTCATTACTTCCCGATAGGAAGCCTTGCTGCCAGGCTGGAGGGTGAGGACTACCGCAGCTGTACGCGGTAGCCGGCCCAACTTGGGCCTCTCCACTTTCTTCTGGGCTTTTGGTGGTGGTGCAGTAGCCGATTGGGCCTTTTTAGCAGCCCTTTGGGACTTCCTGCCCACCACCTGGGCCCACGATTCCCCGTTGGCGGTGGCACCTGATGATGTTGGTTGTGCCACCGCTTTCTTTTGCGCCTCCTGGCGAGCCGCCTCCAATCTTCTGGTGGCCCCGGACGGGGTCACTTTCTTCTGAGGGGCTTGGGGTTGGACAGGTGTAGTGGCCTTCCCCTTCCCCTTCTTCTTAGCCTTCTTATTCTCCTCCTTCTTCTTTTGGTCCCCGGTGGTCTTCGGTAAGGGACCATCCGGAGAGGGTTCCTCCTTCCTCTTGAGCAGAAGGAGTTCTTTCTTGAACTCCTCCAGTCTTTTATTTACGAGGTCCGCTATTTCTGTCACTAGGGCGGACCCCGTTGCCTCCTTGGGTGCCGGGACACCCATTTCGGGGCACACACTCCCCGAATACCTCAAAGGCGAGGCCGGTGTTGGCCTCGCGCGGCTCGCGATCTCCAAGTCCGCCATTCTTGTCACTGGCGGACTTGGAGATCGCCTCTCCAATGCAGATAATCGCTCCTGCAGGCGTTTATTTTCCGCCTGCAGGGCCTCAAGTTGCACTTTCAGTGCAACCACATCTTCGGTTGCCGCTGGTTCGGCTGGCCGTTGCACCCGTTGCGCCAGCTCCATAGTAACGGCCCTGACGGTGCGGGCTCCCACACGGATATCCCGCTGGATTGTCCCCTTCAAGTTCTTCGATTTAGCCGCAGCTAACTCGATTTTGTCGGCCTCCTCCAGGGCCCACGCTCCAAGATCAGCCAGCGGCTTCATTTTCGCCTGCTGGACAAATATATCCATGTCCGGCACTGGATTGCCGGACTTGCCGGGCGGTGGAATACTCCCAGTACCAGCCCGTATTTCTTCTTCCAGCTCTAGGAGCTCTATCTCCTTTTGGGCTTCTACATAGGCCCTCTTGGCCTCTGCGAGCCCAACGTATTCCCCTGTTGTTGGGGGCCGTCCTCTCTTCTTTGACTTGGGACACGCCCGTTCCCTCAGGACGGAAGCGGTGGATCGCACCGATCCTACGGACGTATCCGAATCATAGGAGGCGTCACATGACTCCTCCTGAGCGCCTCTTTCAAGTGCTCGGCCTCTCAAGTGAAGCCTCTCCAACACTACTACCTCCTGCGAGGCAGTGAGCACTTTATCCGAAACGATGCTCGGTTTCGGACCGCCGACCTTTCGGACCCCACTGGTCCCCGCCTTCTCTTCCTCACAAACCCCCCCAATCCCCGGTTTTTTAAAAGCTGAACAATTTTCCATAATGTTCCCACGAGAAGGGTCGGAAGGAAAGTCGCCCCTGGCAGAGCCGCCATGCCAGGGGAAGGCATATACACCCGGGGGGCGCCAGTATCCCCGGGGTTGGTCGCTAGAGACCGGTGCACCCACCGGCCACGCCCAGCCGCGAGGACTGGACGTGCCCCCTCGCCGCGTACCGCAGCTTGAGGCTAGGGACTTTTTATAGAGGTTTATCCCCTCGCGGGCCGGCCAATGAAGGCAAGCCCCCCGCTCCGGCGAAACATGACCACCGGTTTACGGTATTACGACAGGGGTCACACCACCCCTGCCGAGCTATGGGATCCCGGGGACGCAACTCCCCGTATCACGACCAGAACTGGCCGTGACCCCTGGGATGGAGGCCCGCATCCACCGTTTTCACCCCTCCGCTCCGAGCCTTACCGGCAAGGGAGGCCCCGCCAGGATCCGAAGATCCCACCGGCATCGCCTCGGAGCATCACTGAGGCTACTTGGTATCAACGGAACCCCCGAAAGCCAGAGCCCCGTTAGTCACCGGATGACTCCGGTGTCCAGGTTCCACCACGAGGAGGTGGGGATGGCACATGTTGTTGCGGCTGCAACAACTTCTAGAACCCACCTAACCTAACCTTTTTTTTTTTTTTTTTTACGTGGGGAAATCCATCATGGATACCCCGGAGCTGGGGAAGCTCCGGGGTTATGCCGGACTCTTACCGGCTAAAACCCCACGGTGGCCATCCCTGCACTACCGGGGAGGGTCTGGGATCTCTTGCGAACAACAACCAGACCCTCCCCGTGCAAGGGCGCCAGAAGGGCGCCCGCTTCCCAAAAGTTGGAGGGCTGAGCCTCCCCTACCCAGCTAAAGACGGCGATGTCGGGGCCACGCCGACATCGCCGACCATCCCGGGCCGCGTGCAATGCATCGGCGAACCCCCATTCGCCGATGCTGCAGCCCCGACGACCGCCTCGCCTTGAAGTACTCGAGTGGAGCGGAGCTCAAACACTCGGCGAGACGGCCGCCCTCCACCACCGTAGCTCGGGCCCCGGGTGCGCTACTACCCGTACCGCGGCAACAGGTGTTCGGTTGCCGCGGCCCCTGGGGGATGATGTCTCCCGGGAAAGGGAGACATATCGGGGCAGGTCTACTCCTTCGGAGAAGGAGCAGCCCCACCCCGATCAGGCGCAACCGCCTGCCCCTTGGGCACCTTAGTGCCTGCCCTAGAGGGCTCCCCACGCCCGCCCTTTCGGACGGGCGGCTTACAGGCCGAACTGCCCAAGCGGTGCCCGGACGGCAGACCCAAGTCCGCGCAGAGCGGACAGTTGGGAGCCGCCGCCGGACACCCGGCCGCCTTGTGGCCTGCAGCGCCACACCGATAGCACAGAGTGCTACGGTCCTCGTCGGCAGTGCACCGCGCCCGCACGTGACCGTGCTGGAGGCAGCGGTAACACTGCAACGGCCGGGGCTTGAGCAGCTCGACCCGAGCTGTTGCCCACCCCACCCGTAACCTATCCCCCTTTGCGAAGATCTTCTTCGCGCCCGCAAGTGGGCATCGCGCCCACACGGTGCCCAATGGGCCGGTTCGCCGGATGGTACCGACCACGATCCGGTCCATGGGGCACCCTCCCTCCCTCGATAAGGCCGCCTTCACCTCGATGGCGCGGACCGAGTCCTCAAGGCCGACCACCCTCAGCTCAACGAGCTTCATTGGGCGGCCGACCTTGAGGCCCTTCGGCTCCAGCACCTCGGTGAGGCGATAGGCCAGGTTATCGGCCTTTTCCGCCCTCCCTTCTCCCTCAACCTCAAGGATGAGGGCCCCCGTCTTCGCCCGCTTGGGCCTCACCGCCTCGATGCCCACCTCGTCGAGGGCGAAGGCGTTACGTGCCACCAACATAGCGTTGGTGAGCGTCTGGGAGCACCCAGGCGGGACGGTGATACTCACCGCCTCCGACCTGGGCAGCCTACCCAGACGCACACCAACTTTCTTCCTCTCGGGGCCGGAGCCGGCCTTCCCGGCCGACTTCTTCCCCTTACTCTTCCTCTTTTTCGAGGAGGACGAGGGTGGGACCGGGGCAGAAGTGGGAGCCTTACGGCCCACCACCCCCGCCCAGGAGTCCCCACCCCCGGACTGGGCCCGCACAGCGGACTCAGCCGAGGGAGGGACATCGGTAACCCCCCCTTTCCCCCTCTTACCCCGTCCCTTTTTCCCGGCTTTCGCCGGGCGAGAGGTGGCCGACGGTGGTTGGCCGGGCTGGGCAGCGCGGGGAGTACCCGCGCCGTCCCCCCTAACCTCCCCCAACGGACCACCCCCCAACTCCAAACCGGTGGCGGGACCCGCCGCTCCCAGGGTGAGGTTCAACTCACCCCTGAGAGCGGCGAATCTCGCCTCCATCATATCTCCCACACGGGAGATAATCTCCTCTACGTCCACGCCGCCAGCGGCCGGACCCGTACCCGGGGAGGACCTGCCTCCCCGCGCCCCCATGATAGGAGGAGATGTCCCCCTGGGAGGCTCTGCCTCCATTCGGACTTCTTCCCGACTGGCAGACTCCAACTGCCTCTTAAGTCTCCCCACCTCACGCTTGAGGTCTTCGAGTTCGGAGGAGAGCCTTTCATTGGCCTCCTCCAACTCCTGCACCCTTCCATCCCGGTGGGTTCGCTGGATTGCCTCGAGTCCAGCCAACCTCAATGCCTGTGCACTCTCTCTGAGGCGATGCACGAACTTCCCACTAAGATTTTTTGACGATCCGGCCACGCGCTCGACCTCCTTTGCGTGCTCCAAAATTAGAGCACCGAGGTCGGGCGTAGGCCGATTTCGCATATCCTCCCTCACCTCGCGCTCGTTGGGAAGCGGCTTGGCGCTCTTGCTAGGAGGCGGAGGGGTCCGGGAGGGATCGGATCGCTCCAACTCCCTCCGGACCGCCTCCTCCTCCCGGCAGAGCTCCATGTATGCACGCTTTGCCTCCGCGAGCCCAACGTATTCCCCTGTTGTAGGGGGCCTGCCCCTTTTCCTCACAACAGGAGGCTCCATCCGACACGAGAAGGAGGCATCTGAGTACCCCTCCTCGTCATCGGAGTCCATCCCGAGCGACCAGCGACCAGCGCTGCCCGCCGCGAGATCCCTCACGTGGCCGACCAGCGGCCTCGAAGTAGTCCCCCCATCCCCAGAGGAGCCAGTAGCTCTAGACGCCGTGGCCTGGCCCTCCACCACGGACGTCCCACGGTTGCCGGATGACGACGCAGCCGGGCCCGCTTGACCACCCGAAACTGCGCCGGTACTGGAGGTTCCGAGGCCTCCTGCACCGTAAGATCTCTTCCCTTTATTCCGTGTATCCATGTTTGTTAAATGTACTCCACCCCTAACGTGCCCGTGTCGTCAACAAAAGTCCCGCCCCGCACCGCTTCCACCTTCTCACCTCTCAACTCCGGGCCTTACCGGCAAGGGAGGCCCTGCCAGGATCCGAAGATCCCGCCGGCATCGCCCCGGAGCATCACTGAGGCTACCTCAGCTTCCGCGATGCACCCTTTTAGTCGCCTCTTACGACAGGCAGGGTATACCCTGGGTGTATTCTGACCCGCACCCAGACGGGGGCACCTAACCTTTTTTTTTTTTTTTTTTTACGTGGGGAAATCCATCATGGATACCCCGGAGCTGGGGAAGCTCCGGGGTTATGCCGGACTCTTACCGGCTAAAACCCCACGGTGGCCATCCCTGCACTACCGGGGAGAGTCTGGGATCTCTTGCGAACAACAACCAGACCCTCCCCGTGCAAGGGCGCCAGAAGGGCGCCCGCTTCCCAAAAGTTGGAGGGCTGAGCCTCCCCTACCCAGCTAAAGACGGCGATGTCGGGGCCACGCCGACATCGCCGACCATCCCGGGCCGCGTGCAATGCATCGGCGAATCCCCATTCACCGATGCTGCAGCCCCGGCGACCGCCTCGCCTTGAAGTACTCGAGTGGAGCGGTGCTCAAACACTCGGCGAGACGGCCGCCCTCCTCCACCGTAGCTGGGGCCCCGGGTGCGCTACTACCCGTACCGCGGCAACAGATGGTCGGTTGCCGCGGCCCCTGGGGGATGATGTCTCCCGGAAAAGGGAGACATATCGGGGTGAGTCTACTCCTTCGGAGAAGGAGCAGCCCCACCCCGATCAGGCGCAACCGCCTGCCCCTTGGGCACCGAAGTGCCAGCCCTAGAGGGCTCCCCACGCCCGCCCTTTCGGACGGGCGGCTTACAGGCCGAGCTGCCCAAGCGGTGCCCGGACGGCAGACCCAAGTCCGCACAGAGCGGACAGTTGGGCGCCGCCGCCGGACACCCGGCCGCCTTGTGGCCTGCAGCGTCACACCGATAGCACAGAGTGCTACGGTCCTCGTCGGCAGTGCACCGCGCCCGCACGTGACCGTGCTGGAGGCAGCGGTAACACTGCAACGGCCGGGGCTTGAGCAGCTCGACCCGAGCTGTTGCCCACCCAACCCTAATACGATCCCCCTTGGCGAAGAGCTTTTTAGCCCCCGCCAATGGGCATCGCGCCCACACGGTGCCCAATGGGCCGGATCGCTGGATGGTACCAACCACGATCCGGTCCATTGGACACCCACCCTCCCTCGAAAGAGCCGCCTTCACTTCGATGGCGCGGACCGAGTCCTCAAGGCCGACCACCCTCAGCTCAACGAGCTTCATTGGGCGGCCGACCTTGAGGCCCTTCGGCTCCAGCACCTCCGTGAGGCGGTAGGCCAGTTCGTCGGCCTTCTCAGCCCTCCCCTCGCCCTCAACCTCTAAGATGAGGGCCCCCGTTTTAGCCCGTTTGGGCCTCACGGCCTCAATGCCCAGCTCATCGAGAGCAAAGGCGTTTCGCGCCACCAACATCGCGTTTGTGAGCGTCTGGGAGCACCCAGGCGGGACGGTGATACTCACCGCCTCCGACCTGGGAAGTCTTCCCAGGCGCACACCCACTCTTTTCTTCTCGGGGCCGGAGCCGGCCTTCGTGGCCGACTTCTTCCCCTTACCCTTCTTCTTCTTCGAGAAGGAAGAGGGTGGGACCGGGGCAGAAGTGGCAGCCTTGCGGCCCACCACCTCCGCCCAGGAGTCCCCACCCCCGGACTGAGCCTGCACAGCAGACCCAGCCGGAGGAGGGACATTAGTCACCCCCCTAGTCCCCCTCTTGCCCCTTCCCTTTTTCCCGGCTTTCGCCGGGCGAGGGGTGGCCGACGGTGGTTGGTCGGGCTGGGCGGCACGGGGAGTACCCGCACCGTCCCCCCTAACCTCCCCCAACGAACCACCCCCCAACACCAATCCGGAGGCGGGACCCGCCGCTCCCAGGGTGAGGTTCAACTCACCCCTGAGAGCGGCGAATCTCGCCTCCATCATATCTCCCACCCGGGAGATGATGGTCTCCACGTCCACGCCGCCAGCGGCTGGACCCATACTCGGGGAGGACCTGCCTCCCCGCGCCCCCGTGATAGGAGGTGATATCCCCCCAGGTGGCTCTACCTCCATTCGGGAGGTCTCCCGACTGGCAGACTCAAGCTGCCTCTTCAGCCTGCCGACCTCACCCTTGAGGTTCTCGAGTTCGGAGGAGAGCCTTATGTTGGCCTCCTCCAACTCCTGGACCCTCCCATCCCGGTGGGTTCGCTGGATCGCCTCGAGTCCAGCCAACCTCAGTGCCTGTGCACTTTCCCTCAGGCGGTGCACAAACTTCCCACTAAGATTTTTAGAGGACCCGGCCACACGCTCCACCTCCTTCGCGTGCTCCAAAATCAGAGCACCGAGGTCGGGCGTCGGCCGATTCCTCATGTCTTCCCGCACCTCGCGCTCGTTGGGAAGCGGCTTGGCGCTCTTACTAGGAGGCGGAGGAGTCCGGGAGGGGTCGGATCGCTCCAACTCTCTCCGGACCGCCTCCTCCTCCCGGCAGAGCTCCATGTAGGCGCGCTTAGCCTCCGCGAGCCCCACGTATTCTCCCGTTGTAGGGGGCCTGCCCCTTTTTCTCACAACGGGAGGCTCCAAACGACAAGAAAAGGACGCGTCAGAGAACCCCTCCTCGTCGTCTGAGTCCATCCCCAGCGACCAGCGTCCAGCGCTGCCCGCCGCTAAGTCTTTGACGAGGCCGGCCAGCGGCCTCGCAAAATTCCCCCCAGCCCCAGAGGAACCAGTAGCCTTAAACGCCGTGGCCTGGCCCTCCACCACGGACGTCCCACGGTTGCCAGATGACGACGCAGTCGGGCCCGCTTGACCACCCGAAACTGCGCCGGTACTGGAGGTTCCGAGGCCTCCTGCACCGTAACTTTTCTTCCCCTTAGTACGTAATTCCATGTTTGATATATAAAACTCCTCCCCTAACTTGCCGAAGTCGTCAACCGAAGTCCCAGCCCGCACCGCTTCCACCTTCTCACCTCTCAACTCCGGGCCTTACCGGCAAGGGAGGCCCTGCCAGGATCCGAAGATCCCGCCGGCATCGCCCCGGAGCATCACTGAGGCTACCTCAGCTTCCGCGATGCACCCTTTTAGTCGCCTCTTACGACAGGCAGGGTATACCCTGGGTGTATTCTGACCCGCACCCAGACGGGGAGGGGGCACCTTTTTTTTTTTTTTTTTTTTTTACGTGGGGAAATCCATCATGGATACCCCGGAGCTGGGGAAGCTCCGGGGTTATGCCGGACTCTTACCGGCTAAAACCCCACGGTGGCCATCCCTGCACTACCGGGGAGAGTCTGGGATCTCTTGCGAACAACAACCAGACCCTCCCCGTGCAAGGGCGCCAGAAGGGCGCCCGCTTCCCAAAAGTTGGAGGGCTGAGCCTCCCCTACCCAGCTAGAGACGACGATGTCGGGGCCACGCCGACATCGCCGACCATCCCGGGCCGCGTGCAATGCATCGGCGAACCCCCATTCGCCGATGCTGCAGCCCCGGCGACCGCCTCGCCTGGAAGTACTCGAGTGGAGCGGTGCTCAAACACTCGGCGAGACGGCCGCCCTCCACCACCACAGCTCGGGCCCCGGGTGCGCTACTACCCGTACCGCGGCAACAGATGGTCGGTTGCCGCGGCCCCTGGGGGATGATGTCTCCCGGGAAAGGGAGACATATCGGGGCAGGTCTACTCCTTCGGAGAAGGAGCAGCCCCACCCCGATCAGGCGCAACGGCCTGCCCCTTGGGCACCGTAGTGCCGGCCCTCGAGGGCCCCCCACGCCCGCCCTTTCGGACGGGCGGCTTACAGGCCGAGCTGCCCAAGCGGTGCCCGGACGGCAGACCCAAGTCCGCGCAAAGCGGACAGTTGGGCGCCGCCGCCGGACACCCGGCCGCCTTGTGGCCTGCAGCGCCACACCGGTAGCACAAAGTGCTACGGTCCTCGTCGGCAGTGCACCGCGCCCGCACGTGACCGTGCTGGAGGCAGCGGTAACACTGCAACGGCCGGGGCTTGAGCAGCTCGACCCGAGCTGTCGCCCACCCCACCCGTAACCTATCCCCCTTTGCGAAGATCTTCTTCGCGCCCGCAAGTGGGCATCGCGCCCACACGGTGCCCAATGGGCCGGATCGCCGGATGGTACCGACCACGATCCGGTCCATGGGGCACCCTCCCTCCCTCGATAAGGCCGCCTTCACCTCGATGGCGCGGACCGAGTCCTCAAGGCCGACCACCCTCAGCTCAACGAGCTTCATTGGGCGGCCGACCTTGAGGCCCTTCGGCTCCAGCACCTCGGTGAGGCGATAGGCCAGGTTATCGGCCTTTTCCGCCCTCCCTTCTCCTTCAACCTCTAGGATGAGGGCCCCCGTCTTCGCCCGCTTGGGCCTCACCGCCTCGATGCCCACCTCGTCGAGGGCGAAGGCGTTACGCTCCACCAACATAGCGTTGGTGAGCGTCTGGGAGCACCCAGGCGGGACGGTGATAGTCACCGCCTCCGACCTGGGCAGCCTACCCAGACGCACACCAACTTTTTTCCTCTCGGGGCAGGAGCCGGCCTTCGCGGCCGACTTCTTCCCCTTACCCTTCCTCTTCTTCGAGGAGGAAGAGGGAGGGACCGGGGCAGAAGTGGGAGCCTTGCGGCCCACCACCTCCGCCCAGGAGTCCCCATCCCCGGACTGAGCCTGCACAGCAGACCCAGCCGAGGGAGGGACACTGGTCACCCCCCTATTCCCCCTCTTACCCCGTCCCTTTTTCCCGGCTTTC
Organism: Xylocopa violacea; assembly: GCA_963969225.1. Lineage (NCBI taxonomy): Eukaryota > Metazoa > Arthropoda > Insecta > Hymenoptera > Apidae > Xylocopa > Xylocopa violacea. The sequence continues at coordinate 170,725 of CAXAJV010000051.1, forward strand.
GCCGGGCGAGAGGTGGCCGACGGTGGTTGGTCGGGCTGGGCGGCACGGGGAGTACCCGCACCGTCCCCCCTAACCTCCCCCAACGAACCACCCCCCAACTCCAATCCGGAGGCGGGACCCGCCGCTCCCAGGGTGAGGTTCAACTCACCCCTGAGAGCGGCGAATCTCGCCTCCATCATATCTCCCACCCGGGAGATAATCATCTCCACATCCACGCCGCCAGCGGCTGGACCCGTACCCGGGGAGGACCTGCCTCCCCGTGCTCCCGTGATAGGAGGAGTTGACCCCCTGGGAGGCTCTACCTCCATTCGCGATTCCTCCCGAGTGGCAGACTCGAGCTGACGTTTGAGTCTGCCCACCTCCCTCCTTAAATCTTCAAGCTCAGAGGAAAGTCTATCATTAGACTCCTCGAGCTCTTTCACCCTCCCGTCCCTCTCTGTCCGCTGGATCGCCTCCAGTCCAGCCAGTCGGAGGGCCTGTGCACTCTCCCGCAGGAGATGCACAAAACGGCCACTTAAATTCTTGGATGAGCCGGCCACGCGCTCGACCTCCTTCGAGTGCTCTAAGATTAGAGCACCGAGGTCGGGCGTCGGCCGGTGCCTCATCTGTTCCCGCACTTCCCGCTCATTAGGGAGAGGCTTAGCGCCTTTGCTAGGAGGCGGAGGAGTCCGGGAGGGGTCGGATCGCTCCAACTCCCTCCGGACCGCCTCCTCCTCCCGGCACAGTTCCATATAGGCGCGCTTCGCCTCCGCCAATCCAACGTACTCCCCTGTTGTAGGGGGCCTGCCCCTTTTCCTCACAACAGGAGGCTCTATCCGACACGTGAACGAGGTGTCCGAGTAACACTCCTCGTCGTCGGAATCCATTCCAAGCGACCAGCGACCAGCGCTGCCCGCCGCTAAATCCTTTACGAGGCCGGCCAGCGGCCTCGCAGAACTCCCACCAGCCCCAGAGGAACCAGTAGCCTTAAACGCCGTGGCCTGGCCCTCCACCACGGACGTCCCACGGTTGCCAGATGACGACGCAGCCGGGCCCGCTTGACCACCCGAAACTGCGCCGGTACTGGAGGTTCCGAGGCCTCCTGCACCGTAAGTTTTCCCTCCTTTATGTCGTGATGCCATGATTGTTATTTATATTCCTCCCCCAACGTGCCCAAGTCGTCAACAATAAGTCCCGCCCCGCACCGCTTCCACCTTCTCACCTCTCAACTCCGGGCCTTACCGGCAAGGGAGGCCCTGCCAGGATCCGAAGATCCCGCCGGCATCGCCCCGGAGCATCACTGAGGCTACCTCAGCTTCCGCGATGCACCCTTTTAGTCGCCTCTTACGACAGGCAGGGTATACCCTGGGTGTATTCTGACCCGCACCCAGACGGGGAGGGAGGGGGCACCTAACCTAACCTTTTTTTTTTTTTTTTTTTTTACGTGGGGAAATCCATCATGGATACCCCGGAGCTGGGGAAGCTCCGGGGTTATGCCGGACTCTTACCGGCTAAAACCCCACGGTGGCCATCCCTGCACTACCGGGGAGAGCCTGGGATCTCTTGCGAACAACAACCAGACCCTCCCCGTGCAAGGGCGCCAGAAGGGCGCCCGCTTCCCAAAAGTTGGAGGGCTGAGCCTCCCCTACCCAGCTAAAGACGGCGATGTCGGGGCCACGCCGACATCGCCGACCATCCCGGGCCGCGTGCAATGCATCGGCGAACCCCCATTCGCCGATGCTGCAGCCCCGGCGACCGCCTCGCCTTGAAGTACTCGAGTGGAGCGGTGCTCAAACACTCGGCGAGACGGCCGCCCTCCGCCACCGTAGCTCGGGCCCCGGGTGCGCTACTACCCGTACCGCGGCAACAGATGGTCGGTTGCCGCGGCCCCTGGGGGATGATGTCTCCCGGAAAAGGGAGACATATCGGGGAAGGGCTACTCCTTCGGAGAAGAAGCAGCCCCACCCCGATCAGGCGCAACCGCCTGCCCCTTGGGCACCTTAGTGCCTGCCCTAGAGGGCTCCCCACGCCCGCCCTTTCGGACGGGCGGCTTACAGGCCGAGCTGCCCAAGCGATGCCCGGACGACAGACCCAAGTCCGCGCAGAGCGGACAGTTGGGCGCCGCCGCCGGACACCCGGCCGCCTTGTGGCCTGCAGCGCCACACCGATAGCACAGAGTGCTACGGTCCTCGTCGGCAGTGCACCGCGCTCGCACGTGACCGTGCTGGAGGCAGCGGTAGCACTGCAACGGCCGGGGCTTGAGCAGCTCGACCCGAGCTATGGCCCACCCCACCCGTATCCTATCCCCCTTTGCGAAGATCTTCTTCGCGCCCGCAAGTGGGCATCGCGCCCACACGGTGCCCAATGGGCCGGATCGCCGGATGGTACCGACCACTATCCGGTCCATGGGGCACCCGCCCTCCCTCGATAAGGCCGCCTTCACCTCGATGGCGCGGACCGAGTCCTCAAGCCCGACCACCCTCAGCTCAACGAGCTTCATTGGGCGGCCGACCTTGAGGCCCTTCGGCTCCAACACCTCCGTGAGTCGATAGGCTAGCTGGTCAGCCTTCTCCTCCCTCCCCTCGCCCTCTATCTCCAGGATAAGAGCCCCGGTCTTGGCCCTCTTGGGCCTGACCGCTTCGATGCCCAGCTCATCGAGAGCAAAGGCGTTACGCGCCGCCAACATTGCGTTTGTCAGCGTCTGGGTGCACCCAGGCGGGACGGTGATAGTCACCGCCTCCGACCTGGGAAGCTTGCCCAGACGCACAACCCCCTTCTTTTTATCGGGGACGGAGCCGGCCTTCCCGGCCGACTTCTTCCCCTTACCCTTCTTCTTCTTAGAGGAGGAAGAGGGTGGAACCGGGGCAGAAGTGGGAGCCTTGCGGCCCACCACCTCCGCCCAGGAGTCCCCACCCCCGGACTGGGCCCGCACAGCGGACTCAGCCGGAGGAGGGACCTCGGTCACCCCCCCATTCCCCCTCTTACCCCGTCCCTTTTTCCCGGCTTTCGCCGGGCGAGAAGTGGCCGACGGTGGTTGGTCGGGCTGGGCAGCACGGGGAGTACCCGCGCCGTCCCCCCTAACCTCCCCCAACGAACCACCCCCCAACACCAAACCGGAGGCGGGACCCGCCGCTCCCAGGGTGAGGTTTAACTCACCCCTGAGGGCGGCGAATCTCGCCTCCATCATATCTCCCACACGAGAGATAATCATCTCCACGTCCACGCCGCCAGCGGCTGGACCCGTACCCGGGGAGGACCTGCCTCCCCGTGCTCCCGTGATAGGAGGAGTTGACCCCCTGGGAGGCTCTACCTCCATTCGGGATTCCTCCCGATTGGCAGACTCGAGCTGACGCTTGAGACTGCCCACCTCCCTCCTTAAATCTTCGAGCTGGGAGGAGAGCCTATCATTGGCTTCCTCCAGCTCACGCACCCTCCCGTCCCTCTCTGTTCGCTGGATCGCCTCAAGTCCAGCAAGTCGGAGGGCCTGCGCACTCTCTCTGAGGCGGTGCACGAATCTACCACTTAAATTTTTCGAGGAGCCGGCCACGCGCTCCACCTCCTTCGAGTGCTCTAAAATTAGAGCACCGAGGTCGGGCGTTGGCCGCTGCCTCATTTCGTCCCTCACCTCGCGCTCATTTGGAAGAGGCTTTGCGCTCTTGCTAGGAGGCGGAGGGGTCCGGGAGGGGTCGGATCGCTCCAATTCCCTCCGGACCGCCTCCTCCTCCCGGCAGAGCTCCATATAGGCGCGCTTCGCCTCTGCCAATCCCACGTATTCCCCAGTTGTAGGGGGCCTGCCCCTTTTCCTCACCGCCGTGGACTGAGGCTCCAACGAGAAGGAGGTGTCCGAGAACACCTCTTCGTCGTCCGAATCCATTCCCAGCGACCAGCGTCCAGCGCTGCCCGCCGCTAAGTCCTTTACGAGACCGGCCAGCGGCCTCGCAAAAGTACCCCCCTCCCCAGAGGCGCCAGTAGCTCTAGACGCCGTGGCCTGGCCCTCCACCACGGACGTCCCACGGTTGCCGGATGACGACGCAGCCGGGCCCGCTTGACCACCCGAAACTGCGCCGGTACTGGAGGTTCCGAGGCCTCCTGCACCGTAAGATCTCTTCCCTTTCTGTTGTACACTCATGATTGTAATAAGAAAAACCACCCCTAACGTGCCCGAGTCGTTACCGAAAAGCCCGTCCCGCACCGCTTCCACCTTCTCACCTCTCAACTCCGGGCCTTACCGGCAAGGGAGGCCCTGCCAGGATCCGAAGATCCCGCCGGCATCGCCCCGGAGCATCACTGAGACTACCTCAGCTTCCGCGGTGCACCCTTTTAGTCGCCTCTTACGACAGGCAGGGTATACCCTGGGTGTATTCTGACCCGCACCCAGACGGGGAACCTTTTTTTTTTTTTTTTTTTTACGTGGGGAAATCCATCATGGATCCCCCGGGGCTGGGGAACCCCGGGGGTATGCCGGACTCTTACCGGCTAAAACCCCACGGTGACCTACCTCGGCGCTGCTGGGGAGGGCCCGGGGACTCTAGACGAACACGTCCGGTCCCTCCCCGCGCCGGGGCCCCCTATGGTGCCTGAGGGGACCCCCTTCCCGTTGGGGGGGGTGGTCGACGATACACCCCCCCATCCGGGGTAACGGGCGGTGACCCGGTCACCCGGCCACCGCCCCCGTCCCGGAGGGCGCGTGCAATGGCTGAGGCGATCCCCCAATCGCCCCAGCCGCACCCCCCGGGCGACCCCCGTGCAAAGACGTGGGGCACGACCCCCACCGAGGTGAGGGTCCTCCCCGCACGGGCGTCGCCGACGCCTCGGGCCAGGCTTGGCCCGGTTTGACTGGGAGCCCCGGGTGCGTCACACCCGATACCGTGGCCCGGCTAACAGCCGGAACCACGGCCCCTGGGGCCTAAGTGCCACCACCGTGGCACGCTGGTGCGCGGCGGAGGTGGCGAAGTCCCGCTCCCCGAAGGGTTCTTAGGAGCGACCCCCGCCCGAAGGCGTGAGTCCCCCCCGTGGAGCGGGGCGGGGCAAACGTGCAAGACGCCGACCCCGCAGGCGACGCCGAGCAGGGAGCAGAAGCTCCCTTGAGCGCTCGGCGGCCTCCTTCGCGACCATGACCTCCTCGCAAAAGGAGATCATGGCCTGCCAGACGCTCCCGCTACCGACCATCCGAGACAGGATGGCCGGCAGCGAGAGGTCCGGACCCACCTCCGCCGCTAAGGCCCGACGCGGCACCTCCCAGGCTGGACACTCCATGAGAGTGTGCCGCGCCGAGTCCACCGCGGCGCCACAGTGGTGGCACCGCGGGTCCGCCTCGCGACCGATCCGGCACAGGTACCGACCGAAGCAGCCATGCTCGGTCAGCACCTGTGTGGCTCGGAACGTAAGTCGCCCGGAGCTACGGCCCACCCATCTATCTAAGATGGGCAGGACCGCCCCGACGGTCCAATGGTCCCTGACATGGGACAATAACTCCTTCCACGATTCCATTGTGGACCGCCGGGCCTGGAGCCTCAGCTCGTCCCGATTTAACTCCTCCCCTGGCGGGTTGGAGTCCTGGCGGGCAAGGCGAAGATGCCTATAGACGTAGGCATCCTCAGCCGCCAGGAACTCCAGAGGTGGTAGACCCGCCAGGGTGGTGGCCGCCTCGTAGGACACCGTACGGTACCCCCTTATGACGCGAATGGCAGCGCGTCGCCATTCCCTCCGGAGGAGCGTCTTGCTCCCCCGGCTGGCCGCTAAGGCGTCGGCCCAGATGGGGGCACCGTACAGTGCCACGGACTTGACGACCCCACAATAGAGGCGGCGCACCCGCTCGTCCGGACCACCAAGGTTGGGCATGATGCGACTCAGGTGAGTCACGAGGCTACCCAACCTGGCGGCCAGACGAGCGAAGTGCGGGACGAAGCTCCAGGAGCTGTCCAGGTAGACACCAAGATACTTGATGTCGGTGCCCACCTGGACGTCGGACGACCCGATCCTCACCAGGCTATGGGGTGGAGTGCCCCTCCGGCGACCCTCAAACAAGACGATCTCCGTCTTCTGAGGGGACAACTCCAACCCCATGCCCCGGATCCGCGAGGCGACGGCCGCAACCGCGACCTCCGCCCGGCGGATGGTCCTCCCACGGTCCCTGCCGGTGGCCAACACCATTGTGTCATCGGCGTAACACGTTAAGTGTACGCCGACCGGCAGGGACACCCGCAGAGCTGCGTCGTACCCCAGGTTCCACAAGAGTGGGCCCAAGACGGACCCCTGGGGTACTCCACGGTTGATCTGCCGCCTGACAGGCCCATCGCGGCCACCGTAAACGATGGCCCTGTCCCGGAGGTAGTCTCCGACCACCATCCGCAGGTAGAGGGGCACCTCGTGACTTTCGAGGGCCCCGCGGATGGCCGCCCAGGAGAGGGAGTTGAAGGCGTTCTTGATGTCGAGTGACACCGCCAGTGCAACCCCTCCCCCGGACGTGGCCGAGTCCGAGAGGGACTTGACGCGCTGGATCGCGTCGATGGTCGAACGTCCCTCCCGGAAGCCGAACTGGCACTCGGCCAGGTCGGGTCCATCACGGGACAGGTGCTGGACGAGGCGCTTGTGAACGATGCGTTCGAAAAGCTTCCCCACCTCGTCCAGCAACACGATGGGCCTGTAGGCAGAAGGCGACTCCGCGGGCCTGTTGTCCTTGCGTAGGAGGACCATCCGCCCGGTCTTCCACCGTGGTGGAAGGGTCCCCGTCTGCAAACAGGCTGTGAACAGCCTGCGCAGACGGGGCCCGAGGACGCTGAGCGCTAAGACCCAGGCGCGGCCGGGGATGCCGTCAGGGCCGGGGGCAGTGTTGCGTGCCCCCATGCGTTTGACAGCCCCGGCCAACTCCTCTTCGGACACCTCCCACTCCTGGGACCATAAGACATGGTCTAATGGTGGTGGAGCGGGGGCCGACACCTCCCCGTCAGGGAACAAAGTGCCGACCACCCGCTCCAGGAGTGGGGGATCCATCGTCTCCGTGAGGGGAGGCGCCCATGGACGAAGTTTGTCCATCACGAGACGGTATGGGCGCCCCCATGGGTCCTCACGGAGTGTGTCGAGGAGTCCGTCCCAGGCCTGAGCCTTGGCGCTCCTGATGGCCAGCTGCAGCCGCTTCGTGAGTTCACGATAGTCGGCGTACAGCTGTGCCGTTCTCGCTGCGTCGGAGTTACGCCGACGCCTCGCCCGGGTGTACTGGCGGCGAGCGACTCCGCACTCCTCGCGGAGACGCTGTATAACGTCGCTCCACCAGTACACCGGGCGGCGGGGCGGATTGGCGCGGACTCGTGGCATCGCCACATCGCAGACTGCCGACATGGCGTCCGCGAACCAATCCGCCTCCTGTGTAACCTCCACTGGCCCAGCCGGAACTTCCGGCCAGGCCACTGCGAGAACGGCCGCCATCAGTGCGTCCTCATCCATGCCCTTCAGGGCCCACCTCCGTGGGTGGTGGGCTGCTGGGCGGGTCGGGGGAGGCGTGGAGACATCCATGCGAATGTAGACATGGTCTGACAGTGTCTCCACGTCGTCGACCCTCCACCCCGACACACGGCGCGCGGCCAGGGCATTGGCGAAAGACAAGTCCACGATGCTTTCGCCCTGGTACCGCACGCACGTGCTGGCCGAGCCCCGGTTCAGCAACCGGAGACCCAGGCCAGCCGCCCAGTCCAGCACCGAGTGGCCCCTCTGGTCCGTCCTCGGGGAGTGCCACGCGGATGCGTGAGCATTGAAGTCCCCGAGGACGAGTACCGGACGAGCTGCGTGCGATGAAACAACGTTCTGCAGCTCGTCCAGTAGGGAGTCGAAACGACCGAGGGACCAACTCGGTGGAGCGTAGACGCCCACCACCACACAACCCGCCCAGTCGACCGCCACGAATCCATGGCCGCGCATGACAGGCGCTATTGGCCGGATCCGTGACGGAACCGACTGGGCGATCACCACGGAGTCGTCCAAGTCTCCAACCCAGGACGGGCGTTGGAGAACCCGGTACGGCTCCGCGGCTACGACCAACTCAACCACGCCGCCGCAAAGACTATGAGACATCAAGTCCTGAGCGGCGACGGCGTGGTTGAGATTGGTCTGGATGATCTGACCGCGGGGAGGCGTGAACGTTATGCCGTGTCCATGGCCTCCCCCCGGCCAGAGTCATCCATTGGAGCGGGTTTAGCAGCCCGCTCCGCCTCCTCCCCAGTGTCCATCACTGCAGCTCCCACGGTGGAGGGTGATGCGGATGCACCACCCCCGCTGGAACCTCCCACGGTGGAGGGTGATGCCGGTGCACCACCCCCGCCGGAACATCCCACGTTGGAGGGTGATGCAGCCGCACCACCCCCTTGATGGACACTGGAGAGTTGGCTCTTCCTCTTCTTCTCGTCTCCTCCTTTCTTGGCTGGGCGGGCCTTGGGTGGGGAGCAGACCTTGCTCCCCATACGATGGTCGGCGGGCCGCCCGGCTTCCTTGCACAATGTGCAAACCGCGGCGGCCGCCGTACATAGGCCCGCCCGGTGACCGGTTTCGCCGCACCTATAGCAAAGGTGCGACCGGTCAATATCAGCAGTGCACCGCTGCTGGACATGTCCAGTCTGCCAGCAGCGGTAGCACTGGTCAGGGCGGGGCTTAAGTGCCTCCACCCTAGCAAGGGTCCACCCAACCCTTATCCGACCGGCAGCGACCACTTTCTTGGCCGCTGCCAAGGGGCACTGCAGCCACAGGGTGCCAAGCCCAGCACGTGAGGACCGTATCACTCCGGTCCTCACGTCCCCTTGTTGGCAGCCGCCCACTCCGGCAATGGCTTCGGCCACCTCCGCCGGGGTGGCCGAATCGTCGAGGCCAATGACCCGAAGGTCGGCCTTCTTGACTGGTCTGGTCACCGTTACGGCGTCACCAGCCAACGCCTCGCGTAACTTTTCCGCCAAGGCAGCCGCCTTGGCCTCCTTATCAGGACCGGCGACCTCTAACATGAGGCCACCGGTCCTGGCTTTCTTGGGTCGGACGCTATCTACCCCGACGTCCGATAATTTCACCCTCTGCCTGGCAGCGGTCATTACGTCCCGATAGGAAGCCTTGCTGCCAGGCTGGAGGGTGAGGACTACCGCAGCTGTACGCGGTAGCCGGCCCAACTTGGGCCTCTCCACTTTCTTCGTGGCTTTTGATGGTGGAGCAGATGCCGATTGGGCACTATTGGCCGCCCTTCGGGTCTTTCTGCCCACCACCTGGGCCCATGTTCCTTCGGTGGCGGTGGCACCTGTGGATGTAGCCGGCACCACCGCTTTCTTCTTCTTCGCCTCCTGGCGCGCCGCCTCCAGTCTTCTGGCGGCCCCGGACGGGGTCGCCTTCTTTTGAGTGGCATGGGGTTGGACGGGAGTCGTGACCTTCCCCTTCTTCTTCTTTTTCTTCGTCTTTTCCCCAGTGGACTTCGGTGAAGGGCCATCTGGTGAGGCTTCCACCATCTTCTTGGCTGGGAGGAGCTCCTTGCGGAACTCCTCTAACCTTTTGTTCACGAGGTCCGCAATCTGTTGTGCTATTGCGGTCCCCGTCTCCTCCTTCGGTGCCGGGACACCTGTTTCGGGGCAAACACCCCCCGAAACAATCAGTGGCGAGGCCGATGTCGGCCTCGCGCGGCTCGCGATCTCCAAATCCGCCATCCTTGTTACTGGCGGACTTGGAGATCGCCTCTCCAAGGCAGAAAGTCTTTCCTGCAGGCGCTTATTTTCGGCCTGCAGGGCCTCCAATTGCTCTTTCAGAGCGATAACCTCCGATCCTGGTGTTGGCTCGGCTGGTCGTTGCACCCTCTGGGCCAACTCCATGGTGACGGCTCTAACAGTCCGTGCACCTACGCGGATGTCCCGCTGTATAGTTCCCTTAAGATTTTTTGATTTGGCAGCCGCCAACTCAATCTTATCGGCCTCTTCCAAGGCCCACGCTCCCAGGTCTTCCAGCGGTTTCCTCTTCGCCTCCTCGACGAAGGTTTCCATATCGGGCACCGGATTGCCCGACTTTCCAGGTGGAGGGATACACCCTGTACCCCTCCTAATCTCTTCCTCGAGATCCGCCATCTCGATCTCCCTTTGGGCTTCCACGTAGGCCCTCTTGGCCTCCGCAAGCCCTACATACTCCCCAGTTGTTGGGGGTCGTCCTCTCTTCTTGGACTTCGGACACGCCCGTTCTCTGAGGACAGAGAAGTTGGATCTGACCGATCCCACGGACGTGTCCGAGTCGTAGGAGGCGTCGCCTGACTCCTCCTGGGCGCCTTTCTCTAATATTCTGCCCCTAAGCTGGAGCTTTTGCAATACAACCTGCCCTTGTGAGGCAGTGAGTTTTGTGTCCGAGACGATGTTTGGTCTCGGACCGCCGACCTTTTGGACCCCACTGGTCCCCGCCTTATCTTCTTCGACCCCCCCAATCCCCGGTTTTTTAAATGAAGCTGAACAATCCATAATGTTCCCACGAGCAGGGTCGGAAATAAAAGTCGCCCCTGGCAGAGCCGCCATGCCAGGGGAAGGCAGATACACCCGGGGGGCGCCAGTATCCCCGGGGTTGGTCGCTAGAGACCGGTGCACCCACCGGCCACGCCCAGCCGCGAGGACTGGACGTGCCCCCTCGCCGCGTACCGCAGCTTGAGGCTAGGGACTTTTTATAGAGGTTTATCCCCTCGCGGGCCGGCCAATGAAGGCAAGCCCCCCGCTCCGGCGAAACATGACCACCGGCTTACGGTATTACGACAGGGGTCACACCACCCCTGCCGAGCTATGGGATCCCGGGGACGCAACTCCCCGTATCACGACCAGAACTGGCCGTGACCCCTGGGATGGAGGCCCGCATCCACCGTTTTCACCCCTCCGCTCCGAGCCTTACCGGCAAGGGAGGCCCCGCCAGGATCCGAAGATCCCACCGGCATCGCCTCGGAGCATCACGGAGGCTACTTGGTATCAGCGAAACCCCCGAAAGCCAGAGCCACCCAGACGGGGAACCTAACCTTTTTTTTTTTTTTTTTTTTTTTACGTGGGGAAATCCTCATGGATCCCCCGGGGCTGGGGAACCCCGGGGGTATGCCGGACTCTTACCGGCTAAAACCCCACGGTGACCTACCTCGGCGCTGCTGGGGAGGGCCCGGGAACTCTGGACGAACACGTCCGGTCCCTCCCCGCGCCGGGGCCCCCTATGGTGACTGAGGGGACGCCTTCCCGTTGGGGGGGTGGTCGACGATACACCCCCCCATCCGGGGTAACGGGCGGTGACCCGGTCACCCGGCCACCGCCCCCGTCCCGGAGGGCGCGTGCAATGGCTGAGGCGATTCCCCAATCGCCCCAGCCGCGCCCCCCGGACGACCCCCGTGCAAAGACTTGGGGCACGACCCCCACCGAGGTGAGGGTCCTCCCCGCACGGGCGTCGCCGACGCCTCGGGCCAGGCTTGGCCCGGTTCGACTGGGAGCCCCGGGTGCGTCACACCCGATACCGTGGCCCGACTAAGTGCCGGGACCACGGCCCCTGGGGCAAAGGTGCCACCACGGTGGCACGCAAGAAGTGCGGCGGAGGTGGCGAAGTCCCGCTCCCCGAAGGGTTCTTAGGAGCGACCCCCACCCGAAGGTGAGAGTCCCCCCCGTGGAGCGGGGCGGGGCAAACGTACAAGACGCCGACCCCGCAGGCGACGCCGAGCAGGGAGCAGAAGCTCCCTTGAGCGCTCGGCGGCCTCCTTCGCGACCATGACCTCCTCGCAAAAGGAGATCATGGCCTGCCAGACGCTCCCGCTACCGACCATCCGAGACAGGATGGTCGGCAGCGAGAGGTCCGGACCCACCTCCGCCGCTAAGGCCCGACGCGGCACCTCCCAGGCTGGACACTCCATGAGAGTGTGCCGCGCCGAGTCCACCGCGGCGCCACAGTGGTGGCACCGCGGGTCCGCCTCGCGACCGATCCGGCACAGGTACCGACCGAAACACCCGTGGTCGGTCAGCACCTGTGTGGCTCGGAACGTCAGTCGTCCGGAGCTACGGCCCACCCATCTATCTAGGATGGGCAGGACCGCCCCGACGGTCCAATGGTCCCTGACACGGGATAGCTCCTCCTTCCACGATGACAATGTGGACCGCCGGGCCTGGAGCCTCAACTCGTCCCTGTCCTCCCCTGGCGGGTTGGAGTCCTGGCGGGCAAGGCGAAGATGCCTATAGACGTAGGCATCCTCAGCCGCCAGGAGCTCCAGAGGTGGTAGACCCGCCAGGGTGGTGGCCGCCTCGTATGACACCGTACGGTACCCCCGAATGACGCGAATAGCAGCACGTCTCCATTCCCGCCGGAGGAGCGACTTGCTACTCCGGCTTGCCGATAAGGCATCGGCCCATATGGGGGCACCGTACAGTGCCACGCTTTTCACCACACCGCAGTAGAGGCGGCGCACCCGCTCGTCCGGACCACCAAGGTTGGGCATAATGCGACTCAGATGAGTCACGAGGCTACCCAACCTGGCGGCCAGACGAGCGAAGTGCGGGACGAAGCTCCAGGAGCTGTCCAGGTGGACACCAAGATACTTGATGTCGGTGCCCACCTGGACGTCGGACGACCCGATCCTCACCAGACTATGGGGTGGAGTGCCCCTCGTACGACCCTGGAAGAAGACGATCTCCGTCTTCTGAGGGGACAACTCCAACCCCATGCCCCGGATCCGCGAGGCGACAGCCGCAACCGCGACTTCCGCCCGGCGGATGGTCCTCCCACGGTCCCTGCCGGTGGCTACCACCATGGTGTCGTCGGCGTAGCACGTTAAGTGCACGCCGACCGGCAGGGACACCCGCAGAGCCGCATCGTACCCCAGGTTCCATAGTAATGGGCCCAAAACGGACCCCTGGGGTACTCCGCGGTTGATCTGTCGCCTGACAGACCCATCGCGGCCACCGTAAACGATGGCCCTGTCCCGGAGGTAGTCTCCGACCACCATCCGCAGGTAGAGGGGCACCTCGTGACTTTCGAGGGCCCCGCGGATGGCCGCCCAGGAGAGGGAGTTAAAGGCGTTCTTGATATCAAGAGACACCGCCAGTGCAACCCCTCCCCCGGACGTGGCCGAGTCCGAGAGGGACTTGACGCGCTGGATCGCGTCGATGGTCGATCGTCCCTCCCGGAAGCCGAACTGGCACTCGGCCAGGTCGGGTCCATCACGGGACAGGTGCTGGACGAGGCGCTTGTGAACGATGCGTTCGAATAACTTCCCCACCTCGTCCAGCAACACGATGGGCCTGTAGGCAGAAGGCGACTCTGCGGGCCTGTTGTCCTTGCGAAGGAGGACCATCCGCCCGGTCTTCCACCGTGGTGGAAGAGTCCCCGTCTGCAAACAGGCTGTAAACAGCCTGCGCAGACGGGGCCCGAGGACGCTGAGCGCCAAGACCCAGGCGCGGCCGGGGATGCCGTCGGGGCCGGGGGCGGTGTTGCGTGCCCCCATGCGCTTGACAGCCCCGGCCAACTCCTCTTCGGACACCTCCCACTCCTGGGACCATAAGACACGGTCCGGTGGTGGAGCGGGGGCCGACACCTCCCCGTCAGGGAACAAAGTGCCGACCACCCGCTCCAGGAGTGGGGGGTCCATCGTCTCCGTGAGGGGAGGCGCCCATGGACGAAGTTTGTCCATCACAAGACGATATGGGCGCCCCCATGGGTCCTCACGGAGTGTGTCGAGGAGTCCGTCCCAGGCCTGAGCCTTGGCGCTCCTGATGGCCAGCTGCAGCCGCTTCGTGAGTTCACGATAGTCGGCATACAGCTGCGCCGTTCTCGCCGCGTCGGAGTTACGCCGACGCCTCGCCCGGGTGTACTGGCGGCGAGCGACTCCGCACTCCTCGCGGAGACGCTGTATAACGTCGCTCCACCAGTACACCGGGCGGCGGGGCGGATTGGCGCGGACACGTGGCATCGCCACGTCGCAAACTGCCGACATGGCGTCCGCGAACCAATCCGCCTCCTCCGAGACCTCCACTGGCCCAGCCGGAACTTCCGGCCAGGCCACTGCGAGAACGGCCGCCATCAGGGCGTCCTCATCGATGCCCTTCAGGGCCCACCTCCGTGGGTGGTGGGCTGCTGGGCGGGTCGGGGGAGGCGTGGAGACATCCATGCGTATGTAGACATGGTCTGACATTGTCTCCACGTCGTCGACCCTCCACCCCGACACACGGCGCGCGGCCAGGGCGTTAGCGAAAGATAGGTCCACTATACTTTCGCCCTGGTACCGCACGCACGTGCTGGCCGAGCCCCGGTTCAACAACCGGAGACCCAGGCCAGCCGCCCAGTCCAGCACCGAGTGGCCCCTCTGGTCCGTCCTCGGGGAGTGCCACGCGGATGCGTGAGCATTGAAGTCCCCGAGGACGAGTACTGGACGAGCTGCGTGCAATGACACGACGTTCTGCAGCTCGTCCAGCAAGATGTCGAAACGACTGAGGGGCCAACTCGGTGGAGCGTAGACGCCCACCACCACACAACCCGCCCAGTCGACCGCCACGAATCCATGGCCGCGCATAAGTGGCGCTATTGGCCGGATCCGTGACGGAACCGACTGGGCGATCACCACGGAGTCGTCCAAGTCCCCAACCCAGGACGGGCGTTGGAGAACCCGGTACGGCTCCGCGGCTACGACCAACTCAACCACGCCGCCGCAAAGACTATGAGACATCAAGTCTTGGGCGGCGACGGCGTGGTTGAGGTTGGTCTGGATGATCTGGCCGCGGGGAGGCATGAACTTTAGGCCGTGTCCATGGCCTCCCCCCGGCCAGAATCATCCTTGGGAGCGGGTTTAGCTGCCCGCTCCGCCTCCTCTCCAGTGTCCATCACTGCAGCTCCCACGGTGGAGGGTGATGCGGATGCACCACCCCCGCTGGAACCTCCCACGGTGGAGGGTGATGCCGGTGCACCACCCCCGCCGGAACATCCCACGTTGGAGGGTGATGCAGCTGCACCACCCCCTTGATGGACACCGGAGAGTTGGCTCTTCTTTTCCTTCTCCGCTACTCCTCCCTTCTTGGCGGGGCGGGCCTTCGGTGGGGAGCAAGACTTACTCCCCATACGATGGTCGGCGGGCCGCCCGGCTTCTTTGCACAATGTGCAAACCGGGGCGGCCGCCGTACACAGGCCCGCCCGGTGGCCCGTTTCGCCGCACCTGTAGCACAGGTGCGACCGGTCCACCTCCGCAGTGCACCGCTGCTGGACGTGACCCTGCTGCCAGCAGCGGTAGCACTGCTCAGGGCGGGGTTTCAACGCCTCTACTCTGGCGTTGACCCACCCCACCCTGATTCGTCCGGCAGCGACCACCTTCTTGGCCGCCGCCAGCGGGCACTGCACCCAAAGGGTGCCTAGCCCGGCTCGTGAGGACCTAATTTCGCCGGTCCTCACCTCCTCGAGCTGACACCCTGCGGTGCCAGCTATGGCTTCGGCCACCTCGGCTGGGGTGGCCGACTCGTCAAGGCCGAAAACCCGAAGGTCGGCCTTCTTTATTGGCCTTGTGACGGTTACAGCGTCTGCAGCCAACGCCTCACGCAACTTGTTCGCCAAGGCTGTTGCCTTGACCTCCTTATCTGGTCCGGAGACCTCAAGCATGAGGCCTCCGGTTCTCGCCTTCTTGGGGCGGACACTCTCCACCCCAACGTCCGACAGCTTGACCCTCTGCCTGGCAGCAGTCATAACATCCTTGTATGAGGACTTGCTGCCAGGCTGGAGGGTCAGGACTACCGCCGCCGTGCGCGGGAGCCGACCCAACTTGGGCCTCTCCAGCTTCTTTTGAGCCCGAGGTGGTGGAGCAGGGGCAGGTTGGGCCTTCTTGGCAGCCCTTTGTGCCTTTCTGCCCACCACCTGGGCCCAAGTTCCCTCGTTGGCAGTGGCGTTAGTCGGTGCCACTGCTTTCTTCAGCGCCTCCTGGCGCGCCGACTCCAATCTTCTAGCGGCCCCGGACGGGGTAACCTTCTTCTTGTGTGTGGGTTGGGGTTGTACAGGAACAGTATCCAACCCCTTTCCCTTCTTCTTCTTCTTCTTTTTCTTCTTCTTCTCCTCTTTCTTGTCCCCGGTGGCCTGTGCTAAGAGGCCGGCCGGGGAGGCCTCTTCCTTTTTCTTTACTCGAAGGAGCTCCACCCGGAACTCCTCTAGTTTCCTGTTGACGAGGTCCGCCATTTCGAGGACTAAGTTGGACCTCGTCACCTCTTTGGGTGCCGGGACACCCATTTGGGGGAAGTCGCCCCCTGAATCCCTCGTTGGCGAGACAGGTGCAGGCCTCGCGCGGCTCGCGATCTCTAGGTCCGCCATTCTTGTAACCGGCGGGCTTGGAGATCGCCGCTCCAATGCTGATAAACGCTCCTGCAGGCGTTTGTTTTCCGCCTGCAGGGCCTCCAACTGTGCTTTCAGCTCAGCAACGTCTTGTGCTGGGGTTGGTTCTGCTGGCCGTTGTACTCGCTGCGCCAGCTCCATGGTAACGGCCCTGACGGTGCGGGCTCCTACACGGATATCCCGTTGGATGGTCCCCTTAAGGTTTTTCGATTTGGCCGCAGCCAGCTCGATTTTGTCGGCCTCCTCCAGGGCCCACGCTCCCAAGTCCGCCAGCGGCCTTTTCTTTGCCTCCTGGACAAAGACATCCATGTCCGGCACAGGATTGCCCGACTTGCCGGGCGGTGGAATGGTCCCTGTGCCGGACCGTATCTCCTCTTCGAGCTCAACGAGCTCGAATTCACGTTGAGCCTCGAGATAGGCCCTCTTGGCCTCCGCTAGGCCGACATACTCCCCAGTTGTTGGGGGTCGTCCCCTCTTCTTCGACATCGGACACGCCCGTTCTCTGAGTACAGAGAAATTGGATCTGACTGATCCAACGGACGTGTCCGAGTCATATGAGGCGTCTCCAGACTCCTCCTGGGCGCCTTTTTCCAGTGCTCGGCCCCTTAATTGGAGCCTCTCCAATACGACGTGCCCCTGCGAGGCAGTGAGCACTTTGTCTGAGACTATGTTCGGTCTCAGACCGCCGACCTTTCGGACCCCACTGGTCCCTGCCTTATCTTCTTCGACCCCCCCAATCCCCGGTTTTTTGAAATCTGAACAATCCATACTTGTTCCCACGAGCAGGGTCGGAAATAAAAGTCACCCCTGGCAGAGCCGCCATGCCAGGGGAAGGCAGATACACCCGGGGGGCGCCAGTATCCCCGGGGTTGGTCGCTCGAGACCGGTGCACCCACCGGCCACGCCCAGCCGCGAGGACTGGGCGTGCCCCCTCGCCGCGTACCGCAGCTTGAGGCTAGGGACTTTTTATAGAGGTTTATCCCCTCGCGGGCCGGCCAATGAAGGCAAGCCCCCCGCTCCGGCGAAACATGACCACCGGTTTACGGTATTACGACAGGGGTCACACCACCCCTGCCGAGCTATGGGATCCCGGGGACGCAACTCCCCGTATCACGACCAGAACTGGCCGTGACCCCTGGGATGACCTAACCTAACCTAACCTTTTTTTTTTTTTTTTTTACGTGGGGAAATCCATCATGGATACCCCGGAGCTGGGGAAGCTCCGGGGTTATGCCGGACTCTTACCGGCTAAAACCCCACGGTGGCCATCCCTGCACTACCGGGGAGAGTCTGGGATCTCTTGCGAACAACAACCAGACCCTCCCCGTGCAAGGGCGCCAGAAGGGCGCCCGCTTCCCAAAAGTTGGAGGGCTGAGCCTCCCCTACCCAGCTAAAGACGGCGATGTCGGGGCCACGCCGACACCGCCGACCGTCCCGGGCCGCGTGCAATGCATCGGCGAATCCCCATTCGCCGATGCTGCAGCCCCGGCGACCGCCTCGCCTTGAAGTATCCGAGTGGAGCGGTGCTCAAACACTCGGCGAGACGGCCGCCCTCCACCACCGTAGCTCGGGCCCCGGGTGCGCTACTACCCGTACCGCGGCAACAGATGGTCGGTTGCCGCGGCCCCTGGGGGATGATGTCTCCCGGAAAAGGGAGACATATCGGGGAAGGTCTACTCCTTCGGAGAAGGAGCAGCCCCACCCCGATCAGGCGCAACCGCCTGCCCCTTGGGCACCTTAGTGCCTGCCCTAGAGGGCTCCCCACGCCCGCCCTTTCGGACGGGCGGCTTACAGGCCGAGCTGCCCAAGCGGTGCCCGGACGGCAGACCCAAGTCCGCGCAAAGCGGACAGTTGGGCGCCGCCGCCGGACACCCGGCCGCCTTGTGGCCTGCAGCGCCACACCGATAGCACAAAGTGCTACGGTCCTCGTCGGCAGTGCACCGCGCCCGCACGTGACCGTGCTGGAGGCAGCGGTAGCACTGCAACGGCCGGGGCTTGAGCAGCTCGACCCGAGCTGTTGCCCACCCCACCCGTATCCTGTCCCCTTTTGCGAAGAGCTTCTTCGCGCCCGCAAGTGGGCATCGCGCCCACACGGTGCCCAATGGGCCGGATCGCCGGATGGTTCCGACCACGATCCGGTCCATGGGGCACCCGCCCTCCCTCGATAAGGCCGCCTTCACCTCGATGGCGCGGACCGAGTCCTCAAGGCCGACCACCCTCAGCTCAACGAGCTTCATCGGGCGGCCGACCTTGAGGCCCTTCGGCTCCAGCACCTCGGTGAGGCGATAGGCCAGATTATCGGCCTTTTCCGCCCTCCCTTCTCCCTCAACCTCAAGGATGAGGGCCCCCGTCTTCGCCCGCTTGGGCCTCACCGCCTCGATGCCCACCTCGTCGAGGGCGAAGGCGTTACGCGCCACCAACATAGCGTTGGTGAGCGTCTGGGAGCACCCAGGCGGGACGGTGATAGTCACCGCCTCCGACCTGGGCAGCCTACCCAGACGCACACCAACTTTCTTCCTCTCGGGGCCGGAGCCGGCCTTCGCGGCCGACTTCTTCCCCTTACTCTTCCTCTTCTTCGAGGAGGAAGAGGGTGGGACCGGGGCAGAAGTGGGAGCCTTGCGGCCCACCACCTCCGCCCAGGAGTCCCCACCCCCGGACTGAGCCTGCACAGCAGACCCAGCCGAGGGAGGGACATTGGACACCCCCCTATTCCCCCTCTTACCCCGTCCCTTTTTCCCGGCTATCGCCGGGCGAGAAGTGGCCGACGGTGGTTGGTCGGGCTGGGCAGCACGGGGAGTACCCACGCTGCCCCCCCTAACCTCCCCCAACGAACCACCCCCCAACTCCAATCCGGAGGCGGGACCCGCCGCTCCCAGGGTGAGGTTCAACTCACCCCTGAGAGCGGCGAATCTCGCCTCCATCATCTCTCCCACTCGGGAGATAATCATCTCGACGTCCACGCCGCCAGCGGCGGGACCCGTCCTCGGGGAGGACCTGCCTCCCCGTGCCCCCGTAATCGGTGGAGATATAACTCTCGGAGGCTCCACCTCCATTCGGGATGTCTCCCGACTGGAAGACTCAAGTTGCTTCTTGAGCCTGCCCACTTCCCGCTTTAGGTCGTCAAGTTCGGAGGAGAGCCTATCGTTGGCCTCCTCCAACTCCTGGACCCTACTATCCCGGTGCGTTCGCTGGATCGCCTCGAGTCCAGCTAATCTAAGCGCCTGAGCACTCTCTCTGAGGCGGTGCACGAATTTTCCACTAAGATTTTTAGAGGACCCAGCCACACGCTCGACCTCCCTTGCGTGCTCCAAAATTAGAGCACCGAGGTCGGGCGTCGGCCGATTCCTCATCTCCTCCCGCACCTCGCGCTCGTTCGGAAGCGGCTTGGCGCTCTTACTAGGAGGCGGAGGGGTCCGGGAGGGGTCGGATCGCTCCAACTCTCTCCGGACCGCCTCCTCCTCCCGGCAGAGCTCCATGTAGGCGCGCTTCGCCTCCGCGAGCCCAACGTATTCGCCTGTAGTAGGGGGCCTGCCCCTTTTCCTCACTGCAGGAGGCTCCATACGACATGAGAAAGAGGCGTCCGAATACCCCTCCTCGTCGTCGGAGTCCATCCCGCCCAAGGACCAGCGACCAGCGCTGCCCGCCGCGAGATCCCTTACGTGGCCGACCAGCGGCCGCGAAGAAGTCCCCCCATCCCCAGAGGTGCCAGTAGCACTAGACGCCGTGGCCTGGCCCTCCACCACGGACGTCCCACGGTTGCCGGATGACGACGCAGCCGGGCCCGCTTGACCACCCGAAACTGCGCCGGTACTGGAGGTTCCGAGGCCTCCTGCACCGTAAGTTTTCTTCCCTTTTAGCCGTAATTCCATATTTGATATATAAAACTCCCCCCCGAACGTGCCGAAGTCGTCAACAAAAGTCCCGTCCCGCACCGCTTCCACCTTCTCACCCCTCAACTCCGGGCCTTACCGGCAAGGGAGGCCCTGCCAGGATCCGAGGATCCCGCCGGCATCGCCCCGGAGCATCACTGAGGCTACCTCAGCTTCCGCGATACACCCTTTTAGTCGCCTCTTACGACAGGCAGGGTATACCCTGGGTGTATTCTGACCCGCACCCAGACGGGGAACCTTTTTTTTTTTTTTTTTTTTTAACGTGGGGAAATCCTCATGGATCCCCCGGGGCTGGGGAACCCCGGGGGTATGCCGGACTCTTACCGGCTAAAACCCCACGGTGACCTACCTCGGCGCTGCTGGGGAGGGCCCGGGAACTCTGGACGAACACGTCCGGTCCCTCCCCGCGCCGGGGCCCCCTATGGTGACTGAGGGGACCCCCTTCCCGTTGGGAGGGTGGTCGACGATACACCCCCCCATCCGGGGTAACGGGCGGTGACCCGGTCACCCGGCCACCGCCCCCGTCCCGGAGGGCGCGTGCAATGGCTGGGGCGATCCCCCAATCGCCCCAGCCGCACCCCCCGGGCGACCCCCGTGCAAAGACGTGGGGCACGACCCCCACCGAGGTGAGGGTCCTCCCCGCACGGGCGTCGCCGACGCCTCGGGCCAGGCTTGGCCCGGTTCGACTGGGAGCCCCGGGTGCGTCACACCCGATACCGTGGCCCGGCTAAGTGCCGGGACCACGGCCCCTGGGGCCTAAGTGCCACCACCGTGGCACGTTGGTGCGCGGCGGAGGTGGCGAAGTCCCGCTCCCCGAAGGGTTCTTAGGAGCGACCCCCGCCCGAAGGCGAGAGTCCCCCCCGTGGAGCGGGGCGGGGCAAACGTGCAAGACGCCGACCCCGCAGGCGACGCCGAGCAGGGAGCAGAAGCTCCCTTGAGCGCTCGGCGGCCTCCTTCGCGACCATGACCTCCTCGCAAAAGGAGATCATGGCCTGCCAGACGCTCCCGCTACCGACCATCCGAGACAGGATGGCCGGCAGCGAGAGGTCCGGACCCACCTCCGCCGCTAAGGCCCGACGCGGCACCTCCCAGGCTGGACACTCCATGAGAGTGTGCCGCGCCGAGTCCACCGCGGCGCCACAGTGGTGGCACCGCGGGTCCGCCTCGCGACCGATCCGGCACAGGTACCGACCGAAACACCCGTGGTCGGTCAGCACCTGTGTGGCTCGGAACGTGAGTCGCCCGGAGCTACGGCCCACCCATCTGCCTAAGACGGGCAGGACCGCCCCGACGGTCCAATTGTCCCTGATGTGGGACAACTGCTCCTTCCACGATGACAATGTGGACCGCCGGGCCTGGAGCCTCAACTCGTCCCTGTCTTCCCCTGGCGGGTTGGAGTCCTGGCGGGCAAGGCGAAGATGCCTATAACCGTAGGCATCCTCAGCCGCCAGGAGCTCCAGAGGTGGTAGACCCGCCAGGGTGGTGGCCGCCTCGTATGACACCGTACGGTACCCCCTTATGACGCGAATGGCAGCGCGTCGCCATTCCCGCCGGAGGAGCATCTTGCTCCCCCGGCTGGCCGCTAAGGCGTCGGCCCAGATGGGGGCACCGTACAGTGCCACAGACTTCACCACACCGCAGTAGAGGCGGCGCACCCGCTCGTCCGGACCCCCAAGGTTGGGCATAATGCGACTCAAATGAGTCACGAGGCTACCCAACCTGGAGGCCAGACGAGCGAAATGAGGGACGAAGCTCCAGGAGCTGTCCAGGTGGACACCAAGATACTTGATGTCGGTGGCCACCTGGACGTCGGACGACCCGATCCTCACCAGGCTATGGGGTGGAGTGCCCCTCGTACGACCCTGGAAGAAGACGATCTCCGTCTTCTGAGGGGACAACTCCAACCCCATGCCCCGGATCCGCGAGGCGACAGCCGCAACCGCGACTTCCGCCCGGCGGATGGTCCTCCCACGGTCCCTGCCGGTGGCTAACACCATTGTGTCATCGGCGTAACACGTCAAGTGTACGCCGACCGGCAGGGACACCCGCAGAGCCGCGTCGTACCCCAGGTTCCATAGTAACGGGCCCAAGACGGACCCCTGGGGTACTCCACGGTTGATCTGCCGCCTGACAGACCCATCGCGGCCACCGTAGACGATGGCCCTGTCCCGGAGGTAGTCTCCGACCACCATCCGCAGGTAGAGGGGCACCTCGTGACTTTCGAGGGCCCCGCGGATGGCCGCCCAGGAGAGGGAGTTAAAGGCGTTCTTGATATCAAGAGACACCGCCAGTGCAACCCCTCCCCCGGACGTGGCCGAGTCCGAGAGGGACTTGACGCGATGAATAGCGTCGATGGTAGAATGTCCCTCCCGGAAGCCGAACTGGCACTCGGCCAGGTCGGGTCCATCACGGGACAGGTGCTGGACGAGGCGCTTATGAACAATGCGTTCAAATAGCTTCCCCACCTCGTCCAGCAACACGATGGGCCTGTAGGCAGAAGGCGACTCTGCGGGCCTGTTGTCCTTGCGTAGGAGGACCATCCGCCCGGTCTTCCACCGTGGTGGAAGGGTCCCCGTCTGCAAACAGGCTGTGAAGAGCCTGCGCAGACGGGGCCCGAGGACGCTGAGCGCCAAGACCCAGGCGCGGCCGGGGATGCCGTCGGGGCCGGGGGCAGTGTTGCGTGCCCCCATGCGCTTGACAGCCCCGGCCAACTCCTCTTCGGACACCTCCCACTCCTGGGACCATATGACACGGTCCGGTGGTGGAGCGGGGGCCGACACCTCCCCGTCAGGGAATAAAGTGCCGACCACCCGGTCCAGGAGTGGGGGGTCCATCGTCTCCGTGAGGGGAGGCGCCCATGGACGAAGTTTGTCCATCACAAGACGGTATGGGCGCCCCCATGGGTCCTCACGGAGTGAGTCGAGGAGTCCGTCCCAGGCCTGAGCCTTGGCGCTCCTGATGGCCAGCTGCAGCCGCTTCGTGAGTTCACGATAGTCGGCATACAGCTGTGCCGTTCTCGCTGCGTCGGAGTTGCGCCGACGCCTCGCCCGGGTGTACTGGCGGCGTGCGACTCCGCAGTCCTCGCGGAGACGCTGAATCTCAGCGCTCCACCAGTACACCGGGCGGCGGGGCGGATTGGCGCGGACTCGTGGCATCGCCACGTCGCAAACAGCCGACATGGCGTCCGCGAACCAATCCGCCTCCTCCGAGACCTGCACCGGCCCAGTCGGAACACCCGACCAGGCCACTGCGAGAACGGCCGCCATCAGTGCGTCCTCATCCATGCCCTTGAGGGCCCACCTCCGTGGGTGGTGGGCTGCTGGGCGGGTCGGGGGAGGCGTGGAGACATCCATGCGTATGTACGCATGATCGGACATTGTCTCCACGTCGTCGACCCTCCACCCCGACACACGGCGCGCGGCCAGGGCGTTAGCGAAAGATAGGTCCACTATACTTTCGCCCTGGTACCGCACGCACGTGCTGGCCGAGCCCCGGTTCAACAACCGGAGACCCAGGCCAGCCGCCCAGTCCAGCACCGTGTGGCCCCTCTGGTCCGTCCTCGGGGAGTGCCACGCGGATGCGTGAGCATTGAAGTCCCCGAGGACGAGTACTGGACGAGCTGCGTGCAATGAAACAACGTTCTGCAGCTCGTCCAGTAGGGAGTCGAAACGACTGAGGGACCAACTCGGTGGAGCGTAGACGCCCACCACCACACAACCCGCCCAGTCGACCGCCACGAATCCATGGCCGCGCATGACAGGCGCTATTGGCCGGATCCGTGACGGAACCGACTGGGCGATCACCACGGAGTCATCCAAGTCTCCAACCCAGGACGGGCGTTGGAGAACCCGGTACGGCTCCGCGGCTACGACCAACTCAACCACGCCGCCGCAAAGACTATGAGACACCAAGTCTTGAGCGGCGACGGCGTGGTTGAGGTTGGTCTGGATGATCTGACCGCGGGGAGGCATGAACTTTAGGCCGTGTCCATGGCCTCCCCTCGGCCAGAATCATCCTTGGGAGCGGGTTTATCTGCCCGCTCCGCCTTCTCTCCAGTGTCCATCGCAGGAACTCCCACGGTGGAGGGTGATGCGGGTGCACCACCCCCGCTGGAACCTCCCACGGTGGGGGGTGATGCCGGTGCACCACCCCCGCTGGAACATCCCACGTTGGAGGATGGTGCAGCCGCACCACCCCCTTGATGGACACCGGAGAGTTGGCTCCTCTTCTTCATGTCTCCTCCCTTCCTAGCTGGGCGGGCCTTGGGTGGGGAGCAATCCTTACTCCCCATACGATGGTCGGCGGGCCGCCCGGCCTCTTTGCACAAAGTGCATACGGGGGCGGCCGCCGTACATAGGCCCGCCCGGTGACCGGTTTCGCCGCACCTATAACATAGGTGCGACCGGTCAACGTCAGCAGTGCACCGCTGCTGGACGTGTCCCATCTGCCAGCAGCGGTAGCACTGCTCAGGGCGGGGCTTCAGCACTTCCACTCTAGCGAGGATCCACCCCACCCTGATTCGACCGGCAGCGACCACTTTTTTGGCCGCTGCCAGGGGACACTGCACCCAAAGGGTGCCGAGTCCAGCACGTGAGGACCTTACCTCCCCGGTCCTCACGTCCCCTGGTTGGCATCCGCCAACACCAGCAATTGCTTCGGCCACTTCAGCCGGTGTGGCCGACTCGTCCAGGCCAAAGACCCGGAGGTCGGTCTTCTTGACCGGCCTGGTAACGGTTACTTTGTCACCGGCTAGTGCCTCCCGCAACTTTTCTGCCAAGGCAGATGCCTTGGCCTCCTTCTCTGGGCCAGCGACCTCGAGCATGAGGCCTCCTGTCCTGGCCTTCTTGGGGCGGACACTGTCCACCCCAACATCCGACAACCTGACCCTCCGCCTGGCAGCAGTCATTATGTCCTTATAGCTGGACATGCTGCCAGGCTGGAGAGTCAGGACTATCGCCGCCGTGCGCGGTAGCCTGCCCAACTTGGGCCTCTCCACCTTCTTCTGGGCCTTAGGTGGTGGAGCAGGGGCAGATTGGGCCTTTTTGGCAGCCCTTTTGGCCTTTCTGCCCACCACCTGGGCCCAAGTTCCCTCGTTGGCGGTGGCACCTGAAGTGGAAGCCACCGCTTTCTTCTGCGCCTCCTGGCGCACCGCCTCCAGTCTTCTAGCGGCCCCGGATAGGGTCGCCTTTAATTGAGGGGGTTGGGGTTGGACAGTAGAATTGTGCTTCCCCTTCCCCTTCTTCTTCTTATTCTTCTTTGTCTTCTTTTCCCCGGTGGCCTTTAGTACTGGGTCAGCCGGGGGCGCTTCCTCCTTTCTCTTGACGGGGAGGAGTTCTTTTCGGAACTCCTCTAACTTTCTGTTAACGAGATCCGCTATAAGTTGCACCATGTCGCACCCCGTCTCCTCCTTGGGTGCCGGGACACCCATTTCGGGGCCAACTGCCCCCGAATCCCTCGTTGGCAAGGCAGGTGTTTGCCTAGCGCGGCTCGCGATCTCCAAATCCGCCATCTTTGTCACCGGCGGACTTGGAGATCGCCTCTCCATTGCACTTAGCCTGTCCTGCAGGCGTCTATTTTCCGCCTGCAAGGCCTCTATTTGCGCCCTCAGCGCAGTTATATCTGTCGCCGGCGCTTGTTCCGCCGGCCTCACCACCCGTTGTGCGAGCTCCATGGTGGCAGCTCTTACCGCACGGGCACCAACGCGAATGTCTCGTTGGATCGTCCCTTTGAGGTTCTTGGATTTGGCCGCAGCCAACTCGATCTTATCGGCCTCCTCCAGGGCCCAAGCTCCTAAGTCTTCCAGCGGCTTCTTCTTCGCCTCCTCGACGAATGCCTCCATGTCAGGCACTGGGTTGGTAGACCTCCCGGGTGGAGGGATGCTGCCAGTGCCGCTCCTAATCTGTTCTTCCAGCTCAACGAGCTCGACTTCTCGTTGAGCCTCGACATAGGCCCTCTTGGCCTCAGCGAGTCCTACATACTCCCCAGTTGTTGGGGGTCGTCCTCTCTTTTTGGACTTCGGACACGCCCGTTCTCTGAGGACAGAGAAGTTGGATCTCACCGATCCGACGGACGTATCCGAGTCGTAGGAGGCGTCACCGGACTCCTCCTGAGCGCCTTTATCCAGAGCACGGCCCCTCAACTGGAGCCTCTCCAGAACTACCTGCCCTTGAGTGGCAGTGAGTACCTTGTCCGAGACGATATTTGGTCTCGGACCGCCGACCTTACGGACCCCACTGGTCCCCGCCTTCTCTTCGCTATCGACCCCCCCAGTCCCCGGTTTTTTAAATGAAGTTGAACATGCCATGCTGTTCCCACGAGAAGGGTCGGAAAAGAGGTCGCCCCTGGCAGAGCCGCCATACCAGGGGAAGGCAGATACACCCGGGGGGCGCCAGTATCCCCGGGGTTGGTCGCTCGAGACCGGTGCACCCACCGGCCACGCCCAGCCGCGAGGACTGGACGTGCCCCCTCGCCGCGTACCGCAGCTTGAGGCTAGGGACTTTTTATAGAGGTTTATCCCCTCGCGGGCCGGCCAATGAAGGCAAGCCCCCCGCTCCGGCGAAACATGACCACCGGTTTACGGTATTACGACAGGGGTCACACCACCCCTGCCGAGCTATGGGATCCCGGGGACGCAACTCCCCGTATCACGACCAGAACTGGCCGTGACCCCTGGGATGGAGGCCCGCATCCACCGTTTTCACCCCTCCGCTCCGAGCCTTACCGGCAAGGGAGGCCCCGCCAGGATCCGAAGATCCCACCGGCATCGCCTCGGAGCATCACGGAGGCTACTTGGTATCAACGAAACCCCCGAAAGCCAGAGCCCCGTTAGTCACCGGATGACTCCGGTGTCCAGGTTCCACCACGAGGAGGTGGGGATGGCACATGTTGTTGCAGCTGCAACAACTTCTAGAACCCGGGGAAACCTAACCTAACCTAACCTTTTTTTTTTTTTTTTTTTTTTTTTTTTTTTTTTACGTGGGGAAATCCATCATGGATACCCCGGAGCTGGGGAAGCTCCGGGGTTATGCCGGACTCTTACCGGCTAAAACCCCACGGTGGCCATCCCTGCACTACCGGGGAGGGTCTGGGATCTCTTGCGAACAACAACCAGACCCTCCCCGTGCAAGGGCGCCAGAAGGGCGCCCGCTTCCCAAAAGTTGGAGGGCTGAGCCTCCCCTACCCAGCTAAAGACGGCGATGTCGGGGCTACGCCGACATCGCCGACCATCCCGGGCCGCGTGCAATGCATCGGCGAACCCCCATTCGCCGATGCTGCAGCCCCGGCGACCGCCTCGCCTTGAAGTACTCGAGTGGAGCGGAGCTCAAACACTCGGCGAGACGGCCGCCCTCCACCACCGTAGCTCGGGCCCCGGGTGCGCTACTACCCGTACCGCGGCAACAGGTGTTCGGTTGCCGCGGCCCCTGGGGGATGATGTCTCCCGGGAAAGGGAGACATATCGGGGCAGGTCTACTCCTTCGGAGAAGGAGCAGCCCCACCCCGATCAGGCGCAACCGCCTGCCCCTTGGGCACCGAAGTGCCGGCCCTCGAGGGCCCCCCACGCCCGCCCTTTCGGACGGGCGGCTTACAGGCCGAGCTGCCCAAGCGGTGCCCGGACGGCAGACCCAAGTCCGCGCAAAGCGGACAGTTGGGCGCCGCCGCCGGACACCCGGCCGCCTTGTGGCCTGCAGCGCCACACCGATAGCACAGAGTGCTACGGTCCTCGTCGGCAGTGCACCGCGCCCGCACGTGTCCGTGCTGGAGGCAGCGGTAGCACTGCAACGGCCGGGGCTTGAGCAGCTCGACCCGAGCTATACCCCACCCCACCCGTATACGATCCCCTTTGGCGAAGATTTTCTTCGCCGCCGCGAGTGGACATCTCGCCCACACGGTGCCCAATGGGCCGGATCGCCGGATGGTACCGACCACGATCGGGTCCATTGGGCACCCACCCTCCCTCGAAAGAGCCGCCTTGACCTCGATGGCCCGGACGGAGTCCTCGAGGCCGACCACCCTCAGCTCAACGAGCTTCATAGGGCGGCCGACCTTGAGGCCCCTAGGCTCCAACACCTCCGTGAGGCGGTAAGCCAGCTGGTCGGCTTTTTCCGCCCTCCCCTCGCCCTCAACCTCTAAGATGAGGGCCCCGGTCTTGGCCCGCTTGGGCCTCACGGCCTCAATGCCCAGCTCATCGAGAGCGAAGGCGTTACGCGCCACCAACATAGCGTTGGTGAGCGTCTGGGAGCACCCAGGCGGGACGGTGATAGTCACCGCCTCCGACCTGGGTAGCCTACCCAGACGCACACCACCTCTCTTCTTTTCGGGGCCGGAGCCGGCCTTCGCGGCCGACTTCTTCCCCTTACTCTTCTTCTTCTTCGAGGAGGAAGAGGGTGGGACCGGGGCAGAAGTGGCGGCCTTGCGGCCCACCACCTCCGCCCAGGAGTCCCCACCCCCGGACTGAGCCTGCACAGCAGACCCAGCCGGAGGAGGGACATTAGTCACCCCCCTAGTCCCCCTCTTGCCCCTTCCCTTTTTCCCGGCTTTCGCCGGGCGAGGGGTGGCCGACGGTGGTTGGTCGGGCTGGGCAGCACGGGGAGTACCCGCGCCGCTCCCCCTAACCTCCCCCAACGAACCACCCCTAACCTAACCTAACCTAACCTAACCTTTTTTTTTTTTTTTTTTTTTTACGTGGGGAAATCCTCATGGATCCCCCGGGGCTGGGGAAACCCGGGGGTATGCCGGACTCTTACCGGCTAAAACCCCACGGTGACCTACCTCGGCGCTGCTGGGGAGGGCCCGGGAACTCTGGACGAACACGTCCGGTCCCTCCCCGCGCCGGGGCCCCCTATGGTGACTGAGGGGACCCCCTTCCCGTTGGGAGGGTGGTCGACGATACACCCTCCCATCCGGGGTAACGGGCGGTGACCCGGTCACCCGGCCACCGCCCCCGTCCCGGAGGGCGCGTGCAATGGCTGAGGCGATTCCCCAATCGCCCCAGCCGCGCCCCCCGGGCGACCCCCGTGCAAAGACGTGGGGCACGACCCCCACCGGAGTGAGGGTCCTCCCCGCACGGGCGTCGCCGACGCCTCGGGCCAGGCTTGGCCCGGTGCGACTGGGAGCCCCGGGTGCGTCACACCCGATACCGAGGCCCGGCTAAGTGCCGTGACCACGGCCCCTGGGGCAAAGGTGCCACCACCGTGGCACGCTAGAAGCGCGGCGGAGGTGGCGAAGTCCCGCTCCCCGAAGGGTTCTTAGGAGCGACCCCCACCCGAAGGTGAGAGTCCCCCCCGTGGAGCGGGGCGGGGCAAACGTACAAGACGCCGACCCCGCAG
Source organism: Xylocopa violacea (assembly GCA_963969225.1). NCBI lineage: Eukaryota > Metazoa > Arthropoda > Insecta > Hymenoptera > Apidae > Xylocopa > Xylocopa violacea. Next base: position 200,231 of record CAXAJV010000051.1, read on the forward strand.
GCGACGCCGAGCAGGGAGCAGATGCTCCCTTGAGCGCTCGGCGGCCTCCTTCGCGACCATGACCTCCTCGCAGAAGGAGATCATGGCCTGCCAGACGCTCCCGCTACCGACCATCCGAGACAGGATGGCCGGCAGCGAGAGGTCCGGACCCACCTCCGCCGCTAAGTCCCGACGCGGCACCTCCCAGGCAGGACACTCCATGAGAGTGTGCCGCGCCGAGTCCACCGCGGCGCCACAGTGGTGGCACCGCGGGTCCGCCTCGCGACCGATCCGGCACAGGTACCGACCGAAACACCCGTGGTCGGTCAGCACCTGTGTGGCTCGGAACGTCAGTCGCCCGGAGCTACGGCCCACCCATCTGTCTAAGACGGGCAGGACCGCCCCGACGGTCCAATGGTCCCTGTGACGGGATAACTCCTGCTTCCACGATGACATTGTGGACCGCCGGGCCTGGAGCCTCAACTCGTCCCTGTCTTCCCCTGGCGGGTTGGAGTCCTGGCGGGCGAGGCGAAGATGCCTGTAAACATAGGCATCCTCAGCCGCCAGGAACTCCAAGGATGGTAGACCCGCCAGGGCGGTGGCCGCCTCGTATGACACCGTACGGTACCCCCTTATGACGCGAATGGCAGCGCGTCGCCACTCCCTTCGGAGGAGCGTCTTGCTCCTCCGACTTGCCGACAAGGCGTCAGCCCAGATGGGGGCACCGTACAGTGCCACAGATCTTATCACACCGCAGTAGAGGCGGCGCACCCGCTCGTCCGGACCACCAAGGTTGGGCATGATGCGACTCAGATGAGTCACGAGGCTACCCAACCTGGTGGCCAGACGAGCGAAATGCGGGACGAAGCTCCAGGAGCTGTCCAGGTAGACACCAAGATACTTGATGTCGGTGCCCACCTGGACGTCGGACGACCCGATCCTCACCAGGCTATGGGGTGGAGTGCCCCTCGTACGACCCTGGAAGAAGACGATCTCCGTCTTCTGAGGGGACAACTCCAACCCCATGCCCCGGATCCGCGAGGCGACAGCCGCAACCGCGACTTCCGCCCGGCGGATGGTCCTCCCACGGTCCCTGCCGGTGGCTAACACCATTGTGTCATCGGCGTAACACGTCAAGTGTACGCCGACCGGCAGGGACACCCGCAGAGCCGCGTCGTACCCCAGGTTCCATAGTAACGGGCCCAAGACGGACCCCTGGGGTACTCCACGGTTGATCTGCCGCCTGACAGACCCATCGCGGCCACCGTAGACGATGGCCCTGTCCCGGAGGTAGTCTCCGACCACCATCCGCAGGTAGAGGGGCACCTCGTGACTTTCGAGGGCCCCGCGGATGGCCGCCCAGGAGAGGGAGTTAAAGGCGTTCTTGATATCAAGAGACACCGCCAGTGCAACCCCTCCCCCGGACGTGGCCGAGTCCGAGAGGGACTTGACGCGATGAATAGCGTCGATGGTAGAATGTCCCTCCCGGAAGCCGAACTGGCACTCGGCCAGGTCGGGTCCATCACGGGACAGGTGCTGGACGAGGCGCTTATGAACAATGCGTTCAAATAGCTTCCCCACCTCGTCCAGCAACACGATGGGCCTGTAGGCAGAAGGCGACTCTGCGGGCCTGTTGTCCTTGCGTAGGAGGACCATCCGCCCGGTCTTCCACCGTGGTGGAAGGGTCCCCGTCTGCAAACAGGCTGTGAAGAGCCTGCGCAGACGGGGCCCGAGGACGCTGAGCGCCAAGACCCAGGCGCGGCCGGGGATGCCGTCGGGGCCGGGGGCAGTGTTGCGTGCCCCCATGCGCTTGACAGCCCCGGCCAACTCCTCTTCGGACACCTCCCACTCCTGGGACCATATGACACGGTCCGGTGGTGGAGCGGGGGCCGACACCTCCCCGTCAGGGAATAAAGTGCCGACCACCCGGTCCAGGAGTGGGGGGTCCATCGTCTCCGTGAGGGGAGGCGCCCATGGACGAAGTTTGTCCATCACAAGACGGTATGGGCGCCCCCATGGGTCCTCACGGAGTGAGTCGAGGAGTCCGTCCCAGGCCTGAGCCTTGGCGCTCCTGATGGCCAGCTGCAGCCGCTTCGTGAGTTCACGATAGTCGGCATACAGCTGTGCCGTTCTCGCTGCGTCGGAGTTGCGCCGACGCCTCGCCCGGGTGTACTGGCGGCGTGCGACTCCGCAGTCCTCGCGGAGACGCTGAATCTCAGCGCTCCACCAGTACACCGGGCGGCGGGGCGGATTGGCGCGGACTCGTGGCATCGCCACGTCGCAAACAGCCGACATGGCGTCCGCGAACCAATCCGCCTCCTCCGAGACCTGCACCGGCCCAGTCGGAACACCCGACCAGGCCACTGCGAGAACGGCCGCCATCAGTGCGTCCTCATCCATGCCCTTGAGGGCCCACCTCCGTGGGTGGTGGGCTGCTGGGCGGGTCGGGGGAGGCGTGGAGACATCCATGCGTATGTACGCATGATCGGACATTGTCTCCACGTCGTCGACCCTCCACCCCGACACACGGCGCGCGGCCAGGGCGTTAGCGAAAGATAGGTCCACTATACTTTCGCCCTGGTACCGCACGCACGTGCTGGCCGAGCCCCGGTTCAACAACCGGAGACCCAGGCCAGCCGCCCAGTCCAGCACCGTGTGGCCCCTCTGGTCCGTCCTCGGGGAGTGCCACGCGGATGCGTGAGCATTGAAGTCCCCGAGGACGAGTACTGGACGAGCTGCGTGCAATGAAACAACGTTCTGCAGCTCGTCCAGTAGGGAGTCGAAACGACTGAGGGACCAACTCGGTGGAGCGTAGACGCCCACCACCACACAACCCGCCCAGTCGACCGCCACGAATCCATGGCCGCGCATGACAGGCGCTATTGGCCGGATCCGTGACGGAACCGACTGGGCGATCACCACGGAGTCATCCAAGTCTCCAACCCAGGACGGGCGTTGGAGAACCCGGTACGGCTCCGCGGCTACGACCAACTCAACCACGCCGCCGCAAAGACTATGAGACACCAAGTCTTGAGCGGCGACGGCGTGGTTGAGGTTGGTCTGGATGATCTGACCGCGGGGAGGCATGAACTTTAGGCCGTGTCCATGGCCTCCCCTCGGCCAGAATCATCCTTGGGAGCGGGTTTATCTGCCCGCTCCGCCTTCTCTCCAGTGTCCATCGCAGGAACTCCCACGGTGGAGGGTGATGCGGGTGCACCACCCCCGCTGGAACCTCCCACGGTGGGGGGTGATGCCGGTGCACCACCCCCGCTGGAACATCCCACGTTGGAGGATGGTGCAGCCGCACCACCCCCTTGATGGACACCGGAGAGTTGGCTCCTCTTCTTCATGTCTCCTCCCTTCCTAGCTGGGCGGGCCTTGGGTGGGGAGCAATCCTTACTCCCCATACGATGGTCGGCGGGCCGCCCGGCCTCTTTGCACAAAGTGCATACGGGGGCGGCCGCCGTACATAGGCCCGCCCGGTGACCGGTTTCGCCGCACCTATAACATAGGTGCGACCGGTCAACGTCAGCAGTGCACCGCTGCTGGACGTGTCCCATCTGCCAGCAGCGGTAGCACTGCTCAGGGCGGGGCTTCAGCACTTCCACTCTAGCGAGGATCCACCCCACCCTGATTCGACCGGCAGCGACCACTTTTTTGGCCGCTGCCAGGGGACACTGCACCCAAAGGGTGCCGAGTCCAGCACGTGAGGACCTTACCTCCCCGGTCCTCACGTCCCCTGGTTGGCATCCGCCAACACCAGCAATTGCTTCGGCCACTTCAGCCGGTGTGGCCGACTCGTCCAGGCCAAAGACCCGGAGGTCGGTCTTCTTGACCGGCCTGGTAACGGTTACTTTGTCACCGGCTAGTGCCTCCCGCAACTTTTCTGCCAAGGCAGATGCCTTGGCCTCCTTCTCTGGGCCAGCGACCTCGAGCATGAGGCCTCCTGTCCTGGCCTTCTTGGGGCGGACACTGTCCACCCCAACATCCGACAACCTGACCCTCCGCCTGGCAGCAGTCATTATGTCCTTATAGCTGGACATGCTGCCAGGCTGGAGAGTCAGGACTATCGCCGCCGTGCGCGGTAGCCTGCCCAACTTGGGCCTCTCCACCTTCTTCTGGGCCTTAGGTGGTGGAGCAGGGGCAGATTGGGCCTTTTTGGCAGCCCTTTTGGCCTTTCTGCCCACCACCTGGGCCCAAGTTCCCTCGTTGGCGGTGGCACCTGAAGTGGAAGCCACCGCTTTCTTCTGCGCCTCCTGGCGCACCGCCTCCAGTCTTCTAGCGGCCCCGGATAGGGTCGCCTTTAATTGAGGGGGTTGGGGTTGGACAGTAGAATTGTGCTTCCCCTTCCCCTTCTTCTTCTTATTCTTCTTTGTCTTCTTTTCCCCGGTGGCCTTTAGTACTGGGTCAGCCGGGGGCGCTTCCTCCTTTCTCTTGACGGGGAGGAGTTCTTTTCGGAACTCCTCTAACTTTCTGTTAACGAGATCCGCTATAAGTTGCACCATGTCGCACCCCGTCTCCTCCTTGGGTGCCGGGACACCCATTTCGGGGCCAACTGCCCCCGAATCCCTCGTTGGCAAGGCAGGTGTTTGCCTAGCGCGGCTCGCGATCTCCAAATCCGCCATCTTTGTCACCGGCGGACTTGGAGATCGCCTCTCCATTGCACTTAGCCTGTCCTGCAGGCGTCTATTTTCCGCCTGCAAGGCCTCTATTTGCGCCCTCAGCGCAGTTATATCTGTCGCCGGCGCTTGTTCCGCCGGCCTCACCACCCGTTGTGCGAGCTCCATGGTGGCAGCTCTTACCGCACGGGCACCAACGCGAATGTCTCGTTGGATCGTCCCTTTGAGGTTCTTGGATTTGGCCGCAGCCAACTCGATCTTATCGGCCTCCTCCAGGGCCCAAGCTCCTAAGTCTTCCAGCGGCTTCTTCTTCGCCTCCTCGACGAATGCCTCCATGTCAGGCACTGGGTTGGTAGACCTCCCGGGTGGAGGGATGCTGCCAGTGCCGCTCCTAATCTGTTCTTCCAGCTCAACGAGCTCGACTTCTCGTTGAGCCTCGACATAGGCCCTCTTGGCCTCAGCGAGTCCTACATACTCCCCAGTTGTTGGGGGTCGTCCTCTCTTTTTGGACTTCGGACACGCCCGTTCTCTGAGGACAGAGAAGTTGGATCTCACCGATCCGACGGACGTATCCGAGTCGTAGGAGGCGTCACCGGACTCCTCCTGAGCGCCTTTATCCAGAGCACGGCCCCTCAACTGGAGCCTCTCCAGAACTACCTGCCCTTGAGTGGCAGTGAGTACCTTGTCCGAGACGATATTTGGTCTCGGACCGCCGACCTTACGGACCCCACTGGTCCCCGCCTTCTCTTCGCTATCGACCCCCCCAGTCCCCGGTTTTTTAAATGAAGTTGAACATGCCATGCTGTTCCCACGAGAAGGGTCGGAAAAGAGGTCGCCCCTGGCAGAGCCGCCATACCAGGGGAAGGCAGATACACCCGGGGGGCGCCAGTATCCCCGGGGTTGGTCGCTCGAGACCGGTGCACCCACCGGCCACGCCCAGCCGCGAGGACTGGACGTGCCCCCTCGCCGCGTACCGCAGCTTGAGGCTAGGGACTTTTTATAGAGGTTTATCCCCTCGCGGGCCGGCCAATGAAGGCAAGCCCCCCGCTCCGGCGAAACATGACCACCGGTTTACGGTATTACGACAGGGGTCACACCACCCCTGCCGAGCTATGGGATCCCGGGGACGCAACTCCCCGTATCACGACCAGAACTGGCCGTGACCCCTGGGATGGAGGCCCGCATCCACCGTTTTCACCCCTCCGCTCCGAGCCTTACCGGCAAGGGAGGCCCCGCCAGGATCCGAAGATCCCACCGGCATCGCCTCGGAGCATCACGGAGGCTACTTGGTATCAACGAAACCCCCGAAAGCCAGAGCCCCGTTAGTCACCGGATGACTCCGGTGTCCAGGTTCCACCACGAGGAGGTGGGGATGGCACATGTTGTTGCAGCTGCAACAACTTCTAGAACCCGGGGAAACCTAACCTAACCTAACCTTTTTTTTTTTTTTTTTTTTTTTTTTTTTTTTTTTTTTTTTTTTTTTTTTACGTGGGGAAATCCATCATGGATACCCCGGAGCTGGGGAAGCTCCGGGGTTATGCCGGACTCTTACCGGCTAAAACCCCACGGTGGCCATCCCTGCACTACCGGGGAGGGTCTGGGATCTCTTGCGAACAACAACCAGACCCTCCCCGTGCAAGGGCGCCAGAAGGGCGCCCGCTTCCCAAAAGTTGGAGGGCTGAGCCTCCCCTACCCAGCTAAAGACGGCGATGTCGGGGCTACGCCGACATCGCCGACCATCCCGGGCCGCGTGCAATGCATCGGCGAACCCCCATTCGCCGATGCTGCAGCCCCGGCGACCGCCTCGCCTTGAAGTACTCGAGTGGAGCGGAGCTCAAACACTCGGCGAGACGGCCGCCCTCCACCACCGTAGCTCGGGCCCCGGGTGCGCTACTACCCGTACCGCGGCAACAGGTGTTCGGTTGCCGCGGCCCCTGGGGGATGATGTCTCCCGGGAAAGGGAGACATATCGGGGCAGGTCTACTCCTTCGGAGAAGGAGCAGCCCCACCCCGATCAGGCGCAACCGCCTGCCCCTTGGGCACCGAAGTGCCGGCCCTCGAGGGCCCCCCACGCCCGCCCTTTCGGACGGGCGGCTTACAGGCCGAGCTGCCCAAGCGGTGCCCGGACGGCAGACCCAAGTCCGCGCAAAGCGGACAGTTGGGCGCCGCCGCCGGACACCCGGCCGCCTTGTGGCCTGCAGCGCCACACCGATAGCACAGAGTGCTACGGTCCTCGTCGGCAGTGCACCGCGCCCGCACGTGTCCGTGCTGGAGGCAGCGGTAGCACTGCAACGGCCGGGGCTTGAGCAGCTCGACCCGAGCTATACCCCACCCCACCCGTATACGATCCCCTTTGGCGAAGATTTTCTTCGCCGCCGCGAGTGGACATCTCGCCCACACGGTGCCCAATGGGCCGGATCGCCGGATGGTACCGACCACGATCGGGTCCATTGGGCACCCACCCTCCCTCGAAAGAGCCGCCTTGACCTCGATGGCCCGGACGGAGTCCTCGAGGCCGACCACCCTCAGCTCAACGAGCTTCATAGGGCGGCCGACCTTGAGGCCCCTAGGCTCCAACACCTCCGTGAGGCGGTAAGCCAGCTGGTCGGCTTTTTCCGCCCTCCCCTCGCCCTCAACCTCTAAGATGAGGGCCCCGGTCTTGGCCCGCTTGGGCCTCACGGCCTCAATGCCCAGCTCATCGAGAGCGAAGGCGTTACGCGCCACCAACATAGCGTTGGTGAGCGTCTGGGAGCACCCAGGCGGGACGGTGATAGTCACCGCCTCCGACCTGGGTAGCCTACCCAGACGCACACCACCTCTCTTCTTTTCGGGGCCGGAGCCGGCCTTCGCGGCCGACTTCTTCCCCTTACTCTTCTTCTTCTTCGAGGAGGAAGAGGGTGGGACCGGGGCAGAAGTGGCGGCCTTGCGGCCCACCACCTCCGCCCAGGAGTCCCCACCCCCGGACTGAGCCTGCACAGCAGACCCAGCCGGAGGAGGGACATTAGTCACCCCCCTAGTCCCCCTCTTGCCCCTTCCCTTTTTCCCGGCTTTCGCCGGGCGAGGGGTGGCCGACGGTGGTTGGTCGGGCTGGGCAGCACGGGGAGTACCCGCGCCGCTCCCCCTAACCTCCCCCAACGAACCACCCCTAACCTAACCTAACCTAACCTAACCTTTTTTTTTTTTTTTTTTTTTTACGTGGGGAAATCCTCATGGATCCCCCGGGGCTGGGGAAACCCGGGGGTATGCCGGACTCTTACCGGCTAAAACCCCACGGTGACCTACCTCGGCGCTGCTGGGGAGGGCCCGGGAACTCTGGACGAACACGTCCGGTCCCTCCCCGCGCCGGGGCCCCCTATGGTGACTGAGGGGACCCCCTTCCCGTTGGGAGGGTGGTCGACGATACACCCTCCCATCCGGGGTAACGGGCGGTGACCCGGTCACCCGGCCACCGCCCCCGTCCCGGAGGGCGCGTGCAATGGCTGAGGCGATTCCCCAATCGCCCCAGCCGCGCCCCCCGGGCGACCCCCGTGCAAAGACGTGGGGCACGACCCCCACCGGAGTGAGGGTCCTCCCCGCACGGGCGTCGCCGACGCCTCGGGCCAGGCTTGGCCCGGTGCGACTGGGAGCCCCGGGTGCGTCACACCCGATACCGAGGCCCGGCTAAGTGCCGTGACCACGGCCCCTGGGGCAAAGGTGCCACCACCGTGGCACGCTAGAAGCGCGGCGGAGGTGGCGAAGTCCCGCTCCCCGAAGGGTTCTTAGGAGCGACCCCCACCCGAAGGTGAGAGTCCCCCCCGTGGAGCGGGGCGGGGCAAACGTACAAGACGCCGACCCCGCAGGCGACGCCGAGCAGGGAGCAGATGCTCCCTTGAGCGCTCGGCGGCCTCCTTCGCGACCATGACCTCCTCGCAGAAGGAGATCATGGCCTGCCAGACGCTCCCGCTACCGACCATCCGAGACAGGATGGCCGGCAGCGAGAGGTCCGGACCCACCTCCGCCGCTAAGTCCCGACGCGGCACCTCCCAGGCAGGACACTCCATGAGAGTGTGCCGCGCCGAGTCCACCGCGGCGCCACAGTGGTGGCACCGCGGGTCCGCCTCGCGACCGATCCGGCACAGGTACCGACCGAAACACCCGTGGTCGGTCAGCACCTGTGTGGCTCGGAACGTCAGTCGCCCGGAGCTACGGCCCACCCATCTGTCTAAGACGGGCAGGACCGCCCCGACGGTCCAATGGTCCCTGTGACGGGATAACTCCTGCTTCCACGATGACATTGTGGACCGCCGGGCCTGGAGCCTCAACTCGTCCCTGTCTTCCCCTGGCGGGTTGGAGTCCTGGCGGGCGAGGCGAAGATGCCTGTAAACATAGGCATCCTCAGCCGCCAGGAACTCCAAGGATGGTAGACCCGCCAGGGCGGTGGCCGCCTCGTATGACACCGTACGGTACCCCCTTATGACGCGAATGGCAGCGCGTCGCCACTCCCTTCGGAGGAGCGTCTTGCTCCTCCGACTTGCCGACAAGGCGTCAGCCCAGATGGGGGCACCGTACAGTGCCACAGATCTTATCACACCGCAGTAGAGGCGGCGCACCCGCTCGTCCGGACCACCAAGGTTGGGCATGATGCGACTCAGATGAGTCACGAGGCTACCCAACCTGGTGGCCAGACGAGCGAAATGCGGGACGAAGCTCCAGGAGCTGTCCAGGTAGACACCAAGATACTTGATGTCGGTGCCCACCTGGACGTCGGACGACCCGATCCTCACCAGGCTATGGGGTGGAGTGCCCCTCCGGCGACCCTCAAACAAGACGATCTCCGTCTTCTGAGGGGACAACTCCAACCCCATGCCCCGGATCCGCGAGGCGACGGCCGCAACTGCGACCTCCGCCCGGCGGATGGTCCTCCCACGGTCCCTGCCGGTGGCTAACACCATTGTGTCATCGGCGTAACACGTCAAGTGTACGCCGACCGGCAGGGACACCCGCAGAGCCGCGTCGTACCCCAGGTTCCACAACAGTGGGCCCAAGACGGACCCCTGGGGCACTCCACGGTTGATCTGCCGCCTGACAGACCCATCGCGGCCACCGTAGACGATGGCCCTGTCCCGGAGGTAGTCTCCGACCACCATCCGCAGGTAGAGGGGCACCTCGTGACGTTCGAGGGCCCCGCGGATGGCCGCCCAGGAGAGGGAGTTAAAGGCATTCTTGATGTCTAGAGAGACTGCCAGTGCAACCCCTCCCCCGGACGTGGCCGAGTCCGAGAGGGACTTGACGCGTTGGATAGCGTCGATGGTCGAACGTCCCTCCCGGAAGCCGAACTGGCACTCGGCCAGGTCGGGTCCATCACGGGACAGGTGCTGGACGAGGCGCTTGTGAACAATACGTTCGAATAACTTCCCCACCTCGTCCAGCAACACGATGGGCCTGTAGGCAGAAGGCGACTCTGCGGGCCTGTTGTCCTTGCGTAGGAGGACCATCCGCCCGGTCTTCCACCGTGGTGGAAGGGTCCCCGTCTGCAAACAAGCTGTGAAGAGCCTGCGCAGACGGGGCCCGAGGACGCTGAGCGCCAAGACCCAGGCGCGGCCGGGGATGCCGTCGGGGCCGGGGGCGGTGTTACGCGCCCCCATGCGCTTGACAGCCCCGGCCAACTCCTCTTCGGACACCTCCCACTCCTGGGACCATAAGGCACGGTCCAATGGTGGTGGAGCGGGGGCCGACACCTCCCCGTCAGGGAACAAAGTGCCGACCACCCGCTCCAGGAGTGGGGGGTCCATCGTCTCCGTGAGGGGAGGCGCCCATGGACGAAGCTTGTCCATCACAAGACGGTATGGGCGCCCCCATGGGTCCTCACGGAGTGAGTCGAGGAGTCCGTCCCAGGCCTGAGCCTTGGCGCTCCTGATGGCCAGCTGCAGCCGCTTCGTGAGGTCACGATAGTCGGCGTACAGCTGTGCCGTTCTCGCCGCGTCGGTGTTGCGCCGACGCCTCGCCCGGGTGTACTGGCGGCGAGCGACTCCGCACTCTTCGCGGAGACGCTGAATCTCAGCGCTCCACCAGTACACCGGGCGGCGAGGCGGATTGGCGCGGACACGTGGCATCGCCATGTCGCAGACTGCCGACATGGCGTCCGCGAACCAATCCGCCTCCTCCGAGACCTCCACTGGCCCAGCCGGAACTTCCGGCCAGGCCACTGCGAGAACGGCCGCCATCAGTGCGTCCTCATCCATGCCCTTCAGGGCCCACCTCCGTGGGTGGTGGGCTGCTGGGCGGGTCGGGGGAGGCGTGGAGACATCCATGCGGATGTAGACATGGTCCGACAGTGTCTCCACGTCGTCGACCCTCCACCCCGACACACGGCGCGCGGCCAGGGCATTGGCGAAAGACAAGTCCACGATGCTTTCGCCCTGGTACCGCACGCACGTGCTGGCCGAGCCCCGATTCAACAACCGGAGGCCCAGGCCAGCCGCCCAGTCCAGCACCGAGTGGCCCCTCTGGTCCGTCCTCGGGGAGTGCCACGCGGATGCGTGAGCATTGAAGTCCCCGAGGACGAGTACTGGACGAGCTGCGTGCAATGAAACAACGTTCTGCAGCTCGTCCAGTAGGGAGTCGAAGCGACTGAGGGACCAACTCGGTGGAGCGTAGACGCCCACCACCACACAACCCGCCCAGTCGACCGCCACGAATCCATGGCCGCGCATAAGAGGCGCTATTGGCCGGATCCGTGACGGGACCGACTGGGCGATTACCACGGAGTCGTCCAAGTCTCCAACCCAGGACGGGCGTTGAAGGACTCGGTACGGCTCCGCGGCTACGACCAACTCAACCACGCCGCCGCAAAGACTGTGAGCCATCAAGTCTTGGGCGGCGACGGCGTGGTTGAGATTGGTCTGGATGATCTGACCGCGGGGAGGCATGAACTTTAGGCCGTGTCCATGGCCTCCCCCCGGCCAGAATCATCCAGTGGAGCGGCTTTAGTAGACCGCTCCGCCTTCTCCCCAGTGTCCATCGCAGCAGCAACTCCCACGGTGGAGGGTGATGCGGATGCACCACCCCCGCTGGAACCTCCCACGGTGGAGGGTGATGCCGGTGCACCACCCCCGCTGGAACGTCCCGCGTTGGAGGGTGATGCAGCCGCACCACCCCCTTGATGGACACCGGAGAGTTGGCTCTTCTTTGCCTGCGTCACTCCTACCTTCTTTCCTGGGCGGGCCTTTGGTGGGGAGCAAGTCTTGCTCCCCATTCGATGGTCGGCGGGCCGCCCGGCTTCTTTGCACAATGTGCAAACCGGGGCGGCCGCCGTACATAGGCCCGCCCTATGACCGGTTTCGCCGCACCTATAACAAAGGTGCGACCGGTCCACCTCCGCAGTGCACCGCTGCTGGACATGGCCAAGCTGCCAGCAGCGGTAGCACTGCTCAGGGCGGGGCTTCAACGCCTCTACCCTGGCGTTGACCCAGCCCACCCTGATGCGTCCGGCCGCGACCACCTTTTTGGCCGCAGCCAGTGGGCACTGTACCCAAAGGGTTCCAAGTCCCGCACGTGAAGACCGGATTTCCCCTGTCTTCACCTCCTCCAGCTGGCACCAACCTAACCTTTTTTTTTTTTTTTTTTTTAACGTGGGGAAATCCTCATGGATCCCCCGGGGCTGGGGAACCCCGGGGGTATGCCGGACTCTTACCGGCTAAAACCCCACGGTGACCTACCTCGGCGCTGCTGGGGAGGGCCCGGGAACTCTGGACGAACACGTCCGGTCCCTCCCCGCGCCGGGGCCCCCTATGGTGACTGAGGGGACCCCCTTCCCGTTGGGAGGGTGGTCGACGATACACCCCCCCATCCGGGGCAACGGGCGGTGACCCGGTCACCCGGCCACCGCCCCCGTCCCGGAGGGCGCGTGCAATGGCTGAGGCGATCCCCCAATCGCCCCAGCCGCGCCCCCCGGGCGACCCCCGTGCAAAGACGTGGGGCACGACCCCCACCGGAGTGAGGGTCCTCCCCGCACGGGCGTCGCCGACGCCTCGGGCCGGGCTTGGCCCGGTTCGACTGGGAGCCCCGGGTGCGTCACACCCGATACCGTGGCCCGGCTAACAGCCGGAACCACGGCCCCTGGGGCCTAAGTGCCACCACCGTGGCACGCTGGGTGCGCGGCGGAGGTGGCGAAGTCCCGCTCCCCGAAGGGTTCTTAGGAGTGACCCCCACCCGAAGGTGAGAGTCCCCCCCGTGGAGCGGGGCGGGGCAAACGTGCGAGACGCCGACCCCGCAGGCGACGCCGAGCAGGGAGCAGAAGCTCCCTTGAGCGCTCGGCGGCCTCCTTCGCGACCATGACCCCCTCGCAAAAGGAGATCATGGCCTGCCAGACGCTCCAGCTACCGACCATCCGAGACAGGATGGTCGGCAGCGAGAGGTCCGGACCCACCTCCGCCGCTAAGGCCCGACGCGGCACCTCCCAGGCTGGACACTCCATGAGAGTGTGCCGCGCCGAGTCCACCGCGGCGCCACAGTGGTGGCACCGCGGGTCCGCCTCGCGACCGATCCGGCACAGGTACTGACCGAAACACCCGTGGTCGGTCAGCACCTGTGTGGCTCGGAACGTCAGTCGTCCGGAGCTACGGCCCACCCATCTGTCTAAGACGGGCAGGACCGCCCCGACGGTCCAATGGTCCCTGACACGGGATAACTCCTCCTTCCACGATGACAATGTGGACCGCCGGGCCTGGAGCCTCAACTCGTCCCTATCTACTTCCTCCCCTGGCGGGTTGGAGTCCTGGCGGGCAAGGCGAAGATGCCTGTAAACATAGGCATCCTCAGCCGCCAGGAACTCCAAAGGTGGAAGACCCGCCAGGGCGGTGGCCGCCTCGTATGACACCGTACGGTACCCCCTGATGACGCGTATTGCGGCGCGTCGCCACTCCCTTCGGAGGAGCGACTTGCTCCTCCGACTTGCCGACAAGGCGTCGGCCCAGATGGGGGCACCGTACAGTGCCACGGACTTTACCACACCGCAGTAGAGGCGGCGCACCCGCTCGTCCGGACCGCCAAGGTTGGGCATGATGCGACTCAAATGAGTCACTAGGCTACCCAACCTGGCGGCCAGACGGGCGAAATGCGGGACGAAGCTCCAGGAGCTGTCCAGGTGGACACCAAGATACTTGATGTCGGTGGCCACCTGGACGTCGGACGACCCGATCCTCACCAGGCTATGGGGTGGAGTGCCCCTCGTACGACCCTGGAAGAAGACGATCTCCGTCATCTGAGGGGACAACTCCAACCCCATGCCCCGGATCCGCGAGGCGACGGCCGCAACTGCGACCTCCGCCCGGCGGATGGTCCTCCCACGGTCCCCGCCGGTGGCTAACACCATGGTGTCGTCGGCGTAACAGGTTAGATGTACGCCGACCGGCAGGGACACCCGCAGAGCCGCGTCGTACCCCAGGTTCCACAAGAGTGGGCCCAAGACGGACCCCTGGGGTACTCCACGGTTGATCTGTCGCCTGACAGACCCATCGCGGCCACCGTAAACGATGGCCCTGTCCCGGAGGTAGTCTCCGACCACCATCCGCAGGTAGAGGGGCACCTCGTGACTTTCGAGGGCCCCGCGGATGGCCGCCCAGGAGAGGGAGTTAAAGGCGTTCTTGATGTCTAAGGACACCGCCAGTGCAACCCCTCCCCCGGACGTGGCCGAGTCCGAGAGGGACTTGACGCGCTGGATCGCGTCTATAGTCGATCGTCCCTCCCGGAAGCCGAACTGGCACTCGGCCAGGTCGGGTCCATCACGGGACAGGTGCTGGACGAGGCGCTTGTGAACAATGCGTTCAAAGAGCTTCCCGACCTCGTCCAGCAACACGATGGGCCTGTAGGCAGAAGGCGACTCTGCGGGCCTGTTGTCCTTGCGAAGGAGGACCATCCGCCCGGTCTTCCACCGTGGTGGAAGGGTCCCCGTCTGCAAACAGGCTGTGAAGAGCCTGCGCAGACGGGGCCCGAGGACGCTGAGCGCCAAGACCCAGGCGCGGCCGGGGATGCCGTCGGGGCCGGGGGCGGTGTTACGTGCCCCCATGCGTTTGACAGCCCCGGCCAACTCCTCTTCGGACACCTCCCACTCCTGAGACCATATGACACGGTCCGGTGGTGGAGCGGGGGCCGACACCTCCCCGTCAGGGAACAAAGTGCCGACCACCCGCTCCAGGAGTGGGGGGTCCATCGTCTCCGTGAGGGGAGGCGCCCATGGACGAAGCTTGTCCATCACAAGACGGTATGGGCGCCCCCATGGGTCCTCACGGAGTGAGTCGAGGAGTCCGTCCCAGGCCTGAGCCTTGGCGCTCCTGATGGCCAGCTGCAGCCGCTTCGTGAGTTCACGATAGTCGGCATACAGCTGCGCCGTTCTCGCCGCGTCGGAGTTACACCGACGCCTCGCCCGGGTGTACTGGCGGCGAGCGACTCCGCACTCCTCGCGGAGACGCTGAATCTCAGCGCTCCACCAGTACACCGGGCGGCGAGGCGGATTGGCGCGGACTCGTGGCATCGCCACGTCGCAAACGGCCGACATGGCGTCCGCGAACCAATCCGCCTCCTCCGAGACCTCCACTGGCCCAGCCGGAACTTCCGGCCAGGCCACTGCGAGAACGGCCGCCATCAGTGCGTCCTCATCCATGCCCTTCAGGGCCCACCTCCGTGGGTGGTGGGCTGCTGGGCGGGTCGGGGGAGGCGTGGAGACATCCATGCGTATATAGACATGGTCTGACAGTGTCTCCACGTCGTCGACCCTCCACCCCGACACACGGCGCGCGGCCAGGGCATTGGCGAAAGACAAGTCCACTATGCTTTCGCCCTGGTACCGCACGCACGTGCTGGCCGAGCCCCGGTTCAACAACCGCAGACCCAGGCCAGCCGCCCAGTCCAGCACCGAGTGGCCCCTCTGGTCCGTCCTCGGGGAGTGCCACGCGGAT
The DNA here is from genome assembly GCA_963969225.1 of Xylocopa violacea. Lineage (NCBI taxonomy): Eukaryota > Metazoa > Arthropoda > Insecta > Hymenoptera > Apidae > Xylocopa > Xylocopa violacea. Next base: position 215,763 of record CAXAJV010000051.1, read on the forward strand.
GCGTGAGCATTGAAGTCCCCGAGGACGAGTACTGGACGAGCTGCGTGCAATGAAACAACGTTCTGCAGCTCGTCCAGTAGGGAGTCGAAACGACTGAGGGACCAACTCGGTGGAGCGTAGACGCCCACCACCACACAACCCGCCCAGTCGACCGCCACGAATCCATGGCCGCGCATGACAGGCGCTATTGGCCGGATCCGTGACGGAACCGACTGGGCGATCACCACGGAGTCGTCCAAGTCTCCAACCCAGGACGGGCGTTGGAGAACCCGGTACGGCTCCGCGGCTACGACCAACTCAACCACGCCGCCGCAAAGACTATGAGACATCAAGTCCTGAGCGGCGACGGCGTGGTTGAGATTGGTCTGGATGATCTGACCGCGGGGAGGCATGAACTTTAGGCCGTGTCCATGGCCTCCCCCCGGCCAGAATCATCCTTTGGAGCGGGTTTAGCTGCCCGCTCCGCCTCCTCTCCAGTGTCCATCACTCCTGCTCCCACGGTGGAGGGTGATGCGGATGCACCACCCCCGCTGGAACCTCCCACGGTGGAGGGTGATGCCGGTGCACCACCCCCGCCGGAACATCCCGCGTTGGAGGATGGTGCAGCCGCACCACCCCCTTGATGGACACTGGAGAGCTGGTTCTTCCTCTTCTTGTCTCCTCCCTTCTTGGCTGGTCGGGCCTTCGGTGGGGAGCAAGTTTTGCTCCCCATGCGATGGTCGGCGGGCCGCCCGGCCTCCTTGCACAAAGTGCAAACCGGGGCGGCCGCCGTGCATTGGCCCGCCTGGTGACCGGTTTCGCCGCACCTGTAACACAGGCGCGACCGGTCAACCACCGCAGTGCACCGCTGCTGGACATGTCCAAGCTGCCAGCAGCGGTAACACTGCTCCGGGCGGGGCTTCAACGCCTCTACCCTGGCGTGGACCCACCCCACCCTGATGCGTCCGGCCGCGACCAACTTCTTGGCCACTGCCAAGGGGCACTGCACCCACAGGGTGCCGAGCCCCGCCCGTGAGGACCGGATTTCGCCAGTCCTCACTTCCTGAAGCTGACACCCTGCGGTGTCAGCTATGGCTTCGGCCACCTCGGCCGTGGTGGCCGAATCGTCGAGGCCAATGACTCGAAGGTCGGCCTTCTTAACCGGCCTGGTGACGGTAACTGCTTCATCAGCCAGCGCCTCTCGCAGCTTATCAGCCAAGGCAGTTGCCTTGGCTTCCTTGTCTTGGCCGGCGACCTCCAACATGAGGCCGCCAGTCCTAGCTTTCTTGGGGCGGACACATTCCACCCCGACGTCCGACAACTTCACCCTCTGCCTGGCAGCAGTCATCACGTCCCTATAGGTGGACTTGCTGCCAGGCTGGAGGGTCAGAACTACCGCCGCCGTGCGCGGCAGTCGGCCCAACTTGGGCCTCTCCACCTTCTTCTGGGCTTTTGGTGGTGGAGCAGGAGCCGATTGGGCCTTTTTGGCCACCCGTTCAGCCTTCCTGCCCACCACCTGGGCCCATGTTCCCTCGGTGGCGGTGGCACCGTTGGATGTAATTGGCGCCACCGCTTTCTTCTTTTGCGCTTCTTGTCGCGCCGCCTCCAGTCTTCTGGCTGCCCCGGATGGGGTCGCCTTTTTCTGAGTGGGTTGGGGTTGGACGGGAGTTGTGCCCTTCCCCTTCTCCTTCTTCTTTTTCTTCTTCTTATCCCCAGTGGTCTTCGATGAAGGTCCATCTGGGGAGGCTTCCACCTTGCTCTTGACGGGGAGGAGTTCCTTTCGGAACTCCTCTAATCTTTTATTCACGAGATCCGCAATCTGTTGAGCTATTGCGGACCCCGTCTCCTCCTTGGGTGCCGGGACACCCGTTTCGGGGCAAACACCCCCCGAAACCATCAGTGGCGAGGCAGGTGCTGGCCTCGCGCGGCTCGCGATCTCCAAGTCCGCCATCCTAGTAATTGGCGGACTTGGAGATCGCCTCTCCAACGCTGCTATTCTCTCCTGCAGGCGTTTGTTTTGCTCCTGCAGGGCCTCCAGTTGCGCCTTCAGAGCAGCAACTTCTTGCTCAGCCGCTGGCTCGGCTGGGCGCTGTACTCTTTGCGCCAGCTCCAGAGTAACCGCTCGGACTGTGCGGGCACCCACACGGATATCCCGTTGGATAGTCCCCTTTAAATTTTTGGACTTGGCAGCAGCCAACTCTATCTTGTCAGCCACTTCTAGGGCCCACGCTCCCAAGTCCGCCAGTGGCTTCATCTTGGCCTCCTGAACGAAGACCTCCATGTCCGGCACAGGATTACCCGATTTGCCGGGTGGTGGAATAGTCCCTGAGCCGGACCGAATCTCCTCCTCGAGATCAATGAGCTCTAGTTCTCGCTGAGCTTCAACGTATGCCCTCTTAGCCTCAGCGAGCCCTACGTACTCCCCAGTAGTTGGGGGTCGTCCCCTCTTCTTCGACTTCGGACACGCCCTTTCTCTGAGGACAGAGAAATTGGATCTGACTGACCCCACGGACGTGTCCGAGTCATAGGAGGCGTCACCTGACTCCTCCTGGGCGCCTTTCTCCAGTAATCGGCCCCTCAACTGGAGCTTCTCCAACACCACCTGCCCCTGTGTGGCAGTGAGTACCTTGTCCGAGACGATGTTAGGTCTCGGACCGCCGACCTTTTGGACCCCACTGGTCCCCGCCTTGTCTTCTTCACAGACCCCCCCAATCCCCGGTTTTTTAAACAATGAACAATTCTCCATACTGTTCCCACGAGTAGGTCGGAAAGGAGGTCACCCCTGGCAGAGCCGCCATACCAGGGGAAGGCAGATACACCCGGGGGGCGCCAGTATCCCCGGGGTTGGTCGCTCGAGACCGGTGCACCCACCGGCCACGCCCAGCCGCGAGGACTGGACGTGCCCCCTCGCCGCGTACCGCAGCTTGAGGCTAGGGACTTTTTATAGAGGTTTATCCCCTCGCGGGCCGGCCAATGAAGGCAAGCCCCCCGCTCCGGCGAAACATGACCACCGGTTTACGGTATTACGACAGGGGTCACACCACCCCTGCCGAGCTATGGGATCCCGGGGACGCAACTCCCCGTATCACGACCAGAACTGGCCGTGACCCCTGGGATGGAGGCCCGCATCCACCGTTTTCACCCCTCCGCTCCGAGCCTTACCGGCAAGGGAGGCCCCGCCAGGATCCGAAGATCCCACCGGCATCGCCTCGGAGCATCACGGAGGCTACTTGGTATCAGCGAAACCCCCGAAAGCCAGAGCCCCGTTAGTCACCGGATGACTCCGGTGTCCAGGTTCCACCACGAGGAGGTGGGGATGGCACATGTTGTTGCAGCTGCAACAACTTCTAGAACCCGGCACCAACCTAACCTAACCTTTTTTTTTTTTTTTTTTTTTTTACGTGGGGAAATCCATCATGGATACCCCGGAGCTGGGGAAGCTCCGGGGTTATGCCGGACTCTTACCGGCTAAAACCCCACGGTGGCCATCCCTGCACTACCGGGGAGAGTCTGGGATCTCTTGCGAACAACAACCAGACCCTCCCCGTGCAAGGGCGCCAGAAGGGCGCCCGCTTCCCAAAAGTTGGAGGGCAGAGCCTCCCCTACCCAACTAAAGTAGGCGATGTCGGGGCCACGCCGACATCGCCGACCATCCCGGGCCGCGTGCAATGCATCGGCGAATCCCCATTCGCCGATGCTGCAGCCCCGGCGGCAGTCTCGCCTTGAAGTACTCGAGTGGAGCGGAGCTCAAACACTCGGCGAGACGGCCGCCCTCCTCCACCGTAGCTCGGGCCCCGGGTGCGCTACTACCCGTGCCGCGGCAACAGGTGGTCGGTTGCCGCGGCCCCTGGGGGATGATGTCTCCCGGAAAAGGGAGACATATCGGGGTGAGTCTACTCCTTCGGGGAAGGAGCAGCCCCACCCCGATCAGGCGCAACCGCCTGCCCCTTGGGCACCGAAGTGCCGGCCCTCGAGGGCCCCCCACGCCCGCCCTTACGGACGGGCGGCTTACAGGACGAGCTGCCCAAGCGGTGCCCGGACGGCAGACCCAAGTCCGCGCAAAGCGGACAATTGGGCGCCGCCGCCGGACACCCGGCCGCCTTGTGGCCTGCAGCGCCACACCGATAGCACAAAGTGCTACGGTCCTCGTCGGCAGTGCACCGCGCCCGCACGTGACCGTGCTGGAGGCAGCGGTAACACTGCAACGGCCGGGGCTTGAGCAGCTCGACCCGAGCTATACCCCACCCCACCCGTATCCTATCCCCCTTGGCGAAGATTTTCTTCGCCGCCGCGAGTGGACATCTCGCCCACACGGTGCCCAATGGGCCGGATCGCCGGATGTTGCCAACCGCGATCGGGTCCATTGGGCACCCACCCTCCCGCGAAAGAGCCGCCTTGACCTCGATGGCCCGGACGGAGTCCTCAAGCCCGACCACCCTCAGCTCAACGAGCTTCATCGGGCGGCCGACCTTGAGGCCCTTCGGCTCCAACACCTCCGTGAGTCGATAGGCTAGCTGGTCAGCCTTCTCCTCCCTCCCCTCGCCCTCTATCTCCAAGATGAGAGCCCCGGTCTTGGCCCTCTTGGGCCTGACCGCCTCGATGCCCAGCTCATCGAGAGCAAAGGCGTTACGCGCCGCCAACATCGCGTTTGTCAGCGTCTGGGTGCACCCAGGCGGGACGGTGATAGTCACCGCCTCCGACCTGGGAAGCTTACCCAGACGCACAACCCCCTTCTTTTTATCGGGGACGGAGCCGGCCTTCCCGGCCGACTTCTTCCCCTTTCCTTTCCTCTTCTTCGAGGAGGAAGAGGGTGGGACCGGGGCAGAAGTGGGAGCCTTGCGGCCCACCACCTCCGCCCAGGAGTCCCCACCCCCGGACTGGGCCCGCATAGCGGACTCAGTCGAGGGAGGGACATCAGTAACCCCCCCCTTCCGCCTCTTGCCCCGTCCCTTTTTCCCGGCTTTCGCCGGGCGAGGGGTGGTCGACGGTGGTTGGTCGGACTGGGCAGCACGGGGAGTACCCGCGCCGTCCCCCCTAACCTCCCCCAACGAACCACCCCCCAACACCAATCCGGAGGCGGGACCCGCCGCTCCCAGGGTGAGGTTCAACTCACCCCTGAGAGCGGCGAATCTCGCCTCCATCATATTTCCAACACGGGAGATGATGTCCTCCACGTCCACGCCGCCAGCGGCTGGACCCGTACTCGGGGAGGACCTGCCTCCCCGAGCCCCCGTGATAGGAGGAGATTTCCCCCTGGGAGGCTCCACCTCCATGCGGGATTCCTCCCGTGTGGCAGACTCAAGCTGCCGCCTGAGCCTAGCCACCTCCCTCTTAAGTCCATCGAGCTCGGAGGAGAGCCTATCGTTGGCTTCCTCGAGCTCTTTAACTCTCCCGTCCCTCTCCGTTCGCTGTATCGCCTCGAGTCCCGCAAGCCTAAGGGCCTGGGCACTTTCCCGAAGGCGATGTACGAATCTCCCACTTAGATTTTTGGAAGAGCCGGCCACACGCTCGACCTCCTTAGCGTGCTCCAAGATGAGAGCACCGAGGTCGGGCGTCGGCCTGCTCCTCATTTCCTCCCGCACTTCCCGCTCATTCGGGAGAGGCTTAGCAGCCTTACTAGGAGGCGGAGGGGTCCGGGAGGGATCGGATCGCTCCAACTCCCTCCGGACCGCCTCCTCCTCCCGGCAGAGCTCCATGTAGGCTCGCTTAGCCTCCGCCAGCCCGACATACTCCCCGGTTGTTGGGGGCCTGCCCCTCTTCCGTACTACACCAGATGGTTGCTCCAACTGGCACGAGAAAGAGCTGTCTGACAACCCCTCCTCGTCGTCAGAGTCCATTCCCAGGGACCAGCGACCAGCGCTGCCCGCCGCCAAATCTTTCACGAGACCGGCCAGCGGCCTCGCAAAAGTCCCCCCAGCCCCAGAGGCGCCAGTAGCTCTAGACGCCGTGGCCTGGCCCTCCACCACGGACGTCCCACGGTTGCCAGATGACGACGCAGCCGGGCCCGCTTGACCACCCGAGACTGCGCCGGTACTGGAGGTTCCGAGGCCTCCTGCACCGTAAGTTTTCCTTCCTTTGTTCCGTGTATCCATAATTGTTATATAAAGTTCCACACCCAACGTGCCCGAGTCGTCAACAAAGAGTCCCGCCCCGCACCGCTTCCACCTTCTCACCTCTCAACTCCGGGCCTTACCGGCAAGGGAGGCCCTGCCAGGATCCGAAGATCCCGCCGGCATCGCCCCGGAGCATCACTGAGGCTACCTCAGCTTCCGCGATGCACCCTTTTAGTCGCCTCTTACGACAGGCAGGGTATACCCTGGGTGTATTCTGACCCGCACCCAGACGGGGGAACCTAACCTTTTTTTTTTTTTTTTTTTTACGTGGGGAAATCCATCATGGATACCCCGGAGCTGGGGAAGCTCCGGGGTTATGCCGGACTCTTACCGGCTAAAACCCCACGGTGGCCCTCCCTGCACTACCGGGGAGAGTCTGGGATCTCTTGCGAACAACAACCAGACCCTCCCCGTGCAAGGGCGCCAGAAGGGCGCCCGCTTCCCAAAAGTTGGAGGGCAATGCCTCCCCTACCCAACTAAAGTAGGCGATGTCGGGGCCACGCCGACATCGCCGACCGTCCCGGGCCGCGTGCAATGCATCGGCGAACCCCCATTCGCCGATGCTGCAGCCCCGGCGACCGCCTCGCCTGGAAGTACACGAGTGGAGCGGTGCTCAAACACTCGGCGAGACGGCCGCCCTCCACCACCACAGCTCGGGCCCCGGGTGCGCTACTACCCGTACCGCGGCAACAGGTGGTCGGTTGCCGCGGCCCCTGGGGGATGATGTCTCCCGGGAAAGGGAGACATATCGGGGCGGGTCTACTCCTTCGGAGAAGGAGCAGCCCCACCCCGATCAGGCGCAACCGCCTGCCCCTTGGGCACCTTAGTGCCTGCCCTAGAGGGCTCCCCACGCCCGCCCTTTCGGACGGGCGGCTTACAGGCCGAGCTGCCCAAGCGGTGCCCGGACGGCAGACCCAAGTCCGCGCAAAGCGGACAGTTGGGCGCCGCCGCCGGACACCCGGCCGCCTTGTGGCCTGCAGCGCCACACCGGTAGCACAAAGTGCTACGGTCCTCGTCGGCAGTGCACCGCGCCCGCACGTGTCCGTGCTGGAGGCAGCGGTAGCACTGCAACGGCCGGGGCTTGAGCAGCTCGACCCGAGCTGTTGCCCACCCCACCCGTATCCTATCCCCCTTGGCGAAGATCTTTTTCGCCGCCGCGAGTGGACATCTCGCCCACACGGTGCCCAATGGGCCGGATCGCTGGATGGTTCCAACCACGATCGGGTCCATTGGGCACCCACCCTCCCTCGAAAGAGCCGCCTTGACCTCGATGGCCCGGACGGAGTCCTCAAGGCCGACCACCCTCAGCTCTACGAGCTTCATTGGGCGGCCGACCTTGAGGCCCTTCGGCTCCAGCACCTCCGTGAGGCGGTAGGCCAGTTCGTCGGCCTTCTCAGCCCTCCCCTCGCCCTCAACCTCTAATATGAGGGCCCCGGTTTTAGCCCGCTTGGGCCTCACGGCCTCAATGCCCAGCTCATCGAGAGCAAAGGCGTTACGCGCCGCCAACATAGCGTTGGTGAGCGTCTGGGAGCACCCAGGCGGGACGGTGATAGTCACCGCCTCCGACCTGGGAAGCCTACCCAGACGCACACCCCCCTTCTTCTTATCGGGGCCGGAGCCGGCCTTCGCGGCCGACTTCTTCCCCTTACCCTTCTTCTTCTTAGAGGAGGAAGAGGGAGGGACCGGGGCAGAAGTGGGAGTCTTACGACCCACCACCTCCGCCCAGGAGTCCCCACCGCCGGACTGAGCCCGCACAGCAGACTCAGCCGGAGGAGGGACATTACTCACCCCCCTAGTCCCCCTCTTGCCCCTTCCCTTTTTCCCGGCTTTCGCCGGGCGAGAGGTGGCCGACGGTGGTTGGTCGGGCTGGGCGGCACGGGGAGTACCCGCGCCGTCCCCCCTAACCTCCCCCAACGAACCACCCCCCAACACCAAACCGGAGGCGGGACCCGCCGCTCCCAGGGTGAGGTTCAACTCACCCCTGAGAGCGGCGAATCTCGCCTCCATTATATCTCCCACCCGGGAGATGATGCTCTCCACGTCCACGCCGCCAGCGGCGGGACCCGTACTCGGGGAGGACCTGCCTCCCCGTGCCCCCGTAATAGGTGGAGATATAACTCTCGGAGGCTCTACCTCCATGCGGGATTCTTCCCGGCTGGCAGACTCCAGCTGCCTCTTCAGCCTTCCCACCTCCCGCTTGAGGTCTTCCAGTTCGGAGGAGAGCCTTTCATTGGCCTCCTCCAACTCTTGTACACGCTCATCCCGATGTGTGCGCTGGATCGCCTCAAGTCCAGCAAGCCTAAGGGCCTGTGCGCTCTCCCTGAGGCGATGCACAAATTTCCCGCTCAAATTTTTTGAGGAGCCGGCCACTCGCTCGACCTCCTTCGCATGCTCCAAAATGAGAGCACCGAGGTCGGGCGTCGGCCGGTTCCTCATTTCCTGTCGCACCTCCCGCTCATTCGGGAGCGGCTTAGCGCCTTTGCTTGGAGGCGGAGGAGTCCGGGAGGGGTCGGATCGCTCCAACTCCCTCCGGACTGCCTCCTCCTCCCGGCAAAGCTCCATATAGGCGCGCTTCGCCTCTGCCAATCCAACATACTCCCCTGTTGTAGGGGGCCTGCCCCTCTTCCTCACAACAGGAGGCTCCATCCGACACGAGAAGGAGGCATCCGAGTACCCCTCCTCGTCGTCGGAGTCCATCCCGAGCGACCAGCGACCAGCGCTGCCCGCCGCGAGATCCTTTACGTGGCCGACCAGCGGCCGCGAAGAAGTCCCCCCATCCCCAGAGGCGCCAGTAGCTCTAGACGCCGTGGCCTGGCCCTCCACCACGGACGTCCCACGGTTGCCGGATGACGACGCAGCCGGGCCCGCTTGACCACCCGAAACTGCGCCGGTACTGGAGGTTCCGAGGCCTCCTGCACCGTAAGTTTTCCTATCCTTGGTTCGTAATTCCATAATTATAAAATTCCTCCCCCAACGTGCCCGAGTCGTCAACAAAAGTCCCGCCCCGCACCGCTTCCACCTTCTCACCTCTCAACTCCGGGCCTTACCGGCAAGGGAGGCCCTGCCAGGATCCGAAGATCCCGCCGGCATCGCCCCGGAGCATCACTGAGGCTACCTCAGCTTCCGCGATGCACCCTTTTAGTCGCCTCTTACGACAGGCAGGGTATACCCTGGGTGTATTCTGACCCGCACCCAGACGGGGAGGGGGAACCTTTTTTTTTTTTTTTTTTTTTTTTTTTTACGTGGGGAAATCCATCATGGATACCCCGGAGCTGGGGAAGCTCCGGGGTTATGCCGGACTCTTACCGGCTAAAACCCCACGGTGGCCATCCCTGCACTACCGGGGAGGGTCTGGGATCTCTTGCGAACAACAACCAGACCCTCCCCGTGCAAGGGCGCCAGAAGGGCGCCCGCTTCCCAAAAGTTGGAGGGCTGAGCCTCCCCTACCCAGCTAAAGACGGCGATGTCGGGGCCACGCCGACATCGCCGACCGTCCCGGGCCGCGTGCAATGCATCGGCGAACCCCCATTCGCCGATGCTGCAGCCCCGGCGACCGCCTCGCCTTGAAGTACTCGAGTGGAGCGGTGCTCAAACACTCGGCGAGACGGCCACCCTCCTCCACCGTAGCTCGGGCCCCGGGTGCGCTACTACCCGTACCGCGGCAACAGATGGTCGGTTGCCGCGGCCCCTGGGGGATGATGTCTCCCGGGAAAGGGAGACATATCGGGGCGGGTCTACTCCTTCGGAGAAGGAGCAGCCCCACCCCGATCAGGCGCAACCGCCTGCCCCTTGGGCACCGAAGTGCCGGCCCTCGAGGGCCCCCCACGCCCGCCCTTTCGGACGGGCGGCTTACAGGCCGAGCTGCCCAAGCGGTGCCCGGACGGCAGACCCAAGTCCGCGCAGAGCGGACAATTGGGAGCCGCCGCCGGACACCCGGCCGCCTTGTGGCCTGCAGCGCCACACCGATAGCACAAAGTGCTACGGTCCTCGTCGGCAGTGCACCGCGCCCGCACGTGACCGTGCTGGAGGCAGCGGTAGCACTGCAACGGCCGGGGCTTGAGCAGCTCGACCCGAGCTGTTGCCCACCCCACCCGTATTCTATCCCCTTTGGCGAAGAGTTTCTTCGCGCCCGCAAGTGGGCATCGCGCCCACACGGTGCCCAATGGGCCGGATCGCTGGATGGTTCCAACGACGATCCGGTCCATGGGGCACCCACCCTCCCTTGACAAGGCCGCCTTCACCTCTATGGCGCGGACCGAGTCCTCAAGGCCGACCACCCTCAGCTCAACGAGCTTCATCGGGCGGCCGACCTTGAGGCCCCTCGGTTCCAACACCTCGGTGAGGCGGTAGGCCAGTTGGTCGGCCTTTTCCGCCCTCCCCTCCCCCTCAACCTCTAAGATGAGGGCACCGGTCTTTGCCCTCTTGGGCCTCACGGCCTCGATGCCTAGCTCATCAAGAGCAAAGGCGTTACGCGCCACCAACATAGCGTTGGTGAGCGTCTGGGAGCACCCAGGCGGGACGGTGATGGTCACCGCCTCCGACCTGGGAAGCCTACCCAGACGTACACCAACTTTATTCTTCGCGGGGCCGGAGTCGGCCTTCCCGGCCGACTTCTTCCCCTTCTTCTTCTTCCCCTTGTTCTCCTTCGAGGAGGACGAGGGAGGGACCGGGGCAGAAGTGGGAGCCTTGCGGCCCACCACCTCCGCCCAGGAGTCCCCACCCCCGGACTGAGTCTGCACAGCAGACCCAGCCGAGGGAGGAACATTGGACACCCCCCTATTCCCCCTCTTACCCCGTCCCTTTTTCCCGGCTTTCGCCGGGCGAGGGGTGGCCGACGGTGGTTGGTCGGGCTGGGCAGCACGGGGAGTACCCGCGCCGTCCCCCCTAACCTCCCCCAACGAATCACCCCCCAACACCATACCGGAGGCGTGACCCGCCGCTCCCAGGGTGAGGTTCAACTCACCCCTGAGAGCGGCGAATCTCGCCTCCATCATATCTCCCACACGGGAGATAATCTCCTCCACGTCCACACCGCCAGCGGCTGGACCCGTACCCGGGGAGGACCTGCCTCCCCGTGCCCCCGTGATAGGAGGTGATATCCCCCTGAGAGGCTCAGCCTCCATTCGGGGTTCTTCTCGAGTGGCAGACTCTAGCTGGCGTTTGAGCCTGCCCACCTCCCTCCTTAAATCTTCGAGCTGGGAGGAGAGCCTATCATTGGCTTCCTCCAGCTCTTGCACCCTCCCGTCTCTCTCTGTTCGCTGGATCGCCTCAAGTCCAGCCAGTCGGAGAGCCTGCGCACTCTCCCTGAGGCGGTGCACGAATCTGCCACTTAAATTTTTTGAGGAGCCGGCCACGCGCTCAACCTCCTTGGAATGCTCCAAAATTAGAGCACCCAGGTCGGGCGTTGGCCGGTGCCTCATTTGATCCCTCACCTCGCGCTCGTTTGGAAGAGGCTTTGCGCTCTTGCTAGGAGGCGGAGGGGTCCGGGAGGGGTCGGATCTCTCCAACTCCCTCCGGACCGCCTCCTCCTCCCGGCAGAGCTCCATGTAGGCGCGTTTCGCCTCAGCTAGTCCCACGTACTCTCCCGTTGTAGGGGGCCTGCCCCTTTTTCTTACAACGGGAGGCTCCAACCGACAAGAGAAAGAGGCATCGGAGTACCCCTCCTCGTCGTCGGAGTCCATCCCGAGCGACCAGCGACCAGCGCTGCCCGCCGCGAGATCCTTCACGTGGCCGACCAGCGGCCTAGTAGAAGTCCCCCCCTCCCCAGAGGAGCCAGTAGCTCTAGACGCCGTGGCCTGGCCCTCCACCACGGACGTCCCACGGTTGCCAGATGACGACGCAGCCGGGCCCGCTTGACCACCCGAAACTGCGCCGGTACTGGAGGTTCCGAGGCCTCCTGCACCGTAAGTTTTCCCTCCTTTATGTCGTGATGCCATAGTTTTTATTTATATTCCTCCCCCAACGTGCCCGAGTCGTCAACGAGTATCCCATCCCGCACCGCTTCCACCTTCTCACCTCTCAACTCCGGGCCTTACCGGCAAGGGAGGCCCTGCCAGGATCCGAAGATCCCGCCGGCATCGCCCCGGAGCATCACTGAGGCTACCTCAGCTTCCGCGATGCACCCTTTTAGTCGCCTCTTACGACAGGCAGGGTATACCCTGGGTGTATTCTGACCCGCACCCAGACGGGGGGGGGAGGGGGAACCTAACCTTTTTTTTTTTTTTTTTTTTTTTTTTTTTTTACGTGGGGAAATCCATCATGGATACCCCGGAGCTGGGGAAGCTCCGGGGTTATGCCGGACTCTTACCGGCTAAAACCCCACGGTGGCCATCCCTGCACTACCGGGGAGAGTCTGGGATCTCTTGCGAACAACAACCAGACCCTCCCCGTGCAAGGGCGCCAGAAGGGCGCCCGCTTCCCAAAAGTTGGAGGGCTGAGCCTCCCCTACCCAGCTGAAGACGGCGATGTCGGGGCCACGCCGACATCGCCGACCGTCCCGGGCCGCGTGCAATGCATCGGCGAACCCCCATTCGCCGATGCTGCAGCCCCGGCGACCGCCTCGCCTTGAAGTACTCGAGTGGAGCGGTGCTCAAACACTCGGCGAGACGGCCGCCCTCCACCACCACAGCTCGGGCCCCGGGTGCGCTACTACCCGTACCGCGGCAACAGATGGTCGGTTGCCGCGGCCCCTGGGGGATGATGTCTCCCGGGAAAGGGAGACATATCGGGGAAGGTCTACTCCTTCGGAGAAGGAGCAGCCCCACCCCGATCAGGCCCAACGGCCTGCCCCTTGGGCACCGAAGTGCCGGCCCTCGAGGGCCCCCCACGCCCGCCCTTTCGGACGGGCGGCTTACAGGCCGAACTGCCCAAGCGATGCCCGGACGACAGACCCAAGTCCGCGCAAAGCGGACAGTTGGGCGCCGCCGCCGGACACCCGGCCGCCTTGTGGCCTGCAGCGCCACACCGATAGCACAGAGTGCTACGGTCCTCGTCGGCAGTGCACCGCGCCCGCACGTGACCGTGCTGGAGGCAGCGGTAGCACTGCAACGGCCGGGGCTTGAGCAGCTCGACCCGAGCTGTTGCCCACCCCACCCGTATCCTGTCCCCTTTTGCGAAGAGCTTCTTCGCGCCCGCAAGTGGGCATCGCGCCCACACGGTGCCCAATGGGCCGGATCGCCGGATGGTTCCGACCACGATCCGGTCCATGGGGCACCCGCCCTCCCTTGACAAGGCCGCCTTCACCTCTATGGCGCGGACCGAGTCCTCAAGGCCGACCACCCTCAGCTCAACGAGCTTCATTGGGCGGCCGACCTTGAGGCCCCTGGGCTCCAACACCTCGGTGAGGCGATAGGCCAGGTTATCGGCCTTTTCCGCCCTCCCTTCTCCCTCAACCTCAAGGATGAGGGCCCCCGTCTTCGCCCGCTTGGGCCTCACCGCCTCGATGCCCACCTCGTCGAGGGCGAAGGCGTTACGCGCCACCAACATAGCGTTGGTGAGCGTCTGGGAGCACCCAGGCGGGACGGTGATGGTCACCGCCTCCGACCTGGGCAGCCTACCCAGACGCACACCAACTTTTTTCTGCGCGGGGCCGGAGCCGGCCTTCGCGGCCGACTTCTTCCCCTTCTTCTTCTTCCCCTTGGTCTCCTTCGAGGAGGACGAGGGTGGGACCGGGGCAGAAGTGGGAGTCTTACGACCCACCACCTCCGCCCAGGAGTCCCCGCCCCCGGACTGAGCCTGCACAGCAGACCCAGCCGAGGGAGGGACATCAGTCACCCCCCTAGTCCCCCTCTTGCCCCTTCCCTTTTTCCCGGCTTTCGCCGGGCGAGAGGTGGCCGACGGTGGTTGGTCGGGCTGGGCGGCACGGGGAGTACCCGCACCGTCCCCCCTAACCTCCCCCAACGAACCACCCCCCAACACCAAACCGGAGGCGGGACCCGCCGCTCCCAGGGTGAGGTTCAACTCACCCCTGAGAGCGGCGAATCTCGCCTCCATCATATCTCCCACCCGGGAGATGATGGTCTCCACGTCCACGCCGCCAGCGGCTGGACCCATACTCGGGGAGGACCTGCCTCCCCGCGCCCCCGTGATAGGAGGTGATATCCCCCCAGGTGGCTCTACCTCCATACGGGAGGTCTCCCGACTGGCAGACTCAAGCTGCCTCTTCAGCCTGCCGACCTCACCCTTGAGGTTCTCAAGTTCGGAGGAGAGCCTTATGTTGGCCTCCTCCAACTCCTGGACCCTCCCATCCCGGTGGGTTCGCTGGATCGCCTCGAGTCCAGCCAACCTAAGTGCCTGTGCACTTTCCCTCAGGCGGTGCACGAACTTCCCGCTCAGATTCTTAGAGGAACCGGCCACACGCTCGACCTCCTTCGCGTGCTCCAAAATGAGAGCACCGAGGTCGGGCGTCGGCCGATTCCTCATCTCTTCCCTCACCTCACGCTCGTTGGGGAGCGGCTTGGCGCTCTTGCTAGGAGGCGGAGGAGTCCGGGAGGGGTCGGATCTCTCCAACTCTCTCCGGACCGCCTCCTCCTCCCGGCAGAGCTCCATGTAGGCGCGCTTCGCCTCTGCGAGCCCAACGTATTCTCCCGTTGTAGGGGGCCTGCCCCTTTTTCTCACAACGGGAGGCTCCAAACGACAAGAAAAGGACGCGTCAGAGAACCCCTCTTCGTCGTCTGAGTCCATCCCCAGCGACCAGCGTCCAGCGCTGCCCGCCGCCAAATCCTTGACGAGGCCGGCCAGCGGCCTCGCAAAATTCCCCCCAGCCCCAGAGGAACCAGTAGCCTCAAACGCCGTGGCCTGGCCCTCCACCACGGACGTCCCACGGTTGCCAGATGACGACGCAGCCGGGCCCGCTTGACCACCCGAAACTGCGCCGGTACTGGAGGTTCCGAGGCCTCCTGCACCGTAAGATTTCTTCCCCTTATTGCGTGTATCCATGGTTAATAAGTAAATTCCACCCCACGTGCCCGAGTCGTCAACGAGTATCCCATCCCGCACCGCTTCCACCTTCTCACCTCTCAACTCCGGGCCTTACCGGCATGGGAGGCCCTGCCAGGATCCGAAGATCCCGCCGGCATCGCCCCGGAGCATCACTGAGGCTACCTCAGCTTCCGCGATGCACCCTTTTAATCGCCTCTTACGACAGGCAGGGTATACCCTGGGTGTATTCTGACCCGCACCCAGACGGGGAGGGGGAACCTAACCTAACCTTTTTTTTTTTTTTTTTTTTTTTACGTGGGGAAATCCATCATGGATACCCCGGAGCTGGGGAAGCTCCGGGGTTATGCCGGACTCTTACCGGCTAAAACCCCACGGTGGCCATCCCTGCACTACCGGGGAGAGTCTGGGATCTCTTGCGAACAACAACCAGACCCTCCCCGTGCAAGGGCGCCAGAAGGGCGCCCGCTTCCCAAAAGTTGGAGGGCTGAGCCTCCCCTACCCAGCTAAAGACGACGATGTCGGGGCCACGCCGACATCGCCGACCATCCCGGGCCGCGTGCAATGCATCGGCGAACCCCCATTCGCCGATGCTGCAGCCCCGGCGACCGCCTCGCCTTGAAGTACTCGAGTGGAGCGGTGCTCAAACACTCGGCGAGACGGCCGCCCTCCTCCACCGTAGCTCGGGCCCCGGGTGCGCTACTACCCGTACCGCGGCAACAGGTGGTCGGTTGCCGCGGCCCCTGGGGGATGATGTCTCCCGGGAAAGGGAGACATATCGGGGAAGGTCTACTCCTTCGAAGAAGGAGCAGCCCCACCCCGATCAGGCGCGACCGCCTGCCCCTTGGGCACAGAAGTGCCGGCCCTCGAGGGCCCCCCACGCCCGCCCTTTCGGACGGGCGGCTTACAGGCCGAGCTGCCCAAGCGGTGCCCGGACGGCAGACCCAAGTCCGCGCAGAGCGGACAGTTGGGCGCCGCCGCCGGACACCCGGCCGCCTTGTGGCCTGCAGCGCCACACCGATAGCACAAAGTGCTACGGTCCTCGTCGGCAGTGCACCGCGCCCGCACGTGACCGTGCTGAAGGCAGCGGTAGCACTGCAACGGCCGGGGCTTGAGCAGCTCGACCCGAGCTGTTGCCCACCCCACCCGTATCCTATCCCCCTTGGCGAAGATCTTCTTCGCCGCCGCGAGTGGACATCTCGCCCACACGGTGCCCAATGGGCCCGATCGCTGGATGTTGCCAACCGCGATCGGGTCCATTGGGCACCCACCCTCCCTCGACAGAGCCGCCTTGACCTCAATGGCCCGGACGGAGTCCTCAAGCCCGACCACCCTCAGCTCAACGAGCTTCATTGGGCGGCCGACCTTGAGGCCCCTCGGCTCCAACACCTCGGTGAGGCGATAGGCCAGCTGGTCGGCCTTTTCAGCCCTCCCCTCACCCTCGATCTCCAAGATGAGCGCCCCAGTTTTCGCCCGCTTGGGCCTCACCGCCTCGATGCCCAGCTCATCGAGCGCAAACGCGTTCCGCGCCACCAACATTGCGTTGGTGAGCGTCTGGGTGCACCCAGGCGGGACGGTGATAGTCACCGCCTCCGACCTGGGTAGCTTACCCAGACGCACACCCCCCTTCTTCTTATCGGGGCCGGAGCCGGCCTTCCCGGCCGACTTCTTCCCCTTCACCCTCCTCTTTTTCGAGGAGGACGAGGGAGGGACCGGGGCAGACGTGGGAGTCTTACGGCCCACCACCTCCGCCCAGGAGTCCCCACCCCCGGACTGGGCCCGCACAGCGGACTCAGCCGAGGGAGGGACATCGGTAACCCCCCCAGTCCCCCTCTTACCCCTTCCCTTTTTCCGGGCTTTCGCCGGGCGAGGGGTGGCCGACGGTGGTTGGTCGGGCTGGGCGGCACGGGGAGTACCCGCACCGTCCCCCCTAACCTCCCCCAACGAACCACCCCCCAACTCCAATCCGGAGGCGGGACCCGCCGCTCCCAGGGTGAGGTTCAACTCACCCCTGAGAGCGGCGAATCTCGCCTCCATCATATCTCCCACCCGGGAGATAATCTCCTCTACGTCCACGCCGCCAGCGGCTGGACCCGTACCCGGGGAGGACCTGCCTCCCCGTGCCCCCGTGATGGGCGGCGATGTGCCACTAGGAGGCTCAACCTCCATTCCGGATTGCTCCCGAGTGGAAGACTCGAGTTGCCTCTTAAGTCTGGCCACCTCTCTCCTTAAATCTTCGAGTTCGGAGGAGAGCCTATCATTGGCTTCCTCCAACTCTTTTACTCTCCCGTCCCTTTGTGTGCGCAGGATTGCCTCAAGTCCGGCTAACCTGAGGGCCTGCGCACTCTCCCGCAGGCGGCGAACGAACCTGCCGCTGAGGTTCTTCGAGGAGCCGGCCACGCGCTCGACCTCCTCCGAGTGCTCCAAGATAAGAGCACCGAGGTCGGGCGTCGGCCGGTGCCTCATTTGCTCCCGCACCTCCCTCTCATCGGGCAGCGGTTTAGCGCTCTTACTAGGAGGCGGAGGGGCCCGGGAGGGGTCGGATCGCTCCAACTCCCTCCGGACCGCCTCCTCCTCCCGGCAGAGCTCCATGTACGCCCGCTTCGCCTCAGCGAGCCCAACGTACTCCCCTGTGGTAGGGGGCCTGCCCCTCTTTCTCATCACCGGTGGCTCCAACCGACACGAGAAGGAGGTATCGGAATACCCCTCCTCGTCGTCGGAGTCCATCCCGAGCGACCAGCGACCAGCGCTGCCCGCCGCGAGATCCTTAACGTGGCCGACCAGCGGCCTCGAAGAATTCCCCCCATCCCCAGAGGAACCAGTCGCTCTAGACGCCGTGGCCTGGCCCTCCACCACGGACGTCCCACGGTTGCCAGATGACGACGCAGCCGGGCCCGCTTGACCACCCGAAACTGCGCCGGTACTGGAGGTTCCGAGGCCTCCTGCACCGTAAGTTTTCTTTCCCTTGGGTCGTAAGTCCATAATTGTTTTAAATAAATCCACCCCTAACGTGCCCGTGTCGTCAACACAAGTCCCGTCCAGCACCGCTTCCACCTTCTCACCCCTCAACTCCGGGCCTTACCGGCAAGGGAGGCCCTGCCAGGATCCGAAGATCCCGCCGGCATCGCCCCGGAGCATCACTGAGGCTACCTCAGCTTCCGCGATGCACCCTTTTAGTCGCCTCTTACGACAGGCAGGGTATACCCTGGGTGTATTCTGACCCGCACCCAGACGGGGAGGGAAACCTAACCTAACCTTTTTTTTTTTTTAACGTGGGGAAATCCTCATGGATCCCCCGGGGCTGGGGAACCCCGGGGGTATGCCGGACTCTTACCGGCTAAAACCCCACGGTGACCTACCTCGGCGCTGCTGGGGAGGGCCCGGGAACTCTGGACGAACACGTCCGGTCCCTCCCCGCGCCGGGGCCCCCTATGGTGACTGAGGGGACCCCCTTCCCGTTGGGGGGGTGGTCGACGATACACCCCCCCATCCGGGGTAACGGGCGGTGACCCGGTCACCCGGCCACCGCCCCCGTCCCGGAGGGCGCGTGCAATGGCTAAGGCGATCCCCCAATCGCCCCAGCCGCGCCCCCCGGGCGACCCCCGTGCAAAGACGTGGGGCACGACCCCCACCGGAGTGAGGGTCCTCCCCGCACGGGCGTCGCCGACGCCTCGGGCCAGGCTTGGCCCGGTTCGACTGGGAGCCCCGGGTGCGTCAGACCCGATACCGTGGCCCGGCTAAGTGCCGGGACCACGGCCCCTGGGGCATAAGTGCCACCACCGCGGCACCTGGGTGCGCGGCGGAGGTGGCGAAGTCCCGCTCCCCGAAGGGTTCTTAGGAGCGACCACCACCCGAAGGCGATGGTCCCCCCCGTGGAGCGGGGCGGGGCAAACGTACAAGACGCCGACCCCGCAGGCGACGCCGAGCAGGGAGCAGTTGCTCCCTTGAGCGCTCGGCGGCCTCCTTCGCGAACATGACCCCCTCGCAAAAGAAGATCATGGCCTGCCAGACGCTCCCGCTACCGACCATCCGAGACAGGATGGCCGGCAGCGAAAGGTCCGGACCCACCTCCGCCGCTAAGGCCCGACGCGGCACCTCCCAGGCAGGACACTCCATGAGAGTGTGCCGCGCCGAGTCCACCGCGGCGCCACAGTGGTGGCACCGCGGGTCCGCCTCGCGACCGATCCGGCACAGGTACCGACCGAAACACCCGTGGTCGGTCAGCACCTGTGTGGCTCGGAACGTGAGTCGCCCGGAGCTACGGCCCACCCATCTATCTAAGACGGGCAGGACCGCCCCGACGGTCCAGTGGTCCCTGAATTGGGACAACTGCTCCTTCCAAGTTGCCATAGTGGACCGCCGGGCCTGGAGCCTCAACTCGTCCCTGTCTTCCCCTGGCGGGTTGGAGTCCTGGCGGGCAAGGCGAAGATGCCTATAGACGTAGGCATCCTCAGCCGCCAGGAACTCCAAAGGTGGTAAACCCGCCAGGGCGGTGGCCGCCTCGTATGACACCGTACGGTACCCCCTGATGACGCGTATTGCGGCGCGTCGCCATTCCCTCCGGAGGAGCGACTTGCTCCCCCGGCTGGCCGCTAAGGCGTCGGCCCAGATGGGGGCACCGTACAGTGCCACACTCTTCACTACCCCACAGTAGAGGCGGCGCACACGCTCGTCCGGACCACCAAGGTTGGGCATGATGCGGCTCAAGTGAGCCACTAGACTACCCAACCTGGTGGCCAGACGGGAGAAGTGCGGGACGAAGCTCCAGGAGCTGTCCAGGTAGACACCAAGATACTTGATGTCGGTGCCCACCTGGACGTCGGACGACCCGATCCTCACCAGACTATGGGGTGGAGTGCCCCTCGTACGACCCTGGAAGAAGACGATCTCCGTCTTCTGAGGGGACAACTCCAACCCCATGCCCCGGATCCGCGAGGCGACGGCCGCAACTGCGACCTCCGCACGGCGGATGGTCCTCCCACGGTCCCCGCCGGTGGCCAACACCATTGTGTCATCGGCGTAACACGTTAAGTGTACGCCGACCGGCAGGGACACCCGCAGAGCCGCGTCGTACCCCAGGTTCCACAACAGTGGGCCCAACACGGACCCCTGGGGTACTCCACGGTTGATCTGCCGCCTGACAGACCCATCGCGGCCACCGTAAACGATGGCCCTGTCCCGGAGGTAGTCTCCGACCACCATCCGCAGGTAGAGGGGCACCTCGTGGCGTTCGAGGGCCCCGCGGATGGCCGCCCAGGAGAGGGAGTTGAAGGCATTCTTGATGTCTAGGGAGACAGCCAGAGCAACCCCTCCCCCGGACGTGGCCGAGTCCGAGAGGGACTTGACGCGCTGTATCGCGTCGATGGTCGATCGTCCCTCCCGGAAGCCAAACTGGCACTCGGCCAGGTCGGGTCCATCACGGGACAGGTGCTGGACGAGGCGCTTGTGAACGATACGTTCAAAGAGCTTCCCCACCTCGTCCAGCAACACGATGGGCCTGTAGGCGGCAGGCGACTCTGCGGGCCTGTTGTCCTTGCGAAGGAGGACCATCCGCCCGGTCTTCCACCGTGGTGGAAGCGTCCCCGTCTGCAA
Organism: Xylocopa violacea; assembly: GCA_963969225.1. Lineage (NCBI taxonomy): Eukaryota > Metazoa > Arthropoda > Insecta > Hymenoptera > Apidae > Xylocopa > Xylocopa violacea. Next base: position 236,384 of record CAXAJV010000051.1, read on the forward strand.
GCAGGCTGTGAACAGCCTGCGCAGACGGGGCCCGAGGACGCTGAGCGCCAAGACCCAGGCGCGGCCGGGGATGCCATCGGGGCCGGGGGCGGTGTTGCGTGCCCCCATGCGTTTGACAGCCCCGGCCAACTCCTCTTCGGACACCTCCCACTCCTGGGACCATATGACACTGTCCGGTGGTGGAGCGGGGGCCGACACCTCCCCGTCTGGGAATAGAGTGCCGACCACCCGCTCCAGGAGTGGGGGGTCCATCGTCTCCGTGAGGGGAGGCGCCCATGGACGAAGCTTGTCCATCACAAGACGGTATGGGCGCCCCCATGGGTCCTCACGGAGTGAGTCGAGGAGTCCGTCCCAGGCCTGAGCCTTGGCGCTCCTGATGGCCAGCTGCAGCCGCTTCGTGATTTCACGATAGTCGGCATACAGCTGCGCCGTTCTCGCCGCGTCGGAGTTACGCCGACGCCTCGCCCGGGTGTACTGGCGGCGAGCGACTCCGCACTCGTCGCGGAGACGCTGAATGTCAGCGCTCCACCAGTACACCGGGCGGCGGGGCGGATTGGCGCGGACTCGTGGCATCGCCACGTCGCAGACTGCCGACATGGCGTCCGCGAACCAATCCGCCTCCTCCGAGACCTCCACTGGCCCAGCCGGAACTTCCGGCCAGGCCACTGCGAGAACGGCCGCCATCAGTGCGTCCTCATCCATGCCCTTCAGGGCCCACCTCCGTGGGTGGTGGGCTGCTGGGCGGGTCGGGGGAGGCGTGGAGACATCCATGCGTATATACACATGATCTGACAACGTCTCCACGTCGTCGACCCTCCACCCCGACACACGGCGCGCGGCCAGGGCATTTGCGAAAGATAAGTCCACGATACTTTCGCCCTGGTACCGCACGCACGTGCTGGCCGAGCCCCGGTTCAACAACCGGAGACCCAGGCCAGCCGCCCAGTCCAGCACCGAGTGGCCCCTCTGGTCCGTCCTCGGGGAGTGCCACGCGGATGCGTGAGCATTGAAGTCCCCGAGGACTAGTACTGGACGAGCTGCGTGCGATGAAACAACGTTCTGCAGCTCGTCCAGTAGGAGGTCGAAGCGACCGAGGGACCAACTCGGGGGCGCGTAGACGCCCACCACCACACAACCCGCCCAGTCGACCGCCACGAATCCATGGCCGCGCATGAGTGGCGCTATTGGCCGGATCCGTGACGGAACCGACTGGGCGATCACCACGGTGTCGTCCAGGTCCCCAACCCAGGACGGGCGTTGGAGAACCCGGTACGGCTCCGCGGCTACGACCAACTCAACCACGCCGCCGCAAAGACTTTGAGCCATCAAGTCCTGGGCGGCGACGGCGTGGTTGAGATTGGTCTGGATGATCTGACCGCGGGGAGGCATGAACTTTAGGCCGTGTCCATGGCCTCCCCCCGGCCAGAATCATCCTTGGGAGCGGGTTTAGCTGCCCGCTCCGCCTCCTCTCCAGTGTCCATCGCCGGAACTCCCACGGTGGAGGGTGATGCGGATGCACCACCCCCGCAGGAACCTCCCACGGTGGAGGGTGATGCCGGTGCACCACCCCCGCCGGAACATCCCACGTTGGAGGGTGATGCAGCCGCACCACCCCCTTGATGGACACTGGAGAGTTGGTTCTTCTTATTCTTCAGTGATGCTCCTTCCTTCTTGGCTGGGCGAGCCTTGGGTGGGGAGCATGATTTACTCCCCATACGGTGATCGGCCGGCCGCCCGGCCTCCTTGCACAGAGTGCAAACCGGGGCGGCCGCCGTGCATAGGCCCGCCCGGTGGCCAGTTTCACCGCACCTATAACATTGGTGCGACCGGTCCACCTCGGCAGTGCACCGCTGCTGGACGTGTCCCAGTTGCCAGCAGCGGTAGCACTGCTCAGGGCGGGGCTTCAACGCCTCTACCCTGGCGTTGACCCACCCCACCCTGATGCGTCCGGCCGCGACCAACTTCTTGGCCACAGCCAAGGGGCACTGCACCCAAAGGGTGCCGAGCCCAGCTCTCGAGGACCTAATTTCACCGGTCCTCACCTCCTCGAGCTGACACCCTGCGGTGCCAGCTATAGCTTCGGCCACCTCAGCTGAAGTGGCCGACTCGTCTAGGCCGAAGACCCTAAGGTCGGCCTTCTTCGTTGGTCTGGTGACAGTGACGGCGTCACCAGCCAACGCCTCACGCAACTTATTTGCCAAGGCAGTTGCCTTGACCTCCTTGTCTGGTCCGGCAACCTCTAGCATGAGGCCACCGGTCCTGGCTTTCTTGGGGCGGACACTGTCCACCCCAACATCCGACAGCTTGACCCTCTGCCTGGCAGCAGTCATTATATCTTTATAGCTGGACTTGCTACCAGGCTGGAGGGTAAGGACTACCGCTGCCGTCCGCGGTAACCGTCCCAACTTGGGTTTCTCTACCCTGTTTTGGGCCTTTGGTGGTGGGGCAGGGACAGACTGAGCCTTTTTGGCAGCCCTCCGGGCCTTTGTACCCACCACCTGGGCCCATGTTCCCTCATTGGCGGTGGCACCAGATGACATTGAAGGTGCCACCGCTTTCTTCAGCGCCTCCTGGCGCGCCGCCTCCAGTCTTCTGGTGGCTCCGGAGTGTGTCATCTTCTTCTGATGGGGTTGGGGTTGGACAGGAATAGTATCCTTCCCCTTTCCCGTCTTCTTCTTCTTACTTTTATTCTTCTCCTCCTTCTTCTGGTCCCCGGTGGTCTTCGGTAAGAGACCATCCGGGGAGGCTTCCTCCTTCCTCTTGAGCGGGAGGAGTTCTTTTCTGAACTCCTCCAATCTTTTATTTACGAGGTCCGCAATTTTTGCCACTAGGGCGGACCCCGCTGCCTCCGTGGGTGCCGGGACACCCGTTTCGGGGCAATCAGCCCCCGAATCCCTCAATGGCGAGGCCGGTGCATGCCTCGCGCGGCTCGCGATCTCCAGGTCCGCCATTCTTGTAATTGGCGGGCTTGGAGATCGCCTCTCAAGCACTGATAATCGCTCCTGCAGGCGTTTGTTCTCGGCCTGCAGGGCCTCAAGTTGCACTTTCAGTGCAGCGACATCATCCGTTGCCGCTGGTTCAGCTGGCCGCTGCACCCTCTGTGCCAACTCCATGGTAACTGCTCGGACTGTACGAGCCCCAACACGGATATCCCGCTGGATCGTCCCCTTCAAGTTTTTAGACTTGGCCGCAGCCAACTCTATTTTGTCGGCCACCTCCAGGGCCCACGCTCCCAGATCCGCCAGCGGCTTGTTTCTTGCCTCCTGGACGAACACATCCATGTCCGGCACAGGATTGCCGGACTTTCCGGGTGGTGGAATGCTCCCAGTACCAGCCCGTATTTCTTCCTCGAGCTCTAGGAGCTCTATCTCCTTTTGGGCTTCTACATAGGCCCTCTTGGCCTCTGCAAGCCCAACGTATTCCCCTGTTGTTGGGGGCCTTCCTCTCTTTTTTGATTTGGGACACGCCCGTTCCCTCAATACAGAAGCGGTGGATCTCACCGATCCCACGGACGTGTCGGAATCGTACGAGGCGTCGCACGATTCCTCCTGGGCGCCTCTCTCAAGTGCTCGGCCTCTTAAGTGAAGCTTTTCCATCACTAATTGCTCCTGCGAGACAGTGAGCACCTTGTCCGAAACGATGCTCGGTTTCGGACCACCGACCTTTCGGACCCCAGAGGTCCCCGCCTTCTCCTCGTCAACCCCCCCAATCCCCGGTTTTTTAAACAAAGAACATTTATCCATAGTGTTCCCACGAGAAGGGTCGGAAAAGAGGTCGCCCCTGGCAGAGCCGCCATGCCAGGGGAAGGCAGATACACCCGGGGGGCGCCAGTATCCCCGGGGTTGGTCGCTCGAGACCGGTGCACCCACCGGCCACGCCCAGCCGCGAGGACTGGACGTGCCCCCTCGCCGCGTACCGCAGCTTGAGGCTAGGGACTTTTTATAGAGGTTTATCCCCTCGCGGGCCGGCCAATGAAGGCAAGCCCCCCGCTCCGGCGAAACATGACCACCGGTTTACGGTATTACGACAGGGGTCACACCACCCCTGCCGAGCTATGGGATCCCGGGGACGCAACTCCCCGTATCACGACCAGAACTGGCCGTGACCCCTGGGATGGAGGCCCGCATCCACCGTTTTCACCCCTCCGCTCCGAGCCTTACCGGCAAGGGAGGCCCCGCCAGGATCCGAAGATCCCACCGGCATCGCCTCGGAGCATCACGGAGGCTACTTGGTATCAGCGAAACCCCCGAAAGCCAGAGCCCCGTTAGTCACCGGATGACTCCGGTGTCCAGGTTCCACCACGAGGAGGTCAACCTAACCTTTTTTTTTTTTTTTTTTTTTTTACGTGGGGAAATCCTCATGGATCCCCCGGGGCTGGGGAACCCCGGGGGTATGCCGGACTCTTACCGGCTAAAACCCCACGGTGACCTACCTCGGCGCTGCTGGGGAGGGCCCGGGAACTCTGGACGAACACGTCCGGTCCCTCCCCGCGCCGGGGCCCCCTATGGTGACTGAGGGGACCCCCTTCCCGTTGGGAGGGTGGTCGACGATACACCCCCCCATCCGGGGTAACGGGCGGTGACCCGGTCACCCGGCCACCGCCCCCGTCCCGGAGGGCGCGTGCAATGGCTGAGGCGATCCCCCAATCGCCCCAGCCGCGCCCCCCGGACGACCCCCGTGCAAAGACGTGGGGCACGACCCCCACCGAGGTGAGGGTCCTCCCCGCACGGGCGTCGCCGACGCCTCGGGCCAGGCTTGGCCCGGTTCGACTGGGAGCCCCGGGTGCGTCACACCCGATACCGTGGCCCAGCTAAGTGCTGGGACCACGGCCCCTGGGGCCTAAGTGCCACCACCGTGGCACGCTGGGTGCGCGGCGGAGGTGGCGAAGTCCCGCTCCCCGAAGGGTTCTTAGGAGCGACCCCCGCCCGAAGGCGAGAGTCCCCCCCGTGGAGCGGGGCGGGGCAAACGTGCAAGACGCCGACCCCGCAGGCGACGCCGAGCAGGGAGCAGATGCTCCCTTGAGCGCTCGGCGGCCTCCTTCGCGACCATGACCTCCTCGCAAAAGGCGATCATGGCCTGCCAGACGCTCCCGCTACCGACCATCCGAGACAGGATGGCCGGCAGCGAGAGGTCCGGACCCACCTCCGCCGCTAAGGCCCGACGCGGCACCTCCCAGGCAGGACACTCCATGAGAGTGTGCCGCGCCGAGTCCACCGCGGCGCCACAGTGGTGGCACCGCGGGTCCGCCTCGCGACCGATCCGGCACAGGTACCGACCGAAACACCCGTGGTCGGTCAGCACCTGTGTGGCTCGGAAAGTAAGTCGCCCGGAGCTACGGCCCACCCATCTATCTAAGACGGGCAGGACCGCCCCGACGGTCCAATGGTCCCTATGACGGGATAACTCCTCCCTCCAAGATGTTAAAGTGGACCGCCGGGCCTGGAGCCTCAGCTCGTCCCGATTTAACTCCTCCCCTGGCGGGTTGGAGTCCTGGCGGGCAAGGCGAAGGCGCCTGTAGACGTAGGCGTCTTCTGCCGCCAGGAACTCCAAAGGTGGTAGACCCGCCAGGGCGGTGGCCGCCTCGTATGACACCGTACGGTACCCCCTGATGACGCGTATTGCGGCGCGTCGCCATTCCCTCCGGAGGAGCGACTTGCTCCCCCGGCTGGCCGCTAAGGCATCGGCCCAGATGGGGGCACCGTACAGTGCCACACTCTTCACTACCCCACAGTAGAGGCGGCGCACACGCTCGTCCGGACCACCAAGGTTGGGCATGATGCGACTCAAGTGAGTCACTAGGCTACCCAACCTGGTGGCCAGACGAGCGAAATGCGGGACGAAGCTCCAGGAGCTGTCCAGGTGGACACCAAGATACTTGATGTCGGTGCCCACCTGGACGTCGGACGACCCGATCCTCACCAGGCTATGGGGTGGAGTGCCCCTCCTACGACCCTCGAACAAGACGATCTCCGTCTTCTGAGGGGACAACTCCAACCCCATGCCCCGGATCCGCGAGGCGACGGCCGCAACTGCGACCTCCGCCCGGCGGATGGTCCTCCCACGGTCCCTGCCGGTGGCCAGCACCATTGTGTCATCGGCGTAGCACGTCAAGTGCACGCCGACCGGCAGGGACACCCGCAGAGCCGCGTCGTACCCCAGGTTCCACAACAACGGGCCCAAGACGGACCCCTGGGGTACTCCACGGCTGATCTGCCGCCTGACAGACCCATCGCGGCCACCGTAAACGATGGCCCTGTCCCGGAGGTAGTCTCCGACCACCATCCGCAGGTAGAGGGGCACCTCGTGACTTTCGAGGGCCCCGCGGATGGCCGCCCAGGAGAGGGAGTTGAAGGCGTTCTTGATGTCGAGTGACACCGCCAGTGCAACCCCTCCCCCGGACGTGGCCGAGTCCGAGAGGGACTTGACGCGCTGGATCGCGTCGATGGTCGAACGTCCCTCCCGGAAGCCAAACTGGCACTCGGCCAGGTCGGGTCCATCACGGGACAGGTGCCGGACGAGGCGCTTATGAACGATGCGTTCAAATAACTTCCCCACCTCGTCCAGCAACACGATGGGCCTGTAGGCAGAAGGCGACTCTGCGGGCCTGTTGTCCTTGCGTAGGAGGACCATCCGCCCTGTCTTCCACCGTGGTGGAAGGGTCCCCGTCTGCAAACAGGCTGTAAACAGCCTGCGCAGACGGGGCCCGAGGACGCTGAGCGCCAAGACCCAGGCGCGGCCGGGGATGCCGTCAGGGCCGGGGGCGGTGTTGCGTGCCCCCATGCGTTTGACAGCCCCGGCCAACTCCTCTTCGGACACCTCCCACTCCTCGGACCATAAGACACGGTCCAATGGTGGTGGAGCGGGGGCCGACACCTCCCCGTCAGGGAACAGAGTGCCGACCACCCGCTCCAGGAGTGGGGGGTCCATCGTCTCCGTGAGGGGAGGCGCCCATGTACGAAGCTTGTCCATCACAAGACGGTATGGGCGCCCCCATGGGTCCTCACGGAGTGAGTCGAGGAGTCCGTCCCAGGCCTGGGCCTTGGCGCTCCTGATGGCCAGCTGCAGCCGCTTCGTGAGTTCACGATAGTCGGCATACAGCTGTGCCGTTCTCGCCGCGTCGGTGTTGCGCCGACGCCTCGCCCGGGTGTACCGGCGGCGCGCGAGTCCGCACTCTTCGCGGAGGCGCTGAATCTCAGCGCTCCACCAGTACACCGGGCGGCGAGGCGGATTGGCGCGGACACGTGGCATCGCCATGTCGCAGACTGCCGACATGGCGTCCGCGAACCAATCCGCCTCCTGTGACACCTCCACTGGCCCCGCCGGAACTTCCGGCCAGGCCACTGCGAGAACGGCCGCCATCAGGGCGTCCTCATCGATGCCCTTCAGGGCCCACCTCCGTGGGTGGTGGGCTGCTGGGCGGGTCGGGGGAGGCGTGGAGACATCCATGCGGATGTAGACATGGTCCGACAGTGTCTCCACGTCGTCGACCCTCCACCCCGACACACGGCGCGCGGCCAGGGCGTTAGCGAAAGATAGGTCCACTATACTTTCGCCCTGGTACCGCACGCACGTGCTGGCCGAGCCCCGGTTCAACAACCGGAGACCCAGGCCAGCCGCCCAGTCCAGCACCGAGTGGCCCCTCTGGTCCGTCCTCGGGGAGTGCCACGCGGATGCGTGAGCATTGAAGTCCCCGAGGACGAGTACTGGACGAGCTGCGTGCGATGAAACAACGTTCTGCAGCTCGTCCAGTAGGAGGTCGAAGCGACCGAGGGACCAACTCGGGGGCGCGTAGACGCCCACCACCACACAACCCGCCCAGTCGACCGCCACGAATCCATGGCCGCGCATAAGTGGCGCTATTGGCCGGATCCGTGACGGGACCGACTGGGCGATCACCACGGAGTCGTCCAAGTCCCCAACCCAGGACGGGCGTTGGAGAACTCGGTACGGCTCCGCGGCTACGACCAACTCAACCACGCCGCCGCAAAGACTATGAGAGATCAAGTCTTGAGCGGCGACGGCGTGGTTGAGATTGGTCTGGATGATCTGACCGCGGGGAGGCATGAACTTTAGGCCGTGTCCATGGCCTCCCCCCGGCCAGAATCATCCTTTGGAGCGGTTTTAGCAGACCGCTCCGCCTCCTCTCCAGTGTCCATCGCAGGAACTCCCACGGTGGAGGGTGATGCGGGTGCACCATCCCCGCTGGAACCTCCCACGGTGGGGGGTGATGCCGGTGCACCACCCCCGCCGGAACATCCCACGTTGGAGGGTGATGCAGTCGCACCACCCCCTTGATGGACACTGGAGAGTTGGCTCCTCTTCTTCGTCGCGTCTCCTCTCTTCTTAGCTGGGCGGGCCTTGGGTGGGGAACAAGCCTTGCTCCCCATTCGATGGTCGGCGGGTCGCCCGGCCTCTTTGCACAGTATGCATACTGGGGCGGCCGCCGTGCATAGGCCCGCATTGTGGCCAATTTCGCCGCACCTGTAACACAGGTGCGACCTGTCCACTTCTGCAGTGCACCGCTGCTGGACATGTCCCAACTGCCAGCAGCGGTAGCACTGCTCAGGGCGGGGCTTCAACACCTCGACCCTCGCGAGGGTCCACCCCACCCTAATTCGCCCGACAGCGACCACTTTCTTGGCCGCTGCTAGGGGACACTGGACCCAAAGGGTGCCAAGTCCAGCACGTGAGGACCTTATCTCCCCGGTCCTCACGTCTCCTGGTTGGCATCCGCCAACTCCAACAATGGCTTCGGCCACCTCAGCCGGAGTGGCCGAATCGTCGAGGCCAAGGACCCGAAGGTCGGTCTTCTTGACCGGTCTGGTGACGGTTACCTCGTCACCAGCTAGGGCATCCCGCAATTTATCAGCCAAGGCGGAAGCCTTGGCTTCTTTGTCCGGACCGGCGACCTCTAACATGAGGCCACCGGTTCTAGCCTTCTTGGGGCGGACACATTCCACACCAACATCCTCTAACTTCACCCTCTGCCTGGCAGCAGTCATTATGTCCTTGTATGTGGACTTGCTGCCAGGCTCGAGGGTGAGGACTACCGCCGCCGTGCGCGGTAGCCGGCCCAACTTGGGCTTCTCCTTCCTCGTCTGGGCCTTAGATGGTGGGGCAGGGGCTGACTGGGCCTTTTTAGCAGCCCTTTGGGTCTTTCTGCCCACTACCTGAGCCCAAGATCCCTCGATGGCGGTGGCACCAGATGACGTTGAAGGTGCCACCGCTTTCTTCAGCGCCTCCTGGCGCACCGCCTCCAATCTTCTGGCGGCCCCGGACGGGGTCGCCTTCTTCCGAGGGGGTTGGGGTTGGGGTTGTACCACAGAACTGTCCTTCCCCTTGACCTTGTTCTTCTTACTCTTCTTTTTCTTCTTTTCCCCGGTGGCCTGTGGTAAGGGACCAGCCGGGGATGCTTCTTCCTTCCTCTTAGATGGGAGGAGTTCCTTCCGGAACTCCTCTAACTTTCTGTTTACAAGGTCCGCAATTACACGTACCAAGTCGGACCCCGTCTCCTCCTTGGGTGCCGGGGCACCCATTTCGGGGCAGACGCCCCCCGAATTCCTCTTCGGCGAGACCGGTGCGGACCTCGCGCGGCTCGCGATCTCCAAGTCCGCCATCCTTGACACTGGCGGGCTTGGAGATCGCCTCTCCAGAGAAGCTAATCTATCCTGCAGGCGTTTATTTTCTGCCTGCAGGACCTGCAATTGCTCTTTCAGCGCAGAGATGTCCTCTGCGGACTGCGGTTGAGCTGGTCTTACGACTCGCTGAGCGAGCTCCATCGTGACCGCTCTAACCGTGCGTGCCCCTACGCGTATGTCCCTCTGGATGGTGCCCTTTAGATTTTTAGATTTGGCAGCTGCCAATTCTATTTTATCTGCCTCCTCCAGGGCCCACGCACCCAGGTCCTCCAGTGGCTTCAACTTCGCCTCCTGGACGAAGATCTCCATATCTGGCACTGGGTTGCCTGACTTCCCAGGTGGAGGGATGCAGGCTGTGCCCCTCCTGATGTCCTCTTCGAGCTCTACAAGCTCGATCTCTTTTTGAGCTTCTAGATAGGCCCTCTTGGCCTCAGCGAGGCCCACGTATTCCCCCGTAGTTGGGGGCCGCCCTCTCTTTTTAGACTTCGGACACGCAAGTTCCTTCAGAGTGGAAATGGTAGACCGTACCGATCCCACGGACGTGTCCGAGTCGTACGAGGCGTCGCCCGACTCCTCCTGAGCGCCTTTATCAAGTGCTCGGCTCCTCAACTTGAGCCTCTCCAAAACAACCTGCCCTTGTGAGGCAGTGAGCACATGTTCCGAGACGATACTCGGTCCCGGAACCGCGACCTTTCGGACCCCACTGGTCCCCGCCTTATTATCATCGACCCCCCCATTCCCCGGTTTTTTGAAATTTGAACAATCCATACTTGTTCCCACGAGAAGGTCGGAAATAAATGTCGCCCCTGGCAGAGCCGCCATGCCAGGGGAAGGCAGATACACCCGGGGGGCGCCAGTATCCCCGGGGTTGGTCGCTCGAGACCGGTGCACCCACCGGCCACGCCCAGCCGCGAGGACTGGACGTGCCCCCTCGCCGCGTACCGCAGCTTGAGGCTAGGGACTTTTTTATAGAGGTTTATCCCCTCGCGGGCCGGCCAATGAAGGCAAGCCCCCCGCTCCGGCGAAACATGACCACCGGTTTACGGTATTACGACAGGGGTCACACCACCCCTGCCGAGCTATGGGATCCCGGGGACGCAACTCCCCGTATCACGACCAGAACTGGCCGTGACCCCTGGGATGGAGGCCCGCATCCGCCGTTTTCACCCCTCCGCTCCGAGCCTTACCGGCAAGGGAGGCCCCGCCAGGATCCGAAGATCCCACCGGCATCGCCTCGGAGCATCACGGAGGCTACTTGGTATCAACGGAACCCCCGAAAGCCAGAGCCCCGTTAGTCACCGGATGACTCCGGTGTCCAGGTTCCACCACGAGGAGGTGGGGATGGCACATGTTGTTGCAGCTGCAACAACTTCTAGAACCCAACCTAACCTAACCTAACCTTTTTTTTTTTTTTTTTTTTTTTTTTTTTTTTACGTGGGGAAATCCATCATGGATACCCCGGAGCTGGGGAAGCTCCGGGGTTATGCCGGACTCTTACCGGCTAAAACCCCACGGTGGCCATCCCTGCACTACCGGGGAGGGTCTGGGATCTCTTGCGAACAACAACCAGACCCTCCCCGTGCAAGGGCGCCAGAAGGGCGCCCGCTTCCCAAAAGTTGGAGGGCTCAGCCTCCCCTACCCGCTAAAGACGGCGATGTCGGGGCCACGCCGACATCGCCGACCATCCCGGGCCGCGTGCAATGCATCGGCGAACCCCCATTCGCCGATGCTGCAGCCCCGGCGACCGCCTCGCCTTGAAGTACTCGAGTGGAGCGGTGCTCAAACACTCGGCGAGACGGCCGCCCTCCACCACCGTAGCTCGGGCCCCGGGTGCGCTACTACCCGTACCGCGGCAACAGATGGTCGGTTGCCGCGGCCCCTGGGGGATGATGTCTCCCGGAAAAGGGGAGACATATCGGGGCAGGTCTACTCCTTCGGAGAAGGAGCAGCCCCACCCCGATCAGGCGCAGCCGCCTGCCCCTTGGGCACCTTAGTGCCAGCCCTAGAGGGCTCCCCACGCCCGCCCTTTCAGACGGGCGGCTTACAGGCCGAGCTGCCCAAGCGGTGCCCGGACGGCAGACCCAAGTCCGCGCAAAGCGGACAATTGGGCGCCGCCGCCGGACACCTGGCCGCCTTGTGGCCTGCAGCGCCACACCGATAGCACAAAGTGCTACGGTCCTCGTCGGCAGTGCACCGCGCCCGCACGTGACCGTGCTGGAGGCAGCGGTAGCACTGCAACGGCCGGGGCTTGAGCAGCTCGACCCGAGCTGTTGCCCACCCCACCCGTATCCTATCCCCCTTGGCGAAAAGTTTTTTCGCCCCCGCGAGTGGGCACCTTGCCCACACGGTGCCCAATGGGCCGGATCGCCGGATGGTACCGACCACGATCCGGTCCATGGGGCACCCGCCCTCCCTCGACAAGGCCGCCTTCACCTCGATGGCGCGGACCGAGTCCTCAAGGCCGACCACCCTCAGCTCAACGAGCTTCATCGGGCGGCCGACCTTGAGGCCCTTCGGCTCCAACACCTCGGTGAGGCGATAGGCCAGTTGGTCGGCCTTTTCCGCCCTCCCTTCTCCCTCAACCTCCAGGATGAGGGCCCCCGTCTTTGCCCGCTTGGGCCTGACCGCCTCGATGCCCAGCTGATCGAGAGCAAAGGCGTTACGCGCCGCCAACATTGCGTTTGTCAGCGTCTGGGTGCACCCAGGCGGGACGGTGATAGTCACCGCCTCCGACCTGGGAAGCTTGCCCAGACGCACAACCCCCTTCTTTTTATCGGGGACGGAGCCGGCCTTTGCGGCCGACTTCTTCCCCTTACCCTTCTTCTTCTTCGAGGAGGAAGAGGGTGGGACCGGGGCAGAAGTGGGAGCCTTGCGGCCCACCACCTCCGCCCAGGAGTCCCCACCCCCGGACTGAGCCTGCACAGCAGACCCAGCCGAGGGAGGGACCTCGGTCACCCCCCTATTTCCCCTCTTACCCCGCCCCTTTTTCCCGGCTTTCGCCGGGCGAGGGGTGGCCGACGGCGGTTGGTCGGGCTGAGCGGCGCGGGGAGTACCCGCGCCGTCCCCCCTAACCTCCCCCAACGAACCACCCCCCAACACCAATCCGGAGGCGGGACCCGCCGCTCCCAGGTTGAGGTTCAACTCACCCCTGAGAGCGGCGAATCTCGCCTCCATCATATCTCCCACACGGGAGATAATCTCCTCTACGTCCACGCCGCCAGCGGCCGGACCCGTACCCGGGGAGGACCTGCCTCCCCGTGCTCCCCTGATAGGAGGAGATGTTCCCCTTGGAGGCTCAACCTCCATTTGGGATTGCTCCCGACTGGCAGAATCCAGCTGCCTCTTCAGCCTTCCTACCTCTCGCTTGAGGTCTTCCAGTTCGGAGGAGAGCCTTTCGTTGGCCTCCTCCAACTCCTGGACACGCCCATCCCGATGTGTGCGCTGGATCGCCTCAAGTCCAGCAAGCCTAAGGGCCTGTGCGCTCTCCCGGAGGCGATGCACAAATTTGCCGCTCAAATTTTTTGAGGAGCCGGCCACACGCTCGACCTCCTTCGCATGCTCCAAAATGAGAGCACCGAGGTCGGGCGTCGGCCGGTTCCTCATTTCCTCCCTCACCTCCCGCTCATTCGGGAGAGGCTTAGCGCCTTTGCTTGGAGGCGGAGGAGTCCGGGAGGGGTCGGATCGCTCCAACTCCCTCCGGACTGCCTCCTCCTCCCGGCAAAGCTCCATATAGGCGCGCTTCGCCTCCGCCAATCCCACGTACTCCCCTGTAGTAGGGGGCCTGCCCCTTTTCCTCACTACAGGAGGCTCCATCCGACACGAGAAGGATGTGTCCGAATACCCCTCCTCGTCGTCGGAATCCATCCCGAGCGACCAGCGACCAGCGCTGCCCGCCGCGAGATCCCTCACGTGGCCGACCAGCGGCCTTGAAGAAGTCCCCCCATCCCCAGAGGAGCCAGTAGCTCTAGACGCCGTGGCCTGGCCCTCCACCACGGACGTCCCACGGTTGCCGGATGACGACGCAGCCGGGCCCGCTTGACCACCCGAAACTGCGCCGGTACTGGAGGTTCCGAGGCCTCCTGCACCGTAAGTTTTCCTTCCTTTATTACGTAAATCCATAATTGTTATTTATAAACTCCCCCCTAACGTGCCGAAGTCGTCAACCGAAGTCCCGTCCCGCACCGCTTCCACCTTCTCACCTCTCAACTCCGGGCCTTACCGGCAAGGGAGGCCCTGCCAGGATCCGAAGATCCCGCCGGCATCGCCCCGGAGCATCACTGAGGCTACCTCAGCTTCCGCGATGCACCCTTTTAGTCGCCTCTTACGACAGGCAGGGTATACCCTGGGTGTATTCTGACCCGCACCCAGACGGGGAAACCTAACCTAACCTTTTTTTTTTTTTTTTTTTTACGTGGGGAAATCCATCATGGATACCCCGGAGCTGGGGAAGCTCCGGGGTTATGCCGGACTCTTACCGGCTAAAACCCCACGGTGGCCATCCCTGCACTACCGGGGAGAGTCTGGGATCTCTTGCGAACAACAACCAGACCCTCCCCGTGCAAGGGCGCCAGAAGGGCGCCCGCTTCCCAAAAGTTGGAGGGCTGAGCCTCCCCTACCCAGCTAAAGACGGCGATGTCGGGGCCACGCCGACATCGCCGACCATCCCGGGCCGCGTGCAATGCATCGGCGAACCCCCATTCGCCGATGCTGCAGCCCCGGCGACCGCCTCGCCTTGAAGTACTCGAGTGGAGCGGTGCTCAAACACTCGGCGAGGCGGCCGCCCTCCTCCACCGTAGCTCGGGCCCCGGGTGCGCTACTACCCGTACCGCGGCAACAGGTGGTCGGTTGCCGCGGCCCCTGGGGGATGATGTCTCCCGGGAAAGGGAGACATATCGGGGTGAGTTTACTCCTTCGGTGAAGGAGCAGCCCCACCCCGATCAGGCGCAACCGCCTGCCCCTTGGGCACCGTAGTGCCGGCCCTCGAAGGCCCCCCACGCCCGCCCTTTCGGACGGGCGGCTTACAGGCCGAGCTGCCCAAGCGGTGCCCGGACGGCAGACCCAAGTCCGCGCAGAGCGGACAGTTGGGCGCCGCCGCCGGACACCCGGCCGCCTTGTGGCCTGCAGCGCCACACCGGTAGCACAACGTGCTACGGTCCTCGTCGGCAGTGCACCGCGCCCGCACGTGACCGTGCTGGAGGCAGCGGTAGCACTGCAACGGCCGGGGCTTGAGCAGCTCGACCCGAGCTGTTGCCCACCCCACCCGTATCCTATCCCCCTTGGCGAAAAGCTTCTTCGCCCCCGCGAGTGGGCACCTTGCCCACACGGTGCCCAATGGGCCGGATCGCTGGATGGTACCAACCACGATCCGGTCCATTGGGCACCCACCCTCCCTCGACAGAGCCGCCTTGACTTCTATAGCCCGGACGGAGTCCTCAAGGCCGACCACCCTCAGCTCAACGAGCTTCATTGGGCGGCCGACCTTGAGGCCCTTCGGCTCTAACACCTCCGACAGGCGGTAGGCGAGTTCATCCGCCTTCTCTGCCCTCCCCTCGCCCTCCACCTCAAGAATGAGGGCTCCAGTTTTCGCCCGCTTGGGCCTCACGGCCTCAATGCCCAGCTCATCAAGAGCGAAGGCATTTCTAGCCACCAACATTGCGTTGGTGAGCGTCTGGGAGCACCCAGGCGGGACGGTGATCGTCACCGCCTCCGATCTGGGAAGCCTACCCAGACGCACACCAACATTTTTCCTCGCGGGGCCGGAGTCGGCCTTCCCGGCCGGCTTCTTCCCCTTCACCTTCCTCTTCTTCGAGGAGGAAGAGGGTGGGACCGGGGCAGAAGTGGGAGTCTTACGACCCACCACCTCCGCCCAGGAGTCCCCACCCCCGGACTGAGCCCGCACTGCAGACTCAACCGAGGGAGGGACACTGGTCACCCCCCTATTCCCCCTCTTGCCCCTCCTCTTTTTCCCGGCTTTCGCCGGGCGAGAGGTGGCCGACGGTGGTTGGTCGGGCTGGGCGGCACGGGGAGTACCCGCACCGTCCCCCCTAACCTCCCCCAACGAATCACCCCTCAACTCCAATCCGGAGGCGGGACCCGCCGCTCCCAGGGTGTGGTTCAACTCACCCCTGAGAGCGGCGAATCTCGCCTCCATCATATCTCCCACTCGGGAGATTATAGTCTCCACGTCCACGCCGCCAGCGGCGGGACCCGTACTCGGGGAGGACCTGCCTCCCCGCTCCCCCGTCATGGGCGGAGATACGCCCCTCGGAGGCTCCACCTCCATTCGGGATTGCTCCCGAGTGGCAGACTCGAGCTGACGTCTGAGTCTGCCCACCTCCCTCCTTAAATCTTCGAGTTCGGAGGAGAGCCTACCATTGGCTTCCTCCAACTCTTTTACTCTCCCGTCCCTTTGTGTGCGCAGGATTGCCTCAAGTCCGGCTAACCTGAGGGCCTGCGCACTCTCCCGCAGGCGGTGAACAAACCTGCCGCTTAGGTTCTTCGAGGAGCCGGCCACGCGCTCGACCTCCTCCGAGTGCTCCAAGATAAGAGCACCGAGGTCGGGCGTCGGCCGGTGCCTCATTTGCTCCCGCACCTCCCTCTCATCGGGCAGCGGTTTAGCGCTCTTACTAGGAGGCGGAGGGGCCCGGGAGGGGTCGGATCGCTCCAACTCC
Organism: Xylocopa violacea; assembly: GCA_963969225.1. NCBI lineage: Eukaryota > Metazoa > Arthropoda > Insecta > Hymenoptera > Apidae > Xylocopa > Xylocopa violacea. The sequence goes on from CAXAJV010000051.1 coordinate 252,693, forward strand.
CTCCGGACCGCCTCCTCCTCCCGGCAGAGCTCCATGTACGCCCGCTTCGCCTCAGCGAGCCCGACGTACTCCCCTGTAGTAGGGGGCCTGCCCCTCTTCCTCACCACCGGTGGCTCCAACCGACACGAGAAGGAGGTATCGGAATACCCCTCCTCGTCGTCGGAGTCCATCCCGCCCAAGGACCAGCGACCAGCGCTGCCCGCCGCGAGATCCCTTACGTGGCCGACCAGCGGCCTCGAAGTAGTCCCCCCATCCCCAGAGGTGCCAGTAGCACTAGACGCCGTGGCCTGGCCCTCCACCACGGACGTCTCACGGTTGCCGGATGACGACGCAGCCGGGCCCGCTTGACCACCCGAAACTGCGCCGGTACTGGAGGTTCCGAGGCCTCCTGCACCGTAAGTTTTCTTCCCCTTAGTACGTAATTCCATGTTTGGTATATAAAACTCCTCCCCTAACTTGCCGAAGTCGTCAAACGAAGTCCCATCCCGCACCGCTTCCACCTTCTCACCTCTCAACTCCGGGCCTTACCGGCAAGGGAGGCCCTGCCAGGATCCGAAGATCCCGCCGGCATCGCCCCGGAGCATCACTGAGGCTACCTCAGCTTCCGCGATGCACCCTTTTAGTCGCCTCTTACGACAGGCAGGGTATACCCTGGGTGTATTCTGACCCGCACCCAGACGGGGTAACCTAACCTTTTTTTTTTTTTTTTTTTACGTGGGGAAATCCATCATGGATACCCCGGAGCTGGGGAAGCTCCGGGGTTATGCCGGACTCTTACCGGCTAAAACCCCACGGTGGCCATCCCTGCACTACCGGGGAGGGTCTGGGATCTCTTGCGAACAACAACCAGACCCTCCCCGTGCAAGGGCGCCAGAAGGGCGCCCGCTTCCCAAAAGTTGGAGGGCATAGCCTCCCCTACCCATCTAAAGACGGCGATGTCGGGGCCACGCCGACATCGCCGACCATCCCGGGCCGCGTGCAATGCATCGGCGAATCCCCATTCACCGATGCTGCAGCCCCGGCGACCGCCTCGCCTTGAAGTACTCGAGTGGAGCGGTGCTCAAACACTCGGCGAGACGGCCGCCCTCCACCACCGTAGCTCGGGCCCCGGGTGCGCTACTACCCGTACCGCGGCAACAGATGGTCGGTTGCCGCGGCCCCTGGGGGATGATGTCTCCCGGGAAAGGGAGACATATCGGGGTGAGTTTACTCCTTCGGAGAAGGAGCAGCCCCACCCCGATCAGGCGCAACCGCCTGCCCCTTGGGCACCTTAGTGCCGGCCCTCGAGGGCCCCCCACGCCCGCCCTTTCGGACGGGCGGCTTACAGGCCGAGCTGCCCAAGCGGTGCCCGGACGGCAGACCCAAGTCCGCGCAAAGCGGACAATTGGGCGCCGCCGCCGGACACCCGGCCGCCTTGTGGCCTGCAGCGCCACACCGATAGCACAAAGTGCTACGGTCCTCGTCGGCAGTGCACCGCGCCCGCACGTGACCGTGCTGGAGGCAGCGGTAGCACTGCAACGGCCGGGGCTTGAGCAGCTCGACCCGAGCTGTTGCCCACCCCACCCGTATCCTATCCCCCTTGGCGAAAAGTTTTTTCGCCCCCGCGAGTGGGCACCTTGCCCACACGGTGCCCAATGGGCCGGATCGCCGGATGGTACCGACCACGATCCGGTCCATGGGGCACCCACCCTCCCTCGATAGAGCCGCCTTTACTTCTATCGCCCGGACGGAGTCCTCAAGCCCGACCACCCTCAGCTCAACGAGCTTCATTGGGCGGCCGACCTTGAGGCCCTTCGGCTCCAAAACCTCTGTAAGGCGAATGGCGAGATTATCCGCCTTTTCCGCCCTCCCCTCGCCGTCCACCTCAAGAATGAGGGCACCGGTCTTGGCTCGCTTGGGCCTCACCGCCTCGATGCCTAGCTCGTCCAGAGCAAAGGCGTTACGCGCCACCAACATAGCGTTGGTGAGCGTCTGGTTGCACCCAGGCGGGACGGTGATAGTCACCGCCTCCGACCTGGGAAGCCTACCCAGACGCCCACCACCTTTCCTCTTTTCGGGGCCGGAGCCGGCCTTCGCGGCCGACTTCTTCCCCTTTCCATTCTTCTTCTTCGAGGAGGAAGAGGGAGGGACCGGGGTAGAGGTGGGAGTCTTACGACCCACCACCTCCGCCCAGGAGTCCCCACCCCCGGACTGGGCCCGCACAGCAGACTCAGCCGGAGGAGGGACATTACTCACCCCCCTAGTCCCCCTCTTACCCCTTCCCTTTTTCCCGGCTTTCGCCGGGCGAGGAGTGGCCGACGGTGGTTGGTCGGGCTGGGCAGCACGGGGAGTACCCGCGCCGTCCCCCCTGACCTCCCCCAACGAACCACCCCCCAACACCAATCCGGAGGCGGGACCCGCCGCTCCCAGTGTGAGGTTTAACTCACCCCTGAGCGCGGCGAATCTCGCCTCCATCATCTCTCCCACTCGGGAGATAATCATCTCCACGTCCACGCCGCCAGCGGCTGGACCCGTACTCGGGGAGGACCTGCCTCCCCGTGCCCCCGTGATAGGAGGAGATTTCCCCCTGGGAGGCTCCACCTCCATGCGGGATTCCTCCCGTGTGGCAGACTCAAGCTGCCGCCTGAGCCTAGCCACCTCCCTCTTAAGTCCATCGAGCTCGGAGGAGAGCCTGACGTTGGCTTCCTCGAGCTCTTTAACTCTCCCGTCCCTCTCCGTTCGCTGTATCGCCTCGAGTCCCGCAAGCCTAAGGGCCTGGGCACTTTCCCGAAGGCGATGTACGAATCTCCCACTTAGATTTTTGGAGGAGCCGGCCACACGCTCGACCTCCTTAGCGTGCTCCAAGATGAGAGCACCGAGGTCGGGCGTCGGCCTGCTCCTCATTTCCTCCCGTACTTCCCGCTCATTCGGGAGAGGCTTAGCAGCCTTACTAGGAGGCGGAGGGGTCCGGGAGGGATCGGATCGCTCCAACTCCCTCCGGACCGCCTCCTCCTCCCGGCAGAGCTCCATGTAGGCTCGCTTAGCCTCCGCCAGCCCGACATACTCCCCGGTTGTTGGGGGCCTGCCCCTCTTCCGTACTACACCGGATGGTTGCTCCAACTGGCACGAGAAAGAGCTGTCTGACAACCCCTCCTCGTCGTCAGAGTCCATCCCCAGCGACCAGCGTCCAGCGCTGCCCGCCGCTAAGTCTTTGACGAGACCGGCCAGCGGCCTCGCAAAAGTCCCCCCAGCCCCAGAGGAACCAGTAGCCTTAGACGCCGTGGCCTGGCCCTCCACCACGGACGTCCCACGGTTGCCAGATGACGACGCAGCCGGGCCCGCTTGACCACCCGAAACTGCGCCGGTACTGGAGGTTCCGAGGCCTCCTGCACCGTAAGATCTCTTCCCTTTGTTGCGTGTATCCATGATTGATATATGTATTCCACCCCCAACGTGCCCGAGTCGTTACCGAAAAGCCCGTCCCGCACCGATTCCACCTTCTCACCTCTCAACTCCGGGCCTTACCGGCAAGGGAGGCCCTGCCAGGATCCGAAGATCCCGCCGGCATCGCCCCGGAGCATCACTGAGGCTACCTCAGCTTCCGCGATGCACCCTTTTAGTCGCCTCTTACGACAGGCAGGGTATACCCTGGGTGTATTCTGACCCGCACCCAGACGGGGAGGGGTAACCTAACCTAACCTTTTTTTTTTTTTTTTTTTTTTTTTTTACGTGGGGAAATCCATCATGGATACCCCGGAGCTGGGGAAGCTCCGGGGTTATGCCGGACTCTTACCGGCTAAAACCCCACGGTGGCCATCCCTGCACTACCGGGGAGGGTCTGGGATCTCTTGCGAACAACAACCAGACCCTCCCCGTGCAAGGGCGCCAGAAGGGCGCCCGCTTCCCAAAAGTTGGAGGGCTGAGCCTCCCCTACCCAGCTAAAGACGGCGATGTCGGGGCCACGCCGACATCGCCGACCGTCCCGGGCCGCGTGCAATGCATCGGCGAACCCCCATTCGCCGATGCTGCAGCCCCGGCGACCGGCTCGCCTTGAAGTACTCGAGTGGAGCGGTGCTCAAACACTCGGCGAGACGGCCGCCCTCCACCACCACAGCTCGGGCCCCGGGTGCGCTACTACCCGTACCGCGGCAACAGATGGTCGGTTGCCGCGGCCCCTGGGGGATGATGTCTCCCGGGAAAGGGAGACATATCGGGGCAGGTCTACTCCTTCGGAGAAGGAGCAGCCCCACCCCGATCAGGCGCAACCGCCTGCCCCTTGGGCACCTTAGTGCCTGCCCTAGAGGGCTCCCCACGCCCGCCCTTTCGGACGGGCGGCTTACAGGCCGAGCTGCCCAAGCGGTGCCCGGACGGCAGACCCAAATCCGCACAAAGCGGACAGTTGGGCGCCGCCGCCGGACACCCGGCCGCCTTGTGGCCTGCAGCGCCACACCGGTAGCACAGAGTGCTACGGTCCTCGTCGGCAGTGCACCGCGCCCGCACGTGACCGTGCTGGAGGCAGCGGTAGCACTGCAACGGCCGGGGCTTGAGCAGCTCGACCCGAGCTGTAGCCCACCCTACCCTTATGCGATCCCCCTTGGCGAAGAGCTTCTTAGCCCCAGCCAATGGGCATCGCGCCCACACGGTGCCCAATGGGCCGGATCGCCGGATGGTACCGACCACGATCCGGTCCATGGGGCACCCACCCTCCCTCGAGAGAGCCGCCTTCACTTCAATGGCCCGGACGGAGTCCTCAAGGCCGACCACCCTCAGCTCAACGAGCTTCATTGGGCGGCCGACCTTGAGGCCCCTAGGCTCCAAAACCTCTGTAAGGCGAATGGCGAGATTGTCCGCCTTTTCCGCCCTCCCCTCGCCGTCCACCTCAAGAATGAGGGCACCGGTCTTGGCCCGCTTGGGCCTCACGGCCTCGATACCCAGCTCATCAAGAGCGAAGGCATTACGCGCCACCAACATAGCGTTGGTGAGCGTCTGGGTGCACCCAGGCGGGACGGTGATGGTCACCGCCTCCGACCTGGGAAGCCTACCCAGACGCACACCAACGTTTTTCTTCGCGGGGCCGGAGTCGGCCTTCGCGGCCGACTTCTTCCCCTTCTTCTTCTTCCCCTTATTCTCCTTCGAGGAGGAAGAGGGGGGGACCGGGGCAGAAGTGGGAGTCTTACGACCCACCACCTCCGCCCAGGAGTCCCCACCCCCGGACTGGGCCCGCACAGCAGACTCAGCCGGAGGAGGGACATTACTCACCCCCCTAGTCCCCCTCTTGCCCCTTCCCTTTTTCCCGGCTTTCGCCGGGCGAGAGGTGGCCGACGGTGGTTGGTCGGGCTGGGCGGCACGGGGAGTACCCGCGCCGTCCCCCCTAACCTCCCCCAACGAACCACCCCCCAACACCAAACCGGAGGCGGGACCCGCCGCTCCCAGGGTGAGGTTCAACTCACCCCTGAGAGCGGCGAATCTCGCCTCCATCATCTCTCCCACTCGGGAGATAATCTTCTCCACGTCCACGCCGCCAGCGGCGGGACCCGTACTCGGGGAGGACCTGCCTCCCCGTGCCCCCGTCATAGGCGGAGATATAACTCTCGGAGGCTCTACCTCCATGCGGGATTCATCCCGGCTGGCAGACTCCAGCTGCCTCTTAAGCCTGCCGACTTCTCGTCTGAGGTCCTCGAGTTCGGAGGAGAGCCGTTCGTTCGCCTCCTCCAACTCCTGGACCCGACCATCCCGATGCGTCCGCTGGATCGCCTCAAGTCCCGCAAGCCTAAGGGCCTGGGCGCTTTCCCTGAGGCGATGGACGAACCGCCCACTCAAATTTTTGGAGGAGCCTGCCACACGCTCGACCTCCTTAGCGTGCTCCAAAATGAGAGCACCGAGGTCGGGCGTCGGCCGGCTCCTCATTTCCTCCCTCACCTCCCGCTCATTCGGGAGAGGCTTAGCGGCCTTACTAGGAGGCGGAGGGGTCCGGGAGGGATCGGATCGCTCCAACTCCCTCCGGACCGCCTCCTCCTCCCGGCAGAGCTCCATATAGGCTCGCTTAGCCTCCGCCAGCCCCACATACTCCCCTGTTGTAGGGGGCCTGCCCCTCTTCCTTACGACAGGAGGCTCCAACCGACACGAGAAGGATGTATCGGAATACCCCTCCTCGTCGTCGGAGTCCATCCCACCCAACGACCAGCGACCAGCGCTGTCCGCTGCTAAGTCCCGTACGAGGCCGGCCAGCGGCCTCGCAAAAGTCCCCCCAGCCCCAGTGGAACCAGTAGCCTCAAACGCCGTGGCCTGGCCCTCCACCACGGACGTCCCACGGTTGCCAGATGACGACGCAGCCGGGCCCGCTTGACCACCCGAGACTGCGCCGGTACTGGAGGTTCCGAGGCCTCCTGCACCGTAAGTTTTCCTTTCCTTATTGCGTAATTCCATATTTGATATAAAATTCCTCCCCCAACGTGCCCTAGTCGTCACCGAAAAAGCCCGTCCCGCACCGCTTCCACCTTCTCACCTCTCAACTCCGGGCCTTACCGGCAAGGGAGGCCCTGCCAGGATCCGAAGATCCCGCCGGCATCGCCCCGGAGCATCACTGAGGCTACCTCAGCTTCCGCGATGCACCCTTTTAGTCGCCTCTTACGACAGGCAGGGTATACCCTGGGTGTATTCTGACCCGCACCCAGACGGGGAACCTAACCTAACCTTTTTTTTTTTTTTTTTTTTTACGTGGGGAAATCCATCATGGATACCCCGGAGCTGGGGAAGCTCCGGGGTTATGCCGGACTCTTACCGGCTAAAACCCCACGGTGGCCATCCCTGCACTACCGGGGAGAGTCTGGGATCTCTTGCGAACAACAACCAGACCCTCCCCGTGCAAGGGCGCCAGAAGGGCGCCCGCTTCCCAAAAGTTGGAGGGCTGAGCCTCCCCTACCCAGCTAAAGACGGCGATGTCGGGGCCACGCCGACATCGCCGGCCATCCCGGGCCGCGTGCAATGCATCGACGAATCCCCATTCACCGATGCTGCAGCCCCGGCGACCGCCTCGCCTTGAAGTACTCGAGTGGAGCGGTGCTCAAACACTCGGCGAGGTGGCCGCCCTCCACCACCGTAGCTCGGGCCCCGGGTGCGCTACTACCCGTACCGCGGCAACAGATGGTCGGTTGCCGCGGCCCCTGGGGGATGATGTCTCCCGGGAAAGGGAGACATATCGGGGAAGGTCTACTCCTTCGTAGAAGGAGCAGCCCCACCCCGATCAGGCGCAACGGCCTGCCCCTTGGGCACCGAAGTGCCGGCCCTCGAGGGCCCCCCACGCCCGCCCTTGCGGACGGGCGGCTTACAGGCCGAGCTGCCCAAGCGATGCCCGGTCGGCAGACCCAAGTCCGCGCAAAGCGGACAATTGGGCGCCGCCGCCGGACACCCGGCCGCCTTGTGGCCTGCAGCGCCACACCGATAGCACAAAGTGCTACGGTCCTCGTCGGCAGTGCACCGCGCCCGCACGTGACCGTGCTGGAGGCAGCGGTAGCACTGCAACGGCCGGGGCTTGAGCAGCTCGACCCGAGCTGTTGCCCACCCTACCCTTATGCGATCCCCCTTGGCGAAGAGCTTCTTAGCCCCAGCCAATGGGCATCGCGCCCACACGGTGCCCAATGGGCCGGATCGCCGGATGGTACCGACCACGATCCGGTCCATTGGGCACCCGCCCTCCCTAGAAAGAGCCGCCTTCACCTCTATGGCCCTCACGGAGTCCTCAAGCCCGACCACCCTCAGCTCTACGAGCTTCATTGGGCGGCCGACCTTGAGGCCCCTGGGCTCCAACACCTCTGTGAGGCGGTAAGCCAGCTGGTCGGCTTTTTCCGCCCTCCCCTCGCCCTCAACCTCTAGTATGAGGGCCCCGGTCTTGGCCCGCTTGGGCTTCACGGCCTCAATGCCCAGCTCATCAAGAGCGAAGGCGTTTCTCGCCACCAACATTGCGTTGGTGAGCGTCTGGTTGCACCCAGGCGGGACGGTGATGGTCACCGCCTCCGACCTGGGTAGCCTACCCAGACGCCCACCACCTTTCCTCTTTTCGGGGCCGGAGCCGGCCTTCCCGGCCGACTTCTTCCCCTTCACCTTCCTCTTCTTCGAGGAGGAATAGGGTGGGACCGGGGCAGAAGTGGGAGTCTTACGACCCGCCACCTCCGCCCAGGAGTCCCCGCCCCCGGACTGAGCCCGCACAGCAGACCCAGCCGGAGGAGGGACCTCGGTCACCCCCCTCTTCACCCTCTTACCCCGTCCCTTTTTCCCGGCTTTCGCCGGGCGAGTGGTGGCCGACGGCGGTTGGTCGGGCTGGGCAGCGCGGGGAGTCCCCCCGCTGTCCCCCCTAACCTCCACCAAAGAGCCACCCCCCAACTCTAATCCGGGGGCGGGACCCGCCGCTCCCAGGGTGAGGTTCAACTCCCCTCTGAGGGCGGCGAATCTCGCCTCCATCATCTCTCCCACTCGGGAGATAATCACCTCCACGTCCACGCCGCCAGCGGCTGGACCCGTACCCGGGGAGGACCTGCCTCCCCGTGCCCCCGTGATAGGGGGTGATGTTCCCCTGGAAGGCTGTACCTCCATTCCGGACTCCTCCCGTGTACCAGACTCAAGCTGACGCCTGAGCCTGCCCACCTCCCTCCTTAAATCCTCGAGCTCGGAGGAGAGCCTATCATTGGCCTCCTCGAGCTCTTTCACACGCCCTTCCCTCTCTGTACGCTGGATTGCCTCCAACCCAGCCAGCCTCAGAGCCTGCGCACTTTCCCGCAGGAGATGCACGAATCGGCCGCTCAGATTTTTCGATGAGCCGGCCACCCGCTCGACCTCTTTAGAATGCTTTAAAATTAGGGCACCAAGGTCGGGCGTCGGACGGTGCCTCATCGCCTCCCTCACCTCCCTCTCATTGGGGAGCGGCTTAGCGCCTTTGCTAGGAGGCGGAGGAGTCCGGGAGGGGTCGGATCGCTCCAACTCCCTCCGGACCGCCTCCTCCTCCCGGCAAAGTTCCATATAGGCGCGCTTCGCCTCCGCCAATCCAACATACTCTCCTGTTGTAGGGGGCCTGCCCCTTTTCCTCACAACAGGAGGCTCCATCCGACACGAGTACGAGGTGTCCGAATAACACTCCTCGTCGTCAGAATCCATTCCAAGCGACCAGCGACCAGCGCTGCCCGCCGCTAAATCCTTCACGAGGCCGGCCAGCGGCCTCGCAGGATTCCCCCCAGCCCCAGAGGAGCCAGTAGCCTTAAACGCCGTGGCCTGGCCCTCCACCACGGACGTCCCACGGTTGCCGGATGACGACGCAGCCGGGCCCGCTTGACCACCCGAAACTGCGCCGGTACTGGAGGATCCGAGGCCTCCTGCACCGTAAGTTTTCCTGTCCTTCGTTCGTAATTCCATAGTTTGTATAAAATGAAAGTCCTCCCCAAACGTGCCCAAGTCGTCAACAAGAAGTCCCGTCCAGCACCGCTTCCACCTTCTCACCCCTCAACTCCGGGCCTTACCGGCAAGGGAGGCCCTGCCAGGATCCGAAGATCCCGCCGGCATCGCCCCGGAGCATCACTGAGGCTACCTCAGCTTCCGCGATGCACCCTTTTAGTCGCCTCTTACGACAGGCAGGGTATACCCTGGGTGTATTCTGACCCGCACCCAGACGGGGCAACCTAACCTAACCTAACCTAACCTTTTTTTTTTTTTTTTTTTTTTTTTTTTTTTTTTTTTACGTGGGGAAATCCATCATGGATACCCCGGAGTCCTGGGGGGGACTCCGGGGTTATGCCGGACTCTTACCGGCTAAAACCCCACGGTGGCCTACTTCTGCGCTTCTGGGGGTGAACCGGGATCTCAAAATGAACACAACCGGTTCACCCCCAGCGCCTGAGCCGCCCATGACGCACTTATTCAACGCAAGTGCGTCATGGGCGGCCCCCAACACACGGAGTTATACTCCGCAGCGACTCCAGGGCCACACTGGAGCCGCCGCCGCCACGGGAGGAGTTGCGTGCAATGACCATGACGGGCCCCCACCCGTCACGGTCTGCAACTCCCCCCAGGACGGCTCCCCGCGCAAAGACTTGGGGCATGATCACCCGAAGGTGATCTTCCCCGCGCGGGGAGTCGTCCGTCCACCCAAGTCCATGGATGGACTTGATCGCGAAGTCGGGACCCCGGGTGCGCGAGTACCCGTACCGTGGCTGACGGATGGTCGGTCAGCCACGGCCCCTGGGGCTAACGGTTGAGGGGGGTTTTTACACCCCCCCGAACCGCTAAGGTGGACGGCGATTGCGCCGTCGACGCCGAGTCGGGTCGCGGAGTTCGCGCTCCCGCTCGGCGTCCTCCTTAACTCTCATGACGGCCTCACAAAAGGCCGTCATCGCCCGCCAGGACCTGTCATTCCCTACCATCCGCTGGATTACGGATGGTAGAGACAGGTCCTGGCCCACTATTTCCCGGAGATCACGACGCAGCATCTCCCACGCTGGACACCACTCCAGCGTGTGCTGCGCCGTGTCCCCGGGACTGCCACAATGGTGGCATGCCCCCGTGACTTCCCTGCCGATCCGACGCAGGTACTCACCGAAGCATCCGTGCCCGGTGAGCACCTGCGTGGTCCGGAAGGTAAGCCGGCCATGGCTACGGTCTGCCCATCTTGACAGGACGGGCAAAACCGCCCCGACGGTCCTATGACTTCCGTGGCGGGAATTAAGTTGTTCCCGCCACGTATTGAAGACCGACCGCCGGGCTTGAAGCCTGAGCGTCACCCTCGGTAACTCTGGCGGGGCAGAGTCATCCCGGCGGTGGGTTTGCCTATAAACAAAGGCGTCCCCAGCCGCCAGGAGCTCTAAGGGTGGAAGCCCCGCCAGAGTTGTCGCCGTCTCGTAGGACACCGTGCGGTATCCCCGGATAACCCTGATGGCCAGCCGCCGCCACACACGACGCAGCAAAGTTATGCTGCGTCGACTGGCCATCAGGGCATCCGCCCAAACAGGGGCCCCATACAGGGCCATACTCCGCACGATGCCCGCATAGAGGCGGCGAACCCTCTCGTCTGGACCCCCCAAGTTGGGCAGGAGACGGCCAAGACTGGCCGCCGCCCGTTCCAACCGGGGAGCCAGGAGCGAGAAGTGACGCTCAAAACTCCAAGAGCCGTCCAGGTGGAGACCGAGATACTTAATCCCGTCTACCACCTGGATGCCGACATTATCTATCCGGACCAAAGTCTGGGCTAATGGCTGTCCCTCACAAGAACGGAGGCGGTGGTTATGGTCGAGGAACCACATTGCCTCCGTCTTGTGAGGCGCCAGTTCGAGGCCCAGACTTCGGACCCGGGAAGCCACGAGGGCAAGTCCCATCTCGGCGCGCCGGACTATCCTCCCCGGTGTGCTCCCGCAGGCAATCAGCATCGTATCGTCTGCATAGCAGACGATGCTGACGCCTGCGGGGAGGAGGATACGCAAAGCCGCGTCATACCCCAAGTTCCATAACAATGGTCCTAGAACGGACCCTTGAGGTATGCCGCGACTTGTCTCCCTCAGGTGTTTAACACCATACCGACCTAAGTACTTGATGCACCTGCCGCGTAGGTATGACCCGATCGCCACCCGCAGGTACTTGGGGACTCGATGAATCTCGAGTCCCCTGCGGATGGCCTCCCAGGAGAGGGTATTAAAGGCATTCACTATATCCAGTGAGATAGCTAGTGCCAACCCTCCCCTGGAAGTAGCCGTGCCCGAGAGGGAGCGGACACGGTCGATGGCATCGACCGTAGACCGCCCCTCCCTGAAGCCGAACTGGCAATCGGCCAGATCGGGTCCAAACCGCGACAGGTGCCTGGAGAGGCGGGAAGTAACGATGCGTTCGTACAACTTCCCGACCTCGTCCAGGAGCACAATAGGCCGGTAGGCGGAGGGAGACTCCGCGTCCCGGCCCTCCTTTCTAAGGAGGACCAGGCGTCCGGTTCGCCACCGAGATGGGAACGTCCCCGTCTTCAAGACGGCGGTAAACAGCCGTCGAAGACGGGGACTGAGGACGCTAAGGGCCATCGCCAACGCGCGGCCGGGGATACCATCAGGACCCGGTGCCGTATTCCGGGCCCTGAGGCGTTTCACAGCCCCGGCCAACTCCTCCTCGGACACCTCCAGCTCGGTGGACCAATCACATTGGTCCACCTGCCCCGGAAAGGCGGCCGGCATGTTTCCAGATGGAAATAGAGTGCCGACCACCCTCCCGAGGAGCTGGGGGTCCATAGTCTCCGTTAGTGGAGGCGCCCATGTTCTAAGTTTGCCAACTGCAAACTTATATGGGCGCCCCCACGGATCCCGATTCAGGGAGCGGAGGAGTCCGTCCCAAGCGTCAGCTTTGGCCCTCCTGATGGCCTGCTGCAGCTGAACCGTCAGATGGCGGTATTCAGCATACAGCAGTGCTGTTCGCGCCTCGTCGCGATGTCTTCTCCGGCGAGACCTCGCGTACTGGCGTCTGGCCGCCGCGCAATTAATGCGCAACTCCGCAATTGCGGCTGACCACCAGTACACGGGTCGCTGAGGCGGAGGCCGAGCACGAGGCATGGCCGTGTCGCAGATTGCGACCATGGCCTCGTGAAACCATTCGGCCTCCGCCTCCACATCAACGACGGACCCAGTCGGCGACTCCGACCAGGTCACGGCGTGAACAGCCGCCATCAGGGCGTCCTCATCCAGGGCTTTAAGCGCCCATCGTCTTTGCGGCTGGTGGGGGCTTGGGCGGCCCGGGGTGGAGACGGAGACCTCTATCCGAATGTACCAATGGTCGGATAGGGTCTCCGTCTGCTCGTCAACGAGCCACCCCGTGACCCGGCGCACGGCACTGGGTGAGGCCCATGATAAGTCAACAGCACTCACCCCTTGGTACCGTACGCACGTGCTGGTCGACCCCCGGTTAAGTAGTCGGAGGTCAAGACCAGCAGCCCAGTCCAACACCGCACTGCCCCTCGCGTCCGTCCTGGGGGAACCCCACGCAGTCGCGTGAGCGTTAAAGTCCCCCAGGACCAGGACTGGACGGGCTGCGTGCAATGAGACAACGCTCTGCAGCCCGTCCAGAAATTCCTCGAAGGCCGCGAGGGGCCAACGCGGCGGTGCATACACCCCCACCAGCACAAACCCTGCCCAGCTGACGGCCACGTAACCCCGCCCAGTAGCAAGGGGCGTAAAAGGTGTCCGTGAGCCGTCAGACTGGGCAATTGCTACCGAGCCGTAGCCGTTCCCGACCCAGGACGGGCGGTCGGGGACGACAAACGGCTCGGCAACTACTGCGATTTCAACCACGCCCGCCGCGAGTGCCGCGACTAACAAGTCATGGGCACGGCGGGCGTGGTTGATGTTCGCCTGGAGGACACGAGCACGGGTGAAGGCTATTCCGTCAGCGTAGCCTCCCCCCGGCTCGTGCCCTCCATAAGCGCCGTCGCAAATGCGACGGAGCTGTCCGTCACCTGTTGCGGTGGGGCAGACTGCCCCGCCCGCTGTGCACTAGCTGTGCCCTCCACCTGCTTATCTGTGGCCTTGGCGGTCACCTGTCTTGCCCGGCGGGTGGGTGGGCGGCATTGACGCCCCCCCAACCTATGATTGGCCGGCCGCCCCAAGTCTGCACAGACGGTGCAGTGGGGGGCGGCCGCCTTACACTGGCCCGCCCTGTGGCCGGGGGCACCGCAATTATAGCAGCGGTCACCCCGGTCCACAGCAGCAGTGCATCGCTGCCTCACATGTCCTCTCTCAAGGCAGCGATAGCACTGCTGTGGGCGGGCAGGGAGGGCCTCGACCTTCGCCGTGACCCAACCCACCCTCAGTCGCCCTGCTGCCGCAACCTTACGGGCGGCAGCAAGTGGGCATTGCACCCAGAGGGTGCCAAGTCCGATCGGCGAGGTGCGGATTTCTCCTGTCCGCACCTCAACGACCTGACACCCTCCGGCAGCCGCCAAGGCCTCGGCCACCTCTAAGGAGGTGACCGAGTCATCTAAGCCGCTGACTCGAAGGTCAGCGCGCTTTTGGGGACAGGTTACCTTGACGGCGAAGTCCGTCAAGGCACCTGTCAACTTCGCCGCCAATAATACTGCCTTCTCGGCTCGATTCGCACCGGGAATCTCCAAGAGGAGACCCCCGGTTTGGGCACGCCTCGGCCTCACCGACGCAATGCCCAGCTCTTGAAGCGATATCCGCTGCTTTGCAGCGGACATCACCTCCTGGTAGGTGCTTACACTGGCTGGTAGCAGTGTAAGCACCACCGCCGCGGAACGTGGGGCGCGCCCCAGTTTCTGCCGCTGGGCCGTCACAGGGCGTGCTTGTCCTGCGACAGGGCCCCGTGCGGCCCGTTTGGGTGGCCCAGTTGGTCGGGCAATAGGTTGCGGCTGCTTATCAGCCCGACGGGCCTTGCGCCCGACCACCTGGGACCAAGTACCGCCCTGTTCACTCCCTTTAGCGGGGGGTGGCCTGCGCGCGGTGGGTGGTGCGTTAGACACCGCTGCCCCGGACGTTACCGGCCGGGGTCGACTCCTCGTAGGAGGAGGATTGGGCTGCGTTACAGGGGGGGGAAGAGGAATATTCCCCTGTTTTGCAACCCCCTTCTTCTTCTTCTTCTTCTGCCCCTTCTTCCTCCCGGCCCCAGAACCCGATGGGGCCTGTGGGGGTAGGGGAGGTGGAGGAGCGGGCCCCGAGCGGGGCCGCAGCTCTCGACGGAGGGCCTCGACCCTTGCATCGAGCATTTGTCCCAACCTGGAAGTCATGTCTTCCATGTTGGGACTGCCGGGCCCCAACACTCTGCCCCCAATCGGAGAGGGCGGAGGGAGGGATGTCCGGGTGCTCGACAGGCGAGGGGGGGGCAACCCCCGGACTGGAGTTGGACAACGTTCCAACTCCGTTATACGCTGTCGGAGCGCAGCATTTTCGGCCTCCAAGGCCGAGATGCGCTCCGATAGGGCACTTAACGTTGCCTTCTCGCCCCCAGCGACTGCGGGAGGATCCAGCCGCTGCAGCACCTCTTGGAAAAGTGCCTGCAGCTTGCGGGAATCCTCCCGCAACCGGCGGATGAATCCGCCCTTGATATTAGTGGATTTTGCCGCGATCCATTCAATGTCATTTGCCGCGATAAATGCCTCACGGCCTAGCGCGGCCATATCTTCTCCCCGGAATCTCCGGGAGTAGTCGGCAACCTCGGGGAGAGGGTTGGTCGACTTTCCCGGAGGGGGTGCAGGCTCCTCCGGGTCGTGCGAGAGCAGCTCAGCCTCCTGCATGACCTTCAGCCTCGCCTCTTCGACACGAAGGAGATGCTCCTTAGCTTGGGCCAACGCCACATAGTCCCCAGTTGTTGGGGGACGGCCCCTCCTCTCAATACGCTCCGCTCCCCGAGGAAGCAGTAGTGAGCGTGTCGGCGGGGGTGAGAGATAGGTCTCAGCGGAGTCGCTATCTCCATCCTCGCCCGCCGACAAGATGTTCGGCGATCTGTGGGACACGGAAGACGCCCTGGATCGGCCGGACGCCTCCGTGTCTCCCTCTACAGCCCCCGAGGGGGTTCTGTCCTCTGTGCGTGAGGAGGGGCGCGAGCTGGCCGCTGGGATAACCCGCTCGGCAAGCTGCTCCCTCCTCTCAGCCAGGGCCTGTAGCCTTGCGAGCCTTTCCGTGGTGAGGCGGAGGCTCGGTATAGAAACCGCCTCACTCCGCACCACCTCCGGAAGTGCTCTCGGGGCTCCGTCCCCCTCCCTCTCCGCTTCCTTCTTCCCCCCTTTCCCCGTTTTATTATTGTTGGAAGACTTCATAATGGGTCCCACGAGTGTGGTCGGAAGGGATGTCACCCCCGGTAGAGCCGCCATACCGGGGGAAGGCTACTACCCCGGGGGGTCGCCAGGTACCCCGGGGTTGGGCCGCTAGAGACCGATGCACCCACCGGCCACACCCAGCCGCAAAGGCTGAGCGCGCCCCCTCGCCGCGGTCCGCAGCTTGAGGCAGGGACTTTTTATAGAGGTTTATCCCCTCGCGGGCCGGCCAATAAAGGCAAGCCCCCCGCTCCGGCGAAACATGACCACCGGTTTACGGTATTACGACAGGGGTCACACCACCCCTGCCGAGCTATGGGATCCCGGGGGCGCAACTCCCCGTATCACGACCAGAACTGGCCGTGACCCCTGGGAAGAACCTAACCTAACCTTTTTTTTTTTTTTTTTTTTTTTTTTTTTTTTTTTTTTTTACGTGGGGAAATCCTCATGGATCCCCCGGGGCTGGGGAACCCCGGGGGTATGCCGGACTCTTACCGGCTAAAACCCCACGGTGACCTACCTCGGCGCTGCTGGGGAGGGCCCGGGAACTCTGGACGAACACGTCCGGTCCCTCCCCGCGCCGGGGCCCCCTATGGTGACTGAGGGGACCCCCTTCCCGTTGGGGGGGTGGTCGACGATACACCCCCCCATCCGGGGTAACGGGCGGTGACCCGGTCACCCGGCCACCGCCCCCGTCCCAGAGGGCGCGTGCAATGGCTGAGGCGATCCCCCAATCGCCCCAGCCGCGCCCCCCGGGCGACCCCCGTGCAAAGACGTGGGGCACGACCCCCACCGAGGTGAGGGTCCTCCCCGCACGGGCGTCGCCGACGCCTCGGGCCAGGCTTGGCCCGGTTCGACTGGGAGCCCCGGGTGCGTCACACCCGATACCGTGGCCCGGCTAACAGCCGGAACCACGGCCCCTGGGGCCTAAGTGCCACCACCGTGGCACCTGGGTGCGCGGCGGAGGTGGCGAAGTCCCGCTCCCCGAAGGGTTCTTAGGAGCGACCACCACCCGAAGGCGATGGTCCCCCCCGTGGAGCGGGGCGGGGCAAACGTACAAGACGCCGACCCCGCAGGCGACGCCGAGCAGGGAGCAGAAGCTCCCTTGAGCGCTCGGCGGCCTCCTTCGCGACCATGACCTCCTCGCAAAAGGACACCATGGCCTGCCAGACGCTCCCGCTACCGACCATCCGAGACAGGATGACCGGCAGCGAGAGGTCCGGACCCACCTCCGCCGCTAAGGCCCGACGCGGCACCTCCCAGGCAGGACACTCCGTGAGAGTGTGCCGCGCCGAGTCCACCGCGGCGCCACAGTGGTGGCACCGCGGGTCCGCCTCGCGACCGATCCGGCACAGGTACCGACCGAAACACCCGTGGTCGGTCAGCACCTGTGTGGCTCGGAAAGTGAGTCGTCCGGAGCTACGGCCCACCCATCTGTCTAAGACGGGCAGGACCGCCCCGACGGTCCAATGGTCCCTATGACGGGATAACTCCTCCCTCCAAGATGTTAAAGTGGACCGCCGGGCCTGGAGCCTCAGCTCGTCCCTGTCCTCCCCTGGCGGGTTGGAGTCCTGGCGGGCAAGGCGAAGATGCCTATAAACATAGGCATCTTCACCCGCCAGGAGCTCCAGAGGTGGTAAACCCGCCAGGGCCGTGGCCGCCTCGTAGGACACCGTACGGTACCCCCTTATGACGCGAATGGCAGCGCGTCGCCACTCCCTTCGGAGGAGCGTCTTGCTCCTCCGACTTGCCGACAAGGCGTCGGCCCAGATGGGGGCACCGTACAGTGCCACGGACTTTACCACACCGCAGTAGAGGCGGCGCACCCGCTCGTCCGGACCGCCAAGGTTGGGCATGATGCGACTCAAATGAGTCACTAGGCTACCCAACCTGGCGGCCAGACGAGCGAAATGCGGGACGAAGCTCCAGGAGCTGTCCAGGTGGACACCAAGATATTTGATGTCGGTGGCCACCTGGACGTCGGACGACCCGATCCTCACCAGGCTATGGGGTGGAGTGCCCCTCCTACGACCCTCGAAGAAGACGATCTCCGTCTTCTGAGGGGACAACTCCAACCCCATGCCCCGGATCCGCGAGGCGACGGCCGCAACTGCGACCTCCGCCCGGCGGATGGTCCTCCCACGGTCCCTGCCGGTGGCTAACACCATGGTGTCGTCGGCGTAACATGTTAGATGTACGCCGACCGGCAGGGACACCCGCAGAGCCGCGTCGTACCCCAGGTTCCATAACAGTGGGCCCAAGACGGACCCCTGGGGCACTCCACGGTTGATCTGCCGCCTGACAGACCCATCGCGGCCACCGTAGACGATGGCCCTGTCCCGAAGGTAGTCTCCGACCACCATCCGCAGGTAGAGGGGCACCTCGTGGCGTTCGAGGGCCCCGCGGATGGCCGCCCAGGAGAGGGAGTTAAAGGCATTCTTGATGTCTAAAGAGACTGCCAGTGCAACCCCTCCCCCGGACGTGGCCGAGTCCGAGAGGGACTTGACGCGCTGGATCGCGTCGATGGTGGAACGTCCCTCCCGGAAGCCGAACTGGCACTCGGCCAGGTCGGGTCCATCACGGGACAGGTGCTGGACGAGGCGCTTGTGAACAATACGTTCGAATAACTTCCCCACCTCGTCCAGCAACACGATGGGCCTGTAGGCGGCAGGCGACTCTGCGGGCCTGTTGTCCTTGCGAAGGAGGACCATCCGCCCGGTCTTCCACCGTGGTGGAAGAGTCCCCGTCTGCCAACAGGCAGTAAAGAGCCTGCGCAGACGGGGCCCGAGGACGCTGAGCGCCAAGACCCAGGCGCGGCCGGGGATGCCGTCAGGGCCGGGGGCAGTGTTACGTGCCCCCATGCGTTTGACAGCCCCGGCCAACTCCTCTTCGGACACCTCCCACTCCTGGGACCATAAGACTCGGTCCGGTGGTGGAGCGGGGGCCGACACCCCCCCATCTGGGAATAGAGTGCCGACCACCCGCTCCAGGAGTGGGGGGTCCATCGTCTCCGTGAGGGGAGGCGCCCATGGACGAAGTTTGTCCATTACAAGACGATATGGGCGCCCCCATGGGTCCTCACGGAGTGTGTCGAGGAGTCCGTCCCAGGCCTGAGCCTTGGCGCTCCTGATGGCCAGCTGCAGCCGCTTCGTGAGTTCACGATAGTCGGCGTACAGCTGTGCCGTTCTCGCTGCGTCGGAGTTACGCCGACGCCTCGCCCGGGTGTACTGGCGGCGGGCGACTCCGCACTCTTCGCGGAGACGCTGAATCTCAGCGCTCCACCAGTACACCGGGCGGCGGGGCGGATTGGCGCGGACTCGTGGCATCGCCACGTCACAAACTGCCGACATGGCGTCCGCGAACCAATCCGCCTCCTCCGAGACCACCACTGGCCCAGCCGGAACTTCCGGCCAGGCCACTGCGAGAACGGCCGCCATCAGTGCGTCCTCATCGATGCCCTTCAGGGCCCACCTCCGTGGGTGGTGGGCTGCTGGGCGGGCCGGGGGAGGCGTGGAGACATCCATGCGGATATATACATGGTCTGACAATGTCTCCACGTCGTCGACCCTCCACCCCGACACACGGCGCGCGGCCAGGGCATTGGCGAAAGACAAGTCCACGATGCTTTCGCCCTGGTACCGCACGCACGTGCTGGCCGAGCCCCGATTCAACAACCGGAGGCCCAGGCCAGCCGCCCAGTCCAGCACCGAGTGGCCCCTCTGGTCCGTCCCCGGGGAGTGCCACGCGGATGCGTGAGCATTGAAGTCCCCGAGGACGAGTACTGGACGAGCTGCGTGCAATGAAACGACGTTCTGCAGCTCGTCCAGTAGGGAGTCGAAGCGACTGAGGGACCAACTCGGTGGAGCGTAGACGCCCACCACCACACAACCCGCCCAGTCGACCGCCACGAATCCATGGCCGCGCGTGACTGGCGCTATTGGCCGGATCCGTGACGGAACCGACTGGGCGATCACCACGGAGTCGTCCAAGTCCCCAACCCAGGACGGGCGTTGGAGAACCCGGTACGGCTCCGCGGCTACGACCAACTCAACCACGCCGCCGCAAAGACTTTGAGCCATCAAGTCTTGGGCGGCGACGGCGTGGTTGAGGTTGGTCTGGATGATCTGACCGCGGGGAGGCGTGAACGTTATGCCGTGTCCATGGCCTCCCCCCGGCCAGAGTCATCCAGTGGAGCGGTTTTAGCGCACCGCTCCGCCTCCTCTCCAGTGTCCATCGCAGGAACTCCCACGTTGGAGGGTGATGCGGATGCACCACCCCCGCTGGAACCTCCCACGGTGGAGGGTGATGCCGGTGCACCACCCCCGCTGGAACCTCCCACGTTGGAGGGTGATGCAGCCGCACCGCCCCCTTGATGGACACCGGAGAGTTGGCTCTTCTTCTTCGCTTGAGTCGCTCCTACCTTCTTGCCTGGGCGGGCCTTGGGTGGGGAGCAGGCTTTGCTCCCCATACGATGGTCGGCGGGCCGCCCGGCTTCCTTGCACAATGTGCAAACCGGGGCGGCCGCCGTACAAAGGCCCGCATGATGGCCAGTTTCGCCGCACCTGTAGCACAGGTGCGACCTGTCTACCTCTGCAGTGCACCGCTGCTGGACATGGCCTAGCTGCCAGCAGCGGTAACACTGCTCAGGGCGGGGCTTCAACGCCTCTACCCTGGCGTTGATCCACCCCACCCTGATACGTCCGGCAGCGACCACCTTTTTGGCCGCCGCCAGTGGGCACCGCACCCAAAGGGTGCCGAGCCCGCTCCGTGAGGACCTGATTTCTCCTGTCCTCACGTCCACCGTTTGGCATCCGCCAATGCCAGCTATGACTTCAGCCACCTCAGGTGCGGTGACCGATTCGTCGAGGCCAAAGACCCTCAGGTCCGCCTTTTTGATCGGCCTGGCCACCGCGACTTCTTCCCCGGCCAGTGCCTCTCGCAACTTCTCCGCCAGTGCGGATGCCTTAGTCTCCTTATCCGGACCGGAGACCTCAAGCATTAGTCCCCCGGTCCTGGCCTTCTTGGGGCGGACGCTATCCACCCCAACGTCAGATAGCTTCACCCTCTGCCTGGCAGCTGTCATTACGTCCCTATAGGTGGACTTGCTGCCAGGCTGGAGGGTGAGGACCACCGCCGCCGTGCGCGGTAGTCGACCCAGCTTGGCCTTCTCCGCCTTCTTCTGTGCCTTCGGTGGTGGTGTTGTAGCCGATTGGGCCTTTTTGGCAGCCCTATTTGACTTCCTGCCCACCACCTGGGCCCACGATTCCCCGTTGGCGGTGGCACCTGATGATGTTGGTTGTGCCACCGCTTTCTTTTGCGCCTCCTGGCGCGCCGCCTCCAATCTTCTGGTGGCCCCGGACGGGGTCACCTTCTTCTGAGGGGGTTGGGGTTGGGCAGGTGTAGTGGCCTTCCCCTTCCCCTTCTTCTTAATCTTCCTCCTCCCCTCCTTCTTCTTCTGGTCCCCGGCCGCCTTCAGTAAGGGACCATCCGGGGAGTCTTCCTCCTTTCTCTTTACTGGTAGGAGTTCCTTACGGAACTCCTCTAATCTTCTGTTGACGAGGTCCGCAATTTTCTCGACAAGTGCGGACCCCGTCGTCTCCCTGGGTGCCGGGACACCCGTTTCAGGGCAATCACCCACCGAAACCCTCAACGGCGAGGCTGGTGCTGGCCTCGTGCGGCTCGCGATCTCCAAGTCCGCCATCCTAGTTACTGGCGGACTTGGAGATCGCCTCTCCAAAGCAGAGATTCTTTCCTGCAGGCGCTTATTCTCGGCCTGCAGGGCCTCCAATTGCTCTTTCAGAGCTGCAACCTCCGGTCCTGGTGCTGGCTCGGCTGGTCGTTGCACCCTCTGGGCCAACTCCATCGTCACGGCCCTAACGGTTCGTGCACCCACGCGGATATCGCGCTGGATCGTGCCCTTGAGGTTCTTTGACTTGGCCGCCGCCAACTCAATCTTATCGGCCACCTCAAGGGCCCACGCTCCTAGGTCCGCCAGTGGCTTCATTTTAGCCTCCTGCACGAAGACATCCATCTCCGGCACAGGATTACCCGACTTGCCGGGTGGTGGAATATTTCCTGAGCCGGACCGTAGCTCCTCCTCTAGTTCCACAAGCTCAACCTCCCGCTGAGCTTCGAGGTAGGCTCTCTTAGCCTCAGCAAGGCCCACGTACTCCCCAGTAGTTGGGGGTCGTCCCCTCTTCTTCGACATCGGACACGCCCGTTCTCTGAGGACAGAGAAATTGGATCTAACTGATCCGACGGACGTGTCCGAGTCATATGAGGCGTCACCTGACTCCTCCTGGGCGCCTTTCTCCAATAAACGGCTCCTCAACTGGAGCCTCTCCAAGACTACCTGCCCTTGTGTGGCAGGAAGTACCTTGTCCGAGACGATGTTTGGTCTCGGACCACCGACCTTTCGGACCTCACTGGTCCCCGCCTTGTCTTCCTCACAGACCCCCCCATTCCCCGGTTTTAACCTAACCTAACCTAACCTAACCTAACCTTTTTTTTTTTTTTTTTTTTTTTTTACGTGGGGAAATCCATCATGGATACCCCGGAGCTGGGGAAGCTCCGGGGTTATGCCGGACTCTTACCGGCTAAAACCCCACGGTGGCCATCCCTGCACTACCGGGGAGAGTCTGGGATCTCTTGCGAACAACAACCAGACCCTCCCCGTGCAAGGGCGCCAGAAGGGCGCCCGCTTCTCAAAAGTTGGAGGGCTGAGCCTCCCCTACCCAGCTGAAGACGGCGATGTCGAGGCCACGCCGACATCGCCGACCATCCCGGGCCGCGTGCAATGCATCGGCGAACCCGCATTCGCCGATGCTGCAGCCCCGGCGACCGCCTCGCCTTGAAGTAAACGAGTGGAGCGGTGCTCAAACACTCGGCGAGACGGCCGCCCTCCACCACCACAGCTCGGGCCCCGGGTGCGCTACTACCCGTACCGCGGCAACAGATGGTCGGTTGCCGCGGCCCCTGGGGGATGATGTCTCCCGGAAAAGGGAGACATATCGGGGCAGGTCTACTCCTTCGGAGAAGGAGCAGCCCCACCCCGATCAGGCGCAACCGCCTGCCCCTTGGGCACCGTAGTGCCGGCCCTCGAGGGCCCCCCACGCCCGCCCTTTCGGACGGGCGGCTTACAGGCCGAGCTGCCCAAGCGATGCCCGGACGGCAGACCCAAGTCCGCGCAAAGCGGACAATTGGGCGCCGCCGCCGGACACCCGGCCGCCTTGTGGCCTGCAGCGCCACACCGATAGCACAGAGTGCCACGGTCCTCGTCGGCAGTGCACCGTGCCCGCACGTGACCGTGCTGGAGGCAGCGGTAGCACTGCAACGGCCGGGGCTTGAGCA
The DNA here is from genome assembly GCA_963969225.1 of Xylocopa violacea. Taxonomy (NCBI): domain Eukaryota; kingdom Metazoa; phylum Arthropoda; class Insecta; order Hymenoptera; family Apidae; genus Xylocopa; species Xylocopa violacea. The sequence continues at coordinate 275,800 of CAXAJV010000051.1, forward strand.
GCTCGACCCGAGCTGTAGCCCACCCTACCCTTATGCGATCCCCCTTGGCGAAGAGCTTCTTAGCCCCAGCCAATGGGCATCGCGCCCACACGGTGCCCAATGGGCCGGATCGCCGGATGGTACCGACCACGATCCGGTCCATTGGGCACCCGCCCTCCCTAGAGAGAGCCGCCTTCACCTCTATGGCCCTCACGGAGTCCTCAAGCCCGACCACCCTCAGCTCTACGAGCTTCATTGGGCGGCCGACCTTGAGGCCCCTGGGCTCCAACACCTCTGTGAGGCGGTAAGCCAGCTGGTCGGCTTTTTCCGCCCTCCCCTCGCCCTCAACTTCGAGTATGAGGGCCCCGGTCTTGGCCCGCTTGGGCCTCACGGCCTCGATGCCCAGCTCATCAAGAGCAAAGGCGTTCCTCGCCACCAACATAGCGTTGGTGAGCGTCTGGTTGCACCCAGGCGGGACGGTGATGGTCACCGCCTCCGACCTGGGTAGCCTACCCAGACGCCCACCACCTTTCCTCTTTTCGGGGCCGGAGCCGGCCTTCCCGGCCGACTTCTTCCCCTTCACCTTCCTCTTCTTCGAGGAGGACGAGGGAGGGACCGGGGCAGAAGTGGGAGCCTTGCGGCCCACCACCTCCGCCCAGGAGTCCCCACCCCCGGACTGGGCCCGCACAGCAGACCCAGCCGGAGGAGGGACATTAGCCACCCCCCTAGTCCCCCTCTTGCCCCTTCCCTTTTTCCCGGCTTTCGCCGGGCGAGGGGTGGCCGACGGTGGTTGGTCGGGCTGGGCGGCACGGGGAGTACCCGCACCGTCCCCCCTAACCTCCCCCAACGACACACCCCCCAACACCAAACCGGAGGCGGGACCCGCCGCTCCCAGGGTGAGGTTCAACTCACCCCTGAGAGCGGCGAATCTCGCCTCCATCATCTCTCCCACACGGGAGATGATCTCCTCCACGTCCACACCGCCAGCGGCTGGACCCGTACCCGGGGAGGACCTGCCTCCCCGTGCCCCCGTGAGAGGAGGTGATATCCCCCTAGGAGGCTCTACCTCCATGCGGGATTCCTCCCGTCTGCCAGACTCAAGCTGACGTTTGAGCCGTGTCACCTCTCTCTTGAGGTCCTCAAGTTCGGAGGAGAGCCTTTCATTGGCGTCCTCCAATTCCTGGACCCTCCCATCTCGATGGGTTCGCTGGATCGCCTCGAGTCCAGCCAACCTAAGGGCCTGTGCACTTTCTCGGAGGCGGTGCACAAACCTCCCGCTCAAATTCTTTGAGGAGCCGGCCACACGCTCGACCTCCTTAGAATGCTCCAAAATAAGAGCACCAAGGTCGGGCGTCGGCCGGTTCCTTATTTCCTCCCTTACCTCGCGCTCGTTGGGAAGCGGCTTGGCGCCCTTGCTAGGAGGCGGAGGGGTCCTGGAGGGATCGGATCGCTCCAACTCCCTCCGGACCGCCTCCTCCTCCCGGCAGAGCTCCATGTACGCCCGCTTCGCCTCAGCGAGCCCCACGTACTCCCCTGTAGTAGGGGGCCTGCCCCTCTTCCTCACCACCGGTGGCTCCGACCGACACGAGAAGGAGGTATATTCTAAGCCCGGCCCCGGGAGGGGGCTCGGACATGCTTCATCGCCATATATGGCATACGCGTAAGAGATACGCCCATAACCCCACTCCCCCGGCGAGCCAATACCGAGGGAGCGGGCGCGGAGAAACGAGCACCGCCATGCACCACTCATATTTTTCGTCATTTAAGTCCTTTGACTTATCCGTACATTTTGTACATTGTGTTATTCAATCAACACCTCTTGCGTAGGGAGAAGACCCAGTCCTGACTCATCGTCGGCTGTAAGGATATTTGATCTACTAACGCACCAATAGGTCAGGATTAACTTTGTTTTTAATTCCCAACCCGACAAATTACGTTCGATTATTTTTGTTCGAATTCGCAGTGGCAGCCCTTTGCTTCACCCACACAGATCTAGCTGTGGGACTACTGACGGCGGGAACCACGAGGAGGTGGCTGCTTGCTAACTATGGCCCGTAGGAGGTCACAGGTATTTTTATCCTTCCCACCTGCTATCCTAGAGATTTGCACATGGAGGCAACGACTAGGGGGGGTGCTCCCCTACACCATCTTAAATCCCAATGGGGCCATAGCTTCTCCCGCCGCATAGCTTCTCCCGCCACGAGAAGGAGGTATCAGAATACCCCTCCTCGTCGTCGGAGTCCACTCCCCCCAGCGACCAGCGACCAGCGCTGCCCGCCGCCAAGTCTTTCACGTGGCCGACCAGCGGCCTAGCAAAAGTACCCCCCTCCCCAGAGGCGCCAGTAGCTCTAGACGCCGTGGCCTGGCCCTCCACCACGGACGTCCCACGGTTGCCGGATGACGACGCAGCCGGGCCCGCTTGACCACCCGAAACTGCGCCGGTACTGGAGGTTCCGATTCCTCCTGCACCGTAAGATCTCTTCCCTTTATTCCGTGTATCCATGTTTATTTAATGTGTTCCTCCCCCAACGTGCCCAAGTCGTCAACAGTAAGTCCGGTCCCGCACCGCTTCCACCTTCTCACCTCTCAACTCCGGGCCTTACCGGCAAGGGAGGCCCTGCCAGGATCCGAAGATCCCGCCGGCATCGCCCCGGAGCATCACTGAGGCTACCTCAGCTTCCGCGATGCACCCTTTTAGTCGCCTCTTACGACAGGCAGGGTATACCCTGGGTGTATTCTGACCCGCACCCAGACGGGGAAACCTAACCTTTTTTTTTTTTTTTTTTTTTTTTTACGTGGGGAAATCCATCATGGATACCCCGGAGCTGGGGAAGCTCCGGGGTTATGCCGGACTCTTACCGGCTAAAACCCCACGGTGGCCATCCCTGCACTACCGGGGAGAGTCTGGGATCTCTTGCGAACAACAACCAGACCCTCCCCGTGCAAGGGCGCCAGAAGGGCGCCCGCTTCCCAAAAGTTGGAGGGCTGAGCCTCCCCTACCCAGCTAAAGACGGCGATGTCGGGGCCACGCCGACATCGCCGACCATCCCGGGCCGCGTGCAATGCATCGGCGAACCCCCATTCGCCGATGCTGCAGCCCCGGCGACCGCCTCGCCTTGAAGTACTCGAGTGGAGCGGTGCTCAAACACTCGGCGAGACGGCCGCCCTCCTCCACCGTAGCTCGGGCCCCGGGTGCGCTACTACCCGTACCGCGGCAACAGGTGGTCGGTTGCCGCGGCCCCTGGGGGATGATGTCTCCCGGGAAAGGGAGACATATCGGGGCAGGTCTACTCCTTCGGAGAAGGAGCAGCCCCACCCCGATCAGGCGCAACCGCCTGCCCCTTGGGCACAGAAGTGCCGGCCCTCGAGGGCCCCCCACGCCCGCCCTTTCGGACGGGCGGCTTACAGGCCGAGCTGCCCAAGCGATGCCCGGACGGCAAACCCAAGTCCCTGCAGAGCGGACAGTTGGGCGCCGCCGCCGGACACCCGGCCGCCTTGTGGCCTGCAGCGCCACACCGATAGCACAGAGTGCTACGGTCCTCGTCGGCAGTGCACCGCGCCCGCACGTGACCGTGCTGGAGGCAGCGGTAACACTGCAACGGCCGGGGCTTGAGCAGCTCGACCCGAGCTATACCCCACCCCACCCGTATACGGTCCCCTTTGGCGAAGATTTTCTTCGCCGCCGCGAGTGGACATCTCGCCCACACGGTGCCCAATGGGCCCGATCGCTGGATGTTGCCAACCGCGATCGGGTCCATTGGGCACCCACCCTCCCTCGAAAGAGCCGCCTTGACCTCGATGGCCCGGACGGAGTCCTCAAGGCCGACCACCCTCAGCTCTACGAGCTTCATTGGGCGGCCGACCTTGAGGCCCCTCGGCTCCAGCACCTCAGTGAGGCGATAGGCCAGCTGGTCGGCCTTTTCCGCCCTCCCCTCGCCCTCAATTTCCAGAATGAGGGCCCCGGTCTTGGCCCGCTTGGGCTTCACGGCCTCTATTCCCAGCTCGTCAAGAGCAAACGCGTTTCGCGCCACCAACATCGCGTTTGTGAGCGTCTGGGAGCACCCAGGCGGGACGGTGATACTCACCGCCTCCGACCTGGGAAGTCTACCCAGGCGCACACCCACTCTTTTCTTCTCGGGGCCGGAGCCGGCCTTCGTGGCCGACTTCTTCCCCTTACCCTTCTTCTTCTTCGAGAAGGAAGAGGGTGGGACCGGGGCAGAAGTGGCAGCCTTGCGGCCCACCACCTCCGCCCAGGAGTCCCCACCCCCGGACTGAGCCTGCACAGCAGACCCAGCCGGAGGAGGGACATTAGTCACCCCCCTAGTCCCCCTCTTGCCCCTTCCCTTTTTCCCGGCTTTCGCCGGGCGAGGGGTGGCTGACGGTGGTTGGTCGGGCTGGGCAGCGCGGGGAGTACCCGCGCCGTCCCCCCTAACCTCCCCCAACGAACCACCCCCCAACACCAAACCGGAGGCGGGACCCGCCGCTCCCAGGGTGAGGTTTAACTCACCCCTGAGCGCGGCGAATCTCGCCTCCATTATATCTCCCACCCGGGAGATTATAGTCTCCACGTCCACGCCGCCAGCGGCTGGAACCGTACTCGGGGAGGACCTGCCTCCCCGTGCCCCCGTGATAGGTGGGGATGTAGCCCTGGGAGGCTCAACCTCCATTCGGGATTCTTGAGTGGCAGACTCGAGCTTGCGCTTGAGCCTACCGACTTCCCGCTTGAGGTCCTCAAGTTCGGAGGAGAGCCTTTCGTTGGCCTCCTCCAACTCCTGGACCCTCCCATCCCGGTGTGTGCGTTGTATCGCCTCAAGTCCAGCAAGCCTAAGGGCCTGGGCAGACTCTCTGAGGCGATGGACGAATTTCCCGCTCAAATTTTTTGAGGAGCCGGCCACACGCTCGACCTCCTTCGCATGCTCCAATATGAGAGCACCGAGGTCGGGCGTCGGCCGGTTCCTCATTTCCTCTCGCACCTCCCGCTCATTCGGGAGCGGCTTAGCGCCTTTGCTAGGAGGCGGAGGAGTCCGGGAGGGGTCGGATCGCTCCAACTCCCTCCGGACCGCCTCCTCCTCCCGGCAAAGCTCCATATAGGCGCGCTTCGCCTCCGCCAACCCCACATACTCCCCAGTGGTAGGGGGCCTGCCCCTCTTCCTCACCACAGGAGGCTCCATCCGACACGAGAAGGAGGCATCCGAGTACCCCTCCTCGTCGTCGGAGTCCATCCCGAGCGACCAGCGACCAGCGCTGCCCGCCGCGAGATCCTTAACGTGGCCGACCAGCGGCCTCGAAGATATCCCCCCATCCCCAGAGGAACCAGTCGCTCTAGACGCCGTGGCCTGGCCCTCCACCACGGACGTCCCACGGTTGCCGGATGACGACGCAGCCGGGCCCGCTTGACCACCCGAAACTGCGCCGGTACTGGAGGTTCCGAGGCCTCCTGCACCGTAAGTTTTCTTTCCCTTAGGTCGTAAATCCATATTATTAAATGTAACTCCCTCCCAAACTTGCCGAAGTCGTCACCGAAAAAAGCCCGTCCCGCACCGCTTCCACCTTCTCACCTCTCAACTCCGGGCCTTACCGGCAAGGGAGGCCCTGCCAGGATCCGAAGATCCCGCCGGCATCGCCCCGGAGCATCACTGAGGCTACCTCAGCTTCCGCGATGCACCCTTTTAGTCGCCTCTTACGACAGGCAGGGTATACCCTGGGTGTATTCTGACCCGCACCCAGACGGGGGGGGGAAACCTAACCTTTTTTTTTTTTTTTTTTTTTTTTACGTGGGGAAATCCATCATGGATACCCCGGAGCTGGGGAAGCTCCGGGGTTATGCCGGACTCTTACCGGCTAAAACCCCACGGTGGCCATCCCTGCACTACGGGGGAGGGTCTGGGATCTCTTGCGAACAACAACCAGACCCTCCCCGTGCAAGGGCGCCAGAAGGGCGCCCGCTTCCCAAAAGTTGGAGGGCTGAGCCTCCCCTACCCAGCTAAAGACGGCGATGTCGGGGCCACGCCGACATCGCCGACCATCCCGGGCCGCGTGCAATGCATCGGCGAACCCCCATTCGCCGATGCTGCAGCCCCGGCGACCGCCTCGCCTTGAAGTACTCGAGTGGAGCGGTGCTCAAACACTCGGCGAGACGGCCGCCCTCCTCCACCGTAGCTCGGGCCCCGGGTGCGCTACTACCCGTACCGCGGCAACAGATGGTCGGTTGCCGCGGCCCCTGGGGGATGATGTCTCCCGGGAAAGGGAGACATATCGGGGCAGGTCTACTCCTTCGGAGAAGGAGCAGCCCCACCCCGATCAGGCGCGACCGCCTGCCCCTTGGGCACCTTAGTGCCAGCCCTAGAGGGCTCCCCACGCCCGCCCTTTCGGACGGGCGGCTTACAGGCCGAGCTGCCCAAGCGATGCCCGGACGGCAGACCCAAGTCCGCGCAGAGCGGACAGTTGGGCGCCGCCGCCGGACACCCGGCCGCCTTGTGGCCTGCAGCGCCACACCGATAGCACAAAGTGCTACGGTCCTCGTCGGCAGTGCACCGCGCCCGCACGTGACCGTGCTGGAGGCAGCGGTAGCACTGCAACGGCCGGGGCTTGAGCAGCTCGACCCGAGCTATACCCCACCCCACCCGTATTCTATCCCCCTTTGCGAAGATCTTCTTCGCCGCCGCGAGTGGACATCTCGCCCACACGGTGCCCAATGGGCCGGATCGCTGGATGGTTCCAACCACGATCGGGTCCATTGGGCACCCACCCTCCCTCGATAAGGCCGCCTTTACCTCTATCGCCCGGACGGAGTCCTCAAGGCCGACCACCCTCAGCTCTACGAGCTTCATTGGGCGGCCGACCTTGAGGCCCCTGGGCTCCAACACCTCTGTAAGGCGAATGGCGAGATTGTCCGCCTTTTCCGCCCTCCCCTCGCCGTCCACTTCAAGAATGAGGGCACCGGTCTTGGCCCGCTTGGGCCTCACCGCCTCGATGCCTAGCTCATCCAGAGCGAAGGCGTTACGCGCCACCAACATAGCGTTGGTGAGCGTCTGGGAGCACCCAGGCGGGACGGTAATAGTTACCGCCTCCGACCTGGGCAGCCTACCCAGACGCACACCAACTTTCTTCTTCGCGGGGACGGAGTCGGCCTTAGCGGCCGACTTCTTCCCCTTAGCCTTCTTCTTCTTCATCGAGGAGGACGAGGGTGGGACCGGGGCAGAAGTCGGAGCCTTGCGGCCCACCACCTCCGCCCAGGAGTCTCCACCCCCGGACTGAACCCGCACAGCGGACTCAGCCGGAGGAGGGACCTCGGTCACCCCCCTATTCCCCCTCTTGCCCCTTCCCTTTTTCCCGGCTTTCGCCGGGCGAGGGATGGCCGACGGTGGTTGGTCGGGCTGGGCGGAACGGGGAGTACCCGCTCCGTCCCCCCTAACCTCCCCCAACGAACCACCCCCCAACACCAATTCGGAGGCGGGACCCGCCGCTCCCAGGGTGAGGTTCAACTCACCCCTGAGAGCGGCGAATCTCGCCTCCATCATCTCTCCCACCCGGGAGATGATACTCTCCACGTCCAAGCCGCCAGCGGCTGGACCCTTACTCGGGGAGGACCTGCCTCCCCGCGCCCCCGTGATAGGAGGAGATATCCCCCTGGGAGGCACCACCTCCATTCGGGAATCCTCCCGAGCGCCAGACTCGAGCTGACGCTTGAGCCTGCCCACCTCCTGCTTGAGGTCCTCCAGTTCGGAGGAGAGCCTGTGGTTTGCCTCCTCCAACTCCTGGACCCTCCCATCCCGACTTGTCCGCTGGATCGCCTCCAGACCAGCTAATCTAAGTGCCTGCGCACTTTCTCTGAGGCGGTGCACAAACTTCCCGCTCAGGTTCTTAGAGGAACCGGCCACACGCTCGACCTCCTTCGCGTGCTCCAAAATCAGAGCACCGAGGTCGGGCGTCGGCCGATTCCTCATCTCTTCCCTCACCTCGCGCTCGTTGGGAAGCGGCTTGGCGCTCTTGCTAGGAGGCGGAGGGGTCCGGGAGGGGTCGGATCGCTCCAACTCTCTCCGGACCGCCTCCTCCTCCCGGCAGAGCTCCATGTAGGCGCGCTTCGCCTCTGCGAGCCCAACGTATTCTCCCGTTGTAGGGGGCCTGCCCCTTTTTCTCACAACGGGAGGCTCTAAACGACATGAGAAGGACGCGTCAGAGAATCCCTCCTCGTCGTCTGAGTCCATCCCCAGCGACCAGCGTCCAGCGCTGCCCGCCGCCAAATCCTTGACGAGGCCGGCCAGCGGCCTCGCAAAATTCCCCCCAGCCCCAGAGGAACCAGTAGCCTCAAACGCCGTGGCCTGGCCCTCCACCACGGACGTCCCACGGTTGCCGGATGACGACGCAGCCGGGCCCGCTTGACCACCCGAAACTGCGCCGGTACTGGAGGTTCCGAGGCCTCCTGCACCGTAAGATTTCCTCCCTTTGTAGCGTGTATCCATAATTGTTGAAAAATAAAAACCACCCCTAACGTGCCGAAGTCGTCAACGAAAGTCCCGCCCCGCACCGCTTCCACCTTCTCACCTCTCAACTCCGGGCCTTACCGGCAAGGGAGGCCCTGCCAGGATCCGAAGATCCCGCCGGCATCGCCCCGGAGCATCACTGAGGCTACCTCAGCTTCCGCGATGCACCCTTTTAGTCGCCTCTTACGACAGGCAGGGTATACCCTGGGTGTATTCTGACCCGCACCCAGACGGGGAGGGGAAACCTAACCTTTTTTTTTTTTTTTTTTACGTGGGGAAATCCATCATGGATACCCCGGAGCTGGGGAAGCTCCGGGGTTATGCCGGACTCTTACCGGCTAAAACCCCACGGTGGCCATCCCTGCACTACCGGGGAGGGTCTGGGATCTCTTGCGAACAACAACCAGACCCTCCCCGTGCAAGGGCGCCAGAAGGGCGCCCGCTTCCCAAAACTTGGAGGGCAGTGCCTCCCCTACCCAGCTAAAGACGGCGATGTCGGGGCCACGCCGACATCGCCGACCGTCCCGGGCCGCGTGCAATGCATCGGCGAACCCCCATTCGCCGATGCTGCAGCCCCGGCGACCACCTCGCCTTGAAGTACTCGAGTGGAGCGGTGCTCAAACACTCGGCGAGACGGCCGCCCTCCTCCACCGTAGCTCGGGCCCCGGGTGCGCTACTACCCGTACCGCGGCAACGGGTGGTCGGTTGCCGCGGCCCCTGGGGGATGATGTCTCCCGGGAAAGGGAGACATATCGGGGTGAGTCTACTCCTTCGGAGAAGGAGCAGCCCCACCCCGATCAGGCGCAACCGCCTGCCCCTTGGGCACCGAAGTGCCGGCCCTCGAGGGCCCCCCACGCCCGCCCTTTCGGAAGGGCGGCTTACAGGCCGAGCCGCCCAAGCGGTGCCCGGACGGCAGACCCAAGTCCGCGCAAAGCGGACAGTTGGGCGCCACCGCCGGACACCCGGCCGCCTTGTGGCCTGCAGCGCCACACCGATAGCACAAAGTGCTACGGTCCTCGTCGGCAGTGCACCGCGCCCGCACGTGACCGTGCTGGAGGCAGCGGTAGCACTGCAACGGCCGGGGCTTGAGCAGCTCGACCCGAGCTGTTGCCCACCCTACCCTTATGCGATCCCCCTTGGCGAAGAGCTTCTTAGCCCCAGCCAATGGGCATCGCGCCCACACGGTGCCCAATGGGCCGGATCGCCGGATGGTACCGACCACGATCCGGTCCATGGGGCACCCACCCTCCCTAGAGAGAGCCGCCTTCACTTCAATGGCCCGGACGGAGTCCTCAAGGCCGACCACCCTCAGCTCAACGAGCTTCATTGGGCGGCCGACCTTGAGGCCCCTAGGCTCCAAAACCTCTGTAAGGCGAATGGCGAGATTATCCGCCTTTTCCGCCCTCCCCTCGCCGTCCACCTCAAGAATGAGGGCACCGGTCTTGGCCCGCTTGGGCCTCACCGCCTCGATGCCTAGCTCATCCAGAGCGAAGGCGTTACGCGCCACCAACATAGCGTTGGTGAGCGTCTGGGAGCACCCAGGTGGGACGGTGATAGTCACCGCCTCCGACCTGGGTAGCCTACCCAGACGCACACCACCTTTCCTCTTTTCGGGGCCGGAGCCGGCCTTCGCGGCCGACTTCTTCCCCTTAGTCTTCCTCTTTTTCGAGGAGGAAGAGGGTGGGACCGGGGCAGAAGTGGGAGTCTTACGACCCACCACCTCCGCCCAGGAGCCCCCACCCCCGGACTGAGCCTGCACAGCAGACCCAGCCGAGGGAGGGACATCAGTCACCCCCCTAGTCCCCCTCTTGCCCCTTCCCTTTTTCCCGGCTTTCGCCGGGCGAGAGGTGGCCGACGGTGGTTGGTCGGGCTGGGCGGAACGGGGAGTACCCGCTCCGTCCCCCCTAACCTCCCCCAACGAACCACCCCCCAACACCAATCCGGAGGCGGGACCCGCCGCTCCCAGGGTGAGGTTCAACTCCCCCCTGAGAGCGGCGAATCTCGCCTCCATCATATCTCCCACCCGGGAGATAATGCTCTCCACGTCCACGCCGCCAGCGGCTGGACCCGTACCCGGGGAGGACCTGCCTCCCCGTGCCCCCGTGAGAGGAGGTGATATCCCCCTAGGAGGCTCTACCTCCATTCGGGATTCCTCCCGATTGGCAGACTCGAGATTACGTTTAAGTCTACCCACTTCCCTCCTTAAATCTTCAAGCTCTGAGGAAAGCCTGTCGTTAGCCTCCTCGAGCTCTTTCACCCTCCCGTCCCTCTCTGTCCGCTGGATCGCCTCCAGTCCAGCCAGTCGGAGGGCCTGCGCACTCTCCCGCAGGAGATGCACAAATCGGCCACTTAAATTCTTGGATGAGCCGGCCACGCGCTCAACCTCCTTGGAATGCTCCAAAATTAGAGCACCGAGGTCGGGCGTCGGCCGGTGCCTCATCTGTTCCCGCACTTCCCGCTCATTCGGGAGAGGCTTAGCGCCTTTGCTAGGAGGCGGAGGAGTCCGGGAGGGGTCGGATCGCTCCAACTCCCTCCGGACCGCATCCTCCTCCCGGCAAAGTTCCATATAGGCGCGCTTCGCCTCCGCCAATCCAACATACTCCCCTGTTGTAGGGGGCCTGCCCCTTTTCCTCACAACAGGAGGCTCCATCCGACACGAGTACGAGGTGTCCGAATAACACTCCTCGTCGTCGGAATCCATTCCAAGCGACCAGCGACCAGCGCTGCCCGCCGCTAAATCCTTCACGAGACCGGCCAGCGGCCTCGCAGGATTCCCCCCAGCCCCAGAGGCGCCAGTAGCTCTAGACGCCGTGGCCTGGCCCTCCACCACGGACGTCCCACGGTTGCCAGATGACGACGCAGCCGGGCCCGCTTGACCACCCGAAACTGCGCCGGTACTGGAGGTTCCGAGGCCTCCTGCACCGTAAGTTTTCTTCCCTTTAGTCTTTAAATCCATAATTGTTACATAAAGTGCCACCCCTAACGTGCCCGAGTCGTCAACGAAAGTCCCGCCCCGCACCGCTTCCACCTTCTCACCTCTCAACTCCGGGCCTTACCGGCAAGGGAGGCCCTGCCAGGATCCGAAGATCCCGCCGGCATCGCCCCGGAGCATCACTGAGGCTACCTCAGCTTCCGCGATGCACCCTTTTAGTCGCCTCTTACGACAGGCAGGGTATACCCTGGGTGTATTCTGACCCGCACCCAGACGGGGAAACCTAACCTAACCTAACCTTTTTTTTTTTTTTTTTAACGTGGGGAAATCCATCATGGATACCCCGGAGCTGGGGAAGCTCCGGGGTTATGCCGGACTCTTACCGGCTAAAACCCCACGGTGGCCATCCCTGCACTACCGGGGAGGGTCTGGGATCTCTTGCGAACAACAACCAGACCCTCCCCGTGCAAGGGCGCCAGAAGGGCGCCCGCTTCCCAAAAGTTGGAGGGCTGAGCCTCCCCTACCCAGCTAAAGACGGCGATGTCGGGGCCACGCCGACATCGCCGACCATCCCGGGCCGCGTGCAATGCATCGGCGAACCCCCATTCGCCGATGCTGCAGCCCCGGCGACCGCCTCGCCTGGAAGTACTCGAGTGGAGCGGTGCTCAAACACTCGGCGAGACGGCCGCCCTCCACCACCGTAGCTCGGGCCCCGGGTGCGCTACTACCCGTACCGCGGCAACAGGTGGTCGGTTGCCGCGGCCCCTGGGGGATGATGTCTCCCGGGAAAGGGAGACATATCGGGGTGAGTCTACTCCTTCGGAGAAGGAGCAGCCCCACCCCGATCAGGCGCAACGGCCTGCCCCTTGGGCACCGTAGTGCCGGCCCTCGAGGGCCCCCCACGCCCGCCCTTTCGGACGGGCGGCTTACAGGCCGAGCTGCCCAAGCGGTGCCCGGACGGCAGACCCAAGTCCGCGCAAAGCGGACAGTTGGGCGCCGCCGCCGGACACCCGGCCGCCTTGTGGCCTGCAGCGCCACACCGATAGCACAAAGTGCTGCGGTCCTCGTCGGCAGTGCACCGCGCCCGCACGTGACCGTGCTGGAGGCAGCGGTAGCACTGCAACGGCCGGGGCTTGAGCAGCTCGACCCGAGCTGTTGCCCACCCCACCCGTATTCGATCCCCCTTGGCGAAGAGCTTCTTCGCCCCCGCGAGTGGGCACCTAGCCCACACGGTGCCCAATGGGCCGGATCGCCGGATGGTACCGACCACGATCCGGTCCATTGGGCACCCACCCTCCCTAGAAAGAGCCGCCTTGACCTCAATGGCCCGGACGGAGTCCTCAAGGCCGACCACCCTCAGCTCGACGAACTTCATTGGGCGGCCGACCTTGAGGCCCCTCGGCTCCAATACCTCTGTAAGGCGAATGGCGAGATTGTCCGCCTTTTCCGCCCTCCCCTCGCCCTCAACCTCAAGGATGAGGGCACCGGTCTTTGCCCTCTTGGGCCTCACGGCCTCGATGCCTAGCTCATCAAGAGCAAAGGCGTTACGCGCCACCAACATAGCGTTGGTGAGCGTCTGGGAGCACCCAGGCGGGACGGTGATGGTCACCGCCTCCGACCTGGGAAGCCTACCCAGACGCGCACCCCCCTTCTTCTTATCGGGGCCGGAGCCGGCCTTCGCGGCCGACTTCTTCCCCTTTACCCTCTTCTTTTTCGAGGAGGAAGAGGGAGGGACCGGGGCAGAAGTGGGAGCCTTGCGGCCCACCACCTCCGCCCAGGAGTCCCCACCCCCGGACTGAGTCTGCACAGCAGACCCAGCCGAGGGAGGGACATTGGACACCCCCCTATTCCCCCTCTTACCCCGTCCCTTTTTCCCGGCTTTCGCCGGGCGAGGGGTGGCCGACGGTGGTTGGTCGGGCTGGGCAGCACGGGGAGTATCCGCGCCGTCCCCCCTAACCTCCCCCAACGAACCACCTCCCAGCATCAAACCGGAGGCGGGACCCGCCGCTCCCAGGGTGAGGTTCAACTCACCCCTGAGAGCGGCGAATCTCGCCTCCATCATATCTCCCACACGGGAGATAATCTCCTCTACGTCCACGCCGCCAGCGGCCGGACCCGTACCCGGGGAGGACCTGCCTCCCCGTGCTCCCCTGATAGGAGGAGATGTTCCCCTCGGAGGCTCAACCTCCATTTGGGATTGCTCCCGACTGGCAGAATCCAGCTGCCTCTTCAGCCTTCCCACCTCCAGTTTGAGGTGATCAAGTTCGGAGGAGAGCCTTTCATTGGCCTCCTCCAACTCCTGGACCCTCCCATCCCGATGGGTCCGTTGGATCGCCTCTAGTCCCGCAAGCCTAAGGGCCTGGGCACTTTCCCGTAGGCGATGGACAAACCTCCCACTCAAGTTTTTGGAGGAACCGGCCACACGCTCGACCTCCTTAGCGTGCTCCAAGATGAGAGCACCGAGGTCGGGCGTCGGCCGGCTCCTCATTTCCTCCCTCACCTCCCGTTCATTCGGGAGAGGCTTAGCGCCTTTGCTAGGAGGCGGAGGAGTCCGGGAGGGGTCGGATCGCTCCAACTCCCTCCGGACCGCCTCCTCCTCCCGGCAAAGCTCCATATAGGCGCGCTTCGCCTCCGCCAACCCCACAGACTCCCCAGTGGTAGGGGGCCTGCCCCTCTTCCTCACCACAGGAGGCTCCATCCGACACGAGAGGGAGGCATCCGAGTACCCCTCCTCGTCGTCGGAGTCCATCCCGAGCGACCAGCGACCAGCGCTGCCCGCCGCGAGATCCTTAACGTGGCCGACCAGCGGCCTCGAAGTATTCCCCCCATCCCCAGAGGCGCCAGTAGCTCTAGACGCCGTGGCCTGGCCCTCCACCACGGACGTCCCACGGTTGCCAGATGACGACGCAGCCGGGCCCGCTTGACCACCCGAAACTGCGCCGGTACTGGAGGTTCCGAAGCCTCCTGCACCGTAACTTTTCTTCCCTTTATGTCGACTATCCATAATTATTCAAAGTAAAAACCACCCCTAACGTGCCCGTGTCGTCAACAAAGTCCCGTCCAGCACCGCTTCCACCTTCTCACCTCTCAACTCCGGGCCTTACCGGCAAGGGAGGCCCTGCCAGGATCCGAAGATCCCGCCGGCATCGCCCCGGAGCATCACTGAGGCTACCTCAGCTTCCGCGATGCACCCTTTTAGTCGCCTCTTACGACAGGCAGGGTATACCCTGGGTGTATTCTGACCCGCACCCAGACGGGGAAACCTTTTTTTTTTTTTTTTTTTTTAACGTGGGGAAATCCTCATGGATCCCCCGGGGCTGGGGAACCCCGGGGGTATGCCGGACTCTTACCGGCTAAAACCCCACGGTGACCTACCTCGGCGCTGCTGGGGAGGGCCCGGGAACTCTGGACGAACACGTCCGGTCCCTCCCCGCGCCGGGGCCCCCTATGGTGACTGAGGGGACCCCCTTCCCGTTGGGGGGGTGGTCGACGATACACCCCCCCATCCGGGGTAACGGGCGGTGACCCGGTCACCCGGCCACCGCCCCCGTCCCGGAGGGCGCGTGCAATGGCTGAGGCGATCCCCCAATCGCCCCAGCCGCGCCCCCCCGGGCGACCCCCGTGCAAAGACGTGGGGCACGACCCCCACCGAGGTGAGGGTCCTCCCCGCACGGGCGTCGCCGACGCCTCGGGCCAGGCTTGGCCCGGTGCGACTGGGAGCCCCGGGTGCGTCACACCCGATACCGTGGCCCGGCTAAGTGCCGTGACCACGGCCCCTGGGGCCTAAGTGCCACCACCGTGGCACGCTGGGTGCGCGGCGGAGGTGGCGAAGTCCCGCTCCCCGAAGGGTTCTTAGGAGCGACTCCCAACCTAAGGCAGGGGTCCCCCCCGTGGAGCGGGGCGGGGCAAACGTACAAGACGCCGACCCCGCAGGCGACGCCGAGCAGGGAGCAGTTGCTCCCTTGAGCGCTCGGCGGCCTCCTTCGCGACCATGACCCCCTCGCAAAAGGAGATCATGGCCTGCCAGACGCTCCCGCTACCGACCATCCGAGACAGGATGGCCGGCAGCGAGAGGTCCGGACCCACCTCCGCCGCTAAGGCCCGACGCGGCACCTCCCAGGCAGGACACTCCATGAGAGTGTGCCGCGCCGAGTCCACCGCGGCGCCACAGTGGTGGCACCGCGGGTCCGCCTCGCGACCGATCCGGCACAGGTACCGACCGAAACACCCGTGGTCGGTCATCACCTGTGTGGCTCGGAAAGTGAGTCGCCCGGAGCTACGGCCCACCCATCTATCCAAGACGGGCAGGACCGCCCCGACGGTCCAATGGTCTCTATGACGAGACAACTCCTCCTTCCACGTTGTCATAGTGGACCGCCGGGCCTGGAGCCTCAGCTCGTCCCGATCTAACTCCTCCCCTGGCGGGTTGGAGTCCTGGCGGGCAAGGCGAAGATGCCTGTAAACATAGGCATCCTCAGCCGCCAGGAACTCCAAAGGTGGAAGACCCGCCAGGGCGGTGGCCGCCTCGTATGACACCGTACGGTACCCCCTGATGACGCGTATTGCGGCGCGTCGCCACTCCCTTCGGAGGAGCGACCTGCTCCTCCGACTTGCCGACAAGGCGTCGGCCCAGATGGGGGCACCGTACAGTGCCACGGACTTTACCACACCGCAGTAGAGGCGGCGCACCCGCTCGTCCGGACCGCCAAGGTTGGGCATGATGCGACTCAAATGAGTCACTAGGCTACCCAACCTGGCGGCCAGACGGGCGAAATGCGGGACGAAGCTCCAGGAGCTGTCCAGGTGGACACCAAGATATTTGATGTCGGTGGCCACCTGGACGTCGGACGACCCGATCCTCACCAGGCTATGGGGTGGAGTGCCCCTCCGGCGACCCTCAAACAAGACGATCTCCGTCTTCTGAGGGGACAACTCCAACCCCATGCCCCGGATCCGCGAGGCGACAGCCGCAACCGCGACTTCCGCCCGGCGGATGGTCCTCCCACGGTCCCTGCCGGTGGCTAACACCATGGTGTCGTCGGCGTAACAGGTTAGATGTACGCCGACCGGCAGGGACACCCGCAGAGCCGCGTCGTACCCCAGGTTCCACAACAATGGTCCCAAGACGGACCCCTGGGGCACTCCACGGTTGATCTGCCGCCTGACAGACCCATCGCGGCCACCGTAGACGATGGCCCTGTCCCGGAGGTAGTCTCCGACCACCATCCGCAGGTAGAGGGGCACCTCGTGACTTTCGAGGGCCCCGCGGATGGCCGTCCAGGAGAGGGAGTTAAAGGCATTCTTGATGTCTAGGGAGACAGCCAGAGCAACCCCTCCCCCGGACGTGGCCGAGTCCGAGAGGGACTTGACACGATGAATCGCGTCGATGGTAGATCGTCCCTCTCGGAAGCCGAACTGGCACTCGGCCAGGTCGGGTCCATCACGGGACAGGTGCTGGACGAGGCGCTTGTGAACAATACGTTCGAATAACTTCCCCACCTCGTCCAGCAACACGATGGGCCTGTAGGCAGAAGGCGACTCTGCGGGCCTGTTGTCCTTGCGTAGGAGGACCATCCGCCCTGTTTTCCACCTTAGTGGAAGGGTCCCCGTCTGGAGGCAGGCTGTAAAGAGCCTGCACAGACGGGGCCCGAGGACGCTGAGCGCCAAGACCCAGGCGCGGCCGGGGATGCCGTCGGGGCCGGGGGCGGTGTTACGCGCCCCCATGCGCTTGACAGCCCCGGCCAACTCCTCTTCGGACACCTCCCACACCTGGGACCATAAGACACGGTCCGGTGGTGGAGCGGGGGCCGACACCTCCCCGTCAGGGAATAAAGTGCCGACCACCCGCTCCAGGAGTGGGGGGTCCATCGTCTCCGTGAGGGGAGGCGCCCATGGACGAAGCTTGTCCATCACAAGACGGTATGGGCGCCCCCATGGGTCCTCACGGAGTGAGTCGAGGAGTCCGTCCCAGGCCTGAGCCTTGGCGCTCCTGATGGCCAGCTGCAGCCGCTTCGTGAGGTCACGATAGTCGGCATACAGCTGTGCCGTTCTCGCCGCGTCGGTGTTGCGCCGACGCCTCGCCCGAGTGTACTGGCGGCGAGCGACTCCGCAGTCCTCGCGGAGACGCTGAATCTCAGCGCTCCACCAGTACACCGGGCGGCGGGGCGGATTGGCGCGGACACGTGGCATCGCCACGTCGCAAACTGCCGACATGGCGTCCGCGAACCAATCCGCCTCCTCCGAGACCTCCACAGGCCCAGCCGGAACTTCCGGCCAGGCCACTGCGAGAACGGCCGCCATCAGGGCGTCCTCATCCATGCCCTTCAGGGCCCACCTCCGTGGGTGGTGGGCTGCTGGGCGGGTCGGGGGAGGCGTGGAGACATCCATGCGGATGTAGACGTGGTCCGACAGTGTCTCCACGTCGTCGACCCTCCACCCCGACACACGGCGCGCGGCCAGGGCATTGGCGAAAGATAAGTCCACGATACTTTCGCCCTGGTACCGCACGCACGTGCTGGCAGAGCCCCGGTTCAACAACCGGAGACCCAGGCCAGCCGCCCAGTCCAGCACCGAGTGGCCCCTCTGGTCCGTCCTCGGGGAGTGCCACGCGGATGCGTGAGCATTGAAGTCCCCGAGGACGAGTACTGGACGAGCTGCGTGCAATGAAACGACGTTCTGCAGCTCGTCCAGTAGGGAGTCGAAACGACTGAGGGACCAACTCGGGGGCGCGTAGACGCCCACCACCACACAACCCGCCCAGTCGACCGCCACGAATCCATGGCCGCGCATGACTGGCGCTATTGGCCGGATCCGTGACGGAACCGACTGGGCGATCACCACGGAGTCGTCCAAGTCTCCAACCCAGGACGGGCGCTGAAGAACTCGGTACGGCTCCGCGGCTACGACCAACTCAACCACGCCGCCGCAAAGACTATGAGACATCAAGTCTTGAGCAGCGACGGCGTGGTTGAGATTGGTCTGGATGATCTGACCGCGGGGGGGCGTGAACGTTATGCCGTGTCCATGGCCTCCCCCCGGCCAGAATCATCCAATGGAGCGGTTTTGGAAGACCGCTCCGCCTTCTCCCCAGTGTCCATCGCAGCTGCAACTCCCACGGTGGAGGGTGATGCGGGTGCACCACCCCCGCTGGAACCTCCCACGGTGGAGGGTGATGCCGGTGCACCACCCCCGCCGGAACATCCCACGTTGGAGGGTGATGCAGCCGCACCACCCCCTTGATGGACACTGGAGAGTTGGCTCCTCTTCTTCATGTCTCCTCCCTTCCTAGCTGGGCGGGCCTTGGGTGGGGAGCAAGCCTTACTCCCCATACGATGGTCGGCGGGCCGCCCGGCCTCTTTGCACAAAGTGCATACGGGGGCGACCGCCGTACATAGGCCCGCCCGGTGACCGGTTTCGCCGCACCTATAGCATAGGTGCGACCGGTCAACATCAGCAGTGCACCGCTGCTGGACATGTCCAGTTTGCCAGCAGCGGTAGCACTGCTCAGGGCGAGGCTTAAGTGCCTCCACCCTGGCAAACACCCACCCCACCCTTATTCTACCAGCAGTGACCACCTTTTTGGCCACTGCCAAGGGGCACTGCACCCACAGGGTGCCGAGTCCACTGGGTGAGGACCTGATTTGCCCGGTCCTCACCTCCTCTACGTGACACCCTGTGGTGCCAGCTATGGCTTCGGCCACCTCGGCTGGGGTGGCCGACTCGTCAAGGCCGACTACCCGAAGGTCGGCCTTCTTTATTGGCCTTGTGACTGTTACCGCGTCTGCAGCCAACGCCTCTCGCAGCTTGTCCGCCAAGGCAGTTGCCTTGACGTCCTTATCTGGTCCGGAGACCTCCAGCATGAGGCCCCCGGTTCTCGCCTTCTTGGGGCGGACACTTTCCACCCCAATGTCCGCCAGCTTCACCCTCTGCCTGGCAGCAATCATTATATCTTTATAGCTGGACTTGCAACCAGGCTGGAGGGTAAGGACTACCGCTGCCGTCCGCGGTAACCGTCCCAACTTGGGTTTCTCTACCCTCTTTTGGGCCTTTGGTGATGGGGCAGGGGCAGACTGAGCCTTTTTGGCAGCCCTTCGGGCCTTCCTACCCACCACCTGGGCCCATGTTCCCTCGTTGGCGATGGCACCAGATGACGTTGAAGGTGCCACCGCTTTATTCAGCGCCTCCTGACGCACCGCCTCCAATCTTCTTGCGGCCCCGGCCGGGGTCGCCATCTTCCGAGGGGGTTGGGGTTGTACAACAGAACTTGCCTTCCCCTTGCCCTTCTTTTTCTTACTCTCCTTTTTCCTCTTTTCCCCGGAGGCCTGTGGTAAGGGACCATCCGGGGATGCTTCTTCCTTCCTCTTAGATGGGAGGAGTTCCTTCCGGAACTCTTCTAACTTCCTGTTGACGAGGTCCGCTATTACAAGTACCAAGTCGGACCCCGTCTCCGCCTTGGGTGCCGGGGCACCCATTTCGGGGGCGCAAACGCCCCCCGAATCTCTCTTTGGCGAGACCGGTGCGGGCCTCGCGCGGCTCGCGATCTCCAAGTCCGCCATTCTTGTCACTGGCGGACTTGGAGATCGCCTCTCCAAAACTAATAACCGCTCCTGCAGGCGTTTGTTTTCCACCTGCAGGGCTTCCAATTGCGCCTTCAGTGCGGTGACGTCTTCTCCTGACGGCAGTTCGGCTGGCTGCTGCACCCGCTGTGCCAGCTCCATTGTAACGGCCCTGACGGTGCGGGCTCCCACACGAATATCTCTTTGGATAGTCCCCTTCAGAGACGGGGAAACCTTTTTTTTTTTTTTTTTTTACGTGGGGAAATCCTCATGGATCCCCCGGGGCTGGGGAACCCCGGGGGTATGCCGGACTCTTACCGGCTAAAACCCCACGGTGACCTACCTCGGCGCTGCTGGGGAGGGCCCGGGAACTCTGGACGAACACGTCCGGTCCCTCCCCGCGCCGGGGCCCCCTATGGTGACTGAGGGGACCCCCTTCCCGTTGGGAGGGTGGTCGACGATACACCCTCCCATCCGGGGTAACGGGCGGTGACCCGGTCACCCGGCCACCGCCCCCGTCCCGGAGGGCGCGTGCAATGGCTGGGGCGATCCCCCAATCGCCCCAGCCGCGCCCCCCGGGCGACCCCCGTGCAAAGACGTGGGGCACGACCCCCACCGAGGTGAGGGTCCTCCCCGCACGGGCGTCGCCGACGCCTCGGGCCAGGCTTGGCCCGGTTTGACTGGGAGCCCCGGGTGCGTCACACCCGATACCGTGGCCCGGCTAACAGCCGGAACCACGGCCCCTGGGGCCTAAGTGCCACCACCGTGGCACGATGGGGGCGCGGCGGAGGTGGCGAAGTCCCGCTCCCCGAAGGGTTCTTAGGAGCGACCCCCACCCTAAGGCGGGAGTCCCCCCCGTGGAGCGGGGCGGGGCAAACGTACAAGACGCCGACCCCGCAGGCGACGCCGAGCAGGGAGCAGTTGCTCCCTTGAGCGCTCGGCGGCCTCCTTCGCGACCATGACCCCCTCGCAAAAGGAGATCATGGCCTGCCAGACGCTCCCGCTACCGACCATCCGAGACAGGATGGCCGGCAGCGAGAGGTCCGGACCCACCTCCGCCGCTAAGGCCCGACGCGGCACCTCCCAGGCAGGACACTCCATGAGAGTGTGCCGCGCCGAGTCCACCGCGGCGCCACAGTGGTGGCACCGCTGGTCCGCCTCGCGACCGATCCGGCACAGGTACCGACCGAAACACCCGTGGTCGGTCAGCACCTGTGTGGCTCGGAACGTCAGTCGCCCGGAGCTACGGCCCACCCATCTATCTAAGACGGGCAGGACCGCCCCGACGGTCCAGTGGTCCCTGACATGGGACAGAACCTCCTTCCACGATGCCATTGTGGACCGTCGGGCCTGGAGCCTCAACTCGTCCCTGTCTTCCCCTGGCGGGTCGGAGTCCTGGCGGGCAAGGCGAAGATGCCTATAGACATAGGCATCCTCAGCCGCCAGGAACTCCAAAGGTGGTAGACCCGCCAGGGCGGTGGCCGCCTCGTAGGACACCGTACGGTACCCCCTTATGACGCGAATTGCGGCGCGTCGCCATTCCCTCCGGAGGAGCGTCTTGCTCCCCCGGCTGGCCGCTAAGGCGTCGGCCCAGATGGGGGCACCGTACAGTGCCACTGACCTTACCACACCGCAGTAGAGGCGGCGCACCCGCTCGTCCGGACCACCAAGGTTGGGCATAATGCGACTCAGATGAGTCACGAGGCTACCCAACCTGGTGGCCAGACGAGCGAAATGCGGGACGAAGCTCCAGGAGCTGTCCAGGTGGACACCAAGATACTTGATGTCGGTGGCCACCTGGACGTCGGACGACCCGATCCTCACCAGGCTATGGGGTGGAGTGCCCCTCCGGCGACCCTCGAACAAGACGATCTCCGTCTTCTGAGGGGACAACTCCAACCCCATGCCCCGGATCCGCGAGGCGACGGCCGCAACTGCGACCTCCGCACGGCGGATGGTCCTCCCACGGTCCCTGCCGGTGGCTAACACCATAGTGTCATCGGCGTAACACGTTAAGTGTACGCCGACCGGCAGGGACACCCGCAGAGCCGCGTCGTACCCCAGGTTCCATAGTAACGGGCCCAAGACGGACCCCTGGGGTACTCCACGGTTGATCTGCCGCCTGACAGACCCATCGCGGCCACCGTAAACGATGGCCCTGTCCCGGAGGTAGTCTCCGACCACCATCCGCAGGTAGAGGGGCACCTCGTGACTTTCGAGGGCCCCGCGGATGGCCGCCCAGGAGAGGGAGTTAAAGGCATTCTTTATATCCAAAGAAACTGCCAGGGCAACCCCTCCCCCGGACGTGGCCGAGTCCGAGAGGGACTTGACGCGATGAATAGCGTCGATAGTCGAACGTCCCTCCCGGAAGCCGAACTGGCACTCGGCCAGGTCGGGTCCATCACGGGACAGGTGCTGGACGAGGCGCTTGTGAACGATGCGTTCAAGGAGCTTCCCCACCTCGTCCAGCAACACGATGGGCCTGTAGGCGGAAGGCGACTCTGCGGGCCTGTTGTCCTTGCGAAGGAGGACCATCCGCCCTGTTTTCCACCTCGGTGGAAGGGTCCCCGTCTGCAAACAGGTTGTGAACAGCCTGCGCAGACGGGGCCCGAGGACGCTGAGCGCCAAGACCCAGGCGCGGCCGGGGATGCCGTCGGGGCCGGGGGCGGTGTTACGCGCCCCCATGCGTTTGACAGCCCCGGCCAACTCCTCTTCGGACACCTCCCACTCCTGGGACCATAAGACATGGTCCAATGGTGGTGGAGCGGGGGCCGACACCTCCCCGTCTGGGAATAGAGTGCCGACCACCCGCTCCAGGAGTGGGGGGTCCATCGTCTCCGTGAGGGGAGGCGCCCATGGACGAAGCTTGTCCATCACAAGACGGTATGGGCGCCCCCATGGGTCCTCACGGAGTGTGTCGAGGAGTCCGTCCCAGGCCTGAGCCTTGGCGCTCCTGATGGCCAGCTGCAGCCGCTTCGTGAGTTCACGATAGTCGGCGTACAGCTGTGCCGTTCTCGCTGCGTCGGAGTTACGCCGACGCCTCGCCCGGGTGTACTGGCGGCGAGCGACTCCGCAGTCCTCGCGGAGACGCTGAATCTCAGCGCTCCACCAGTACACCGGGCGGCGAGGCGGATTGGCGCGGACACGTGGCATCGCCACGTCGCAAACTGCCGACATGGCGTCCGCGAACCAATCCGCCTCCTCCGAGACCTCCACTGGCCCAGCCGGAACTTCCGGCCAGGCCACTGCGAGAACGGCCGCCATCAGTGCGTCCTCATCGATGCCCTTCAGGGCCCACCTCCGTGGGTGGTGGGCTGCTGGGCGGGTCGGGGGAGGCGTGGAGACATCCATGCGTATATAGACATGGTCTGACAGTGTCTCCACGTCGTCGACCCTCCACCCCGACACACGGCGCGCGGCCAGGGCATTGGCGAAAGATAGATCCACTATACTTTCGCCCTGGTACCGCACGCACGTGCTGGCCGAGCCCCGGTTCAACAACCGGAGACCCAGGCCAGCCGCCCAGTCCAGCACCGAGTGGCCCCTCTGGTCCGTCCTCGGGGACTGCCACGCGGATGCGTGAGCATTGAAGTCCCCGAGGACGAGTACTGGACGAGCTGCGTGCGATGAAACAACGTTCTGCAGCTCGTCCAGTAGGAGGTCGAAGCGACTGAGGGACCAACTCGGTGGAGCATAGACGCCCACCACCACACAACCCGCCCAGTCGACCGCCACGAATCCATGGCCGCGCATGAGTGGCGCTATTGGCCGGATCCGTGACGGAACCGACTGGGCGATCACCACGGAGTCGTCCAAGTCCCCAACCCAGGACGGGCGCTGGAGAACTCGGTACGGCTCCGCGGCTACGACCAACTCAACCACGCCGCCGCAAAGACTGTGAGCCATCAAGTCTTGGGCGGCGACGGCGTGGTTGAGGTTGGTCTGGATGATCTGGCCGCGGGGAGGCATGAACTTTAGGCCGTGTCCATGGCCTCCCCCCGGCCAGAATCATCCAGTGGAGCGGTTTTAGAAGACCGCTCCGCCTTCTCCCCAGTGTCCATCGCAGCAGCAGCTCCCTCGGTGGAGGGTGATGCGGATGCACCACCCCCGCAGGAACCTCCCACGGTGGAGGGTGATGCCGGTGCACCACCCCCGCTGGAACGTCCCACGTTGGAGGGTGATGCAGCCGCACCACCCCCTTGATGGACACCGGAGAGTTGGCTCTTCTTTGCCTGCGTCACTCCTACCTTCTTTCCTGGGCGGGCCTTTGGTGGGGAGCAAGTCTTGCTCCCCATTCGATGGTCGGCGGGCCGCCCGGCTTCTTTGCACAATGTGCAAACCGGGGCGGCCGCCGTACATAGGCCCGCCCTATGACCGGTTTCGCCGCACCTATAACAAAGGTGCGACCGGTCCACCTCCGCAGTGCACCGCTGCTGGACATGGCCAAGCTGCCAGCAGCGGTAGCACTGCTCAGGGCGGGGCTTCGACGCCTCTACCCTGGCGTTGACCCAGCCCACCCTGATGCGTCCGGCCGCGACCACCTTTTTGGCCGCAGCCAGTGGGCACTGTACCCAAAGGGTTCCAAGTCCCGCACGTGAAGACCGGATTTCCCCTGTCTTCACCTCCTCCAGCTGGCACCCTGCAGTGCCAGCTATTGCTTCGGCCACCTCTGCTGGGGGGGGCGATTCATCTAGGCCTAAAACCCGAAGGTCTGCCTTTTTAATGGGCCTGGCCACTGTTACTCCCTCGCCGGCCAGCGCTGTCTTCAGCTTTTCGGCCAAGGCAGATGCCTTGAACTCTTTGTCAGGGCCGGAGATCTCCAACATCATGCCCCCGGTCCTGGCCTTCTTGGGGCGGACGCTATCCACCCCGATGTCCGCCAGCCTGACCCTCTGCCTGGCAGCAGTCATAACGTCCTTGTATGAGGACTTGCTGCCAGGCTGGAGGGTCAGGACTACCGCCGCCGTGCGCGGCAGGCGGCCCAGTTTGGGTCTCTCCACCTTCTTTTGCGTTTTCGGTGGTGGAGCAGTAGCCGGTTGGGCCTTTTTGGCCGCCCGTTTTGCCTTCCTGCCCACCACCTGGGCCCATGATCCCTCGGTGACGGTGGCTCCGGTGGATGTAGTTGGCGCCACCGCTTTCTTCTTTTGCGCGTCTTGTCGCGCCGCCTCCAGTCTTCTGGCGGCCCCGGATGGGGTCGCCTTTTTCTGAGTGAGTTGGGGTTGGACGGGAGTTGTGCCCTTCCCCTTCTCCTTCTTCTTTTTCTTCTTCTTATCCCCAGTGGTCTTCGATGAAGGGCCATCTGGAGAGGCTTCCACCTTGCTCTTGACTGGGAGGAGTTCCTTCCGGAACTCCTCTAATCTTTTATTCACGAGATCCGCAATCTGTTGAGCTATTGCGGACCCCGTCTCCTCCTTGGGTGCCGGGACACCCGTTTCGGGGCAAACACCCCCCGAAACCATCAGTGGCGAGGCAGGTGCTGGCCTCGCACGGCTCGCGATCTCCAAGTCCGCCATTCTAGTAATTGGCGGACTTGGAGATCGCCTCTCCAACGCTGCTATTCTCTCCTGCAGGCGTTTGTTTTGCTCCTGCAGGGCCTCCAGTTGCGCCTTCAGAGCAGCAACTTCTTGCTCAGCCGCTGGCTCGGCTGGGCGCTGTACTCTTTGCGCCAGCTCCAGAGTAACCGCTCGGACTGTGCGGGCACCCACACGGATATCCCGTTGGATAGTCCCCTTTAAATTTTTGGACTTGGCAGCAGCCAACTCTATCTTGTCGGCCACTTCCAGGGCCCACGCTCCCAAGTCCGCCAGTGGTTTCATCTTGGCCTCCTGAACGAAGACCTCCATGTCCGGCACAGGATTACCCGACTTGCCGGGTGGTGGAATAGTCCCTGAGCCGGACCGTATTTCCTCCTCGAGTTCCACGAGCTCAGCCTCCCGCTGAGCTTCGAGGTAGGCTCTCTTAGCCTCAGCAAGGCCCACGTACTCCCCAGTTGTTGGGGGTCGTCCCCTCTTCTTCGACTTCGGACACGCCCTTTCTCTGAGGACAGAGAAATTGGATCTGACTGACCCCACGGACGTGTCCGAGTCATAGGAGGCGTCACCTGACTCCTCCTGGGCGCCTTTCTCCAGTAATCGGCCCCTCAACTGGAGCTTCTCCAACACCACCTGCCCCTGTGTGGCAGTGAGTACCTTGTCCGAGACGATGTTAGGTCTCGGACCGCCGACCTTTTGGACCCCACTGGTCCCCGCCTTGTCTTCTTCACAGACCCCCCCAATCCCCGGTTTTTTAAAGAGTGAACAATTTTCCATAGTGTTCCCACGAGAAGGGTCGGAAGTAAAGTCGCCCCTGGCAGAGCCGCCATGCCAGGGGAAGGCAGATACACCCGGGGGGCGCCAGTATCCCCGGGGTTGGTCGCTCGAGACCGGTGCACCCACCGGCCACGCCCAGCCGCGAGGACTGGGCGTGCCCCCTCGCCGCGTACCGCAGCTTGAGGCTAGGGACTTTTTATAGAGGTTTATCCCCTCGCGGGCCGGCCAATGAAGGCAAGCCCCCCGCTCCGGCGAAACATGACCACCGGGTTACGGTATTACGACAGGGGTCACACCACCCCTGCCGAGCTATGGGATCCCGGGGACGCAACTCCCCGTATCACGACCAGAACTGGCCGTGACCCCTGGGATGGAGGCCCGCATCCACCGTTTTCACCCCTCCGCTCCGAGCCTTACCGGCAAGGGAGGCCCCGCCAGGATCCGAAGATCCCACCGGCATCGCCTCGGAGCATCACTGAGGCTACTTGGTATCAACGGAACCCCCGAAAGCCAGAGCCCCGTTAGTCACCGGATGACTCCGGTGTCCAGGTTCCACCACGAGGAGGTGGGGATGGCACATGTTGTTGCAGCTGCAACAACTTCTAGAACCCAGACGGGGAAACCTAACCTTTTTTTTTTTTTTTTTTTTTTTTTTTTTAACGTGGGGAAATCCTCATGGATCCCCCGGGGCTGGGGAACCCCGGGGGTATGCCGGACTCTTACCGGCTAAAACCCCACGGTGACCTACCTCGGCGCTGCTGGGGAGGGCCCGGGAACTCTGGACGAACACGTCCGGTCCCTCCCCGCGCCGGGGCCCCCTATGGTGACTGAGGGGACCCCCTTCCCGTTGGGGGGGTGGTCGACGATACACCCCCCCATCCGGGGTAACGGGCGGAGACCCGGTCACCCGGCCTCCGCCCCCGTCCCGGAGGGCGCGTGCAATGGCTGAGGCGATCCCCCAATCGCCCCAGCCGCGCCCCCCGGGCGACCCCCGTGCAAAGACGTGGGGCACGACCCCCACCGAGGTGAGGGTCCTCCCCGCACGGGCGACGCCGACGCCTCGGGCCAGGCTTGGCCCGGTTTGACTGGGAGCCCCGGGTGCGTCACACCCGATACCGTGGCCCGGCTAACTGCCGGGACCACGGCCCCTGGGGCCTAAGTGCCACCACCGTGGCACGCTGGGTGCGCGGCGGAGGTGGCGAAGTCCCGCTCCCCGAAGGGTTCTTAGGAGCGACCCCCACCCGAAGGCGAGAGTCCCCCCCGTGGAGCGGGGCGGGGCAAACGTGCAAGACGCCGACCCCGCAGGCGACGCCGAGCAGGGAGCAGAAGCTCCCTTGAGCGCTCGGCGGCCTCCTTCGCGACCATGACCTCCTCGCAGAAGGAGATCATGGCCTGCCAGACGCTCCCGCTACCGACCATCCGAGACAGGATGGCCGGCAGCGAGAGGTCCGGACCCACCTCCGCCGCTAAGGCCCGACGCGGCACCTCCCAGGCCGGACACTCCATGAGAGTGTGCCGCGCCGAGTCCACCGCGGCGCCACAGTGGTGGCACCGCGGGTCCGCCTCGCGACCGATCCGGCACAGGTACCGACCGAAACACCCGTGGTCGGTCAGCACCTGTGTGGCTCGGAACGTAAGTCGCCCGGAGCTACGGCCTACCCATCTATCTAAGACGGGCAGGACCGCCCCGACGGTCCAATGGTCCCTCACATGGGACAACTGCTCCTTCCATGAAGCCATTGTGGACCGCCGGGCCTGGAGCCTCAGCTCGTCCCTGTCCTCCCCTGGCGGGTTGGAGTCCTGGCGGGCAAGGCGAAGATGCCTGTATACATAGGTATCCTCAGCCGCCAGGAACTCCAAAGGTGGTAGACCCGCCAGGGCGGTGGCCGCCTCGTAGGACACCGTACGGTACCCCCTTATAACGCGAATGGCAGCGCGTCGCCATTCCCTTCGGAGGAGCGTCTTGCTCCTCCGACTTGCCGACAAGGCGTCGGCCCAGATGGGGGCACCGTACAGTGCCACAGATCTTATCACACCGCAGTAGAGGCGGCGCACCCGCTCGTCCGGACCGCCAAGGTTGGGCATGATGCGACTTAAGTGTGTCACTAGGGTACCCAACCTGGCGGCCAGACGGGAGAAGTGCGGGACGAAGCTCCAGGAGCTGTCCAGGTAGACACCAAGATACTTAATGTCGGTGCCCACCTGGACGTCGGACGACCCGATCCTCACCAGGCTATAGGGTGGAGTGCCCCTCCGGCGACCCTCGAAGAAAACGATCTCCGTCTTCTGAGGGGACAGCTCCAACCCCATGCCCCGGATCCGCGAGGCGACAGCCGCAACCGCGACTTCCGCCCGGCGGATGGTCCTCCCACGGTCCCTGCCGGTGGCTAACACCATAGTGTCATCGGCGTAACACGTTAAGTGTACGCCGACCGGCAGGGATACCCGCAGAGCCGCATCGTACCCCAGGTTCCATAGTAATGGGCCCAGAACGGACCCCTGGGGTACTCCGCGGTTTATCTGCCGCCTGACAGACCCATCGCGGCCACCGTAAACGATGGCCCTGTCCCGGAGGTAGTCTCCGACCACCATCCGCAGGTAGAGGGGCACCTCGTGATGTTCGAGGGCCCCGCGGATGGCCGCCCAGGAGAGGGAGTTAAAGGCGTTCTTTATGTCTAAAGACACCGCCAGTGCTACCCCTCCCCCGGACGTGGCCGAGTCCGAGAGGGACTTGACGCGATGAATCGCGTCGATGGTCGAACGTCCCTCCCGGAAGCCGAACTGGCACTCGGCCAGGTCGGGTCCATCACGGGACAGGTGCTGGACGAGGCGCTTGTGAACAATGCGTTCAAAGAGCTTCCCGACCTCGTCCAGCAACACGATGGGCCTGTAGGCAGAAGGCGACTCTGCGGGCCTGTTGTCCTTGCGAAGGAGGACCATCCGCCCGTTCTTCCACCGTGGTGGAAGGGTCCCCGTCTGCAAACAGGCTGTGAAGAGCCTGCGCAGACGGGGCCCGAGGACGCTGAGCGCCAAGACCCAGGCGCGGCCGGGGATGCCGTCGGGGCCGGGGGCAGTGTTGCGTGCCCCCATGCGTTTGACAGCCCCGGCCAACTCCTCTTCGGACACCTCCCACTCCTGGGACCATAAGACACGGTCCGGTGGTGGAGCGGGGGCCGACACCTCCCCGTCTGGGAATAGAGTGCCGACCACCCGCTCCAGGAGTGGGGGGTCCATCGTCTCCGTGAGGGGAGGCGCCCATGGACGTAGTTTGTCCATCACAAGACGGTATGGGCGCCCCCATGGGTCCTCACGGAGTGAGTCGAGGAGTCCGTCCCAGGCCTGAGCCTTGGCGCTCCTGATGGCCAGCTGCAGCCGCTTCGTGAGATCACGATACTCGGCATACAGCTGTGCCGTTCTCGCCGCGTCGGAGTTACGCCGACGCCTCGCCCGGGTGTACTGGCGGCGAGCGACTCCGCAGTCATCGCGGAGACGCTGAATCTCAGCGCTCCACCAGTACACCGGGCGGCGGGGCGGATTGGCGCGGACTCGAGGCATCGCCACGTCGCAAACAGCCGACATGGCGTCCGCGAACCAACCCGCCTCCTCCGAGACCTCCACTGGCCCAGCCGGAACTTCCGGCCAGGCCACTGCGAGAACGGCCGCCATCAGTGCGTCCTCATCGATGCCCTTCAGGGCCCACCTCCGTGGGTGGTGGGCTGCTGGGCGGGTCGGGGGAGGCGTGGAGACATCCATGCGGATGTAGACGTGGTCCGACAGTGTCTCCACGTCGTCGACCCTCCACCCCGACACACGGCGCGCGGCCAGGGCATTGGCGAAAGATAGGTCCACTATACTTTCGCCCTGGTACCGCACGCACGTGCTGGCCGAGCCCCGGTTCAACAACCGCAGGCCCAGGCCAGCCGCCCAGTCCAGCACCGAGTGGCCCCTCTGGTCCGTCCTCGGGGAGTGCCACGCGGATGCGTGAGCATTGAAGTCCCCGAGGACGAGTACTGGACGAGCTGCGTGCGATGAAACAACGTTCTGCAGCTCGTCCAGTAGGAGGTCGAAGCGACCGAGGGACCAACTCGGGGGCGCGTAGACGCCCACCACCACACAACCCGCCCAGTCGACCGCCACGAATCCATGGCCGCGCATGACAGGCGCTATTGGCCGGATCCGTGACGGAACCGACTGGGCGATCACCACGGAGTCGTCCAAGTCTCCAACCCAGGACGGGCGTTGGAGAACCCGGTACGGCTCCGCGGCTACGACCAACTCAACCACGCCGCCGCAAAGACTATGAGACATCAGGTCTTGGGCAGCGACGGCGTGGTTGAGGTTGGTCTGGATGATCTGGCCGCGGGGAGGCATGAACCTTAGGCCGTGTCCATGGCCTCCCCCCGGCCAGAATCATCCTTTGGAGCGGGTTTAGCAGCCCGCTCCGCCTCCTCTCCAGTGTCCATCACTGCAGCTCCCACGGTGGAGGGTGATGCGGATGCACCACCCCCGCTGGAACCTCCCACGGTGGAGGGTGATGCCGGTGCACCACCCCCGCTGGAACATCCCACGTTGGAGGGTGATGCAGTTGCACCACCCCCTTGATGGACACTGGAGAGTTGGCTCCTCCTCTTCTTGTCGTCTCCTCTCTTCTTGGCTGGGCGGGCCTTCGGTGGGGAGCAACACTTGCTCCCCATACGATGCTCGGCGGGCCGCCCGGCTTCTTTGCACAAAGTGCACACGGGGGCGGCCGCCGCACATTGGCCCGCCTGGTGGCCGGTTTCGCCGCACCTGTAACAGTGGTGCGACCGGTCAACCTCAGCAGTGCACCGCTGCTGGACATGACCAAGCTGCCAGCAGCGGTAGCACTGCTCAGGGCGGGGCTTCAACGCCTCCACTCTGGCGTTGACCCACCCCACCCTGATGCGTCCGGCCGCGACCACCTTTTTGGCCGCCGCCAATGGGCACTGTACCCAAAGGGTACCGAGTCCCGAACGCGAAGACCGAATTTCCCCGGTCCTCACCTCCTCCAGCTGGCACCCTGCAGTGCCAGCTATTGCTTCGGCCACCTCAGTTGGGGTGGCCGATTCATCTAGGCCTAAGACCCGAAGGTCTGCTTTCTTAATGGGCCTGGCCACTGTTACTCCCTCGCCGGCCAGCGCCGTCTTCAGCTTCTCGGCCAAAGCAGATGCCTTGACCTCTTTATCAGGGCCGGAGATCTCCAACATCATGCCCCCGGTCCTGGCCTTCTTGGGGCGGACGCTATCCACCCCGATGTCTGACAGCTTGACCCTCTGCCTGGCAGCAGTCATAACGTCCTTGTATGAGGACTTGCTGCCAGGCTGGAGGGTCAGAACTACCGCCGCCGTGCGTGGCAGACGGCCCAACTTGGGCCTCTCCGCCTTCTTCTGGGCTTTCGGTGGTGGAGCAGGAGCCGATTGGGCCTTCTTGGCCGCCCGTTGAGCCTTCCTGCCCACCACCTGGGCCCATGTTCCCTCGTTGGCGGTGGCACCTTTTGATGTCGAGTGTGCCACCGCTTTAAGCGCCTCCATACGCGCCGCCTCCAACCTTCTGGCTGCCCCAGGTGGGGTCGCCTTCTTCTGAGGGGGTTGGGGTTGGACAGGAGCTCTGTCCTCCCCCTTACCCTTCTTCTTCTTCTCCTTTTTCTTCTTCTCTTTTTTCTTTTCCCCGGTGGCCTGTTGTGGGGTACCAACCGGGGAGGCTTCCTCCTTCCTCTTAGTTGGGAGGAGTTCCTTCCGGAACTCCTCGAGTTTTTTATTCACAAGGTCCGCAATTACGGTCACTAGGGCGGACCCCGTCGGCTCCTTGGGTGCCGGGACACCCATTTCGGGGCAGTCGCCCCTTGATAACTTCAATGGCGAGGCTGGTGTTTGCCTCGCGCGGCTCGCGATCTCCAAGTCCGCCATTCCAGTAACTGGCGGGCTTGGAGATCGCCTTTCCAAGGTGGATAATCTATCCTGCAGGCGTTTATTTTCAGCCTGCAGGGCCTCTAGCTGTATCTTCAGCGCGACGATATCGTCGCCAGGCTGCGGTTCGATCGGTCTGATCACTCGCTGGGCGAGTTCCATTGTCACCGCCCTGACAGTACGTGCACCCACGCGAATGTCACGTTGTATGGTGCCTTTCAAATTTTTTGATTTGGCCGCCGCCAACTCTATCTTATCGGCCTCCTCCAGGGCCCACGCTCCTAGGTCTTCGAGCGGTTTCTTTTTCGCCTCTTCGACGAACGCCTCCATGTCAGGCACGGGATTGGTAGACCTCCCGGGTGGAGGGATGCTGCCCGTGCCGCTCCTAATCCCTTCCTCTAGCTCAACGAGCTCGATTTCCCGTTGAGCCTCGAGATAGGCCCTCTTGGCCTCTGCTAGGCCGACGTATTCGCCAGTAGTTGGGGGCCGTCCCCTCTTCTTCGATTTGGGACACGCCCGTTCCCTGAGGATCGAAATATTCGATCTAACAGATCCGACGGACGTGTCGGAATCATAGGAGGCATCCCCCGACTCCTCCACAGCGCCTTTCTCGAGTGCTCGGCTCCTTAGCTTGAGCTTCTCCAGCACAACCTGCCCTTGCGAGGCAGTCATCACACTATCCGAGACGATAGTCGGTCTCGGATCTGCGACCTTTCGGGCCCCACTTGGCCCCGCCTTCACGTCATCGACCCCCCCATTCCCCGGTTTTTTAAATGAGACTGAACAATCCATACTTGTTCCCACGAGAAGGTCGGAAATAAAAGTCACCCCTGGCAGAGCCGCCATGCCAGGGGAAGGCAGATACACCCGGGGGGCGCCAGTATCCCCGGGGTTGGTCGCACGAGACCGGTGCACCCACCGGCCACGCCCAGCCGCGAGGACTGAGCGTGCCCCCTCGCCGCGTACCGCAGCTTGAGGCTAGGGACTTTTTATAGAGGTTTATCCCCTCGCGGGCCGGCCAATGAAGGCAAGCCCCCCGCTCCGGCGAAACATGACCACCGGTTTACGGTATTACGACAGGGGTCACACCACCCCTGCCGAGCTATGGGATCCCGGGGACGCAACTCCCCGTATCACGACCAGAACTGGCCGTGACCCCTGGGATGGAGGCCCGCATCCACCGTTTTCACCCCTCCGCTCCGAGCCTTACCGGCAAGGGAGGCCCCGCCAGGATCCGAAGATCCCACCGGCATCGCCTCGGAGCATCACTGAGGCTACTTGGTATTAGCGAAACCCCCGAAAGCCAGAGCCCCGTTAGTCACCGGATGACTCCGGTGTCCAGGTTCCACCACGAGGAGGTGGGGATGGCACATGTTGTTGCAAGCTGCAACAACTTCTAGAACCCGGGGAAACCTTTTTTTTTTTTTTTTTTTTAACGTGGGGAAATCCTCATGGATCCCCCGGGGCTGGGGAACCCCGGGGGTATGCCGGACTCTTACCGGCTAAAACCCCACGGTGACCTACCTCGGCGCTGCTGGGGAGGGCCCGGGAACTCTGGACGAACACGTCCGGTCCCTCCCCGCGCCGGGGCCCCCTGTGGTGACTGAGGGGACCCCCTTCCCGTTAGGAGGGTGGTCGACGATACACCCCCCCATCCGGGGTAACGGGCGGTGACCCGGTCACCCGGCCACCGCCCCCGTCCCGGAGGGCGCGTGCAATGGCTGAGGCGATCCCCCAATCGCCCCAGCCGCGCCCCCCGGGCGACCCCCGTGCAAAGACGTGGGGCACGACCCCCACCGGAGTGAGGGTCCTCCCCGCACGGGCGTCGCCGACGCCTCGGGCCAGGCTTGGCCCGGTTTGACTGGGAGCCCCGGGTGCGTCACACCCGATACCGTGGCCCGACTAAGTGCCGGGACCACGGCCCCTGGGGCAAAGGTGCCACCACCGTGGCACGCTAGAAGCGCGGCGGAGGTGGCGAAGTCCCGCTCCCCGAAGGGTTCTTAGGAGCGACCCCCACCCTAAGGCAAGGGTCCCCCCCGTGGAGCGGGGCGGGGCAAACGTACAAGACGCCGACCCCGCAGGCGACGCCGAGCAGGGAGCAGAAGCTCCCTTGAGCGCTCGGCGGCCTCCTTCGCGACCATGACCTCCTCGCAAAAGGAGACCATGGCCTGCCAGACGCTCCCGCTACCGACCATCCGAGACAGGATGACCGGCAGCGAGAGGTCCGGACCCACCTCCGCCGCTAAGGCCCGACGCGGCACCTCCCAGGCAGGACACTCCATGAGAGTGTGCCGCGCCGAGTCCACCGCGGCGCCACAGTGGTGGCACCGCGGGTCCGCCTCGCGACCGATCCGGCACAGGTACCGACCGAAACACCCGTGGTCGGTCAGCACCTGTGTGGCTCGGAACGTCAGTCGCCCGGAGCTACGGCCCACCCATCTATCTAAGACGGGCAGGACCGCCCCGACGGTCCAATGGTCCCTAACACGGGATAACTCCTCCTTCCACAATGACATTGTGGACCGCCGGGCCTGGAGCCTCAACTCGTCCCTGTCTTCCCCTGGCGGGTTGGAGTCCTGGCGGGCAAGGCGAAGATGCCTATAGACGTAGGCATCCTCAGCCGCCAGGAGCTCCAGAGGTGGTAGACCCGCCAGGGTGGTGGCCGCCTCGTATGACACCGTACGGTACCCCCTTATGACGCGAATGGCAGCGCGTCGCCACTCCCGTCGGAGGAGCGTCTTGCTCCTCCGACTTGCCGACAAGGCGTCGGCCCAGATGGGGGCACCGTACAGTGCCACAGATCTTATCACACCGCAGTAGAGGCGGCGCACCCGCTCGACCGGACCACCAAGGTTGGGCATGATGCGACTCAAGTGAGTCAGTTGGCTACCCAACCTGGCGGCCAGACGAGCGAAGTGCGGGACGAAGCTCCAGGAGCTGTCCAGGTAGACACCAAGATATTTAATGTCGGTGCCCACCTGGACGTCGGACGACCCGATCCTCACCAGGCGATGGGGTGGAGTGCCCCTCCGGCGACCCTCAAACAAGACGATCTCCGTCTTCTGAGGGGACAACTCCAACCCCATGCCCCGGATCCGCGAGGCGACGGCCGCAACTGCGACCTCCGCCCGGCGGATGGTCCTCCCACGGTCCCTGCCGGTGGCTAACACCATGGTGTCGTCGGCGTAACAGGTTAGATGTACGCCGACCGGCAGGGACACCCGCAGAGCCGCGTCGTACCCCAGGTTCCACAGTAGCGGGCCCAAGACGGACCCCTGGGGTACTCCACGGTTTATCTGTCGCCTGACAGACCCATCGCGGCCACCGTAAACGATGGCCCTGTCCCGGAGGTAGTCTCCGACCACCATCCGCAGGTAGAGGGGCACCTCGTGACTTTCGAGGGCCCCGCGGATGGCCGTCCAGGAGAGGGAGTTAAAGGCATTCTTGATGTCTAGGGAGACAGCCAGAGCAACCCCTCCCCCGGACGTGGCCGAGTCCGAGAGGGACTTGACACGATGAATCGCGTCGATGGTAGATCGTCCCTCCCGGAAGCCGAACTGGCACTCGGCCAGGTCGGGTCCATCACGGGACAGGTGCTGGACGAGGCGCTTGTGAACAACACGTTCAAAGAGCTTCCCCACCTCGTCCAGCAACACGATGGGCCTGTAGGCAGAAGGCGACTCTGCGGGCCTGTTGTCCTTGCGTAGGAGGACCATCCGCCCGGTCTTCCACCGTGGTGGAAGGGTCCCCGTCTGCAAACAGGCTGTGAACAGCCTGCGCAGACGGGGCCCGAGGACGCTGAGCGCCAAGACCCAGGCGCGGCCGGGGGTGCCGTCAGGGCCGGGGGCAGTGTTGCGTGCCCCCATGCGTTTGACAGCCCCGGCCAACTCCTCTTCGGACACCTCCCACTCCTGGGACCATAAGACATGGTCCAATGGTGGTGGAGCGGGGGCCGACACCTCCCCGTCAGGGAACAAAGTGCCGACCACCCGCTCCAGGAGTGGGGGATCCATCGTCTCCGTGAGGGGAGGCGCCCATGGACGAAGTTTGTCCATCACGAGACGGTATGGGCGCCCCCATGGGTCCTCACGGAGTGAGTCGAGGAGTCCGTCCCAGGCCTGAGCCTTGGCGCTCCTGATGGCCAGCTGCAGCCGCTTCGTGAGATCACGGTAGTCGGCATACAGCTGCGCCGTTCTCGCTGCGTCGGAGTTACGCCGACGCCTCGCCCGGGTGTACTGGCGGCGAGCGACTCCGCATTCCTCGCGAAGACGCTGTATAACGTCGCTCCACCAGTACACCGGGCGGCGGGGCGGATTGGCGCGGACACGTGGCATCGCCACGTCGCAAACTGCCGACATGGCGTCCGCGAACCAATCCGCCTCCTCCGATACCTCCACTGGCCCAGCCGGAACTTCCGGCCAGGCCACTGCGAGAACGGCCGCCATCAGTGCGTCCTCATCTATGCCCTTCAGGGCCCACCTCCGTGGGTGGTGGGCTGCTGGGCGGGTCGGGGGAGGCGTGGAGACATCCATGCGGATATATACATGGTCTGACAGTGTCTCCACGTCGTCGACCCTCCACCCCGACACACGGCGTGCGGCCAGGGCGTTAGCGAAAGATAGATCCACTATACTTTCGCCCTGGTACCGCACGCACGTGCTGGCCGAGCCCCGGTTCAACAACCGGAGACCCAGGCCAGCCGCCCAGTCCAGCACCGAGTGGCCCCTCTGGTCCGTCCTCGGGGAGTGCCACGCGGATGCGTGAGCATTGAAGTCCCCGAGGACGAGTACTGGACGAGCTGCGTGCAATGAAACAACGTTCTGCAGCTCGTCCAGTAGGAGGTCGAAGCGACCGAGGGACCAACTCGGGGGCGCGTAGACGCCCACCACCACACAACCCGCCCAGTCGACCGCCACGAATCCATGGCCGCGCGTAAGTGGCGCTATTGGCCGGATCCGTGACGGAACCGACTGGGCGATCACCACGGAGTCGTCCAAGTCTCCAACCCAGGACGGGCGTTGAAGAACTCGGTACGGCTCCGCGGCTACGACCAACTCAACCACGCCGCCGCAAAGACTTTGAGCCATCAAGTCTTGGGCGGCGACGGCGTGGTTGAGATTGGTCTGGATGATCTGACCGCGGGGAGGCATGAACTTTAGGCCATGTCCATGGCCTCCCCCCGGCCAGAATCATCCTTGGGAGCGGGTTTGACTGCCCGCTCCGCCTCCTCTCCAGTGTCCATCGCAGGAACTCCCACGGTGGAGGGTGATGCGGATGCACCACCCCCGCTGGAACCTCCCACGGTGGAGGGTGATGCCGGTGCACCACCCCCGCCGGAACATCCCACGTTGGAGGGTGATGCAGCCGCACCACCCCCTTGATGGACACTGGAGAGTTGGACCTTCTTCCTCTTCTCCGCTGCTCCTCCCTTCTTGGCTGGGCGGGCCTTGGGTGGGGAGCATGATTTGCTCCCCATACGATGGTCGGCGGGCCGCCCGGCTTCCTTGCACAATGTGCAAACCGGGGCGGCCGCCGTACACAGGCCCGCCCTGTGACCGGTTTCGCCGCACCTATAACAAAGGTGCGACCGGTCCACCTCCGCAGTGCACCGCTGCTGGACATGTCCCTGCTGCCAGCAGCGGTAGCACTGCTCAGGG
Organism: Xylocopa violacea; assembly: GCA_963969225.1. NCBI lineage: Eukaryota > Metazoa > Arthropoda > Insecta > Hymenoptera > Apidae > Xylocopa > Xylocopa violacea. The sequence continues at coordinate 313,638 of CAXAJV010000051.1, forward strand.
CGGGGTTTCAACGCCTCTACCCTGGCGTTGACCCACCCCACCCTGATGCGTCCGGCCGCGACCACCTTTTTGGCCGCCGCCAGTGGGCATTGCACCCAAAGGGTGCCGAGCCCAGCTCGTGAGGACCGGATTTCACCGGTTCTCACCTCTCCTACCTGGCACCCTGCTGTGCCAGCTATGGCTTCGGCCACCTCGGCTGTGGTGGCCGACTCGTCAAGGCCGAATACCCTAAGGTCGGCCTTCTTAATTGGCCTGGTGACAGTTACGGAGTCTCCAGACAACGCCTCACGTAACCTGTTCGCCAAGGCGGTTGCCTTGACATCCTTATCGGGTCCGGAGACCTCAAGCATGAGGCCCCCGGTTCTCGCCTTCTTGGGGCGGACACTCTCCACCCCAATGTCCGACAGCTTCACCCTCTGCCTGGCAGCTGTCATGACGTCCCTATGGGAGGACTTGCTGCCAGGCTGGAGGGTGAGGACTACCGCAGCTGTACGAGGTAGTCGTCCCAGCTTAGGTTTCTCCACCTTCTTCTGGGCCTTCGGTGGTGGAGCAGGGGCCGATTGGGCCTTTTTGGCCGCCCTTTGGGTCTTTCTGCCCACCACCTGGGCCCATGTTCCCTCGGTGGCGGTGGCACCGGTGGATGTAGCCGGCGCCACCGCTTTCTTCTCCAGCGCTTCCTTGCGCGCCGCCTCTATTCTTCTGGCGGCCCCGGATGGGGTCGCCTTCCTTTTTTGAGGGGGTTCGGATTGGACCAGAGAACTGTCCGCCCCTTTCCCCTTCTTTTTATTCTTCTTCTCCTTCTTCCGTTTTCTCTGTGGCTCCCTGATGGCCTGTGCTAAGGGCCCGACGGGGGAAGCTTCCTCCATCCTCGCAGCAGGGAGTAATTCCTTGCGGAAATCCTCCAATCTCCTATTTACCAGCTCTGCAATCTGTTGCACAATGGCAGACCCCGTCGGCTCCTTGGGTGCCGGAACACCCTCTTCGGGGCAGATACCCCAGGAATCCCTCAATGGCGAGGCCGGTGTTGGCCTCGCGCGGCTCACGATCTCCAAGTCCGCCATTCTTGTCACTGGCGGACTTGGAGATCGCCTCTCCAATGCTGATAAACGCTCCTGCAGGCGTTTGTTTTCCGCCTGCAGGGCTTCCACTTGCGCCTTCAGCGCAGCGACGTCCTGTCCTGCCGCCTGTTCAGCTGGCCGCTGCACCCGCTGCGCCAGCTCCATTGTAACGGCCCTGACGGTGCGGGCTCCCACGCGGATATCCCGCTGGATCGTCCCCTTTAGGTTTCTCGACTTGGCCGCCGCCAACTCGATTTTATCGGCCTCTTCTAAGGCCCAAGCCCCTAGGTCTTCTACTGGCTTCATCTTCGCCTCTTGGACGAAGACATCCATATCCGGCACAGGATTGCCCGACTTGCCGGGTGGTGGAATGGTCCCTGTGCCGGACCGTATCTCCTCCTCGAGGTCTATCATCTCCATCTCTCGCTGAGCCTCAACGTAGGCCCTCTTGGCCTCAGCGAGCCCTACATACTCCCCAGTTGTTGGGGGTCGTCCTCTCTTTTTGGATTTCGGGCACGCCCGTTCCCTGAGAATGGAAAAGTTGGATCTAACCGATCCAACGGACGTATCCGAATCATAGGAGGCGTCGCCCGACTCCTCCTGTGCGCCTTTCTCCAGTGCTCTACTCCTCATCTGGAGCCTCTCTAATACTACTTGCCCCTGTGGGGCAGAGAGTAGCTTCTCCGAGACGATGATCGGCCTCGGATTCGCGACCTTTCGGACCCCAGAGGTCCCCGCCTTCTCCTCGTCAACCCCCCCATTCCCCGGTTTTTTAAAAGAACATTTCTCCATACTGTTCCCACGAGCAGGGTCGGAAGGAAAGTCGCCCCTGGCAGAGCCGCCATGCCAGGGGAAGGCAAATACACCCGGGGGGCGCCAGTATCCCCGGGGTTGGTCGCTCGAGACCGGTGCACCCACCGGCCACGCCCAGCCGCGAGGACTGGACGTGCCCCCTCGCCGCGTACCGCAGCTTGAGGCTAGGGACTTTTTATAGAGGTTTATCCCCTCGCGGGCCGGCCAATGAAGGCAAGCCCCCCGCTCCGGCGAAACATGACCACCGGTTTACGGTATTACGACAGGGGTCACACCACCCCTGCCGAGCTATGGGATCCCGGGGACGCAACTCCCCGTATCACGACCAGAACTGGCCGTGACCCCTGGGATGGAGGCCCGCATCCACCGTTTTCACCCCTCCGCTCCGAGCCTTACCGGCAAGGGAGGCCCCGCCAGGATCCGAAGATCCCACCGGCATCGCCTCGGAGCATCACTGAGGCTACTTGGTATCAACGGAACCCCCGAAAGCCAGAGCCCCGTTAGTCACCGGATGACTCCGGTGTCCAGGTTCCACCACGAGGAGGTGGGGATGGCACGTGTTGTTGCAGCTGCAACAACTTCTAGAACCCAGACGGGGAAACCTAACCTAACCTTTTTTTTTTTTTTTTTTTTTACGTGGGGAAATCCTCATGGATCCCCCGGGGCTGGGGAACCCCGGGGGTATGCCGGACTCTTACCGGCTAAAACCCCACGGTGACCTACCTCGGCGCTGCTGGGGAGGGCCCGGGAACTCTGGACGAACACGTCCGGTCCCTCCCCGCGCCGGGGCCCCCTATGGTGACTGAGGGGACCCCCTTCCCGTTGGGAGGGTGGTCGACGATGCACCCCCCCATCCGGGGTAACGGGCGGTGACCCGGTCACCCGGCCACCGCCCCCGTCCCGGAGGGCGCGTGCAATGGCTGAGGCGATCCCCCAATCGCCCCAGCCGCGCCCCCCGGGCGACCCCCGTGCAAAGACGTGGGGCACGACCCTCACCGAGGTGAGGGTCCTCCCCGCACGGGCGTCGCCGACGCCTCGGGCCAGGCTTGGCCCGGTTCGACTGGGAGCCCCGGGTGCGTCACACCCGATACCGTGGCCCGGCTAAGTGCCGGGACCACGGCCCCTGGGGCCTAAGTGCCACCACCGTGGCACGCTGGGTGCGCGGCGGAGGTGGCGAAGTCCCGCTCCCCGAAGGGTTCTTAGGAGCGACCCCCGCCCGAAGGCGAGAGTCCCCCCCGTGGAGCGGGGCGGGGCAAACGTACAAGACGCCGACCCCGCAGGCGACGCCGAGCAGGGAGCAGATGCTCCCTTGTGCGCTCGGCGGCCTCCTTCGCGACCATGACCTCCTCGCAAAAGGAGATCATGGCCTGCCAGACGCTCCCGCTACCGACCATCCGAGACAGGATGGCCGGCAGCGAGAGGTCCGGACCCACCTCCGCCGCTAAGGCCCGACGCGGCACCTCCCAGGCAGGACACTCCATGAGAGTGTGCCGCGCCGAGTCCACCGCGGCGCCACAGTGGTGGCACCGCGGGTCCGCCTCGCGACCGATCCGGCACAGGTACCGACCGTAGCAGCCATGCTCGGTCAGCACCTGTGTGGCTCGGAACGTAAGTCGCCCGGAGCTACGGCCCACCCATCTGTCTAAGACGGGCAGGACCGCCCCGACGGTCCAATGGTCCCTATGACGGGATAACTCCTCCCTCCAAGATGTTAAAGTGGACCGCCGGGCCTGGAGCCTCAGCTCGTCCCTCTCCTCCCTTGGCGGGTTGGAGTCCTGGCGGGCAAGGCGAAGATGCCTATAGACGTAGGCATCTTCACCCGCCAGGAGCTCCAAAGGTGGAAGACCCGCCAGGGCGGTGGCCGCCTCGTATGACACCGTACGGTACCCCCTGATGACGCGTATTGCGGCGCGTCGCCATTCCCTCCGGAGGAGCGACTTGCTCCCCCGGCTGGCCGCTAAGGCGTCGGCCCAGATGGGGGCACCGTACAGTGCCACTGACCTTACCACACCGCAGTAGAGGCGGCGCACCCGCTCGTCCGGACCACCAAGGTTGGGCATGATGCGACTCAGATGAGTCACTAGGCTACCCAACCTGGTGGCCAGACGAGCGAAATGCGGGACGAAGCTCCAGGAGCTGTCCAGGTAGACACCAAGATACTTGATGTCGGTGCCCACCTGGACGTCGGACGACCCGATCCTCACCAGGCTATGGGGTGGAGTGCCCCTCCGGCGACCCTCAAACAAGACGATCTCCGTCTTCTGAGGGGACAACTCCAACCCCATGCCCCGGATCCGCGAGGCGACGGCCGCAACTGCGACCTCCGCCCGGCGGATGGTCCTCCCACGGTCCCTGCCGGTGAACCTAACCTAACCTTTTTTTTTTTTTTTTTTTTTTTACGTGGGGAAATCCTCATGGATACCCCGGAGCTGGGGAAGCTCCGGGGTTATGCCGGACTCTTACCGGCTAAAACCCCACGGTGGCCATCCCTGCACTACCGGGGAGAGTCTGGGATCTCTTGCGAACAACAACCAGACCCTCCCCGTGCAAGGGCGCCAGAAGGGCGCCCGCTTCCCAAAAGTTGGAGGGCTGAGCCTCCCCTACCCAGCTAAAGACGGCGATGTCGGGGCCACGCCGACATCGCCGACCATCCCGGGCCGCGTGCAATGCATCGGCGAACCCCCATTCGCCGATGCTGCAGCCCCGGCCACCGCCTCGCCTTGAAGTACTCGAGTGGAGCGGAGCTCAAACACTCGGCGAGACGGCCGCCCTCCGTCACCGTAGCTCGGGCCCCGGGTGCGCTACTACCCGTACCGCGGCAACAGATGGTCGGTTGCCGCGGCCCCTGGGGGATGATGTCTCCCGGAAAAGGGAGACATATCGGGGCGGGTCTACTCCTTCGGAGAAGGAGCAGCCCCACCCCGATCAGGCGCAACCGCCTGCCCCTTGGGCACCTTAGTGCCTGCCCTAGAGGGCTCCCCACGCCCGCCCTTTCGGACGGGCGGCTTACAGGCCGAGCTGCCCAAGCGGTGCCCGGACGGCAGACCCAAGTCCGCGCAAAGCGGACAATTGGGCGCCGCCGCCGGACACCCGGCCGCCTTGTGGCCTGCAGCGCCACACCGATAGCACAGAGTGCTACGGTCCTCGTCGGCAGTGCACCGCGCCCGCACGTGACCGTGCTGGAGGCAGCGGTAGCACTGCAACGGCCGGGGCTTGAGCAGCTCGACCCGAGCTGTCGCCCACCCCACCCGTATACGGTCCCCGTTTGCGAAGAGTTTCTTCGCGCCCGCAAGTGGGCATCGCGCCCATACGGTGCCCAATGGGCCGGATCGCCGGATGGTACCGACCACGATCCGGTCCATGGGGCACCCGCCCTCCCTCGATAAGGCCGCCTTCACCTCGATGGCGCGGACCGAGTCCTCAAGGCCGACCACCCTCAGCTCGACGAGCTTCATCGGGCGGCCGACCTTGAGGCCCCTCGGTTCCAACACCTCGGTGAGGCGATAGGCCAGTTGGTCGGCCTTTTCCGCCCTCCCCTCGCCCTCTACCTCAAGGATGAGGGCACCCGTCTTCGCCCGCTTGGGCCTCACCGCCTCAATGCCCACCTCGTCCAGGGCAAAGGCGTTCCTCGCCACCAACACTGCGTTGGTGAGCGTCTGGGAGCACCCAGGCGGGACGGTGATAGTCACCGCCTCCGACCTGGGCAGCCTACCCAGACGCACACCAGCCTTCTTATTTTCGGGGCCGGAGCCGGCCTTCGCGGCCGACTTCTTCCCCTTATTCTTCCTCTTTTTCGAGGAGGACGAGGGTGGGACCGGGGCAGAAGTCGGAGTCTTACGACCCACCACCTCCGCCCAGGAGTCCCCACCCCCGGACTGAGCCCGCACAGCAGACTCAACCGAGGGAGGGACATCAGTCACCCCCCCTTTCCCCCTCTTACCCCGCCCCTTTTTCCCGGCTTTCGCCGGGCGAGAGGTGGCCGACGGCGGCTGGTCCGGCTGGGCGGCACGGGGAATACCCGCGCCGTCCCCCCCAACCTCCCCCAACGAACCACCCCCCAACAGCAAACCGGAGGCGGGACCCGCCGCTCCCAGGGTGAGGTTTAACTCCCCCCTGAGGGCGGCGAATCTCGCCTCCATCATATCTCCCACCCTGGAGATAATCATCTCCACGTCCACGCCGCCAGCGGCGGGACCCGTACTCGGGGAGGACCTGCCTCCCCGTGCCCCCGTAATAGGTGGAGATATAACTCTCGGAGGCTCTACCTCCATGCGGGATTCTTCCCGGCTGGCAGACTCCAGCTGCCTCTTCAGCCTTCCCACCTCCCGCTTGAGGTCTTCCAGTTCGGAGGAGAGCCTTTCATTGGCCTCCTCCAACTCTTGTACACGCTCATCCCGATGGGTGCGCTGGATCGCCTCAAGTCCAGCAAGCCTAAGGGCCTGTGCGCTCTCCCTGAGGCGATGCACAAATTTCCCGCTCAAATTTTTTGAGGAGCCGGCCACTCGCTCGACCTCCTTCGCATGCTCCAAAATGAGAGCACCGAGGTCGGGCGTCGGCCGGTTCCTCATTTCCTGTCGCACCTCCCGCTCATTCGGGAGCGGCTTAGCGCCTTTGCTTGGAGGCGGAGGAGTCCGGGAGGGGTCGGATCGCTCCAACTCCCTCCGGACTGCCTCCTCCTCCCGGCAAAGCTCCATATAGGCGCGCTTCGCCTCTGCCAATCCAACATACTCCCCTGTTGTAGGGGGCCTGCCCCTCTTCCTCACAACAGGAGGCTCCATCCGACACGAGAAGGAGGCATCCGAGTACCCCTCCTCGTCGTCGGAGTCCATCCCGAGCGACCAGCGACCAGCGCTGCCCGCCGCGAGATCCTTAACGTGGCCGACCAGCGGCCTCGAAGAATTCCCCCCATCCCCAGAGGAACCAGTCGCTCTAGACGCCGTGGCCTGGCCCTCCACCACGGACGTCCCACGGTTGCCAGATGACGACGCAGCCGGGCCCGCTTGACCACCCGAAACTGCGCCGGTACTGGAGGATCCGAGGCCTCCTGCACCGTAACCTTTCTTCCCTTTATTTCGTAGATCCATAAGTGTATTGTATAAAAACTCCTCCCCTAACGTGCCCAAGTCGTCAACAATAAGTCCCGCCCCGCACCGCTTCCACCTTCTCACCCCTCAACTCCGGGCCTTACCGGCAAGGGAGGCCCTGCCAGGATCCGAAGATCCCGCCGGCATCGCCCCGGAGCATCACTGAGGCTACCTCAGCTTCCGCGATGCACCCTTTTAGTCGCCTCTTACGACAGGCAGGGTATACCCTGGGTGTATTCTGACCCGCACCCAGACGGGGAGAACCTAACCTAACCTAACCTAACCTTTTTTTTTTTTTTTTTTTTTTTTACGTGGGGAAATCCATCATGGATACCCCGGAGCTGGGGAAGCTCCGGGGTTATGCCGGACTTCTACCGGCTAAAACCCCACGGTGGCCATCCCTGCACTACCGGGGAGAGTCTGGGATCTCTTGCGAACAACAACCAGACCCTCCCCGTGCAAGGGCGCCAGAAGGGCGCCCGCTTCCCAAAAGTTGGAGGGCTGAGCCTCCCCTACCCAACTAAAGTAGGCGATGTCGGGGCCACGCCGACATCGCCGACCATCCCGGGCCGCGTGCAATGCATCGGCGAACCCCCATTCGCCGATGCTGCAGCCCCGGCGACCGCCTCGCCTGGAAGTACTCGAGTGGAGCAGTGCTCAAACACTCGGCGAGACGGCCGCCTTCCACCACCACAGCTCGGGCCCCGGGTGCGCTACTACCCGTACCGCGGCAACAGATGGTCGGTTGCCGCGGCCCCTGGGGGATGATGTCTCCCGGAAAAGGGAGACATATCGGGGCAGGTCTACTCCTTCGGAGAAGGAGCAGCCCCACCCCGATCAGGCGCAACCGCCTGCCCCTTGGGCACCTTAGTGCCGGCCCTCGAGGGCCCCCCACGCCCGCCCTTACGGACGGGCGGCTTACAGGCCGAGCTGCCCAAGCGGTGCCCGGACGGCAGACCCAAGTCCGCGCAAAGCGGACAGTTGGGCGCCGCCGCCGGACACCCGGCCGCCTTGTGGCCTGCAGCGCCACACCGATAGCACAAAGTGCTACGGTCCTCGTCGGCAGTGCACCGCGCCCGCACGTGACCGTGCTGGAGGCAGCGGTAACACTGCAACGGCCGGGGCTTGAGCAGCTCGACCCGAGCTATACCCCACCCCACCCGTATACGGTCCCCTTTGGCAAAGATTTTCTTCGCCGCCGCGAGTGGACATCTCGCCCACACGGTGCCCAATGGGCCCGATCGCTGGATGTTGCCAACCGCGATCGGGTCCATTGGGCACCCACCCTCCCTCGACAAGGCCGCCTTCACCTCGATGGCGCGGACCGAGTCCTCAAGGCCGACCACCCTCAGCTCAACGAGCTTCATTGGGCGGCCGACCTTGAGGCCCCTCGGCTCCAACACCTCGGTGAGGCGATAGGCCAGTTGGTCGGCCTTTTCCGCCCTCCCTTCTCCCTCAACCTCCAGGATGAGGGCCCCCGTCTTCGCCCGCTTGGGCCTCACCGCCTCAATGCCCACTTCGTCAAGGGCGAAGGCGTTTCTCGCCACCAACATAGCGTTGGTGAGCGTCTGGGTGCACCCAGGCGGGACGGTAATAGTTACCGCCTCCGACCTGGGAAGCCTGCCCAGACGCACACCAACTTTCTTCTTCTCGGGGCCGGAGCCGGCCTTCGCGGCTGACTTCTTCCCCCTAGTTTTCTTCCCCTTAGTCACCTTCGAGGAAGACGAGGGTGGGACCGGGGCAGAAGTGGGAGACTTGCGGCCCACCACCTCCGCCCAGGAGTCCCCGCCCCCGGACTGAGCCCGCTCAGCAGACCCAGCCGTGGGAGGGACAGCAGTCACCACCCCCTTCCCCCTCTTAGCCCGTCCCTTTTTCCCGGCTTTCGCCGGGCGAGGAGTGGCCGACGGTGGTTGGTCGGGCTGGGCAGCGCGGGGAGTACCCGCGCCGTCCCCCCTAACCTCCCCCAACGAACCACCCCCCAACACCAAACCGGAGGCGGGACCCGCCGCTCCCAGGGTGAGGTTCAACTCACCCCTGAGAGCGGCGAATCTCGCCTCCATCATCTCTCCCACTCGGGAGATAATCATCTCCACGTCCACGCCGCCAGCGGCTGGACCCGTACTCGGGGAGGACCTGCCTCCCCGTGCCCACGTGATAGGAGGTGATATCCCCCTAAGAGGCTCCACCTCCATTCGGGGGTTCTCCCGACTGGCAGACTCAAGCTGCCTCTTCAGCCTGCCCACCTCACCCTTGAGGTTCTCAAGTTCGGAGGAGAGCCTTTCATTAGCTTCCTCCAACTCCTGCACCCTTCCATCCCGGTGGGTTCGCTGGACTGCCTCGAGTCCAGCCAACCTCAGTGCCTGTGCACTTTCCCTCAGGCGGTGCACAAACTTCCCACTAAGATTTTTAGAGGACCCGGCCACACGCTCGACCTCCTTCGCGTGCTCCAAAATCAGAGCACCGAGGTCGGGCGTCGGCCGATTCCTCATGTCTTCCCGCACCTCGCGCTCGTTGGGAAGCGGCTTGGCGCTCTTACTAGGAGGCGGAGGAGTCCGGGAGGGGTCGGATCGCTCCAACTCTCTCCGGACCGCCTCCTCCTCCCGGCAGAGCTCCATGTAGGCGCGCTTCGCCTCTGCGAGCCCAACATACTCCCCTGTCGTAGGGGGCCTGCCCCTCTTTCTAACAACAGGGGGCTCCGACCGACACGAGAAGGAGGTATCAGAATACCCCTCCTCGTCGTCGGAGTCCATTCCTCCCAGCGACCAGCGACCAGCGCTGCCCGCCGCCAAGTCCTTTACGTGGCCGACCAGCGGCCTAGCAAAAGTAGTACCCCCCTCCCCAGAGGCGCCAGTAGCTCTAGACGCCGTGGCCTGGCCCTCCACCACGGACGTCCCACGGTTGCCAGATGACGACGCAGCCGGGCCCGCTTGACCACCCGAAACTGCGCCGGTACTGGAGGTTCCGAGGCCTCCTGCACCGTAAGTTTTCCTTCCTTTGTTCCGTGTATCCATGATTTATTTAATACTCCCCCCCGAACGTGCCCGAGTCGTCAACGATAGTCCCATCCCGCACCGCTTCCACCTTCTCACCTCTCAACTCCGGGCCTTACCGGCAAGGGAGGCCCTGCCAGGATCCGAAGATCCCGCCGGCATCGCCCCGGAGCATCACTGAGGCTACCTCAGCTTCCGCGATGCACCCTTTTAGTCGCCTCTTACGACAGGCAGGGTATACCCTGGGTGTATTCTGACCCGCACCCAGACGGGGGAACCTTTTTTTTTTTTTTTTTTTTTTTTTTTTTTTTTTTTTTTTACGTGGGGAAATCCATCATGGATACCCCGGAGCTGGGGAAGCTCCGGGGTTATGCCGGACTCTTACCGGCTAAAACCCCACGGTGACCTACCTCGGCGCTGCTGGGGAGGGCCCGGGAACTCTGGACGAACACGTCCGGTCCCTCCCCGCGCCGGGGCCCCCTATGGTGAATGAGGGGACCCCCTTCCCGTTGGGAGGGTGGTCGACGATACACCCCCCCATCCGGGGTAACGGGCGGTGACCCGGTCACCCGGCCACCGCCCCCGTCCCGGAGGACGCGTGCAATGGCTGAGGCGATTCCCCAATCGCCCCAGCCGCGCCCCCCGGGCGACCCCCGTGCAAAGACGTGGGGCACGACCCCCACCGAGGTGAGGGTCCTCCCCGCACGGGCGTCGCCGACGCCTCGGGCCAGGCTTGGCCCGGTTCGACTGGGAGCCCCGGGTGCGTCAGACCCGATACCGTGGCCCGGCTAAGTGCCGGGACCACGGCCCCTGGGGCAAAGGTGCCACCACCGTGGCACGCAAGAAGCGCGGCGGAGGTGGCGAAGTCCCGCTCCCCGAAGGGTTCTTAGGAGCGACCCCCACCCTAAGGCAAGGGTCCCCCCCGTGGAGCGGGGCGGGGCAAACGTACAAGACGCCGACCCCGCAGGCGACGCCGAGCAGGGAGCAGAAGCTCCCTTGAGCGCTCGGCGGCCTCCTTCGCGACCATGACCGCCTCGCAAAAGGCGATCATGGCCTGCCAGACGCTCCCGCTACCGACCATCCGAGACAGGATGGTCGGCAGCGAGAGGTCCGGTCCCACCTCCGCCGCTAAGTCCCGACGCGGCACCTCCCAGGCAGGACACTCCATGAGAGTGTGCCGCGCCGAGTCCACCGCGGCGCCACAGTGGTGGCACCGCGGGTCCGCCTCGCGACCGATCCGGCACAGGTACCGACCGAAACACCCGTGGTCGGTCAGCACCTGTGTGGCTCGGAACGTCAGTCGCCCGGAGCTACGGCCCACCCATCTATCCAAGACGGGCTGGACCGCCCCGACGGTCCAATGGTCCCTGTAACGGGATAACTCCTGCTTCCACGATGACAATGTGGACCGCCGGGCCTGGAGCCTCAGCTCGTCCCTGTCCTCCCCTGGCGGGTTGGAGTCCTGGCGGGCAAGGCCAAGATGCCTATAGACATAGGCATCCTCAGCCGCCAGGAACTCCAAAGGTGGTAGACCCGCCAGGGTGGTGGCCGCCTCGTAGGACACCGTACGGTACCCCCTGATGACGCGTATTGCGGCGCGTCGCCACTCCCTGCGGAGGAGCGTCTTGCTCCCCCGGCTGGCCGCTAAGGCGTCGGCCCAGATGGGGGCACCGTACAGTGCCACACTCTTGATGACCCCACAATAGAGGCGGCGCACCCGCTCGTCCGGACCACCAAGGTTGGGCATGATGCGACTCAAGTGAGTCACTAGGCTACCCAACCTGGTGGCCAGACGAGCGAAATGCGGGACGAAGCTCCAGGAGCTGTCCAGGTGGACACCAAGATACTTGATGTCGGTGCCCACCTGGACGTCGGACGACCCGATCCTCACCAGGCCATGGGGTGGAGTGCCCCTCCTACGACCCTCGAAGAAGACGATTTCCGTCTTCTGAGGGGACAACTCCAACCCCATGCCCCGGATCCGCGAGGCGACGGCCGCTACCGCGACCTCCGCCCGGCGGATGGTCCTCCCACGGTCCCTGCCGGTGGCTAACACCATGGTGTCGTCGGCGTAACATGTTAGATGCACGCCGACCGGCAGGGACACCCGCAGAGCCGCGTCGTACCCCAGGTTCCACAAGAGTGGGCCCAAGACGGAACCCTGGGGTACTCCACGGTTGATCTGTCGCCTGACAGACCCATCGCGGCCACCGTAAACGATGGCCCTGTCCCGGAGGTAGTCTCCGACCACCATCCGCAGGTAGAGGGGCACCTCGTGACGTTCGAGGGCCCCGCGGATGGCCGCCCAGGAGAGGGAGTTAAAGGCATTCTTGATGTCTAGAGAGACTGCCAGTGCAACCCCTCCCCCGGACGTGGCCGAGTCCGAGAGGGACTTGACGCGCTGGATCGCGTCGATGGTCGATCGTCCCTCCCGGAAGCCGAACTGGCACTCGGCCAGGTCGGGTCCATCACGGGACAGGTGCTGGACGAGGCGCTTGTGAACAATGCGTTCGAATAGCTTCCCCACCTCGTCCAGCAACACGATGGGCCTGTAGGCGGCAGGCGACTCTGCGGGCCTGTTGTCCTTGCGAAGGAGGACCATCCGCCCGGTCTTCCACCGTGGTGGAAGAGTCCCCGTCTGCAAACAGGCTGTAAACAGCCTGCGCAGACGGGGCCCGAGGACGCTGAGCGCCAAGACCCAGGCGCGGCCGGGGATGCCGTCAGGGCCGGGGGCGGTATTACGCGCCCCCATGCGCTTGACAGCCCCGGCCAACTCCTCTTCGGACACCTCCCACTCCTGGGACCATACAACACGGTCCGGTGGTGGAGCGGGGGCCGACACCTCCCCGTCAGGGAACAAAGTGCCGACCACCCGCTCCAGGAGTGGGGGGTCCATCGTCTCCGTGAGGGGAGGCGCCCATGGACGAAGTTTGTCCATCACAAGACGATATGGGCGCCCCCATGGGTCCTCACGGAGTGAGTCGAGGAGTCCGTCCCAGGCCTGAGCCTTGGCGCTCCTGATGGCCAGCTGCAGCCGCTTCGTGAGTTCACGATAGTCGGCATACAGCTGCGCCGTTCTCGCCGCGTCGGAGTTACGCCGACGCCTCGCCCGGGTGTACTGGCGGCGAGCGACTCCGCACTCCTCGCGGAGACGCTGTATAACGTCGCTCCACCAGTACACTGGGCGGCGGGGCGGATTGGCGCGGACTCGCGGCATCGCCACGTCGCAAATTGCCGACATGGCGTCCGCGAACCAATCCGCCTCCTCCGAGACCTCCACTGGCCCAGCCGGAACTTCCGGCCAGGCCACTGCGAGAACGGCCGCCATCAGTGCGTCCCCATCCATGCCCTTCAGGGCCCACCTCCGTGGGTGGTGGGCTGGTGGGCGGGTCGGGGGAGGCGTGGAGACATCCATGCGGATGTAGACATGGTCCGACAGTGTCTCCACGTCGTCGACCCTCCACCCCGACACACGGCGCGCGGCCAGGGCATTGGCGAAAGACAAGTCCACTATGCTTTCGCCCTGGTACCGCACGCACGTGCTGGCCGAGCCCCGGTTCAGCAACCGGAGACCCAGGCCAGCCGCCCAGTCCAGCACCGAGTGGCCCCTCTGGTCCGTCCTCGGGGAGTGCCACGCGGATGCGTGAGCATTGAAGTCCCCGAGGACGAGTACTGGACGAGCTGCGTGCAATGACACAACGTTCTGCAGCTCGTCCAGTAATAGGTCAAAGCGACCGAGGGACCAACTCGGAGGCGCGTAGACGCCCACCACCACACAACCCGCCCAGTCGACCGCCACGAATCCATGGCCGCGCATGACAGGCGCTATTGGCCGGATCCGTGACAGGACCGACTGGGCGATCACCACGGAGTCGTCCAAGTCCCCAACCCAGGACGGGCGTTGGAGAACCCGGTACGGCTCCGCGGCTACGACCAACTCAACCACGCCGCCGCAAAGACTTTGAGCCATCAAGTCTTGGGCTGCGACGGCGTGGTTGAGATTGGTCTGGATGATCTGACCGCGGGGAGGCATGAACTTTAGGCCGTGTCCATGGCCTCCCCCCGGCCAGAATCATCCTTGGGAGCGGGTTTGACTGCCCGCTCCGCCTCCTCTCCAGTGTCCATCACTCCTGCTCCCACGGTGGAGGGTGATGCGGATGCACCACCCCCGCTGGAACCTCCCACGGTGGAGGGTGATGCCGGTGCACCACCCCCGCTGGAACCTCCCACGTTGGAGGGTGATGCAGTCGCACCACCCCCTTGATGGACACTGGAGAGTCGGCTCTTCTTCTTCACCTGCGTCACTCCTACCTTCTTGCCAGGGCGGGCCTTTGGTGGGGAGCAAGTCTTACTCCCCATACGATGGTCTGCTGGCCGCCCGGCTTCCTTGCACAATGTGCAAACCGGGGCGGCCGCCGTACATAGGCCCGCCCGGTGGCCCGTTTCGCCGCACCTGTAGCACAGGTGCGACCTGTCTACTTCAGCAGTGCACCGCTGCTGGACATGGCCTATTTGCCAGCAGCGGTAGCACTGCTCTGGGCGGGGCTTTAACACCTCCACCCTGGCAAACACCCAGCCCACTCTGATGCGGCCGGCAGCAACAACCTTCTTGGCCGCTGCCAGTGGGCATTGCACCCATAGGGTGCCAAGTCCACTACGTGAGGACCTAATCTCGCCGGTCCTCACGTCTTCCAGTTGGCAGCCTGCCGTTCCAGCTATGGCTTCGGCCACCTCTACTGGGGTGGCCGATTCGTCAAGACCATAGACCCGAAGGTCGGCCTTCTTTATCGGCCTGGTGACAGTTACGGCATCCCCAGCCAACGCCTCGCGTAACTTGGCCGCCAAGGCGGACGCCTTGGTCTCCTTATCAGGACCGGCGACCTCTAACATGAGGCCGCCGGTCCTGGCTTTCTTGGGGCGGACGTTATCAACCCCAACGTCCTCTAACTTCACCCTCTGCCTGGCAGCAATCATAACATCCTTGTATGAGGACTTGCTGCCAGGCTGGAGGGTGAGTACTACCGCCGCCGTCCGCGGTAGCCGGCCCAACTTGGGCTTCTCCAGCCTCTTTGGGGTCTTAGGTGGTGGGGCAGTGGCAGATTGGGCCTTTTTGGCAGCCCTTTGGGCCTTTCTGCCCACCACCTGGGCCCACGTTCCCTCGTTGGCGGTGGCACCTGAGGATGGAGACGGCGCCACCGCTTTCTTCTTCAGCGCCTCTTGGCGCGCCGCCTCCAGTCTTCTGGCGGCCCCGGATGGGATCGCCTTCTTCTGTGGGGGTTGGGGTTGGACCGGAGTTGTGACGTTGCCCTTCCCCTTCTTCTTCTTCTTTTTCTTCTTCTTGTCCCCGGTGGCCTGTAGTAACGGGCCATCCGGGGAGGATTCCTCCCTCTTCTTATTTGGGAGGAGTTCCTTCCGGAACTCTTCTAATCTTTCGTTGACGAGGTTCGCAATTTCGCGGACCAAGTCGGACCCCGTCGTCCCGGGTGCCGGGACACCCGTTTCTGGGCGAGCTACCCCCGAATCCCTCCTTGGCGAGACTGGTGTTCTCGCGCGGCTCACGATCTCCAAGTCCGCCATTTTTGTGACTGGCGGGCTTGAAGATCGCCTCTCTAACACTACTATCCGCTCCTGCAGGCGCTTATTTTCTGCCTGCAGGGCTTCTAGTTGCCCTATTAGCGCAGTGATATCCTGTCCGGGCTGTGGTTCCGCTGGTCTCACCACTCGCTGAGCCAGCTCCATTGTCACCGCTCTAACGGTGCGTGCACCAACCCGGATATCCCTTTGGATGGTACCCTTTAAGTTTTTGGACTTAGCCGCAGCTAGTTCAATTTTGTCGGCCTCCTCTAGGGCCCACGCTCCGAGGTCCGCCAGTGGTTTCTTCTTTGCCTCTTCGACGAAGACCTCCATCTCTGGGACTGGGTTACCCGACTTGCCGGGAGGTGGAATGTTTCCTGTGCCAGCCCGAATCTCTTCTTCGAGCTCAGCGAGCTCGATTTCTCGTTGGGCCTCCATGTAGGCCCTCTTGGCTTCTGCGAGCCCGACGTATTCCCCAGTTGTTGGGGGTCGTCCTCTCTTCTTCGACTTCGGACACGCCCGTTCTCTAAGTATAGAGAAATTGGATCTCACTGATCCCACGGACGTGTCCGAGTCGTAGGAGGCGTCACCTGACTCCTCCTGGGCGCCCTTCTCCAGAATCCTGCCTCTCAGCTGGAGTTTCTCCAGTACTACCTGCCCCTGTGAGGCAGTGAGTTTTGTGTCCGAGACTATGTTCGGTCTCGGACCTGCGACCTTTCGGGCCCCACTCGGCCCCGCCTTCTCTTCATCGACCCCCCCAATCCCCGGTTTTTTGAAAAAATTTGAACAACTCATAATTGTTCCCACGAGAAGGTCGGAAAGGATGTCACCCCTGGCAGAGCCGCCATACCAGGGGAAGGCAGATACACCCGGGGGGCGCCAGTATCCCCGGGGTTGGTCGCTCGAGACCGGTGCACCCACCGGCCACGCCCAGCCGCGAGGACTGGACGTGCCCCCTCGCCGCGTACCGCAGCTTGAGGCTAGGGACTTTTTATAGAGGTTTATCCCCTCGCGGGCCGGCCAATGAAGGCAAGCCCCCCGCTCCGGCGAAACATGACCACCGGTTTACGGTATTACGACAGGGGTCACACCACCCCTGCCGAGCTATGGGATCCCGGGGACGCAACTCCCCGTATCACGACCAGAACTGGCCGTGACCCCTGGGATGGAGGCCCGCATCCACCGTTTTCACCCCTCCGCTCCGAGCCTTACCGGCAAGGGAGGCCCCGCCAGGATCCGAAGATCCCACCGGCATCGCCTCGGAGCATCACTGAGGCTACTTGGTATCAACGAAACCCCCGAAAGCCAGAGCCCCGTTAGTCACCGGATGACTCCGGTGTCCAGGTTCCACCACGAGGAGGTGGGGATGGCACATGTTGTTGCAGCTGCAACAACTTCTAGAACCCAGACGGGGGAACCTTTTTTTTTTTTTTTTTTTTTTTACGTGGGGAAATCCTCATGGATCCCCCGGGGCTGGGGAACCCCGGGGGTATGCCGGACTCTTACCGGCTAAAACCCCACGGTGACCTACCTCGGCGCTGCTGGGGAGGGCCCGGGAACTCTGGACGAACACGTCCGGTCCCTCCCCGCGCCGGGGCCCCCTATGGTGACAGAGGGGGACCCCCTTCCCGTTGGGAGGGTGGTCGACGATGCACCCCCCCATCCGGGGTAACGGGCGGTGGCCCGGTCACCCGGCCACCGCCCCCGTCCCGGAGGGCGCGTGCAATGGCTGAGGCGATCCCCCAATCGCCCCAGCCGCGCCCCCCGGGCGACCCCCGTGCAAAGACGTGGGGCACGACCCCCACCGAGGTGAGGGTCCTCCCCGCACGGGCGTCGCCGACGCCTCGGGCCAGGCTTGGCCCGGTTCGACTGGGAGCCCCGGGTGCGTCACACCCGATACCGTGGCCCGGCTAAGTGCCGGGACCACGGCCCCTGGGGCAAAGGTGCCACCACCGTGGCACGCTAGAAGCGCGGCGGAGGTGGCGAAGTCCCGCTCCCCGAAGGGTTCTTAGGAGTGACCCCCGCCCGAAGGCGAAGGTCCCCCCCGTGGAGCGGGGCGGGGCAAACGTGCAAGACGCCGACCCCGCAGGCGACGCCGAGCAGGGAGCAGAAGCTCCCTTGAGCGCTCGGCGGCCTCCTTCGCGACCATGACCTTCTCGCAAAAGGAGATCATGGCCTGCCAGACGCTCCCGCTACCGACCATCCGAGACAGGATGGCCGGCAGCGAGAGGTCCGGACCCACCTCCGCCGCTAAGGCCCGACGCGGCACCTCCCAGGCTGGACACTCCATGAGAGTGTGCCGCGCCGAGTCCACCGCGGCGCCACAGTGGTGGCACCGCGGGTCCGCCTCGCGACCGATCCGGCACAGGTACCGACCGAAGCAGCCATGCTCGGTCAGCACCTGTGTGGCTCGGAACGTAAGTCGCCCGGAGCTACGGCCCACCCATCTGTCTAAGACGGGCAGGACCGCCCCGACGGTCCAATGGTCCCTATGACGGGATAACTCCTCCCTCCAAGATGTTAAAGTGGACCGCCGGGCCTGGAGCCTCAGCTCGTCCCTGTCCTCCCCTGGCGGGTTGGAGTCCTGGCGGGCAAGGCGAAGATGCCTGTAAACATAGGCATCCTCAGCCGCCAGGAACTCCAAAGGTGGTAGACCCGCCAGGGCGGTGGCCGCCTCGTAGGACACCGTACGGTACCCCCTTATGACGCGAATGGCAGCGCGTCGCCACTCCCGCCGGAGGAGCGTCTTGCTCCCCCGGCTGGCCGCTAAGGCGTCGGCCCAGATGGGGGCACCGTACAGTGCCACGGACTTCACCACACCGCAGTAGAGGCGGCGCACCTGCTCGTCCGGACCCCCAAGGTTGGGCATGATGCGACTCAAATGAGTCACGAGGCTACCCAACCTGGAGGCCAGACGAGCGAAATGAGGGACGAAGCTCCAGGAGCTGTCCAGGTGGACACCAAGATACTTGATGTCGGTGCCCACCTGGACGTCGGACGACCCGATCCTCACCAGGCTATGGGGTGGAGTGCCCCTCTTGCGACCCTCGAAGAGGACGATTTCCGTCTTCTGAGGGGACAACTCCAACCCCATGCCCCGGATCCGCGAGGCGACGGCCGCAACTGCGACCTCCGCCCGGCGGATGGTCCTCCCACGGTCCCTGCCGGTGGCCAACACCATTGTGTCATCGGCGTAACACGTTAAGTGTACGCCGACCGGCAGGGACACCCGCAGAGCCGCGTCGTACCCCAGGTTCCACAGTAGTGGGCCCAAGACGGACCCCTGGGGTACTCCACGGTTTATCTGCCGCCTGACAGACCCATCGCGGCCACCGTAAACGATGGCCCTGTCCCGGAGGTAGTCTCCGACCACCATCCGCAGGTAGAGGGGCACCTCGTGACTTTCGAGGGCCCCGCGGATGGCCGCCCAGGAGAGGGAGTTAAAGGCGTTTTTGATATCCAAAGATACCGCCAGTGCTACCCCTCCCCCGGACGTGGCCGAGTCCGAGAGGGACTTGACGCGCTGGATCGCGTCGATGGTCGATCGTCCCTCCCGGAAGCCAAACTGGCACTCGGCCAGGTCGGGTCCATCACGGGACAGGTGCTGGACGAGGCGCTTGTGAACAATGCGTTCGAATAGCTTCCCCACCTCGTCCAGCAACACGATGGGCCTGTAGGCCGCAGGCGACTCTGCGGGCCTGTTGTCCTTGCGAAGGAGGACCATCCGCCCGGTCTTCCACCGTGGTGGAAGGGTCCCCGTCTGCAAACAGGCTGTGAAGAGCCTGCGCAGACGGGGCCCGAGGACGCTGAGCGCCAAGACCCAGGCGCGGCCGGGGATGCCGTCGGGGCCGGGGGCGGTATTACGCGCCCCCATGCGCTTGACAGCCCCGGCCAACTCCTCTTCGGACACCTCCCACTCCTGGGACCATAAGGCACGGTCCGGTGGTGGAGCGGGGGCCGACACCTCCCCGTCTGGGAACAAAGTGCCGACCACCCGCTCCAGGAGTGGGGGGTCCATCGTCTCCGTGAGGGGAGGCGCCCATGGACGAAGTTTGTCCATCACCAGACGGTATGGGCGCCCCCAAGGGTCCTCACGGAGTTAGTCGAGGAGTCCGTCCCAGGCCTGAGCCTTGGCGCTCCTGATGGCCAGCTGCAGCCGCTTCGTGAGTTCACGATAGTCGGCATACAGCTGCGCCGTTCTCGCCGCGTCGGAGTTACGCCGACGCCTCGCCCGGGTGTACTGGCGGCGAGCGACACCGCAGTCTTCGCGGAGCCGCTGAATCTCAGCGCTCCACCAGTACACCGGGCGGCGGGGCGGATTGGCGCGGACTCGTGGCATCGCCACGTCGCAAACAGCCGACATGGCGTCCGCGAACCAATCCGCCACCTGTGACACCTCCACTGGCCCAGCCGGAACTTCCGGCCAGGCCACTGCGAGAACGGCCGCCATCAGTGCGTCCTCATCCATGCCCTTCAGGGCCCACCTCCGTGGGTGGTGGGCTGCTGGGCGGGTCGGGGGAGGCGTGGAGACATCCATACGTATGTAGACATGGTCTGACAGCGTCTCCACGTCGTCGACCCTCCACCCCGACACACGGCGCGCGGCCAGGGCATTGGCGAAAGACAAGTCCACTATGCTTTCGCCCTGGTACCGCACGCACGTGCTGGCCGAGCCCCGGTTCAGCAACCGGAGACCCAGGCCAGCCGCCCAGTCCAGCACCGAGTGGCCCTCTGGTCCGTCCTCGGGGAGTGCCACGCGGATGCGTGAGCATTGAAGTCCCCGAGGACGAGTACTGGACGAGCTGCGTGCAATGAAACAACGTTCTGCAGCTCGTCCAGTAGGGAGTCGAAACGACTGAGGGACCAACTCGGGGGCGCGTAGACGCCCACCACCACACAACCCGCCCAGTCGACCGCCACGAATCCATGGCCGCGCATGACTGGCGCTATTGGCCGGATCCGTGACGGAACCGACTGGGGCGATCACCACGGAGTCGTCCAAGTCCCCAACCCAGGACGGGCGCTGGAGAACTCGGTACGGCTCCGCGGCTACGACCAACTCAACCACGCCGCCGCAAAGACTTTGAGCCATCAAGTCTTGGGCGGCGACGGCGTGGTTGAGATTGGTCTGGATGATCTGACCGCGGGGAGGCATGAACTTTAGGCCGTGTCCATGGCCTCCCCCCGGCCAGAATCATCCTTGGGAGCGGGTTTGACTGCCCGCTCCGCCTCCTCTCCAGTGTCCATCGCTGGAACTCCCACGGTGGAGGGTGATGCGGGTGCACCACCCCCGCTGGAACCTCCTACGGTGGGGGGTGATGCCGGTGCACTACCCCCGCTGGAACCTCCCACGTTGGAGGGTGATGCAGCCGCACCACCCCCTTGATGGACACCGGAGAGTTGGCTCTTCTTCTTCGCCTGAGTCGCTCCTACCTTCTTGGCTGGGCGGGCCTTCGGTGGGGAGCATGATTTGCTCCCCATGCGATGGTCGGCGGGCCGCCCGGCCTCCTTGCACAAAGTGCAAACCGGGGCGGCCGCCGTACACAGGCCCGCCCTATGACCGGTTTCGCCGCACCTATAACAAAGGTGCGACCGGTCCACCTCCGCAGTGCACCGCTGCTGGACGTGTCCCATCTGCCAGCAGCGGTAGCACTGCTCAGGGCGGGGCTTCAACACTTCCACTCTAGCGAGTATCCACCCCACCCTGATTCGACCAGCAGCGACCACCTTCTTGGCCGCTGCCAGGGGACACTGCACCCAAAGGGTGCCGAGTCCAGCACGTGAGGATTTTATCTCCCCAGTCCTCACGTCCCCTGTTTGGCATCCGCCAACACCGGCAATTGCTTCGGCCACCTCAGCCGGTGTGGCCGACTCGTCCAGGCCAAAGACCCGGAGGTCGGTCTTCTTTACCGGCCTGGTGACGGTTACTTCGCCACCGGCTAGCGCCTCCCGCAACTTTTCTGCCAAGGCAGATGCCTTGGCCTCCTTCTCCGGGCCTGCGACTTCAAGCATCAGGCCTCCGGTCCTGGCCTTTTTGGGGCGGACACTGTCCACCCCAACGTCCGACAGCTTGACCCTCTGCCTGGCAGCTGTCATAATGTCCTTATATGTGGACTTGCTGCCAGGCTGGAGGGTAAGGACTACCGCTGCCGTCCGCGGTAGCCGTCCCAGCTTGGGTTTCTGTACCCTTTTTTGGACCTTCGGTGGTGGGGCAGGGGCTGACTGGGCCTTTTTGACTGCCCTCTTGGCCTTTCTGCCCACCACCTGGGCCCATGTTCCCTCGGTGGCGGTGGCACCTGTAGGTTTTGAAGGTGCCACCGCTTTCTTCAGCGCCTCCTGGCGCGCCTCCTCCAATCTTCTGGCGGCCCCAGGTGGGGTCGCCTTATTCTGAGGGGGTTGAGTTTGAGCAGGATTTCTGTCCTTCCCCTTCCCCTTCCCCTTTTTCTTTTTCTTCTTCACTATCTTCTTATCCCCGGTGGCCTGTGTTGGGGTACCAACCGGGGAGGCTTCCTCCTTCCGCTTATATGGGAAGAGTTCTTTCCGGAACTCCTCCAGTTTTTTATTTACGAGGTCCGCAATTTCGGTTACTAGGGTGGACCCCGTCGGCTCCTTGGGTGCCGGGACACCCAATCCAGGGCAATCACCCCCTGGAATCTTCAATGGCGAGGCTGGTGCAGGCCTCGTGCGGCTCGCGATCTCCAAGTCCGCCATCCTTGTAAGTGGCGGACTTGGAGATCGCCTCTCCAACGCCAATATTCTCTCCTGCAGGCGTTTGTTTTGTTCCTGCAGGGCCTCCAGTTGCGCTCTCAGCGCAGCAACTTCCTGTTCTGCCGCTGGTTCGGCTGGCCGCTGTACTCTCTGCGCCAGCTCCAGCGTAACCGCTCTCATTGTACGGGCTCCCACACGTATATCCCGTTGGATAGTGCCCTTCAAGTTTTTAGACTTGGCCGCAGCCAACTCTATTTTGTCGGCCTCCTCCAGGGCCCACGCTCCCAGATCAGCCAGAGGCTTCATTTTCGCCTCCCGGACGAAAATGTCCATGTCCGGCACAGGATTGCCCGACTTGCCGGGCGGTGGAATGCTAGCTGTGCCGGCTCGAATCTCCTCTTCTAGTTCCAGGAGTTCAATTTCCTTTTGGGCTTCCACGTAGGCCCTCTTTGCCTCGGCGAGCCCTACGTACTCCCCAGTTGTTGGGGGTCGCCCTCTCTTTTTTGATTTAGGGCACGCCCTCTCCCGTAGCACGGAGAAGTTGGACCTGACCGATCCAACTGACGTATCGGAGTCGTAGGATGCGTCTCCTGACTCCTCCTGGGCGCCTTTCTCAAGGGCCCGCTTCCTCAGCTGGAGCTTCTCCACCACTACCTGCCCCTGTGAGGCAGAGAGCTTCACGTCCGAGACGATGTTCGGTCTCGGACCTGCGACCTTTCGGGCCCCACTCGGCCCCGCCTTCTCTTCATCGACCCCCCCAATCCCCGGTTTTTTGAAAAAATTTGAACAACTCATAATTGTTCCCACGAGAAGGTCGGAAAGGATGTCACCCCTGGCAGAGCCGCCATACCAGGGGAAGGCATATACACCCGGGGGGCGCCAGTATCCCCGGGGTTGGTCGCTAGAGACCGGTGCACCCACCGGCCACGCCCAGCCGCGAGGACTGGACGTGCCCCCTCGCCGCGTACCGCAGCTTGAGGCTAGGGACTTTTTATAGAGGTTTATCCCCTCGCGGGCCGGCCAATGAAGGCAAGCCCCCCGCTCCGGCGAAACATGACCACCGGTTTACGGTATTACGACAGGGGTCACACCACCCCTGCCGAGCTATGGGATCCCGGGGACGCAACTCCCCGTATCACGACCAGAACTGGCCGTGACCCCTGGGATGGAGGCCCGCATCCACCGTTTTCACCCCTCCGCTCCGAGCCTTACCGGCAAGGGAGGCCCCGCCAGGATCCGAAGATCCCACCGGCATCGCCTCGGAGCATCACTGAGGCTACTTGGTATCAACGAAACCCCCGAAAGCCAGAGCCCCGTTAGTCACCGGATGACTCCGGTGTCCAGGTTCCACCACGAGGAGGTGGGGATGGCACATGTTGTTGCAGCTGCAACAACTTCTAGAACCCAACCTAACCTAACCTAACCTTTTTTTTTTTTTTTTTTTTACGTGGGGAAATCCTCATGGATCCCCCGGGGCTGGGGAACCCCGGGGGTATGCCGGACTCTTACCGGCTAAAACCCCACGGTGACCTACCTCGGCGCTGCTGGGGAGGGCCCGGGAACTCTGGACGAACACGTCCGGTCCCTCCCCGCGCCGGGGCCCCCTATGATGACTGAGGGGACCCCCTTCCCGTTGGGGGGGTGGTCGACGATACACCCCCCCATCCGGGGTAACGGGCGGTGACCCGGTCACCCGGCCACCGCCCCCGTCCCGGAGGGCGCGTGCAATGGCTGAGGCGATCCCCCAATCGCCCCAGCCGCGCCCCCCGGGCGACCCCCGTGCAAAGACGTGGGGCACGACCCCCACCGGGGTGAGGGTCCTCCCCGCACGGGCGTCGCCGACGCCTCGGGCCAGGCTTGGCCCGGTGCGACTGGGAGCCCCGGGTGCGTCACACCCGATACCGTGGCCCGGCTAACAGCCGGAACCACGGCCCCTGGGGCCTAAGTGCCACCACCGTGGCACGTTGGGTGCGCGGCGGAGGTGGCGAAGTCCCGCTCCCCGAAGGGTTCTTAGGAGCGACCCCCGCCCGAAGGTGAGAGTCCCCCCCGTGGAGCGGGGCGGGGCAAACGTACAAGACGCCGACCCCGCAGGCGACGCCGAGCAGGGAGCAGAAGCTCCCTTGAGCGCTCGGCGGCCTCCTTCACGACCATGACCTCCTCGCAAAAGGAGACCATGGCCTGCCAGACGCTCCCGCTACCGACCATCCGAGACAGGATGACCGGCAGCGAGAGGTCCGGACCCACCTCCGCCGCTAAGGCCCGACGCGGCACCTCCCAGGCAGGACACTCCGTGAGAGTGTGCCGCGCCGAGTCCACCGCGGCGCCACAGTGGTGGCACCGCGGGTTCGCCTCGCGACCGATCCGGCACAGGTACCGACCGAAACACCCGTGGTCGGTCAGCACCTGTGTGGCTCGGAACGTCAGTCGCCCGGAGCTACGGCCCACCCATCTGTCTAAGACGGGCAGGACCGCCCCGACGGTCCAATGGTCCCTATGACGGGATAACTCCTCCCTCCAAGATGTTAAAGTGGACCGCCGGGCCTGGAGCCTCAGCTCGTCCCTGTCCTGCCCTGGCGGGTTGGAGTCCTGGCGGGCAAGGCGAAGATGCCTATAGACATAGGCATCCTCAGCCGCCAGGAGCTCCAAAGGTGGTAGACCCGCCAGGGCGGTGGCCGCCTCGTAGGACACCGTACGGTACCCCCTTATGACGCGAATGGCAGCGCGTCGCCACTCCCTTCGGAGGAGCGTCTTGCTCCCCCGACTGGCCGCTAAGGCGTCGGCCCAGATGGGGGCACCGTACAGTGCCACTGACTTAACCACACCGCAGTAGAGGCGGCGCACCCGCCCGTCCGGACCGCCAAGGTTGGGCATGATGCGACTTAAGTGTGTCACTAGAGTACCCAACCTGGCGGCCAGACGGGAGAAGTGCGGGACGAAGCTCCAGGAGCTGTCCAGGTAGACACCAAGATACTTGATGTCGGTGCCCACCTGGACGTCGGACGACCCGATCCTCACCAGGCTATGGGGTGGAGTGCCCCTCGTACGTCCCTGGAAGAAGACGATTTCCGTCTTCTGAGGGGACAACTCCAACCCCATGCCCCGGATCCGCGAGGCGACGGCCGCAACAGCGACCTCCGCCCGGCGGATGGTCCTCCCACGGTCCCTGCCGGTGGCCAACACCATTGTGTCATCGGCGTAACACGTTAAGTGTACGCCGACCGGCAGGGACACCCGCAGAGCCGCGTCGTACCCCAGATTCCATAACAATGGGCCCAAGACGGACCCCTGGGGTACTCCGCGGCTGATCTGTCGCCTGACAGACCCATCGCGGCCACCGTAGACGATGGCCCTGTCCCGGAGGTAGTCTCCGACCACCATCCGCAGGTAGAGGGGCACCTCGTGACTTTCGAGGGCCCCGCGGATGGCCGCCCAGGAGAGGGAGTTGAAGGCGTTCTTTATATCTAAAGATACTGCCAGAGCAACCCCTCCCCCGGACGTGGCCGAGTCCGAGAGGGACTTGACGCGGTGGATCGCGTCGATGGTCGATCGTCCCTCCCGGAAGCCGAACTGGCACTCGGCCAGGTCGGGTCCATCACGGGACAGGTGCTGGACGAGGCGCTTGTGAACGATGCGTTCGAAGAGCTTCCCCACCTCGTCCAGCAACACGATGGGCCTGTAGGCAGAAGGCGACTCTGCGGGCCTGTTGTCCTTGCGTAGGAGGACCATCCGCCCTGTCTTCCACCGTGGTGGAAGGGTCCCCGTCTGCAAACAGGCTGTAAAGAGCCTGCGCAGACGGGGCCCGAGGACGCTGAGCGCCAAGACCCAGGCGCGGCCGGGGATGCCGTCGGGGCCGGGGGCGGTGTTACGCGCCCCCATGCGCTTGACAGCCCCGGCCAACTCCTCTTCGGACACCTCCCACTCCTGGGACCATAAGACACGGTCCGGTGGTGGAGCGGGGGCCGACACCTCCCCGTCAGGGAATAATGTGCCGACCACCCGCTCCAGGAGTGGGGGGTCCATCGTCTCCGTGAGGGGAGGCGCCCATGGACGAAGCTTGTCCATAACTAGACGGTATGGGCGCCCCCATGGGTCCTCACGGAGTTTGTCGAGGAGTCCGTCCCAGGCCTGAGCCTTGGCGCTCCTGATGGCCAGCTGCAGCCGCTTCGTGAGTTCACGATAGTCGGCATACAGCTGTGCCGTTCTCGCTGCGTCGGAGTTGCGCCGACGCCTCGCCCGGGTGTACTGGCGGCGAGCGACTCCGCATTCCTCGCGGAGACGCTGTATAACGTCGCTCCACCAGTACACCGGGCGGCGGGGCGGATTGGCGCGGACACGTGGCATCGCCACGTCGCAGACTGCCGACATGGCGTCCGCGAACCAATCCGCCTCCTGTGACACCTCCACTGGCCCAGCCGGAACATCCGGCCAGGCCACTGCGAGAACGGCCGCCATCAGTGCGTCCTCATCCATGCCCTTCAGGGCCCACCTCCGTGGGTGGTGGGCTGCTGGGCGGGTCGGGGGAGGCGTGGAGACATCCATGCGTATGTACACATGATCGGACATTGTCTCCACGTCGTCGACCCTCCACCCCGACACACGACGCGCGGCCAGGGCATTGGCGAACGATAAGTCCACTATGCTTTCGCCCTGGTACCGCACGCACGTGCTGGCCGAGCCCCGGTTCAACAACCGCAGACCCAGGCCAGCCGCCCAGTCCAGCACCGAGTGGCCCCTCTGGTCCGTCCTCGGGGAGTGCCACGCGGATGCGTGAGCATTGAAGTCCCCGAGGACGAGTACTGGACGAGCTGCGTGCAATGAAACGACGTTCTGCAGCTCGTCCAGTAGGGAGTCGAAGCGACTGAGGGACCAACTCGGTGGAGCATAGACGCCCACCACCACACAACCCGCCCAGTCGACCGCCACGAATCCATGGCCTCGCATGACTGGCGCTATTGGCCGGATCCGTGACGGAACCGACTGGGCGATCACCACGGAGTCGTCCAAGTCCCCAACCCAGGACGGGCGTTGGAGGACCCGGTACGGCTCCGCGGCTACGACCAACTCAACCACGCCGCCGCAAAGACTTTGAGCCATCAAGTCTTGGGCGGCGACGGCGTGGTTGAGGTTGGTCTGGATGATCTGACCGCGGGGAGGCGTGAACGTTATGCCGTGTCCATGGCCTCCCCCCGGCCAGAATCATCCATTGGAGCGGGTTTAGCAGCCCGCTCCGCCTCCTCTCCAGTGTCCATCACTGCAGCTCCCACGGTGGAGGGTGATGCGGATGCACCACCCCCGCTGGAACCTCCCACGGTGGAGGGTGATGCCGGTGCACCACCCCCGCTGGAACGTCCCACGTTGGAGGGTGATGCAGTGGCACCACCCCCTTGATGGACACTGGAGAGTTGGCTCCTATTCTTCGTCGCGTCTCCACTCTTCTTCACTGGGCGGGCCTTGGGTGGGGAGCATGTCTTGCTCCCCATTCGATGGTCGGCGGGCCGCCCGGCTTCTTTGCACAGAGTGCAAACCGGGACGGCCGCCGTACATAGGCCCGCCCTATGACCGGTTTCGCCGCACCTATAACAGAGGTGCGACCGGTCCACCTCCGCAGTGCACCGCTGCTGGACATGTCCCTGCTGCCAGCAGCGGTAGCACTGCTCAGGGCGGGGTTTCAACGCCTCTACCCTGGCGTTGACCCACCCCACCCTAATGCGTCCGGCAGCGACCACCTTCTTGGCCGCCGCCAGCGGGCACTGCACCCAAAGGGTGCCTAGCCCGGCTCGTGAGGACCTAATTTCACCGGTCCTCACCTCCTCGAGCTGACACCCTGCGGTGCCCGCTATGGCTTCGGCCACCTCAGCTGGGGTGGCCGATTCATCCAGTCCAGAGACCCGGAGGTCTGCTTTCTTGATGGGCCTGGCGACCGTAACTCCCTGGTCAGCCAGCGCCATCTTCAATTTCTCGGCCAAGGCAGCTGCCTTGGTCTCTTTATCAGGGCCGGCGATCTCCAGCATCAGACCTCCGGTCCTGGCCTTCTTGGGTCGGACGCTGTCTACTCCAACGTCCGACAACCTGACCCTCTGCCTGGCAGCAGTCATAACGTCCTTGTACGAGGACTTGCTGCCAGGCTGGAGGGTCATAATTACCGCCGCCGTGCGCGGCAGACGGCCCAACTTGGGCCTCTCCACCTTCTTCTTCTGGGCTTTCGGTGGTGGAGCAGGAGCCGATTGGGCCTTTTTGGCCGCCCGTTGGGACTTCCTGCCCACCACCTGGGCCCATGATCCCTCGGTGGCGGTGGTACCGGTAGTTGTAGCTGGCGCCACCGCTTTCTTCTTCTGCGCTTCCTGGCGCGCCGCCTCCAGTCTTCTGGCGGCCCCGGATGGGGTCGCCTTGTTCTGCGTGAGTTGGGGTTGAACAGGAGTAGCGTTATCCCCCTTCCCCTTCTTCTTTTTCTTCTTCTTCTTCTCTTTCTTATCCCCGGTGGCCTGTGACAACGGGCCAGCCGGGGAGGCTTCCACCTTCCTCTTGCCTGGGAGGAGTTCCTTGCGGAACTCCTCTAACCTTTTGTTCACGAGGTCCGCAATCTGATGAATTATGACGGACCCCGTCTCCTCTGTGGGTGCCGGGACACCCAGTTCAGGGCAAGCACTCCCTGATACCTTCAGTGGCGAGGCCGGTGCTGGCCTCGCGGGCCAAACCTAACCTTTTTTTTTTTTTTTTTTTTTTTTTTTTTTTACGTGGGGAAATCCATCATGGATACCCCGGAGCTGGGGAAGCTCCGGGGTTATGCCGGACTCTTACCGGCTAAAACCCCACGGTGGCCCTCCCTGCACTACCGGGGAGAGTCTGGGATCTCTTGCGAACAACAACCAGACCCTCCCCGTGCAAGGGCGCCAGAAGGGCGCCCGCTTCCCAAAAGTTGGAGGGCTGAGCCTCCCCTACCCAGCTAAAGACGGCGATGTCGGGGCCACGCCGACATCGCCGACCATCCCGGGCCGCGTGCAATGCATCGGCGAATCCCCATTCACCGATGCTGCAGCCCCGGCGACCGCCTCGCCTTGAAGTACTCGAGTGGAGCGGTGCTCAAACACTCGGCGAGACGGCCGCCCTCCACCACCGTAGCTCGGGCCCCGGGTGCGCTACTACCCGTACCGCGGCAACAGGTGGTCGGTTGCCGCGGCCCCTGGGGGATGATGTCTCCCGGGAAAGGGAGACATATCGGGGTGAGTCTACTCCTTCGGAGAAGGAGCAGCCCCACCCCGATCAGGCGCAACCGCCTGCCCCTTGGGCACCTTAGTGCCTGCCCTAGAGGGCTCCCCACGCCCGCCCTTTCGGACGGGCGGCTTACAGGCCGAGCCGCCCAAGCGATGCCCGGACGGCAGACCCAAGTCCGCGCAGAGCGGACATTTGGGCGCCGCCGCCGAACACCCGGCCGCCTTGTGGCCTGCAGCGCCACACCGATAGCACAAAGTGCTACGGTCCTCGTCGGCAGTGCACCGCGCCCGCACGTGACCGTGCTGGAGGCAGCGGTAACACTGCAACGGCCGGGGCTTGAGCAGCTCGACCCGAGCTGTTGCCCACCCCACCCGAATTCGATCCCCGTTGGCGAAGATCTTCTTCGCCGCCGCGAGTGGACATCTTGCCCACACGGTACCCAATGGGCCGGATCGCCGGATGGTACCGACCACGATCGGGTCCATTGGGCACCCGCCCTCCCTCGACAGAGCCGCCTTCACTTCGATGGCGCGGACCGAGTCCTCAAGGCCGACCACCCTCAGCTCAACGAGCTTCATTGGGCGGCCGACCTTAAGGCCCTTCGGCTCCAGCACCTCGGTGAGGCGATAGGCCAGGTTGTCGGCCTTTTCCGCCCTCCCTTCTCCCTGAACCTCAAGGATGAGGGCCCCCGTCTTCGCCCGCTTGGGCCTCACCGCCTCGATGCCCACCTCGTCCAGGGCAAAGGCGTTCCTCGCCGCCAACATCGCGTTGGTGAGCGTCTGGGAGCACCCAGGCGGGACGGTGATGCTCACCGCCTCCGACCTGGGAAGCCTACCCAGCCGCACACCCCCCTTCTTCTTATCGGGGCCGGAGCCGGCCTTCCCGGCCGACTTCTTCCCCTTACTCTTCCTCTTTTTCGAGGAGGACGAGGGTGGGACCGGGGCAGAAGTGGGAGTCTTACGACCCACCACCTCCGCCCAGGAGTCCCCGCCCCCGGACTGAGCCCGCACAGCAGACCCAGCCGAGGGAGGGACAGAAGTCACCACCCCTTTCCCCCTCTTACCCCGTCCCTTTTTCCCGGCTTTCGCCGGGCGAGGGGTGGCCGACGGTGGTTGGTCGGGCTGGGTGGCACGGGGAGTACCCGCACCGTCCCCCCTAACCTCCCCCAACGAACCACCCCCCAACACCAATCCGGAGGCGGGACCCGCCGCTCCCAGGGTGAGGTTCAACTCACCCCTGAGAGCGGCGAATCTCGCCTCCATCATATCTCCCACACGGGAGATAATCTCCTCTACGTCCACGCCGCCAGCGGCTGGAACCGTACTCGGGGAGGACCTGCCTCCCCGCGCCCCAATGATAGGGGGAGATGTTCCCCTGGGAAGCACCACCTCCATTCGGGAATCCTCCCGAGCACCAGACTCGAGCTGACGCTTGAGCCTGCCCACCTCCAGCTTGAGTTGCTCAAGTTCGGAGGAGAGCCTTTCATTCGCCTCCTCTAATTCCTGGACCCTCCCATCCCGATGCGTCCGTTGGATCGCCTCTAGTCCCGCAAGCCTAAGAGCCTGGGCACTTTCCCTGAGGCGATGGACGAACCGCCCGCTCAAGTTCTTAGAGGAGCCGGCCACACGCTCGACCTCCTTGGAGTGCTCCAGAATAAGAGCACCGAGGTCGGGCGTCGGCCGGTTCCTTATTTCCTCCCTCACTTCCCTTTCGTTGGGAAGAGGCTTAGCACTCTTGCTAGGAGGCGGAGGGGTGCGGGAGGGGTCGGATCTCTCCAACTCCCTCCGGACCGCCTCCTCCTCCCGGCAGAGCTCCATATAGGCGCGCTTCGCCTCTGCCAACCCCACATATTCCCCAGTGGTAGGGGGCCTGCCCCTCTTTCTCACAACGGGTGGCTCCGACCGACACGAGAAGGAGGTATCAGAATACCCCTCCTCGTCGTCGGAGTCCACTCCCCCCAGCGACCAGCGACCAGCGCTGCCCGCCGCCAAGTCTTTTACGTGGCCGACCAGCGGCCTAGCAAAAGTACCCCCCTCCCCCGAGGCGCCAGTAGCTCTAGACGCCGTGGCCTGGCCCTCCACCACGGACGTCCCACGGTTGCCGGATGACGACGCAGCCGGGCCCGCTTGACCACCCGAAACTGCGCCGGTACTGGAGGTTCCGAGGCCTCCTGCACCGTAAGATTTCCTTCCTTTATGTCGTGTATCCATAGTATGAAATGTAACTCCCGCCCAAACTTGCCCAAGTCGTCACCAAGTGTCCCGTCCCACACCACTTCCACCTTCTCACCTCTCAACTCCGGGCCTTACCGGCAAGGGAGGCCCTGCCAGGATCCGAAGATCCCGCCGGCATCGCCCCGGAGCATCACTGAGGCTACCTCAGCTTCCGCGATGCACCCTTTTAGTCGCCTCTTACGACAGGCAGGGTATACCCTGGGTGTATTCTGACCCGCACCCAGACGGGGACCTAACCTAACCTTTTTTGACAATTGGGAGCCGCCGTCGGACACCCGGCCGCCCGGGCCAAACCTAACCTAACCTTTTTTTTTTTTTTTTTTTTTTTTTTTAACGTGGGGAAATCCTCATGGATCCCCCGGGGCTGGGGAACCCCGGGGGTATGCCGGACTCTTACCGGCTAAAACCCCACGGTGACCTACCTCGGCGCTGCTGGGGAGGGCCCGGGAACTCTGGACGAACACGTCCGGTCCCTCCCCGCGCCGGGGCCCCCTGTGGTGACTGAGGGGACCCCCTTCCCGTTGGGAGGGTGGTCGACGATACACCCCCCCCCATCCGGGGTAACGGGCGGTGACCCGGTCACCCGGCCACCGCCCCCGTCCCGGAGGGCGCGTGCAATGGCTGAGGCGATCCCCCAATCGCCCCAGCCGCGCCCCCCAGGCGACCCCCGCGCAAAGACGTGGGGCACGACCCCCACCGGAGTGAGGGTCCTCCCCGCACGGGCGTCGCCGACGCCTCGGGCCATGCTTGGCCCGGTTTGACTGGGAGCCCCGGGTGCGTCACACCCGATACCGTGGCCCGGCTAAGTGCCGGGACCACGGCCCCTGGGGCAAAGGTGCCACCACCGTGGCACGCTGGGTGCGCGGCGGAGGTGGCGAAGTCCCGCTCCCCGAAGGGTTCTTAGGAGTGACCTCCACCAGAAGGTGAAGGTCCCCCCCGTGGAGCGGGGCGGGGCAAACGTACAAGACGCCGACCCCGCAGGCGACGCCGAGCAGGGAGCAGTTGCTCCCTTGAGCGCTCGGCGGCCTCCTTCGCGACCATGACCTCCTCGCAAAAGGAGACCATGGCCTGCCAGACGCTCCCGCTACCGACCATCCGAGACAGGATGACCGGCAGCGAGAGGTCCGGACCCACCTCCGCCGCTAAGGCCCGACGCGGCACCTCCCAGGCAGGACACTCCATGAGAGTGTGCCGCGCCGAGTCCACCGCGGCGCCACAGTGGTGGCACCGCGGGTCCGCCTCGCGACCGATCCGGCACAGGTACCGACCGAAACACCCGTGGTCGGTCAGCACCTGTGTGGCTCGGAACGTAAGTCGCCCGGAGCTACGGCCCACCCATCTATCTAAGACGGGCAGGACCGCCCCGACGGTCCAATGGTCCCTGACACGGGATAACTCCTCCTTCCACGATGACAATGTGGACCGCCGGGCCTGGAGCCTCAACTCGTCCCTGTCCTCCCCTGGCGGGTTGGAGTCCTGGCGGGCAAGGCGAAGATGCCTATAGACATAGGCATCCTCAGCCGCCAGGAGCTCCAAAGGTGGTAGACCCGCCAGGGTGGTGGCCGCCTCGTAGGACACCGTACGGTACCCCCTGATGACGCGTATTGCGGCGCGTCGCCACTCCCTTCGGAGGAGCGTCTTGCTCCCCCGGCTGGCCGCTAAGGCGTCGGCCCAGATGGGGGCACCGTACAGTGCCACGGACTTTACCACACCGCAGTAGAGGCGGCGCACCCGCTCGTCCGGACCACCAAGGTTGGGCATGATGCGACTCAAGTGAGTCACTAGGCTACCCAACCTGGCGGCCAGACGAGCGAAGTGCGGGACGAAGCTCCAGGAGCTGTCCAGGTGGACACCAAGATACTTGATGTCGGTGGCCACCTGGACGTCGGACGACCCGATCCTCACCAGGCTATGGGGTGGAGTGCCCCTCCGGCGACCCTCAAACAAGACGATCTCCGTCTTCTGAGGGGACAACTCCAACCCCATGCCCCGGATCCGCGAGGCGACGGCCGCAACTGCGACCTCCGCCCGGCGGATGGTCCTCCCACGGTCCCTGCCGGTGGCTACCACCATGGTGTCGTCGGCGTAGCACGTTAAGTGCACGCCGACCGGCAGGGACACCCGCAGAGCCGCGTCGTACCCCAGGTTCCACAACAACGGGCCCAAGACGGACCCCTGGGGCACTCCACGGCTGATCTGCCGCCTGACAGACCCATCGTGGCCACCGTAAACGATGGCCCTGTCCCGGAGGTAGTCTCCGACCACCATCCGCAGGTAGAGGGGCACCTCGTGACTTTCGAGGGCCCCGCGGATGGCCGCCCAGGAGAGGGAGTTGAAGGCGTTCTTTATATCTAAAGATACTGCCAGAGCAACCCCTCCCCCGGACGTGGCCGAGTCCGAGAGGGACTTGACGCGGTGGATCGCGTCGATGGTCGATCGTCCCTCCCGGAAGCCGAACTGGCACTCGGCCAGGTCGGGTCCATCACGGGACAGGTGCTGGACGAGGCGCTTGTGAACGATGCGTTCGAAGAGCTTCCCCACCTCGTCCAGCAACACGATGGGCCTGTAGGCAGAAGGCGACTCTGCGGGCCTGTTGTCCTTGCGTAGGAGGACCATCCGCCCTGTCTTCCACCGTGGTGGAAGGGTCCCCGTCTGCAAACAGGCCGTAAAGAGCCTGCGCAGACGGGGCCCGAGGACGCTGAGCGCCAAGACCCAGGCGCGGCCGGGGATGCCGTCGGGGCCGGGGGCGGTGTTACGCGCCCCCATGCGCTTGACAGCCCCGGCCAACTCCTCTTCGGACACCTCCCACTCCTGGGACCATAAGACACGGTCCGGTGGTGGAGCGGGGGCCGACACCTCCCCGTCAGGGAACAGAGTGCCGACCACCCGCTCCAGGAGTGGGGGGTCCATCGTCTCCGTGAGGGGAGGCGCCCATGGACGAAGCTTGTCCATAACTAGACGGTATGGGCGCCCCCATGGGTCCTCACGGAGTTTGTCGAGGAGTCCGTCCCAGGCCTGAGCCTTGGCGCTCCTGATGGCCAGCTGCAGCCGCTTCGTGAGTTCACGATAGTCGGCATACAGCTGTGCCGTTCTCGCTGCGTCGGAGTTGCGCCGACGCCTCGCCCGGGTGTACTGGCGGCGAGCGACTCCGCAGTCCTCGCGGAGACGCTGAATCTCAGCGCTCCACCAGTACACCGGGCGGCGAGGCGGATTGGCGCGGACACGTGGCATCGCCACGTCGCAAACTGCCGACATGGCGTCCGCGAACCAATCCGCCTCCTGTGACACCTCCACTGGCCCAGCCGGAACTTCCGGCCAGGCCACTGCGAGAACGGCCGCCATCAGTGCGTCCTCATCCATGCCCTTCAGGGCCCACCTCCGTGGGTGGTGGGCTGCTGGGCGGGTCGGGGGAGGCGTGGAGACATCCATGCGTATGTACACATGATCGGACATTGTCTCCACGTCGTCGACCCTCCACCCCGACACACGGCGTGCGGCCAGGGCATTGGCGAAAGACAAGTCCACGATGCTTTCGCCCTGGTACCGCACGCACGTGCTGGCCGAGCCCCGGTTCAACAACCGGAGACCCAAGCCAGCCGCCCAGTCCAGCACCGAGTGGCCCCTCTGGTCCGTCCTCGGGGAGTGCCACGCGGATGCGTGAGCATTGAAGTCCCCGAGGACGAGTACTGGACGAGCTGCGTGCGATGAAACAACGTTCTGCAGCTCGTCCAGTAGGAGGTCGAAGCGACCGAGGGACCAACTCGGGGGCGCGTAGACGCCCACCACCACACAACCCGCCCAGTCGACCGCCACGAATCCATGGCCGCGCATAAGTGGCGCTATTGGCCGGATCCGTGACGGGACCGACTGGGCGATCACCACGGAGTCGTCCAAGTCCCCAACCCAGGACGGGCGTTGGAGAACTCGGTACGGCTCCGCGGCTACGACCAACTCAACCACGCCGCCGCAAAGACTTTGAGCCATCAAGTCTTGGGCGGCGACGGCGTGGTTGAGATTGGTCTGGATGACCTGGCCGCGGGGAGGCGTGAACGTTATGCCGTGTCCATGGCCTCCCCCCGGCCAGAATCATCCTTGGGAGCGGGTGTAACTGCCCGCTCCGCCTCCTCTCCAGTGTCCATCGCAGGAACTCCCACGGTGGAGGGTGATGCGGATGCACCACCCCCGCTGGAACCTCCCACGGTGGAGGGTGATGCCGGTGCACCACCCCCGCCGGAACATCCCACGGTGGAGGGTGGTGCGGCCGCACCACCCCCTTGATGGACACTGGAGAGTTGGCTCCTCTTCTTCGTCGCGTCTCCACTCTTCTTGACTGGGCGGGCCTTCGGTGGGGAGCAAGTTTTGCTCCCCATGCGATGGTCGGCGGGCCGCCCGGCTTCTTTGCACAGAGTGCATACCGGGGCGGCCGCCGTACATTGGCCCGCCCGGTGACCGGTTTCGCCGCACCTATAGCAAAGGTGCGACCGGTCCACTGCGGCAGTGCACCGCTGCTGAAGATGGCCTGATTGCCAGCAGCGGTAGCACTGCTCAGGGCGGGGCTTCAATACTTCCACCCTAGCGAGGGTCCACCCCACCCTGATCCGACCGGCAGCGACCACTTTCTTGGCCGCTGCTAGGGGACACTGCACCCAAAGGGTGCCGAGTCCAGACCGTGAGGACCTTATCTCCCCGGTCCTCACGTCCCCTGGTTGGCATCCGCCAACACCAGCAATTGCTGCGGCCACCTCAGCCGGTGTGGCCGAATCGTCCAGGCCAAAGACCCGGAGGTCGGTCTTCTTGACCGGCCTGGTGACGGTTACTTCGTCACCGGCCAGCGCCTCTCGCAACTTTTCTGCCAAGGCAGATGCCTTGGCCTCCTTCTCCGGGCCCGCGACTTCAAGCATCAGGCCTCCTGTCCTGGCCTTTTTGGGGCGGACACTGTCCACCCCAACGTCCGACAGCTTGACCCTCTGCCTGGCAGCAGTCATAATGTCCTTATATGTGGACTTGCTGCCCGGCTGGAGGGTAAGGACTACCGCTGCCGTCCGCGGTAGCCGTCCCAGCTTGGGTTTCTGTACCCTCTTTTGGGCCTTCGGTGGTGGGGCAGGGGCCGACTGGGCCTTTTTGGCAGCCCTCTGGGCCTTTCTACCCACCACGTGGGCCCATGATCCCTCAGTGGCAGTGGCACCTGTGGAAGTTGAGGGTACCACCGCTTTCTTCAGTGCCTCCTGGCGCGCCTTCGCCAGTCTTGTGGCGGCCCCGGATGGGGTCGCCTTATTCTGCGTGGGTTGGGGTTGGACCGGAGTGGGGTCTTTCCCTTTCCCGCTCTTCTTCTTGTTCTTCTTTTTCTTTTTCCTCGCCTTCATATCTCCGGTGGCTTGTGGTAAGTCATCCGGGGAGGCTTCCTCTTTCCCCTTTACTGGGAGGAGTTCCTTGCGGAACTCCTCTAACTTCCTATTAACGAGGTCCGCAATTTGCTGGACCATTTCGGACCCCGTCTTCCCCTTGGGTGCCGGGACACCCGATTCGGGGCGAGCTACCACCGAATCCCTCCTTGGCGAGACTGGTGTAGGTCTCGCGCGGCTCGCGATCTCCAAGTCCGCCATTCTCGTTACTGGCGGACTTGGAGATCGCCTCTCCAAAGCGGATAATCTATCCTGCAGGCGTTTATTTTCAGCCTGCAGGGCTTCCAGCTGCGCCTTCAGCGCTGCTATGTCCTCCCCAGGCTGAGATTCCGCCGGTCTTATCACCCGCTGGGCGAGCTCCATTGTCACCGCCCTGACAGTGCGTGCACCCACGCGGATGTCACGCTGTATGGTGCCCTTTAAGTTCTTGGATTTGGCAGCAGCCAATTCTATTTTGTCTGCCTCCTCCAGGGCCCATGCTCCCAGGTCCTCCAGTGGCTTCACCTTGGCCTCCTGGACAAAGACCTCCATATCTGGCACCGGATTGCCTGACTTCCCAGGCGGAGGTATGCTCGATGTGCCCCTCCTTATATCCTCCTCGAGCTCCACTAGCTCGATTTCCCTTTGGGCTTCGATGTAGGCCCTCTTTGCCTCAGCGAGGCCCACGTATTCCCCAGTTGTTGGGGGCCGTCCTCTCTTCTTAGATTTAGGACACGCCCGTTCCCTTAGAGTGGAAACGGTAGATCTCACCGATCCAACGGACGTGTCCGAATCGTAAGACGCATCACCCGATTCTTCCTGTGCGCCTCTCTCCAGAGCTCGGCTCCTTAGCTTGAGCCGCTCTAGCACAACCTGCCCTTGCGAGGCAGTTAGAACACTATCCGAGACGATAGCTGGTCTCGGATTCGCGACCTTCCGGGCCCCACTTGGCCCCGCCTTTACATCATCGACCCCCCCAATCCCCGGTTTTTTAAAAGAAACTGAACTATCCATACTGTTCCCACGAGTAGGTCGGAAAGGATGTCACCCCTGGCAGAGCCGCCATGCCAGGGGAAGGCAGATACACCCGGGGGGCGCCAGTATCCCCGGGGTTGGTCGCTCGAGACCGGTGCACCCACCGGCCACGCCCAGCCGCGAGGACTGGACGTGCCCCCTCGCCGCGTACCGCAGCTTGAGGCTAGGGACTTTTTATAGAGGTTTATCCCCTCGCGGGCCGGCCAATGAAGGCAAGCCCCCCGCTCCGGCGAAACATGACCACCGGTTTACGGTATTACGACAGCAACCTAACCTAACCTAACCTTTTTTTTCTTTTTTTTTTTTACGTGGGGAAATCCATCATGGATACCCCGGAGCTGGGGAAGCTCCGGGGTTATGCCGGACTCTTACCGGCTAAAACCCCACGGTGGCCATCCCTGCACTACCGGGGAGGGTCTGGGATCTCTTGCGAACAACAACCAGACCCTCCCCGTGCAAGGGCGCCAGAAGGGCGCCCGCTTCCCAAAAGTTGGAGGGCTGAGCCTCCCCTACCCAGCTAAAGACGGCGATGTCGGGGCCACGCCGACATCGCCGACCGTCCCGGGCCGCGTGCAATGCATCGGCGAACCCCCATTCGCCGATGCTGCAGCCCCGGCGACCGCCTCGCCTGGAAGTACTCGAGTGGAGCGGTGCTCAAACACTCGGCGAGACGGCCGCCCTCCACCACCACAGCTCGGGCCCCGGGTGCGCTACTACCCGTACCGCGGCAACAGGTGGTCGGTTGCCGCGGCCCCTGGGGGATGATGTCTCCCGGGAAAGGGAGACATATCGGGGCAGGTCTACTCCTTCGGAGAAGGAGCAGCCCCACCCCGATCAGGCGCAACCGCCTGCCCCTTGGGCACAGAAGTGCCGGCCCTCGAGGGCCCCCCACGCCCGCCCTTTCGGACGGGCGGCTTACAGGCCGAGCTGCCCAAGCGGTGCCCGGACGGCAGTCCCAAGTCCGCGCAGAGCGGACAGTTGGGCGCCGCCGCCGGACACCCGGCCGCCTTGTGGCCTGCAGCGCCACACCGATAGCACAAAGTGCTACGGTCCTCGTCGGCAGTGCACCGCGCCCGCACGTGACCGTGCTGGAGGCAGCGGTAGCACTGCAACGGCCGGGGCTTGAGCAGCTCGACCCGAGCTGTTGCCCACCCCACCCGTATCCTATCCCCCTTGGCGAAAAGTTTTTTCGCCGCCGCGAGTGGGCACCTAGCCCACACGGTGCCCAATGGGCCGGATCGCTGGATGGTTCCAACCACGATCGGGTCCATTGGGCACCCACCCTCCCTCGAAAGAGCCGCCTTGACCTCTATGGCCCGGACGGAGTCCTCAAGCCCGACCACCCTCAGCTCAACGAGCTTCATTGGGCGGCCGACCTTGAGGCCCCTCGGCTCCAGCACCTCTGTAAGGCGGTAGGCCAGCTGGTCAGCCTTTTCAGCCCTCCCCTCCCCCTCGATCTCTAAGATCAGAGCCCCAGTTTTCGCCCGCTTGGGCCTCACCGCCTCGATGCCAAGCTCGTCCAGGGCAAAGGCATTTCTCGCCACCAACATTGCGTTGGTGAGCGTCTGGTTGCACCCAGGCGGGACGGTGATAGACACCGCCTCCGACTTGGGTAGCCTGCCCAGACGCACACCAACATTTTTCTTCGCGGGGCCGGAGCCGGCCTTCGCGGCCGACTTCTTCCCCTTACTCTTCCTCTTTTTCGAGGAGGACGAGGGAGGGACCGGGGCAGACGTGGGAGCCTTACGACCCACCACATCCGCCCAGAAGTCCCCACCCGCAGACTGAACCCGCACAGCGGACTCAGCCGGAGGAGGGACCTCAGTCACCCCCCTAGTCCCCCTCTTACCCCTTCCCTTTTTCCCGGCTTTCGCCGGGCGAGAGGTGGCCGACGGTGGTTGGTCGGGCTGGGCGGCACGGGGAGTACCCACACCGTCCCCCCTAACCTCCCCCAACGAATCACCCCTCAGCTCCAATCCGGAGGCGGGACCCGCCGCTCCCAGGGTGAGGTTTAACTCACCCCTGAGCGCGGCGAATCTCGCCTCCATCATATCTCCCACCCGGGAGATTATAGTCTCCACGTCCACGCCGCCAGCGGCTGGACCCGTACTCGGGGAGGACCTGCCTCCCCGTGCCTCCGTAGTAGGAGGAGATTTCCCCCTGGGTGGCTCCACCTCCATTCGGGAGTCTTGAGTTGCAGACTCAAGCTGCCGCCTGAGCCTACCCACCTCCCGCTTGAGGTCCTCAAGTTCGGAGGAGAGCCGTTCGTTGGCCTCCTCCAACTCCTGGACCCTGCCATCCCGGTGGGTTCGCTGGATCGCCTCGAGTCCAGCCAACCTAAGAGCCTGTGCAGACTCCCTGAGGCGATGCACAAACTTTCCGCTCAAGTTCTTAGATGAACCGGCCACACGCTCGACCTCCTTCGCGTGCTCCAAAATCAGAGCACCGAGGTCGGGCGTCGGCCGATTCCTCATTTCTTCCCGCACCTCGCGCTCGTTGGGAAGCGGCTTGGCGCTCATACTAGGAGGCGGAGGGGTCCGGGAGGGGTCGGATCGCTCCAACTCTCTCCGGACCGCCTCCTCCACCCGGCAGAGCTCCATGTAGGCGCGCTTCGCTTCTGCGAGCCCAACATACTCCCCTGTCGTAGGGGGCCTGCCCCTCTTTCTAACAACAGGGGGCTCCGACCGACACGAGAAGGAGGTATCAGAATACCCCTCCTCGTCGTCGGAGTCCATTCCTCCCAGCGACCAGCGACCAGCGCTGCCCGCCGCCAAGTCCTTTACGTGGCCGACCAGCGGCCTAGCAAAAGTAGTACCCCCCTCCCCAGAGGCGCCAGTAGCTCTAGACGCCGTGGCCTGGCCCTCCACCACGGACGTCCCACGGTTGCCGGATGACGACGCAGCCGGGCCCGCTTGACCACCCGAAACTGCGCCGGTACTGGAGGTTCCGAGGCCTCCTGCACCGTAAGATCTCTTCCCTTTATTCCGTGTATCCATGTTTGTTAAATGTACTCCACCCCTAACGTGCCCGTGTCGTCAACAAAAGTCCCGCCCCGCACCGCTTCCACCTTCTCACCCCTCAACTCCGGGCCTTACCGGCAAGGGAGGCCCTGCCAGGATCCGAAGATCCCGCCGGCATCGCCCCGGAGCATCACTGAGGCTACCTCAGCTTCCGCGATGCACCCTTTTAGTCGCCTCTTACGACAGGCAGGGTATACCCTGGGTGTATTCTGACCCGCACCCAGACGGGGGAACCTAACCTAACCTTTTTTTTTTTTTTTTTTTTTACGTGGGGAAATCCATCATGGATACCCCGGAGCTGGGGAAGCTCCGGGGTTATGCCGGACTCTTACCGGCTAAAACCCCACGGTGGCCATCCCTGCACTACCGGGGAGAGTCTGGGATCTCTTGCGAACAACAACCAGACCCTCCCCGTGCAAGGGCGCCAGAAGGGCGCCCGCTTCCCAAAAGTTGGAGGGCTGAGCCTCCCCTACCCAGCTAAAGACGGCGATGTCGGGGCCACGCCGACACCGCCGACCGTCCCGGGCCGCGTGCAATGCATCGGCGAATCCCCATTCGCCGATGCTGCAGCCCCGGCGACCGCCTCGCCTTGAAGTATCCGAGTGGAGCGGTGCTCAAACACTCGGCGAGACGGCCGCCCTCCACCACCGTAGCTCGGGCCCCGGGTGCGCTACTACCCGTACCGCGGCAACAGATGGTCGGTTGCCGCGGCCCCTGGGGGATGATGTCTCCCGGGAAAGGGAGACATATCGGGGCAGGTCTACTCCTTCGGAGAAGGAGCAGCCCCACCCCGATCAGGCGCAACCGCCTGCCCCTTGGGCACCGAAGTGCCGGCCCTCGAGGGCCCCCCACGCCCGCCCTTGCGGACGGGCGGCTTACAGGCCGAGCTGCCCGAGCGGTGCCCGGACGGCAGACCCAGGTCCGCGCAAAGCGGACAATTGGGCGCCGCCGCCGGACACCCGGCCGCCTTGTGGCCTGCAGCGCCACACCGATAGCACAAAGTGCTACGGTCCTCGTCGGCAGTGCACCGTGCCCGCACGTGACCGTGCTGGAGGCAGCGGTAGCACTGCAACGGCCGGGGCTTGAGCAGCTCGACCCGAGCTGTTGCCCACCCCACCCGTATCCTGTCCCCTTTTGCGAAGAGCTTCTTCGCGCCCGCAAGTGGGCATCGCGCCCACACGGTGCCCAATGGGCCGGATCGCTGGATGGTACCAACCACGATCCGGTCCATTGGGCACCCACCCTCCCTCGACAGAGCCGCCTTGACTTCTATAGCCCGGACGGAGTCCTCAAGGCCGACCACCCTCAGCTCAACGAGCTTCATTGGGCGGCCGACCTTGAGGCCCTTCGGCTCTAACACCTCCGACAGGCGGTAGGCGAGTTCATCCGCCTTCTCTGCCCTCCCCTCGCCCTCCACCTCAAGAATGAGGGCTCCAGTTTTCGCCCGCTTGGGCCTCACGGCCTCAATGCCCAGCTCATCAAGAGCGAAGGCATTTCTAGCCACCAACATTGCGTTGGTGAGCGTCTGGGAGCACCCAGGCGGGACGGTGATGGTCACCGCCTCCGACCTGGGAAGCCTACCCAGACGCACACCAACATTCTTCTTCGCGGGGCCGGAGCCGGCCTTCGCGGCCGACTTCTTCCCCTTATTTTTCTTCCCCTTAGTCACCTTCGAGGAGGACGAGGGAGGGACCGGGGCAGAAGTGGGAGTCTTACGACCCACCACCTCCGCCCAGGAGTCCCCACCCCCGGACTGGGCCCGCACAGCAGACTCAGCCGAGGGAGGGACATTGATCACCCCCCTATTCCCCCTCTTGCCCCTTCCCTTTTTCCCAGCTTTCGCCGGGCGAGTGGTGGCCGACGGTGGTTGGTCGGGCTGGGCAGCGCGGGTAGTCCCCCCGCCGTCCCCCCTAACCTCCCCCAACGAACCACCCCCCAACACCAAACCGGAGGCGGGACCCGCCGCTCCCAGGGTGAGGTTCAACTCACCCCTGAGAGCGGCGAATCTCGCCTCCATCATATCTCCCACACGGGAGATAATCTCCTCTACGTCAACGCCGCCAGCGGCTTGACCCGTACTCGGGGAGGACCTGCCTCCCCGTGCCTCCGTAATAGGAGGAGATTTCCCCCTGGGAGGCTCCACCTCCATGCGGGATTCCTCCCGTGTGGCAGACTCAAGCTGCCGCCTGAGCCTAGCCACCTCCCTCTTAAGACCATCGAGCTCGGAGGAGAGCCTATCGTTGGCTTCCTCGAGCTCTTTAACTCTCCCGTCCCTCTCCGTTCGCTGGATCGCCTCCAATCCAGCTATCCTGAGGGCCTGCGCACTCTCTCTGAGGCGGTGCACAAACCTGCCACTCAGGTTTTTTGATGAGCCGGCCACACGCTCCACCTCCTTTGAGTGCTCCAGAATTAGAGCACCGAGGTCAGGTGTGGGCCGGTGTCTCATCTCCTCCCTCACCTCCCGCTCATTCGGGAGAGGCTTAGCAGCCTTACTAGGAGGCGGAGGGGTCCGGGAGGGGTCGGATCGCTCCAACTCCCTCCGGACCGCCTCCTCCTCCCGGCAAAGCTCCATGTAGGCTCGCTTAGCCTCCGCCAGCCCGACATACTCCCCGGTTGTTGGGGGCCTGCCCCTCTTCCGTACTACACCGGACTGGGTCTCTAACTGGCACGAGAAGGAGTTGTCCGACAACCCCTCCTCGTCGTCCGAGTCCATGCCCAGCGACCAGCGACCAGCGCTGCCCGCCGCTAAATCTCTCACGAGACCGGCCAGCGGCCTCGCAGAAGTCCCCCCAGCCCCAGAGGAACCAGTAGCCTTAGACGCCGTGGCCTGGCCCTCCACCACGGACGTCCCACGGTTGCC
Source organism: Xylocopa violacea (assembly GCA_963969225.1). NCBI lineage: Eukaryota > Metazoa > Arthropoda > Insecta > Hymenoptera > Apidae > Xylocopa > Xylocopa violacea. Next base: position 357,607 of record CAXAJV010000051.1, read on the forward strand.
AGATGACGACGCAGCCGGGCCCGCTTGACCACCCGAAACTGCGCCGGTACTGGAGGTTCCGAGGCCTCCTGCACCGTAAGTTTTCTTTCCCTTAGGTCGTAAGTCCATAATTGATATAAAATTCCTCCCCCAACGTGCCCAAGTCGTCACCGAATAAGCCCGTCCCGCACCGCTTCCACCTTCTCACCTCTCAACTCCGGGCCTTACCGGCAAGGGAGGCCCTGCCAGGATCCGAAGATCCCGCCGGCATCGCCCCGGAGCATCACTGAGGCTACCTCAGCTTCCGCGATGCACCCTTTTAGTCGCCTCTTACGACAGGCAGGGTATACCCTGGGTGTATTCTGACCCGCACCCAGACGGGGAACCTAACCTAACCTTTTTTTTTTTTTTTTTTACGTGGGGAAATCCATCATGGATACCCCGGAGCTGGGGAAGCTCCGGGGTTATGCCGGACTCTTACCGGCTAAAACCCCACGGTGGCCATCCCTGCACTACCGGGGAGAGTCTGGGATCTCTTGCGAACAACAACCAGACCCTCCCCGTGCAAGGGCGCCAGAAGGGCGCCCGCTTCCCAAAAGTTGGAGGGCTGAGCCTCCCCTACCCATCTAAAGACGGCGATGTCGGGGCCACGCCGACACCGCCGACCGTCCCGGGCCGCGTGCAATGCATCGGCGAACCCCCATTCGCCGATGCTGCAGCCCCGACGACCGCCTCGCCTTGAAGTACTCGAGTGGAGCGGTGCTCAAACACTCGGCGAGACGGCCGCCCTCCGCCACCGTAGCTCGGGCCCCGGGTGCGCTACTACCCGTACCGCGGCAACAGATGGTCGGTTGCCGCGGCCCCTGGGGGATGATGTCTCCCGGAAAAGGGAGACATATCGGGGTGAGTCTACTCCTTCGGAGAAGGAGCAGCCCCACCCCGATCAGGCGCAACCGCCTGCCCCTTGGGCACCTTAGTGCCTGCCCTAGAGGGCTCCCCACGCCCGCCCTTTCGGACGGGCGGCTTACAGGCCGAGCTGCCCAAGCGATGCCCGGACGACAGACCCAAGTCCGCGCAGAGCGGACAGTTGGGCGCCGCCGCCGGACACCCGGCCGCCTTGTGGCCTGCAGCGCCACACCGATAGCACAAAGTGCTACGGTCCTCGTCGGCAGTGCACCGCGCCCGCACGTGACCGTGCTGGAGGCAGCGGTAGCACTGCAACGGCCGGGGTTTGAGCAGCTCGACCCGAGCTGTCGCCCACCCCACCCGAATACGATCCCCTTTGGCGAAGAGTTTCTTCGCCCCCGCGAGTGGGCACCTAGCCCACACGGTGCCCAATGGGCCGGATCGCTGGATGGTTCCAACGACGATCCGGTCCATGGGGCACCCGCCCTCCCTCGACAAGGCCGCCTTCACTTCGATGGCGCGGACCGAGTCCTCAAGGCCGACCACCCTCAGCTCGACGAGCTTCATTGGGCGGCCGACCTTGAGGCCCTTCGGCTCCAGCACCTCCGTGAGGCGGTAGGCCAATTCATCGGCCTTCTCAGCCCTCCCCTCGCCCTCAACCTCTAAGATGAGGGCACCGGTTTTAGCCCGCTTGGGCCTCACGGCCTCAATGCCCAGCTCATCGAGAGCAAAGGCATTACGCGCCGCCAACATCGCGTTTGTCAGCGTCTGGGTGCACCCAGGCGGGACGGTGATGGTCACCGCCTCCGACCTGGGAAGCCTACCCAGACGCACACCCCCCTTCTTCTTTTCGGGGCCGGAGCCGGCCTTCGCGGCCGACTTCTTCCCCTTACCCTTCCTCTTCTTCGAGGAGGAAGAGGGAGGGGCCGGGGCAGAGGTGGGAGCCTTGCGGCCCACCACCCCCGCCCAGGAGTCCCCACCCCCGGACTGAGCCCGCACAGCAGACTCAGCCGGAGGAGGGACCTCAGTCACCCCCCTAGTCCCCCTCTTACCCCGTCCCTTTTTCCCGGCTTTCGCCGGGCGAGGGGTGGCCGACGGTGGTTGGTCGGGCTGGGCAGCACGGGGAGTACCCGCGCCGTCCCCCCTAACCTCCCCCAACGAACCACCTCCCAACACCAAACCGGAGGCGGGACCCGCCGCTCCCAGGGTGAGGTTTAACTCCCCCCTGAGAGCGGCGAATCTCGCCTCCATCATCTCTCCCACGCGGGAGATAATCTTCTCCACGTCCATGCCGCCAGCGGCTGGACCCGTACTCGGGGAGGACCTGCCTCCCCGCGCCCCCATGATAGGAGGAGATGTCCCCCTGGGAGGCTCTACCTCCATGCGGGATTCTTCCCGGCTGGCAGACTCCAGCTGCCTCTTAAGCCTGCCGACTTCTCGTCTGAGGTCATCGAGTTCAGAGGAGAGCCGTTCGTTGGCCTCCTCCAACTCCTGGACCCTTCCATCCCGATGTGATCGTTGTATCGCCTCTAGTCCGGCAAGCCTAAGGGCCTGGGCAGACTCTCTGAGGCGATGTACAAATTTCCCACTCAGATTTTTTGAGGAGCCGGCCACACGCTCGACCTCCTTCGCATGCTCCAAAATGAGAGCACCGAGGTCGGGCGTCGGCCGGTTCCTCATTTCCTCTCGCACCTCCCGCTCGTTCGGGAGCGGCTTAGCGCCTTTGCTAGGAGGCGGAGGGGTCCGGGAGGGGTCGGATCGCTCCAACTCCCTCCGGACCGCCTCCTCCTCCCGGCAAAGCTCCATATAGGCGCGCTTCGCCTCCGCCAACCCCACATATTCCCCAGTGGTAGGGGGCCTGCCCCTTTTTCTCACCACAGGAGGCTCCATCCGGCACGAGAAAGAGGCGTCCGAATACCCCTCCTCGTCGTCGGAGTCCATCCCGCCCAAGGACCAGCGACCAGCGCTGCCCGCCGCGAGATCCCTCACGTGGCCGACCAGCGGCCGCGAAGAAGTCCCCCCATCCCCAGAGGCGCCAGTAGCTCTAGACGCCGTGGCCTGGCCCTCCACCACGGACGTCCCACGGTTGCCGGATGACGACGCAGCCGGGCCCGCTTGACCACCCGAAACTGCGCCGGTACTGGAGGTTCCGAGGCCTCCTGCACCGTAAGTTTTCCTACCCTTGTTGCGTAAATCCATAATTGTTAAAAGTAAAGCCACCCCTAACGTGCCGAAGTCGTCAACAAATGTCCCGCCCCGCACCGCTTCCACCTTCTCACCTCTCAACTCCGGGCCTTACCGGCAAGGGAGGCCCTGCCAGGATCCGAAGATCCCGCCGGCATCGCTCCGGAGCATCACTGAGGCTACCTCAGCTTCCGCGATGCACCCTTTTAGTCGCCTCTTACGACAGGCAGGGTATACCCTGGGTGTATTCTGACCCGCACCCAGACGGGGAACCTAACCTAACCTTTTTTTTTTTTTTTTTTTTTTTTACGTGGGGAAATCCATCATGGATACCCCGGAGCTGGGGAAGCTCCGGGGTTATGCCGGACTCCTACCGGCTAAAACCCCACGGTGGCCATCCCTGCACTACCGGGGAGAGTCTGGGATCTCTTGCGAACAACAACCAGACCCTCCCCGTGCAAGGGCGCCAGAAGGGCGCCCGCTTCCCAAAAGTTGGAGGGCTGAGCCTCCCCTACCCAGCTAGAGACGGCAATGTCGGGGCCACGCCGACATCGCCGACCATCCCGGGCCGCGTGCAATGCATCGGCGAACCCCCATTCGCCGATGCTGCAGCCCCGGCGACCGCCTCGCCTTGAAGTACTCGAGTGGAGCGGTGCTCAAACACTCGGCGAGACGGCCGCCCTCCTCCACCGTAGCTCGGGCCCCGGGTGCGCTACTACCCGTACCGCGGCAACAGATGGTCGGTTGCCGCGGCCCCTGGGGGATGATGTCTCCCGGGAAAGGGAGACATATCGGGGCAGGTCTACTCCTTCGGAGAAGGAGCAGCCCCACCCCGATCAGGCGCAACCGCCTGCCCCTTGGGCACCTTAGTGCCTGCCCTAGAGGGCTCCCCACGCCCGCCCTTACGGACGGGCGGCTTACAGGCCGAGCTGCCCAAACGGTGCCCGGACGGCAGACCCAAGTCCGCGCAAAGCGGACAGTTGGGCGCCGCCGCCGGACACCCGGCCGCCTTGTGGCCTGCAGCGCCACACCGATAGCACAAAGTGCTACGGTCCTCGTCGGCAGTGCACCGCGCCCGCACGTGACCGTGCTGGAGGCAGCGGTAGCACTGCAACGGCCGGGGCTTGAGCAGCTCGACCCGAGCTGTCGCCCACCCCACCCGTAACCTATCCCCCTTTGCGAAGATCTTCTTCGCGCCCGCAAGTGGGCATCGCGCCCACACGGTGCCCAATGGGCCGGATCGCCGGATGGTACCGACCACGATCCGGTCCATGGGGCACCCTCCCTCCCTCGATAAGGCCGCCTTCACCTCGATGGCGCGGACCGAGTCCTCAAGGCCGACCACCCTCAGCTCAACGAGCTTCATTGGGCGGCCGACCTTGAGGCCCTTCGGCTCCAGCACCTCGGTGAGGCGATAGGCCAGGTTATCGGCCTTTTCCGCCCTCCCTTCTCCCTCAACCTCAAGGATGAGGGCCCCCGTCTTCGCCCGCTTGGGCCTCACCGCCTCGATGCCCACCTCGTCGAGGGCGAAGGCGTTACGCGCCACCAACATAGCGTTGGTGAGCGTCTGGGTGCACCCAGGCGGGACGGTAATAGTTACCGCCTCCGACCTGGGAAGCCTGCCCAGACGCACACCAACTTTCTTCTTCTCGGGGCCGGAGCCGACCTTCGCGGCCGACTTCTTCCCCTTCACCTTCCTCTTCTTCGAGGAGGCAGAGAGAGGGATCGGGGCAGAAGTGGGAGCCTTGCGGCCCACCACCTCCGCCCAGGAGCCCTCACCTCCGGACTGGGCCCGCACAGCGGACTCAGCCGGAGGAGGGACCTCAGTCACCCCCCTCCTCCCCCTCTTACCCCGTCCCTTTTTCCCGGCTTTCGCCGGGCGAGGGGTGGCCGACGGTGGTTGGTCGGGCTGGGCAGCGCGGGGAGTACCCACACTGTCCCCCCTAACCTCCCCCAACGAACCACCCCCCAACACCAAACCGGAGGCGGGACCCGCCGCTCCCAGGGTGAGGTTCAACTCACCCCTGAGAGCGGCGAATCTCGCCTCCATCATCTCTCCCACCCGGGAGATGATACTCTCCACTTCCAAGCCGCCAGCGGCTGGACCCGTACTCGGGGAGGACCTGCCTCCCCGTGCCCCCGTGATAGGAGGAGATTTCCCCCTGGGAGGCTCCACCTCCATGCGGGATTCCTCCCGTGTGGCAGACTCAAGCTGCCGCCTGAGCCTAGCCACCTCCCTCTTAAGTCCATCGAGCTCGGAGGAGAGCCTAACGTTGGCTTCCTCGAGCTCTTTAACTCTCCCGTCCCTCTCCGTTCGCTGTATCGCCTCGAGTCCCGCAAGCCTAAGGGCCTGGGCACTTTCCCGAAGGCGATGTACGAATCTCCCACTTAGATTTTTGGAGGAGCCGGCCACACGCTCGACCTCCTTAGCGTGCTCCAAGATGAGAGCACCGAGGTCGGGCGTCGGCCTGCTCCTCATTTCCTCCCGTACTTCCCGCTCATTCGGGAGAGGCTTAGCAGCCTTACTAGGAGGCGGAGGGGTCCGGGAGGGATCGGATCGCTCCAACTCCCTCCGGACCGCCTCCTCCTCCCGGCAGAGCTCCATGTAGGCTCGCTTAGCCTCCGCCAGCCCGACATACTCCCCGGTTGTTGGGGGCCTGCCCCTCTTCCGTACTACACCGGATGGTTGCTCCAACTGGCACGAGAAAGAGCTGTCTGACAACCCCTCCTCGTCGTCAGAGTCCATCCCCAGCGACCAGCGTCCAGCGCTGCCCGCCGCTAAGTCTTTGACGAGACCGGCCAGCGGCCTCGCAAAAGTCCCCCCAGCCCCAGAGGAACCAGTAGCCTTAGACGCCGTGGCCTGGCCCTCCACCACGGACGTCCCACGGTTGCCAGATGACGACGCAGCCGGGCCCGCTTGACCACCCGAAACTGCGCCGGTACTGGAGGTTCCGAGGCCTCCTGCACCGTAAGATTTCTTCCCTTTCTGTTGTACACTCATGATTATAATAAGAAAAACCACCCCCAACGTGCCCGAGTCGTCAACAAAAAGTCCCGCCCCGCACCGCTTCCACCTTCTCACCTCTCAACTCCGGGCCTTACCGGCAAGGGAGGCCCTGCCAGGATCCGAAGATCCCGCCGGCATCGCCCCGGAGCATCACTGAGGCTACCTCAGCTTCCGCGATGCACCCTTTTAGTCGCCTCTTACGACAGGCAGGGTATACCCTGGGTGTATTCTGACCCGCACCCAGACGGGGAACCTAACCTAACCTAACCTAACCTAACCTTTTTTTTTTTTTTTTTTTTTTTTTTACGTGGGGAAATCCATCATGGATACCCCGGAGCTGGGGAAGCTCCGGGGTTATGCCGGACTCTTACCGGCTAAAACCCCACGGTGGCCATCCCTGCACTACCGGGGAGGGTCTGGGATCTCTTGCGAACAACAACCAGACCCTCCCCGTGCAAGGGCGCCAGAAGGGCGCCCGCTTCCCAAAAGTTGGAGGGCAGAGCCTCCCCTACCCAACTAAAGTAGGCGATGTCGGGGCCACGCCGACATCGCCGACCATCCCGGGCCGCGTGCAATGCATCGGCGAACCCCCATTCGCCGATGCTGCAGCCCCGGCGACCGCCTCGCCTTGAAGTACTCGAGTGGAGCGGTGCTCAAACACTCGGCGAGACGGCCGCCCTCCACCACCACAGCTCGGGCCCCGGGTGCGCTACTACCCGTACCGCGGCAACAGGTGGTCGGTTGCCGCGGCCCCTGGGGGATGATGTCTCCCGGGAAAGGGAGACATATCGGGGCAGGTCTACTCCTTCGGAGAAGGAGCAGCCCCACCCCGATCAGGCGCAACCGCCTGCCCCTTGGGCACCTTAGTGCCTGCCCTAGAGGGCTCCCCACGCCCGCCCTTTCGGACGGGCGGCTTACAGGCCGAGCTGCCCAAGCGATGCCCGGACGGCAGACCCAAGTCCGCGCAGAGCGGACAGTTGGGCGCCGCCGCCGGACACCCGGCCGCCTTGTGGCCTGCAGCGCCACACCGATAGCACAAAGTGCTACGGTCCTCGTCGGCAGTGCACCGCGCCCGCACGTGACCGTGCTGGAGGCAGCGGTAACACTGCAACGGCCGGGGCTTGAGCAGCTCGACCCGAGCTGTTGCCCACCCAACCCTAATACGATCCCCCTTGGCGAAGAGCTTTTTAGCCCCCGCCAATGGGCATCGCGCCCACACGGTGCCCAATGGGCCGGATCGCTGGATGGTACCAACCACGATCCGGTCCATGGGGCACCCACCCTCCCTAGAGAGAGCCGCCTTCACCTCTATGGCCCTCACGGAGTCCTCAAGCCCGACCACCCTCAGCTCTACGAGCTTCATTGGGCGGCCGACCTTGAGGCCCCTGGGCTCCAACACCTCTGTGAGGCGGTAAGCCAGCTGGTCGGCTTTTTCCGCCCTCCCCTCGCCCTCAACCTCTAGTATGAGGGCCCCGGTCTTGGCCCGCTTGGGCTTCACGGCCTCAATGCCCAGCTCATCGAGCGCAAACGCGTTGCGCGCCACCAACATAGCGTTGGTGAGCGTCTGGGAGCACCCAGGCGGGACGGTGATGGTCACCGCCTCCGACCTGGGAAGCCTACCCAGACGCACACCAACTTTATTCTTCGCGGGGCCGGAGTCGGCCTTCCCGGCCGACTTCTTCCCCTTCTTCTTCTTCCCCTTGTTCTCCTTAGAGGAGGACGAGGGTGGGACCGGGGCAGAAGTGGGAGTCTTACGACCCACCACCTCCGCCCAGGAGCCCCCACCCCCGGACTGAGCCTGCACAGCAGACCCAGCCGAGGGAGGGACATCAGTCACCCCCCTAGTCCCCCTCTTGCCCCTTCCCTTTTTCCCGGCTTTCGCCGGGCGAGAGGTGGCCGACGGTGGTTGGTCGGGCTGGGCGGCACGGGAAGTACCCGCACCGTCCCCCCTAACCTCCCCCAACGAACCACCCCCCAACACCAAACCGGAGGCGGGACCCGCCGCTCCCAGGGTGAGGTTCAACTCACCCCTGAGAGCGGCGAATCTCGCCTCCATCATATCTCCCACACGGGAGATAATCTCCTCCACGTCCACACCGCCAGCGGCTGGACCCGTACCCGGGGAGGACCTGCCTCCCCGTGCCCCCGTGATAGGAGGTGATATCCCCCTGAGAGGCTCAGCCTCCATTCGGGGTTCTTCCCGAGTGGCAGACTCTAGCTGGCGTTTGAGCCTGCCCACCTCCCTCCTTAAATCTTCGAGCTGCGAGGAGAGCCTATCATTGGCTTCCTCCAGCTCTTGCACCCTCCCGTCCCTCTCTGTTCGCTGGATCGCCTCAAGTCCAGCCAGTCGGAGAGCCTGCGCACTCTCCCTGAGGCGGTGCACGAATCTGCCACTTAAATTTTTTGAGGAGCCGGCCACGCGCTCAACCTCCTTGGAATGCTCCAAAATTAGAGCACCCAGGTCGGGCGTTGGCCGGTGCCTCATTTGATCCCTCACCTCGCGCTCGTTTGGAAGAGGCTTTGCGCTCTTGCTAGGAGGCGGAGGGGTCCGGGAGGGGTCGGATCTCTCCAACTCCCTCCGGACCGCCTCCTCCTCCCGGCAGAGCTCCATGTAGGCGCGTTTCGCCTCAGCTAGTCCCACGTACTCTCCCGTTGTAGGGGGCCTGCCCCTTTTTCTTACAACGGGAGGCTCCAACCGACAAGAGAAAGAGGCATCGGAGTACCCCTCCTCGTCGTCGGAGTCCATCCCGAGCGACCAGCGACCAGCGCTGCCCGCCGCGAGATCCTTCACGTGGCCGACCAGCGGCCTAGTAGAAGTCCCCCCCTCCCCAGAGGAGCCAGTAGCTCTAGACGCCGTGGCCTGGCCCTCCACCACGGACGTCCCACGGTTGCCAGATGACGACGCAGCCGGGCCCGCTTGACCACCCGAAACTGCGCCGGTACTGGAGGTTCCGAGGCCTCCTGCACCGTAAGTTTTCCCTCCTTTATGTCGTGATGCCATAGTTTTTATTTATATTCCTCCCCCAACGTGCCCGAGTCGTCAACGAGTATCCCATCCCGCACCGCTTCCACCTTCTCACCTCTCAACTCCGGGCCTTACCGGCAAGGGAGGCCCTGCCAGGATCCGAAGATCCCGCCGGCATCGCCCCGGAGCCAACCTAACCTAACCTTTTTTTTTTTTTTTTTTTTTTTTTTTAACGTGGGGAAATCCTCATGGATCCCCCGGGGCTGGGGAACCCCGGGGGTATGCCGGACTCTTACCGGCTAAAACCCCACGGTGACCTACCTCGGCGCTGCTGGGGAGGGCCCGGGAACTCTGGACGAACACGTCCGGTCCCTCCCCGCGCCGGGGCCCCCTATGGTGACTGAGGGGACCCCCTTCCCGTTGGGAGGGTGGTCGACGATACACCCCCCCATCCGGGGTAACGGGCGGTGACCCGGTCACCCGGCCACCGCCCCCGTCCCGGAGGGCGCGTGCAATGGCTGAGGCGATCCCCCAATCGCCCCAGCCGCGCCCCCCGGACGACCCCCGTGCAAAGACGTGGGGCACGACCCCCACCGGAGTGAGGGTCCTCCCCGCACGGGCGTCGCCGACGCCTCGGGCCAGGCTTGGCCCGGTGCGACTGGGAGCCCCGGGTGCGTCACACCCGATACCGTGGCCCGGCTAACAGCCGGGACCACGGCCCCTGGGGCCTCAGTGCCACCACCGTGGCACGCTGGGTGCGCGGCGGAGGTGGCGAAGTCCCGCTCCCCGAAGGGTTCTTAGGAGTGACCCCCACCCGAAGGCGAGGGTCCCCCCCGTGGAGCGGGGCGGGGCAAACGTACAAGACGCCGACCCCGCAGGCGACGCCGAGCAGGGAGCAGAAGCTCCCTTGAGCGCTCGGCGGCCTCCTTCGCGACCATGACCCCCTCGCAAAAGGTGATCATGGCCTGCCAGACGCTCCCGCTACCGACCATCCGAGACAGGATGACCGGCAGCGAGAGGTCCGGACCCACCTCCGCCGCTAAGGCCCGACGCGGCACCTCCCAGGCAGGACACTCCATGAGAGTGTGCCGCGCCGAGTCCACCGCGGCGCCACAGTGGTGGCACCGCGGGTCCGCCTCGCGACCGATCCGGCACAGGTACCGACCGAAACACCCGTGGTCGGTCAGCACCTGTGTGGCTCGGAACGTAAGTCGCCCGGAGCTACGGCCCACCCATCTGTCTAAGACGGGCAGGACCGCCCCGACGGTCCAATGGTCCCTGAAGTGGGACAACTGCTCCTTCCACAATGACAATGTGGACCGCCGGGCCTGGAGCCTCAACTCGTCCCTGTCCTCCCCTGGCGGGTTGGAGTCCTGGCGGGCAAGGCGAAGATGCCTATAGACGTAGGCATCTTCAGCCGCCAGGAGCTCCAGAGGTGGTAGACCCGCCAGGGTGGTGGCCGCCTCGTAGGACACCGTACGGTACCCCCGAATGACGCGAATGGCAGCGCGTCTCCATTCCCGCCGGAGGAGCGACTTGCTCCCCCGGCTGGCCGCTAAGGCGTCGGCCCAGATGGGGGCACCGTACAGTGCCACGCTCTTGACAACGCCACAGTAGAGGCGGCGCACCCGCTCGTCCGGACCACCAAGGTTGGGCATAATGCGACTCAGATGAGTCACGAGGCTACCCAACCTGGTGGCCAGACGAGCGAAGTGCGGGACGAAGCTCCAGGAGCTGTCCAGGTAGACACCAAGATACTTGATGTCGGTGCCCACCTGGACGTCGGACGACCCGATCCTCACCAGGCTATGGGGTGGAGTGCCCCTCGTACGACCCTGGAAGAAGACGATCTCCGTCTTCTGAGGGGACAACTCCAACCCCATGCCCCGGATCCGCGAGGCGACAGCCGCAACCGCGACTTCCGCCCGGCGGATGGTCCTCCCACGGTCCCTGCCGGTGGCTAACACCATTGTGTCATCGGCGTAACACGTCAAGTGTACGCCGACCGGCAGGGACACCCGCAGAGCCGCGTCGTACCCCAGGTTCCATAGTAACGGGCCCAAGACGGACCCCTGGGGCACTCCACGGTTTATCTGTCGCCTGACAGACCCATCGCGGCCACCGTAGACGATGGCCCTGTCCCGGAGGTAGTCTCCGACCACCATCCGCAGGTAGAGGGGCACCTCGTGACGTTCGAGGGCCCCGCGAATGGCCGCCCAGGAGAGGGAGTTAAAGGCGTTCTTGATGTCGAGTGACACCGCCAGTGCAACCCCTCCCCCGGACGTGGCCGAGTCCGAGAGGGACTTGACGCGTTGGATAGCGTCGATGGTGGAACGTCCCTCCCGGAAGCCGAACTGGCACTCGGCCAGGTCGGGTCCATCACGGGACAGGTGCTGGACGAGGCGCTTGTGAACAATACGTTCGAATAACTTCCCCACCTCGTCCAGCAACACGATGGGCCTGTAGGCAGAAGGCGACTCTGCGGGCCTGTTGTCCTTGCGTAGGAGGACCATCCGCCCGGTCTTCCACCGTGGTGGAAGGGTCCCCGTCTGCAAACAAGCTGTGAAGAGCCTGCGCAGACGGGGCCCGAGGACGCTGAGCGCCAAGACCCAGGCGCGGCCGGGGATGCCGTCGGGGCCGGGGGCGGTGTTACGCGCCCCCATGCGCTTGACAGCCCCGGCCAACTCCTCTTCGGACACTTCCCACTCCTGGGACCATAAGACACGGTCCGGTGGTGGAGCGGGGGCCGACACCTCCCCTTCAGGGAACAAAGTGCCGACCACCCGCTCCAGGAGTGGGGGGTCCATCGTCTCCGTGAGGGGAGGCGCCCATGGACGTAGTTTGTCCATCACAAGACGGTATGGGCGCCCCCATGGGTCCTCACGGAGTGAGTCGAGGAGTCCGTCCCAGGCCTGAGCCTTGGCGCTCCTGATGGCCAGCTGCAGCCGCTTCGTGAGGTCACGATAGTCGGCGTACAGCTGTGCCGTTCTCGCCGCGTCGGAGTTACGCCGACGCCTCGCCCGGGTGTACTGGCGGCGAGCGACTCCGCAGTCCTCGCGGAGACGCTGGATCTCAGCGCTCCACCAGTACACCGGGCGGCGGGGCGGATTGGCGCGGACTCGTGGCATCGCCACGTCGCAGACTGCCGACATGGCGTCCGCGAACCAATCCGCCTCCTGTGTAACCTCCACTGGCCCAGCCGGAACTTCCGGCCAGGCCACTGCGAGAACGGCCGCCATCAGGGCGTCCTCATCCATGCCCTTCAGGGCCCACCTCCGTGGGTGGTGGGCTGCTGGGCGGGTCGGGGGAGGCGTGGAGACATCCATGCGGATATATACATGGTCTGACAGTGTCTCCACGTCGTCGACCCTCCACCCCGACACACGGCGCGCGGCCAGGGCGTTAGCGAAAGACAAGTCTACGATGCTTTCGCCCTGGTACCGCACGCACGTGCTGGCCGAGCCCCGGTTCAACAAACGGAGACCCAGGCCAGCCGCCCAGTCCAGCACCGAGTGGCCCCTCTGGTCCGTCCTCGGGGAGTGCCACGCTGATGCGTGAGCATTGAAGTCCCCGAGGACGAGTACTGGACGAGCTGCGTGCGATGAAACAACGTTCTGCAGCTCGTCCAGTAGGAGGTCGAAGCGACCGAGGGACCAACTCGGGGGCGCGTAGACGCCCACCACCACACAACCCGCCCAGTCGACCGCCACGAATCCATGGCCACGCAAGAGTGGCGCTATTGGCCGGATCCGTGACGGGACCGACTGGGCGATCACCACGGAGTCGTCCAAGTCTCCAACCCAGGACGGGCGTTGGAGAACTCGGTACGGCTCCGCGGCTACGACCAACTCAACCACGCCGCCGCAAAGACTATGAGAAATCAAGTCTTGAGCGGCGGCGGCGTGGTTGAGATTGGTCTGGATGATCTGACCGCGGGGAGGCACGAACTTTAGGCCGTGTCCATGGCCTCCCCCCGGCCAGAATCATCCTTGGGAGCGGGTTTAGCTGCCCGCTCCGCCTTCTCTCCGGTGTCCATCGCAGGAACTCCCACGGTGGAGGGTGATGCGGGTGCACCACCCCCGCTGGAACCTCCCACGGTGGGGGGTGATGCCGGTGCACCACCCCCGCTGGAACCTCCCACGTTGGAGGGTGATGCAGCCGCACCACCCCCTTGATGGACACCGGAGAGTTGGCTCTTCTTCTTCGCCTGAGTCGCTCCTACCTTCTTTGCTGGGCGGGCCTTGGGTGGGGAGCATGATTTGCTCCCCATACGATGGTCGGCGGGCCGCCCGGCCTCCTTGCACAATGTGCAAACCGGGGCGGCCGCCGTACATAGTCCCGCCCTATGACCGGTTTCGCCGCACCTATAACAAAGGTGCGACCGGTCCACCTCTGCTGTGCACCGCTGCTGGACATGTCCAATCTGCCAGCAGCGGTAGCACTGCTCAGGGCGGGGCTTCAACGCCTCTACCCTGGCGTGGACCCACCCCACCCTGATACGTCCGGCCGCAACCACTTTCTTGGCCGCCGCCAGTGGGCACTGCACCCAAAGCGTGCCAAGTCCGCTGCGTGAGGACCTAATCTCCCCGGTCCTCACGTCCTCTGTTTGGCATCCGCCAACACCAACAATGGCGTCGGCCACCTCAGCTGGAGTGGCCGACTCGTCGAGGCCGAAGACCCTCAAATCAGCCTTCTTGATCGGCCTGGCTACTGTAACTTCTTCGCCGGCCAGTGCCTCCCGGAGCTTTTCTGCTAAGGCTAATGCCTTGGCCTCCTTCTCCGGACCGGCGACTTCAAGCATCAGGCCTCCAGTCCTGGCCTTTTTGGGGCGGACACTGTCCACCCCAACATCCGACAGCTTGACCCTCTGCCTGGCAGCAGTCATTATATCTTTATAGCTGGACTTGCTACCAGGCTGGAGGGTAAGGACTACCGCTGCCGTCCGCGGTAGCCGTCCCAACTTGGGTTTCTCCGCCCTCTTTTGGGCCTTTGGTGGTGGGGCAGGGGCAGACTGGGCCTTTTTGGCAGCCCTCCGGGCCTTTCTACCCACCACCTGGGCCCAGGTTCCCTCGTTGGCGGTGGCACCTGTAGATGTTGAGGGTGCCACCGCTTTCTTCAACGCATCCTGGCGCGCCACCTCCAGTCTTCGGGCGGCCCCGGACGGGGCTGCCGTCCTCTTCTGATTGGGTTGGGGTTGGACCACAGATCTGTCCATCCCCTTCCCCTTCTTTTTCTTCTTTGTCTTCTGTCTTTTCTCTGGCTCCCCGATGGCCTGTGTTAAGGGCCCGACAGGGGACGCTTCCTCCTTCCTCGCAGCAGGGAGTAATTCCTTGCGGAAATCCTCCAATCTCCTATTTACCAGGTCTGCAATCTGTTGCACAATGGCAGACCCCGTCGGCTCCTTGGGTGCCGGGACACCCATTTCGGGGCAGATACCCCCCGAATCCATCAATGGCGAGGCCGGTGTTGGCCTCGCGCGGCTCGCGATCTCCAAGTCCGCCATTCTAGAAACTGGCGGGCTTGGAGATCGCCTCTCCAACACGGATAAACGCTCCTGCAGCCGTTTGTTTTCGGCCTGCAGGGCCTCAAGTTGCGCCTTTAGCGCAGCAACGTCTGGTACCGACGTTGGTTCGGCTGGCCGTACCACTCTCTGCGCCAGCTCCATAGTGACGGCCCTGACGGTGCGGGCTCCCACGCGGATATCCCGCTGGATCGTTCCTTTTAGATTTTTCGACTTGGCCGCCGCCAACTCGATTTTATTCGCCTCTTCTAGGGCCCAAGCCCCTAGGTCCTCTAGTGGCTTCATCTTCGCCTCTTGGACAAAGACCTCCATGTCCGGCACAGGGTTCCCCGATTTGCCGGGCGGTGGAATGCTACCTGTGCCGGCCCGTATCTCTTCCTCAAGCTCTAAGAGCTCGACTTCCTTTTGGGCTTCTACGTAGGCCCTTTTGGCCTCTGCGAGCCCTACGTACTCCCCAGTTGTTGGGGGTCGTCCTCGCTTTTTAGATTTGGGACACGCCCTTTCCCGTAGCAAGGAAAAGTTGGACCTAACGGATCCAACAGACGTGTCGGAGTCGTAGGAGGCGTCTCCCGACTCTTCCTGAGCGCCTTTGTCAAGGGCTCCCTTCCTAAGGTGGAGCCTCTCCACCATTACCTGCCCCTGTGAGGCAGAGAGCTTCACGTCCGAGACGATTTTCGGTCTCGAATCTGCGACCTTTCGGACCCCAGAGGTCCCCGCCTTCTCCTCGTCAACCCCCCCATTCCCCGGTTTTTTAAATGAACATTTCTCCATAGTGTTCCCACGAGCAGGGTCGGAAGTGAGGTCACCCCTGGCAGAGCCGCCATGCCAGGGGAAGGCAGATACACCCGGGGGGCGCCAGTATCCCCGGGGTTGGTCGCTAGAGACCGGTGCACCCACCGGCCACGCCCAGCCGCAAGGACTGGGCGTGCCCCCTCGCCGCGTACCGCAGCTTGAGGCTAGGGACTTTTTATAGAGGTTTATCCCCTCGCGGGCCGGCCAATGAAGGCAAGCCCCCCGCTCCGGCGAAACATGACCACCGGTTTACGGTATTACGACAGGGGTCACACCACCCCTGCCGAGCTATGGGATCCCGGGGACGCAACTCCCCGTATCACGACCAGAACTGGCCGTGACCCCTGGGATGGAGGCCCGCATCCACCGTTTTCACCCCTCCGCTCCGAGCCTTACCGGCAAGGGAGGCCCCGCCAGGATCCGAAGATCCCACCGGCATCGCCTCGGAGCATCACGGAGGCTACTTGGTATCAACGAAACCCCCGAAAGCCAGAGCCCCGTTAGTCACCGGATGACTCCGGTGTCCAGGTTCCACCACGAGGAGGTGGGGATGGCACATGTTGTTGCAGCTGCAACAACTTCTAGAACCCAACCTAACCTAACCTAACCTTTTTTTTTTTTTTTTTTTTTTTTTTTTTTTTTTTTTACGTGGGGAAATCCTCATGGATCTCCCGGGGCTGGGGAACCCCGGGGGTATGCCGGACTCTTACCGGCTAAAACCCCACGGTGACCTACCTCGGCGCTGCTGGGGAGGGCCCGGGAACTCTGGACGAACACGTCCGGTCCCTCCCCGCGCCGGGGCCCCCTATGGTGACTGAGGGGACCCCCTTCCCGTTGGGGGGGTGGTCGACGATACACCCCCCCATCCGGGGTAACGGGCGGCGACCCGGTCACCCGGCCACCGCCCCCGTCCCGGAGGGCGCGTGCAATGGCTGAGGCGATCCCCCAATCGCCCCAGCCGCGCCCCCCGGACGACCCCCGTGCAAAGACGTGGGGCACGACCCCCACCGAGGTGAGGGTCCTCCCCGCACGGGCGTCGCCGACGCCTCGGGCCAGGCTTGGCCCGGTTTGACTGGGAGCCCCGGGTGCGTCACACCCGATACCGTGGCCCGACTAAGTGCCGGGACCACGGCCCCTGGGGCCTAAGTGCCACCACCGTGGCACCTGGGTGCGCGGCGGAGGTGGCGAAGTCCCGCTCCCCGAAGGGTTCTTAGGAGCGACCCCCGCCTGAAGGCGAGAGTCCCCCCCGTGGAGCGGGGCGGGGCAAACGTGCAAGACGCCGACCCCGCAGGCGACGCCGAGCAGGTAGCAGTTGCTCCCTTGAGCGCTCGGCGGCCTCCTTCGCGACCATGACCTCCTCGCAAAAGGAGACCATGGCCTGCCAGACGCTCCCGCTACCGACCATCCGAGACAGGATGGCCGGCAGCGAGAGGTCCGGACCCACCTCCGCCGCTAAGGCCCGACGCGGCACCTCCCAGGCAGGACACTCCATGAGAGTGTGCCGCGCCGAGTCCACCGCGGCGCCACAGTGGTGGCACCGCGGGTCCGCCTCGCGACCGATCCGGCACAGGTACCGACCGAAACACCCGTGGTCAGTCAGCACCTGTGTGGCTCGGAACGTAAGCCGCCCGGAGCTACGGCCCACCCATCTATCTAAGACGGGCAGGACCGCCCCGACGGTCCAATGGTCCCTGACGTGGGACAACTGCTCCCTCCAAGTTGCCATAGTGGACCGCCGGGCCTGGAGCCTCAACTCGTCCCTGTCTTCCCCTGGCGGGTTGGAGTCCTGGCGGGCAAGGCGAAGATGCCTATAGACGTAGGCATCCTCAGCCGCCAGGAGCTCCAGAGGTGGAAGACCCGCCAGGGCGGTGGCCGCCTCGCAGGACACTGTACGATACCCCCGAATGACGCGAATGGCAGCGCGTCTCCATTCCCGCCGGAGGAGCGACTTGCTCCCCCGGCTGGCCGCTAAGGCGTCGGCCCAGATGGGGGCACCGTACAGTGCCACGGACTTCACCACGCCGCAGTAGAGGCGGCGCACCCGCTCGTCCGGTCCACCAAGGTTGGGCATAATGCGACTCAGATGAGTCACGAGGCTACCCAACCTGGTGGCCAGACGAGCGAAATGAGGGACGAAGCTCCAGGAGCTGTCCAGGTGGACACCAAGATACTTGATGTCGGTGGCCACCTGGACGTCGGACGACCCGATCCTCACCAGGCTATGGGGTGGAGTGCCCCTCCGGCGACCCTCGAACAAGACGATCTCCGTCTTCTGAGGGGACAACTCCAACCCCATGCCCCGGATCCGCGAGGCGACAGCCGCAACCGCGACTTCCGCCCGGCGGATGGTCCTCCCACGGTCCCTGCCGGTGGCTAACACCATAGTGTCATCGGCGTAACACGTTAAGTGTACGCCGGCCGGCAGGGACACCCGCAGAGCCGCATCGTACCCCAGGTTCCATAGTAATGGGCCCAAGACGGACCCCTGGGGTACTCCACGGTTGATCTGCCGCCTGACAGACCCATCGCGGCCACCGTAAACGATGGCCCTGTCCCGGAGGTAGTCTCCGACCACCATCCGCAGGTAGAGGGGCACCTCGTGACGTTCGAGGGCCCCGCGGATGGCCGCCCAGGAGAGGGAGTTAAAGGCGTTCTTTATATCCAAAGAAACTGCCAGTGCAACCCCTCCCCCGGACGTGGCCGAGTCCGAGAGGGACTTGACGCGCTGGATCGCGTCGATGGTCGATCGTCCCTCCCGGAAGCCGAACTGGCACTCGGCCAGGTCGGGTCCATCACGGGACAGGTGCTGGACGAGGCGCTTGTGAACGATGCGTTCGAAGAGCTTCCCCACCTCGTCCAGCAACACGATGGGCCTGTAGGCGGAAGGCGACTCCGCGGGCCTCTTGTCCTTCCGTAGGAGGACCATCCGCCCTGTTTTCCACCTCGGTGGAAGGGTCCCCGTCTGCAAGCAGGCTGTGAAGAGCCTGCGCAGACGGGGCCCGAGGACGCTGAGCGCCAAGACCCAGGCGCGGCCGGGGATGCCGTCGGGGCCGGGGGCGGTATTACGTGCCCCCATGCGTTTGACAGCCCCGGCCAACTCCTCTTCGGACACCTCCCACTCCTGGGACCATAAGGCACGGTCCAATGGTGGTGGAGCGGGGGCCGACACCTCCCCGTCTGGGAATAGAGTGCCGACCACCCGCTCCAGGAGTGGGGGGTCCATCGTCTCCGTGAGGGGAGGCGCCCATGGACGAAGCTTGTCCATCACAAGACGGTATGGGCGCCCCCATGGGTCCTCACGGAGTGAGTCGAGGAGTCCGTCCCAGGCCTGAGCCTTGGCGCTCCTGATGGCCAGCTGCAGCCGCTTCGTGAGATCACGATACTCGGCATACAGCTGTGCCGTTCTCGCCGCGTCGGAGTTACGCCGACGCCTCGCCCGGGTGTACTGGCGGCGAGCGACTCCGCAGTCATCGCGGAGACGCTGGATCTCAGCGCTCCACCAGTACACCGGGCGGCGGGGCGGATTGGCGCGGACTCGTGGCATCGCCACGTCGCAAACAGCCGACATGGCGTCCGCGAACCAATCCGCCTCCTCCGAGACCTCCACTGGCCCAGCCGGAACTTCCGGCCAGGCCACTGCGAGAACGGCCGCCATCAGGGCGTCCTCATTCATGCCCTTCAGGGCCCACCTCCGTGGGTGGTGGGCTGCTGGGCGGGTCGGGGGAGGCGTGGAGACATCCATGCGGATATATACATGGTCTGACAGTGTCTCCACGTCGTCGACCCTCCACCCCGACACACGGCGCGCGGCCAGGGCATTGGCGAAAGATAGGTCCACTATACTTTCGCCCTGGTACCGCACGCACGTGCTGGCCGAGCCCCGGTTCAACAACCGGAGACCCAGGCCAGCCGCCCAGTCCAGCACCGAGTGGCCCCTCTGGTCCGTCCTCGGGGAGTGCCACGCGGATGCGTGAGCATTGAAGTCCCCGAGGACGAGTACTGGACGAGCTGCGTGCAATGAAACAACGTTCTGCAGCTCGTCCAG
This sequence comes from Xylocopa violacea, assembly GCA_963969225.1. Lineage (NCBI taxonomy): Eukaryota > Metazoa > Arthropoda > Insecta > Hymenoptera > Apidae > Xylocopa > Xylocopa violacea. Next base: position 377,006 of record CAXAJV010000051.1, read on the forward strand.
TAAGGAGTCGAAACGACTGAGAGACCAACTCGGGGGCGCGTAGACGCCCACCACCACACAACCCGCCCAGTCGACCGCCACGAATCCATGGCCGCGCATAAGTGGCGCTATTGGCCGGATCCGTGACGGAACCGACTGGGCGATCACCACGGAGTCGTCCAAGTCCCCAGCCCAGGACGGGCGTTGGAGAACCCGGTACGGCTCCGCGGCTACGACCAACTCAACCACGCCGCCGCAAAGACTTTGAGCCATCAAGTCTTGGGCGGCGACGGCGTGGTTGAGATTGGTCTGGATGATCTGACCGCGGGGAGGCATGAACTTTAGGCCGTGTCCATGGCCTCCCCCCGGCCAGAATCATCCTTTGGAGCGGTTTTAGCAGACCGCTCCGCCTCCTCTCCAGTGTCCATCGCAGGAACTCCCACGGTGGAGGGTGATGCGGGTGCACCACCCCCGCTGGAACCTCCCACGGTGGGGGGTGATGCCGGTGCACCACCCCCGCCGGAACATCCCACGTTGGAGGGTGATGCAGTCGCACCACCCCCTTGATGGACACTGGAGAGTTGGCTCCTCTTCTTCGTCGCGTCTCCTCTCTTCTTAGCTGGGCGGGCCTTGGGTGGGGAACAAGCCTTGTTCCCCATTCGATGGTCGGCGGGTCGCCCGGCCTCTTTGCACAGTATGCATACTGGGGCGGCCGCCGTGCATAGGCCCGCATTGTGGCCAATTTCGCCGCACCTGTAACACAGGTGCGACCTGTCCACTACTGCAGTGCACCGCTGCTGGACATGTCCCAACTGCCAGCAGCGGTAGCACTGCTCAGGGCGGGGCTTCAACACCTCGACCCTCGCGAGGGTCCACCCCACCCTAATTCGCCCGGCAGCGACCACTTTCTTGGCCGCTGCTAGGGGACACTGGACCCAAAGGGTGCCAAGTCCAGCACGTGAGGACCTTATCTCCCCGGTCCTCACGTCTCCTGGTCGGCATCCGCCAACTCCAACAATGGCTTCGGCCACCTCAGCCGGAGTGGCCGAATCGTCGAGGCCAAGGACCCGAAGGTCGGTCTTCTTGACCGGTCTGGTGACGGTTACCTCGTCACCAGCTAGGGCATCCCGCAATTTATCAGCCAAGGCGGAAGCCTTGGCTTCTTTGTCCGGACCGGCGACCTCTAACATGAGGCCACCGGTTCTAGCCTTCTTGGGGCGGACACATTCCACACCAACATCCTCTAACTTCACCCTCTGCCTGGCAGCAGTCATTATGTCCTTGTATGTGGACTTGCTGCCAGGCTCGAGGGTGAGGACTACCGCCGCCGTGCGCGGTAGCCGGCCCAACTTGGGCTTCTCCTTCCTCGTCTGGGCCTTAGATGGTGGGGCAGGGGCTGACTGGGCCTTTTTAGCAGCCCTTTGGGTCTTTCTGCCCACTACCTGAGCCCAAGATCCCTCGATGGCGGTGGCACCAGATGACGTTGAAGGTGCCACCGCTTTCTTCAGCGCCTCCTGGCGCACCGCCTCCAATCTTCTGGCGGCCCCGGACGGGGTCGCCTTCTTCCGAGGGGGTTGGGGTTGGGGTTGTACCACAGAACTGTCCTTCCCCTTGACCTTGTTCTTCTTACTATTCTTTTTCTTCTTTTCGCCGGTGGCCTGTGGTAAGGGACCAGCCGGGAATGCTTCTTCCTTCCTCTTAGATGGGAGGAGTTCCTTCCGGAACTCCTCTAACTTTCTGTTTACAAGGTCCGCAATTACACGTACCAAGTCGGACCCCGTCTCCTCCTTGGGTGCCGGGGCACCCATTTCGGGGCAGACGCCCCCCGAATTCCTCTTCGGCGAGACCGGTGCGGACCTCGCGCGGCTCGCGATCTCCAAGTCCGCCATCCTTGACACTGGCGGGCTTGGAGATCGCCTCTCCAGAGCAGCTAATCTATCCTGCAGGCGTTTATTTTCTGCCTGCAGGACCTGCAATTGCTCTTTCAGAGCAGAGATGTCCTCTGCGGACTGCGGTTGAGCTGGTCTTACGACTCGCTGAGCGAGCTCCATCGTGACCGCTCTAACCGTGCGTGCCCCTACGCGTATGTCCCTCTGGATGGTGCCCTTTAGATTTTTAGATTTGGCAGCTGCCAATTCTATTTTATCTGCCTCCTCCAGGGCCCACGCACCCAGGTCCTCCAGTGGCTTCAACTTCGCCTCCTGAACGAAGATCTCCATATCTGGCACTGGGTTGCCTGACTTCCCAGGTGGAGGGATGCAGGCTGTGCCCCTCCTGATGTCCTCTTCGAGCTCTACAAGCTCGATCTCTTTTTGAGCTTCTAGATAGGCCCTCTTGGCCTCAGCGAGGCCCACGTATTCCCCCGTAGTTGGGGGCCGCCCTCTCTTTTTAGACTTCGGACACGCACGTTCCTTCAGAGTGGAAATGGTAGACCGTACCGATCCCACGGACGTGTCCGAGTCGTACGAGGCGTCGCCCGACTCCTCCTGAGCGCCTTTATCAAGTGCTCGGCTCCTCAACTTGAGCCTCTCCAAAACAACCTGCCCTTGTGAGGCAGTGAGCACATGTTCCGAGACGATACTCGGTCCCGGAACCGCGACCTTTCGGACCCCACTGGTCCCCGCCTTATTATCATCGACCCCCCCATTCCCCGGTTTTTTGAAATTTGAACAATCCATACTTGTTCCCACGAGAAGGTCGGAAATAAATGTCGCCCCTGGCAGAGCCGCCATGCCAGGGGAAGGCAGATACACCCGGGGGGCGCCAGTATCCCCGGGGTTGGTCGCTCGAGACCGGTGCACCCACCGGCCACGCCCAGCCGCGAGGACTGAACGTGCCCCCTCGCCGCGTACCGCAGCTTGAGGCTAGGGACTTTTTATAGAGGTTTATCCCCTCGCGGGCCGGCCAATGAAGGCAAGCCCCCCGCTCCGGCGAAACATGACCACCGGTTTACGGTATTACGACAGGGGTCACACCACCCCTGCCGAGCTATGGGATCCCGGGGACGCAACTCCCCGTATCACGACCAGAACTGGCCGTGACCCCTGGGATGGAGGCCCGCATCCACCGTTTTCACCCCTCCGCTCCGAGCCTTACCGGCAAGGGAGGCCCCGCCAGGATCCGAAGATCCCACCGGCATCGCCTCGGAGCATCACGGAGGCTACTTGGTATCAACGAAACCCCCGAAAGCCAGAGCCCCGTTAGTCACCGGATGACTCCGGTGTCCAGGTTCCACCACGAGGAGGTGGGGATGGCACATGTTGTTGCAGCTGCAACAACTTCTAGAACCCAACCTAACCTAACCTTTTTTTTTTTTTTTTTTTTTTTTTTACGTGGGGAAATCCTCATGGATCCCCCGGGGCTGGGGAACCCCGGGGGTATGCCGGACTCTTACCGGCTAAAACCCCACGGTGACCTACCTCGGCGCTGCTGGGGAGGGCCCGGGAACTCTGGACGAACACGTCCGGTCCCTCCCCGCGCCGGGGCCCCCTATGGTGACTGAGGGGACCCCCTTCCCGTTGGGGGGGGTGGTCGACGATGCACCCACCCTTCCGGGGTAACGGGCGGTGACCCGGTCACCCGGCCACCGCCCCCGTCCCGGAGGGCGCGTGCAATGGCTGAGGCGATCCCCCAATCGCCCCAGCCGCGCCCCCCGGACGACCCCCGTGCAAAGACGTGGGGCACGACCCCCACCGAGGTGAGGGTCCTCCCCGCACGGGCGTCGCCGACGCCTCGGGCCAGGCTTGGCCCGGTTCGACTGGGAGCCCCGGGTGCGTCACACCCGATACCGTGGCCCGGCTAACAGCCGGAACCACGGCCCCTGGGGCCTAAGTGCCACCACCGTGGCACGCTAGAAGCGCGGCGGAGGTGGCGAAGTCCCGCTCCCCGAAGGGTTCTTAGGAGCGACCCCCACCCGAAGGTGAGAGTCCCCCCCGTGGAGCGGGGCGGGGCAAACGTGCAAGACGCCGACCCCGCAGGCGACGCCGAGCAGGGAGCAGAAGCTCCCTTGAGCGCTCGGCGGCCTCCTTCGCGACCATGACCCCCTCGCAAAAGGAGATCATGGCCTGCCAGACGCTCCCGCCACCGACCATCCGAGACAGGATGGCCGGCAGCGAGAGGTCCGGACCCACCTCCGCCGCTAAGGCCCGACGCGGCACCTCCCAGGCAGGACACTCCATGAGAGTGTGCCGCGCCGAGTCCACCGCGGCGCCACAGTGGTGGCACCGCGGGTCCGCCTCGCGACCGATCCGGCACAGGTACCGACCGAAGCAGCCATGCTCGGTCAGCACCTGTGTGGCTCGGAAAGTAAGTCGCCCGGAGCTACGGCCCACCCATCTATCCAAGACGGGCAGGACCGCCCCGACGGTCCAATGGTCCCTGACACGGGATAACTCCTCCTTCCACGATGACATTGTGGACCGCCGGGCCTGGAGCTTCAGCTCGTCCCTGTCCTCCCCTGGCGGGTTGGAGTCCTGGCGGGCAAGGCGAAGATGCCTGTAAACATAGGCATCCTCAGCCGCCAGGAACTCCAAAGGTGGTAGACCCGCCAGGGCGGTGGCCGCCTCGTATGACACCGTACGGTACCCCCTGATGACGCGTATTGCGGCGCGTCGCCATTCCCTCCGGAGGAGCGACTTGCTCCCCCGGCTGGCCGCTAAGGCGTCGGCCCAGATGGGGGCACCGTACAGTGCCACACTCTTGATGACCCCACAATAGAGGCGGCGCACCCGCTCGTCCGGACCACCAAGGTTGGGCATGATGCGACTCAAGTGAGTCACTAGGCTACCCAACCTGGTGGCCAGACGAGCGAAATGAGGGACGAAGCTCCAGGAGCTGTCCAGGAGGACACCAAGATATTTGATGTCGGTGGCCACCTGGACGTCGGACGACCCGATCCTCACCAGGCTATGGGGTGGAGTGCCCCTCCGGCGACCCTCAAACAAGACGATCTCCGTCTTCTGAGGGGACAACTCCAACCCCATGCCCCGGATCCGCGAGGCGACGGCCGCAACTGCGACCTCCGCCCGGCGGATGGTCCTCTCACGGTCCCTGCCGGTGGCCAACACCATAGTGTCATCGGCGTAGCACGTTAAGTGCACGCCGACCGGCAGGGACACCCGCAGAGCCGCGTCGTACCCCAGGTTCCACAAGAGTGGGCCCAAGACGGACCCCTGGGGTACTCCACGGTTGATCTGTCGCCTGACAGACCCATCGCGGCCACCGTAAACGATGGCCCTGTCCCGGAGGTAGTCTCCGACCACCATCCGCAGGTAGAGGGGCACCTCGTGACTTTCGAGGGCCCCGCGGATGGCCGCCCAGGAGAGGGAGTTAAAGGCGTTCTTGATGTCTAAGGACACCGCCAGTGCAACCCCTCCCCCGGACGTGGCCGAGTCCGAGAGGGACTTGACGCGCTGGATCGCGTCGATGGTCGAACGTCCCTCCCGGAAGCCGAACTGGCACTCGGCCAGGTCGGGTCCATCACGGGACAGGTGCTGGACGAGGCGCTTGTGAACGATACGTTCAAATAGCTTCCCCACCTCGTCCAGCAACACGATGGGCCTGTAGGCTGCAGGCGACTCTGCGGGCCTGTTGTCCTTGCGAAGGAGGACCATCCGCCCGGTCTTCCACCGTGGTGGAAGAGTCCCCGTCTGCAAACAGGCTGTGAACAGCCTGCGCAGACGGGGCCCGAGGACGCTGAGCGCCAAGACCCAGGCGCGGCCGGGGATGCCGTCGGGGCCGGGGGCGGTGTTGCGTGCCCCCATGCGCTTGACAGCCCCGGCCAACTCCTCCTCGGACACCTCCCACTCCTGGGACCATAAGACACGGTCCGGTGGTGGAGCGGGGGCCGACACCTCCCCGTCAGGGAATAAAGTGCCGACCACCCGCTCCAGGAGTGGGGGGTCCATCGTCTCCGTGAGGGGAGGCGCCCATGGACGAAGCTTGTCCATCACCAGACGGTATGGGCGCCCCCATGGGTCCTCACGGAGTGAGTCGAGGAGTCCGTCCCAGGCCTGAGCCTTGGCGCTCCTGATGGCCAGCTGCAGCCGCTTCGTGAGGTCACGATAGTCGGCGTACAGCTGTGCCGTTCTCGCTGCGTCGGAGTTACGCCGACGCCTCGCCCGGGTGTACTGGCGGCGCGCGACTCCGCACTCTTCGCGGAGACGCTGAATCTCAGCGCTCCACCAGTACACCGGGCGGCGGGGCGGATTGGCGCGGACACGTGGCATCGCCACGTCGCAAACTGCCGACATGGCGTCCGCGAACCAATCCGCCTCCTCCGAGACCTCCACTGGCCCAGCCGGAACTTCCGGCCAGGCCACTGCGAGAACGGCCGCCATCAGTGCGTCCTCATCCATGCCCTTCAGGGCCCACCTCCGTGGGTGGTGGGCTGCTGGGCGGGTCGGGGGAGGCGTGGAGACATCCATGCGTATATAGACATGGTCTGACAGTGTCTCCACGTCGTCGACCCTCCACCCCGACACACGGCGCGCGGCCAGGGCGTTAGCGAAAGATAGATCCACTATACTTTCGCCCTGATACCGCACGCACGTGCTGGCCGAGCCCCGGTTCAACAACCGGAGACCCAGGCCAGCCGCCCAGTCCAGCACCGAGTGGCCCCTCTGGTCCGTCCTCGGGGAGTGCCACGCGGATGCGTGCGCATTGAAGTCCCCGAGGACGAGTACTGGACGAGCTGCGTGCAATGAAACAACGTTCTGCAGCTCGTCCAGTAGGGAGTCGAAGCGACTGAGGGACCAACTCGGGGGCGCATAGACGCCCACCACCACACATCCCGCCCAGTCGACCGTCACGAATCCATGGCCGCGCATGAGTGGCGCTATTGGCCGGATCCGTGACGGAACCGACTGGGCGATCACCACGGAGTCGTCCAAGTCCCCAACCCAGGACGGGCGTTGGAGAACTCGGTACGGCTCCGCGGCTACGACCAACTCAACCACGCCGCCGCAAAGACTGTGAGACATCAAGTCTTGAGCGGCGACGGCGTGGTTGAGGTTGGTCTGGATGATCTGACCGCGGGGAGGCATGAACTTTAGGCCGTGTCCATGGCCTCCCCCCGGCCAGAATCATCCTTGGGAGCGGGTTTAACTGCCCGCTCCGCCTCCTCTCCAGTGTCCATCGCTGGAACTCCCACGGTGGAGGGTGATGCGGGTGCACCACCCCCGCTGGAACCTCCCACGGTGGAGGGTGATGCCGGTGCACCACCCCCGCCGGAACATCCCACGTTGGAGGGTGATGCAGCCGCACCACCCCCTTGATGGACACTGGAGATCGGGCTCCTCTTCTTCATGACTCCTCCCTTCCTAGCTGGGCGGGCCTTCGGTGGGGAGCAAGTTTTGCTCCCCATGCGATGGTCGGCGGGCCGCCCGGCCTCCTTGCACAAAGTGCAAACCGGGGCGGCCGCCGTGCATTGGCCCGCCTGGTGGCCGGTTTCGCCACACCTGTAACACTGGTGCGACCGGTCCACCTCCGCAGTGCACCGCTGCTGGACATGACCATGCTCCCAGCAGCGGTAGCACTGCTCAGGGCGGGGCTTCAGTGCCTCCACTCTAGCGAGGGTCCACCCCACCCTGATGCGACCGGCCGCGACCAGCTTTTTGGCCGCCGCTAGCGGGCACTGCACCCATAGAGTGCCTAGCCCTGTACGTGAAGACCGTATTTGCCCAGTCTTCACGTCCCCTGGTTGGCATTCGCCAACACCAGCGATGGCTTCGGCCACCTCAGCAGGTGTGGCCGAGTCATCGAGGCCAATGACTCGTAGGTCGGCCTTTTTAACAGGCCTGGTGACGGTGACTGCTTCACCACCCAACGCCTCTCGCAATTTGTCGGCCAAGGCAGAAGCCTTGGCTTCCTTATCTGGACCGGCGACCTCTAACATGAGGCCACCGGTCCTGGCTTTCTTGGGGCGGACATTGTCGATCCCCACGTCCGCCAACTTCACCCTCTGCCTGGCAGCAATCATTACGTCCTTGTATGAGGACTTGCTGCCAGGCTGGAGGGTGAGTACTACCGCCGCCGTGCGCGGTAGCCGGCCCAACGTGGGCTTCTCCAGCCTCTTCTGGGCCTTAGGTGGTGGAGCAGGGGTAGATTGGGCCTTTTTGGCAACCCTTCGGGCCTTTCTGCCCACCACCTTGGCCCAAGTTCCCTCGTTGGCAGTGGCTGTGCTCGGTGCCACTGCTTTCTTCAGCGCCTCCTGGCGCGCCACCTCCAATCTTCTAGCGGCCCCGGACGGGGTCGCCTTCTTCTCCTGCGGGGGTTGGGGTTGGACCGGGTTGCTGTTCTTCCCCTTCCCCTTCTTCTTCTTTTTTTTCTTCTCTTTCTTCTTGTCCCCAGTGGCCTGGGATAAGGTGCCAACTGGGGAGGAGGATTCCTTCCTTTCCGTAGGTGGGAGGAGTTCCTTGCGGAACTCCTCTAACTTTCTATTAACGAGGTCCGCAATTTGCTGTACCATGGCGGACCCCATAGTCTCACTGGGTGCCGGGACACCCGTTTCAGGGCAGACACCCCCCAAGTTCCTCAGTGGCGAGGCAGGTGCTGGCCTCGTGCGGCTCGCGATCCCCAAGTCCGCCATTCTAGTAATTGGCGGACTTGGAGATCGCCTCTCCAACGCTGCTATTCTCTCCTGCAGACGTTTGTTTTGTCCCTGCAGGGCCTCCAGTTGCGCCTTCAGCGCAGCAACTTCTTGTTCCTGTTCTGCCGCTGGTTCGGCTGGCCGCTGTACTCTTTGCGCCAACTCCAGGGTAACCGCTCTCATTGTACGGGCTCCCACACGGATATCCCGTTGGATAGTGCCCTTCAAGTTTTTAGACTTGGCCGCAGCCAACTCTATCTTGTCGGCCTCCTCCAGGGCCCACGCTCCCAGATCAGCCAGCGGCTTCATTTTCGCCTCCTGGACGAAGACGTTCATGTCCGGCACAGGATTGCCCGACTTGCCGGGCGGTGGAATGCTAGCTGTGCCGGCTCGAATTTCCTCCTCTAGTTCCAGGAGCTCAATTTCCTTTTGGGCTTCCACGTAGGCCCTCTTGGCCTCAGCGAGCCCTACATACTCCCCAGTTGTTGGGGGTCGTCCTCTCTTCTTGGACTTCGGACACGCCCGTTCTCTAAGGATAGAGAAGTTGGATCTAACTGATCCCACGGACGTGTCCGAGTCGTAGGAGGCGTCACCAGACTCCTCCTGGGCGCCCTTCTCCAGTACTCTGCCTCTGAGCTGGAGCTTCTCCAATATTACCTGCCCCTGTGAGGCAGTGAGTTTTGTGTCCGAGACGATGTTTGGTCTCGGACCGCCGACCTTTCGGACACCACTGGTCCCCGCCTTTTCTTCGTCAATGACCCCCCCATTCCCCGGTTTTTTAAAAGGTGAACAATTATCCATAGTGTTCCCACGAGAAGGGTCGGAAGTAAAGTCGCCCCTGGCAGAGCCGCCATGCCAGAGGAAGGCAGATACACCCGGGGGGCGCCAGTATCCCCGGGGTTGGTCGCTCGAGACCGGTGCACCCACCGGCCACGCCCAGCCGCGAGGACTGGACGTGCCCCCTCGCCGCGTACCGCAGCTTGAGGCTAGGGACTTTTTATAGAGGTTTATCCCCTCGCGGGCCGGCCAATGAAGGCAAGCCCCCCGCTCCGGCGAAACATGACCACCGGTTTACGGTATTACGACAGGGGTCACACCACCCCTGCCGAGCTATGGGATCCCGGGGACGCAACTCCCCGTATCACGACCAGAACTGGCCGTGACCCCTGGGATGGAGGCCCGCATCCACCGTTTTCACCCCTCCGCTCCGAGCCTTACCGGCAAGGGAGGCCCCGCCAGGATCCGAAGATCCCACCGGCATCCTAACCTTTTTTTTTTTTTTTTTTTTACGTGGGGAAATCCTCATGGATACCCCGGAGCTGGGGAAGCTCCGGGGTTATGCCGGACTCTTACCGGCTAAAACCCCACGGTGGCCATCCCTGCACTACCGGGGAGGGTCTGGGATCTCTTGCGAACAACAACCAGACCCTCCCCGTGCAAGGGCGCCAGAAGGGCGCCCGCTTCCCAAAAGTTGGAGGGCTGAGCCTCCCCTACCCAGCTAAAGACGGCGATGTCGGGGCCACGCCGACATCGCCGACCGTCCCGGGCCGCGTGCAATGCATCGGCGAACCCCATTCGCCGATGCTGCAGCCCCGGCGACCGCCTCGCCTTGAAGTACTCGAGTGGAGCGGTGCTCAAACACTCGGCGAGACGGCCGCCCTCCTCCACCGTAGCTCGGGCCCCGGGTGCGCTACTACCCGTACCGCGGCAACAGGTGGTCGGTTGCCGCGGCCCCTGGGGGATGATGTCTCCCGGGAAAGGGAGACATATCGGGGTGAGTTTACTCCTTCGGAGAAGGAGCAGCCCCACCCCGATCAGGCGCAACGGCCTGCCCCTTGGGCACCGAAGTGCCGGCCCTCGAGGGCCCCCCACGCCCGCCCTTTCGGACGGGCGGCTTACAGGCCGAGCCGCCCAAGCGGTGCCCGGACGGCAGGCCCAAGTCCGCGCAGAGCGGACAGTTGGGCGCAGCCGCCGGACACCCGGCCGCCTTGTGGCCTGCAGCGCCACACCGATAGCACAGAGTGCTACGGTCCTCGTCGGCAGTGCACCGCGCCCGCACGTGACCGTGCTGGAGGCAGCGGTAGCACTGCAACGGCCGGGGCTTGAGCAGCTCGACCCGAGCTGTCGCCCACCCCACCCGTATTCGATCCCCCTTGGCGAAAAGTTTTTTCGCCCCCGCGAGAGGGCACCTGGCCCACACGGTGCCCAATGGGCCGGATCGCCGGATGGTACCGACCACGATCCGGTCCATGGGGCACCCACCCTCCCTCGATAGAGCCGCCTTTACTTCTATCGCCCGGACGGAGTCCTCAAGCCCGACCACCCTCAGCTCAACGAGCTTCATTGGGCGGCCGACCTTGAGGCCCTTCGGCTCCAACACCTCCGTGAGTCGATAGGCTAGCTGGTCAGCCTTCTCCTCCCTCCCCTCGCCCTCTATCTCCAGGATAAGAGCCCCGGTCTTGGCCCTCTTGGGCCTGACCGCCTCGATGCCCAGCTCATCGAGAGCAAAGGCGTTACGCGCCGCCAACATTGCGTTTGTCAGCGTCTGGGTGCACCCAGGCGGGACGGTGATAGTCACCGCCTCCGACCTGGGAAGCTTGCCCAGACGCACAACCCCCTTCTTTTTATCGGGGACGGAGCCGGCCTTTGCGGCCGACTTCTTCCCCTTACCCTTCTTCTTCTTCGAGGAGGAAGAGGGTGGGACCGGGGCAGAAGTGGGAGCCTTGCGGCCCACCACCTCCGCCCAGGAGTCCCCACCCCCGGACTGAGCCTGCACAGCAGACCCAGCCGAGGGAGGGACCTCGGTCACCCCCCTATTTCCCCTCTTACCCCGCCCCTTTTTCCCGGCTTTCGCCGGGCGAGGGGTGGCCGACGGCGGTTGGTCGGGCTGAGCGGCGCGGGGAGTACCCGCGCCGTCCCCCCTTACCTCCCCCAACGAACCACCCCCCAACACCAATCCGGAGGCGGGACCCGCCGCTCCCAGGTTGAGGTTCAACTCACCCCTGAGAGCGGCGAATCTCGCCTCCATCATATCTCCCACACGGGAGATAATCTCCTCTACGTCCACGCCGCCAGCGGCCGGACCCGTACCCGGGGAGGACCTGCCTCCCCGTGCTCCCCTGATAGGAGGAGATGTTCCCCTTGGAGGCTCAACCTCCATTTGGGATTGCTCCCGACTGGCAGAATCCAGCTGCCTCTTCAGCCTTCCTACCTCTCGCTTGAGGTCTTCCAGTTCGGAGGAGAGCCTTTCGTTGGCCTCCTCCAACTCCTGGACACGCCCATCCCGATGTGTGCGCTGGATCGCCTCAAGTCCAGCAAGCCTAAGGGCCTGTGCGCTCTCCCGGAGGCGATGCACAAATTTGCCGCTCAAATTTTTTGAGGAGCCGGCCACACGCTCGACCTCCTTCGCATGCTCCAAAATGAGAGCACCGAGGTCGGGCGTCGGCCGGTTCCTCATTTCCTCCCTCACCTCCCGCTCATTCGGGAGAGGCTTAGCGCCTTTGCTTGGAGGCGGAGGAGTCCGGGAGGGGTCGGATCGCTCCAACTCCCTCCGGACTGCCTCCTCCTCCCGGCAAAGCTCCATATAGGCGCGCTTCGCCTCCGCCAATCCCACGTACTCCCCTGTAGTAGGGGGCCTGCCCCTTTTCCTCACTACAGGAGGCTCCATCCGACACGAGAAGGATGTGTCCGAATACCCCTCCTCGTCGTCGGAATCCATCCCGAGCGACCAGCGACCAGCGCTGCCCGCCGCGAGATCCCTCACGTGGCCGGCCAGCGGCCTTGAAGAAGTCCCCCCATCCCCAGAGGAGCCAGTAGCTCTAGACGCCGTGGCCTGGCCCTCCACCACGGACGTCCCACGGTTGCCGGATGACGACGCAGCCGGGCCCGCTTGACCACCCGAAACTGCGCCGGTACTGGAGGTTCCGAGGCCTCCTGCACCGTAAGTTTTCCTTCCTTTATTACGTAAATCCATAATTGTTATTTATAAACTCCCCCCTAACGTGCCGAAGTCGTCAACCGAAGTCCCGTCCCGCACCGCTTCCAACCGGCATCCTTTTTTTTTTTTTTTTTTTTTACGTGGGGAAATCCATCATGGATACCCCGGAGCTGGGGAAGCTCCGGGGTTATGCCGGACTCTTACCGGCTAAAACCCCACGGTGGCCCTCCCTGCACTACCGGGGAGAGTCTGGGATCTCTTGCGAACAACAACCAGACCCTCCCCGTGCAAGGGCGCCAGAAGGGCGCCCGCTTCCCAAAAGTTGGAGGGCTGAGCCTCCCCTACCCAGCTAAAGACGGCGATGTCGGGGCCACGCCGACATCGCCGACCATCCCGGGCCGCGTGCAATGCATCGGCGAACCCCCATTCGCCGATGCTGCAGCCCCGGCGGCCGCCTCGCCTTGAAGTACTCGAGTGGAGCGGTGCTCAAACACTCGGCAAGACGGCCGCCCTCCGCCACCGTAGCTCGGGCCCCGGGTGCGCTACTACCCGTACCGCGGCAACAGATGGTCGGTTGCCGCGGCCCCTGGGGGATGATGTCTCCCGGGAAAGGGAGACATATCGGGGCGGGTCTACTCCTTCGGAGAAAGAGCAGCCCCACCCCGATCAGGCGCAACCGCCTGCCCCTTGGGCACCTTAGTGCCTGCCCTAGAGGGCTCCCCACGCCCGCCCTTCCGGACGGGCGGCTTACAGGCCGAGCTGCCCAAGCGGTGCCCGGACGGCAGACCCAAGTCCGCGCAAAGCGGACAGTTGGGCGCCGCCGCCGGACACCCGGCCGCCTTGTGGCCTGCAGCGCCACACCGATAGCACAGAGTGCTACGGTCCTCGTCGGCAGTGCACCGCGCCCGCACGTGACCGTGCTGGAGGCAGCGGTAACACTGCAACGGCCGGGGCTTGAGCAGCTCGACCCGAGCTGTCGCCCACCCAACCCTAATACGATCCCCCTTGGCGAAGAGCTTTTTAGCCCCCGCCAATGGGCACCGCGCCCACACGGTGCCCAATGGGCCGGATCGCTGGATGGTACCAACCACGATCCGGTCCATGGGGCACCCACCCTCCCTAGAGAGAGCCGCCTTCACCTCTATGGCCCTCACGGAGTCCTCAAGCCCGACCACCCTCAGCTCTACGAGCTTCATTGGGCGGCCGACCTTGAGGCCCCTAGGCTCCAATACCTCTGTAAGGCGAATGGCGAGATTGTCCGCCTTTTCCGCCCTCCCCTCGCCGTCCACCTCAAGAATGAGGGCACCGGTCTTGGCCCGCTTGGGCCTCACGGCCTCGATGCCCACCTCGTCGAGGGCGAAGGCGTTACGCGCCACCAACATAGCATTCGTGAGCGTCTGGGAGCACCCAGGCGGGACGGTGATAGTCACCGCCTCAGACCTGGGCAGCCTACCCAGACGCACACCTCCCTTCTTCTTTTCGGGGCCGGAGCCGGTCTTCGCGGCCGACTTCTTCCCCTTCACCGTCCTCTTCTTCGAGGAGGAAGCGGGAGGGACCGGGGCAGAAGTGGGAGTCTTACGACCCACCACCTCCGCCCAGGAGTCCCCACCCCCGGACTGAGCCCGCACAGCAGACCCAGCCGAGGGAGGGACCTCGGTCACCCCCCTATTCCCCCTCTTACCCCTTCCCTTTTTCCCGGCTTTCGCCGGGCGAGGAGTGGCCGACGGTGGTTGGTCGGGCTGGGCAGCACGGGGAGTACCCGCGCCGTCCCCCCTAACCTCCCCCAACGAACCACCCCCCAACACCAAACCGGAGGCGGAACCCGCCGCTCCCAGGGTGAGGTTCAACTCACCCCTGAGAGCGGCGAATCTCGCCTCCATCATCTCTCCCACTCGGGAGATAATCTCCTCTACGTCCACGCCGCCAGCGGCTGGACCCGTACTCGGGGAGGACCTGCCTCCCCGTGCCCCTGTGATGGGCGGCGATGTCCCACTAGGAGGCTCAACCTCCATTCCAGATTGCTCCCGAGTGGAAGACTCGAGTTGCCGCTTAAGTCTGGCAACCTCTCTCCTTAAATCATCGAGTTCGGAGGAGAGCCTATCATTGGCTTCCTCCAACTCTTTTACTCTCCCGTCCCTTTGTGTGCGCAGGATTGCCTCAAGTCCGGCTAACCTGAGGGCCTGCGCACTCTCCCGCAGGCGGTGGACAAACCTGCCGCTCAGATTTTTCGAGGAGCCGGCCACGCGCTCGACCTCCTCCGAGTGCTCCAAGATAAGAGCACCGAGGTCGGGCGTCGGCCGGTGCCTCATTTGCTCCCGCACCTCCCTCTCATCGGGCAGCGGTTTAGCGCTCTTACTAGGAGGCGGAGGGGCCCGGGAGGGGTCGGATCGCTCCAACTCCCTCCGGACCGCCTCCTCCTCCCGGCAGAGCTCCATGTACGCCCGCTTCGCCTCAGCGAGCCCAACGTACTCGCCCGTAGTAGGTGGCCTGCCCCTCTTCCTCAACACCGGTGGCTCCAACCGGCACGAGAAGGAGGTATCGGAATACCCCTCCTCGTCGTCGGAGTCCATCCCGCCCAAGGACCAGCGACCAGCGCTGCCCGCCGCGAGATCCCTTACGTGGCCGACCAGCGGCCGCGAAGAAGTCCCCCCATCCCCAGAGGTGCCAGTAGCACTAGACGCCGTGGCCTGGCCCTCCACCACGGACGTCCCACGGTTGCCGGATGACGACGCAGCCGGGCCCGCTTGACCACCCGAAACTGCGCCGGTACTGGAGGTTCCGAGGCCTCCTGCACCGTAAGTTTTCTTTCCCTTAGGTCGTAAGTCCATAATTGTAGTAAATAAATCCCCCCCTAACGTGCCCGTGTCGTCAACAAGAAGTCCCGTCCAGCACCGCTTCCACCTTCTCACCCCTCAACTCCGGGCCTTACCGGCAAGGGAGGCCCTGCCAGGATCCGAAGATCCCGCCGGCATCGCCCCGGAGCATCACTGAGGCTACCTCAGCTTCCGCGATGCACCCTTTTAGTCGCCTCGTACGACAGGCAGGGTATACCCTGGGTGTATTCTGACCCGCACCCAGACGGGGATCCAACCGGCATCCTAACCTAACCTAACCTAACCTAACCTAACCTAACCTTTTTTTTTTTTTTTTTTTTTTTTTTTTTTTTTTTTTTTTTTTTTTTTTTTTTTTTTTACGTGGGGAAATCCATCATGGATACCCCGGAGCTGGGGAAGCTCCGGGGTTATGCCGGACTCTTACCGGCTAAAACCCCACGGTGGCCATCCCTGCACTACCGGGGAGGGTCTGGGATCTCTTGCGAACAACAACCAGACCCTCCCCGTGCAAGGGCGCCAGAAGGGCGCCCGCTTCCCAAAAGTTGGAGGGCTGAGCCTCCCCTACCCAGCTAAAGACGGCGATGTCGGGGCCACGCCGACATCGCCGACCATCCCGGGCCGCGTGCAATGCATCGGCGAACCCCCATTCGCCGATGCTGCAGCCCCGGCGACCGCCTCGCCTTGAAGTACTCGAGTGGAGCGGTGCTCAAACACTCGGCGAGACGGCCGCCCTCCTGCACCGTAGCTCGGGCCCCGGGTGCGCTACTACCCGTACCGCGGCAACAGGTGGTCGGTTGCCGCGGCCCCTGGGGGATGATGTCTCCCGGGAAAGGGAGACATATCGGGGCGGGTCTACTCCTTCGGAGAAGGAGCAGCCCCACCCCGATCAGGCGCAACCGCCTGCCCCTTGGGCACCTTAGTGCTTGCCCTAGAGGGCTCCCCACGCCCGCCCTTTCGGACGGGCGGCTTACAGGCCGAGCTGCCCAAGCGGTGCCCGGACGGCAGACCCAAGTCCGCGCAGAGCGGACAATTGGGCGCCGCCGCCGGACACCCGGCCGCCTTGTGGCCTGCAGCGCCACACCGATAGCACAGAGTGCTACGGTCCTCGTCGGCAGTGCACCGCGCCCGCACGTGACCGTGCTGGAGGCAGCGGTAGCACTGCAACGGCCGGGGCTTGAGCAGCTCGACCCGAGCTGTTGCCCACCCAACCCTAATACGATCCCCCTTGGCGAAGAGCTTTTTAGCCCCCGCCAATGGGCATCGCGCCCACACGGTGCCCAATGGGCCGGATCGCTGGATGGTACCAACCACGATCCGGTCCATTGGGCACCCGCCCTCCCTCGACAGAGCCGCCTTCACTTCGATGGCGCGGACCGAGTCCTCAAGGCCGACCACCCTCAGCTCGACGAGCTTCATTGGGCGGCCGACCTTGAGGCCCTTCGGCTCCAGCACCTCCGTGAGGCGGTAGGCCAATTCGTCGGCCTTCTCAGCCCTCCCCTCGCCCTCAACCTCTAAGATGAGGGCCCCGGTTTTAGCCCGCTTGGGCCTCACGGCCTCAATGCCCAGCTCATCGAGAGCAAAGGCGTTACGCGCCGCCAACATAGCGTTGGTGAGCGTCTGGGAGCACCCAGGCGGGACGGTGATAGTCACCGCCTCCGACCTGGGCAGCCTACCCAGACGCACACCACCTCTCTTCTTTTCGGGGCCGGAGCCGGCCTTCGCGGCCGACTTCTTCCCCTTACCCTTCTTCTTCTTCGAGGAGGAAGAGGGTGGGACCGGGGCAGAAGTGGGAGCCTTGCGGCCCACCACCTCCGCCCAGGAGTCCCCGCCCCCGGACTGAGCCTGCACAGCAGACCCAGCCGAGGGAGGAACAGAAGTCACCCCCCTAGTCCCCCTCTTACCCCTTCCCTTTTTCCCGGCTTTCGCCGGGCGAGGGGTGGCCGACGGTGGTTGGTCGGGCTGGGCAGCGCGGGGAGTACCCGCGCCGTCCCCCCTAACCTCCCCCAACGAACCACCCCCCAACACCAAACCGGAGGCGGGACCCGCCGCTCCCAGGGTGAGGTTTAACTCACCCCTGAGAGCGGCGAATCTCGCCTCCATTATATCTCCCACCCGGGAGATTATAGTCTCCACGTCCATGCCGCCAGCGGCTGGACCCGTACTCGGGGAGGACCTGCCTCCCCGTACCCCAGTGATAGGAGGAGATGTCCCCCTCGAAGGCTCCACGTCCATTCGGGATTGCTCCCGAGTGGAAGACTCGAGTTGCCTCTTAAGTCTTGCCACCTCCCTCCTTAGATCTTCGAGTTCGGAGGAGAGCCTACCATTGGCTTCCTCCAACTCTTTTACTCTCCCGTCCCTTTGTGTGCGCAGGATTGCCTCGAGTCCGGCTAACCTGAGGGCCTGCGCACTCTCCCGCAGGCGGTGAACAAACCTGCCGCTTAGGTTCTTCGAGGAGCCGGCCACGCGCTCGACCTCCTCCGAGTGCTCTAAGATAAGAGCACCGAGGTCGGGCGTCGGCCGGTGCCTCATCTGCTCCCGCACCTCCCTCTCATCGGGCAGCGGTTTAGCGCTCTTACTAGGAGGCGGAGGGGCCCGGGAGGGGTCGGATCGCTCCAACTCCCTCCGGACCGCCTCCTCCTCCCGGCAGAGCTCCATGTACGCCCGCTTCGCCTCAGCGAGCCCGACGTACTCCCCTGTAGTAGGGGGCCTGCCCCTCTTTCTCACCACCGGTGGCTCCAACCGACACGAGAAGGAGGTATCGGAATACCCCTCCTCGTCGTCGGAGTCCATCCCGCCCAAGGACCAGCGACCAGCGCTGCCCGCCGCGAGATCCCTTACGTGGCCGACCAGCGGCCGCGAAGAAGTCCCCCCATCCCCAGAGGTGCCAGTAGCACTAGACGCCGTGGCCTGGCCCTCCACCACGGACGTCCCACGGTTACCAGATGACGACGCAGCCGGGCCCGCTTGACCACCCGAAACTGCGCCGGTACTGGAGGTTCCGAGGCCTCCTGCACCGTAAGTTTTCCTACCCTTAGTTCGTAATTCCATGATAATAAATTTAACTCCCGCCCAAACTTGCCCAAGTCGTCACCAAGTATCCCGTCCCGCACCGCTTCCACCTTCTCACCTCTCAACTCCGGGCCTTACCGGCAAGGGAGGCCCTGCCAGGATCCGAAGATCCCGCCGGCATCGCCCCGGAGCATCACTGAGGCTACCTCAGCTTCCGCGATGCACCCTTTTAGTCGCCTCTTACGACAGGCAGGGTATACCCTGGGTGTATTCTGACCCGCACCCAGACGGGGAACCTAACCTTTTTTTTTTTTTTTTTTTTTAACGTGGGGAAATCCATCATGGATACCCCGGAGCTGGGGAAGCTCCGGGGTTATGCCGGACTCTTACCGGCTAAAACCCCACGGTGGCCATCCCTGCACTACCGGGGAGAGTCTGGGATCTCTTGCGAACAACAACCAGACCCTCCCCGTGCAAAGGCGCCAGAAGGGCGCCCGCTTCCCAAAGGTTGGAGGGCTGAGCCTCCCCTACCCAGCTAAAGACGGCGATGTCGGGGCCACGCCGACATCGCCGACCATCCCGGGCCGCGTGCAATGCATCGGCGAACCCCCATTCGCCGATGCTGCAGCCCCGGCGACCGCCTCGCCTTGAAGTACTCGAGTGGAGCGGTGCTCAAACACTCGACGAGACGGCCGCCCTCCGCCACCGTAGCTCGGGCCCCGGGTGCGCTACTACCCGTACCGCGGCAACAGATGGTCGGTTGCCGCGGCCCCTGGGGGATGATGTCTCCCGGGAAAGGGAGACATATCGGGGCGGGTCTACTCCTTCGGAGAAGGAGCAGCCCCACCCCGATCAGGCGCAACCGCCTGCCCCTTGGGCACCGTAGTGCCGGCCCTCGAGGGCCCCCCACGCCCGCCCTTTCGGACGGGCGGCTTACAGGCCGAGCTGCCCAAGCGGTGCCCGGACGACAGACCCAAGTCCGCGCAAAGCGGACAATTGGGCGCCGCCGCCGGACACCCGGCCGCCTTGTGGCCTGCAGCGCCACACCGATAGCACAAAGTGCTACGGTCCTCCTCGGCAGTGCACCGCGCCCGCACGTGACCGTGCTGGAGGCAGCGGTAGCACTGCAACGGCCGGGGCTTGAGCAGCTCGACCCGAGCTATACCCCACCCCACCCGTATACGATCCCCTTTGGCGAAAATTTTCTTCGCCGCCGCGAGTGGACATCTCGCCCACACGGTGCCCAATGGGCCGGATCGCTGGATGGTACCAACCACGATCGGGTCCATTGGGCACCCACCCTCCCTCGAAAGAGCCGCCTTGACCTCGATGGCCCGGACGGAGTCCTCAAGGCCGACCACCCTCAGCTCAACGAGCTTCATAGGGCGGCCGACCTTGAGGCCCCTAGGCTCCAACACCTCCGTGAGGCGGTAAGCCAGCTGGTCGGCTTTTTCCGCCCTCCCCTCGCCCTCAACCTCTAAGATGAGGGCCCCGGTCTTGGCCCTCTTTGGCCTCACGGCCTCAATGCCCAGCTCATCAAGAGCAAAGGCGTTCCTCGCCACCAACATAGCGTTGGTGAGCGTCTGGGAGCACCCAGGCGGGACGGTGATGGTCACCGCCTCCGATCTGGGAAGCCTACCCAGACGCACACCAACATTTTTCTTCGCGGGGCCGGAGTCGGCCTTCCCGGCCGGCTTCTTCCCCTTCTTCTTCTTCCCCTTATTCTCCTTCGAGGAGGAAGAGGGTGGGACCGGGGCAGAAGTGGGAGTCTTACGACCCACCACCTCCGCCCAGGAGTCCCCACCCCCGGACTGAGCCCGCACTGCAGACTCAACCGAGGGAGGGACATTGGTCACCCCCCTATTCCCCCTCTTATCCCTCCTCTTTTTCCCGGCTTTCGCCGGGCGAGAGGTGGCCGACGGTGGTTGGTCGGGCTGGGCGGCACGGGGAGTACCCGCACCGTCACGGGGAACCTTTTTTTTTTTTTTTTTTTTACGTGGGGAAATCCATCATGGATACCCCGGAGCTGGGGAAGCTCCGGGGTTATGCCGGACTCTTACCGGCTAAAACCCCACGGTGGCCATCCCTGCACTACCGGGGAGGGTCTGGGATCTCTTGCGAACAACAACCAGACCCTCCCCGTGCAAGGGCGCCAGAAGGGCGCCCGCTTCGCAAAAGTTGGAGGGCTGAGCCTCCCCTACCCAGCTGAAGACGGCGATGTCGAGGCCACGCCGACATCGCCGACCGTCCCGGGCCGCGTGCAATGCATCGGCGAACCCCCATTCGCCGATGCTGCAGCCCCGGCGACCGCCTCGCCTTGAAGTACTCGAGTGGAGCGGTGCTCAAACACTCGGCGAGACGGCCGCCCTCCACCACCACAGCTCGGGCCCCGGGTGCGCTACTACCCGTACCGCGGCAACAGATGGTCGGTTGCCGCGGCCCCTGGGGGATGATGTCTCCCGGGAAAGGGAGACATATCGGGGTGGGTTTACTCCTTCGGAGAAGGAGCAGCCCCACCCCGATCAGGCGCAACCGCCTGCCCCTTGGGCACCGAAGTGCCGGCCCTCGAGGGCCCCCCACGCCCGCCCTTTCGGACGGGCGGCTTACAGGCCGAGCCGCCCAAGCGGTGCCCGGACGGCAGACCCAAGTCCGCGCAAAGCGGACAATTGGGCGCCGCCGCCGGACACCCGGCCGCCTTGTGGCCTGCAGCGCCACACCGATAGCACAAAGTGCTACGGTCCTCGTCGGCAGTGCACCGCGCCCGCACGTGACCGTGCTGGAGGCAGCGGTAGCACTGCAACGGCCGGGGCTTGAGCAGCTCGACCCGAGCTATACCCCACCCCACCCGTATTCTATCCCCCTTTGCGAAGATCTTCTTCGCCGCCGCGAGTGGACATCTCGCCCACACGGTGCCCAATGGGCCGGATCGCTGGATGGTTCCAACCACGATCGGGTCCATTGGGCACCCACCCTCCCTAGAGAGAGCCGCCTTCACCTCTATGGCCCTCGCGGAGTCCTCAAGCCCGACCACCCTCAGCTCTACGAGCTTCATTGGGCGGCCGACCTTGAGGCCCCTAGGCTCCAACACCTCTGTAAGGCGAATGGCGAGATTGTCCGCCTTTTCCGCCCTCCCCTCGCCGTCTACCTCAAGAATGAGGGCACCGGTCTTTGCCCTCTTGGGCCTCACGGCCTCGATGCCTAGCTCATCAAGAGCAAAGGCATTACGCGCCACCAACATAGCGTTGGTGAGCGTCTGGGAGCACCCAGGCGGGACGGTGATGGTCACCGCCTCCGACCTGGGTAGCCTACCCAGACGCACACCACCTCTCTTCTTTTCGGGGCCGGAGCCGGCCTTCGCGGCCGACTTCTTCCCCTTACCCTTCTTCTTCTTCGAGGAGGAAGAGGGTGGGACCGGGGCAGAAGTGGGAGTCTTACGACCCACCACCTCCGCCCAGGAGTCCCCGCCCCCGGACTGAGCCTGCACAGCAGACCCAGCCGAGGGAGGGACAGAAGTCACCACCCCTTTCCCCCTCTTAGCCCGTCCCTTTTTCCCGGCTTTCGCCGGGCGAGTGGTGGCCGACGGTGGTTGGTCGGGCTGGGCAGCGCGGGGAGTCCCCCCGCTGTCCCCCCTAACCTCCACCAAAGAACCACCCCCCAACTCCAATCCGGAGGCGGGACCCGCCGCTCCCAGGGTGAGGTTCAACTCGCCCCTGAGAGCGGCGAATCTCGCCTCCATCATCTCTCCCACTCGGGAGATAATCATCTCTACGTCCACGCCGCCAGCGGCTGGACCCGTACTCGGGGAGGACCTGCCTCCCCGTGCCCCCATGATAGGAGGTGTTGTCCCCCTGGGAGGCTCTACCTCCATTCGCGATTCCTCCCGAGTGGCAGACTCGAGCTGACGTTTGAGTCTGCCCACCTCCCTCCGTAAATCTTCAAGCTCAGAGGAAAGTCTATCATTAGACTCCTCGAGCTCTTTCACCCTCCCGTCCCTCTCTGTCCGCTGGATCGCCTCCAGTCCAGCCAGTCGGAGGGCCTGCGCACTCTCCCGCAGGAGATGCACAAATCGGCCACTTAAATTCTTGGATGAGCCGGCCACGCGCTCGACCTCCTTCGAGTGCTCTAAGATTAGAGCACCGAGGTCGGGCGTCGGCCGGTGCCTCATCTGCTCCCGCACTTCCCGCTCATTCGGGAGAGGCTTAGCGCCTTTGCTAGGAGGCGGAGGAGTCCGGGAGGGGTCGGATCGCTCCAACTCCCTCCGGACCGCCTCCTCCTCCCGGCAAAGTTCCATATAGGCGCGCTTCGCCTCCGCCAATCCAACATACTCTCCTGTTGTAGGGGGCCTGCCCCTTTTCCTCACAACAGGAGGCTCCATCCGACACGAGTACGAGGTGTCCGAATAACACTCCTCGTCGTCGGAATCCATTCCAAGCGACCAGCGACCAGCGCTGCCCGCCGCTAAATCCTTCACGAGGCCGGCCAGCGGCCTCGCAGGATTCCCCCCAGCCCCAGAGGAACCAGTAGCCTTAAACGCCGTGGCCTGGCCCTCCACCACGGACGTCCCACGGTTGCCGGATGACGACGCAGCCGGGCCCGCTTGACCACCCGAAACTGCGCCGGTACTGGAGGTTCCGAGGCCTCCTGCACCGTAAGTTTTCCTCCCTTTGTAGCGTGTATCCATAATTAAAGTAAGTAAACACCCACCCATATCGTGCCTAAGTCGTCAACGGAAGAGCCCATCCCGCACCGCTTCCACCTTCTCACCTCTCAACTCCGGGCCTTACCGGCAAGGGAGGCCCTGCCAGGATCCGAAGATCCCGCCGGCATCGCCCCGGAGCATCACTGAGGCTACCTCAGCTTCCGCGATGCACCCTTTTAGTCGCCTCTTACGACAGGCAGGGTATACCCTGGGTGTATTCTGACCCGCACCCAGACGGGGAAACCTAACCTAACCTAACCTAACCTTTTTTTTTTTTTTTTTTTAACGTGGGGAAATCCTCATGGATACCCCGGAGCTGGGGAAGCTCCGGGGTTATGCCGGACTCTTACCGGCTAAAACCCCACGGTGGCCATCCCTGCACTACCGGGGAGAGTCTGGGATCTCTTGCGAACAACAACCAGACCCTCCCCGTGCAAGGGCGCCAGAAGGGCGCCCGCTTCCCAAAAGTTGGAGGGCTGAGCCTCCCCTACCCAGCTAAAGACGGCGATGTCGGGGCCACGCCGACATCACCGACCGTCCCGGGCCGCGTGCAATGCATCGGCGAACCCCCATTCGCCGATGCTGCAGCCCCGGCGACCGCCTCGCCTTGAAGTACTCGAGTGGAGCGGTGCTCAAACACTCGACGAGACGGCCGCCCTCCGCCACCGTAGCTCGGGCCCCGGGTGCGCTACTACCCGTACCGCGGCAACAGATGGTCGGTTGCCGCGGCCCCTGGGGGATGATGTCTCCCGGGAAAGGGAGACATATCGGGGCGGGTCTACTCCTTCGGAGAAGGAGCAGCCCCACCCCGATCAGGCGCAACCGCCTGCCCCTTGGGCACCGTAGTGCCGGCCCTCGAGGGCCCCCCACGCCCGCCCTTTCGGACGGGCGGCTTACAGGCCGAGCTGCCCAAGCGGTGCCCGGACGGCAGACCCAAGTCCGCGCAAAGCGGACAATTGGGCGCCGCCGCCGGACACCCGGCCGCCTTGTGGCCTGCAGCGCCACACCGATAGCACAAAGTGCTACGGTCCTCGTCGGCAGTGCACCGCGCCCGCACGTGACCGTGCTGGAGGCAGCGGTAGCACTGCAACGGCCGGGGCTTGAGCAGCTCGACCCGAGCTGTAGCCCACCCTACCCTTATGCGATCCCCCTTGGCGAAGAGCTTCTTAGCCCCAGCCAATGGGCATCGCGCCCACACGGTGCCCAATGGGCCGGATCGCCGGATGGTACCGACCACGATCCGGTCCATTGGGCACCCACCCTCCCTAGAAAGAGCCGCCTTGACCTCAATGGCCCGGACGGAGTCCTCAAGGCCGACCACCCTCAGCTCGACGAACTTCATTGGGCGGCCGACCTTGAGGCCCCTCGGCTCCAATACCTCTGTAAGGCGAATGGCGAGATTGTCCGCCTTTTCCGCCCTCCCCTCGCCCTCAACCTCAAGGATGAGGGCACCGGTCTTTGCCCTCTTGGGCCTCACGGCCTCGATGCCTAGCTCATCAAGAGCAAAGGCGTTACGCGCCACCAACATAGCGTTGGTGAGCGTCTGGGAGCACCCAGGCGGGACGGTGATGGTCACCGCCTCCGACCTGGGAAGCCTACCCAGACGCACACCAACATTCTTCTTCGCGGGGCCGGAGCCGGCCTTCGCGGCCGACTTCTTCCCCTTCTTCCTCCCCTTGGTCTCCTTCGAGGAGGACGAGGGAGGGACCGGGGCAGAAGTGGGAGCCTTGCGGCCCACCACCTCCGCCCAGGAGTCGCCACCACCGGACTGAACCCGCACAGCGGACTCACCCGGAGGAGGGACCTCGGTCACCCCCCTAGTCCCCCTCTTACCCCTTCCCTTTTTCCCGGCTTTCGCCGGGCGAGAGGTGGCCGACGGTGGTTGGCCGGGCTGGGCGGCACGGGGAGTACCCGCACCGTCCCCCCTAACCTCCCCCAACGAAACACCCCCCGACTGCAAACCGGAAGCGGGACCCACCGCTCCCAGGGTGAGGTTTAACTCCCCCCTGAGGGCGGCGAATCTCGCCTCCATCATCTCTCCCACTCGGGAGATAATCTTCTCCACGTCCACGCCGCCAGCGGCGGGACCCGTACTCGGGGAGGACCTGCCTCCCCGTGCCCCCGTGATGGGTGGCGATATGCCCATAGGAGGCTCAACCTCCATCCGGGATTCCTCCCGTGTGGAAGACTCGAGTTGCCTCTTAAGTCTTCCCAACTCTCTCTTTAAGTCTTCGAGTTCGGAGGAGAGCCTATCGTTGGCTTCCTCCAACTCTTTTACTCTGCCGTCCCTTTCTGTGCGCAGGATTGCTTCCAGTCCGGCTAACCGGAGGGCCTGCGCACTCTCCCGCAGGCGGTGAACAAACCTGCCACTCAGATTTTTGGATGAGCCGGCCACCCGCTCGACCTCCTTCGAGTGCTCCAAAATTAGAGCACCGAGGTCGGGCGTCGGCCGGTGCCTCATCTGTTCCCGCACTTCCCGCTCATTCGGGAGAGGCTTAGCGCCTTTGCTAGGAGGCGGAGGAGTCCGAGAGGGGTCGGATCGTTCCAACTCCCTCCGGACCGCCTCCTCCTCCCGGCAAAGCTCCATATAGGCGCGCTTCGCCTCCGCCAGCCCCACATACTCCCCCGTTGTAGGGGGCCTGCCCCTCTTTCTTACAACAGGAGGCTCTAACCGACACGAGAGAGAGGCGTCCGAAAACCCCTCCTCGTCGTCAGAGTCCATCCCCAGCGACCAGCGGCCAGCGCTGTCCGCTGCCAGATCTTTAACGAGACCGGCCAGCGGCCTCGCAGAAATCCCCCCAGCCCCAGAGGAACCAGTCGCCCTAGACGCCGTGGCCTGGCCCTCCACCACGGACGTCCCACGGTTGCCGGATGACGACGCAGCCGGGCCCGCTTGACCACCCGAGACTGCGCCGGTACTGGAGGTTCCGAGGCCTCCTGCACCGTAAGTTTTCTTCCCTTTCTGTCGTGTGTCCATATTTGTACATAGTTCCACCCCTCACGTGCCCGTGTCGTCAACAGTGTGTCCAGTCCCGCACCGCTTCCACCTTCTCACCTCTCAACTCCGGGCCTTACCGGCAAGGGAGGCCCTGCCAGGATCCGAAGATCCCGCCGGCATCGCCCCGGAGCATCACTGAGGCTACCTCAGCTTCCACGATGCACCCTTTTAGTCGCCTCTTACGACAGGCAGGGTATACCCTGGGTGTATTCTGACCCGCACCCAGACGGGGAAAACCTTTTTTTTTTTTTTTTTTTTTTTACGTGGGGAAATCCTCATGGATCCCCCGGGGCTGGGGAACCCCGGGGGTATGCCGGACTCTTACCGGCTAAAACCCCACGGTGACCTACCTCAGCGCTGCTGGGGAGGGCCCGGGAACTCTGGACGAACACGTCCGGTCCCTCCCCGCGCCGGGGCCCCCTATGGTGACTGAGGGGACCCCCTTCCCGTTGGGGGGGTGGTCGACGATGCACCCCCCCATCCGGGGTAACGGGCGGTGACCCGGTCACCCGGCCACCGCCCCCGTCCCGGAGGGCGCGTGCAATGGCTGAGGCGATCCCCCAATCGCCCCAGCCGCGCCCCCCGGACGACCCCCGTGCAAAGACGTGGGGCACGACCCCCACCGAGGTGAGGGTCCTCCCCGCACGGGCGTCGCCGACGCCTCGGGCCAGGCTTGGCCCGGTTCGACTGGGAGCCCCGGGTGCGTCACACCCGATACCGTGGCCCGGCTAACAGCCGGAACCACGGCCCCTGGGGCATTAGTGCCACCACCGTGGCACCTGGGTGCGCGGCGGAGGTGGCGAAGTCCCGCTCCCCGAAGGGTTCTTAGGAGCGACCCCCACCCGAAGGTGAAGGTCCCCCCCGTGGAGCGGGGCGGGGCAAACGTACAAGACGCCGACCCCGCAGGCGACGCCGAGCAGGGAGCAGAAGCTCCCTTGAGCGCTCGGCGGCCTCCTTCGCAACCATGACCTCCTCGCAAAAGGAGATCATGGCCTGCCAGACGCTCCCGCTACCGACCATCCGAGACAGGATGGCCGGCAGCGAGAGGTCCGGACCCACCTCCGCCGCTAAGGCCCGACGCGGCACCTCCCAGGCAGGACACTCCATGAGAGTGTGCCGCGCCGAGTCCACCGCGGCGCCACAGTGGTGGCACCGCGGGTCCGCCTCGCGACCGATCCGGCACAGGTACCGACCGAAGCAGCCATGCTCGGTCAGCACCTGTGTGGCTCGGAACGTAAGTCGCCCGGAGCTACGGCCCACCCATCTATCTAAGACGGGCAGGACCGCCCCGACGGTCCAATGGTCTCTATGACGAGACAACTCCTCCTTCCACGTTGTCATAGTGGACCGCCGGGCCTGGAGCCTCAACTCGTCCCTATTCACCTCCTCCCCTGGCGGGTTGGAGTCCTGGCGGGCATGGCGAAGATGCCTGTAAACATAGGCATCCTCAGCCGCCAGGAGCTCCAACGGTGGTAGACCCGCCAGGGCGGTGGCCGCCTCATAGGACACCGTACGGTACCCCCGAATGACGCGAATGGCAGCGCGACGCCACTCCCTCCGGAGGAGCGACTTGCTCCCCCGGCTTGCCGATAAGGCATCGGCCCAGATGGGGGCACCGTACAGTGCCACACTCTTCACCACACCACAATAGAGGCGGCGCACCCGCTCGTCCGGACCGCCAAGGTTGGGCATGATGCGACTTAAGTGTGTCACTAGAGTACCCAACCTGGCGGCCAGACGGGAGAAGTGCGGGACGAAGCTCCAGGAGCTGTCCAGGTAGACACCAAGATACTTGATGTCGGTGCCCACCTGGACGTCGGACGACCCGATCCTCACCAGGCTATGGGGTGGAGTGCCCCTCCGGCGACCCTCAAACAAGACGATCTCCGTCTTCTGAGGGGACAACTCCAACCCCATGCCCCGGATCCGCGAGGCGACGGCCGCAACTGCGACTTCCGCCCGGCGGATGGTCCTCCCACGGTCCCTGCCGGTGGCTACCACCATGGTGTCGTCGGCGTAGCACGTTAAGTGCACGCCGACCGGCAGGGACACCCGCAGAGCCGCGTCGTACCCCAGGTTCCACAGCAGTGGGCCCAAGACGGACCCCTGGGGTACTCCGCGGTTGATCTGCCGCCTGACAGACCCATCGCGGCCACCGTAGACGATGGCCCTGTCCCGGAGGTAGTCTCCGACCACCATCCGCAGGTAGAGGGGCACCTCGTGGCTTTCGAGGGCCCCGCGGATGGCCGCCCAGGAGAGGGAGTTGAAGGCGTTCTTTATGTCTAAAGAGACAGCCAGTGCTACCCCTCCCCCGGACGTGGCCGAGTCCGAGAGGGACTTGACGCGATGAATTGCGTCGATGGTGGAACGTCCCTCTCGGAAGCCGAACTGGCACTCGGCCAGGTCGGGTCCATCACGGGACAGGTGCCGGACGAGGCGCTTGTGGACAATACGTTCGAATAACTTCCCCACCTCGTCCAGCAACACGATGGGCCTGTAGGCGGCAGGCGACTCTGCGGGCCTGTTGTCCTTGCGAAGGAGGACCATCCGCCCGGTCTTCCACCGTGGTGGAAGGGTCCCCGTCTGCAGACAGGCTGTAAAGAGCCTGCGCAGACGGGGCCCGAGGACGCTGAGCGCCAAGACCCAGGCGCGGCCGGGGATGCCGTCGGGGCCGGGGGCGGTATTACGCGCCCCCATGCGCTTGACAGCCCCGGCCAACTCCTCTTCGGACACCTCCCACTCCTGGGACCATAAGACACGGTCCGGTGGTGGAGCGGGGGCCGACACCTCCCCGTCTGGGAATAGAGTGCCGACCACCCGCTCCAGGAGTGGGGGGTCCATCGTCTCCGTGAGGGGAGGCGCCCATGGACGAAGCTTGTCCATCACAAGACGGTATGGGCGCCCCCATGGATCCTCACGGAGTTTGTCGAGGAGTCCGTCCCAGGCTTGAGCCTTGGCGCTCCTGATGGCCAGCTGCAGCCGCTTCGTGAGATCACGATAGTCGGCATACAGCTGTGCCGTTCTCGCCGCGTCGGAGTTACGCCGACGCCTCGCCCGGGTGTACTGGCGGCGAGCGACTCCGCACTCCTCGCGGAGACACTGAATTTCAGCGCTCCACCAGTACACCGGGCGGCGAGGCGGATTGGCGCGGACTCGTGGCATCGCCACGTCGCAAACGGCCGACATGGCGTCCGCGAACCAATCCGCCTCCTGTGACACCTCCACTGGCCCAGCCGGAACATCCGGCCAGGCCACTGCGAGAACGGCCGCCATCAGTGCGTCCTCATCCATGCCCTTCAGGGCCCACCTCCGTGGGTGGTGGGCTGCTGGGCGGGTCGGGGGAGGCGTGGAGACATCCATGCGTATGTACACATGATCGGACAGTGTCTCCACGTCGTCGACCCTCCACCCCGACACACGGCGTGCGGCCAGGGCATTGGCGAAAGACAAGTCCACGATGCTTTCGCCCTGGTACCGCACGCACGTGCTGGCCGAGCCCCGGTTCAGCAACCGGAGACCCAGTCCAGCCGCCCAGTCCAGCACCGAGTGGCCCCTCTGGTCCGTCCTCGGGGAGTGCCACGCGGATGCGTGAGCATTGAAGTCCCCGAGGACGAGCACTGGACGAGCTGCGTGCGATGAAACGACGTTCTGCAGCTCGTCCAGTAGGGAGTCGAAACGACTGAGGGACCAACTCGGTGGAGCGTAGACGCCCACCACCACACAACCCGCCCAGTCGACTGCCACGAATCCATGGCCGCGCATGATAGGCGCTATTGGCCGGATCCGTGACGGAACCGACTGGGCGATCACCACGGAGTCGTCCAGGTCCCCAACCCAGGACGGGCGTTGGAGAACCCGGTACGGCTCCGCGGCTACGACCAACTCAACCACGCCGCCGCAAAGACTATGAGACATCAAGTCTTGAGCGGCGACGGCGTGGTTGAGATTGGTCTGGATGATCTGACCGCGGGGAGGCGTGAACGTTAGGCCGTGTCCATGGCCTCCCCCCGGCCAGAATCATCCAGTGGAGCGGTTTTAGTAGACCGCTCCGCCTTCTCCCCAGTGTCCATCGCAGCAGCAACTCCCACGGTGGAGGGTGATGCGGGTGCACCACCCCCGCTGGAACCTCCCACGGTGGGGGGTGATGCCGGTGCACCACCCCCGCTGGAACCTCCCACGTTGGAGGGTGATGCAGCCGCACCACCCCCTTGATGGACACCGGAGAGTTGGCTTTTCTTCTTCACCTGCGTACCTCCTACCTTCTTGCCAGGGCGGGACTTTGGTGGGGAGCAAGCCTTGCTCCCCATACGGTGGTCGGCGGGCCGCCCGGCTTCTTTGCACAGAGTGCAGACCGGGGCGGCCGCCGTACATAGGCCCGCCCGGTGGCCCGTTTCGCCGCACCTGTAACACAGGTGCGACCTGTCTACTTCAGCAGTGCACCGCTGCTGAACATGACCCATTTGCCAGCAGCGGTAGCACTGCTCAGGGCGGGGCTTCAACACCTCCACCCTGGCAAACACCCAGCCCACTCTGATGCGGCCGGCAGCAACAACCTTCTTGGCCGCTGCCAGTGGGCATTGCACCCATAGGGTGCCAAGTCCACTACGTGAGGACCGAATTTCGCCAGTCCTCACCTCACCCACCTGGCACCCTGCTGCGCCAGCTATGGCTTCGGCCACCTCGGCTGGGGTGGCCGATTCATCGAGGCCGCAGACTCTGATATCGGCCTTTTTAATCGGTCTGGCCACCGTTACTTCTTCTCCGGCCAGCGCCTCCCGAAGTTTTTCTGCTAAGGCGAGCGCCTTAGCCTCCTTATCGGATCCGGAGACCTCAAGCATGAGGCCCCCGGTTCTCGCCTTCTTTGGGCGGACGCTGTCCACCCCAACGTCCGCTAACTTCACCCTCTGCCTGGCAGCAATCATGATGTCCCTGTATGAGGACTTGCTGCCAGGCTGGAGGGTGAGGACCACCGCAGCTGTACGCGGCAGTCTTCCTAGCTTGGGCTTCTCCGCCTTCCTGTGGACCTTCGGTGGTGGGGCAGGGGCTGACTGGGCCTTTTTGGCTGCCCTCTTGGCCTTTCTGCCCACCACCTGGGCCCACGTTCCCTCGGTGGCGGTGGCACCTGTAGGTTTTGAAGGTGCCACCGCTTTCTTCAGCGCCTCCTGGCGCGCCACCTCCAATCTTCTGGCGGCCCCGGTTGGGGTCGCCTTCTTCTGCAGGGGTTGGGTTTGGACAGGAGCGGTGTCCTTACCCTTCCCCTTCTTCTTCTTGCTCTTCTTCACCTCCTCCTTCTTCTTGCCCCCGGTGGCCTTCGGTAAGATAACATCCGGGGAGAATTCGTCCTTCCTCTTGATTGGGAGGAGTTCTCTTCTGAACTCCTCTAACCTTTTGTTGACGAGGTCCGCTATCTGCTCCGCTATGGCGGACCCCGTCGGCTCTTTAGGTGCCGGGGCACCAATTTCAGGGCAAACACCCCCCGAGACCCTCAATGGCGAGGCCGGTGTTGGCCTCGCGCGGCTCGCGATCTCCAAGTCCGCCATTCTTGTAACTGGCGGACTTGGAGATCGCCGTTCCAATGCAGATAATCGCTCCTGCAGGCGTCTATTTTCCGCCTGCAGGGCCTCAAGTTGCACTTTCAGGGCCGCAACATCTTCTGTTGCCTCTGGTTCAGCTGGCCGCTGCACCCTCTGCGCCAGCTCCAGGGTGACTGCTCGGACTGTGCGAGCTCCAACGCGGATATCCCGCTGGATGGTCCCTTTCAAGTTTTTAGACTTGGCCGCAGCCAACTCTATTTTGTCGGCCTCCTCCAGGGCCCACGCTCCCAGATCAGCCAGCGGCTTCATTTTCGCTAGCTGGACAAACTCATTCATGTCCGGCACGGGATTGCCGGACTTGCCAGGCGGTGGAATGCTCCCAGTACCAGCCCGTATTTCTTCTTCTAGCTCTAGGAGCTCTATCTCCTTTTGGGCTTCTACATAGGCCCTCTTGGCCTCTGCGAGCCCAACGTATTCCCCTGTTGTCGGGGGCCGTCCTCTCTTCTTTGATTTGGGACACGCCCGTTCCCTCAATAAAGAAGCGGTGGATCGCACCGATCCCACGGACGTATCCGAGTCATACGAGGCATCGCATGACTCCTCCTGGGCGCCTCTCTCAAGTGCTCGGCCTCTCAGATGAAGCTTATCGAGCACTACTTGCTCCTGCGAGGCAGTGAGCACCTTGTCCGAAACGATGCTCGGTTTCGGACCGCCGACCTTTCGGACCCCGCTGGTCCCCGCCTTTTCTTCGTCAATGACCCCCCCATTCCCCGGTTTTTTGAAAAATAAACAATGATCCATAACTGTTCCCACGAGTGGGTCGGAAAGGAGGTCACCCCTGGCAGAGCCGCCATACCAGGGGAAGGCAGATACACCCGGGGGGCGCCAGTATCCCCGGGGTTGGTCGCTAGAGACCGGTGCACCCACCGGCCACGCCCAGCCGCGAGGACTGGACGTGCCCCCTCGCCGCGTACCGCAGCTTGAGGCTAGGGACTTTTTATAGAGGTTTATCCCCTCGCGGGCCGGCCAATGAAGGCAAGCCCCCCGCTCCGGCGAAACATGACCACCGGTTTACGGTAAACCTAACCTAACCTAACCTTTTTTTTTTTTTTTTTTTTTTTTACGTGGGGAAATCCTCATGGATACCCCGGAGCTGGGGAAGCTCCGGGGTTATGCCGGACTCTTACCGGCTAAAACCCCACGGTGGCCATCCCTGCACTACCGGGGAGGGTCTGGGATCTCTTGCGAACAACAACCAGACCCTCCCCGTGCAAGGGCGCCAGAAGGGCGCCCGCTTCCCAAAAGTTGGAGGGCTGAGCCTCCCCTACCCAGCTAAAGACGGCGATGTCGGGGCCACGCCGACATCGCCGACCATCCCGGGCTGCGTGCAATGCATCGGCGAACCCCCATTCGCCGATGCTGCAGCCCCGGCGACCGCCTCGCCTTGAAGTACTCGAGTGGAGCGGTGCTCAAACACTCGGCGAGACGGCCGCCCTCCACCACCGTAGCTCGGGCCCCGGGTGCGCTACTACCCGTACCGCGGCAACAGATGGTCGGTTGCCGCGGCCCCTGGGGGATGATGTCTCCCGGGAAAGGGAGACATATCGGGGAAGGTCTACTCCTTCGTAGAAGGAGCAGCCCCACCCCGATCAGGCGCAACCGCCTGCCCCTTGGGCACCGAAGTGCCGGCCCTCGAGGGCCCCCCCACGCCCGCCCTTACGGACGGGCGGCTTGCAGGCCGAGCTGCCCAAGCGGTGCCCGGACGGCAGACCCAAGTCCGCGCAAAGCGGACAGTTGGGCGCCGCCGCCGGACACCCGGCCGCCTTGTGGCCTGCAGCGCCACACCGATAGCACAAGGTGCTACGGTCCTCGTCGGCAGTGCACCGCGCCCGCACGTGACCGTGCTGGAGACAGCGGTAACACTGCAACGGCCGGGGCTTGAGCAGCTCGACCCGAGCTGTCGCCCACCCCACCCGTAACCTATCCCCCTTTGCGAAGATCTTCTTCGCGCCCGCAAGTGGGCATCGCGCCCACACGGTGCCCAATGGGCCGGATCGCCGGATGGTACCGACCACGATCCGGTCCATGGGGCACCCTCCCTCCCTCGATAAGGCCGCCTTCACCTCGATGGCGCGGACCGAGTCCTCAAGGCCGACCACCCTCAGCTCAACGAGCTTCATTGGGCGGCCGACCTTGAGGCCCTTCGGCTCCAGCACCTCGGTGAGGCGATAGGCCAGGTTATCGGCCTTTTCCGCCCTCCCTTCTCCCTCAACCTCCAGGATGAGGGCCCCCGTCTTCGCCCGCTTGGGCCTCACCGCCTCAATGCCCACTTCGTCAAGGGCGAAGGCGTTTCTCGCCACCAACATAGCGTTGGTGAGCGTCTGGGTGCACCCAGGCGGGACGGTAATAGTTACCGCCTCCGACCTGGGAAGCCTGCCCAGACGCACACCAACTTTCTTCTTCTCGGGGCCGGAGCCGGCCTTCGCGGCCGACTTCTTCCCCTTCACCTTCCTCTTCTTCGAGGAGGCAGAGAGAGGGACCGGGGCAGAAGTGGGAGCCTTGCGGCCCACCACCTCCGCCCAGGAGTCCTCACCCCCAGACTGGGCCCGCACAGCGGACTCAGCCGGAGGAGGGACCTCGGTCACACCCCTCTTCCCCCTCTTACCCCGTCCCTTTTTCCCGGCTTTCGCCGGGCGAGGGGTGGCCGACGGTGGTTGGTCGGGCTGGGCAGCACGGGGAGTACCCGCGCCGTCCCCCCTAACCTTCCCCAACGGACCACCCCCCCAACTCCAAACCGGAGGCGGGACCCGCCGCTCCCAGGGTGAGGTTCAACTCACCCCTGAGAGCGGCGAGTCTCGCCTCCATCATATCTCCCACCCGGGAGATGATACCCTCCACGTCCAAGCCGCCAGCGGCTGGACCCGTACTCGGGGAGGACCTGCCTTCCCGCTCCCCCGTGATACGAGGAGATGCCCCCCTGGGAGGCTCTATCTCCATTCGGGATTCCTCCCGAGAGGAAGACTCTAGTTGTCTCCTGAGCTTTCCAACCTCCCTCTTCAGATCTTCGAGCTCGGAGGAAAGCCTGTCGTTGGCTTCCTCGAGCTCTTTAACCCTACCGTCCCTTTCAGTGCGCTGGATCGCCTCCAATCCAGCTATTCTGAGTGCCTGCGCACTCTCCCGGAGGCGGCGCACAAATCTCCCGCTTAAGTTTTTCGAGGAGCCGGCCACACGCTCGACCTCCTTAGAGTGCTCCAATATTAGAGCACCGAGGTCGGGCGTCGGCCGGTGCCTCATCTCCTCCCTCACCTCCCTCTCATTGGGGAGCGGCTTAGCGCTTTTGCTGGGTGGCGGAGGGGTCCGGGAGGGATCGGATCGCTCCAACTCCCTCCGGACCGCCTCCTCCTCCCGGCACAGCTCCATATAGGCGCGCTTCGCCTCAGCCAGCCCCACATATTCCCCAGTAGTTGGGGGCCTGCCCCTCTTCCTCACTACACCGGATGGAGGCTCCAACTGACACGAGAAAGAGGTGTCGGACAACCCCTCCTCGTCGTCAGAGTCCATCCCCAGCGACCAGCGACCAGCGCTGCCCGCCGCCAAATCTTTTACGAGACCGGCCAGCGGCCTCGCAAAAGTCCCCCCAGCCCCAGAGGCACCAGTAGCCTTAAACGCCGTGGCCTGGTCCTCCACCACGGACGTCCCACGGTTGCCAGATGACGACGCAGCCGGGCCCGCTTGACCACCCGAGACTGCGCCGGTACTGGAGGTTCCGAGGCCTCCTGCACCGTAAGATTTCTTCCCTTTCTGTTGTACACTCATGATTATAATAAGAAAAACCACCCCCAACGTGCCCGAGTCGTCAACAAAAAGACCCGCCCCGCACCGCTTCCACCTTCTCACCTCTCAACTCCGGGCCTTACCGGCAAGGGAGGCCCTGCCAGGATCCGAAGATCCCGCCGGCATCGCCCCGGAGCATCACTGAGGCTACCTCAGCTTCCGCGATGCACCCTTTTAGTCGCCTCTTACGACAGGCAGGGTATACCCTGGGTGTATTCTGACCCGCACCCAGACGGGGAAACCTAACCTTTTTTTTTTTTTTTTTTTACGTGGGGAAATCCATCATGGATACCCCGGAGCTGGGGAAGCTCCGGGGTTATGCCGGACTCTTACCGGCTAAAACCCCACGGTGGCCATCCCTGCACTACCGGGGAGAGTCTGGGATCTCTTGCGAACAACAACCAGACCCTCCCCGTGCAAGGGCGCCAGAAGGGCGCCCGCTTCCCAAAAGTTGGAGGGCTGAGCCTCCCCTACCCAGCTAAAGACGGCGATGTCGGGGCCACGCCGACATCGCCGACCATCCCGGGCCGCGTGCAATGCATCGGCGAACCCCCATTCGCCGATGCTGCAGCCCCGGCGACCGCCTCGCCTTGAAGTACTCGAGTGGAGCGGAGCTCAAACACTCGGCGAGACGGCCGCCCTCCGCCATCGTAGCTCGTGCCCCGGGTGCGCTACTACCCGTACCGCGGCAACAGATGGTCGGTTGCCGCGGCCCCTGGGGGATGATGTCTCCCGGGAAAGGGAGACATATCGGGGCGGGTCTACTCCTTCGGAGAAGGAGCAGCCCCACCCCGATCAGGCGCAACCGCCTGCCCCTTGGGCACCTTAGTGCCGGCCCTCGAGGGCCCCCCACGTCCGCCCTTTCGGACGGGCGGCTTACAGGCCGAGCTGCCCAAGCGGTGCCCGGACGGCAGACCCAAGTCCGCGCAAAGCGGACAATTGGGCGCCGCCGCCGGACACCCGGCCGCCTTGTGGCCTGCAGCGCCACACCGATAGCACAAAGTGCTACGGTCCTCGTCGGCAGTGCACCGCGCCCGCACGTGACCGTGCTGGAGGCAGCGGTAGCACTGCAACGGCCGGGGCTTGAGCAGCTCGACCCGAGCTATACCCCACCCCACCCGTATTCTATCCCCCTTTGCGAAGATCTTCTTCGCGCCCGCAAGTGGGCATCGCGCCCACACGGTGCCCAATGGGCCGGATCGCCGGATGGTACCGACCACGATCCGGTCCATGGGGCACCCGCCCTCCCTCGATAGGGCCGCCTTCACCTCGATGGCGCGGACCGAGTCCTCAAGGCCGACCACCCTCAGCTCAACGAGCTTCATTGGGCGGCCGACCTTGAGGCCTTTCGGCTCCAGCACCTCGGTGAGGCGATAGGCCAGATTATCGGCCTTTTCCGCCCTCCCTTCTCCCTCCACCTCAAGGATGAGGGCCCCCGTCTTCGCCCGCTTGGGCTTCACGGCCTCAATGCCCAGCTCATCAAGAGCGAAGGCGTTTCTCGCCACCAACATTGCGTTGGTGAGCGTCTGGTTGCACCCAGGCGGGACGGTGATGGTCACCGCCTCCGACCTGGGTAGCCTACCCAGACGCCCACCACCTTTCCTCTTTTCGGGGCCGGAGCCGGCCTTCCCGGCCGACTTCTTCCCCTTCACCTTCCTCTTCTTCGAGGAGGAAGAGGGTGGGACCGGGGCAGAAGTGGGAGTCTTACGACCCACCACCTCCGCCCAGGAGTCCCCGCCCCCGGACTGAGCCTGCACAGCAGACCCAGCCGGAGGAGGGACCTCGGTCACCCCCCTCTTCCCCCTCTTACCCCGTCCCTTTTTCCCGGCTTTCGCCGGGCGAGTGGTGGCCGACGGTGGTTGGTCGGGCTGGGCAGCGCGGGGAGTACCCCCGCCGTCCCCCCTAACCTCCCCCAACGAACCACCCCCCAACACCAATCCGGGGGCGGGACCCGCCGCTCCCAGGGTGAGGTTCAACTCCCCTCTGAGGGCGGCGAATCTCGCCTCCATCATCTCTCCCACTCGGGAGATAATCACCTCCACGTCCACGCCGCCAGCGGCTGGACCCGTACCCGGGGAGGACCTGCCTCCCCGTGCCCCCGTGATAGGGGGTGATGTTCCCCTGGAAGGCTGTACCTCCACTCGGGGCTCCTCCCGTGTACCAGACTCAAGCTGACGCCTGAGCCTGCCCACCTCCCTCCTTAAATCCTCGAGCTCGGAGGAGAGCCTATCATTGGCCTCCTCGAGCTCTTTCACACGCCCTTCCCTCTCTGTACGCTGGATTGCCTCCAGCCCAGCCAGCCTCAGAGCCTGCGCACTTTCCCGCAGGAGATGCACGAATCGGCCGCTCAGATTTTTCGATGAGCCGGCCACCCGCTCGACCTCTTTAGAATGCTCTAAAATTAGAGCACCAAGGTCGGGCGTCGGCCGGTGCCTCATCGCCTCCCTCACCTCCCTCTCATTGGGGAGCGGCTTAGCGCCTTTGCTAGGAGGCGGAGGAGCCCGGGAGGGGTCGGATCGCTCCAACTCCCTCCGGACCGCCTCCTCCTCCCGGCAAAGTTCCATATAGGCGCGCTTCGCCTCCGCCAATCCAACATACTCTCCCGTTGTAGGGGGCCTGCCCCTTTTCCTCACAACAGGAGGCTCCATCCGACACGAGTACGAGGTGTCCGAATAACACTCCTCGTCGTCGGAATCCATTCCAAGCGACCAGCGACCAGCGCTGCCCGCCGCTAAATCCTTCACGAGGCCGGCCAGCGGCCTCGCAGGATTCCCCCCAGCCCCAGAGGAACCAGTAGCCTTAAACGCCGTGGCCTGGCCCTCCACCACGGACGTCCCACGGTTGCCGGATGACGACGCAGCCGGGCCCGCTTGACCACCCGAAACTGCGCCGGTACTGGAGGTTCCGAGTCCTCCTGCACCGTAACTTTTCTTCCCTTTATGTCGTATGTCCATAATTGTCTTTTAAAATCCTCCCCTAACGTGCCCGTGTCGTCAACAAGAAGTCCCGTCCAGCACCGCTTCCGCCTTCTCACCTCTCAACTCCGGGCCTTACCGGCAAGGGAGGCCCTGCCAGGATCCGAAGATCCCGCCGGCATCGCCCCGGAGCATCACTGAGGCTACCTCAGCTTCCGCGATGCACCCTTTTAGTCGCCTCTTACGACAGGCAGGGTATACCCTGGGTGTATTCTGACCCGCACCCAGACGGGGAGGGGAAACCTAACCTTTTTTTTTTTTTTTTTTTTTTTTTTTTTACGTGGGGAAATCCTCATGGATCCCCCGGGGCTGGGGAACCCCGGGGGTATGCCGGACTCTTACCGGCTAAAACCCCACGGTGACCTACCTCGGCGCTGCTGGGGAGGGCCCGGGAACTCTGGACGAACACGTCCGGTCCCTCCCCGCGCCGGGGCCCCCTATGGTGACTGAGGGGACCCCCTTCCCGTTGGGGGGGTGGTCGACGATACACCCCCCCATCCGGGGTAACGGGCGGTGACCCGGTCACCCGGCCACCGCCCCCGTCCCGGAGGGCGCGTGCAATGGCTGAGGCGATCCCCCAATCGCCCCAGCCGCGCCCCCCGGGCGACCCCCGTGCAAAGACGTGGGGCACGACCCCCACCGGAGTGAGGGTCCTCCCCGCACGGGCGTCGCCGACGCCTCGGGCCAGGCTTGGCCCGGTTTGACTGGGAGCCCCGGGTGCGTCACACCCGATACCGTGGCCCGGCTAACAGCCGGAACCACGGCCCCTGGGGCCTAAGTGCCACCACCGTGGCACGCTGGGTGCGCGGCGGAGGTGGCGAAGTCCCGCTCCCCGAAGGGTTCTTAGGAGCGACCCCCACCCTAAGGCAAGGGTCCCCCCCGTGGAGCGGGGCGGGGCAAACGTACAAGACGCCGACCCCGCAGGCGACGCCGAGCAGGGAGCAGAAGCTCCCTTGAGCGCTCGGCGGCCTCCTTCGCGACCATGACCTCCTCGCAAAAGGAGACCATGGCCTGCCAGACGCTCCCGCTACCGACCATCCGAGACAGGATGACCGGCAGCGAGAGGTCCGGACCCACCTCCGCCGCTAAGGCCCGACGCGGCACCTCCCAGGCAGGACACTCCATGAGAGTGTGCCGCGCCGAGTCCACCGCGGCGCCACAGTGGTGGCACCGCGGGTCCGCCTCGCGACCGATCCGGCACAGGTACCGACCGAAACACCCGTGGTCGGTCAGCACCTGTGTGGCTCGGAACGTCAGTCGTCCGGAGCTACGGCCCACCCATCTGTCTAAGACGGGCAGGACCGCCCCGACGGTCCAATGGTCCCTGACACGGGATAACTCCTCCTTCCACGATGACAATGTGGACCGCCGGGCCTGGAGCCTCAACTCGTCCCTATCTACTTCCTCCCCTGGCGGGTTGGAGTCCTGGCGGGCAAGGCGAAGATGCCTGTAAACATAGGCATCCTCAGCCGCCAGGAACTCCAAAGGTGGAAGACCCGCCAGGGCGGTGGCCGCCTCGTATGACACCGTACGGTACCCCCTGATGACGCGTATTGCGGCGCGTCGCCACTCCCTTCGGAGGAGCGACTTGCTCCTCCGACTTGCCGACAAGGCGTCGGCCCAAATGGGGGCACCGTACAGTGCCACGGACTTTACCACACCGCAGTAGAGGCGGCGCACCCGCTCGTCCGGACCGCCAAGGTTGGGCATGATGCGACTCAAGTGAGTCACTAGGCTACCCAACCTGGCGGCCAGACGAGCGAAGTGCGGGACGAAGCTCCAGGAGCTGTCCAGGTGGACACCAAGATACTTGATGTCGGTGGCCACCTGGACGTCGGACGACCCGATCCTCACCAGGCTATGGGGTGGAGTGCCCCTCCGGCGACCCTCAAACAAGACGATCTCCGTCTTCTGAGGGGACAACTCCAACCCCATGCCCCGGATCCGCGAGGCGACGGCCGCAACTGCGACCTCCGCCCGGCGGATGGTCCTCCCACGGTCCCTGCCGGTGGCTACCACCATGGTGTCGTCGGCGTAGCACGTTAAGTGCACGCCGACCGGCAGGGACACCCGCAGAGCCGCGTCGTACCCCAGATTCCATAACAATGGGCCCAAGACGGACCCCTGGGGTACTCCGCGGCTGATCTGTCGCCTGACAGACCCATCGCGGCCACCGTAGACGATGGCCCTGTCCCGGAGGTAGTCTCCGACCACCATCCGCAGGTAGAGGGGCACCTCGTGACTTTCGAGGGCCCCGCGGATGGCCGCCCAGGAGAGGGAGTTAAAGGCGTTTTTGATATCCAAAGATACCGCCAGTGCTACCCCTCCCCCGGACGTGGCCGAGTCCGAGAGGGACTTGACGCGCTGGATCGCGTCGATGGTCGATCGTCCCTCCCGGAAGCCAAACTGGCACTCGGCCAGGTCGGGTCCATCACGGGACAGGTGCTGGACGAGGCGCTTGTGAACAATACGTTCGAATAACTTCCCCACCTCGTCCAGCAACACGATGGGCCTGTAGGCTGAAGGCGACTCTGCGGGCCTGTTGTCCTTGCGAAGGAGGACCATCCGCCCGGTCTTCCACCGTGGTGGAAGAGTCCCCGTCTGCAGGCAGGCTGTAAACAGCCTGCGCAGACGGGGCCCGAGGACGCTGAGCGCCAAGACCCAGGCGCGGCCGGGGATGCCGTCGGGGCCGGGGGCGGTGTTGCGTGCCCCCATGCGCTTGACAGCCCCGGCCAACTCCTCTTCGGACACCTCCCACTCCTGGGACCATAAGACACGGTCCGGTGGTGGAGCGGGGGCCGACACCTCCCCGTCTGGGAATAGAGTGCCGACCACCCGCTCCAGGAGTGGGGGGTCCATCGTCTCCGTGAGGGGAGGCGCCCATGGACGAAGCTTGTCCATCACCAGACGGTATGGGCGCCCCCATGGGTCCTCACGGAGTGAGTCGAGGAGTCCGTCCCAGGCCTGAGCCTTGGCGCTCCTGATGGCCAGCTGCAGCCGCTTCGTGAGGTCACGATAGTCGGCGTACAGCTGTGCCGTTCTCGCTGCGTCGGAGTTACGCCGACGCCTCGCCCGGGTGTACTGGCGGCGAGCGACTCCACAGTCCTCGCGGAGACGCTGAATCTCAGCGCTCCACCAGTACACCGGGCGGCGGGGCGGATTGGCGCGGACACGTGGCATCGCCACGTCGCAAACTGCCGACATGGCGTCCGCGAACCAATCCGCCTCCTCCGAGACCACCACTGGCCCAGCCGGAACTTCCGGCCAGGCCACTGCGAGAACGGCCGCCATCAGTGCGTCCTCATCCATGCCCTTCAGGGCCCACCTCCGTGGGTGGTGGGCTGCTGGGCGGGTCGGGGGAGGCGTGGAGACATCCATGCGGATGTAGACATGGTCCGACAGTGTCTCCACGTCGTCGACCCTCCACCCCGACACACGGCGCGCGGCCAGGGCGTTAGCGAAAGATAGATCTACTATACTTTCGCCCTGGTACCGCACGCACGTGCTGGCCGAGCCCCGGTTCAACAACCGGAGACCCAGGCCAGCCGCCCAGTCCAGCACCGAGTGGCCCCTCTAGTCCGTCCTCGGGGAGTGCCACGCGAATGCGTGAGCATTGAAGTCCCCGAGGACGAGTACTGGACGAGCTGCGTGCGATGAAACAACGTTCTGCAGCTCGTCCAGTAGGGAGTCGAAACGACTGAGGGACCAACTCGGTGGAGCGTAGACGCCCACCACCACACAACCCGCCCAGTCGACCGCCACGAATCCATGGCCGCGCATAAGTGGCGCTATTGGCCTGATCCGTGACGGAACCGACTGGGCGATCACCAAGGAGTCGTCCAAGTCCCCAACCCAGGACGGGCGTTGGAGAACCCGGTACGGCTCCGCGGCTACGACCAACTCAACCACGCCGCCGCAAAGACTCTGTGACATCAAGTCTTGAGCGGCGACGGCGTGGTTGAGGTTGGTCTGGATGATCTGACCGCGGGGAGGCATGAACTTTAGGCCGTGTCCATGGCCTCCCCCCGGCCAGAGTCATCCAGTGGAGCGGTTTTAGCGCACCGCTCCGCCTCCTCTCCAGTGTCCATCGCAGGAACTCCCACGGTGGAGGGTGATGCGGATGCACCACCCCCAGGGGAAACCTAACCTAACCTTTTTTTTTTTTTTTTTTTTTTTTTTACGTGGGGAAATCCATCATGGATACCCCGGAGCTGGGGAAGCTCCGGGGTTATGCCGGACTCTTACCGGCTAAAACCCCACGGTGGCCATCCCTGCACTACCGGGGAGAGTCTGGGATCTCTTGCGAACAACAACCAGACCCTCCCCGTGCAAGGGCGCCAGAAGGGCGCCCGCTTCCCAAAAGTTGGAGGGCTGAGCCTCCCCTACCCAGCTAAAGACGGCGATGTCGGGGCCACGCCGACAACGCCGACCATCCCGGGCCGCGTGCAATGCATCGGCGAACCCCCATTCGCCGATGCTGCAGCCCCGGCGACCGCCTCGCCTTGAAGTACTCGAGTGGAGCGGTGCTCAAACACTCGGCGAGACGGCCGCCCTCCTCCACCGTAGCTCGGGCCCCGGGTGCGCTACTACCCGTACCGCGGCAACAGATGGTCGGTTGCCGCGGCCCCTGGGGGATGATGTCTCCCGGGAAAGGGAGACATATCGGGGTGAGTCTACTCCTTCGGAGAAGGAGCAGCCCCACCCCGATCAGGCGCAACCGCCTGCCCCTTGGGCACAGAAGTGCCGGCCCTCGAGGGCCCCCCACGCCCGCCCTTTCGGACGGGCGGCTTACAGGCCGAGCTGCCCAAGCGATGCCCGGACGACAGACCCAAGTCCGCGCAGAGCGGACAGTTGGGCGCCGCCGCCGGACACCCGGCCGCCTTGTGGCCTGCAGCGCCACACCGATAGCACAGAGTGCTACGGTCCTCGTCGGCAGTGCACCGCGCCCGCACGTGACCGTGCTGGAGGCAGCGGTAACACTGCAACGGCCGGGGCTTGAGCAGCTCGACCCGAGCTGTTGCCCACCCCACCCGTATCCTGTCCCCTTTCGCGAAGAGCTTCTTCGCGCCCGCAAGTGGGCATCGCGCCCACACGGTGCCCAATGGGCCGGATCGCTGGATGGTTCCAACGACGATCCGGTCCATGGGGCACCCACCCTCCCTTGACAAGGCCGCCTTCACCTCTATGGCGCGGACCGAGTCCTCAAGGCCGACCACCCTCAGCTCAACGAGCTTCATCGGGCGGCCGACCTTGAGGCCCCTCGGTTCCAACACCTCGGTGAGGCGGTAGGCCAGTTGGTCGGCCTTTTCCGCCCTCCCCTCCCCCTCAACCTCTAAGATGAGGGCACCGGTCTTTGCCCTCTTGGGCCTCACGGCCTCGATGCCTAGCTCATCAAGAGCAAAGGCGTTACGCGCCACCAACATAGCGTTGGTGAGCGTCTGGGAGCACCCAGGCGGGACGGTGATGGTCACCGCCTCCGACCTGGGAAGCCTACCCAGACGCACACCAACTTTATTCTTCGCGGGGCCGGAGTCGGCCTTCCCGGCCGACTTCTTCCCCTTCTTCTTCTTCCCCTTGTTCTCCTTCGAGGAGGACGAGGGTGGGACCGGGGCAGAAGTAGGAGTCTTACGACCCACCACCTCCGCCCAGGAGTCCCCACCCCCGGACTGAGCCCGCACAGCAGGCTCAGCCGGAGGAGGGACCTCGGTCACCCCCCTAGTCCCCCTCTTACCCCTTCCCTTTTTCCCGGCTTTCGCCGGGCGAGGGGTGGCCGACGGTGGTTGGTCGGGCTGGGCGGCACGGGGTGTACCCGCGCCGTCCCCCCTAACCTCCCCCAACGTACCACCCCCCAACACCAATCCGGAGGCGGGACCCGCCGCTCCCAGGGTGAGGTTCAACTCCCCCCTGAGAGCGGCGAATCTCGCCTCCATCATCTCTCCCACGCGGGAGATAATCTTCTCC
This sequence comes from Xylocopa violacea, assembly GCA_963969225.1. Taxonomy (NCBI): domain Eukaryota; kingdom Metazoa; phylum Arthropoda; class Insecta; order Hymenoptera; family Apidae; genus Xylocopa; species Xylocopa violacea. Next base: position 421,353 of record CAXAJV010000051.1, read on the forward strand.
ACGTCCACGCCGCCAGCAGCTGGACCCGTACTCGGGGAGGACCTGCCTCCCCGTGCCCCCAAGATAGGAGGAGTTGTCCCCCTGGGAGGCTCCACCTCCATTACGGATTGCTCCCGAGTGGCAGACTCGAGCTGCCTCCTCAGTCTGCCCACCTCACGTTTCAAGTCCTCGAGTTCGGAGGAGAGCCGTTCGTTGGCCTCCTCCAACTCCTGGACCCGCCCATCACGATGCGTCCGCTGGATCGCCTCGAGCCCCGCAAGCCTAAGCGCCTGGGCACTTTCCCGAAGGCGATGAACGAAACGCCCACTCAAGTTCTTGGAGGAACCGGCCACACGCTCGACCTCCTTAGCGTGCTCCAAAATGAGAGCACCGAGGTCGGGCGTCGGCCGGCTCCTCATTTCCTCCCTCACCTCCCGTTCATTCGGGAGAGGCTTAGCAGCCTTACTAGGAGGCGGAGGGGCCCGGGAGGGATCGGATCGCTCCAACTCCCTCCGGACCGCCTCCTCCTCCCGGCAAAGCTCCATGTAGGCTCGCTTAGCCTCCGCCAGCCCGACATACTCCCCGGTTGTTGGGGGCCTGCCCCTCTTCCGTACTACACCGGATGGAGGCTCCAACTGACACGAGAAAGAGGTGTCTGACAACCCCTCCTCGTCGTCAGAGTCCATCCCCAGCGACCAGCGACCAGCGCTGCCCGCCGCTAAATCTTTAACGAGGCCGGCCAGCGGCCTCGCAAAACTCCCCCCAGCCCCAGAGGAACCAGTAGCCTTAGACGCCGTGGCCTGGCCCTCCGCCACGGACGTCCCACGGTTGCCAGATGACGACGCAGCCGGGCCCGCTTGACCACCCGAAACTGCGCCGGTACTGGAGGTTCCGAGGCCTCCTGCACCGTAAGTTTTCTTCCCTTTGTTCCTCAAATCCATAGTTTATATAAGTTTCCTCCCCCAACGTGCCCGAGTCGTTACCGAAAATCCCGTCCCGCACCGCTTCCACCTTCTCACCTCTCAACTCCGGGCCTTACCGGCAAGGGAGGCCCTGCCAGGATCCGAAGATCCCGCCGGCATCGCCCCGGAGCATCACTGAGGCTACCTCAGCTTCCGCGATGCACCCTTTTAGTCGCCTCTTACGACAGGCAGGGTATACCCTGGGTGTATTCTGACCCGCACCCAGACGGGGAACCTAACCTTTTTTTTTTTTTTTTTTTACGTGGGGAAATCCTCATGGATCCCCCGGGGCTGGGGAACCCCGGGGGTATGCCGGACTCTTACCGGCTAAAACCCCACGGTGACCTACCTCGGCGCTGCTGGGGAGGGCCCGGGAACTCTGGACGAACACGTCCGGTCCCTCCCCGCGCCGGGGCCCCCTATGGTGACTGAGGGGACCCCCTTCCCGTTGGGAGGGTGGTCGACGATACACCCCCCCATCCGGGGTAACGGGCGGTGACCCGGTCACCCGGCCACCGCCCCCGTCCCGGAGGGCGCGTGCAATGGCTGAGGCGATCCCCCAATCGCCCCAGCCGCGCCCCCCGGGCGACCCCCGTGCAAAGACGTGGGGCACGACCCCCACCGAGGTGAGGGCCCTCCCCGCACGGGCGTCGCCGACGCCTCGGGCCAGGCTTGGCCCGGTGCGACTGGGAGCCCCGGGTGCGTCACACCCGATACCGTGGCCCGGCTAAGTGCCGGGACCACGGCCCCTGGGGCAAAGGTGCCACCACCGTGGCACGCTAGAAGCGCGGCGGAGGTGGCGAAGTCCCGCTCCCCGAAGGGTTCTTAGGAGTGACCTCCACCAGAAGGTGAAGGTCCCCCCCGTGGAGCGGGGCGGGGCAAACGTACAAGACGCCGACCCCGCAGGCGACGCCGAGCAGGGAGCAGTTGCTCCCTTGAGCGCTCGGCGGCCTCCTTCGCGACCATGACCTCCTCGCAGAAGGAGATCATGGCCTGCCAGACGCTCCCGCTACCGACCATCCGAGACAGGATGGTCGGCAGCGAGAGGTCCGGACCCACCTCCGCCGCTAAGGCCCGACGCGGCACCTCCCAGGCAGGACACTCCATGAGAGTGTGCCGCGCCGAGTCCACCGCGGCGCCACAGTGGTGGCACCGCGGGTCCGCCTCGCGACCGATCCGGCACAGGTACCGACCGAAACACCCGTGGTCGGTCAGCACCTGTGTGGCTCGGAACGTAAGTCGCCCGGAGCTACGGCCCACCCATCTGTCTAAGACGGGCAGGACCGCCCCGACGGTCCAATGGTCTCTATGACGAGACAACTCCTCCTTCCACGTTGTCATAGTGGACCGCCGGGCCTGGAGCCTCAGCTCGTCCCGATTTAACTCCTCCCCTGGCGGGTTGGAGTCCTGGCGGGCAAGGCGAAGATGCCTGTAAACATAGGCATCCTCACCCGCCAGGAGCTCCAGAGGTGGTAAACCCGCCAGGGAGGTGGCCGCCTCGTAGGACACCGTACGGTACCCCCTAATGACGCGTATTGCGGCGCGTCGCCACTCCCTTCGGAGGAGCGTCTTGCTCCTCCGACTTGCCGACAAGGCATCGGCCCAGATGGGGGCACCGTACAGTGCCACTGATCTTATAACACCGCAGTAGAGGCGGCGCACCCGCTCGTCCGGACCACCAAGGTTGGGCATGATGCGACTCAGATGAGTCACGAGGCTACCCAACCTGGTGGCCAGACGAGCGAAATGCGGGACGAAGCTCCAGGAGCTGTCCAGGTGGACACCAAGATACTTGATGTCGGTGGCCACCTGGACATCGGACGACCCGATCCTCACCAGGCTATGGGGTGGAGTGCCCCTCCGGCGACCCTCAAACAAGACGATCTCCGTCTTCTGAGGGGACAACTCCAACCCCATGCCCCGGATCCGCGAGGCGACGGCCGCAACTGCGACCTCCGCACGGCGGATGGTCCTCCCACGGTCCCCGCCGGTGGCTAACACCATGGTGTCGTCGGCGTAACATGTTAGATGCACGCCGACCGGCAGGGACACCCGCAGAGCCGCGTCGTACCCCAGGTTCCACAAGAGTGGGCCCAAGACGGACCCCTGGGGTACTCCACGGTTTATCTGTCGCCTGACAGACCCATCGCGGCCACCGTAAACGATGGCCCTGTCCCGGAGGTAGTCTCCGACCACCATCCGCAGGTAGAGGGGCACCTCGTGACGTTCGAGGGCCCCGCGGATGGCCGCCCAGGAGAGGGAGTTGAAGGCATTCTTGATGTCTAGGGAGACAGCCAGAGCAACCCCTCCCCCGGACGTGGCCGAGTCCGAGAGGGACTTGACGCGATGAATTGCGTCGATGGTGGAACGTCCCTCTCGGAAGCCGAACTGGCACTCGGCCAGGTCGGGTCCATCACGGGACAGGTGCTGGACGAGGCGCTTGTGAACAATACGTTCGAATAACTTCCCCACCTCGTCCAGCAACACGATGGGCCTGTAGGCGGCAGGCGACTCTGCGGGCCTGTTGTCCTTGCGAAGGAGGACCATCCGCCCTGTTTTCCACCTCGGTGGAAGGGTCCCCGTCTGCAAACAGGCTGTGAACAGCCTGCGCAGACGGGGCCCGAGGACGCTGAGCGCCAAGACCCAGGCGCGGCCGGGGATGCCGTCAGGGCCGGGGGCAGTGTTGCGTGCCCCCATGCGTTTGACAGCCCCGGCCAACTCCTCTTCGGACACCTCCCACTCCTAGGACCATAAGACATGGTCCAATGGTGGTGGAGCGGGGGCCGACACCTCCCCGTCTGGGAATAAAGTGCCGACCACCCGCTCCAGGAGTGGGGGGTCCATCGTCTCCGTGAGGGGAGGCGCCCATGGACGTAGTTTGTCCATCACAAGACGGTATGGGCGCCCCCATGGGTCCTCACGGAGTGAATCGAGGAGTCCGTCCCAGGCCTGAGCCTTGGCGCTCCTGATGGCCAGCTGCAGCCGCTTCGTGAGATCACGATACTCGGCATACAGCTGTGCCGTTCTCGCCGCGTCGGAGTTACGCCGACGCCTCGCCCGGGTGTACTGGCGGCGAGCAACTCCGCACTCTTCGCGGAGACGATGAATCTCAGCGCTCCACCAGTACACCGGGCGGCGAGGCGGATTGGCGCGGACACGTGGCATCGCCATATCGCAAACAGCCGACATGGCGTCCGCGAACCAATCCGCCTCCTGTGTAACCTCCACTGGCCCAGCCGGAACTTCCGGCCAGGCCACTGCGAGAACGGCCGCCATCAGTGCGTCCTCATCGATGCCCTTCAGGGCCCACCTCCGTGGGTGGTGGGCTGCTGGGCGGGTCGGGGGAGGCGTGGAGACATCCATGCGGATGTAGACGTGGTCCGACAGTGTCTCCACGTCGTCGACCCTCCACCCCGACACACGGCGCGCGGCCAGGGCATTAGCGAAAGATAAGTCCACGATACTTTCGCCCTGGTACCGCACGCACGTGCTGGCCGAGCCCCGGTTCAGCAACCGGAGACCCAAGCCAGCCGCCCAGTCCAGCACCGAGTGGCCCCTCTGGTCCGTCCTCGGGGAGTGCCACGCGGATGCGTGAGCATTGAAGTCCCCGAGGACGAGTACTGGACGAGCTGCGTGCAATGAAACGACGTTCTGCAGCTCGTCCAGTAGGGAGTCGAAGCGACTGAGGGACCAACTCGGTGGCGCGTAGACGCCCACCACCACACAACCCGCCCAGTCGACCGCCACGAATCCATGGCCGCGCATGACAGGCGCTATTGGCCGGATCCGCGACGGAACCGACTGGGCGATCACCACGGAGTCGTCCAAGTCCCCAACCCAGGACGGGCGTTGGAGAACTCGGTACGGCTCCGCGGCTACGACCAACTCAACCACGCCGCCGCAAAGACTCTGAGCCATCAGGTCCTGAGCGGCGACGGCGTGGTTGAGGTTGGTCTGGATGATCTGACCGCGGGGAGGCATGAACTTTAGGCCGTGTCCATGGCCTCCCCCCGGCCAGAATCATCCTTGGGAGCAGGTGTAACTGCCCGCTCCGCCTCCTCTCCAGTGTCCATCACTGCAGCTCCCACGGTGGAGGGTGATGCGGATGCACCACCCCCGCTGGAACCTCCCACGGTGGAGGGTGATGCCGGTGCACCACCCCCGCCGGAACCTCCCACGTTGGAGGGTGATGCAGCCGCACCACCCCCTTGATGGACACTGGAGAGTTGGATCTTCTTCTTCTTCTCCGCTGCTCCTCCCTTCTTGGCTGGGCGGGCCTTGGGTGGGGAGCATGATTTGCTCCCCATACGATGGTCGGCGGGCCACCCGGCTTCCTTGCACAATGTACAAACCGGGGCGGCCGCCGTACATAGGCCCGCCCTATGACCGGTTTCGCCGCACCTATAACATAGGTGCGACCGGTCCACCTCCGCAGTACACCGCTGCTGTACATGGCCAAGCTGCCAGCAGCGGTAGCACTGCTCAGGGCGGGGCTTCAACACTTCCACTCTAGCGAGTATCCACCCCACCCTGATTCGACCTGCAGCGACCACCTTCTTGGCCGCTGCCAGGGGACACTGCACCCAGAGGGTGCCGAGTCCACCACGTGAGGACCTTATCTCCCCGGTCCTCACGTCCCCTGTTTGGCATCCGCCAACACCGGCAATTGCTTCGGCCACCTCTGCCGGTGTGGCCGACTCGTCCAGGCCAAAGACCCGGAGGTCGGTCTTCTTTATCGGCCTGGTGACGGTTACTTCGCCACCAGCTAGCGCCTCCCGCAACTTTTCTGCCAAGGCAGATGCCTTGGCCTCCTTCTCCGGGCCCGCGACTTCAAGCATCAGGCCTCCTGTCCTGGCCTTTTTGGGGCGGACACTGTCCACCCCAACGTCCGACAGCTTGACCCTCTGCCTGGCAGCAGTCATAATGTCCTTATATGTGGACTTGCTGCCCGGCTGGAGGGTAAGGACTACCGCTGCCGTCCGCGGTAGCCGTCCCAGCTTGGGTTTCTGTACCCTCTTTTGGGCCTTCGGTAGTGGGGCAGGGGCCGACTGGGCCTTTTTGGCAGCCCTCTGGGCCTTTCTACCCACCACCTGGGCCCATGATCCCTCAGTGGCAGTGGCACCTGCGGAAGTTGAGGGTACCACCGCTTTCTTCAGTGCCTCCTGGCGCGCCTTCGCCAGTCTTGTGGCGGCCCCGGATGTGGTCGCCTTATTCTGCGTGGGTTGGGGTTGGACCGGAGTGGGGTCTTTCCCTTTCCCGCTCTTCTTCTTGTTCTTCTTTTTCTTTTTCCTCGCCTTCATATCTCCGGTGGCTTGTGGTAAGTCATCCGGGGAGGCTTCCTCTTTCCCCTTTACTGGGAGGAGTTCCTTGCGGAACTCCTCTAACTTCCTATTAACGAGGTCCGCAATTTCACAGACCAAGTCGGACCCCGTCGTCCCCTTCGGTGCCGGGACACCAGTTTCGGGGCAGGCTACCCCCGAATCCCTCCTTGGCGAGACTGATGTAGGTCTCGCGCGGCTCGCGATCTCCAAGTCCGCCATTCTAGTCACTGGCGGGCTTGGAGATCGCCTCTCCAACACTAATATTCGCTCCTGCAGGCGCTTATTCTCTGCCTGCAGGGTTTTCAGTTGCTCTTTCAACGCCGAGATGTCTTGCACTGGCTGTGGTTCTGCGGGTCTCACTACTCGTTGAGCAAGCTCCATCGTCACCGCTCTGACGGCTCTTGCTCCGACACGAATGTCACGCTGGATCGTGCCTTTTAGGTTTTTTGATTTGGCCGCCGCCAACTCAATTTTATCAGCCTCTTCTAGGGCCCACGCTCCCAAGTCCTCCAGCGGCTTCCTCTTCGCCTGCTCGACGAAGGTCTCCATATCGGGCACCGGATTGCCCGACTTCCCGGGTGGGGGGATACACCCTGTACCCCTCCTAATCTCTTCTTCGAGCTCCACCATCTCGATTTCCCGTTGAGCCTCCACATAGGCCCTCTTGGCTTCAGCGAGCCCCACGTAGTCCCCAGTTGTTGGGGGTCGTCCTCTCTTCTTGGACTTCGGACACGCCCGTTCTCTAAGTGAAGAGAAATTGGATCTCACTGATCCCACGGACGTGTCCGAGTCGTAGGAGGCGTCACCTGACTCCTCCTGGGCGCCTTTATCCAGTATTCTGCCCCTCAGCTGGAGCTTTTCCAGCACCACCTGCCCTTGTGTGGCAGTGAGTACCGTGTCTGAGACGATGTTGGGTCTCGGACCGCCGACCTTTCGGACCCCACTGGTCCCCGCCTTCTCTTCTTCACAAACCCCCCCAATCCCCGGTTTTTTAAAAGGTGAACAATTTTCCATAATGTTCCCACGAGAAGGGTCGGAAGTAAGGTCACCCCTGGCAGAGCCGCCATGCCAGGGGAAGGCAGATACACCCGGGGGGCGCCAGTATCCCCGGGGTTGGTCGCTCGAGACCGGTGCACCCACCGGCCACGCCCAGCCGCGAGGACTGGACGTGCCCCCTCGCCGCGTACCGCAGCCTGAGGCTAGGGACTTTTTATAGAGGTTTATCCCCTCGCGGGCCGGCCAATGAAGGCAAGCCCCCCGCTCCGGCGAAACATGACCACCGGTTTACGGTATTACGACAGGGGTCACACCACCCCTGCCGAGCTATGGGATCCCGGGGACGCAACTCCCCGTATCACGACCAGAACTGGCCGTGACCCCTGGGATGGAGGCCCGCATCCACCGTTTTCACCCCTCCGCTCCGAGCCTTACCGGCAAGGGAGGCCCCGCCAGGATCCGAAGATCCCACCGGCATCGCCTCGGAGCATCACGGAGGCTACTTGGTATCAACGGAACCCCCGAAAGCCAGAGCCCCGTTAGTCACCGGATGACTCCGGTGTCCAGGTTCCACCACGAGGAGGTGGGGATGGCACATGTTGTTGCAGCTGCAACAACTTCTAGAACCCAACCTAACCTAACCTTTTTTTTTTTTTTTTTTTTTTACGTGGGGAAATCCATCATGGATACCCCGGAGCTGGGGAAGCTCCGGGGTTATGCCGGACTCTTACCGGCTAAAACCCCACGGTGGCCATCCCTGCACTACCGGGGAGGGTCTGGGATCTCTTGCGAACAACAACCAGACCCTCCCCGTGCAAGGGCGCCAGAAGGGCGCCCGCTTCCCAAAAGTTGGAGGGCTGAGCCTCCCCTACCCAGCTAAAGACGGCGATGTCGGGGCCACGCCGACATCGCCGACCGTCCCGGGCCGCGTGCAATGCATCGGCGAACCCCCATTCGCCGATGCTGCAGCCCCGGCGATCGCCTCGCCTTGAAGTACTCGAGTGGAGCGGTGCTCAAACACTCGGCGAGACGGCCGCCCTCCTCCACCGTAGCTCGGGCCCCGGGTGCGCTACTACCCGTACCGCGGCAACAGGTGTTCGGTTGCCGCGGCCCCTGGGGGATGATGTCTCCCGGGAGAGGGAGACATATCGGGGCAGGTCTACTCCTTCGGAGAAGGAGCAGCCCCACCCCGATCAGGCGCAACCGCCTGCCCCTTGGGCACCTTAGTGCCTGCCCTAGAGGGCTCCCCACGCCCGCCCTTTCGGACGGGCGGCTTACAGGCCGAGCTGCCCAAGCGATGCCCGGACGGCAGACCCAAGTCCGCGCAGAGCGGACAGTTGGGCGCCGCCGCCGGACACCCGGCCGCCTTGTGGCCTGCAGCGCCACACCGATAGCACAAAGTGCTACGGTCCTCGTCGGCAGTGCACCGCGCCCGCACGTGACCGTGCTGGAGGCAGCGGTAACACTGCAACGGCCGGGGCTTGAGCAGCTCGACCCGAGCTGTAGCCCACCCTACCCTTATGCGATCCCCCTTGGCGAAGAGCTTCTTAGCCCCAGCCAATGGGCATCGCGCCCACACGGTGCCCAATGGGCCGGATCGCCGGATGGTACCGACCACGATCCGGTCCATGGGGCACCCACCCTCCCTCGATAGAGCCGCCTTTACTTCTATCGCCCGGACGGAGTCCTCAAGCCCGACCACCCTCAGCTCAACGAGCTTCATTGGGCGGCCGACCTTGAGGCCCTTCGGCTCCAACACCTCCGTGAGTCGATAGGCTAGCTGGTCAGCCTTCTCCTCCCTCCCCTCGCCCTCTATCTCCAGGATAAGAGCCCCGGTCTTGGCCCTCTTGGGCCTGACCGCCTCGATGCCCAGCTCATCGAGAGCAAAGGCATTACGCGCCGCCAACATCGCGTTTGTCAGCGTCTGGGTGCACCCAGGCGGGACGGTGATAGTCACCGCCTCCGACCTGGGAAGCTTGCCCAGACGCACAACCCCCTTCTTTTTATCGGGGACGGAGCCAGCCTTTGCGGCCGACTTCTTCCCCTTAGCCGTCTTCTTCTTCGAGGAGGCCGAGGGTGCGACCGGGGCAGACGTGGAAGCCTTGCGGCCCACCACCTCCGCCCAGGAGTCCCCACCCCCGGACTGAGCCTGCACAGCAGACCCAGCCGAGGGAGGGACAGCAGACACCACCCCCTTCCCCCTCTTAGCCCGTCCCTTTTTCCCGGCTTTCGCCGGGCGAGTGGTGGCCGACGATGATTGGTCGGGTTGGGCAGCGCGGGGAGTCCCCCCGCTGTCCCCCCTAACCTCCACCAAAGAACCACCCCCCAACTCCAATCCGGAGGCGGGACCCGCCGCTCCCAGGGTGAGGTTCAACTCACCCCTGAGAGCGGCGAATCTCGCCTCCATCATATCTCCCACACGGGAGATAATCTCCTCTACGTCCACGCCGCCAGCGGCTGGACCCGTACTCGGGGAGGACCTGCCTCCCCGTACCCCCGTGATAGGAGGAGATGTCCCCCTCGAAGGCTCCACGTCCATTCGGGATTGCTCCCGAGTGGAAGACTCGAGTTGCCTCTTAAGTCTTGCCACCTCCCTCCTTAGATCTTCGAGTTCGGAGGAGAGCCTACCATTGGCTTCCTCCAACTCTTTTACTCTCCCGTCCCTTTGTGTGCGCAGGATTGCCTCAAGTCCGGCTAACCTGAGGGCCTGCGCACTCTCCCGCAGGCGGTGAACAAACCTGCCGCTTAGGTTCTTCGAGGAGCCGGCCACGCGCTCGACCTCCTCCGAGTGCTCCAAGATAAGAGCACCGAGGTCGGGCGTCGGCCGGTGCCTCATTTGCTCCCGCACCTCCCTCTCATCGGGCAGCGGTTTAGCGCTCTTACTAGGAGGCGGAGGGGCCCGGGAGGGGTCGGATCGCTCCAACTCCCTCCGGACCGCCTCCTCCTCCCGGCAGAGCTCCATGTAAGCCCGCTTCGCCTCAGCGAGCCCGACGTACTCCCCTGTAGTAGGGGGCCTGCCCCTCTTTCTCACCACCGGTGGCTCCAACCGACACGAGAAGGAGGTATCGGAATACCCCTCCTCGTCGTCGGAGTCCATCCCGCCCAAGGACCAGCGACCAGCGCTGCCCGCCGCGAGATCCCTTACGTGGCCGACCAGCGGCCGCGAAGAAGTCCCCCCAACCCCAGAGGTGCCAGTAGCACTAGACGCCGTGGCCTGGCCCTCCACCACGGACGTCCCACGGTTGCCGGATGACGACGCAGCCGGGCCCGCTTGACCACCCGAAACTGCGCCGGTACTGGAGGTTCCGAGGCCTCCTGCACCGTAAGTTTTCTTTCCCTTGGGTCGTAAGTCCATAATTGTAGTAAATAAATCCACCCCTAACGTGCCCGTGTCGTCAACAAAAAGTCCCGTCCAGCACCGCTTCCACCTTCTCACCCCTCAACTCCGGGCCTTACCGGCAAGGGAGGCCCTGCCAGGATCCGAAGATCCCGCCGGCATCGCCCCGGAGCATCACTGAGGCTACCTCAGCTTCCGCGATGCACCCTTTTAGTCGCCTCTTACGACAGGCAGGGTATACCCTGGGTGTATTCTGACCCGCACCCAGACGGGGAGCATTGTTAACCTAACCTAACCTTTTTTTTTTTTTTTTTTTTTTTTTTTTTTTTTTACGTGGGGAAATCCTCATGGATCCCCCGGGGCTGGGGAACCCCGGGGGTATGCCGGACTCTTACCGGCTAAAACCCCACGGTGACCTACCTCGGCGCTGCTGGGGAGGGCCCGGGAACTCTGGACGAACACGTCCGGTCCCTCCCCGCGCCGGGGCCCCCTATGGTGACTGAGGGGACCCCCTTCCCGTTGGGAGGGTGGTCGACGATACACCCCACCATCCGGGGTAACGGGCGGTGACCCGGTCACCCGGCCACCGCCCCCGTCCCGGAGGGCGCGTGCAATGGCTGAGGCGATCCCCCAATCGCCCCAGCCGCGCCCCCCGGGCGACCCCCGTGCAAAGACGTGGGGCACGACCCCCACCGGAGTGAGGGTCCTCCCCGCACGGGCGTCGCCGACGCCTCGGGCCAGGCTTGGCCCGGTTCGACTGGGAGCCCCGGGTGCGTCACACCCGATACCGTGGCCCGGCTAGGTGCCGGAACCACGGCCCCTGGGGCAAAGGTGCCACCACCGTGGCACGCTAGAAGCGCGGCGGAGGTGGCGAAGTCCCGCTCCCCGAAGGGTTCTTAGGAGTGACCTCCACCAGAAGGTGAAGGTCCCCCCCGTGGAGCGGGGCGGGGCAAACGTACAAGACGCCGACCCCGCAGGCGACGCCGAGCAGGGAGCAGTTGCTCCCTTGAGCGCTCGGCGGCCTCCTTCGCGACCATGACCTCCTCGCAGAAGGAGATCATGGCCTGCCAGACGCTCCCGCTACCGACCATCCGAGACAGGATGGTCGGCAGCGAGAGGTCCGGACCCACCTCCGCCGCTAAGGCCCGACGCGGCACCTCCCAGGCAGGACACTCCATGAGAGTGTGCCGCGCCGAGTCCACCGCGGCGCCACAGTGGTGGCACCGCGGGTCCGCCTCGCGACCGATCCGGCACAGGTACCGACCGAAACACCCGTGGTCGGTCAGCACCTGTGTGGCTCGGAACGTAAGTCGCCCGGAGCTACGGCCCACCCATCTGTCTAAGACGGGCAGGACCGCCCCGACGGTCCAATGGTCTCTATGACGAGACAACTCCTCCTTCCACGTTGTCATAGTGGACCGCCGGGCCTGGAGCCTCAGCTCGTCCCGATTTAACTCCTCCCCTGGCGGGTTGGAGTCCTGGCGGGCAAGGCGAAGATGCCTGTAAACATAGGCATCCTCACCCGCCAGGAGCTCCAGAGGTGGTAAACCCGCCAGGGAGGTGGCCGCCTCGTAGGACACCGTACGGTACCCCCTTATGACGCGAATGGCAGCGCGTCGCCACTCCCGCCGGAGGAGCGTCTTGCTCCCCCGGCTGGCCGCTAAGGCGTCGGCCCAGATGGGGGCACCGTACAGTGCCACGGACTTTACCACATCGCAGTAGAGGCGGCGCACCCGCTCGTCCGGACCACCAAGGTTGGGCATAATGCGACTCAAGTGAGTCACTAGGCTACCCAACCTGGCGGCCAGACGAGCGAAGTGCGGGACGAAGCTCCAGGAGCTGTCCAGGTGGACACCAAGATACTTGATGTCGGTGGCCACCTGGACGTCGGACGACCCGATCCTCACCAGGCTATGGGGTGGAGTGCCCCTCCGGCGACCCTCAAACAAGACGATCTCCGTCTTCTGAGGGGACAACTCCAACCCCATGCCCCGGATCCGCGAGGCGACGGCCGCAACTGCGACCTCCGCTCGGCGGATGGTCCTCCCACGGTCCCTGCCGGTGGCTAACACCATGGTGTCATCGGCGTAACACGTTAAGTGCACGCCGACCGGCAGGGACACCCGCAGAGCCGCGTCGTACCCCAGGTTCCACAGTAGCGGGCCCAAGACGGACCCCTGGGGTACTCCACGGTTGATCTGCCGCCTGACAGACCCATCGCGGCCACCGTAGACGATGGCCCTGTCCCGGAGGTAGTCTCCGACCACCATCCGCAGGTAGAGGGGCACCTCGTGAATTTCGAGGGCCCCGCGGATGGCCGCCCAGGAGAGGGAGTTAAAGGCGTTTTTAATGTCTAGCGAGACCGCCAATGCAACCCCTCCCCCGGACGTGGCCGAGTCCGAGAGGGACTTGACGCGATGAATTGCGTCGATGGTCGAACGTCCCTCCCGGAAGCCAAACTGGCACTCGGCCAGGTCGGGTCCATCACGGGACAGGTGCTGGACGAGGCGCTTGTGAACAATGCGTTCGAATAACTTCCCCACCTCGTCCAGCAACACGATGGGCCTGTAGGCAGAAGGCGACTCTGCGGGCCTGTTGTCCTTGCGTAGGAGGACCATCCGCCCTGTCTTCCACCGTGGTGGAAGGGTCCCCGTCTGCAAACAGGCTGTAAACAGCCTGCGCAGACGGGGCCCGAGGACGCTGAGCGCCAAGACCCAGGCGCGGCCGGGGATGCCGTCAGGGCCGGGGGCGGTGTTGCGTGCCCCCATGCGTTTGACAGCCCCGGCCAACTCCTCTTCGGACACCTCCCACTCCTGGGACCATAAGAAACGGTCCCGTGGTGGAGCGGGGGCCGGCACCTCCCCGTCTGGGAACAAAGTGCCGACCACCCGCTCCAGGAGTGGGGGGTCCATCGTCTCCGTGAGGGGAGGCGCCCACGGACGAAGCTTGTCCATCACAAGACGGTATGGGCGCCCCCATGGGTCCTCACGGAGTGTGTCGAGGAGTCCGTCCCAGGCCTGAGCCTTGGCGCTCCTGATGGCCAGCTGCAGCCGCTTCGTGAGTTCACGATAGTCGGCATACAGCTGTGCCGTTCTCGCCGCGTCGGAGTTTCGCCGACGCCTCGCCCGGGTGTACTGGCGGCGAGCGACTCCGCAGTCCTCGCGGAGACGCTGAATCTCAGCGCTCCACCAGTACACCGGGCGGCGGGGCGGATTGGCGCGGACTCGTGGCATCGCCACGTCGCAAATTGCCGACATGGCGTCCGCGAACCAATCCGCCTCCTGTGACACCTCCACTGGCCCAGCCGGAACTTCCGGCCAGGCCACTGCGAGAACGGCCGCCATCAGTGCGTCCTCATCCATGCCCTTCAGGGCCCACCTCCGTGGGTGGTGGGCTGCTGGGCGGGTCGGGGGAGGCGTGGAGACATCCATGCGTATATAGACATGGTCTGACAGTGTCTCCACGTCGTCGACCCTCCACCCCGACACACGGCGCGCGGCCAGGGCGTTAGCGAACGATAGATCCACTATACTTTCGCCCTGGTACCGCACGCACGTGAACCTAACCTAACCTAACCTTTTTTTTTTTTTTTTTTTTTTTTTTTTTTTTTTTTTTTTTTTTTTTTTACGTGGGGAAATCCTCATGGATCCCCCGGGGCTGGGGAACCCCGGGGGTATGCCGGACTCTTACCGGCTAAAACCCCACGGTGACCTACCTCGGCGCTGCTGGGGAGGGCCCGGGAACTCTGGACGAACGCGTCCGGTCCCTCCCCGCGCCGGGGCCCCCTATGGTGACTGAGGGGACCCCCTTCCCGTTGGGAGGGTGGTCGACGATACACCCCCCCATCCGGGGAAAACGGGCGGTGACCCGGTCACCCGGCCACCGCCCCCGTCCCGGAGGGCGCGTGCAATGGCTGAGGCGATCCCCCAATCGCCCCAGCCGCGCCCCCCGGGCGACCCCCGTGCAAAGACGTGGGGCACGACCCCCACCGGAGTGAGGGTCCTCCCCGCACGGGCGTCGCCGACGCCTCGGTCCAGGCTTGGCCCGGTTCGACTGGGAGCCCCGGGTGCGTCACACCCGATACCGTGGCCCGGCTAAGTGCCGGGACCACGGCCCCTGGGGCCTAAGTGCCACCACCGTGGCACGCTGGTGCGCGGCGGAGGTGGCGAAGTCCCGCTCCCCGAAGGGTTCTTAGGAGCGACCCCCACCCGAAGGTGAGAGTCCCCCCCGTGGAGCGGGGCGGGGCAAACGTGCAAGACGCCGACCCCGCAGGCGACGCCGAGCAGGGAGCAGAAGCTCCCTTGAGCGCTCGGCGGCCTCCTTCGCGACCATGACCTCCTCGCAAAAGGAGATCATGGCCTGCCAGACGCTCCCGCTACCGACCATCCGAGACAGGATGACCGGCAGCGAGAGGTCCGGACCCACCTCCGCCGCTAAGGCCCGACGCGGCACCTCCCAGGCAGGACACTCCATGAGAGTGTGCCGCGCCGAGTCCACCGCGGCGCCACAGTGGTGGCACCGCGGGTCCGCCTCGCGACCGATCCGGCACAGGTACCGACCGAAACACCCGTGGTCGGTCAGCACCTGTGTGGCTCGGAACGTGAGTCGCCCGGAGCTACGGCCCACCCATCTATCTAAGACGGGCAGGACCGCCCCGACGGTCCAATGGTCCCTGTGACGGGATAACTCCTGCTTCCACGATGACATTGTGGACCGCCGGGCCTGGAGCCTCAGCTCGTCCCTGTCCTCCCCTGGCGGGTTGGAGTCCTGGCGGGCAAGGCGAAGATGCCTATAGACATAGGCATCCTCAGCCGCCAGGAGCTCCAGAGGTGGTAAACCCGCCAGGGCGGTGGCCGCCTCGTAGGACACCGTACGGTACCCCCTAATGACGCGTATTGCGGCGCGTCGCCACTCCCTTCGGAGGAGCGTCTTGCTCCTCCGACTTGCCGACAAGGCGTCGGCCCAGATGGGGGCACCGTACAGTGCCACTGATCTTATCACACCGCAGTAGAGGCGGCGCACCCGCTCGTCCGGACCACCAAGGTTGGGCATGATGCGACTCAAGTGAGTCACTAGGCTACCCAACCTGGCGGCCAGACGAGCGAAGTGCGGGACGAAGCTCCAGGAGCTGTCCAGGTAGACACCAAGATACTTGATGTCGGTGCCCACCTGGACGTCGGACGACCCGATCCTCACCAGGCTATGGGGTGGAGTGCCCCTCTTGTGACCCTCGAACAAGACGATCTCCGTCTTCTGAGGGGACAGCTCCAACCCCATGCCCCGGATCCGCGAGGCGACGGCCGCAACTGCGACCTCCGCTCGGCGGATGGTCCTCCCACGGTCCCTGCCGGTGGCCAACACCATAGTGTCATCGGCGTAACACGTTAAGTGTACGCCGACCGGCAGGGACACCCGCAGAGCCGCGTCGTACCCCAGGTTCCACAAGAGTGGGCCCAAGACGGACCCCTGGGGTACTCCACGGTTGATCTGTCGCCTGACAGACCCATCGCGGCCACCGTAAGCGATGGCCCTGTCCCGGAGGTAGTCTCCGACCACCATCCGCAGGTAGAGGGGCACCTCGTGACGTTCGAGGGCCCCGCGGATGGCCGCCCAGGAGAGGGAGTTAAAGGCGTTCTTGATGTCAAGCGACACCGCCAGTGCAACCCCTCCCCCGGACGTGGCCGAGTCCGAGAGGGACTTGACGCGCTGGATCGCGTCGATGGTCGATCGTCCCTCCCGGAAGCCGAACTGGCACTCGGCCAGGTCGGGTCCATCACGGGACAGGTGCTGGACGAGGCGCTTGTGAACAATGCGTTCGAATAGCTTCCCCACCTCGTCCAGCAACACGATGGGCCTGTAGGCTGCAGGCGACTCTGCGGGCCTGTTGTCCTTGCGAAGGAGGACCATCCGCCCGGTCTTCCACCGTGGTGGAAGGGTCCCCGTCTGCAAACAGGCTGTGAAGAGCCTGCGCAGACGGGGCCCGAGGACGCTGAGCGCCAAGACCCAGGCGCGGCCGGGGATGCCGTCGGGGCCGGGGGCGGTATTACGCGCCCCCATGCGCTTGACAGCCCCGGCCAACTCCTCTTCGGACACCTCCCACTCCTGGGACCATAAGGCACGGTCCGGTGGTGGAGCGGGGGCCGACACCTCCCCGTCTGGGAACAAAGTGCCGACCACCCGCTCCAGGAGTGGGGGGTCCATCGTCTCCGTGAGGGGAGGCGCCCATGGACGAAGTTTGTCCATCACCAGACGGTATGGGCGCCCCCAAGGGTCCTCACGGAGTGAGTCGAGGAGTCCGTCCCAGGCCTGAGCCTTGGCGCTCCTGATGGCCAGCTGCAGCCGCTTCGTGAGTTCACGATAGTCGGCATACAGCTGCGCCGTTCTCGCCGCGTCGGAGTTACGCCGACGCCTCGCCCGGGTGTACTGGCGGCGAGCGACACCGCAGTCTTCGCGGAGCCGCTGAATCTCAGCGCTCCACCAGTACACCGGGCGGCGGGGCGGATTGGCGCGGACTCGTGGCATCGCCACGTCGCAAACAGCCGACATGGCGTCCGCGAACCAATCCGCCTCCTGTGACACCTCCACTGGCCCAGCCGGAACTTCCGGCCAGGCCACTGCGAGAACGGCCGCCATCAGTGCGTCCTCATCCATGCCCTTCAGGGCCCACCTCCGTGGGTGGTGGGCTGCTGGGCGGGTCGGGGGAGGCGTGGAGACATCCATACGTATGTAGACATGGTCTGACAGCGTCTCCACGTCGTCGACCCTCCACCCCGACACACGGCGCGCGGCCAGGGCATTGGCGAAAGACAAGTCCACTATGCTTTCGCCCTGGTACCGCACGCACGTGCTGGCCGAGCCCCGGTTCAGCAACCGGAGACCCAGGCCAGCCGCCCAGTCCAGCACCGAGTGGCCCCTCTGGTCCGTCCTCGGGGAGTGCCACGCGGATGCGTGAGCATTGAAGTCCCCGAGGACGAGTACTGGACGAGCTGCGTGCAATGAAACAACGTTCTGCAGCTCGTCCAGTAGGGAGTCGAAACGACTGAGGGACCAACTCGGGGGCGCGTAGACGCCCACCACCACACAACCCGCCCAGTCGACCGCCACGAATCCATGGCCGCGCATGACTGGCGCTATTGGCCGGATCCGTGACGGAACCGACTGGGCGATCACCACGGAGTCGTCCAAGTCCCCAACCCAGGACGGGCGCTGGAGAACTCGGTACGGCTCCGCGGCTACGACCAACTCAACCACGCCGCCGCAAAGACTTTGAGCCATCAAGTCTTGGGCGGCGACGGCGTGGTTGAGATTGGTCTGGATGATCTGACCGCGGGGAGGCATGAACTTTAGGCCGTGTCCATGGCCTCCCCCCGGCCAGAATCATCCTTGGGAGCGGGTTTGACTGCCCGCTCCGCCTCCTCTCCAGTGTCCATCGCTGGAACTCCCACGGTGGAGGGTGATGCGGGTGCACCACCCCCGCTGGAACCTCCCACGGTGGGGGGTGATGCCGGTGCACCACCCCCGCTGGAACCTCCCACGTTGGAGGGTGATGCAGCCGCACCACCCCCTTGATGGACACCGGAGAGTTGGCTCTTCTTCTTCGCCTGAGTCGCTCCTACCTTCTTGGCTGGGCGGGCCTTCGGTGGGGAGCATGATTTGCTCCCCATGCGATGGTCGGCGGGCCGCCCGGCCTCCTTGCACAAAGTGCAAACCGGGGCGGCCGCCGTACACAGGCCCGCCCTATGACCGGTTTCGCCGCACCTATAACAAAGGTGCGACCGGTCCACCTCCGCAGTGCACCGCTGCTGGACGTGTCCCATCTGCCAGCAGCGGTAGCACTGCTCAGGGCGGGGCTTCAACACTTCCACTCTAGCGAGTATCCACCCCACCCTGATTCGACCAGCAGCGACCACCTTCTTGGCCGCTGCCAGGGGACACTGCACCCAAAGGGTGCCGAGTCCAGCACGTGAGGATTTTATCTCCCCAGTCCTCACGTCCCCTGTTTGGCATCCGCCAACACCGGCAATTGCTTCGGCCACCTCAGCCGGTGTGGCCG
Organism: Xylocopa violacea; assembly: GCA_963969225.1. Classification (NCBI taxonomy): domain Eukaryota; kingdom Metazoa; phylum Arthropoda; class Insecta; order Hymenoptera; family Apidae; genus Xylocopa; species Xylocopa violacea. The sequence goes on from CAXAJV010000051.1 coordinate 440,001, forward strand.
ACTCGTCCAGGCCAAAGACCCGGAGGTCGGTCTTCTTTACCGGCCTGGTGACGGTTACTTCGCCACCGGCTAGCGCCTCCCGCAACTTTTCTGCCAAGGCAGATGCCTTGGCCTCCTTCTCCGGGCCTGCGACTTCAAGCATCAGGCCTCCGGTCCTGGCCTTTTTGGGGCGGACACTGTCCACCCCAACGTCCGACAGCTTGACCCTCTGCCTGGCAGCTGTCATAATGTCCTTATATGTGGACTTGCTGCCAGGCTGGAGGGTAAGGACTACCGCTGCCGTCCGCGGTAGCCGTCCCAGCTTGGGTTTCTGTACCCTTTTTTGGACCTTCGGTGGTGGGGCAGGGGCTGACTGGGCCTTTTTGACTGCCCTCTTGGCCTTTCTGCCCACCACCTGGGCCCATGTTCCCTCGGTGGCGGTGGCATCTGTAGGTTTTGAAGGTGCCACCGCTTTCTTCAGCGCCTCCTGGCGCGCCTCCTCCAATCTTCTGGCGGCCCCAGGTGGGGTCGCCTTATTCTGAGGGGGTTGAGTTTGAGCAGGATTTCTGTCCTTCCCCTTCCCCTTCCCCTTTTTCTTTTTCTTCTTCACTATCTTCTTATCCCCGGTGGCCTGTGTTGGGGTACCAACCGGGGAGGCTTCCTCCTTCCGCTTATATGGGAAGAGTTCTTTCCGGAACTCCTCCAGTTTTTTATTTACGAGGTCCGCAATTTCGGTTACTAGGGTGGACCCCGTCGGCTCCTTGGGTGCCGGGACACCCAATCCAGGGCAATCACCCCCTGGAATCTTCAATGGCGAGGCTGGTGCAGGCCTCGTGCGGCTCGCGATCTCCAAGTCCGCCATCCTTGTAAGTGGCGGACTTGGAGATCGCCTCTCCAACGCCAATATTCTCTCCTGCAGGCGTTTGTTTTGTTCCTGCAGGGCCTCCAGTTGCGCTCTCAGCGCAGCAACTTCCTGTTCTGCCGCTGGTTCGGCTGGCCGCTGTACTCTCTGCGCCAGCTCCAGCGTAACCGCTCTCATTGTACGGGCTCCCACACGTATATCCCGTTGGATAGTGCCCTTCAAGTTTTTAGACTTGGCCGCAGCCAACTCTATTTTGTCGGCCTCCTCCAGGGCCCACGCTCCCAGATCAGCCAGAGGCTTCATTTTCGCCTCCCGGACGAAAATGTCCATGTCCGGCACAGGATTGCCCGACTTGCCGGGCGGTGGAATGCTAGCTGTGCCGGCTCGAATCTCCTCTTCTAGTTCCAGGAGTTCAATTTCCTTTTGGGCTTCCACGTAGGCCCTCTTTGCCTCGGCGAGCCCTACGTACTCCCCAGTTGTTGGGGGTCGCCCTCTCTTTTTTGATTTAGGGCACGCCCTCTCCCGTAGCACGGAGAAGTTGGACCTGACCGATCCAACTGACGTATCGGAGTCGTAGGATGCGTCTCCTGACTCCTCCTGGGCGCCTTTCTCAAGGGCCCGCTTCCTCAGCTGGAGCTTCTCCACCACTACCTGCCCCTGTGAGGCAGAGAGCTTCACGTCCGAGACGATGTTCGGTCTCGGACCTGCGACCTTTCGGGCCCCACTCGGCCCCGCCTTCTCTTCATCGACCCCCCCAATCCCCGGTTTTTTGAAAAAATTTGAACAACTCATAATTGTTCCCACGAGAAGGTCGGAAAGGATGTCACCCCTGGCAGAGCCGCCATACCAGGGGAAGGCATATACACCCGGGGGGCGCCAGTATCCCCGGGGTTGGTCGCTAGAGACCGGTGCACCCACCGGCCACGCCCAGCCGCGAGGACTGGACGTGCCCCCTCGCCGCGTACCGCAGCTTGAGGCTAGGGACTTTTTATAGAGGTTTATCCCCTCGCGGGCCGGCCAATGAAGGCAAGCCCCCCGCTCCGGCGAAACATGACCACCGGTTTACGGTATTACGACAGGGGTCACACCACCCCTGCCGAGCTATGGGATCCCGGGGACGCAACTCCCCGTATCACGACCAGAACTGGCCGTGACCCATGGGATGGAGGCCCGCATCCACCGTTTTCACCCCTCCGCTCCGAGCCTTACCGGCAAGGGAGGCCCCGCCAGGATCCGAAGATCCCACCGGCATCGCCTCGGAGCATCACTGAGGCTACTTGGTATCAACGAAACCCCCGAAAGCCAGAGCCCCGTTAGTCACCGGATGACTCCGGTGTCCAGGTTCCACCACGAGGAGGTGGGGATGGCACATGTTGTTGCAGCTGCAACAACTTCTAGAACCCAACCTTTTTTTTTTTTTTTTTTTTACGTGGGGAAATCCATCATGGATACCCCGGAGCTGGGGAAGCTCCGGGGTTATGCCGGACTCTTACCGGCTAAAACCCCACGGTGGCCATCCCTGCACTACCGGGGAGGGTCTGGGATCTCTTGCGAACAACAACCAGACCCTCCCCGTGCAAGGGCGCCAGAAGGGCGCCCGCTTCCCAAATGTTGGAGGGCTGAGCCTCCCCTACCCAACTAAAGACGGCGATGTCGGGGCCACGCCGACATCGCCGACCATCCCGGGCCGCGTGCAATGCATCGGCGAACCCCCATTCGCCGATGCTGCAGCCCCGGCGACCGCCTCGCCTTGAAGTACTCGAGTGGAGCGGTGCTCAAACACTCGGCGAGACGGCCGCCCTCCACCACCACAGCTCGGGCCCCGGGTGCGCTACTACCCGTACCGCGGCAACAGGTGGTCGGTTGCCGCGGCCCCTGGGGGATGATGTCTCCCGGAAAAGGGAGACATATCGGGGTGAGTCTACTCCTTCGGAGAAGGAGCAGCCCCACCCCGATCAGGCGCAACCGCCTGCCCCTTGGGCACAGAAGTGCCGGCCCTCGAGGGCCCCCCACGCCCGCCCTTTCGGACGGGCGGCTTACAGGCCGAGCTGCCCAAGCGATGCCCGGACGACAGACCCAAGTCCGCGCAGAGCGGACAGTTGGGCGCCGCCGCCGGACACCCGGCCGCCTTGTGGCCTGCAGCGCCACACCGATAGCACAGAGTGCTACGGTCCTCGTCGGCAGTGCACCGCGCCCGCACGTGACCGTGCTGGAGGCAGCGGTAGCACTGCAACGGCCGGGGCTTGAGCAGCTCGACCCGAGCTGTTGCCCACCCCACCCGTATTCTATCCCCTTTGGCGAAGAGTTTCTTCGCGCCCGCAAGTGGGCATCGCGCCCACACGGTGCCCAATGGGCCGGATCGCTGGATGGTTCCAACGACGATCCGGTCCATTGGGCACCCACCCTCCCTCGACAGAGCCGCCTTGACTTCTATAGCCCGGACGGAGTCCTCAAGGCCGACCACCCTCAGCTCAACGAGCTTCATTGGGCGGCCGACCTTGAGGCCCTTCGGCTCTAACACCTCCGACAGGCGGTAGGCGAGTTCATCCGCCTTCCCTGCCCTCCCCTCGCCCTCCACCTCAAGAATGAGGGCTCCAGTTTTCGCCCGCTTGGGCCTCACGGCCTCAATGCCCAGCTCATCAAGAGCGAAGGCATTTCTAGCCACCAACATTGCGTTGGTGAGCGTCTGGGAGCACCCAGGCGGGACGGTGATGGTCACCGCCTCCGACCTGGGAAGCCTACCCAGACGCACACCAACATTCTTCTTCGCGGGGCCGGAGCCGGCCTTCGCGGCCGACTTCATCCCCTTATTTTTCTTCCCCTTAGTCACCTTCGAGGAGGACGAGGGAGGGACCGGGGCAGAAGTGGGAGTCTTACGACCCACCACCTCCGCCCAGGAGTCCCCACCCCCGGACTGGGCCCGCACAGCAGACTCAGCCGAGGGAGGGACATTGATCACCCCCCTATTCCCCCTCTTGCCCCTTCCCTTTTTCCCGGCTTTCGCCGGGCGAGGGGTGGCCGACGGTGGTTGGTCGGGCTGGGCAGCACGGGGAGTACCCGCGCCGTCCCCCCTAACCTCCCCCAACGAACCACCCCCCAACACCAAACCGGAGGCGGGACCCGCCGCTCCCAGGGTGAGGTTCAACTCACCCCTGAGAGCGGCGAATCTCGCCTCCATCATATCTCCCACCCGGGAGATGATACTCTCCACGTCCAAGCCGCCAGCGGCTGGACCCGTACGCGGGGAGGACACGCCTCCGCGTTCCCCCGTGATGGGCGGAGATACGCCCCTCGGAGGCTCCACCTCCATTCGAGATTGCTCCCGAGTGGCAGACTCGAGCTGACGTTTGAGTCTGCCCACCTCCCTCCTTAAATCTTCGAGTTCGGAGGAGAGCCTACCATTGGCTTCCTCCAACTCTTTTACTCTCCCGTCCCTTTGTGTGCGCAGGATTGCCTCAAGTCCGGCTAACCTGAGGGCCTGCGCACTCTCCCGCAGGCGGTGAACAAACCTGCCGCTTAGATTCTTCGAGGAGCCGGCCACGCGCTCGACCTCCTCCGAGTGTTCCAAGATAAGAGCACCGAGGTCGGGCGTCGGCCGGTGCCTCATTTGCTCCCGCACCTCCCTCTCATCGGGCAGCGGTTTCGCGCTCTTACTAGGAGGCGGAGGGGCCCGGGAGGGGTCGGATCGCTCCAACTCCCTCCGGACCGCCTCCTCCTCCCGGCAGAGCTCCATGTACGCCCGCTTCGCCTCAGCGAGCCCGACGTACTCCCCTGTAGTAGGGGGCCTGCCCCTCTTCCTCACCACCGGTGGCTCCAACCGACACGAGAAGGAGGTATCGGAATACCCCTCCTCGTCGTCGGAGTCCATCCCGCCCAAGGACCAGCGACCAGCGCTGCCCGCCGCGAGATCCCTTACGTGGCCGACCAGCGGCCGCGAAGAAGTCCCCCCATCCCCAGAGGTGCCAGTAGCACTAGACGCCGTGGCCTGGCCCTCCACCACGGACGTCCCACGGTTGCCAGATGACGACGCAGCCGGGCCCGCTTGACCACCCGAAACTGCGCCGGTACTGGAGGTTCCGAGGCCTCCTGCACCGTAAGTTTTCTTTCCCTTAGGTCGTAAATCCATATTATTAAATGTAACTCCCTCCCAAACTTGCCGAAGTCGTCACCGAAAAAGCCCGTCCCGCACCGCTTCCACCTTCTCACCTCTCAACTCCGGGCCTTACCGGCAAGGGAGGCCCTGCCAGGATCCGAAGATCCCGCCGGCATCGCCCCGGAGCATCACTGAGGCTACCTCAGCTTCCGCGATGCACCCTTTTAGTCGCCTCTTACGACAGGCAGGGTATACCCTGGGTGTATTCTGACCCGCACCCAGACGGGGGCTAGAACCCAACCTTTTTTTTTTTTTTTTTTTACGTGGGGAAATCCATCATGGATACCCCGGAGCTGGGGAAGCTCCGGGGTTATGCCGGACTCTTACCGGCTAAAACCCCACGGTGGCCATCCCTGCACTACCGGGGAGAGTCTGGGATCTCTTGCGAACAACAACCAGACCCTCCCCGTGCAAGGGCGCCAGAAGGGCGCCCGCTTCCCAAAAGTTGGAGGGCAATGCCTCCCCTACCCAGCTAAAGACGGCGATGTCGGGGCCACGCCAACATCGCCGACCATCCCGGGCCGCGTGCAATGCATCGGCGAACCCCCATTCGCCGATGCTGCAGCCCCGGCGACCGCCTCGCCTTGAAGTACTCGAGTGGAGCGGTGCTCAAACACTCGGCGAGACGGCCGCCCTCCTCCACCGTAGCTCGGGCCCCGGGTGCGCTACTACCCGTACCGCGGCAACAGATGGTCGGTTCCCGCGGCCCCTGGGGGATGATGTCTCCCGGGAAAGGGAGACATATCGGGGCAGGTCTACTCCTTCGAAGAAGGAGCAGCCCCACCCCGATCAGGCGCAACCGCCTGCCCCTTGGGCACCTTAGTGCCTGCCCTAGAGGGCTCCCCACGCCCGCCCTTTCGGACGGGCGGCTTACAGGCCGAGCTGCCCAAGCGGTGCCCGGACGGCAGACCCAAGTCCGCGCAAAGCGGACAGTTGGGCGCCGCCGCCGGACACCCGGCCGCCTTGTGGCCTGCAGCGCCACACCGATAGCACAAAGTGCTACGGTCCTCGTCGGCAGTGCACCGTGCCCGCACGTGACCGTGCTGGAGGCAGCGGTAGCACTGCAACGGCCGGGGCTTGAGCAGCTCGACCCGAGCTGTCGCCCACCCCACCCGTATTCTATCCCCCTTGGCGAAAAGTTTTTTCGCCGCCGCGAGTGGGCACCTAGCCCACACGGTGCCCAATGGGCCGGATCGCTGGATGGTTCCAACCACGATCGGGTCCATTGGACACCCACCCTCCCTCGATAAGGCCGCCTTTACCTCTATCGCCCGGACGGAGTCCTCAAGGCCGACCACCCTCAGCTCTACGAGCTTCATTGGGCGGCCGACCTTGAGGCCCCTAGGCTCCAGCACCTCTGTAAGGCGGTAGGCCAGCTGGTCAGCCTTTTCAGCCCTCCCCTCCCCCTCGATCTCTAAGATCAGAGCCCCAGTTTTCGCCCGCTTGGGCCTCACCGCCTCGATGCCCAGCTCGTCCAGGGCAAAGGCATTTCTCGCCACCAACATTGCGTTGGTGAGCGTCTGGTTGCACCCAGGCGGGACGGTGATAGACACCGCCTCCGACTTGGGTAGCCTGCCCAGACGCACACCAACATTTTTCTTCGCGGGGCCAGAGCCGGCCTTCGCGGCCGACTTCTTCCCCTTACTCTTCCTCTTTTTCGAGGAGGACGAGGGCGGGACCGGGGCAGAAGTGGGAGCCTTACGACCCACCACCTCCGCCCAGGAGTCCCCACCCCCGGACTGGGACCGCACAGCGGACTCAGCCGAGGGAGGGACCTCGGTAACCACCCCTTTCCCCCTCTTACCCCGTCCCTTTTTCCCGGCTTTCGCCGGGCGAGAGGTGGCCGACGGTGGTTGGTCGGGCTGGGCGGCACGGGGAGTACCCGCACCGTCCCCCCTAACCTCCCCCAACGACACACCCCCCAACATCAAACCGGAGGCGGGACCCGCCGCTCCCAGGGTGAGGTTCAACTCACCCCTGAGAGCGGCGAATCTCGCCTCCATCATATCTCCAACACGGGAGATTATAGTCTCCACGTCCACGCCGCCAGCGGCTGGACCCGTACTCGGGGAGGACCTGCCTCCCCGTGCCCCCGTGATAGGTGGGGATGTAGCCCCGGGAGGCTCAACCTCCATGCGGGGTTCTTGCGTGGCAGACTCGAGCTTGCGCTTGAGCCTACCGACTTCCCGCTTGAGGTCCTCAAGTTCGGAGGAGAGCCGTTCGTTAGCCTCCTCCAACTCCTGGACCCTCCCATCCCGATGTGTCCGTTGTATCGCCTCCAGTCCGGCAAGCCTAAGGGCCTTGGCGGACTCCCTGAGGCGATGTACAAATTTGCCGCTCAAATTTTTTGAGGAGCCGGCCACACGCTCGACCTCCTTCGCATGCTCCAAAATGAGAGCACCGAGGTCGGGCGTCGGCCGGCTCCTCATTTCCTCTCGCACCTCCCGCTCATTCGGGAGCGGCTTAGCGCCTTTGCTAGGAGGCGGAGGAGTCCGGGAGGGGTCGGATCGCTCCAACTCCCTCCGGACCGCCTCCTCCTCCCGGCAAAGCTCCATATAGGCGCGCTTCGCCTCCGCCAACCCCACATACTCCCCAGTGGTAGGGGGCCTGCCCCTCTTCCTCACCACAGGAGGCTCCATCCGACACGAGAGGGAGGCATCCGAGTACCCCTCCTCGTCGTCGGAGTCCATCCCGAGCGACCAGCGACCAGCGCTGCCCGCCGCGAGATCCTTAACGTGGCCGACCAGCGGCCTCGAAGTATTCCCCCCATCCCCAGAGGCGCCAGTAGCCCTAGACGCCGTGGCCTGGCCCTCCACCACGGACGTCCCACGGTTGCCGGATGACGACGCAGCCGGGCCCGCTTGACCACCCGAAACTGCGCCGGTACTGGAGGTTCCGAGGCCTCCTGCACCGTAAGTTTTCTTTCCTTTATGCCGAGTATCCATATTTGATAAGTATACACCCCCCTATCGTGCCCGAGTCGTCGCCGAAAAAGCCCGTCCCGCACCGCTTCCACCTTCTCACCTCTCAACTCCGGGCCTTACCGGCAAGGGAGGCCCTGCCAGGATCCGAAGATCCCGCCGGCATCGCCCCGGAGCATCACTGAGGCTACCTCAGCTTCCGCGATGCACCCTTTTAGTCGCCTCTTACGACAGGCAGGGTATACCCTGGGTGTATTCTGACCCGCACCCAGACGGGGAGCTAGAACCCAACCTAACCTAACCTTTTTTTTTTTTTTTTTTTTTACGTGGGGAAATCCATCATGGATACCCCGGAGCTGGGGAAGCTCCGGGGTTATGCCGGACTCTTACCGGCTAAAACCCCACGGTGGCCCTCCCTGCACTACCGGGGAGAGTCTGGGATCTCTTGCGAACAACAACCAGACCCTCCCCGTGCAAGGGCGCCAGAAGGGCGCCCGCTTCCCAAAAGTTGGAGGGCTGAGCCTCCCCTACCCAGCTAAAGACGGCGATGTCGGGGCCACGCCGACATCGCCGACCATCCCGGGCCGCGTGCAATGCATCGGCGAATCCCCATTCACCGATGCTGCAGCCCCGGCGACCGCCTCGCCTTGAAGTACTCGAGTGGAGCGGTGCTCAAACACTCGGCGAGACGGCCGCCCTCCACCACCGTAGCTCGGGCCCCGGGTGCGCTACTACCCGTACCGCGGCAACAGGTGGTCGGTTGCCGCGGCCCCTGGGGGATGATGTCTCCCGGGAAAGGGAGACATATCGGGGTGAGTCTACTCCTTCGGAGAAGGAGCAGCCCCACCCCGATCAGGCGCAACCGCCTGCCCCTTGGGCACCTTAGTGCCTGCCCTAGAGGGCTCCCCACGCCCGCCCTTTCGGACGGGCGGCTTACAGGCCGAGCTGCCCAAGCGGTGCCCGGACGGCAGACCCAAGTCCGCACAGAGCGGACAGTTGGGCGCCGCCGCCGGACACCCGGCCGCCTTGTGGCCTGCAGCGCCACACCGATAGCACAGAGTGCTACGGTCCTCGTCGGCAGTGCACCGCGCCCGCACGTGACCGTGCTGGAGGCAGCGGTAACACTGCAACGGCCGGGGCTTGAGCAGCTCGACCCGAGCTGTCGCCCACCCCACCCGTATTCGATCCCCCTTGGCGAAAAGTTTTTTCGCCCCCGCGAGAGGGCACCTGGCCCACACGGTGCCCAATGGGCCGGATCGCCGGATGGTACCGACCACGATCCGGTCCATGGGGCACCCTCCCTCCCTCGATAAGGCCGCCTTCACCTCGATGGCGCGGACCGAGTCCTCAAGGCCGACCACCCTCAGCTCAACGAGCTTCATTGGGCGGCCGACCTTGAGGCCCTTCGGCTCCAGCACCTCCGTGAGGCGGTAGGCCAGTTCGTCGGCCTTCTCGGCCCTCCCCTCGCCCTCAACCTCTAAGATGAGGGCCCCGGTCTTGGCCCGCTTGGGCCTCACGGCCTCAATGCCCAGCTCATCGAGAGCAAAGGCGTTACGCGCCGCCAACATAGCGTTGGTGAGCGTCTGGGAGCACCCAGGCGGGACGGTGATAGTCACCGCCTCCGACCTGGGAAGCCTACCCAGACGCACACCCCCCTTCTTCTTATCGGGGCCGGAGCCGGCCTTCGCGGCCGACTTCTTCCCCTTACCCTTCTTCTTCTTAGAGGAGGAAGAGGGAGGGACCGGGGCAGAAGTGGGAGTCTTACGACCCACCACCTCCGCCCAGGAGTCCCCACCCCCGGACTGAGTCTGCACAGCAGACCCAGCCGAGGGAGGGACATTGGACACCCCCCTATTCCCCCTCTTACCCCGTCCCTTTTTCCCGACTTTCGCCGGGCGAGGGGTGGCCGACGACGGCGGTTGGTCGGGCTGAGCGGCGCGGGGAGTAGCCGCGCCGTCCCCCCCAACCTCCCCCAACGAACCACCCCCCAACACCAATCCGGAGGCGGGACCCGCCGCTCCCAGGGTGAGGTTCAACTCACCCCTGAGAGCGGCGAATCTCGCCTCCATCATATCTCCCACACGGGAGATAATCTCCTCCACGTCCACACCGCCAGCGGCTGGACCCGTACCCGGGGAGGACCTGCCTCCCCGTGCCCCCGTGATAAGAGGGGATGTTCCCCTCAGAGGCTCAACCTCCATTCGGGATTGCTCCCGACTGGCAGAATCCAGCTGCCTCTTCAGCCTTCCGACCTCCCTCTTGAGGTCCTCCAGTTCGGAGGAGAGCCTTTCATTGGCCTCCTCCAACTCCTGGACACGCCCATCCCGATGGGTCCGCTGAATCGCCTCCAAGCCCGCAAGCCTAAGGGCTTGGGCACTCTCCCTCAGGCGGTGCACGAACCTCCCACTCAAGTTCTTGGAGGAACCGGCCACACGCTCGACCTCCTTAGCGTGCTCCAAGATGAGAGCACCGAGGTCGGGCGTCGGCCGGCTCCTCATTTCTTCCCTCACCTCCCTCTCATTGGGGAGAGGCTTAGCAGCCTTACTAGGAGGCGGAGGGGTCCGGGAGGGATCGGATCGCTCCAACTCCCTCCGGACCGCCTCCTCCTCCCGGCAAAGCTCCATATAGGCCCGCTTAGCCTCCGCCAGCCCAACATATTCTCCCGTTGTTGGGGGCCTGCCCCTCTTCCTCACAACAGGAGGCTCCATCCGACACGAGAAAGAGGCGTCCGAATACCCCTCCTCGTCGTCGGAGTCCATCCCGCCCAAGGACCAGCGACCAGCGCTGCCCGCCGCCAAGTCCTTTACGTGGCCGACCAGCGGCCTAGCAAAAGTACCCCCCTCCCCAGAGGCGCCAGTAGCTCTAGACGCCGTGGCCTGGCCCTCCACCACGGACGTCCCACGGTTGCCGGATGACGACGCAGCCGGGCCCGCTTGACCACCCGAAACTGCGCCGGTACTGGAGGTTCCGAGGCCTCCTGCACCGTAAGTTTTCCTACCCTTGTTGCGTAAATCCATAATTGTGAAAAATAAAGCCACCCCTTACGTGCCGAAGTCGTCAACAGAAGTTCCGCCCCGCACCGCTTCCACCTTCTCACCTCTCAACTCCGGGCCTTACCGGCAAGGGAGGCCCTGCCAGGATCCGAAGATCCCGCCGGCATCGCCCCGGAGCATCACTGAGGCTACCTCAGCTTCCGCGATGCACCCTTTTAGTCGCCTCTTACGACAGGCAGGGTATACCCTGGGTGTATTCTGACCCGCACCCAGACGGGGAAACCTTTTTTTTTTTTTTTTTTTTTTTTACGTGGGGAAATCCATCATGGATACCCCGGAGCTGGGGAAGCTCCGGGGTTATGCCGGACTCTTACCGGCTAAAACCCCACGGTGGCCATCCCTGCACTACCGGGGAGAGTCTGGGATCTCTTGCGAACAACAACCAGACCCTCCCCGTGCAAGGGCGCCAGAAGGGCGCCCGCTTCCCAAAAGTTGGAGGGCTGAGCCTCCCCTACCCAGCTAAAGACGGCGATGTCGGGGCCACGCCGACATCGCCGACCATCCCGGGCCGCGTGCAATGCATCGGCGAACCCCCATTCGCCGATGCTGCAGCCCCGACAACCGCCTCGCCTTGAAGTACTCGAGTGGAGCGGTGCTCAAACACTCGGCGAGACGGCCGCCCTCCGCCACCGTAGCTCGGGCCCCGGGTGCGCTACTACCCGTACCGCGGCAACAGGTGGTCGGTTGCCGCGGCCCCTGGGGGATGATGTCTCCCGGGAAAGGGAGACATATCGGGGTGAGTCTACTCCTTCGTAGAAGGAGCAGCCCCACCCCGATCAGGCGCAACCGCCTGCCCCTTGGGCACAGAAGTGCCGGCCCTCGAGGGCCCCCCACGCCCGCCCTTTCGGACGGGCGGCTTACAGGCCGAGCCGCCCAAGCGGTGCCCGGACGGCAGACCCAAGTCCGCGCAAAGCGGACAATTGGGCGCCGCCGCCGGACACCCGGCCGCCTTGTGGCCTGCAGCGCCACACCGATAGCACAATGTGCTACGGTCCTCGTCGGCAGTGCACCGCGCCCGCACGTGACCGTGCTGGAGGCAGCGGTAGCACTGCAACGGCCGGGGCTTGAGCAGCTCGACCCGAGCTATAGCCCACCCCACCCGTAACCTATCCCCCTTTGCGAAGATCTTCTTCGCGCCCGCAAGTGGGCATCGCGCCCACACGGTGCCCAATGGGCCGGATCGCCGGATGGTACCGACCACGATCCGGTCCATGGGGCACCCACCCTCCCTCGATAGAGCCGCCTTTACTTCTATCGCCCGGACGGAGTCCTCAAGCCCGACCACCCTCAGCTCAACGAGCTTCATTGGGCGGCCGACCTTGAGGCCCTTCGGCTCCAACACCTCCGTGAGTCGATAGGCTAGCTGGTCAGCCTTCTCCTCCCTCCCCTCGCCCTCTATCTCCAGGATAAGAGCCCCGGTCTTGGCCCTCTTGGGCCTGACCGCCTCGATGCCCAGCTCATCGAGAGCAAAGGCGTTACGCGCCGCCAACATCGCGTTTGTCAGCGTCTGGGTGCACCCAGGCGGGACGGTGATAGTCACCGCCTCCGACCTGGGAAGCTTGCCCAGACGCACAACCCCCTTCTTTTTATCGGGGACGGAGCCGGCCTTTGCGGCCGACTTCTTCCCCTTAGCCGTCTTCTTCTTCGAGGAGGCCGAGGGTGCGACCGGGGCAGACGTGGAAGCCTTGCGGCCCACCACCTCCGCCCAGGAGTCCCCACCCCCGGACTGAGCCTGCACAGCAGACCCAGCCGAGGGAGGGACAGCAGACACCACCCCCTTCCCCCTCTTAGCCCGTCCCTTTTTCCCGGCTTTCGCCGGGCGAGTGGTGGCCGACGATGATTGGTCGGGTTGGGCAGCGCGGGGAGTCCCCCCGCTGTCCCCCCTAACCTCCACCAAAGAACCACCCCCCAACTCCAATCCGGAGGCGGGACCCGCCGCTCCCAGGGTGAGGTTCAACTCACCCCTGAGAGCGGCGAATCTCGCCTCCATCATATCTCCCACACGGGAGATAATCTCCTCTACGTCCACGCCGCCAGCGGCTGGACCCGTACTCGGGGAGGACCTGCCTCCCCGTACCCCCGTGATAGGAGGAGATGTCCCCCTCGAAGGCTCCACGTCCATTCGGGATTGCTCCCGAGTGGAAGACTCGAGTTGCCTCTTAAGTCTTGCCACCTCCCTCCTTAGATCTTCGAGTTCGGAGGAGAGCCTACCATTGGCTTCCTCCAACTCTTTTACTCTCCCGTCCCTTTGTGTGCGCAGGATTGCCTCAAGTCCGGCTAACCTGAGGGCCTGCGCACTCTCCCGCAGGCGGTGAACAAACCTGCCGCTTAGGTTCTTCGAGGAGCCGGCCACGCGCTCGACCTCCTCCGAGTGCTCCAAGATAAGAGCACCGAGGTCGGGCGTCGGCCGGTGCCTCATTTGCTCCCGCACCTCCCTCTCATCGGGCAGCGGTTTAGCGCTCTTACTAGGAGGCGGAGGGGCCCGGGAGGGGTCGGATCGCTCCAACTCCCTCCGGACCGCCTCCTCCTCCCGGCAGAGCTCCATGTAAGCCCGCTTCGCCTCAGCGAGCCCGACGTACTCCCCTGTAGTAGGGGGCCTGCCCCTCTTTCTCACCACCGGTGGCTCCAACCGACACGAGAAGGAGGTATCGGAATACCCCTCCTCGTCGTCGGAGTCCATCCCGCCCAAGGACCAGCGACCAGCGCTGCCCGCCGCGAGATCCCTTACGTGGCCGACCAGCGGCCGCGAAGAAGTCCCCCCAACCCCAGAGGTGCCAGTAGCACTAGACGCCGTGGCCTGGCCCTCCACCACGGACGTCCCACGGTTGCCGGATGACGACGCAGCCGGGCCCGCTTGACCACCCGAAACTGCGCCGGTACTGGAGGTTCCGAGGCCTCCTGCACCGTAAGTTTTCTTTCCCTTGGGTCGTAAGTCCATAATTGTAGTAAATAAATCCACCCCTAACGTGCCCGTGTCGTCAACAAAAAGTCCCGTCCAGCACCGCTTCCACCTTCTCACCCCTCAACTCCGGGCCTTACCGGCAAGGGAGGCCCTGCCAGGATCCGAAGATCCCGCCGGCATCGCCCCGGAGCATCACTGAGGCTACCTCAGCTTCCGCGATGCACCCTTTTAGTCGCCTCTTACGACAGGCAGGGTATACCCTGGGTGTATTCTGACCCGCACCCAGACGGGGAAGACGGGGAAACCTAACCTAACCTAACCTTTTTTTTTTTTTTTTTTTTTTTTTACGTGGGGAAATCCTCATGGATCCCCCGGGGCTGGGGAACCCCGGGGGTATGCCGGACTCTTACCGGCTAAAACCCCACGGTGACCTACCTCGGCGCTGCTGGGGAGGGCCCGGGAACTCTGGACGAACACGTCCGGTCCCTCCCCGCGCCGGGGCCCCCTATGGTGACTGAGGGGACCCCCTTCCCGTTGGGAGGGTGGTCGACGATACACCCTCCCATCCGGGGTAACGGGCGGTGACCCGGTCACCCGGCCACCGCCCCCGTCCCGGAGGGCGCGTGCAATGGCTGGGGCGATCCCCCAATCGCCCCAGCCGCGCCCCCCGGGCGACCCCCGTGCAAAGACGTGGGGCACGACCCCCACCGAGGTGAGGGTCCTCCCCGCACGGGCGTCGCCGACGCCTCGGGCCAGGCTTGGCCCGGTTTGACTGGGAGCCCCGGGTGCGTCACACCCGATACCGTGGCCCGGCTAACAGCCGGAACCACGGCCCCTGGGGCCTAAGTGCCACCACCGTGGCACGATGGGGGCGCGGCGGAGGTGGCGAAGTCCCGCTCCCCGAAGGGTTCTTAGGAGCGACCCCCACCCTAAGGCGGGAGTCCCCCCCGTGGAGCGGGGCGGGGCAAACGTACAAGACGCCGACCCCGCAGGCGACGCCGAGCAGGGAGCAGTTGCTCCCTTGAGCGCTCGGCGGCCTCCTTCGCGACCATGACCCCCTCGCAAAAGGAGATCATGGCCTGCCAGACGCTCCCGCTACCGACCATCCGAGACAGGATGGCCGGCAGCGAGAGGTCCGGACCCACCTCCGCCGCTAAGGCCCGACGCGGCACCTCCCAGGCAGGACACTCCATGAGAGTGTGCCGCGCCGAGTCCACCGCGGCGCCACAGTGGTGGCACCGCTGGTCCGCCTCGCGACCGATCCGGCACAGGTACCGACCGAAACACCCGTGGTCGGTCAGCACCTGTGTGGCTCGGAACGTCAGTCGCCCGGAGCTACGGCCCACCCATCTATCTAAGACGGGCAGGACCGCCCCGACGGTCCAGTGGTCCCTGACATGGGACAGAACCTCCTTCCACGATGCCATTGTGGACCGTCGGGCCTGGAGCCTCAACTCGTCCCTGTCTTCCCCTGGCGGGTCGGAGTCCTGGCGGGCAAGGCGAAGATGCCTATAGACATAGGCATCCTCAGCCGCCAGGAACTCCAAAGGTGGTAGACCCGCCAGGGCGGTGGCCGCCTCGTAGGACACCGTACGGTACCCCCTTATGACGCGAATTGCGGCGCGTCGCCATTCCCTCCGGAGGAGCGTCTTGCTCCCCCGGCTGGCCGCTAAGGCGTCGGCCCAGATGGGGGCACCGTACAGTGCCACTGACCTTACCACACCGCAGTAGAGGCGGCGCACCCGCTCGTCCGGACCACCAAGGTTGGGCATAATGCGACTCAGATGAGTCACGAGGCTACCCAACCTGGTGGCCAGACGAGCGAAATGCGGGACGAAGCTCCAGGAGCTGTCCAGGTGGACACCAAGATACTTGATGTCGGTGGCCACCTGGACGTCGGACGACCCGATCCTCACCAGGCTATGGGGTGGAGTGCCCCTCCGGCGACCCTCGAACAAGACGATCTCCGTCTTCTGAGGGGACAACTCCAACCCCATGCCCCGGATCCGCGAGGCGACGGCCGCAACTGCGACCTCCGCACGGCGGATGGTCCTCCCACGGTCCCTGCCGGTGGCTAACACCATAGTGTCATCGGCGTAACACGTTAAGTGTACGCCGACCGGCAGGGACACCCGCAGAGCCGCGTCGTACCCCAGGTTCCATAGTAACGGGCCCAAGACGGACCCCTGGGGTACTCCACGGTTGATCTGCCGCCTGACAGACCCATCGCGGCCACCGTAAACGATGGCCCTGTCCCGGAGGTAGTCTCCGACCACCATCCGCAGGTAGAGGGGCACCTCGTGACTTTCGAGGGCCCCGCGGATGGCCGCCCAGGAGAGGGAGTTAAAGGCATTCTTTATATCCAAAGAAACTGCCAGGGCAACCCCTCCCCCGGACGTGGCCGAGTCCGAGAGGGACTTGACGCGATGAATAGCGTCGATAGTCGAACGTCCCTCCCGGAAGCCGAACTGGCACTCGGCCAGGTCGGGTCCATCACGGGACAGGTGCTGGACGAGGCGCTTGTGAACGATGCGTTCAAGGAGCTTCCCCACCTCGTCCAGCAACACGATGGGCCTGTAGGCGGAAGGCGACTCTGCGGGCCTGTTGTCCTTGCGAAGGAGGACCATCCGCCCTGTTTTCCACCTCGGTGGAAGGGTCCCCGTCTGCAAACAGGTTGTGAACAGCCTGCGCAGACGGGGCCCGAGGACGCTGAGCGCCAAGACCCAGGCGCGGCCGGGGATGCCGTCGGGGCCGGGGGCGGTGTTACGCGCCCCCATGCGTTTGACAGCCCCGGCCAACTCCTCTTCGGACACCTCCCACTCCTGGGACCATAAGACATGGTCCAATGGTGGTGGAGCGGGGGCCGACACCTCCCCGTCTGGGAATAGAGTGCCGACCACCCGCTCCAGGAGTGGGGGGTCCATCGTCTCCGTGAGGGGAGGCGCCCATGGACGAAGCTTGTCCATCACAAGACGGTATGGGCGCCCCCATGGGTCCTCACGGAGTGTGTCGAGGAGTCCGTCCCAGGCCTGAGCCTTGGCGCTCCTGATGGCCAGCTGCAGCCGCTTCGTGAGTTCACGATAGTCGGCGTACAGCTGTGCCGTTCTCGCTGCGTCGGAGTTACGCCGACGCCTCGCCCGGGTGTACTGGCGGCGAGCGACTCCGCAGTCCTCGCGGAGACGCTGAATCTCAGCGCTCCACCAGTACACCGGGCGGCGAGGCGGATTGGCGCGGACACGTGGCATCGCCACGTCGCAAACTGCCGACATGGCGTCCGCGAACCAATCCGCCTCCTCCGAGACCTCCACTGGCCCAGCCGGAACTTCCGGCCAGGCCACTGCGAGAACGGCCGCCATCAGTGCGTCCTCATCGATGCCCTTCAGGGCCCACCTCCGTGGGTGGTGGGCTGCTGGGCGGGTCGGGGGAGGCGTGGAGACATCCATGCGTATATAGACATGGTCTGACAGTGTCTCCACGTCGTCGACCCTCCACCCCGACACACGGCGCGCGGCCAGGGCATTGGCGAAAGATAGATCCACTATACTTTCGCCCTGGTACCGCACGCACGTGCTGGCCGAGCCCCGGTTCAACAACCGGAGACCCAGGCCAGCCGCCCAGTCCAGCACCGAGTGGCCCCTCTGGTCCGTCCTCGGGGACTGCCACGCGGATGCGTGAGCATTGAAGTCCCCGAGGACGAGTACTGGACGAGCTGCGTGCGATGAAACAACGTTCTGCAGCTCGTCCAGTAGGAGGTCGAAGCGACTGAGGGACCAACTCGGTGGAGCATAGACGCCCACCACCACACAACCCGCCCAGTCGACCGCCACGAATCCATGGCCGCGCATGAGTGGCGCTATTGGCCGGATCCGTGACGGAACCGACTGGGCGATCACCACGGAGTCGTCCAAGTCCCCAACCCAGGACGGGCGCTGGAGAACTCGGTACGGCTCCGCGGCTACGACCAACTCAACCACGCCGCCGCAAAGACTGTGAGCCATCAAGTCTTGGGCGGCGACGGCGTGGTTGAGGTTGGTCTGGATGATCTGGCCGCGGGGAGGCATGAACTTTAGGCCGTGTCCATGGCCTCCCCCCGGCCAGAATCATCCAGTGGAGCGGTTTTAGAAGACCGCTCCGCCTTCTCCCCAGTGTCCATCGCAGCAGCAGCTCCCTCGGTGGAGGGTGATGCGGATGCACCACCCCCGCAGGAACCTCCCACGGTGGAGGGTGATGCCGGTGCACCACCCCCGCTGGAACGTCCCACGTTGGAGGGTGATGCAGCCGCACCACCCCCTTGATGGACACCGGAGAGTTGGCTCTTCTTTGCCTGCGTCACTCCTACCTTCTTTCCTGGGCGGGCCTTTGGTGGGGAGCAAGTCTTGCTCCCCATTCGATGGTCGGCGGGCCGCCCGGCTTCTTTGCACAATGTGCAAACCGGGGCGGCCGCCGTACATAGGCCCGCCCTATGACCGGTTTCGCCGCACCTATAACAAAGGTGCGACCGGTCCACCTCCGCAGTGCACCGCTGCTGGACATGGCCAAGCTGCCAGCAGCGGTAGCACTGCTCAGGGCGGGGCTTCAACGCCTCTACCCTGGCGTTGACCCAGCCCACCCTGATGCGTCCGGCCGCGACCACCTTTTTGGCCGCAGCCAGTGGGCACTGTACCCAAAGGGTTCCAAGTCCCGCACGTGAAGACCGGATTTCCCCTGTCTTCACCTCCTCCAGCTGGCACCCTGCAGTGCCAGCTATTGCTTCGGCCACCTCTGCTGGGGTGGCCGATTCATCTAGGCCTAAAACCCGAAGGTCTGCCTTTTTAATGGGCCTGGCCACTGTTACTCCCTCGCCGGCCAGCGCTGTCTTCAGCTTTTCGGCCAAGGCAGATGCCTTGAACTCTTTGTCAGGGCCGGAGATCTCCAACATCATGCCCCCGGTCCTGGCCTTCTTGGGGCGGACGCTATCCACCCCGATGTCCGCCAGCCTGACCCTCTGCCTGGCAGCAGTCATAACGTCCTTGTATGAGGACTTGCTGCCAGGCTGGAGGGTCAGGACTACCGCCGCCGTGCGCGGCAGGCGGCCCAGTTTGGGTCTCTCCACCTTCTTTTGCGTTTTCGGTGGTGGAGCAGTAGCCGGTTGGGCCTTTTTGGCCGCCCGTTTTGCCTTCCTGCCCACCACCTGGGCCCATGATCCCTCGGTGACGGTGGCTCCGGTGGATGTAGTTGGCGCCACCGCTTTCTTCTTTTGCGCGTCTTGTCGCGCCGCCTCCAGTCTTCTGGCGGCCCCGGATGGGGTCGCCTTTTTCTGAGTGAGTTGGGGTTGGACGGGAGTTGTGCCCTTCCCCTTCTCCTTCTTCTTTTTCTTCTTCTTATCCCCAGTGGTCTTCGATGAAGGGCCATCTGGAGAGGCTTCCACCTTGCTCTTGACTGGGAGGAGTTCCTTCCGGAACTCCTCTAATCTTTTATTCACGAGATCCGCAATCTGTTGAGCTATTGCGGACCCCGTCTCCTCCTTGGGTGCCGGGACACCCGTTTCGGGGCAAACACCCCCCGAAACCATCAGTGGCGAGGCAGGTGCTGGCCTCGCACGGCTCGCGATCTCCAAGTCCGCCATTCTAGTAATTGGCGGACTTGGAGATCGCCTCTCCAACGCTGCTATTCTCTCCTGCAGGCGTTTGTTTTGCTCCTGCAGGGCCTCCAGTTGCGCCTTCAGAGCAGCAACTTCTTGCTCAGCCGCTGGCTCGGCTGGGCGCTGTACTCTTTGCGCCAGCTCCAGAGTAACCGCTCGGACTGTGCGGGCACCCACACGGATATCCCGTTGGATAGTCCCCTTTAAATTTTTGGACTTGGCAGCAGCCAACTCTATCTTGTCGGCCACTTCCAGGGCCCACGCTCCCAAGTCCGCCAGTGGTTTCATCTTGGCCTCCTGAACGAAGACCTCCATGTCCGGCACAGGATTACCCGACTTGCCGGGTGGTGGAATAGTCCCTGAGCCGGACCGTATTTCCTCCTCGAGTTCCACGAGCTCAGCCTCCCGCTGAGCTTCGAGGTAGGCTCTCTTAGCCTCAGCAAGGCCCACGTACTCCCCAGTTGTTGGGGGTCGTCCCCTCTTCTTCGACTTCGGACACGCCCTTTCTCTGAGGACAGAGAAATTGGATCTGACTGACCCCACGGACGTGTCCGAGTCATAGGAGGCGTCACCTGACTCCTCCTGGGCGCCTTTCTCCAGTAATCGGCCCCTCAACTGGAGCTTCTCCAACACCACCTGCCCCTGTGTGGCAGTGAGTACCTTGTCCGAGACGATGTTAGGTCTCGGACCGCCGACCTTTTGGACCCCACTGGTCCCCGCCTTGTCTTCTTCACAGACCCCCCCAATCCCCGGTTTTTTAAAGAGTGAACAATTTTCCATAGTGTTCCCACGAGAAGGGTCGGAAGTAAAGTCGCCCCTGGCAGAGCCGCCATGCCAGGGGAAGGCAGATACACCCGGGGGGCGCCAGTATCCCCGGGGTTGGTCGCTCGAGACCGGTGCACCCACCGGCCACGCCCAGCCGCGAGGACTGGGCGTGCCCCCTCGCCGCGTACCGCAGCTTGAGGCTAGGGACTTTTTATAGAGGTTTATCCCCTCGCGGGCCGGCCAATGAAGGCAAGCCCCCCGCTCCGGCGAAACATGACCACCGGGTTACGGTATTACGACAGGGGTCACACCACCCCTGCCGAGCTATGGGATCCCGGGGACGCAACTCCCCGTATCACGACCAGAACTGGCCGTGACCCCTGGGATGGAGGCCCGCATCCACCGTTTTCACCCCTCCGCTCCGAGCCTTACCGGCAAGGGAGGCCCCGCCAGGATCCGAAGATCCCACCGGCATCGCCTCGGAGCATCACTGAGGCTACTTGGTATCAACGGAACCCCCGAAAGCCAGAGCCCCGTTAGTCACCGGATGACTCCGGTGTCCAGGTTCCACCACGAGGAGGTGGGGATGGCACATGTTGTTGCAGCTGCAACAACTTCTAGAACCCAACCTAACCTTTTTTTTTTTTTTTTTTTTTTTTTTTTTACGTGGGGAAATCCATCATGGATACCCCGGAGCTGGGGAAGCTCCGGGGTTATGCCGGACTCTTACCGGCTAAAACCCCACGGTGGCCATCCCTGCACTACCGGGGAGGGTCTGGGATCTCTTGCGAACAACAACCAGACCCTCCCCGTGCAAGGGCGCCAGAAGGGCGCCCGCTTCCCAAAAGTTGGAGGGCTGAGCCTCCCCTACCCAGCTAAAGACGGCGATGTCGGGGCCACGCCGACATCGCCGACCATCCCGGGCCGCGTGCAATGCATCGGCGAATCCCCATTCACCGATGCTGCAGCCCCGGCGACCGCCTCGCCTTGAAGTACTCGAGTGGAGCGGTGCTCAAACACTCGGCGAGACGGCCGCCCTCCACCACCGTAGCTCGGGCCCCGGGTGCGCTACTACCCGTACCGCGGCAACAGGTGGTCGGTTGCCGCGGCCCCTGGGGGATGATGTCTCCCGGGAAAGGGAGACATATCGGGGCAGGTCTACTCCTTCGGAGAAGGAGCAGCCCCACCCCGATCAGGCGCAACCGCCTGCCCCTTGGGCACAGAAGTGCCGGCCCTCGAGGGCCCCCCACGCCCGCCCTTTCGGACGGGCGGCTTACAGGCCGAGCTGCCCAAGCGATGCCCGGACGGCAGACCCAAGTCCGCGCAAAGCGGACAATTGGGTGCCACCGCCGGACACCCGGCCGCCTTGTGGCCTGCAGCGCCACACCGATAGCACAATGTGCTACGGTCCTCGTCGGCAGTGCACCGCGCCCGCACGTGACCGTGCTGGAGGCAGCGGTAGCACTGCAACGGCCGGGGCTTGAGCAGCTCGACCCGAGCTGTTGCCCACCCCACCCGTATCCTGTCCCCTTTTGCGAAGAGCTTCTTCGCGCCCGCAAGTGGGCATCGCGCCCACACGGTGCCCAATGGGCCGGATCGCTGGATGGTTCCAACGACGATCCGGTCCATGGGGCACCCACCCTCCCTCGAAAGAGCCGCCTTCACTTCGATGGCGCGGACCGAGTCCTCAAGGCCGACCACCCTCAGCTCGACGAGCTTCATTGGGCGGCCGACCTTGAGGCCCTTCGGCTCCAGCACCTCCGTGAGGCGGTAGGCCAGTTCATCGGCCTTCTCGGCCCTCCCCTCGCCCTCAACCTCTAAGATGAGGGCCCCGGTTTTAGCCCGCTTGGGCCTCACGGCCTCAATGCCCAGCTCATCGAGAGCAAAGGCGTTACGCGCCGCCAGCATTGCATTTGTGAGCGTCTGGGAGCACCCAGGCGGAACGGTGATGGTCACCGCCTCCGACCTGGGCAGCCTACCCAGACGCACACCCTTCTTATTTTTGGGGCCGGAGCCGGCCTTCGCGGCCGACTTCTTCCCCATCACCTTCCTCTTCTTCGAGGAGGAAGAGGGTGGGACCGGGGCAGAAGTGGGAGTCTTACGACCCACCACCTCCGCCCAGGAGTCCCCACCCCCGGACTGGGCCCGCACAGCGGACTCAGCCGAGGGAGGGACCTCGGTAACCCCCCCTTTCCCCCTCTTAGCCCGTCCCTTTTTCCCGGCTTTCGCCGGGCGAGAGGTGGCCGACGGTGGTTGGTCGGGCTGGGCGGCACGGGGAGTACCCGCACCGTCCCCCCTAACCTCCCCCAACGACACACCCCCCAACACCGAACCGGAGGCGGGACCCGCCGCTCCCAGGGTGAGGTTCAACTCACCCCTGAGAGCGGCGAATCTCGCCTCCATCATATCTCCCACACGGGAGATAATCTCCTCCACGTCCACACCGCCAGCGGCTGGACCCGTACCCGGGGAGGACCTGCCTCCCCGTGCCCCCGTTATAGGGGGAGATGTTCCCCTGGGAGGCACCACCTCCATTCGGGAGTCTTGAGTTGCAGACTCAAGCTGCCGCCTGAGTCTACCCACCTCCCGCTTGAGGTCCTCAAGTTCGGAGGAGAGCCGTTCGTTGGCCTCCTCCAACTCCTGAACCCTCCCATCCCGATGGGTTCTTTGTATCGCCTCGAGGCCAGCCAACCGAAGGGCCTGGGCACTCTCCCTGAGGCGGTGCACGAACCTCCCACTCAAGTTCTTGGAGGAACCGGCCACACGCTCGACCTCCTTAGCGTGCTCCAAGATGAGAGCACCGAGGTCGGGCGTCGGCCGGCTCCTCATTTCTTCCCTCACCTCCCTCTCATTGGGGAGAGGCTTAGCAGCCTTACTAGGAGGCGGAGGGGTCCGGGAGGGATCGGATCGCTCCAACTCCCTCCGGACCGCCTCCTCCTCCCGGCAAAGCTCCATATAGGCCCGCTTAGCCTCCGCCAGCCCAACATATTCTCCCGTTGTTGGGGGCCTGCCCCTCTTCCTCACAACAGGAGGCTCCATCCGACACGAGAAAGAGGCGTCCGAATACCCCTCCTCGTCGTCGGAGTCCATCCCGCCCAAGGACCAGCGACCAGCGCTGCCCGCCGCGAGATCCCTTACGTGGCCGACCAGCGGCCGCGAAGAAGTCCCCCCATCCCCAGAGGTGCCAGTAGCACTAGACGCCGTGGCCTGGCCCTCCACCACGGACGTCCCACGGTTGCCAGATGACGACGCAGCCGGGCCCGCTTGACCACCCGAGACTGCGCCGGTACTGGAGGTTCCGAGGCCTCCTGCACCGTAAGTTTTCCTATCCTTATTGCGTAATTCCATATTTGATATAAAATTCCACCCCTAACGTGCCCAAGTCGTCACCAAGTATCCCGTCCCGCACCGCTTCCACCTTCTCACCTCTCAACTCCGGGCCTTACCGGCAAGGGAGGCCCTGCCAGGATCCGAAGATCCCGCCGGCATCGCCCCGGAGCATCACTGAGGCTACCTCAGCTTCCGCGATGCACCCTTTTAGTCGCCTCTTACGACAGGCAGGGTATACCCTGGGTGTATTCTGACCCGCACCCAGACGGGGAACCTAACCTAACCTAACCTTTTTTTTTTTTTTTACGTGGGGAAATCCATCATGGATACCCCGGAGCTGGGGAAGCTCCGGGGTTATGCCGGACTCTTACCGGCTAAAACCCCACGGTGGCCATCCCTGCACTACCGGGGAGAGTCTGGGATCTCTTGCGAACAACAACCAGACCCTCCCCGTGCAAGGGCGCCAGAAGGGCGCCCGCTTCCCAAAAGTTGGAGGGCTGAGCCTCACCTACCCATCTAAAGACGGCGATGTCGGGGCCACGCCGACATCGCCGACCATCCCGGGCCGCGTGCAATGCATCAGCGAACCCCCATTCGCCGATGCTGCAGCCCTGACGACCGCCTCGCCTTGAAGTACTCGAGTGGAGCGGTGCTCAAACACTCGGCGAGACGGCCGCCCTCCACCACCACAGCTCGGGCCCCGGGTGCGCTACTACCCGTACCGCGGCAACAGATGGTCGGTTGCCGCGGCCCCTGGGGGATGATGTCTCCCGGAAAAGGGAGACATATCGGGGCAGGTCTACTCCTTCGGAGAAGGAGCAGCCCCACCCCGATCAGGCCCAACGGCCTGCCCCTTGGGCACCGTAGTGCCGGCCCTCGAGGGCCCCCCACGCCCGCCCTTGCGGACGGGCGGCTTACAGGCCGAGCTGCCCAAGCGATGCCCGGACGACAGACCCAAGTCCGCGCAGAGCGGACAGTTGGGCGCCGCCGCCGGACACCCGGCCGCCTTGTGGCCTGCAGCGCCACACCGGTAGCACAACGTGCTACGGTCCTTGTCGGCAGTGCACCGCGCCCGCACGTGACCGTGCTGGAGGCAGCGGTAGCACTGCAACGGCCGGGGCTTGAGCAGCTCGACCCGAGCTGTTGCCCACCCCACCCGTATCCTATCCCCCTTGGCGAAAAGTTTTTTCGCCGCCGCGAGTGGGCACCTAGCCCACACGGTGCCCAATGGGCCGGATCGCTGGATGGTTCCAACCACGATCGGGTCCATTGGGCACCCACCCTCCCTCGAAAGAGCCGCCTTGACCTCTATGGCCCGGACGGAGTCCTCAAGCCCGACCACCCTCAGCTCAACGAGCTTCATTGGGCGGCCGACCTTGAGGCCCCTCGGCTCCAGCACCTCTGTAAGGCGGTAGGCCAGCTGGTCAGCCTTTTCAGCCCTCCCCTCCCCATCGATCTCTAAGATCAGAGCCCCAGTTTTCGCCCGCTTGGGCTTCACCGCCTCGATGCCCAGCTCGTCCAGGGCAAAGGCATTTCTCGCCACCAACATTGCGTTGGTGAGCGTCTGGTTGCACCCAGGCGGGATGGTGATAGACACCGCCTCCGACTTGGGTAGCCTGCCCAGACGAACACCAACATTTTTCTTCGCGGGGCCGGAGCCGGCCTTCGCGGCCGACTTCTTCCCCTTACTCTTCCTCTTTTTCGAGGAGGACGAGGGCGGGACCGGGGCAGAAGTGGGAGTCTTACGACCCACCACCCCCGCCCAGGAGTCCCCACCCCCGGACTGAGCCTGCTCAGCAGCCCCAGCCGAGGGAGGGACAGCAGTCGCCACCCCCTTCCCCCTCTTAGCCCGTCCCTTTTTCCCGGCTTTCGCCGGGCGAGGGGTGGCCGACGGCGGTTGGTCGGGCTGGGCAGCACGGGGAGTACCCGCGCCGTCCCCCCTAACCTCCCCCAACGAACCACCCCCCAACACCAAACCGGAGGCGGGACCCGCCGCTCCCAGGGTGAGGTTCAACTCACCCCTGAGAGCGGCGAATCTCGCCTCCATCATCTCTCCCACGCGGGAGATAATCTTCTCCACGTCCAAGCCGCCAGCAGCTGGACCCGTACTCGGGGAGGACCTGCCTCCCCGTGCCCCCAAGATAGGAGGAGTTGTCCCCCTGGGAGGCTCCACCTCCATTACGGATTGCTCCCGAGTGGCAGACTCGAGCTGCCTCCTCAGTCTGCCCACCTCACGTTTCAAGTCCTCGAGTTCGGAGGAGAGCCGTTCGTTGGCCTCCTCCAACTCCTGGACCCGCCCATCACGATGCGTCCGCTGGATCGCCTCGAGCCCCGCAAGCCTAAGCGCCTGGGCACTTTCCCGAAGGCGATGAACGAAACGCCCACTCAAGTTCTTGGAGGAACCGGCCACACGCTCGACCTCCTTAGCGTGCTCCAAAATGAGAGCACCGAGGTCGGGCGTCGGCCGGCTCCTCATTTCCTCCCTCACCTCCCGTTCATTCGGGAGAGGCTTAGCAGCCTTACTAGGAGGCGGAGGGGTCCGGGAGGGATCGGATCGCTCCAACTCCCTCCGGACCGCCTCCTCCTCCCGGCAAAGCTCCATGTAGGCTCGCTTAGCCTCCGCCAGCCCGACATACTCCCCGGTTGTTGGGGGCCTGCCCCTTTTCCTCACCGCACCGGTCGGCGGCTCCAAACGACAGGAGAAGGAGTTATCAGAGAACCCCTCCTCGTCGTCCGAGTCCATTCCCAGGGACCAGCGTCCAGCGCTGCCCGCCGCTAAATCTCTCACGAGACCGGCCAGCGGCCTCGAAGAATTCCCCCCATCCCCAGAGGCGCCAGTAGCTCTAGACGCCGTGGCCTGGCCCTCCACCACGGACGTCCCACGGTTGCCGGATGACGACGCAGCCGGGCCCGCTTGACCACCCGAAACTGCGCCGGTACTGGAGGTTCCGAGGCCTCCTGCACCGTAAGTTTTCCTCCCTTTGTTACGTAAGTCCATAATTATTAAAATAAAACCACCCCTAACGTGCCGAAGTCGTCAACAAAAGTCCCGCCCCGCACCGCTTCCACCTTCTCACCTCTCAACTCCGGGCCTTACCGGCAAGGGAGGCCCTGCCAGGATCCGAAGATCCCGCCGGCATCGCCCCGGAGCATCACTGAGGCTACCTCAGCTTCCGCGATGCACCCTTTTAGTCGCCTCTTACGACAGGCAGGGTATACCCTGGGTGTATTCTGACCCGCACCCAGACGGGGTAACCTTTTTTTTTTTTTTTTTTTTTTACGTGGGGAAATCCATCATGGATACCCCGGAGCTGGGGAAGCTCCGGGGTTATGCCGGACTCTTACCGGCTAAAACCCCACGGTGGCCATCCCTGCACTACCGGGGAGAGTCTGGGATCTCTTGCGAACAACAACCAGACCCTCCCCGTGCAAGGGCGCCAGAAGGGCGCCCGCTTCCCAAAAGTTGGAGGGCTGAGCCTCCCCTACCCAGCTAAAGACGGCGATGTCGGGGCCACGCCGACATCGCCGACCATCCCGGGCCGCGTGCAATGCATCGGCGAATCCCCATTCACCGATGCTGCAGCCCCGGCGACCGCCTCGCCTTGAAGTACTCGAGTGGAGCGGTGCTCAAACACTCGGCGAGACGGCCGCCCTCCTCCACCGTAGCTGGGGCCCCGGGTGCGCTACTACCCGTACCGCGGCAACAGATGGTCGGTTGCCGCGGCCCCTGGGGGATGATGTCTCCCGGAAAAGGGAGACATATCGGGGTGAGTCTACTCCTTCGGAGAAGGAGCAGCCCCACCCCGATCAGGCGCAACCGCCTGCCCCTTAGGCACCGAAGTGCCGGCCCTCGAGGGCCCCCCACGCCCGCCCTTTCGGACGGGCGGCTTACAGGCCGAGCTGCCCAAGCGGTGCCCGGACGGCAGACCCAAGTCCGCGCAGAGCGGACAGTTGGGCGCCGCCGCCGGACACCCGGCCGCCTTGTGGCCTGCAGCGCCACACCGGTAGCACAAAGTGCTACGGTCCTCGTCGGCAGTGCACCGCGCCCGCACGTGACCGTGCTGGAGGCAGCGGTAGCACTGCAACGGCCGGGGCTTGAGCAGCTCGACCCGAGCTATACCCCACCCCACCCGTATTCTATCCCCCTTTGCGAAGATCTTCTTCGCCGCCGCGAGTGGACATCTCGCCCACACGGTGCCCAATGGGCCCGATCGCCGGATGGTACCGACCACGATCGGGTCCATTGGGCACCCACCCTCCCTTGAAAGAGCCGCCTTGACCTCTATGGCCCGGACGGAGTCCTCAAGGCCGACCACCCTCAGCTCTACGAGCTTCATTGGGCGGCCGACCTTGAGGCCCCTCGGCTCCAACACCTCTGTAAGGCGAATGGCGAGATTGTCCGCCTTTTCCGCCCTCCCCTCGCCGTCCACCTCAAGAATGAGGGCACCGGTCTTCGCCCGCTTGGGCCTCACCGCCTCAATGCCCACTTCGTCAAGGGCGAAGGCGTTTCTCGCCACCAACATAGCGTTGGTGAGCGTCTGGGTGCACCCAGGCGGGACGGTGATGGTCACCGCCTCCGACCTGGGTAGCCTACCCAGACGCACACCACCTTTCCTCTTTTCGGGGCCGGAGCCGGCCTTCGCGGCCGACTTCTTCCCCTTAGTCTTCCCCTTTTTCGAGGAGGAAGAGGGTGGGACCGGGGCAGAAGTGGGAGTCTTACGACCCACCACCTCCGCCCAGGAGTCCCCGCCACCGGACTGAGCATGCACAGCAAACCCAGCCGTGGGAGGGACATTGGACACCCCCCTATTCCCCCTCTTACCCCGTCCCTTTTTCCCGGCTTTCGCCGGGCGAGGGGTGGCCGACGGTGGTTGGTCGGGCTGGGCAGCACAGGGAGTACCCGCGCCGTCCCCCCTAACCTCCCCCAACGAAACACCCCCCAGCACCAAACCGGAGGCGGGACCCGCCGCTCCCAGGGTGAGGTTCAACTCACCCCTGAGAGCGGCGAATCTCGCCTCCATCATATCTCCCACCCTAGAGATAATCATCTCCACGTCCACGCCGCCAGCGGCTGGACCCGTACCCGGGGAGGACCTGCCTCCCCGTGCCCCCGTGATAGGGGATGACACCCTAGGAGGCTCTACCTCCATTCGGGATTGCTCCCCTGTGGCAGACTCGAGCTGCCTCCTCAGTCTGCCCACCTCACGTTTCAGGTCCTCGAGTTCGGAGGAGAGCCGATCGTTGGCCTCCTCCAACTCCTGGACCCGCCCATCACGATGCGTCCGCTGGATCGCCTCGAGACCCGCAAGCCTAAGGGCCTGGGCACTTTCCCGTAGGCGATGGACGAACCTCCCACTCAAGTTTTTGGAGGAACCGGCCACACGCTCGACCTCCTTAGCGTGCTCCAAGATGAGAGCACCGAGGTCGGGCGTCGGCCGGTTCCTCATTTCCTCCCGTACTTCCCGCTCATTCGGGAGAGGCTTAGCAGCCTTACTAGGAGGCGGAGGGGTCCGGGAGGGATCGGATCGCTCCAACTCCCTCCGGACCGCCTCCTCCTCCCGGCAGAGCTCCATGTAGGCTCGCTTAGCCTCCGCCAGCCCGACATACTCCCCGGTTGTTGGGGGCCTGCCCCTCTTCCGTACTACACCGGACTGGGTCTCTAACTGGCACGAGAAGGAGTTGTCCGACAACCCCTCCTCGTCGTCCGAGTCCATGCCCAGCGACCAGCGACCAGCGCTGCCCGCCGCTAAATCTTTGACGAGACCGGCCAGCGGCCTCGCAAAATTCCCCCCAGCCCCAGAGGAACCAGTCGCTCTAGACGCCGTGGCCTGGCCCTCCACCACGGACGTCCCACGGTTGCCGGATGACGACGCAGCCGGGCCCGCTTGACCACCCGAAACTGCGCCGGTACTGGAGGTTCCGAGGCCTCCTGCACCGTAAGTTTTCCTTCCTTTGTTCCGTGTATCCATGATTTGTTTAATACTCCCCCCCGAACGTGCCCGTGTCGTCAACAAGAAGTCCCGTCCAGCACCGCTTCCACCTTCTCACCCCTCAACTCCGGGCCTTACCGGCAAGGGAGGCCCTGCCAGGATCCGAAGATCCCGCCGGCATCGCCCCGGAGCATCACTGAGGCTACCTCAGCTTCCGCGATGCACCCTTTTAGTCGCCTCTTACGACAGGCAGGGTATACCCTGGGTTTATTCTGACCCGCACCCAGACGGGGAAGACGGGGTAACCTAACCTTTTTTTTTTTTTTTTTTTTTTTACGTGGGGAAATCCATCATGGATCCCCCGGGGCTGGGGAACCCCGGGGGTATGCCGGACTCTTACCGGCTAAAACCCCACGGTGACCTACCTCGGCGCTGCTGGGGAGGGCCCGGGAACTCTGGACGAACACGTCCGGTCCCTCCCCGCGCCGGGGCCCCCTAAGGTGACTGAGGGGACCCCCTTCCCGTTGGGAGGGTGGTCGACGATACACCCCCCCCATCCGGGGTAACGGGCGGTGACCCGGTCACCCGGCCACCGCCCCCGTCCCGGAGGGCGCGTGCAATGGCTGAGGCGATCCCCCAATCGCCCCAGCCGCGCCCCCCGGGCGACCCCCGTGCAAAGACGTGGGGCACGACCCCCACCGAGGTGAGGGTCCTCCCCGCACGGGCGTCGCCGACGCCTCGGGCCAGGCTTGGCCCGGTGCGACTGGGAGCCCCGGGTGCGTCACACCCGATACCGTGGCCCGGCTAAGTGCCGGGACCACGGCCCCTGGGGCAAAGGTGCCACCACCGTGGCACGCCGGGTGCGCGGCGGAGGTGGCGAAGTCCCGCTCCCCGAAGGGTTCTTAGGAGCGACCCCCACCCGAAGGTGAGGGTCCCCCCCGTGGAGCGGGGCGGGGCAAACGTGCAAGACGCCGACCCCGCAGGCGACGCCGAGCAGGGAGCAGAAGCTCCCTTGAGCGCTCGGCGGCCTCCTTCGCGACCATGACCCCCTCGCAAAAGGTGATCATGGCCTGCCAGACGCTCCCGCTACCGACCATCCGAGACAGGATGGCCGGCAGCGAGAGGTCCGGACCCACCTCCGCCGCTAAGGCCCGACGCGGCACCTCCCAGGCTGGACACTCCACGAGAGTGTGCCGCGCCGAGTCCACCGCGGCGCCACAGTGGTGGCACCGCGGGTCCGCCTCGCGACCGATCCGGCACAGGTACCGACCGAAGCAGCCATGCTCGGTCAACACCTGTGTGGCTCGGAAAGTTAGTCGCCCGGAGCTACGGCCCACCCATCTATCCAAGACGGGCAGGACCGCCCCGACGGTCCAATGGTCCCTATGACGGGATAACTCTTCCCTCCAAGATGTTAAAGTGGACCGCCGGGCCTGGAGCCTCAGCTCGTCCCGATTTAACTCCTCCCCTGGCGGGTTGGAGTCCTGGCGGGCAAGACGAAGGCGCCTGTAGACGTAGGCGTCTTCTGCCGCCAGGAACTCCAAAGGTGGTAGACCCGCCAGGGCGGTGGCCGCCTCGTATGACACCGTACGGTACCCCCTGATGACGCGTATTGCGGCGCGTCGCCATTCCCTCCGGAGGAGCGACTTGCTCCCCCGGCTGGCCGCTAAGGCGTCGGCCCAGATGGGGGCACCGTACAGTGCCACTGACTTAACCACACCGCAGTAGAGGCGGCGCACACGCTCGTCCGGACCACCAAGGTTGGGCATGATGCGGCTCAAGTGAGTCACTAGACTACCCAACCTGGTGGCCAGACGGGAGAAGTGCGGGACGAAGCTCCAGGAGCTGTCCAGGTAGACACCAAGATACTTGATGTCGGTGCCCACCTGGACGTCGGACGACCCGATCCTCACCAGACTATGGGGTGGAGTGCCCCTCGTACGACCCTGGAAGAAGACGATCTCCGTCTTCTGAGGGGACAACTCCAACCCCATGCCCCGGATCCGCGAGGCGACAGCCGCAACCGCGACTTCCGCCCGGCGGATGGTCCTCCCACGGTCCCTGCCGGTGGCTAACACCATGGTGTCGTCGGCGTAACAGGTAAGATGTACGCCGACCGGCAGGGACACCCGCAGAGCCGCGTCGTACCCCAGGTTCCATAACAATGGGCCCAAGACGGACCCCTGGGGTACTCCACGGTTTATCTGTCGCCTGACAGACCCATCGCGGCCACCGTAGACGATGGCCCTGTCCCGGAGGTAGTCTCCGACCACCATCCGCAGGTAGAGGGGCACCTCGTGACTTTCGAGGGCCCCGCGGATGGCCGCCCAGGAGAGGGAGTTAAAGGCGTTTTTAATGTCCAATGACACTGCCAGTGCTACCCCTCCCCCGGACGTGGCCGAGTCCGAGAGGGACTTGACGCGATGAATCGCGTCGATGGTCGAACGTCCCTCCCGGAAGCCGAACTGGCACTCGGCCAGGTCGGGTCCATCACGGGACAGGTGCTGGACGAGGCGCTTGTGAACGATGCGTTCAAAGAGCTTCCCCACCTCGTCCAGCAACACGATGGGCCTGTAGGCGGAAGGCGACTCTGCGGGCCTGTTGTCCTTGCGGAGGAGGACCATCCGCCCGGTCTTCCACCGTGGTGGAAGAGTCCCCGTCTGCAAACAGGCTGTAAACAGCCTGCGCAGACGGGGCCCGAGGACGCTGAGCGCCAAGACCCAGGCGCGGCCGGGGATGCCGTCGGGGCCGGGGGCGGTGTTGCGTGCCCCCATGCGCTTGACAGCCCCGGCCAACTCCTCTTCGGACACCTCCCACTCCTGGGACCATAAGACACGGTCCTGTGGTGGAGCGGGGGCCGACACCTCCCCGTCAGGGAACAAAGTGCCGACCACCCGCTCCAGGAGTGGGGGGTCCATCGTCTCCGTGAGGGGAGGCGCCCATGGACGAAGTTTGTCCATTACGAGACGATATGGGCGCCCCCATGGGTCCTCACGGAGTGTGTCGAGGAGTCCGTCCCAGGCCTGAGCCTTGGCGCTCCTGATGGCCAGCTGCAGCCGCTTCGTGAGTTCACGATAGTCGGCATACAGCTGTGCCGTTCTCGCTGCGTCGGAGTTGCGCCGACGCCTCGCCCGGGTGTACTGGCGGCGAGCGACTCCGCACTCCTCGCGGAGACGCTGAATCTCAGCGCTCCACCAGTACACCGGGCGGCGAGGCGGATTGGCTCGGACTCGTGGCATCGCCACGTCGCAGATAGCCGACATGGCGTCCGCGAACCAATCCGCCTCCTGTGTAACCTCCACTGGCCCAGCCGGGACTTCCGGCCAGGCCACTGCGAGAACGGCCGCCATCAGTGCGTCCTCATCCATGCCCTTCAGGGCCCACCTCCGTGGGTGGTGGGCTGCTGGGCGGGTCGGGGGAGGCGTGGAGACATCCATGCGGATGTAGACATGGTCCGACAGTGTCTCCACGTCGTCGACCCTCCACCCCGACACACGGCGCGCGGCCAGGGCGTTAGCGAAAGATAGATCTACTATACTTTCGCCCTGGTACCGCACGCACGTGCTGGCCGAGCCCCGGTTCAACAACCGGAGACCCAGGCCAGCCGCCCAGTCCAGCACCGAGTGGCCCCTCTGGTCCGTCCTCGGGGAGTGCCACGCGGATGCGTGAGCATTGAAGTCCCCGAGGACGAGTACTGGACGAGCTGCGTGCGATGAAACAACGTTCTGCAGCTCGTCCAGTAGGAGGTCGAAGCGACCGAGGGACCAACTCGGGGGCGCGTAGACGCCCACCACCACACAACCCGCCCAGTCGACCGCCACGAACCCATGGCCGCGCATGACAGGCGCTATTGGCCGGATCCGTGACGGAACCGACTGGGCGATCACCACGGAGTCGTCCAGGTCTCCAACCCAGGACGGGCGTTGAAGAACTCGGTACGGCTCCGCGGCTACGACCAACTCAACCACGCCGCCGCAAAGACTATGAGACATCAAGTCTTGAGCAGCGACGGCGTGGTTGAGATTGGTCTGGATGATCTGACCGCGGGGAGGCGTGAACGTTATGCCGTGTCCATGGCCTCCCCCCGGCCAGAGTCATCCAGTGGAGCGGTTTTAGCGCACCGCTCCGCCTCCTCTCCAGTGTCCATCGCAGGAACTCCCACGGTGGAGGGTAATGCGGATGCACCACCCCCGCTGGAACCTCCCACGGTGGAGGGTGATGCCGGTGCACCACCCCCGCTGGAACATCCCACGTTGGGGGGTGATGCAGCCGCACCACCCCCTTGATGGACACTGGAGATTTGGCTCCTCTTCTTCACGTCTCCTACCTTCCTAGCTGGGCGGGCCTTGGGTGGGGAACAGGCCTTGCTCCCCATACGGTGGTCAGCAGGCCGCCCGGATTCCTTGCACAAAGTGCATATTGGGGCGGCCGCAGTACACTGGCCCGCCCGGTGACCGGTTTCGCCGCACCTGTAACACAGGTGCGACCGGTCAGCCTCCGCGGTGCACCGCTGCTGGACATGTCCAGTTTGCCAGCAGCGGTAGCACTGGTCAGGGCGGGGCTTAAGTGCCTCCACCCTAGCGAGGGTCCACCCAACCCTTAACCGACCGGCAGCGACCACTTTCTTGGCCGCTGCCAAGGGGCATTGCACCCAAAGGGTGCCTAGCCCGTTGCGTGAGGCCCTGATCTCTCCGGTCCTCACGTCCACCTTTTGGCATCCGCCAATGGCAGCTAATGCTTCAGCCACCTCGGGTGCGGTGACCGATTCGTCGAGGCCGACGACCCTCAGGTCGGCCTTTTTGATCGGTCTGGCCACAGTGACGTCTTCCCCGGCCAGTGCCTCTCGCAACTTCTCCGCCAATGCGGATGCTTTTGTCTCCTTATCTGGGCCGGAGACCTCTAGCATTAGGCCCCCGGTCCTCGCCTTCTTGGGGCGGACGCTGTCTACGCCCACGTCGGACAACTTCACCCTCTGCCTGGCAGCGGTCATCACCTCCCTGTAGGTGGACTTGCTGCCAGGCTGGATCGTC
This sequence comes from Xylocopa violacea, assembly GCA_963969225.1. Taxonomy (NCBI): domain Eukaryota; kingdom Metazoa; phylum Arthropoda; class Insecta; order Hymenoptera; family Apidae; genus Xylocopa; species Xylocopa violacea. Next base: position 474,546 of record CAXAJV010000051.1, read on the forward strand.
AGCACTACCGCAGCTGTTCGCGGCAGTCGACCCAACTTTGGTTTTTCCACCTTCTTCTGCGCCTTCGGTGGTGGGGCAGGTGCCGATTGGCCCCGTTTGGCTGCCCTTAGGGCCTTCCTGCCCACCACCTGGGCCCACGTACCCTCGTTGGCGGTGGCACCCGAAGGTGTATTGGGTGTCACCGCTTTCTTCAGCGTCTCTTGACGCGCCGCCTCCAGTCTTCTAGCAGCCCCGGAAGGAGTAGCTTTCTTCTGCGGGGGCTGAGCTTGCACCGGGGGGATATCCTTTCCCTTGCCCTTCTTTTTCCCCTTTTTCTTCTTCTTCTGCTCTTTCCTGTCCCCGGTGGCATGTGGTAAGGTGCCGACCGGGGAGGCTTCCTCCTTTTTCTTAACTGAGAGGAATTCCTTGCGGAACTCCTCCAATCTTCTATTAACGAGGTCCGCTATTTGATGAGCTATGTCGGACCCCGTCGTCTCCCTGGGTGCCGGGACACCCATTTTGGGGCACATAGCCCGCGAATCCCTCAAAGGCGAGGCCGTTGCTGGCCTCGCGCGGCTCGCAATCTCCAAGTCCGCCATTCTAGAAACTGGCGGGCTTGGAGATCGCCTCTCCAACACGGATAAACGCTCCTGCAGGCGTTTGTTTTCGGCCTGCAGGGCCTCAAGTTGTGCCTTTAGCGCAGCAACGTCTGGTACCGACGTTGGTTCGGCTGGCCGTACCACTCTCTGCGCCAGCTCCATGGTGACGGCCCTGACGGTGCGGGCTCCCACGCGGATATCCCGCTGGATCGTCCCTTTTAAATTTTTTGACTTGGCCGCCGCCAACTCGATTTTGTTCGCCTCTTCTAGGGCCCAAGCCCCTAGGTCCTCTAGTGGCTTCATCTTCGCCTCTTGGACAAAGACCTCCATGTCCGGCACAGGGTTGCCCGACTTACCGGGCGGTGGAATGCTACCTGTGCCGGCCCGTATCTCTTCTTCAAGCTCTAAGAGCTCGACTTCCTTTTGGGCTTCTACGTAGGCCCTTTTGGCCTCCGCGAGCCCTACGTACTCCCCAGTTGTTGGGGGTCGTCCTCGCTTTTTAGATTTGGGACACGCCCTTTCCCGTAGCAAGGAAAAGTTGGACCTAACGGATCCAACAGACGTGTCGGAGTCGTAGGAGGCGTCTCCCGACTCTTCCTGAGCGCCTTTGTCAAGGGCTCCCTTCCTAAGGTGGAGCCTCTCCACCATTACCTGCCCCTGTGAGGCAGAGAGCTTCACATCCGAGACGATTTTCGGTCTCGGATCTGCGACCTTTCGGACCCCAGAGGTCCCCGCCTTCTCCTCATCAACCCCCCCATTCCCCGGTTTTTTAAATGAACATTTCTCCATAGTGTTCCCACGAGCAGGGTCGGAAGTAAAGTCGCCCCTGGCAGAGCCGCCATGCCAGGGGAAGGCAGATACACCCGGGGGGCGCCAGTATCCCCGGGGTTGGTCGCACGAGACCGGTGCACCCACCGGCCACGCCCAGCCGCGAGGACTGGACGTGCCCCCTCGCCGCGTACCGCAGCTTGAGGCTAGGGACTTTTTATAGAGGTTTATCCCCTCGCGGGCCGGCCAATGAAGGCAAGCCCCCCGCTCCGGCGAAACATGACCACCGGTTTACGGTATTACGACAGGGGTCACACCACCCCTGCCGAGCTATGGGATCCCGGGGACGCAACTCCCCGTATCACGACCAGAACTGGCCGTGACCCCTGGGATGGAGGCCCGCATCCACCGTTTTCACCCCTCCGCTCCGAGCCTTACCGGCAAGGGAGGCCCCGCCAGGATCCGAAGATCCCACCGGCATCGCCTCGGAGCATCACTGAGGCTACTTGGTATCAACGGAACCCCCGAAAGCCAGAGCCCCGTTAGTCACCGGATGACTCCGGTGTCCAGGTTCCACCACGAGGAGGTGGGGATGGCACATGTTGTTGCAGCTGCAACAACTTCTGGAACCCGGGGTAACCTAACCTAACCTTTTTTTTTTTTTTTTTTTTTTTTTTTTTACGTGGGGAAATCCATCATGGATCCCCCGGGGCTGGGGAACCCCCGGGGGTATGCCGGACTCTTACCGGCTAAAACCCCACGGTGACCTACCTCGGCGCTGCTGGGGAGGGCCCGGGAACTCTGGACGAACACGTCCGGTCCCTCCCCGCGCCGGGGCCCCCTATGGTGACTGAGGGGACCCCCTTCCCGTTGGGGGGGTGGTCGACGATACACCCCCCCATCCGGGGTAACGGGCGGTGACCCGGTCACCCGGCCACCGCCCCCGTCCCGGAGGGCGCGTGCAATGGCTGAGGCGATCCCCCAATCGCCCCAGCCGCGCCCCCCGGGCGACCCCCGTGCAAAGACGTGGGGCACGACCCCCACCGAGGTGAGGGTCCTCCCCGCACGGGCGTCGCCGACGCCTCGGGCCAGGCTTGGCCCGGTGCGACTGGGAGCCCCGGGTGCGTCACACCCGATACCGTGGCCCGGCTAACAGCCGGAACCACGGCCCCTGGGGCCTAAGTGCCACCACCGTGGCACGCTGGTGCGCGGCGGAGGTGGCGAAGTCCCGCTCCCCGAAGGGTTCTTAGGAGCGACCCCCACCCGAAGGTGAAGGTCCCCCCCGTGGAGCGGGGCGGGGCAAACGTACAAGACGCCGACCCCGCAGGCGACGCCGAGCAGGGAGCAGTTGCTCCCTTGAGCGCTCGGCGGCCTCCTTCGCGACCATGACCTCCTCGCAAAAGGAGATCACGGCCTGCCAGACGCTCCCGCTACCGACCATCCGAGACAGGATGACCGGCAGCGAGAGGTCCGGACCCACCTCCGCCGCTAAGGCCCGACGCGGCACCTCCCAGGCAGGACACTCCATGAGAGTGTGCCGCGCCGAGTCCACCGCGGCGCCACAGTGGTGGCACCGCGGGTCCGCCTCGCGACCGATCCGGCACAGGTACCGACCGAAACACCCGTGGTCGGTCAGCACCTGTGTGGCTCGGAACGTAAGCCGCCCGGAGCTACGGCCCACCCATCTATCTAAGACGGGCAGGACCGCCCCGACGGTCCAATGGTCCCTGTGACGGGATAACTCCTCCCTCCAAGATGTTAAAGTGGACCGCCGGGCCTGGAGCCTCAACTCGTCCCTATCTCCTTCCTCCCCTGGCGGGTTGGAGTCCTGGCGGGCAAGACGAAGGCGCCTGTAAACGTAGGCGTCTTCAGCCGCCAGGAACTCCAAAGGTGGAAGACCCGCCAGGGCGGTGGCCGCCTCGTATGACACCGTACGGTACCCCCGGATGACGCGAATAGCAGCGCGTCGCCATTCCCGCCGGAGGAGCGACTTGCTTCCCCGGCTGGCCGCTAAGGCGTCGGCCCAGATGGGGGCACCGTACAGTGCCACGGACTTCACAACCCCACAATAGAGGCGGCGCACCCGCTCGTCTGGACCACCAAGGTTGGGCATAATGCGACTCAGATGAGTCACGAGGCTACCCAACCTGGTGGCCAGACGGGAGAAGTGCGGGACGAAGCTCCAGGAGCTGTCCAGGTAGACACCAAGATACTTGATGTCGGTGCCCACCTGGACGTCGGACGACCCGATCCTCACCAGGCTATGGGGTGGAGCGCCCCTCCTACGACACTCGAAGAAGACGATTTCGGTCTTCTGAGGGGACAACTCCAACCCCATGCCCCGGATCCGCGAGGCGACAGCCGCAACCGCGACTTCCGCCCGGCGGATGGTCCTCCCACGGTCCCTGCCGGTGGCTAACACCATAGTGTCATCGGCGTAACACGTTAAGTGTACGCCGACCGGCAGGGACACCCGCAGAGCCGCGTCGTACCCCAGGTTCCATAACAATGGGCCCAAGACGGACCCCTGGGGTACTCCACGGTTGATCTGTCGCCTGACAGACCCATCGCGGCCACCGTAAACGATGGCCCTGTCCCGGAGGTAGTCTCCGACCACCATCCGCAGGTAGAGGGGCACCTCGTGACTTTCGAGGGCCCCGCGGATGGCCGCCCAGGAGAGGGAGTTAAAGGCATTCTTGATGTCTAGGGAGACAGCCAGAGCAACCCCTCCCCCGGACGTGGCCGAGTCCGAGAGGGACTTGACACGATGAATCGCGTCAATGGTCGAACGTCCCTCCCGGAAGCCGAGCTGGCACTCGGCCAGGTCGGGTCCATCACGGGACAGGTGCTGGACGAGGCGCTTATGAACAATGCGTTCAAATAGCTTCCCCACCTCGTCCAGCAACACGATGGGCCTGTAGGCAGAAGGCGACTCTGCGGGCCTGTTGTCCTTGCGTAGGAGGACCATCCGCCCGGTCTTCCACCGTGGTGGAAGGGTCCCCGTCTGCAAACAGGCTGTAAACAGCCTGCGCAGACGGGGCCCGAGGACGCTGAGCGCCAAGACCCAGGCGCGGCCGGGGATGCCGTCGGGACCGGGGGCAGTGTTGCGTGCCCCCATGCGCTTGACAGCCCCGGCCAACTCCTCTTCGGACACCTCCCACTCCTCGGACCATAAGACACGGTCCAATGGTGGTGGAGCGGGGGCCGACACCTCCCCGTCAGGGAACAAAGTGCCGACCACCCGCTCCAGGAGTGGGGGGTCCATCGTCTCCGTGAGGGGAGGCGCCCATGGACGTAGTTTGTCCATCACAAGACGGTATGGGCGCCCCCATGGGTCCTCACGGAGTGAGTCGAGGAGTCCGTCCCAGGCCTGAGCCTTGGCGCTCCTGATGGCCAGCTGCAGCCGCTTCGTGAGTTCACGATAGTCGGCATACAGCTGTGCCGTTCTCGCTGCGTCGGAGTGTCGCCGACGCCTCGCCCGGGTGTACTGGCGGCGAGCGACTCCGCAGTCCTCGCGGAGACGCTGAATCTCAGCGCTCCACCAGTACACCGGGCGGCGGGGCGGATTGGCGCGGACTCGTGGCATCGCCACGTCACAAACTGCCGACATGGCGTCCGCGAACCAATCCGCCTCCTCCGATACCTCCACTGGCCCAGCCGGAACTTCCGGCCAGGCCACTGCGAGAACGGCCGCCATCAGTGCGTCCTCATCTATGCCCTTCAGGGCCCACCTCCGTGGGTGGTGGGCTGCTGGGCGGGTCGGGGGAGGCGTGGAGACATCCATGCGGATATATACATGGTCTGACAGTGTCTCCACGTCGTCGACCCTCCACCCCGACACACGGCGTGCGGCCAGGGCGTTAGCGAAAGATAGATCCACTATACTTTCGCCCTGGTACCGCACGCACGTGCTGGCCGAGCCCCGGTTCAACAACCGAAGACCCAGGCCAGCCGCCCAGTCCAGCACCGAGTGGCCCCTCTGGTCCGTCCTCGGGGAGTGCCACGCGGATGCGTGAGCATTGAAGTCCCCGAGGACGAGTACTGGACGAGCTGCGTGCAATGAAACAACGTTCTGCAGCTCGTCCAGTAGGGAGTCGAAGCGACTGAGGGACCAACTCGGTGGCGCGTAGACACCCACCACCACACAACCCGCCCAGTCGACCGCCACGAATCCATGGCCGCGCATAAGAGGCGCTATTGGCCGGATCCGTGACGGGACCGACTGGGCGATCACCACGGAGTCGTCCAAGTCCCCAACCCAGGACGGGCGTTGGAGGACTCGGTACGGCTCCGCGGCTACGACCAACTCAACCACGCCGCCGCAAAGACTATGAGACATCAAGTCTTGAGCGGCGACGGCGTGGTTGAGATTGGTCTGGATGATCTGACCGCGGGGAGGCATGAACTTTAGGCCGTGTCCATGGCCTCCCCCCGGCCAGAATCATCCTTGGGTGCAGGTGTAACTGCCCGCTCCGCCACCTCTCCAGTGTCCATCACTGCAGCTCCCACGGTGGAGGGTGATGCGGATGCACCACCCCCGCTGGAACCTCCCACGGTGGAGGGTGATGCCGGTGCACCACCCCCGCCGGAACCTCCCACGTTGGAGGGTGATGCAGCCGCACCACCCCCTTGATGGACACTGGAGAGTTGGCTCTTCTTCTTCTTCAGTGCTGCTCCTCCCTTCTTGGCTAGGCGGGCCTTGGGTGGGGAGCAGGCTTTGCTCCCCATACGGTGTTCGGCGGGCCGCCCGGCTTCTTTGCACAGGGTGCATACGGGGGCGGCCGCCTTACATTGGCCCGCCTGGTGGCCAGTTTCGCCGCACCTGTAGCACAGGTGCGACCTGTCTACTTCTGCAGTGCACCGCTGCTGGACATGCCCTAGCTGCCAGCAGCGGTAACACTGCTCAGGGCGGGGCTTCAACGCCTCTACCCTGGCGTTGATCCACCCCACCCTGATACGTCCTGCAGCGACCACCTTTTTGGCCGCCGCCAGCGGGCACTGCACCCAAAGGGTGCCGAGCCCAGCTCGTGAGGACCTAATTTCGCCGGTCCTCACGTCCACCGTTTGGCATTCGCCAATGTCAGCTATGGCTTCAGCCACCTCAGGTGCGGTGACCGATTCGTCAAGGCCAAAGACTCTGAGGTCCGCCTTTTTGATCGGCCTGGCCACCGCAACTTCTTCTCCGGCCAGTGCCTCTCGCAACTTTTCTGCCAAGGCAGATGCCTTGGCCTCCTTCTCTGGGCCAGAGACCTCTAGCATAAGGCCTCCTGTCCTGGCCTTTTTGGGGCGGACGCTGTCTACCCCAACATCAGACAGCTTGACCTTCTGCCTGGCAGCAGTCATTATGTCCTTATAGCTGGACTTGCTGCCAGGCTGGAGAGTCAGGACTACCGCCGCCGTGCGCGGTAGCCTGCCCAACTTGGGCCTCTCCACCTTTTTCTGTGTCTTAGGTGGTGGGATAGGGGCAGATTGGGCCTTCTTGGCAGCCCTTTGGGCTTTTCTGCCCACCACCTGGGCCCATGTACTCTCGTTGGTGGTGGCACCCTTAGATGCTACGTGTGCCACCGCTTTCAGCGCCTCCAAGCGCGCTGCCTCCAATCTCCTGGCTGCCCCAGGTGGGGTCGCCTTCTTCAAAGGTGGTTGGGATTGGACAGGAGCTCTGTCTTTCCCCTTTCCCTTCTTCTTTTTACCCTTCTTTTTCTTCTTTTCCTTTTCCCCGGTGGCCCTTGTTACTGGGTCTGCCGGGGGCGCTTCCTCCTTCCTCGTGACTGGGAGGAGTTCTTTTCGGAACTCCTCTAATCTTCGGTTAACGAGGTCCGCTATTTGTTGCACTATGGCGGACCCCGTCTCCTCCATGGGTGCCGGGACACCCTTTTCGTGGCAAACACCACCCGAATCCCTCTTTGGCGAGACCGGTGCAGGCCTCGCGCGGCTCGCGATCTCCAGGTCCGCCATTCTCGACACTGGCGGGCTTGGAGATCGCCGCTCCAAAGCAGCTAGTCTATCCTGCAGGCGTTTATTTTCTGCCTGCAGGGCATCCAATTGCTCTTTTAGAGCAGAGATATCCTCTGTGGGCAGCGGTTGCGCTGGTCTAACTACTCGCTGAGCGAGCTCCATCGTCACCGCTCTAACCGTGCGTGCACCTACGCGTATATCCCTCTGGATGGTGCCTTTCAAATTCTTAGATTTGGCAGCTGCCAATTCTATTTTATCTGCCTCCTCCAAGGCCCACGCACCAAGGTCCTCCAGAGGCTTCAACTTCGCCTCCTGGACGAAAACCTCCATATCTGGTACTGGGTTGCCCGACTTCCCAGGTGGGGGGATGCAGGCTGTGCCCCTCCTGATATCTTCTTCGAGCTCTACAAGCTCGATCTCTTTTTGAGCTTCCAAATAGGCCCTCTTGGCCTCAGCGAGCCCCACGTATTCCCCAGTTGTTGGGGGCCGTCCTCTCTTTTTAGATTTTGGACAGGCTCGTTCCTTCAGGGTGGAAACGGTAGATCGTACCGATCCCACTGACGTATCGGAATCGTACGAGGCGTCACCCGACTCCTCCTGGGCGCTTTTCTCAAGTGCTCGGCTCCTTAACTTGAGCCTCTCCAACACAACCTGCCCTTGTGAGGCAGTGAGCACATTTTCCGAGACGATACTCGGTCTCGGAACCGCGACCTTTCGGACCCCACTGGTCCCCGCCTTATCTTCTTCGACCCCCCCATTCCCCGGTTTTTTAAAAGAAACTGAACAATCCATACTTGTTCCCACGAGAAGGTCGGAAAAGAGGTCACCCCTGGCAGAGCCGCCATGCCAGGGGAAGGCAGATACACCCGGGGGGCGCCAGTATCCCCGGGGTTGGTCGCTCGAGACCGGTGCACCCACCGGCCACGCCCAGCCGCGAGGACTGGGCGTGCCCCCTCGCCGCGTACCGCAGCTTGAGGCTAGGGACTTTTTATAGAGGTTTATCCCCTCGCGGGCCGGCCAATGAAGGCAAGCCCCCCGCTCCGGCGAAACATGACCACCGGTTTACGGTATTACGACAGGGGTCACACCACCCCTGCCGAGCTATGGGATCCCGGGGACGCAACTCCCCGTATCACGACCAGAACTGGCCGTGACCCCTGGGATGGAGGCCCGCATCCACCGTTTTCGCCCCTCCGCTCCGAGCCTTACCGGCAAGGGAGGCCCCGCCAGGATCCGAAGATCCCACCGGCATCGCCTCGGAGCATCACTGAGGCTACTTGGTATCAGCGAAACCCCCGAAAGCCAGAGCCCCGTTAGTCACCGGATGACTCCGGTGTCCAGGTTCCACCACGAGGAGGTGGGGATGGCACATGTTGTTGCAGCTGCAACAACTTCTAGAACCCAACCTAACCTAACCTTTTTTTTTTTTTTTTTTTACGTGGGGAAATCCATCATGGATACCCCGGAGCTGGGGAAGCTCCGGGGTTATGCCGGACTCTTACCGGCTAAAACCCCACGGTGGCCATCCCTGCACTACCGGGGAGGGTCTGGGATCTCTTGCGAACAACAACCAGACCCTCCCCGTGCAAGGGCGCCAGAAGGGCGCCCGCTTCCCAAAAGTTGGAGGGCTGAGCCTCCCCTACCCAGCTAAAGACGGCGATGTCGGGGCCACGCCGACATCGCCGACCATCCCGGGCCGCGTGCAATGCATCGGCGAATCCCCATTCCCCGATGCTGCAGCCCCGGCGACCGCCTCGCCTTGAAGTACTCGAGTGGAGCGGAGCTCAAACACTCGGCGAGACGGCCGCCCTCCGCCACCACAGCTCGGGCCCCGGGTGCGCTACTACCCGTACCGCGGCAACAGATGGTCGGTTGCCGCGGCCCCTGGGGGATGATGTCTCCCGGGAAAGGGAGACATATCGGGGAAGGGCTACTCCTTCGGAGAAGAAGCAGCCCCACCCCGATCAGGCGCAACCGCCTGCCCCTTGGGCACCTTAGTGCCTGCCCTAGAGGGCTCCCCACGCCCGCCCTTTCGGACGGGCGGCTTACAGGCCGAGCTGCCCAAGCGGTGCCCGGACGGCAGACCCAAGTCCGCACAGAGCGGACAGTTGGGCGCCGCCGCCGGACACCCGGCCGCCTTGTGGCCTGCAGCGCCACACCGATAGCACAAAGTGCTACGGTCCTCGTCGGCAGTGCACCGTGCCCGCACGTGACCGTGCTGGAGGCAGCGGTAGCACTGCAACGGCCGGGGCTTGAGCAGCTCGACCCGAGCTGTAGCCCACCCCACCCGTATTCTGTCCCCTTTGGCGAAAAGTTTTTTCGCCCCTGCAAGTGGGCATCTCGCCCACACGGTGCCCAATGGGCCGGATCGCCGGATGGTACCGACCACGATCCGGTCCATGGGGCACCCGCCCTCCCTCGATAAGGCCGCCTTCACCTCGATGGCGCGGACCGAGTCCTCAAGGCCGACCACCCTCAGCTCAACGAGCTTCATTGGGCGGCCGACCTTGAGGCCCTTCGGCTCCAGCACCTCGGTGAGGCGGTATGCCAGTTCGTCGGCCTTATCGGCCCTCCCCTCGCCCTCAACCTCTAAGATGAGGGCCCCGGTCTTGGCCCGCTTGGGCCTCACGGCCTCATTGCCCAGCTCATCGAGAGCAAAGGCGTTACGCGCCGCCAACATAGCGTTGGTGAGCGTCTGGGAGCACCCAGGCGGGACGGTGATAGTCACCGCCTCCGACCTGGGCAGCCTACCCAGACGCACACCAACTTTCTTCTTCACGGGGCCGGAGTCGGCCTTCCCGGCCGACTTCTTCCCCTTCTTCTTCTTCCCCTTGTTCTCCTTAGAGGAGGACGAGGGTGGGACCGGGGCAGAAGTGGGAGTCTTACGACCCACCACCTCCGCCCAGGAGCCCCCACCCCCGGACTGAGCCTGCACAGCAGACCCAGCCGAGGGAGGGACATCAGTCACCCCCCTAGTCCCCCTCTTGCCCCTTCCCTTTTTCCCGGCTTTCGCCGGGCGAGAGGTGGCCGACGGTGGTTGGTCGGGCTGGGCGGCACGGGGAGTACCCGCACCGTCCCCCCTAACCTCCCCCAACGAACCACCCCCCAACACCAAACCGGAGGCGGGACCCGCCGCTCCCAGGGTGAGGTTTAACTCCCCCCTGAGAGCGGCGAATCTCGCCTCCATCATCTCTCCCACGCGGGAGATAATCTTCTCCACGTCCACGCCGCCAGCGGCTGGACCCGTACTCGGGGAGGACCTGCCTCCCCGTGCCCCCATGATAGGAGGAGTTGTCCCCCTGGGAGGCTCTACCTCCATTCGGGACTCCTCCCGTGCGCCAGATTCAAGCTGTCGCCTGAGCCTAGCCACCTCCCGCTTGATGTCTTCAAGTTCGGAGGATAGCCGTTGGTTCGCATCCTCCAACTCTTGAACCCTCCCGTCCCTCTCTGTGCGCTGGATCGCCTCCAATCCAGCTACCCTGAGTGCCTGCGCACTCTCCCGGAGGCGGCGCACGAATCTCCCGCTTAAGTTCTTTGAGGAGCCGGCCACACGCTCGACCTCCTTCGAGTGCTCCAATATTAGAGCACCGAGGTCGGGCGTCGGCCGGTGCCTCATTTCCTCCCTCACCTCCCTCTCATTGGGGAGAGGCTTAGCGCTTTTGCTGGGTGGCGGAGGGGTCCGGGAGGGATCGGATCGCTCCAACTCCCTCCGGACCGCCTCCTCCTCCCGGCAGAGTTCCATGTAGGCGCGCTTCGCCTCAGCCAGCCCCACATATTCCCCAGTAGTAGGGGGCCTGCCCCTCTTCCTGACCACAGGGGCCTCCGAACGACAAGAGAAAGAGGCGTCAGAAAACCCCTCCTCGTCGTCGGAGTCCATTCCTCCCAGCGACCAGCGACCAGCGCTGTTTGCCGCTAAATCTTTGACGTGGCCGACCAGCGGCCTCGCGAAAGTGCCCCCCTCCCCCGAGGCGCCAGTAGCTCTAGACGCCGTGGCCTGGCCCTCCACCACGGACGTCCCACGGTTGCCAGATGACGACGCAGCCGGGCCCGCTTGACCACCCGAAACTGCGCCGGTACTGGAGGTTCCGAGGCCTCCTGCACCGTAAGTTTTCTTCCCTTTAGTCTTTAAGTCCATAATTGTTATATAAAGTGCCACCCCTAACGTGCCCGTGTCGTCAACAAGAAGTCCCGTCCAGCACCGCATCCACCTTCTCACCTCTCAACTCCGGGCCTTACCGGCAAGGGAGGCCCTGCCAGGATCCGAAGATCCCGCCGGCATCGCCCCGGAGCATCACTGAGGCTACCTCAGCTTCCGCGATGCACCCTTTTAGTCGCCTCTTACGACAGGCAGGGTATACCCTGGGTGTATTCTGACCCGCACCCAGACGGGGAAACCTAACCTAACCTTTTTTTTTTTTTTTTTTTTTTTTTACGTGGGGAAATCCATCATGGATACCCCGGAGCTGGGGAAGCTCCGGGGTTATGCCGGACTCTTACCGGCTAAAACCCCACGGTGGCCATCCCTGCACTACCGGGGAGGGTCTGGGATCTCTTGCGAACAACAACCAGACCCTCCCCGTGCAAGGGCGCCAGAAGGGCGCCCGCTTCCCAAATGTTGGAGGGCTGAGCCTCCCCTACCCAACTAAAGACGGCGATGTCGGGGCCACGCCGACATCGCCGACCATCCCGGGCCGCGTGCAATGCATCGGCGAACCCCCATTCGCCGATGCTGCAGCCCCGGCGACCGCCTCGCCTTGAAGTACTCGAGTGGAGCGGTGCTCAAACACTCGGCGAGACGGCCGCCCTCCACCACCACAGCTCGGGCCCCGGGTGCGCTACTACCCGTACCGCGGCAACAGGTGGTCGGTTGCCGCGGCCCCTGGGGGATGATGTCTCCCGGGAAAGGGAGACATATCGGGGAAGGTCTACTCCTTCGAAGAAGGAGCAGCCCCACCCCGATCAGGCGCAACCGCCTGCCCCTTGGGCACCTTAGTGCCTGCCCTAGAGGGCTCCCCACGCCCGCCCTTTCGGACGGGCGGCTTACAGGCCGAGCTGCCCAAGCGATGCCCGGACGGCAGACCCAAGTCCGCGCAGAGCGGACAGTTGGGCGCCGCCGCCGGACACCCGGCCGCCTTGTGGCCTGCAGCGCCACACCGATAGCACAAAGTGCTACGGTCCTCGTCGGCAGTGCACCGCGCCCGCACGTGACCGTGCTGGAGGCAGCGGTAGCACTGCAACGGCCGGGGCTTGAGCAGCTCGACCCGAGCTGTAGCCCACCCCACCCGTATCCTATCCCCCTTGGCGAAAAGTTTTTTCGCCGCCGCGAGTGGGCACCTAGCCCACACGGTGCCCAATGGGCCGGATCGCTGGATGGTTCCAACCACGATCGGGTCCATTGGGCACCCACCCTCCCTCGAAAGAGCCGCCTTGACCTCTATGGCCCGGACGGAGTCCTCAAGCCCGACCACCCTCAGCTCAACGAGCTTCATTGGGCGGCCGACCTTGAGGCCCCTCGGCTCCAGCACCTCTGTAAGGCGGTAGGCCAGCTGGTCAGCCTTTTCAGCCCTCCCCTCCCCCTCGATCTCTAAGATCAGAGCCCCAGTTTTCGCCCGCTTGGGCTTCACCGCCTCGATGCCCAGCTCGTCCAGGGCAAAGGCATTTCTCGCCACCAACATTGCGTTGGTGAGCGTCTGGCTGCACCCAGGCGGGACGGTGATAGACACCGCCTCCGACTTGGGTAGCCTGCCCAGACGAACACCAACATTTTTCTTCGCGGGGCCGGAGCCGGCCTTCGCGGCCGACTTCTTCCCCTTACTCTTCCTCTTTTTCGAGGAGGACGAGGGCGGGACCGGGGCAGAAGTGGGAGTCTTACGACCCACCACCCCCGCCCAGGAGTCCCCACCCCCGGACTGAGCCTGCTCAGCAGCCCCAGCCGAGGGAGGGACAGCAGTCGCCACCCCCTTCCCCCTCTTAGCCCGTCCCTTTTTCCCGGCTTTCGCCGGGCGAGGGGTGGCCGACGGCGGTTGGTCGGGCTGGGCAGCACGGGGAGTACCCGCGCCGTCCCCCCTAACCTCCCCCAACGAACCACCCCCCAACACCAAACCGGAGGCGGGACCCGCCGCTCCCAGGGTGAGGTTCAACTCACCCCTGAGAGCGGCGAATCTCGCCTCCATCATCTCTCCCACGCGGGAGATAATCTTCTCCACGTCCAAGCCGCCAGCAGCTGGACCCGTACTCGGGGAGGACCTGCCTCCCCGTGCCCCCAAGATAGGAGGAGTTGTCCCCCTGGGAGGCTCCACCTCCATTACGGATTGCTCCCGAGTGGCAGACTCGAGCTGCCTCCTCAGTCTGCCCACCTCACGTTTCAAGTCCTCGAGTTCGGAGGAGAGCCGTTCATTGGCCTCCTCCAACTCCTGGACCCGCCCATCACGATGCGTCCGCTGGATCGCCTCGAGCCCCGCAAGCCTAAGCGCCTGGGCACTTTCCCGAAGGCGATGAACGAAACGCCCACTCAAGTTCTTGGAGGAACCGGCCACACGCTCGACCTCCTTAGCGTGCTCCAAAATGAGAGCACCGAGGTCGGGCGTCGGCCGGCTCCTCATTTCCTCCCTCACCTCCCGTTCATTCGGGAGAGGCTTAGCAGCCTTACTAGGAGGCGGAGGGGTCCGGGAGGGATCGGATCGCTCCAACTCCCTCCGGACCGCCTCCTCCTCCCGGCAAAGCTCCATGTAGGCTCGCTTAGCCTCCGCCAGCCCGACATACTCCCCGGTTGTTGGGGGCCTGCCCCTTTTCCTCACCGCACCGGTCGGCGGCTCCAAACGACAGGAGAAGGAGTTATCAGAGAACCCCTCCTCGTCGTCCGAGTCCATTCCCAGGGACCAGCGTCCAGCGCTGCCCGCCGCTAAATCTCTCACGAGACCGGCCAGCGGCCTCGAAGAATTCCCCCCATCCCCAGAGGCGCCAGTAGCTCTAGACGCCGTGGCCTGGCCCTCCACCACGGACGTCCCACGGTTGCCGGATGACGACGCAGCCGGGCCCGCTTGACCACCCGAAACTGCGCCGGTACTGGAGGTTCCGAGGCCTCCTGCACCGTAAGTTTTCTTTCCTTTATGCCGAGTATCCATATTTGATAAGTATACACCCCCCTATCGTGCCCGAGTCGTCGCCGAAAAAGCCCGTCCCGCACCGCTTCCACCTTCTCACCTCTCAACTCCGGGCCTTACCGGCAAGGGAGGCCCTGCCAGGATCCGAAGATCCCGCCGGCATCGCCCCGGAGCATCACTGAGGCTACCTCAGCTTCCGCGATGCACCCTTTTAGTCGCCTCTTACGACAGGCAGGGTATACCCTGGGTGTATTCTGACCCGCACCCAGACGGGGGAACCTAACCTTTTTTTTTTTTTTTTTTTTTTTTTTTACGTGGGGAAATCCTCATGGATCCCCCGGGGCTGGGGAACCCCGGGGGTATGCCGGACTCTTACCGGCTAAAACCCCACGGTGACCTACCTCGGCGCTGCTGGGGAGGGCCCGGGAACTCTGGACGAACACGTCCGGTCCCTCCCCGCGCCGGGGCCCCCTATGGTGACTGAGGGGACCCCCTTCCCGTTGGGAGGGTGGTCGACGATACACCCCCCCATCCGGGGTAACGGGCGGTGACCCGGTCACCCGGCCACCGCCCCCGTCCCGGAGGGCGCGTGCAATGGCTGGGGCGATCCCCCAATCGCCCCAGCCGCACCCCCCGGGCGACCCCCGTGCAAAGACGTGGGGCACGACCCACACCGAGGTGAGGGTCCTCCCCGCACGGGCGTCGCCGACGCCTCGGGCCAGGCTTGGCCCGGTTCGACTGGGAGCCCCGGGTGCGTCACACCCGATACCGTGGCCCGGCTAAGTGCCGGGACCACGGCCCCTAGGGCCTAAGTGCCACCACCGTGGCACGTTGGTGCGCGGCGGAGGTGGCGAAGTCCCGCTCCCCGAAGGGTTCTTAGGAGCGACCCCCGCCCGAAGGCGAGAGTCCCCCCCGTGGAGCGGGGCGGGGCAAACGTGCAAGACGCCGACCCCGCAGGCGACGCCGAGCAGGGAGCAGAAGCTCCCTTGAGCGCTCGGCGGCCTCCTTCGCGACCATGACCTCCTCGCAAAAGGAGATCATGGCCTGCCAGACGCTCCCGCTACCGACCATCCGAGACAGGATGGCCGGCAGCGAGAGGTCCGGACCCACCTCCGCCGCTAAGGCCCGACGCGGCACCTCCCAGGCTGGACACTCCATGAGAGTGTGCCGCGCCGAGTCCACCGCGGCGCCACAGTGGTGGCACCGCGGGTCCGCCTCGCGACCGATCCGGCACAGGTACCGACCGAAGCAGCCATGCTCGGTCAGCACCTGTGTGGCTCGGAACGTAAGTCGCCCGGAGCTACGGCCCACCCATCTATCTAGGATGGGCAGGACCGCCCCGACGGTCCAATGGTCCCTGACATGGGACAATAACTCCTTCCACGATTCCATTGTGGACCGCCGGGCCTGGAGCCTCAGCTCGTCCCGATTTAACTCCTCCCCTGGCGGGTTGGAGTCCTGGCGGGCAAGACGAAGGCGCCTGTAGACGTAGGCGTCTTCTGCCGCCAGGAACTCCAAAGGTGGTAGACCCGCCAGGGCGGTGGCCGCCTCGTATGACACCGTACGGTACCCCCTGATGACGCGTATTGCGGCGCGTCGCCATTCCCTCCGGAGGAGCGACTTGCTCCCCCGGCTGGCCGCTAAGGCGTCGGCCCAGATGGGGGCACCGTACAGTGCCACACTCTTCACTACCCCACAGTAGAGGCGGCGCACACGCTCGTCCGGACCACCAAGGTTGGGCATGATGCGGCTCAAGTGAGTCACTAGACTACCCAACCTGGTGGCCAGACGGGAGAAGTGCGGGACGAAGCTCCAGGAGCTGTCCAGGTAGACACCAAGATACTTGATGTCGGTGCCCACCTGGACGTCGGACGACCCGATCCTCACCAGGCTATGGGGTGGAGTGCCCCTCCGGCGACCCTCAAACAAGACGATCTCCGTCTTCTGAGGGGACAACTCCAACCCCATGCCCCGGATCCGCGAGGCGACGGCCGCAACTGCGACCTCCGCACGGCGGATGGTCCTCCCACGGTCCCTGCCGGTGGCTACCACCATGGTGTCGTCGGCGTAGCACGTTAAGTGCACGCCGACCGGCAGGGACACCCGCAGAGCCGCATCGTACCCCAGGTTCCATAGTAATGGGCCCAAAACGGACCCCTGGGGTACTCCACGGTTGATCTGTCGCCTGACAGACCCATCGCGGCCACCGTAAACGATGGCCCTGTCCCGGAGGTAGTCTCCGACCACCATCCGCAGGTAGAGGGGCACCTCGTGACTTTCGAGGGCCCCGCGGATGGCCGCCCAGGAGAGGGAGTTAAAGGCATTCTTTATATCCAAAGAAACTGCCAGTGCTACCCCTCCCCCGGACGTGGCCGAGTCCGAGAGGGACTTGACGCGATGAATAGCGTCGATGGTCGAACGTCCCTCCCGGAAGCCGAACTGGCACTCGGCCAGGTCGGGTCCATCACGGGACAGGTGCTGGACGAGGCGCTTGTGAACAATACGTTCGAATAACTTCCCCACCTCGTCCAGCAACACGATGGGCCTGTAGGCAGAAGGCGACTCTGCGGGCCTGTTGTCCTTGCGTAGGAGGACCATCCGCCCTGTTTTCCACCTCGGTGGAAGGGTCCCCGTCTGCAAACAGGCTGTAAACAGCCTGCGCAGACGGGGCCCGAGGACGCTGAGCGCCAAGACCCAGGCGCGGCCGGGGATGCCGTCGGGGCCGGGGGCGGTGTTACGCGCCCCCATGCGTTTGACAGCCCCGGCCAACTCCTCTTCGGACACCTCCCACTCCCGGGACCATAAGACATGGTCCAATGGTGGTGGAGCGGGGGCCGACACCTCCCCGTCTGGGAATAGAGTGCCGACCACCCGCTCCAGGAGTGGGGGGTCCATCGTCTCCGTGAGGGGAGGCGCCCATGGACGAAGCTTGTCCATCACAAGACGGTATGGGCGCCCCCATGGGTCCTCACGGAGTGTGTCGAGGAGTCCGTCCCAGGCCTGAGCCTTGGCGCTCCTGATGGCCAGCTGCAGCCGCTTCGTGAGTTCACGATAGTCGGCATACAGCTGCGCCGTTCTCGCCGCGTCGGAGTTACGCCGACGCCTCGCCCGGGTGTACTGGCGGCGAGCGACTCCGCACTCCTCGCGGAGACGCTGTATAACGTCGCTCCACCAGTACACCGGGCGGCGGGGCGGATTGGCGCGGACTCGTGGCATCGCCATGTCGCAAACTGCCGACATGGCGTCCGCGAACCAATCCGCCTCCTGTGACACCTCCACTGGCCCAGCCGGAACTTCCGGCCAGGCCACTGCGAGAACGGCCGCCATCAGGGCGTCCTCATCCATGCCCCTCAGGGCCCACCTCCGTGGGTGGTGGGCTGCTGGGCGGGTCGGGGGAGGCGTGGAGACATCCATGCGGATGTAGACATGGTCCGACAGTGTCTCCACGTCGTCGACCCTCCACCCCGACACACGGCGCGCGGCCAGGGCATTGGCGAAAGACAAGTCCACGATGCTTTCGCCCTGGTACCGCACGCACGTGCTGGCCGAGCCCCGATTCAACAACCGGAGGCCCAGGCCAGCCGCCCAGTCCAGCACCGAGTGGCCCCTCTGGTCCGTCCTCGGGGAGTGCCACGCGGATGCGTGAGCATTGAAGTCCCCGAGGACGAGTACTGGACGAGCTGCGTGCAATGAAACAACGTTCTGCAGCTCGTCCAGTAGGGAGTCGAAGCGACTGAGGGACCAACTCGGTGGAGCGTAGACGCCCACCACCACACAACCCGCCCAGTCGACCGCCACGAATCCATGGCCGCGCATGACAGGCGCTATTGGCCGGATCCGTGACGGAACCGACTGGGCGATCACCACGGAGTCGTCCAAGTCCCCAACCCAGGACGGGCGTTGGAGAACTCGGTACGGCTCCGCGGCTACGACCAACTCAACCACGCCGCCGCAAAGACTTTGAGACATCAAGTCTTGAGCGGCGACGGCGTGGTTGAGATTGGTCTGGATGATCTGACCGCGGGGAGGCATGAACTTTAGGCCGTGTCCATGGCCTCCCCCCGGCCAGAATCATCCAGTGGAGCGGTTTTAGAAGACCGCTCCGCCTTCTCCCCAGTGTCCATCGCAGCAGCAACTCCCACGGTGGAGGGTGATGCGGATGCACCACCCCCGCTGGAACCTCCCACGGTGGGGGGTGATGCCGGTGCACCACCCCCGCTGGAACATCCCACGTTGGAGGATGGTGCAGCCGCACCACCCCCTTGATGGACACCGGAGAGTTGGCTCTCCTTCTTCTTCCGAGCGTCGCCTCCCTTCTTAGCTGGGCGGGCCTTTGGTGGGGAGCAAGTCTTGCTCCCCATCCGATGGTCGGCGGGCCGCCCGGCTTCCTTGCACAATGTGCAAACCGGGGCGGCCGCCGTACATATGCCCGCCCGATGACCGGTTTCGCCGCACCTATAACATAGGTGCGACCGGTCCACCTCCGCAGTGCACCGCTGCTGGACATGACCATGCTGCCAGCAGCGGTAGCACTGGTCAGGGCGGGGCTTAAGTGCCTCCACCCTAGCGAGGGTCCACCCAACCCTTATCCGACCGGCAGCGACCACTTTCTTGGCCGCTGCCAAGGGGCACTGCAGCCACAGCGTGCCGAGCCCAGCACGCGAGGACCGTATCACTCCGGTCCTCACGTCCCCTTGTTGGCAGCCGCCAACTCCGGCAATGGCTTCGGCCACCTCCGCCGGTGTGGCCGAATCGTCGAGGCCAATGACTCGAATGTCGGCCTTCTTAACTGGTCTGGTAACCGTTACGGCGTCACCAGCCAACGCCTCGCGCAACTTTTCCGCCAAGGCAGACGCCTTGGCCTCCTTATCAGGGGGAACCTAACCTAACCTTTTTTTTTTTTTTTTTTTTTTACGTGGGGAAATCCTCATGGATCCCCCGGGGCTGGGGAACCCCGGGGGTATGCCGGACTCTTACCGGCTAAAACCCCACGGTGACCTACCTCGGCGCTGCTGGGGAGGGCCCGGGAACTCTGGACGAACACGTCCGGTCCCTCCCCGCGCCGGGGCCCCCTATGGTGACTGAGGGGACCCCCTTCCCGTTGGGAGGGTGGTCGACGATACACCCCCCCATCCGGGGTAACGGGCGGTGACCCGGTCACCCGGCCACCGCCCCCGTCCCGGAGGGCGCGTGCAATGGCTGAGGCGATCCCCCAATCGCCCCAGCCGCGCCCCCCGGGCGACCCCCGTGCAAAGACGTGGGGCACGACCCCCACCGAGGTGAGGGTCCTCCCCGCACGGGCGTCGCCGACGCCTCGGGCCAGGCTTGGCCCGGTTTGACTGGGAGCCACGGGTGCGTCACACCCGATACCGTGGCCCGGCTAAGTGCCGGGACCACGGCCCCCGGGGCCTAAGTGCCACCACCGTGGCACGCTGGGTGCGCGGCGGAGGTGGCGAAGTCCCGCTCCCCGAAGGGTTCTTAGGAGCGACCCCCGCCCGAAGGCGAGAGTCCCCCCCGTGGAGCGGGGCGGGGCAAACGTGCAAGACGCCGACCCCGCAGGCGACGCCGAGCAGGGAGCAGTTGCTCCCTTGAGCGCTCGGCGGCCTCCTTCGCGACCATGACCTCCTCGCAAAAGGAGATCATGGCCTGCCAGACGCTCCCGCTACCGACCATCCGAGACAGGATGGTCGGCAGCGAGAGGTCCGGACCCACCTCCGCCGCTAAGGCCCGACGCGGCACCTCCCAGGCTGGACACTCCATGAGAGTGTGCCGCGCCGAGTCCACCGCGGCGCCACAGTGGTGGCACCGCGGGTCCGCCTCGCGACCGATCCGGCACAGGTACCGACCGAAACACCCGTGGTCGGTCAGCACCTGTGTGGCTCGGAAAGTGAGTCGCCCGGAGCTACGGCCCACCCATCTATCCAAGACGGGCAGGACCGCCCCGACGGTCCAATGGTCTCTATGACGAGACAACTCCTCCTTCCACGTTGTCATAGTGGACCGCCGGGCCTGGAGCCTCAGCTCGTCCCGATCTAACTCCTCCCCTGGCGGGTTGGAGTCCTGGCGGGCAAGGCGAAGATGCCTGTAAACATAGGCATCCTCAGCCGCCAGGAACTCCAAAGGTGGAAGACCCGCCAGGGCGGTGGCCGCCTCGTATGACACCGTACGGTACCCCCTGATGACGCGTATTGCGGCGCGTCGCCACTCCCTTCGGAGGAGCGACCTGCTCCTCCGACTTGCCGACAAGGCGTCGGCCCAGATGGGGGCACCGTACAGTGCCACGGACTTTACCACACCGCAGTAGAGGCGGCGCACCCGCTCGTCCGGACCGCCAAGGTTGGGCATGATGCGACTCAAATGAGTCACTAGGCTACCCAACCTGGCGGCCAGACGGGCGAAATGCGGGACGAAGCTCCAGGAGCTGTCCAGGTGGACACCAAGATATTTGATGTCGGTGGCCACCTGGACGTCGGACGACCCGATCCTCACCAGGCTATGGGGTGGAGTGCCCCTCCGGCGACCCTCAAACAAGACGATCTCCGTCTTCTGAGGGGACAACTCCAACCCCATGCCCCGGATCCGCGAGGCGACGGCCGCAACTGCGACCTCCGCCCGGCGGATGGTCCTCCCACGGTCCCCGCCGGTGGCTACCACCATGGTGTCGTCGGCGTAGCACGTTAAGTGCACGCCGACCGGCAGGGACACCCGCAGAGCCGCATCGTACCCCAGGTTCCATAGTAATGGGCCCAAAACGGACCCCTGGGGTACTCCGCGGTTGATCTGTCGCCTGACAGACCCATCGCGGCCACCGTAAACGATGGCCCTGTCCCGGAGGTAGTCTCCGACCACCATCCGCAGGTAGAGGGGCACCTCGTGACTTTCGAGGGCCCCGCGGATGGCCGCCCAGGAGAGGGAGTTGAAGGCGTTCTGGATGTCCAGAGACACAGCCAGAGCAACCCCTCCCCCGGACGTGGCCGAGTCCGAGAGGGACTTGACGCGCTGGATTGCGTCGATGGTCGAACGTCCCTCCCGGAAGCCGAACTGGCACTCGGCCAGGTCGGGTCCATCACGGGACAGGTGCTGGACGAGGCGCTTGTGAACAATGCGTTCGAATAACTTCCCCACCTCGTCCAGCAACACGATGGGCCTGTAGGCGGCAGGCGACTCTGCGGGCCTGTTGTCCTTGCGAAGGAGGACCATCCGCCCGGTCTTCCACCGTGGTGGAAGAGTCCCCGTCTGCAAACAGGCTGTAAGCAGCCTGCGCAGACGGGGCCCGAGGACGCTGAGCGCCAAGACCCAGGCGCGGCCGGGGATGCCGTCGGGGCCGGGGGCGGTGTTCCGCGCCCCCATGCGCTTGACAGCCCCGGCCAACTCCTCTTCGGACACCTCCCACTCCTGGGACCATAAGGCACGGTCCGGTGGTGGAGCGGGGGCCGACACCTCCCCGTCTGGGAACAGAGTGCCGACCACCCGCTCCAGGAGTGGGGGGTCCATCGTCTCCGTGAGGGGAGGCGCCCATGGACGTAGTTTGTCCATCACAAGACGGTATGGGCGCCCCCATGGGTCCTCACGGAGTGAGTCGAGGAGTCCGTCCCAGGCCTGAGCCTTGGCGCTCCTGATGGCCAGCTGCAGCCGCTTCGTGAGTTCACGATAGTCGGCATACAGCTGTGCCGTTCTCGCTGCGTCGGAGTTGCGCCGACGCCTCGCCCGGGTGTACTGGCGGCGTGCGACTCCGCAGTCCTCGCGGAGACGCTGAATCTCAGCGCTCCACCAGTACACCGGGCGGCGGGGCGGATTGGCGCGGACACGTGGCATCGCCATGTCGCAGACTGCCGACATGGCGTCCGCGAACCAATCCGCCTCCTGTGACACCTCCACTGGCCCGGCCGGAACTTCCGGCCAGGCCACTGCGAGAACGGCCGCCATCAGGGCGTCCTCATCGATGCCCTTCAGGGCCCACCTCCGTGGGTGGTGGGCTGCTGGGCGGGTCGGGGGAGGCGTGGAGACATCCATGCGGATGTAGACGTGGTCCGACAGTGTCTCCACGTCGTCGACCCTCCACCCCGACACACGGCGTGCAGCCCGGGCGTTAGCGAAAGATAGATCCACTATACTTTCGCCCTGGTACCGCACGCACGTGCTGGCCGAGCCCCGGTTTAACAACCGGAGACCCAGGCCAGCCGCCCAGTCCAGCACCGAGTGGCCCCTCTGGTCCGTCCTCGGGGAGTGCCACGCGGATGCGTGAGCGTTGAAGTCCCCGAGGACGAGTACTGGACGAGCTGCGTGCAGTGAAACAACGTTCTGCAGCTCGTCCAGTAGGAGGTCGAAGCGACCGAGGGACCAACTCGGGGGCGCGTAGACGCCCACCACCACACATCCCGCCCAGTCGACCGCCACGAATCCATGGCCGCGCATGAGTGGCGCTATTGGCCGGATCCGTGACGGAACCGACTGGGCGATCACCACGGAGTCGTCCAGGTCCCCAACCCAGGACGGGCGTTGGAGAACCCGGTACGGCTCCGCGGCTACGACCAACTCAACCACGCCGCCGCAAAGACTTTGAGCCATCAAGTCTTGGGCGGCGACGGCGTGGTTGAGATTGGTCTGGATGATCTGACCGCGAGGAGGCATGAACTTTAGGCCGTGTCCATGGCCTCCCCCCGGCCAGAATCATCCTTGGGAGCGGGTTTAGCTGCCCGCTCCGCCTCCTCTCCAGTGTCCATCACTGCAGCTCCCACGGTGGAGGGTGATGCGGATGCACCACCCCCGCTGGAACCTCCCACGGTGGAGGGTGATGCCGGTGCACCACCCCCGCTGGAACATCCCACGTTGGAGGGTGATGCAGTTGCACCACCCCCTTGATGGACACTGGAGAGTTGGCTCCTCCTCTTCTTGTCGTCTTCTCTCTTCTTGGCTGGGCGGGCCTTCGGTGGGGAGCAACACTTGCTCCCCATACGATGCTCGGCGGGCCGCCCGGCTTCTTTGCACAAAGTGCACACGGGGGCGGCCGCCGCACATTGGCCCGCCTGGTGGCCGGTTTCGCCGCACCTGTAACAGTGGTGCGACCGGTCAACCTCAGCAGTGCACCGCTGCTGGACATGACCAAGCTGCCAGCAGCGGTAGCACTGCTCAGGGCGGGGCTTCAACGCCTCCACTCTGGCGTTGACCCACCCCACCCTGATGCGTCCGGCCGCGACCACCTTTTTGGCCGCCGCCAATGGGCACTGTACCCAAAGGGTACCGAGTCCCGAACGCGAAGACCGAATTTCCCCGGTCCTCACCTCCTCCAGCTGGCACCCTGCAGTGCCAGCTATTGCTTCGGCCACCTCAGTTGGGGTGGCCGATTCATCTAGGCCTAAGACCCGAAGGTCTGCTTTCTTAATGGGCCTGGCCACTGTTACTCCCTCGCCGGCCAGCGCCGTCTTCAGCTTCTCGGCCAAAGCAGATGCCTTGACCTCTTTATCAGGGCCGGAGATCTCCAACATCATGCCCCCGGTCCTGGCCTTCTTGGGGCGGACGCTATCCACCCCGATGTCTGACAGCTTGACCCTCTGCCTGGCAGCAGTCATAACGTCCTTGTATGAGGACTTGCTGCCAGGCTGCAGGGTCAGAACTACCGCCGCCGTGCGTGGCAGACGGCCCAACTTGGGCCTCTCCGCCTTCTTCTGGGCTTTCGGTGGTGGGGCAGGAGCCGATTGGGCCTTCTTGGCCGCCCGTTGAGCCTTCCTGCCCACCACCTGGGCCCATGTTCCCTCGTTGGCGGTGGCACCTTTTGATGTCGAGTGTGCCACCGCTTTAAGCGCCTCCATACGCGCCGCCTCCAACCTTCTGGCTGCCCCAGGTGGGGTCGCCTTCTTCTGAGGGGGTTGGGGTTGGACAGGAGCTCTGTCCTCCCCCTTACCCTTCTTCTTCTTCTCCTTTTTCTTCTTCTCTTTTTTCTTTTCCCCGGTGGCCTGTTGTGGGGTATCAACCGGGGAGGCTTCCTCCTTCCTCTTAGTTGGGAGGAGTTCCTTCCGGAACTCCTCGAGTTTTTTATTCACAAGGTCCGCAATTACGGTCACTAGGGCGGACCCCGTCGGCTCCTTGGGTGCCGGGACACCCATTTCGGGGCAGTCGCCCCTTGATAACTTCAATGGCGAGGCTGGTGTTTGCCTCGCGCGGCTCGCGATCTCCAAGTCCGCCATTCCAGTAACTGGCGGGCTTGGAGATCGCCTTTCCAAGGTGGATAATCTATCCTGCAGGCGTTTATTTTCAGCCTGCAGGGCCTCTAGCTGTATCTTCAGCGCGACGATATCGTCGCCAGGCTGCGGTTCGATCGGTCTGATCACTCGCTGGGCGAGTTCCATTGTCACCGCCCTGACAGTACGTGCACCCACGCGAATGTCACGTTGTATGGTGCCTTTCAAATTTTTTGATTTGGCCGCCGCCAACTCTATCTTATCGGCCTCCTCCAGGGCCCACGCTCCTAGGTCTTCGAGCGGTTTCTTTTTCGCCTCTTCGACGAACGCCTCCATGTCAGGCACGGGATTGGTAGACCTCCCGGGTGGAGGGATGCTGCCCGTGCCGCTCCTAATCCCTTCCTCTAACTCAACGAGCTCGATTTCTCGTTGAGCCTCGAGATAGGCCCTCTTGGCCTCCGCTAGGCCGACGTATTCCCCAGTAGTTGGGGGCCGTCCTCTCTTCTTCGATTTGGGACACGCCCGTTCCCTGAGGATCGAAATGTTCGATCTAACAGATCCAACGGACGTGTCGGAATCATAGGAGGCATCCCCCGACTCCTCCACAGCGCCTTTCTCAAGTGCTCGGCTCCTTAACTTGAGCCTCTCCAGCACAACCTGCCCTTGTGAGGCAGTCAAAACACTATCCGAGACGATAGTCGGTCTCGGATCTGCGACCTTTCGGGCCCCACTTGGCCCCGCCTTACCTTCATCGACCCCCCCATTCCCCGGTTTTTTGAAATCTGAACAACTCATAATTGTTCCCACGAGAAGGTCGGAAATATACGTCGCCCCTGGCAGAGCCGCCATGCCAGGGGAAGGCAGATACACCCGGGGGGCGCCAGTATCCCCGGGGTTGGTCGCTCGAGACCGGTGCACCCACCGGCCACGCCCAGCCGCGAGGACTGGGCGTGCCCCCTCGCCGCGTACCGCAGCTTGAGGCTAGGGACTTTTTATAGAGGTTTATCCCCTCGCGGGCCGGCCAATGAAGGCAAGCCCCCCGCTCCGGCGAAACATGACCACCGGTTTACGGTATTACGACAGGGGTCACACCACCCCTGCCGAGCTATGGGATCCCGGGGACGCAACTCCCCGTATCACGACCAGAACTGGCCGTGACCCCTGGGATGGAGGCCCGCATCCACCGTTTTCACCCCTCCGCTCCGAGCCTTACCGGCAAGGGAGGCCCCGCCAGGATCCGAAGATCCCACCGGCATCGCCTCGGAGCATCACTGAGGCTACTTGGTATCAGCGAAACCCCCGAAAGCCAGAGCCCCGTTAGTCACCGGATAACTCCGGTGTCCAGGTTCCACCACGAGGAGGTGGGGATGGCACATGTTGTTGCAGCTGCAACAACTTCTAGAACCCACCTAACCTTTTTTTTTTTTTTTTTTTTTTACGTGGGGAAATCCTCATGGATCCCCCGGGGCTGGGGAACCCCGGGGGTATGCCGGACTCTTACCGGCTAAAACCCCACGGTGTCCTACCTCGGCGCTGCTGGGGAGGGCCCGGGAACTCTGGACGAACACGTCCGGTCCCTCCCCGCGCCGGGGCCCCCTATGGTGACTGAGGGGACCCCCTTCCCGTTGGGAGGGTGGTCGACGATACACCCCCCCATCCGGGGAAAACGGGCGGTGACCCGGTCACCCGGCCACCGCCCCCGTCCCGGAGGGCGCGTGCAATGGCTGAGGCGATCCCCCAATCGCCCCAGCCGCGCCCCCCGGGCGACCCCCGTGCAAAGACGTGGGGCACGACCCCCACCGGAGTGAGGGTCCTCCCCGCACGGGCGTCGCCGACGCCTCGGGCCAGGCTTGGCCCGGTGCGACTGGGAGCCCCGGGTGCGTCAGACCCGATACCGTGGCCCGGCTAAGTGCCGGGACCACGGCCCCTGGGGCAAAGGTGCCACCACCGTGGCACGCTAGAAGCGCGGCGGAGGTGGCGAAGTCCCGCTCCCCGAAGGGTTCTTAGGAGCGACCCCCACCCGAAGGTGAGAGTCCCCCCCGTGGAGCGGGGCGGGGCAAACGTACAAGACGCCGACCCCGCAGGCGACGCCGAGCAGGGAGCAGAAGCTCCCTTGAGCGCTCGGCGGCCTCCTTCGCGACCATGACCCCCTCGCAAAAGGAGATCATGGCCTGCCAGACGCTCCCGCCACCGACCATCCGAGACAGGATGGTCGGCAGCGAGAGGTCCGGACCCACCTCCGCCGCTAAGGCCCGACGCGGCACCTCCCAGGCAGGACACTCCATGAGAGTGTGCCGCGCCGAGTCCACCGCGGCGCCACAGTGGTGGCACCGCGGGTCCGCCTCGCGACCGATCCGGCACAGGTACCGACCGAAACACCCGTGGTCGGTCAGCACCTGTGTGGCTCGGAACGTCAGTCGCCCGGAGCTACGGCCCACCCATCTATCCAAGACGGGCAGGACCGCCCCGACGGTCCAATGGTCCCTATAACGGGATAACTCCTGCTTCCACGATGACAATGTGGACCGCCGGGCCTGGAGCCTCAGCTCGTCCCTGTCCTCCCCTGGCGGGTTGGAGTCCTGGCGGACAAGGCCAAGATGCCTATAGACATAGGCATCCTCAGCCGCCAGGAACTCCAA
The DNA here is from genome assembly GCA_963969225.1 of Xylocopa violacea. Taxonomy (NCBI): domain Eukaryota; kingdom Metazoa; phylum Arthropoda; class Insecta; order Hymenoptera; family Apidae; genus Xylocopa; species Xylocopa violacea. Next base: position 501,767 of record CAXAJV010000051.1, read on the forward strand.
AGGTGGTAGACCCGCCAGGGTGGTGGCCGCCTCGTAGGACACCGTACGGTACCCCCTGATGACGCGTATTGCGGCGCGTCGCCACTCCCTGCGGAGGAGCGTCTTGCTCCCCCGGCTGGCCGCTAAGGCGTCGGCCCAGATGGGGGCACCGTACAGTGCCACTGACTTAACCACACCGCAGTAGAGGCGGCGCACCCGCTCGTCCGGACCACCAAGGTTGGGCATGATGCGACTCAAGTGAGTCACTAGGCTACCCAACCTGGCGGCCAGACGAGCGAAATGCGGGACGAAGCTCCAGGAGCTGTCCAGGTAGACACCAAGGTATTTAATGTCGGTGCCCACCTGGACGTCGGACGACCCGATCCTCACCAGGCTATGGGGTGGAGTGCCCCTCGTACGACCCTGGAAGAAGACGATCTCCGTCTTCTGAGGGGACAACTCCAACCCCATGCCCCGGATCCGCGAGGCGACAGCCGCAACCGCGACTTCCGCCCGGCGGATGGTCCTCCCACGGTCCCTGCCGGTGGCCAACACCATGGTGTCATCGGCGTAACACGTCAAGTGTACGCCGACCGGCAGGGACACCCGCAGAGCCGCGTCGTACCCCAGGTTCCATAGTAATGGACCCAAGACGGACCCCTGGGGCACTCCACGGTTGATCTGCCGCCTGACAGACCCATCGCGGCCACCGTAAACGATGGCCCTGTCCCGGAGGTAGTCTCCGACCACCATCCGCAGGTAGAGGGGCACCTCGTGACTTTCGAGGGCCCCGCGGATGGCCGCCCAGGAGAGGGAGTTGAAGGCGTTCTTTATATCTAAAGAGACCGCCAGTGCAACCCCTCCCCCGGACGTGGCCGAGTCCGAGAGGGACTTGACGCGCTGGATCGCGTCGATGGTCGATCGTCCCTCCCGGAAGCCGAACTGGCACTCGGCCAGGTCGGGTCCATCACGGGACAGGTGCTGGACGAGGCGCTTGTGAACGATACGTTCAAAGAGCTTCCCCACCTCGTCCAGCAACACGATGGGCCTGTAGGCGGCAGGCGACTCTGCGGGCCTGTTGTCCTTGCGAAGGAGGACCATCCGCCCTGTTTTCCACCTCGGTGGAAGGGTCCCCGTCTGGAGGCAGGCTGTGAACAGCCTGCGCAGACGGGGCCCGAGGACGCTGAGCGCCAAGACCCAGGCGCGGCCGGGGATGCCGTCGGGGCCGGGGGCGGTGTTACGCGCCCCCATGCGCTTGACAGCCCCGGCCAACTCCTCTTCGGACACCTCCCACTCCTGGGACCATGAGACACGGTCCGGTGGTGGAGCGGGGGCCGACACCTCCCCGTCTGGGAATAGAGTGCCGACCACCCGCTCCAGGAGTGGGGGGTCCATCGTCTCCGTGAGGGGAGGCGCCCATGGACGAAGTTTGTCCATAACTAGACGGTATGGGCGCCCCCATGGGTCCTCACGGAGTGAGTCGAGGAGTCCGTCCCAGGCCTGAGCCTTGGCGCTCCTGATGGCCAGCTGCAGCCGCTTCGTGAGCTCACGATATTCGGCGTACAGCTGTGCCGTTCTCGCTGCGTCGGAGTTACGCCGACGCCTCGCCCGGGTGTACTGGCGGCGTGCGACTCCGCACTCTTCGCGGAGACGCTGAATCTCAGCGCTCCACCAGTACACCGGGCGGCGGGGCGGATTGGCGCGGACACGTGGCATCGCCACGTCGCAAACTGCCGACATGGCGTCCGCGAACCAATCCGCCTCCTGTGACACCTCCACTGGCCCAGCCGGAACTTCCGGCCAGGCCACTGCGAGAACGGCCGCCATCAGTGCGTCCTCATCCATGCCCTTCAGGGCCCACCTCCGTGGGTGGTGGGCTGCTGGGCGGGTCGGGGGAGGCGTGGAGACATCCATGCGGATGTAGACATGGTCCGACAGTGTCTCCACGTCGTCGACCCTCCACCCCGACACACGGCGCGCGGCCAGGGCATTGGCGAAAGACAAGTCCACGATGCTTTCGCCCTGGTACCGCACGCACGTGCTGGCCGAGCCCCGGTTCAACAACCGGAGACCCAGGCCAGCCGCCCAGTCCAGCACCGAGTGGCCCCTCTGGTCCGTCCTCGGGGAGTGCCACGCGGATGCGTGAGCATTGAAGTCCCCGAGGACGAGTACTGGACGAGCTGCGTGCAATGAAACGACGTTCTGCAGCTCGTCCAGTAGGGAGTCGAAGCGACTGAGGGACCAACTCGGTGGAGCGTAGACGCCCACCACCACACAACCCGCCCAGTCGACCGCCACGAATCCATGGCCGCGCGTGACAGGCGCAATTGGCCGGATCCGTGACGGAACCGACTGGGCGATCACCACGGAGTCGTCCAAGTCTCCAACCCAGGACGGGCGTTGGGGAACTCGGTACGGCTCCGCGGCTACGACCAACTCAACCACGCCGCCGCAAAGACTGTGAGACATCAAGTCTTGAGCGGCGACGGCGTGGTTGAGATTGGTCTGGATGATCTGACCGCGGGGAGGCGTGAACGTTATGCCGTGTCCATGGCCTCCCCCCGGCCAGAATCATCCTTGGGAGCGGGTTTAGTTGCCCGCTCCGCCTCCTCTCCAGTGTCCATCGCAGGAACTCCCACGGTGGAGGGTGATGCGGGTGCACCACCCCCGCTGGAACCTCCCACGGTGGGGGGTGATGCCGGTGCACCACCCCCGCTGGAACATCCCACGTTGGAGGATGGTGCAGCCGCACCACCCCCTTGATGGACACTGGAGAGTTGGCTCCTCTTCTGCGTCGCGTCTCCTCTCTTCTTTGCTGGGCGGGCCTTGGGTGGGAAGCATGTCTTGCTCCCCATACGATGGTCGGCGGGCCGCCCGGCTTCTTTGCACAATGTGCAAACCGGGGCGGCCGCCGTGCATAGGCCCGCCCTGTGACCGGTTTCGCCGCACCTGTAGCATTGGTGCGACCGGTCCACCTCCGCTGTGCACCGCTGCTGGACATGACCCTGCTGCCAGCAGCGGTAGCACTGCTCAGGGCGGGGCTTCAACGCCTCTACCCTGGCGTTGACCCACCCCACCCTGATGCGTCCGGCCGCGACCACTTTCTTGGCCGCTGCCAAGGGGCATTGCACCCACAGGGTGCCGAGCCCCGCACGTGAGGACCGGATTTCGCCGGTCCTCACTTCCTCGAGCTGGCACCCTGTGGTGCCAGCTATGGCTTCGGCCACCTCTGCTGGGGTGGCCGACTCGTCAAGGCCAAATACCCGAAGTTCGGCCTTCTTTATTGGCCTTGTGACGGTTACCGCGTCTGCAGCCAACGCCTCACGCAACTTGTCTGCCAAGGCTGTTGCCTTGACGTCCTTATCTGGTCCGGAGACCTCTAGCATGAGGCCTCCGGTTCTCGCCTTCTTGGGGCGGACACTCTCCACCCCAACGTCCGACAGCTTGACCCTCTGCCTGGCAGCAGTCATAACATCCTTGTATGAGGACTTGCTGCCAGGCTGGAGGGTCAGGACTACCGCCGCCGTGCGCGGCAGTCGTCCCAACTTGGGCTTCTCCGCCTTCTTGTGGACTTTCGGTGGTGGGGCAGGGGCTGACTGGGCCTTTTTGACATCCCTCTTGGCCTTTCTGCCCACCACCTGGGCCCATGATCCCTCGGTGGCGGTGACACCTGTCGTTGTTATGGGTGCCACCACTTTCTTCAGCGCCTCCTGGCGCGCTGCCTCCAGTCTTCTGGCGGCCCCGGATGGGGTCGCCTTCTTTTGGGTGGGTTGGTGTTGAACAGGAGGATTTTCCATACCCTTCCCCTTCTTCATCTTCTTTTTCTTCTTCTTCTTCTTCTCGTGGTCCCCGGTGGCTTGTGCCATGCCCCTTACCGGGGACGCCTCCTGTTTCCTCTGGGCAGGGAGGAGTTCCTGGCGGAACTCCTCCAATCTTCTGTTGACGAGGTCCACTACTTGACGAGCTATGTCGGACCCCGTCGGCTCCTTGGGTGCCGGGACACCCCTTTCGCGGACATCGCCCCCCGAAACCTTCAAAGGCGAGGTCGGTGTTAACCTCGCGCGGCTCGCGATCTCCAAGTCCGCCATCCTAGTTACTGGCGGGCTTGGAGATCGCCTCTCCAAAGCAGTGATTCTTTCCTGCAGGCGCTTATTCTCAGCCTGCAGGGCCTCCAATTGCTCTTTCAGAGCTGCAGCCTCTGGTCCTGGTGCTGGCTCTGCTGGTCGTTGCACCCTTTGGGCCAACTCCATCGTGACGGCCCTAACGGTACGTGCACCAACGCGGATATCCCGCTGGATCGTGCCCTTGAGGTTCTTTGACTTGGCCGCCGCCAACTCAATCTTATCGGCCACCTCAAGGGCCCACGCTCCTAGGTCCGCCAGTGGCTTCATCTTAGCCTCCTGCACGAAGACCTCCATCTCCGGCACAGGGTTACCCGACTTGCCGGGTGGTGGAATAGTTCCTGATCCGGACCTTATCTCCTCCTCGAGTTCCACAAGCTCAGCCTCCCGCTGAGCTTCAAGGTAGGCTCTCTTAGCCTCAGCGAGGCCGACATATTCCCCAGTTGTTGGGGGTCGTCCCCTCTTCTTCGACTTCGGACACGCCCGTTCTCTAAGTATAGAGAAATTGGATCTCACTGATCCCACGGACGTGTCCGAGTCGTAGGAGGCGTCACCTGACTCCTCCTCGGCGCCCTTCTCCAGCACTCTACCTCTAAGCTGGAGTTTCTCCAATATTACCTGCCCCTGTGAGGCAGTGAGTTTAGTGTCCGAGACGATGTTAGGTCTCGGACCGCCGACCTTTCGGACCCCACTGGTCCCCGCCTTGTCTTCTTCACAGACCCCCCCAATCCCCGGTTTTTTGAAAAGTGAACAGTTTTCCATAGTGTTCCCACGAGAAGGGTCGGAATTAAAGTCGCCCCTGGCAGAGCCGCCATGCCAGGGGAAGGCAGATACACCCGGGGGGCGCCAGTATCCCCGGGGTTGGTCGCTCGAGACCGGTGCACCCACCGGCCACGCCCAGCCGCGAGGACTGGACGTGCCCCCTCGCCGCGTACCGCAGCTTGAGGCTAGGGACTTTTTATAGAGGTTTATCCCCTCGCGGGCCGGCCAATGAAGGCAAGCCCCCCGTTCCGGCGAAACATGACCACCGGTTTACGGTATTACGACAGGGGTCACACCACCCCTGCCGAGCTATGGGATCCCGGGGACGCAACTCCCCGTATCACGACCAGAACTGGCCGTGACCCCTGGGATGGAGGCCCGCATCCACCGTTTTCACCCCTCCGCTCCGAGCCTTACCGGCAAGGGAGGCCCCGCCAGGATCCGAAGATCCCACCGGCATCGCCTCGGAGCATCACTGAGGCTACTTGGTATCAGCGAAACCCCCGAAAGCCAGAGCCAACCTAACCTAACCTAACCTTTTTTTTTTTTTTTTTTTTTTTTTTTACGTGGGGAAATCCATCATGGATACCCCGGAGCTGGGGAAGCTCCGGGGTTATGCCGGACTCTTACCGGCTAAAACCCCACGGTGGCCATCCCTGCACTACCGGGGAGAGTCTGGGATCTCTTGCGAACAACAACCAGACCCTCCCCGTGCAAGGGCGCCAGAAGGGCGCCCGCTTCCCAAAAGTTGGAGGGCAATGCCTCCCCTACCCAACTAAAGTAGGCGATGTCGGGGCCACGCCGACATCGCCGACCATCCCGGGCCGCGTGCAATGCATCGGCGAACCCCCATTCGCCGATGCTGCAGCCCCGACGACCGCCTCGCCTTGAAGTACTCGAGTGGAGCGGTGCTCAAACACTCGGCGAGACGGCCGCCCTCCACCACCGTAGCTCGGGCCCCGGGTGCGCTACTACCCGTACCGCGGCAACAGGTGGTCGGTTGCCGCGGCCCCTGGGGGATGATGTCTCCCGGGAAAGGGAGACATATCGGGGCAGGTCTACTCCTTCGGAGAAGGAGCAGCCCCACCCCGATCAGGCGCGACCGCCTGCCCCTTGGGCACAGAAGTGCCGGCCCTCGAGGGCCCCCCACGCCCGCCCTTTCGGACGGGCGGCTTACAGGCCGAGCTGCCCAAGCGGTGCCCGGACGGCAGACCCAAGTCCGCGCAAAGCGGACAATTGGGTGCCGCCGCCGGACACCCGGCCGCCTTGTGGCCTGCAGCGCCACACCGATAGCACAAAGTGCTACGGTCCTCGTCGGCAGTGCACCGCGCCCGCACGTGACCGTGCTGGAGGCAGCGGTAGCACTGCAACGGCCGGGGCTTGAGCAGCTCGACCCGAGCTATACCCCACCCCACCCGTATACGGTCCCCTTTGGCGAAGATTTTCTTCGCCGCCGCGAGTGGGCACCTAGCCCACACGGTGCCCAATGGGCCGGATCGCCGGATGGTACCGACCACGATCGGGTCCATTGGGCACCCACCCTCCCTCGAAAGAGCCGCCTTGACCTCAATGGCCCGGACGGAGTCCTCAAGCCCGACCACCCTCAGCTCAACGAGCTTCATCGGGCGGCCGACCTTGAGGCCCTTCGGCTCCAGCACCTCCGTGAGGCGGTAGGCCAGTTCGTCGGCCTTCTCAGCCCTCCCCTCGCCCTCAACCTCTAAGATGAGGGCCCCCGTTTTAGCCCGTTTGGGCCTCACGGCCTCAATGCCCAGCTCATCGAGAGCAAAGGCGTTACGCGCCGCCAACATAGCGTTGGTGAGCGTCTGGGAGCACCCAGGCGGGACGGTGATAGTCACCGCCTCCGACCTGGGTAGCCTACCCAGACGCACACCACCTCTCTTCTTTTCGGGGCCGGAGCCGGCCTTCGCGGCCGACTTCTTCCCCTTAGTCTTCCTCTTTTTCGAGGAGGAAGAGGGTGCGACCGGGGCAGACGTGGAAGCCTTGCGGCCCACCACCTCCGCCCAGGAGTCCCCACCCCCGGACTGAGCCCGCACAGCAGACCCAGCCGAGGGAGGGACAGCAGACACCACCCCCTTCCCCCTCTTAGCCCGTCCCTTTTTCCCGGCTTTCGCCGGGCGAGAGGTGGCCGACGGTGGTTGGTCGGGCTGGGCGGCACGGGGAGTACCCGCACCGTCCCCCCTAACCTCCCCCAACGAACCAACCCCCAACACCAATCCGGAGGCGGGACCCGCCGCTCCCAGGGTGAGGTTCAACTCACCCCTGAGAGCGGCGAATCTCGCCTCCATCATATCTCCCACACGGGAGATAATCTCCTCTACGTCCACGCCGCCAGCGGCCGGACCCGTACCCGGGGAGGACCTGCCTCCCCGTGCTCCCCTGATAGGAGGAGATGTTCCCCTCGGAGGCTCAACCTCCATTTGGGATTGCTCCCGACTGGCAGAATCCAGCTGCCTCTTCAGCCTTCCTACCTCTCGCTTGAGGTCTTCCAGTTCGGAGGAGAGCCTTTCGTTGGCCTCCTCCAACTCCTGGACACGCCCATCCCGATGTGTGCGCTGGATCGCCTCAAGTCCAGCAAGCCTAAGGGCCTGTGCGCTCTCCCTGAGGCGATGCACAAATTTGCCGCTCAAATTTTTTGAGGAGCCGGCCACACGCTCGACCTCCTTCGCATGCTCCAAAATGAGAGCACCGAGGTCGGGCGTCGGCCGGTTCCTCATTTCCTCCCTCACCTCCCGCTCATTCGGGAGAGGCTTAGCGCCTTTGCTTGGAGGCGGAGGAGTCCGGGAGGGGTCGGATCGCTCCAACTCCCTCCGGACTGCCTCCTCCTCCCGGCAAAGCTCCATATAGGCGCGCTTCGCCTCCGCTAATCCCACGTACTCCCCTGTAGTAGGGGGCCTGCCCCTTTTCCTCACTACAGGAGGCTCCATCCGACACGAGAAGGATGTGTCCGAATACCCCTCCTCGTCGTCGGAATCCATCCCGAGCGACCAGCGACCAGCGCTGCCCGCCGCGAGATCCTTCACGTGGCCGACCAGCGGCCTTGAAGAAGTCCCCCCATCCCCAGAGGAGCCAGTAGCTCTAGACGCCGTGGCCTGGCCCTCCACCACGGACGTCCCACGGTTGCCAGATGACGACGCAGCCGGGCCCGCTTGACCACCCGAAACTGCGCCGGTACTGGAGGTTCCGAGGCCTCCTGCACCGTAAGTTTTCTTCCCTTTCTGTCGTGTGTCCATAGTTTTACATAATATCCACCCCTCACGTGCCTGTGTCGTCAACAGTATGTCCGGTCCCGCACCGCTTCCACCTTCTCACCTCTCAACTCCGGGCCTTACCGGCAAGGGAGGCCCTGCCAGGATCCGAAGATCCCGCCGGCATCGCCCCGGAGCATCACTGAGGCTACCTCAGCTTCCGCGATGCACCCTTTTAGTCGCCTCTTACGACAGGCAGGGTATACCCTGGGTGTATTCTGACCCGCACCCAGCAACCTAACCTAACCTTTTTTTTTTTTTTTTTTTTTTTTACGTGGGGAAATCCATCATGGATACCCCGGAGCTGGGGAAGCTCCGGGGTTATGCCGGACTCTTACCGGCTAAAACCCCACGGTGGCCATCCCTGCACTACCGGGGAGAGTCTGGGATCTCTTGCGAACAACAACCAGACCCTCCCCGTGCAAGGGCGCCAGAAGGGCGCCCGCTTCCCAAAACTTGGAGGGCAGTGCCTCCCCTACCCATCTAAAGACGGCGATGTCGGGGCCACGCCGACATCGCCGACCATCCCGGGCCGCGTGCAATGCATCGGCGAACCCCCATTCGCCGATGCTGCAGCCTCGACGACCGCCTCGCCTGGAAGTACTCGAGTGGAGCGGAGCTCAAACACTCGGCGAGACGGCCGCCCTCCACCACCACAGCTCGGGCCCCGGGTGCGCTACTACCCGTACCGCGGCAACAGATGGTCGGTTGCCGCGGCCCCTGGGGGATGATGTCTCCCGGAAAAGGGAGACATATCGGGGCGGGTCTACTCCTTCGGAGAAGGAGCAGCCCCACCCCGATCAGGCGCAACCGCCTGCCCCTTGGGCACCTTAGTGCCTGCCCTAGAGGGCTCCCCACGCCCGCCCTTTCGGACGGGCGGCTTACAGGCCGAGCTGCCCAAGCGGTGCCCGGACGGCAGACCCAAGTCCGCGCAAAGCGGACAGTTGGGCGCCGCCGCCGGACACCCGGCCGCCTTGTGGCCTGCAGCGCCACACCGATAGCACAAAGTGCTACGGTCCTCGTCGGCAGTGCACCGCGCCCGCACGTGACCGTGCTGGAGGCAGCGGTAGCACTGCAACGGCCGGGGCTTGAGCAGCTCGACCCGAGCTGTCGCCCACCCCACCCGTATCCTATCCCCCTTGGCGAAAAGTTTTTTCGCCCCCGCGAGTGGGCACCTTGCCCACACGGTGCCCAATGGGCCGGATCGCCGGATGGTACCGACCACGATCCGGTCCATGGGGCACCCGCCCTCCCTCGATAAGGCCGCCTTCACCTCGATGGCGCGGACCGAGTCCTCAAGGCCGACCACCCTCAGCTCAACGAGCTTCATTGGGCGGCCGACCTTGAGGCCCTTCGGCTCCAGCACCTCGGTGAGGCGATAGGCCAGGTTATCGGCCTTTTCCGCCCTCCTTTCTCCCTCAACCTCCAGGATGAGGGCCCCCGTCTTCGCCCGCTTGGGCCTCACCGCCTCGATGCCCACCTCGTCCAGGGCAAAGGCGTTCCTCGCCGCCAACATAGCGTTGGTGAGCGTCTGGGAGCACCCAGGCGGGACGGTGATGGTCACCGCCTCCGACCTGGGCAGCCGACCCAGACGCACACCAACTTTCTTCTTCTCGGGGCCGGAGCCGGCCTTCGCGGCCGACTTCTTCCCCTTCACCTTCCTCTTCTTCGAGGAGGCAGAGGGAGGGACCGGGGCAGATGTGGGAGCCTTGCGGCCCACCACCTCCGCCCAGGAGTCCTCACCCCCGGACTGGGCCCGCACAGCGGACTCAGCCGGAGGAGGGACCTCAGTCACCCCCCTCTTCCCCCTCTTACCCCGTCCCTTTTTCCCGGCTTTCGCCGGGCGAGGGGTGGCCGACGGTGGTTGGTCGGGCTGGGCGGCACGGGGAGTACCCGCGCCGTCCCCCCTAACCTCCCCCAACGAACCACCCCCCAACACCAAACCGGAGGCGGGACCCGCCACTCCCAGGGTGAGGTTCAACTCCCCCCTGAGAGCGGCGAATCTCGCCTCCATCATCTCTCCCACGCGGGAGATAATCTTCTCCACGTCCACGCCGCCAGCAGCTGGACCCGTACTCGGGGAGGACCTGCCTCCCCGTGCCCCCAAGATAGGAGGAGTTGTCCCCCTGGGAGGCTCCACCTCCATTACGGATTGCTCCCGAGTGGCAGACTCGAGCTGCCTCCTCAGTCTGCCCACCTCACGTTTCAAGTCCTCGAGTTCGGAGGAGAGCCGTTCGTTGGCCTCCTCCAACTCCTGGACCCGCCCATCACGATGCGTCCGCTGGATCGCCTCGAGCCCCGCAAGCCTAAGCGCCTGGGCACTTTCCCGAAGGCGATGAACGAAACGCCCACTCAAGTTCTTGGAGGAACCGGCCACACGCTCGACCTCCTTAGCGTGCTCCAGGATGAGAGCACCGAGGTCGGGCGTCGGCCGGCTCCTCATTTCCTCCCTCACCTCCCTCTCATTGGGGAGAGGCTTAGCAGCCTTACTAGGAGGCGGAGGGGTCCGGGAGGGATCGGATCGCTCCAACTCCCTCCGGACCGCCTCCTCCTCCCGGCAAAGCTCCATATAGGCCCGCTTAGCCTCCGCCAGCCCAACATATTCTCCCGTTGTAGGGGGCCTGCCCCTTTTCCTCACTACACCGGATGGTTGCTCCAACTGGCACGAGAAAGAGGTGTCTGACAACCCCTCCTCGTCGTCCGAGTCCATCCCCAGCGACCAGCGACCAGCGCTGCCCGCCGCCAAATCTTTCACGAGACCGGCCAGCGGCCTCGCAAAAGTCCCCCCAGCCCCAGAGGCGCCAGTAGCTCTAGACGCCGTGGCCTGGCCCTCCACCACGGACGTCCCACGGTTGCCGGATGACGACGCAGCCGGGCCCGCTTGACCACCCGAAACTGCGCCGGTACTGGAGGTTCCGAGGCCTCCTGCACCGTAAGTTTTCCTCCCTTTATAGCGTGTATCCATATTTAGTAATAAGTAAACACCCACCCATATCGTGCCCAAGTCGTCAACAAAGAGTCCCGTCCCGCACCGCTTCCACCTTCTCACCTCTCAACTCCGGGCCTTACCGGCAAGGGAGGCCCTGCCAGGATCCGAAGATCCCGCCGGCATCGCCCCGGAGCATCACTGAGGCTACCTCAGCTTCCGCGATGCACCCTTTTAGTCGCCTCTTACGACAGGCAGGGTATACCCTGGGTGTATTCTGACCCGCACCCAGACGGGGAAACCTAACCTTTTTTTTTTTTTTTTTTTTTTTTTACGTGGGGAAATCCATCATGGATACCCCGGAGCTGGGGAAGCTCCGGGGTTATGCCGGACTCTTACCGGCTAAAACCCCACGGTGGCCATCCCTGCACTACCGGGGAGAGTCTGGGATCTCTTGCGAACAACAACCAGACCCTCCCCGTGCAAGGGCGCCAGAAGGGCGCCCGCTTCCCAAAAGGTTGGAGGGCTGAGCCTCCCCTACCCAGCTAAAGACGGCGATGTCGGGGCCACGCCGACATCGCCGACCGTCCCGGGCCGCGTGCAATGCATCGGCGAACCCCCATTCGCCGATGCTGCAGCCCCGGCGACCGCCTCGCCTTGAAGTACTCGAGTGGAGCGATGCTCAAACACTCGGCGAGACGGCCGCCCTCCACCACCACAGCTCGGGCCCCGGGTGCGCTACTACCCGTACCGCGGCAACAGGTGGTCGGTTGCCGCGGCCCCTGGGGGATGATGTCTCCCGGGAAAGGGAGACATATCGGGGTGAGTCTACTCCTTCGGAGAAGGAGCAGCCCCACCCCGATCAGGCGCGACCGCCTGCCCCTTGGGCACCGAAGTGCCAGCCCTAGAGGGCTCCCCACGCCCGCCCTTTCGGACGGGCGGCTTACAGGCCGAGCTGCCCAAGCGGTGCCCGGACGGCAGACCCAAGTCCGCACAGAGCGGACAGTTGGGCGCCGCCGCCGGACACCCGGCCGCCTTGTGGCCTGCAGCGCCACACCGATAGCACAAAGTGCTACGGTCCTCGTCGGCAGTGCACCGCGCCCGCACGTGACCGTGCTGGAGGCAGCGGTAGCACTGCAACGGCCGGGGCTTGAGCAGCTCGACCCGAGCTGTTGCCCACCCTACCCTTATGCGATCCCCCTTGGCGAAGAGCTTCTTAGCCCCAGCCAATGGGCATCGCGCCCACACGGTGCCCAATGGGCCGGATCGCCGGATGGTACCGACCACGATCCGGTCCATGGGGCACCCACCCTCCCTCGAGAGAGCCGCCTTCACTTCAATGGCCCGGACGGAGTCCTCAAGGCCGACCACCCTCAGCTCAACGAGCTTCATTGGGCGGCCGACCTTGAGGCCCCTAGGCTCCAAAACCTCTGTAAGGCGAATGGCGAGATTATCCGCCTTTTCCGCCCTCCCCTCGCCGTCCACCTCAAGAATGAGGGCACCGGTCTTGGCCCGCTTGGGCCTCACCGCCTCGATGCCTAGCTCATCCAGAGCGAAGGCGTTTCTCGCCACCAACATAGCGTTGGTGAGCGTCTGGGTGCACCCAGGCGGGACGGTGATAGTCACCGCCTCCGACCTGGGCAGCTTACCCAGGCGCACACCACCTTTCCTCTTTTCGGGGCCGGAGCCGGCCTTCGCGGCCGACTTCTTCCCCTTACCCTTCTTCTTCTTAGAGGAGGAAGAGGGAGGGACCGGGGCAGAAGTGGGAGTCTTACGACCCACCACCTCCGCCCAGGAGTCCCCACCCCCGGACTGGGCCCGCACAGCAGACTCAGCCGGAGGAGGGACATTACACACCCCCCTAGTCCCCCTCTTACCCCGTCCCTTTTTCCCGGCTTTCACCGGGCGAGGGGCGGCCGACGGTGGTTGGTCGGGCTGGGCAGCGCGGGGAGTACCCGCGCCGCACCCCCTAACCTCCCCCAACGGACCACCCCCCAACACCAATCCGGAGGCGGGACCCGCCGCTCCCAGGGTGAGGTCCAACTCACCCCTGAGAGCGGCGAATCTCGCCTCCATCATATCCCCCACACGGGAGATGATATTCTCCACGTCCACGCCGCCAGCGGCTGGACCCGTACTCGGGGAGGACCTGCCTCCCCGCGCCCCCGTGATAGGAGGAGATATCCCCCTGGGAGGCACCACCTCCATTCGGGAATCCTCCCGAGCGCCAGACTCGAGCTGACGCTTGAGCCTGCCCACCTCCTGCTTGAGGTCCTCCAGTTCGGAGGAGAGCCTATGGTTCGCCTCCTCCAACTCCTGGACCCTCCCATCCCGACTTGTCCGCTGGATCGCCTCAAGACCAGCTAATCTAAGTGCCTGTGCACTTTCTCTGAGGCGGTGCACAAACTTCCCGCTCAGGTTCTTAGAGGAACCGGCCACACGCTCGACCTCCTTCGCGTGCTCCAAAATGAGAGCACCGAGGTCGGGCGTCGGCCGATTCCTCATCTCTTCCCTCACCTCACGCTCGTTGGGGAGCGGCTTGGCGCTCTTGCTAGGAGGCGGAGGAGTCCGGGAGGGGTCGGATCTCTCCAACTCTCTCCGGACCGCCTCCTCCTCCCGGCAGAGCTCCATGTAGGCGCGCTTCGCCTCTGCGAGCCCAACGTATTCTCCCGTTGTAGGGGGCCTGCCCCTTTTTCTCACAACGGGAGGCTCCAAACGACACGAGAAGGACGCGTCAGAGAACCCCTCCTCGTCGTCTGAGTCCATCCCCAGCGACCAGCGTCCAGCGCTGCCCGCCGCCAAATCCTTGACGAGGCCGGCCAGCGGCCTCGCAAAATTCCCCCCAGCCCCAGAGGAACCAGTAGCCTCAAACGCCGTGGCCTGGCCCTCCACCACGGTCGTCCCACGGTTGCCAGATGACGACGCAGCCGGGCCCGCTTGACCACCCGAAACTGCGCCGGTACTGGAGGTTCCGAGGCCTCCTGCACCGTAGCTTTTCCTACCCTTAGTTCGTAATTCCATAGTTAATATAAAATACCTCCCCCAACGTGCCCGAGTCGTCAACAAAAGTCCCGCCCCGCACCGCTTCCACCTTCTCACCCCTCAACTCCGGGCCTTACCGGCAAGGGAGGCCCTGCCAGGATCCGAAGATCCCGCCGGCATCGCCCCGGAGCATCACTGAGGCTACCTCAGCTTCCGCGATGCACCCTTTTAGTCGCCTCTTACGACAGGCAGGGTATACCCTGGGTGTATTCTGACCCGCACCCAGACGGGGAAACCTAACCTAACCTTTTTTTTTTTTTTTTTTTTTTTTACGTGGGGAAATCCATCATGGATACCCCGGAGCTGGGGAAGCTCCGGGGTTATGCCGGACTCTTACCGGCTAAAACCCCACGGTGGCCATCCCTGCACTACCGGGGAGGGTCTGGGATCTCTTGCGAACAACAACCAGACCCTCCCCGTGCAAGGGCGCCAGAAGGGCGCCCGCTTCCCAAAAGTTGGAGGGCTGAGCCTCCCCTACCCAGCTAAAGACGGCGATGTCGGGGCCACGCCGACATCGCCGACCGTCCCGGGCCGCGTGCAATGCATCGGCGAACCCCCATTCGCCGATGCTGCAGCCCCGGCGACCGCCTCGCCTTGAAGTACTCGAGTGGAGCGGTGCTCAAACACTCGGCGAGACGGCCGCCCTCCTCCACCGTAGCTCGGGCCCCGGGTGCGCTACTACCCGTACCGCGGCAACAGGTGGTCGGTTGCCGCGGCCCCTGGGGGATGATGTCTCCCGGAAAAGGGAGACATATCGGGGTGAGTCTACTCCTTCGGAGAAGGAGCAGCCCCACCCCGATCAGGCGCAACCGCCTGCCCCTTGGGCACAGAAGTGCCGGCCCTCGAGGGCCCCCCACGCCCGCCCTTTCGGACGGGCGGCTTACAGGCCGAGCCGCCCAAGCGGTGCCCGGACGGCAGACCCAAGTCCGCGCAGAGCGGACAGTTGGGCGCAGCCGCCGGACACCCGGCCGCCTTGTGGCCTGCAGCGCCACACCGGTAGCACAAAGTGCTACGGTCCTCGTCGGCAGTGCACCGCGCCCGCACGTGACCGTGCTGGAGGCAGCGGTAGCACTGCAACGGCCGGGGCTTGAGCAGCTCGACCCGAGCTATACCCCACCCCACCCGTATTCTATCCCCCTTTGCGAAGATCTTCTTCGCCGCCGCGAGTGGACATCTCGCCCACACGGTGCCCAATGGGCCGGATCGCTGGATGGTTCCAACCACGATCGGGTCCATTGGGCACCCACCCTCCCTCGAAAGAGCCGCCTTGACCTCGATGGCCCGGACGGAGTCCTCAAGGCCGACCACCCTCAGCTCTACGAGCTTCATTGGGCGGCCGACCTTGAGGCCCCTCGGCTCCAGCACCTCAGTGAGGCGATAGGCCAGCTGGTCGGCCTTTTCCGCCCTCCCCTCGCCCTCAATTTCCAGAATGAGGGCCCCGGTCTTGGCCCGCTTGGGCTTCACGGCCTCTATTCCCAGCTCGTCAAGAGCAAACGCGTTTCGCGCCACCAACATCGCGTTTGTGAGCGTCTGGGAGCACCCAGGCGGGACGGTGATACTCACCGCCTCCGACCTGGGAAGCCTACCCAGGCGCACACCCACTCTTTTCTTCTCGGGGCCGGAGCCGGCCTTCGCGGCCGACTTCTTCCCCTTACTCTTCCTCTTTTTCGAGGAGGACAAGGGTGGGACCGGGGCAGAAGTGGGAGTCTTACGACCCACCACCTCCGCCCAGGAGCCGCCATCCCCGGACTGAGCCTGCACAGCAGACCCAGCCGAGGGAGGGACATCAGTCACCCCCCCAGTCCCCCTCTTGCCCCTTCCCTTTTTCCCGGCTTTCGCCGGGCGAGGGGTGGCCGACGGCGGCTGGTCGGGCTGGGCAGCACGGGGAGTACCCGCGCCGTCCCCCCTAACCTCCCCCAACGAACCACCCCCCAACACCAAACCGGAGGCGGGACCCGCCGCTCCCAGGGTGAGGTTTAACTCACCCCTGAGAGCGGCGAATCTCGCCTCCATCATATCTCCCACCCGGGAGATGATACTCTCCACGTCCAAGCCGCCAGCGGCTGGACCCGTACTCGGGGAGGACCTGCCTCCCCGCTCCCCCGTGATACGAGGAGATGTCCCCCTGGGAGGCTCCACCTCCATACGGGATTCCTCCCGAGTAGAAGGCTCGAGTTGCCTCCTGAGCCTTCCGACCTCCCTCCTCAGATCCTCGAGCTCGGAGGAGAGCCTATCGTTGGCTTCCTCCAGCTCTTTTACTCTCCCGTCTCTCTCCGTCCGCTGGATAGCCTCCAGCCCAGCCAACCTGAGGGCCTGCGCACTCTCCCGCAGGAGATGCACAAATCGGCCACTCAGGTTCTTTGATGAGCCGGCCACGCGCTCGACCTCCTTCGAGTGCTCTAAGATTAGAGCACCGAGGTCGGGCGTCGGCCGGGGCCTCATCTGTTCCCGCACTTCCCGCTCATTCGGGAGAGGCTTAGCGCCTTTGCTAGGAGGCGGAGGAGTCCGAGAGGGGTCGGATCGCTCCAACTCCCTCCGGACAGCCTCCTCCTCCCGGCAAAGCTCCATATAGGCGCGCTTCGCCTCCGCCAGCCCCACATACTCCCCCGTTGTAGGGGGCCTGCCCCTCTTTCTTACAACAGGAGGCTCTAACCGACACGAGAGAGAGGCGTCCGAAAACCCCTCCTCGTCGTCAGAGTCCATCCCCAGCGACCAGCGTCCAGCGCTGCCCGCCGCTAAGTCTTTGACGAGACCGGCCAGCGGCCTCGCAAAAGTCCCCCCAGCCCCAGAGGAACCAGTAGCCTTAGACGCCGTGGCCTGGCCCTCCACCACGGACGTCCCACGGTTGCCAGATGACGACGCAGCCGGGCCCGCTTGACCACCCGAAACTGCGCCGGTACTGGAGGTTCCGAGGCCTCCTGCACCGTAAGTTTTCCCTCCTTTATGTCGTGATGCCATGGTTGTTGTATATATTCCGCCCCCAACGTGCCCGAGTCGTCAACAAAAGTCCCGCCCCGCACCGCTTCCACCTTCTCACCTCTCAGCTCCGGGCCTTACCGGCAAGGGAGGCCCTGCCAGGATCCGAAGATCCCGCCGGCATCGCCCCGGAGCATCACTGAGGCTACCTCAGCTTCCGCGATGCACCCTTTTAGTCGCCTCTTACGACAGGCAGGGTATACCCTGGGTGTATTCTGACCCGCACCCAGACGGGGAAACCTAACCTAACCTTTTTTTTTTTTTTTTTTTTTTTTTTTACGTGGGGAAATCCTCATGGATCCCCCGGGGCTGGGGAACCCCGGGGGTATGCCGGACTCTTACCGGCTAAAACCCCACGGTGACCTACCTCGGCGCTCCTGGGGAGGGCCCGGGAACTCTGGACGAACACGTCCGGTCCCTCCCCGCGCCGGGGCCCCCTGTGGTGACTGAGGGGACCCCCTTCCCGTTGGGAGGGTGGTCGACGATACACCCCCCATCCGGGGTAACGGGCGGTGACCCGGTCACCCGGCCACCGCCCCCGTCCCGGAGGGCGCGTGCAATGGCTGAGGCGATCCCCCAATCGCCCCAGCCGCGCCCCCCGGGCGACCCCCGTGCAAAGACGTGGGGCACGACCCCCACCGAGGTGAGGGTCCTCCCCGCACGGGCGTCGCCGACGCCTCGGGCCAGGCTTGGCCCGGTTTGACTGGGAGCCCCGGGTGCGTCACACCCGATACCGTGGCCCGGCTAAGTGCCGGGACCACGGCCCCTGGGGCCTAAGTGCCACCACCGTGGCACGCTGGGTGCGCGGCGGAGGTGGCGAAGTCCCGCTCCCCGAAGGGTTCTTAGGAGCGACCCCCGCCCGAAGGCGAGAGTCCCCCCCGTGGAGCGGGGCGGGGCAAACGTGCAAGACGCCGACCCCGCAGGCGACGCCGAGCAGGGAGCAGTTGCTCCCTTGAGCGCTCGGCGGCCTCCTTCGCGACCATGACCGCCTCGCAAAAGGCGATCATGGCCTGCCAGACGCTCCCGCTACCGACCATCCGAGACAGGATGGTCGGCAGCGAGAGGTCCGGACCCACCTCCGCCGCTAAGGCCCGACGCGGCACCTCCCAGGCTGGACACTCCATGAGAGTGTGCCGCGCCGAGTCCACCGCGGCGCCACAGTGGTGGCACCGCGGGTCCGCCTCGCGACCGATCCGGCACAGGTACCGACCGAAACACCCGTGGTCGGTCAGCACCTGTGTGGCTCGGAACGTAAGTCGCCCGGAGCTACGGCCCACCCATCTATCCAAGACGGGCAGGACCGCCCCGACGGTCCAGTGGTCCCTATGACGGGATAACTCCTGCTTCCACAATGACATTGTGGACCGCCGGGCCTGGAGCCTCAACTCGTCCCTGTCCTCCCCTGGCGGGTTGGAGTCCTGGCGGGCAAGGCGAAGGCGCCTGTAGACATAGGCGTCTTCAGCCGCCAGGAACTCCAAGGGTGGTAGACCCGCCAGGGTGGTGGCCGCCTCGTAGGACACCGTACGGTACCCCCGAATGACGCGAATGGCAGCGCGTCTCCATTCCCTCCGGAGGAGCGACTTGCTCCCCCGGCTGGCCGCTAAGGCGTCGGCCCAGATGGGGGCACCGTACAGTGCCACGGACTTGACGACCCCACAATAGAGGCGGCGCACCCGCTCGTCCGGACCACCAAGGTTGGGCATGATGCGACTCAAGTGAGTCACGAGGCTACCCAACCTGGTGGCCAGACGAGCGAAATGCGGGACGAAGCTCCAGGAGCTGTCCAGGTAGACACCAAGATACTTGATGTCGGTGCCCACCTGGACGTCGGACGACCCGATCCTCACCAGGCTATGGGGTGGAGTGCCCCTCCTACGACCCTCGAAGAAGATGATTTCGGTCTTCTGAGGGGACAGCTCCAACCCCATGCCCCGGATCCGCGAGGCGACGGCCGCAACTGCGACCTCCGCTCGACGGATGGTCCTCCCACGGTCCCTGCCGGTGGCTAACACCATTGTGTCATCGGCGTAACACGTCAAGTGTACGCCGACCGGCAGGGACACCCGCAGAGCCGCGTCGTACCCCAGGTTCCACAAGAGTGGGCCCAATACGGACCCCTGGGGTACTCCACGGTTGATCTGCCGCCTGACAGACCCATCGCGGCCACCGTAAACGATGGCCCTGTCCCGGAGGTAGTCTCCGACCACCATCCGCAGGTAGTGGGGCACCTCGTGACTTTCGAGTGCCCCGCGGATGGCCGCCCAGGAGAGGGAGTTGAAGGCGTTTTTAATGTCTAGCGAGACCGCCAATGCTACCCCTCCCCCGGACGTGGCCGAGTCCGAGAGGGACTTGACGCGCTGGATCGCGTCTATGGTCGATCGTCCCTCCCGGAAGCCGAACTGGCACTCGGCCAGGTCGGGTCCATCACGGGACAGGTGCTGGACGAGGCGCTTGTGAACAATACGTTCGAATAACTTCCCCACCTCGTCCAGCAACACGATGGGCCTGTAGGCGGCAGGCGACTCTGCGGGCCTATTGTCCTTCCGTAGGAGGACCATCCGCCCTGTCTTCCACCGTGGTGGAAGGGTCCCCGTCTGCAAACAAGCTGTGAAGAGCCTGCGCAGACGGGGCCCGAGGACGCTGAGCGCCAAGACCCAGGCGCGGCCGGGGATGCCGTCGGGGCCGGGGGCAGTATTGCGTGCCCCCATGCGCTTGACAGCCCCGGCCAACTCCTCTTCGGACACCTCCCACTCCTGGGACCATAAGACACGGCCCGGTGGTGGAGCTGGGGCCGACACCTCCCCGTCAGGGAACAAAGTGCCGACCACCCGCTCCAGGAGTGGGGGGTCCATCGTCTCCGTGAGGGGAGGCGCCCATGGACGAAGTTTGTCCATTACAAGACGATATGGGCGCCCCCATGGATCCTCACGGAGTGTGTCGAGGAGTCCGTCCCAGGCCTGAGCCTTGGCGCTCCTGATGGCCAGCTGCAGCCTCTTCGTGAGATCACGATACTCAGCATACAGCTGTGCCGTTCTCGCCGCGTCGGAGTTACGCCGACGCCTCGCCCGGGTGTACTGGCGGCGAGCGACTCCACACTCATCGCGGAGACGCTGAATCTCAGCGCTCCACCAGTACACCGGGCGGCGAGGCGGATTGGCGCGGACTCGTGACATCGCCACGTCGCAGACAGCCGACATGGCGTCCGCGAACCAATCCGCCTCCTCCGAGACCTCCACTGGCCCAGCCGGAACTTCCGGCCAGGCCACCGCGAGAACGGCCGCCATCAGTGCGTCCTCATCCATGCCCTTCAGGGCCCACCTCCGTGGGTGGTGGGCTGCTGGGCGGGTCGGGGGAGGCGTGGAGACATCCATGCGTATATGGACATGGTCTGACAGCGTCTCCACGTCGTCGACCCTCCACCCCGACACACGGCGCGCGGCCAGGGCGTTGGCGAAAGACAAGTCTACGATGCTTTCGCCCTGGTACCGCACGCACGTGCTGGCCGAGCCCCGGTTCAGCAACCGGAGACCCAGGCCAGCCGCCCAGTCCAGCACCGAGTGGCCCCTCTGGTCCGTCCTCGGGGAGTGCCACGCGGATGCGTGAGCATTGAAGTCCCCGAGGACGAGTACTGGACGAGCTGCGTGCGATGAAACAACGTTCTGCAGCTCGTCCAGTAGGGAGTCGAAACGACTGAGGGACCAACTCGGTGGAGCGTAGACGCCCACCACCACACAACCCGCCCAGTCGACCGCCACGAATCCATGGCCGCGCATGACAGGCGCTATTGGCCGGATCCGTGACGGAACCGACTGGGCGATCACCACGGAGTCGTCCAAGTCCCCAACCCAGGACGGGCGTTGGAGAACTCGGTACGGCTCCGCGGCTACGACCAACTCAACCACGCCGCCGCAAAGACTATGAGAAATCAAGTCTTGAGCGGCGGCGGCGTGGTTGAGATTGGTCTGGATGATCTGACCGCGGGGAGGCACGAACTTTAGGCCGTGTCCATGGCCTCCCCCCGGCCAGAATCATCCTTGGGAGCGGGTTTAGCTGCCCGCTCCGCCTTCCCTCCGGTGTCCATCGCAGGAACTCCCACGGTGGAGGGTGATGCGGGTGCACCACCCCCGCTGGAACCTCCCACGGTGGGGGGTGATGCCGGTGCACCACCCCCGCTGGAACCTCCCACGTTGGAGGGTGATGCAGCCGCACCACCCCCTTGATGGACACCGGAGAGTTGGCTCTTCTTCTTCGCCTGAGTCGCTCCTACCTTCTTGGCTGGGCGGGCCTTGGGTGGGGAGCATGATTTGCTCCCCATACGATGGTCGGCGGGCCGCCCGGCCTCCTTGCACAATGTGCAAACCGGGGCGGCCGCCGTACATAGTCCCGCCCTATGACCGGTTTCGCCGCACCTATAACAAAGGTGCGACCGGTCCACCTCTGCTGTGCACCGCTGCTGGACATGTCCAATCTGCCAGCAGCGGTAGCACTGCTCAGGGCGGGGCTTCAACGCCTCTACCCTGGCGTGGACCCACCCCACCCTGATACGTCCGGCCGCAACCACTTTCTTGGCCGCCGCCAGTGGGCACTGCACCCAAAGCGTGCCAAGTCCGCTGCGTGAGGACCTAATCTCCCCGGTCCTCACGTCCTCTGTTTGGCATCCGCCAACACCAACAATGGCGTCGGCCACCTCAGCTGGAGTGGCCGACTCGTCGAGGCCGAAGACCCTCAAATCAGCCTTCTTGATCGGCCTGGCTACTGTAACTTCTTCGCCGGCCAGTGCCTCCCGGAGCTTTTCTGCTAAGGCTAATGCCTTGGCCTCCTTCTCCGGACCGGCGACTTCAAGCATCAGGCCTCCAGTCCTGGCCTTTTTGGGGCGGACACTGTCCACCCCAACATCCGACAGCTTGACCCTCTGCCTGGCAGCAGTCATTATATCTTTATAGCTGGACTTGCTACCAGGCTGGAGGGTAAGGACTACCGCTGCCGTCCGCGGTAGCCGTCCCAACTTGGGTTTCTCCGCCCTCTTTTGGGCCTTTGGTGGTGGGGCAGGGGCAGACTGGGCCTTTTTGGCAGCCCTCCGGGCCTTTCTACCCACCACCTGGGCCCAGGTTCCCTCGTTGGCGGTGGCACCTGTAGATGTTGAGGGTGCCACCGCTTTCTTCAACGCATCCTGGCGCGCCACCTCCAGTCTTCGGGCGGCCCCGGACGGGGCTGCCGTCCTCTTCTGATTGGGTTGGGGTTGGACCACAGATCTGTCCATCCCCTTCCCCTTCTTTTTCTTCTTTGTCTTCTGTCTTTTCTCTGGCTCCCCGATGGCCTGTGTTAAGGGCCCGACAGGGGACGCTTCCTCCTTCCTCGCAGCAGGGAGTAATTCCTTGCGGAAATCCTCCAATCTCCTATTTACCAGGTCTGCAATCTGTTGCACAATGGCAGACCCCGTCGGCTCCTTGGGTGCCGGGACACCCATTTCGGGACAGATACCCCCCGAATCCATCAATGGCGAGGCCGGTGTTGGCCTCGCGCGGCTCGCGATCTCCAAGTCCGCCATTCTAGAAACTGGCGGGTTTGGAGATCGCCTCTCCAGCACGGATAAACGCTCCTGCAGCCGTTTGTTTTCGGCCTGCAGGGCCTCAAGTTGCGCCTTTAGCGCAGCAACGTCTGGTACCGACGTTGGTTCGGCTGGCCGTACCACTCTCTGCGCCAGCTCCATAGTGACGGCCCTGACGGTGCGGGCTCCCACGCGGATATCCCGCTGGATCGTTCCTTTTAGATTTTTCGACTTGGCCGCCGCCAACTCGATTTTATTCGCCTCTTCTAGGGCCCAAGCCCCTAGGTCCTCTAGTGGCTTCATCTTCGCCTCTTGGACAAAGACCTCCATGTCCGGCACAGGGTTCCCCGATTTGCCGGGCGGTGGAATGCTACCTGTGCCGGCCCGTATCTCTTCCTCAAGCTCTAAGAGCTCGACTTCCTTTTGGGCTTCTACGTAGGCCCTTTTGGCCTCTGCGAGCCCTACGTACTCCCCAGTTGTTGGGGGTCGTCCTCGCTTTTTAGATTTGGGACACGCCCTTTCCCGTAGCAAGGAAAAGTTGGACCTAACGGATCCAACAGACGTGTCGGAGTCGTAGGAGGCGTCTCCCGACTCTTCCTGAGCGCCTTTGTCAAGGGCTCCCTTCCTAAGGTGGAGCCTCTCCACCATTACCTGCCCCTGTGAGGCAGAGAGCTTCACGTCCGAGACGATTTTCGGTCTCGAATCTGCGACCTTTCGGACCCCAGAGGTCCCCGCCTTCTCCTCGTCAACCCCCCCATTCCCCGGTTTTTTAAATGAACATTTCTCCATAGTGTTCCCACGAGCAGGGTCGGAAGTGAGGTCACCCCTGGCAGAGCCGCCATGCCAGGGGAAGGCAGATACACCCGGGGGGCGCCAGTATCCCCGGGGTTGGTCGCTAGAGACCGGTGCACCCACCGGCCACGCCCAGCCGCAAGGACTGGGCGTGCCCCCTCGCCGCGTACCGCAGCTTGAGGCTAGGGACTTTTTATAGAGGTTTATCCCCTCGCGGGCCGGCCAATGAAGGCAAGCCCCCCGCTCCGGCGAAACATGACCACCGGTTTACGGTATTACGACAGGGGTCACACCACCCCTGCCGAGCTATGGGATCCCGGGGACGCAACTCCCCGTATCACGACCAGAACTGGCCGTGACCCCTGGGATGGAGGCCCGCATCCACCGTTTTCACCCCTCCGCTCCGAGCCTTACCGGCAAGGGAGGCCCCGCCAGGATCCGAAGATCCCACCGGCATCGCCTCGGAGCATCACGGAGGCTACTTGGTATCAACGAAACCCCCGAAAGCCAGAGCCCCGTTAGTCACCGGATGACTCCGGTGTCCAGGTTCCACCACGAGGAGGTGGGGATGGCACATGTTGTTGCAAGCTGCAACAACTTCTAGAACCCAACCTAACCTAACCTTTTTTTTTTTTTTTTTTTACGTGGGGAAATCCTCATGGATCCCCCGGGGCTGGGGAACCCCGGGGGTATGCCGGACTCTTACCGGCTAAAACCCCACGGTGACCTACCTCGGCGCTGCTGGGGAGGGCCCGGGAACTCTGGACGAACACGTCCGGTCCCTCCCCGCGCCGGGGCCCCCTATGGTGACTGAGGGGACCCCCTTCCCGTTGGGAGGGTGGTCGACGATACACCCCCCCATCCGGGGAAACGGGCGGTGACCCGGTCACCCGGCCACCGCCCCCGTCCCGGAGGGCGCGTGCAATGGCTGGGGCGATCCCCCAATCGCCCCAGCCGCACCCCCCGGGCAACCCCCGTGCAAAGACGTGGGGCACGACCCCCACCGAGATGAGGGTCCTCCCCGCACGGGCGTCGCCGACGCCTCGGGCCAGGCTTGGCCCGGTTTGACTGGGAGCCCCGGGTGCGTCACACCCGATACCGTGGCCCGGCTAAGTGCCGGGACCACGGCCCCTGGGGCCTAAGTGCCACCACCGTGGCACGCTGGGTGCGCGGCGGAGGTGGCGAAGTCCCGCTCCCCGAAGGGTTCTTAGGAGTGACCTCCACCCGAAGGTGAAGATCCCCCCCGTGGAGCGGGGCGGGGCAAACGTACAAGACGCCGACCCCGCAGGCGACGCCGAGCAGGGAGCAGAAGCTCCCTTGAGCGCTCGGCGGCCTCCTTCGCGACCATGACCTCCTCGCAAAAGGAGATCATGGCCTGCCAGACG
Source organism: Xylocopa violacea (assembly GCA_963969225.1). Classification (NCBI taxonomy): domain Eukaryota; kingdom Metazoa; phylum Arthropoda; class Insecta; order Hymenoptera; family Apidae; genus Xylocopa; species Xylocopa violacea. The sequence goes on from CAXAJV010000051.1 coordinate 526,564, forward strand.
CTCCCGCTACCGACCATCCGAGACAGGATGGCCGGCAGCGAGAGGTCCGGACCCACCTCCGCCGCTAAGGCCCGACGCGGCACCTCCCAGGCTGGACACTCCATGAGAGTGTGCCGCGCCGAGTCCACCGCGGCGCCACAGTGGTGGCACCGCGGGTCCGCCTCGCGACCGATCCGGCACAGGTACCGACCGAAGCAGCCATGCTCGGTCAGCACCTGTGTGGCTCGGAACGTCAGTCGCCCGGAGCTACGGCCCACCCATCTATCTAGGATGGGCAGGACCGCCCCGACGGTCCAATGGTCCCTGACATGGGACAATACCTCCTTCCACGATTCCATTGTGGACCGCCGGGCCTGGAGCCTCAACTCGTCCCTATTTACTTCCTCCCCTGGCGGGTTGGAGTCCTGGCGGGCAAGGCGAAGGCGCCTGTAAACGTAGGCGTCCTCAGCCGCCAGGAACTCCAGAGGTGGTAAACCCGCCAGGGTGGTGGCCGCCTCGTAGGACACCGTACGGTACCCCCGAATGACGCGAATGGCAGCGCGTCTCCACTCCCTCCGGAGGAGCGACCTGCTCCCCCGGCTGGCCGCTAAGGCGTCGGCCCAGATGGGGGCACCGTACAGTGCCACTGACTTAACCACACCGCAGTAGAGGCGGCGCACCCGCTCGTCCGGACCACCAAGGTTGGGCATGATGCGACTCAAGTGAGTCACTAGGCTACCCAACCTGGCGGCCAGACGAGCGAAATGCGGGACGAAGCTCCAGGAGCTGTCCAGGTAGACACCAAGATATTTAATGTCGGTGCCCACCTGGACGTCGGACGACCCGATCCTCACCAGGCTATGGGGTGGAGTGCCCCTCTTGCGACCCTCGAAGAGGACGATTTCCGTCTTCTGAGGGGACAACTCCAACCCCATGCCCCGGATCCGCGAGGCGACGGCCGCAACTGCGACCTCCGCCCGGCGGATGGTCCTCCCACGGTCCCTGCCGGTGGCTACCACCATGGTGTCGTCGGCGTAGCACGTTAAGTGCACGCCGACCGGCAGGGACACCCGCAGAGCCGCGTCGTACCCCAGGTTCCACAACAATGGTCCCAAGACGGACCCCTGGGGTACTCCACGGTTGATCTGCCGCCTGACAGACCCATCGCGGCCACCGTAAACGATGGCCCTGTCCCGGAGGTAATCTCCGACCACCATCCGCAGGTAGAGGGGCACCTCGTGGCGTTCGAGGCCCCCGCGGATGGCCGCCCAGGAGAGGGAGTTGAAGGCGTTTTTAATGTCTAAGGACACTGCCAGAGCAACCCCTCCCCCGGACGTGGCCGAGTCCGAGAGGGACTTGACGCGATGAATAGCGTCGATGGTCGAACGTCCCTCCCGGAAGCCAAACTGGCACTCGGCCAGGTCGGGTCCATCACGGGACAGGTGCTGGACGAGGCGCTTGTGAACAACACGTTCAAAGAGCTTCCCCACCTCGTCCAGCAACACGATGGGCCTGTAGGCAGAAGGCGACTCTGCGGGCCTGTTGTCCTTGCGTAGGAGGACCATCCGCCCGGTCTTCCACCGTGGTGGAAGGGTCCCCGTCTGCAAACAGGCTGTGAACAGCCTGCGCAGACGGGGCCCGAGGACGCTGAGCGCCAAGACCCAGGCGCGGCCGGGGATGCCGTCGGGGCCGGGGGCGGTGTTACGCGCCCCCATGCGTTTGACAGCCCCGGCCAACTCCTCTTCGGACACCTCCCACTCCTCGGACCATAAGACACGGTCCGGTGGTGGAGCGGGGGCCGACACCTCCCCGTCCGGGAATAAAGTGCCGACCACCCGCTCCAGGAGTGGGGGGTCCATCGTCTCCGTGAGGGGAGGCGCCCATGGACGAAGCTTGTCCATCACAAGACGGTATGGGCGCCCCCATGGGTCCTCACGGAGTGAGTCGAGGAGTCCGTCCCAGGCCTGAGCCTTGGCGCTCCTGATGGCCAGCTGCAGCCGCTTCGTGAGTTCACGATAGTCGGCGTACAGCTGTGCCGCTCTCGCTGCGTCGGAGTTACGCCGACGCCTCGCCCGGGTGTACTGGCGGCGAGCGACTCCGCACTCATCGCGGAGACGCTGAATCTCAGCGCTCCACCAGTACACCGGGCGGCGGGGCGGATTGGCGCGGACACGTGGCATCGCCACGTCGCAGACAGCCGACATGGCGTCCGCGAACCAATCCGCCTCCTCCGAGACCTCCACTGGCCCAGCCGGAACTTCCGGCCAGGCCACTGCGAGAACGGCCGCCATCAGTGCGTCCTCATCCATGCCCTTCAGGGCCCACCTCCGTGGGTGGTGGGCTGCTGGGCGGGTCGGGGGAGGCGTGGAGACATCCATGCGTATATAGACATGGACTGACAGCGTCTCCACGTCGTCGACCCTCCACCCCGACACACGGCGCGCGGCCAGGGCGTTAGCGAAAGATAGATCCACTATACTTTCGCCCTGGTACCGCACGCACGTGCTGGCCGAGCCCCGGTTCAACAACCGGAGACCCAGGCCAGCCGCCCAGTCCAGCACCGAGTGGCCCCTCTGGTCCGTCCTCGGGGAGTGCCACGCGGATGCGTGAGCATTGAAGTCCCCGAGGACGAGTACTGGACGAGCTGCGTGCAATGAAACAACGTTCTGCAGCTCGTCCAGTAGGAAGTCGAAACGACTGAGGGACCAACTCGGTGGAGCGTAGACGCCCACCACCACACAACCCGCCCAGTCGACCGCCACGAATCCATGGCCGCGCATAAGAGGCGCTATTGGCCGGATCCGTGACGGGACCGACTGGGCGATCACCACGGAGTCGTCCAAGTCCCCAACCCAGGACGGGCGTTGGAGAACTCGGTACGGCTCCGCGGCTACGACCAACTCAACCACGCCGCCGCAAAGACTGTGAGCCATCAAGTCTTGGGCGGCGACGGCGTGGTTGAGGTTGGTCTGGATGATCTGACCGCGGGGAGGCATGAACTTTAGGCCGTGTCCATGGCCTCCCCCCGGCCAGAATCATCCTTGGGAGCGGGTTTAACTGCCCGCTCCGCCTTCTCTCCAGTGTCCATCGCTGGAACTCCCACGGTGGAGGGTGATGCGGGTGCACCACCCCCGCTGGAACCTCCCACGGTGGGGGGTGATGCCGGTGCACCACCCCCGCCGGAACATCCCACGTTGGAGGGTGATGCAGCCGCACCACCCCCTTGATGGACACCGGAGAGTTGGCTCCTCTTCTTCATATCTCCTCCCTTCCTAGCTGGGCGGGCCTTGGGTGGGGAGCAGGCTTTGCTCCCCATGCGGTGGTCGGCGGGCCGCCCGGCTTCCTTGCACAAAGTGCATACCGGGGCGGCCGCCGTACAAAGGCCCGCATGGTGGCCAGTTTCGCCGCACCTGTAGCATAGGTGCGACCTGTCCACCTCTGCAGTGCACCGCTGCTGAACATGGCCCAGCTGCCAGCAGCGGTAGCACTGCTCAGGGCGGGGCTTTAACGCCTCTACCCTGGCGAAAACCCACCCCACCCTGATACGTCCGGCAGCGACCACCTTCTTGGCCACCGCCAGCGGGCACTGCACCCAAAGGGTGCCAAGCCCAGCTCGCGAGGACCTAATTTCACCGGTCCTCACCTCCTCAAGCTGACACCCTGCGGTGCCAGCTATAGCTTCGGCCACCTCAGCTGAAGTGGCCGACTCGTCTAGGCCGAAGACCCTGAGGTCGGCCTTCTTCATTGGTCTGGTAACAGTGACGCCGTCACCAGCCAACGCCTCACGCAACTTATTCGCCAAGGCAGTTGCCTTGGCCTCCTTGTCTTGGCCGGCGACCTCTAACATGAGGCCGCCAGTCCTAGCTTTCTTGGGGCGGACGCTTTCCACCCCGACGTCCGACAACCTAACCCTCTGCCTGGCAGCGGTCATCACGTCCCTATAGGTGGACCTGCTGCCAGGCTGGAGGGTGAGGACTACCGCCGCCGTACGCGGTAGCCGGCCCAACTTGGGCTTCTCAAGCTTCTTTGGGGGCTTAGGAGGTAGGGCAGGGGAAGACTGGGCCTTTTTAGCAGCCCTTTGTGCTCTTCTGCCCACCACCTGGGCCCAAGTTCCCTCCTTGGCGGTGGCACCTGAAGGTTTAATAGTAGCCACCGCACTCTTCTGCGCCTCCTGGCGCGCCGCCGCCAGTCTTCTAGCGGCCCCGGACGGTGTCACTTTCTTCTGGAGGGTTTGGGGCTGGACAGGATTAGTATCCTTCCCCTTAACCTCCTCCTTCTTCTTCTTCTTTTTATTGTTCTTCTTCTTGTCCCGGTTGGCCTGTGGTAAGGGGCCATCCGGGGAGGCTTCCTCTATCTTCTGAGCTCGGAGGAGTTCCTTGCGGAAATCCTCTAGTCTTCGGTTAACGAGGTCCGCGATTTGAAGAGCGATGGCGGACCCCGTCGGCTCCCTGGGTGCGGGGACACCCATTTCGGGGCATTCTCCCCCTGGAACCTTCAATGGCGAGGCTGGTGCAGGCCTCGCGCGGCTCGCGATCTCCATGTCCGCCATTCTTGTAACTGGCGGGCTTGGAGATCGCCTCTCCAGCTGTAGCAGGCGTTCCTGCAGGCGTTTGTTCTCGTCCTGCAGGGCCTCTATTTGCGCCCTCAGCGCAGCTATTTCTACCGGCAGCGCTTGTTCCGCCGGCCGCACCACCCGTTGCGCGAGCTCCATGGTGACAGCTCTAACTGCTCGGGCTCCAACGCGGATGTCTCGTTGGATGGTGCCTTTAAGATTTTTTGATTTGGCCGCCGCCAGCTCAATCTTATCGGCCTCCTCCAGGGCCCACGCTCCCAGGTCTTCGAGCGGCTTCTTTTTCGCCTCTAAGACGAATGCCTCCATGTCAGGCACGGGGTTGGTAGACCTCCCGGGGGGAGGGATGCTGCCCGTGCCGCTCCTAATGCCCTCCTCTAACTCAACGAGCTCTATTTCTCGTTGAGCCTCGAGATAGGCCCTCTTGGCCTCCGCTAGGCCGACGTATTCCCCAGTAGTTGGGGGCCGTCCCCTCTTCTTCGATTTGGGACACGCCCGTTCTCTGAGGATCGAAATGTTCGATCTAACAGATCCGACGGACGTGTCAGAATCATAGGAGGCATCCCCCGACTCCTCTACAGCGCCCTTCTCAAGTGCTCGGCTCCTTAACTTGAGCCTATCAAGCACAACCTGCCCTTGTGAGGCAGTCATCACACTATCCGAGACGATAGTCGGCCTCGGATCTGCGACCTTTCGGGCCCCACTTGGCCCCGCCTTAACGTCATCGACCCCCCCATTCCCCGGTTTTTTAAAAGAAACTGAACAATCCATACTTGTTCCCACGAGAAGGTCGGAAATAAAAGTCACCCCTGGCAGAGCCGCCATGCCAGGGGAAGGCAGATACACCCGGGGGGCGCCAGTAACCCCGGGGTTGGTCGCTCGAGACCGGTGCACCCACCGGCCACGCCCAGCCGCGAGGACTGGACGTGCCCCCTCGCCGCGTACCGCAGCTTGAGGCTAGGGACTTTTTATAGAGGTTTATCCCCTCGCGGGCCGGCCAATGAAGGCAAGCCCCCCGCTCCGGCGAAACATGACCACCGGTTTACGGTATTACGACAGGGGTCACACCACCCCTGCCGAGCTATGGGATCCCGGGGACGCAACTCCCCGTATCACGACCAGAACTGGCCGTGACCCCTGGGATGGAGGCCCGCATCCACCGTTTTCACCCCTCCGCTCCGAGCCTTACCGGCAAGGGAGGCCCCGCCAGGATCCGAAGATCCCACCGGCATCGCCTCGGAGCATCACTGAGGCTACTTGGTATCAGCGAAACCCCCGAAAGCCAGAGCCCCGTTAGTCACCGGATGACTCCGGTGTCCAGGTTCCACCACGAGGAGGTGGGGATGGCACATGTTGTTGCAGCTGCAACAACTTCTAGAACCCAACCTAACCTAACCTTTTTTTTTTTTTTTTTTTTTTTTACGTGGGGAAATCCATCATGGATACCCCGGAGCTGGGGAAGCTCCGGGGTTATGCCGGACTCTTACCGGCTAAAACCCCACGGTGGCCATCCCTGCACTACCGGGGAGAGTCTGGGATCTCTTGCGAACAACAACCAGACCCTCCCCGTGCAAGGGCGCCAGAAGGGCGCCCGCTTCCCAAAAGTTGGAGGGCAGAGCCTCCCCTACCCTGCTAAAGACGGCGATGTCGGGGCCACGCCGACATCGCCGACCATCCCGGGCCGCGTGCAATGCATCGGCGAATCCCCATTCGCCGATGCTGCAGCCCCGGCGACCGCCTTGCCTTGAAGTACTCGAGTGGAGCGGTGCTCAAACACTCGGCGAGACGGCCGCCCTCCTCCACCGTAGCTCGGGCCCCGGGTGCGCTACTACCCGTACCGCGGCAACAGATGGTCGGTTGCCGCGGCCCCTGGGGGATGATGTCTCCCGGGAAAGGGAGACATATCGGGGTGAGTCTACTCCTTCGGAGAAGGAGCAGCCCCACCCCGATCAGGCCCAACGGCCTGCCCCTTGGGCACCTTAGTGCCTGCCCTAGAGGGCTCCCCTCGCCCGCCCTTACGGACGGGCGGCTTACAGGCCGAGCTGCCCAAGCGATGCCCGGACGGCAGACCCAAGTCCGCGCAGAGCGGACAGTTGGGCGCCGCCGCCGGACACCCGGCCGCCTTGTGGCCTGCAGCGCCACACCGGTAGCACAAAGTGCTACGGTCCTCGTCGGCAGTGCACCGCGCCCGCACGTGACCGTGCTGGAGGCAGCGGTAGCACTGCAACGGCCGGGGCTTGAGCAGCTCGACCCGAGCTGTTGCCCACCCCACCCGTATCCTATCCCCCTTGGCGAAGATCTTTTTCGCCGCCGCGAGTGGACATCTCGCCCACACGGTACCCAATGGGCCCGATCGCTGGATGTTGCCAACCACGATCGGGTCCATTGGGCACCCACCCTCCCGCGATAAGGCAGCCTTCACCTCGATGGCGCGGACCGAGTCCTCAAGGCCGACCACCCTCAGCTCAACGAGCTTCATTGGGCGGCCGACCTTGAGGCCCCTCGGCTCCAATACCTCTGTAAGGCGAATGGCGAGATTGTCCGCCTTTTCCGCCCTCCCCTCACCGTCCACCTCAAGAATGAGGGCACCGGTCTTGGCCCGCTTGGGCCTCACCGCCTCAATGCCCAACTCGTCCAGGGCGAAGGCGTTCCTCGCGACCAACATTGCGTTGGTGAGCGTCTGGGTGCACCCAGGCGGGACGGTGATAGTCACCGCCTCCGACCTGGGTAGCCTACCCAGACGCACACCCCCCTTCTTCTTTTCGGGGCCGGAGCCGGCCTTCGCGGCCGACTTCTTCCCCTTACCCTTCCTCTTCTTCGAGGAGGAAGAGGGAGGGACCGGGGCAGAAGTGGGAGCCTTGCGGCCCACCACCTCCGCCCAGGAGTCCCCGCCCCCGGACTGAGCCTGCACAGCAGACCCAGCCGAGGGAGGGACAGAAGTCACCACCCCTTTACCCCTCTTAGCCCGTTCCTTTTTCCCGGCTTTCGCCGGGCGAGGGGTGGCCGACGGTGGTTGGTCGGGCTGGGCGGCACGGGGAGTACCCGCACCGTCCCCCCTAACCTCCCCCAACGAACCACCCCCCAACACCAATCCGGAGGCGGGACCCGCCGCTCCCAGGGTGAGGTTCAACCCACCCCTGAGAGCGGCGAATCTCGCCTCCATCATATCTCCCACCCGGGAGATGATCGTCTCCACGTCCACACCGCCAGCGGCTGGATCCGTACCCGGGGAGGACCTGCCTCCCCGTGCCCCCGTGATTGGGGGAGATGTTCCCCTGGGAGGCACCACCTCCATTCGGGAATCCTCCCGAGCGCCTGTCTCAAGCTGCCGCCTGAGCCGACCTACCTCCCGCTTGAGGTCCTCAAGTTCGGAGGAGAGCCGTTCGTTGGCCTCCTCCAACTCCTGAACCCTCCCATCCCGATGGGTTCTTTGTATAGCCTCGAGGCCTGCCAACCGAAGGGCCTGAGCACTCTCTCTCAGGCGGTGCACGAACCTCCCACTCAAGTTCTTGGAGGAACCGGCCACACGCTCGACCTCCTTAGCGTGCTCCAAGATGAGAGCACCGAGGTCGGGCGTCGGCCGGCTCCTCATTTCTTCCCTCACCTCCCTCTCATTGGGGAGAGGCTTAGCAGCCTTACTAGGAGGCGGAGGGGCCCGGGAGGGATCGGATCGCTCCAACTCCCTCCGGACCGCCTCCTCCTCCCGGCAAAGCTCCATATAGGCGCGCTTCGCCTCCGCCAATCCCACATACTCGCCGGTTGTAGGGGGCCTGCCCCTTTTCCTAACAACACCGGACGGCGGCTCTAACTGACACGAGAAGTCCGACAGGACCTCCTCGTCGTCCGAGTCCATGCCCAGCGACCAGCGACCAGCGCTGTCCGCCGCTAAATCTTTCACGAGGCCGGCCAGCGGCCTCGCAGAGATCCCCCCAGCCCCAGAGGAACCAGTCGCTCTAGACGCCGTGGCCTGGCCCTCCACCACGGACGTCCCACGGTTGCCGGATGACGACGCAGCCGGGCCCGCTTGACCACCCGAAACTGCGCCGGTACTGGAGGTTCCGAGGCCTCCTGCACCGTAAGTTTTCCTTCCTTTTTGCCGAGTATCCATGATTATTAAAATATACACCACCCCTAACGTGCCCAGGTCGTCAACAATAAGTCCCGCCCCGCACCGCTTCCACCTTCTCACCTCTCAACTCCGGGCCTTACCGGCAAGGGAGGCCCTGCCAGGATCCGAAGATCCCGCCGGCATCGCCCCGGAGCATCACTGAGGCTACCTCAGCTTCCGCGATGCACCCTTTTAGTCGCCTCTTACGACAGGCAGGGTATACCCTGGGTGTATTCTGACCCGCACCCAGACGGGGAAACCTAACCTAACCTTTTTTTTTTTTTTTTTTTTTTTTTACGTGGGGAAATCCATCATGGATACCCCGGAGCTGGGGAAGCTCCGGGGTTATGCCGGACTCTTACCGGCTAAAACCCCACGGTGGCCATCCCTGCACTACCGGGGAGAGTCTGGGATCTCTTGCGAACAACAACCAGACCCTCCCCGTGCAAGGGCGCCAGAAGGGCGCCCGCTTCCCAAAAGTTGGAGGGCTGAGCCTCCCCTACCCAGCTAAAGACGGCGATGTCGGGGCCACGCCGACATCGCCGACCATCCCGGGCCGCGTGCAATGCATCGGCGAATCCCCATTCACCGATGCTGCAGCCCCGGCGACCGCCTCGCCTTGAAGTACGCGAGTGGAGCGGTGCTCAAACACTCGGCGAGACGGCCGCCCTCCGCCACCGTAGCTCGGGCCCCGGGTGCGCTACTACCCGTACCGCGGCAACAGATGGTCGGTTGCCGCGGCCCCTGGGGGATGATGTCTCCCGGGAAAGGGAGACATATCGGGGCAGGTCTACTCCTTCGGAGAAGGAGCAGCCCCACCCCGATCAGGCGCAACCGCCTGCCCCTTGGGCACCGTAGTGCCGGCCCTCGAGGGCCCCCCACGCCCGCCCTTGCGGACGGGCGGCTTACAGGTCGAGCTGCCCAAGCGGTGCCCGGACGGCAGACCCAAGTCCGCGCAAAGCGGACAGTTGGGCGCCGCCGCCGGACACCCGGCCGCCTTGTGGCCTGCAGCGCCACACCGATAGCACAAAGTGCTACGGTCCTCGTCGGCAGTGCACCGCGCCCGCACGTGACCGTGCTGGAGGCAGCGGTAGCACTGCAACGGCCGGGGCTTGAGCAGCTCGACCCGAGCTGTTGCCCACCCCACCCGTATCCTGTCCCCTTTTGCGAAGAGCTTCTTCGCGCCCGCAAGTGGGCATCGCGCCCACACGGTGCCCAATGGGCCGGATCGCCGGATGGTTCCGACCACTATCCGGTCCATGGGGCACCCGCCCTCCCTCGACAAGGCCGCCTTCACCTCTATGGCGCGGACCGAGTCCTCAAGGCCGACCACCCTCAGCTCAACGAGCTTCATCGGGCGGCCGACCTTGAGGCCCCTCGGTTCCAACACCTCGGTGAGGCGATAGGCCAGTTGGTCGGCCTTTTCCGCCCTCCCCTCGCCCTCCACCTCTAAGATGAGGGCTCCGGTCTTGGCCCTCTTGGGCCTCACCGCCTCGATGCCAAGCTCATCGAGGGCGAATGCGTTCCGCGCCACCAACATTGCGTTGGTGAGCGTCTGGGTGCACCCAGGCGGGACGGTGATAGTCACCGCCTCCGACCTGGGTAGCTTACCCAGACGCACACCACCCTTCTTTTTATCGGGGCCGGAGCCGGCCTTCCCGGCCGACTTCTTCCCCTTCACCCTCTTCTTTTTCGAGGAGGACGAGGGAGGGACCGGGGCAGACGTGGGAGCCTTACGACCCACCACATCCGCCCAGGAGTCCCCACCCACAGACTGAACCCGCACAGCGGACTCAGCCGGAGGAGGGACCTCAGTCACCCCCCTAGTCCCCCTCTTACCCCTTCCCTTTTTCCCGGCTTTCGCCGGGCGAGAGGTGGCCGACGGTGGTTGGTCGGGCTGGGCGGCACGGGGAGTACCCGCACCGTCCCCCCTAACCTCCCCCAACGAATCACCCCTCAACTCCAAACCGGAGGCGGGACCCGCCGCTCCCAGGGTGAGGTTTAACTCACCCCTGAGCGCGGCGAATCTCGCCTCCATTATATCTCCCACCCGGGAGATTATAGTCTCCACGTCCACGCCGCCAGCGGCTGGACCCGTACTCGGGGAGGACCTGCCTCCCCGTGCCCCCGTGATAGGTGGGGATGTAGCCCCGGGAGGCTCAACCTCCATGCGGGATTCTTGCGTGGCAGACTCGAGCTTGCGCTTGAGCCTACCGACTTCCCGCTTGAGGTCCTCAAGTTCGGAGGAGAGCCGTTCGTTAGCCTCCTCCAACTCCTGGACCCTCCCATCCCGATGTGTCCGTTGTATCGCCTCTAGTCCGGCAAGCCTAAGGGCCTGGGCAGACTCCCTGAGGCGATGTACAAATTTGCCGCTCAAATTTTTTGAGGAGCCGGCCACACGCTCGACCTCCTTCGCATGCTCCAAAATGAGAGCACCGAGGTCGGGCGTCGGCCGGTTCCTCATTTCCTCTCGCACCTCCCGCTCATTCGGGAGCGGCTTAGCGCCTTTGCTAGGAGGCGGAGGAGTCCGGGAGGGGTCGGATCGCTCCAACTCCCTCCGGACCGCCTCCTCCTCCCGGCAAAGCTCCATATAGGCGCGCTTCGCCTCCGCCAACCCCACATACTCCCCAGTGGTAGGGGGCCTGCCCCTCTTCCTCACCACAGGAGGCTCCATCCGACACGAGAGGGAGGCATCCGAGTACCCCTCCTCGTCGTCGGAGTCCATCCCGAGCGACCAGCGACCAGCGCTGCCCGCCGCGAGATCCTTAACGTGGCCGACCAGCGGCCTCGAAGTATTCCCCCCATCCCCAGAGGCGCCAGTAGCTCGAGACGCCGTGGCCTGGCCCTCCACCACGGACGTCCCACGGTTGCCGGATGACGACGCAGCCGGGCCCGCTTGACCACCCGAAACTGCGCCGGTACTGGAGGTTCCGAGGCCTCCTGCACCGTAAGTTTTCTTCCCTTTAGACCGAGTATCCATGATAAAATATACACCGCCCATAACTTGCCCTGTCGTCACCGAAAAAGCCCGCCCCGCACCGCTTCCCAAACCTAACCTAACCTAACCTTTTTTTTTTTTTTTTTTACGTGGGGAAATCCATCATGGATACCCCGGGGCTGGGGAACCCCAGGGGTATGCCGGACTCTTACCGGCTAAAACCCCACGGTGACCTACCTCGGCGCTGCTGGGGAGGGCCCGGGAACTCTGGACGAACACGTCCGGTCCCTCCCCGCGCCGGGGCCCCCTATGGTGACTGAGGGGACCCCCTTCCCGTTGGGAGGGTGGTCGACGATACACCCCCCCATCCGGGGTAACGGGCGGTGACCCGGTCACCCGGCCACCGCCCCCGTCCCGGAGGGCGCGTGCAATGGCTGAGGCGATCCCCCAATCGCCCCAGCCGCGCCCCCCGGGCGACCCCCGTGCAAAGACGTGGGGCACGACCCCCACCGGAGTGAGGGTCCTCCCCGCACGGGCGTCGCCGACGCCTCGGGCCAGGCTTGGCCCGGTTCGACTGGGAGCCCCGGGTGCGTCAGACCCGATACCGTGGCCCGGCTAAGTGCCGGGACCACGGCCCCTGGGGCAAAGGTGCCACCACCGTGGCACGCTAGAAGCGCGGCGGAGGTGGCGAAGTCCCGCTCCCCGAAGGGTTCTTAGGAGCGACCCCCACCCGAAGGTGAGAGTCCCCCCCGTGGAGCGGGGCGGGGCAAACGTGCAAGACGCCGACCCCGCAGGCGACGCCGAGCAGGGAGCAGAAGCTCCCTTGAGCGCTCGGCGGCCTCCTTCGCGACCATGACCCCCTCGCAAAAGGAGATCATGGCCTGCCAGACGCTCCCGCTACCGACCATCCGGGACAGGATGACCGGCAGCGAGAGGTCCGGACCCACCTCCGCCGCTAAGGCCCGACGCGGCACCTCCCAGGCAGGACACTCCATGAGAGTGTGCCGCGCCGAGTCCACCGCGGCGCCACAGTGGTGGCACCGCGGGTCCGCCTCGCGACCGATCCGGCACAGGTACCGACCGAAACACCCGTGGTCGGTCAGCACCTGTGTGGCTCGGAACGTCAGTCGCCCGGAGCTACGGCCCACCCATCTGTCTAAGACGGGCAGGACCGCCCCGACGGTCCAGTGGTCCCTGAAGTGGGACAACACCTCCTTCCACGATGACATCGTGGACCGCCGGGCCTGGAGCCTCAACTCGTCCCTATCTACTTCCTCCCCTGGCGGGTTGGAGTCCTGGCGGGCAAGGCGAAGACACCTGTAGACATAGGCGTCTTCAGCCGCCAGGAACTCCAAAGGTGGAAGACCCGCCAGGGCGGTGGCCGCCTCGTAGGACACCGTACGGTACCCCCTGATGACGCGTATTGCGGCGCGTCGCCATTCCCTCCGGAGGAGCGACTTGCTCCCCCGGCTGGCTGCTAAGGCGTCGGCCCAGATGGGGGCACCGTACAGTGCCACGCTCTTCACAACGCCACAGTAGAGGCGGCGCACCCGCTCGTCCGGACCACCAAGGTTGGGCATGATGCGACTCAAGTGAGTCACTAGGCTACCCAACCTGGTGGCCAGACGAGCGAAATGAGGGACGAAGCTCCAGGAGCTGTCCAGGCGGACACCGAGATATTTGATGTCGGTGGCCACCTGGACGTCGGACGACCCGATCCTCACCAGACTATGGGGTGGAGTGCCCCTCGTACGACCCTGGAAGAAGACGATCTCCGTCTTCTGAGGGGACAGCTCCAACCCCATGCCCCGGATCCGCGAGGCGACGGCCGCAACTGCGACCTCCGCTCGACGGATGGTCCTCCCACGGTCCCTGCCGGTGGCTAACACCATTGTGTCATCGGCGTAACACGTCAAGTGTACGCCGACCGGCAGGGAGACCCGCAGAGCCGCGTCGTACCCCAGGTTCCACAACAGTGGGCCCAAGACGGACCCCTGGGGTACTCCGCGGCTGATCTGTCGCCTGACAGACCCATCGCGGCCACCGTAAACGATGGCCCTGTCCCGGAGGTAATCTCCGACCACCATCCGCAGGTAGGGGGGCACCTCGTGACGTTCGAGGGCCCCGCGGATGGCCGCCCAGGAGAGGGAGTTGAAGGCGTTCTTGATGTCGAGTGACACCGCCAGTGCAACCCCTCCCCCGGACGTGGCCGAGTCCGAGAGGGACTTGACGCGCTGGATCGCGTCGATGGTGGAGCGTCCCTCTCGGAAGCCGAACTGGCACTCGGCCAGGTCGGGTCCATCACGGGACAGGTGCTGGACGAGGCGCTTGTGAACAATGCGTTCGAATAACTTCCCCACCTCGTCCAGCAACACGATGGGCCTGTAGGCGGAAGGCGACTCTGCGGGCCTGTTGTCCTTGCGAAGGAGGACCATCCGCCCGGTCTTCCACCGTGGTGGAAGAGTCCCCGTCTGCAAACAGGCTGTAAACAGCCTGCGCAGACGGGGCCCGAGGACGCTGAGCGCCAAGACCCAGGCGCGGCCGGGGATGCCGTCGGGGCCGGGGGCGGTGTTACGTGCCCCCATGCGTTTGACAGCCCCGGCCAACTCCTCTTCGGACACCTCCCACTCCTGGGACCATAAGACACGGTCCGGTTGTGGAGCGGGGGCCGACACCTCCCCGTCTGGGAATAGAGTGCCGACCACCCGCTCCAGGAGTGGGGGGTCCATCGTCTCCGTGAGGGGAGGCGCCCATGGACGTAGTTTGTCCATCACAAGACGGTACGGGCGCCCCCATGGGTCCTCACGGAGTGTGTCGAGGAGTCCGTCCCAGGCCTGAGCCTTGGCGCTCCTGATGGCCAGCTGCAGCCGCTTCGTGAGATCACGGTAGTCGGCATACAGCTGTGCCGTTCTCGCTGCGTCGGTGTTGCGCCGACGCCTCGCCCGGGTGTACTGGCGGCGTGCGACTCCGCACTCTTCGCGGAGACGCTGAATCTCAGCGCTCCACCAGTACACCGGGCGACGAGGCGGATTGGCGCGGACTCGTGGCATCGCCACGTCGCACACTGCCGACATGGCGTCCGCGAACCAATCCGCCTCCTCCGAGACCTCCACTGGCCCAGCCGGAACTTCCGGCCAGGCCACTGCGAGAACGGCCGCCATCAGTGCGTCCTCATCGATGCCCTTCAGGGCCCACCTTCGTGGGTGGTGGGCTGCTGGGCGGGTCGGGGGAGGCGTGGAGACATCCATGCGGATATATACATGGTCTGACAGTGTCTCCACGTCGTCGACCCTCCACCCCGACACACGGCGCGCGGCCAGGGCGTTAGCGAAAGATAGATCCACTATACTTTCGCCCTGGTACCGCACGCACGTGCTGGCCGAGCCCCGGTTCAACAACCGGAGACCCAGGCCAGCCGCCCAGTCCAGCACCGAGTGGCCCCTCTGGTCCGTCCTCGGGGAGTGCCACGCGGATGCGTGAGCATTGAAGTCCCCGAGGACGAGTACTGGACGAGCTGCGTGCAATGACACGACGTTCTGCAGCTCGTCCAGCAAGATGTCGAAACGACTGAGGGACCAACTCGGTGGAGCGTAGACGCCCACCACCACACAACCCGCCCAGTCGACCGCCACGAATCCATGGCCGCGCATGAGTGGCGCTATTGGCCGGATCCGTGACGGAACCGACTGGGCGATCACCACGGAGTCGTCCAAGTCCCCAACCCAGGACGGGCGTTGGAGAACCCGGTACGGCTCCGCGGCTACGACCAACTCAACCACGCCGCCGCAGAGACTGTGAGACATCAAGTCTTGAGCGGCGACGGCGTGGTTGAGGTTGGTCTGGATGATCTGACCGCGGGGAGGCATGAACTTTAGGCCGTGTCCATGGCCTCCCCCCGGCCAGAATCATCCTTGGGAGCGGTTTTAGCGCACCGCTCCACCTCCTCTCCGGTGTCCACCACTCCTGCTCCCACGATGGAGGGTGATGCGGATGCACCACCCCCGCTGGATCCTCCCACGGTGGAGGGTGATGCCGATGCACCACCCCCGCTGGAACCTCCCACGTTGGAGGGTGATGCAGCCGCACCACCCCCTTGATGGACACCGGAGAGTTGGCTACTCTTCTTGACGTCTCCTCCCTTCCTAGCTGGGCGGGCCTTGGGTGGGGAGCAGGCCTTGCTCCCCATACGATGGTCGGCGGGCCGCCCGGCCTCCTTGCACAAAGTGCAGACCGGGGCGGCCGCCGTACATTGGCCCGCCCGGTGACCGGTTTCGCCGCACCTGTAACACAGGTGCGACCGGTCAGCCTCAGCGGTGCACCGCTGCTGGACATGGCCCATCTGCCAGCAGCGGTAGCACTGCTCAGGGCGGGGTTTCAATGCTTCCACCCTAGCGAGGGTCCACCCCACCCTGATCCGACCGGCAGCGACCACTTTCTTGGCCGCTGCTAAAGGGCATTGCACCCATAGGGTGCCGAGCCCATTCCGTGAGGACCTGATCTCCCCGGTCCTCACTTCCGCCAATTGGCATCCAGCAACACCAACGATGGTTTCGGCCACCTCAGCCGGGGTGGCCGACTCGTCGAGTCCAATGACCCGAAGGTCGGCCTTCTTAACTGGCCTGGTAACAGTAACGGCCTCACCAGCCAAGGCCTCGCGTAATCTGGCTGCCAAGGCAGATGCCTTTGCCTCCTTATCAGGGCCGGCGACCTCTAACATCAGGCCGCCGGTCCTGGCTTTCTTGGGGCGGACGTTGTCAACCCCAACGTCCGCTAACTTCACCCTCTGCCTGGCAGCAATCATAACGTCCTTGTATGAGGACTTGCTGCCAGGCTGGAGGGTGAGAACTACCGCCGCCGTGCGCGGTAGTCGGCCCAACTTGGGCCTCTCCACCTGCTTCTGGGCCTTAGGTGGTGGAGCAGGGGCAGCTTGGGTCTTTTTGGCCGCCCTTTGGGCCTTTCTGCCCACCACCTGGGCCCATGTTCCCTCGTTGGCGGTGGCACCTTTTGATGTTGTATGTGCCACCGCTTTCAGCGCCTCCTGGCGCGCCGCCTCCAATCTTCTGGCGGCCCCGGTTGGGGTCGCCTTCTTCTGCGGGGGTTGGGGTAGGACAGGAATTGTGACTTGCCCCTTCCCCTTCTTCTTCTTACCCCTCTTCTTCTCCTCCTTCTTCTTCTGGTCCCCGGTGGTCTTCGGTGAGTAACCCACCGGGGAGGCTTCATCCTTCGTCTTGTTTGGGAGGAGTTCTCTTCTGAACTCCTCTAACCTTTTGTTCACTAGGTCCGCAATTTGGACGACGAGTGCGGACCCCGCAGTCTCCCCGGGTGCCGGGACACCCGTTTCGGGACAATCAGCCCTCGAAACCCTCAATGGCGAGGCCGGTGCAGGCCTCGCGCGGCTCGCGATCTCCAGGTCCGCCATTCGTGTGACTGGCGGGCTTGGAGATCGCCTCTCAAGCACAGATAGACGCTCCTGCAGGCGTTTGTTTTCGGCCTGCAGGGCCTCAAGTTGCGCCTTTAGCGCAGCAACGTCTGCTACAGACGATGGTTCGGCTGGCCGTACCACTCTCTGCGCCAGTTCCATTGTTACGGCCCTGACGGTGCGGGCTCCAACACGAATATCCCGTTGGATAGTGCCCTTCAGGTTTTTCGATTTGGCCGCAGCCAATTCGATTCTGTCGGCCTCCTCCAGGGCCCACGCTCCTAGATCCGCCAGCGGCTTTTTCTTTGCCTCCTGGACAAAGACCTCCATGTCCGGCACAGGATTGCCCGACTTGCCGGGCGGTGGAATGCTGCCTGTGCCGGCACGTATCTCCTCTTCAAGCTCTAAGAGCTCGACTTCCTTCTGGGCTTCTACGTAGGCCCTTTTGGCCTCAGCGAGGCCAACGTATTCCCCTGTTGTTGGGGGCCGTCCTCTCTTCTTAGATTTAGGACACGCCCGTTCCCTAGGGATCGAAAAGTTGGACCTTACTGATCCAACGGACGTATCCGAATCGTAGGACGCATCTCCAGATTCCTCCACAGCGCCCCTTTCAAGTGCTCGGCTCCTTATCTGAAGCCTCTCCACCACAACCTGCCCTTGTGAGGCAGTGAGCACTTTGTCCGAAACGATAGTCAGTTTCGGACCGCCGACCTTTCGGACCCCACCGGTCCCCGCCTTATCTTCTTCGACCCCCCCAATCCCCGGTTTTTTAAATGAAGCAGAACAATCCATACTGTTCCCACGAGCAGGGTCGGAAATAAAAGTCGCCCCTGGCAGAGCCGCCATGCCAGGGGAAGGCAGATACACCCGGGGGGCGCCAGTATCCCCGGGGTTGGTCGCTCGAGACCGGTGCACCCACCGGCCACGCCCAGCCGCGAGGACTGGGCGTGCCCCCTCGCCGCGTACCGCAGCTTGGGGCTAGGGACTTTTTATAGAGGTTTATCCCCTCGCGGGCCGGCCAATGAAGGCAAGCCCCCCGCTCCGGCGAAACATGACCACCGGTTTACGGTGTTACGACAGGGGTCACACCACCCCTGCCGAGCTATGGGATCCCGGGGACGCAACTCCCCGTATCACGACCAGAACTGGCCGTGACCCCTGGGATGGAGGCCCGCATCCACCGTTTTCACCCCTCCGCTCCGAGCCTTACCGGCAAGGGAGGCCCCGCCAGGATCCGAAGATCCCACCGGCATCGCCTCGGAGCATCACTGAGGCTACTTGGTATCAGCGAAACCCCCGAAAGCCAGAGCCCCGTTAGTCACCGGATGACTCCGGTGTCCAGGTTCCACCACGAGGAGGTGGGGATGGCACATGTTGTTGCAGCTGCAACAACTTCTAGAACCCAACCTTTTTTTTTTTTTTTTTTACGTGGGGAAATCCTCATGGATCCCCCGGGGCTGGGGAACCCCGGGGGTATGCCGGACTCTTACCGGCTAAAACCCCACGGTGACCTACCTCGGCGCTGCTGGGGAGGGCCCGGGAACTCTGGACGAACACGTCCGGTCCCTCCCCGCGCCGGGGCCCCCTATGGTGACTGAGGGGACCCCCTTCCCGTTGGGAGGGTGGTCGACGATACACCCCACCATCCGGGGTAACGGGCGGTGACCCGGTCACCCGGCCACCGCCCCCGTCCCGGAGGGCGCGTGCAATGGCTGAGGCGATCCCCCAATCGCCCCAGCCGCGCCCCCCGGGCGACCCCCGTGCAAAGACGTGGGGCACGACCCCCACCGGAGTGAGGGTCCTCCCCGCACGGGCGTCGCCGACGCCTCGGGCCAGGCTTGGCCCGGTTCGACTGGGAGCCCCGGGTGCGTCACACCCGATACCGTGGCCCGGCTAGGTGCCGGAACCACGGCCCCTGGGGCAAAGGTGCCACCGCCGTGGCACGCTGGGTGCGCGGCGGAGGTGGCGAAGTCCCGCTCCCCGAAGGGTTCTTAGGAGTGACCCCCACCCGAAGGTGAAGGTCCCCCCCGTGGAGCGGGGCGGGGCAAACGTGCAAGACGCCGACCCCGCAGGCGACGCCGAGCAGGGAGCAGAAGCTCCCTTGAGCGCTCGGCGGCCTCCTTCGCGACCATGACCTCCTCGCAGAAGGAGATCATGGCCTGCCAGACGCTCCCGCTACCGACCATCCGAGACAGGATGGCCGGCAGCGAGAGGTCCGGACCCACCTCCGCCGCTAAGGCCCGACGCGGCACCTCCCAGGCAGGACACTCCGTGAGAGTGTGCCGCGCCGAGTCCACCGCGGCGCCACAGTGGTGGCACCGCGGGTCCGCCTCGCGACCGATCCGGCACAGGTACCGACCGAAGCAGCCATGCTCGGTCAGCACCTGTGTGGCTCGGAACGTAAGTCGCCCGGAGCTACGGCCCACCCATCTATCCAAGACGGGCAGGACCGCCCCGACGGTCCAATGGTCCCTGACACGGGATAACTCCTGCTTCCACAATGACATTGTGGACCGCCGGGCCTGGAGCCTCAACTCGTCCCTATCTACTCCCTCCCCTGGCGGGTTGGAGTCCTGGCGGGCAAGGCGAAGATGCCTGTAAACACAGGCATCCTCAGCCGCCAGGAGCTCCAGAGGTGGTAAACCCGCCAGGGTGGTGGCCGCCTCATATGACACCGTACGGTACCCCCTTATGACGCGAATGGCAGCGCGTCGCCATTCCCGCCGGAGGAGCGTCTTGCTGCCCCGGCTGGCCGCTAAGGCGTCGGCCCAGATGGGGGCACCGTACAGTGCCACACTCTTCACAACGCCACAGTAGAGGCGGCGCACCCGCTCGTCTGGACCACCAAGGTTGGGCATAATGCGACTCAGATGAGTCACGAGGCTACCCAACCTGGTGGCCAGACGGGAGAAGTGCGGGACGAAGCTCCAGGAGCTGTCCAGGTAGACACCAAGATATTTAATGTCGGTGCCCACCTGGACGTCGGACGACCCGATCCTCACCAGGCTATGGGGTGGAGTGCCCCTCCGGCGATCCTCGAAGAAGACGATCTCCGTCTTCTGAGGGGACAACTCCAACCCCATGCCCCGGATCCGCGAGGCGACGGCCGCAACTGCGACCTCCGCACGACGGATGGTCCTCCCACGGTCCCTGCCGGTGGCTAACACCATGGTGTCGTCGGCGTAACAGGTAAGATGTACGCCGACCGGCAGGGACACCCGCAGAGCCGCGTCGTACCCCAGGTTCCATAACAATGGGCCCAAGACGGACCCCTGGGGCACTCCACGGTTTATCTGCCGCCTGACAGACCCATCGCGGCCACCGTAAACGATGGCCCTGTCCCGGAGGTAGTCTCCGACCACCATCCGCAGGTAGAGGGGCACCTCGTGACATTCGAGGGCCCCGCGGATGGCCGCCCAGGAGAGGGAGTTGAATGCGTTTTTGATGTCAAGTGACACCGCCAGTGCAACCCCTCCCCCGGACGTGGCCGAGTCCGAGAGGGACTTGACGCGCTGGATCGCGTCGATGGTCGATCGTCCCTCCCGGAAGCCAAACTGGCACTCGGCCAGGTCGGGTCCATCACGGGACAGGTGCTGGACGAGGCGCTTGTGAACGATACGTTCAAAGAGCTTCCCCACCTCGTCCAGCAACACGATGGGCCTGTAGGCAGAAGGCGACTCTGCGGGCCTGTTGTCCTTGCGTAGGAGGACCATCCGCCCTGTCTTCCACCGTGGTGGAAGGGTCCCCGTCTGGAGGCAGGCTGTGAACAGCCTGCGCAGACGGGGCCCGAGGACGCTGAGCGCCAAGACCCAGGCGCGGCCGGGGATGCCGTCGGGGCCGGGGGCGGTGTTACGCGCCCCCATGCGCTTGACAGCCCCGGCCAACTCCTCTTCGGACACCTCCCACTCCTGGGACCATAAGACATGATCCAATGGTGGTGGAGCGGGGGCCGACACCTCCCCGTCTGGGAATAGAGTGCCGACCACCCGCTCCAGGAGTGGGGGGTCCATCGTCTCCGTGAGGGGAGGCGCCCATGGACGAAGTTTGTCCATGACAAGACGGTATGGGCGCCCCCATGGGTCCTCACGGAGTGAGTCGAGGAGTCCGTCCCAGGCCTGAGCCTTGGCGCTCCTGATGGCCAGCTGCAGCCGCTTCGTGAGGTCACGATAGTCGGCATACAGCTGTGCCGTTCTCGCTGCGTCGGAGTTTCGCCGACGCCTCGCCCGGGTGTACTGGCGGCGAGCGACTCCGCACTCCTCGCGGAGACGCTGTATAACGTCGCTCCACCAGTACACTGGGCGGCGGGGCGGATTGGCGCGGACTCGTGGCATCGCCACGTCGCAAACAGCCGACATGGCGTCCGCGAACCAATCCGCCTCCTCCGAGACCTCCACTGGCCCAGCCGGAACTTCCGGCCAGGCCACTGCGAGAACGGCCGCCATCAGTGCGTCCTCATCCATGCCCTTCAGGGCCCACCTCCGTGGGTGGTGGGCTGCTGGGCGGGTCGGGGGAGGCGTGGAGACATCCATGCGGATGTAGACGTGGTCCGACAGTGTCTCCACGTCGTCGACCCTCCACCCCGACACACGGCGCGCGGCCAGGGCGTTAGCGAAAGATAGATCCACTATACTTTCGCCCTGGTACCGCACGCACGTGCTGGCCGAGCCTCGGTTCAACAACCGAAGACCCAGGCCAGCCGCCCAGTCCAGCACCGAGTGGCCCCTCTGGTCCGTCCTCGGGGAGTGCCACGCGGATGCGTGAGCATTGAAGTCCCCGAGGACGAGTACTGGACGAGCTGCGTGCGATGAAACGACGTTCTGCAGCTCGTCCAGTAGGGAGTCGAAGCGACTGAGGGACCAACTCGGGGGCGCGTAGACGCCCACCACCACACAACCCGCCCAGTCGACCGCCACGAATCCATGGCCGCGCATAAGAGGCGCTATTGGCCGGATCCGTGACGGGACCGACTGGGCGATCACCACGGAGTCGTCCAGGTCCCCAACCCAGGACGGGCGTTGGAGAACCCGGTGCGGCTCCGCGGCTACGACCAACTCAACCACGCCGCCGCAAAGACTATGAGACATCAAGTCCTGAGCGGCGACGGCGTGGTTGAGATTGGTCTGGATGATCTGACCGCGGGGAGGCGTGAACGTTATGCCGTGTCCATGGCCTCCCCCCGGCCAGAATCATCCTTGGGAGCGGGTTTAGCTGCCCGCTCCGCCTTCTCTCCGGTGTCCATCGCAGGAACTCCCACGGTGGAGGGTGATGCGGGTGCACCACCCCCGCTGGAACCTCCCACGGTGGGGGGTGATGCCGGTGCACCACCCCCGCTGGAACGTCCCACGTTGGAGGGTGATGCAGCCGCACCACCCCCTTGATGGACACTGGAGAGTTGGCTCCTCTTCTTCGTCGCGTCTCCACTCTTCTTCACTGGGCGGGCCTTGGGTGGGGAGCATGTCTTGCTCCCCATTCTGTGGTCGGCGGGCCGCCCGGCTTCTTTGCACAGAGTGCAAACCGGGGCGGCCGCCGTACATAGGCCCGCCCGGTGACCGGTTTCGCCGCACCTATAACAGAGGTGCGACCGGTCCACCTCCGCAGTGCACCGCTGCTGGACATGTCCCTGCTGCCAGCAGCGGTAGCACTGCTCAGGGCGGGGTTTCAACGCCTCTACCCTGGCGATGACCCACCCCACCCTGATGCGTCCGGCAGCGACCACCCTCTTGGCCGCCGCCAGCGGGCACTGCACCCAAAGGGTGCCTAGCCCGGCTCGTGAGGACCTAATTTCGCCGGTCCTCACCTCCTCGAGCTGACACCCTGTGGTGCCCGCTATGGCTTCGGCCACCTCATCTGGGGTGGCCGATTCATCCAGTCCAGAGACCCGGAGGTCTGCTTTCTTGATGGGCCTGGCGACCGTAACTCCCTGGTCAGCCAGCGCCATCTTCAATTTCTCGGCCAAGGCAGCTGCCTTGGTCTCTTTATCAGGGCCGGCTATCTCCAGCATCAGGCCTCCGGTCCTGGCCTTCTTGGGTCGGACGCTGTCTACTCCAACGTCCGACAACCTGACCCTCTGCCTGGCAGCAGTCATAACGTCCTTGTACGAGGACTTGCTGCCAGGCTGGAGGGTCATAACTACCGCCGCCGTGCGCGGCAGACGGCCCAACTTGGGCCTCTCCACCTTCTTCTTCTGGGCTTTCGGTGGTGGAGCAGGAGCCGATTGGGCCTTTTTGGCCGCCCGTTGGGCCTTCCTGCCCACCACCTGGGCCCATGATCCCTCGGTGGCGGTGGTACCGGTAGTTGTAGCTGGCGCCACCGCTTTCTTCTTCTGCGCTTCCTGGCGCGCCGCCTCCAGTCTTCTGGCGGCCCCGGATGGGGTCGCCTTGTTCTGCGTGAGTTGGGGTTGGACAGGAGTAGCGTTGTCCCCCTTCCCCTTCTTCTTTTTCTTCTTCTTCTTCTCCTTCTTGTCCCCGGTGGCCTGTGGCAACGGGCCAGCCGGGGAGGCTTCCACCTTCGTCTTGACTGGGAGGAGTTCCTTGCGGAACTCCTCTAACCTTTTGTTTACAAGGTCCGCAATCTGCTGAACTATGGCGGACCCCGTCTCCTCTGTGGGTGCCGGGACACCCAATTCAGGGCGAACACTCCCTGATACCCTCAGTGGCGAGGCCGGTGCTGGCCTCGCGCGGCTCTCGATCTCCAAGCCCGCCATCCTTGTTACTGGCGGACTTGGAGATCGCCTCTCCAATGCAGAAAGTCTTTCCTGCAGGCGCATATTCTCGGCCTGCAGGGCCTCCAACTGCTCTTTCAGAGCCACCACCTCCGCTCCTGGTACTGACTCTGCTGGCCGTTGCACCCTCTGTGCCAACTCCATGGTGACGGCCCTGACGGTTCGTGCACCCACACGTATATCGCGTTGGATAGTACCCTTAAGATTTTTCGATTTGGCCGCCGCCAACTCGATTTTATCGGCCTCTTCTAGGGCCCAAGCCCCTAGGTCTTCTAGAGGCTTCATCCTCGCTTCTCGGACGAAGATCTCCATATCCGGCACAGGATTGCCCGACTTGCCGGGCGGTGGAATGGTCCCTGTGCCGGACCGTATCTCCTCCTCGAGGTCTATCATCTCCATCTCTCGCTGAGCCTCAACGTAGGCCCTCTTGGCCTCAGCGAGACCTACATACTCCCCAGTTGTTGGGGGTCGTCCTCTCTTTTTGGATTTCGGACACGCCCGTTCCCTGAGGATGGAAAAGTTGGATCTGACTGATCCTACGGACGTGTCCGAATCATAGGAGGCGTCTCCTGACTCCTCCTGGGCGCCTTTCTCTAATATTCTGCCCCTAAGCTGGAGCTTTTCCACTACCACCTGCCCTTGTGAGGCAGTGAGTTTTGTGTCCGAGACGATGTTTGGTCTCGGACCGCCGACCTTTCGGACCCCACTGGTCCCCGCCTTCTCTTCGACAATGACCCCCCCATTCCCCGGTTTTTTGAAATCTGAACAATTCTCCATAATGTTCCCACGAGTAGGGTCGGAAGTAAAGTCGCCCCTGGCAGAGCCGCCATGCCAGGGGAAGGCAGATACACCCGGGGGGCGCCAGTATCCCCGGGGTTGGTCGCTCGAGACCGGTGCACCCACCGGCCACGCCCAGCCGCGAGGACTGGGCGTGCCCCCTCGCCGCGTACCGCAGCTTGAGGCTAGGGACTTTTTATAGAGGTTTATCCCCTCGCGGGCCGGCCAATGAAGGCAAGCCCCCCGCTCCGGCGAAACATGACCACCGGTTTACGGTATTACGACAGGGGTCACACCACCCCTGCCGAGCTATGGGATCCCGGGGACGCAACTCCCCGTATCACGACCAGAACTGGCCGTGACCCCTGGGATGGAGGCCCGCATCCACCGTTTTCACCCCTCCGCTCCGAGCCTTACCGGCAAGGGAGGCCCCGCCAGGATCCGAAGATCCCACCGGCATCGCCTCGGAGCATCACGGAGGCTACTTGGTATCAACGGAACCCCCGAAAGCCAGAGCCCCGTTAGTCACCGGATGACTCCGGTGTCCAGGTTCCACCACGAGGAGGTGGGGATGGCACATGTTGTTGCAAGCTGCAACAACTTCTAGAACCCTCTAGAACCCAACCTAACCTTTTTTTTTTTTTTTTACGTGGGGAAATCCATCATGGATACCCCGGAGCTGGGGAAGCTCCGGGGTTATGCCGGACTCTTACCGGCTAAAACCCCACGGTGGCCATCCCTGCACTACCGGGGAGAGTCTGGGATCTCTTGCGAACAACAACCAGACCCTCCCCGTGCAAGGGCGCCAGAAGGGCGCCCGCTTCCCAAAAGTTGGAGGGCTGAGCCTCCCCTACCCAGCTAAAGACGGCGATGTCGGGGCCACGCCGACATCGCCGACCGTCCCGGGCTGCGTGCAATGCATCGGCGAACCCCCATTCGCCGATGCTGCAGCCCCGGCGACCGCCTCGCCTGGAAGTACACGAGTGGAGCGGTGCTCAAACACTCGGCGAGACGGCCGCCCTCCACCACCACAGCTCGGGCCCCGGGTGCGCTACTACCCGTACCGCGGCAACAGGTGGTCGGTTGCCGCGGCCCCTGGGGGATGATGTCTCCCGGGAAAGGGAGACATATCGGGGCGGGTCTACTCCTTCGGAGAAGGAGTAGCCCCACCACGATCAGGCGCAACCGCCTGCCCCTTGGGCACCTTAGTGCCTGCCCTAGAGGGCTCCCCACGCCCGCCCTTTCGGACGGGCGGCTTACAGGCCGAGCTGCCCAAGCGGTGCCCGGACGGCAGACCCAAGTCCGCGCAAAGCGGACAATTGGGCGCCGCCGCCGGACACCCGGCCGCCTTGTGGCCTGCAGCGCCACACCGATAGCACAAAGTGCTACGGTCCTCGTCGGCAGTGCACCGCGCCCGCACGTGACCGTGCTGGAGGCAGCGGTAGCACTGCAACGGCCGGGGCTTGAGCAGCTCGACCCGAGCTGTAGCCCACCCCACCCGAATATGATCCCCCTTGGCGAAGAGCTTTTTAGCCCCCGCCAATGGGCATCTCGCCCACACGGTGCCCAATGGGCCGGATCGCCGGATGGTACCGACCACGATCCGGTCCATGGGGCACCCACCCTCCCTAGAAAGAGCCGCCTTGACCTCAATGGCCCGGACGGAGTCCTCAAGCCCGACCACCCTCAGCTCTACGAGCTTCATTGGGCGGCCGACCTTGAGGCCCCTAGGCTCCAACACCTCTGTAAGGCGAATGGCGAGATTGTCCGCCTTTTCCGCCCTCCCCTCGCCGTCTACCTCAAGAATGAGGGCACCGGTCTTTGCCCTCTTGGGCCTCACGGCCTCGATGCCTAGCTCATCAAGAGCAAAGGCATTACGCGCCACCAACATAGCGTTGGTGAGCGTCTGGGAGCACCCAGGCGGGACGGTGATGGTCACCGCCTCCGACCTGGGAAGCCTACCCAGACGCACACCAACATTCTTCTTCGCGGGGCCGGAGCCGGCCTTCCCGGCCGACTTCTTCCCCTTCACCCTCTTCTTTTTCGAGGAGGACGAGGGTGGGACCGGGGCAGAAGTGGGAGCCTTGCGGCCCACCACCCCCGCCCAGGAGTCCCCACCCCCGGACTGGGCCCGCACAGCGGACTCAGCCGAGGGAGGGACATCGGTAACCCCCCCTTTCCCCCTCTTACCCCGTCCCTTTTTACCGGCTTTCGCCGGGCGAGGGGTGGCCGACGGTGGTTGGTCGGGCTGGGCAGCGCGGGGAGAACCCGCGCCACCCCCCCTAACCTCCCCCAACGAACCACCCCCCAACACCAAACCGGAGGCGGGACCCGCCGCTCCCAGGGTGAGGTTTAACTCACCCCTGAGCGCGGCGAATCTCGCCTCCATTATATCTCCCACCCGGGAGATTATAGTCTCCACGTCCACGCCGCCAGCGGCTGGACCCGTACTCGGGGAGGACCTGCCTCCCCGTGCCCCCGTGATAGGTGGGGATGTAGCCCTGGGAGGCTCAACCTCCATTCGGGATTCTTGAGTGGCAGACTCGAGCTTGCGCTTGAGCCTACCGACTTCCCGCTTGAGGTCCTCAAGTTCGGAGGAGAGCCTTTCGTTGGCCTCCTCCAACTCCTGGACCCTCCCATCCCGGTGTGTGCGTTGTATCGCCTCAAGTCCAGCAAGCCTAAGGGCCTGGGCAGACTCTCTGAGGCGATGGACGAATTTCCCGCTCAAATTTTTTGAGGAGCCGGCCACACGCTCGACCTCCTTCGCATGCTCCAAAATGAGAGCACCGAGGTCGGGCGTCGGCCGGTTCCTCATTTCCTCTCGCACCTCCCGCTCATTCGGGAGCGGCTTAGCGCCTTTGCTAGGAGGCGGAGGAGTCCGGGAGGGGTCGGATCGCTCCAACTCCCTCCGGACCGCCTCCTCCTCCCGGCAAAGCTCCATATAGGCGCGCTTCGCCTCCGCCAACCCCACATACTCCCCAGTGGTAGGGGGCCTGCCCCTCTTCCTCACCACAGGAGGCTCCATCCGACACGAGAAGGAGGCATCCGAGTACCCCTCCTCGTCGTCGGAGTCCATCCCGAGCGACCAGCGACCAGCGCTGCCCGCCGCGAGATCCTTAACGTGGCCGACCAGCGGCCTCGAAGAAATCCCCCCATCCCCAGAGGAACCAGTCGCTCTAGACGCCGTGGCCTGGCCCTCCACCACGGACGTCCCACGGTTGCCGGATGACGACGCAGCCGGGCCCGCTTGACCACCCGAAACTGCGCCGGTACTGGAGGTTCCGAGGCCTCCTGCACCGTAAGATTTCCTTCCTTTATGTCGTGTATCCATAGTTAATGTAAAATTCCGCCCCTAACGTGCCCGTGTCGTCAACAAAAGTACCGTCCAGCACCGCTTCCACCTTCTCACCCCTCAACTCCGGGCCTTACCGGCAAGGGAGGCCCTGCCGGGATCCGAAGATCCCGCCGGCATCGCCCCGGAGCATCACTGAGGCTACCTCAGCTTCCGCGATGCACCCTTTTAGTCGCCTCTTACGACAGGCAGGGTATACCCTGGGTGTATTCTGACCCGCACCCAGACGGGGAACCCAACCTAACCTTTTTTTTTTTTTTTTTTTTTTACGTGGGGAAATCCTCATGGATCCCCCGGGGCTGGGGAACCCCGGGGGTATGCCGGACTCTTACCGGCTAAAACCCCACGGTGACCTACCTCGGCGCTGCTGGGGAGGGCCCGGGAACTCTGGACGAACGCGTCCGGTCCCTCCCCGCGCCGGGGCCCCCTATGGTGACTGAGGGGACCCCCTTCCCGTTGGGAGGGTGGTCGACGATACACCCCCCCATCCGGGGAAAACGGGCGGTGACCCGGTCACCCGGCCACCGCCCCCGTCCCGGAGGGCGCGTGCAATGGCTGAGGCGATCCCCCAATCGCCCCAGCCGCGCCCCCCGGGCGACCCCCGTGCAAAGACGTGGGGCACGACCCCCACCGGAGTGAGGGTCCTCCCCGCACGGGCGTCGCCGACGCCTCGGGCCAGGCTTGGCCCGGTTCGACTGGGAGCCCCGGGTGCGTCACACCCGATACCGTGGTCCGGCTAAGTGCCGGGACCACGGCCCCTGGGGCCTAAGTGCCACCACCGTGGCACGCAAGAAGCGCGGCGGAGGTGGCGAAGTCCCGCTCCCCGAAGGGTTCTTAGGAGTGACCTCCACCCGAAGGTGAAGATCCCCCCCGTGGAGCGGGGCGGGGCAAACGTACAAGACGCCGACCCCGCAGGCGACGCCGAGCAGGGAGCAGTTGCTCCCTTGAGCGCTCGGCGGCCTCCTTCGCGACCATGACCCCCTCGCAAAAGGAGATCATGGCCTGCCAGACGCTCCCGCTACCGACCATCCGAGACAGGATGGTCGGCAGCGAGAGGTCCGGACCCACCTCCGCCGCTAAGGCCCGACGCGGCACCTCCCAGGCTGGACACTCCATGAGAGTGTGCCGCGCCGAGTCCACCGCGGCGCCACAGTGGTGGCACCGCGGGTCCGCCTCGCGACCGATCCGGCACAGGTACCGACCGAAACACCCGTGGTCGGTCAGCACCTGTGTGGCTCGGAAAGTAAGTCGTCCGGAGCTACGGCCCACCCATCTGTCTAAGACGGGCAGGACCGCCCCGACGGTCCAATGGTCTCTATGATGAGACAACTCCTCCTTCCACGTTGTCATAGTGGACCGCCGGGCCTGGAGCCTCAGCTCGTCCCTATTCACTTCCTCCCCTGGCGGGTTGGAGTCCTGGCGGACAAGGCGAAGGCGCCTATAAACGTAGGCGTCCTCAGCCGCCAGGAACTCCAAGGGTGGTAGACCCGCCAGGGCGGTGGCCGCCTCGTAGGACACCGTACGGTACCCCCTGATGACGCGTATTGCGGCGCGTCGCCATTCCCTCCGGAGGAGCGACTTGCTCCCCCGGCTGGCCGCTAAGGCGTCGGCCCAGATGGGGGCACCGTACAGTGCCACGGACTTGACGACCCCACAATAGAGGCGGCGCACCCGCTCGTCCGGACCACCAAGGTTGGGCATAATGCGACTCAGATGAGTCACGAGGCTACCCAACCTGGTGGCCAGACGAGCGAAATGCGGGACGAAGCTCCAGGAGCTGTCCAGGTGGACACCAAGATACTTGATGTCGGTGACCACCTGGACGTCGGACGACCCGATCCTCACCAGGCTATGGGGTGGAGTGCCCCTCCGGCGACCCTCGAAGAAGACGATCTCCGTCTTCTGAGGGGACAACTCCAACCCCATGCCCCGGATCCGCGAGGCGACGGCCGCAACTGCGACCTCCGCCCGGCGGATGGTCCTCCCACGGTCCCTGCCGGTGGCTACCACCATAGTGTCGTCGGCGTAGCACGTTAAGTGCACGCCGACCGGCAGGGACACCCGCAGAGCCGCATCGTACCCCAGGTTCCATAGTAATGGCCCCAAAACGGAACCCTGGGGTACTCCGCGGTTGATCTGTCGCCTGACAGACCCATCGCGGCCACCGTAAACGATGGCCCTGTCCCGGAGGTAGTCTCCGACCACCATCCGCAGGTAGAGGGGCACCTCGTGGCGTTCGAGGGCCCCGCGGATGGCCGCCCAGGAGAGGGAGTTGAAGGCGTTCTGGATGTCCAGAGACACAGCCAGAGCAACCCCTCCCCCGGACGTGGCCGAGTCCGAGAGGGACTTGACGCGATGAATAGCGTCGATGGTCGAACGTCCCTCCCGGAAGCCGAACTGGCACTCGGCCAGGTCGGGTCCATCACGGGACAGGTGCTGGACGAGGCGCTTGTGAACGATGCGTTCGAATAACTTCCCCACCTCGTCCAGCAACACGATGGGCCTGTAGGCGGCAGGCGACTCTGCGGGCCTGTTGTCCTTGCGAAGGAGGACCATCCGCCCGGTCTTCCACCGTGGTGGAAGGGTCCCCGTCTGCAAACAGGCTGTGAAGAGCCTGCGCAGACGGGGCCCGAGGACGCTGAGCGCCAAGACCCAGGCGCGGCCGGGGATGCCGTCGGGGCCGGGGGTGGTATTACGCGCCCCCATGCGCTTGACAGCCCCGGCCAACTCCTCTTCGGACACCTCCCACTCCTGGGACCATAAGGCACGGTCCGGTGGTGGAGCGGGGGCCGAGACCTCCCCGTCTGGGAATAGAGTGCCGACCACCCGCTCCAGGAGTGGGGGGTCCATCGTCTCCGTGAGGGGAGGCGCCCATGGACGAAGTTTGTCCATTACAAGACGATATGGGCGCCCCCATGGGTCCTCACGGAGTGAGTCGAGGAGTCCGTCCCAGGCCTGAGCCTTGGCGCTCCTGATGGCCAGCTGCAGCCGCTTCGTGAGTTCACGATAGTCGGCGTACAGCTGTGCCGTTCTCGCTGCGTCGGAGTTACGCCGACGCCTCGCCCGGGTGTACTGGCGGCGAGCGACTCCGCACTCCTCGCGGAGACGCTGTATAACGTCGCTCCACCAGTACACCGGGCGGCGGGGCGGATTGGCGCGGACTCGTGGCATCGCCACGTCGCAGACTGCCGACATGGCGTCCGCGAACCAATCCGCCTCCTGTGTAACCTCCACTGGCCCAGCCGGAACTTCCGGCCAGGCCACTGCGAGAACGGCCGCCATCAGTGCGTCCTCATCCATGCCCTTCAGGGCCCACCTCCGTGGGTGGTGGGCTGCTGGGCGGGTCGGGGGAGGCGTGGAGACATCCATGCGTATATAGACATGGTCTGACAGTGTCTCCACGTCGTCGACCCTCCACCCCGACACACGGCGCGCGGCCAGGGCATTGGCGAAAGACAAGTCTACGATGCTTTCGCCCTGGTACCGCACGCACGTGCTGGCCGAGCCCCGGTTCAACAACCGGAGACCCAGGCCAGCCGCCCAGTCCAGCACCGAGTGGCCCCTCTGGTCCGTCCTCGGGGAGTGCCACGCGGATGCGTGAGCATTGAAGTCCCCGAGGACGAGTACTGGACGAGCTGCGTGCAATGAAACAACGTTCTGCAGCTCGTCCAGTAGGGAGTCGAAGCGACTGAGGGACCAACTCGGTGGAGCGTAGACGCCCACCACCACACAACCCGCCCAGTCGACCGCCACGAATCCATGGCCGCGCATAAGTGGCGCTATTGGCCGGATCCGTGACGGGACCGACTGGGCGATCACCACGGAGTCGTCCAGGTCCCCAACCCAGGACGGGCGTTGGAGAACCCGGTACGGCTCCGCGGCTACGACCAACTCAACCACGCCGCCGCAAAGACTATGAGACATCAAGTCTTGAGCGGCGACGGCGTGGTTGAGATTGGTCTGGATGATCTGACCGCGGGGAGGCATGAACTTTAGGCCGTGTCCATGGCCTCCCCCCGGCCAGAATCATCCTTGGGAGCGGGTTTGACTGCCCGCTCCGCCTCCTCTCCAGTGTCCATCGCAGGAACTCCCACGGTGGAGGGTGATGCGGGTGCACCACCCCCGCTGGAACCTCCCACGGTGGGGGGTGATGCCGGTGCACCACCCCCGCTGGAACGTCCCACGTTGGAGGGTGATGCAGCCGCACCACCCCCTTGATGGACACTGGAGAGTTGGCTCCTCTTCTTCGTCGCGTCTCCACTCTTCTTCACTGGGCGGGCCTTGGGTGGGGAGCATGTCTTGCTCCCCATTCTGTGGTCGGCGGGCCGCCCGGCTTCTTTGCACAGAGTGCAAACCGGGGCGGCCGCCGTACATAGGCCCGCCCGGTGACCGGTTTCGCCGCACCTATAACAGAGGTGCGACCGGTCCACCTCCGCAGTGCACCGCTGCTGGACATGTCCCTGCTGCCAGCAGCGGTAGCACTGCTCAGGGCGGGGTTTCAACGCCTCTACCCTGGCGTTGACCCACCCCACCCTGATGCGTCCGGCAGCGACCACCCTCTTGGCCGCCGCCAGCGGGCACTGCACCCAAAGGGTGCCTAGCCCGGCTCGTGAGGACCTAATTTCGCCGGTCCTCACCTCCTCGAGCTGACACCCTGTGGTGCCCGCTATGGCTTCGGCCACCTCAGCTGGGGTGGCCGATTCATCCAGTCCAGAGACCCGGAGGTCTGCTTTCTTGATGGGCCTGGCGACCGTAACTCCCTGGTCAGCCAGCGCCATCTTCAATTTCTCGGCCAAGGCAGCTGCCTTGGTCTCTTTATCAGGGCCGGCTATCTCCAGCATCAGGCCTCCGGTCCTGGCCTTCTTGGGTCGGACGCTGTCTACTCCAACGTCCGACAACCTGACCCTCTGCCTGGCAGCAGTCATAACGTCCTTGTACGAGGACTTGCTGCCAGGCTGGAGGGTCATAACTACCGCCGCCGTGCGCGGCAGACGGCCCAACTTGGGCCTCTCCACCTTCTTCTTCTGGGCTTTCGGTGGTGGAGCAGGAGTCGATTGGGCCTTTTTGGCCGCCCGTTGGGCCTTCCTGCCCACCACCTGGGCCCATGATCCCTCGGTGGCGGTGGTACCGGTAGTTGTAGCTGGCGCCACCGCTTTCTTCTTCTGCGCTTCCTGGCGCGCCGCCTCCAGTCTTCTGGCGGCCCCTGATGGGGTCGCCTTGTTCTGCGTGAGTTGGGGTTGGACAGGAGTAGCGTTGTCCCCCTTCCCCTTCTTCTTTTTCTTCTTCTTCTTCTCCTTCTTGTCCCCGGTGGCCTGTGGCAACGGGCCAGCCGGGGAGGCTTCCACCTTCGTCTTGACTGGGAGGAGTTCCTTGCGGAACTCCTCTAACCTTTTGTTTACAAGGTCCGCAATCTGCTGAACTATGGCGGACCCCGTCTCCTCTGTGGGTGCCGGGACACCCAATTCAGGGCGAACACTCCCTGATACCCTCAGTGGCGAGGCCGGTGCTGGCCTCGCGCGGCTCTCGATCTCCAAGCCCGCCATCCTTGTTACTGGCGGACTTGGAGATCGCCTCTCCAATGCAGAAAGTCTTTCCTGCAGGCGCATATTCTCGGCCTGCAGGGCCTCCAACTGCTCTTTCAGAGCCACCACCTCCGCTCCTGGTACTGACTCTGCTGGCCGTTGCACCCTCTGTGCCAACTCCATGGTGACGGCCCTGACGGTTCGTGCACCCACACGTATATCGCGTTGGATAGTACCCTTAAGATTTTTCGATTTGGCCGCCGCCAACTCGATTTTATCGGCCTCTTCTAGGGCCCAAGCCCCTAGGTCTTCTAGAGGCTTCATCCTCGCTTCTCGGACGAAGATCTCCATATCCGGCACAGGATTGCCCGACTTGCCGGGCGGTGGAATGGTCCCTGTGCCGGACCGTATCTCCTCCTCGAGGTCTATCATCTCCATCTCTCGCTGAGCCTCAACGTAGGCCCTCTTGGCCTCAGCGAGACCTACATACTCCCCAGTTGTTGGGGGTCGTCCTCTCTTTTTGGATTTCGGACACGCCCGTTCCCTGAGGATGGAAAAGTTGGATCTGACTGATCCTACGGACGTGTCTGAATCATAGGAGGCGTCTCCTGACTCCTCCTGGGCGCCTTTCTCTAATATTCTGCCCCTAAGCTGGAGCTTTTCCACTACCACCTGCCCTTGTGAGGCAGTGAGTTTTGTGTCCGAGACGATGTTTGGTCTCGGACCGCCGACCTTTCGGACCCCACTGGTCCCCGCCTTCTCTTCGACAATGACCCCCCCATTCCCCGGTTTCTTGAAATCTGAACAATTCTCCATAATGTTCCCACGAGTAGGGTCGGAAGTAAAGTCGCCCCTGGCAGAGCCGCCATGCCAGGGGAAGGCAGATACACCCGGGGGGCGCCAGTATCCCCGGGGTTGGTCGCACGAGACCGGTGCACCCACCGGCCACGCCCAGCCGCGAGGACTGGACGTGCCCCCTCGCCGCGTACCGCAGCTTGAGGCTAGGGACTTTTTATAGAGGTTTATCCCCTCGCGGGCCGGCCAATGAAGGCAAGCCCCCCGCTCCGGCGAAACATGACCACCGGTTTACGGTATTACGACAGGGGTCACACCACCCCTGCCGAGCTATGGGAACCCGGGGACGCAACTCCCCGTATCACGACCAGAACTGGCCGTGACCCCTGGGATGGAGGCCCGCATCCACCGTTTTCACCCCTCCGCTCCGAGCCTTACCGGCAAGGGAGGCCCCGCCAGGATCCGAAGATCCCACCGGCATCGCCTCGGAGCATCACGGAGGCTACTTGGTATCAGCGAAACCCCCGAAAGCCAGAGCCCCGTTAGTCACCGGATGACTCCGGTGTCCAGGTTCCACCACGAGGAGGTGGGGATGGCACATGTTG
This sequence comes from Xylocopa violacea, assembly GCA_963969225.1. Taxonomy (NCBI): domain Eukaryota; kingdom Metazoa; phylum Arthropoda; class Insecta; order Hymenoptera; family Apidae; genus Xylocopa; species Xylocopa violacea. The sequence goes on from CAXAJV010000051.1 coordinate 561,350, forward strand.
TTGCAGCTGCAACAACTTCTAGAACCCTACCCCAACCTAACCTTTTTTTTTTTTTTTTTTTTTTACGTGGGGAAATCCTCATGGATACCCCGGAGCTGGGGAAGCTCAGGGGTTATGCCGGACTCTTACCGGCTAAAACCCCACGGTGGCCATCCCTGCACTACCGGGGAGGGTCTGGGATCTCTTGCGAACAACAACCAGACCCTCCCCGTGCAAGGGCGCCAGAAGGGCGCCCGCTTCCCAAAAGTTGGAGGGCTGAGCCTCCCCTACCCAGCTAAAGACGGCGATGTCGGGGCCACGCCGACACCGCCGACCATCCCGGGCCGCGTGCAATGCATCGGCGAACCCCCATTCGCCGATGCTGCAGCCCCGGCGACCGCCTCGCCTTGAAGTACTCGAGTGGAGCGGTGCTCAAACACTCGGCGAGACGGCCGCCCTCCACCACCACAGCTCGGGCCCCGGGTGCGCTACTACCCGTACCGCGGCAACAGATGGTCGGTTGCCGCGGCCCCTGGGGGATGATGTCTCCCGGGAAAGGGAGACATATCGGGGAAGGTCTACTCCTTCGTAGAAGGAGCAGCCCCACCCCGATCAGGCGCAACGGCCTGCCCCTTGGGCACCGAAGTGCCGGCCCTCGAGGGCCCCCCACGCCCGCCCTTGCGGACGGGCGGCTTACAGGCCGAGCTGCCCAAGCGGTGCCCGGACGGCAGACCCAAGTCCGCGCAGAGCGGACAGTTGGGCGCCGCCGCCGGACACCCGGCCGCCTTGTGGCCTGCAGCGCCACACCGATAGCACAAAGTGCTACGGTCCTCGTCGGCAGTGCACCGCGCCCGCACGTGACCGTGCTGGAGGCAGCGGTAACACTGCAACGGCCGGGGCTTGAGCAGCTCGACCCGAGCTATACCCCACCCCACCCGTATACGGTCCCCTTTGGCGAAGATTTTCTTCGCCGCCGCGAGTGGACATCGCGCCCACACGGTGCCCAATGGGCCCGATCGCTGGATGTTGCCAACCGCGATCGGGTCCATTGGGCACCCACCCTCCCTCGAAAGAGCCGCCTTGACCTCGATGGCCCGGACGGAGTCCTCAAGGCCGACCACCCTCAGCTCTACGAGCTTCATTGGGCGGCCGACCTTGAGGCCCCTCGGCTCCAGCACCTCAGTGAGGCGATAGGCCAGCTGGTCGGCCTTTTCCGCCCTCCCCTCGCCCTCAATTTCCAGAATGAGGGCCCCGGTCTTGGCCCGCTTGGGCTTCACGGCCTCTATTCCCAGCTCGTCAAGAGCAAACGCGTTTCGCGCCACCAACATCGCGTTTGTGAGCGTCTGGGAGCACCCAGGCGGGACGGTGATACTCACCGCCTCCGACCTGGGAAGCCTACCCAGGCGCACACCCACTCTTTTCTTCTCGGGGCCGGAGCCGGCCTTCGCGGCCGACTTCTTCCCCTTACTCTTCCTCTTTTTCGAGGAGGACGAGGGTGGGACCGGGGCAGAAGTCGGAGCCTTGCGGCCCACCACCTCCGCCCAGGAGTCGCCACCCCCGGACTGAACCCGCACAGCGGACTCAGCCGGAGGAGGGACATTACTCACCCCCCTAGTCCCCCTCTTGCCCTTTCCCTTTTTCCCGGCTTTCGCCGGGCGAGGGGTGGCCGACGGCGGTTGGTCGGGCTGGGCAGCGCGGGGAGTCCCCCCGCTGTCCCCCCTAACCTCCACCAAAGAACCACCCCCCAACTCCAATCCGGAGGCGGGACCCGCCGCTCCCAGGGTGAGGTTCAACTCCCCCCTGAGAGCGGCGAATCTCGCCTCCATCATATCTCCCACCCGGGAGATAATGCTCTCCACGTCCACGCCGCCAGCGGCTGGACCCGTACCCGGGGAGGACCTGCCTCCCCGTGCCCCCAAGATAGGAGGTGATATCCCCCTAGGAGGCTCTACCTCCATTCGGGATTCCTCCCGATTGGCAAACTCGAGATTACGTTTAAGTCTACCCACTTCCCTCCTTAAATCTTCAAGCTCTGAGGAAAGCCTGTCGTTAGCCTCCTCGAGCTCTTTCACCCTCCCGTCCCTCTCTGTCCGCTGGATCGCCTCCAGTCCAGCCAGTCGGAGGGCCTGCGCACTCTCCCGCAGGAGATGCACAAATCGGCCACTTAAATTCTTGGATGAGCCGGCCACGCGCTCAACCTCCTTGGAATGCTCCAAAATTAGAGCACCGAGGTCGGGCGTCGGCCGGTGCCTCATCTGTTCCCGCACTTCCCGCTCATTCGGGAGAGGCTTAGCGCCTTTGCTAGGAGGCGGAGGAGTCCGGGAGGGGTCGGATCGCTCCAACTCCCTCCGGACCGCCTCCTCCTCCCGGCAAAGTTCCATATAGGCGCGCTTCGCCTCCGCCAATCCAACATACTCCCCTGTTGTAGGGGGCCTGCCCCTTTTCCTCACAACAGGAGGCTCCATCCGACACGAGTACGAGGTGTCCGAATAACACTCCTCGTCGTCGGAATCCATTCCAAGCGACCAGCGACCAGCGCTGCCCGCCGCTAAATCCTTCACGAGACCGGCCAGCGGCCTCGCAGGATTCCCCCCAGCCCCAGAGGCGCCAGTAGCTCTAGACGCCGTGGCCTGGCCCTCCACCACGGACGTCCCACGGTTGCCAGATGACGACGCAGCCGGGCCCGCTTGACCACCCGAAACTGCGCCGGTACTGGAGGTTCCGAGGCCTCCTGCACCGTAAGTTTTCTTCTCTTTAGTCTTTAAATCCATAATTGTTACATAAAGTGCCACCCCTAACGTGCCCGAGTCGTCAACGAAAGTCCCGCCCCGCACCGCTTCCACCTTCTCACCTCTCAACTCCGGGCCTTACCGGCAAGGGAGGCCCTGCCAGGATCCGAAGATCCCGCCGGCATCGCCCCGGAGCATCACTGAGGCTACCTCGGCTTCCGCGATGCACCCTTTTAGTCGCCTCTTACGACAGGCAGGGTATACCCTGGGTGTATTCTGACCCGCACCCAGACGGGGACCCCAACCTAACCTAACCTTTTTTTTTTTTTTTTTTTTTTTACGTGGGGAAATCCATCATGGATACCCCGGAGCTGGGGAAGCTCCGGGGTTATGCCGGACTCTTACCGGCTAAAACCCCACGGTGGCCATCCCTGCACTACCGGGGAGGGTCTGGGATCTCTTGCGAACAACAACCAGACCCTCCCCGTGCAAGGGCGCCAGAAGGGCGCCCGCTTCCCAAATGTTGGAGGGCTGAGCCTCCCCTACCCAACTAAAGACGGCGATGTCGGGGCCACGCCGACATCGCCGACCATCCCGGGCCGCGTGCAATGCATCGGCGAACCCCCATTCGCCGATGCTGCAGCCCCGGCGACCGCCTCGCCTTGAAGTACTCGAGTGGAGCGGTGCTCAAACACTCGGCGAGACGGCCGCCCTCCACCACCACAGCTCGGGCCCCGGGTGCGCTACTACCCGTACCGCGGCAACAGGTGGTCGGTTGCCGCGGCCCCTGGGGGATGATGTCTCCCGGGAAAGGGAGACATATCGGGGAAGGTCTACTCCTTCGAAGAAGGAGCAGCCCCACCCCGATCAGGCGCAACCGCCTGCCCCTTGGGCACCTTAGTGCCTGCCCTAGAGGGCTCCCCACGCCCGCCCTTTCGGACGGGCGGCTTACAGGCCGAGCTGCCCAAGCGATGCCCGGACGGCAGACCCAAGTCCGCGCAGAGCGGACAGTTGGGCGCCGCCGCCGGACACCCGGCCGCCTTGTGGCCTGCAGCGCCACACCGATAGCACAAAGTGCTACGGTCCTCGTCGGCAGTGCACCGCGCCCGCACGTGACCGTGCTGGAGGCAGCGGTAGCACTGCAACGGCCGGGGCTTGAGCAGCTCGACCCGAGCTGTAGCCCACCCCACCCGTATCCTATCCCCCTTGGCGAAAAGTTTTTTCGCCGCCGCGAGTGGGCACCTAGCCCACACGGTGCCCAATGGGCCGGATCGCTGGATGGTTCCAACCACGATCGGGTCCATTGGGCACCCACCCTCCCTCGAAAGAGCCGCCTTGACCTCTATGGCCCGGACGGAGTCCTCAAGCCCGACCACCCTCAGCTCAACGAGCTTCATTGGGCGGCCGACCTTGAGGCCCCTCGGCTCCAGCACCTCTGTAAGGCGGTAGGCCAGCTGGTCAGCCTTTTCAGCCCTCCCCTCCCCCTCGATCTCTAAGATCAGAGCCCCAGTTTTCGCCCGCTTGGGCTTCACCGCCTCGATGCCCAGCTCGTCCAGGGCAAAGGCATTTCTCGCCACCAACATTGCGTTGGTGAGCGTCTGGCTGCACCCAGGCGGGACGGTGATAGACACCGCCTCCGACTTGGGTAGCCTGCCCAGACGAACACCAACATTTTTCTTCGCGGGGCCGGAGCCGGCCTTCGCGGCCGACTTCTTCCCCTTACTCTTCCTCTTTTTCGAGGAGGACGAGGGCGGGACCGGGGCAGAAGTGGGAGTCTTACGACCCACCACCCCCGCCCAGGAGTCCCCACCCCCGGACTGAGCCTGCTCAGCAGCCCCAGCCGAGGGAGGGACAGCAGTCGCCACCCCCTTCCCCCTCTTAGCCCGTCCCTTTTTCCCGGCTTTCGCCGGGCGAGGGGTGGCCGACGGCGGTTGGTCGGGCTGGGCAGCACGGGGAGTACCCGCGCCGTCCCCCCTAACCTTCCCCAACGAACCACCCCCCAACACCAAACCGGAGGCGGGACCCGCCGCTCCCAGGGTGAGGTTCAACTCACCCCTGAGAGCGGCGAATCTCGCCTCCATCATCTCTCCCACGCGGGAGATAATCTTCTCCACGTCCAAGCCGCCAGCAGCTGGACCCGTACTCGGGGAGGACCTGCCTCCCCGTGCCCCCAAGATAGGAGGAGTTGTCCCCCTGGGAGGCTCCACCTCCATTACGGATTGCTCCCGAGTGGCAGACTCGAGCTGCCTCCTCAGTCTGCCCACCTCACGTTTCAAGTCCTCGAGTTCGGAGGAGAGCCGTTCATTGGCCTCCTCCAACTCCTGGACCCGCCCATCACGATGCGTCCGCTGGATCGCCTCGAGCCCCGCAAGCCTAAGCGCCTGGGCACTTTCCCGAAGGCGATGAACGAAACGCCCACTCAAGTTCTTGGAGGAACCGGCCACACGCTCGACCTCCTTAGCGTGCTCCAAAATGAGAGCACCGAGGTCGGGCGTCGGCCGGCTCCTCATTTCCTCCCTCACCTCCCGTTCATTCGGGAGAGGCTTAGCAGCCTTACTAGGAGGCGGAGGGGTCCGGGAGGGATCGGATCGCTCCAACTCCCTCCGGACCGCCTCCTCCTCCCGGCAAAGCTCCATGTAGGCTCGCTTAGCCTCCGCCAGCCCGACATACTCCCCGGTTGTTGGGGGCCTGCCCCTTTTCCTCACCGCACCGGTCGGCGGCTCCAAACGACAGGAGAAGGAGTTATCAGAGAACCCCTCCTCGTCGTCCGAGTCCATTCCCAGGGACCAGCGTCCAGCGCTGCCCGCCGCTAAATCTCTCACGAGACCGGCCAGCGGCCTCGAAGAATTCCCCCCATCCCCAGAGGCGCCAGTAGCTCTAGACGCCGTGGCCTGGCCCTCCACCACGGACGTCCCACGGTTGCCGGATGACGACGCAGCCGGGCCCGCTTGACCACCCGAAACTGCGCCGGTACTGGAGGTTCCGAGGCCTCCTGCACCGTAAGTTTTCTTTCCTTTATGCCGAGTATCCATATTTGATAAGTATACACCCCCCTATCGTGCCCGAGTCGTCGCCGAAAAAGCCCGTCCCGCACCGCTTCCACCTTCTCACCTCTCAACTCCGGGCCTTACCGGCAAGGGAGGCCCTGCCAGGATCCGAAGATCCCGCCGGCATCGCCCCGGAGCATCACTGAGGCTACCTCAGCTTCCGCGATGCACCCTTTTAGTCGCCTCTTACGACAGGCAGGGTATACCCTGGGTGTATTCTGACCCGCACCCAGACGGGGAACCTAACCTTTTTTTTTTTTTTTTTTTAACGTGGGGAAATCCTCATGGATCCCCCGGGGCTGGGGAACCCCGGGGGTATGCCGGACTCTTACCGGCTAAAACCCCACGGTGACCTACCTCGGCGCTGCTGGGGAGGGCCCGGGAACTCTGGACGAACACGTCCGGTCCCTCCCCGCGCCGGGGCCCCCTATGGTGACTGAGGGGACCCCCTTCCCGTTGGGGGGGTGGTCGACGATACACCCCCCCATCCGGGGTAACGGGCGGTGACCCGGTCACCCGGCCACCGCCCCCGTCCCGGAGGGCGCGTGCAATGGCTGAGGCGATCCCCCAATCGCCCCAGCCGCGCCCCCCGGGCGACCCCCGTGCAAAGACGTGGGGCACGACCCCCACCGGAGTGAGGGTCCTCCCCGCACGGGCGTCGCCGACGCCTCGGGCCAGGCTTGGCCCGGTTCGACTGGGAGCCCCGGGTGCGTCACACCCGATACCGTGGCCCGGTTAAGTGCCGGGACCACGGCCCCTGGGGCAAAGGTGCCACCACCGTGGCACGCTGGGTGCGCGGCGGAGGTGGCGAAGTCCCGCTCCCCGAAGGGTTCTTAGGAGTGACCCCCACCCGAAGGCGAGGGTCCCCCCCGTGGAGCGGGGCGGGGCAAACGTGCAAGACGCCGACCCCGCAGGCGACGCCGAGCAGGGAGCAGTTGCTCCCTTGAGCGCTCGGCGGCCTCCTTCGCGACCATGACCTCCTCGCAAAAGGAGATCATGGCCTGCCAGACGCTCCCGCTACCGACCATCCGAGACAGGATGGCCGGCAGCGAGAGGTCCGGACCCACCTCCGCCGCTAAGGCCCGACGCGGCACCTCCCAGGCAGGACACTCCATGAGAGTGTGCCGCGCCGAGTCCACCGCGGCGCCACAGTGGTGGCACCGCGGGTCCGCCTCGCGACCGATCCGGCACAGGTACCGACCGAAGCAGCCATGCTCGGTCAGCACCTGTGTGGCTCGGAACGTAAGTCGCCCGGAGCTACGGCCCACCCATCTGTCTAAGACGGGCAGGACCGCCCCGACGGTCCAGTGGTCTCTATGACGAGACAACTCCTCCTTCCACTTTGCCATAGTGGACCGCCGGGCCTGGAGCCTCAACTCGTCCCTGTCTTCCCCTGGCGGGTTGGAGTCCTGGCAGGCAAGACGAAGATGCCTATAGACATAGGCATCCTCAGCCGCCAGAAACTCCAAAGGTGGTGAACCCGCCAGGGTGGTGGCCGCCTCATATGACACCGTACGGTACCCCCTTATGACGCGGATGGCAGCGCGTCTCCACTCCCTCCGGAGGAGCGTCTTGCTCCCCCGGCTGGCCGCTAAGGCGTCGGCCCAGATGGGGGCACCGTACAGTGCCACGCTTTTCACCACGCCGCAGTAGAGGCGGCGCACCCGCTCGTCCGGACCACCAAGGTTGGGCATAATGCGACTCAGATGAGTCACGAGGCTACCCAACCTGGTGGCCAGACGAGCGAAGTGCGGGACGAAGCTCCAGGAGCTGTCCAGGTAGACACCAAGATACTTGATGTCGGTGCCCACCTGGACGTCGGACGACCCGATCCTCACCAGGCTATGGGGTGGAGTGCCCCTCCTACGACCCTCGAAGAAGACGATTTCGGTCTTCTGAGGGGACAACTCCAACCCCATGCCCCGGATCCGCGAGGCGACGGCCGCAACTGCGACCTCCGCCCGGCGGATGGTCCTCCCACGGTCCCTGCCGGTGGCTAACACCATAGTGTCATCGGCGTAACACGTTAAGTGAACGCCGACCGGCAGGGACACCCGCAGAGCCGCGTCGTACCCCAGGTTCCACAACAGTGGGCCCAAGACGGACCCCTGGGGCACTCCACGGTTGATCTGCCGCCTGACAGACCCATCGCGGCCACCGTAGACGATGGCCCTGTCCCGGAGGTAGTCTCCGACCACCATCCGCAGGTAGAGGGGCACCTCGTGACGTTCGAGGGCCCCGCGGATGGCCGCCCAGGAGAGGGAGTTGAAGGCGTTCTGGATGTCCAGAGACACAGCCAGAGCAACCCCTCCCCCGGACGTGGCCGAGTCCGAGAGGGACTTGACGCGATGAATAGCGTCGATGGTCGAACGTCCCTCCCGGAAGCCGAACTGGCACTCGGCCAGGTCGGGTCCATCACGGGACAGGTGCTGGACGAGGCGCTTGTGAACGATACGTTCAAATAACTTCCCCACCTCGTCCAGCAACACGATGGGCCTGTAGGCAGAAGGCGACTCTGCGGGCCTGTTGTCCTTGCGTAGGAGGACCATCCGCCCGGTCTTCCACCGTGGTGGAAGAGTCCCCGTCTGCAGACATGCTGTGAACAGCCTGCGCAGACGGGGCCCGAGGACGCTGAGCGCCAAGACCCAGGCGCGGCCGGGGATGCCGTCGGGGCCGGGGGCGGTGTTGCGTGCCCCCATGCGTTTGACAGCCCCGGCCAACTCCTCTTCGGACACCTCCCACTCCTGGGACCATAAGACTCGGTCCGGTGGTGGAGCGGGGGCCGACACCTCCCCGTCAGGGAATAAAGTGCCGACCACCCGCTCCAGGAGTGGGGGGTCCATCGTCTCCGTGAGGGGAGGCGCCCATGGACGAAGCTTGTCCATCACCAGACGGTATGGGCGCCCCCATGGGTCCTCACGGAGTGAGTCGAGGAGTCCGTCCCAGGCCTGAGCCTTGGCGCTCCTGATGGCCAGCTGCAGCCGCTTCGTGAGTTCACGATAGTCGGCGTACAGCTGTGCCGTTCTCGCTGCGTCGGAGTTACGCCGACGCCTCGCCCGGGTGTACTGGCGGCGAGCGACTCCGCACTCATCGCGGAGACGCTGAATCTCAGCGCTCCACCAGTACACCGGGCGGCGGGGCGGATTGGCGCGGACTCGTGGCATCGCCACGTCGCAAACAGCCGACATGGCGGCCGCGAACCAATCCGCCTCCTCCGAGACCTCCACTGGCCCAGCCGGAACTTCCGGCCAGGCCACTGCGAGAACGGCCGCCATCAGTGCGTCCTCATCGATGCCCTTCAGGGCCCACCTCCGTGGGTGGTGGGCTGCTGGGCGGGTCGGGGGAGGCGTGGAGACATCCATGCGTATATATACATGGTCTGACAGTGTCTCCACGTCGTCGACCCTCCACCCCGACACACGGCGCGCGGCCAGGGCATTGGCGAAAGACAAGTCCACTATGCTTTCGCCCTGGTACCGCACGCACGTGCTGGCCGAGCCCCGGTTCAGCAACCGGAGACCCAGGCCAGCCGCCCAGTCCAGCACCGAGTGGCCCCTCTGGTCCGTCCTCGGGGAGTGCCACGCGGATGCGTGAGCATTGAAGTCCCCGAGGACGAGTACTGGACGAGCTGCGTGCGATGAAACAACGTTCTGCAGCTCGTCCAGTAGGAGGTCGAAGCGACCGAGGGACCAACTCGGGGGCGCGTAGACGCCCACCACCACACAACCCGCCCAGTCGACCGCCACGAATCCATGGCCGCGCATGACAGGCGCTATTGGCCGGATCCGTGACGGAACCGACTGGGCGATCACCACGGAGTCGTCCAAGTCTCCAACCCAGGACGGGCGTCGGAGAACCCGGTACGGCTCCGCAGCTACGACCAACTCAACCACGCCGCCGCAAAGACTATGAGACATCAAGTCTTGAGCGGCGACGGCGTGGTTGAGATTGGTCTGGATGATCTGACCGCGGGGAGGCATGAACTTTAGGCCGTGTCCATGGCCTCCCCCCGGCCAGAATCATCCTTGAGAGCGGGTTTTACTGCCCGCTCCGCCTCCTCCCCAGTGTCCATCACTGCAGCTCCCACGGTGGAGGGTGATGCGGATGCATCACCCCCGCTGGAACCTCCCACGGTGGAGGGTGATGCCGGTGCACCACCCCCGCCGGAACATCCCACGTTGGAGGATGGTGCAGCCGCACCACCCCCTTGATGGACACTGGGGACTTGGATCTTCTTCGCCTGCGTCACTCCTCGTTTCTTGGCTGGGCGGGCCTTTGGTGGGGAGCAACACTTACTCCCCATACGATGGTCGGCGGGCCGCCCCGCTTCTTTGCACAAAGTGCATACTGGGGCGGCCGCCGTACATTGACCCGCCCGGTGACCGGTTTCGCCGCACCTATAGCAACTGTGCGACCGGTCAACATCAGCAGTGCACCGCTGCTGGACATGTCCAATTTGCCAGCAGCGGTAGCACTGATCTGGGCGGGGCTTAAGTGCCTCCACCCTAGCGAGGGTCCACCCAACCCTTATCCGTCCGGCAGCGACCACTTTCTTGGCCGCTGCCAAGGGGCATTGCACCCAAAGGGTGCCGAGCCCGTTGCGTGAGGCCCTTATCTCTCCTGTCCTCACTTCCGCCAGTTGGCATTTACCTGCACCAACAATGGCTTCGGCCACCTCAGCCGGTGTGGCTGAATCGTCGAGACCAATAACCCGAAGATCGGCTTTTTTGATGGGCCTGACGACCGTGACTCCTTCACTGGCCAGTGCAGCCTTCAACTTCTCGGCCAAGGCGGATGCCTTGACCTCTTTGTCAGGACCGGAAATCTCCAACATCATGCCTCCGGTCCTCGCTTTCTTGGGGCGGACACTGTCCACCCCCACGTCAGCTAACTTCACCCTCTGCCTGGCAGCCGTCATGACGTCCCTGTATGAGGACTTGCTGCCAGGCTGGAGGGTGAGGACTACCGCAGCTGTTCGCGGTAGTCGGCCGAGCTTGGGCTTCTCCGCCTTCTTCTCAACTTTCTGTGGTGGAGCAGGTGCCGATTGGGCCTTTTTGGCAACCCGTCGGGCCTTCCTGCCCACCACTTGGGCCCATGATCCCTCGGTGGCGGTAGCACCTGTGGGAATTGATGGTGCTGCCGCTTTCTTCAGCGCCTCCTGGCGCACTGCCTCCAATCTTCTGGCGGCCCCGGAGGGGGTCGCCTTCTTCTGAAGGGGTTGAGATTGTGCAGGAGCAGAGTCCTTCCCCTTCTTCTTCTTCTTCTTTCCCTTCTTTTTCTTCTCTTTCTTGTCCCCGGTGGCCTGTGATAAGGTGCCATCCGGGGATAGTTCCTCCCTCTCCTTAGCTGGGAGAAGTTCCTTCCGGAACTCCTCTAATCTTCTACTGACGAGATCCGCAATTTGTGCGACAAGTGCGGACCCCGTCGTCTCCCTGGGTGCCGGGACACCCGTTCCAGGGCAATCACTCCCGGAAACCCTCAATGGTGAGGCTGGTGCTGGCCTCGCGCGGTTCGCGATTTCCAAGTCGGCCATCCTAGTTACTGGCGGGCTAGGAGATCGCCTCTCCAACAGTAATAAACGTTCCTGCAGGCGTTTGTTCTCCGCCTGCAGGTCCTCCAGTTGCGCCCTCAGCGCAGATATCTCTACGGCCGGCGCTTGTTCCGCCGGCCGCACCACCCGTTGCGCGAGCTCCATGGTGACAGCTCTAACTGCTCGGGCACCAACGCGGATGTCTCGCTGGATGGTGCCTTTCAAATTTTTTGATTTGGCCGCCGCCAACTCAATCTTATCGGCCTCTTCCAAGGCCCACGCTCCCAAATCCTCCAGAGGCTTCTTCTTGGCCTCTTCTACAAACGCCTCCATGTCTGGCACGGGGTTGGTAGACCTCCCGGGTGGAGGTATGCTGCCCGTGCCGTTTCTGATCTCCTCCTCCAGCTCAACGAGCTCGACTTCTCGTTGAGCCTCGAGATAGGCCCTCTTGGCCTCCGCTAGGCCCATGTACTCCCCAGTTGTTGGGGGCCGTCCTCTCTTCTTAGATTTCGGACACGCCCGCTCCCTGAGGATCGCAAAGTTGGATCTAACCGATCCAACGGACGTGTCCGAATCATAGGAGGCGTCGCCCGACTCCTCCTGTGCGCCTTTCTCCAGTGCTCTACCCCTCAACTGGAGCCTCTCTAATAATACTTGCCCCTGTGAGGCAGAGAGTAGCTTCTCCGAGACGATGTTCGGCCTCGGATTCGCGACCTTTCGGACCCCAGAGGTCCCCGCCTTCTCCTCGTCTACCCCCCCAATCCCCGGTTTTTTAAAAGAAGAACAATTCGCCATACTGTTCCCACGAGTAGGGTCGGAAACGAGGTCACCCCTGGCAGAGCCGCCATGCCAGGGGAAGGCAGATACACCCGGGGGGCGCCAGTATCCCCGGGGTTGGTCGCTCGAGACCGGTGCACCCACCGGCCACGCCCAGCCGCGAGGACTGGGCGTGCCCCCTCGCCGCGTACCGCAGCTTGAGGCTAGGGACTTTTTATAGAGGTTTATCCCCTCGCGGGCCGGCCAATGAAGGCAAGCCCCCCGCTCCGGCGAAACATGACCACCGGTTTACGGTATTACGACAGGGGTCACACCACCCCTGCCGAGCTATGGGATCCCGGGGACGCAACTCCCCGTATCACGACCAGAACTGGCCGTGACCCCTGGGATGGAGGCCCGCATCCACCGTTTTCACCCCTCCGCTCCGAGCCTTACCGGCAAGGGAGGCCCCGCCAGGATCCGAAGATCCCACCGGCATCGCCTCGGAGCATCACGGAGGCTACTTGGTATCAGCGAAACCCCCGAAAGCCAGAGCCCCGTTAGTCACCGGATGACTCCGGTGTCCAGGTTCCACCACGAGGAGGTGGGGATGGCACATGTTGTTGCAGCTGCAACAACTTCTAGAACCCGGGGAACCTTTTTTTTTTTTTTTTTTTTACGTGGGGAAATCCATCATGGATACCCCGGGGCTGGGGAACCCCGGGGGTATGCCGGACTCTTACCGGCTAAAACCCCACGGTGACCTACCTCGGCGCTGCTGGGGAGGGCCCGGGAACTCTGGACGAACACGTCCGGTCCCTCCCCGCGCCGGGGCCCCCTATGGTGACTGAGGGGACCCCCTTCCCGTTGGGGGGGGTGGTCGACGATACACCCCCCCATCCGGGGTAACGGGCGGTGACCCGGTCACCCGGCCACCGCCCCCGTCCCGGAGGGCGCGTGCAATGGCTAAGGCGATCCCCCAATCGCCCCAGCCGCGCCCCCCGGGCGACCCCCGTGCAAAGACGTGGGGCACGACCCCCACCGAGGTGAGGGTCCTCCCCGCACGGGCGTCGCCGACGCCTCGGGCCAGGCTTGGCCCGGTGCGACTGGGAGCCCCGGGTGCGTCACACCCGATACCGTGGCCCGGCTAACTGCCGGGACCACGGCCCCTGGGGCCTAAGTGCCACCACCGTGGCACGTTGGTGCGCGGCGGAGGTGGCGAAGTCCCGCTCCCCGAAGGGTTCTTAGGAGTGACCCCCACCCGAAGGCGAGGGTCCCCCCCGTGGAGCGGGGCGGGGCAAACGTGCAAGACGCCGACCCCGCAGGCGACGCCGAGCAGGGAGCAGAAGCTCCCTTGAGCGCTCGGCGGCCTCCTTCGCGACCATGACCTCCTCGCAAAAGGTGATCATGGCCTGCCAGACGCTCCCGCTACCGACCATCCGAGACAGGATGGCCGGCAGCGAGAGGTCCGGACCCACCTCCGCCGCTAAGGCCCGACGCGGCACCTCCCAGGCAGGACACTCCATGAGAGTGTGCCGCGCCGAGTCCACCGCGGCGCCACAGTGGTGGCACCGCGGGTCCGCCTCGCGACCGATCCGGCACAGGTACCGACCGAAACACCCGTGGTCGGTCAGCACCTGTGTGGCTCGGAACGTAAGTCGCCCGGAGCTACGGCCCACCCATCTATCTAAGACGGGCAGGACCGCCCCGACGGTCCAGTGGTCCCTATGACGGGATAACTCCTGCTTCCACGATGACAATGTGGACCGCCGGGCCTGGAGCCTCAGCTCGTCCCTGTCCTCCCCTGGCGGGTTGGAGTCCTGGCGGGCAAGGCGAAGATGCCTATAGACATAGGCATCCCCACCCGCCAGGAGCTCCAGAGGTGGTAAACCCGCCAGGGCGGTGGCCGCCTCGTAGGACACCGTACGGTACCCCCGAATGACGCGAATGGCAGCGCGTCTCCACTCCCTCCGGAGGAGCGACTTGCTCCCCCGGCTGGCCGCTAAGGCGTCGGCCCAGATGGGGGCACCGTACAGTGCCAGGGACTTCACAACCCCACAGTAGAGGCGGCGCACCCGCTCGTCCGGACCGCCAAGGTTGGGCATGATGCGACTTAAGTGTGTCACTAGGGTACCCAACCTGGCGGCCAGACGAGCGAAATGCGGGACGAAGCTCCAGGAGCTGTCCAGGTGGACACCAAGATATTTAATGTCGGTGGCCACCTGGACATCGGACGACCCGATCCTCACCAGGCTATGGGGTGGAGTGCCCCTCCGGCGACCCTCGAACAAGACGATCTCCGTCTTCTGAGGGGACAACTCCAACCCCATGCCCCGGATCCGCGAGGCGACGGCCGCAACTGCGACCTCCGCCCGGCGGATGGTCCTCCCACGGTCCCTGCCGGTGGCTACCACCATGGTGTCGTCGGCGTAGCACGTTAAGTGCACGCCGACCGGCAGGGACACCCGCAGAGCCGCATCGTACCCCAGGTTCCATAGTAATGGGCCCAAAACGGACCCCTGGGGTACTCCGCGGTTGATCTGTCGCCTGACAGACCCATCGCGGCCACCGTAAACGATGGCCCTGTCCCGGAGGTAGTCTCCGACCACCATCCGCAGGTAGAGGGGCACCTCGTGACTTTCGAGGGCCCCGCGGATGGCCGCCCAGGAGAGGGAATTAAAGGCGTTCTTGATATCAAGAGACACCGCCAGTGCCACCCCTCCCCCGGACGTGGCCGAGTCCGAGAGGGACTTGACGCGCTGGATTGCGTCGATGGTAGATCGTCCCTCCCGGAAGCCGAACTGGCACTCGGCCAGGTCGGGTCCATCACGGGACAGGTGCTGGACGAGGCGCTTGTGAACAATGCGTTCAAAGAGCTTCCCGACCTCGTCCAGCAACACGATGGGCCTGTAGGCAGAAGGCGACTCTGCGGGCCTGTTGTCCTTGCGAAGGAGGACCATCCGCCCGGTCTTCCACCGTGGTGGAAGGGTCCCCGTCTGCAAACAGGCTGTGAACAGCCTGCGCAGACGGGGCCCGAGGACGCTGAGCGCCAAGACCCAGGCGCGGCCGGGGATGCCGTCGGGGCCGGGGGCGGTGTTACGTGCCCCCATGCGTTTGACAGCCCCGGCCAACTCCTCTTCGGACACCTCCCACTCCTGGGACCATAAGACTCGGTCCGGTGGTGGAGCGGGGGCCGACACCTCCCCGTCAGGGAATAAAGTGCCGACCACCCGCTCCAGGAGTGGGGGGTCCATCGTCTCCGTGAGGGGAGGCGCCCATGGACGAAGCTTGTCCATCACCAGACGGTATGGGCGCCCCCATGGGTCCTCACGGAGTGAGTCGAGGAGTCCGTCCCAGGCCTGAGCCTTGGCGCTCCTGATGGCCAGCTGCAGCCGCTTCGTGAGGTCACGATAGTCGGCGTACAGCTGTGCCGTTCTCGCTGCGTCGGAGTTACGCCGACGCCTCGCCCGGGTGTACTGGCGGCGCGCGACTCCGCACTCTTCGCGGAGACGCTGAATCTCAGCGCTCCACCAGTACACCGGGCGGCGGGGCGGATTGGCGCGGACACGTGGCATCGCCACGTCGCAAACTGCCGACATGGCGTCCGCGAACCAATCCGCCTCCTGTGCAACCTCCACTGGCCCAGCCGGAACTTCCGGCCAGGCCACTGCGAGAACGGCCGCCATCAGTGCGTCCTCATCCATGCCCTTCAGGGCCCACCTCCGTGGGTGGTGGGCTGCTGGGCGGGTCGGGGGAGGCGTGGAGACATCCATGCGGATGTAGACGTGGTCCGACAGCGTCTCCACGTCGTCGACCCTCCACCCCGACACACGGCGTGCGGCCAGGGCATTGGCGAAAGATAAGTCCACTATACTTTCGCCCTGGTACCGCACGCACGTGCTGGCCGAGCCCCGGTTCAACAACCGGAGACCCAAGCCAGCCGCCCAGTCCAGCACCGAGTGGCCCCTCTGGTCCGTCCTCGGGGAGTGCCACGCGGATGCGTGAGCATTGAAGTCCCCGAGGACGAGTACTGGACGAGCTGCGTGCAATGACACGACGTTCTGCAGCTCGTCCAGTAGGGAGTCGAAACGACTGAGGGACCAACTCGGGGGCGCATAGATGCCCACCACCACACAACCAGCCCAGTCGACCGCCACGAATCCATGGCCGCGCATGACAGGCGCTATTGGCCGGATCCGTGACGGAACCGACTGGGCGATCACCACGGAGTCGTCCAAGTCCCCAACCCAGGACGGGCGTTGGAGAACTCGGTACGGCTCCGCGGCTACGACCAACTCAACCACGCCGCCGCAAAGACTGTGAGACATCAAGTCTTGAGCGGCGACGGCGTGGTTGAGGTTGGTCTGGATGATCTGACCGCGGGGAGGCGTGAACGTTATGCCGTGTCCATGGCCTCCCCCCGGCCAGAGTCATCCAGTGGAGCGGTTTTAGCGCACCGCTCCGCCTCCTCTCCAGTGTCCATCGCAGGAACTCCCACGGTGGAGGGTGATGCGGATGCACCACCCCCGCCGGAACCTCCCACGGTGGAGGGTGATGCCGGTGCACCACCCCCGCTGGAACATCCCACGTTGGGGGGTGATGCAGTGGCACCACCCCCTTGATGGACACTGGAGAGTTGGCTCCTCCTCTTCTTGTCGTCTCCTCTCTTCTTGGCTGGGCGGGCCTTCGGTGGGGAGCAACACTTGCTCCCCATACGATGCTCGGCGGGTCGCCCGGCTTCTTTGCACAAAGTGCACACGGGGGCGGCCGCCGCACATTGGCCCGCCTGGTGGCCGGTTTCGCCGCACCTGTAACAGTGGTGCGACCGGTCAACCTCAGCAGTGCACCGCTGCTGGACATGACCAAGCTGCCAGCAGCGGTAGCACTGCTCAGGGCGGGGCTTCAACGCCTCCACTCTGGCATTGACCCACCCCACCCTGATGCGTCCGGCCGCGACCACCTTTTTGGCCGCCGCCAATGGGCACTGTACCCAAAGGGTACCGAGTCCCGAACGCGAAGACCGAATTTCCCCGGTCCTCACCTCCTCCAGCTGGCACCCTGCAGTGCCAGCTATTGCTTCGGCCACCTCAGTTGGGGTGGCCGATTCATCTAGGCCTAAGACCCGAAGTTCTGCTTTCTTAATGGGCCTGGCCACTGTTACTCCCTCGCCGGCCAGCGCCGTCTTCAGCTTCTCGGCCAAAGCAGATGCCTTGACCTCTTTATCAGGGCCGGAGATCTCCAACATCATGCCCCCGGTCCTGGCCTTCTTGGGGCGGACGCTATCCACCCCGATGTCTGACAGCTTGACCCTCTGCCTGGCAGCAGTCATAACGTCCTTGTATGAGGACTTGCTGCCAGGCTGGAGGGTCAGAACTACCGCCGCCGTGCGTGGCAGACGGCCCAACTTGGGCCTCTCCGCCTTCTTCTGGGCTTTCGGTGGTGGAGCAGGAGCCGATTGGGCCTTCTTGGCCGCCCGTTGAGCCTTCCTGCCCACCACCTGGGCCCACGTTTCCTCGTTGGCGGTGGCACCTTTTGATGTCGAGTGTGCCACCGCTTTAAGCGCCTCCCTACGCGCCGCCTCCAACCTTTTGGCTGCCCCAGGTGGGGTCGCCTTCTTCTGAGGGGGTTGGGGTTGGACAGGAGCTCTGTCCTCCCCCTTCCCCTTCTTCTTCTTCTCCTTTTTCTTCTTCTCTTTTTTCTTTTCCCCGGTGGCCTGTTGTGGGGTACCAACCGGGGAGGCTTCCTCCTTCCTCTTAGTTGGGAGGAGTTCTTTCCGGAACTCCTCGAGTTTTTTATTCACAAGGTCCGCAATTACGGTCACTAGGGCGGACCCCGTCGACTCCTTGGGTGCCGGGACACCCATTTCGGGGCAGTCGCCCCTTGATAACTTCAATGGTGAGGCTGGTGTTTGCCTCGCGCGGCTCGCGATCTCCAAGTCCGCCATTCTAGTAACTGGCGGGCTTGGAGATCGCCTTTCCAAAGTGGATAATCTATCCTGCAGGCGTTTATTTTCAGCCTGCAGGGCCTCTAGCTGTATCTTCAGCGCGACGATATCGTCGCCAGGCTGCGGTTCGATCGGTCTGATCACTCGCTGGGCGAGTTCCATTGTCACCGCCCTGACAGTACGTGCACCTACGCGAATGTCACGTTGTATGGTGCCTTTCAAATTTTTTGATTTGGCCGCCGCCAACTCTATCTTATCGGCCTCCTCCAGGGCCCACGCTCCTAGGTCTTCGAGCGGTTTCTTTTTCGCCTCTTCGACGAACGCCTCCATGTCAGGCACGGGATTGGTAGACCTCCCGGGTGGAGGGATGCTGCCCGTGCCGCTCCTAATCCCTTCCTCTAGCTCAACGAGCTCGATTTCCCGTTGAGCCTCTAGATAGGCCCTCTTGGCCTCTGCTAGGCCGACGTATTCGCCAGTAGTTGGGGGCCGTCCCCTCTTCTTCGATTTGGGACACGCCCGTTCTCTGAGGATCGAAATGTTCGATCTAACAGATCCGACGGACGTGTCAGAATCATAGGAGGCATCCCCCGACTCCTCCACAGCGCCTTTCTCAAGTGCTCGGCTCCTTAACTTGAGCCTCTCCAGCACAACCTGCCCTTGAGAGGCAGTCATCACACTATCCGAGACGATAGTCGGTCTCGGATCTGCGACCTTTCGGGCCCCACTTGGCCCCGCCTTCACGTCATCGACCCCCCCATTCCCCGGTTTTTTAAATGAGACTGAACAATCCATACTTGTTCCCACGAGAAGGTCGGAAATAAAAGTCACCCCTGGCAGAGCCGCCATGCCAGGGGAAGGCAGATACACCCGGGGGGCGCCAGTATCCCCGGGGTTGGTCGCTCGAGACCGGTGCACCCACCGGCCACGCCCAGCCGCGAGGACTGGGCGTGCCCCCTCGCCGCGTACCGCAGCTTGAGGCTAGGGACTTTTTATAGAGGTTTATCCCCTCGCGGGCCGGCCAATGAAGGCAAGCCCCCCGCTCCGGCGAAACATGACCACCGGTTTACGGTATTACGACAGGGGTCACACCACCCCTGCCGAGCTATGGGATCCCGGGGACGCAACTCCCCGTATCACGACCAGAACTGGCCGTGACCCCTGGGATGGAGGCCCGCATCCACCGTTTTCACCCCTCCGCTCCGAGCCTTACCGGCAAGGGAGGCCCCGCCAGGATCCGAAGATCCCACCGGCATCGCCTCGGAGCATCACTGAGGCTACTTGGTATCAGCGAAACCCCCGAAAGCCAGAGCCCCGTTAGTCACCGGATGACTCCGGTGTCCAGGTTCCACCACGAGGAGGTGGGGATGGCACGTGTTGTTGCAGCTGCAACAACTTCTAGAACCCAACCTAACCTTTTTTTTTTTTTTTTTTTTTTACGTGGGGAAATCCTCATGGATCCCCCGGGGCTGGGGAACCCCGGGGGTATGCCGGACTCTTACCGGCTAAAACCCCACGGTGACCTACCTCGGCGCTGTTGGGGAGGGCCCGGGAACTCTGGACGAACACGTCCGGTCCCTCCCCGCGCCGGGGCCCCCTATGGTGACTGAGGGGACCCCCTTCCCGTTGGGAGGGTGGTCGACGATACACCCCCCCATCCGGGGAAAACGGGCGGTGACCCGGTCACCCGGCCACCGCCCCCGTCCCGGAGGGCGCGTGCAATGGCTGAGGCGATCCCCCAATCGCCCCAGCCGCGCCCTCCGGACGACCCCCGTGCAAAGACTTGGGGCACGACCCCCACCGAGGTGAGGGTCCTCCCCGCACGGGCGTCGCCGACGCCTCGGGCCAGGCTTGGCCCGGTGCGACTGGGAGCCCCGGGTGCGTCACACCCGATACCGTGGCCCGACTAAGTGCCGGGACCACGGCCCCTGGGGCAAAGGTGCCACCACCGTGGCACGTTGGGTGCGCGGCGGAGGTGGCGAAGTCCCGCTCCCCGAAGGGTTCTTAGGAGCGACTCCCACCCGAAGGCGAGAGTCCCCCCCGTGGAGCGGGGCGGGGCAAACGTACAAGACGCCGACCCCGCAGGCGACGCCGAGCAGGGAGCAGTTGCTCCCTTGTGCGCTCGGCGGCCTCCTTCGCGACCATGACCTCCTCGCAAAAGGAGTTCATGGCCTGCCAGACGCTCCCGCTACCGACCATCCGAGACAGGATGGTCGGCAGCGAGAGGTCCGGACCCACCTCCGCCGCTAAGGCCCGACGCGGCACCTCCCAGGCTGGACACTCCATGAGAGTGTGCCGCGCCGAGTCCACCGCGGCGCCACAGTGGTGGCACCGCGGGTCCGCCTCGCGACCGATCCGGCACAGGTACCGACCGAAACACCCGTGGTCGGTCAGCACCTGTGTGGCTCGGAAAGTAAGTCGTCCGGAGCTACGGCCCACCCATCTATCTAAGACGGGCAGGACCGCCCCGACGGTCCAATGGTCCCTATAACGGGATAACTCCTCCCTCCAAGATGTTAAAGTGGACCGCCGGGCCTGGAGCCTCAGCTCGTCCCGATTTAACTCCTCCCCTGGCGGGTTGGAGTCCTGGCGGGCAAGGCGAAGGCGCCTGTAGACGTAGGCGTCTTCTGCCGCCAGGAACTCCAAAGGTGGTAGACCCGCCAGGGCGGTGGCCGCCTCGTATGACACCGTACGGTACCCCCTGATGACGCGTATTGCGGCGCGTCGCCATTCCCTCCGGAGGAGCGACTTGCTCCCCCGGCTGGCCGCTAAGGCATCGGCCCAGATGGGGGCACCGTACAGTGCCACACTCTTCACTACCCCACAGTAGAGGCGGCGCACACGCTCGTCCGGACCACCAAGGTTGGGCATGATGCGGCTCAAGTGAGTCACTAGACTACCCAACCTGGTGGCCAGACGGGAGAAGTGCGGGACGAAGCTCCAGGAGCTGTCCAGGTAGACACCAAGATACTTGATGTCGGTGCCCACCTGGACGTCGGACGACCCGATCCTCACCAGGCTATGGGGTGGAGCGCCCCTCCGGCGACCCTCAAACAAGACGATCTCCGTCTTCTGAGGGGACAACTCCAACCCCATGCCCCGGATCCGCGAGGCGACGGCCGCAACTGCGACCTCCGCACGGCGGATGGTCCTCCCACGGTCCCTGCCGGTGGCCAACACCATTGTGTCATCGGCGTAACACGTTAAGTGTACGCCGACCGGCAGGGACACCCGCAGAGCCGCGTCGTACCCCAGGTTCCATAACAATGGGCCCAAGACGGACCCCTGGGGTACTCCACGGTTTATCTGCCGCCTGACAGACCCATCGCGGCCACCGTAAACGATGGCCCTGTCCCGGAGGTAGTCTCCGACCACCATCCGCAGGTAGAGGGGCACCTCGTGACTTTCGAGTGCCCCGCGGATGGCCGCCCAGGAGAGGGAGTTGAAGGCGTTTTTAATGTCTAACGAGACCGCCAATGCTACCCCTCCCCCGGACGTGGCCGAGTCCGAGAGGGACTTGACGCGCTGGATCGCGTCGATGGTCGATCGTCCCTCCCGGAAGCCGAACTGGCACTCGGCCAGGTCGGGTCCATCACGGGACAGGTGCTGGACGAGGCGCTTGTGAACGATGCGTTCGAAGAGCTTCCCCACCTCGTCCAGCAACACGATGGGCCTGTAGGCAGCAGGCGACTCTGCGGGCCTGTTGTCCTTGCGAAGGAGGACCATCCGCCCGGTCTTCCACCGTGGTGGAAGGGTCCCCGTCTGCAAACAGGCTGTAAACAGCCTGCGCAGACGGGGCCCGAGGACGCTGAGCGCCAAGACCCAGGCGCGGCCGGGGATGCCGTCGGGGCCGGGGGCGGTGTTACGCGCCCCCATGCGCTTGACAGCCCCGGCCAACTCCTCTTCGGACACCTCCCACTCCCGGGACCATAAGACACGGTCCGGTGGTGGAGCGGGGGCCGACACCTCCCCGTCAGGGAATAAAGTGCCGACCACCCGCTCCAGGAGTGGGGGGTCCATCGTCTCCGTGAGGGGAGGCGCCCATGGACGAAGTTTGTCCATCACAAGACGGTATGGGCGCCCCCATGGGTCCTCACGGAGTGAGTCGAGGAGTCCGTCCCAGGCCTGAGCCTTGGCGCTCCTGATGGCCAGCTGCAGCCTCTTCGTGAGGTCACGATAGTCGGCATACAGCTGTGCCGTTCTCGCTGCGTCGGAGTTTCGCCGACGCCTCGCCCGGGTGCACTGGCGGCGTGCGACTCCGCACTCTTCGCGGAGACGCTGAATCTCAGCGCTCCACCAGTACACCGGGCGGCGAGGCGGATTGGCGCGGACACGTGGCATCGCCACGTCGCAAACTGCCGACATGGCGTCCGCGAACCAATCCGCCTCCTGTGACACCTCCACTGGCCCAGCCGGAACTTCCGGCCAGGCCACTGCGAGAACGGCCGCCATCAGTGCGTCCTCATCGATGCCCTTCAGGGCCCACCTCCGTGGGTGGTGGGCTGCTGGGCGGGTCGGGGGAGGCGTGGAGACATCCATGCGTATATACACATGATCTGACAGCGTCTCCACGTCGTCGACCCTCCACCCCGACACACGGCGCGTGGCCAGGGCATTGGCGAAAGATAAGTCCACGATACTTTCGCCCTGGTACCGCACGCACGTGCTGGCCGAGCCCCGGTTCAACAACCGGAGGCCCAGGCCAGCCGCCCAGTCCAGCACCGAGTGGCCCCTCTGGTCCGTCCTCGGGGAGTGCCACGCGGATGCGTGAGCATTGAAGTCCCCGAGGACGAGTACTGGACGAGCTGCGTGCAATGAAACGACGTTCTGCAGCTCGTCCAGTAGGGAGTCGAAACGACTGAGGGACCAACTCGGTGGAGCGTAGACGCCCACCACCACACAACCCGCCCAGTCGACCGCCACGAATCCATGGCCGCGCATGACTGGCGCTATTGGCCGGATCCGTGACGGAACCGACTGGGCGATCACCACGGAGTCGTCCAAGTCTCCAACCCAGGACGGGCGTTGAAGAACCCGGTACGGCTCCGCGGCTACGACCAACTCAACCACGCCGCCGCAAAGACTTTGAGCCATCAAGTCTTGGGCAGCGACGGCGTGGTTGAGATTAGTCTGGATGATCTGACCGCGGGGAGGCGTGAACGTTAGGCCGTGTCCATGGCCTCCCCCCGGCCAGAATCATCCAGTGGAGCGGTTTTAGAAGAAGACCGCTCCGCCTTCTCCCCAGTGTCCATCGCAGCAGCAACTCCCACGGTGGAGGGTGATGCGGATGCACCACCCCCGCTGGAACCTCCCACGGTGGGGGGTGATGCCGGTGCACCACCCCCGCTGGAACCTCCCACGTTGGAGGATGGTGCAGCCGCACCACCCCCTTGATGGACACTGGAGAGTTGGCTCTTCCTCTTCTTATCTCCTCCCTTCTTGGCTGGGCGGGCCTTCGGTGGGGAGCATGCCTTGCTCCCCATACGATGGTCGGCAGGCCGCCCAGCCTCTCTGCACAGAGTGCATACTGGAGCGGCCGCCGTACAAAGGCCCGCATGGTGGCCAGTTTCGCCGCACCTGTAGCACAGGTGCGACCTGTCTACTTCTGCAGTGCACCGCTGCTGGACATGACCATGCTCCCAGCAGCGGTAGCACTGCTCAGGGCGGGGCTTCAGTGCCTCTACTCTAGCGAGGGTCCACCCCACCCTGATGCGACCGGCCGCGACCAGCTTTTTGGCCGCCGCTAGCGGGCACTGCACCCATAGAGTGCCTAGCCCTGTACGTGAAGACCGTATTTGCCCAGTCTTTACGTCCCCTGGTTGGCATACGCCAACACGAGCGATGGCTTCGGCCACCTCAGCAGGTGTGGCCGAGTCATCGAGGCCAATGACCCGTAGGTCGGCCTTTTTAACTGGCCTGGTGACTGTGACCGCTTCACCACCCAACGCCTCTCGCAATTTGTCGGCCAAGGCAGAAGCCTTGGCTTCCTTATCTGGACCGGCGACCTCTAACATGAGGCCACCGGTCCTGGCTTTCTTGGGGCGGACATTGTCGATCCCCACGTCCGCCAACTTCACCCTCTGCCTGGCAGCTGTCATGACGTCCCTATAAGAGGACTTGCTGCCAGGCTGGATTGTGAGGACTACCGCAGCAGTGCGAGGTAGTCGGCCCAGCTTGGGCTTCTCCGCCTTTTTCTGGACCTTAGGTGGTGGAGCAGTGGCAGATTGGGCCTTTTTGACAGCCCTTTGTACCTTTCTGCCCACCACCTGGGCCCACGTTCCCTCGTTGGCGGTGGATGGAGCCTGCGCCACCGCTTTCTTCTTCTGCGCCTCCTGGCGCGCCACCTCCAGTCTTCTGGCGGCCCCGGATGGGATCGCCTTCTTCTGTGGGGGTTGGGGTTCGACCGGAGTTGTGACGTTGCCCTTCCCCTTCTTCTTCTTCTTTTTCTTCTTCTTGTCCCCGGTGGCCTGTAGTAACGGGCCATCCGGGGAGGCTTCCTCCCTCTTCTTATTTGGGAGGAGTTCCTTCCGGAACTCTTCTAATCTTTTGTTGACGAGGTCCGCAATTTCGCGGACCAAGTCGGACCCCGTCGTCCCCTTGGGTGCCGGGACACCCGTTTCTGGGCGAGCTACCCCCGAATCCCTCCTTGGCGAGACTGGTGTTCTCTCGCGGCTCACGATCTCCAAGTCCGCCATTTTTGTGACTGGCGGGCTTGAAGATCGCCTCTCTAACACTACTATCCGCTCCTGCAGGCGCTTATTTTCTGCCTGCAGGGCTTCTAGTTGCCCTATTAGCGCAGTGATGTCCTGTCCGGGCTGTGGTTCCGCTGGTCTCACCACTCGCTGAGCCAGCTCCATTGTCACCGCTCTAACGGTGCGTGCACCAACCCGGATATCCCTTTGGATGGTACCCTTTAAGTTTTTGGACTTAGCCGCAGCTAGTTCAATTTTGTCGGCCTCCTCTAGGGCCCACGCTCCGAGGTCCGCCAGTGGTTTCTTCTTTGCCTCTTCGACGAAGACCTCCATCTCTGGGACTGGGTTACCCGACTTGCCGGGAGGTGGAATGCTTCCTGTGCCCGCCCGAATCTCCTCTTCGAGCTCAGCGAGCTCGATTTCTCGTTGGGCCTCCATGTAGGCCCTCTTGGCTTCAGCGAGCCCTACATACTCCCCAGTTGTTGGGGGTCGTCCTCTCTTCTTGGACTTCGGACACGCCCGTTCTCTAAGGGTAGAGAAGTTGGATCTAACTGATCCCACGGACGTGTCCGAGTCGTAGGAGGCGTCACCAGACTCCTCCTGGGCGCCCTTCTCCAGTACTCTACCTCTGAGCTGGAGCTTCTCCAATATTACCTGCCCCTGTGAGGCAGTGAGTTTTGTGTCCGAGACGATGTTTGGTCTCGGACCGCCGACCTTTCGGACCCCACTGGTCCCCGCCTTTTCCTCTTCACAGACCCCCCCAATCCCCGGTTTTTTAAACAATGAACAATTCTCCATACTGTTCCCACGAGTAGGTCGGAAAGGAGGTCACCCCTGGCAGAGCCGCCATGCCAGGGGAAGGCAGATACACCCGGGGGGCGCCAGTATCCCCGGGGTTGGTCGCTCGAGACCGGTGCACCCACCGGCCACGCCCAGCCGCGAGGACTGGACGTGCCCCATCGCCGCGTACCGCAGCTTGAGGCTAGGGACTTTTTATAGAGGTTTATCCCCTCGCGGGCCGGCCAATGAAGGCAAGCCCCCCGCTCCGGCGAAACATGACCACCGGTTTACGGTATTACGACAGGGGTCACACCACCCCTGCCGAGCTATGGGATCCCGGGGACGCAACTCCCCGTATCACGACCAGAACTGGCCGTGACCCCTGGGATGGAGGCCCGCATCCACCGTTTTCACCCCTCCGCTCCGAGCCTTACCGGCAAGGGAGGCCCCGCCAGGATCCGAAGATCCCACCGGCATCGCCTCGGAGCATCACTGAGGCTACTTGGTATCAACCAACCCAACCTAACCTTTTTTTTTTTTTTTTTTTTTTTACGTGGGGAAATCCTCATGGATCCCCCGGGGCTGGGGAACCCCGGGGGTATGCCGGACTCTTACCGGCTAAAACCCCACGGTGACCTACCTCGGCGCTGCTGGGGAGGGCCCGGGAACTCTGGACGAACACGTCCGGTCCCTCCCCGCGCCGGGGCCCCCTATGGTGACTGAGGGGACCCCCTTCCCGTTGGGAGGGTGGTCGACGATACACCCCCCCATCCGGGGTAACGGGCGGTGACCCGGTCACCCGGCCACCGCCCCCGTCCCGGAGGGCGCGTGCAATGGCTGAGGCGATCCCCAATCGCCCCAGCCGCGCCCCCCGGGCGACCCCCGTGCAAAGACGTGGGGCACGACCCTCACCGGAGTGAGGGTCCTCCCCGCACGGGCGTCGCCGACGCCTCGGGCCAGGCTTGGCCCGGTTTGACTGGGAGCCCCGGGTGCGTCAAACCCGATACCGTGGCCCGGCTAACAGCCGGAACCACGGCCCCTGGGGCCTAAGTGCCACCACCGTGGCACGCTGGGAGCGCGGCGGAGGTGGCGAAGTCCCGCTCCCCGAAGGGTTCTTAGGAGCGACCCCCACCCGAAGGCGAGAGTCCCCCCCGTGGAGCGGGGCGGGGCAAACGTACAAGACGCCGACCCCGCAGGCGACGCCGAGCAGGGAGCAGATGCTCCCTTGAGCGCTCGGCGGCCTCCTTCGCGACCATGACCTCCTCGCAAAAGGCGATCATGGCCTGCCAGACGCTCCCGCTACCGACCATCCGAGACAGGATGGTCGGCAGCGAGAGGTCCGGACCCACCTCCGCCGCTAAGGCCCGACGCGGCACCTCCCAGGCTGGACACTCCAGGAGAGTGTGCCGCGCCGAGTCCACCGCGGCGCCACAGTGGTGGCACCGCGGGTCCGCCTCGCGACCGATCCGGCACAGGTACCGACCGAAACACCCGTGGTCGGTCAGCACCTGTGTGGCTCGGAACGTAAGTCGCCCGGAGCTACGGCCCACCCATCTGTCTAAGACGGACAGGACCGCCCCGACGGTCCAGTGGTCTCTATGACGAGACAACTCCTCCTTCCACTTTGCCATAGTGGACCGCCGGGCCTGGAGCCTCAACTCGTCCCTGTCTTCCCCTGGCGGGTTGGAGTCCTGGCAGGCAAGACGAAGATGCCTATAGACATAGGCATCCTCAGCCGCCAGAAACTCCAAAGGTGGTAAACCCGCCAGGGTGGTGGCCGCCTCGTAGGACACCGTACGGTACCCCCTAATGACGCGTATTGCGGCGCGTCGCCACTCCCTTCGGAGGAGCGTCTTGCTCCCCCGGCTGGCCGCTAAGGCGTCGGCCCAGATGGGGGCACCGTACAGTGCCACGGACTTGACGACCCCACAATAGAGGCGGCGCACCCGCTCGTCCGGACCACCAAGGTTGGGCATGATGCGACTCAGGTGAGTCACGAGGCTACCCAACCTGGCGGCCAGACGAGCGAAGTGCGGGACGAAGCTCCAGGAGCTGTCCAGGTAGACACCAAGATATTTGATGTCGGTGCCCACCTGGACGTCGGACGACCCGATCCTCACCAGGCTATGGGGTGGAGTGCCCCTTCGGCGACCCTCGAACAAGACGATCTCCGTCTTCTGAGGGGACAACTCCAACCCCATGCCCCGGATCCGCGAGGCGACAGCCGCAACCGCGACTTCCGCCCGGCGGATGGTCCTCCCACGGTCCCCGCCGGTGGCTAACACCATGGTGTCGTCGGCGTAACAGGTAAGATGTACGCCGACCGGCAGGGACACCCGCAGAGCCGCGTCGTACCCCAGGTTCCACAAGAGTGGGCCCAAGACGGACCCCTGGGGTACTCCACGGGTGATCTGTCGCCTGACAGACCCATCGCGGCCACCGTAAACGATGGCCCTGTCCCGGAGGTAGTCTCCGACCACCATCCGCAGGTAGAGGGGCACCTCGTGACGTTCGAGGGCCCCGCGGATGGCCGCCCAGGAGAGGGAGTTAAAGGCGTTCTTTATGTCTAAAGACACCGCCAGTGCTACCCCTCCCCCGGACGTGGCCGAGTCCGAGAGGGACTTGACGCGATGAATCGCGTCGATGGTCGAACGTCCCTCTCGGAAGCCGAACTGGCACTCGGCCAGGTCGGGTCCATCACGGGACAGGTGCCGGACGAGGCGCTTGTGAACAATACGTTCGAATAACTTCCCCACCTCGTCCAGCAACACGATGGGCCTGTAGGCAGAAGGCGACTCTGCGGGCCTGTTGTCCTTGCGTAGGAGGACCATCCGCCCGGTCTTCCACCGTGGTGGAAGAGTCCCCGTCTGCAAACAGGCTGTAAACAGCCTGCGCAGACGGGGCCCGAGGACGCTGAGCGCCAAGACCCAGGCGCGGCCGGGGATGCCATCGGGGCCGGGGGCGGTGTTACGTGCCCCCATGCGCCTGACAGCCCCGGCCAACTCCTCTTCGGACACCTCCCACTCCTGGGACCATAAGACATGGTCCGGTGGTGGAGCGGGGGCCGACACCTCCCCGTCTGGGAATAGAGTGCCGACCACCCGCTCCAGGAGTGGGGGGTCCATCGTCTCCGTGAGGGGAGGCGCCCATGGACGAAGCTTGTCCATCACAAGACGGTATGGGCGCCCCCATGGGTCCTCACGGAGTGAGTCGAGGAGTCCGTCCCAGGCCTGAGCCTTGGCGCTCCTGATGGCCAGCTGCAGCCGCTTCGTGAGCTCACGGTAGTCGGCGTACAGCTGTGCCGTTCTCGCTGCGTCGGAGTTTCGCCGACGCCTCGCCCGGGTGTACTGGCGGCGAGCGACTCCGCACTCCTCGCGGAGACGCTGAATTTCAGCGCTCCACCAGTACACCGGGCGGCGAGGCGGATTGGCGCGGACTCGTGGCATCGCCACGTCGCAAACGGCCGACATGGCGTCCGCGAACCAATCCGCCTCCTCCGAGACCTCCACTGGCCCAGCCGGAACTTCCGGCCAGGCCACTGCGAGAACGGCCGCCATCAGTGCGTCCTCATCCATGCCCTTCAGGGCCCACCTCCGTGGGTGGTGGGCTGCTGGGCGGGTCGGGGGAGGCGTGGAGACATCCATGCGGATGTAGACGTGGTCCGACAGTGTCTCCACGTCGTCGACCCTCCACCCCGACACACGGCGCGCGGCCAGGGCATTGGCGAAAGACAAGTCCACTATGCTTTCGCCCTGGTACCGCACGCACGTGCTGGCCGAGCCCCGGTTCAGCAACCGGAGACCCAGGCCAGCCGCCCAGTCCAGCACCGAGTGGCCCCTCTGGTCCGTCCTCGGGGAGTGCCACGCGGATGCGTGAGCATTGAAGTCCCCGAGGACGAGTACTGGACGAGCTGCGTGCAATGAAACGACGTTCTGCAGCTCGTCCAGTAGGGAGTCGAAGCGACTGAGGGACCAACTCGGTGGAGCGTAGACGCCCACCACCACACAACCCGCCCAGTCGACCGCCACGAATCCATGGCCGCGCATGACTGGCGCTATTGGCCGGATCCGTGACGGAACCGACTGGGCGATCACCACGGAGTCGTCCAAGTCTCCAACCCAGGACGGGCGTTGAAGAACTCGGTACGGCTCCGCGGCTACGACCAACTCAACCACGCCGCCGCAAAGACTTTGAGCCATCAAGTCTTGGGCGGCGACGGCGTGGTTGAGATTGGTCTGGATGATCTGACCGCGGGGAGGCATGAACTTTAGGCCGTGTCCATGGCCTCCCCCCGGCCAGAATCATCCTTGGGAGCGGGTTTGACTGCCCGCTCCGCCTCCTCTCCAGTGTCCATCACTGCAGCTCCCACGGTGGAGGGTGATGCGGGTGCACCACCCCCGCTGGAACCTCCCACGGTGGAGGGTGATGCCGGTGCACCACCCCCGCTGGAACCTCCCACGTTGGAGGATGGTGCAGCCGCACCACCCCCTTGATGGACACTGGAGAGTTGGCTCCTCTTCATCGGTGCGTCTCCTCCCTTCTTGGCTGGGCGGGCCTTTGGTGGGGAGCATGATTTGCTCCCCATACGATGGTCGGCGGGCCGCCCGGCTTCCTTGCACAAAGTGCATACGGGCGCGGCCGCCGTACATAGGCCCGCCCGGTGACCGGTTTCGCCGCACCTATAGCAAAGGTGCGACCGGTCCACCTCCGCAGTGCACCGCTGCTGGACATGACCCTTTTGCCAGCAGCGGTAGCACTGCTCAGGGCGGGGTTTCAACGCCTCTACCCTGGCGTTGACCCACCCCACCCTGATGCGTCCGGCAGCGACCACCTTTCTGGCCGCCGCCAGTGGGCACTGCACCCACAGAGTGCTTAGCCCAGATCGTGAAGACCGCATCTGCCCAGTCTTCACGTCCCCTGTTTGGCATCCTCCAACACCAACGATGGCTTCGACCACCTCAGCAGGTGTGGCCGACTCGTCGAGGCCAATGACCCTTAGGTCGGCCTTCTTAACAGGCCTGGAGACGGTGACTGCTTCACCAGCCAAGGCCTCTCGCAGTTTATCGGCCAAGGCAGAAGCCTTGGCTTCCTTATCTGGACCGGCGACCTCTAACATGAGGCCACCGGTTCTGGCTTTCTTGGGGCGGACACTTTCCACCCCAACGTCCGACAACTTCACCCTCTGCCTGGCAGCTGTCATGACGTCCCTATAAGAGGACTTGCTGCCAGGCTGGATTGTGAGGACTACCGCAGCAGTGCGAGGTAGTCGGCCCAGCTTGGGCTTCTCCGCCTTTTTCTGGACCTTAGGTGGTGGAGCGGTGGCAGATTGGGCCTTTTTGGCAGCCCTTTGTACCTTTCTGGCCACCACCTGGGCCCACGTTCCCTCGTTGGCAGTGGCTGTACTCGGTGCCACTGCTTTCTTCAGCGCCTCCTGGCGCGCCACCTCCAATCTTCTAGCGGCCCCGGACGGGGTCGCCTTCTTCTCCTGCGGGGGTTGGGGTTGGACCGGGTTGCTGTTCTTCCCCTTCCCCTTCTTCTTCTTTTTCTTCTCTTTCTTCTTGTCCCCAGTGGCCTGGGATAAGGTGCCAACTGGGGAGGAGGATTCCTTCCTTTCCGTAGGTGGGAGGAGTTCCTTGCGGAACTCCTCTAACTTTCTATTAACGAGATCCGCAATTTGCTGTACCATGGCGGACCCCATAGTCTCACTGGGTGCCGGGACACCCGTTTCAGGGCAGACACCCCCCAAGTTCCTCAGTGGCGAGGCAGGTGCTGGCCTCGTGCGGCTCGCGATCTCCAAGTCCGCCATTCTAGTAATTGGCGGACTTGGAGATCGCCTCTCCAAAGCTGCTATTCTCTCCTGCAGACGTTTGTTTTGTCCCTGCAGGGCCTCCAGTTGCGCCTTCAGCGCAGCAACTTCTTGTTCCTGTTCTGCCGCTGGTTCGGCTGGCCGCTGTACTCTTTGCGCCAACTCCAGGGTAACCGCTCTCATTGTACGGGCTCCCACACGGATATCCCGTTGGATAGTGCCCTTCAAGTTTTTAGACTTGGCCGCAGCCAACTCTATCTTGTCGGCCTCCTCCAGGGCCCACGCTCCCAGATCAGCCAGCGGCTTCATTTTCGCCTCCTGGACGAAGACGTTCATGTCCGGCACAGGATTGCCCGACTTGCCGGGCGGTGGAATGCTAGCTGTGCCGGCTCGAATTTCCTCCTCTAGTTCCAGGAGCTCAATTTCCTTTTGGGCTTCCACGTAGGCCCTCTTGGCCTCAGCGAGCCCTACATACTCCCCAGTTGTTGGGGGTCGTCCTCTCTTCTTGGACTTCGGACACGCCCGTTCTCTAAGGATAGAGAAGTTGGATCTAACTGATCCCACGGACGTGTCCGAGTCGTAGGAGGCGTCACCAGACTCCTCCTGGGCGCCCTTCTCCAGTACTCTACCTCTGAGCTGGATCTTCTCCAATATTACCTGCCCCTGAGAGGCAGTGAGTTTTGTGTCCGAGACGATGTTTGGTCTCGGACCGCCGACCTTTCGGACCCCACTGGTCCCCGCCTTTTCTTCGTCAATGACCCCCCCATTCCCCGGTTTTTTAAAAGGTGAACAATTATCCATAGTGTTCCCACGAGAAGGGTCGGAAGTAAAGTCGCCCCTGGCAGAGCCGCCATGCCAGGGGAAGGCAGATACACCCGGGGGGCGCCAGTATCCCCGGGGTTGGTCGCTCGAGACCGATGCACCCACCGGCCACGCCCAGCCGCGAGGACTGGGCGTGCCCCCTCGCCGCGTACCGCAGCTTGAGGCTAGGGACTTTTTATAGAGGTTTATCCCCTCGCGGGCCGGCCAATGAAGGCAAGCCCCCCGCTCCGGCGAAACATGACCACCGGTTTACGGTATTACGACAGGGGTCACACCACCCCTGCCGAGCTATGGGATCCCGGGGACGCAACTCCCCGTATCACGACCAGAACTGGCCGTGACCCCTGGGATGGAGGCCCGCATCCACCGTTTTCACCCCTCCGCTCCGAGCCTTACCGGCAAGGGAGGCCCCGCCAGGATCCGAAGATCCCACCGGCATCGCCTCGGAGCATCACTGGGGCTACTAGGTATCAACGGAACCCCCGAAAGCCAGAGCCCCGTTAGTCACCGGATGACTCCGGTGTCCAGGTTCCACCACGAGGAGGTGGGGATGGCACATGTTGTTGCAAGCTGCAACAACTTCTAGAACCCAACCCAACCTAACCTAACCTTTTTTTTTTTTTTTTTTTTTTTTACGTGGGGAAATCCATCATGGATACCCCGGAGCTGGGGAAGCTCCGGGGTTATGCCGGACTCTTACCGGCTAAAACCCCACGGTGGCCATCCCTGCACTACCGGGGAGGGTCTGGGATCTCTTGCGAACAACAACCAGACCCTCCCCGTGCAAGGGCGCCAGAAGGGCGCCCGCTTCCCAAAAGTTGGAGGGCTGAGCCTCCCCTACCCAGCTAAAGACGGCGATGTCGGGGCCACGCCGACATCGCCGACCGTCCCGGGCCGCGTGCAATGCATCGGCGAACCCCCATTCGCCGATGCTGCAGCCCCGGCGACCGGCTCGCCTTGAAGTACTCGAGTGGAGCGGTGCTCAAACACTCGGCGAGACGGCCGCCCTCCACCACCACAGCTCGGGCCCCGGGTGCGCTACTACCCGTACCGCGGCAACAGATGGTCGGTTGCCGCGGCCCCTGGGGGATGATGTCTCCCGGGAAAGGGAGACATATCGGGGCAGGTCTACTCCTTCGGAGAAGGAGCAGCCCCACCCCGATCAGGCGCAACCGCCTGCCCCTTGGGCACCTTAGTGCCTGCCCTAGAGGGCTCCCCACGCCCGCCCTTTCGGACGGGCGGCTTACAGGCCGAGCTGCCCAAGCGGTGCCCGGACGGCAGACCCAAATCCGCACAAAGCGGACAGTTGGGCGCCGCCGCCGGACACCCGGCCGCCTTGTGGCCTGCAGCGCCACACCGGTAGCACAGAGTGCTACGGTCCTCGTC
Organism: Xylocopa violacea; assembly: GCA_963969225.1. NCBI lineage: Eukaryota > Metazoa > Arthropoda > Insecta > Hymenoptera > Apidae > Xylocopa > Xylocopa violacea. Next base: position 594,818 of record CAXAJV010000051.1, read on the forward strand.
GGCAGTGCACCGCGCCCGCACGTGACCGTGCTGGAGGCAGCGGTAGCACTGCAACGGCCGGGGCTTGAGCAGCTCGACCCGAGCTGTAGCCCACCCTACCCTTATGCGATCCCCCTTGGCGAAGAGCTTCTTAGCCCCAGCCAATGGGCATCGCGCCCACACGGTGCCCAATGGGCCGGATCGCCGGATGGTACCGACCACGATCCGGTCCATGGGGCACCCACCCTCCCTCGAGAGAGCCGCCTTCACTTCAATGGCCCGGACGGAGTCCTCAAGGCCGACCACCCTCAGCTCAACGAGCTTCATTGGGCGGCCGACCTTGAGGCCCCTAGGCTCCAAAACCTCTGTAAGGCGAATGGCGAGATTGTCCGCCTTTTCCGCCCTCCCCTCGCCGTCCACCTCAAGAATGAGGGCACCGGTCTTGGCCCGCTTGGGCCTCACGGCCTCGATACCCAGCTCATCAAGAGCGAAGGCATTACGCGCCACCAACATAGCGTTGGTGAGCGTCTGGGTGCACCCAGGCGGGACGGTGATGGTCACCGCCTCCGACCTGGGAAGCCTACCCAGACGCACACCAACGTTTTTCTTCGCGGGGCCGGAGTCGGCCTTCGCGGCCGACTTCTTCCCCTTCTTCTTCTTCCCCTTATTCTCCTTCGAGGAGGAAGAGGGGGGGACCGGGGCAGAAGTGGGAGTCTTACGACCCACCACCTCCGCCCAGGAGTCCCCACCCCCGGACTGGGCCCGCACAGCAGACTCAGCCGGAGGAGGGACATTACTCACCCCCCTAGTCCCCCTCTTGCCCCTTCCCTTTTTCCCGGCTTTCGCCGGGCGAGAGGTGGCCGACGGTGGTTGGTCGGGCTGGGCGGCACGGGGAGTACCCGCGCCGTCCCCCCTAACCTCCCCCAACGAACCACCCCCCAACACCAAACCGGAGGCGGGACCCGCCGCTCCCAGGGTGAGGTTCAACTCACCCCTGAGAGCGGCGAATCTCGCCTCCATCATCTCTCCCACTCGGGAGATAATCTTCTCCACGTCCACGCCGCCAGCGGCGGGACCCGTACTCGGGGAGGACCTGCCTCCCCGTGCCCCCGTCATAGGCGGAGATATAACTCTCGGAGGCTCTACCTCCATGCGGGATTCATCCCGGCTGGCAGACTCCAGCTGCCTCTTAAGCCTGCCGACTTCTCGTCTGAGGTCCTCGAGTTCGGAGGAGAGCCGTTCGTTCGCCTCCTCCAACTCCTGGACCCGACCATCCCGATGCGTCCGCTGGATCGCCTCAAGTCCCGCAAGCCTAAGGGCCTGGGCGCTTTCCCTGAGGCGATGGACGAACCGCCCACTCAAATTTTTGGAGGAGCCTGCCACACGCTCGACCTCCTTAGCGTGCTCCAAAATGAGAGCACCGAGGTCGGGCGTCGGCCGGCTCCTCATTTCCTCCCTCACCTCCCGCTCATTCGGGAGAGGCTTAGCGGCCTTACTAGGAGGCGGAGGGGTCCGGGAGGGATCGGATCGCTCCAACTCCCTCCGGACCGCCTCCTCCTCCCGGCAGAGCTCCATATAGGCTCGCTTAGCCTCCGCCAGCCCCACATACTCCCCTGTTGTAGGGGGCCTGCCCCTCTTCCTTACGACAGGAGGCTCCAACCGACACGAGAAGGATGTATCGGAATACCCCTCCTCGTCGTCGGAGTCCATCCCACCCAACGACCAGCGACCAGCGCTGTCCGCTGCTAAGTCCCGTACGAGGCCGGCCAGCGGCCTCGCAAAAGTCCCCCCAGCCCCAGTGGAACCAGTAGCCTCAAACGCCGTGGCCTGGCCCTCCACCACGGACGTCCCACGGTTGCCAGATGACGACGCAGCCGGGCCCGCTTGACCACCCGAGACTGCGCCGGTACTGGAGGTTCCGAGGCCTCCTGCACCGTAAGTTTTCCTTTCCTTATTGCGTAATTCCATATTTGATATAAAATTCCTCCCCCAACGTGCCCTAGTCGTCACCGAAAAAGCCCGTCCCGCACAGCTTCCACCTTCTCACCTCTCAACTCCGGGCCTTACCGGCAAGGGAGGCCCTGCCAGGATCCGAAGATCCCGCCGGCATCGCCCCGGAGCATCACTGAGGCTACCTCAGCTTCCGCGATGCACCCTTTTAGTCGCCTCTTACGACAGGCAGGGTATACCCTGGGTGTATTCTGACCCGCACCCAGACGGGGGACCTAACCTAACCTTTTTTTTTTTTTTTTTTTTTTTTTTTTAACGTGGGGAAATCCTCATGGATCCCCCGGGGCTGGGGAACCCCGGGGGTATGCCGGACTCTTACCGGCTAAAACCCCACGGTGACCTACCTCGGCGCTGCTGGGGAGGGCCCGGGAACTCTGGACGAACACGTCCGGTCCCTCCCCGCGCCGGGGCCCCCTATGGTGACTGAGGGGACCCCCTTCCCGTTGGGAGGGTGGTCGACGATACACCCCCCCATCCGGGGTAACGGGCGGTGACCCGGTCACCCGGCCACCGCCCCCGTCCCGGAGGGCGCGTGCAATGGCTGAGGCGATCCCCCAATCGCCCCAGCCGCGCCCCCCGGACGACCCCCGTGCAAAGACGTGGGGCACGACCCCCACCGGAGTGAGGGTCCTCCCCGCACGGGCGTCGCCGACGCCTCGGGCCAGGCTTGGCCCGGTGCGACTGGGAGCCCCGGGTGCGTCACACCCGATACCGTGGCCCGGCTAACAGCCGGGTCCACGGCCCCTGGGGCCTCAGTGCCACCACCGTGGCACGCTGGGTGCGCGGCGGAGGTGGCGAAGTCCCGCTCCCCGAAGGGTTCTTAGGAGTGACCCCCACCCGAAGGCGAGGGTCCCCCCCGTGGAGCGGGGCGGGGCAAACGTACAAGACGCCGACCCCGCAGGCGACGCCGAGCAGGGAGCAGAAGCTCCCTTGAGCGCTCGGCGGCCTCCTTCGCGACCATGACCCCCTCGCAAAAGGAGATCATGGCCTGCCAGACGCTCCCGCTACCGACCATCCGAGACAGGATGACCGGCAGCGAGAGGTCCGGACCCACCTCCGCCGCTAAGGCCCGACGCGGCACCTCCCAGGCAGGACACTCCATGAGAGTGTGCCGCGCCGAGTCCACCGCGGCGCCACAATGGTGGCACCGCGGGTCCGCCTCGCGACCGATCCGGCACAGGTACCGACCGAAACACCCGTGGTCGGTCAGCACCTGTGTGGCTCGGAACGTCAGTCGTCCGGAGCTACGGCCCACCCATCTATCCAAGATGGGCAGGACCGCCCCGACGGTCCAGTGGTCCCTATGACGGGATAACTCCTGCTTCCACAATGACATTGTGGACCGCCGGGCCTGGAGCCTCAACTCGTCCCTGTCTTCCCCTGGCGGGTTGGAGTCCTGGCGGGCAAGGGGAAGATGCCTGTAAACATAGGCATCTTCAGCCGCCAGGAACTCCAAAGGTGGTAGACCCGCCAGGGCGGTGGCCGCCTCGTAGGACACCGTACGGTACCCCCTTATGACGCGAATTGCGGCGCGTCGCCATTCCCTCCGGAGGAGCGTCTTGCTCCCCCGGCTGGCCGCTAAGGCGTCGGCCCAGATGGGGGCACCGTACAGTGCCACTGACCTTACCACACCGCAGTAGATGCGGCGCACCCGCTCGTCCGGACCACCAAGGTTGGGCATGATGCGACTCAAGTGAGTCACTAGGCTACCCAACCTGGCGGCCAGACGAGCGAAGTGCGGGACGAAGCTCCAGGAGCTGTCCAGGTAGACACCAAGATACTTAATGTCGGTGCCCACCTGGACGTCGGACGACCCGATCCTCACCAGGCGATGGGGTGGAGTGCCCCTCTTGCGACCCTCAAACAAGACGATCTCCGTCTTCTGAGGGGACAACTCCAACCCCATGCCCCGGATCCGCGAGGCGACGGCCGCAACTGCGACCTCCGCCCGGCGGATGGTCCTCCCACGATCCCTGCCGGTGGCCAACACCATAGTGTCGTCGGCGTAACACGTCAAGTGTACGCCGACCGGCAGGGACACCCGCAGAGCCGCGTCGTACCCCAGGTTCCACAAGAGTGGGCCCAAGACGGACCCCTGGGGTACTCCACGGTTGATCTGCCGCCTGACAGACCCATCGCGGCCACCGTAAACGATGGCCCTGTCCCGGAGGTAGTCTCCGACCACCATCCGCAGGTAGGGGGGCACCTCGTGACGTTCGAGGGCCCCGCGGATGGCCGCCCAGGAGAGGGAGTTGAAGGCATTCTTGATGTCTAGGGAGACAGCCAGAGCAACCCCTCCCCCGGACGTGGCCGAGTCCGAGAGGGACTTGACGCGATGAATTGCGTCGATGGTGGAACGTCCCTCTCGGAAGCCGAACTGGCACTCGGCCAGGTCGGGTCCATCACGGGACAGGTGCTGGACGAGGCGCTTGTGAACAATACGTTCGAATAACTTCCCCACCTCGTCCAGCAACACGATGGGCCTGTAGGCAGAAGGCGACTCTGCGGGCCTGTGGTCCTTGCGAAGGAGGACCATCCGCCCGGTCTTCCACCGTGGTGGAAGAGTCCCCGTCTGCAGACAGGCTGTAAACAGCCTGCGCAGACGGGGCCCGAGGACGCTGAGCGCCAAGACCCAGGCGCGGCCGGGGATACCGTCGGGGCCGGGGGCGGTGTTACGCGCCCCCATGCGCTTGACAGCCCCGGCCAACTCCTCTTCGGACACCTCCCACTCCTGGGACCATAAGACACGGTCCAATGGTGGTGGAGCGGGGGCCGACACATCCCCGTCAGGGAACAGAGTGCCGACCACCCGCTCCAGGAGTGGGGGGTCCATCGTCTCCGTGAGGGGAGGCGCCCATGGACGAAGCTTGTCCATCACAAGACGGTATGGGCGCCCCCATGGGTCCTCACGGAGTGAGTCGAGGAGTCCGTCCCAGGCCTGAGCCTTGGCGCTCCTGATGGCCAGCTGCAGCCGCTTCGTGTGGTCACGATAGTCGGCATACAGCTGTGCCGTTCTCGCTGCGTCGGAGTTACGCCGACGCCTCGCCCGGGTGTACTGGCGGCGAGCGACTCCGCACTCATCGCGGAGACGCTGGATCTCAGCGCTCCACCAGTACACCGGGCGGCGGGGCGGATTGGCGCGGACTCGTGGCATCGCCACGTCGCAGACTGCCGACATGGCGTCCGCGAACCAATCCGCCTCCTGTGTAACCTCCACTGGCCCAGCCGGAACTTCCGGCCAGGCCACTGCGAGAACGGCCGCCATCAGTGCGTCCTCATCCATGCCCTTCAGGGCCCACCTCCGTGGGTGGTGGGCTGCTAGGCGGGTCGGGGGAGGCGTGGAGACATCCATGCGGATATATACATGGTCTGACAGTGTCTCCACGTCGTCGACCCTCCACCCCGACACACGGCGCGCGGCCAGGGCGTTAGCGAAAGATAGATCCACTATACTCTCGCCCTGGTACCGCACGCACGTGCTGGCCGAGCCCCGGTTCAACAACCGCAGGCCCAGGCCAGCCGCCCAGTCCAGCACCGAGTGGCCCCTCTGGTCCGTCCTCGGGGAGTGCCACGCGGATGCGTGAGCATTGAAGTCCCCGAGGACGAGTACTGGACGAGCTGCGTGCGATGAAACAACGTTCTGCAGCTCGTCCAGGAGGAGGTCGAAGCGACCGAGGGACCAACTCGGGGGCGCGTAGACGCCCACCACCACACAACCCGCCCAGTCGACCGCCACGAAGCCATGGCCGCGCAAGAGTGGCGCTATTGGCCGGATCCGTGACGGGACCGACTGGGCGATCACCACGGAGTCGTCCAAGTCCCCAACCCAGGACGGGCGTTGGAGAACTCGGTACGGCTCCGCGGCTACGACCAACTCAACCACGCCGCCGCAAAGACTGTGAGCCATCAAGTCTTGGGCGGCGACGGCGTGGTTGAGGTTGGTCTGGATGATCTGACCGCGGGGAGGCATGAACCTTAGGCCGTGTCCATGGCCTCCCCCCGGCCAGAATCATCCAATGGAGCGGTTTTATCTGACCGCTCCGCCTCCTCCCCAGTGTCCATCACTGCAGCTCCCACGATGGAGGGTGATGCGGATGCACCACCCCCGCTGGAACCTCCCACGGTGGAGGGTGATGCCGGTGCACCACCCCCGCCGGAACATCCCACGTTGGAGGATGGTGCAGCCGCACCACCCCCTTGATGGACACTGGAGAGTTGGCTCTTCCTCTTCTTATCTCCTCCCTTCTTGGCTGGTCGGGCCTTCGGTGGGGAGCATGACTTGCTCCCCATACGATGGTCGGCAGGCCGCCCAGCTTCTCTGCACAGAGTGCATACTGGGGCGGCCGCCGTACAAAGGCCCGCATGATGGCCAGTTTCGCCGCACCTGTAGCACAGGCGCGACCTATCTACCTCTGCAGTGCACCGCTGCTGGACATGGCCTAGCTCCCAGCAGCGGTAACACTGCTCAGGGCGGGGCTTCAACGCCTCTACCCTGGCGTTGACCCACCCCACCCTGATGCGTCCGGCAGCGACCACCTTCTTGGCCGCTGCCAGTGGACATTGCGCCCAAAGGGTGCCGAGTCCACTGCGTGAGGTCCTAATTTGACCCGTCCTCACATCCGCTGGTTGGCAACCGCCGGCTCCAGCTATGGCATCGGCCACCTCAGCTGGAGTGGCCGATTCATCAAGGCCGAAGACTCTCAAATCAGCCTTCTTAATCGGCCTGGCCACTGTAACCTGTTCGCATGCCAGTGCCTCCCGCAACTTTTCTGCCAAGGCAGATGCCTTGGCCTCCTTCTCTGGGCCAGCGACCTCGAGCATGAGGCCTCCTGTCCTGGCCTTCTTGGGGCGGACGCTCTCCACCCCAACGTCCGACAGCTTGACCCTCTGCCTGGCAGCAGTCATAATGTCCTTGTATGAGGACTTGCTGCCAGGCTGGAGGGTCAGGACTACCGCAGCTGTTCGCGGTAGTCGGCCCAGCTTGGGCTTCTCCAGCCTCTTCTGGGCCTTAGGTGGTACAGCAGTGGCAGGTTGGGCCTTTTTGGCCGCCCTTTGGGCCTTTCTGCCCACCACCTGGGCCCATGTTCCCTCGGTGGCGGTGGCACCTGAAGGTGTAGTCGGTGCCACCGCTTTCTTCAGCGCCGCCTGGCGCGCTGTCTCCAGTCGTCTGGCAGCCCCAGGTGGGGTCGCCTTCTTCTGGAGGGGTTGGGGTTGGACACTAGCGTTGTCCATCCCCTTCTCCTGCCTCTTCTTCTTCGTCTTCTTTTTCTTCTCCGTCTTTTTCTTGTCCCCCTTGGCCTTCGGTGAAGGGCCATCCGGGGAGGCTTCCTCAATCTTCTTAGTTGGAAGGAGTTCCTTCCGGAACTCCTCTAATCTTCTGTTGACGAGGTCCGCAATTTCACGGACCAAGTCGGACCCCGTCTTCTCCTTCGGTGCCGGGACACCAGTTTCGGGGCGAGCTACCCCGGAATCCCTCCTTGGCGAGACTGATGTAGGTCTCGCGCGGCTCACGATCTCCAAGTCCGCCATTCCAGTCACTGGCGGGCTTGGAGATCGCCTCTCCAACACTAATATTCGCTCCTGCAGGCGCTTATTCTCTGCCTGCAGGGTTTCCAGTTGCTCTTTCAACGCAGAGATGTCTTGTACTGGATGTGGTTCTGCCGGTCTCACCACTCGCTGCGTAAGCTCCATCGTCACCGCTCTGACGGCTCTTGCTCCGACACGAATGTCTCGCTGAATCGTGCCTTTTAGGTTTTTTGATTTGGCCGCCGCCAACTCAATTTTATCAGCCTCCTCTAGAGCCCACGCTCCCAAGTCCTCCAGCGGCTTCCTCTTCGCCTGCTGGACGAAGGTCTCCATGTCGGGCACCGGATTGCCCGACTTCCCGGGTGGGGGGATACACCCTGTACCCCTCCTAATCTCTTCTTCGAGCTCCACCATCTCGATTTCCCGTTGAGCCTCCACATAGGCCCTCTTGGCTTCAGCGAGCCCTACGTACTCCCCAGTCGTTGGGGGTCGTCCTCTCTTTTTGGACTTCGGACACGCCCGTTCTCTAAGGATAGAGAAATTGGATCTAACTGATCCCACGGACGTGTCCGAGTCGTAGGAGGCGTCACCTGACTCCTCCTGGGCGCCTTTATCCAGTATTCTGCCCCTCAGCTGGAGCTTTTCCAACACCACCTGCCCTTGTGTGGCAGTGAGTACCGTGTCCGAGACGATGTTGGGTCTCGGACCGCCGACCTTTCGGACCCCACTGGTCCCCGCCTTGTCTTCTTCACAAACCCCCCCAATCCCCGGTTTTTTAAAAGGTGAACAATTTTCCATAATGTTCCCACGAGAAGGGTCGGAAGTAAAGTCGCCCCTGGCAGAGCCGCCATGCCAGGGGAAGGCAGATACACCCGGGGGGCGCCAGTATCCCCGGGGTTGGTCGCTCGAGACCGGTGCACCCACCGGCCACGCCCAGCCGCGAGGACTGGACGTGCCCCCTCGCCGCGTACCGCAGCTTGAGGCTAGGGACTTTTTATAGAGGTTTATCCCCTCGCGGGCCGGCCAATGAAGGCAAGCCCCCCGCTCCGGCGAAACATGACCACCGGTTTACGGTATTACGACAGGGGTCACACCACCCCTGCCGAGCTATGGGATCCCGGGGACGCAACTCCCCGTATCACGACCAGAACTGGCCGTGACCCCTGGGATGGAGGCCCGCATCCACCGTTTTCACCCCTCCGCTCCGAGCCTTACCGGCAAGGGAGGCCCCGCCAGGATCCGAAGATCCCACCGGCATCGCCTCGGAGCATCACGGAGGCTACTTGGTATCAACGGAACCCCCGAAAGCCAGAGCCCCGTTAGTCACCGGATGACTCCGGTGTCCAGGTTCCACCACGAGGAGGTGGGGATGGCACATGTTGTTGCAGCTGCAACAACTTCTAGAACCCAACCTAACCTAACCTAACCTAACCTTTTTTTTTTTTTTTTTTTTTTACGTGGGGAAATCCATCATGGATACCCCGGAGCTGGGGAAGCTCCGGGGTTATGCCGGACTCTTACCGGCTAAAACCCCACGGTGGCCCTCCCTGCACTACCGGAGAGAGTCTGGGATCTCTTGCGAACAACAACCAGACCCTCCCCGTGCAAGGGCGCCAGAAGGGCGCCCGCTTCCCAAAAGTTGGAGGGCTTAGCCTCCCCTACCCAGCTAAAGACGGCGATGTCGGGGCCACGCCGACATCGCCGACCGTCCCGGGCCGCGTGCAATGCATCGGCGAACCCCCATTCGCCGATGCTGCAGCCCCGGCGACCGCCTCGCCTTGAAGTACTCGAGTGGAGCGGAGCTCAAACACTCGGCGAGACGGCCGCCCTCCACCACCGTAGCTCGGGCCCCGGGTGCGCTACTACCCGTACCGCGGCAACAGATGGTCGGTTGCCGCGGCCCCTGGGGGATGATGTCTCCCGGAAAAGGGAGACATATCGGGGTGAGTCTACTCCTTCGGAGAAGGAGCAGCCCCACCCCGATCAGGCGCAACCGCCTGCCCCTTGGGCACAGAAGTGCCGGCCCTCGAGGGCCCCCCACGCCCGCCCTTTCGGACGGGCGGCTTACAGGCCGAGCCGCCCAAGCGGTGCCCGGACGGCAGACCCAAGTCCGCGCAAAGCGGACAATTGGGTGCCACCGCCGGACACCCGGCCGCCTTGTGGCCTGCAGCGCCACACCGATAGCACAAAGTGCTACGGTCCTCGTCGGCAGTGCACCGCGCCCGCACGTGACCGTGCTGGAGGCAGCGGTAGCACTGCAACGGCCGGGGCTTGAGCAGCTCGACCCGAGCTATACCCCACCCCACCCGTATTCTATCCCCCTTTGCGAAGATCTTCTTCGCCGCCGCGAGTGGACATCTCGCCCACACGGTGCCCAATGGGCCGGATCGCTGGATGGTTCCAACCACGATCGGGTCCATTGGGCACCCACCCTCCCTCGAAAGAGCCGCCTTGACCTCGATGGCCCGGACGGAGTCCTCAAGGCCGACCACCCTCAGCTCTACGAGCTTCATTGGGCGGCCGACCTTGAGGCCCCTCGGCTCCAGCACCTCAGTGAGGCGATAGGCCAGCTGGTCGGCCTTTTCCGCCCTCCCCTCGCCCTCAATTTCCAGAATGAGGGCCCCGGTCTTGGCCCGCTTGGGCTTCACGGCCTCTATTCCCAGCTCGTCAAGAGCAAACGCGTTTCGCGCCACCAACATCGCGTTTGTGAGCGTCTGGGAGCACCCAGGCGGGACGGTGATACTCACCGCCTCCGACCTGGGAAGCCTACCCAGGCGCACACCCACTCTTTTCTTCTCGGGGCCGGAGCCGGCCTTCGCGGCCGACTTCTTCCCCTTACTCTTCCTCTTTTTCGAGGAGGACGAGGGTGGGACCGGGGCAGAAGTCGGAGCCTTGCGGCCCACCACCTCCGCCCAGGAGTCGCCACCCCCGGACTGAACCCGCACAGCGGACTCAGCCGGAGGAGGGACATTACTCACCCCCCTAGTCCCCCTCTTGCCCTTTCCCTTTTTCCCGGCTTTCGCCGGGCGAGGGGTGGCCGACGGTGGTTGGTCGGGCTGGGCAGCGCGGGGAGTCCCCCCGCTGTCCCCCCTAACCTCCACCAAAGAACCACCCCCCAACTCCAATCCGGAGGCGGGACCCGCCGCTCCCCGGGTGAGGTTCAACTCACCCCTGAGAGCGGCGAATCTCGCCTCCATCATATCTCCCACCCGGGAGATGATGCTCTCCACGTCCAGGCCGCCAGCGGCTGGACCCGAACTCGGGGAGGACCTGCCTCCCCTCGACCCCCCCGTAGGGGGAGATGTTCCCCTGGGAGGCTCAACCTCCATTCGGGATTCCTCCCGTGTGGAAGACTCAAGTTGTCTTTTGAGCCTTCCCACCTCCCTCCTTAGATCTTCGAGCTCGGAGGAGAGCCTATCGTTGGCTTCCTCCAGCTCTTTCACCCTCCCGTCACTCTCTGTTCGCTGGATCGCCTCCAATCCAGCTAGCCTGAGTGCCTGCGCACTTTCCCGAAGGAGGCGCACAAACCTGCCGCTCAGGTTCCTCGATGAGCCGGCCACGCGCTCGACCTCCTTCGAGTGCTCTAAAATTAGAGCACCGAGGTCGGGTGTCGGTCGGTGCCTCATCTGCTCCCGCACATCCCGCTCATTGGGGAGAGGCTTAGCGCTCTTGCTGGGAGGCGGAGGAGTCCGGGAGGGATCGGATCGCTCCAACTCCCTCCGGACTGCCTCCTCCTCCCGGCAGAGCTCCATGTAGGCTCGCTTCGCCTCTGCAAGCCCTACGTATTCCCCCGTTGTAGGGGGCCTGCCCCTTTTCCTCACAGCTGGAGGCTCCTGCCGACACGAGAAGGAGGTGTCAGAGTATTCCTCCTCGTCGTCGGAATCCATTCCGAGCGACCAGCGTCCAGCGCTGCCCGCCGCTAAGTCCTTCACGAGGCCGACCAGCGGCCTCGTTGAACTCCCCCCAGCCCCAGAGGAACCAGTAGCCTTAAACGCCGTGGCCTGGCCCTCCACCACGGACGTCCCACGGTTGCCAGATGACGACGCAGCCGGGCCCGCTTGACCACCCGAAACTGCGCCGGTACTGGAGGTTCCGAGGCCTCCTGCACCGTAAGTTTTCCTCCCTTTGTTGTGTAAATCCATAATTGTTAAAATAAAACCACCCCTAACGTGCCGAAGTCGTCAACGAAAATCCCGCCCCGCACCGCTTCCACCTTCTCACCTCTCAACTCCGGGCCTTACCGGCAAGGGAGGCCCTGCCAGGATCCGAAGATCCCGCCGGCATCGCCCCGGAGCATCACTGAGGCTACCTCAGCTTCCGCGATGCACCCTTTTAGTCGCCTCTTACGACAGGCAGGGTATACCCTGGGTGTATTCTGACCCGCACCCAGACGGGGAAACCTAACCTAACCTTTTTTTTTTTTTTTTTTTTTTTTAACGTGGGGAAATCCTCATGGATCCCCCGGGGCTGGGGAACCCCGGGGGTATGCCGGACTCTTACCGGCTAAAACCCCACGGTGACCTACCTCGGCGCTGCTGGGGAGGGCCCGGGAACTCTGGACGAACACGTCCGGTCCCTCCCCGCGCCGGGGCCCCCTATGGTGACTGAGGGGACCCCCTTCCCGTTGGGGGGGTGGTCGACGATACACCCCCCCATCCGGGGTAACGGGCGGTGACCCGGTCACCCGGCCACCGCCCCCGTCCCGGAGGGCGCGTGCAATGGCTGAGGCGATCCCCCAATCGCCCCAGCCGCGCCCCCCGGGCGACCCCCGTGCAAAGACGTGGGGCACGACCCCCACCGGAGTGAGGGTCCTCCCCGCACGGGCGTCGCCGACGCCTCGGGCCAGGCTTGGCCCGGTTTGACTGGGAGCCCCGGGTGCGTCACACCCGATACCGTGGCCCGGCTAACAGCCGGAACCACGGCCCCTGGGGCCTAAGTGCCACCACCGTGGCACGCTTGGTGCGCGGCGGAGGTGGCGAAGTCCCGCTCCCCGAAGGGTTCTTAGGAGCGACCCCCACCCGAAGGCGAGAGTCCCCCCCGTGGAGCGGGGCGGGGCAAACGTACAAGACGCCGACCCCGCAGGCGACGCCGAGCAGGGAGCAGTTGCTCCCTTGAGCGCTCGGCGGCCTCCTTCGCGACCATGACCGCCTCACAAAAGGCGATCATGGCCTGCCAGACGCTCCCGCTACCGACCATCCGAGACAGGATGGCCGGCAGCGAGAGGTCCGGACCCACCTCCGCCGCTAAGGCCCGACGCGGCACCTCCCAGGCAGGACACTCCATGAGAGTGTGCCGCGCCGAGTCCACCGCGGCGCCACAGTGGTGGCACCGCGGGTCCGCCTCGCGACCGATCCGGCACAGGTACCGACCGAAACACCCGTGGTCGGTCAGCACCTGTGTGGCTCGGAACGTGAGTCGCCCGGAGCTACGGCCCACCCATCTGTCTAAGACGGGCAGGACCGCCCCGACGGTCCAATGGTCCCTGGCACGGGATAACACCTCCTTCCACGATGACATTGTGGACCGCCGGGCCTGGAGCCTCAACTCGTCCCTGTCTACCCCTGGCGGGTTGGAGTCCTGGCGGGCAAGGCGAAGATGCCTGTAAACATAGGCATCCTCAGCCGCCAGGAACTCCAAAGGTGGTAGACCCGCCAGGGCGGTGGCCGCCTCGTAGGACACCGTACGGTACCCCCTGATGACGCGAATTGCGGCGCGTCGCCATTCTCTCCGGAGGAGCGACTTGCTCCCCCGGCTGGCCGCTAAGGCGTCGGCCCAGATGGGGGCACCGTACAGTGCCACTGACCTTACCACACCGCAGTAGAGGCGGCGCACCCGCTCGTCCGGACCGCCAAGGTTGGGCATGATGCGACTCAAATGAGTCACTAGGCTACCCAACCTGGCGGCCAGACGAGCGAAATGCGGGACGAAGCTCCAGGAGCTGTCCAGGTGGACACCAAGATATTTGATGTCGGTGGCCACCTGGACGTCGGACGACCCGATCCTCACCAGGCTATGGGGTGGAGTGCCCCTCCTACGACCCTCGAAGAAGACGATCTCCGTCTTCTGAGGGGACAACTCCAACCCCATGCCCCGGATCCGCGAGGCGACGGCCGCAACTGCGACCTCCGCCCGGCGGATGGTCCTCCCACGGTCCCTGCCGGTGGCTACCACCATGGTGTCGTCGGCGTAGCACGTTAAGTGCACGCCGACCGGCAGGGACACCAGCAGAGCCGCATCGTACCCCAGGTTCCATAGTAATGGGCCCAAAACGGACCCCTGGGGTACTCCACGGTTGATCTGCCGCCTGACAGACCCATCGCGGCCACCGTAAACGATGGCCCTGTCCCGGAGGTAGTCTCCGACCACCATCCGCAGGTAGAGGGGCACCTCGTGACGTTCGAGGGCCCCGCGGATGGCCGCCCAGGAGAGGGAGTTAAAAGCATTCTTTATATCCAAAGAAACTGCCAGTGCTACCCCTCCCCCGGACGTGGCCGAGTCCGAGAGGGACTTGACGCGATGAATAGCGTCGATTGTTGAACGTCCCTCCCGGAAGCCGAACTGGCACTCGGCCAGGTCGGGTCCATCACGGGACAGGTGCTGGACGAGGCGCTTGTGAACAATACGTTCGAATAACTTCCCCACCTCGTCCAGCAACACGATGGGCCTGTAGGCAGATGGCGACTCTGCGGGCCTGTTGTCCTTGCGTAGGAGGACCATCCGCCCTGTTTTCCACCTCGGTGGAAGGGTCCCCGTCTGCAAACAGGCTGTAAACAGCCTGCGCAGACGGGGCCCGAGGACGCTGAGCGCCAAGACCCAGGCGCGGCCGGGGATGCCGTCGGGGCCGGGGGCGGTGTTACGCGCCCCCATGCGCTTGACAGCCCCGGCCAACTCCTCTTCGGACACCTCCCACTCCTGGGACCATAAGACACGGTCCGGTGGTGGAGCGGGGGCCGACACCTCCCCGTCTGGGAAGAGAGTGCCGACCACCCGCTCCAGGAGTGGGGGGTCCATCGTCTCCGTGAGGGGAGGCGCCCATGGACGAAGCTTGTCCATCACCAGACGGTATGGGCGCCCCCATGGGTCCTCACGGAGTGTTTCGAGGAGTCCGTCCCAGGCCTGAGCCTTGGCGCTCCTGATGGCCAGCTGCAGCCGCTTCGTGAGTTCACGATAGTCGGCATACAGCTGTGCCGTTCTCGCTGCGTCGGAGTTACGCCGACGCCTCGCCCGAGTGTACTGGCGGCGAGCGACTCCGCACTCTTCGCGGAGACGCTGTATAACGTCGCTCCACCAGTACACCGGGCGGCGGGGCGGATTGGCGCGGACTCGTGGCATCGCCACGTCGCAAACTGCCGACATGGCGTCCGCGAACCAATCCGCCTCCTCCGAGACCTCCACTGGCCCGGCCGGAACTTCCGGCCAGGCCACTGCGAGAACGGCCGCCATCAGTGCGTCCTCATCCATGCCCTTCAGGGCCCACCTCCGTGGGTGGTGGGCTGCTGGGCGGGTCGGGGGAGGCGTGGAGACATCCATGCGTATATAGACATGGTCTGACAGTGTCTCCACGTCGTCGACCCTCCACCCCGACACACGGCGCGCGGCCAGGGCGTTAGCGAAAGATAGATCCACTATACTTTCGCCCTGGTACCGCACGCACGTGCTGGCCGAGCCCCGGTTCAACAACCGGAGACCCAGGCCAGCCGCCCAGTCCAGCACCGAGTGGCCCCTCTGGTCCGTCCTCGGGGAGTGCCACGCGGATGCGTGCGCATTGAAGTCCCCGAGGACGAGTACTGGACGAGCTGCGTGCAGTGAAACGACGTTCTGCAGCTCGTCCAGTAGGGAGTCGAAACGACTGAGGGACCAACTCGGGGGCGCGTAGACGCCCACCACCACACAACCCGCCCAGTCGACCGCCACGAATCCATGGCCGCGCATGACAGGCGCTATTGGCCGGATCCGTGACGGGACCGACTGGGCGATCACCACGGAGTCGTCCAGGTCCCCAACCCAGGACGGGCGTTGGAGAACCCGGTACGGCTCCGCGGCTACGACCAACTCAACCACGCCGCCGCAAAGACTATGAGACATCAAGTCCTGAGCGGCGACGGCGTGGTTGAGGTTGGTCTGGATGATCTGACCGCGGGGAGGCATGAACTTTAGGCCGTGTCCATGGCCTCCCCCCGGCCAGAATCATCCTTGGGAGCGGGTTTAGTTGCCCGCTCCGCCTCCTCTCCAGTGTCCATCGCAGGAACTCCCACGGTGGAGGGTGATGCGGGTGCACCACCCCCGCTGGAACCTCCCACGGTGGGGGGTGATGCCGGTGCACCACCCCCGCTGGAACCTCCCACGTTGGAGGGTGATGCAGCCGCACCACCCCCTTGATGGACACTGGAGAGTTGGATCTTCTTTGCCTGCGTCACTCCTACCTTCTTGCCTGGGCGGGCCTTCGATGGGGAGCAGCTCTTGCTCCCCATACGATGGTCGGCGGGCCGCCCCGCTTCTTTGCACAAAGTGCATATTGGGGCGGCCGCCGTACATTGGCCCGCCCGGTGACCGGTTTCGCCGCACCTATAGCAAAGGTGCGACCGGTCCACCTCCGCAGTGCACCGCTGCTGGACATGACCCTGCTGCCAGCAGCGGTAGCACTGCTCAGGGCGGGGTTTCAACGCCTCTACCCTGGCGTTGACCCACCCCACCCTGATGCGTCCGGCAGCGACCACCTTCTTGGCCGCCGCCAGCGGGCACTGCACCCAAAGGGTGCCTAGCCCGGCTCGTGAGGACCTAATTTCGCCGGTCCTCACCTCCACGAGCTGACACCCTGCAGTGCCCGCTATGGCTTCGGCCACCTCAGCTGGGGTAGCCGATTCATCCAGACCAAAGACCCGGAGGTCTGCTTTCTTAATGGGCCTGGCGACAGTAACTCCCTCGCCGGCCAGCGCTTCTCTCAATTTGTCCGCCAAGGCACACGCCTTGGCCTCCTTGTCAGGACCGGCGACCTCTAACATCAGGCCACCGGTCCTGGCTTTCTTGGGCCGGACGCTCTCTACCCCCACGTCCGCTAACTTCACCCTCTGCCTGGCAGCCGTCATCACGTCCCTATATGAGGACTTGCTGCCAGGCTGGAGGGTGAGGACTACCGCTGCTGTGCGCGGCAGTCTGCCCAACCTGGGCTTTTCTGCCTTCTTTTGGACCTTCGGTGGTGGGGCAGGGGCCGATTGGGCCTTTTTGGCCGCCCTTTGAGCCTTCCTGCCCACCACCTGGGCCCATGTTCCCTCCTTGGCGGTGGCACGTTTTGATGTTGAGTGTGCCACCGCATTCAGCGCCTCCTGGCGCGCCGCCTCCAGTCTTCTGGCGGCCCCGGGTGGGGTCGCCTTCTTCTGCAGGGGTTGGGATTGGACGGGAGTGGTGCCCTTCCCCTTCCCCTTCTTCTTCTTGCTCTTCTTCTTCTCCTCATTCCTCTTCTCGTCCCCGGTGGCCTTCGGTAAGGGACCATCCGGGGAGGCTTCCCCCTTCCTTTTGATTGGGAGGAGTTCCTTCCTGAACTCCTCTAACCTTTTGTTGACGAGATCCGCTATCTGCTTTGCTATGGCGGACCCCGTCGGCTCCTTCGGTGCCGGGGCACCAATTTCGGGGCAATCACCCCTCGAAACCCTCAATGGCGAGGCAGGTGTTGGCCTCGCGCGGCTCGCAATCTCCAAGTCCGCCATTCTTGTAACTGGCGGACTTGGAGATCGCCTCTCCAAGGCAGAAATTCTTTCTTGCAGGCGCTTATTCTCGGCCTGCAGGGCCTCCAATTGCTCTTTTAGAGCTATAACCTCCGATCCTGGTGCTGGCTCTGCTGGTCGTTGCACCCTCTGTGCCAACTCCATGGTGACTGCTCTAACAGTTCGTGCACCTACGCGGATGTCCCTCTGTATTGTACCCTTGAGGTTTTTGGATTTGGCCGCTGCCAACTCAATTTTATCGGCCTCTTCCAAGGCCCACGCTCCCAGGTCTTCCAGCGGCTTCCTCTTCGCCTCCAGGACGAAGGTCTCCATATCGGGCACCGGATTGCCCGACTTCCCAGGTGGAGGGATACATCCTGTACCTCTCCTAATCTCTTCTTCCAGCTCCACCATCTCGATTTCCCTTTGGGCCTCCACATAGGCCCTCTTGGCTTCAGCGAGCCCTACGTAGTCCCCAGTTGTTGGGGGTCGTCCTCTCTTCTTGGACTTCGGACACGCCCGTTCTCTAAGTGAAGAGAAGTTGGATCTCACTGATCCCACGGACGTGTCCGAGTCGTAGGAGGCGTCACCAGACTCCTCCTGGGCACCCTTCTCCAGAACCCTGCCCCTTAGCTGGAGTTTCTCCAGGACTACCTGCCCCTGTGAGGCAGTCAACACCCTATCCGAGACGATAGTCGGCCTCGGATCTGCGACCTTTCGGGCCCCACTTGGCCCCGCCTTAACTTCATCGACCCCCCCATTCCCCGGTTTTTTAAATGAGACTGAACAATCCATACTTGTTCCCACGAGAAGGTCGGAAATAAAAGTCGCCCCTGGCAGAGCCGCCATACCAGGGGAAGGCAGATACACCCGGGGGGCGCCAGTATCCCCGGGGTTGGTCGCACGAGACCGGTGCACCCACCGGCCACGCCCAGCCGCGAGGACTGGGCGTGCCCCCTCACCGCGTACCGCAGCTTGAGGCTAGGGACTTTTTATAGAGGTTTATCCCCTCGCGGGCCGGCCAATGAAGGCAAGCCCCCCGCTCCGGCGAAACATGACCACCGGTTTACGGTATTACGACAGGGGTCACACCACCCCTGCCGAGCTATGGGATCCCGGGGACGCAACTCCCCGTATCACGACCAGAACTGGCCGTGACCCCTGGGATGGAGGCCCGCATCCACCGTTTTCACCCCTCCGCTCCGAGCCTTACCGGCAAGGGAGGCCCCGCCAGGATCCGAAGATCCCACCGGCATCGCCTCGGAGCATCACGGAGGCTACTTGGTATCAACGAAACCCCCCGAAAGCCAGAGCCCCGTTAGTCACCGGATGACTCCGGTGTCCAGGTTCCACCACGAGGAGGTGGGGATGGCACATGTTGTTGCAGCTGCAACAACTTCTAGAACCCAACCTAACCTAACCTTTTTTTTTTTTTTTTTTTTTTTTTTTTACGTGGGGAAATCCATCATGGATACCCCGGAGCTGGGGAAGCTCCGGGGTTATGCCGGACTCTTACCGGCTAAAACCCCACGGTGGCCATCCCTGCACTACCGGGGAGAGTCTGGGATCTCTTGCGAACAACAACCAGACCCTCCCCGTGCAAGGGCGCCAGAAGGGCGCCCGCTTCCCAAAACTTGGAGGGCAGTGCCTCCCCTACCCATCTAAAGACGGCGATGTCGGGGCCACGCCGACATCGCCGACCATCCCGGGCCGCGTGCAATGCATCGGCGAACCCCCATTCGCCGATGCTGCAGCCTCGACGACCGCCTCGCCTGGAAGTACTCGAGTGGAGCGGAGCTCAAACACTCGGCGAGACGGCCGCCCTCCACCACCACAGCTCGGGCCCCGGGTGCGCTACTACCCGTACCGCGGCAACAGATGGTCGGTTGCCGCGGCCCCTGGGGGATGATGTCTCCCGGAAAAGGGAGACATATCGGGGCGGGTCTACTCCTTCGGAGAAGGAGCAGCCCCACCCCGATCAGGCGCAACCGCCTGCCCCTTGGGCACCTTAGTGCCTGCCCTAGAGGGCTCCCCACGCCCGCCCTTTCGGACGGGCGGCTTACAGGCCGAGCTGCCCAAGCGGTGCCCGGACGGCAGACCCAAGTCCGCGCAAAGCGGACAGTTGGGCGCCGCCGCCGGACACCCGGCCGCCTTGTGGCCTGCAGCGCCACACCGATAGCACAAAGTGCTACGGTCCTCGTCGGCAGTGCACCGCGCCCGCACGTGACCGTGCTGGAGGCAGCGGTAGCACTGCAACGGCCGGGGCTTGAGCAGCTCGACCCGAGCTGTCGCCCACCCCACCCGTATCCTATCCCCCTTGGCGAAAAGTTTTTTCGCCCCCGCGAGTGGGCACCTTGCCCACACGGTGCCCAATGGGCCGGATCGCCGGATGGTACCGACCACGATCCGGTCCATGGGGCACCCGCCCTCCCTCGATAAGGCCGCCTTCACCTCGATGGCGCGGACCGAGTCCTCAAGGCCGACCACCCTCAGCTCAACGAGCTTCATTGGGCGGCCGACCTTGAGGCCCTTCGGCTCCAGCACCTCGGTGAGGCGATAGGCCAGGTTATCGGCCTTTTCCGCCCTCCTTTCTCCCTCAACCTCCAGGATGAGGGCCCCCGTCTTCGCCCGCTTGGGCCTCACCGCCTCGATGCCCACCTCGTCCAGGGCAAAGGCGTTCCTCGCCGCCAACATAGCGTTGGTGAGCGTCTGGGAGCACCCAGGCGGGACGGTGATGGTCACCGCCTCCGACCTGGGCAGCCGACCCAGACGCACACCAACTTTCTTCTTCTCGGGGCCGGAGCCGGCCTTCGCGGCCGACTTCTTCCCCTTCACCTTCCTCTTCTTCGAGGAGGCAGAGGGAGGGACCGGGGCAGATGTGGGAGCCTTGCGGCCCACCACCTCCGCCCAGGAGTCCTCACCCCCGGACTGGGCCCGCACAGCGGACTCAGCCGGAGGAGGGACCTCAGTCACCCCCCTCTTCCCCCTCTTACCCCGTCCCTTTTTCCCGGCTTTCGCCGGGCGAGGGGTGGCCGACGGTGGTTGGTCGGGCTGGGCGGCACGGGGAGTACCCGCGCCGTCCCCCCTAACCTCCCCCAACGAACCACCCCCCAACACCAAACCGGAGGCGGGACCCGCCGCTCCCAGGGTGAGGTTCAACTCCCCCCTGAGAGCGGCGAATCTCGCCTCCATCATCTCTCCCACGCGGGAGATAATCTTCTCCACGTCCACGCCGCCAGCAGCTGGACCCGTACTCGGGGAGGACCTGCCTCCCCGTGCCCCCAAGATAGGAGGAGTTGTCCCCCTGGGAGGCTCCACCTCCATTACGGATTGCTCCCGAGTGGCAGACTCGAGCTGCCTCCTCAGTCTGCCCACCTCACGTTTCAAGTCCTCGAGTTCGGAGGAGAGCCGTTCGTTGGCCTCCTCCAACTCCTGGACCCGCCCATCACGATGCGTCCGCTGGATCGCCTCGAGCCCCGCAAGCCTAAGCGCCTGGGCACTTTCCCGAAGGCGATGAACGAAACGCCCACTCAAGTTCTTGGAGGAACCGGCCACACGCTCGACCTCCTTAGCGTGCTCCAGGATGAGAGCACCGAGGTCGGGCGTCGGCCGGCTCCTCATTTCCTCCCTCACCTCCCTCTCATTGGGGAGAGGCTTAGCAGCCTTACTAGGAGGCGGAGGGGTCCGGGAGGGATCGGATCGCTCCAACTCCCTCCGGACCGCCTCCTCCTCCCGGCAAAGCTCCATATAGGCCCGCTTAGCCTCCGCCAGCCCAACATATTCTCCCGTTGTAGGGGGCCTGCCCCTTTTCCTCACTACACCGGATGGTTGCTCCAACTGGCACGAGAAAGAGGTGTCTGACAACCGCACCTCGTCGTCCGAGTCCATCCCCAGCGACCAGCGACCAGCGCTGCCCGCCGCCAAATCTTTCACGAGACCGGCCAGCGGCCTCGCAAAAGTCCCCCCAGCCCCAGAGGCGCCAGTAGCTCTAGACGCCGTGGCCTGGCCCTCCACCACGGACGTCCCACGGTTGCCGGATGACGACGCAGCCGGGCCCGCTTGACCACCCGAAACTGCGCCGGTACTGGAGGTTCCGAGGCCTCCTGCACCGTAAGTTTTCCTCCCTTTATAGCGTGTATCCATATTTAGTAATAAGTAAACACCCACCCATATCGTGCCCAAGTCGTCAACAAAGAGTCCCGTCCCGCACCGCTTCCACCTTCTCACCTCTCAACTCCGGGCCTTACCGGCAAGGGAGGCCCTGCCAGGATCCGAAGATCCCGCCGGCATCGCCCCGGAGCATCACTGAGGCTACCTCAGCTTCCGCGATGCACCCTTTTAGTCGCCTCTTACGACAGGCAGGGTATACCCTGGGTGTATTCTGACCCGCACCCAGACGGGGAACCTTTTTTTTTTTTTTTTTTTTTTTTTTACGTGGGGAAATCCTCATGGATACCCCGGAGCTGGGGAAGCTCCGGGGTTATGCCGGACTCTTACCGGCTAAAACCCCACGGTGGCCATCCCTGCACTACCGGGGAGAGTCTGGGATCTCTTGCGAACAACAACCAGACCCTCCCCGTGCAAGGGCGCCAGAAGGGCGCCCGCTTCCCAAAAGTTGGAGGGCAATGCCTCCCCTACCCAACTAAAGTAGGCGATGTCGGGGCCACGCCGACATCGCCGACCATCCCGGGCCGCGTGCAATGCATCGGCGAACCCCCATTCGCCGATGCTGCAGCCCCGGCGACCGCCTCGCCTTGAAGTACTCGAGTGGAGCGGTGCTCAAACACTCGGCGAGACGGCCGCCCTCCACCACCACAGCTCGGGCCCCGGGTGCGCTACTACCCGTACCGCGGCAACAGGTGGTCGGTTGCCGCGGCCCCTGGGGGATGATGTCTCCCGGGAAAGGGAGACATATCGGGGAAGGTCTACTCCTTCGTAGAAGGAGCAGCCCCACCCCGATCAGGCCCAACGGCCTGCCCCTTGGGCACCTTAGTGCCGGCCCTAGAGGGCTCCCCACGCCCGCCCTTACGGACGGGCGGCTTACAGGCCGAGCTGCCCAAGCGGTGCCCGGACGGCAGACCCAAGTCCGCGCAAAGCGGACAATTGGGCGCCGCCGCCGGACACCCGGCCGCCTTGTGGCCTGCAGCGCCACACCGATAGCACAAAGTGCTACGGTCCTCGTCGGCAGTGCACCGTGCCCGCACGTGACCGTGCTGGAGGCAGCGGTAGCACTGCAACGGCCGGGGCTTGAGCAGCTCGACCCGAGCTGTCGCCCACCCCACCCGTATTCTATCCCCCTTGGCGAAAAGTTTTTTCGCCGCCGCGAGTGGGCACCTAGCCCACACGGTGCCCAGTGGGCCGGATCGCTGGATGGTTCCAACCACGATCGGGTCCATTGGACACCCACCCTCCCTCGATAAGGCCGCCTTTACCTCTATCGCCCGGACGGAGTCCTCAAGGCCGACCACCCTCAGCTCTACGAGCTTCATTGGGCGGCCGACCTTGAGGCCCCTAGGCTCCAGCACCTCTGTAAGGCGGTAGGCCAGCTGGTCAGCCTTTTCAGCCCTCCCCTCCCCCTCGATCTCTAAGATCAGAGCCCCAGTTTTCGCCCGCTTGGGCCTCACCGCCTCGATGCCCAGCTCGTCCAGGGCAAAGGCATTTCTCGCCACCAACATTGCGTTGGTGAGCGTCTGGTTGCACCCAGGCGGGACGGTGATAGACACCGCCTCCGACTTGGGTAGCCTGCCCAGACGCACACCAACATTTTTCTTCGCGGGGCCAGAGCCGGCCTTCGCGGCCGACTTCTTCCCCTTACTCTTCCTCTTTTTCGAGGAGGACGAGGGCGGGACCGGGGCAGAAGTGGGAGCCTTACGACCCACCACCTCCGCCCAGGAGTCCCCACCCCCGGACTGGGACCGCACAGCGGACTCAGCCGAGGGAGGGACCTCGGTAACCACCCCTTTCCCCCTCTTACCCCGTCCCTTTTTCCCGGCTTTCGCCGGGCGAGAGGTGGCCGACGGTGGTTGGTCGGGCTGGGCGGCACGGGGAGTACCCGCACCGTCCCCCCTAACCTCCCCCAACGACACACCCCCCAACATCAAACCGGAGGCGGGACCCGCCGCTCCCAGGGTGAGGTTCAACTCACCCCTGAGAGCGGCGAATCTCGCCTCCATCATATCTCCAACACGGGAGATTATAGTCTCCACGTCCACGCCGCCAGCGGCTGGACCCGTACTCGGGGAGGACCTGCCTCCCCGTGCCCCCGTGATAGGTGGGGATGTAGCCCCGGGAGGCTCAACCTCCATGCGGGGTTCTTGCGTGGCAGACTCGAGCTTGCGCTTGAGCCTACCGACTTCCCGCTTGAGGTCCTCAAGTTCGGAGGAGAGCCGTTCGTTAGCCTCCTCCAACTCCTGGACCCTCCCATCCCGATGTGTCCGTTGTATCGCCTCTAGTCCGGCAAGCCTAAGGGCCTGGGCGGACTCCCTGAGGCGATGTACAAATTTGCCGCTCAAATTTTTTGAGGAGCCGGCCACACGCTCGACCTCCTTCGCATGCTCCAAAATGAGAGCACCGAGGTCGGGCGTCGGCCGGTTCCTCATTTCCTCTCGCACCTCCCGCTCATTCGGGAGCGGCTTAGCGCCTTTGCTAGGAGGCGGAGGAGTCCGGGAGGGGTCGGATCGCTCCAACTCCCTCCGGACCGCCTCCTCCTCCCGGCAAAGCTCCATATAGGCGCGCTTCGCCTCCGCCAACCCCACATACTCCCCAGTGGTAGGGGGCCTGCCCCTCTTCCTCACCACAGGAGGCTCCATCCGACACGAGAGGGAGGCATCCGAGTACCCCTCCTCGTCGTCGGAGTCCATCCCGAGCGACCAGCGACCAGCGCTGCCCGCCGCGAGATCCTTAACGTGGCCGACCAGCGGCCTCGAAGTATTCCCCCCATCCCCAGAGGCGCCAGTAGCTCTAGACGCCGTGGCCTGGCCCTCCACCACGGACGTCCCACGGTTGCCGGATGACGACGCAGTCGGGCCCGCTTGACCACCCGAAACTGCGCCGGTACTGGAGGTTCCGAGGCCTCCTGCACCGTAAGTTTTCCTACCCTTGTTGCGTAAATCCATAATTGTGAAAAATAAAGCCACCCCTAACGTGCCGAAATCGTCAACAAAAATCCCGTCCCGCACCGCTTCCACCTTCTCACCTCTCAACTCCGGGCCTTACCGGCAAGGGAGGCCCTGCCAGGATCCGAAGATCCCGCCGGCATCGCCCCGGAGCATCACTGAGGCTACCTCAGCTTCCGCGATGCACCCTTTCACCCAGACGGGGAACCTAACCTAACCTTTTTTTTTTTTTTTTTTTTTACGTGGGGAAATCCTCATGGATCCCCCGGGGCTGGGGAACCCCGGGGGTATGCCGGACTCTTACCGGCTAAAACCCCACGGTGACCTACCTCGGCGCTGCTGGGGAGGGCCCGGGAACTCTGGACGAACACGTCCGGTCCCTCCCCGCGCCGGGGCCCCCTATGGTGACTGAGGGGACCCCCTTCCCGTTGGGAGGGTGGTCGACGATACACCCCCCCATCCGGGGAAACGGGCGGTGACCCGGTCACCCGGCCACCGCCCCCGTCCCGGAGGGCGCGTGCAATGGCTGGGGCGATCCCCCAATCGCCCCAGCCGCACCCCCCGGGCAACCCCCGTGCAAAGACGTGGGGCACGACCCCCACCGAGATGAGGGTCCTCCCCGCACGGGCGTCGCCGACGCCTCGGGCCAGGCTTGGCCCGGTTTGACTGGGAGCCCCGGGTGCGTCACACCCGATACCGTGGCCCGGCTAAGTGCCGGGACCACGGCCCCTGGGGCCTAAGTGCCACCACCGTGGCACGCTGGGTGCGCGGCGGAGGTGGCGAAGTCCCGCTCCCCGAAGGGTTCTTAGGAGTGACCTCCACCCGAAGGTGAAGATCCCCCCCGTGGAGCGGGGCGGGGCAAACGTACAAGACGCCGACCCCGCAGGCGACGCCGAGCAGGGAGCAGAAGCTCCCTTGAGCGCTCGGCGGCCTCCTTCGCGACCATGACCTCCTCGCAAAAGGAGATCATGGCCTGCCAGACGCTCCCGCTACCGACCATCCGAGACAGGATGGCCGGCAGCGAGAGGTCCGGACCCACCTCCGCCGCTAAGGCCCGACGCGGCACCTCCCAGGCTGGACACTCCATGAGAGTGTGCCGCGCCGAGT
Organism: Xylocopa violacea; assembly: GCA_963969225.1. Lineage (NCBI taxonomy): Eukaryota > Metazoa > Arthropoda > Insecta > Hymenoptera > Apidae > Xylocopa > Xylocopa violacea. The sequence goes on from CAXAJV010000051.1 coordinate 620,256, forward strand.
CCACCGCGGCGCCACAGTGGTGGCACCGCGGGTCCGCCTCGCGACCGATCCGGCACAGGTACCGACCGAAGCAGCCATGCTCGGTCAGCACCTGTGTGGCTCGGAACGTCAGTCGCCCGGAGCTACGGCCCACCCATCTATCTAGGATGGGCAGGACCGCCCCGACGGTCCAATGGTCCCTGACATGGGACAATACCTCCTTCCACGATTCCATTGTGGACCGCCGGGCCTGGAGCCTCAACTCGTCCCTATTTACTTCCTCCCCTGGCGGGTTGGAGTCCTGGCGGGCAAGGCGAAGGCGCCTGTAAACGTAGGCGTCCTCAGCCGCCAGGAACTCCAGAGGTGGTAAACCCGCCAGGGTGGTGGCCGCCTCGTAGGACACCGTACGGTACCCCCGAATGACGCGAATGGCAGCGCGTCTCCACTCCCTCCGGAGGAGCGACCTGCTCCCCCGGCTGGCCGCTAAGGCGTCGGCCCAGATGGGGGCACCGTACAGTGCCACTGACTTAACCACACCGCAGTAGAGGCGGCGCACCCGCTCGTCCGGACCACCAAGGTTGGGCATGATGCGACTCAAGTGAGTCACTAGGCTACCCAACCTGGCGGCCAGACGAGCGAAATGCGGGACGAAGCTCCAGGAGCTGTCCAGGTAGACACCAAGATATTTAATGTCGGTGCCCACCTGGACGTCGGACGACCCGATCCTCACCAGGCTATGGGGTGGAGTGCCCCTCTTGCGACCCTCGAAGAGGACGATTTCCGTCTTCTGAGGGGACAACTCCAACCCCATGCCCCGGATCCGCGAGGCGACGGCCGCAACTGCGACCTCCGCCCGGCGGATGGTCCTCCCACGGTCCCTGCCGGTGGCTACCACCATGGTGTCGTCGGCGTAGCACGTTAAGTGCACGCCGACCGGCAGGGACACCCGCAGAGCCGCGTCGTACCCCAGGTTCCACAACAATGGTCCCAAGACGGACCCCTGGGGTACTCCACGGTTGATCTGCCGCCTGACAGACCCATCGCGGCCACCGTAAACGATGGCCCTGTCCCGGAGGTAATCTCCGACCACCATCCGCAGGTAGAGGGGCACCTCGTGGCGTTCGAGGCCCCCGCGGATGGCCGCCCAGGAGAGGGAGTTGAAGGCGTTTTTAATGTCTAAGGACACTGCCAGAGCAACCCCTCCCCCGGACGTGGCCGAGTCCGAGAGGGACTTGACGCGATGAATAGCGTCGATGGTCGAACGTCCCTCCCGGAAGCCAAACTGGCACTCGGCCAGGTCGGGTCCATCACGGGACAGGTGCTGGACGAGGCGCTTGTGAACAACACGTTCAAAGAGCTTCCCCACCTCGTCCAGCAACACGATGGGCCTGTAGGCAGAAGGCGACTCTGCGGGCCTGTTGTCCTTGCGTAGGAGGACCATCCGCCCGGTCTTCCACCGTGGTGGAAGGGTCCCCGTCTGCAAACAGGCTGTGAACAGCCTGCGCAGACGGGGCCCGAGGACGCTGAGCGCCAAGACCCAGGCGCGGCCGGGGATGCCGTCGGGGCCGGGGGCGGTGTTACGCGCCCCCATGCGTTTGACAGCCCCGGCCAACTCCTCTTCGGACACCTCCCACTCCTCGGACCATAAGACACGGTCCGGTGGTGGAGCGGGGGCGACACCTCCCCGTCCGGGAATAAAGTGCCGACCACCCGCTCCAGGAGTGGGGGGTCCATCGTCTCCGTGAGGGGAGGCGCCCATGGACGAAGCTTGTCCATCACAAGACGGTATGGGCGCCCCCATGGGTCCTCACGGAGTGAGTCGAGGAGTCCGTCCCAGGCCTGAGCCTTGGCGCTCCTGATGGCCAGCTGCAGCCGCTTCGTGAGTTCACGATAGTCGGCGTACAGCTGTGCCGCTCTCGCTGCGTCGGAGTTACGCCGACGCCTCGCCCGGGTGTACTGGCGGCGAGCGACTCCGCACTCATCGCGGAGACGCTGAATCTCAGCGCTCCACCAGTACACCGGGCGGCGGGGCGGATTGGCGCGGACACGTGGCATCGCCACGTCGCAGACAGCCGACATGGCGTCCGCGAACCAATCCGCCTCCTCCGAGACCTCCACTGGCCCAGCCGGAACTTCCGGCCAGGCCACTGCGAGAACGGCCGCCATCAGTGCGTCCTCATCCATGCCCTTCAGGGCCCACCTCCGTGGGTGGTGGGCTGCTGGGCGGGTCGGGGGAGGCGTGGAGACATCCATGCGTATATAGACATGGTCTGACAGCGTCTCCACGTCGTCGACCCTCCACCCCGACACACGGCGCGCGGCCAGGGCGTTAGCGAAAGATAGATCCACTATACTTTCGCCCTGGTACCGCACGCACGTGCTGGCCGAGCCCCGGTTCAACAACCGGAGACCCAGGCCAGCCGCCCAGTCCAGCACCGAGTGGCCCCTCTGGTCCGTCCTCGGGGAGTGCCACGCGGATGCGTGAGCATTGAAGTCCCCGAGGACGAGTACTGGACGAGCTGCGTGCAATGAAACAACGTTCTGCAGCTCGTCCAGTAGGAAGTCGAAACGACTGAGGGACCAACTCGGTGGAGCGTAGACGCCCACCACCACACAACCCGCCCAGTCGACCGCCACGAATCCATGGCCGCGCATAAGAGGCGCTATTGGCCGGATCCGTGACGGGACCGACTGGGCGATCACCACGGAGTCGTCCAAGTCCCCAACCCAGGACGGGCGTTGGAGAACTCGGTACGGCTCCGCGGCTACGACCAACTCAACCACGCCGCCGCAAAGACTGTGAGCCATCAAGTCTTGGGCGGCGACGGCGTGGTTGAGGTTGGTCTGGATGATCTGACCGCGGGGAGGCATGAACTTTAGGCCGTGTCCATGGCCTCCCCCCGGCCAGAATCATCCTTGGGAGCGGGTTTAACTGCCCGCTCCGCCTTCTCTCCAGTGTCCATCGCTGGAACTCCCACGGTGGAGGGTGATGCGGGTGCACCACCCCCGCTGGAACCTCCCACGGTGGGGGGTGATGCCGGTGCACCACCCCCGCCGGAACATCCCACGTTGGAGGGTGATGCAGCCGCACCACCCCCTTGATGGACACCGGAGAGTTGGCTCCTCTTCTTCATATCTCCTCCCTTCCTAGCTGGGCGGGCCTTGGGTGGGGAGCAGGCTTTGCTCCCCATGCGGTGGTCGGCGGGCCGCCCGGCTTCCTTGCACAAAGTGCATACCGGGGCGGCCGCCGTACAAAGGCCCGCATGGTGGCCAGTTTCGCCGCACCTGTAGCATAGGTGCGACCTGTCCACCTCTGCAGTGCACCGCTGCTGAACATGGCCCAGCTGCCAGCAGCGGTAGCACTGCTCAGGGCGGGGCTTTAACGCCTCTACCCTGGCGAAAACCCACCCCACCCTGATACGTCCGGCAGCGACCACCTTCTTGGCCACCGCCAGCGGGCACTGCACCCAAAGGGTGCCAAGCCCAGCTCGCGAGGACCTAATTTCACCGGTCCTCACCTCCTCAAGCTGACACCCTGCGGTGCCAGCTATAGCTTCGGCCACCTCAGCTGAAGTGGCCGACTCGTCTAGGCCGAAGACCCTGAGGTCGGCCTTCTTCATTGGTCTGGTAACAGTGACGCCGTCACCAGCCAACGCCTCACGCAACTTATTCGCCAAGGCAGTTGCCTTGGCCTCCTTGTCTTGGCCGGCGACCTCTAACATGAGGCCGCCAGTCCTAGCTTTCTTGGGGCGGACGCTTTCCACCCCGACGTCCGACAACCTAACCCTCTGCCTGGCAGCGGTCATCACGTCCCTATAGGTGGACCTGCTGCCAGGCTGGAGGGTGAGGACTACCGCCGCCGTACGCGGTAGCCGGCCCAACTTGGGCTTCTCAAGCTTCTTTGGGGGCTTAGGAGGTAGGGCAGGGGAAGACTGGGCCTTTTTAGCAGCCCTTTGTGCTCTTCTGCCCACCACCTGGGCCCAAGTTCCCTCCTTGGCGGTGGCACCTGAAGGTTTAATAGTAGCCACCGCACTCTTCTGCGCCTCCTGGCGCGCCGCCGCCAGTCTTCTAGCGGCCCCGGACGGTGTCACTTTCTTCTGGAGGGTTTGGGGCTGGACAGGATTAGTATCCTTCCCCTTAACCTCCTCCTTCTTCTTCTTCTTTTTATTGTTCTTCTTCTTGTCCCGGTTGGCCTGTGGTAAGGGGCCATCCGGGGAGGCTTCCTCTATCTTCTGAGCTCGGAGGAGTTCCTTGCGGAAATCCTCTAGTCTTCGGTTAACGAGGTCCGCGATTTGAAGAGCGATGGCGGACCCCGTCGGCTCCCTGGGTGCGGGGACACCCATTTCGGGGCATTCTCCCCCTGGAACCTTCAATGGCGAGGCTGGTGCAGGCCTCGCGCGGCTCGCGATCTCCATGTCCGCCATTCTTGTAACTGGCGGGCTTGGAGATCGCCTCTCCAGCTGTAGCAGGCGTTCCTGCAGGCGTTTGTTCTCGTCCTGCAGGGCCTCTATTTGCGCCCTCAGCGCAGCTATTTCTACCGGCAGCGCTTGTTCCGCCGGCCGCACCACCCGTTGCGCGAGCTCCATGGTGACAGCTCTAACTGCTCGGGCTCCAACGCGGATGTCTCGTTGGATGGTGCCTTTAAGATTTTTTGATTTGGCCGCCGCCAGCTCAATCTTATCGGCCTCCTCCAGGGCCCACGCTCCCAGGTCTTCGAGCGGCTTCTTTTTCGCCTCTAAGACGAATGCCTCCATGTCAGGCACGGGGTTGGTAGACCTCCCGGGGGGAGGGATGCTGCCCGTGCCGCTCCTAATGCCCTCCTCTAACTCAACGAGCTCTATTTCTCGTTGAGCCTCGAGATAGGCCCTCTTGGCCTCCGCTAGGCCGACGTATTCCCCAGTAGTTGGGGGCCGTCCCCTCTTCTTCGATTTGGGACACGCCCGTTCTCTGAGGATCGAAATGTTCGATCTAACAGATCCGACGGACGTGTCAGAATCATAGGAGGCATCCCCCGACTCCTCTACAGCGCCCTTCTCAAGTGCTCGGCTCCTTAACTTGAGCCTATCAAGCACAACCTGCCCTTGTGAGGCAGTCATCACACTATCCGAGACGATAGTCGGCCTCGGATCTGCGACCTTTCGGGCCCCACTTGGCCCCGCCTTAACGTCATCGACCCCCCCATTCCCCGGTTTTTTAAAAGAAACTGAACAATCCATACTTGTTCCCACGAGAAGGTCGGAAATAAAAGTCACCCCTGGCAGAGCCGCCATGCCAGGGGAAGGCAGATACACCCGGGGGGCGCCAGTAACCCCGGGGTTGGTCGCTCGAGACCGGTGCACCCACCGGCCACGCCCAGCCGCGAGGACTGGACGTGCCCCCTCGCCGCGTACCGCAGCTTGAGGCTAGGGACTTTTTATAGAGGTTTATCCCCTCGCGGGCCGGCCAATGAAGGCAAGCCCCCCGCTCCGGCGAAACATGACCACCGGTTTACGGTATTACGACAGGGGTCACACCACCCCTGCCGAGCTATGGGATCCCGGGGACGCAACTCCCCGTATCACGACCAGAACTGGCCGTGACCCCTGGGATGGAGGCCCGCATCCACCGTTTTCACCCCTCCGCTCCGAGCCTTACCGGCAAGGGAGGCCCCGCCAGGATCCGAAGATCCCACCGGCATCGCCTCGGAGCATCACTGAGGCTACTTGGTATCAGCGAAACCCCCGAAAGCCAGAGCCCCGTTAGTCACCGGATGACTCCGGTGTCCAGGTTCCACCACGAGGAGGTGGGGATGGCACATGTTGTTGCAGCTGCAACAACTTCTAGAACCCAACCTAACCTAACCTTTTTTTTTTTTTTTTTTACGTGGGGAAATCCATCATGGATACCCCGGAGCTGGGGAAGCTCCGGGGTTATGCCGGACTCTTACCGGCTAAAACCCCACGGTGGCCATCCCTGCACTACCGGGGAGGGTCTGGGATCTCTTGCGAACAACAACCAGACCCTCCCCGTGCAAGGGCGCCAGAAGGGCGCCCGCTTCCCAAAAGTTGGAGGGCTGAGCCTCCCCTACCCAGCTAAAGACGGCGATGTCGGGGCCACGCCGACATCGCCGACCATCCCGGGCCGCGTGCAATGCATCGGCGAATCCCCATTCCCCGATGCTGCAGCCCCGGCGACCGCCTCGCCTTGAAGTACTCGAGTGGAGCGGAGCTCAAACACTCGGCGAGACGGCCGCCCTCCGCCACCACAGCTCGGGCCCCGGGTGCGCTACTACCCGTACCGCGGCAACAGATGGTCGGTTGCCGCGGCCCCTGGGGGATGATGTCTCCCGGGAAAGGGAGACATATCGGGGAAGGGCTACTCCTTCGGAGAAGAAGCAGCCCCACCCCGATCAGGCGCAACCGCCTGCCCCTTGGGCACCTTAGTGCCTGCCCTAGAGGGCTCCCCACGCCCGCCCTTTCGGACGGGCGGCTTACAGGCCGAGCTGCCCAAGCGGTGCCCGGACGGCAGACCCAAGTCCGCACAGAGCGGACAGTTGGGCGCCGCCGCCGGACACCCGGCCGCCTTGTGGCCTGCAGCGCCACACCGATAGCACAAAGTGCTACGGTCCTCGTCGGCAGTGCACCGTGCCCGCACGTGACCGTGCTGGAGGCAGCGGTAGCACTGCAACGGCCGGGGCTTGAGCAGCTCGACCCGAGCTGTAGCCCACCCCACCCGTATTCTGTCCCCTTTGGCGAAAAGTTTTTTCGCCCCTGCAAGTGGGCATCTCGCCCACACGGTGCCCAATGGGCCGGATCGCCGGATGGTACCGACCACGATCCGGTCCATGGGGCACCCGCCCTCCCTCGATAAGGCCGCCTTCACCTCGATGGCGCGGACCGAGTCCTCAAGGCCGACCACCCTCAGCTCAACGAGCTTCATTGGGCGGCCGACCTTGAGGCCCTTCGGCTCCAGCACCTCGGTGAGGCGGTATGCCAGTTCGTCGGCCTTATCGGCCCTCCCCTCGCCCTCAACCTCTAAGATGAGGGCCCCGGTCTTGGCCCGCTTGGGCCTCACGGCCTCAATGCCCAGCTCATCGAGAGCAAAGGCGTTACGCGCCGCCAACATAGCGTTGGTGAGCGTCTGGGAGCACCCAGGCGGGACGGTGATAGTCACCGCCTCCGACCTGGGCAGCCTACCCAGACGCACACCAACTTTCTTCTTCACGGGGCCGGAGTCGGCCTTCCCGGCCGACTTCTTCCCCTTCTTCTTCTTCCCCTTGTTCTCCTTAGAGGAGGACGAGGGTGGGACCGGGGCAGAAGTGGGAGTCTTACGACCCACCACCTCCGCCCAGGAGCCCCCACCCCCGGACTGAGCCTGCACAGCAGACCCAGCCGAGGGAGGGACATCAGTCACCCCCCTAGTCCCCCTCTTGCCCCTTCCCTTTTTCCCGGCTTTCGCCGGGCGAGAGGTGGCCGACGGTGGTTGGTCGGGCTGGGCGGCACGGGGAGTACCCGCACCGTCCCCCCTAACCTCCCCCAACGAACCACCCCCCAACACCAAACCGGAGGCGGGACCCGCCGCTCCCAGGGTGAGGTTTAACTCCCCCCTGAGAGCGGCGAATCTCGCCTCCATCATCTCTCCCACGCGGGAGATAATCTTCTCCACGTCCACGCCGCCAGCGGCTGGACCCGTACTCGGGGAGGACCTGCCTCCCCGTGCCCCCATGATAGGAGGAGTTGTCCCCCTGGGAGGCTCTACCTCCATTCGGGACTCCTCCCGTGCGCCAGATTCAAGCTGTCGCCTGAGCCTAGCCACCTCCCGCTTGATGTCTTCAAGTTCGGAGGATAGCCGTTGGTTCGCATCCTCCAACTCTTGAACCCTCCCGTCCCTCTCTGTGCGCTGGATCGCCTCCAATCCAGCTACCCTGAGTGCCTGCGCACTCTCCCGGAGGCGGCGCACGAATCTCCCGCTTAAGTTCTTTGAGGAGCCGGCCACACGCTCGACCTCCTTCGAGTGCTCCAATATTAGAGCACCGAGGTCGGGCGTCGGCCGGTGCCTCATTTCCTCCCTCACCTCCCTCTCATTGGGGAGAGGCTTAGCGCTTTTGCTGGGTGGCGGAGGGGTCCGGGAGGGATCGGATCGCTCCAACTCCCTCCGGACCGCCTCCTCCTCCCGGCAGAGTTCCATGTAGGCGCGCTTCGCCTCAGCCAGCCCCACATATTCCCCAGTAGTAGGGGGCCTGCCCCTCTTCCTGACCACAGGGGCCTCCGAACGACAAGAGAAAGAGGCGTCAGAAAACCCCTCCTCGTCGTCGGAGTCCATTCCTCCCAGCGACCAGCGACCAGCGCTGTTTGCCGCTAAATCTTTGACGTGGCCGACCAGCGGCCTCGCGAAAGTGCCCCCCTCCCCCGAGGCGCCAGTAGCTCTAGACGCCGTGGCCTGGCCCTCCACCACGGACGTCCCACGGTTGCCAGATGACGACGCAGCCGGGCCCGCTTGACCACCCGAAACTGCGCCGGTACTGGAGGTTCCGAGGCCTCCTGCACCGTAAGTTTTCTTCCCTTTAGTCTTTAAGTCCATAATTGTTATATAAAGTGCCACCCCTAACGTGCCCGTGTCGTCAACAAGAAGTCCCGTCCAGCACCGCATCCACCTTCTCACCTCTCAACTCCGGGCCTTACCGGCAAGGGAGGCCCTGCCAGGATCCGAAGATCCCGCCGGCATCGCCCCGGAGCATCACTGAGGCTACCTCAGCTTCCGCGATGCACCCTTTTAGTCGCCTCTTACGACAGGCAGGGTATACCCTGGGTGTATTCTGACCCGCACCCAGACGGGGAAACCTTTTTTTTTTTTTTTTTTTTTTTTAACGTGGGGAAATCCTCATGGATCCCCCGGGGCTGGGGAACCCCGGGGGTATGCCGGACTCTTACCGGCTAAAACCCCACGGTGACCTACCTCGGCGCTGCTGGGGAGGGCCCGGGAACTCTGGACGAACACGTCCGGTCCCTCCCCGCGCCGGGGCCCCCTATGGTGACTGAGGGGACCCCCTTCCCGTTGGGGGGGTGGTCGACGATACACCCCCCCATCCGGGGTAACGGGCGGTGACCCGGTCACCCGGCCACCGCCCCCGTCCCGGAGGGCGCGTGCAATGGCTGAGGCGATCCCCCAATCGCCCCAGCCGCGCCCCCCGGGCGACCCCCGTGCAAAGACGTGGGGCACGACCCCCACCGGAGTGAGGGTCCTCCCCGCACGGGCGTCGCCGACGCCTCGGGCCAGGCTTGGCCCGGTGCGACTGGGAGCCCCGGGTGCGTCAGACCCGATACCGTGGCCCGGCTAAGTGCCGGGACCACGGCCCCTGGGGCAAAGGTGCCACCACCGTGGCACGCTAGAAGCGCGGCGGAGGTGGCGAAGTCCCGCTCCCCGAAGGGTTCTTAGGAGCGACCCCCACCCGAAGGTGAGAGTCCCCCCCGTGGAGCGGGGCGGGGCAAACGTACAAGACGCCGACCCCGCAGGCGACGCCGAGCAGGGAGCAGAAGCTCCCTTGAGCGCTCGGCGGCCTCCTTCGCGACCATGACCCCCTCGCAAAAGGAGATCATGGCCTGCCAGACGCTCCCGCTACCGACCATCCGAGACAGGATGGTCGGCAGCGAGAGGTCCGGACCCACCTCCGCCGCTAAGGCCCGACGCGGCACCTCCCAGGCAGGACACTCCATGAGAGTGTGCCGCGCCGAGTCCACCGCGGCGCCACAGTGGTGGCACCGCGGGTCCGCCTCGCGACCGATCCGGCACAGGTACCGACCGAAACACCCGTGGTCGGTCAGCACCTGTGTGGCTCGGAACGTCAGTCGCCCGGAGCTACGGCCCACCCATCTATCCAAGACGGGCAGGACCGCCCCGACGGTCCAATGGTCCCTGTGACGGGATAACTCCTCCTTCCACGATGACAACGTGGACCGCCGGGCCTGGAGCCTCAACTCGTCCCTATCTACTTCCTCCCCTGGCGGGTTGGAGTCCTGGCGGGCAAGGCGAAGATGCCTGTAAACATAGGCATCCTCAGCCGCCAGGAACTCCAAAGGTGGAAGACCCGCCAGGGCGGTGGCCGCCTCGTATGACACCGTACGGTACCCCCTGATGACGCGTATTGCGGTGCGTCGCCACTCCCTTCGGAGGAGCGACTTGCTCCTCCGACTTGCCGACAAGGCGTCGGCCCAGATGGGGGCACCGTACAGTGCCACGGACTTTACCACACCGCAGTAGAGGCGGCGCACCCGCCCGTCCGGACCACCAAGGTTGGGCATGATGCGACTCAGATGAGTCACGAGGCTACCCAACCTGGCGGCCAGACGAGCGAAGTGCGGGACGAAGCTCCAGGAGCTGTCCAGGTAGACACCAAGATACTTGATGTCGGTGCCCACCTGGACGTCGGACGACCCGATCCTCACCAGGCTATGGGGTGGAGTGCCCCCCCTACGACCCTCGAAGAAGACGATTTCGGTCTTCTGAGGGGACAACTCCAACCCCATGCCCCGGATCCGCGAGGCGACGGCCGCAACTGCGACCTCCGCCTGGCGGATGGTCCTCCCACGGTCCCTGCCGGTGGCTAACACCATTGTGTCATCGGCGTAACACGTCAAGTGTACGCCGACCGGCAGGGACACCCGCAGAGCCGCGTCGTACCCCAGGTTCCATAGTAACGGGCCCAAGACGGACCCCTGGGGTACTCCACGGTTGATCTGCCGCCTGACAGACCCATCGCGGCCACCGTAGACGATGGCCCTGTCCCGGAGGTAGTCTCCGACCACCATCCGCAGGTAGAGGGGCACCTCGTGACTTTCGAGGGCCCCGCGGATGGCCGCCCAGGAGAGGGAGTTAAAGGCGTTCTTGATGTCAAGAGACACCGCCAGTGCAACCCCTCCCCCGGACGTGGCCGAGTCCGAGAGGGACTTGACGCGCTGGATCGCGTCGATGGTCGATCGTCCCTCCCGGAAGCCAAACTGGCACTCGGCCAGGTCGGGTCCATCACGGGACAGGTGCTGGACGAGGCGCTTGTGAACAATACGTTCGAATAACTTCCCCACCTCGTCCAGCAACACGATGGGCCTGTAGGCGGCAGGCGACTCTGCGGGCCTGTTGTCCTTGCGAAGGAGGACCATCCGCCCCGTCTTCCACCGTGGTGGAAGGGTCCCCGTCTGCAAACAGGCTGTGAAGAGCCTGCGCAGACGGGGCCCGAGGACGCTGAGCGCCAAGACCCAGGCGCGGCCGGGGATGCCGTCAGGGCCGGGGGCGGTGTTGCGCGCCCCCATGCGTTTGACAGCCCCGGCCAACTCCTCTTCGGACACCTCCCACTCCTGGGACCATAAGATACGGTCCGGTGGTGGAGCGGGGGCCGACACCTCCCCGTCAGGGAATAAAGTGCCGACCACCCGCTCCAGGAGTGGGGGGTCCATCGTCTCCGTGAGGGGAGGCGCCCATGGACGAAGCTTGTCCATCACAAGACGGTATGGGCGCCCCCATGGGTCCTCACGGAGTGAGTCGAGGAGTCCGTCCCAGGCCTGAGCCTTGGCGCTCCTGATGGCCAGCTGCAGCCGCTTCGTGAGCTCACGGTAGTCGGCGTACAGCTGTGCCGTTCTCGCTGCGTCGGTGTTACGTCGACGCCTCGCCCGGGTGTACTGGCGGCGTGCGACTCCGCACTCCTCGCGGAGACGCTGAATCCCAGCGCTCCACCAGTACACCGGGCGGCGAGGCGGATTGGCTCGGACTCGTGGCATCGCCACGTCGCAGATAGCCGACATGGCGTCCGCGAACCAATCCGCCTCCTCCGAGACCTGCACCGGCCCAGTCGGAACACCCGACCAGGCCACTGCGAGAACGGCCGCCATCAGTGCGTCCTCATCCATGCCCTTCAGGGCCCACCTCCGTGGGTGGTGGGCTGCTGGGCGGGTCGGGGGAGGCGTGGAGACATCCATGCGTATGTACACATGGTCTGACAATGTCTCCACGTCGTCGACCCTCCACCCCGACACACGGCGCGCGGCCAGGGCGTTAGCAAAAGATAGATCCACTATACTTTCGCCCTGGTACCGCACGCACGTGCTGGCCGAGCCCCGGTTCAACAACCGGAGACCCAGGCCAGCCGCCCAGTCCAGCACCGAGTGGCCCCTCTGGTCCGTCCTCGGGGAGTGCCACGCGGATGCGTGAGCATTGAAGTCCCCGAGGACGAGTACTGGACGAGCTGCGTGCAATGAAACGACGTTCTGCAGGTCGTCCAGTAGGAGGTCGAAGCGACCGAGGGACCAACTCGGGGGCGCGTAGACGCCCACCACCACACAACCAGCCCAGTCGACCGCCACGAATCCATGGCCGCGCATGACAGGCGCTATTGGCCGGATCCGTGACGGAACCGACTGGGCGATCACCACGGAGTCGTCCAAGTCCCCAACCCAGGACGGGCGTTGGAGAACCCGGTACGGCTCCGCGGCTACGACCAACTCAACCACGCCGCCGCAAAGACTATGAGACATCAAGTCTTGGGCGGCGACGGCGTGGTTGAGGTTGGTCTGGATGATCTGACCGCGGGGAGGCGTGAACGTTATGCCGTGTCCATGGCCTCCCCCCGGCCAGAATCATCCTTGGGAGCGGGTTTGACTGCCCGCTCCGCCTCCTCTCCAGTGTCCATCACTGCAGCTCCCACGGTGGAGGGTGATGCGGATGCACCACCCCCGCTGGAACCTCCCACGGTGGGGGGTGATGCCGGTGCACCACCCCCGCTGGAACATCCCACGTTGGAGGATGGTGCAGCCGCACCACCCCCTTGATGGACACCGGAGAGTTGGCTCCTCTTCTTCATGTCTCCTCCCTTCCTAGCTGGGCGGGCCTTGGGTGGGGAGCAAGCCTTACTCCCCATGCGATGGTCGGCGGGCCGCCCGGCCTCTTTGCACAAAGTGCATACGGGGGCGGCCGCCGTACATAGGCCCGCCCGGTGACCGGTTTCGCCGCACCTATAACATAGGTGCGACCGGTCAACATCAGCAGTGCACCGCTGCTGGACATGTCCCATCTGCCAGCAGCGGTAGCACTGCTCAGGGCGGGGCTTCAACACTTCCACTCTAGCGAGGATCCACCCCACCCTGATTCTACCGGCAGCGACCACTTTCTTGGCCGCTGCTAGGGGACATTGGACCCAAACGGTGCCGAGTCCAGCACGTGAGGACCTTACCTCCCCGGTCCTCACGTCCCCTGGTTGGCATCCGCCAACACCAGCAATTGCTTCGGCCACTTCAGCCGGTGTGGCCGACTCGTCCAGGCCAGAGACCCGGAGGTCGGTCTTCTTGACCGGCCTGGTGACGGTGACTGCTTCACCACCCAGCGCCTCTCGCAATTTGTCGGCCAAGGCAGAAGCCTTGGCTTCCTTATCTGGACCGGCGACCTCTAACATGAGGCCACCGGTCCTGGCTTTCTTGGGGCGGACGTTAGCGATCCCCACGTCCGCCAACTTCACCCTCTGCCTGGCAGCGATCATTACGTCCTTGTATGAGGACTCGCTGCCAGGCTGGAGGGTGAGCACTACCGCCGCCGTGCGCGGTAGCCGGCCCAACGTGGGCTTCTCCAGCCTCTTCTGGGCCTTAGGTGGTTTAGGTGGTTTAGCAGGGGTAGATTGGGCCTTTTTGGCCGCCCTTTGTGCCTTTCTGCCCACCACCTGGGCCCATGTTTCCTCGGTGGCGGTGGCACCTGATGATGTAGAGGGTGCCACCGCATCCTTCAGCGTCGCCTGGCGCGCCGTCTCCAGTCGTCTGGCAGCCCCAGATGGGGTCGCCTTCTTCTGGAGGGTTTGGGGTTGGACAACAGCGTTGACCTTCCCCTTCTCCTGTCTCTTCTTCTTTGTTTTCTTTTTCTTCTCCGTGTTCTTCTCGTCCCCAGTGGCTTTCGTTGAAGGGCCATCTGGGGAGGCTTCCACCTTCTTCTTGACTGGGAAGAGTTCCTTACGGAACTCCTCTAATCTTCTGTTGACGAGGTCCGCTATTTGCATAGCTAGGGCGGACCCCGTCGGCTCCTTTGGTGCCGGGACACCCGTTTCGGGGCAAACTACCCCCGGAACTCTCGGTGGCGAGGCTGGTGTTCGCCTCGCGCGGCTCGCGATCTCCAAGTCCGCCATCTCTATCACTGGCGGGCTTGGAGATCGCCTTTCCAGTACACTTAGCCTGTCTTGCAGGCGTTTATTTTCGGCCTGTAACGACTCTAGTTGCGCCCTCAGCTCAGCTACATCTACCACCGGCGCTTGTTCCGCCGGCCTCACTACCCGTTGCGTGAGCTCCATAGTCACTGCTCTTACGGCACGAGCACCAACGCGAATATCTCGCTGGATCGTCCCTTTGAGATTTTTAGATTTGGCCGCAGCCAACTCTATCTTGTCTGCCTCTTCTAAGGCCCACGCCCCCAGGTCTTCGAGCGGCTTCTTCCTCGCCTCTTCGACGAAAGCATCCATGTCGGGCACGGGGTTGGTAGACCTCCCGGGTGGAGGGATGCTGCCCGTGCCGCTCCTAATCTCCTCTTCCAACTCAACGAGCTCGGCTTCTCGTTGAGCCTCGAGGTACGCCCTCTTGGCCTCCGCTAGGCCGACGTATTCCCCAGTTGTTGGGGGTCGTCCCCTCTTCTTCGATTTGGGACACGCCCGTTCCCTGAGGATGGAGACGGTGGACCTAACCGATCCCACGGACGTGTCCGAATCGTAGGAGGCGTCTCCAGACTCCTCCTGAGCGCCTTTGTCCAGTACCCGGCTCCTTAGCTGGAGCTTCTCTAACACTACCTGCCCCTGTGAGGCAGTGAGTTTCGTGTCCGAGACTATATTTGGTCTCGGACCGCCGACCTTTCGGACCCCACTGGTCCCCGCCTTGACTTCTTCACAGACCCCCCCAATCCCCGGTTTTTTAAAAGATGATGAACAATTTTCCATAATGTTCCCACGAGAAGGGTCGGAAGTAAGGTCGCCCCTGGCAGAGCCGCCATACCAGGGGAAGGCAGATACACCCGGGGGGCGCCAGTATCCCCGGGGTTGGTCGCACGAGACCGGTGCACCCACCGGCCACGCCCAGCCGCGAGGACTGAGCGTGCCCCCTCGCCGCGTACCGCAGCTTGAGGCTAGGGACTTTTTATAGAGGTTTATCCCCTCGCGGGCCGGCCAATGAAGGCAAGCCCCCCGCTCCGGCGAAACATGACCACCGGTTTACGGTATTACGACAGGGGTCACACCACCCCTGCCGAGCTATGGGATCCCGGGGACGCAACTCCCCGTATCACGACCAGAACTGGCCGTGACCCCTGGGATGGAGGCCCGCATCCACCGTTTTCACCCCTCCGCTCCGAGCCTTACCGGCAAGGGAGGCCCCGCCAGGATCCGAAGATCCCACCGGCATCGCCTCGGAGCATCACGGAGGCTACTTGGTATCAACGGAACCCCCGAAAGCCAGAGCCCCGTTAGTCACCGGATGACTCCGGTGTCCAGGTTCCACCACGAGGAGGTGGGGATGGCACGTGTTGTTGCAGCTGCAACAACTTCTAGAACCCAGACGGGGAAACCTAACCTAACCTTTTTTTTTTTTTTTTTTTTTACGTGGGGAAATCCTCATGGATCCCCCGGGGCTGGGGAACCCCGGGGGTATGCCGGACTCTTACCGGCTAAAACCCCACGGTGACCTACCTCGGCGCTGCTGGGGAGGGCCCGGGAACTCTGGACGAACACGTCCGGTCCCTCCCCGCGCCGGGGCCCCCTATGGTGACTGAGGGGACCCCCTTCCCGTTGGGAGGGTGGTCGACGATACACCCCCCCATCCGGGGTAACGGGCGGTCACCCGGTCACCCGGCCACCGCCCCCGTCCCGGAGGGCGCGTGCAATGGCTGAGGCGATCCCCCAATCGCCCCAGCCGCGCCCCCCGGGCGACCCCCGTGCAAAGACGTGGGGCACGACCCCCACCGAGGTGAGGGTCCTCCCCGCACGGGCGTCGCCGACGCCTCGGGCCAGGCTTGGCCCGGTTTGACTGGGAGCCCCGGGTGCGTCACACCCGATACCGTGGCCCGGCTAAGTGCCGGGACCACGGCCCCTGGGGCCTAAGTGCCACCACCGTGGCACGCTTGGTGCGCGGCGGAGGTGGCGAAGTCCCGCTCCCCGAAGGGTTCTTAGGAGCGACCCCCACCCTAAGGCGAGAGTCCCCCCCGTGGAGCGGGGCGGGGCAAACGTACAAGACGCCGACCCCGCAGGCGACGCCGAGCAGGGAGCAGTTGCTCCCTTGAGCGCTCGGCGGCCTCCTTCGCGACCATGACCCCCTCGCAAAAGGAGATCATGGCCTGCCAGACGCTCCCGCTACCGACCATCCGAGACAGGATGGCCGGCAGCGAGAGGTCCGGACCCACCTCCGCCGCTAAGGCCCGACGCGGCACCTCCCAGGCAGGACACTCCACGAGAGTGTGCCGCGCCGAGTCCACCGCGGCGCCACAGTGGTGGCACCGCGGGTCCGCCTCGCGACCGATCCGGCACAGGTACCGACCGAAACACCCGTGGTCGGTCAGCACCTGTGTGGCTCGGAAAGTAAGTCGCCCGGAGCTACGGCCCACCCATCTATCTAAGACGGGCAGGACCGCCCCGACGGTCCAATGGTCCCTGACACGGGATAACTCCTCCTTCCACGATGACATTGTGGACCGCCGGGCCTGGAGCCTCAACTCGTCCCTATCTACCTCCTCCCCTGGCGGGTTGGAGTCCTGGCGGACAAGGCGAAGATGCCTGTATACATAGGCATCCTCAGCCGCCAGGAACTCCAAAGGTGGAAGACCCGCCAGGGCGGTGGCCGCCTCGTATGACACCGTACGGTACCCCCTGATGACGCGTATTGCGGCGCGTCGCCACTCCCTTCGGAGGAGCGTCTTGCTCCTCCGACTTGCCGACAAGGCGTCGGCCCAGATGGGGGCACCGTACAGTGCCACGCTTTTCACCACGCCACAATAGAGGCGGCGCACCCGCTCGTCCGGACCACCAAGGTTGGGCATGATGCGACTCAAGTGAGTCACGAGGCTACCCAACCTGGTGGCCAGACGAGCGAAATGCGGGACGAAGCTCCAGGAGCTGTCCAGGTGGACACCAAGATACTTGATGTCGGTGCCCACCTGGACGTCGGACGACCCGATCCTCACCAGGCTATGGGGTGGAGTGCCCCTCTTGCGACCCTCGAAGAGGACGATTTCCGTCTTCTGAGGGGACAACTCCAACCCCATGCCCCGGATCCGCGAGGCGACGGCCGCAACTGCGACCTCCGCTCGGCGGATGGTCCTCCCACGGTCCCTGCCGGTGGCCAACACCATTGTGTCGTCGGCGTAACACGTTAAGTGTACGCCACCCGGCAGGGACACCCGCAGAGCCGCGTCGTACCCCAGGTTCCACAAAAGTGGGCCCAAGACGGACCCCTGGGGTACTCCACGGTTGATCTGTCGCCTGACAGACCCATCGCGGCCACCGTAAACGATGGCCCTGTCCCGGAGGTAGTCTCCGACCACCATCCGCAGGTAGAGGGGCACCTCGTGACGTTCGAGGGCCCCGCGGATGGCCGCCCAGGAGAGGGAGTTAAAGGCGTTCTTGATGTCAAGCGACACCGCCAGTGCAACCCCTCCCCCGGACGTGGCCGAGTCCGAGAGGGACTTGACGCGCTGGATCGCGTCGATGGTCGATCGTCCCTCCCGGAAGCCGAACTGGCACTCGGCCAGGTCGGGTCCATCACGGGACAGGTGCTGGACGAGGCGCTTGTGAACAATGCGTTCGAATAACTTCCCCACCTCGTCCAGCAACACGATGGGCCTGTAGGCAGAAGGCGACTCTGCGGGCCTGTTGTCCTTGCGTAAGAGGACCATCCGCCCTGTTTTCCACCTCGGTGGAAGGGTCCCCGTCTGGAGGCAGGCAGTGAACAGCCTGCGCAGACGGGGCCCGAGGACGCTGAGCGCCAAGACCCAGGCGCGGCCGGGGATGCCGTCGGGGCCGGGGGCGGTGTTATGTGCCCCCATGCGTTTGACAGCTCCGGCCAACTCCTCTTCGGACACCTCCCACTCCTGGGACCATAAGACACGGTCCCGCGGTGCTGCGGGGGCCGACACCTCCCCGTCTGGGAACAGAGTGCCGACCACCCGCTCCAGGAGTGGGGGGTCCATCGTCTCCGTGAGGGGAGGCGCCCATGGACGTAGTTTGTCCATCACAAGACGGTATGGGCGCCCCCATGGGTCCTCACGGAGTGAGTCGAGGAGTCCGTCCCAGGCCTGAGCCTTGGCGCTCCTGATGGCCAGCTGCAGCCGCTTCGTGAGGTCACGATAGTCGGCGTACAGCTGTGCCGTTCTCGCCGCGTCGGAGTTACGCCGACGCCTCGCCCGGGTGTACTGGCGGCGAGCGACTCCGCATTCCTCGCGGAGACGCTGTATAACGTCGCTCCACCAGTACACCGGGCGGCGGGGCGGATTGGCGCGGACTCGTGGCATCGCCACGTCGCAAACTGCCGACATGGCGTCCGCGAACCAATCCGCCTCCTCCGAGACCTCCACTGGCCCGGCCGGAACTTCCGGCCAGGCCACTGCGAGAACGGCCGCCATCAGTGCGTCCTCATCCATGCCCTTCAGGGCCCACCTCCGTGGGTGGTGGGCTGCTGGGCGGGTCGGGGGAGGCGTGGAGACATCCATGCGAATATATACATGGTCTGACAGTGTCTCCACGTCGTCGACCCTCCACCCCGACACACGGCGCGCGGCCAGGGCATTGGCGAAAGATAAGTCCACTATACTTTCGCCCTGGTACCGCACGCACGTGCTGGCCGAGCCCCGGTTCAGCAACCGGAGACCCAGGCCAGCCGCCCAGTCCAGCACCGAGTGGCCCCTCTGGTCCGTCCTCGGGGAGTGCCACGCGGATGCGTGAGCATTGAAGTCCCCGAGGACGAGTACTGGACGAGCTGCGTGCAATGAAACAACGTTCTGCAGCTCGTCCAGTAGGGAGTCGAAGCGACTGAGGGACCAACTCGGGGGCGCGTAGACGCCCACCACCACACAACCCGCCCAGTCGACCGCCGCGAATCCATGGCCGCGCATAAGTGGCGCTATTGGCCGGATCCGCGACGGAACCGACTGGGCGATCACCACGGAGTCGTCCAAGTCCCCAACCCAGGACGGGCGTTGGAGAACCCGGTACGGCTCCGCGGCTACGACCAACTCAACCACGCCGCCGCAAAGACTGTGAGCCATCAAGTCTTGGGCGGCGACGGCGTGGTTGAGGTTGGTCTGGATGATCTGGCCGCGGGGAGGCATGAACTTTAGGCCGTGTCCATGGCCTCCCCCCGGCCAGAATCATCCTTGGGAGCGGGTTTAGCTGCCCGCTCCGCCTCATCTCCAGTGTCCATCACTGCTGCTCCCACGGTGGAGGGTGATGCGGATGCACCACCCCCGCTGGAACCTCCCACGGTGGGGGGTGATGCCGGTGCACCACCCCCGCTGGAACATCGCACGTTGGGGGATGGTGCCGCCGCACCACCCCCTTGACGGACACTGGAGAGTTGGCTCCTCTTCTTCACGTCTCCTACCTTCCTAGCTGGGCGGGCCTTGTGTGGGGAACAGGCCTTGCTCCCCATACGGTGGTCAGCAGGCCGCCCGGAATCCTTGCACAAAGTGCATATTGGGGCGGCCGCAGTACACTGGCCCGCCCGGTGACCGGTTTCGCCGCACCTGTAACACAGGTGCGACCGGTCAGCCTCCGCGGTGCACCGCTGCTGGACATGTCCAGTTTGCCAGCAGCGGTAGCACTGGTCAGGGCGGGGCTTAAGTGCCTCCACCCTAGCGAGGGTCCACCCAACCCTTAACCGACCGGCAGCGACCACTTTCTTGGCCGCTGCCAAGGGGCATTGCACCCAAAGGGTGCCTAGCCCGTTGCGTGAGGCCCTGATCTCTCCGGTCCTCACGTCCACCTTTTGGCATCCGCCAATGGTAGCTAATGCTTCAGCCACCTCGGGTGCGGTGACCGATTCGTCGAGGCCGACGACCCTCAGGTCGGCCTTTTTAATCGGTCTGGCCACAGTGACGTCTTCCCCGGCCAGTGCCTCTCGCAACTTCTCCGCCAATGCGGATGCTTTTGTCTCCTTATCTGGGCCGGAGACCTCTAGCATTAGGCCCCCGGTCCTCGCCTTCTTGGGGCGGACGCTGTCTACGCCCACGTCGGACAACTTCACCCTCTGCCTGGCAGCGGTCATCACCTCCCTGTAGGTGGACTTGCTGCCAGGCTGGATCGTCAGCACTACCGCAGCTGTTCGCGGCAGTCGACCCAACTTGGGTTTTTCCACCTTCTTCTGCGCCTTCGGTGGTGGGGCAGGTGCCGATTGGCCCCGTTTGGCTGCCCTTAGGGCCTTCCTGCCCACCACCTGGGCCCACGTACCCTCGTTGGCGGTGGCACCCGAAGGTGTATTGGGTGCCGCTTTCTTCAGCGTCTCTTGACGCGCCGCCTCCAGTCTTCTAGCAGCCCCGGAAGGTGTAGCTTTCTTCTGCGGGGGCTGAGGTTGCACCGGGGGGATATCCTTTCCCTTGCCCTTCTTTTTCCCCTTTTTCTTCTTCTTCTGCTCTTTCCTGTCCCCGGTGGCATGTGGTAAGGTGCCGACCGGGGAGGCTTCCTCCTTTTTCTTAACTGAGAGGAATTCCTTGCGGAACTCCTCCAATCTTCTATTAACGAGGTCCGCTATTTGATGAGCTATGTCGGACCCCGTCGGCTCCCTGGGTGCCGGGACACCCATTTCGGGGCACATAGCCCCCGAATCCCTCAAAGGCGAGGCCGCTGTTGGCCTCGCGCGGCTCGCAATCTCCAAGTCCGCCATTCTAGAAACTGGCGGGCTTGGAGATCGCCTCTCCAACACGGATAAACGCTCCTGCAGGCGTTTGTTTTCGGCCTGCAGGGCCTCAAGTTGCGCCTTTAGCGCAGCAACGTCTGGTACCGACGTTGGTTCGGCTGGCCGTACCACTCTCTGCGCCAGCTCCATGGTGACGGCCCTGACGGTGCGGGCTCCCACGCGGATATCCCGCTGGATCGTCCCTTTTAAATTTTTCGACTTGGCCGCCGCCAACTCGATTTTATTCGCCTCTTCTAGGGCCCAAGCCCCTAGGTCCTCTAGTGGCTTCATCTTCGCCTCTTGGACAAAGACCTCCATGTCCGGCACAGGGTTGCCCGACTTGCCGGGCGGTGGAATGCTACCTGTGCCGGCACGTATCTCTTCTTCAAGCTCTAAGAGCTCGACTTCCTTTTGGGCTTCTACGTAGGCCCTTTTGGCCTCCGCGAGCCCTACGTACTCCCCAGTTGTTGGGGGTCGTCCTCGCTTTTTAGATTTGGGACACGCCCTTTCCCGTAGCAAGGAAAAGTTGGACCTAACGGATCCAACAGACGTGTCGGAGTCGTAGGAGGCATCTCCCGACTCTTCCTGAGCGCCTTTGTCAAGGGCTCCCTTCCTAAGGTGGAGCCTCTCCACCATTACCTGCCCCTGTGAGGCAGAGAGCTTCACATCCGAGACGATTTTCGGCCTCGGATCTGCGACCTTTCGGACCCCAGAGGTCCCCGCCTTCTCCTCGTCAACCCCCCCATTCCCCGGTTTTTTAAATGAACATTTCTCCATAGTGTTCCCACGAGCAGGGTCGGAAGTAAAGTCGCCCCTGGCAGAGCCGCCATGCCAGGGGAAGGCAGATACACCCGGGGGGCGCCAGTATCCCCGGGGTTGGTCGCTAGAGACCGGTGCACCCACCGGCCACGTCCAGCCGCGAGGACTGGACGTGCCCCCTCGCCGCGTACCGCAGCTTGAGGCTAGGGACTTTTTATAGAGGTTTATCCCCTCGCGGGCCGGCCAATGAAGGCAAGCCCCCCGCTCCGGCGAAACATGACCACCGGTTTACGGTATTACGACAGGGGTCACACCACCCCTGCCGAGCTATGGGATCCCGGGGACGCAACTCCCCGTATCACGACCAGAACTGGCCGTGACCCCTGGGATGGAGGCCCGCATCCACCGTTTTCACCCCTCCGCTCCGAGCCTTACCGGCAAGGGAGGCCCCGCCAGGATCCGAAGATCCCACCGGCATCGCCTCGGAGCATCACTGAGGCTACTTGGTATCAGCGAAACCCCCGAAAGCCAGAGCCCCGTTAGTCACCGGATGACTCCGGTGTCCAGGTTCCACCACGAGGAGGTGGGGATGGCACATGTTGTTGCAGCTGCAACAACTTCTAGAACCCAAACCTAACCTTTTTTTTTTTTTTTTTTTTACGTGGGGAAATCCTCATGGATCCCCCGGGGCTGGGGAACCCCGGGGGTATGCCGGACTCTTACCGGCTAAAACCCCACGGTGACCTACCTCGGCGCTGCTGGGGAGGGCCCGGGAACTCTGGACGAACACGTCCGGTCCCTCCCCGCGCCGGGGCCCCCTATGGTGACTGAGGGGACCCCCTTCCCGTTGGGGGGGTGGTCGACGATACACCCCCCCATCCGGGGTAACGGGCGGTGACCCGGTCACCCGGCCACCGCCCCCGTCCCGGAGGGCGCGTGCAATGGCTGAGGCGATCCCCCAATCGCCCCAGCCGCGCCCCCCGGGCGACCCCCGTGCAAAGACGTGGGGCACGACCCCCACCGGAGTGAGGGTCCTCCCCGCACGGGCGTCGCCGACGCCTCGGGCCAGGCTTGGCCCGGTTCGACTGGGAGCCCCGGGTGCGTCACACCCGATACCGTGGCCCGGCTAACAGCCGGAACCACGGCCCCTGGGGCCTAAGTGCCACCACCGTGGCACGCTGGGTGCGCGGCGGAGGTGGCGAAGTCCCGCTCCCCGAAGGGTTCTTAGGAGCGACCCCCGCCCGAAGGCGAGAGTCCCCCCCGTGGAGCGGGGCGGGGCAAACGTACAAGACGCCGACCCCGCAGGCGACGCCGAGCAGGGAGCAGAAGCTCCCTTGAGCGCTCGGCGGCCTCCTTCGCGACCATGACCCCCTCGCAAAAGGAGATCATGGCCTGCCAGACGCTCCCGCTACCGACCATCCGAGACAGGATGGCCGGCAGCGAGAGGTCCGGACCCACCTCCGCCGCTAAGGCCCGACGCGGCACCTCCCAGGCTGGACACTCCATGAGAGTGTGCCGCGCCGAGTCCACCGCGGCGCCACAGTGGTGGCACCGCGGGTCCGCCTCGCGACCGATCCGGCACAGGTACCGACCGAAACACCCGTGGTCGGTCAGCACCTGTGTGGCTCGGAACGTAAGCCGCCCGGAGCTACGGCCCACCCATCTATCTAAGACGGGCAGGACCGCCCCGACGGTCCAGTGGTCCCTTACACGGGATAACACCTCCTTCCACGATGACATTGTGGACCGCCGGGCCTGGAGCCTCAACTCGTCCCTGTCCTCCCCTGGCGGGTTGGAGTCCTGGCGGGCAAGGCGAAGGCGCCTGTAGACATAGGCGTCTTCAGCCGCCAGGAACTCCAAAGGTGGTAGACCCGCCAGGGCGGTGGCCGCCTCGTAGGACACCGTACGGTACCCCCGAATGACGCGAATGGCAGCGCGTCTCCATTCCCGCCGGAGGAGCGACTTGCTCCCCCGGCTGGCCGCTAATGCGTCGGCCCAGATGGGGGCACCGTACAGTGCCACGGACTTAACAACCCCACAATAGAGGCGGCGCACACGCTCGTCCGGACCACCAAGGTTGGGCATGATGCGGCTCAAGTGAGTCACTAGACTACCCAACCTGGTGGCCAGACGGGAGAAGTGCGGGACGAAGCTCCAGGAGCTGTCCAGGTAGACACCAAGATACTTGATGTCGGTGCCCACCTGGACGTCGGACGACCCGATCCTCACCAGGCTATGGGGTGGAGTGCCCCTCCGGCGACCCTCAAACAAGACGATCTCCGTCTTCTGAGGGGACAACTCCAACCCCATGCCCCGGATCCGCGAGGCGACGGCCGCAACTGCGACCTCCGCACGGCGGATGGTCCTCCCACGGTCCCTGCCGGTGGCCAGCACCATTGTGTCGTCGGCGTAGCACGTTAAGTGCACGCCGACCGGCAGGGACACCCGCAGAGCCGCGTCGTACCCCAGGTTCCATAACAATGGGCCCAAGACGGACCCCTGGGGTACTCCACGGTTGATCTGTCGCCTGACAGACCCATCGCGGCCACCGTAAACGATGGCCACCCAAACCTAACCTAACCTTTTTTTTTTTTTTTTTTTTACGTGGGGAAATCCTCATGGATCCCCCGGGGCTGGGGAACCCCGGGGGTATGCCGGACTCTTACCGGCTAAAACCCCACGGTGACCTACCTCGGCGCTGCTGGGGAGGGCCCGGGAACTCTGGACGAACACGTCCGGTCCCTCCCCGCGCCGGGGCCCCCTATGGTGACTGAGGGGACCCCCTTCCCGTTGGGAGGGTGGTCGACGATACACCCCCCCATCCGGGGAAAAACGGGCGGTGACCCGGTCACCCGGCCACCGCCCCCGTCCCGGAGGGCGCGTGCAATGGCTGAGGCGATCCCCCAATCGCCCCAGCCGCGCCCCCCGGGCGACCCCCGTGCAAAGACGTGGGGCACGACCCCCACCGAGGTGAGGGTCCTCCCCGCACGGGCGTCGCCGACGCCTCGGGCCAGGCTTGGCCCGGTTCGACTGGGAGCCCCGGGTGCGTCACACCCGATACCGTGGCCCGGCTAAGTGCCGGGACCACGGCCCCTGGGGCAAAGGTGCCACCACCGTGGCACGCTAGAAGCGCGGCGGAGGTGGCGAAGTCCCGCTCCCCGAAGGGTTCTTAGGAGTGACCTCCACCCGAAGGTGAAGGTCCCCCCCGTGGAGCGGGGCGGGGCAAACGTACAAGACGCCGACCCCGCAGGCGACGCCGAGCAGGGAGCAGTTGCTCCCTTGAGCGCTCGGCGGCCTCCTTCGCGACCATGACCCCCTCGCAAAAGGAGATCATGGCCTGCCAGGCGCTCCCGCTACCGACCATCCGTGACAGGATGACCGGCAGCGAGAGGTCCGGACCCACCTCCGCCGCTAAGTCCCGACGCGGCACCTCCCAGGCAGGACACTCCATGAGAGTGTGCCGCGCCGAGTCCACCGCGGCGCCACAGTGGTGGCACCGCGGGTCCGCCTCGCGACCGATCCGGCACAGGTACCGACCGAAACACCCGTGGTCGGTCAGCACCTGTGTGGCTCGGAACGTAAGTCGCCCGGAGCTACGGCCCACCCATCTGTCTAAGACGGGCAGGACCGCCCCGACGGTCCAATGGTCCCTGACACGGGATAACTCCTCCCTCCAAGATGTTAAAGTGGACCGCCGGGCCTGGAGCCTCAACTCGTCCCTATCTACTTCCTCCCCTGGCGGGTTGGAGTCCTGGCGGGCAAGGCGAAGATGCCTGTAAACATAGGCATCCTCACCCGCCAGGAGCTCCAGAGGTGGTAAACCCGCCAGGGAGGTGGCCGCCTCGTAGGACACCGTACGGTACCCCCTAATGACGCGTATTGCGGCGCGTCGCCACTCCCTTCGGAGGAGCGTCTTGCTCCTCCGACTTGCCGACAAGGCATCGGCCCAGATGGGGGCACCGTACAGTGCCACTGATCTTATAACACCGCAGTAGAGGCGGCGCACCCGCTCGTCCGGACCACCAAGGTTGGGCATGATGCGACTCAGATGAGTCACGAGGCTACCCAACCTGGTGGCCAGACGAGCGAAATGCGGGACGAAGCTCCAGGAGCTGTCCAGGTGGACACCAAGATACTTGATGTCGGTGGCCACCTGGACATCGGACGACCCGATCCTCACCAGGCTATGGGGTGGAGTGCCCCTCCGGCGACCCTCAAACAAGACGATCTCCGTCTTCTGAGGGGACAACTCCAACCCCATGCCCCGGATCCGCGAGGCGACAGCCGCAACCGCGACTTCCGCCCGGCGGATGGTCCTCCCACGGTCCCTGCCGGTGGCTAACACCATGGTGTCGTCGGCGTAACATGTTAGATGTACGCCGACCGGCAGGGACACCCGCAGAGCCGCGTCGTACCCCAGGTTCCACAAGAGTGGGCCCAAGACGGACCCCTGGGGTACTCCACGGTTGATCTGCCGCCTGACAGACCCATCGCGGCCACCGTAAACGATGGCCCTGTCCCGGAGGTAGTCTCCGACCACCATCCGCAGGTAGAGGGGCACCTCGTGACGTTCGAGGGCCCCGCGGATGGCCGCCCAGGAGAGGGAGTTAAAGGCATTCTTGATGTCTAGAGAGACTGCCAGTGCAACCCCTCCCCCGGACGTGGCCGAGTCCGAGAGGGACTTGACGCGTTGGATAGCGTCGATGGTCGAACGTCCCTCCCGGAAGCCGAACTGGCACTCGGCCAGGTCGGGTCCATCACGGGACAGGTGCTGGACGAGGCGCTTGTGAACAATACGTTCAAATAACTTCCCCACCTCGTCCAGCAACACGATGGGCCTGTAGGCTGAAGGCGACTCTGCGGGCCTGTTGTCCTTGCGAAGGAGGACCATCCGCCCGGTCTTCCACCGTGGTGGAAGAGTCCCCGTCTGCAGACAGGCTGTAAACAGCCTGCGCAGACGGGGCCCGAGGACGCTGAGCGCCAAGACCCAGGCGCGGCCGGGGATGCCGTCGGGGCCGGGGGCGGTGTTACGCGCCCCCATGTGCTTGACAGCCCCGGCCAACTCCTCTTCGGACACCTCCCACTCCCGGGACCATAAGGCACGGTCCAATGGTGGTGGAGCGGGGGCCGACACCTCCCCGTCAGGGAACAAAGTACCGACCACCCGCTCCAGGAGTGGGGGATCCATCGTCTCCGTGAGGGGAGGCGCCCATGGACGAAGTTTGTCCATCACGAGACGGTATGGGCGCCCCCATGGGTCCTCACGGAGTGAGTCGAGGAGTCCGTCCCAGGCCTGAGCCTTGGCGCTCCTGATGGCCAGCTGCAGCCGCTTCGTGAGATCACGGTAGTCGGCATACAGCTGCGCCGTTCTCGCTGCGTCGGAGTTACGCCGACGCCTCGCCCGGGTGTACTGGCGGCGAGCGACTCCGCATTCCTCGCGAAGACGCTGTATAACGTCGCTCCACCAGTACACCGGGCGGCGGGGCGGATTGGCGCGGACACGTGGCATCGCCACGTCGCAAACTGCCGACATGGCGTCCGCGAACCAATCCGCCTCCTCCGATACCTCCACTGGCCCAGCCGGAACTTCCGGCCAGGCCACTGCGAGAACGGCCGCCATCAGTGCGTCCTCATCTATGCCCTTCAGGGCCCACCTCCGTGGGTGGTGGGCTGCTGGGCGGGTCGGGGGAGGCGTGGAGACATCCATGCGGATATATACATGGTCTGACAGTGTCTCCACGTCGTCGACCCTCCACCCCGACACACGGCGTGCGGCCAGGGCGTTAGCGAAAGATAGATCCACTATACTTTCGCCCTGGTACCGCACGCACGTGCTGGCCGAGCCCCGGTTCAACAACCGAAGACCCAGGCCAGCCGCCCAGTCCAGCACCGAGTGGCCCCTCTGGTCCGTCCTCGGGGAGTGCCACGCGGATGCGTGAGCATTGAAGTCCCCGAGGACGAGTACTGGACGAGCTGCGTGCAATGAAACGACGTTCTGCAGCTCGTCCAGTAGTGAGTCGAAACGACTGAGGGACCAACTCGGGGGCGCGTAGACGCCCACCACCACACAACCCGCCCAGTCGACCGCCACGAATCCATGGCCGCGCAAGAGTGGCGCTATTGGCCGGATCCGTGACGGGACCGACTGGGCGATCACCACGGAGTCGTCCAAGTCCCCAACCCAGGACGGGCGTTGGAGAACTCGGTACGGCTCCGCGGCTACGACCAACTCAACCACGCCGCCGCAAAGACTGTGAGACATCAAGTCTTGAGCGGCGACGGCGTGGTTGAGATTGGTCTGGATGATCTGGCCGCGGGGAGGCGTGAACGTTATGCCGTGTCCATGGCCTCCCCCCGGCCAGAATCATCCTTGGGAGCGGGTTTAGCTGCCCGCTCCGCCTCCTCTCCAGTGTCCATCGCTGCTGCTCCCACGATGGAGGGCGATGCGGATGCACCACCCCCGCTGGAACCTCCCACGGTGGAGGGTGATGCCGGTGCACCACCCCCGCCGGAACATCCCACGTTGGAGGGTGATGCAGCTGCACCACCCCCTTGATGGACACCGGAGAGTTGGCTCTTCTTTTTCTTCTCCGCTACTCCTCCCTTCTTGGCGGGGCGGGCCTTCGGTGGGGAGCAAGACTTACTCCCCATACGATGGTCGGCGGGCCGCCCGGCTTCTTTGCACAATGTGCAAACCGGGGCGGCCGCCGTACACAGGCCCGCCCGGTGGCCCGTTTCGCCGCACCTGTAGCACAGGTGCGACCTGTCTACTTCAGCAGTGCACCGCTGCTGGACGTGGCCCATTTGCCAGCAGCGGTAGCACTGCTCAGGGCGGGGCCTCAACGCTTCCACCCTGGCAGACACCCAGCCCACTCTGATGCGGCCGGCAGCGACAACCTTTTTGGCAGCTGCCAGTGGGCATTGTACCCAAAGGGTGCCAAGTCCACTGCGTGAGGGCCTAATCTCCCCTGTCCTCACTTCTTCCAGCTGGCACCCAGCGGTGCCTGCTATGACTTCGGCCACCTCAGCTGGGGTGGCCGATTCGTCGAGGCCGAAGACCCTTATGTCGGCCTTTTTAATCGGTCTGGCCACCGTGACCTCTTCTCCGGCCAGCGCCTCTCGGAGTCTGTCTGCCAAGGCGAGCGCCTTAGCCTCTTTATCGGATCCGGAGATCTCAAGCATGAGACCCCCGGTTCTCGCCTTCTTTGGACGGACGCTGTCCACTCCAACGTCCGCTAACTTCACCCTCTGCCTGGCAGCAGTCATGATATCTCTGTATGAGGACTTGCTGCCAGGCTGGAGGGTGAGGACCACCGCAGCTGTACGGGGCAGTCTTCCCAACTTGGGCTTCTCCGCTTTCTTGTTAACCTTTGGTGGTGGGGCAGGAGCTGTCTGGGCCTTTTTGACAGCCCTCTTGGCCTTTCTGCCCACCACCTGGGCCCATGATCCCTCGGTTTCGGTGGCACCTGTCGTTGTTGAGGGTGCCACCGCTTTCTTCAGCTGCTCCTGACGCGCCACCTCCAATCTCCTCGCGGCCCCGGATGGGATCGCCTTTTTCTGAAGGGGTTGGGGTTGTACAGGAAAAGTATCCTTTCCCTTCTTCTTTTTCTTCTTTTCCTCCTTCTTCTTCTTCTTCTCTTTCTTGTCCCCGGTGGCCTGTGGTAAGGGGCCATCCGGGGAGGCTTCCTCCCTCTTCTTAGATGGGAGAAGTTCCTTTCGGAACTCCTCTAATCTTCTATTTACGAGGTCCGCAATTTGTGTTACGAGTGCGGACCCCGTCGTCTCCCTGGGTGCCGGGACACCCGTTTCAGGGCAATCAGCCCCCGAAACCCTCAATGGCGAGGCTGGTGCTGGACTCGCGCGGCTCGCGATCTCCAAGTCCGCCATCCCAGTTAATGGCGGGCTTGGAGATCGCCTCTCCAACAATAGAATACGTTCCTGCAGGCGTTTGTTCTCGGCCTGCAAAGCCTCCAGTTGCGCCCTCAGCGCAGCTATATCTACCGGCGGCGCTTGTTCCGCCGGTCTTACCACCCGTTGCGCGAGCTCCATGGTGACAGCTCTAACTGCTCGGGCTCCAACGCGTATGTCTCGCTGGATGGTGCCTTTGAGATTTTTAGACTTGGCAGCCGCCAACTCTATCTTATCGGCCTCCTCCAAGGCCCACGCTCCCAAGTCTTCCAGAGGCTTCTTTTTGGCCTCTTCTACAAACGCCTCCATGTCTGGCACGGGGTTGGTGGACCTCCCAGGTGGAGGGATGCTGCCCGTGCCGTTTCTAATCTCCTCTTCCAGCTCAACGAGCTCGACTTCTCGTTGAGCCTCGAGATAGGCCCTCTTGGCCTCCGCTAGGCCCATGTACTCCCCAGTTGTTGGGGGCCGTCCTCTCTTCTTAGATTTCGGACACGCCCGCTCCCTGAGGATCGCAAAGTTGGATCTAACCGATCCAACGGACGTGTCCGAATCATAGGAGGCGTCGCCCGACTCCTCCTGTGCGCCTTTCTCCAGTGCTCTACCCCTCAACTGGAGCCTCTCTAATAATACTTGCCCCTGTGAGGCAGAGAGTAGCTTTTCCGAGGCGATGTTCGGCCTCGGATTCGCGACCTTTCGGACCCCAGAGGTCCCAGCCTTCTCCTCGTCAACCCCCCCAATCCCCGGTTTTTTAAAAGAAGAACAATTCGCCATAATGTTCCCACGAGTAGGGTCGGAAAGGAGGTCACCCCTGGCAGAGCCGCCATGCCAGGGGAAGGCAGATACACCCGGGGGGCGCCAGTATCCCCGGGGTTGGTCGCTCGAGACCGGTGCACCCACCGGCCACGCCCAGCCGCGAGGACTGGGCGTGCCCCCTCGCCGCGTACCGCAGCTTGAGGCTAGGGACTTTTTATAGAGGTTTATCCCCTCGCGGGCCGGCCAATGAAGGCAAGCCCCCCGCTCCGGCGAAACATGACCACCGGTTTACGGTATTACGACAGGGGTCACACCACCCCTGCCGAGCTATGGGATCCCGGGGGCGCAACTCCCCGTATCACGACCAGAACTGGCCGTGACCCCTGGGATGAACCTAACCTAACCTAACCTAACCTAACCTAACCTAACCTAACCTTTTTTTTTTTTTTTTTTTTTACGTGGGGAAATCCATCATGGATACCCCGGAGCTGGGGAAGCTCCGGGGTTATGCCGGACTCTTACCGGCTAAAACCCCACGGTGGCCATCCCTGCACTACCGGGGAGGGTCTGGGATCTCTTGCGAACAACAACCAGACCCTCCCCGTGCAAGGGCGCCAGAAGGGCGCCCGCTTCCCAAAAAGTTGGAGGGCTGGGCCTCCCCTACCCAGCTAAAGACGGCGATGTCGGGGCCACGCCGACATCGCCGACCATCCCGGGCCGCGTGCAATGCATCGGCGAACCCCCATTCGCCGATGCTGCAGCCCCGGCGTCCGCCTCGCCTTGAAGTACTCGAGTGGAGCGGTGCTCAAACACTCGGCGAGACGGCCGCCCTCCTCCACCGTAGCTCGGGCCCCGGGTGCGCTACTACCCGTACCGCGGCAACAGATGGTCGGTTGCCGCGGCCCCTGGGGGATGATGTCTCCCGGGAAAGGGAGACATATCGGGGTGAGTCTACTCCTTCGGAGAAGGAGCAGCCCCACCCCGATCAGGCGCAACCGCCTGCCCCTTGGGCACCGTAGTGCCGGCCCTCGAGGGCCCCCCACGCCCGCCCTTTCGGACGGGCGGCTTACAGGCCGAGCTGCCCAAGCGATGCCCGGACGGCAGACCCAAGTCCGCGCAAAGCGGACAATTGGGAGCCGCCGCCGGACACCCGGCCGCCTTGTGGCCTGCAGCGCCACACCGATAGCACAAAGTGCTACGGTCCTCGTCGGCAGTGCACCGCGCCCGCACGTGACCGTGCTGGAGGCAGCGGTAGCACTGCAACGGCCGGGGCTTGAGCAGCTCGACCCGAGCTATACCCCACCCCACCCGTATTCTATCCCCCTTTGCGAAGATCTTCTTCGCCGCCGCGAGTGGACATCTCGCCCACACGGTGCCCAATGGGCCCGATCGCTGGATGGTTCCAACCACGATCGGGTCCATTGGGCACCCACCCTCCCTCGAAAGAGCCGCCTTGACCTCGATGGCCCGGACGGAGTCTTCAAGGCCGACCACCCTCAGCTCTACGAGCTTCATTGGGCGGCCGACCTTGAGGCCCCTCGGCTCCAGCACCTCAGTGAGGCGATAGGCCAGCTGGTCGGCCTTTTCCGCCCTCCCCTCGCCCTCAATTTCCAGAATGAGGGCCCCGGTCTTGGCCCGCTTGGGCTTCACGGCCTCTATTCCCAGCTCGTCAAGAGCAAACGCGTTTCGCGCCACCAACATCGCGTTTGTGAGCGTCTGGGAGCACCCAGGCGGGACGGTGATACTCACCGCCTCCGACCTGGGAAGCCTACCCAGGCGCACACCCACTCTTTTCTTCTCGGGGCCGGAGCC
This sequence comes from Xylocopa violacea, assembly GCA_963969225.1. Lineage (NCBI taxonomy): Eukaryota > Metazoa > Arthropoda > Insecta > Hymenoptera > Apidae > Xylocopa > Xylocopa violacea. Next base: position 652,331 of record CAXAJV010000051.1, read on the forward strand.
GGCCTTCGCGGCCGACTTCTTCCCCTTACTCTTCCTCTTTTTCGAGGAGGACGAGGGTGGGACCGGGGCAGAAGTCGGAGCCTTGCGGCCCACCACCTCCGCCCAGGAGTCCCCACCCCCGGACTGGGCCCGCACAGCAGACCCAGCCGGAGGAGGGACATTAGCCACCCCCCTAGTCCCCCTCTTGCCCCTTCCCTTTTTCCCGGCTTTCGCCGGGCGAGGGGTGGCCGACGGTGGTTGGTCGGGCTGGGCAGCGCGGGGAGTACCCGCGCCGTCCCCCCTAACCTCCCCCAACGAACCACCCCCCAACACCAAACCGGAGGCGGGACCCGCCGCTCCCAGGGTGAGGTTCAACTCACCCCTGAGAGCGGCGAATCTCGCCTCCATCATCTCTCCCACTCGGGAGATAATCATCTCCACGTCCACACCGCCAGCGGCGGGACCCGTACTCGGGGAGGACCTGCCTCCCCGTGCCCCCGTGATCGGAGGAGTTGTCCCCCTGGGAGGTTCTACCTCCATTCGGGAGGTCTCCCGACTGGCAGACTCTAGCTGACGTTTTAGTCTGCCCACCTCCCTCTTGAGGTCCTCCATTTCGGAGGAGAGCCTTTCGTTGGCCTCCTCCAACTCCTGGACCCTCCCATCCCGACTTGTCCGCTGGATCGCCTCAAGACCAGCTAATCTAAGTGCCTGCGCACTTTCCCTGAGGCGGTGCACGAATTTCCCGCTCAGGTTCTTAGAGGAACCGGCCACACGCTCGACCTCCTTCGCGTGCTCCAAAATGAGAGCACCGAGGTCGGGCGTCGGCCGGCTCCTCATTTCCTCTCGCACCTCCCGCTCATTCGGGAGCGGCTTAGCGCCTTTGCTAGGAGGCGGAGGAGTCCGGGAGGGGTCGGATCGCTCCCTCCGGACCGCCTCCTCCTCCCGGCAAAGCTCCATATAGGCGCGCTTCGCCTCCGCCAACCCCACATACTCCCCAGTGGTAGGGGGCCTGCCCCTCTTCCTCACCACAGGAGGCTCCATCCGACACGAGAGGGAGGCATCCGAGTACCCCTCCTCGTCGTCGGAATCCATCCCGAGGGACCAGCGACCAGCGCTGCCCGCCGCGAGATCCTTCACGTGGCCGACCAGCGGCCTTGAAGAAGTCCCCCCATCCCCAGAGGAGCCAGTAGCTCTAGACGCCGTGGCCTGGCCCTCCACCACGGACGTCCCACGGTTGCCGGATGACGACGCAGCCGGGCCCGCTTGACCACCCGAAACTGCGCCGGTACTGGAGGTTCCGAGGCCTCCTGCACCGTAAGTTTTCTTTCCCTTAGGTCGTAAGTCCATAATTGATATAAAATTCCACCCCCAACGTGCCTGTGTCGTCAACAAAGAGTCCCGTCCAGCACCGCTTCCACCTTCTCACCCCTCAACTCCGGGCCTTACCGGCAAGGGAGGCCCTGCCAGGATCCGAAGATCCCGCCGGCATCGCCCCGGAGCATCACTGAGGCTACCTCAGCTTCCGCGATGCACCCTTTTAGTCGCCTCTTACGACAGGCAGGGTATACCCTGGGTGTATTCTGACCCGCACCCAGACGGGGATAAAAATGAATAATAAATCTCTGACTAGTATTCATTCAGATACAAAGGCCGAGATTCATGATATTCCAATGAACGTACTTATTCGGCCTATTCCTCCAATTAACCTAACCTAACTTAACCTTTTTTTTTTTTTTTTTTTTTTTTTTTTTTTTTTTTTTTTTTTTTTTTTTACGTGGGGAAATCCTCATGGATCCCCCGGGGCTGGGGAACCCCGGGGGTATGCCGGACTCTTACCGGCTAAAACCCCACGGTGACCTAACTCGGCGCTGCTGGGGAGGGCCCGGGAACTCTGGACGAACACGTCCGGTCCCTCCCCGCGCCGGGGCCCCCTATGGTGACTGAGGGGACCCCCTTCCCGTTGGGAGGGTGGTCGACGATACACCCCCCCATCCGGGGTAACGGGCGGCGACCCGGTCACCCGGCCACCGCCCCCGTCCCGGAGGTCGCGTGCAATGGCTGAGGCGATCCCCCAATCGCCCCAGCCGCGCCCCCCGGGCGACCCCCGTGCAAAGACGTGGGGCACGACCCCCACCGGAGTGAGGGTCCTCCCCGCACGGGCGTCGCCGACGCCTCGGGCCAGGCTTGGCCCGGTGCGACTGGGAGCCCCGGGTGCGTCACACCCGATACCGTGGCCCGGCTAGCAGCCGGAACCACGGCCCCTGGGGCCTAAGTGCCACCACCGTGGCACCTGGGTGCGCGGCGGAGGTGGCGAAGTCCCGCTCCCCGAAGGGTTCTTAGGAGCGACCCCCACCAGAAGGTGAGAGTCCCCCTCGTGGAGCGGGGCGGGGCAAACGTACAAGACGCCGACCCCGCAGGCGACGCCGAGCAGGGAGCAGAAGCTCCCTTGAGCGCTCGGCGGCCTCCTTCGCGACCATGACCTCCTCGCAAAAGGAGATCATGGCCTGCCAGACGCTCCCGCTACCGACCATCCGAGACAGGATGGTCGGCAGCGAGAGGTCCGGACCCACCTCCGCCGCTAAGGCCCGACGCGGCACCTCCCAGGCAGGACACTCCATGAGAGTGTGCCGCGCCGAGTCCACCGCGGCGCCACAGTGGTGGCACCGCGGGTCCGCCTCGCGACCGATCCGGCACAGGTACCGACCGAAACACCCGTGGTCGGTCAGCACCTGTGTGGCTCGGAACGTCAGTCGCCCGGAGCTACGGCCCACCCATCTGTCTAAGACGGGCAGGACCGCCCCGACGGTCCAATGGTCCCTGACACGGGATAACTCCTCCTTCCACGATGACAATGTGGACCGCCGGGCCTGGAGCCTCAACTCGTCCCTGTCTACCCCTGGCGGGTTGGAGTCCTGGCGGGCAAGGCGAAGATGCCTATAGACGTAGGCATCCTCAGCCGCCAGGAGCTCCAGAGGTGGTAGACCCGCCAGGGCGGTGGCCGCCTCGTATGACACCGTACGGTACCCCCTGATGACGCGTATTGCGGCGCGTCGCCATTCCCTCCGGAGGAGCGACTTGCTCCCCCGGCTTGCCGATAAGGCATCGGCCCAGATGGGGGCACCGTACAGTGCCACACTCTTCACTACACCACAGTAGAGGCGGCGCACCCGCTCGTCCGGACCGCCAAGGTTGGGCGTGATGCGACTTAAGTGTGTCACTAGGGTACCCAACCTGGCGGCCAGACGGGAGAAGTGCGGGACGAAGCTCCAGGAGCTGTCCAGGTAGACACCAAGATACTTGATGTCGGTGCCCACCTGGACGTCGGACGACCCGATCCTCACCAGGCTATGGGGTGGAGTGCCCCTCCGGCGACCCTCGAAGAAGACGATCTCCGTCTTCTGAGGGGACAACTCCAACCCCATGCCCCGGATCCGCGAGGCGACGGCCGCAACTGCGACCTCCGCCCGGCGGATGGTCCTCCCACGGTCCCTGCCGGTGGCTAACACCATGGTGTCGTCGGCGTAACATGTTAGATGTACGCCGACCGGCAGGGACACCCGCAGAGCCGCGTCGTACCCCAGGTTCCACAAGAGTGGGCCCAAGACGGACCCCTGGGGTACTCCACGGTTTATCTGTCGCCTGACAGACCCATCGCGGCCACCGTAAACGATGGCCCTGTCCCGGAGGTAGTCTCCGACCACCATCCGCAGGTAGAGGGGCACCTCGTGACGTTCGAGGGCCCCGCGGATGGCCGCCCAGGAGAGGGAGTTAAAGGCATTCTTGATGTCTAGAGAGACTGCCAGTGCAACCCCTCCCCCGGACGTGGCCGAGTCCGAGAGGGACTTGACGCGTTGGATAGCGTCGATGGTCGAACGTCCCTCCCGGAAGCCGAACTGGCACTCGGCCAGGTCGGGTCCATCACGGGACAGGTGCTGGACGAGGCGCTTGTGAACAATACGTTCAAATAACTTCCCCACCTCGTCCAGCAACACGATGGGCCTGTAGGCTGAAGGCGACTCTGCGGGCCTGTTGTCCTTGCGTAGGAGGACCATCCGCCCTGTCTTCCACCTTGGTGGAAGGGTCCCCGTCTGCAAACAGGCTGTAAACAGCCTGCGCAGACGGGGCCCGAGGACGCTGAGCGCCAAGACCCAGGCGCGGCCGGGGATGCCGTCGGGGCCGGGGGCGGTGTTACGCGCCCCCATGCGCTTGACAGCCCCGGCCAACTCCTCTTCGGACACCTCCCACTCCTGGGACCATAAGACACGGTCCGGTGGTGGAGCGGGGGCCGACACCTCCCCGTCTGGGAATAGAGTGCCGACCACCCGCTCCAGGAGTGGGGGGTCCATCGTCTCCGTGAGGGGAGGCGCCCATGGACGAAGCTTGTCCATCACGAGACGGTATGGGCGCCCCCATGGGTCCTCACGGAGTGAGTCGAGGAGTCCGTCCCAGGCCTGAGCCTTGGCGCTCCTGATGGCCAGCTGCAGCCGCTTCGTGAGTTCACGATAGTCGGCGTACAGCTGTGCCGTTCTCGCTGCGTCGGAGTTACGCCGACGCCTCGCCCGGGTGTACTGGCGGCGAGCGACTCCGCACTCCTCGCGGAGACGCTGAATCTCAGCGCTCCACCAGTACACCGGGCGGCGGGGCGGATTGGCGCGGACTCGTGGCATCGCCACGTCGCAAACAGCCGACATGGCGTCCGCGAACCAATCCGCCTCCTGTGACACCTCCACTGTCCCAGCCGGAACTTCCGGCCAGGCCACCGCGAGAACGGCCGCCATCAGTGCGTCCTCATCGATGCCCTTCAGGGCCCACCTTCGTGGGTGGTGGGCTGCTGGGCGGGTCGGGGGAGGCGTGGAGACATCCATGCGTATATAGACATGGTCTGACAGTGTCTCCACGTCGTCGACCCTCCACCCCGACACACGGCGCGCGGCCAGGGCATTGGCGAACGATAGGTCAACTATACTTTCGCCCTGGTACCGCACGCACGTGCTGGCCGAGCCGCGGTTCAACAACCGCAGACCCAGGCCAGCCGCCCAGTCCAGCACCGAGTGGCCCCTCTGGTCCGTCCTCGGGGAGTGCCACGCGGATGCGTGAGCATTGAAGTCCCCGAGGACGAGTACTGGACGAGCTGCGTGCGATGAAACAACGTTCTGCAGCTCGTCCAGTAGGAGGTCGAAGCGACCGAGGGACCAACTCGGGGGCGCGTACACGCCCACCACCACACAACCCGCCCAGTCGACCGCCACGAATCCATGGCCGCGCATGACAGGCGCTATTGGCCGGATCCGTGACGGAACCGACTGGGCGATCACCACGGAGTCGTCCAGGTCCCCAACCCAGGACGGGCGTTGGAGAACCCGGTACGGCTCCGCGGCTACGACCAACTCAACCACGCCGCCGCAAAGACCATGAGACATCAAGTCTTGGGCGGCGACGGCGTGGTTGAGGTTGGTCTGGATGATCTGACCGCGGGGAGGCGTGAACGTTATGCCGTGTCCATGGCCTCCCCCCGGCCAGATTCATCCTTGGGAGCGGGTTTAGCAGCCCGCTCCGCCTCCTCTCCAGTGTCCATCACTGCAGCTCCCACGGTGGAGGGTGATGCGGATGCACCACCCCCGCTGGAACCTCCCACGGTGGAGGGTGATGCCGGTGCACCACCCCCGCTGGAACCTCCCACGTTGGAGGGTGATGCAGCCGCACCACCCCCTTGATGGACACTGGAGAGTTGGCTCTTCCTCTTCTTCTCGTCTCCTCCTTTCTTGGCTGGGCGGGCCTTGGGTGGGGAGCAGACCTTGCTCCCCATACGATGGTCGGCGGGCCGCCCGGCTTCCTTGCACAATGTGCAAACCGGGGCGGCCGCCGTACATAGGCCCGCCCGGTGACCGGTTTCGCCGCACCTATAGCAAAGGTGCGACCGGTCAATATCAGCAGTGCACCGCTGCTGGACATGTCCAGTCTGCCAGCAGCGGTAGCACTGGTCAGGGCGGGGCTTAAGTGCCTCCACCCTAGCAAGGGTCCACCCAACCCTTATCCGACCGGCAGCGACCACTTTCTTGGCCGCTGCCAAGGGGCACTGCAGCCACAGGGTGCCAAGCCCAGCACGTGAGGACCGTATCACTCCGGTCCTCACGTCCCCTTGTTGGCAGCCGCCAACTCCGGCAATGGCTTCGGCCACCTCCGCCGGGGTGGCCGAATCGTCGAGGCCAATGACCCGAAGGTCGGCCTTCTTGACTGGTCTGGTCACCGTTACGGCGTCACCAGCCAACGCCTCGCGTAACTTTTCCGCCAAGGCAGACGCCTTGGCCTCCTTATCAGGACCGGCGACCTCTAACATGAGGCCACCGGTCCTGGCTTTCTTGGGTCGGACGCTATCTACCCCGACGTCCGATAATTTCACCCTCTGCCTGGCAGCGGTCATTACGTCCCGATAGGAAGCCTTGCTGCCAGGCTGGAGAGTGAGGACTACCGCAGCTGTACGCGGTAGCCGGCCCAACTTGGGCCTCTCCACTTTCTTCTGGGCTTTTGGTGGTGGTGCAGTAGCCGATTGGGCCTTTTTAGCAGCCCTTTGGGACTTCCTGCCCACCACCTGGGCCCACGATTCCCCGTTGGCGGTGGCACCTGATGATGTTGGTTGTGCCACCGCTTTCTTTTGCGCCTCCTGGCGAGCCGCCTCCAATCTTCTGGTGGCCCCGGACGGGGTCACTTTCTTCTGAGGGGCTTGGGGTTGGACAGGTGTAGTGGCCTTCCCCTTCCCCTTCTTCTTAGCCTTCTTATTCTCCTCCTTCTTCTTTTGGTCCCCGGTGGTCTTCGGTAAGGGACCATCCGGAGAGGGTTCCTCCTTCCTCTTGAGCAGAAGGAGTTCTTTCTTGAACTCCTCCAGTCTTTTATTTACGAGGTCCGCTATTTCTGTCACTAGGGCGGACCCCGTTGCCTCCTTGGGTGCCGGGACACCCATTTCGGGGCACACACTCCCCGAATACCTCAAAGGCGAGGCCGGTGTTGGCCTCGCGCGGCTCGCGATCTCCAAGTCCGCCATTCTTGTCACTGGCGGACTTGGAGATCGCCTCTCCAATGCAGATAATCGCTCCTGCAGGCGTTTATTTTCCGCCTGCAGGGCCTCAAGTTGCACTTTCAGTGCAACCACATCTTCGGTTGCCGCTGGTTCGGCTGGCCGTTGCACCCGTTGCGCCAGCTCCATGGTAACGGCCCTGACGGTGCGGGCTCCCACACGGATATCCCGCTGGATTGTCCCCTTCAAGTTCTTCGATTTAGCCGCAGCTAACTCGATTTTGTCGGCCTCCTCCAGGGCCCACGCTCCAAGATCAGCCAGCGGCTTCATTTTCGCCTGCTGGACAAATATATCCATGTCCGGCACTGGATTGCCGGACTTTCCGGGCGGTGGTATACTCCCAGTACCAGCCCGTATTTCTTCTTCCAGCTCTAGGAGCTCTATCTCCTTTTGGGCTTCTACATAGGCCCTCTTGGCCTCTGCGAGCCCAACGTATTCCCCTGTTGTTGGGGGCCGTCCTCTCTTCTTTGACTTGGGACACGCCCGTTCCCTCAGGACGGAAGCGGTGGATCGCACCGATCCTACGGACGTATCCGAATCATAGGAGGCGTCACATGACTCCTCCTGAGCGCCTCTTTCAAGTGCTCGGCCTCTCAAGTGAAGCCTCTCCAACACTACTACCTCCTGCGAGGCAGTGAGCACTTTATCCGAAACGATGCTCGGTTTCGGACCGCCGACCTTTCGGACCCCACTGGTCCCCGCCTTCTCTTCCTCACAAACCCCCCCAATCCCCGGTTTTTTAAAAGCTGAACAATTTTCCATAATGTTCCCACGAGAAGGGTCGGAAGGAAAGTCGCCCCTGGCAGAGCCGCCATGCCAGGGGAAGGCAGATACACCCGGGGGGCGCCAGTATCCCCGGGGTTGGTCGCTCGAGACCGGTGCACCCACCGGCCACGCCCAGCCGCGAGGACTGGACGTGCCCCCTCGCCGCGTACCGCAGCTTGAGGCTAGGGACTTTTTATAGAGGTTTATCCCCTCGCGGGCCGGCCAATGAAGGCAAGCCCCCCGCTCCGGCGAAACATGACCACCGGTTTACGGTATTACGACAGGGGTCACACCACCCCTGCCGAGCTATGGGATCCCGGGGACGCAACTCCCCGTATCACGACCAGAACTGGCCGTGACCCCTGGGATGGAGGCCCGCATCCACCGTTTTCACCCCTCCGCTCCGAGCCTTACCGGCAAGGGAGGCCCCGCCAGGATCCGAAGATCCCACCGGCATCGCCTCGGAGCATCACGGAGGCTACTTGGTATCAACGGAACCCCCGAAAGCCAGAGCCCCGTTAGTCACCGGATGACTCCGGTGTCCAGGTTCCACCACGAGGAGGTGGGGATGGCACATGTTGTTGCGGCTGCAACAACTTCTAGAACCCAACCTAACCTAACCTAACCTTTTTTTTTTTTTTTTTTTTTTTTTTACGTGGGGAAATCCATCATGGATACCCCGGAGCTGGGGAAGCTCCGGGGTTATGCCGGACTCTTACCGGCTAAAACCCCACGGTGGCCCTCCCTGCACTACCGGGGAGAGTCTGGGATCTCTTGCGAACAACAACCAGACCCTCCCCGTGCAAGGGCGCCAGAAGGGCGCCCGCTTCCCAAAAGTTGGAGGGCTGAGCCTCCCCTACCCAGCTAAAGACGGCGATGTCGGGGCCACGCCGACATCGCCGACCATCCCGGGCCGCGTGCAATGCATCGGCGAACCCCCATTCGCCGATGCTGCAGCCCCGGCGACCGCCTCGCCTTGAAGTACTCGAGTGGAGCGGTGCTCAAACACTCGGCGAGACGGCCGCCCTCCACCACCACAGCTCGGGCCCCGGGTGCGCTACTACCCGTACCGCGGCAACAGGTGGTCGGTTGCCGCGGCCCCTGGGGGATGATGTCTCCCGGGAAAGGGAGACATATCGGGGCAGGTCTACTCCTTCGAAGAAGGAGCAGCCCCACCCCGATCAGGCGCAACCGCCTGCCCCTTGGGCACCGTAGTGCCGGCCCTCGAGGGCCCCCCACGCCCGCCCTTACGGACGGGCGGCTTACAGGCCGAGCTGCCCAAGCGGTGCCCGGACGGCAGACCCAAGTCCGCGCAAAGCGGACAATTGGGCGCCACCGCCGGACACCCGGCCGCCTTGTGGCCTGCAGCGCCACACCGATAGCACAGAGTGCTACGGTCCTCGTCGGCAGTGCACCGCGCCCGCACGTGACCGTGCTGGAGGCAGCGGTAGCACTGCAACGGCCGGGGCTTGAGCAGCTCGACCCGAGCTGTCGCCCACCCCACCCGTATCCTGTCCCCTTTTGCGAAGAGCTTCTTCGCGCCCGCAAGTGGGCATCGCGCCCACACGGTGCCCAATGGGCCGGATCGCCGGATGGTTCCGACCACTATCCGGTCCATGGGGCACCCGCCCTCCCTCGACAAGGCCGCCTTCACCTCTATGGCGCGGACCGAGTCCTCAAGGCCGACCACCCTCAGCTCAACGAGCTTCATTGGGCGGCCGACCTTGAGGCCCCTGGGCTCCAAGACCTCGGTGAGGCGATAGGCCAGTTGGTCGGCCTTTTCCGCCCTCCCTTCTCCCTCAACCTCCAGGATGAGGGCCCCCGTCTTCGCCCGCTTGGGCCTCACCGCCTCAATGCCCACTTCGTCAAGGGCGAAGGCGTTTCTCGCCACCAACATAGCGTTGGTGAGCGTCTGGGTGCACCCAGGCGGGACGGTAATAGTTACCGCCTCCGACCTGGGAAGCCTGCCCAGACGCACACCAACTTTCTTCTTCTCGGGGCCGGAGCCGGCCTTCGCGGCCGACTTCTTCCCCTTAGTCTTCCTCTTTTTCGAGGAGGAAGAGGGTGGGACCGGGGCAGAAGTGGGAGTCTTACGACCCACCACCTCCGCCCAGGAGCCCCCGCCCCCGGACTGAGCCCGCTCAGCAGACCCAGCCGAGGGAGGGACAGCAGTCACCACCCCCTTCCCCCTCTTAGCCCGTCCCTTTTTCCCGGCTTTCGCCGGGCGAGAGGTGGCCGACGGTGGTTGGTCGGGCTGGGCGGCACGGGGAGTACCCGCGCCGTCCCCCCTAACCTCCCCCAACGAACCACCCCCCAACACCAAACCGGAGGCGGGACCCGCCGCTCCCAGGGTGAGGTTCAACTCACCCCTGAGAGCGGCGAATCTCGCCTCCATCATCTCTCCCACCCGGGAGATAATCTCCTCCACGTCCACACCGCCAGCGGCTGGACCCGTACCCGGGGAGGACCTGCCTCCCCGTGCCCCCGTTATAGGGGGAGATGTTCCCCTGGGAGGCACCACCTCCATTCGGGAGTCTTGAGTTGCAGACTCAAGCTGCCGCCTGAGTCTACCCACCTCCCGCTTGAGGTCCTCAAGTTCGGAGGAGAGCCGTTCGTTGGCCTCCTCCAACTCCTGAACCCTCCCATCCCGATGGGTTCTTTGTATCGCCTCGAGGCCAGCCAACCGAAGGGCCTGGGCACTCTCCCTGAGGCGGTGCACGAACCTCCCACTCAAGTTCTTGGAGGAACCGGCCACACGCTCGACCTCCTTAGCGTGCTCCATGATGAGAGCACCGAGGTCGGGCGTCGGCCGGCTCCTCATTTCCTCCCTCACCTCCCTCTCATTGGGGAGAGGCTTAGCAGCCTTACTAGGAGGCGGAGGGGTCCGGGAGGGATCGGATCGCTCCAACTCCCTCCGGACCGCCTCCTCCTCCCGGCAAAGCTCCATGTAGGCTCGCTTAGCCTCCGCCAGCCCGACATACTCCCCGGTTGTTGGGGGCCTGCCCCTCTTCCGTACTACACCGGATGGAGGCTCCAACTGGCACGAGAAAGAGGTGTCTGACAACCCCTCCTCGTCGTCAGAGTCCATCCCCAGCGACCAGCGACCAGCGCTGCCCGCCGCTAAATCTTTAACGAGGCCGGCCAGCGGCCTCGCAAAACTCCCCCCAGCCCCAGAGGAACCAGTAGCCTTAGACGCCGTGGCCTGGCCCTCCACCACGGACGTCCCACGGTTGCCAGATGACGACGCAGCCGGGCCCGCTTGACCACCCGAAACTGCGCCGGTACTGGAGGTTCCGAGGCCTCCTGCACCGTAAGTTTTCTTTCCCTTGGGTCGTAAGTCCATAATTGTTTTAAATAAATCCACCCCTAACGTGCCCGTGTCGTCAACAAAAGTCCCGTCCAGCACCGCTTCCACCTTCTCACCCCTCAACTCCGGGCCTTACCGGCAAGGGAGGCCCTGCCAGGATCCGAAGATCCCGCCGGCATCGCCCCGGAGCATCACTGAGGCTACCTCAGCTTCCGCGATGCACCCTTTTAGTCGCCTCTTACGACAGGCAGGGTATACCCTGGGTGTATTCTGACCCGCACCCAGACGGGGAAACCTAACCTAACCTAACCTTTTTTTTTTTTTTTTTTTTACGTGGGGAAATCCATCATGGATACCCCGGAGCTGGGGAAGCTCCGGGGTTATGCCGGACTCTTACCGGCTAAAACCCCACGGTGGCCATCCCTGCACTACCGGGGAGGGTCTGGGATCTCTTGCGAACAACAACCAGACCCTCCCCGTGCAAGGGCGCCAGAAGGGCGCCCGCTTCCCAAAAGTTGGAGGGCTGAGCCTCCCCTACCCAGCTAAAGACGGCGATGTCGGGGCCACGCCGACATCGCCGACCATCCCGGGCCGCGTGCAATGCATCGGCGAACCCCCATTCGCCGATGCTGCAGCCCTGACGACCGCCTCGCCTGGAAGTACTCGAGTGGAGCGGTGCTCAAACACTCGGCGAGACGGCCGCCCTCCACCACCACAGCTCGGGCCCCGGGTGCGCTACTACCCGTACCGCGGCCACAGATGGTCGGTTGCCGCGGCCCCTGGGGGATGATGTCTCCCGGGAAAGGGAGACATATCGGGGTGAGTCTACTCCTTCGGAGAAGGAGCAGCCCCACCCCGATCAGGCGCGACCGCCTGCCCCTTGGGCACCGTAGTGCCGGCCCTCGAGGGCCCCCCACGCCCGCCCTTGCGGACGGGCGGCTTACAGGCCGAGCTTCCCAAGCGGTGCCCGGACGGCAGACCCAAGTCCGCGCAGAGCGGACAATTGGGAGCCGCCGCCGGACACCCGGCCGCCTTGTGGCCTGCAGCGCCACACCGATAGCACAAAGTGCTACGGTCCTCGTCGGCAGTGCACCGCGCCCGCACGTGACCGTGCTGAAGGCAGCGGTAACACTGCAACGGCCGGGGCTTGAGCAGCTCGACCCGAGCTATACCCCACCCCACCCGTATACGATCCCCTTTGGCGAAAATTTTCTTCGCCGCCGCGAGTGGGCATCTCGCCCACACGGTGCCCAATGGGCCCGATCGCTGGATGTTGCCAACCGCGATCGGGTCCATTGGGCAACCACCCTCCCTCGAAAGAGCCGCCTTGACCTCTATGGCCCGGACGGAGTCCTCAAGGCCGACCACCCTCAGCTCAACGAGCTTCATTGGGCGGCCGACCTTGAGGCCCCTCGGCTCCAATACCTCTGTAAGGCGAATGGCGAGATTGTCCGCCTTTTCCGCCCTCCCCTCACCGTCCACCTCAAGAATGAGGGCACCGGTCTTGGCCCGCTTGGGCCTCACCGCCTCAATGCCCAGCTCATCAAGAGCGAAGGCGTTTCTAGCCACCAACATTGCGTTGGTGAGCGTCTGGGAGCACCCAGGCGGGACGGTGATGGTCACCGCCTCCGACCTGGGAAGCCTACCCAGACGCACACCAACGTTTTTCTTCGCGGGGCCGGAGTCGGCCTTCCCGGCCGACTTCTTCCCCTTCTTCTTCTTCCCCTTATTCTCCTTCGAGGAGGAAGAGGGTGGGACCTGGGCAGAAGTGGGAGCCTTGCGGCCCACCACCTCCGCCCAGGAGTCCCCACCCCCGGACTGAGTCTGCACAGCAGACCCAGCCGGAGGAGGGACATTAGTCACCCCCCTCTTCCCCCTCTTGCCCCTTCCCTTTTTCCCGGCTTTCGCCGGGCGAGGGGTGGCCGACGGTGGTTGGTCGGGCTGGGCAGCACGGGGAGTACCCGCGCCGTCCCCCCTAACCTCCCCCAACGAACCACCCCCCAACACCAATCCGGAGGCGGGACCCGCCGCTCCCAGGGTGAGGTTCAACTCCCCCCTGAGGGCGGCGAATCTCGCCTCCATAATCTCTCCCACTCGGGAGATAATCATCTCCACGTCCACGCCGCCAGCGGCGGGACCCGTACTCGGGGAGGACCTGCCTCCCCGTGCCCCCATGATAGGAGGTGTTGTCCCCCTGGGAGGCTCTATCTCCATTCGGGATTCCTCCCGAGAGGAAGACTCTAGTTGTCTCCTGAGCCTTCCAACCTCCCTCTTCAGATCTTCGAGCTCGGAGGAAAGCCTGTCGTTGGCCTCCTCGAGCTCTTTAACCCTACCGTCCCTTTCAGTGCGCTGGATCGCCTCCAATCCAGCTATTCTGAGTGCCTGCGCGCTCTCCCGGAGGCGGCGCACGAATCTCCCGCTTAAGTTTTTTGAGGAGCCGGCCACACGCTCGACCTCCTTAGAGTGCTCCAATATTAGAGCACCGAGGTCGGGCGTCGGCCGGTGCCTCATCTCCTCCCTCACCTCCCTCTCATTAGGGAGCGGCTTAGCGCTTTTGCTGGGTGGCGGAGGGGTCCGGGAGGGATCGGATCGCTCCAACTCCCTCCGGACCGCCTCCTCCTCCCGGCACAGCTCCATATAGGCGCGCTTCGCCTCAGCCAGCCCCACATATTCCCCAGTAGTAGGGGGCCTGCCCCTCTTTCTCACTACACCGGATGGAGGCTCCAACTGACACGAGAAAGAGGTGTCGGACAACCCCTCCTCGTCGTCAGAGTCCATCCCCAGCGACCAGCGACCAGCGCTGCCCGCCGCCAAATCTTTTACGAGACCGGCCAGCGGCCTCGCAAAAGTCCCCCCAGCCCCAGAGGCACCAGTAGCCTTAAACGCCGTGGCCTGGTCCTCCACCACGGACGTCCCACGGTTGCCAGATGACGACGCAGCCGGGCCCGCTTGACCACCCGAGACTGCGCCGGTACTGGAGGTTCCGAGGCCTCCTGCACCGTAAGATTTCTTCCCTTTCTGTTGTACACTCATGATTGTAATAAGAAAAACCACCCCCAACGTGCCCGAGTCGTCAACAAAGAGTCCCGCCCCGCACCGCTTCCACCTTCTCACCTCTCCACTCCGGGCCTTACCGGCAAGGGAGGCCCTGCCAGGATCCGAAGATCCCGCCGGCATCGCCCCGGAGCATCACTGAGGCTACCTCAGCTTCCGCGATGCACCCTTTTAGTCGCCTCTTACGACAGGCAGGGTATACCCTGGGTGTATTCTGACCCGCACCCAGACGGGGGAACCTTTTTTTTTTTTTTTTTTTTTTACGTGGGGAAATCCTCATGGATCCCCCGGGGCTGGGGAACCCCGGGGGTATGAACCTTTTTTTTTTTTTTTTTTTTTTTTACGTGGGGAAATCCATCATGGATACCCCGGAGCTGGGGAAGCTCCGGGGTTATGCCGGACTCTTACCGGCTAAAACCCCACGGTGGCCATCCCTGCACTACCGGGGAGGGTCTGGGATCTCTTGCGAACAACAACCAGACCCTCCCCGTGCAAGGGCGCCAGAAGGGCGCCCGCTTCCCAAAAGTTGGAGGGCTGAGCCTCCCCTACCCAGCTAAAGACGGCGATGTCGGGGCCACGCCGACATCGCCGACCATCCCGGGCCGCGTGCAATGCATCGGCGAACCCCCATTCGCCGATGCTGCAGCCCCGACGACCGCCTCGCCTTGAAGTACTCGAGTGGAGCGGAGCTCAAACACTCGGCGAGACGGCCGCCCTCCACCACCGTAGCTCGGGCCCCGGGTGCGCTACTACCCGTACCGCGGCAACAGGTGTTCGGTTGCCGCGGCCCCTGGGGGATGATGTCTCCCGGGAAAGGGAGACATATCGGGGCAGGTCTACTCCTTCGGAGAAGGAGCAGCCCCACCCCGATCAGGCGCAACCGCCTGCCCCTTGGGCACCGAAGTGCCGGCCCTCGAGGGCCCCCCACGCCCGCCCTTTCGGACGGGCGGCTTACAGGCCGAGCCGCCCAAGCGGTGCCCGGACGGCAGACCCAAGTCCGCGCAAAGCGGACAATTGGGTGCCACCGCCGGACACCCGGCCGCCTTGTGGCCTGCAGCGCCACACCGATAGCACAAAGTGCTACGGTCCTCGTCGGCAGTGCACCGCGCCCGCACGTGACCGTGCTGGAGGCAGCGGTAGCACTGCAACGGCCGGGGCTTGAGCAGCTCGACCCGAGCTATACCCCACCCCACCCGTATACGGTCCCCTTTGGCGAAGATTTTCTTCGCCGCCGCGAGTGGACATCTCGCCCACACGGTGCCCAATGGGCCCGATCGCTGGATGTTGCCAACCGCGATCGGGTCCATTGGGCACCCACCCTCCCTCGAAAGAGCCGCCTTGACCTCTATGGCCCGGACGGAGTCCTCAAGCCCGACCACCCTCAGCTCAACGAGCTTCATCGGGCGGCCGACCTTGAGGCCCTTCGGCTCCAACACCTCCGTGAGTCGATAGGCTAGCTGGTCAGCCTTTTCCTCCCTCCTCTCGCCCTCTATCTCCAGGATGAGAGCCCCGGTCTTGGCCCTCTTGGGCCTGACCGCCTCAATGCCCAGCTCATCGAGAGCAAAGGCGTTACGCGCCGCCAACATCGCGTTTGTCAGCGTCTGGGTGCACCCAGGCGGGACGGTGATGGTCACCGCCTCCGACCTGGGAAGCCTACCCAGACGCACACCCCCCTTCTTCTTTTCGGGGCCGGAGCCGGCCTTCGCGGCCGACTTCTTCCCCTTACCCTTCCTCTTCTTCGAGGAGGAAGAGGGAGGGACCGGGGCAGAAGTGGGAGCCTTGCGGCCCACCACCTCCGCCCAGGAGTCCCCATCCCCGGACTGAGCCTGCACAGCAGACCCAGCCGAGGGAGGGACACTGGTCACCCCCCTATTCCCCCTCTTACCCCGTCCCTTTTTCCCGGCTTTCGCCGGGCGAGAGGTGGCCGACGGTGGTTGGTCGGGCTGGGCGGCACGGGGAGTACCCGCACCGTCCCCCCTAACCTCCCCCAACGAACCACCCCCCAACACCAATCCGGAGGCGGGACCCGCCGCTCCCAGGGTGAGGTTCAACTCCCCCCTGAGGGCGGCGAATCTCGCCTCCATCATCTCTCCCACTCGGGAGATAATCATCTCCACGTCCACGCCGCCAGCGGCTGGACCCGTACTCGGGGAGGACCTGCCTCCCCGCGCCCCCGTGATAGGAGGAGTTGTCCCCCTGGAAGGCTCGACCTCCATTCCGGATGGCTCCCGAGTGGCAGACTCCAGCAGACGCTTGAGCCTTCCAACCTCCCTCTTGAGATCCTCGAGCTCGGAGGAGAGCCTGTCATTCGCTTCCTCGAGCTCTATTACCCGCCCGTCCCTTTCAGTGCGCTGGATCGCCTCCAATCCAGCTATTCTGAGTGCCTGCGCACTCTCCCGGAGGCGGCGCACGAATCTCCCGCTTAAGTTCTTTGAGGAGCCGGCCACACGCTCGACCTCCCTCGAGTGCTCCAATATTAGAGCACCGAGGTCGGGCGTCGGCCGGTGCCTCATCTCCTCCCTCACCTCCCTCTCATTGGGGAGCGGCTTAGCGCTTTTGCTGGGTGGCGGAGGGGTCCGGGAGGGATCGGATCGCTCCAACTCCCTCCGGACCGCCTCCTCCTCCCGGCACAGCTCCATGTAGGCGCGCTTCGCCTCAGCCAGCCCCACATATTCCCCAGTAGTAGGGGGCCTGCCCCTCTTCCTCACAACAGGGGCCTCCGAACGACACGAGAAAGAGGCGTCAGAAAACCCCTCCTCGTCGTCGGAGTCCATTCCTCCCAACGACCAGCGACCAGCGCTGTTTGCCGCTAAATCTTTGACGTGGCCGACCAGCGGCCTCGCGAAAGTTCCCCCCTCCCCCGAGGCGCCAGTAGCTCTAGACGCCGTGGCCTGGCCCTCCACCACGGACGTCCCACGGTTGCCAGATGACGACGCAGCCGGGCCCGCTTGACCACCCGAAACTGCGCCGGTACTGGAGGTTCCGAGGCCTCCTGCACCGTAAGTTTTCCTCCCTTTGTTGTGTAAATCCATAATTGTTCAAATAAAAAACCACCCCTAACGTGCCGAAGTCGTCAACAAAGTCCCGCCCCGCACCGCTTCCACCTTCTCACCCCTCAACTCCGGGCCTTACCGGCAAGGGAGGCCCTGCCAGGATCCGAAGATCCCGCCGGCATCGCCCCGGAGCATCACTGAGGCTACCTCAGCTTCCGCGATGCACCCTTTTAGTCGCCTCTTACGACAGGCAGGGTATACCCTGGGTGTATTCTGACCCGCACCCAGACGGGGACGGGGGTATGAACCTTTTTTTTTTTTTTTTTTTTTACGTGGGGAAATCCATCATGGATACCCCGGAGCTGGGGAAGCTCCGGGGTTATGCCGGACTCCTACCGGCTAAAACCCCACGGTGGCCATCCCTGCACTACCGGGGAGAGTCTGGGATCTCTTGCGAACAACAACCAGACCCTCCCCGTGCAAGGGCGCCAGAAGGGCGCCCGCTTCCCAAAAGTTGGAGGGCTGAGCCTCCCCTACCCAGCTAAAGACGGCGATGTCGGGGCCACGCCGACATCGCCGACCATCCCGGGCCGCGTGCAATGCATCGGCGAACCCCCATTCGCCGATGCTGCAGCCTCGGCGACCGCCTCGCCTTGAAGTACTCGAGTGGAGCGGTGCTCAAACACTCGGCGAGACGGCCGCCCTCCTCCACCGTAGCTCGGGCCCCGGGTGCGCTACTACCCGTACCGCGGCAACAGATGGTCGGTTGCCGCGGCCCCTGGGGGATGATGTCTCCCGGGAAAGGGAGACATATCGGGGCAGGACTACTCCTTCGGAGAAGGAGCAGCCCCACCCCGATCAGGCGCAACCGCCTGCCCCTTGGGCACCGCAGTGCCGGCCCTCGAGGGCCCCCCACGCCCGCCCTTTCGGACGGGCGGCTTACAGGCCGAGCTGCCCAAGCGGTGCCCGGACGGCAGACCCAAGTCCGCGCAAAGCGGACAATTGGGCGCCGCCGCCGGACACCCGGCCGCCTTGTGGCCTGCAGCGCCACACCGGTAGCACAAAGTGCTACGGTCCTCGTCGGCAGTGCACCGCGCCCGCACGTGACCGTGCTGGAGGCAGCGGTAGCACTGCAACGGCCGGGGCTTGAGCAGCTCGACCCGAGCTATACCCCACCCCACCCGTATTCTATCCCCTTTGGCGAAGATTTTCTTCGCCGCCGCGAGTGGACATCGCGCCCACACGGTGCCCAATGGGCCCGATCGCTGGATGTTGCCAACCGCGATCGGGTCCATGGGGCACCCGCCCTCCCTCGATAAGGCCGCCTTCACCTCGATGGCGCGGACCGAGTCCTCAAGGCCGACCACCCTCAGCTCAACGAGCTTCATCGGGCGGCCGACCTTGAGGCCCCTCGGCTCCAATACCTCTGTAAGGCGAATGGCGAGATTGTCCGCCTTTTCCGCCCTCCCCTCACCGTCCACCTCAAGAATGAGGGCACCGGTCTTGGCCCGCTTGGGCCTCACCGCCTCAATGCCCAGCTCATCAAGAGCGAAGGCGTTTCTAGCCACCAACATAGCGTTGGTGAGCGTCTGGGTGCACCCAGGCGGGACGGTGATAGACACCGCCTCCGACTTGGGTAGCCTGCCCAGACGCACACCAACATTTTTCTTCGCGGGGCCGGAGCCGGCCTTCGCGGCCGACTTCTTCCCCTTACTTTTCCTCTTTTTCGAGGAGGACGAGGGCGGGACCGGGGCAGAAGTGGGAGTCTTACGACCCACCACCTCCGCCCAGGAGTCCCCACCCCCGGACTGGGACCGCACAGCGGACCCAGCCGAGGGAGGGACCTCGGTAACCACCCCTTTCCCCCTCTTACCCCGTCCCTTTTTCCCGGCTTTCGCCGGGCGAGGGGTGGCCGACGGTGGTTGGTCGGGCTGGGCAGCGACGGGAGTACCCGCGCCGTCCCCCCTAACCTCCCCCAACGAACCACCCACCAACACCAAACCGGAGGCGGGACCCGCCGCTCCCAGGGTGAGGTTCAACTCACCCCTGAGAGCGGCGAATCTCGCCTCCATCATCTCTCCCACTCGGGAGATAATCATCTCCACGTCCACACCGCCAGCGGCTGGACCCGTACTCGGGGAGGACCTGCCTCCCCGTGCCCCCGTAGTAGGAGGAGATGTCCCCCTGGGAGGTTCCACCTCCATTCGGGAGTCTTGAGTAGCAGACTCAAGCTGCCGCCTGAGCCGACCTACCTCCCGCTTGAGGTCCTCAAGTTCGGAGGAGAGACGTTCGTTCGCCTCCTCCAACTCCTGAACCCTCCCATCCCGATGAGTTCTTTGTATCGCCTCGAGGCCAGCCAACCGAAGGGCCTGGGCACTTTCCCGAAGGCGATGAACGAACCTCCCACTTAGATTTTTAGAGGAGCCGGCCACACGCTCGACCTCCTTGGCGTGCTCCAAGATGAGAGCACCGAGGTCGGGCGTCGGCCGGTTCCTCATTTCCTCCCTCACCTCCCGTTCGTTCGGGAGAGGCTTAGCTGCCTTACTAGGAGGCGGAGGGGTGCGGGAGGGGTCGGATCTCTCCAACTCCCTCCGGACCGCCTCCTCCTCCCGGCAAAGCTCCATATAGGCGCGCTTCGCCTCCGCCAGCCCAACATACTCTCCCGTCGTAGGGGGCCTGCCCCTCTTCCGTACTACACCGGACGTCGGCTCTAGCTGACACGAGAAGGAGTTGTCCGACAACCCTTCCTCGTCGTCCGAGTCCATCCCAAGCGACCAGCGACCAGCGCTGCCCGCCGCTAAATCTCTCACGAGACCGGCCAGCGGCCTCGCAGAAGTCCCCCCAGCCCCAGAGGAACCAGTAGCCTTAGACGCCGTGGCCTGGCCCTCCACCACGGACGTCCCACGGTTGCCAGATGACGACGCAGCCGGGCCCGCTTGACCACCCGAAACTGCGCCGGTACTGGAGGTTCCGAGGCCTCCTGCACCGTAAGATCTCTTCCCTTTGTTGCGTGTATCCATGATTGATATATGTATTCCACCCCCAACGTGCCCGAGTCGTTACCGAAAAAGCCCGTCCCGCACCGCTTCCACCTTCTCACCTCTCAACTCCGGGCCTTACCGGCAAGGGAGGCCCTGCCAGGATCCGAAGATCCCGCCGGCATCGCCCCGGAGCATCACTGAGGCTACCTCAGCTTCCGCGATGCACCCTTTTAGTCGCCTCTTACGACAGGCAGGGTATACCCTGGGTGTATTCTGACCCGCACCCAGACGGGGAAACCTAACCTTTTTTTTTTTTTTTTTTACGTGGGGAAATCCTCATGGATCCCCCGGGGCTGGGGAACCCCGGGGGTATGCCGGACTCTTACCGGCTAAAACCCCACGGTGACCTACCTCGGCGCTGCTGGGGAGGGCCCGGGAACTCTGGACGAACACGTCCGGTCCCTCCCCGCGCCGGGGTCCCCTATGGTGACTGAGGGGACCCCCTTCCCGTCGGGAGGGTGGTCGACGATACACCCTCCCATCCGGGGTAACGGGCGGTGACCCGGTCACCCGGCCACCGCCCCCGTCCCGGAGGGCGCGTGCAATGGCTGAGGCGATCCCCCAATCGCCCCAGCCGCGCCCCCGGGCGACCCCCGTGCAAAGACGTGGGGCACGACCCCCACCGGAGTGAGGGTCCTCCCCGCACGGGCGTCGCCGACGCCTCGGGCCAGGCTTGGCCCGGTGCGACTGGGAGCCCCGGGTGCGTCACACCCGATACCGTGGCCCGGCTAACAGCCGGAACCACGGCCCCTGGGGCCTAGGTGCCACCACCGTGACACGCTGGGTGCGCGGCGGAGGTGGCGAAGTCCCGCTCCCCGAAGGGTTCTTAGGAGCGACTCCCACCCGAAGGTGAGAGTCCCCCCCGTGGAGCGGGGCGGGGCAAACGTGCAAGACGCCGACCCCGCAGGCGACGCCGAGCAGGGAGCAGAAGCTCCCTTGAGCGCTCGGCGGCCTCCTTCGCGACCATGACCCCCTCGCAAAAGGAGATCATGGCCTGCCAGACGCTCCCGCTACCGACCATCCGAGACAGGATGGCCGGCAGCGAGAGGTCCGGACCCACCTCCGCCGCTAAGTCCCGACGCGGCACCTCCCAGGCAGGACACTCCATGAGAGTGTGCCGCGCCGAGTCCACCGCGGCGCCACAGTGGTGGCACCGCGGGTCCGCCTCGCGACCGATCCGGCACAGGTACCGACCGAAGCAGCCATGCTCGGTCAGCACCTGTGTGGCTCGGAACGTTAGTCGCCCGGAGCTACGGCCCACCCATCTGTCTAAGACGGGCAGGACCGCCCCGACGGTCCAATGGTCCCTGACACGGGATAACTCCTCCTTCCACGATGACATTGTGGACCGCCGGGCCTGGAGCCTCAACTCGTCCCTGTCTTCCCCTGGCGGGTTGGAGTCCTGGCGGGCAAGGCGAAGATGCCTATAGACGTAGGCATCCTCAGCCGCCAGGAGCTCCAGAGGTGGTAGACCCGCCAGGGTGGTGGCCGCCTCGTATGACACCGTACGGTACCCCCGAATGACGCGAATAGCAGCGCGTCGCCATTCCCGCCGGAGGAGCGACTTGCTTCCCCGGCTGGCCGCTAAGGCGTCGGCCCAGATGGGGGCACCGTACAGTGCCACACTCTTGATGACCCCACAATAGAGGCGGCGCACCCGCCCGTCCGGACCACCAAGGTTGGGCATAATGCGACTCAGATGAGTCACGAGGCTACCCAACCTGGTGGCCAGACGAGCGAAATGCGGGACGAAGCTCCAGGAGCTGTCCAGGTAGACACCAAGATACTTGATGTCGGTGCCCACCTGGACGTCGGACGACCCGATCCTCACCAGGCTATGGGGTGGAGCGCCCCTCCGGCGACCCTCAAACAAGACGATCTCCGTCTTCTGAGGGGACAACTCCAACCCCATGCCCCGGATCCGCGAGGCGACGGCCGCAACTGCGACCTCTGCCCGGCGGATGGTCCTCCCACGGTCCCCGCCGGTGGCCAACACCATTGTGTCATCAGCGTAACACGTTAAGTGTACGCCGACCGGCAGGGACACCCGCAGAGCCGCGTCGTACCCCAGGTTCCATAACAATGGGCCCAAGACGGACCCCTGGGGTACTCCACGGTTTATCTGCCGCCTGACAGACCCATCGCGGCCACCGTAAACGATGGCCCTGTCCCGGAGGTAGTCTCCGACCACCATCCGCAGGTAGAGGGGCACCTCGTGACTTTCGAGGGCCCCGCGGATGGCCGCCCAGGAGAGGGAGTTGAAGGCATTCTTGATGTCTAGGGAGACAGCCAGAGCAACCCCTCCCCCGGACGTGGCCGAGTCCGAGAGGGACTTGACGCGCTGGATCGCGTCGATGGTCGATCGTCCCTCCCGGAAGCCGAACTGGCACTCGGCCAGGTCGGGTCCATCACGGGACAGGTGCTGGACGAGGCGCTTGTGAACGATACGTTCAAATAGCTTCCCCACCTCGTCCAGCAACACGATGGGCCTGTAGGCAGAAGGCGACTCTGCGGGCCTGTTGTCCTTGCGAAGGAGGACCATCCGCCCGGTCTTCCACCGTGGTGGAAGAGTCCCCGTCTGCAAACAGGCTGTAAACAGCCTGCGCAGACGGGGCCCGAGGACGCTGAGCGCCAAGACCCAGGCGCGGCCGGGGATGCCGTCGGGGCCGGGGGCGGTGTTACGCGCCCCCATGCGTTTGACAGCCCCGGCCAACTCCTCTTCGGACACCTCCCACTCCTGGGACCATAAGACATGGTCCAATGGTGGCGGAGCGGGGGCCGACACCTCCCCGTCCGGGAATAGTGTGCCGACCACCCGCTCCAGGAGTGGGGGGTCCATCGTCTCCGTGAGGGGAGGCGCCCATGGACGAAGTTTGTCCATAACTAGACGGTATGGGCGCCCCCATGGGTCCTCACGGAGTGAGTCGAGGAGTCCGTCCCAGGCCTGAGCCTTGGCGCTCCTGATGGCCAGCTGCAGCCGCTTCGTGAGGTCACGATAGTCGGCATACAGCTGTGCCGTTCTCGCTGCGTCGGAGTTTCGCCGACGCCTCGCCCTGGTGTACTGGCGGCGTGCGACTCCGCACTCTTCGCGGAGACGCTGAATCTCAGCGCTCCACCAGTACACCGGGCGGCGAGGCGGATTGGCGCGGACACGTGGCATCGCCATGTCGCAGACTGCCGACATGGCGTCCGCGAACCAATCCGCCTCCTCCGAGACCGCCACTGGCCCAGCCGGAACTTCCGGCCAGGCCACTGCGAGAACGGCCGCCATCAGTGCGTCCTCATCCATGCCCTTCAGGGCCCACTTCCGTGGGTGGTGGGCTGCTGGGCGGGTCGGGGGAGGCGTGGAGACATCCATGCGGATGTAGACATGGTCCGACAGTGTCTCCACGTCGTCGACCCTCCACCCCGACACACGGCGCGCGGCCAGGGCATTGGCGAAAGACAAGTCCACGATGCTTTCGCCCTGGTACCGCACGCACGTGCTGGCCGAGCCCCGGTTCAGCAACCGGAGACCCAGGCCAGCCGCCCAGTCCAGCACCGAGTGGCCCCTCTGGTCCGTCCTCGGGGAGTGCCACGCGGATGCGTGAGCATTGAAGTCCCCGAGGACGAGTACTGGACGAGCTGCGTGCGATGAAACAACGTTCTGCAGCTCGTCCAGTAGGAGGTCGAAGCGACCGAGGGACCAACTCGGGGGCGCGTAGACGCCCACCACCACACAACCCGCCCAGTCGACCGCCACGAATCCATGGCCGCGCATGAGTGGCGCTATTGGCCGGATCCGTGACGGAACCGACTGGGCGATCACCACGGAGTCGTCCAAGTCTCCAACCCAGGACGGGCGTTGGAGAACCCGGTACGGCTCCGCGGCTACGACCAACTCAACCACGCCGCCGCAAAGACTATGAGACACCAAGTCTTGAGCGGCGACGGCGTGGTTGAGGTTGGTCTGGATGATCTGACCGCGGGGAGGCATGAACTTTAGGCCGTGTCCATGGCCTCCCCCCGGCCAGAATCATCCTTTGGAGCGGTTTTAGCAGACCGCTCCACCTCCTCTCCAGTGTCCATCACTCCTACTCCCACGGTGGAGGGTGATGCGGGTGCACCACCCCCGCTGGAACCTCCCACGGTGGAGGGTGATGCCGGTGCACCACCCCCGCCGGAACATCCCACGTTGGAGGGTGGTGCAGCCGCACCACCCCCTTGATGGACACTGGAGAGCTGGCTCTTCTTTCCCTGCATCACTCCTCGTTTCTTGGCTGGGCGGGCCTTTGGTGGGGAGCAACACTTACTCCCCATACGATGGTCGGCGGGCCGCCCGGCCTCTTTGCACAGTGTGCATACTGGGGCGGCAGCCGTACATCGGCCCGCATTGTGGCCAGTTTCGCCGCACCTGTAACACAGGTGCGACCTGTCCACTTCTGCAGTGCACCGCTGCTGGACATGTCCCAGTTGCCAGCAGCGGTAGCACTGCTCTGGGCGGGGCTTCAGTGCCTCCACTCTAGCGAAGGTCCACCCCACCCTGATTCGACCAGCAGCGACCACTTTCTTGGCCGCTGCCAAGGGGCACTGCACCCACAGGGTGCCGAGCCCGGCACGTGAGGACCGTATCTCCCCGGTCCTCACATCCCCCTGTTGGCAACCACCAACTCCAACAATGGCTTCGGCCACCTCAGCCGGGGTGGCCGAATCGTCGAGGCCAATGACCCGAAGGTCTGCCTTTTTAACTGGCCTGGTAACCGTTACGGCGTCGCCAGCCAGCGCCTCACGTAGCTTGTCCGCCAAGGCACACGCCTTGGCCTCCTTGTCAGGACCGGCGACCTCTAACATCAGGCCACCGGTCCTGGCTTTCTTGGGCCGGACGCTCTCTACCCCCACGTCCGCTAACTTCACCCTCTGCCTGGCAGCCGTCATAACGTCCCTATATGAGGACTTGCTGCCAGGCTGGAGGGTGAGGACTACCGCTGCTGTGCGCGGTAGTCTGCCCAACCTGGGCTTTTCTGCCTTCTTTTGGGCCTTCGGTGGTGGAGCAGGGGCCGATTGGGCCTTTTTGGCCGCCCTTTGAGCCTTCCTGCCCACCACCTGGGCCCATGTTCCCTCCTTGGCGGTGGCACCTTTTGATGTTGATTGTGCCACCGCTTTCAGCGCCTCCTGGCGCGCCGCCTCCAGTCTTCTGGCGGCCCCGGGTGGGGTCGCCTTCTTCTGCAGGGGTTGGGATTGGACGGGAGTGGTGCCCTTCCCCTTCCCCTTCTTCTTCTTGCTCTTCTTCTTCTCCTCATTCCTCTTCTCGTCCCCGGTGACCTTCGGTAAGGGACCATCCGGGGAGGCTTCCCCCTTCCTTTTGATTGGGAGGAGTTCCTTCCTGAACTCCTCTAACCTTTTGTTCACGAGATCCGCTATCTGCTTTGCTATGGCGGACCCCGTCGGCTCCTTCGGTGCCGGGGCACCAATTTCGGGGGAATCACCCCCCGAAACCCTCAATGGCGAGGCAGGTGTTGGCCTCGCGCCGCTCGCAATCTCCAAGTCCGCCATTCTTGTAACTGGCGGACTTGGAGATCGCCTCTCCAAGGCAGAAATTCTTTCTTGCAGGCGCTTATTCTCGGCCTGCAGGGCCTCCAATTGCTCTTTTAGAGCTATAACCTCCGATCCTGGTGCTGGCTCGGCTGGTCGTTGCACCCTCTGTGCCAACTCCATGGTGACTGCTCTAACAGTCCGTGCACCTACGCGGATGTCCCGCTGTATTGTACCCTTAAGGTTTTTTGATTTGGCCGCCGCCAACTCAATCTTATCGGCCTCTTCCAAGGCCCACGCTCCCAGGTCTTCCAGCGGCTTCCTCTTCGCCTCCTCGACGAAGGTCTCCATATCGGGCACCGGATTGCCCGACTTTCCAGGTGGAGGGATACACCCTGTACCCCTCCTAATCTCTTCCTCGAGATCCGCCATCTCGATCTCCCTTTGGGCTTCCACGTAGGCCCTCTTGGCCTCAGCAAGCCCTACATACTCCCCAGTTGTTGGGGGTCGTCCTCTCTTTTTGGACTTCGGACACGCCCGTTCTCTAAGTGAAGAGAAATTGGATCTCACTGATCCCACGGACGTGTCCGAGTCGTAGGAGGCGTCACCTGACTCCTCCTGGGCACCCTTCTCCAGAACCCTGCCTCTTAGCTGGAGTTTCTCCAGGACTACCTGCCCCTGTGAGGCAGTCATCACTCTATCCGAGACGATAGTCGGCCTCGGATCTGCGACCTTTCGGGCCCCACTTGGCCCCGCCTTAACTTCATCGACCCCCCCATTCCCCGGTTTTTTAAATGAGACTGAACAATCCATACTTGTTCCCACGAGAAGGTCGGAAATAAAAGTCGCCCCTGGCAGAGCCGCCATGCCAGGGGAAGGCAGATACACCCGGGGGGCGCCAGTATCCCCGGGGTTGGTCGCTCGAGACCGGTGCACCCACCGGCCACGCCCAGCCGCGAGGACTGGACGTGCCCCCTCGCCGCGTACCGCAGCTTGAGGCTAGGGACTTTTTATAGAGGTTTATCCCCTCGCGGGCCGGCCAATGAAGGCAAGCCCCCCGCTCCGGCGAAACATGACCACCGGTTTACGGTATTACGACAGGGGTCACACCACCCCTGCCGAGCTATGGGATCCCGGGGACGCAACTCCCCGTATCACGACCAGAACTGGCCGTGACCCCTGGGATGAACCTTTTTTTTTTTTTTTTTTTTTTTACGTGGGGAAATCCATCATGGATACCCCGGAGTCCTGGGGGGGACTCCGGGGTTATGCCGGACTCTTACCGGCTAAAACCCCACGGTGGCCTACTTCTGCGCTTCTGGGGGTGAACCGGGATCTCAAAATGAACACAACCGGTTCACCCCCAGCGCCTGAGCCGCCCATGACGCACTTATTCAACGCTAAGTGCGTCATGGGCGGCCCCCAACACACGGAGTTATACTCCGCAGCGACTCCAGGGCCACACTGGAGCCGCCGCCGCCACGGGAGGAGTTGCGTGCAATGACCATGACGGGCCCCCACCCGTCACGGTCTGCAACTCCCCCCAGGACGGCTCCCCGCGCAAAGACTTGGGGCATGATCACCCGAAGGTGATCTTCCCCGCGCGGGGAGTCGTCCGTCCACCCAAGTCCATGGATGGACTTGGT
Source organism: Xylocopa violacea (assembly GCA_963969225.1). Classification (NCBI taxonomy): domain Eukaryota; kingdom Metazoa; phylum Arthropoda; class Insecta; order Hymenoptera; family Apidae; genus Xylocopa; species Xylocopa violacea. The sequence continues at coordinate 679,699 of CAXAJV010000051.1, forward strand.
CGCGAAGTCGGGACCCCGGGTGCGCGAGTACCCGTACCGTGGCTGACGGATGGTCGGTCAGCCACGGCCCCTGGGGTTAACGGTTGAGGGGGGGTTTTTACACCCCCCCGAACCGCTAAGGTGGACGGCGATTGCGCCGTCGACGCCGAGTCGGGTCGCGGAGTTCGCGCTCCCGCTCGGCGTCCTCCTTAACTCTCATGACGGCCTCACAAAAGGCCGTCACCGCCCGCCACGACCTGTCGTCGTCTGCCATCCGCTTGACAACGAATGGCAGGGACAGGTCGTGGCCCACAGAGTCCCGCAAGACACGACGCAGCAACTCCCACGCTGGACACCACTCCAGCGTGTGCTGCGCCGTATCTGCGGGACAGCCACAATGGTGGCAAGCCCCCGTGGCTTCCCTGCCGATCCGACACAAGTACTCACCGAAACAACCGTGTCCGGTGAGCACCTGTGTGGTCCGGTAGGTAAGCCGGCCATGGCTACGGTTTGCCCATCTTGACAGGATGGGCAACACCGCCCCGACGGTCCTATGATTTCGGTGGCGGGAGTTGAGTAGCTCCCGCCACTTATTCAAAACAGACCGCCGGGCTTGGAACCTGAGCGCCTCACGAGAGAGTTCTGGCGGGGTGGAGTCCTGGCGGTGGGTTTGCCTGTAAACCCAGGCATCTGCCTCCGCCAGGAGCTCCATAGGTGGAAGCCCCGCCAGAGTTGTCGCCGCCTCGAAGGACACCGTGCGGTATCCCCGGATAACCCTGATGGCCAGCCTACGCCAAACTTGGCGTAGCAAGTTAGTGCTACGCCGGCTGTCCATCAGGGCATCCGCCCAAACAGGTGCCCCATAAAGGGCAATACTCCGCACGATGCCCGCATAAAGGCGGCGGACCCTCTCGTCTGGACCCCCCAAGTTGGGCAGAAGACGACCAAGACTGGCCGCCGTCCGCTCCAACCGAGGGGCCAGAAGCGTAAAGTGGCGCTCAAAGCTCCAAGAGCCGTCCAAGTGGAGACCAAGATACTTAATCCCGTCTACCACTTGGATGCCGGCATCCCCAAACCGAACCAATGTCTGGGCCAATGGCTGACCCCCACAAGAACGGAGGCGGTGACGAACACTGCGGTCATAAAACCACATTGCCTCCGTCTTGTGGGGCGCCAATTCAAGGCCCAGACTTCGGACCCGGGAAGCCACGAGGGCAATTCCCACCTCGGCGCGTCGAACGATCCTCCCCGGTGTACTCCCACAGGCAATCAGCATCGTGTCGTCCGCGTAGCAGACGATGCTGACGCCTGTGGGGAGGAGGATACGCAGAGCCGCGTCGTACCCCAAGTTCCACAACAAGGGGCCCAAGACGGACCCCTGGGGTACGCCGCGGCACATCTCCCTCCGGTGTCTAACACCATACCGGCCCATGTACTCAATACACCTGCCGCGCAGGTACGACCCAATCGCCACCCGCAGGTACATGGGGACCTGATGAGTTTCAAGTCCCCTGCGGATGGCCTCCCAGGAGAGGGTATTAAAAGCATTCACTATATCTAAAGAAATAGCTAAGGCTAACCCTCCCCTGGAAGTGGCCGAGCCCGAGAGGGTGCGGACACTCTCAATGGCGTCTATAGTAGACCGCCCCTCCCGGAAGCCGAACTGGCACTCGGCCAGATCGGGTCCAACCCGCGACAGGTGTCTGGAGAGGCGGGAAGCGACGATACGTTCGTACAACTTCCCGACCTCATCCAGGAGCACAATAGGCCGGTAAGCGGAGGGAGACTCCGCGTCCCGGCCCTCCTTCTTCAGGAGGACCAGGCGTCCGGTCTGCCACCGAGGTGGGAAGGTCCCCGACCTCAAAACGGCTGTAAAGAGCCGCCGAAGTCGGGGACCGAGGACGCTAAGGGCCAAAACCAACGCGCGGCCGGGGACGCCATCAGGTCCCGGTGCCGTTTTCCGAGACCTGAGGCGTTGTACAGCCCCGGCCAACTCCTCCTCGGACACCTCCAGCTCGGTGGACCAGTCACTCTGGTCCACCTGTCCCGGGAAAGTGGCCGGCGTGTCCCCAGTTGGAAACAAAGTGCCGACCACCCTCCCGAGAAGCTGGGGGTCCATGGTCTCCGTTAAAGGAGGCGCCCATGTTCTAAGTTTGCCGACCGCAAACTTATATGGGCGCCCCCACGGATCCCTGTCCAGGGAACGGAGGAGTCCGTCCCAAGCGTTAGCTTTGGCCCTCCCGATGGCCTGTTGCAGTTGTACCGTCAGACGACGGTATTCAACATACAACAGTGCCGTTGTTGCCTCGTCGCGACGTCGTCTCCTGCGAGACCTCGTGTACTGGCGTCTGGCCGCAGCGCAGTTTACGCGAAGTTCCGCGATTGCGGCAGACCACCAGTACACGGGTCGCCGAGGCGGAGGCTTCGCACGAGGCATTGCGGTGTCGCAAATCGACACCATCGCCTCGTGGAACCATTCGGCCTCCGCCTCTACGTCAACGACGGGCCCGGTCGGCGGCTCCGACCAGGCCACGGCAAGAACGGCCGCCATCAGGGCGTCCTCGTCCAGGGCTTTGAGTGCCCATCGTCTTTGTTGCTGGTGGGGGTTTGGGCGGCCCGGGGTGGAGACGGAGACCTCTATCCGAATGTACCAATGGTCGGATAGGGTCTCCGTCTGCTCGTCAACGAGCCACCCCGTGACCCGGCGCACGGCACTGGGTGAGGCCCATGATAAGTCAACGGCACTCACCCCTTGGTACCGTACGCACGTACTGGTCGACCCCCGGTTAAGTAGTCGGAGGTCAAGACCAGCAGCCCAGTCCAACACCGCACCGCCCCTCGCGTCCGTCCTGGGGGAACCCCACGCAGTCGCGTGAGCGTTAAAGTCCCCCAGGACCAGGACTGGACGGGCTGCGTGCAATGAGACAACGCTCTGCAGCCCGTCCAGAAATTCCTCGAAGGCCGCGAGGGGCCAACGCGGCGGTGCATACACCCCCACCAGCACAAACCCTGCCCAGCTGACGGCCACGTAACCCCGCCCAGTAACAAGGGGCGTAAAAGGTGTCCGTGAGCCGTCAGACTGGGCAATTGCTACCGAGCCGTAGCCGTTCCCGACCCAGGACGGGCGGTCGGGGACGACATACGGCTCGGCAACTACTGCGATGTCAACCACGCCCGCCGCAAGTGCCGCGACTAACAAGTCATGGGCACGGCGGGCGTGGTTGATGTTCGCCTGGAGGACTTGGGCGCGAGGGAAGGCTACTCCGTCATACCAGCCTCCCCCCGGCCCGTGTCCTCCGTCAGCGCCGACCTAAAAGGGACGGTGCTGTCCCCAGCAATGGTGGGTGGAGGGGCAGATGCCCCTTCGCCCATAACACATGCCGTGGGCACCGCAACGGTGCCACGTTCACCTGTTGGGGCCTTCAAGGCCCCTTGTCTTCGTTTACGGGTGGGTGGGTGGCACTTGGCCCCTCCCAACCTGTGATTTGCAGGCCGCCCCAAGTCCGCGCAAACGGCGCAGTGGGGGGCGGCCGCCTTACACTGCCCCGCCCTGTGGCCGGGGGCGCCGCAATTATAACAACGGTCACCCCGGTCCACAGCAGCAGTGCATCGCTGTCTTACGTGACCACGCTCCAGACAGCGATAACACTGCTGCGGGCGGGGTGGGAGGGCCTCTACCTTCGCCAACACCCAGCCCACCTTTAACCGCCCCAACGCCGCCGCTTTGCGAGCCACAGCGAGGGGGCATTGAACCCAGAGGGTGCCAAGTCCCGCTGGTGAGAACCGGACATCCCCGGTCCTCACCTCGACGACCTGGCATCCCCCAACTGCCGCCAAAGCCACGGCCACCTCCAAAGAGGTGACCGAGTCGTCCAATCCGCTGACCCGAAGGTCAGCGCGTTTTCTAGGGCAGGAGACCTTGACGGCAAAGTCCGTCAAGGCCTCCGCCAACTTCGCCGCAAGCAATTCGGCCTTCGCCTCCCTGTCAGCACCGGGGATCTCTAGAAGGAGACCCCCGGTCTGCGCACGCCTCGGTTTCACCGAGGCTATGCCCAGTTGCTGCAGCGAGATCCGTTGTCTCGCCGCAGACATCACGTCCTGGTAGGTGCTGACACTGCTTGACTGCAGTGTCAGCACCACCGCCGCCGATCTTGGGACGCGCCCAAGTCGCGGTCTTGGAACGGACGGGGGAGGTGGCTGTTTATGAGGGCCACGCCCCACCTGCCCTGGGCGCCCGGAAGGGCGGGTCGGTGGCGGCGGCTGTCTGCCCGCCTGACGGGCCTTCCGCCCGACCACCTGGGCCCAAGTGCCCGCCTGTTGCCCTCCCCTAGCAGGGGGAGGCCCTCTTGGTGGGGGTGGTGCGCCCCGCTCAACCGCCCCGGTCGATGTCGGCCGGGGACGACTCCTAACAGTAGGGGGCTTTGCAGGTTGGGGAGGATTCAATTCCTTGCCCCTATTGCCCCCTTTCTTCTTCTTCTTCTTTCTCCTCTTCTTCCTCCCCTCAGCCTCAGAGGGGGCCTGAGTGGGAGGTGGAGGAAGAGGTTGACCGGGCCCCCCGGAGCGGGTCCGCAGCTCTTGACGGAGGGCCTCCATCCTCTCGTCGAGCATTAGCTCCAGCACGGAGGCAACTGCCGCCATGTTGGGACTACCGGCCCCTATTGTTCCTCCCCTAATTGGGGAGGGTTGTTGGAGGGGGGAAACCCGGGTGCTCGACAACCTAGGGGAGAGCAGCTTCCCAACCGGAGTCGGACTCCGTTCCAACTCTTGGACCCTCTTTCGCAAGGCCGCGTTTTCGGCTTCTAAGGCCGAAATACGCGCCGACAGGGCATCTAAGGACGGCCCATCATCCCTTGATGCTGCAGAGGGCTCGCGGCGCTGCAGCACTTCTTGGAAAAGCGCCTGCAGCTTCCGCGAGTCCTCTCGCAGCCGACGTATAAAGCCGCCTTTGAGATTGGTGGATTTCGCCGCAATCCACTCAATATCATTGGCGGCTATGAATGCCTCCCGGCCTAACATGGCCACATCTTCACCCCTATATCTGCGGGTAAAATCGGCAACCTCGGGGAGAGGGTTGCCTGTTTTACCCGGAGGGGGAGCCGGCTCCTCCGGATCGTGAGAAAGCAGCTCACGCTCTGATAAAACCCGGAGCCGCTCCTCTTCGATGCGGAGGAGGTGCTCCTTCGCTTGTGCGAGGGCCACATAGTCCCCAGTAGTAGGTGGGCGGCCTCTCCTCTCCTTATGCTCCCCAAGCTTCTTGAGGAGCATAGATCTTGTCGGCGGGGGGGAGAGATAGGTCTCAGCGGAGTCACTATCTCCATCCTCCCCCGCCGACAAGATAATTGGCGATCTGCGAGACACGGAAGACGCCCTGGATCGGCTGGGCGCCTCCGTGTCTCCCTCCACTACCCCCAAGGGCGGTCTATCCTCTGCGCGGGAGGAGGGGCGCGAGCTAGCCGCTGGGATAACCCGCTCGGCCAGCTGCTCCCTCCTTTCCGACAGGGCCTGTAGCCTTGCGAGCCTTTCCGTGGTGAGGCGGAGGGTCGGTATTGACACCGCCTCACTCCGCACCACCTCCGGAAGTGCTCTCGGGGCTCCGTCCCCCTCCCTCTCTTCTTCCTTCTTCCCCCCTTTCCCTGGGATGAACCTTTTTTTTTTTATTTTTACGTGGGGAAATCCATCATGGATACCCCGGAGCTGGGGAAGCTCCGGGGTTATGCCGGACTCTTACCGGCTAAAACCCCACGGTGGCCATCCCTGCACTACCGGGGAGGGTCTGGGATCTCTTGCGAACAACAACCAGACCCTCCCCGTGCAAGGGCGCCAGAAGGGCGCCCGCTTCCCAAAAGTTGGAGGGCTGAGCCTCCCCTACCCAGCTAAAGACGGCGATGTCGGGGCCACGCCGACATCGCCGACCATCCCGGGCCGCGTGCAATGCATCGGCGAACCCCCATTCGCCGATGCTGCAGCCCCGGCGACCGCCTCGCCTTGAAGTACTCGAGTGGAGCGGTGCTCAAACACTCGGCGAGACGGCCGCCCTCCTCCACCACAGCTCGGGCCCCGGGTGCGCTACTACCCGTACCGCGGCAACAGATGGTCGGTTGCCGCGGCCCCTGGGGGATGATGTCTCCCGGAAAAGGGAGACATATCGGGGAAGGTCTACTCCTTCGTAGAAGGAGCAGCCCCACCCCGATCAGGCGCAACCGCCTGCCCCTTGGGCACCGAAGTGCCGGCCCTCGAGGGCCCCCCACGCCCGCCCTTACGGACGGGCGGCTTACAGGCCGAGCTGCCCAAGCGGTGCCCGGACGACAGACCCAAGTCCGCGCAAAGCGGACAGTTGGGCGCCGCCGCCGGACACCCGGCCGCCTTGTGGCCTGCAGCGCCACACCGGTAGCACAAAGTGCTACGGTCCTCGTCGGCAGTGCACCGCGCCCGCACGTGACCGTGCTGGAGGCAGCGGTAGCACTGCAACGGCCGGGGCTTGAGCAGCTCGACCCGAGCTATAGCCCACCCCACCCGTATCCTATCCCCCTTGGCGAAAAGTTTTTTCGCCCCTGCCAATGGGCATCGCGCCCACACGGTGCCCAATGGGCCGGATCGCCGGATGGTACCGACCACGATCCGGTCCATGGGGCACCCGCCCTCCCTCGATAAGGCCGCCTTCACCTCGATGGCGCGGACCGAGTCCTCAAGGCCGACCACCCTCAGCTCAACGAGCTTCATTGGGCGGCCGACCTTGAGGCCCCTGGGCTCCAACACCTCGGTGAGGCGATAGGCCAGTTGGTCGGCCTTTTCCGCCCTCCCTTCTCCCTCAACCTCCAGGATGAGGGCCCCCGTCTTTGCCCGCTTGGGCCTCACCGCCTCAATGCCCACTTCGTCAAGGGCGAAGGCGTTTCTCGCCACCAACATTGCGTTGGTGAGCGTCTGGTTGCACCCAGGCGGGACGGTGATAGACACCGCCTCCGACCTGGGTAGCCTACCCAGACGCACACCACCTTTCCTCTTTTCGGGGCCGAAGCCGGCCTTCGCGGCCGACTTCTTCCCCTTTACCCTCTTCTTTTTCGAGGAGGAAGAGGGAGGGACCGGGGCAGAAGTGGGAGCCTTGCGGCCCACCACCTCCGCCCAGGAGTCCCCACCCCCGGACTGAGTCTGCACAGCAGACCCAGCCGAGGGAGGGACATTGGACACCCCCCTATTCCCCCTCTTACCCCGTCCCTTTTTCCCGGCTTTCGCCGGGCGAGGGGTGGCCGACGGCGGTTGGTCGGGCTGGGCAGCACGGGGAGTACCCGCGCCGTCCCCCCTAGCCTCCCCCAACGAACCACCCCCCAACTCCAAACCGGAGGCGGGACCCGCCGCTCCCATGGTGAGGTTTAACTCACCCCTGAGAGCGGCGAATCTCGCCTCCATTATATCTCCCACCCGGGAGATTATAGTCTCCACGTCCATACCGCCAGCGGCTGGACCCGTACTCGGGGAGGACCTGCCTCCCCGTACCCCTGTGATAGGAGGAGATGAACCCCTCGGAGGCACCACCTCCATTCGGGAATCCTCCCGAGCGCCAGACTCAAGCTGCCGCCTGAGCCGACCTACCTCCCGCTTGAGGTCCTCAAGTTCGGAGGAGAGCCGCTCGTTGGCCTCCTCCAACTCCTGAACCCTCCCATCCCGATGGGTTCTTTGTATAGCCTCGAGGCCAGCCAACCGAAGGGCCTGGGCACTCTCCCTCAGGCGGTGAACGAACCTCCCACTCAAGTTCTTGGAGGAACCGGCCACACGCTCGACCTCCTTAGCGTGCTCCAAAATGAGAGCACCGAGGTCGGGCGTCGGCCGGCTCCTCATTTCCTCCCTCACCTCCCGTTCATTCGGGAGAGGCTTAGCAGCCTTACTAGGAGGCGGAGGGGTCCGGGAGGGATCGGATCGCTCCAACTCCCTCCGGACCGCCTCCTCCTCCCGGCAAAGCTCCATGTAGGCTCGCTTAGCCTCCGCCAGCCCGACATACTCCCCGGTTGTTGGGGGCCTGCCCCTCTTCCGTACTACACCGGATGGAGGCTCCAACTGACACGAGAAAGAGGTGTCTGACAACCCCTCCTCGTCGTCAGAGTCCATTCCCAGCGACCAGCGACCAGCGCTGCCCGCCGCTAAATCTTTAACGAGGCCGGCCAGCGGCCTCGCAAAACTCCCCCCAGCCCCAGAGGAACCAGTAGCCTTAGACGCCGTGGCCTGGCCCTCCACCACGGACGTCCCACGGTTGCCAGATGACGACGCAGCCGGGCCCGCTTGACCACCCGAAACTGCGCCGGTACTGGAGGTTCCGAGGCCTCCTGCACCGTAAGTTTTCCTACCCTTGTTGCGTAAATCCATAATTGTTATAAGTAAAACCACCCCTAACGTGCCGAAGTCGTCAACAAAAGTACCGCCCCGCACCGCTTCCACCTTCTCACCTCTCAACTCCGGGCCTTACCGGCAAGGGAGGCCCTGCCAGGATCCGAAGATCCCGCCGGCATCGCCCCGGAGCATCACTGAGGCTACCTCAGCTTCCGCGATGCACCCTTTTAGTCGCCTCTTACGACAGGCAGGGTATACCCTGGGTGTATTCTGACCCGCACCCAGACGGGGGTCCCTGGGATGAACCTTTTTTTTTTTTTTTTTTTTTTTTACGTGGGGAAATCCATCATGGATACCCCGGAGCTGGGGAAGCTCCGGGGTTATGCCGGACTCTTACCGGCTAAAACCCCACGGTGGCCATCCCTGCACTACCGGGGAGAGTCTGGGATCTCTTGCGAACAACAACCAGACCCTCCCCGTGCAAGGGCGCCAGAAGGGCGCCCGCTTCCCAAAACTTGGAGGGCAGTGCCTCCCCTACCCATCTAAAGACGGCGATGTCGGGGCCACGCCGACATCGCCGACCATCCCGGGCCGCGTGCAATGCATCGGCGAACCCCCATTCGCCGATGCTGCAGCCTCGACGACCGCCTCGCCTGGAAGTACTCGAGTGGAGCGGAGCTCAAACACTCGGCGAGACGGCCGCCCTCCACCACCACAGCTCGGGCCCCGGGTGCGCTACTACCCGTACCGCGGCAACAGATGGTCGGTTGCCGCGGCCCCTGGGGGATGATGTCTCCCGGAAAAGGGAGACATATCGGGGCGGGTCTACTCCTTCGGAGAAGGAGCAGCCCCACCCCGATCAGGCGCAACCGCCTGCCCCTTGGGCACCTTAGTGCCTGCCCTAGAGGGCTCCCCACGCCCGCCCTTTCGGACGGGCGGCTTACAGGCCGAGCTGCCCAAGCGGTGCCCGGACGGCAGACCCAAGTCCGCGCAAAGCGGACAGTTGGGCGCCGCCGCCGGACACCCGGCCGCCTTGTGGCCTGCAGCGCCACACCGATAGCACAAAGTGCTACGGTCCTCGTCGGCAGTGCACCGCGCCCGCACGTGACCGTGCTGGAGGCAGCGGTAGCACTGCAACGGCCGGGGCTTGAGCAGCTCGACCCGAGCTGTCGCCCACCCCACCCGTATCCTATCCCCCTTGGCGAAAAGTTTTTTCGCCCCCGCGAGTGGGCACCTTGCCCACACGGTGCCCAATGGGCCGGATCGCCGGATGGTACCGACCACGATCCGGTCCATGGGGCACCCGCCCTCCCTCGATAAGGCCGCCTTCACCTCGATGGCGCGGACCGAGTCCTCAAGGCCGACCACCCTCAGCTCAACGAGCTTCATTGGGCGGCCGACCTTGAGGCCCTTCGGCTCCAGCACCTCGGTGAGGCGATAGGCCAGGTTATCGGCCTTTTCCGCCCTCCTTTCTCCCTCAACCTCCAGGATGAGGGCCCCCGTCTTCGCCCGCTTGGGCCTCACCGCCTCGATGCCCACCTCGTCCAGGGCAAAGGCGTTCCTCGCCGCCAACATAGCGTTGGTGAGCGTCTGGGAGCACCCAGGCGGGACGGTGATGGTCACCGCCTCCGACCTGGGCAGCCGACCCAGACGCACACCAACTTTCTTCTTCTCGGGGCCGGAGCCGGCCTTCGCGGCCGACTTCTTCCCCTTCACCTTCCTCTTCTTCGAGGAGGCAGAGGGAGGGACCGGGGCAGATGTGGGAGCCTTGCGGCCCACCACCTCCGCCCAGGAGTCCTCACCCCCGGACTGGGCCCGCACAGCGGACTCAGCCGGAGGAGGGACCTCAGTCACCCCCCTCTTCCCCCTCTTACCCCGTCCCTTTTTCCCGGCTTTCGCCGGGCGAGGGGTGGCCGACGGTGGTTGGTCGGGCTGGGCGGCACGGGGAGTACCCGCGCCGTCCCCCCTAACCTCCCCCAACGAACCACCCCCCAACACCAAACCGGAGGCGGGACCCGCCGCTCCCAGGGTGAGGTTCAACTCCCCCCTGAGAGCGGCGAATCTCGCCTCCATCATCTCTCCCACGCGGGAGATAATCTTCTCCACGTCCACGCCGCCAGCAGCTGGACCCGTACTCGGGGAGGACCTGCCTCCCCGTGCCCCCAAGATAGGAGGAGTTGTCCCCCTGGGAGGCTCCACCTCCATTACGGATTGCTCCCGAGTGGCAGACTCGAGCTGCCTCCTCAGTCTGCCCACCTCACGTTTCAAGTCCTCGAGTTCGGAGGAGAGCCGTTCGTTGGCCTCCTCCAACTCCTGGACCCGCCCATCACGATGCGTCCGCTGGATCGCCTCGAGCCCCGCAAGCCTAAGCGCCTGGGCACTTTCCCGAAGGCGATGAACGAAACGCCCACTCAAGTTCTTGGAGGAACCGGCCACACGCTCGACCTCCTTAGCGTGCTCCAGGATGAGAGCACCGAGGTCGGGCGTCGGCCGGCTCCTCATTTCCTCCCTCACCTCCCTCTCATTGGGGAGAGGCTTAGCAGCCTTACTAGGAGGCGGAGGGGTCCGGGAGGGATCGGATCGCTCCAACTCCCTCCGGACCGCCTCCTCCTCCCGGCAAAGCTCCATATAGGCCCGCTTAGCCTCCGCCAGCCCAACATATTCTCCCGTTGTAGGGGGCCTGCCCCTTTTCCTCACTACACCGGATGGTTGCTCCAACTGGCACGAGAAAGAGGTGTCTGACAACCCCTCCTCGTCGTCCGAGTCCATCCCCAGCGACCAGCGACCAGCGCTGCCCGCCGCCAAATCTTTCACGAGACCGGCCAGCGGCCTCGCAAAAGTCCCCCCAGCCCCAGAGGCGCCAGTAGCTCTAGACGCCGTGGCCTGGCCCTCCACCACGGACGTCCCACGGTTGCCGGATGACGACGCAGCCGGGCCCGCTTGACCACCCGAAACTGCGCCGGTACTGGAGGTTCCGAGGCCTCCTGCACCGTAAGTTTTCCTCCCTTTATAGCGTGTATCCATATTTAGTAATAAGTAAACACCCACCCATATCGTGCCCAAGTCGTCAACAAAGAGTCCCGTCCCGCACCGCTTCCACCTTCTCACCTCTCAACTCCGGGCCTTACCGGCAAGGGAGGCCCTGCCAGGATCCGAAGATCCCGCCGGCATCGCCCCGGAGCATCACTGAGGCTACCTCAGCTTCCGCGATGCACCCTTTTAGTCGCCTCTTACGACAGGCAGGGTATACCCTGGGTGTATTCTGACCCGCACCCAGACGGGGACCCTGGGATGAACCTAACCTAACCTTTTTTTTTTTTTTTTTTTTTTTTTTTACGTGGGGAAATCCATCATGGATACCCCGGAGCTGGGGAAGCTCCGGGGTTATGCCGGACTCTTACCGGCTAAAACCCCACGGTGGCCATCCCTGCACTACCGGGGAGAGTCTGGGATCTCTTGCGAACAACAACCAGACCCTCCCCGTGCAAGGGCGCCAGAAGGGCGCCCGCTTCCCAAAAGTTGGAGGGCTGAGCCTCCCCTACCCAGCTAAAGACGGCGATGTCGGGGCCACGCCGACATCGCCGACCATCCCGGGCCGCGTACAATGCATCGGCGAACCCCCATTCGCCGATGCTGCAGCCCCGACGACCGCCTCGCCTTGAAGTACTCGAGTGGAGCGGAGCTCAAACACTCGGCGAGACGGCCGCCCTCCACCACCGTAGCTCGGGCCCCGGGTGCGCTACTACCCGTACCGCGGCAACAGATGGTCGGTTGCCGCGGCCCCTGGGGGATGATGTCTCCCGGGAAAGGGAGACATATCGGGGAAGGTCTACTCCTTCGAAGAAGGAGCAGCCCCACCCCGATCAGGCGCAACCGCCTGCCCCTTGGGCACCTTAGTGCCGGCCCTAGAGGGCTCCCCACGCCCGCCCTTACGGACGGGCGGCTTACAGGCCGAGCTGCCCAAGCGGTGCCCGGACGGCAGACCCAAGTCCGCGCAAAGCGGACAATTGGGCGCCGCCGCCGGACACCCGGCCGCCTTGTGGCCTGCAGCGCCACACCGATAGCACAAAGTGCTACGGTCCTCGTCGGCAGTGCACCGCGCCCGCACGTGACCGTGCTGGAGGCAGCGGTAGCACTGCAACGGCCGGGGCTTGAGCAGCTCGACCCGAGCTGTCGCCCACCCCACCCGTATACGGTCCCCGTTTGCGAAGAGCTTCTTCGCGCCCGCAAGTGGGCATCGCGCCCACACGGTGCCCAATGGGCCGGATCGCTGGATGGTACCAACCACGATCCGGTCCATTGGGCACCCACCCTCCCTCGATAGAGCCGCCTTGACCTCAATGGCCCGGACGGAGTCCTCAAGGCCGACCACCCTCAGCTCAACGAGCTTCATTGGGCGGCCGACCTTGAGGCCCCTAGGCTCCAATACCTCTGTAAGGCGAATAGCGAGATTATCCGCCTTTTCCGCCCTCCCCTCGCCCTCCACCTCTAAGATGAGGGCTCCGGTCTTGGCCCTCTTGGGCCTCACCGCCTCGATGCCAAGCTCATCGAGGGCGAATGCGTTCCGCGCCACCAACATTGCGTTGGTGAGCGTCTGGGAGCACCCAGGCGGGACGGTGATGGTCACCGCCTCCGACCTGGGAAGCCTACCCAGACGCACACCACCCTTCTTCTTATCGGGGCCGGAGCCGGCCTTCGCGGCCGACTTCTTCCCCTTTACCCTCTTCTTTTTCGAGGAGGAAGAGGGAGGGACCGGGGCAGAAGTGGGAGCCTTGCGGCCCACCACCTCCGCCCAGGAGTCCCCACCCCCGGACTGAGCCCGCACAGCAGACCCAGCCGAGGGAGGGACAGCAGACACCACCCCCTTCCCCCTCTTGCCCCTTCCCTTTTTCCCGGCTTTCGCCGGGCGAGGGGTGGCCGACGGTGGTTGGTCGGGCTGGGCGGCACGGGGAGTACCCCCGCCGTCCCCCCTAACCTCCCCCAACGAATCACCCCCCAACACCATACCGGAGGCGTGACCCGCCGCTCCCAGGGTGAGGTTCAACTCACCCCTGAGAGCGGCGAATCTCGCCTCCATCATATTTCCAACACGGGAGATGATCTCCTCCACGTCCACGCCGCCAGCGGCTGGACCCGTACTCGGGGAGGACCTGCCTCCCCGTGCCCCCGTGATGGGCGGCGATGTGCCACTAGGAGGCTCAACCTCCATTCGAGACTTCTCCCGTGTGGAAGACTCAAGTTGAGTCTTCAGTCTTCCCACTTCCCTCCTTAACTCTTCGAGCTCGGAGGAGAGCCTGTCGTTCGCTTCCTCGAGCTCTATTACCCGCCCGTCCCTCTCAGTGCGCTGGATCGCCTCCAATCCAGCTAGCCTGAGGGCCTGCGCACTTTCCCGAAGTCGGTGCACAAACCGGCCACTCAGGTTTTTCGAGGACCCGGCCACGCGCTCAACCTCCTTAGAGTGCTCTAAAATTAGAGCACCGAGGTCGGGCGTCGGCCGGAGCCTCATCGCCTCCCTCACCTCCCTCTCATTGGGGAGCGGCTTAGCGCTCTTGCTTGGAGGCGGAGGGGTCCGGGAGGGGTCGGATCGCTCCAACTCCCTCCGGACCGCCTCCTCCTCCCGGCAGAGCTCCATATAGGCGCGCTTCGCCTCTGCCAACCCCACGTATTCCCCAGTTGTAGGGGGCCTGCCCCTTTTCCTAACCACACCGGACGTCGGCTCTAGCTGGCACGAGAAGGAGTTGTCCGACAACACCTCCTCGTCGTCCGAGTCCATCCCCAGCGACCAGCGACCAGCGCTGCCCGCCGCTAAATCTCTCACGAGACCGGCCAGCGGCCTCGCAGAAGTCCCCCCAGCCCCAGAGGAACCAGTAGCCTTAGACGCCGTGGCCTGGCCCTCCACCACGGACGTCCCACGGTTGCCAGATGACGACGCAGCCGGGCCCGCTTGACCACCCGAAACTGCGCCGGTACTGGAGGTTCCGAGGCCTCCTGCACCGTAAGTTTTCTTCCCTTTGTTCCTCGAATCCATAGTTTATATAAGTTTCCTCCCCCAACGTGCCCGAGTCGTTACCGAAAATCCCGTCCCGCACCGCTTCCACCTTCTCACCTCTCAACTCCGGGCCTTACCGGCAAGGGAGGCCCTGCCAGGATCCGAAGATCCCGCCGGCATCGCCCCGGAGCATCACTGAGGCTACCTCAGCTTCCGCGATGCACCCTTTTAGTCGCCTCTTACGACAGGCAGGGTATACCCTGGGTGTATTCTGACCCGCACCCAGACGGGGAACCTAACCTAACCTAACCTTTTTTTTTTTTTTTTTTTTTTTACGTGGGGAAATCCATCATGGATACCCCGGAGCTGGGGAAGCTCCGGGGTTATGCCGGACTCTTACCGGCTAAAACCCCACGGTGGCCATCCCTGCACTACCGGGGAGGGTCTGGGATCTCTTGCGAACAACAACCAGACCCTCCCCGTGCAAGGGCGCCAGAAGGGCGCCCGCTTCCCAAAAGTTGGAGGGCTGAGCCTCCCCTACCCAGCTAAAGACGGCGATGTCGGGGCCACGCCGACATCGCCGACCATCCCGGGCCGCGTGCAATGCATCGGCGAACCCCCATTCGCCGATGCTGCAGCCCCGGCGACCGCCTCGCCTTGAAGTACTCGAGTGGAGCGGTGCTCAAACACTCGGCGAGACGGCCGCCCTCCACCACCACAGCTCGGGCCCCGGGTGCGCTACTACCCGTACCGCGGCAACAGGTGGTCGGTTGCCGCGGCCCCTGGGGGATGATGTCTCCCGGGAAAGGGAGACATATCGGGGCAGGTCTACTCCTTCGGAGAAGGAGCAGCTCCACCCCGATCAGGCGCAACCGCCTGCCCCTTGGGCACCGTAGTGCCGGCCCTCGAGGGCCCCCCACGCCCGCCCTTTCGGACGGGCGGCTTACAGGCCGAGCTGCCCAAGCGATGCCCGGACGGCAGACCCAAGTCCGCGCAAAGCGGACAATTGGGCGCCGCCGCCGGACACCCGGCCGCCTTGTGGCCTGCAGCGCCACACCGATAGCACAAAGTGCTACGGTCCTCGTCGGCAGTGCACCGCGCCCGCACGTGACCGTGCTGGAGGCAGCGGTAGCACTGCAACGGCCGGGGCTTGAGCAGCTCGACCCGAGCTGTTGCCCACCCAACCCTAATACGATCCCCCTTGGCGAAGAGCTTTTTAGCCCCCGCCAATGGGCATCGCGCCCACACGGTGCCCAATGGGCCGGATCGTTGGATGGTACCAACCACGATCCGGTCCATGGGGCACCCACCCTCCCTCGACAGAGCCGCCTTGACCTCTATGGCCCGGACGGAGTCCTCAAGGCCGACCACCCTCAGCTCAACGACCTTCATTGGGCGGCCGACCTTGAGGCCCCTCGGCTCCAATACCTCTGTAAGGCGATAGGCGAGTTGGTCCGCCTTTTCCGCCCTCCCCTCGCCCTCCACCTCAAGAATGAGGGCACCGGTCTTGGCCCGCTTGGGCCTCACGGCCTCGATGCCCAGCTCATCAAGAGCGAAGGCGTTACGCGCCACCAACATAGCGTTGGTGAGCGTCTGGGCGCACCCAGGCGGGACAGTAATAGTTACCGCCTCCGACCTGGGCAGCCTACCCAGACGCACACCAACTTTCTTCTTCGCGGGGCCGGAGCCGGCCTTCGCGGCCGACTTCTTCCCCTTCTTCCTCCCCTTGGTCTCCTTCGAGGAGGACGAGGGTGGGACCGGGGCAGAAGTGGGAGCCTTGCGGCCCACCACCTCCGCCCAGGAGTCGCCACCTCCGGACTGAACCCGCACAGCGGACTCAGACGGAGGAGGGACCTCGGTCACCCCCCTATTCCCCCTCTTACCCCTTCCCTTTTTCCCGGCTTTCGCCGGGCGAGAGGTGGCCGACGGTGGTTGGTCGGGCTGGGCAGCGCGGGGAGTACCCGCGCCGTCCCCCCTAACCTCCCCCAACGAACCACCCCCCAACACCAAACCGGAGGCGGGACCCGCCGCTCCCAGGGTGAGGTTTAACTCCCCCCTGAGAGCGGCGAATCTCGCCTCCATCATCTCTCCCACGCGGGAGATAATCTTCTCCACGTCCACGCCGCCAGCGGCTGGACCCGTACTCGGGGAGGACCTGCCTCCCCGTGCCCCCATGATAGGAGGTGTTGTCCCCCTGGGAGGCTCTACCTCCATTCGGGACTCCTCCCGTGCGCCAGATTCAAGCTGTCGCCTGAGCCTAGCCACCTCCCGCTTGATGTCTTCAAGTTCGGAGGATAGCCGTTGGTTCGCATCCTCCAACTCTTGAACCCTCCCGTCCCTCTCTGTGCGCTGGATCGCCTCCAATCCAGCTACCCTGAGTGCCTGCGCACTCTCCCGGAGGCGGCGCACGAATCTCCCGCTTAAGTTCTTTGAGGAGCCGGCCACACGCTCGACCTCCTTCGAGTGCTCCAATATTAGAGCACCGAGGTCGGGCGTCGGCCGGTGCCTCATTTCCTCCCTCACCTCCCTCTCATTGGGGAGAGGCTTAGCGCTTTTGCTGGGTGGCGGAGGGGTCCGGGAGGGATCGGATCGCTCCAACTCCCTCCGGACCGCCTCCTCCTCCCGGCAGAGTTCCATGTAGGCGCGCTTCGCCTCAGCCAGCCCCACATATTCCCCAGTGGTAGGGGGCCTGCCCCTCTTCCTGACCACAGGGGCCTCCGAACGACAAGAGAAAGAGGCGTCAGAAAACCCCTCCTCGTCGTCGGAGTCCATTCCTCCCAGCGACCAGCGACCAGCGCTGTTTGCCGCTAGATCTTTGACGTGGCCGACCAGCGGCCTCGCGAAAGTGCCCCCCTCCCCCGAGGCGCCAGTAGCTCTAGACGCCGTGGCCTGGCCCTCCACCACGGACGTCCCACGGTTGCCAGATGACGACGCAGCCGGGCCCGCTTGACCACCCGAAACTGCGCCGGTACTGGAGGTTCCGAGGCCTCCTGCACCGTAAGTTTTCTTCCCTTTAGTCTTTAAGTCCATAATTGTTATATAAAGTGCCACCCCTAACGTGCCCGTGTCGTCAACAAGAAGTCCCGTCCAGCACCGCATCCACCTTCTCACCCCTCAACTCCGGGCCTTACCGGCAAGGGAGGCCCTGCCAGGATCCGAAGATCCCGCCGGCATCGCCCCGGAGCATCACTGAGGCTACCTCAGCTTCCGCGATGCACCCTTTTAGTCGCCTCTTACGACAGGCAGGATATACCCTGGGTGTATTCTGACCCGCACCCAGACGGGGGAACCTTTTTTTTTTTTTTTTTTTTTACGTGGGGAAATCCATCATGGATACCCCGGAGCTGGGGAAGCTCCGGGGTTATGCCGGACTCTTACCGGCTAAAACCCCACGGTGGCCATCCCTGCACTACCGGGGAGAGTCTGGGATCTCTTGCGAACAACAACCAGACCCTCCCCGTGCAAGGGCGCCAGAAGGGCGCCCGCTTCCCAAAAGTTGGAGGGCTGAGCCTCCCCTACCCAGCTGAAGACGGCGATGTCGGGGCCACGCCGACATCGCCGACCGTCCCGGGCCGCGTGCAATGCATCGGCGAACCCCCATTCGCCGATGCTGCAGCCCCGGCGACCGCCTCGCCTTGAAGTACTCGAATGGAGCGGAGCTCAAACACTCGGCGAGACGGCCGCCCTCCACCACCACAGCTCGGGCCCCGGGTGCGCTACTACCCGTACCGCGGCAACGGGTGGTCGGTTGCCGCGGCCCCTGGGGGATGATGTCTCCCGGGAGAGGGAGACATATCGGGGTGAGTTTACTCCTTCGGAGAAGGAGCAGCCCCACCCCGATCAGGCGCAACCGCCTGCCCCTTGGGCACCGAAGTGCCGGCCCTCGAGGGCCCCCCACGCCCGCCCTTTCGGACGGGCGGCTTACAGGCCGAGCTGCCCAAGCGGTGCCCGGACGGCAGACCCAAGTCCGCGCAAAGCGGACAATTGGGCGCCGCCGCCAGACACCCGGCCGCCTTGTGGCCTGCAGCGCCACACCGATAGCACAGAGTGCTACGGTCCTCGTCGGCAGTGCACCGCGCCCGCACGTGACCGTGCTGGAGGCAGCGGTAGCACTGCAACGGCCGGGGCTTGAGCAGCTCGACCCGAGCTGTTGCCCACCCTACCCTTATGCGATCCCCCTTGGCGAAGAGCTTCTTAGCCCCAGCCAATGGGCATCGCGCCCACACGGTGCCCAATGGGCCGGATCGCCGGATGGTACCGACCACGATCCGGTCCATGGGGCACCCACCCTCCCTAGAGAGAGCCGCCTTCACCTCTATGGCCCTCACGGAGTCCTCAAGCCCGACCACCCTCAGCTCTACGAGCTTCATTGGGCGGCCGACCTTGAGGCCCCTGGGCTCCAACACCTCCGTCAGGCGGTAGGCCAGTTGATCGGCCTTCTCAGCCCTCCCCTCGCCCTCAACCTCGAGTATGAGGGCCCCGGTCTTGGCCCGCTTGGGCCTCACGGCCTCGATGCCTAGCTCATCTAGAGCGAAGGCGTTACGCGCCACCAACATAGCATTTGTGAGCGTCTGGGAGCACCCAGGCGGGACGGTAATAGTTACCGCCTCCGACCTGGGCAGCCTACCCAGACGCACACCCTTCTTATTTTCGGGGCCGGAGCCGGCCTTCGCGGCCGACTTCTTCCCCTTTACCCTCTTCTTTTTCGAGGAGGAAGAGGGAGGGACCGGGGCAGAAGTGGGAGCCTTGCGGCCCATCACCTCCGCCCAGGAGTCCCCACCCCCGGACTGAGTCTGCACAGCAGACCCAGCCGAGGGAGGGACATTGGACACCCCCCTATTCCCCCTCTTACCCCGTCCCTTTTTCCCGGCTTTCGCCGGGCGAGAGGTGGCCGACGGTGGTTCGTCGGGCTGGGCAGCGCGGGGAGTACCCGCGCCGTCCCCCCTAACCTCCCCCAACGAACCACCCCCCAACACCAAACCGGAGGCGGGACCCGCCGCTCCCAGGGTGAGGTTTATCTCACCCCTGAGAGCGGCGAATCTCGCCTCCATTATATCTCCCACCCGGGAGATTATAGTCTCCACGTCCATGCCGCCAGCGGCTGGACCCGTACTCGGGGAGGACCTGCCTCCCCGTGCCTCCGTAGTAGGAGGAGATTTCCCCCTGGGTGGCTCCACCTCCATTCGGGATTCTTGAGTTGCAGACTCAAGCTGCCGCCTGAGCCTACCCACCTCCCGCTTGAGGTCCTCAAGTTCGGAGGAGAGCCGTTCGTTGGCCTCCTCCAACTCCTGGACCCTGCCATCCCGGTGGGTTCGCTGGATCGCCTCGAGTCCAGCCAACCTAAGAGCCTGTGCAGACTCCCTGAGGCGATGCACAAACTTTCCGCTCAAGTTCTTAGATGAACCGGCCACACGCTCGACCTCCTTCGCGTGCTCCAAAATCAGAGCACCGAGGTCGGGCGTCGGCCGATTCCTCATTTCTTCCCGCACCTCGCGCTCGTTGGGAAGCGGCTTGGCGCTCTTACTAGGAGGCGGAGGAGTCCGGGAGGGGTCGGATCGCTCCAACTCTCTCCGGACCGCCTCCTCCTCCCGGCAGAGCTCCATGTAGGCGCGCTTCGCTTCTGCGAGCCCAACATACTCCCCTGTCGTAGGGGGCCTGCCCCTCTTTCTAACAACAGGGGGCTCCGACCGACACGAGAAGGAGGTATCAGAATACCCCTCCTCGTCGTCGGAGTCCACTCCTCCCAGCGACCAGCGACCAGCGCTGCCCGCCGCCAAGTCTTTTACGTGGCCGACCAGCGGCCTAGCAAAAGTAGTACCCCCCTCCCCAGAGGCGCCAGTAGCTCTAGACGCCGTGGCCTGGCCCTCCACCACGGACGTCCCACGGTTGCCGGATGACGACGCAGCCGGGCCCGCTTGACCACCCGAAACTGCGCCGGTACTGGAGGTTCCGAGGCCTCCTGCACCGTAAGTTTTCCTCCCTTTGTAGCGTGTATCCATAATTAAAGTAAGTAAACACCCACCCATATCGTGCCTAAGTCGTCAACGGAAGAGCCCATCCCGCACCGCTTCCACCTTCTCACCTCTCAACTCCGGGCCTTACCGGCAAGGGAGGCCCTGCCAGGATCCGAAGATCCCGCCGGCATCGCCCCGGAGCATCACTGAGGCTACCTCAGCTTCCGCGATGCACCCTTTTAGTCGCCTCTTACGACAGGCAGGGTATACCCTGGGTGTATTCTGACCCGCACCCAGACGGGGAGACGGGGGAACCTAACCTTTTTTTTTTTTTTTTTTTTACGTGGGGAAATCCTCATGGATCCCCCGGGGCTGGGGAACCCCGGGGGTATGCCGGACTCTTACCGGCTAAAACCCCACGGTGACCTACCTCGGCGCTGCTGGGGAGGGCCCGGGAACTCTGGACGAACACGTCCGGTCCCTCCCCGCGCCGGGGCCCCCTATGGTGACTGAGGGGACCCCCTTCCCGTTGGGAGGGTGGTCGACGATACACCCCCCCATCCGGGGAAAAACGGGCGGTGACCCGGTCACCCGGCCACCGCCCCCGTCCCGGAGGGCGCGTGCAATGGCTGAGGCGATCCCCCAATCGCCCCAGCCGCGCCCCCCGGGCGACCCCCGTGCAAAGACGTGGGGCACGACCCCCACCGAGGTGAGGGTCCTCCCCGCACGGGCGTCGCCGACGCCTCGGGCCAGGCTTGGCCCGGTTCGACTGGGAGCCCCGGGTGCGTCACACCCGATACCGTGGCCCGGCTAACAGCCGGAACCACGGCCCCTGGGGCCTAAGTGCCACCACCGTGGCACGCTGGGTGCGCGGCGGAGGTGGCGAAGTCCCGCTCCCCGAAGGGTTCTTAGGAGCGACCCCCACCCTAAGGCGGGAGTCCCCCCCGTGGAGCGGGGCGGGGCAAACGTACAAGACGCCGACCCCGCAGGCGACGCCGAGCAGGGAGCAGAAGCTCCCTTGAGCGCTCGGCGGCCTCCTTCGCGACCATGACCTCCTCGCAAAAGGCGATCATGGCCTGCCAGACGCTCCCGCTACCGACCATCCGAGACAGGATGGCCGGCAGCGAGAGGTCCGGACCCACCTCCGCCGCTAAGGCCCGACGCGGCACCTCCCAGGCAGGACACTCCATGAGAGTGTGCCGCGCCGAGTCCACCGCGGCGCCACAGTGGTGGCACCGCGGGTCCGCCTCGCGACCGATCCGGCACAGGTACCGACCGAAGCAGCCATGCTCGGTCAGCACCTGTGTGGCTCGGAACGTCAGTCGCCCGGAGCTACGGCCCACCCATCTATCTAAGACGGGCAGGACCGCCCCGACGGTCCAATGGTCCCTGACACGGGATAACTCCTCCTTCCACGATGACATTGTGGACCGCCGGGCCTGGAGCCTCAGCTCGTCCCTGTCCTCCCCTGGCGGGTTGGAGTCCTGGCGGGCAAGGCGAAGATGCCTATAGACATAGGCATCCTCACCCGCCAGGAGCTCCAGAGGTGGTAAACCCGCCAGGGCGGTGGCCGCCTCGTAGGACACCGTACGGTACCCCCTAATGACGCGTATTGCGGCGCGTCGCCACTCCCTTCGGAGGAGCGTCTTGCTCCTCCGACATGCCGACAAGGCATCGGCCCAGATGGGGGCACCGTACAGTGCCACTGATCTTATCACACCGCAGTAGAGGCGGCGCACCCGCTCGTCCGGACCACCAAGGTTGGGCATGATGCGACTCAAGTGAGTCACGAGGCTACCCAACCTGGTGGCCAGACGGGCGAAATGCGGGACGAAGCTCCAGGAGCTGTCCAGGTAGACACCAAGATATTTGATGTCGGTGCCCACCTGGACGTCGGACGACCCGATCCTCACCAGACTATGGGGTGGAGTGCCCCTCGTACGACCCTGGAAGACGACGATCTCCGTCTTCTGAGGGGACAACTCCAACCCCATGCCCCGGATCCGCGAGGCGACAGCCGCAACCGCGACTTCCGCCCGGCGGATGGTCCTCCCACGGTCCCTGCCGGTGGCTAACACCATGGTGTCGTCGGCGTAACAGGTAAGATGTACGCCGACCGGCAGGGACACCCGCAGAGCCGCGTCGTACCCCAGGTTCCATAACAAGGGGCCCAAGACGGACCCCTGGGGTACTCCACGGTTTATCTGCCGCCTGACAGACCCATCGCGGCCACCGTAAACGATGGCCCTGTCCCGGAGGTAGTCTCCGACCACCATCCGCAGGTAGAGGGGCACCTCGTGAATTTCGAGGGCCCCGCGGATGGCCGCCCAGGAGAGGGAGTTAAAGGCGTTTTTGATATCCAAAGATACCGCCAGTGCTACCCCTCCCCCGGACGTGGCCGAGTCCGAGAGGGACTTGACGCGCTGGATCGCGTCGATGGTCGATCGTCCCTCCCGGAAGCCAAACTGGCACTCGGCCAGGTCGGGTCCATCACGGGACAGGTGCTGGACGAGGCGCTTGTGAACGATGCGTTCGAAGAGCTTCCCCACCTCGTCCAGCAACACGATGGGCCTGTAGGCAGAAGGCGACTCTGCGGGCCTGTTGTCCTTGCGTAGGAGGACCATCCGCCCTGTCTTCCACCGTGGTGGAAGGGTCCCCGTCTGCAAACAGGCTGTAAAGAGCCTGCGCAGACGGGGCCCGAGGACGCTGAGCGCCAAGACCCAGGCGCGGCCGGGGATGCCGTCGGGGCCGGGGGCGGTGTTGCGTGCCCCCATGCGCTTGACAGCCCCGGCCAACTCCTCCTCGGACACCTCCCACTCCTGGGACCATAAGACACGGTCCGGTGGTGGAGCGGGGGCCGACACCTCCCCGTCAGGGAACAAAGTGCCGACCACCCGCTCCAGGAGTGGGGGGTCCATCGTCTCCGTGAGGGGAGGCGCCCATGGACGAAGTTTGTCCATGACTAGACGGTATGGGCGCCCCCATGGGTCCTCACGGAGTGTGTCGAGGAGTCCGTCCCAGGCCTGAGCCTTGGCGCTCCTGATGGCCAGCTGCAGCCGCTTCGTGAGTTCACGATAGTCGGCATACAGCTGTGCCGTTCTCGCCGCGTCGGAGTTTCGCCGACGCCTCGCCCGGGTGTACTGGCGGCGAGCGACTCCGCAGTCCTCGCGGAGACGCTGAATCTCAGCGCTCCACCAGTACACCGGGCGGCGGGGCGGATTGGCGCGGACTCGTGGCATCGCCACGTCGCAAATTGCCGACATGGCGTCCGCGAACCAATCCGCCTCCTGTGACACCTCCACTGGCCCAGCCGGAACTTCCGGCCAGGCCACTGCGAGAACGGCCGCCATCAGTGCGTCCTCATCCATGCCCTTCAGGGCCCACCTCCGTGGGTGGTGGGCTGCTGGGCGGGTCGGGGGAGGCGTGGAGACATCCATGCGTATATAGACATGGTCTGACAGTGTCTCCACGTCGTCGACCCTCCACCCCGACACACGGCGCGCGGCCAGGGCGTTAGCGAACGATAGATCCACTATACTTTCGCCCTGGTACCGCACGCACGTGCTGGCCGAGCCCCGGTTCAACAACCGGAGACCCAGGCCAGCCGCCCAGTCCAGCACCGAGTGGCCCCTCTGGTCCGTCCTCGGGGAGTGCCACGCGGATGCGTGAGCATTGAAGTCCCCGAGGACGAGTACTGGACGAGCTGCGTGCAATGAAACAACGTTCTGCAGCTCGTCCAGTAGGGAGTCGAAGCGACTGAGGGACCAACTCGGTGGCGCGTAGACGCCCACCACCACACAACCCGCCCAGTCGACCGCCACGAATCCATGGCCGCGCATGACAGGCGCTATTGGCCGGATCCGCGACGGAACCGACTGGGCGATCACCACGGAGTCGTCCAAGTCCCCAACCCAGGACGGGCGTTGGAGAACCCGGTACGGCTCCGCGGCTACGACCAACTCAACCACGCCGCCGCAAAGACTATGAGACATCAAGTCCTGAGCCGCGACGGCGTGGTTGAGATTGGTCTGGATGATCTGACCGCGGGGAGGCATGAACTTTAGGCCGTGTCCATGGCCTCCCCCCGGCCAGAATCATCCTTGGGAGCGGGTTTAGCTGCCCGCTCCGCCTCCTCTCCAGTGTCCATCACTCCTGCTCCCACGGTGGAGGGTGATGCGGATGCACCACCCCCGCTGGAACCTCCCACGGTGGAGGGTGATGCCGGTGCACCACCTTCGCCGGAACATCCCACGTTGGAGAGTGATGCAGCCGCACCACCCCCTTGATGGACACTGGAGAGTTGGCTCCTCTTCTTCACGTCTCCTCCCTTCCTAGCTGGGCGGGCCTTGGGTGGGGAGCAAGCGTTGCTCCCCATACGATGTTCGGCGGGCCGGCCGGCCTCTTTGCACAGTGTGCATACTGGGGCGGCCGCCGTACATCGGCCCGCATGGTGGCCAGTTTCGCCGCACCTGTAACACAGGTGCGACCTGTCCACTTCTGCAGTGCACCGCTGCTGGACATGTCCCAACTGCCAGCAGCGGTAGCACTGCTCAGGGCGGGGCTTCAACACCTCTACCCTGGCGAGGGTCCACCCCACCCTTATTCGACCGGCAGCCACCACTTTCTTGGCCGCTGCTAGGGGACACTGTACCCAAAGGGTGCCAAGTCCAGCACGTGAGGACCTTATCTCCCCGGTCCTCACGTCTTCTGGTTGGCATCCGCCAACTCCAACAATGGCTTCGGCCACCTCAGCTGTGGTGGCCGATTCGTCGAGACCAAGGACCCGAAGGTCGGTCTTCTTGACCGGTCTGGTGACGGTTACCTCGTCACCAGCTAAGGCATCCCGTAGTTTATCAGCCAAGGCAGAAGCCTTGGCTTCTTTGTCCGGACCGGCGACCTCTAACATGAGGCCACCGGTTCTGGCCTTCTTGGGGCGGACACATTCCACCCCAACATCCTCTAACTTCACCCTCTGCCTGGCAGCAGTCATTATGTCCTTGTATGTGGACTTGCTGCCAGGCTGGAGGGTGAGGACTACCGCCGCCGTGCGCGGTAGCCGGCCCAACTTGGGCTTCTCCTTCCTCGTCTGGGCCTTAGATGGTGGGGCAGGAGCTGCCTGGGCCTTTTTAGCAGCCCTTTGGGTCTTTCTGCCCACTACCTGAGCCCAAGATCCCTCGATGGCGGTGGCACCAGATGACGTTGAAGGTGCCACCGCTTTCTTCAGCGCCTCCTGGCGCACCGCCTCCAATCTTCTTGCGGCCCCGGACGGGGTCGCCTTCTTCCGAGGGGGTTGGGGTTGTACAACAGAACTGTCCTTCCCCTTGCCCTTCTTCTTCTTACTCTTCTTTATCTTCTTTTCCCCGGTGGCCTGTGGTAAGGGACCATCCGGGGATGCCTCTTCCTTCTTCTTAGATGGGAGGAGTTCCTTCCGGAACTCCTGTAACTTCCTGTTGACGAGGTCCGCAATTACACGTACCAAGTCGGACCCCGTCTCCTCCTTGGGTGCCGGGGCACCCATTTCGGGGCAAACGTCCCCCGAATCCCTCTTCGGCGAGACCGGTGCGGACCTCGCGCGGCTCGCGATCTCCAGGTCCGCCATCCTTGACACTGGCGGGCTTGGAGATCGCCTCTCCAGAGCAGCTAATCTATCCTGCAGGCGTTTATTTTCCGCCTGCAGGACCTGCAATTGCTCTTTCAGAGCAGAGATGTCCTCTGCGGACTGCGGTTGAGCTGGTCTTACGACTCGCTGAGCGAGCTCCATCGTGACCGCTCTAACCGTGCGTGCACCTACGCGTATGTCCCTCTGGATGGTGCCCTTTAGATTTTTAGATTTGGCAGCTGCCAATTCTATTTTATCTGCCTCCTCCAGGGCCCACGCACCCAGGTCCTCCAGTGGCTTCAACTTCGCCTCCTGGACGAAGATCTCCATATCTGGCACTGGGTTGCCTGACTTCCCAGGTGGAGGGATACAGGCTGTGCCCCTCCTGATGTCCTCTTCGAGCTCTACAAGCTCGATCTCTTTTTGAGCTTCTAGATAGGCCCTCTTGGCCTCAGCGAGGCCCACGTATTCCCCCGTAGTTGGGGGCCGCCCTCTCTTTTTAGACTTCGGACACGCACGTTCCTTCAGAGTGGAAATGGTAGACCGTACCGATCCCACGGACGTGTCCGAGTCGTACGAGGCGTCGCCCGACTCCTCCTGAGCGCCTTTATCAAGTGCTCGGCTCCTCAACTTGAGCCTCTCTAAAACAACCTGCCCTTGTGAGGCAGTGAGCACATGTTCCGAGAGGATACTCGGTCCCGAAACCGCGACCTTTCGGACCCCAGAGGTCCCCGCCTTCTCTTCGTCAACCCCCCCATTCCCCGGTTTTTTAAAGAAAGAACAATTCGCCATACTGTTCCCACGAGAAGGGTCGGAAATAAAAGTCGCCCCTGGCAGAGCCGCCATGCCAGGGGAAGGCAGATACACCCGGGGGGCGCCAGTATCCCCGGGGTTGGTCGCTCGAGACCGGTGCACCCACCGGCCACGTCCAGCCGCGAGGACTGGACGTGCCCCATCGCCGCGTACCGCAGCTTGAGGCTAGGGACTTTTTATAGAGGTTTATCCCCTCGCGGGCCGGCCAATGAAGGCAAGCCCCCCGCTCCGGCGAAACATGACCACCGGTTTACGGTATTACGACAGGGGTCACACCACCCCTGCCGAGCTATGGGATCCCGGGGACGCAACTCCCCGTATCACGACCAGAACTGGCCGTGACCCCTGGGATGGAGGCCCGCATCCACCGTGTTCACCCCTCCGCTCCGAGCCTTACCGGCAAGGGAGGCCCCGCCAGGATCCGAAGATCCCACCGGCATCGCCTCGGAGCATCACTGAGGCTACTTGGTATCAGCGAAACCCCCGAAAGCCAGAGCCCCGTTAGTCACCGGATGACTCCGGTGTCCAGGTTCCACCGCGAGGAGGTGGGGATGGCACATGTTGTTGCAGCTGCAACAACTTCTAGAACCCGGGGGAACCTAACCTTTTTTTTTTTTTTTTTTTTTTTTTACGTGGGGAAATCCATCATGGATACCCCGGAGCTGGGGAAGCTCCGGGGTTATGCCGGACTCTTACCGGCTAAAACCCCACGGTGGCCATCCCTGCACTACCGGGGAGAGTCTGGGATCTCTTGCGAACAACAACCAGACCCTCCCCGTGCAAGGGCGCCAGAAGGGCGCCCGCTTCCCAAAAGTTGGAGGGCAGAGCCTCCCCTACCCAGCTAAAGACGGCGATGTCGGGGCCACGCCGACATCGCCGACCGTCCCGGGCCGCGTGCAATGCATCGGCGAACCCCCATTCGCCGATGCTGCAGCCCCGGCGACCGCCTCGCCTGGAAGTACTCGAGTGGAGCGGTGCTCAAACACTCGGCGAGACGGCCGCCCTCCACCACCACAGCTCGGGCCCCGGGTGCGCTACTACCCGTACCGCGGCAACAGATGGTCGGTTGCCGCGGCCCCTGGGGGAGGGGGAACCTAACCTTTTTTTTTTTTTTTTTTTTAACGTGGGGAAATCCTCATGGATCCCCCGGGGCTGGGGAACCCCGGGGGTATGCCGGACTCTTACCGGCTAAAACCCCACGGTGACCTACCTCGGCGCTGCTGGGGAGGGCCCGGGAACTCTGGACGAACACGTCCGGTCCCTCCCCGCGCCGGGGCCCCCTATGGTGACTGAGGGGACCCCCTTCCCGTTGGGGGGGTGGTCGACGATACACCCCCCCATCCGGGGTAACGGGCGGTGACCCGGTCACCCGGCCACCGCCCCCGTCCCGGAGGGCGCGTGCAATGGCTGAGGCGATCCCCCAATCGCCCCAGCCGCGCCCCCCGGGCGACCCCCGTGCAAAGACGTGGGGCACGACCCCCACCGGAGTGAGGGTCCTCCCCGC
The DNA here is from genome assembly GCA_963969225.1 of Xylocopa violacea. Classification (NCBI taxonomy): domain Eukaryota; kingdom Metazoa; phylum Arthropoda; class Insecta; order Hymenoptera; family Apidae; genus Xylocopa; species Xylocopa violacea. Next base: position 707,856 of record CAXAJV010000051.1, read on the forward strand.
ACGGGCGTCGCCGACGCCTCGGGCCAGGCTTGGCCCGGTTTGACTGGGAGCCCCGGGTGCGCCACACCCGATACCGTGGCCCGGCTAACAGCCGGAACCACGGCCCCTGGGGCCTAAGTGCCACCACCGTGGCACGCTTGGTGCGCGGCGGAGGTGGCGAAGTCCCGCTCCCCGAAGGGTTCTTAGGAGCGACCCCCACCCGAAGGCGAGAGTCCCCCCCGTGGAGCGGGGCGGGGCAAACGTACAAGACGCCGACCCCGCAGGCGACGCCGAGCAGGGAGCAGTTGCTCCCTTGAGCGCTCGGCGGCCTCCTTCGCGACCATGACCGCCTAACAAAAGGCGATCATGGCCTGCCAGACGCTCCCGCTACCGACCATCCGAGACAGGATGGCCGGCAGCGAGAGGTCCGGACCCACCTCCGCCGCTAAGGCCCGACGCGGCACCTCCCAGGCAGGACACTCCATGAGAGTGTGCCGCGCCGAGTCCACCGCGGCGCCACAGTGGTGGCACCGCGGGTCCGCCTCGCGACCGATCCGGCACAGGTACCGACCGAAACACCCGTGGTCGGTCAGCACCTGTGTGGCTCGGAACGTGAGTCGCCCGGAGCTACGGCCCACCCATCTGTCTAAGACGGGCAGGACCGCCCCGACGGTCCAATGGTCCCTGGCACGGGATAACACCTCCTTCCACGATGACATTGTGGACCGCCGGGCCTGGAGCCTCAACTCGTCCCTGTCTACCCCTGGCGGGTTGGAGTCCTGGCGGGCAAGGCGAAGATGCCTGTAAACATAGGCATCCTCAGCCGCCAGGAACTCCAAAGGTGGTAGACCCGCCAGGGCGGTGGCCGCCTCGTAGGACACCGTACGGTACCCCCTGATGACGCGAATTGCGGCGCGTCGCCATTCTCTCCGGAGGAGCGACTTGCTCCCCCGGCTGGCCGCTAAGGCGTCGGCCCAGATGGGGGCACCGTACAGTGCCACTGACCTTACCACACCGCAGTAGAGGCGGCGCACCCGCTCGTCCGGACCGCCAAGGTTGGGCATGATGCGACTCAAATGAGTCACTAGGCTACCCAACCTGGCGGCCAGACGAGCGAAATGCGGGACGAAGCTCCAGGAGCTGTCCAGGTGGACACCAAGATATTTGATGTCGGTGGCCACCTGGACGTCGGACGACCCGATCCTCACCAGGCTATGGGGTGGAGTGCCCCTCCTACGACCCTCGAAGAAGACGATCTCCGTCTTCTGAGGGGACAACTCCAACCCCATGCCCCGGATCCGCGAGGCGACGGCCGCAACTGCGACCTCCGCCCGGCGGATGGTCCTCCCACGGTCCCTGCCGGTGGCTACCACCATGGTGTCGTCGGCGTAGCACGTTAAGTGCACGCCGACCGGCAGGGACACCAGCAGAGCCGCATCGTACCCCAGGTTCCATAGTAATGGGCCCAAAACGGACCCCTGGGGTACTCCACGGTTGATCTGCCGCCTGACAGACCCATCGCGGCCACCGTAAACGATGGCCCTGTCCCGGAGGTAGTCTCCGACCACCATCCGCAGGTAGAGGGGCACCTCGTGACGTTCGAGGGCCCCGCGGATGGCCGCCCAGGAGAGGGAGTTAAAAGCATTCTTTATATCCAAAGAAACTGCCAGTGCTACCCCTCCCCCGGACGTGGCCGAGTCCGAGAGGGACTTGACGCGATGAATAGCGTCGATTGTTGAACGTCCCTCCCGGAAGCCGAACTGGCACTCGGCCAGGTCGGGTCCATCACGGGACAGGTGCTGGACGAGGCGCTTGTGAACAATACGTTCGAATAACTTCCCCACCTCGTCCAGCAACACGATGGGCCTGTAGGCAGATGGCGACTCTGCGGGCCTGTTGTCCTTGCGTAGGAGGACCATCCGCCCTGTTTTCCACCTCGGTGGAAGGGTCCCCGTCTGCAAACAGGCTGTAAACAGCCTGCGCAGACGGGGCCCGAGGACGCTGAGCGCCAAGACCCAGGCGCGGCCGGGGATGCCGTCGGGGCCGGGGGCGGTGTTACGCGCCCCCATGCGCTTGACAGCCCCGGCCAACTCCTCTTCGGACACCTCCCACTCCTGGGACCATAAGACACGGTCCGGTGGTGGAGCGGGGGCCGACACCTCCCCGTCTGGGAAGAGAGTGCCGACCACCCGCTCCAGGAGTGGGGGGTCCATCGTCTCCGTGAGGGGAGGCGCCCATGGACGAAGCTTGTCCATCACCAGACGGTATGGGCGCCCCCATGGGTCCTCACGGAGTGTTTCGAGGAGTCCGTCCCAGGCCTGAGCCTTGGCGCTCCTGATGGCCAGCTGCAGCCGCTTCGTGAGTTCACGATAGTCGGCATACAGCTGTGCCGTTCTCGCTGCGTCGGAGTTACGCCGACGCCTCGCCCGAGTGTACTGGCGGCGAGCGACTCCGCACTCTTCGCGGAGACGCTGTATAACGTCGCTCCACCAGTACACCGGGCGGCGGGGCGGATTGGCGCGGACTCGTGGCATCGCCACGTCGCAAACTGCCGACATGGCGTCCGCGAACCAATCCGCCTCCTCCGAGACCTCCACTGGCCCGGCCGGAACTTCCGGCCAGGCCACTGCGAGAACGGCCGCCATCAGTGCGTCCTCATCCATGCCCTTCAGGGCCCACCTCCGTGGGTGGTGGGCTGCTGGGCGGGTCGGGGGAGGCGTGGAGACATCCATGCGTATATAGACATGGTCTGACAGTGTCTCCACGTCGTCGACCCTCCACCCCGACACACGGCGCGCGGCCAGGGCGTTAGCGAAAGATAGATCCACTATACTTTCGCCCTGGTACCGCACGCACGTGCTGGCCGAGCCCCGGTTCAACAACCGGAGACCCAGGCCAGCCGCCCAGTCCAGCACCGAGTGGCCCCTCTGGTCCGTCCTCGGGGAGTGCCACGCGGATGCGTGCGCATTGAAGTCCCCGAGGACGAGTACTGGACGAGCTGCGTGCAGTGAAACGACGTTCTGCAGCTCGTCCAGTAGGGAGTCGAAACGACTGAGGGACCAACTCGGGGGCGCGTAGACGCCCACCACCACACAACCCGCCCAGTCGACCGCCACGAATCCATGGCCGCGCATGACAGGCGCTATTGGCCGGATCCGTGACGGGACCGACTGGGCGATCACCACGGAGTCGTCCAGGTCCCCAACCCAGGACGGGCGTTGGAGAACCCGGTACGGCTCCGCGGCTACGACCAACTCAACCACGCCGCCGCAAAGACTATGAGACATCAAGTCCTGAGCGGCGACGGCGTGGTTGAGGTTGGTCTGGATGATCTGACCGCGGGGAGGCATGAACTTTAGGCCGTGTCCATGGCCTCCCCCCGGCCAGAATCATCCTTGGGAGCGGGTTTAGTTGCCCGCTCCGCCTCCTCTCCAGTGTCCATCGCAGGAACTCCCACGGTGGAGGGTGATGCGGGTGCACCACCCCCGCTGGAACCTCCCACGGTGGGGGGTGATGCCGGTGCACCACCCCCGCTGGAACCTCCCACGTTGGAGGGTGATGCAGCCGCACCACCCCCTTGATGGACACTGGAGAGTTGGATCTTCTTTGCCTGCGTCACTCCTACCTTCTTGCCTGGGCGGGCCTTCGATGGGGAGCAGCTCTTGCTCCCCATACGATGGTCGGCGGGCCGCCCCGCTTCTTTGCACAAAGTGCATATTGGGGCGGCCGCCGTACATTGGCCCGCCCGGTGACCGGTTTCGCCGCACCTATAGCAAAGGTGCGACCGGTCCACCTCCGCAGTGCACCGCTGCTGGACATGACCCTGCTGCCAGCAGCGGTAGCACTGCTCAGGGCGGGGTTTCAACGCCTCTACCCTGGCGTTGACCCACCCCACCCTGATGCGTCCGGCAGCGACCACCTTCTTGGCCGCCGCCAGCGGGCACTGCACCCAAAGGGTGCCTAGCCCGGCTCGTGAGGACCTAATTTCGCCGGTCCTCACCTCCACGAGCTGACACCCTGCAGTGCCCGCTATGGCTTCGGCCACCTCAGCTGGGGTAGCCGATTCATCCAGACCAAAGACCCGGAGGTCTGCTTTCTTAATGGGCCTGGCGACAGTAACTCCCTCGCCGGCCAGCGCTTCTCTCAATTTGTCCGCCAAGGCACACGCCTTGGCCTCCTTGTCAGGACCGGCGACCTCTAACATCAGGCCACCGGTCCTGGCTTTCTTGGGCCGGACGCTCTCTACCCCCACGTCCGCTAACTTCACCCTCTGCCTGGCAGCCGTCATCACGTCCCTATATGAGGACTTGCTGCCAGGCTGGAGGGTGAGGACTACCGCTGCTGTGCGCGGCAGTCTGCCCAACCTGGGCTTTTCTGCCTTCTTTTGGACCTTCGGTGGTGGGGCAGGGGCCGATTGGGCCTTTTTGGCCGCCCTTTGAGCCTTCCTGCCCACCACCTGGGCCCATGTTCCCTCCTTGGCGGTGGCACGTTTTGATGTTGAGTGTGCCACCGCATTCAGCGCCTCCTGGCGCGCCGCCTCCAGTCTTCTGGCGGCCCCGGGTGGGGTCGCCTTCTTCTGCAGGGGTTGGGATTGGACGGGAGTGGTGCCCTTCCCCTTCCCCTTCTTCTTCTTGCTCTTCTTCTTCTCCTCATTCCTCTTCTCGTCCCCGGTGGCCTTCGGTAAGGGACCATCCGGGGAGGCTTCCCCCTTCCTTTTGATTGGGAGGAGTTCCTTCCTGAACTCCTCTAACCTTTTGTTGACGAGATCCGCTATCTGCTTTGCTATGGCGGACCCCGTCGGCTCCTTCGGTGCCGGGGCACCAATTTCGGGGCAATCACCCCTCGAAACCCTCAATGGCGAGGCAGGTGTTGGCCTCGCGCGGCTCGCAATCTCCAAGTCCGCCATTCTTGTAACTGGCGGACTTGGAGATCGCCTCTCCAAGGCAGAAATTCTTTCTTGCAGGCGCTTATTCTCGGCCTGCAGGGCCTCCAATTGCTCTTTTAGAGCTATAACCTCCGATCCTGGTGCTGGCTCTGCTGGTCGTTGCACCCTCTGTGCCAACTCCATGGTGACTGCTCTAACAGTTCGTGCACCTACGCGGATGTCCCTCTGTATTGTACCCTTGAGGTTTTTGGATTTGGCCGCTGCCAACTCAATTTTATCGGCCTCTTCCAAGGCCCACGCTCCCAGGTCTTCCAGCGGCTTCCTCTTCGCCTCCAGGACGAAGGTCTCCATATCGGGCACCGGATTGCCCGACTTCCCAGGTGGAGGGATACATCCTGTACCTCTCCTAATCTCTTCTTCCAGCTCCACCATCTCGATTTCCCTTTGGGCCTCCACATAGGCCCTCTTGGCTTCAGCGAGCCCTACGTAGTCCCCAGTTGTTGGGGGTCGTCCTCTCTTCTTGGACTTCGGACACGCCCGTTCTCTAAGTGAAGAGAAGTTGGATCTCACTGATCCCACGGACGTGTCCGAGTCGTAGGAGGCGTCACCAGACTCCTCCTGGGCACCCTTCTCCAGAACCCTGCCCCTTAGCTGGAGTTTCTCCAGGACTACCTGCCCCTGTGAGGCAGTCAACACCCTATCCGAGACGATAGTCGGCCTCGGATCTGCGACCTTTCGGGCCCCACTTGGCCCCGCCTTAACTTCATCGACCCCCCCATTCCCCGGTTTTTTAAATGAGACTGAACAATCCATACTTGTTCCCACGAGAAGGTCGGAAATAAAAGTCGCCCCTGGCAGAGCCGCCATACCAGGGGAAGGCAGATACACCCGGGGGGCGCCAGTATCCCCGGGGTTGGTCGCACGAGACCGGTGCACCCACCGGCCACGCCCAGCCGCGAGGACTGGGCGTGCCCCCTCACCGCGTACCGCAGCTTGAGGCTAGGGACTTTTTATAGAGGTTTATCCCCTCGCGGGCCGGCCAATGAAGGCAAGCCCCCCGCTCCGGCGAAACATGACCACCGGTTTACGGTATTACGACAGGGGTCACACCACCCCTGCCGAGCTATGGGATCCCGGGGACGCAACTCCCCGTATCACGACCAGAACTGGCCGTGACCCCTGGGATGGAGGCCCGCATCCACCGTTTTCACCCCTCCGCTCCGAGCCTTACCGGCAAGGGAGGCCCCGCCAGGATCCGAAGATCCCACCGGCATCGCCTCGGAGCATCACGGAGGCTACTTGGTATCAACGAAACCCCCCGAAAGCCAGAGCCCCGTTAGTCACCGGATGACTCCGGTGTCCAGGTTCCACCACGAGGAGGTGGGGATGGCACATGTTGTTGCAGCTGCAACAACTTCTAGAACCCAGGGGGAACCTAACCTTTTTTTTTTTTTTTTTTTTTATACGTGGGGAAATCCATCATGGATACCCCGGAGCTGGGGAAGCTCCGGGGTTATGCCGGACTCTTACCGGCTAAAACCCCACGGTGGCCATCCCTGCACTACCGGGGAGAGTCTGGGATCTCTTGCGAACAACAACCAGACCCTCCCCGTGCAAGGGCGCCAGAAGGGCGCCCGCTTCCCAAAAGTTGGAGGGCTGAGCCTCCCCTACCCAGCTAAAGACGGCGATGTCGGGGCCACGCCGACATCGCCGACCATCCCGGGCCGCGTGCAATGCATCGGCGAACCCCCATTCGCCGATGCTGCAGCCCCGACGACCGCCTCGCCTTGAAGTACGCGAGTGGAGCGGTGCTCAAACACTCGGCGAGACGGCCGCCCTCCACCACAGTAGCTCGGGCCCCGGGTGCGCTACTACCCGTACCGCGGCAACAGGTGGTCGGTTGCCGCGGCCCCTGGGGGATGATGTCTCCCGGGAAAGGGAGACATATCGGGGCAGGTCTACTCCTTCGGAGAAGGAGCAGCCCCACCCCGATCAGGCGCAACCGCCTGCCCCTTGGGCACCGAAGTGCCGGCCCTCGAGGGCCCCCCACGCCCGCGCTTACGGACGGGCGGCTTACAGGCCGAGCTGCCCAAGCGGTGCCCGGACGACAGACCCAAGTCCGCACAGAGCGGACAGTTGGGCGCCGCCGCCGGACACCCGGCCGCCTTGTGGCCTGCAGCGCCACACCGGTAGCACAAAGTGCTACGGTCCTCGTCGGCAGTGCACCGCGCCCGCACGTGACCGTGCTGAAGGCAGCGGTAACACTGCAACGGCCGGGGCTTGAGCAGCTCGACCCGAGCTGTTGCCCACCCCACCCGTATCCTATCCCCCTTCGCGAAGATCTTCTTCGCCCCAGCCAATGGGCATCGCGCCCACACGGTGCCCAATGGGCCGGATCGCCGGATGGTACCGACAACTATCCGGTCCATGGGGCACCCGCCCTCCCTCGATAAGGCCGCCTTCACCTCGATGGCGCGGACCGAGTCCTCAAGGCCGACCACCCTCAGCTCAACGAGCTTCATTGGGCGGCCGACCTTAAGGCCCTTCGGCTCCAGCACCTCGGTGAGGCGATAGGCCAGGTTGTCGGCCTTTTCCGCCCTCCCTTCTCCCTCAACCTCAAGGATGAGGGCCCCCGTCTTCGCCCGCTTGGGCCTCACCGCCTCGATGCCCACCTCGTCCAGGGCAAAGGCGTTCCTCGCCGCCAACATCGCGTTGGTGAGCGTCTGGGAGCACCCAGGCGGGACGGTGATGCTCACCGCCTCCGACCTGGGAAGCCTACCCAGACGCACACCACCTCTCTTCTTCTCGGGGCCGGAGCCGGCCTTCGCGGCCGACTTCTTCCCCTTACCCTTCTTCTTCTTCGAGGAGGCCGAGGGTGCGACCGGGGCAGAAGTGGGAGCCTTGCGGCCCACCACCTCCGCCCAGGAGTCCCCACCCCCGGACTGAGCCCGCACAGCAGACCCAGCCGAGGGAGGGACATCAGTCACCCCCCTATTCCCCCTCTTACCCCGTCCCTTTTTTCCGGCTTTCGCCGGGCGAGGGGTGGCCGACGGTGGTTGGTCGGGCTGGGCAGCACGGGGCGTACCCACGCCGTCCCCCCTAACCTCCCCCAACGAACCACCCCCCAACACCAATCCGGAGGCGGGACCCGCCGCTCCCAGGGTGAGGTTCAACTCACCCCTGAGAGCGGCGAATCTCGCCTCCATCATCTCTCCCACTCGGGAGATAATCATCTCCACGTCCACGCCGCCAGCGGCGGGACCCGTACTCGGGGAGGACCTGCCTCCCCGTGCCCCCATAATCGGTGGAGATATAACTCTCGGAGGCTCCACCTCCATTCGGGATGCCTCCCGACTGGAAGACTCAAGTTGCTTCTTGAGCCTGCCCACTTCCCGCTTTAGGTCGTCAAGTTCGGAGGAGAGCCTATCGTTGGCCTCCTCCAACTCCTGGACCCTACTATCCCGATGCGTTCGCTGGATCGCCTCGAGTCCAGCTAATCTAAGCGCCTGTGCACTCTCTCTGAGGCGGTGCACGAATTTCCCACTAAGATTTTTAGAGGATCCAGCCACACGCTCGACCTCCCTTGCGTGCTCCAAAATTAGAGCACCGAGGTCGGGCGTCGGCCGATTCCTCATCTCCTCCCGCACCTCGCGCTCGTTCGGAAGCGGCTTGGCGCTCTTACTAGGAGGCGGAGGGGTCCGGGAGGGGTCGGATCGCTCCAACTCTCTCCGGACCGCCTCCTCCTCCCGGCAGAGCTCCATGTAGGCGCGCTTCGCCTCCGCGAGCCCAACGTATTCGCCTGTAGTAGGGGGCCTGCCCCTTTTCCTCACTACAGGAGGCTCCATACGACACGAGAAAGAGGCGTCCGAATACCCCTCCTCGTCGTCGGAGTCCATCCCGCCCAAGGACCAGCGACCAGCGCTGCCCGCCGCGAGATCCCTTACGTGGCCGACCAGCGGCCGCGAAGAAGTCCCCCCATCCCCAGAGGTGCCAGTAGCACTAGACGCCGTGGCCTGGCCCTCCACCACGGACGTCCCACGGTTGCCGGATGACGACGCAGCCGGGCCCGCTTGACCACCCGAAACTGCGCCGGTACTGGAGGTTCCGAGGCATCCTGCACCGTAAGTTTTCTTCCCTTTGTTGCGTAAGTCCATGATTTTAATTAAAACACCTCCCCAAACGTGCCGAAGTCGTCAACGAAAGTCCCGCCCCGCACCGCTTCCACCTTCTCACCTCTCAACTCCGGGCCTTACCGGCAAGGGAGGCCCTGCCAGGATCCGAAGATCCCGCCGGCATCGCCCCGGAGCATCACTGAGGCTACCTCAGCTTCCGCGATGCACCCTTTTAGTCGCCTCTTACGACAGGCAGGGTATACCCTGGGTGTATTCTGACCCGCACCCAGACGGGGAGGGGGAACCTTTTTTTTTTTTTTTTTACGTGGGGAAATCCTCATGGATCCCCCGGGGCTGGGGAACCCCGGGGGTATGCCGGACTCTTACCGGCTAAAACCCCACGGTGACCTACCTCGGCGCTGCTGGGGAGGGCCCGGGAACTCTGGACGAACACGTCCGGTCCCTCCCCGCGCCGGGGCCCCCTATGGTGACTGAGGGGACCCCCTTCCCGTTGGGGGGGTGGTCGACGATACACCCCCCCATCCGGGGTAACGGGCGGTGACCCGGTCACCCGGCCACCGCCCCCGTCCCGGAGGGCGCGTGCAATGGCTGAGGCGATCCCCCAATCGCCCCAGCCGCGCCCCCCGGGCGACCCCCGTGCAAAGACGTGGGGCACGACCCCCACCGAGGTGAGGGTCCTCCCCGCACGGGCGTCGCCGACGCCTCGGGCCAGGCTTGGCCCGGTGCGACTGGGAGCCCCGGGTGCGTCACACCCGATACCGTGGCCCGGCTAACAGCCGGAACCACGGCCCCTGGGGCCTAAGTGCCACCACCGTGGCACGTTGGGTGCGCGGCGGAGGTGGCGAAGTCCCGCTCCCCGAAGGGTTCTTAGGAGCGACCCCCGCCCGAAGGCGAGAGTCCCCCCCGTGGAGCGGGGCGGGGCAAACGTGCAAGACGCCGACCCCGCAGGCGACGCCGAGCAGGGAGTAGTTGCTCCCTTGAGCGCTCGGCGGCCTCCTTCGCGACCATGACCCCCTCGCAAAAGGAGATCATGGCCTGCCAGACGCTCCCGCTACCGACCATCCGAGACAGGATGGTCGGCAGCGAGAGGTCCGGACCCACCTCCGCCGCTAAGGCCCGACGCGGCACCTCCCAGGCAGGACACTCCGTGAGAGTGTGCCGCGCCGAGTCCACCGCGGCGCCACAGTGGTGGCACCGCGGGTCCGCCTCGCGACCGATCCGGCACAGGTACCGACCGAAACACCCGTGGTCGGTCAGCACCTGTGTGGCTCGGAACGTAAGTCGCCCGGAGCTACGGCCCACCCATCTGTCTAAGACGGGCAGGACCGCCCCGACGGTCCAATGGTCCCTGACACGGGATAACTCCTCCTTCCACGATGACAATGTGGACCGCCGGGCCTGGAGCCTCAACTCGTCCCTATCTACTTCCTCCCCTGGCGGGTTGGAGTCCTGGCGGGCAAGGCGAAGATGCCTGTAAACATAGGCATCCTCACCCGCCAGGAGCTCCAGAGGTGGTAAACCCGCCAGGGAGGTGGCCGCCTCGTAGGACACCGTACGGTACCCCCGAATGACGCGTATTGCGGCGCGTCGCCACTCCCTTCGGAGGAGCGTCTTGCTCCTCCGACTTGCCGACAAGGCATCGGCCCAGATGGGGGCACCGTACAGTGCCACTGATCTTATCACACCGCAGTAGAGGCGGCGCACCCGCTCGTCCGGACCACCAAGGTTGGGCATAATGCGACTCAGATGAATCACTAGGCTACCCAACCTGGCGGCCAGACGAGCGAAGTGCGGGACGAAGCTCCAGGAGCTGTCCAGGTAGACACCAAGATACTTGATGTCGGTGGCCACCTGGACGTCGGACGACCCGATCCTCACCAGACTATGGGGTGGAGTGCCCCTCGTACGACCCTGGAAGAAGACGATCTCCGTCTTCTGAGGGGACAACTCCAACCCCATGCCCCGGATCCGCGAGGCGACGGCCGCAACTGCGACCTCCGCCCGGCGGATGGTCCTCCCACGGTCCCTGCCGGTGGCTAACACCATGGTGTCGTCGGCGTAACAGGTTAGATGTACGCCGACCGGCAGGGACACCCGCAGAGCCACGTCGTACCCCAGGTTCCACAAGAGTGGGCCCAAGACGGACCCCTGGGGTACTCCACGGTTGATCTGTCGCCTGACAGACCCATCGCGGCCACCGTAAACGATGGCCCTGTCCCGGAGGTAGTCTCCGACCACCATCCGCAGGTAGAGGGGCACCTCGTGACTTTCGAGGGCCCCGCGGATGGCCGCCCAGGAGAGGGAGTTAAAGGCGTTCTTGATGTCTAAGGACACCGCCAGTGCAACCCCTCCCCCGGACGTGGCCGAGTCCGAGAGGGACTTGACGCGCTGGATCGCGTCTATAGTCGATCGTCCCTCCCGGAAGCCGAACTGGCACTCGGCCAGGTCGGGTCCATCACGGGACAGGTGCTGGACGAGGCGCTTGTGAACGATGCGTTCGAAGAGCTTCCCCACCTCGTCCAGCAACACGATGGGCCTGTAGGCAGAAGGCGACTCTGCGGGCCTGTTGTCCTTGCGTAGGAGGACCATCCGCCCTGTCTTCCACCGTGGTGGAAGGGTCCCCGTCTGCAAACAGGCTGTAAAGAGCCTGCGCAGACGGGGCCCGAGGACGCTGAGCGCCAAGACCCAGGCGCGGCCGGGGATGCCGTCAGGGCCGGGGGCGGTATTGCGTGCCCCCATGCGTTTGACAGCCCCGGCCAACTCCTCTTCGGACACCTCCCACTCCTGGGACCATATGACACGGTCCGGTGGTGGAGCGGGGGCCGACACCTCCCCGTCAGGGAATAAAGTGCCGACCACCCGCTCCAGGAGTGGGGGGTCCATCGTCTCCGTGAGGGGAGGCGCCCATGGACGAAGTTTGTCCATCACCAGACGGTATGGGCGCCCCCATGGGTCCTCACGGAGTGAGTCGAGGAGTCCGTCCCAGGCCTGAGCCTTGGCGCTCCTGATGGCCAGCTGCAGCCGCTTCGTGAGTTCACGATAGTCGGCGTACAGCTGTGCCGTTCTCGCTGCGTCGGAGTTACGCCGACGCCTCGCCCGGGTGTACTGGCGGCGAGCGACTCCGCAGTCCTCGCGGAGACGCTGTATAACGTCGCTCCACCAGTACACCGGGCGGCGGGGCGGATTGGCGCGGACACGTGGCATCGCCACGTCGCAAACTGCCGACATGGCGTCCGCGAACCAATCCGCCTCCTCCGAGACCATCACTGGCCCAGCCGGAACTTCCGGCCAGGCCACTGCGAGAACGGCCGCCATCAGGGCGTCCTCATCCATGCCCTTCAGGGCCCACCTCCGTGGGTGGTGGGCTGCTGGGCGGGTCGGGGGAGGCGTGGAGACATCCATGCGGATGTAGACATGGTCCGACAGTGTCTCCACGTCGTCGACCCTCCACCCCGACACACGGCGTGCGGCCAGGGCATTGGCGAAAGACAAGTCCACTATGCTTTCGCCCTGGTACCGCACGCACGTGCTGGCCGAGCCCCGGTTCAACAACCGCAGACCCAGGCCAGCCGCCCAGTCCAGCACCGAGTGGCCCCTCTGGTCCGTCCTCGGGGAGTGCCACGCGGATGCGTGAGCATTGAAGTCCCCGAGGACGAGTACTGGACGAGCTGCGTGCGATGAAACAACGTTCTGCAGCTCGTCCAGTAGGGAGTCGAAACGACTGAGGGACCAACTCGGTGGAGCGTAGACGCCCACCACCACACAACCCGCCCAGTCGACCGCCACGAATCCATGGCCGCGCATGATAGTCGCTATTTGCCGGATCCGCGACGGGACCGACTGGGCGATCACCACGGAGTCGTCCAGGTCCCCAACCCAGGACGGGCGTTGGAGAACCCGGTACGGCTCCGCGGCTACGACCAACTCAACCACGCCGCCGCAAAGACTATGAGACATCAAGTCTTGAGCGGCGACGGCGTGGTTGAGATTGGTCTGGATGATCTGACCGCGGGGAGGCATGAACTTTAGGCCGTGTCCATGGCCTCCCCCCGGCCAGAATCATCCAGTGGAGCGGTTTTAGTAGACCGCTCCGCCTTCTTCCCAGTGTCCATCGCAGCAGCAACTCCCACGGTGGAGGGTGATGCGGATGCACCACCCCCGCTGGAACCTCCCACGGTGGGGGGTGATGCCGGTGCACCACCCCCGCCGGAACATCCCACGTTGGAGGGTGATGCGGTCGCACCACCCCCTTGATGGACACTGGAGAGTCGGCTCTTCTTCTTCACCTGCGTCACTCCTCCCTTCTTGCCAGGGCGGGCCTTTGGTGGGGAGCAAGTCTTGCTCCCCATACGATGGTCTGCTGGCCGCCCGGCTTCCTTGCACAATGTGCAAACCGGGGCGGCCGCCGTACATAGGCCCGCCCGGTGGCCCGTTTCGCCGCACCTGTAGCACAGGTGCGACCTGTCTACTTCAGCAGTGCACCGCTGCTGGACATGGCCCATTTGCCAGCAGCGGTAGCACTGCTCTGGGCGGGGCTTCAACACCTCCACCCTGGCAAACACCCAGCCCACTCTGATGCGGCCGGCAGCAACAACCTTCTTGGCCGCTGCGAGTGGGCATTGCAGCCATAGGGTGCCAAGTCCACTACGTGAGGTCCTAATCTCGCCGGTCCTCACGTCTTCCAGCTGGCAGCCTGCCGTTGCAGCTATGGCTTCAGCCACCTCTGCTGGGGTGGCCGATTCGTCAAGACCATAGACCCGAAGGTCGGCCTTCTTTATCGGCCTGCTGACAGTTACGGCGTCACCAGCCAACGCCTCACGTAACTTGGCCGCTAAGGCGGACGCCTTGGTCTCCTTATCAGGACCGGCGACCTCTAACATCAGGCCGCCGGTCCTGGCTTTCTTGGGGCGGACGTTGTCAACCCCAACGTCCGCTAACTTCACCCTCTGCCTGGCAGCAATCATAACGTCCTTGTATGAGGACTTGCTGCCAGGCTGGAGGGTGAGAACTACCGCCGCCGTGCGCGGTAGTCGGCCCAACTTGGGCCTCTCCACCTGCTTCTGGGCCTTAGGTGGTGGAGCAGGGGCAGCTTGGGCCTTTTTGGCCGCCCTTTGGGCCTTTCTGCCCACCACCTGGGCCCATGTTCCCTCGTTGGCGGTGGCACTTTTTGATGTTGTGTGTGCCGCCGCTTTCAGCGCCTCCTGGCGCGCCGCCTCCAATCTTCTGGCGGCCCCGGTTGGGGTCGCCTTCTTCTGCAGGGGTTGGGGTAGGACAGGAGTTGTGACTTGCCCCTTCCCCTTCTTCTTCTTACTCCTCTTCTTCTCCTCCTTCTTCTTCTGGTCCCCAGTGGTCTTCGGTGAGTAACCCACCGGGGAGGCTTCATCCTTCCTCTTGTTTGGGAGGAGTTCTCTTCTGAACTCCTCTAACCTTTTGTTCACTAGGTCCGCAATTTGGTCGACGAGTGCGGACCCCGCAGTCTCCCCGGGTGCCGGGACACCCGTTTCGGGACAATCAGCCCCCGAAACCCTCAATGGCGAGGCCGGTGCAGGCCTCGCGCGGCTCGCGATCTCCAAGTCCGCCATTCTTGTCACTGGCGGACTTGCAGATCGCCTCTCCAAAACTGATAACCGCTCCTGCAGGCGTTTGTTTTCCACCTGCAGGGCTTCCAATTGCGCCTTCAGTTCGACGACGTCTTCTCCTGACGGCAGTTCAGCTGGCCGCTGCACCCGCTGTGCCAGCTCCATAGTAACGGCCCTGACGGTGCGGGCTCCCACGCGAATATCTCTTTGGATAGTCCCCTTCAGATTCTTAGACTTGGCAGCAGCCAACTCTATCTTATCTGCTTCTTCTAGGGCCCAGGCACCTAAGTCCTCCAGAGGCTTCATTTTCGCCTCCTGGACGAAGACATCCATATCCGGCACAGGATTGCCCGACTTGCCGGGCGGTGGAATGGTCCCTGTGCCGGACCGTATCTCCTCCTCGAGACCTATCAACTCCATTTCTCGCTGAGCCTCAACGTAGGCTCTCTTGGCCTCAGCGAGCCCTACATACTCCCCAGTTGTTGGGGGTCGTCCTCTCTTTTTCGACTTAGGACACGCCCTCTCCCGTAGTACGGAAAAGTTGGACCTAACCGATCCAACTGAAGTATCTGAGTCGTAGGAGGCGTCTCCTGACTCATCCTGGGCGCCTTTCTCAAGGTCCCGCTTCCTCAGCTGGAGCTTTTCCAACACAACCTGCCCCTGTGTGGCAGAGAGCTTCACATCCGAGACGATGTTCGGTCTCGGACCTGCGACCTTTCGGGCCCCACTCGGCCCCGCCTTCTCTTCATCGACCCCCCCAATCCCCGGTTTTTTGAAAAAATTTGAACAACTCATAATTGTTCCCACGAGAAGGTCGGAAAGGATGTCACCCCTGGCAGAGCCGCCATACCAGGGGAAGGCATATACACCCGGGGGGCGCCAGTATCCCCGGGGTTGGTCGCTAGAGACCGGTGCACCCACCGGCCACGCCCAGCCGCGAGGACTGGACGTGCCCCCTCGCCGCGTACCGCAGCTTGAGGCTAGGGACTTTTTATAGAGGTTTATCCCCTCGCGGGCCGGCCAATGAAGGCAAGCCCCCCGCTCCGGCGAAACATGACCACCGGTTTACGGTATTACGACAGGGGTCACACCACCCCTGCCGAGCTATGGGATCCCGGGGACGCAACTCCCCGTATCACGACCAGAACTGGCCGTGACCCCTGGGATGGAGGCCCGCATCCACCGTTTTCACCCCTCCGCTCCGAGCCTTACCGGCAAGGGAGGCCCCGCCAGGATCCGAAGATCCCACCGGCATCGCCTCGGAGCATCACGGAGGCTACTTGGTATCAGCGAAACCCCCGAAAGCCAGAGCCCCGTTAGTCACCGGATGACTCCGGTGTCCAGGTTCCACCACGAGGAGGTGGGGATGGCACATGTTGTTGCAGCTGCAACAACTTCTAGAACCCGGGGAGGGGGAACCTAACCTTTTTTTTTTTTTTTTTTTTTTTTTTACGTGGGGAAATCCTCATGGATCCCCCGGGGCTGGGGAACCCCGGGGGTATGCCGGACTCTTACCGGCTAAAACCCCACGGTGACCTACCTCGGCGCTGCTGGGGAGGGCCCGGGAACTCTGGACGAACACGTCCGGTCCCTCCCCGCGCCGGGGCCCCCTATGGTGACTGAGGGGACCCCCTTCCCGTTGGGGGGGTGGTCGACGATGCACCCCCCCATCCGGGGTAACGGGCGGTGACCCGGTCACCCGGCCACCGCCCCCGTCCCGGAGGGCGCGTGCAATGGCTGAGGCGATCCCCCAATCGCCCCAGCCGCGCTCCCCGGGCGACCCCCGTGCAAAGACGTGGGGCACGACCCCCACCGAGGTGAGGGTCCTCCCCGCACGGGCGTCGCCGACGCCTCGGGCCAGGCTTGGCCCGGTGCGACTGGGAGCCCCGGGTTCGTCACACCCGATACCGTGGCCCGGCTAAGTGCCGGGACCACGGCCCCTGGGGCCTAAGTGCCACCACCGTGGCACGTTGGCGCGCGGCGGAGGTGGCGAAGTCCCGCTCCCCGAAGGGTTCTTAGGAGTGACCTCCACCCGAAGGTGAAGATCCCCCCCGTGGAGCGGGGCGGGGCAAACGTACAAGACGCCGACCCCGCAGGCGACGCCGAGCAGGGAGCAGAAGCTCCCTTGAGCGCTCGGCGGCCTCCTTCGCGACCATGACCTCCTCGCAAAAGGAGACCATGGCCTGCCAGACGCTCCCGCCACCGACCATCCGAGACAGGATGGCCGGCAGCGAGAGGTCCGGACCCACCTCCGCCGCTAAGGCCCGACGCGGCACCTCCCAGGCAGGACACTCCATGAGAGTGTGCCGCGCCGAGTCCACCGCGGCGCCACAGTGGTGGCACCGCGGGTCCGCCTCGCGGCCGATCCGGCACAGGTACCGACCGAAACACCCGTGGTCGGTCAGCACCTGTGTGGCTCGGAACGTCAGTCGCCCGGAGCTACGGCCCACCCATCTGTCTAAGACGGGCAGGACCGCCCCGACGGTCCAGTGGTCCCTGACACGGGATAACTCCTCCTTCCACGATGACAATGTGGACCGCCGGGCCTGGAGCCTCAACTCGTCCCTATTTACTTCCTCCCCTGGCGGGTTGGAGTCCTGGCGGGCAAGACGAAGGCGCCTGTAAACGTAGGCGTCTTCAGCCGCCAGGAACTCCAAAGGTGGAAGACCCGCCAGGGCGGTGGCCGCCTCGTATGACACCGTACGGTACCCCCGAATGACGCGAATAGCAGCGCGTCGCCATTCCCGCCGGAGGAGCGACTTGCTTCCCCGGCTGGCCGCTAAGGCGTCGGCCCAGATGGGGGCACCGTACAGTGCCACGGACTTCACAACCCCACAATAGAGGCGGCGCACCCGCTCGTCCGGACCACCAAGGTTGGGCATGATGCGACTCAAGTGAGTCACTAGGCTACCCAACCTGGCGGCCAGACGAGCGAAGTGCGGGACGAAGCTCCAGGAGCTGTCCAGGTGGACACCAAGATACTTGATGTCGGTGGCCACCTGGACGTCGGACGACCCGATCCTCACCAGGCTATGGGGTGGAGTGCCCCTCCGGCGACCCTCAAACAAGACGATCTCCGTCTTCTGAGGGGACAACTCCAACCCCATGCCCCGGATCCGCGAGGCGACGGCCGCAACTGCGACCTCCGCCCGGCGGATGGTCCTCCCACGGTCCCTGCCGGTGGCTAACACCATGGTGTCGTCGGCGTAACATGTTAGATGTACGCCGACCGGCAGGGACACCCGCAGAGCCGCGTCGTACCCCAGGTTCCACAAGAGTGGGCCCAAGACGGACCCCTGGGGTACTCCACGGTTTATCTGTCGCCTGACAGACCCATCGCGGCCACCGTAAACGATGGCCCTGTCCCGGAGGTAGTCTCCGACCACCATCCGCAGGTAGAGGGGCACCTCGTGACTTTCGAGGGCCCCGCGGATGGCCGCCCAGGAGAGGGAGTTAAAGGCGTTCTTGATGTCTAAGGACACCGCCAGTGCAACCCCTCCCCTGGACGTGGCCGAGTCCGAGAGGGACTTGACGCGATGAATAGCGTCGATGGTCGAACGTCCCTCCCGGAAGCCGAACTGGCACTCGGCCAGGTCGGGTCCATCACGGGACAGGTGCTGGACGAGGCGCTTGTGAACGATGCGTTCGAAGAGCTTCCCCACCTCGTCCAGCAACACGATGGGCCTGTAGGCAGAAGGCGACTCTGCGGGCCTGTTGTCCTTGCGTAGGAGGACCATCCGCCCTGTCTTCCACCGTGGTGGAAGGGTCCCCGTCTGCAAACAGGCTGTAAAGAGCCTGCGCAGACGGGGCCCGAGGACGCTGAGCGCCAAGACCCAGGCGCGGCCGGGGATGCCGTCGGGGCCGGGGGCGGTGTTACGCGCCCCCATGCGCTTGACAGCCCCGGCCAACTCCTCTTCGGACACCTCCCACTCCTGGGACCATAAGACACGGTCCGGTGGTGGAGCGGGGGCCGACACCTCCCCGTCAGGGAACAAAGTGCCGACCACCCGCTCCAGGAGTGGGGGATCCATCGTCTCCGTGAGGGGAGGCGCCCATGGACGAAGTTTGTCCATCACGAGACGGTATGGGCGCCCAGGGGGAACCTAACCTTTTTTTTTTTTTTTTTTTTTTTTTTTTTTTTTTTTTTTTACGTGGGGAAATCCATCATGGATACCCCGGAGTCCTGGGGGGGACTCCGGGGTTATGCCGGACTCTTACCGGCTAAAACCCCACGGTGACCTACCTCGGCGCTGCTGGGGAGGGCCCGGGAACTCTGGACGAACGCGTCCGGTCCCTCCCCGCGCCGGGGCCCCCTATGGTGACTGAGGGGACCCCCTTCCCGTTGGGGGGGTGGTCGACGATACACCCCCCCATCCGGGGAAACGGGCGGTGACCCGGTCACCCGGCCACCGCCCCCGTCCCGGAGGGCGCGTGCAATGGCTGAGGCGATCCCCCAATCGCCCCAGCCGCGCCCTCCGGGGCGACCCCCGTGCAAAGACGTGGGGCACGACCCCCACCGAGGTGAGGGTCCTCCCCGCACGGGCGTCGCCGACGCCTCGGGCCAGGCTTGGCCCGGTGCGACTGGGAGCCCCGGGTGCGTCACACCCGATACCGTGGCCCGGCTAACAGCCGGAACCACGGCCCCTGGGGCGTAAGTGCCACCACCGTGGCACGCCGGGTGCGCGGCGGAGGTGGCGAAGTCCCGCTCCCCGAAGGGTTCTTAGGAGCGACCCCCACCCGAAGGTGAGAGTCCCCCCCGTGGAGCGGGGCGGGGCAAACGTGCAAGACGCCGACCCCGCAGGCGACGCCGAGCAGGGAGCAGAAGCTCCCTTGAGCGCTCGGCGGCCTCCTTCGCGACCATGACCCCCTCGCAAAAGGCGATCATGGCCTGCCAGACGCTCCCGCCACCGACCATCCGAGACAGGATGACCGGCAGCGAGAGGTCCGGTCCCACCTCCGCCGCTAAGGCCCGACGCGGCACCTCCCAGGCAGGACACTCCATGAGAGTGTGCCGCGCCGAGTCCACCGCGGCGCCACAGTGGTGGCACCGCGGGTCCGCCTCGCGACCGATCCGGCACAGGTACCGACCGAAACACCCGTGGTCGGTCAGCACCTGTGTGGCTCGGAACGTCAGTCGCCCGGAGCTACGGCCCACCCATCTGTCTAAGACGGGCAGGACCGCCCCGACGGTCCAGTGGTCCCTGTGACGGGATAACTCCTCCTTCCAAGATGTTAATGTGGACCGCCGGGCCTGGAGCCTCAGCTCGTCCCTATTCACTTCCTCCCCTGGCGGGTTGGAGTCCTGGCGGGCAAGGCGAAGATGCCTGTAAACATAGGCATCCTCAGCCGCCAGGCACTCCAAAGGTGGAAGACCCGCCAGGGCGGTGGCCGCCTCGTATGACACCGTACGGTACCCCCTGATGACGCGTATTGCGGCGCGTCGCCACTCCCTTCGGAGGAGCGACTTGCTCCTCCGACTTGCCGACAAGGCGTCGGCCCAGATGGGGGCACCGTACAGTGCCACGCTCTTCACAACGCCACAGTAGAGGCGGCGCACCCGCTCGTCCGGACCCCCAAGGTTGGGCATAATGCGACTCAGATGAGTCACGAGGCTACCCAACCTGGTGGCCAGACGAGCGAAATGCGGGACGAAGCTCCAGGAGCTGTCCAGGTAGACACCAAGATACTTGATGTCGGTGCCCACCTGGACGTCGGACGACCCGATCCTCACCAGGCTATGGGGTGGAGTGCCCCTCGTACGTCTCTGGAAGAAGACGATTTCCGTCTTCTGAGGGGACAACTCCAACCCCATGCCCCGGATCCGCGAGGCGACGGCCGCAACTGCGACCTCCGCCCGGCGGATAGTCCTCCCACGGTCCCTGCCGGTGGCCAGCACCATTGTATCGTCGGCGTAGCACGTTAAGTGCACGCCGACCGGCAGGGACACCCGCAGAGCCGCGTCGTACCCCAGGTTCCACAAGAGTGGGCCCAAGACGGACCCCTGGGGTACTCCACGGTTTATCTGTCGCCTGACAGACCCATCGCGGCCACCGTACACGATGGCCCTGTCCCGGAGGTAGTCTCCGACCACCATCCGCAGGTAGAGGGGCACCTCGTGACTTTCGAGGGCCCCGCGGATGGCCGCCCAGGAGAGGGAGTTGAATGCGTTTTTGATGTCAAGTGACACCGCCAGTGCAACTCCTCCCCCGGACGTGGCCGAGTCCGAGAGGGACTTGACGCGATGAATAGCGTCGATGGTCGAACGTCCCTCCCGGAAGCCGAACTGGCACTCGGCCAGGTCGGGTCCATCACGGGACAGGTGCTGGACGAGGCGCTTGTGAACGATGCGTTCAAAGAGCTTCCCCACCTCGTCCAGCAACACGATGGGCCTGTAGGCAGAAGGCGACTCTGCGGGCCTGTTGTCCTTGCGTAGGAGGACCATCCGCCCGGTCTTCCACCGTGGTGGAAGGGTCCCCGTCTGGAGGCAGGCTGTAAACAGCCTGCGCAGACGGGGCCCGAGGACGCTGAGCGCCAAGACCCAGGCGCGGCCGGGGATGCCGTCGGGGCCGGGGGCGGTGTTACGTGCCCCCATGCGTTTGACAGCCCCGGCCAACTCCTCTTCGGACACCTCCCACTCCTGGGACCATAAGGCACGGTCCGGTGGTGGAGCGGGGGCCGACACCTCCCCGTCAGGGAACAAAGTGCCGACCACCCGCTCCAGGAGTGGGGGGTCCATCGTCTCCGTGAGGGGAGGCGCCCATGGACGTAGTTTGTCCATCACAAGACGGTATGGGCGCCCCCATGGGTCCTCACGGAGTGTATCGAGGAGTCCGTCCCAGGCCTGAGCCTTGGCGCTCCTGATGGCCAGCTGCAGCCGCTTCGTGAGTTCACGATAGTCGGCGTACAGCTGTGCCGTTCTCGCTGCGTCGGAGTTACGCCGACGCCTCGCCCGGGTGTACTGGCGGCGAGCGACTCCGCACTCTTCGCGGAGACGCTGAATGTCCGTGCTCCACCATTACACCGGGCGGCGGGGCGGATTGGCGCGGACTCGTGGCATCGCCACGTCGCAAACTGCCGACATGGCGTCCGCGAACCAATCCGCCTCCTGTGTAACCTCCACTGGCCGAGCCGGAACTTCCGGCCAGGCCACTGCGAGAACGGCCGCCATCAGTGCGTCCTCATCGATGCCCTTCAGGGCCCACCTTCGTGGGTGGTGGGCTGCTGGGCGGGTCGGGGGAGGCGTGGAGACATCCATGCGGATGTAGACGTGGTCCGACAGTGTCTCCACGTCGTCGACCCTCCACCCCGACACACGGCGCGCGGCCAGGGCATTGGCGAAAGACAAGTCCACGATGCTTTCGCCCTGGTACCGCACGCACGTGCTGGCCGAGCCCCGGTTCAACAACCGGAGACCCAGGCCAGCCGCCCAGTCCAGCACCGAGTGGCCCCTCTGGTCCGTCCTCGGGGAGTGCCACGCGGATGCGTGAGCATTGAAGTCCCCGAGGACGAGTACTGGACGAGCTGCGTGCAATGAAACAACGTTCTGCAGCTCGTCCAGTAGGAGGTCGAAGCGACCGAGGGACCAACTCGGTGGCGCGTAGACGCCCACCACCACACAGCCCGCCCAGTCGACCGCCACGAATCCATGGCCGCGCATGAGTGGCGCTATTGGCCGGATCCGTGACGGAACCGACTGGGCGATCACCACGGAGCCGTCCAAGTCCCCAACCCAGGACGGGCGTTGGAGAACTCGGTACGGCTCCGCGGCTACGACCAACTCAACCACGCCGCCGCAAAGACTTTGAGCCATCAAATCTTGGGCGGCGACGGCGTGGTTGAGATTGGTCTGGATGATCTGACCGCGGGGAGGCATGAACTTTAGGCCGTGTCCATGGCCTCCCCCCGGCCAGAATCATCCAGTGGAGCGGTTTTAGTAGACCGCTCCGCCTTCTCCCCAGTGTCCATCGCAGCAGCAACTCCCACGGTGGAGGGTGATGCGGATGCACCACCCCCGCTGGAACCTCCCACGGTGGAGGGTGATGCCGGTGCACCACCCCCGCTGGAACGTCCCACGTTGGAGGGTGATGCAGCCGCACCACCCCCTTGATGGACACCGGAGAGTTGGCTCTTCCTCTTCTTCTCGTCTCCTCCTTTCTTGGCTGGGCGGGCCTTGGGTGGGGAGCAGACCTTGCTCCCCATACGATGGTCGGCGGGCCGCCCCGCTTCTTTGCACAAAGTGCATATTGGGGCGGCCGCCGTACATTGGCCCGCCCGGTGACCGGTTTCGCCGCACCTATAGCAAAGGTGCGACCGGTCCACCTCCGCAGTGCACCGCTGCTGGACATGACCCTGCTGCCAGCAGCGGTAGCACTGCTCAGGGCGGGGTTTCAACGCCTCTACCCTGGCGTTGACCCACCCCACCCTGATGCGTCCGGCAGCGACCACCTTCTTGGCCGCTGCCAAGGGGCACTGCACCCACAGAGTGCCGAGCCCCGCACGTGAGGACCGGATTTCGCCGGTCCTCACTTCCTCGAGCTGGCACCCTGCGGTGCCAGCTATGGCTTCGGCCACCTCTGCTGGGGTGGCCGACTCGTCAAGGCCGAATACCCGAAGGTCGGCCTTCTTTATTGGCCTTGTGACGGTCACTGCGTCTGCAGCCAACGCCTCACGCAATTTGTCCGCCAAGGCTGTTGCCTTTACTTCCTTATCTGGTCCGGAGACCTCAAGCATGAGGCCTCCGGTTCTTGCTTTCCTGGGGCGGACACTCTCCACCCCAACGTCCGACAGCCTGACCCTCTGCCTGGCAGCAGTCATAACATCCTTGTATGAGGATTTGCTGCCAGGCTGGAGGGTCAGGACTACCGCCGCCGTGCGCGGTAGCCGGCCCAACTTGGGCCTCTCCACCTTCTTCTGAGCCCGAGGTGATGGAGCAGGGGCAGGTTGGGCCTTCTTGGCAGCCCTTTGTGCCTTCCTGCCCACCACCTGGGCCCAAGTTCCCTCGTTGGCAGTGATGATAGTCGGTGCCACTGCTTTCTGCTTCAGCGCCTCCTGGCGCGCTGCCTCCAGCCTTCTAGCAGCCCCAGATAGGATCGCCTTCTTCTGTGGAGGTTGGGCTTGTGCAGGAGCAGGATCCTCTCCCTTCCCCTTCTTCTTCTTTTTCTTCTTGTTCTTCTCCTGCTTGCTCCTCTCTTTCATGTCCCCAGTAGCCGGCGGTAATGGGCCGGCCGGGGAGGCTACCTCATTTTTCTTTGCTGGGAGGAGTTCCATCCGGAACTCCTCTAATTTCCTATTGACGAGGTCCGCAATTTTATTCACTAGGGCGGACCCCGTCTCATTCTTCGGTGCCGGGACACCAATTTCGGGGCAAACACCCCCCGAAACCCTCAACGGCGAGGCTGGTGCTGGCCTCGCGCGGCTCGCGATCTCCAAGTCCGCCATCCTAGTTAATGGCGGGCTTGGAGATCGCCTCTCCAACAGTAGTATACGTTCCTGCAGGCGTTTGTTCTCGGCCTGCAGGGCCTCCATTTGCGCCTTCAGCGCAGCGACGTCGTCTCCAGACTGCGGTTCCGTCGGTCTCATCACTCGCTGGGCGAGCTCCATGGTCACCGCTCTAACGGCGCGTGCACCTACGCGGATGTCACGTTGTATGGTTCCTTTCAGATTTTTAGATTTGGCAGCTGCCAGCTCTATTTTATCCGCCTCCTCCAGGGCCCATGCTCCCAGGTCTTCCAGTGGCTTCACCTTCGCCTCCTGGACGAAAACCTCCATATCTGGCACTGGGTTGCCCGACTTCCCGGGAGGAGGGATACAGGCTGTGCCCCTCCTAATGTCCTCTTCGAGCTCTACAAGCTCGATCTCTTTCTGAGCTTCTAAGTAGGCCCTCTTGGCCTCAGCGAGCCCCACATATTCCCCAGTTGTGGGGGGCCGTCCTCTTTTCTTGGATTTCGGACACGCCCGCTCCTTAAGGATCGCGAAGTTGGACCTAACAGATCCAACGGACGTGTCCGAATCATAGGAGGCGTCACCCGACTCCTCCTGTGCGCCTTTCTCTAGGGCTCGGCTTCTCAACCTAAGCCTCTCCAGGACAACCTGCCCTTGTGAAGCAGTTATCTCACAATCCGAGACGATAGTCGGTCCCGGATTTGCGACCTTCCGGACCCCGCTGGTCCCCGCCTTCTCTTCACTATCGACCCCCCCACACCCCGGTTTTTTAAAAGAAACTGAACAATCCATGCTGTTCCCACGAGAAGGGTCGGAAAAGAGGTCACCCCTGGCAGAGCCGCCATACCAGGGGAAGGCAGATACACCCGGGGGGCGCCAGTATCCCCGGGGTTGGTCGCTCGAGACCGGTGCACCCACCGGCCACGCCCAGCCGCGAGGACTGGACGTGCCCCCTCGCCGCGTACCGCAGCTTGAGGCTAGGGACTTTTTATAGAGGTTTATCCCCTCGCGGGCCGGCCAATGAAGGCAAGCCCCCCGCTCCGGCGAAACATGACCACCGGTTTACGGTATTACGACAGGGGTCACACCACCCCTGCCGAGCTATGGGATCCCGGGGACGCAACTCCCCGTATCACGACCAGAACTGGCCGTGACCCCTGGGATGGAGGCCCGCATCCACCGTTTTCACCCCTCCGCTCCGAGCCTTACCGGCAAGGGAGGCCCCGCCAGGATCCGAAGATCCCACCGGCATCGCCTCGGAGCATCACGGAGGCTACTTGGTATCAACGAAACCCCCCCGAAAGCCAGAGCCCCGTTAGTCACCGGATGACTCCGGTGTCCAGGTTCCACCACGAGGAGGTGGGGATGGCACATGTTGTTGCAGCTGCAACAACTTCTAGAACCCAGGGGGAACCTAACCTTTTTTTTTTTTTTTTTTTTTTTTTACGTGGGGAAATCCTCATGGATACCCCGGAGCTGGGGAAGCTCCGGGGTTATGCCGGACTCTTACCGGCTAAAACCCCACGGTGGCCATCCCTGCACTACCGGGGAGAGTCTGGGATCTCTTGCGAACAACAACCAGACCCTCCCCGTGCAAGGGCGCCAGAAGGGCGCCCGCTTCGCAAAAGTTGGAGGGCTGAGCCTCCCCTACCCAACTAAAGTAGGCGATGTCAGGGCCACGCCGACATCGCCGACCATCCCGGGCCGCGTGCAATGCATCGGCGAATCCCCATTCACCGATGCTGCAGCCCCGGCGACCGCCTCGCCTTGAAGTACTCGAGTGGAGCGGTGCTCAAACACTCGGCGAGACGGCCGCCCTCCACCACCACAGCTCGGGCCCCGGGTGCGCTACTACCCGTACCGCGGCAACAGGTGGTCGGTTGCCGCGGCCCCTGGGGGATGATGTCTCCCGGAAAAGGGAGACATATCGGGGTGAGTCTACTCCTTCGGAGAAGGAGCAGCCCCACCCCGATCAGGCGCAACCGCCTGCCCCTTGGGCACCGAAGTGCCGGCCCTCGAGGGCCCCCCACGCCCGCCCTTACGGACGGGCGGCTTACAGGCCGAGCCGCCCAAGCGGTGCCCGGACGGCAGACCCAAGTCCGCGCAAAGCGGACAATTGGGCGCCGCCGCCGGACACCCGGCCGCCTTGTGGCCTGCAGCGCCACACCGATAGCACAGAGTGCTACGGTCCTCGTCGGCAGTGCACCGCGCCCGCACGTGACCGTGCTGGAGGCAGCGGTAACACTGCAACGGCCGGGGCTTGAGCAGCTCGACCCGAGCTATACCCCACCCCACCCGTATACGGTCCCCTTTGGCGAAGATTTTCTTCGCCGCCGCGAGTGGACATCTCGCCCACACGGTGCCCAATGGGCCCGATCGCTGGATGTTGCCAACCGCGATCGGGTCCATTGGGCACCCACCCTCCCTCGACAAGGCCGCCTTCACCTCGATGGCGCGGACCGAGTCCTCAAGGCCGACCACCCTCAGCTCTACGAGCTTCATTGGGCGGCCGACCTTGAGGCCCCTCGGCTCCAGCACCTCAGTGAGGCGATAGGCCAGCTGGTCGGCCTTTTCAGCCCTCCCCTCCCCCTCGATCTCCAAGATGAGGGCCCCAGTTTTCGCCCGCTTGGGCCTCACCGCCTCGATGCCCAGCTCATCAAGAGCGAAGGCATTTCTAGCCACCAACATTGCGTTGGTGAGCGTCTGGGTGCACCCAGGCGGGACGGTGATAGTCACCGCCTCCGACCTGGGCAGCTTACCCAGACGCACACCAACATTCTTCTTCGCGGGGCCGGAGTCGGCCTTCCCGGCCGACTTCTTCCCCTTCTTCCTCCCCTTGGAACCTAACCTAACCTAACCTTTTTTTTTTTTTTTTTTTTTTTTACGTGGGGAAATCCATCATGGATCCCCCGGGGCTGGGGAACCCCGGGGGTATGCCGGACTCTTACCGGCTAAAACCCCACGGTGACCTACCTCGGCGCTGCTGGGGAGGGCCCGGGAACTCTGGACGAACACGTCCGGTCCCTCCCCGCGCCGGGGCCCCCTATGGTGACTGAGGGGACCCCCTTCCCGTTGGGAGGGTGGTCGACGATACACCCCCCCATCCGGGGTAACGGGCGGTGACCCGGTCACCCGGCCACCGCCCCCGTCCCGGAGGGCGCGTGCAATGGCTGAGGCGATCCCCCAATCGCCCCAGCCGCGCCCCCCGGGCGACCCCCGTGCAAAGACGTGGGGCACGACCCCCACCGGAGTGAGGGTCCTCCCCGCACGGGCGTCGCCGACGCCTCGGGCCAGGCTTGGCCCGGTTCGACTGGGAGCCCCGGGTGCGTCACACCCGATACCGTGGCCCGACTAACAGCCGGAACCACGGCCCCTGGGGCCTAAGTGCCACCACCGTGGCACGCTGGGTGCGCGGCGGAGGTGGCGAAGTCCCGCTCCCCGAAGGGTTCTTAGGAGCGACCCCCACCCGAAGGCGAGAGTCCCCCCCGTGGAGCGGGGCGGGGCAAACGTACAAGACGCCGACCCCGCAGGCGACGCCGAGCAGGGAGCAGAAGCTCCCTTGAGCGCTCGGCGGCCTCCTTCGCGACCATGACCCCCTCGCAAAAGGAGATCATGGCCTGCCAGACGCTCCCGCTACCGACCATCCGAGACAGGATGGCCGGCAGCGAGAGTTCCGGACCCACCTCCGCCGCTAAGGCCCGACGCGGCACCTCCCAGGCAGGACACTCCATGAGAGTGTGCCGCGCCGAGTCCACCGCGGCGCCACAGTGGTGGCACCGCGGGTCCGCCTCGCGACCGATCCGGCACAGGTACCGACCGAAACACCCGTGGTCGGTCAGCACCTGTGTGGCTCGGAACGTAAGTCGCCCGGAGCTACGGCCCACCCATCTGTCTAAGACGGGCAGGACCGCCCCGACGGTCCAATGGTCCCTAACACGGGATAACTCCTCCTTCCACAATGACATTGTGGACCGCCGGGCCTGGAGCCTCAACTCGTCCCTGTCTTCCCCTGGCGGGTTGGAGTCCTGGCGGGCAAGGCGAAGATGCCTATAGACGTAGGCATCCTCAGCCGCCAGGAGCTCCAGAGGTGGTAGACCCGCCAGGGTGGTGGCCGCCTCGTATGACACCGTACGGTACCCCCTTATGACGCGTATTGCGGCGCGTCGCCACTCCCGCCGGAGAAGTGTCTTACTCCTCCGGCTGGCCGCTAAGGCATCGGCCCAGATGGGGGCACCGTACAGTGCCACGCTTTTCACCACACCGCAGTAGAGGCGGCGCACCCGCTCGTCCGGACCACCAAGGTTGGGCATGATGCGACTCAAGTGAGTCACTAGGCTACCCAACCTGGCGGCCAGACGAGCGAAGTGCGGGACGAAGCTCCAGGAGCTGTCCAGGTAGACACCAAGATATTTAATGTCGGTGCCCACCTGGACGTCGGACGACCCGATCCTCACCAGGCTATGGGGTGGAGTGCCCCTCCGGCGACCCTCGAACAAGACGATCTCCGTCTTCTGAGGGGACAACTCCAACCCCATGCCCCGGATCCGCGAGGCGACGGCCGCAACTGCGATCTCCGCCCGGCGGATGGTCCTCCCACGGTCCCTGCCGGTGGCCAGCACCATTGTGTCGTCGGCGTAGCACGTTAAGTGCACGCCGACCGGCAGGGACACCCGCAGAGCCGCGTCGTACCCCAGGTTCCATAACAGTGGGCCCAAGACGGACCCCTGGGGTACTCCACGGTTTATCTGTCGCCTGACAGACCCATCGCGGCCACCGTAAACGATGGCCCTGTCCCGGAGGTAGTCTCCGACCACCATCCGCAGGTAGAGGGGCACCTCGTGGCGTTCGAGGGCCCCGCGGATGGCCGCCCAGGAGAGGGAGTTAAAGGCGTTTTTAATGTCTAACGAGACCGCCAATGCAACCCCTCCCCCGGACGTGGCCGAGTCCGAGAGGGACTTGACGCGCTGGATCGCGTCGATGGTCGATCGTCCCTCCCGGAAGCCGAACTGGCACTCGGCCAGGTCGGGTCCATCACAGGACAGGTGCTGGACGAGGCGCTTGTGAACGATGCGTTCGAAGAGCTTCCCCGCCTCGTCCAGCAACACGATGGGCCTGTAGGCGGCAGGCGACTCTGCGGGCCTGTTGTCCTTGCGAAGGAGGACCATCCGCCCGGTCTTCCACCGTGGTGGAAGGGTCCCCGTCTGCAAACAGGCTGTAAACAGCCTGCGCAGACGGGGCCCGAGGACGCTGAGCGCCAAGACCCAGGCGCGGCCGGGGATGCCGTCGGGGCCGGGGGCGGTGTTACGTGCCCCCATGCGTTTAACAGCCCCGGCCAACTCCTCTTCGGACACCTCCCACTCCCGGGACCATAAGGCACGGTCCAATGGTGGTGGAGCGGGGGCCGACACCTCCCCATCTGGGAATAAAGTGCCGACCACCCGCTCCAGGAGTGGGGGGTCCATGGTCTCCGTGAGGGGAGGCGCCCATGGACGAAGCTTGTCCATCACAAGACGGTATGGGCGCCCCCATGGGTCCTCACGGAGTGAGTCGAGGAGTCCGTCCCAGGCCTGAGCCTTGGCGCTCCTGATGGCCAGCTGCAGCCGCTTCGTGAGGTCACGATAGTCGGCGTACAGCTGTGCCGTTCTCGCTGCGTCGGAGTTGCGCCGACGCCTCGCCCGGGTGTACTGGCGGCGAGCGACTCCGCATTCCTCGCGGAGACGCTGTATAACGTCGCTCCACCAGTACACCGGGCGGCGGGGCGGATTGGCGCGGACACGTGGCATCGCCACGTCGCAAACAGCCGACATGGCGTCCGCGAACCAATCCGCCTCCTCCGAGACCTCCACTGGCCCAGCCGGAACTTCCGGCCAGGCCACCGCGAGAACGGCCGCCATCAGGGCGTCCTCATCCATGCCCTTCAGGGCCCACCTCCGTGGGTGGTGGGCTGCTGGGCGGGTCGGGGGAGGCGTGGAGACATCCATGCGGATATATACATGGTCTGACAGTGTCTCCACGTCGTCGACCCTCCACCCCGACACACGGCGCGCGGCCAGGGCGTTAGCGAAAGATAGGTCCACTATACTTTCGCCCTGGTACCGCACGCACGTGCTGGCCGAGCCCCGGTTCAACAACCGGAGACCCAGGCCAGCCGCCCAGTCCAGCACCGAGTGGCCCCTCTGGTCCGTCCTCGGGGAGTGCCACGCGGATGCGTGAGCATTGAAGTCCCCGAGGACGAGTACTGGACGAGCTGCGTGCGATGAAACAACGTTCTGCAGCTCGTCCAGCAGGGAGTCGAAACGACTGAGGGACCAACTCGGTGGAGCGTAGACGCCCACCACCACACATCCCGCCCAGTCGACCGCCACGAATCCATGGCCGCGCATGACAGGCGCTATTGGCCGGATCCGTGACGGGACCGACTGGGCGATCACCACGGAGTCGTCCAAGTCTCCAACCCAGGACGGGCGTTGGCGAACCCGGTACGGCTCCGCGGCTACGACCAACTCAACCACGCCGCCGCAAAGACTATGAGACATCAAGTCTTGAGCGGCGACGGCGTGGTTGAGATTGGTCTGCATGATCTGACCACAGGGAGGCATGAACTTTAGGCCGTGTCCATGGCCTCCCCCCGGCCAGAATCATCCTTGGGAGCGGGTTTAGCAGCCCGCTCCGCCTCCTCTCCAGTGTCCATCACTGCTGCTCCCACGATGGAGGGCGATGCGGATGCACCACCCCCGCTGGAACCTCCCACGGTGGGGGGTGATGCCGGTGCACCACCCCCGCCGGAACATCCCACGTTGCAGGATGGTGCAGCCGCACCACCCCCTTGATGGACACTGCAGAGTTGGCTCCTCTTCTGCGTCGCGTCTCCTCTCTTCATAGCTGGGCGGGCCTTTGGTGGGGAGCAAGTCTTACTCCCCATACGATGGTCTGCTGGCCGCCCGGCTTCCTTACACAATGTGCAAACCGGGGCGGCCGCCGTACATAGGCCCGCCCGGTGGCCCGTTTCGCCGCACCTGTAGCACAGGTGCGACCTGTCTACTTCAGCTGTGCACCGCTGCTGGACATGGCCTATTTGCCAGCAGCGGTAGCACTGCTCTGGGCGGGGCTTTAACACCTCCACCCTGGCAAACACCCAGCCCACTCTGATGCGGCCGGCAGCAACAACCTTCTTGGCCGCTGCCAGTGGGCATTGCACCCATAGGGTGCCAAGTCCACTACGTGAGGACCTAATCTCGCCGGTCCTCACGTCTTCCAGTTGGCAGCCTGCCGTTCCAGCTATGGCTTCGGCCACCTCTGCTGGGGTGGCCGATTCGTCAAGACCATAGACCCGAAGGTCGGCCTTCTTTATCGGCCTGGTGACAGTTACGGCGTCCCCAGCCAACGCCTCGCGTAACTTGGCCGCCAAGGCGGACGCCTTGGTCTCCTTATCAGGACCGGCGACCTCTAACATGAGGCCGCCGGTCCTGGCTTTCTTGGGGCGGACGTTATCAACCCCAACGTCCGCTAACTTCACCCTCTGCCTGGCCGCAATCATAACGTCCTTGTATGAGGACTTGCTGCCAGGCTGGAGGGTGAGAACTACCGCCGCCGTGCGCGGTAGCCGGCCCAACTTGGGCCTCTCCACCTGCTTCTGGGCTTTAGGTGGTGGAGCAGGAGCCGTTTGAGCCTTTTTGGCCGCCCTTTGGGCCCTTCTGCCCACCACCTGGGCCCATGTTCCCTCGGTGGCCTTGGCACCTGAGGGTTGTACCGGCGCCACCGCTTGCTTCTTCTTCGCCTCCTGGCGCGCCGCCTCCAGTCTTCTGGCGGCCCCAGACGGGGTCGCCTTCTTCTGTGGGGGTTGGGGTTGGACTGAGTTGTTTTCCTTCCCCATCCCCTTCTTCTTCTTATTCTTCTTTAGCTTCTTTTCCCCGGTGGCCTGTGTTAAGGGGCCAGTCGGGGAGGCTCCCTCCCTTTTCGTAAATGGGAGGAGTTCCTTGCGGAACTCCTCTAACCTACTGTTAACGAGTTCCGCTATTTGTAGGGCAATGACGGAACCCGTCGGCTCCTTCGGTGCCGGGACACCCATTTCGGGGCAATCTCCCCCCGAAATCGTCAATGGCGAGGCTGGTTCTGGCCTCGCGCGGCTCGCGATCTCCAAGTCCGCCATTTTTGTAACTGGCGGGCTTGGAGATCGCCTTTCTAGTACTAATATCCGCTCCTGCAGGCGTTTATTTTCTGCCTGCAGGGCTTCTATTTGTTCTTTAAGGGCAGAGATGTCCTGTCCGGGCTGTGGTTCAGCCGGTCTCACCACTCGCTGAGCGAGCTCCATCGTCACCGCTCTAACGGTGCGTGCACCAACCCGGATATCTCTCTGAATGGTACCCTTTAAGTTTTTAGATTTGGCAGCTGCCAGTTCTATTTTGTCCGCCTCTTCCAGGGCCCATGCTCCTAGGTCCTCCAGTGGCTTCGACTTCGCCTCCTGGACGAAGACCTCCATCTCTGGCACAGGGTTGCCCGACTTCCCAGGTGGTGGGATGCACCCTGTGCCACGCCTAATTTCTTCCTCGAGCTCTACCATCTCGATTTCCCGCTGGGCTTCCATGTAAGCCCTCTTGGCTTCAGCGAGCCCTACATACTCCCCAGTTGTTGGGGGTCGTCCTCTCTTCTTGGACTTCGGACACGCCCGTTCCCTAAGGATAGAGAAATTGGATCTAACTGATCCCACGGACGTGTCCGAGTCGTAGGAGGCGTCACCCGACTCCTCCTGGGCGCCCTTCTCCAGTACCCTGCCTCTAAGCTGGAGCTTCTCCAATATTACCTGCCCCTGCGAGGCAGTGAGTTTTGTGTCCGAGACGATGTTTGGTCTCGGACCGCCGACCTTTCGGACCCCACTGGTCCCTGCCTTTTCTTCGTCAATGACCCCCCCATTCCCCGGTTTTTTGAAATCTGAACAATTCTCCATAATGTTCCCACGAGTAGGGTCGGAAGTAAAGTCACCCCTGGCAGAGCCGCCATGCCAGGGGAAGGCAGATACACCCGGGGGGCGCCAGTATCCCCGGGGTTGGTCGCTCGAGACCGGTGCACCCACCGGCCACGCCCAGCCGCGAGGACTGGACGTGCCCCCTCGCCGCGTACCGCAGCTTGAGGCTAGGGACTTTTTATAGAGGTTTATCCCCTCGCGGGCCGGCCAATGAAGGCAAGCCCCCCGCTCCGGCGAAACATGACCACCGGTTTACGGTATTACGACAGGGGTCACACCACCCCTGCCGAGCTATGGGATCCCGGGGACGCAACTCCCCGTATCACGACCAGAACTGGCCGTGACCCCTGGGATGGAGGCCCGCATCCACCGTTTTCACCCCTCCGCTCCGAGCCTTACCGGCAAGGGAGGCCCCGCCAGGATCCGAAGATCCCACCGGCATCGCCTCGGAGCATCACGGAGGCTACTTGGTATCAACGAAACCCCCGAAAGCCAGAGCCCCGTTAGTCACCGGATGACTCCGGTGTCCAGGTTCCACCACGAGGAGGTGGGGATGGCACATGTTGTTGCAAGCTGCAACAACTTCTAGAACCCAACCTAACCTAACCTTTTTTTTTTTTTTTTTTTTTTACGTGGGGAAATCCATCATGGATACCCCGGAGCTGGGGAAGCTCCGGGGTTATGCCGGACTCTTACCGGCTAAAACCCCACGGTGGCCATCCCTGCACTACCGGGGAGAGTCTGGGATCTCTTGCGAACAACAACCAGACCCTCCCCGTGCAAGGGCGCCAGAAGGGCGCCCGCTTCCCAAAAGTTGGAGGGCTGAGCCTCCCCTACTCAGCTAAAGACGGCGATGTCGGGGCCACGCCGACATCGCCGACCGTCCCGGGCCGCGTGCAATGCATCGGCGAACCCCCATTCGCCGATGCTGCAGCCCCGGCGACCGCCTCGCCTTGAAGTACTCGAGTGGAGCGATGCTCAAACACTCGGCGAGACGGCCGCCCTCCACCACCACAGCTCGGGCCCCGGGTGCGCTACTACCCGTACCGCGGCAACAGGTGGTCGGTTGCCGCGGCCCCTGGGGGATGATGTCTCCCGGGAAAGGGAGACATATCGGGGTGAGTCTACTCCTTCGGAGAAGGAGCAGCCCCACCCCGATCAGGCGCGACCGCCTGCCCCTTGGGCACCGAAGTGCCAGCCCTAGAGGGCTCCCCACGCCCGCCCTTTCGGACGGGCGGCTTACAGGCCGAGCTGCCCAAGCGGTGCCCGGACGGCAGACCCAAGTCCGCACAGAGCGGACAGTTGGGCGCCGCCGCCGGACACCCGGCCGCCTTGTGGCCTGCAGCGCCACACCGATAGCACAAAGTGCTACGGTCCTCGTCGGCAGTGCACCGCGCCCGCACGTGACCGTGCTGGAGGCAGCGGTAGCACTGCAACGGCCGGGGCTTGAGCAGCTCGACCCGAGCTGTTGCCCACCCTACCCTTATGTGATCCCCCTTGGCGAAGAGCTTCTTAGCCCCAGCCAATGGGCATCGCGCCCACACGGTGCCCAATGGGCCGGATCGCCGGATGGTACCGACCACGATCCGGTCCATGGGGCACCCACCCTCCCTCGAGAGAGCCGCCTTCACTTCAATGGCCCGGACGGAGTCCTCAAGGCCGACCACCCTCAGCTCAACGAGCTTCATTGGGCGGCCGACCTTGAGGCCCCTAGGCTCCAAAACCTCTGTAAGGCGAATGGCGAGATTATCCGCCTTTTCCGCCCTCCCCTCGCCGTCCACCTCAAGAATGAGGGCACCGGTCTTGGCCCGCTTGGGCCTCACCGCCTCGATGCCTAGCTCATCCAGAGCGAAGGCGTTTCTCGCCACCAACATAGCGTTGGTGAGCGTCTGGGTGCACCCAGGCGGGACGGTGATAGTCACCGCCTCCGACCTGGGCAGCTTACCCAGGCGCACACCACCTTTCCTCTTTTCGGGGCCGGAGCCGGCCTTCGCGGCCGACTTCTTCCCCTTACCCTTCTTCTTCTTAGAGGAGGAAGAGGGAGGGACCGGGGCAGAAGTGGGAGTCTTACGACCCACCACCTCCGCCCAGGAGTCCCCACCCCCGGACTGGGCCCGCACAGCAGACTCAGCCGGAGGAGGGACATTACACACCCCCCTAGTCCCCCTCTTACCCCGTCCCTTTTTCCCGGCTTTCACCGGGCGAGGGGCGGCCGACGGTGGTTGGTCGGGCTGGGCAGCGCGGGGAGTACCCGCGCCGCACCCCCTAACCTCCCCCAACGGACCACCCCCCAACACCAATCCGGAGGCGGGACCCGCCGCTCCCAGGGTGAGGTCCAACTCACCCCTGAGAGCGGCGAATCTCGCCTCCATCATATCCCCCACACGGGAGATGATATTCTCCACGTCCACGCCGCCAGCGGCTGGACCCGTACTCGGGGAGGACCTGCCTCCCCGCGCCCCCGTGATAGGAGGAGATATCCCCCTGGGAGGCACCACCTCCATTCGGGAATCCTCCCGAGCGCCAGACTCGAGCTGACGCTTGAGCCTGCCCACCTCCTGCTTGAGGTCCTCCAGTTCGGAGGAGAGCCTATGGTTCGCCTCCTCCAACTCCTGGACCCTCCCATCCCGACTTGTCCGCTGGATCGCCTCAAGACCAGCTAATCTAAGTGCCTGTGCACTTTCTCTGAGGCGGTGCACAAACTTCCCGCTCAGGTTCTTAGAGGAACCGGCCACACGCTCGACCTCCTTCGCGTGCTCCAAAATGAGAGCACCGAGGTCGGGCGTCGGCCGATTCCTCATCTCTTCCCTCACCTCACGCTCGTTGGGGAGCGGCTTGGCGCTCTTGCTAGGAGGCGGAGGAGTCCGGGAGGGGTCGGATCTCTCCAACTCTCTCCGGACCGCCTCCTCCTCCCGGCAGAGCTCCATGTAGGCGCGCTTCGCCTCTGCGAGCCCAACGTATTCTCCCGTTGTAGGGGGCCTGCCCCTTTTTCTCACAACGGGAGGCTCCAAACGACACGAGAAGGACGCGTCAGAGAACCCCTCCTCGTCGTCTGAGTCCATCCCCAGCGACCAGCGTCCAGCGCTGCCCGCCGCCAAATCCTTGACGAGGCCGGCCAGCGGCCTCGCAAAATTCCCCCCAGCCCCAGAGGAACCAGTAGCCTCAAACGCCGTGGCCTGGCCCTCCACCACGGACGTCCCACGGTTGCCAGATGACGACGCAGCCGGGCCCGCTTGACCACCCGAAACTGCGCCGGTACTGGAGGTTCCGAGGCCTCCTGCACCGTAACTTTTCCTACCCTTAGTTCGTAATTCCATAGTTAATATAAAATACCTCCCCCAACGTGCCCGAGTCGTCAACAAAAGTCCCGCCCCGCACCGCTTCCACCTTCTCACCCCTCAACTCCGGGCCTTACCGGCAAGGGAGGCCCTGCCAGGATCCGAAGATCCCGCCGGCATCGCCCCGGAGCATCACTGAGGCTACCTCAGCTTCCGCGATGCACCCTTTTAGTCGCCTCTTACGACAGGCAGGGTATACCCTGGGTGTATTCTGACCCGCACCCAGACGGGGAAAGACGGGGAAACCTAACCTAACCTTTTTTTTTTTTTTTTTTTTTACGTGGGGAAATCCATCATGGATACCCCGGAGTCCTGGGGGGGACTCCGGGGTTATGCCGGACTCTTACCGGCTAAAACCCCACGGTGGCCTACTTCTGCGCTTCTGGGGGTGAACCGGGATCTCAAAATGAACACAACCGGTTCACCCCCAGCGCCTGAGCCGCCCATGACGCACTTATTCAACGCAAGTGCGTCATGGGCGGCCCCCAACACACGGAGTTATACTCCGCAGCGACTCCAGGGCCACACTGGAGCCGCCGCCGCCACGGGAGGAGTTGCGTGCAATGACCATGACGGGCCCCCACCCGTCACGGTCTGCAACTCCCCCCAGGACGGCTCCCCGCGCAAAGACTTGGGGCATGATCACCCGAAGGTGATCTTCCCCGCGCGGGGAGTCGTCCGTCCACCCAAGTCCATGGATGGACTTGATCGCGAAGTCGGGACCCCGGGTGCGCGAGTACCCGTACCGTGGCTGACGGATGGTCGGTCAGCCACGGCCCCTGGGGCTAACGGTTGAGGGGGGTTTTTACACCCCCCCGAACCGCTAAGGTGGACGGCGATTGCGCCGTCGACGCCGAGTCGGGTCGCGGAGTTCGCGCTCCCGCTCGGCGTCCTCCTTAACTCTCATGACGGCCTCACAAAAGGCCGTCATCGCCCGCCAGGACCTGTCATTCCCTACCATCCGCTGGATTACGGATGGTAGAGACAGGTCCTGGCCCACTATTTCCCGGAGATCACGACGCAGCATCTCCCACGCTGGACACCACTCCAGCGTGTGCTGCGCCGTGTCCCCGGGACTGCCACAATGGTGGCATGCCCCCGTGACTTCCCTGCCGATCCGACGCAGGTACTCACCGAAGCATCCGTGCCCGGTGAGCACCTGCGTGGTCCGGAAGGTAAGCCGGCCATGGCTACGGTCTGCCCATCTTGACAGGACGGGCAAAACCGCCCCGACGGTCCTATGACTTCCGTGGCGGGAATTAAGTTGTTCCCGCCACGTATTGAAGACCGACCGCCGGGCTTGAAGCCTGAGCGTCACCCTCGGTAACTCTGGCGGGGCAGAGTCATCCCGGCGGTGGGTTTGCCTATAAACAAAGGCGTCCCCAGCCGCCAGGAGCTCTAAGGGTGGAAGCCCCGCCAGAGTTGTCGCCGTCTCGTAGGACACCGTGCGGTATCCCCGGATAACCCTGATGGCCAGCCGCCGCCACACACGACGCAGCAAAGTTATGCTGCGTCGACTGGCCATCAGGGCATCCGCCCAAACAGGGGCCCCATACAGGGCCATACTCCGCACGATGCCCGCATAGAGGCGGCGAACCCTCTCGTCTGGACCCCCCAAGTTGGGCAGGAGACGGCCAAGACTGGCCGCCGCCCGTTCCAACCGGGGAGCCAGGAGCGAGAAGTGACGCTCAAAACTCCAAGAGCCGTCCAGGTGGAGACCGAGATACTTAATCCCGTCTACCACCTGGATGCCGACATTATCTATCCGGACCAAAGTCTGGGCTAATGGCTGTCCCTCACAAGAACGGAGGCGGTGGTTATGGTCGAGGAACCACATTGCCTCCGTCTTGTGAGGCGCCAGTTCGAGGCCCAGACTTCGGACCCGGGAAGCCACGAGGGCAAGTCCCATCTCGGCGCGCCGGACTATCCTCCCCGGTGTGCTCCCGCAGGCAATCAGCATCGTATCGTCTGCATAGCAGACGATGCTGACGCCTGCGGGGAGGAGGATACGCAAAGCCGCGTCATACCCCAAGTTCCATAACAATGGTCCTAGAACGGACCCTTGAGGTATGCCGCGACTTGTCTCCCTCAGGTGTTTAACACCATACCGACCTAAGTACTTGATGCACCTGCCGCGTAGGTATGACCCGATCGCCACCCGCAGGTACTTGGGGACTCGATGAATCTCGAGTCCCCTGCGGATGGCCTCCCAGGAGAGGGTATTAAAGGCATTCACTATATCCAGTGAGATAGCTAGTGCCAACCCTCCCCTGGAAGTAGCCGTGCCCGAGAGGGAGCGGACACGGTCGATGGCATCGACCGTAGACCGCCCCTCCCTGAAGCCGAACTGGCAATCGGCCAGATCGGGTCCAAACCGCGACAGGTGCCTGGAGAGGCGGGAAGTAACGATGCGTTCGTACAACTTCCCGACCTCGTCCAGGAGCACAATAGGCCGGTAGGCGGAGGGAGACTCCGCGTCCCGGCCCTCCTTTCTAAGGAGGACCAGGCGTCCGGTTCGCCACCGAGATGGGAACGTCCCCGTCTTCAAGACGGCGGTAAACAGCCGTCGAAGACGGGGACTGAGGACGCTAAGGGCCATCGCCAACGCGCGGCCGGGGATACCATCAGGACCCGGTGCCGTATTCCGGGCCCTGAGGCGTTTCACAGCCCCGGCCAACTCCTCCTCGGACACCTCCAGCTCGGTGGACCAATCACATTGGTCCACCTGCCCCGGAAAGGCGGCCGGCATGTTTCCAGATGGAAATAGAGTGCCGACCACCCTCCCGAGGAGCTGGGGGTCCATAGTCTCCGTTAGTGGAGGCGCCCATGTTCTAAGTTTGCCAACTGCAAACTTATATGGGCGCCCCCACGGATCCCGATTCAGGGAGCGGAGGAGTCCGTCCCAAGCGTCAGCTTTGGCCCTCCTGATGGCCTGCTGCAGCTGAACCGTCAGATGGCGGTATTCAGCATACAGCAGTGCTGTTCGCGCCTCGTCGCGATGTCTTCTCCGGCGAGACCTCGCGTACTGGCGTCTGGCCGCCGCGCAATTAATGCGCAACTCCGCAATTGCGGCTGACCACCAGTACACGGGTCGCCGAGGCGGAGGCCGAGCACGAGGCATGGCCGTGTCGCAGATTGCGACCATGGCCTCGTGAAACCATTCGGCCTCCGCCTCCACATCAACGACGGACCCAGTCGGCGACTCCGACCAGGTCACGGCGTGAACAGCCGCCATCAGGGCGTCCTCATCCAGGGCTTTAAGCGCCCATCGTCTTTGCGGCTGGTGGGGGCTTGGGCGGCCCGGGGTGGAGACGGAGACCTCTATCCGAATGTACCAATGGTCGGATAGGGTCTCCGTCTGCTCGTCAACGAGCCACCCCGTGACCCGGCGCACGGCACTGGGTGAGGCCCATGATAAGTCAACAGCACTCACCCCTTGGTACCGTACGCACGTGCTGGTCGACCCCCGGTTAAGTAGTCGGAGGTCAAGACCAGCAGCCCAGTCCAACACCGCACTGCCCCTCGCGTCCGTCCTGGGGGAACCCCACGCAGTCGCGTGAGCGTTAAAGTCCCCCAGGACCAGGACTGGACGGGCTGCGTGCAATGAGACAACGCTCTGCAGCCCGTCCAGAAATTCCTCGAAGGCCGCGAGGGGCCAACGCGGCGGTGCATACACCCCCACCAGCACAAACCCTGCCCAGCTGACGGCCACGTAACCCCGCCCAGTAGCAAGGGGCGTAAAAGGTGTCCGTGAGCCGTCAGACTGGGCAATTGCTACCGAGCCGTAGCCGTTCCCGACCCAGGACGGGCGGTCGGGGACGACAAACGGCTCGGCAACTACTGCGATTTCAACCACGCCCGCCGCGAGTGCCGCGACTAACAAGTCATGGGCACGGCGGGCGTGGTTGATGTTCGCCTGGAGGACACGAGCACGGGTGAAGGCTATTCCGTCAGCGTAGCCTCCCCCCGGCTCGTGCCCTCCATAAGCGCCGTCGCAAATGCGACGGAGCTGTCCGTCACCTGTTGCGGTGGGGCAGACTGCCCCGCCCGCTGTGCACTAGCTGTGCCCTCCACCTGCTTATCTGTGGCCTTGGCGGTCACCTGTCTTGCCCGGCGGGTGGGTGGGCGGCATTGACGCCCCCCCAACCTATGATTGGCCGGCCGCCCCAAGTCTGCACAGACGGTGCAGTGGGGGGCGGCCGCCTTACACTGGCCCGCCCTGTGGCCGGGGGCACCGCAATTATAGCAGCGGTCACCCCGGTCCACAGCAGCAGTGCATCGCTGCCTCACATGTCCTCTCTCAAGGCAGCGATAGCACTGCTGTGGGCGGGCAGGGAGGGCCTCGACCTTCGCCGTGACCCAACCCACCCTCAGTCGCCCTGCTGCCGCAACCTTACGGGCGGCAGCAAGTGGGCATTGCACCCAGAGGGTGCCAAGTCCGATCGGCGAGGTGCGGATTTCTCCTGTCCGCACCTCAACGACCTGACACCCTCCGGCAGCCGCCAAGGCCTCGGCCACCTCTAAGGAGGTGACCGAGTCATCTAAGCCGCTGACTCGAAGGTCAGCGCGCTTTTGGGGACAGGTTACCTTGACGGCGAAGTCCGTCAAGGCACCTGTCAACTTCGCCGCCAATAATACTGCCTTCTCGGCTCGATTCGCACCGGGAATCTCCAAGAGGAGACCCCCGGTTTGGGCACGCCTCGGCCTCACCGACGCAATGCCCAGCTCTTGAAGCGATATCCGCTGCTTTGCAGCGGACATCACCTCCTGGTAGGTGCTTACACTGGCTGGTAGCAGTGTAAGCACCACCGCCGCGGAACGTGGGGCGCGCCCCAGTTTCTGCCGCTGGGCCGTCACAGGGCGTGCTTGTCCTGCGACAGGGCCCCGTGCGGCCCGTTTGGGTGGCCCAGTTGGTCGGGCAATAGGTTGCGGCTGCTTATCAGCCCGACGGGCCTTGCGCCCGACCACCTGGGACCAAGTACCGCCCTGTTCACTCCCTTTAGCGGGGGGTGGCCTGCGCGCGGTGGGTGGTGCGTTAGACACCGCTGCCCCGGACGTTACCGGCCGGGGTCGACTCCTCGTAGGAGGAGGATTGGGCTGCGTTACAGGGGGGGGAAGAGGAATATTCCCCTGTTTTGCAACCCCCTTCTTCTTCTTCTTCTTCTGCCCCTTCTTCCTCCCGGCCCCAGAACCCGATGGGGCCTGTGGGGGTAGGGGAGGTGGAGGAGCGGGCCCCGAGCGGGGCCGCAGCTCTCGACGGAGGGCCTCGACCCTTGCATCGAGCATTTGTCCCAACCTGGAAGTCATGTCTTCCATGTTGGGACTGCCGGGCCCCAACACTCTGCCCCCAATCGGAGAGGGCGGAGGGAGGGATGTCCGGGTGCTCGACAGGCGAGGGGGGGGCAACCCCCGGACTGGAGTTGGACAACGTTCCAACTCCGTTATACGCTGTCGGAGCGCAGCATTTTCGGCCTCCAAGGCCGAGATGCGCTCCGATAGGGCACTTAACGTTGCCTTCTCGCCCCCAGCGACTGCGGGAGGATCCAGCCGCTGCAGCACCTCTTGGAAAAGTGCCTGCAGCTTGCGGGAATCCTCCCGCAACCGGCGGATGAATCCGCCCTTGATATTAGTGGATTTTGCCGCGATCCATTCAATGTCATTTGCCGCGATAAATGCCTCACGGCCTAGCGCGGCCATATCTTCTCCCCGGAATCTCCGGGAGTAGTCGGCAACCTCGGGGAGAGGGTTGGTCGACTTTCCCGGAGGGGGTGCAGGCTCCTCCGGGTCGTGCGAGAGCAGCTCAGCCTCCTGCATGACCTTCAGCCTCGCCTCTTCGACACGAAGGAGATGCTCCTTAGCTTGGGCCAACGCCACATAGTCCCCAGTTGTTGGGGGACGGCCCCTCCTCTCAATACGCTCCGCTCCCCGAGGAAGCAGTAGTGAGCGTGTCGGCGGGGGTGAGAGATAGGTCTCAGCGGAGTCGCTATCTCCATCCTCGCCCGCCGACAAGATGTTCGGCGATCTGTGGGACACGGAAGACGCCCTGGATCGGCCGGACGCCTCCGTGTCTCCCTCTACAGCCCCCGAGGGGGTTCTGTCCTCTGTGCGTGAGGAGGGGCGCGAGCTGGCCGCTGGGATAACCCGCTCGGCAAGCTGCTCCCTCCTCTCAGCCAGGGCCTGTAGCCTTGCGAGCCTTTCCGTGGTGAGGCGGAGGCTCGGTATAGAAACCGCCTCACTCCGCACCACCTCCGGAAGTGCTCTCGGGGCTCCGTCCCCCTCCCTCTCCGCTTCCTTCTTCCCCCCTTTCCCCGTTTTATTATTGTTGGAAGACTTCATAATGGGTCCCACGAGTGTGGTCGGAAGGGATGTCACCCCCGGTAGAGCCGCCATACCGGGGGAAGGCTACTACCCCGGGGGGTCGCCAGGTACCCCGGGGTTGGGCCGCTAGAGACCGATGCACCCACCGGCCACACCCAGCCGCAAAGGCTGAGCGCGCCCCCTCGCCGCGGTCCGCAGCTTGAGGCAGGGACTTTTTATAGAGGTTTATCCCCTCGCGGGCCGGCCAATAAAGGCAAGCCCCCCGCTCCGGCGAAACATGACCACCGGTTTACGGTATTACGACAGGGGTCACACCACCCCTGCCGAGCTATGGGATCCCGGGGGCGCAACTCCCCGTATCACGACCAGAACTGGCCGTGACCCCTGGGAAGACCTAACCTAACCGCGGGTCCGCCTCGCGACCGATCCGGCACAGGTACCGACCGAAACACCCGTGGTCGGTCAGCACCTGTGTGGCTCGGAACGTCAGTCGCCCGGAGCTACGGCCCACCCATCTATCCAAGACGGGCAGGACCGCCCCGACGGTCCAATGGTCCCTATAACGGGATAACTCCTGCTTCCACGATGACAATGTGGACCGCCGGGCCTGGAGCCTCAGCTCGTCCCTGTTCTCCCCTGGCGGGTTGGAGTCCCGGCGGACAAGGCCAAGATGCCTATAGACATAGGCATCCTCAGCCGCCAGGAACTCCAAAGGTGGTAGACCCGCCAGGGTGGTGGCCGCCTCGTAGGACACCGTACGGTACCCCCTGATGACGCGTATTGCGGCGCGTCGCCACTCCCTGCGGAGGAGCGTCTTGCTCCCCCGGCTGGCCGCTAAGGCGTCGGCCCAGATGGGGGCACCGTACAGTGCCACTGACTTAACCACACCGCAGTAGAGGCGGCGCACCCGCTCGTCCGGACCACCAAGGTTGGGCATGATGCGACTCAAGTGAGTCACTAGGCTACCCAACCTGGCGGCCAGACGAGCGAAATGCGGGACGAAGCTCCAGGAGCTGTCCAGGTAGACACCAAGATATTTAATGTCGGTGCCCACCTGGACGTCGGACGACCCGATCCTCACCAGGCTATGGGGTGGAGTGCCCCTCGTACGACCCTGGAAGAAGACGATCTCCGTCTTTTGAGGGGACAACTCCAACCCCATGCCCCGGATCCGCGAGGCGACGGCCGCAACTGCGACCTCCGCCCGGCGGATGGTCCTCCCACGGTCCCTGCCGGTGGCTACCACCATGGTGTCGTCGGCGTAGCACGTTAAGTGCACGCCGACCGGCAGGGACACCCG
This sequence comes from Xylocopa violacea, assembly GCA_963969225.1. Lineage (NCBI taxonomy): Eukaryota > Metazoa > Arthropoda > Insecta > Hymenoptera > Apidae > Xylocopa > Xylocopa violacea. The sequence goes on from CAXAJV010000051.1 coordinate 751,791, forward strand.
CAGAGCCGCATCGTACCCCAGGTTCCATAGTAATGGGCCCAAAACGGACCCCTGGGGTACTCCGCGGTTGATCTGTCGCCTGACAGACCCATCGCGGCCACCGTAAACGATGGCCCTGTCCCGGAGGTAGTCTCCGACCACCATCCGCAGGTAGAGGGGCACCTCGTGACTTTCGAGGGCCCCGCGGATGGCCGCCCAGGAGAGGGAGTTAAAGGCATTCTTTATATCCAAAGAAACTGCCAGTGCTACCCCTCCCCCGGACGTGGCCGAGTCCGAGAGGGACTTGACGCGATGAATAGCGTCGATGGTCGAACGTCCCTCCCGGAAGCCGAACTGGCACTCGGCCAGGTCGGGTCCATCACGGGACAGGTGCTGGACGAGGCGCTTGTGAACAATACGTTCGAATAACTTCCCCACCTCGTCCAGCAACACGATGGGCCTGTAGGCAGATGGCGACTCTGCGGGCCTGTTGTCCTTGCGTAGGAGGACCATCCGCCCTGTTTTCCACCTCGGTGGAAGGGTCCCCGTCTGCAAACAGGCTGTAAACAGCCTGCGCAGACGGGGCCCGAGGACGCTGAGCGCCAAGACCCAGGCGCGGCCGGGGATGCCGTCGGGGCCGGGGGCGGTGTTACGCGCCCCCATGCGCTTGACAGCCCCGGCCAACTCCTCTTCGGACACCTCCCACTCCTGGGACCATAAGACACGGTCCGGTGGTGGAGCGGGGGCCGACACCTCCCCGTCTGGGAAGAGAGTGCCGACCACCCGCTCCAGGAGTGGGGGGTCCATCGTCTCCGTGAGGGGAGGCGCCCATGGACGAAGCTTGTCCATCACCAGACGGTATGGGCGCCCCCATGGGTCCTCACGGAGTGTGTCGAGGAGTCCGTCCCAGGCCTGAGCCTTGGCGCTCCTGATGGCCAGCTGCAGCCGCTTCGTGAGTTCACGATAGTCGGCATACAGCTGCGCCGTTCTCGCCGCGTCGGAGTTACGCCGACGCCTCGCCCGGGTGTACTGGCGGCGAGCGACTCCGCACTCCTCGCGGAGACGCTGTATAACGTCGCTCCACCAGTACACCGGGCGGTGGGGCGGATTGGCGCGGACTCGTGGCATCGCCACGTCGCAGACTGCCGACATGGCGTCCGCGAACCAATCCGCCTCCTCCGAGACCTCCACCGGCCCAGCCGGAACTTCCGGCCAGGCCACTGCGAGAACGGCCGCCATCAGTGCGTCCTCATCGATGCCCTTCAGGGCCCACCTCCGTGGGTGGTGGGCTGCTGGGCGGGTCGGGGGAGGCGTGGAGACATCCATGCGGATGTAGACGTGGTCCGACAGTGTCTCCACGTCGTCGACCCTCCACCCCGACACACGGCGCGCGGCCAGGGCATTGGCGAAAGATAGGTCCACTATACTTTCGCCCTGGTACCGCACGCACGTGCTGGCCGAGCCCCGGTTCAATAACCGCAGGCCCAGGCCAGCCGCCCAGTCCAGCACCGAGTGGCCCCTCTGGTCCGTCCTCGGGGAGTGCCACGCGGATGCGTGAGCATTGAAGTCCCCGAGGACGAGTACTGGACGAGCTGCGTGCAATGAAACGACGTTCTGCAGCTCGTCCAGTAGGGAGTCGAAGCGACTGAGGGACCAACTCGGTGGAGCGTAGACGCCCACCACCACACAACCCGCCCAGTCGACCGCCACGAATCCATGGCCGCGCATGACTGGCGCTATTGGCCGGATCCGTGACGGAACCGACTGGGCGATCACCACGGAGTCGTCCAAGTCTCCAACCCAGGACGGGCGTTGAAGAACTCGGTACGGCTCCGCGGCTACGACCAACTCAACCACGCCGCCGCAAAGACTTTGAGCCATCAAGTCTTGGGCGGCGACGGCGTGGTTGAGATTGGTCTGGATGATCTGACCGCGGGGAGGCATGAACTTTAGGCCGTGTCCATGGCCTCCCCCCGGCCAGAATCATCCTTGGGAGCGGGTTTGACTGCCCGCTCCGCCTCCTCTCCAGTGTCCATCACTGCAGCTCCCACGGTGGAGGGTGATGCGGGTGCACCACCCCCGCTGGAACCTCCCACGGTGGAGGGTGATGCCGGTGCACCACCCCCGCCGGAACATCCCACGTTGGAGGATGGTGCAGCCGCACCACCCCCTTGATGGACACTGGAGAGTTGGCTCCTCTTCATCGGTGCGTCTCCTCCCTTCTTGGCTCGGCGGGCCTTTGGTGGGGAGCATGATTTGCTCCCCATACGATGGTCGGCGGGCCGCCCGGCTTCCTTGCACAAAGTGCATACGGGCGCGGCCGCCGTACATAGGCCCGCCCGGTGACCGGTTTCGCCGCACCTATAGCAAAGGTGCGACCGGTCCACCTCCGCAGTGCACCGCTGCTGGACATGACCCTTTTGCCAGCAGCGGTAGCACTGCTCAGGGCGGGGTTTCAACGCCTCTACCCTGGCGTTGACCCACCCCACCCTGATGCGTCCGGCAGCGACCACCTTTCTGGCCGCCGCCAGTGGGCACTGCACCCACAGAGTGCTTAGCCCAGATCGTGAAGACCGCATCTGCCCAGTCTTCACGTCCCCTGTTTGGCATCCTCCAACACCAACGATGGCTTCGACCACCTCAGCAGGTGTGGCCGACTCGTCGAGGCCAATGACCCTTAGGTCGGCCTTCTTAACAGGCCTGGAGACGGTGACTGCTTCACCAGCCAAGGCCTCTCGCAGTTTATCGGCCAAGGCAGAAGCCTTGGCTTCCTTATCTGGACCGGCGACCTCTAACATGAGGCCACCGGTTCTGGCTTTCTTGGGGCGGACACTTTCCACCCCAACGTCCGACAACTTCACCCTCTGCCTGGCAGCTGTCATGACGTCCCTATAAGAGGACTTGCTGCCAGGCTGGATTGTGAGGACTACCGCAGCAGTGCGAGGTAGTCGGCCCAGCTTGGGCTTCTCCGCCTTTTTCTGGACCTTAGGTGGTGGAGCAGTGGCAGATTGGGCCTTTTTGGCAGCCCTTTGTACCTTTCTGGCCACCACCTGGGCCCACGTTCCCTCGTTGGCAGTGGCTGTACTCGGTGCCACTGCTTTCTTCAGCGCCTCCTGGCGCGCCACCTCCAATCTTCTAGCGGCCCCGGACGGGGTCGCCTTCTTCTCCTGCGGGGGTTGGGGTTGGACCGGGTTGCTGTTCTTCCCCTTCCCCTTCTTCTTCTTTTTCTTCTCTTTCTTCTTGTCCCCAGTGGCCTGGGATAAGGTGCCAACTGGGGAGGAGGATTCCTTCCTTTCCGTAGGTGGGAGGAGTTCCTTGCGGAACTCCTCTAACTTTCTATTAACGGGGTCCGCAATTTGCTGTACCATGGCGGACCCCATAGTCTCACTGGGTGCCGGGACACCCGTTTCAGGGCAGACACCCCCCAAGTTCCTCAGTGGCGAGGCAGGTGCTGGCCTCGTGCGGCTCGCGATCTCCAAGTCCGCCATTCTAGTAATTGGCGGACTTGGAGATCGCCTCTCCAAAGCTGCTATTCTCTCCTGCAGACGTTTGTTTTGTCCCTGCAGGGCCTCCAGTTGCGCCTTCAGCGCAGCAACTTCTTGTTCCTGTTCTGCCGCTGGTTCGGCTGGCCGCTGTACTCTTTGCGCCAACTCCAGGGTAACCGCTCTCATTGTACGGGCTCCCACACGGATATCCCGTTGGATAGTGCCCTTCAAGTTTTTAGACTTGGCCGCAGCCAACTCTATCTTGTCGGCCTCCTCCAGGGCCCACGCTCCCAGATCAGCCAGCGGCTTCATTTTCGCCTCCTGGACGAAGACGTTCATGTCCGGCACAGGATTGCCCGACTTGCCGGGCGGTGGAATGCTAGCTGTGCCGGCTCGAATTTCCTCCTCTAGTTCCAGGAGCTCAATTTCCTTTTGGGCTTCCACGTAGGCCCTCTTGGCCTCAGCGAGACCTACATACTCCCCAGTTGTTGGGGGTCGTCCTCTCTTCTTGGACTTCGGACACGCCCGTTCTCTAAGGATAGAGAAGTTGGATCTAACTGATCCCACGGACGTGTCCGAGTCGTAGGAGGCGTCACCAGACTCCTCCTGGGCGCCCTTCTCCAGTACTCTACCTCTGAGCTGGATCTTCTCCAATATTACCTGCCCCTGAGAGGCAGTGAGTTTTGTGTCCGAGACGATGTTTGGTCTCGGACCGCCGACCTTTCGGACCCCACTGGTCCCCGCCTTTTCTTCGTCAATGACCCCCCCATTCCCCGGTTTTTTAAAAGGTGAACAATTATCCATAGTGTTCCCACGAGAAGGGTCGGAAGTAAAGTCGCCCCTGGCAGAGCCGCCATGCCAGGGGAAGGCAGATACACCCGGGGGGCGCCAGTATCCCCGGGGTTGGTCGCTCGAGACCGATGCACCCACCGGCCACGCCCAGCCGCGAGGACTGGGCGTGCCCCCTCGCCGCGTACCGCAGCTTGAGGCTAGGGACTTTTTATAGAGGTTTATCCCCTCGCGGGCCGGCCAATGAAGGCAAGCCCCCCGCTCCGGCGAAACATGACCACCGGTTTACGGTATTACGACAGGGGTCACACCACCCCTGCCGAGCTATGGGATCCCGGGGACGCAACTCCCCGTATCACGACCAGAACTGGCCGTGACCCCTGGGATGGAGGCCCGCATCCACCGTTTTCACCCCTCCGCTCCGAGCCTTACCGGCAAGGGAGGCCCCGCCAGGATCCGAAGATCCCACCGGCATCGCCTCGGAGCATCACTGAGGCTACTTGGTATCAACGAAACCCCCGAAAGCCAGAGCCCCGTTAGTCACCGGATGACTCCGGTGTCCAGGTTCCACCACGAGGAGGTGGGGATGGCACATGTTGTTGCAGCTGCAACAACTTCTAGAACCCAACCTAACCTAACCTAACCTTTTTTTTTTTTTTTTTTTAACGTGGGGAAATCCTCATGGATCCCCCGGGGCTGGGGAACCCCGGGGGTATGCCGGACTCTTACCGGCTAAAACCCCACGGTGACCTACCTCGGCGCTGCCGGGGAGGGCCCGGGAACTCTGGACGAACACGTCCGGTCCCTCCCCGCGCCGGGGCCCCCTGTGGTGACTGAGGGGACCCCCTTCCCGTTGGGGGGGTGGTCGACGATACACCCCCCCATCCGGGGTAACGGGCGGTGACCCGGTCACCCGGCCACCGCCCCCGTCCCGGAGGGCGCGTGCAATGGCTGAGGCGATCCCCCAATCGCCCCAGCCGCGCCCCCCGGGCGACTCCCGTGCAAAGACGTGGGGCACGACCCCCACCGGAGTGAGGGTCCTCCCCGCACGGGCGTCGCCGACGCTTCGGGCCAGGCTTGGCCCGGTTCGACTGGGAGCCCCGGGTGCGTCACACCCGATACCGTGGCCCGGCTAAGTGCCGGGACCACGGCCCCTGGGGCAAAGGTGCCACCACCGTGGCACGCTAGAAGCGCGGCGGAGGTGGCGAAGTCCCGCTCCCCGAAGGGTTCTTAGGAGCGACCCCCACCCGAAGGTGAGAGTCCCCCCCGTGGAGCGGGGCGGGGCAAACGTGCAAGACGCCGACCCCGCAGGCGACGCCGAGCAGGGAGCAGTTGCTCCCTTGAGCGCTCGGCGGCCTCCTTCGCGACCATGACCTCCTCGCAAAAGGCGATCATGGCCTGCCAGACGCTCCCGCTACCGACCATCCGAGACAGGATGGCCGGCAGCGAGAGGTCCGGACCCACCTCCGCCGCTAAGTCCCGACGCGGCACCTCCCAGGCAGGACACTCCATGAGAGTGTGCCGCGCCGAGTCCACCGCGGCGCCACAGTGGTGGCACCGCGGGTCCGCCTCGCGACCGATCCGGCACAGGTACCGACCGAAACACCCGTGGTCGGTCAGCACCTGTGTGGCTCGGAACGTCAGTCGCCCGGAGCTACGGCCCTCCCATCTGTCTAAGACGGGCAGGACCGCCCCGACGGTCCAGTGGTCCCTGTGACGGGATAACTCCTCCTTCCAAGATGTTAATGTGGACCGCCGGGCCTGGAGCCTCAGCTCGTCCCTATTCACTTCCTCCCCTGGCGGGTTGGAGTCCTGGCGGGCAAGGCGAAGATGCCTGTAAACATAGGCATCCTCAGCCGCCAGGCACTCCAAAGGTGGAAGACCCGCCAGGGCGGTGGCCGCCTCGTATGACACCGTACGGTACCCCCTGATGACGCGTATTGCGGCGCGTCGCCACTCCCTTCGGAGGAGCGACTTGCTCCTCCGACTTGCCGACAAGGCGTCGGCCCAGATGGGGGCACCGTACAGTGCCACGGACTTTACCACACCGCAGTAGAGGCGGCGCACCCGCTCGTCCGGACCGCCAAGGTTGGGCATGATGCGACTCAAATGAGTCACTAGGCTACCCAACCTGGCGGCCAGACGAGCGAAATGCGGGACGAAGCTCCAGGAGCTGTCCAGGTGGACACCAAGATACTTAATGTCGGTGCCCACCTGGACGTCGGACGACCCGATCCTCACCAGGCTATGGGGTGGAGTGCCCCTCCTACGACCCTGGAAGAAGACGATTTCGGTCTTCTCAGGGGACAACTCCAACCCCATGCCCCGGATCCGCGAGGCGACGGCCGCAACTGCGACCTCCGCTCGACGGATGGTCCTCCCATGGTCCCTGCCGGTGGCTAACACCATTGTGTCATCGGCGTAACACGTCAAGTGTACGCCGACCGGCAGGGACACCCGCAGAGCCGCGTCGTACCCCAGGTTCCACAAGAGTGGGCCCAAGACGGACCCCTGGGGTACTCCACGGTTTATCTGTCGCCTGACAGACCCATCGCGGCCACCGTAGACGATGGCCCTGTCCCGGAGGTAGTCTCCGACCACCATCCGCAGGTAGAGGGGCACCTCGTGATGTTCGAGGGCCCCGCGGATGGCCGCCCAGGAGAGGGAGTTGAAGGCGTTTTGAATGTCTAACGAGACCGCCAATGCAACCCCTCCCCCGGACGTGGCCGAGTCCGAGAGGGACTTGACGCGGTGGATCGCGTCGATAGTCGAACGTCCCTCCCGGAAGCCAAACTGGCACTCGGCCAGGTCGGGTCCATCACGGGACAGGTGCTGGACGAGGCGCTTGTGAACTATGCGTTCGAATAACTTCCCCACCTCGTCCAGCAACACGATGGGCCTGTAGGCAGAAGGCGACTCTGCGGGCCTGTTGTCCTTGCGTAGGAGGACCATCCGCCCTGTTTTCCACCTTGGTGGAAGGGTCCCCGTCTGCAAACAGGCTGTAAAGAGCCTGCGCAGACGGGGCCCGAGGACGCTGAGCGCCAAGACCCAGGCGCGGCCGGGGATGCCGTCGGGGCCGGGGGCGGTGTTACGCGCCCCCATGCGCTTGACAGCCCCGGCCAACTCCTCTTCGGACACCTCCCACTCCTGGGACCATAAGACACGGTCCGGTGGTGGAGCGGGGGCCGACACCTCCCCGTCAGGGAACAAAGTGCCGACCACCCGCTCCAGGAGTGGGGGGTCCATCGTCTCCGTGAGGGGAGGCGCCCATGGACGAAGTTTGTCCATCACGAGGCGGTATGGGCGCCCCCATGGGTCCTCACGGAGTTTGTCGAGGAGTCCGTCCCAGGCCTGAGCCTTGGCGCTCCTGATGGCCAGCTGCAGCCGCTTCGTGAGTTCACGATAGTCGGCATACAGCTGTGCCGTTCTCGCCGCGTCGGTGTTGCGCCGACGCCTCGCCCGGGTGTACTGGCGGCGTGCGAGTCCGCACTCTTCGCGGAGACGCTGAATCTCAGCGCTCCACCAGTACACCGGGCGGCGAGGCGGATTGGCGCGGACACGTGGCATCGCCACGTCGCAAACAGCCGACATGGCGTCCGCGAACCAATCCGCCTCCTGTGACACCTCCACTGGCCCAGCCGGAACTTCCGGCCAGGCCACTGCGAGAACGGCCGCCATCAGGGCGTCCTCATCCATGCCCCTCAGGGCCCACCTCCGTGGGTGGTGGGCTGCTGGGCGGGTCGGGGGAGGCGTGGAGACATCCATGCGGATGTAGACGTGGTCCGACAGTGTCTCCACGTCGTCGACCCTCCACCCCGACACACGGCGCGCGGCCAGGGCGTTCGCGAAAGATAGATCCACTATACTTTCGCCCTGGAACCGCACGCACGTGCTGGCCGAGCCCCGGTTCAACAACCGGAGACCCAGGCCAGCCGCCCAGTCCAGCACCGAGTGGCCCCTCTGGTCCGTCCTCGGGGAGTGCCACGCGGATGCGTGAGCATTGAAGTCCCCGAGGACGAGTACTGGACGAGCTGCGTGCAATGAAACGACGTTCTGCAGCTCGTCCAGTAGGGAGTCGAAGCGACTGAGGGACCAACTCGGTGGAGCGTAGACGCCCACCACCACACAACCCGCCCAGTCGACCGCCACGAATCCATGGCCGCGCATGACTGGCGCTATTGGCCGGATCCGTGACGGAACCGACTGGGCGATCACCACGGAGTCGTCCAAGTCTCCAACCCAGGACGGGCGTTGAAGAACTCGGTACGGCTCCGCGGCTACGACCAACTCAACCACGCCGCCGCAAAGACTTTGAGCCATCAAGTCTTGGGCGGCGACGGCGTGGTTGAGATTGGTCTGGATGATCTGACCGCGGGGAGGCATGAACTTTAGGCCGTGTCCATGGCCTCCCCCCGGCCAGAATCATCCTTGGGAGCGGGTTTGACTGCCCGCTCCGCCTCCTCTCCAGTGTCCATCACTGCAGCTCCCACGGTGGAGGGTGATGCGGGTGCACCACCCCCGCTGGAACCTCCCACGGTGGAGGGTGATGCCGGTGCACCACCCCCGCCGGAACATCCCACGTTGGAGGATGGTGCAGCCGCACCACCCCCTTGATGGACACTGGAGAGTTGGCTCCTCTTCATCGGTGCGTCTCCTCCCTTCTTGGCTCGGCGGGCCTTTGGTGGGGAGCATGATTTGCTCCCCATACGATGGTCGGCGGGCCGCCCGGCTTCCTTGCACAAAGTGCATACGGGCGCGGCCGCCGTACATAGGCCCGCCCGGTGACCGGTTTCGCCGCACCTATAGCAAAGGTGCGACCGGTCCACCTCCGCAGTGCACCGCTGCTGGACATGACCCTTTTGCCAGCAGCGGTAGCACTGCTCAGGGCGGGGTTTCAACGCCTCTACCCTGGCGTTGACCCACCCCACCCTGATGCGTCCGGCAGCGACCACCTTTCTGGCCGCCGCCAGTGGGCACTGCACCCACAGAGTGCTTAGCCCAGATCGTGAAGACCGCATCTGCCCAGTCTTCACGTCCCCTGTTTGGCATCCTCCAACACCAACGATGGCTTCGACCACCTCAGCAGGTGTGGCCGACTCGTCGAGGCCAATGACCCTTAGGTCGGCCTTCTTAACAGGCCTGGAGACGGTGACTGCTTCACCAGCCAAGGCCTCTCGCAGTTTATCGGCCAAGGCAGAAGCCTTGGCTTCCTTATCTGGACCGGCGACCTCTAACATGAGGCCACCGGTTCTGGCTTTCTTGGGGCGGACACTTTCCACCCCAACGTCCGACAACTTCACCCTCTGCCTGGCAGCTGTCATGACGTCCCTATAAGAGGACTTGCTGCCAGGCTGGATTGTGAGGACTACCGCAGCAGTGCGAGGTAGTCGGCCCAGCTTGGGCTTCTCCGCCTTTTTCTGGACCTTAGGTGGTGGAGCAGTGGCAGATTGGGCCTTTTTGGCAGCCCTTTGTACCTTTCTGGCCACCACCTGGGCCCACGTTCCCTCGTTGGCAGTGGCTGTACTCGGTGCCACTGCTTTCTTCAGCGCCTCCTGGCGCGCCACCTCCAATCTTCTAGCGGCCCCGGACGGGGTCGCCTTCTTCTCCTGCGGGGGTTGGGGTTGGACCGGGTTGCTGTTCTTCCCCTTCCCCTTCTTCTTCTTTTTCTTCTCTTTCTTCTTGTCCCCAGTGGCCTGGGATAAGGTGCCAACTGGGGAGGAGGATTCCTTCCTTTCCGTAGGTGGGAGGAGTTCCTTGCGGAACTCCTCTAACTTTCTATTAACGGGGTCCGCAATTTGCTGTACCATGGCGGACCCCATAGTCTCACTGGGTGCCGGGACACCCGTTTCAGGGCAGACACCCCCCAAGTTCCTCAGTGGCGAGGCAGGTGCTGGCCTCGTGCGGCTCGCGATCTCCAAGTCCGCCATTCTAGTAATTGGCGGACTTGGAGATCGCCTCTCCAAAGCTGCTATTCTCTCCTGCAGACGTTTGTTTTGTCCCTGCAGGGCCTCCAGTTGCGCCTTCAGCGCAGCAACTTCTTGTTCCTGTTCTGCCGCTGGTTCGGCTGGCCGCTGTACTCTTTGCGCCAACTCCAGGGTAACCGCTCTCATTGTACGGGCTCCCACACGGATATCCCGTTGGATAGTGCCCTTCAAGTTTTTAGACTTGGCCGCAGCCAACTCTATCTTGTCGGCCTCCTCCAGGGCCCACGCTCCCAGATCAGCCAGCGGCTTCATTTTCGCCTCCTGGACGAAGACGTTCATGTCCGGCACAGGATTGCCCGACTTGCCGGGCGGTGGAATGCTAGCTGTGCCGGCTCGAATTTCCTCCTCTAGTTCCAGGAGCTCAATTTCCTTTTGGGCTTCCACGTAGGCCCTCTTGGCCTCAGCGAGACCTACATACTCCCCAGTTGTTGGGGGTCGTCCTCTCTTCTTGGACTTCGGACACGCCCGTTCTCTAAGGATAGAGAAGTTGGATCTAACTGATCCCACGGACGTGTCCGAGTCGTAGGAGGCGTCACCAGACTCCTCCTGGGCGCCCTTCTCCAGTACTCTACCTCTGAGCTGGATCTTCTCCAATATTACCTGCCCCTGAGAGGCAGTGAGTTTTGTGTCCGAGACGATGTTTGGTCTCGGACCGCCGACCTTTCGGACCCCACTGGTCCCCGCCTTTTCTTCGTCAATGACCCCCCCATTCCCCGGTTTTTTAAAAGGTGAACAATTATCCATAGTGTTCCCACGAGAAGGGTCGGAAGTAAAGTCGCCCCTGGCAGAGCCGCCATGCCAGGGGAAGGCAGATACACCCGGGGGGCGCCAGTATCCCCGGGGTTGGTCGCTCGAGACCGATGCACCCACCGGCCACGCCCAGCCGCGAGGACTGGGCGTGCCCCCTCGCCGCGTACCGCAGCTTGAGGCTAGGGACTTTTTATAGAGGTTTATCCCCTCGCGGGCCGGCCAATGAAGGCAAGCCCCCCGCTCCGGCGAAACATGACCACCGGTTTACGGTATTACGACAGGGGTCACACCACCCCTGCCGAGCTATGGGATCCCGGGGACGCAACTCCCCGTATCACGACCAGAACTGGCCGTGACCCCTGGGATGGAGGCCCGCATCCACCGTTTTCACCCCTCCGCTCCGAGCCTTACCGGCAAGGGAGGCCCCGCCAGGATCCGAAGATCCCACCGGCATCGCCTCGGAGCATCACTGAGGCTACTTGGTATCAACGAAACCCCCGAAAGCCAGAGCCCCGTTAGTCACCGGATGACTCCGGTGTCCAGGTTCCACCACGAGGAGGTGGGGATGGCACATGTTGTTGCAGCTGCAACAACTTCTAGAACCCAACCTAACCTAACCTAACCTTTTTTTTTTTTTTTTTTTAACGTGGGGAAATCCTCATGGATCCCCCGGGGCTGGGGAACCCCGGGGGTATGCCGGACTCTTACCGGCTAAAACCCCACGGTGACCTACCTCGGCGCTGCCGGGGAGGGCCCGGGAACTCTGGACGAACACGTCCGGTCCCTCCCCGCGCCGGGGCCCCCTGTGGTGACTGAGGGGACCCCCTTCCCGTTGGGGGGGTGGTCGACGATACACCCCCCCATCCGGGGTAACGGGCGGTGACCCGGTCACCCGGCCACCGCCCCCGTCCCGGAGGGCGCGTGCAATGGCTGAGGCGATCCCCCAATCGCCCCAGCCGCGCCCCCCGGGCGACTCCCGTGCAAAGACGTGGGGCACGACCCCCACCGGAGTGAGGGTCCTCCCCGCACGGGCGTCGCCGACGCTTCGGGCCAGGCTTGGCCCGGTTCGACTGGGAGCCCCGGGTGCGTCACACCCGATACCGTGGCCCGGCTAAGTGCCGGGACCACGGCCCCTGGGGCAAAGGTGCCACCACCGTGGCACGCTAGAAGCGCGGCGGAGGTGGCGAAGTCCCGCTCCCCGAAGGGTTCTTAGGAGCGACCCCCACCCGAAGGTGAGAGTCCCCCCCGTGGAGCGGGGCGGGGCAAACGTGCAAGACGCCGACCCCGCAGGCGACGCCGAGCAGGGAGCAGTTGCTCCCTTGAGCGCTCGGCGGCCTCCTTCGCGACCATGACCTCCTCGCAAAAGGCGATCATGGCCTGCCAGACGCTCCCGCTACCGACCATCCGAGACAGGATGGCCGGCAGCGAGAGGTCCGGACCCACCTCCGCCGCTAAGTCCCGACGCGGCACCTCCCAGGCAGGACACTCCATGAGAGTGTGCCGCGCCGAGTCCACCGCGGCGCCACAGTGGTGGCACCGCGGGTCCGCCTCGCGACCGATCCGGCACAGGTACCGACCGAAACACCCGTGGTCGGTCAGCACCTGTGTGGCTCGGAACGTCAGTCGCCCGGAGCTACGGCCCTCCCATCTGTCTAAGACGGGCAGGACCGCCCCGACGGTCCAGTGGTCCCTGTGACGGGATAACTCCTCCTTCCAAGATGTTAATGTGGACCGCCGGGCCTGGAGCCTCAGCTCGTCCCTATTCACTTCCTCCCCTGGCGGGTTGGAGTCCTGGCGGGCAAGGCGAAGATGCCTGTAAACATAGGCATCCTCAGCCGCCAGGCACTCCAAAGGTGGAAGACCCGCCAGGGCGGTGGCCGCCTCGTATGACACCGTACGGTACCCCCTGATGACGCGTATTGCGGCGCGTCGCCACTCCCTTCGGAGGAGCGACTTGCTCCTCCGACTTGCCGACAAGGCGTCGGCCCAGATGGGGGCACCGTACAGTGCCACGGACTTTACCACACCGCAGTAGAGGCGGCGCACCCGCTCGTCCGGACCGCCAAGGTTGGGCATGATGCGACTCAAATGAGTCACTAGGCTACCCAACCTGGCGGCCAGACGAGCGAAATGCGGGACGAAGCTCCAGGAGCTGTCCAGGTGGACACCAAGATACTTAATGTCGGTGCCCACCTGGACGTCGGACGACCCGATCCTCACCAGGCTATGGGGTGGAGTGCCCCTCCTACGACCCTGGAAGAAGACGATTTCGGTCTTCTCAGGGGACAACTCCAACCCCATGCCCCGGATCCGCGAGGCGACGGCCGCAACTGCGACCTCCGCTCGACGGATGGTCCTCCCATGGTCCCTGCCGGTGGCTAACACCATTGTGTCATCGGCGTAACACGTCAAGTGTACGCCGACCGGCAGGGACACCCGCAGAGCCGCGTCGTACCCCAGGTTCCACAAGAGTGGGCCCAAGACGGACCCCTGGGGTACTCCACGGTTTATCTGTCGCCTGACAGACCCATCGCGGCCACCGTAGACGATGGCCCTGTCCCGGAGGTAGTCTCCGACCACCATCCGCAGGTAGAGGGGCACCTCGTGATGTTCGAGGGCCCCGCGGATGGCCGCCCAGGAGAGGGAGTTGAAGGCGTTTTGAATGTCTAACGAGACCGCCAATGCAACCCCTCCCCCGGACGTGGCCGAGTCCGAGAGGGACTTGACGCGGTGGATCGCGTCGATAGTCGAACGTCCCTCCCGGAAGCCAAACTGGCACTCGGCCAGGTCGGGTCCATCACGGGACAGGTGCTGGACGAGGCGCTTGTGAACTATGCGTTCGAATAACTTCCCCACCTCGTCCAGCAACACGATGGGCCTGTAGGCAGAAGGCGACTCTGCGGGCCTGTTGTCCTTGCGTAGGAGGACCATCCGCCCTGTTTTCCACCTTGGTGGAAGGGTCCCCGTCTGCAAACAGGCTGTAAAGAGCCTGCGCAGACGGGGCCCGAGGACGCTGAGCGCCAAGACCCAGGCGCGGCCGGGGATGCCGTCGGGGCCGGGGGCGGTGTTACGCGCCCCCATGCGCTTGACAGCCCCGGCCAACTCCTCTTCGGACACCTCCCACTCCTGGGACCATAAGACACGGTCCGGTGGTGGAGCGGGGGCCGACACCTCCCCGTCAGGGAACAAAGTGCCGACCACCCGCTCCAGGAGTGGGGGGTCCATCGTCTCCGTGAGGGGAGGCGCCCATGGACGAAGTTTGTCCATCACGAGGCGGTATGGGCGCCCCCATGGGTCCTCACGGAGTTTGTCGAGGAGTCCGTCCCAGGCCTGAGCCTTGGCGCTCCTGATGGCCAGCTGCAGCCGCTTCGTGAGTTCACGATAGTCGGCATACAGCTGTGCCGTTCTCGCCGCGTCGGTGTTGCGCCGACGCCTCGCCCGGGTGTACTGGCGGCGTGCGAGTCCGCACTCTTCGCGGAGACGCTGAATCTCAGCGCTCCACCAGTACACCGGGCGGCGAGGCGGATTGGCGCGGACACGTGGCATCGCCACGTCGCAAACAGCCGACATGGCGTCCGCGAACCAATCCGCCTCCTGTGACACCTCCACTGGCCCAGCCGGAACTTCCGGCCAGGCCACTGCGAGAACGGCCGCCATCAGGGCGTCCTCATCCATGCCCCTCAGGGCCCACCTCCGTGGGTGGTGGGCTGCTGGGCGGGTCGGGGGAGGCGTGGAGACATCCATGCGGATGTAGACGTGGTCCGACAGTGTCTCCACGTCGTCGACCCTCCACCCCGACACACGGCGCGCGGCCAGGGCGTTCGCGAAAGATAGATCCACTATACTTTCGCCCTGGAACCGCACGCACGTGCTGGCCGAGCCCCGGTTCAACAACCGGAGACCCAGGCCAGCCGCCCAGTCCAGCACCGAGTGGCCCCTCTGGTCCGTCCTCGGGGAGTGCCACGCGGATGCGTGAGCATTGAAGTCCCCGAGGACGAGTACTGGACGAGCTGCGTGCAATGAAACAACGTTCTGCAGCTCGTCCAGTAGGAGGTCGAAGCGACCGAGGGACCAACTCGGGGGCGCGTAGACGCCCACCACCACACAACCCGCCCAGTCGACCGCCACGAATCCATGGCCGCGCATAAGTGGCGCTATTGGCCGGATCCGCGACGGAACCGACTGGGCGATCACCACGGAGTCGTCCAAGTCTCCAACCCAGGACGGGCGTTGGAGAACTCGGTACGGCTCCGCGGCTACGACCAACTCAACCACGCCGTCGCAAAGACTCTGAGCCATCAAGTCTTGGGCGGCGACGGCGTGGTTGAGATTGGTCTGGATGATCTGACCGCGGGGAGGAATGAACTTTAGGCCGTGTCCATGGCCTCCCCCCGGCCAGAATCATCCTTGGGAGCGGGTTTAGCTGCCCGCTCCGCCTCCTCTCCAGTGTCCATCGCAGGAACTCCCACGGTGGAGGGTGATGCGGGTGCACCACCCCCGCTGGATCCTCCCACGGTGGGGGGTGATGCCGGTGCACCACCCCCGCCGGAACATCCCACGTTGGAGGATGGTGCAGCCGCACCACCCCCTTGATGGACACTGGAGAGTTGGCTCCTCTTCTTCGTCGCGTCTCCTCTCTTCTTAGCTGGGCGGGCCTTGGGTGGGGAGCAAGTCTTGCTCCCCATACGATGGTCGGCGGGCCGCCCGGCTTCTTTGCACAGAGTGCATACCGGGGCGGCAGCCGTACATTGGCCCGCCTGGTGACCGGTTTCGCCGCACCTGTAGCATTGGTGCGACCGGTCCACCTCCGCTGTGCACCGCTGCTGGACATGGCCAAGCTGCCAGCAGCGGTAGCACTGCTCAGGGCGGGGTTTCAACGCCTCTACCCTGGCGTTGACCCACCCCACCCTGATTCGTCCGGCAGCGACCACCTTCTTGGCCGCCGCCAGCGGGCACTGCACCCAAAGGGTGCCGAGCCCAGCTCGTGAGGACCGGATTTCACCGGTCCTCACCTCCTCCAACTGACACCCAGCGGTGCCAGCTATGGCTTCGGCCACTTCGGCTGGAGTGGCCGATTCATCGAGACCGTAAACCCGAAGGTCGGCCTTCTTGGTCGGTCTGGTGACAGTCACCTCATCAGAAGCCAGTGCCTCGCGCAGCTTATCCGCCAAGGCAGACGCCTTGGCCTCCTTGTCTGGTCCGGCGACCTCTAACATGAGGCCACCTGTTCTGGCCTTCTTGGGGCGGACACAATCCACCCCAACGTCTGACAGTTTGACCCTCTGCCTGGCAGCAGTCATAATGTCCTTGTATGAGGTCTTGCTGCCAGGCTGGAGGGTCAAGACCACCGCCGCCGTTCGCGGAATTCTGCCCAAACTGGGCTTCCCCTCCTTCTTCTGGGCCTTCGGTGGTGGAGCAGGGGCAGATTGAGCCTTTTTGGCAGCCCTTTGTGCCTTTCTGCCCACCACCTGGGCCCAGGTTCCCTCGTTGGCAGTGGCGATAGTCGGTGCCACTGCTTTCTTCTTCCGCGCCTCCTCGCGCGCCGCCTCCAACCTTCTAGCAGCCCCAGATGGGGTCGCCTTCTTCTGTGGAGGTTGGGCTTGTGCAGGAGCAGTATCCTCTCCCTTCCCCTTCTTCTTCTTTTTCTTCTTGCTCTTCTCCTGCTTGCTCTTCTCTTTCATGTCCCCAGTAGCCGGCGGTAATGGGCCGGACGGGGAGGCTTCCTCATTTTTCTTTGCTGGGAGGAGTTCCATCCGGAACTCCTCTAATTTCCTATTGACGAGGTCCGCAATTTTATTCACTAGGGCGGACCCCGTCTCATTCTTCGGTGCCGGGACACCAATTTCGGGGCAAACACCCCCCGAAACCCTCAACGGCGAGGCTGGTGCTGGCCTCGCGCGGCTCGCGATCTCCAAGTCCGCCATCCTAGTTAATGGCGGGCTTGGAGATCGCCTCTCCAACAGTAGTATACGTTCCTGCAGGCGTTTGTTCTCGGCCTGCAGGGCCTCCATTTGCGCCTTCAGCGCAGCGACGTCGTCTCCAGACTGCGGTTCCGTCGGTCTCATCACTCGCTGGGCGAGCTCCATCGTCACCGCTCTAACGGCGCGTGCACCCACGCGGATATCGCGTTGTATGGTTCCTTTTAGATTCTTAGATTTGGCAGCTGCCAGCTCTATTTTATCCGCCTCCTCCAGGGCCCATGCTCCCAGGTCTTCCAGTGGCTTCACCTTCGCCTCCTGGACGAAAACCTCCATATCAGGCACTGGGTTGCCCGATTTCCCGGGAGGAGGGATACAGGCTGTGCCCCTCCTGATGTCCTCTTCGAGCTCTACAAGCTCGATCTCTTTTTGAGCTTCTAAGTAGGCCCTCTTGGCCTCAGCGAGCCCCACATATTCCCCAGTTGTGGGGGGCCGTCCTCTTTTCTTGGATTTCGGACACGCCCGCTCCTTGAGGATCGCGAAGTTGGATCTAACAGATCCAACGGACGTGTCCGAATCATAGGAGGCGTCACCCGACTCCTCCTGTGCGCCTTTCTCTAGGGCTCGGCTTCTCAACCTAAGCCTCTCCAGGACAACCTGCCCTTGTGAAGCAGTTATCTCGCGATCCGAGACGATAGTCGGTCCCGGATTTGCGACCTTCCGGACCCCACTGGTCCCCGCCTTCTCTTCGCTATCGACCCCCCCAGTCCCCGGTTTTTTAAAAGAAATTGAACATGCCATGCTGTTCCCACGAGAAGGGTCGGAAAAGAGGTCACCCCTGGCAGAGCCGCCATGCCAGGGGAAGGCAGATACACCCGGGGGGCGCCAGTATCCCCGGGGTTGGTCGCTCGAGACCGGTGCACCCACCGGCCACGCCCAGCCGCGAGGACTGGACGTGCCCCCTCGCCGCGTACCGCAGCTTGAGGCTAGGGACTTTTTATAGAGGTTTATCCCCTCGCGGGCCGGCCAATGAAGGCAAGCCCCCCGCTCCGGCGAAACATGACCACCGGTTTACGGTATTACGACAGGGGTCACACCACCCCTGCCGAGCTATGGGATCCCGGGGACGCAACTCCCCGTATCACGACCAGAACTGGCCGTGACCCCTGGGATGGAGGCCCGCATCCACCGTTTTCACCCCTCCGCTCCGAGCCTTACCGGCAAGGGAGGCCCCGCCAGGATCCGAAGATCCCACCGGCATCGCCTCGGAGCATCACGGAGGCTACTTGGTATCAACGAAACCCCCGAAAGCCAGAGCCCCGTTAGTCACCGGATGACTCCGGTGTCCAGGTTCCACCACGAGGAGGTGGGGATGGCACATGTTGTTGCAGCTGCAACAACTTCTAGAACCCACCTAACCTAACCTTTTTTTTTTTTTTTTTTTTTTTTTTTTTTTTACGTGGGGAAATCCTCATGGATACCCCGGAGCTGGGGAAGCTCCGGGGTTATGCCGGACTCTTACCGGCTAAAACCCCACGGTGGCCATCCCTGCACTACCGGGGAGGGTCTGGGATCTCTTGCGAACAACAACCAGACCCTCCCCGTGCAAGGGCGCCAGAAGGGCGCCCGCTTCCCAAAAGTTGGAGGGCTGAGCCTCCCCTACCCAGCTAAAGACGGCGATGTCGGGGCCACGCCGACATCGCCGACCGTCCCGGGCCGCGTGCAATGCATCGGCGAACCCCCATTCGCCGATGCTGCAGCCCCGGCGACCGCCTCGCCTGGAAGTACTCGAGTGGAGCGGTGCTCAAACACTCGGCGCGACGGCCGCCCTCCTCCACCGTAGCTCGGGCCCCGGGTGCGCTACTACCCGTACCGCGGCAACAGATGGTCGGTTGCCGCGGCCCCTGGGGGATGATGTCTCCCGGGAAAGGGAGACATATCGGGGCGGGTCTACTCCTTCGGAGAAGGAGCAGCCCCACCCCGATCAGGCGCAACCGCCTGCCCCTTGGGCACCGAAGTGCCGGCCCTCGAGGGCCCCCCACGCCCGCCCTTTCGGACGGGCGGCTTACAGGCCGAGCTGCCCAAGCGGTGCCCGGACGGCAGACCCAAGTCCGCGCAGAGCGGACAGTTGGGCGCCGCCGCCGGACACCCGGCCGCCTTGTGGCCTGCAGCGCCACACCGATAGCACAGAGTGCTACGGTCCTCGTCGGCAGTGCACCGTGCCCGCACGTGACCGTGCTGGAGGCAGCGGTAACACTGCAACGGCCGGGGCTTGAGCAGCTCGACTCGAGCTGTAGCCCACCCCACCCGAATATGATCCCCCTTGGCGAAGAGCTTTTTAGCCCCCGCCAATGGGCATCTCGCCCACACGGTGCCCAATGGGCCGGATCGCCGGATGGTACCGACCACGATCCGGTCCATGGGGCACCCACCCTCCCTAGAAAGAGCCGCCTTGACCTCAATGGCCCGGACGGAGTCCTCAAGCCCGACCACCCTCAGTTCGACGAACTTCATCGGGCGGCCGACCTTGAGGCCCCTAGGCTCTAACACCTCTGTAAGGCGAATGGCGAGATTGTCCGCCTTTTCCGCCCTCCCCTCGCCGTCGACCTCAAGAATGAGGGCACCGGTCTTGGCCCGCTTGGGCCTCACCGCCTCGATGCCCACCTCGTCGAGGGCGAAGGCGTTACGCGCCACCAACATAGCGTTGGTGAGCGTCTGGGAGCACCCAGGCGGGACGGTGATAGTCACCGCCTCCGACCTGGGAAGCCTACCCAGACGCACACCAACTTTTTTCCTCTCGGGGCAGGAGCCGGCCTTCGGGGCCGACTTCTTCCCCTTCACCTTCCTCTTCTTCGAGGAGGAAGAGGGTGGGACCGGGGCAGAAGTGGGAGTCTTACGACCCACCACCTCCGCCCAGGAGTCCCCACCCCCGGACTGGGCCCGCACAGCGGACTCAGCCGAGGGAGGGACATCGGTATCCCCCCCTTTCCCCCTCTTACCCCGTCCCTTTTTCCCGGCTTTCGCCGGGCGAGTGGTGGCCGACGGTGGTTGGTCGGGCTGGACACCGCGGGGAGTACCCGCGCCGTCCCCCCTAACCTCCCCCAGCGAACCACCCCCCAACAACAAACCGGAGGCGGGACCCGCCGCTCCCAGGGTGAGGTTTAACTCACCCCTGAGAGCGGCGAATCTCGCCTCCATTATATCTCCTACCCGGGAGATGATGCTCTCCACGTCCAAGCCGCCAGCGGCTGGACCCGTACTCGGGGAGGACCTGCCTCCCCGTGCCCCCGTAGTAGGAGGAGATGTCCCCCTGGGAGGTTCCACCTCCATTCGGGAGTCTTGAGTAGCAGACTCAAGCTGCCGCCTGAGCCGAGCTACCTCCCGCTTGAGGTCCTCAAGTTCGGAGGAGAGACGTTCGTTCGCCTCCTCCAACTCCTGAACCCTCCCATCCCGATGAGTTCTTTGTATCGCCTCGAGGCCAGCCAACCGAAGGGCCTGGGCACTTTCCCGAAGGCGATGAACGAACCTCCCACTTAGATTTTTAGAGGAGCCGGCCACACGCTCGACCTCCTTGGCGTGCTCCAAGATGAGAGCACCGAGGTCGGGCGTCGGCCGGTTCCTCATTTCCTCCCTCACCTCCCGTTCGTTCGGGAGAGGCTTAGCTGCCTTACTAGGAGGCGGAGGGGTGCGGGAGGGGTCGGATCTCTCCAACTCCCTCCGGACCGCCTCCCCCTCCCGGCAAAGCTCCATATAGGCGCGCTTCGCCTCCGCCAGCCCAACATACTCTCCCGTCGTAGGGGGCCTGCCCCTCTTCCGTACTACACCGGACGTCGGCTCTAGCTGACACGAGAAGGAGTTGTCCGACAACCCTTCCTCGTCGTCCGAGTCCATCCCAAGCGACCAGCGACCAGCGCTGCCCGCCGCTAAATCTCTCACGAGACCGGCCAGCGGCCTCGCAGAAGTCCCCCCAGCCCCAGAGGAACCAGTAGCCTTAGACGCCGTGGCCTGGCCCTCCACCACGGACGTCCCACGGTTGCCAGATGACGACGCAGCCGGGCCCGCTTGACCACCCGAAACTGCGCCGGTACTGGAGGTTCCGAGGCCTCCTGCACCGTAAGTTTTCTTTCCCTTGGGTCGTAAGTCCATAATTGTTTTAAATAAATCCACCCCTAACGTGCCCGTGTCGTCAACAAAAGTCCCGTCCAGCACCGCTTCCACCTTCTCACCCCTCAACTCCGGGCCTTACCGGCAAGGGAGGCCCTGCCAGGATCCGAAGATCCCGCCGGCATCGCCCCGGAGCATCACTGAGGCTACCTCAGCTTCCGCGATGCACCCTTTTAGTCGCCTCTTACGACAGGCAGGGTATACCCTGGGTGTATTCTGACCCGCACCCAGACGGGGACCTAACCTAACCTTTTTTTTTTTTTTTTTTTTTTTTAACGTGGGGAAATCCATCATGGATACCCCGGAGCTGGGGAAGCTCCGGGGTTATGCCGGACTCTTACCGGCTAAAACCCCACGGTGGCCATCCCTGCACTACCGGGGAGAGTCTGGGATCTCTTGCGAACAACAACCAGACCCTCCCCGTGCAAGGGCGCCAGAAGGGCGCCCGCTTCCCAAAAATTGGAGGGCTGAGCCTCCCCTACCCAACTAAAGTAGGCGATGTCGGGGCCACGCCGACATCGCCGACCATCCCGGGCCGCGTGCAATGCATCGGCGAACCCCCATTCGCCGATGCTGCAGCCCCGGCGACCGCCTCGCCTTGAAGTACTCGAGTGGAGCGGTGCTCAAACACTCGGCGAGACGGCCGCCCTCCACCACCGTAGCTCGGGCCCCGGGTGCGCTACTACCCGTACCGCGGCAACAGATGGTCGGTTGCCGCGGCCCCTGGGGGATGATGTCTCCCGGAAAAGGGAGACATATCGGGGTGAGTCTACTCCTTCGGAGAAGGAGCAGCCCCACCCCGATCAGGCGCAGCCGCCTGCCCCTTGGGCACCGAAGTGCCAGCCCTCGAGGGCCCCCCACGCCCGCCCTTACGGACGGGCGGCTTACAGGCCGAACTGCCCAAGCGATGCCCGGACGACAGACCCAAGTCCGCGCAAAGCGGACAGTTGGGCGCCGCCGCCGGACACCCGGCCGCCTTGTGGCCTGCAGCGCCACACCGATAGCACAAAGTGCTACGGTCCTCGTCGGCAGTGCACCGCGCCCGCACGTGACCGTGCTGGAGGCAGCGGTAGCACTGCAACGGCCGGGGCTTGAGCAGCTCGACCCGAGCTGTTGCCCACCCCACCCGTATCCTATCCCCCTTTGCGAAGATTTTCTTCGCGCCCGCAAGTGGGCATCGCGCCCACACGGTGCCCAATGGGCCGGATCGCTGGATGGTTCCAACGACGATCCGGTCCATTGGGCACCCACCCTCCCTCGACAGAGCCGCCTTGACCTCTATGGCCCGGACGGAGTCCTCAAGGCCGACCACCCTCAGCTCAACGAGCTTCATTGGGCGGCCGACCTTGAGGCCCCTCGGCTCCAGCACCTCCGTGAGGCGGTAGGCCAGCTGGTCGGCCTTTTCCGCCCTCCCCTCGCCCTCAATTTCCAGAATGAGGGCCCCGGTCTTGGCCCGCTTGGGCTTCACGGCCTCTATTCCCAGCTCGTCAAGAGCAAACGCGTTTCGCGCCACCAACATCGCGTTTGTGAGCGTCTGGGAGCACCCAGGCGGGACGGTGATACTCACCGCCTCCGACCTGGGAAGCCTACCCAGGCGCACACCCACTCTTTTCTTCTCGGGGCCGGAGCCGGCCGTCGCGGCCGACTTCTTCCCCTTACTCTTCCTCTTTTTCGAGGAGGACGAGGGTGGGACCGGGGCAGAAGTCGGAGCCTTGCGGCCCACCACCTCCGCCCAGGAGTCGCCACCCCCGGACTGAACCCGCACAGCGGACTCAGCCGGAGGAGGGACATTACTCACCCCCCTAGTCCCCCTCTTGCCCTTTCCCTTTTTCCCGGCTTTCGGCGGGCGAGGGGTGGCCGACGTTGGTTGGTCGGGCTGGGCAGCGCGGGGAGTCCCCCCGCTGTCCCCCCTAACCTCCACTAAAGAACCACCCCCCAACTCCAATCCGGAGGCGGGACCCGCCGCTCTCCGGGTGAGGTTCAACTCACCCCTGAGAGCGGCGAATCTCGCCTCCATCATATCTCCCACCCGGGAGATGATGCTCTCCACGTCCAGGCCGCCAGCGGCTGGACCCGAACTCGGGGAGGACCTGCCTCCCCTCGACCCCCCCGTAGGGAGAGATGTTCCCCTGGGAGGCTCAACCTCCATTCGGGATTCCTCCCGTGTGGAAGACTCAAGTTGTCTTTTGAGCCTTCCCACCTCCCTCCTTAGATCTTCGAGCTCGGAGGAGAGCCTATCGTTGGCTTCCTCCAGCTCTTTCACCCTCCCGTCACTCTCTGTTCGCTGGATCGCCTCCAATCCAGCTAGCCTGAGTGCCTGCGCACTTTCCCGAAGGAGGCGCACAAACCTGCCGCTCAGGTTCCTCGATGAGCCGGCCACGCGCTCGACCTCCTTCGAGTGCTCTAAAATTAGAGCACCGAGGTCGGGTGTCGGCCGGTGCCTCATCTGCTCCCGCACATCCCGCTCATTGGGGAGAGGCTTAGCGCTCTTGCTGGGAGGCGGAGGAGTCCGGGAGGGATCGGATCGCTCCAACTCCCTCCGGACTGCCTCCTCCTCCCGGCAGAGCTCCATGTAAGCTCGCTTCGCCTCTGCAAGCCCTACGTATTCCCCCGTTGTAGGGGGCCTGCCCCTTTTCCTCACAGCTGGAGGCTCCTGCCGACACGAGAAGGAGGTGTCAGAGTATTCCTCCTCGTCGTCGGAATCCATTCCGAGCGACCAGCGTCCAGCGCTGCCCGCCGCTAAGTCCTTCACGAGGCCGACCAGCGGCCTCGTTGAACTCCCCCCAGCCCCAGAGGAACCAGTAGCCTTAAACGCCGTGGCCTGGCCCTCCACCACGGACGTCCCACGGTTGCCAGATGACGACGCAGCCGGGCCCGCTTGACCACCCGAAACTGCGCCGGTACTGGAGGTTCCGAGGCCTCCTGCACCGTAAGTTTTCCTCCCTTTGTTGTGTAAATCCATAATTGTTAAAATAAAACCACCCCTAACGTGCCGAAGTCGTCAACGAAAATCCCGCCCCGCACCGCTTCCACCTTCTCACCTCTCAACTCCGGGCCTTACCGGCAAGGGAGGCCCTGCCAGGATCCGAAGATCCCGCCGGCATCGCCCCGGAGCATCACTGAGGCTACCTCAGCTTCCGCGATGCACCCTTTTAGTCGCCTCTTACGACAGGCAGGGTATACCCTGGGTGTATTCTGACCCGCACCCAGACGGGGAAACCTAACCTAACCTAACCTAACCTTTTTTTTTTTTTTTTTTTTTTTTTTTTTACGTGGGGAAATCCATCATGGATACCCCGGAGCTGGGGAAGCTCCGGGGTTATGCCGGACTCTTACCGGCTAAAACCCCACGGTGGCCATCCCTGCACTACCGGGGAGAGTCTGGGATCTCTTGCGAACAACAACCAGACCCTCCCCGTGCAAGGGCGCCAGAAGGGCGCCCGCTTCCCAAAAATTGGAGGGCTGAGCCTCCCCTACCCAACTAAAGTAGGCGATGTCGGGGCCACGCCGACATCGCCGACCATCCCGGGCCGCGTGCAATGCATCGGCGAACCCCCATTCGCCGATGCTGCAGCCCCGGCGACCGCCTCGCCTTGAAGTACTCGAATGGAGCGGAGCTCAAACACTCGGCGAGACGGCCGCCCTCCACCACCACAGCTCGGGCCCCGGGTGCGCTACTACCCGTACCGCGGCAACGGGTGGTCGGTTGCCGCGGCCCCTGGGGGATGATGTCTCCCGGGAAAGGGAGACATATCGGGGTGAGTTTACTCCTTCGGAGAAGGAGCAGCCCCACCCCGATCAGGCGCAACCGCCTGCCCCTTGGGCACCGAAGTGCCGGCCCTCGAGGGCCCCCCACGCCCGCCCTTTCGGACGGGCGGCTTACAGGCCGAGCTGCCCAAGCGGTGCCCGGACGGCAGACCCAAGTCCGCGCAAAGCGGACAATTGGGCGCCGCCGCCGGACACCCGGCCGCCTTGTGGCCTGCAGCGCCACACCGATAGCACAGAGTGCTACGGTCCTCGTCGGCAGTGCACCGCGCCCGCACGTGACCGTGCTGGAGGCAGCGGTAGCACTGCAACGGCCGGGGCTTGAGCAGCTCGACCCGAGCTGTTGCCCACCCTACCCTTATGCGATCCCCCTTGGCGAAGAGCTTCTTAGCCCCAGCCAATGGGCATCGCGCCCACACGGTGCCCAATGGGCCGGATCGCCGGATGGTACCGACCACGATCCGGTCCATGGGGCACCCACCCTCCCTAGAGAGAGCCGCCTTCACCTCTATGGCCCTCACGGAGTCCTCAAGCCCGACCACCCTCAGCTCTACGAGCTTCATTGGGCGGCCGACCTTGAGGCCCCTGGGCTCCAACACCTCCGTCAGGCGGTAGGCCAGTTGATCGGCCTTCTCAGCCCTCCCCTCGCCCTCAACCTCGAGTATGAGGGCCCCGGTCTTGGCCCGCTTGGGCCTCACGGCCTCGATGCCTAGCTCATCTAGAGCGAAGGCGTTACGCGCCACCAACATAGCATTTGTGAGCGTCTGGGAGCACCCAGGCGGGACGGTAATAGTTACCGCCTCCGACCTGGGCAGCCTACCCAGACGCACACCCTTCTTATTTTCGGGGCCGGAGCCGGCCTTCGCGGCCGACTTCTTCCCCTTTACCCTCTTCTTTTTCGAGGAGGAAGAGGGAGGGACCGGGGCAGAAGTGGGAGCCTTGCGGCCCATCACCTCCGCCCAGGAGTCCCCACCCCCGGACTGAGTCTGCACAGCAGACCCAGCCGAGGGAGGGACATTGGACACCCCCCTATTCCCCCTCTTACCCCGTCCCTTTTTCCCGGCTTTCGCCGGGCGAGAGGTGGCCGACGGTGGTTGGTCGGGCTGGGCAGCGCGGGGAGTACCCGCGCCGTCCCCCCTAACCTCCCCCAACGAACCACCCCCCAACACCAAACCGGAGGCGGGACCCGCCGCTCCCAGGGTGAGGTTTATCTCACCCCTGAGAGCGGCGAATCTCGCCTCCATTATATCTCCCACCCGGGAGATTATAGTCTCCACGTCCATGCCGCCAGCGGCTGGACCCGTACTCGGGGAGGACCTGCCTCCCCGTGCCTCCGTAGTAGGAGGAGATTTCCCCCTGGGTGGCTCCACCTCCATTCGGGATTCTTGAGTTGCAGACTCAAGCTGCCGCCTGAGCCTACCCACCTCCCGCTTGAGGTCCTCAAGTTCGGAGGAGAGCCGTTCGTTGGCCTCCTCCAACTCCTGGACCCTGCCATCCCGGTGGGTTCGCTGGATCGCCTCGAGTCCAGCCAACCTAAGAGCCTGTGCAGACTCCCTGAGGCGATGCACAAACTTTCCGCTCAAGTTCTTAGATGAACCGGCCACACGCTCGACCTCCTTCGCATGCTCCAAAATGAGAGCACCGAGGTCGGGCGTCGGCCGGTTCCTCATTTCCTCTCGCACCTCCCGCTCATTCGGGAGCGGCTTAGCGCCTTTGCTAGGAGGCGGAGGAGTCCGGGAGGGGTCGGATCGCTCCAACTCCCTCCGGACCGCCTCCTCCTCCCGGCAAAGCTCCATATAGGCGCGCTTCGCCTCCGCCAACCCCACATACTCCCCAGTGGTAGGGGGCCTGCCCCTCTTCCTCACCACAGGAGGCTCCATCCGACACGAGAGGGAGGCATCCGAGTACCCCTCCTCGTCGTCGGAGTCCATCCCGAGCGACCAGCGACCAGCGCTGCCCGCCGCGAGATCCTTAACGTGGCCGACCAGCGGCCTCGAAGTATTCCCCCCATCCCCAGAGGCGCCAGTAGCTCTAGACGCCGTGGCCTGGCCCTCCACCACGGACGTCCCACGGTTGCCGGATGACGACGCAGCCGGGCCCGCTTGACCACCCGAAACTGCGCCGGTACTGGAGGATCCGAGGCCTCCTGCACCGTAAGTTTTCCTGTCCTTCGTTCGTAATTCCATAGTTTGTATAAAATGAAAGTCCTCCCCAAACGTGCCCAAGTCGTCAACAAGAAGTCCCGTCCAGCACCGCTTCCACCTTCTCACCCCTCAACTCCGGGCCTTACC
This sequence comes from Xylocopa violacea, assembly GCA_963969225.1. Lineage (NCBI taxonomy): Eukaryota > Metazoa > Arthropoda > Insecta > Hymenoptera > Apidae > Xylocopa > Xylocopa violacea. Next base: position 778,916 of record CAXAJV010000051.1, read on the forward strand.
GGCAAGGGAGGCCCTGCCAGGATCCGAAGATCCCGCCGGCATCGCCCCGGAGCATCACCGAGGCTACCTCAGCTTCCGCGATGCACCCTTTTAGTCGCCTCTTACGACAGGCAGGGTATACCCTGGGTGTATTCTGACCCGCACCCAGACGGGGGAGACGGGGGAACCTAACCTTTTTTTTTTTTTTTTTATGTGGGGAAATCCATCATGGATACCCCGGAGCTGGGGAAGCTCCGGGGTTATGCCGGACTCTTACCGGCTAAAACCCCACGGTGGCCATCCCTGCACTACCGGGGAGAGTCTGGGATCTCTTGCGAACAACAACCAGACCCTCCCCGTGCAAGGGCGCCAGAAGGGCGCCCGCTTCCCAAAAGTTGGAGGGCTGAGCCTCCCCTACCCAGCTAAAGACGGCGATGTCGGGGCCACGCCGACATCGCCGACCGTCCCGGGCCGCGTGCAATGCATCGGCGAACCCCCATTCGCCGATGCTGCAGCCCCGGCGACCGCCTCGCCTTGAAGTACTCGAGTGGAGCGGTGCTCAAACACTCGGCGAGACGGCCGCCCTCCTCCACCTTAGCTCGGGCCCCGGGTGCGCTACTACCCGTACCGCGGCAACAGATGGTCGGTTGCCGCGGCCCCTGGGGGATGATGTCTCCCGGAAAAGGGAGACATATCGGGGTGAGTCTACTCCTTCGGAGAAGGAGCAGCCCCACCCCGATCAGGCGCAACCGCCTGCCCCTTGGGCACCGAAGTGCCAGCCCTAGAGGGCTCCCCACGCCCGCCCTTTCGGACGGGCGGCTTACAGGCCGAGCCGCCCAAGCGGTGCCCGGACGGCAGACCCAAGTCCGCGCAGAGCGGACAGTTGGGCGCCGCCGCCGGACACCCGGCCGCCTTGTGGCCTGCAGCGCCACACCGGTAGCACAAAGTGCTACGGTCCTCGTCGGCAGTGCACCGCGCCCGCACGTGACCGTGCTGGAGGCAGCGGTAGCACTGCAACGGCCGGGGCTTGAGCAGCTCGACCCGAGCTATACCCCACCCCACCCGTATTCTATCCCCCTTTGCGAAGATCTTCTTCGCCCCCGCGAGTGGGCACCTAGCCCACACGGTGCCCAATGGGCCGGATCGCTGGATGGTTCCAACGACGATCCGGTCCATGGGGCACCCGCCCTCCCTCGACAAGGCCGCCTTCACTTCGATGGCACGGACCGAGTCCTCAAGGCCGACCACCCTCAGCTCGACGAGCTTCATTGGGCGGCCGACCTTGAGGCCCTTCGGCTCCAGCACCTCCGTGAGGCGGTAGGCCAATTCATCGGCCTTCTCAGCCCTCCCCTCGCCCTCAACCTCTAAGATGAGGGCACCGGTTTTAGCCCGCTTGGGCCTCACGGCCTCAATGCCCAGCTCATCGAGAGCAAAGGCGTTACGCGCCGCCAACATCGCGTTTGTCAGCGTCTGGGTGCACCCAGGCGGGACGGTGATGGTCACCGCCTCCGACCTGGGAAGCCTACCCAGACGCACACCCCCCTTCTTCTTTTCGGGGCCGGAGCCGGCCTTCGCGGCCGACTTCTTCCCCTTACCCTTCCTCTTCTTCGAGGAGGAAGAGGGAGGGGCCGGGGCAGAGGTGGGAGCCTTGCGGCCCACCACCCCCGCCCAGGAGTCCCCACCCCCGGACTGAGCTCGCACAGCAGACTCAGCCGGAGGAGGGACCTCAGTCACCCCCCTAGTCCCCCTCTTACCCCGTCCCTTTTTCCCGGCTTTCGCCGGGCGAGGGGTGGCCGACGGTGGTTGGTCGGGCTGGGCAGCACGGGGAGTACCCGCGCCGTCCCCCCTAACCTCCCCCAACGAACCACCTCCCAACACCAAACCGGAGGCGGGACCCGCCGCTCCCAGGGTGAGGTTTAACTCCCCCCTGAGAGCGGCGAATCTCGCCTCCATCATCTCTCCCACGCGGGAGATAATCTTCTCCACGTCCATGCCGCCAGCGGCTGGACCCGTACTCGGGGAGGACCTGCCTCCCCGCGCCCCCATGATAGGAGGAGATGTCCCCCTGGGAGGCTCTACCTCCATGCGGGATTCTTCCCGGCTGGCAGACTCCAGCTGCCTCTTAAGCCTGCCGACTTCTCGTCTGAGGTCATCGAGTTCAGAGGAGAGCCGTTCGTTGGCCTCCTCCAACTCCTGGACCCTTCCATCCCGATGTGATCGTTGTATCGCCTCTAGTCCGGCAAGCCTAAGGGCCTGGGCAGACTCTCTGAGGCGATGTACAAATTTCCCACTCAGATTTTTTGAGGAGCCGGCCACACGCTCGACCTCCTTCGCATGCTCCAAAATGAGAGCACCGAGGTCGGGCGTCGGCCGGTTCCTCATTTCCTCTCGCACCTCCCGCTCGTTCGGGAGCGGCTTAGCGCCTTTGCTAGGAGGCGGAGGGGTCCGGGAGGGGTCGGATCGCTCCAACTCCCTCCGGACCGCCTCCTCCTCCCGGCAAAGCTCCATATAGGCGCGCTTCGCCTCCGCCAACCCCACATATTCCCCAGTGGTAGGGGGCCTGCCCCTTTTTCTCACCACAGGAGGCTCCATCCGGCACGAGAAAGAGGCGTCCGAATACCCCTCCTCGTCGTCGGAGTCCATCCCGCCCAAGGACCAGCGACCAGCGCTGCCCGCCGCGAGATCCCTCACGTGGCCGACCAGCGGCCGCGAAGAAGTCCCCCCATCCCCAGAGGCGCCAGTAGCTCTAGACGCCGTGGCCTGGCCCTCCACCACGGACGTCCCACGGTTGCCGGATGACGACGCAGCCGGGCCCGCTTGACCACCCGAAACTGCGCCGGTACTGGAGGTTCCGAGGCCTCCTGCACCGTAAGTTTTCCTACCCTTGTTGCGTAAATCCATAATTGTTAAAAGTAAAGCCACCCCTAACGTGCCGAAGTCGTCAACAAATGTCCCGCCCCGCACCGCTTCCACCTTCTCACCTCTCAACTCCGGGCCTTACCGGCAAGGGAGGCCCTGCCAGGATCCGAAGATCCCGCCGGCATCGCCCCGGAGCATCACTGAGGCTACCTCAGCTTCCGCGATGCACCCTTTTAGTCGCCTCTTACGACAGGCAGGGTATACCCTGGGTGTATTCTGACCCGCACCCAGACGGGGAGGGGGAACCTAACCTTTTTTTTTTTTTTTACGTGGGGAAATCCATCATGGATACCCCGGAGCTGGGGAAGCTCCGGGGTTATGCCGGACTCTTACCGGCTAAAACCCCACGGTGGCCATCCCTGCACTACCGGGGAGAGTCTGGGATCTCTTGCGAACAACAACCAGACCCTCCCCGTGCAAGGGCGCCGGAAGGGCGCCCGCTTCCCAAAAGTTGGAGGGCTGAGCCTCCCCTACCCAGCTAAAGACGGCGATGTCGGGGCCACACCGACATCGCCGACCATCCCGGGCCGCGTGCAATGCATCGGCGAACCCCCATTCGCCGATGCTGCAGCCCCGGCGACCGCCTCGCCTTGAAGTACTCGAGTGGAGCGGAGCTCAAACACTCGGCGAGACGGCCGCCCTCCACCACCACAGCTCGGGCCCCGGGTGCGCTACTACCCGTACCGCGGCAACAGATGGTCGGTTGCCGCGGCCCCTGGGGGATGATGTCTCCCGGGAAAGGGAGACATATCGGGGAAGGTCTACTCCTTCGTAGAAGGAGCAGCCCCACCCCGATCAGGCGCAACCGCCTGCCCCTTGGGCACCGAAGTGCCGGCCCTCGAGGGCCCCCCACGCCCGCCCTTACGGACGGGCGGCTTACAGGCCGAGCTGCCCAAGCGGTGCCCGGACGACAGACCCAAGTCCGCGCAAAGCGGACAGTTGGGCGCCGCCGCCGGACACCCGGCCGCCTTGTGGCCTGCAGCGCCACACCGGTAGCACAAAGTGCTACGGTCCTCGTCGGCAGTGCACCGCGCCCGCACGTGACCGTGCTGGAGGCAGCGGTAGCACTGCAACGGCCGGGGCTTGAGCAGCTCGACCCGAGCTGTTGCCCACCCCACCCGTATCCTGTCCCCTTTTGCGAAGAGCTTCTTCGCGCCCGCAAGTGGGCATCGCGCCCACACGGTGCCCAATGGGCCGGATCGCCGGATGGTTCCGACCACGATCCGGTCCATGGGGCACCCACCCTCCCTAGAGAGAGCCGCCTTCACCTCTATGGCCCTCACGGAGTCCTCAAGCCCGACCACCCTCAGCTCTACGAGCTTCATTGGGCGGCCGACCTTGAGGCCCCTGGGCTCCAACACCTCCGTCAGGCGGTAGGCCAGTTGATCGGCCTTCTCAGCCCTCCCCTCGCCCTCAACCTCGAGTATGAGGGCCCCGGTCTTGGCCCGCTTGGGCCTCACGGCCTCGATGCCTAGCTCATCTAGAGCGAAGGCGTTACGCGCCACCAACATAGCATTTGTGAGCGTCTGGGAGCACCCAGGCGGGACGGTAATAGTTACCGCCTCCGACCTGGGCAGCCTACCCAGACGCACACCCTTCTTATTTTCGGGGCCGGAGCCGGCCTTCGCGGCCGACTTCTTCCCCTTTACCCTCTTCTTTTTCGAGGAGGAAGAGGGAGGGACCGGGGCAGAAGTGGGAGCCTTGCGGCCCATCACCTCCGCCCAGGAGTCCCCACCCCCGGACTGAGTCTGCACAGCAGACCCAGCCGAGGGAGGGACATTGGACACCCCCCTATTCCCCCTCTTACCCCGTCCCTTTTTCCCGGCTTTCGCCGGGCGAGAGGTGGCCGACGGTGGTTGGTCGGGCTGGGCAGCGCGGGGAGTACCCGCGCCGTCCCCCCTAACCTCCCCCAACGAACCACCCCCCAACACCAAACCGGAGGCGGGACCCGCCGCTCCCAGGGTGAGGTTTATCTCACCCCTGAGAGCGGCGAATCTCGCCTCCATTATATCTCCCACCCGGGAGATTATAGTCTCCACGTCCATGCCGCCAGCGGCTGGACCCGTACTCGGGGAGGACCTGCCTCCCCGTGCCTCCGTAGTAGGAGGAGATTTCCCCCTGGGTGGCTCCACCTCCATTCGGGATTCTTGAGTTGCAGACTCAAGCTGCCGCCTGAGCCTACCCACCTCCCGCTTGAGGTCCTCAAGTTCGGAGGAGAGCCGTTCGTTGGCCTCCTCCAACTCCTGGACCCTGCCATCCCGGTGGGTTCGCTGGATCGCCTCGAGTCCAGCCAACCTAAGAGCCTGTGCAGACTCCCTGAGGCGATGCACAAACTTTCCGCTCAAGTTCTTAGATGAACCGGCCACACGCTCGACCTCCTTCGCGTGCTCCAAAATCAGAGCACCGAGGTCGGGCGTCGGCCGATTCCTCATTTCTTCCCGCACCTCGCGCTCGTTGGGAAGCTGCTTGGCGCTCTTACTAGGAGGCGGAGGAGTCCGGGAGGGGTCGGATCGCTCCAACTCTCTCCGGACCGCCTCCTCCTCCCGGCAGAGCTCCATGTAGGCGCGCTTCGCTTCTGCGAGCCCAACATACTCCCCTGTCGTAGGGGGCCTGCCCCTCTTTCTAACAACAGGGGGCTCCGACCGACACGAGAAGGAGGTATCAGAATACCCCTCCTCGTCGTCGGAGTCCACTCCTCCCAGCGACCAGCGACCAGCGCTGCCCGCCGCCAAGTCTTTTACGTGGCCGACCAGCGGCCTAGCAAAAGTAGTACCCCCCTCCCCAGAGGCGCCAGTAGCTCTAGACGCCGTGGCCTGGCCCTCCACCACGGACGTCCCACGGTTGCCGGATGACGACGCAGCCGGGCCCGCTTGACCACCCGAAACTGCGCCGGTACTGGAGGTTCCGAGGCCTCCTGCACCGTAAGTTTTCCTCCCTTTGTAGCGTGTATCCATAATTAAAGTAAGTAAACACCCACCCATATCGTGCCTAAGTCGTCAACGGAAGAGCCCATCCCGCACCGCTTCCACCTTCTCACCTCTCAACTCCGGGCCTTACCGGCAAGGGAGGCCCTGCCAGGATCCGAAGATCCCGCCGGCATCGCCCCGGAGCATCACTGAGGCTACCTCAGCTTCCGCGATGCACCCTTTTAGTCGCCTCTTACGACAGGCAGGGTATACCCTGGGTGTATTCTGACCCGCACCCAGACGGGGAGGGGGAACCTTTTTTTTTTTTTTTTTTTTTTTACGTGGGGAAATCCTCATGGATCCCCCGGGGCTGGGGAACCCCGGGGGTATGCCGGACTCCTACCGGCTAAAACCCCACGGTGACCTACCTCGGCGCTGCTGGGGAGGGCCCGGGAACTCTGGACGAACACGTCCGGTCCCTCCCCGCGCCGGGGCCCCCTATGGTGACTGAGGGGACCCCCTTCCCGTTGGGAGGGTGGTCGACGATACACCCCCCCATCCGGGGTAACGGGCGGTGACCCGGTCACCCGGCCACCGCCCCCGTCCCGGAGGACGCGTGCAATGGCTGAGGCGATCCCCCAATCGCCCCAGCCGCGCCCCCCGGGCGACCCCCGTGCAAAGACGTGGGGCACGACCCCCACCGAGGTGAGGGTCCTCCCCGCACGGGCGTCGCCGACGCCTCGGGCCAGGCTTGGCCCGGTTCGACTGGGAGCCCCGGGTGCGTCACACCCGATACCGTGGCCCGGCTAACAGCCGGAACCACGGCCCCTGGGGCCTAAGTGCCACCACCGTGGCACGCTGGGTGCGCGGCGGAGGTGGCGAAGTCCCGCTCCCCGAAGGGTTCTTAGGAGCGACCCCCACCCGAAGGTGAGAGTCCCCCCCGTGGAGCGGGGCGGGGCAAACGTGCAAGACGCCGACCCCGCAGGCGACGCCGAGCAGGGAGCAGAAGCTCCCTTGAGCGCTCGGCGGCCTCCTTCGCGACCATGACCTCCTCGCAGAAGGAGATCATGGCCTGCCAGACGCTCCCGCTACCGACCATCCGAGACAGGATGGCCGGCAGCGAGAGGTCCGGACCCACCTCCGCCGCTAAGGCCCGACGCGGCACCTCCCAGGCAGGACACTCCATGAGAGTGTGCCGCGCCGAGTCCACCGCGGCGCCACAGTGGTGGCACCGCGGGTCCGCCTCGCGACCGATCCGGCACAGGTACCGACCGAAGCAGCCATGCTCGGTCAGCACCTGTGTGGCTCGGAACGTAAGTCGCCCGGAGCTACGGCCCACCCATCTATCTAAGACGGGCAGGACCGCCCCGACGGTCCAGTGGTCCCTGACATGGGACAATAACTCTTTCCACGATTCCATTGTGGACCGCCGGGCCTGGAGCCTCAGCTCGTCCCGATTTAACTCCTCCCCTGGCGGGTTGGAGTCCTGGCGGGCAAGACGAAGGCGCCTGTAGACGTAGGCGTCTTCTGCCGCCAGGAACTCCAAAGGTGGTAAACCCGCCAGGGCGGTGGCCGCCTCGTATGACACCGTACGGTACCCCCGAATGACGCGAATGGCAGCGCGTCTCCATTCACGCCGGAGGAGCGTCTTGCTACCCCGGCTGGCCGCTAAGGCGTCGGCCCAGATGGGGGCACCGTACAGTGCCACGGACTTCACAACCCCACAGTAGAGGCGGCGCACCCGCTCGTCCGGACCGCCAAGGTTGGGCATGATGCGACTTAAGTGTGTCACTAGAGTACCCAACCTGGCGGCCAGACGGGAGAAGTGCGGGACGAAGCTCCAGGAGCTGTCCAGGTGGACACCAAGATACTTGATGTCGGTGCCCACCTGGACGTCGGACGACCCGATCCTCACCAGGCGATGGGGTGGAGTGCCCCTCTTGCGACCCTCGAAGAGGACGATTTCCGTCTTCTGAGGGGACAACTCCAACCCCATGCCCCGGATCCGCGAGGCGACGGCCGCTACCGCGACCTCCGCCCGGCGGATGGTCCTCCCACGGTCCCTGCCGGTGGCTAACACCATGGTGTCGTCGGCGTAACATGTTAGATGCACGCCGACCGGCAGGGACACCCGCAGAGCCGCGTCGTACCCCAGGTTCCACAAGAGTGGGCCCAAGACGGAACCCTGGGGTACTCCACGGTTGATCTGTCGCCTGACAGACCCATCGCGGCCACCGTAAACGATGGCCCTGTCCCGGAGGTAGTCTCCGACCACCATCCGCAGGTAGAGGGGCACCTCGTGACGTTCGAGGGCCCCGCGGATGGCCGCCCAGGAGAGGGAGTTAAAGGCATTCTTGATGTCTAGAGAGACTGCCAGTGCAACCCCTCCCCCGGACGTGGCCGAGTCCGAGAGGGACTTGACGCGCTGGATCGCGTCGATGGTCGATCGTCCCTCCCGGAAGCCGAACTGGCACTCGGCCAGGTCGGGTCCATCACGGGACAGGTGCTGGACGAGGCGCTTGTGAACAATGCGTTCAAAGAGCTTCCCGACCTCGTCCAGCAACACGATGGGCCTGTAGGCGGCAGGCGACTCTGCGGGCCTGTTGTCCTTGCGAAGGAGGACCATCCGCCCGGTCTTCCACCGTGGTGGAAGGGTCCCCGTCTGGAGGCAGGCTGTGAACAGCCTGCGCAGACGGGGCCCGAGGACGCTGAGCGCCAAGACCCAGGCGCGGCCGGGGATGCCGTCGGGGCCGGGGGCGGTGTTGCGTGCCCCCATGCGTTTGACAGCCCCGGCCAACTCCTCTTCGGACACCTCCCACTCCTGGGACCATATGACACGGTCCGGTGGTGGAGCGGGGGCCGACACCTCCCCGTCAGGGAACAGAGTGCCGACCACCCGCTCCAGGAGTGGGGGGTCCATCGTCTCCGTGAGGGGAGGCGCCCATGGACGAAGTTTGTCCATCACGAGACGGTATGGGCGCCCCCATGGATCCTCACGGAGTGAGTCGAGGAGTCCGTCCCAGGCCTGAGCCTTGGCACTCCTGATGGCCAGCTGCAGCCGCTTCGTGAACTCACGATAGTCGGCGTACAGCTGTGCCGTTCTCGCTGCGTCGGTGTTACGTCGACGCCTCGCCCGGGTGTACTGGCGGCGAGCGACTCCGCAGTCCTCGCGGAGACGCTGAATCTCAGCGCTCCACCAGTACACCGGGCGGCGGGGCGGATTGGCGCGGACTCGTGGCATCGCCACGTCGCAGACTGCCGACATGGCGTCCGCGAACCAATCCGCCTCCTCCGAGACCTCCACCGGCCCAGCCGGAACTTCCGGCCAGGCCACTGCGAGAACGGCCGCCATCAGTGCGTCCTCATCGATGCCCTTCAGGGCCCACCTTCGTGGGTGGTGGGCTGCTGGGCGGGTCGGGGGAGGCGTGGAGACATCCATGCGGATGTAGACATGGTCCGACAGTGTCTCCACGTCGTCGACCCTCCACCCCGACACACGGCGTGCGGCCAGGGCATTGGCGAAAGATAAGTCCACTATACTTTCGCCCTGGTACCGCACGCACGTGCTGGCCGAGCCCCGGTTCAACAACCGTAGACCCAAGCCAGCCGCCCAGTCCAGCACCGAGTGGCCCCTCTGGTCCGTCCTCGGGGAGTGCCACGCGGATGCGTGAGCATTGAAGTCCCCGAGGACGAGTACTGGACGAGCTGCGTGCAATGACACGACGTTCTGCAGCTCGTCCAGTAGGGAGTCGAAACGACTGAGGGACCAACTCGGTGGAGCGTAGACGCCCACCACCACACAACCCGCCCAGTCGACCGCCACGAATCCATGGCCGCGCATGAGTGGCGCTATTGGCCGGATCCGCGACGGAACCGACTGGGCGATCACCACGGAGTCGTCCAAGTCCCCAACCCAGGACGGGCGCTGGAGAACTCGGTATGGCTCCGCGGCTACGACCAACTCAACCACGCCGCCGCAAAGACTGTGAGCCATTAAGTCTTGAGCGGCGACGGCGTGGTTGAGATTGGTCTGGATGATCTGACCGCGGGGAGGCATGAACTTTAGGCCGTGTCCATGGCCTCCCCCCGGCCAGAATCATCCTCCTTGGGAGCGGGTGTAACTGCCCGCTCTGCCTCCTCTCCAGTGTCCATCGCAGGAACTCCCACGGTGGAGGGTGATGCGGGTGCACCACCCCCGCTGGAACCTCCCACGGTGGAGGGTGATGCCGGTGCACCACCCCCGCCGGAACGTCCCACGTTGGGGGATGGTGCAGCCGCACCACCCCCTTGATGGACACTGGGGACTTGGCTCTTCTTCGCCTGCGTCACTCCTCGTTTCTTGGCTGGGCGGGCTTTTGGTGGGGAGCAACACTTACTCCCCATACGATGGTCGGCGGGCCGCCCGGCTTCCTTGCACAAAGTGCATACTGGGGCGGCCGCCGTACATTGACCCGCCCGGTGACCGGTTTCGCCGCACCTATAGCAACTGTGCGACCGGTCAACATCAGCAGTGCACCGCTGCTGGACATGTCCAATTTGCCAGCAGCGGTAGCACTGATCTGGGCGGGGCTTAAGTGCCTCCACCCTAGCGAGGGTCCACCCAACCCTTATCCGTCCGGCAGCGACCACTTTCTTGGCCGCTGCCAATGGGCATTGCACCCAAAGGGTGCCGAGCCCGTTGCGTGAGGCCCTTATCTCTCCTGTCCTCACTTCCGCCAGTTGGCATTTACCTGCACCAACAATGGCTTCGGCCACCTCACCCGGGGTGGCCGAATCGTCGAGACCAATAACCCGAAGATCGGCTTTTTTGATGGGCCTGACGACCGTGACTCCTTCACTGGCCAGTGCAGCCTTCAACTTCTCGGCCAAGGCAGATGCCTTGACCTCTTTGTCAGGACCGGAAATCTCCAACATCATGCCTCCGGTCCTCGCTTTCTTGGGGCGGACACTGTCCACCCCCACGTCAGCTAACTTCACCCTCTGCCTGGCAGCCGTCATGACGTCCCTGTATGAGGACTTGCTGCCAGGCTGGAGGGTGAGGACTACCGCAGCTGTTCGCGGTAGTCGGCCGAGCTTGGGCTTCTCCGCCTTCTTCCCAACTTTCTGTGGTGGAGCAGGTGCCGATTGGGCCGTTTTGGCAACCCGTCGGGCCTTCCTGCCCACCACTTGGGCCCATGATCCCTCGGTGGCGGTAGCACCTGTGGGAATTGATGGTGCTGCCGCTTTCTTCAGCGCCTCCTGGCGCACTGCCTCCAATCTTCTGGCGGCCCCGGAGGGGGTCGCCTTCTTCTGAAGGGGTTGAGATTGTGCAGGAGCAGAGTCCTTCCCCTTCTTCTTCTTCTTCTTTTCCTTATTTTTCTGCTCTTTCTTGTCCCCGGTGGCCTGTGGTGAGGTACCAAGCGGGGAGGCTTCCTCCTTCCTCTTAGTTGGGAGGAGTTCTATGCGGAACTCCTCTAGCCTCTTGTTTACTAGGTCCGCTATTTTGTTTACTAGTGCGGACCCCGTCTCCTCCTTGGGTGCCGGGACACCTTTCTCGGGGCAATCACCCCCCGAAATTCTCAATGGCGAGGCCGGTGCTGGCCTCGCGCGGCTCGCGATCTCCAAGTCCGCCATTCTTGTAACTGGCGGACTTGGAGATCGCCTCTCCAATGCAAGTAAGCGCTCCTGCAGGCGTCTGTTTTCCGCCCGCAGGGCCTCCAGTTGCGCCTTCAGCGCAGCAACGTCCTGCGCTGGTGTCGGTTCAGCTGGCCTTTGCACTCGCTGCGCCAGCTCCATGGTGACGGCCCGGACTGTGCGAGCTCCTACACGTATATCTCGCTGTATCGTCCCCTTTAAATTTTTGGATTTGGCCGCCGCCAATTCGATTTTGTCGGCCTCCTCCAGGGCCCACGCTCCCAGGTCCGCCAGCGGCTTGTTTCTTGCCTCCTGGACGAACACATCCATGTCCGGCACAGGTTTGCCGGACTTGCCGGGTGGTGGAATACTCCCAGTACCAGCCCGTATTTCTTCCTCCAGCTCTAGGAGCTCTATCTCCTTTTGGGCTTCTACATAGGCCTTCTTGGCCTCGGCAAGCCCAACATATTCCCCAGTTGTTGGGGGTCGTCCCCTCTTCTTCGACTTGGGACACGCCCTCTCCCGTAGCAAGGAAAAGTTGGACCTAACGGACCCAACTGATGTATCAGAGTCGTAGGAGGCATCTCCCGACTCTTCTTGAGCGCCTTTTTCAAGGGCTCGCTTCCTAAGGTGGAGCCTCTCCACCACTACCTGCCCCTGTGAGGCAGAGAGCTTCACATCCGAGATGATATTAGGCCTCGGATCTGCGACCTTTCGGGCCCCACTCGGCCCCGCCTTAACTTCGTCGACCCCCCCATTCCCCGGTTTTTTAAATGAGACTGAACAATCCATACTTGTTCCCACGAGAAGGTCGGAAATAAAAGTCACCCCTGGCAGAGCCGCCATGCCAGGGGAAGGCAGATACACCCGGGGGGCGCCAGTATCCCCGGGGTTGGTCGCTCGAGACCGGTGCACCCACCGGCCACGCCCAGCCGCGAGGACTGGACGTGCCCCCTCGCCGCGTACCGCAGCTTGAGGCTAGGGACTTTTTATAGAGGTTTATCCCCTCGCGGGCCGGCCAATGAAGGCAAGCCCCCCGCTCCGGCGAAACATGACCACCGGTTTACGGTATTACGACAGGGGTCACACCACCCCTGCCGAGCTATGGGATCCCGGGGACGCAACTCCCCGTATCACGACCAGAACTGGCCGTGACCCCTGGGATGGAGGCCCGCATCCACCGTTTTCACCCCTCCGCTCCGAGCCTTACCGGCAAGGGAGGCCCCGCCAGGATCCGAAGATCCCACCGGCATCGCCTCGGAGCATCACGGAGGCTACTTGGTATCAGCGAAACCCCCGAAAGCCAGAGCCCCGTTAGTCACCGGATAACTCCGGTGTCCAGGTTCCACCACGAGGAGGTGGGGATGGCACATGTTGTTGCAGCTGCAACAACTTCTAGAACCCGGGAGGGGGAACCTAACCTAACCTAACCTAACCTAACCTAACCTAACCTAACCTAACCTAACCTAACCTAACCTAACCTAACCTAACCTAACCTAACCTAACCTAACCTTTTTTTTTTTTTTTGAGGACCGAAACCACCACCGTGTTGGGGTTCCACAGCCTGGGAGCGAGGAATCCGCCTTCCGGCATGCGTCTCGCAACCCAGCGTTGGGTGGCCGGTATGGGGATATAAGGTTAGTTTAAGTTAGGCCCCTCTATGTTTCTCAACCGGGCTTGGGACCGGCTATGGCCATAGCCCCCAGGTTGGTACGCCCCTCCCTGTGGGACCGCAGGGTAGCCGCCTTCCAGGGGGTGTTAGGTATGGTTATCGAACCTACGCCACATGGCTAACCCTCCTTACATTCATACATACGCTCTTCACACACTCGCGCCGCACACATACAATAAATTAAAACACCTTACTCATAAATAAATAAATAAATAATTAAATAATTACTAGAAATAAATAACTAATTAATAAATAAGTAAATAAGTAAAATAGATAAATAAGTATATAAATAATAAATAATAGATTGACATTTATGTCAATAAATAAATAAATAAGTAATAAATAGATAAATAAATAAATAAATACCCTACGTGCGTGTATCAGTAATTAAAAACCCCGTTCTCTGTCCCACTTGTCTTTAGTCATAATTATCCCCGCAATTATTTGTTCAATGCGTTTCCACGCTTCTTTATTGGCGATCATTGTTTGGATTAACTCCTGGGGAATACTGCTTGCGTCGAGATTGCAATATCCCCCAAAATCACCCCTGATGTCCTGGAATGCGGGGCATTTCACAATGCAGTGTTCCGCATCGTCTCGTACGTCACTTTCGCAGTAAGCACACTTGTCGTTCCTTCTCCTCTTGAATCTGCTTAGATACCAATAAAAAGTGCCGTGCCCTGTGAGGAACTGCGTTAGGTGGTAGCTTATATAGCCGTGCTTCCGTTTCACCCAGGTTGTTACTTCCGGAATCAGGCTGCGCGTCCAGTTGTTGGACACTCCAGCACATTCGTCCCATCTGGCCTGCCATTCTCCGAGCGCCTCCTCGTGGTGGGCCCTCTTAATGTTACGTACATACCTACGGGTATGCCTGTCTTGCCTATCGGGGTAACCAATGAATTCCCTTATCTCCAGGAACTGTTTTCTCCTCATTTTCGCTGTTATATCAAGCGGTGGGATCCCTGCCAACACTCCCAGGGCCTCGGTAGGGGCCGTACGATACGCGGCGCAGACTCGTATCGCACAGGCCCTCCTGGCTTTTTCCAGGTGCCTGCGATTGATCACCCCCTCGGCTGCTCTGCTCCAAATAGGTGCACCATACAGTGCCACCGACAGACCCACCGTTGCCAACATCTTCCTTCGGGGCTCCATAGGGCCGCCGACATTAGGAAGAATCCTACCAAGCGTTGCCATCACCTTCTCTACCTTTGGGATAAGTCCACGAATATGGGGGCTAAAATTAAGCTTGTCGTCTAAGGTAATGCCCAGGTATTTTGCCGTTACCTTATTGGCGATTTTGTGTCCCTTCACCCTTAATTCGAATGGTCTAAACATAGTGTTTTTGTTTCTATAGACCAGAAACTCGGTTTTTTCTTCCGCGATGTCCAGCCCTAATGGCTTCACAACGTCGATAAACCTAGTGATTGCTGCTTGGCATCTATTAACTGCTTCCACATACGTTGTAGCCCTTGTTAATATGACTGTGTCGTCCGCGAAACAAAGTACGACTATGTCGTCGTCCGGGTCCCTTAGTTCTTTTAGAACCGTGTTAAAGGCGATGTTCCAGAGGAGTGGCCCTAAAACGGACCCCTGTGGTACTCCTCTGGTCATCGTTACCTCACTACTTCCGTTTTTTGTTTCCAGGTACCCCGTTCTGCACCCGAGATATGATCTGATTAGTGCGACCAGATACTCGGGGACACCCGCGTTGCTCATTGCCGTAATAATCGCAGGCCACTTGAGCGAATTAAATGCGTTTTTTATATCTACGAAGGCGCTTACGGTGCGTTTGTGGGCTGCTGTATTCGCCTTAACGTAGTTGGTGAGGGCCGCCACTGCATCGGCCACCGATCTACCCGTCCTAAATCCGAACTGGCGTTCATCGAGCCAATTCGTTGTGGCCAGGTGTCTGTCTATCCTGGTGGCTATTATTCGTTCGAATACCTTACCCATCACATCTATGAGGCATATCGGTCTAAACTTGATAATGGCTCCATCCACGCCTATTTTTGGGATCATAACTATGCGAGCCCGTTTCCATATCTGCGGGAAGGTAACGCAATTCATCTGCGCTTGCATAACACGCCTTATGATCTCAGGCTTAGCTAAGCCGAGTTTTTTAATTATAATGCCGGGTACATTATCCGGACCAGGTGCCTTCTTACTATTAATACGTCTAGCTGCAGCCAGTACCTCGCTGTTGTCAATTTCCATTTCAGCCTTATTGTTTTCTATAATTAGTTGTTTTTCTTCTTCTTTCAGGTCGTCCAGGGAGGGACCAGGAGGGAACAGCTCGCCAGTCACCCGCCGGACTTCTTCGTCATCTAAGGTAAGTATACCCCCACAGGTAGGTACCCTAAGCTTATTATTAACTATTTTGTACGCTAACCCCCAAGGGTTTTTGTCAATGTCCTTAATTAGCTCCTTCCAAGCCTTCCATTTACTATTTTTAATGGCCAGCCTGTACTTATTTCTAGCTATTCTATACCTATTTACAGCTTGTTCAATCCTAGCAATAGCTTTGGATCTAGCTCTGGATAGTGCTCTTCTCGCGGCGTTGCATTCCTTTCTGGCCTTCGCCGTATGCTCATTCCACCAGTAGACATTTTTTCGTCTAGGGGCTCCCGTTTTAATTGCTTTCATCGTGCAATCACAAATTCTCTCGATCTTTTCGTAGAACGTAGCTACCCTTTGTTCTGGAGAGTCTATGTTATTGGGAATCTCGCTCACTTCCCAGTTGTTGATCTCCTCTTTTAGTTTGCCTATTTTTACACTGTCAGCTGCCCACCTCTTCTTATTCTTGCATGTTACACTATTAGTTGGGTTTCTGCGATGGTTACGTCCCTTAGTGTCCTTGTGTGCATCATGCACACAGTATGAAATAAATCTGTGGTCGCTCAGTGTCTCTTCTGTGCTTACGTGCCAGCCCGAGATATTCCTGGCTAAATTAGATGTTATAAACGTTGCATCTATCGCTGTGCAACCGTTCCATCTAACACATGTTGGACTGCCGTCGTTCAGGCAAATAATATCATGTACTATGAGCGATTCTGTTATTAGTTTACCTCTCCTGTCGCTCCTCATTGCCCAGGGATAGTCTTGGGCATTAAAATCACCAGCTATTATTATTAGACTATTCCCTTTGATCCTTAGTTCTCTTATCAGCTCCATAGTATCCCCCCACCTCCTTTCGAACATTAAAAAGTCCAGGCTAGGTGGGAAGTAGCAGCTAATAATCACCATAGCATTAATATTAATAGCTACTACGTTGTGTTTTTGTTCTAGGATACATGCTCGCCCTGCAAGTCCCCCTCGCAACCCGATCGCTGCCTTGCCGCATAAACTGGTGATCCAGACCCCACTTCTGTTTTTAGGTGGCTCAGCCACTATGGCAATTTCAGAGCCGTTGATGTCCATATAACTTATCAGGACATCCATCGCCGCCGTAGAGTTGTTCAAGTTTGCCTGTGTGATTTTAATTTCCATCGTAAGTTGATGACTCGCTATCCAGGTTCACCAATTGCTCCCTAAATATTCTTTCTGTCTCCGCTATCGCCCAGTCAACAGGTGTGCTCCTCGCTTTCTCGTACCTTCCTTCAATGTCCGGTTTGAGCAGTCTTTCCTCAAGAGCGCTGCTAACTTTTCTACACCTGGACATATCGTGTCCCCATTGCTTACATGTGCTACACTTAACGCTAGGCTTATCTAAAATTCTCACTTTATTGATCGTCCAGCCGATCTTAATCCCCTTAGTGTTTTTAAGTACGTTGGCAAGCCTTACGGGGACCCTTACAATGGCAACCCTCTCTTGCCACGGTTCGTCTATCGTCCTGAGTAGCTGGACTTGCTCCAGTTCCTCAGGGGTAGCCGCTGTGGCTTCTCCTATTGCGCCAATGACATCTTTAGCCTCTGTTAGAATGTCTAAGCCTCTAATTTTGGCTACCATTTTCCTAGACAGGATTCTCGCGGTTATTTTCCCCTCCTGCTCAGTTCCCATTATCCTTTCCCTCCATTCCTGTGCTAGCGCATTATCCTCTAGTTCTAACAGGACTGCACCTGTTCTAGTCTTCCTAATTTTTCTAATTCCTGTATCCCCAGTAGGACACTGTACCCTGCTCTTAATGTGCACCAATGTATCCATGAAGTTTTTATCCTCCATAGAGACATAGATGGCCTTACTATTAAGCCATTTTTCCGTGGGTCTGGCCTGCGTCTTCCGTTGTTTCAGTTCTTCGGGGACTACTGCTTGGTCCAGGTCGTTCCTACCATTCCCTCTTGTCCTGTTCCTTGCCGTTCCTTCCATACTTGTCCTATTTATTCTTCCTCTCTTTTTAACCACTTGACTCCAGGTCATGCTATTGTCTACAGTCCTAGGTTCATTTCTGTCATATTCCAGGCCTACTTCCATAGTCTGCGTACCTATGTCCCTATACTCTTTATTCCCTTCCATCTTGGTCTGTCCTATGGTAATAAGACGTGCCTTGCTTACGCCCCTATTACCATTATTCCCGCTATTATTCTCCCTCCGTTCCAGCTCCTTGGCCATTCTACGGATTTCCGTAGAGACCGGGGAGTTGGATCTTCCTTTAATTATTTTACTAACCTTTTTTCCTTTATTTTCAGGTTCCCCCGGATGCTCCAGGTTATCATCTCGTGCTCTACTATCAACAGGTCCAGGTAAGTAACGACTAGGTAAGTATTTTTCCTCGCTGCTGCTAGATTGTCTAACATTGTCCCTTTTGCATGCTTGCATCAAATGATCATTGCTCCCACATTTATAGCATTTTTTTTTTTTCAGGTTGATTCGGGCAATTTGCAGCCCTATGTCCAGCCCTCATGCATCTAAAACATGCCCTCGTCATTGCGTATTCTCTAATTTTGCACTTGGTCCAACCCACTTGGAGGCTCGACCCTTTACTTAGGCAAGTTTTAAGTGCTCTCCCCGGCAGTTCAATGCAAGCCGATTGTGAGCCTGCAAATCCTTCTCTTCTGTAAATAATCTTAATATTTCCTATCGCGGTCTCCGATATACGGCTTACACTACTTCTAAGTTCTTCATCCTCAACGGATGCGTCTAGATTTAAAATATGTAGCCTCTTTTTGAAGTCCGTCAGTATTTCCACCGTCTCTCCGGCGCCCCTTAGCTTTTCTGCCAGGATTTCGGCCTCTGCTTCGTTGAGTACCTTAATTAGGATATCTTCGGCATCCCGGCACTTTCTAACCCCTAGTATTTTTACTCCCTCCGTGTTTACTTTAGTTTTAATAGCCTTTAGCTTGGTGATAAATGTCCCATTTTCATTTACCTTAATTCTAATAGTTACTATCCCGCGATAATCAGTCATTTTTTTAGCCCCAGGCTCTACGTCCTCTTCCCACCTTTTACTAGGTGGTGTTACCTTCGTAGGCGAATTCTCCTGCGATGGGCTGCTTTTATTATTAGCTCTCTTCCTCTTTTTTTCCAAGTAGCTCCTCATGGGGCTACCTACTAGCTCCAGCTTCTCCCTGGTTATCACCTGATCTTCCATGACCTTCGGGTGTCTATCGTCTGACATAGTTCTCATTTCAGAGCTGTTCCCTACGATCATCTCAGTAGCACCCAATGCTATATGTGTGCTACCCTTCTGTATGTAATTCTTAATTTCCGCTGTTATCGTTTCGCTAAATCTCCTGCTGTTAAGGATGGGAGCACAGATGTCTGTGATCCTCGTAGGCCATTCCCAAATCAGCGCTATATCCCCTTCTCCTCTTATCCTCCGATATAGCTCGTCGTTTAATTCCGCAATTTTTTCGTCGGCTATTAGTCTCACCTCTCTATTCAGGTTCCTGCTACCTAAATATGCTTTTCTTATTTTATACGTGAGACTCATCAGTTGTTCCGCTAGGTACGACATTATTTTTATATCGGGTTGCATCAACCCTCTAGATGTGTTTTTAGCAACTTTCGTTGCTGCTCTTTCCCCATCACTATCTTCGCTATCACCGGTAGCCATATTGAACGCCGAAGCCCGGTTAACTACTTCGGACGCTCCACGGTTGCTGGATGACGATCCGCTGGGGCCCGCTCGACCACCCACAGTCGGACCGGTACTGGGGGTACCGATTCCCCCTGCACCGTAAGTTTTTTCTGTTATACTGGTGTCCATCATGATTGTTTTAATAAGTAGAGTAGTCCATTAAACATGCCGGGTCGTCAACAGTTGATCAGTCCAGTTATTTACATAAGTAAGTAAGTATAAGTAGGTAAGTATAAATATAAGTAGGTAAGTATAATTAGGTGGGTGCAGATATAGTTATAGTTAGATAGGTATAAGTATAACCATATCGTAGGATAAGTGTCTAGGTAAGTATGTAGCTCTTCTGCAATTTTCTTCCACAGGTTCAACAGTCTACTTTCGCAGGTCCAACTGTCTCCTCGTGTGGATAACCGTCGATCGTTGGTGCTCTCGTGTAGGTATTTCACAGGTAAGTATTTTCCATTTGCTATTTATAGGTATTTTCCCCGGGTGTTATCTCAGGTGAGTATTTACTCAGGTAAGTTCTAACTCAGATAGGTATATAATATATCTGGTGAATAGAGTATCAAATATGCCCGCAATTATGTGTATAAATACTCCTAATGTATATATATGTACGCATGCATAGCTAAACATATATATATGCATGTGTATAACTGTACTGTGGCATGCGAATACAGGATTTTTATAACCTAACCTAACCTAACCTAACCTAACCTAACCTAACCTAACCTAACCTAACCTAACCTAACCTAACCTAACCTAACCTAACCTAACCCAACCTAACATTTCGGCGGTAATAATTGACATCATTCCTGGCGAGTTGGCTTCTCCGTCTCCGTGGGATCTTTTTATACATCAATAACGTAATATAACCTAACCTAACCCAACCTAAAGTCTTGGCGGTAATATTTGAAAACATACGTGGCGAGTTGGCCTCTACGTCTCCGTGGGACATTTATATACATCAATAACGTAATATAACCTAACCTAACCCAACCTAACATCTCGGCGGTAATATTTGATCACATTCCTAGCTTGTTGGCCTCTACGTCTCCGCGGGACCTTTATATACATCTATAACGTGATATAACCTAACCTAACCCAACCTAACATTTCGGCGGTAATATTTGATATCATTCCTGGCGTTTTGTCCTCTACGTCTCCGTTTGACCTTCATAAACATCAATAACGCAATATAACGTAACCTAACCGAACCTATCATCTCGGCGGTAATATTTGACAACATTCCTGGCGAGATGGCTTCTACGTCTCCGTGGGACCTTTATATACATCAGTAACGTAATATAACCTAACCAAACCCAACCTAACATTTCGGCGGTAATATTTGACATCATTCCTGGCGAGTTGGCTTCTCCGTCTCCGTGGGATCTTTTTATACATCAATAACGTAATATAACCTAACCTAACCCAACCTAACATCTCGGCGGTAATATTTGAAAACATACCTGGCGAGTTGGCCTCTACGTCTCCGTGGGACATTTATATACATCAATAACGTAATATAACCTAACCTAACCCAACCTAACATCTCGGCCGTAATATTTGAAAACATTCCTGGCGAGTTGGCTTCTCCGTCTCCGTGGGATCCTTTTATACATCAGTAACGTAATATAACGTAACCTAACCCAACCTATCATCTCGGCGGTAATATTTGACAACATTCCTGGCGAGTTGGCCTCTACGTCTCCGTGGGACCTTTATATACATCAATAACGTTACATAACCTAACCCAACCCAACCTAACATCTCGGCGGTAATATTTGACAACATACCTGGCGAGTTGGCCTCTACGTCTCCGTGGGACCTTCATATACATCAATAACGAAATATAACCTAACCTAACCCAACCTAACATCTCGGCGATAATGTTTGAAAACATTCCTGGCTAGTTGGCTTCTCCGTCTCTGTGATATGTTTTTATACATCAATAACGTAATATAACCTAACATAACCCAACCTAACATCTCGGCGGTAATATTTGAAAACATACCTGGCGAGTTGGCCTCTACGTCTCCGTGGGACATTTATATACATCAATAACGTAATATAACCTAACCTAAGCCAACCTAACATCTCGGCGGTAATATTTGATCACATTCCTAGCTTGTTGGCCTCTACGTCTCCGCGGGACCTTTATATACATCTATAACGTGATATAACCTAACCTAACCCAACCTAACATCTCGGCGGTAATATTTGACAACATACCTGGCGAGCTGGCCTCTACGTCTCCGTGGGACCTTCATATACATCAATAACGAAATATAACCTAACCTAACCCAACCTAACATCTCGGCGGTAATATTTGACATCATTCCTGGCGAGTTGGCTTCTCCGTCTCCGTGGGATCTTTTTATACATCAATAACGTTATATAACCTAACCTAACCCAACCTAAAGTCTTGGCGGTAATATTTGAAAACATACGTGGCGAGTTGGCCTCTACGTCTCCGTGGGACATTTATATACATCAATAACGTAATATAACCTAACCTAACCCAACCTAACATCTCGGCGGTAATATTTGATCACATTCCTAGCTTGTTGGCCTCTACGTCTCCGCGGGACCTTTATATACATCTATAACGTGATATAACCTAACCTAACCCAACCTAACATTTCGGCGGTAATATTTGATATCATTCCTGGCGTTTTGTCCTCTACGTCTCCGTTTGACCTTCATAAACATCAATAACGCAATATAACGTAACCTAACCGAACCTATCATCTCGGCGGTAATATTTGACAACATTCCTGGCGAGATGGCTTCTACGTCTCCGTGGGACCTTTATATACATCAGTAACGTAATATAACCTAACCAAACCCAACCTAACATTTCGGCGGTAATATTTGACATCATTCCTGGCGAGTTGGCTTCTCCGTCTCCGTGGGATCTTTTTATACATCAATAACGTAATATAACCTAACCTAACCCAACCTAACATCTCGGCGGTAATATTTGAAAACATACCTGGCGAGTTGGCCTCTACGTCTCCGTGGGACATTTATATACATCAATAACGTAATATAACCTAACCTAACCCAACCTAACATCTCGGCCGTAATATTTGAAAACATTCCTGGCGAGTTGGCTTCTCCGTCTCCGTGGGATCCTTTTATACATCAGTAACGTAATATAACGTAACCTAACCCAACCTATCATCTCGGCGGTAATATTTGACAACATTCCTGGCGAGTTGGCCTCTACGTCTCCGTGGGACCTTTATATACATCAATAACGTTACATAACCTAACCCAACCCAACCTAACATCTCGGCGGTAATATTTGACAACATACCTGGCGAGTTGGCCTCTACGTCTCCGTGGGACCTTCATATACATCAATAACGAAATATAACCTAACCTAACCCAACCTAACATCTCGGCGATAATGTTTGAAAACATTCCTGGCTAGTTGGCTTCTCCGTCTCTGTGATATGTTTTTATACATCAATAACGTAATATAACCTAACATAACCCAACCTAACATCTCGGCGGTAATATTTGAAAACATACCTGGCGAGTTGGCCTCTACGTCTCCGTGGGACATTTATATACATCAATAACGTAATATAACCTAACCTAAGCCAACCTAACATCTCGGCGGTAATATTTGATCACATTCCTAGCTTGTTGGCCTCTACGTCTCCGCGGGACCTTTATATACATCTATAACGTGATATAACCTAACCTAACCCAACCTAACATCTCGGCGGTAATATTTGACAACATACCTGGCGAGCTGGCCTCTACGTCTCCGTGGGACCTTCATATACATCAATAACGAAATATAACCTAACCTAACCCAACCTAACATCTCGGCGGTAATATTTGACATCATTCCTGGCGAGTTGGCTTCTCCGTCTCCGTGGGATCTTTTTATACATCAATAACGTTATATAACCTAACCTAACCCAACCTAACATCTCGGCGGTAATATTTGACAACATACCTGGCGAGTTGGCCTCTACGTCTCCGTGGGACCTTCATATACATCAATAACGAAATATAACCTAACCTAACCCAACCTAACATCTCGGCGATAATATTTGAAAACATTCCTGGCGAGTTGGCTTCTCCGTCTCTGTGATATCTTTTTATACATCAATAACGTAATATAACCTAACATAACCCAACCTAACATCTCGGCGGTAATATTTGAAAACATACCTGGCGAGTTGGCCTCTACGTCTCCGTGGGACATTTATATACATCAATAACGTAATATAACCTAACCTAACCCAACCTAACATCTCGTCGGTAATATTTGATCACATTCCTGGCTTGTTGGCCTCTACGTCTCCGCGGGACCTTTATATACATCTATAACGTGATATAACCTAACCTAATCCAACCTAACATCTCGGCGGTAATATTTGAAAACATACCTGGCGAGGTGGCCTCTACGTCACCGTGGTACCTTTATAGACATCCATAACGTAATATAACCTAACCTAACCCAACCTAACATCTCGGCGGTAATATTTGACAACATTCCTGGCAAGTTGGCCTCTACGTCTCCGTTTGACCTTCATAAACATCAATAACGTAATATAACCTAACCTAACCCAACCTAACATTTCGGCGGTAATATTTGACATCATTCCTGGCGAATTGGCTTCTCCGTCTCCGTGGGATCTTTTTATACATCAATAACGTAATATAACCTAACCTAACCCAACCTAACATCTCGGCGGTAATATTTGAAAACATACCTGGCGAGTTGGCCTCTACGTCTCCGTGGGACATTTATATACATCAATAACGTAATATAACCTAACCTAACCCAACCTAACATCTCGGCCGTAATATTTGAAAACATACCTTGCGAGTTGGCCTCTACGTCTCCGTGGGACCTTTATATACATCAATAACGTAATATAACCTTACCTAACCCAACCTAACATCTCGGCGGTAATATTTTATCACATTCCTGGCTTGTTGGCCTCTACGTCTTCGCGGGACCTTTAAATACATCTATAACGTAATATAACCTAACCTAACCCAACCTAACATCTCGGCGGTAATATTTGATCACATTCCTGGCTTGTTGGCCTCTACGTCTCCGCGGGACCTTTATATACATCTATAACGTGATATAACCTAACCTAATCCAACCTAACATCTCGGCGGTAATACTTGAAAACATTCCTGGCGAGTTGGCCTCTACGTCTCCGTGGGACCTTCATATACATCAATGACGATATATAACCTAACCTAACCCAACCTAACATCTCGGCGGTAATATTTGACAACATTCCTGGCGAGTTGGCCTCTACGTCTCCGTGGGACCTTTATATACATCAATAACGTAATATAACCTAACCCAACCCAATCTAACATCTCGGCGGTAATATTTGACAACATTCCTGGCGAGTTGGCCTCTACGTCTCCGTGGGACCTTTATATACATCAATAACGTAATATAACCTAACCTAACCCAAACTAACATCTCGGCGGTAATATTTGACAACATTCCTGGCGAGTTGGCTTCTCCGTCTCCGTGGGACCTTTATATACATCAATAACGTTATATAACCTAACCTAACCCAACCTAACATCTCGGTGGTAATATTTGACAACATACCTGGCGAGTTGGCCCCTACGTCTCCGTGGGACCTTCATATACATCAATAACGAAATATAACCTAACCTAACCCAACCTAACATCTCGGCGATAATATTTGAAAACATTCCTGGCGAGTTGGCTTCTCCGTCTCTGTGATATCTTTTTATACATCAATAACGTAATATAACCTAACATAACCCAACCTAACATCTCGGCGGTAATATTTGAAAACATACCTGGCGAGTTGGCCTCTACGTCTCCGTGGGACATTTATATACATCAATAACGTAATATAACCTAACCTAACCCAACCTAACATCTCGGCGGTAATATTTGATCACATTCCTAGCTTGTTGGCCTCTACGTCTCCGCGGGACCTTTATATACATCTATAACGTGATATAACCTAACCTAACCCAACCTAACATTTCGGCGGTAATAATTGACATCATTCCTGGCGAGTTGGCTTCTCCGTCTCCGTGGGATCTTTTTATACATCAATAACGTAATATAACCTAACCTAACCCAACCTAAAGTCTTGGCGGTAATATTTGAAAACATACGTGGCGAGTTGGCCTCTACGTCTCCGTGGGACATTTATATACATCAATAACGTAATATAACCTAACCTAACCCAACCTAACATCTCGGCGGTAATATTTGATCACATTCCTAGCTTGTTGGCCTCTACGTCTCCGCGGGACCTTTATATACATCTATAACGTGATATAACCTAACCTAACCCAACCTAACATTTCGGCGGTAATATTTGATATCATTCCTGGCGTTTTGTCCTCTACGTCTCCGTTTGACCTTCATAAACATCAATAACGCAATATAACGTAACCTAACCGAACCTATCATCTCGGCGGTAATATTTGACAACATTCCTGGCGAGATGGCTTCTACGTCTCCGTGGGACCTTTATATACATCAGTAACGTAATATAACCTAACCAAACCCAACCTAACATTTCGGCGGTAATATTTGACATCATTCCTGGCGAGTTGGCTTCTCCGTCTCCGTGGGATCTTTTTATACATCAATAACGTAATATAACCTAACCTAACCCAACCTAACATCTCGGCG
Source organism: Xylocopa violacea (assembly GCA_963969225.1). Taxonomy (NCBI): domain Eukaryota; kingdom Metazoa; phylum Arthropoda; class Insecta; order Hymenoptera; family Apidae; genus Xylocopa; species Xylocopa violacea. The sequence continues at coordinate 804,701 of CAXAJV010000051.1, forward strand.
GTAATATTTGAAAACATACCTGGCGAGTTGGCCTCTACGTCTCCGTGGGACATTTATATACATCAATAACGTAATATAACCTAACCTAACCCAACCTAACATCTCGGCCGTAATATTTGAAAACATTCCTGGCGAGTTGGCTTCTCCGTCTCCGTGGGATCCTTTTATACATCAGTAACGTAATATAACGTAACCTAACCCAACCTATCATCTCGGCGGTAATATTTGACAACATTCCTGGCGAGTTGGCCTCTACGTCTCCGTGGGACCTTTATATACATCAATAACGTTACATAACCTAACCCAACCCAACCTAACATCTCGGCGGTAATATTTGACAACATACCTGGCGAGTTGGCCTCTACGTCTCCGTGGGACCTTCATATACATCAATAACGAAATATAACCTAACCTAACCCAACCTAACATCTCGGCGATAATGTTTGAAAACATTCCTGGCTAGTTGGCTTCTCCGTCTCTGTGATATGTTTTTATACATCAATAACGTAATATAACCTAACATAACCCAACCTAACATCTCGGCGGTAATATTTGAAAACATACCTGGCGAGTTGGCCTCTACGTCTCCGTGGGACATTTATATACATCAATAACGTAATATAACCTAACCTAAGCCAACCTAACATCTCGGCGGTAATATTTGATCACATTCCTAGCTTGTTGGCCTCTACGTCTCCGCGGGACCTTTATATACATCTATAACGTGATATAACCTAACCTAACCCAACCTAACATCTCGGCGGTAATATTTGACAACATACCTGGCGAGCTGGCCTCTACGTCTCCGTGGGACCTTCATATACATCAATAACGAAATATAACCTAACCTAACCCAACCTAACATCTCGGCGGTAATATTTGACATCATTCCTGGCGAGTTGGCTTCTCCGTCTCCGTGGGATCTTTTTATACATCAATAACGTTATATAACCTAACCTAACCCAACCTAACATCTCGGCGGTAATATTTGACAACATACCTGGCGAGTTGGCCTCTACGTCTCCGTGGGACCTTCATATACATCAATAACGAAATATAACCTAACCTAACCCAACCTAACATCTCGGCGATAATATTTGAAAACATTCCTGGCGAGTTGGCTTCTCCGTCTCTGTGATATCTTTTTATACATCAATAACGTAATATAACCTAACATAACCCAACCTAACATCTCGGCGGTAATATTTGAAAACATACCTGGCGAGTTGGCCTCTACGTCTCCGTGGGACATTTATATACATCAATAACGTAATATAACCTAACCTAACCCAACCTAACATCTCGTCGGTAATATTTGATCACATTCCTGGCTTGTTGGCCTCTACGTCTCCGCGGGACCTTTATATACATCTATAACGTGATATAACCTAACCTAATCCAACCTAACATCTCGGCGGTAATACTTGAATACATTCCTGGCGAGTTGGCCTCTACGTCTCCGTGGGACATTCATATACATCAATAACGCAATATAACGTAACCTAACCGAACCTATTATCTCGGCGGTAATATTTGACAACATTCCTGGCGAGTTGGCTTCTACGTCTCCGTGGGACCTTTATATACATCAATAACGTAATATAACCTAACCAAACCCAACCTAACATTTCGGCGGTAATATTTGACATCATTCCTGGCGAGTTGGCTTCTCCGTCTCCGTGGGATCTTTTTATACATCAATAACGTAATATAACCTAACCTAACCCAACCTAACATCTCGGCGGTAATATTTGAAAACATACCTGGCGAGTTGGCCTCTACGTCTCCGTGGGACATTTATATACATCAATAACGTAATATAACCTAACCTAACCCAACCTAACATCTCGGCCGTAATATTTGAAAACATACCTGGCGAGTTGGCCTCTACGTCTCCGTGGAACCTTTATATACATCAATAACGTAATATAACCTTACCTAACCCAACCTAACATCTCGGCGGTAATATTTTATCACATTCCTGGCTTGTTGGCCTCTACGTCTCCGCGGGACCTTTAAATACATCTATAACGTAATATAACCTAACCTAACCCAACCTAACATCTCGGCGGTAATATTTGATCACATTCCTGGCTTGTTGGCCTCTACGTCTCCGCGGGACCTTTATATACATCTATAACGTGATATAACCTAACCTAATCCAACCTAACATCTCGGCGGTAATACTTGAAAACATTCCTATCGTGTTGGCCTCTACGTCTCCGTGGGACCTTCATATACATCAATAACGTAATATAACCTTACCTAACCCAACCTAACATCTCGGCGGTAATATTTTATCACATTCCTGGCTTGTTGGCCTCTACGTCTCCGCGGGACCTTTAAATACATCTATAACGTAATATAACCTAACATAACCCAACCTAACATCTCGGCGGTAATATTTGAAAACATACCTGGCGAGTTGGCCTCTACGTCTCCGTGGGACATTTATATACATCAATAACGTAATATAACCTAACCTAAGCCAACCTAACATCTCGGCGGTAATATTTGATCACATTCCTAGCTTGTTGGCCTCTACGTCTCCGCGGGACCTTTATATACATCTATAACGTGATATAACCTAACCTAACCCAACCTAACATCTCGGCGGTAATATTTGACAACATACCTGGCGAGCTGGCCTCTACGTCTCCGTGGGACCTTCATATACATCAATAACGAAATATAACCTAACCTAACCCAACCTAACATCTCGGCGGTAATATTTGACATCATTCCTGGCGAGTTGGCTTCTCCGTCTCCGTGGGATCTTTTTATACATCAATAACGTTATATAACCTAACCTAACCCAACCTAACATCTCGGCGGTAATATTTGACAACATACCTGGCGAGTTGGCCTCTACGTCTCCGTGGGACCTTCATATACATCAATAACGAAATATAACCTAACCTAACCCAACCTAACATCTCGGCGATAATATTTGAAAACATTCCTGGCGAGTTGGCTTCTCCGTCTCTGTGATATCTTTTTATACATCAATAACGTAATATAACCTAACATAACCCAACCTAACATCTCGGCGGTAATATTTGAAAACATACCTGGCGAGTTGGCCTCTACGTCTCCGTGGGACATTTATATACATCAATAACGTAATATAACCTAACCTAACCCAACCTAACATCTCGTCGGTAATATTTGATCACATTCCTGGCTTGTTGGCCTCTACGTCTCCGCGGGACCTTTATATACATCTATAACGTGATATAACCTAACCTAATCCAACCTAACATCTCGGCGGTAATACTTGAATACATTCCTGGCGAGTTGGCCTCTACGTCTCCGTGGGACATTCATATACATCAATAACGCAATATAACGTAACCTAACCGAACCTATTATCTCGGCGGTAATATTTGACAACATTCCTGGCGAGTTGGCTTCTACGTCTCCGTGGGACCTTTATATACATCAATAACGTAATATAACCTAACCAAACCCAACCTAACATTTCGGCGGTAATATTTGACATCATTCCTGGCGAGTTGGCTTCTCCGTCTCCGTGGGATCTTTTTATACATCAATAACGTAATATAACCTAACCTAACCCAACCTAACATCTCGGCGGTAATATTTGAAAACATACCTGGCGAGTTGGCCTCTACGTCTCCGTGGGACATTTATATACATCAATAACGTAATATAACCTAACCTAACCCAACCTAACATCTCGGCCGTAATATTTGAAAACATACCTGGCGAGTTGGCCTCTACGTCTCCGTGGAACCTTTATATACATCAATAACGTAATATAACCTTACCTAACCCAACCTAACATCTCGGCGGTAATATTTTATCACATTCCTGGCTTGTTGGCCTCTACGTCTCCGCGGGACCTTTAAATACATCTATAACGTAATATAACCTAACCTAACCCAACCTAACATCTCGGCGGTAATATTTGATCACATTCCTGGCTTGTTGGCCTCTACGTCTCCGCGGGACCTTTATATACATCTATAACGTGATATAACCTAACCTAATCCAACCTAACATCTCGGCGGTAATACTTGAAAACATTCCTATCGTGTTGGCCTCTACGTCTCCGTGGGACCTTCATATACATCAATAACGATATATAACCTAACCTAACCCAACCTAACATCTCGGCGGTAATATTTGACAACATTCCTGGCGAGTTGGCCTCTACGTCTCCGTGGGACCTTTATATACATCAATAACGTAATATAACCTAACCTAACCCAATCTAACATCTCGGCGGTAATATTTGACAACATTCCTGGCGAGTTGTCCTCTACGCCTCCGTTTGACCTTCATAAACATCAATAACGTAATATAACGTAACCTAACCCAACCTATCATCTCGGCGGTAATATTTGACAACATTCCTGGCGAGTTGGCTTCTACGTCTCCGTGGGACATTTATATACATCAATAACGTAATATAACCTAACCTAACCCAACCTAACATCTCGGCCGTAATATTTGAAAACATACCTGGCGAGTTGGCCTCTACGTCTCCGTGGAACCTTTATATACATCAATAACGTAATATAACCTTACCTAACCCAACCTAACATCTCGGCGGTAATATTTTATCACATTCCTGGCTTGTTGGCCTCTACGTCTCCGCGGGACCTTTAAATACATCTATAACGTAATATAACCTAACCTAACCCAACCTAACATCTCGGCGGTAATATTTGATCACATTCCTGGCTTGTTGGCCTCTACGTCTCCGCGGGACCTTTATATACATCTATAACGTGATATAACCTAACCTAATCCAACCTAACATCTCGGCGGTAATATTTGACAACATTCCTGGCGAGTTGTCCTCTACGCCTCCGTTTGACCTTCATAAACATCAATAACGTAATATAACGTAACCTAACCCAAACTATCATCTCGGCGGTAATATTTGACAACATTCCTGGCGAGTTGGCTTCTACGTCTCCGTGGGACCTTTATATACATCAATAACGTAATATAACCTAACCTAACCCAACCTAACATCTCGGCCGTAATATTTGAAAACATACCTGGCGAGTTGGCCTCTTCGTCTCCGTGGGACGTTTATATACATCAATAACGTAATATAACCTAACCTAACCCAACCTAACATCTCGGCGGTAATATTTGAAAACATTCCTGGCTTGTTGGCCTCTACGTCTCCGCGGGACCTTTATATACATCTATAACGTGATATAACCTAACCTAATCCAACCTAACATCTCGGCGATAATACTTGAATACATTCCTGGCGAGTTGGCCTCTACGTCTCCGTGGGACATTCATATACATCAATAACGAAATATAACCTAGCCTAACCCAACCTAACAACTCGGCTGTAATATTTGAAAACATTACTGGCGAGTTGGCCTCTACGTCTCCGCGGGACCTTTATATACATCTATAACGTGATATAACCTAACCTAACCCAACCTAACATTTCGGCGGTAATATTTGACATCATTCCTGGCGAGTTGGCTTCTCCGTCTCCGTGGGATCTTTTTATACATCAATAACGTAATATAACCTAACCTAACCCAACCTAACATCTTGGCGGTAATATTTGAAAACATACCTGGCGAGTTGGCCTCTACGTCTCCGTGGGACATTTATATACATCAATAACGTAATATAACCTAACCTAACCCAACCTAACATCTCGGCGGTAATATTTGATCACATTGCTAGCTTGTTGGCCTCTACGTCTCCGCGGGACCTTTATATACATCTATAACGTGATATAACCTATCCTAACCCAACATAACATTTCGGCGGTAATATTTGATATCATTCCTGGCGATTTGTACTCTACGTCTCCGTTTGACCTTCATAAACATCAATAACGTAATATAACGTAACCTAACCCAACCTATCATCTCGGCGGTAATATTTGAAAACATTCCTGGCGAGTTGGCTTCTCCGTCTCCGTGGGATCCTTTTATACATCAGTAACGTAATATAACGTAACCTAACCCAACCTATCATCTCGGCGGTAATATTTGACAACATTCCTGGCGAGTTGGCCTCTACGTCTCCGTGGGACCTTTATATACATCAATAACGTTATATAACCTAACCCAACCCAACCTAACATCTCGGCGGTAATATTTGACAACATACCTGGCGAGTTGGCCTCTACGTCTCCGTGGGACCTTCATATACATCAATAACGAAATATAACCTAACCTAACCCAACCTAACATCTCGGCGATAATGTTTGAAAACATTCCTGGCGAGTTGGCTTCTCCGTCTCTGTGATATGTTTTTATACATCAATAACGTAATATAACCTAACATAACCCAACCTAACACCTCGGCGGTAATATTTGACAACATACCTGGCGAGCTGGCCTCTACGTCTCCGTGGGACCTTCATATACATCAATAACGAAATATAACCTAACCTAACCCAACCTAACATCTCGGCGGTAATATTTGACATCATTCCTGGCGAGTTGGCTTCTCCGTCTCCGTGGGATCTTTTTATACATCAATAACGTTATATAACCTAACCTAACCCAACCTAACATCTCGGCGGTAATATTTGACAACATACCTGGCGAGTTGGCCTCTACGTCTCCGTGGGACCTTCATATACATCAATAACGAAATATAACCTAACCTAACCCAACCTAACATCTCGGCGATAATATTTGAAAACATTCCTGGCGAGTTGGCTTCTCCGTCTCTGTGATATCTTTTTATACATCAATAACGTAATATAACCTAACATAACCCAACCTAACATCTCGGCGGTAATATTTGAAAACATACCTGGCGAGTTGGCCTCTACGTCTCCGTGGGACATTTATATACATCAATAACGTAATATAACCTAACCTAACCCAACCTAACATCTCGTCGGTAATATTTGATCACATTCCTGGCTTGTTGGCCTCTACGTCTCCGCGGGACCTTTATATACATCTATAACGTGATATAACCTAACCTAATCCAACCTAACATCTCGGCGGTAATACTTGAATACATTCCTGGCGAGTTGGCCTCTACGTCTCCGTGGGACATTCATATACATCAATAACGCAATATAACGTAACCTAACCGAACCTATTATCTCGGCGGTAATATTTGACAACATTCCTGGCGAGTTGGCTTCTACGTCTCCGTGGGACCTTTATATACATCAATAACGTAATATAACCTAACCAAACCCAACCTAACATTTCGGCGGTAATATTTGACATCATTCCTGGCGAGTTGGCTTCTCCGTCTCCGTGGGATCTTTTTATACATCAATAACGTAATATAACCTAACCTAACCCAACCTAACATCTCGGCGGTAATATTTGAAAACATACCTGGCGAGTTGGCCTCTACGTCTCCGTGGGACATTTATATACATCAATAACGTAATATAACCTAACCTAACCCAACCTAACATCTCGGCCGTAATATTTGAAAACATACCTGGCGAGTTGGCCTCTACGTCTCCGTGGAACCTTTATATACATCAATAACGTAATATAACCTTACCTAACCCAACCTAACATCTCGGCGGTAATATTTTATCACATTCCTGGCTTGTTGGCCTCTACGTCTCCGCGGGACCTTTAAATACATCTATAACGTAATATAACCTAACCTAACCCAACCTAACATCTCGGCGGTAATATTTGATCACATTCCTGGCTTGTTGGCCTCTACGTCTCCGCGGGACCTTTATATACATCTATAACGTGATATAACCTAACCTAATCCAACCTAACATCTCGGCGGTAATACTTGAAAACATTCCTATCGTGTTGGCCTCTACGTCTCCGTGGGACCTTCATATACATCAATAACGTAATATAACCTTACCTAACCCAACCTAACATCTCGGCGGTAATATTTTATCACATTCCTGGCTTGTTGGCCTCTACGTCTCCGCGGGACCTTTAAATACATCTATAACGTAATATAACCTAACATAACCCAACCTAACATCTCGGCGGTAATATTTGAAAACATACCTGGCGAGTTGGCCTCTACGTCTCCGTGGGACATTTATATACATCAATAACGTAATATAACCTAACCTAAGCCAACCTAACATCTCGGCGGTAATATTTGATCACATTCCTAGCTTGTTGGCCTCTACGTCTCCGCGGGACCTTTATATACATCTATAACGTGATATAACCTAACCTAACCCAACCTAACATCTCGGCGGTAATATTTGACAACATACCTGGCGAGCTGGCCTCTACGTCTCCGTGGGACCTTCATATACATCAATAACGAAATATAACCTAACCTAACCCAACCTAACATCTCGGCGGTAATATTTGACATCATTCCTGGCGAGTTGGCTTCTCCGTCTCCGTGGGATCTTTTTATACATCAATAACGTTATATAACCTAACCTAACCCAACCTAACATCTCGGCGGTAATATTTGACAACATACCTGGCGAGTTGGCCTCTACGTCTCCGTGGGACCTTCATATACATCAATAACGAAATATAACCTAACCTAACCCAACCTAACATCTCGGCGATAATATTTGAAAACATTCCTGGCGAGTTGGCTTCTCCGTCTCTGTGATATCTTTTTATACATCAATAACGTAATATAACCTAACATAACCCAACCTAACATCTCGGCGGTAATATTTGAAAACATACCTGGCGAGTTGGCCTCTACGTCTCCGTGGGACATTTATATACATCAATAACGTAATATAACCTAACCTAACCCAACCTAACATCTCGTCGGTAATATTTGATCACATTCCTGGCTTGTTGGCCTCTACGTCTCCGCGGGACCTTTATATACATCTATAACGTGATATAACCTAACCTAATCCAACCTAACATCTCGGCGGTAATACTTGAATACATTCCTGGCGAGTTGGCCTCTACGTCTCCGTGGGACATTCATATACATCAATAACGCAATATAACGTAACCTAACCGAACCTATTATCTCGGCGGTAATATTTGACAACATTCCTGGCGAGTTGGCTTCTACGTCTCCGTGGGACCTTTATATACATCAATAACGTAATATAACCTAACCAAACCCAACCTAACATTTCGGCGGTAATATTTGACATCATTCCTGGCGAGTTGGCTTCTCCGTCTCCGTGGGATCTTTTTATACATCAATAACGTAATATAACCTAACCTAACCCAACCTAACATCTCGGCGGTAATATTTGAAAACATACCTGGCGAGTTGGCCTCTACGTCTCCGTGGGACATTTATATACATCAATAACGTAATATAACCTAACCTAACCCAACCTAACATCTCGGCCGTAATATTTGAAAACATACCTGGCGAGTTGGCCTCTACGTCTCCGTGGAACCTTTATATACATCAATAACGTAATATAACCTTACCTAACCCAACCTAACATCTCGGCGGTAATATTTTATCACATTCCTGGCTTGTTGGCCTCTACGTCTCCGCGGGACCTTTAAATACATCTATAACGTAATATAACCTAACCTAACCCAACCTAACATCTCGGCGGTAATATTTGATCACATTCCTGGCTTGTTGGCCTCTACGTCTCCGCGGGACCTTTATATACATCTATAACGTGATATAACCTAACCTAATCCAACCTAACATCTCGGCGGTAATACTTGAAAACATTCCTATCGTGTTGGCCTCTACGTCTCCGTGGGACCTTCATATACATCAATAACGATATATAACCTAACCTAACCCAACCTAACATCTCGGCGGTAATATTTGACAACATTCCTGGCGAGTTGGCCTCTACGTCTCCGTGGGACCTTTATATACATCAATAACGTAATATAACCTAACCTAACCCAATCTAACATCTCGGCGGTAATATTTGACAACATTCCTGGCGAGTTGTCCTCTACGCCTCCGTTTGACCTTCATAAACATCAATAACGTAATATAACGTAACCTAACCCAACCTATCATCTCGGCGGTAATATTTGACAACATTCCTGGCGAGTTGGCTTCTACGTCTCCGTGGGACATTTATATACATCAATAACGTAATATAACCTAACCTAACCCAACCTAACATCTCGGCCGTAATATTTGAAAACATACCTGGCGAGTTGGCCTCTACGTCTCCGTGGAACCTTTATATACATCAATAACGTAATATAACCTTACCTAACCCAACCTAACATCTCGGCGGTAATATTTTATCACATTCCTGGCTTGTTGGCCTCTACGTCTCCGCGGGACCTTTAAATACATCTATAACGTAATATAACCTAACCTAACCCAACCTAACATCTCGGCGGTAATATTTGATCACATTCCTGGCTTGTTGGCCTCTACGTCTCCGCGGGACCTTTATATACATCTATAACGTGATATAACCTAACCTAATCCAACCTAACATCTCGGCGGTAATATTTGACAACATTCCTGGCGAGTTGTCCTCTACGCCTCCGTTTGACCTTCATAAACATCAATAACGTAATATAACGTAACCTAACCCAAACTATCATCTCGGCGGTAATATTTGACAACATTCCTGGCGAGTTGGCTTCTACGTCTCCGTGGGACCTTTATATACATCAATAACGTAATATAACCTAACCTAACCCAACCTAACATCTCGGCCGTAATATTTGAAAACATACCTGGCGAGTTGGCCTCTTCGTCTCCGTGGGACGTTTATATACATCAATAACGTAATATAACCTAACCTAACCCAACCTAACATCTCGGCGGTAATATTTGAAAACATTCCTGGCTTGTTGGCCTCTACGTCTCCGCGGGACCTTTATATACATCTATAACGTGATATAACCTAACCTAATCCAACCTAACATCTCGGCGATAATACTTGAATACATTCCTGGCGAGTTGGCCTCTACGTCTCCGTGGGACATTCATATACATCAATAACGAAATATAACCTAGCCTAACCCAACCTAACAACTCGGCTGTAATATTTGAAAACATTACTGGCGAGTTGGCCTCTACGTCTCCGCGGGACCTTTATATACATCTATAACGTGATATAACCTAACCTAACCCAACCTAACATTTCGGCGGTAATATTTGACATCATTCCTGGCGAGTTGGCTTCTCCGTCTCCGTGGGATCTTTTTATACATCAATAACGTAATATAACCTAACCTAACCCAACCTAACATCTTGGCGGTAATATTTGAAAACATACCTGGCGAGTTGGCCTCTACGTCTCCGTGGGACATTTATATACATCAATAACGTAATATAACCTAACCTAACCCAACCTAACATCTCGGCGGTAATATTTGATCACATTGCTAGCTTGTTGGCCTCTACGTCTCCGCGGGACCTTTATATACATCTATAACGTGATATAACCTATCCTAACCCAACATAACATTTCGGCGGTAATATTTGATATCATTCCTGGCGATTTGTACTCTACGTCTCCGTTTGACCTTCATAAACATCAATAACGTAATATAACGTAACCTAACCCAACCTATCATCTCGGCGGTAATATTTGAAAACATTCCTGGCGAGTTGGCTTCTCCGTCTCCGTGGGATCCTTTTATACATCAGTAACGTAATATAACGTAACCTAACCCAACCTATCATCTCGGCGGTAATATTTGACAACATTCCTGGCGAGTTGGCCTCTACGTCTCCGTGGGACCTTTATATACATCAATAACGTTATATAACCTAACCCAACCCAACCTAACATCTCGGCGGTAATATTTGACAACATACCTGGCGAGTTGGCCTCTACGTCTCCGTGGGACCTTCATATACATCAATAACGAAATATAACCTAACCTAACCCAACCTAACATCTCGGCGATAATGTTTGAAAACATTCCTGGCGAGTTGGCTTCTCCGTCTCTGTGATATGTTTTTATACATCAATAACGTAATATAACCTAACATAACCCAACCTAACACCTCGGCGGTAATATTTCACAACATACCTGGCGAGTTGGCCTCTACGTCTCCGTGGGACCTTCATATACATCAATAACGAAATATAACCTAGCCTAACCCAACCTAACATCTCGGCGGTAATATTTGACAACATACCTGGCGAGTTGGCCTCTACGTCTCCGTGGGACCTTCATATACATCAATAACGAAATATAACCTAACCTAACCCAACCTAACATCTCGGCGGTAATATTTGACATCAATCCTGGCGAGTTGGCTTCTCCGTCTCCGTGGGATCTTTTTATACATCAATAACGTAATATAACCTAACCTAACCCAACCTAACATCTTGGCGGTAATATTTGAAAACATACCTGGCGAGTTGGCATCTACGTCTCCGTGGGACATTTATATACATCAATAACGTAATATAACCTAACCTAACCCAACCTAAAATCTCGGCGGTAATATTTGATCACATTCCTAGCTTGTTGGCCTCTACGTCTCCGCGGGACCTTTATATACATCTATAACGTGATATAACCTAACCTAACCCAACCTAACATTTCGGCGGTAATATTTGATATCATTCCTGGCGATTTGTACTCTACGTCTCCGTTTGACCTTCATAAACATCAGGAACGTAATATAACCTAACCTAACCCAACCTAACATCTCGGCGGTAATATTTGATCACATTCCTGGCTTGTTGGCCTCTACGTCTCCGCGGGACCTTTAAATACATCTATAACGTGATATAACCTAACCTAATCCAACCTAACATCTCGGCGGTAATACTTGAAAACATTCCTGGCGAGTTGGCCTCTACGTCTCCGTGGGACCTTCATATACATCAATAACGATATATAACATAACCTAACCCAACCTAACATCTCGGCGGTAATATTTGAAAACATTCCTGGCGAGTTGGCTTCTCCGTCACCGTGGGATCCTTTTATACATCAGTAACGTAATATAACGTAACCTAACCCAACCTATCATCTCGGCGGTAATATTTGACAACATTCCTGGCGGGTTGGCCTCTACGTCACCGTGGGACCTTTATATACATCAATAACGTAATATAACCTAACCTAACCCAACCTAACATCTCGGCGGTAATATTTGACAACATTCCTGGCGAGTTGGCTTCTACGTCTCCGTGGGACCTTTATATACATCAATAACGTAATATAACCTAACCAAACTCAACCTAACATTTCGGCGGTAATATTTGAAAACATACCTGGCGAGTTGGCCTCTACGTCTCCGTGGGACCTTTATATACATCAATCACGTAATATAACCTTACCTAACCCAACCTAACATCTCGGCGGTAATATTTTATCACATTCCTGGCTTGTTGGCCTCTACGTCTCCGCGGGACCTTTAAATACATCTATAACGTAATATAACCTAACCTAACCCAACCTAACATCTCGGCGGTAATATTTGATCACATTCCTGGCTTGTTGGCCTCTACGTCTCCGCGGGACCTTTATATACATCTATAACGTGATATAACCTAACCTAATCCAACCTAACATCTCGGCGGTAATACTTGAATACATTCCTGGCGAGTTGGCCTCTACGTCTCCGTGGGACATTCATATACATCAATAACGAAATATAACCTAACCTAACCCAACCTAACATCTCGGCGGTAATATTTGATCACATTCCTAGCTTGTTGGCCTGTACGTCTCCGCGGGACCTTTATATACATCTATAACGTGATATAACCTATCCTAACCCAACCTAACATTTCGGCGGTAATATTTGATATCATTCCTGGCGATTTGTACTCTACGTCTCCGTTTGACCTTCATAAACATCAATAACGTAATATAACGCAACCTAACCCAACCTATCATCTCGGCGGCAATATTTGAAAACATTCCTGGCTTGTTGGCCTCTACGTCTCCGCGGGACCTTTAAATACATCTATAACGTGATATAACCTAACCTAATCCAACCTAACATCTCGGCGGTAATACTTGAAAACATTCCTGGCGAGTTGGCCTCTACGTCTCCGTGGGACCTTCATATACATCAATAACGATATATAACATAACCTAACCCAACCTAACATCTCGGCGGTAATATTTGAAAACATTCCTGGCGAGTTGGCTTCTCCGTCTCCGTGGGATCCTTTTATACATCAGTAACGTAATATAACGTAACCTAACCCAACCTATCATCTCGGCGGTAATATTTGACAACATTCCTGGCGGGTTGGCCTCTACGTCACCGTGGGACCTTTATATACATCAATAACGTAATATAACCTAACCTAACCCAACCTAACATCTCAGCGGTAATATTTGACAACATTCCTGGCGAGTAGGCTTCTACGTCTCCGTGGGACCTTTATATACATCAATAACGTAATATAACCTAACCAAACTCAACCTAACATTTCGGCGGTAATATTTGACATCATTCCTGGCGAGTTGGCTTCTCCGTCTCCGTGGGATCTTTTTATACATCAATAACGTAATATAACCTAACCTAACCCAACCTAACATCTCGGCGGTAATATTTGAAAACATACCTGGCGAGTTGGCCTCTACGTCTCCGTGGGACCTTTATATACATCAATAACGTAATATAACCTTACCTAACCCAACCTAACATCTCGGCGGTAATATTTTATCACATTCGTGGCTTGTTGGCCTCTACGTCTCCGCGGGACCTTTAAATACATCTATAACGTAATATAACCTAACCTAACCCAACCTAACGTCTCGGCGGTAATATTTGATCACATTCCTGGCTTGTTGGCCTCTACGTCTCCGCGGGACCTTTATATACATCTATAACGTGATATAACCTAACCTAATTGAACCTAACATCTCGGCGGTAATACTTGAATACATTCCTGGCGAGTTGGCCTCTACGTCTCCGCGGGACCTTTATATACATCTATAACGTGATATAACCTAACCTAACCCAACCTAACGTTTCGGCGGTAATATTTGATATCATTCCTGGCGTTTTGTCCTCTACGTCTCCGTTTGACCTTCATAAACATCAATAACGCAATATAACGTAACCTAACCCAACCTATCATCTCGGCGGTAATATTTGACAACATTCCTGGCGAGTTGGCTTCTACGTCTCCGTGGGACCTTTATATACATCAATAACGTAATATAACCTAACCTAACCCAACCTAACATTTCGGCGGTAATATTTGACATCATTCCTGGCGAGTTGGCTTCTCCGTCTCCGTGGGATCTTTTTATACATCAATAACGTAATATAACCTAACCTAACCCAACCTAACATCTCGGCGGTAATATTTGAAAACATACCTGGCGAGTTGGCCTCTACGTCTCCGTGGGACATTTATATACATCAATAACGTAATATAACCTAACCTAACCCAACCTAACATCTCGGCCGTAATATTTGAAAACATACCTGGCGAGTTGGCCTCTACGTCTTCGTGGGACCTTTATATACATCAATAACGTAATATAACCTTACCTAACCCAACCTAACATCTCGGCGGTAATATTTTATCACATTCGTGGCTTGTTGGCCTCTACGTCTCCGCGGGACCTTTAAATACATCTATAACGTAATATAACCTAACCTAACCCAACCTAACATCTCGGCGGTAATATTTGATCACATTCCTGGCTTGTTGGCCTCTACGTCTCCGCGGGACCTTTATATACATCTATAACGTGATATAACCTAACCTAATCCAACCTAACATCTCGGCGGTAATACTTGAATACATTCCTGGCGAGTTGGCCTCTACGTCTCCGTGGGACATTCATATACATCAATAACGAAATATAACCTAACCTAACCCAACCTAACATCTCGGCGGTAATATTTGATCACATTCCTAGCTTGTTGGCCTCTACGTCTCCGCGGGACCTTTATATACATCTATAACGTGATATAACCTATCCTAACCCAACCTAACATTTCGGCGGTAATATTTGATATCATTCCTGGCGATTTGTACTCTACGTCTCCGTTTGACCTTCATAAACATCAATAACGTAATATAACGTAACCTAACCCAACCTATCATCTCGGCGGTAATATTTGAAAACATTCCTGGCGAGTTGGCTTCTCCGTCTCCGTGGGATCCTTTTATACATCAGTAACGTAATATAACGTAACCTAACCCAACCTATCATCTCGGCGGTAATATTTGACAACATTCCTGGCGAGTTGGCCTCTACGTCTCCGTGGGACCTTTATATACATCAATAACGTTATATAACCTAACCCAACCCAACCTAACATCTCGGCGGTAATATTTGACAACATACCTGGCGAGTTGGCCTCTACGTCTCCGTGGGACCTTCATATACATCAATAACGAAATATAACCTAACCTAACCCAACCTAACATCTCGGCGATAATATTTGAAAACATTCCTGACGAGTTGGCTTCTCCGTCTCTGTGATATCTTTTTATACATCAATAACGTGATATAACCTAACCTAACCCAACCTAACATTTCGGCGGTAATATTTGATATCATTCCTGGCGTTTTGTCCTCTACGTCTCCGTTTGACCTTCATAAACATCAATAACGCAATATAACGTAACCTATCCCAACCTATCATCTCGGCGGTAATATTTGACAACATTCCTGGCGAGTTGGCTTCTACGTCTCCGTGGGACCTTTATATACATCAATAACGTAATATAACCTAACCTAACCCAACCTAACATTTCGGCGGTAATATTCGACATCATTCCTGGCGAGTTGGCTTCTCCGTCTCCGTGGGATCTTTTTATACATCAATAACGTAATATATCCTAACCTAACCCAACCTAACATCTCGGCGGTAATATTTGAAAACATACCTGGCGAGTTGGCCTCTACGTCTCCGTGGGACATTTATATACATCAATAACGTAATATAACCTAACCTAACCCAACCTAACATCTTGGCGGTAATATTTGAAAACATACCTGGCGAGTTGGCCTCTACGTCTCCGTGGGACATTTATATACATCAATAACGTAATATAACCTAACCTAACCCAACCTAACATCTCGGCGGTAATATTTGATCACATTCCTAGCTTGTTGGCCTCTACGTCTCCGTGGGACCTTTATATACATCTATCACGTGATATAACCTATCCTAACCCAACCTAACATTTCGGCGGTAATATTTGATATCATTCCTGGCGATTTGTACTCTACGTCTCCGTTTGACCTTCATAAACATCAATAACGTAATATAACGTAACCTAACCCAACCTATCATCTCGGCGGTAATATTTGAAAACATTCCTGGCGAGTTGGCTTCTCCGTCTCCGTGGGATCCTTTTATACATCAGTAACGTAATATAACGTAACCTAACCCAACCTATCATCTCGGCGGTAATATTTGACAACATTCCTGGCGAGTTGGCCTCTACGTCTCCGTGGGACCTTTATATACATCAATAACGTTATATAACCTAACCCAACCCAACCTAACATCTCAGCGGTAATATTTGACAACATTCCTGGCGAGTAGGCCTCTACGTCTCCGCGGGACCTTTATATACATCTATAACGTGATATAACCTAACCTAATCCAACCTAACATCTCGGCGGTAATACTTGAAAACATTCCTATCGTGTTGGCCTCTACGTCTCCGTGGGACCTTCATATACATCAATAACGATATATAACCTAACCTAACCCAACCTAACATCTCGGCGGTAATATTTGACAACATACCTGGCCAGTTGGCCTCTACGTCTCCGTGGGACCTTCATATACATCAATAACGAAATATAACCTAACCTAACCCAACCTAACATCTCGGCGATAATATTTGAAAACATTCCTGACGAGTTGGCTTCTCCGTCTCTGTGATATCTTTTTATACATCAATAACGTGATATAACCTAACCTAACCCAACCTAACATTTCGGCGGTAATATTTGATATCATTCCTGGCGTTTTGTCCTCTACGTCTCCGTTTGACCTTCATAAACATCAATAACGCAATATAACGTAACCTAACCCAACCTATCATCTCGGCGGTAATATTTGACAACATTCCTGGCGAGTTGGCTTCTACGTCTCCGTGGGACCTTTATATACATCAATAACGTAATATAACCTAACCTAACCCAACCTAACATTTCGGCGGTAATATTCGACATCATTCCTGGCGAGTTGGCTTCTCCGTCTCCGTGGGATCTTTTTATACATCAATAACGTAATATATCCTAACCTAACCCAACCTAACATCTCGGCGGTAATATTTGAAAACATACCTGGCGAGTTGGCTTCTCCGTCTCCGTGGGATCTTTTTATACATCAATAACGTAATATATCCTAACCTAACCCAACCTAACATCTCGGCGGTAATATTTGAAAACATACCTGGCGAGTTGGCCTCTACGTCTCCGTGGGACATTTATATACATCAATAACGTAATATAACCTAACCTAACCCAACCTAACATCTCGGCGGTAATATTTGAAAACATTCCTGACGAGTTGGCCTCTACGTCTCCGTGGGACCTTTATATACATCTATCACGTGATATAACCTATCCTAACCCAACCTAACATTTCGGCGGTAATATTTGATATCATTCCTGGCGATTTGTACTCTACGTCTCCGTTTGACCTTCATAAACATCAATATCGTAATATAACGTAACCTAACCCAACCTATCATCTCGGCGGTAATATTTGAAAACATTCCTGGCGAGTTGGCTTCTCCGTCTCCGTGGGATCCTTTTATACATCAGTAACGTAATATAACGTAACCTAACCCAACCTATCATCTCGGCGGTAATATTTGACAACATTCCTGGCGAGTTGGCCTCTACGTCTCCGTGGGACCTTTATATACATCAATAACGTTATATAACCTAACCCAACCCAACCTAACATCTCAGCGGTAATATTTGACAACATTCCTGGCGAGTAGGCTTCTACGTCTCCGTGGGACCTTTATATACATCAATAACGTAATATAACCTAACCAAACTCAACCTAACATTTCGGCGGTAATATTTGACATCATTCCTGGCGAGTTGGCTTCTCCGTCTCCGTGGGATCTTTTTATACATCAATAACGTAATATAACCTAACCTAACCCAACCTAACATCTCGGCGGTAATATTTGAAAACATACCTGGCGAGTTGGCCTCTACGTCTCCGTGGGACATTTATATACATCAATAACGTAATACAACCTAACCTAACCCAACCTAACATCTCGGCCGTAATATTTGAAAACATACCTGGCGAGTTGGCCTCTACGTCTTCGTGGGACCTTTATATACATCAATAACGTAATATAACCTTACCTAACCCAACCTAACATCTCGGCGGTAATATTTTATCACATTCGTGGCTTGTTGGCCTCTACGTCTCCGCGGGACCTTTAAATACATCTATAACGTAATATAACCTAACCTAACCCAACCTAACATCTCGGCGGTAATATTTGATCACATTCCTGGCTTGTTGGCCTCTACGTCTCCGCGGGACCTTTATATACATCTATAACGTGATATAACCTAACCTAATCCAACCTAACATCTCGGCGGTAATACTTGAATACATTCCTGGCGAGTTGGCCTCTACGTCTCCGTGGGACATTCATATACATCAATAACGAAATATAACCTAACCTAACCCAACCTAACATCTCGGCGGTAATATTTGATCACATTCCTAGCTTGTTGGCCTCTACGTCTCCGCGGGACCTTTATATACATCTATAACGTGATATAACCTATCCTAACCCAACCTAACATTTCGGCGGTAATATTTGATATCATTCCTGGCGATTTGTACTCTACGTCTCCGTTTGACCTTCATAAACATCAATAACGTAATATAACGTAACCTAACCCAACCTATCATCTCGGCGGTAATATTTGAAAACATTCCTGGCGAGTTGGCTTCTCCGTCTCCGTGGGATCCTTTTATACATCAGTAACGTAATATAACGTAACCTAACCCAACCTATCATCTCGGCGGTAATATTTGACAACATTCCTGGCGAGTTGGCCTCTACGTCTCCGTGGGACCTTTATATACATCAATAACGTTATATAACCTAACCCAACCCAACCTAACATCTCGGCGGTAATATTTGACAACATACCTGGCGAGTTGGCCTCTACGTCTCCGTGGGACCTTCATATACATCAATAACGAAATATAACCTAACCTAACCCAACCTAACATCTCGGCGATAATATTTGAAAACATTCCTGACGAGTTGGCTTCTCCGTCTCTGTGATATCTTTTTATACATCAATAACGTGATATAACCTAACCTAACCCAACCTAACATTTCGGCGGTAATATTTGATATCATTCCTGGCGTTTTGTCCTCTACGTCTCCGTTTGACCTTCATAAACATCAATAACGCAATATAACGTAACCTATCCCAACCTATCATCTCGGCGGTAATATTTGACAACATTCCTGGCGAGTTGGCTTCTACGTCTCCGTGGGACCTTTATATACATCAATAACGTAATATAACCTAACCTAACCCAACCTAACATTTCGGCGGTAATATTCGACATCATTCCTGGCGAGTTGGCTTCTCCGTCTCCGTGGGATCTTTTTATACATCAATAACGTAATATATCCTAACCTAACCCAACCTAACATCTCGGCGGTAATATTTGAAAACATACCTGGCGAGTTGGCCTCTACGTCTCCGTGGGACATTTATATACATCAATAACGTAATATAACCTAACCTAACCCAACCTAACATCTTGGCGGTAATATTTGAAAACATACCTGGCGAGTTGGCCTCTACGTCTCCGTGGGACATTTATATACATCAATAACGTAATATAACCTAACCTAACCCAACCTAACATCTCGGCGGTAATATTTGATCACATTCCTAGCTTGTTGGCCTCTACGTCTCCGTGGGACCTTTATATACATCTATCACGTGATATAACCTATCCTAACCCAACCTAACATTTCGGCGGTAATATTTGATATCATTCCTGGCGATTTGTACTCTACGTCTCCGTTTGACCTTCATAAACATCAATAACGTAATATAACGTAACCTAACCCAACCTATCATCTCGGCGGTAATATTTGAAAACATTCCTGGCGAGTTGGCTTCTCCGTCTCCGTGGGATCCTTTTATACATCAGTAACGTAATATAACGTAACCTAACCCAACCTATCATCTCGGCGGTAATATTTGACAACATTCCTGGCGAGTTGGCCTCTACGTCTCCGTGGGACCTTTATATACATCAATAACGTTATATAACCTAACCCAACCCAACCTAACATCTCAGCGGTAATATTTGACAACATTCCTGGCGAGTAGGCCTCTACGTCTCCGCGGGACCTTTATATACATCTATAACGTGATATAACCTAACCTAATCCAACCTAACATCTCGGCGGTAATACTTGAAAACATTCCTATCGTGTTGGCCTCTACGTCTCCGTGGGACCTTCATATACATCAATAACGATATATAACCTAACCTAACCCAACCTAACATCTCGGCGGTAATATTTGACAACATACCTGGCGAGTTGGCCTCTACGTCTCCGTGGGACCTTCATATACATCAATAACGAAATATAACCTAACCTAACCCAACCTAACATCTCGGCGATAATATTTGAAAACATTCCTGACGAGTTGGCTTCTCCGTCTCTGTGATATCTTTTTATACATCAATAACGTGATATAACCTAACCTAACCCAACCTAACATTTCGGCGGTAATATTTGATATCATTCCTGGCGTTTTGTCCTCTACGTCTCCGTTTGACCTTCATAAACATCAATAACGCAATATAACGTAACCTAACCCAACCTATCATCTCGACGGTAATATTTGACAACATTCCTGGCGAGTTGGCTTCTACGTCTCCGTGGGACCTTTATATACATCAATAACGTAATATAACCTAACCTAACCCAACCTAACATTTCGGCGGTAATATTCGACATCATTCCTGGCGAGTTGGCTTCTCCGTCTCCGTGGGATCTTTTTATACATCAATAACGTAATATATCCTAACCTAACCCAACCTAACATCTCGGCGGTAATATTTGAAAACATACCTGGCGAGTTGGCTTCTCCGTCTCCGTGGGATCTTTTTATACATCAATAACGTAATATATCCTAACCTAACCCAGCCTAACATCTCGGCGGTAATATTTGAAAACATACCTGGCGAGTTGGCCTCTACGTCTCCGTGGGACATTTATATACATCAATAACGTAATATAACCTAACCTAACCCAACCTAACATCTCGGCGGTAATATTTGAAAACATTCCTGACGAGTTGGCCTCTACGTCTCCGTGGGACCTTTATATACATCTATCACGTGATATAACCTATCCTAACCCAACCTAACATTTCGGCGGTAATATTTGATATCATTCCTGGCGATTTGTACTCTACGTCTCCGTTTGACCTTCATAAACATCAATATCGTAATATAACGTAACCTAACCCAACCTATCATCTCGGCGGTAATATTTGAAAACATTCCTGGCGAGTTGGCTTCTCCGTCTCCGTGGGATCCTTTTATACATCAGTAACGTAATATAACGTAACCTAACCCAACCTATCATCTCGGCGGTAATATTTGACAACATTCCTGGCGAGTTGGCCTCTACGTCTCCGTGGGACCTTTATATACATCAATAACGTTATATAACCTAACCCAACCCAACCTAACATCTCAGCGGTAATATTTGACAACATTCCTGGCGAGTAGGCTTCTACGTCTCCGTGGGACCTTTATATACATCAATAACGTAATATAACCTAACCAAACTCAACCTAACATTTCGGCGGTAATATTTGACATCATTCCTGGCGAGTTGGCTTCTCCGTCTCCGTGGGATCTTTTTATACATCAATAACGTAATATAACCTAACCTAACCCAACCTAACATCTCGGCGGTAATATTTGAAAACATACCTGGCGAGTTGGCCTCTACGTCTCCGTGGGACATTTATATACATCAATAACGTAATACAACCTAACCTAACCCAACCTAACATCTCGGCCGTAATATTTGAAAACATACCTGGCGAGTTGGCCTCTACGTCTCCGTGGGACCTTTATATACATCAATAACGTAATATAACCTTACCTAACCCAACCTAACATCTCGGCGGTAATATTTTATCACATTCGTGGCTTGTTGGCCTCTACGTCTCCGCGGGACCTTTAAATACATCTATAACGTAATATAACCTAACCTAACCCAACCTAACATCTCGGCGGTAATATTTGATCACATTCCTGGCTTGTTGGCCTCTACGTCTCCGCGGGACCTTTATATACATCTATAACGTGATATAACCTAACCTAATCCAACCTAACATCTCGGCGGTAATACTTGAATACATTCCTGGCGAGTTGGCCTCTACGTCTCCGTGGGACATTCATATACATCAATAACGAAATATAACCTAACCTAACCCAACCTAACATCTCGGCGGTAATATTTGATCACATTCCTAGCTTGTTGGCCTCTACGTCTCCGCGGGACCTTTATATACATCTATAACGTGATATAACCTATCCTAACCCAACCTAACATTTCGGCGGTAATATTTGATATCATTCCTGGCGATTTGTACTCTACGTCTCCGTTTGACCTTCATAAACATCAATAACGTAATATAACGTAACCTAACCCAACCTATCATCTCGGCGGTAATATTTGAAAACATTCCTGGCGAGTTGGCTTCTCCGTCTCCGTGGGATCCTTTTATACATCAGTAACGTAATATAACGTAACCTAACCCAACCTATCATCTCGGCGGTAATATTTGACAACATTCCTGGCGGGTTGGCCTCTACGTCTCCGTGGGGCCTTTATATACATCAATAACGTTATATAACCTAACCCAAACCAACCTAACATCTCGGCGGTTATATTTGACAACATACCTGGCGAGTTGGCCTCTACGTCTCCGTGGGACCTTCATATACATCAATAACGAAATATAACCTAACCTAACCCAACCTAACATCTCGGCGATAATATTTGAAAACATTCCTGACGAGTTGGCTTCTCCGTCTCTGTGATATCTTTTTATACATCAATAACGTGATATATCCTAACCTAACCCAACCTAACATTTCGGCGGTAATATTTGATATCATTCCTGGCGTTTTGTCCTCTACGTCTCCGTTTGACCTTCATAAACATCAATAACGCAATATAACGTAACCTAACCCAACCTATCATCTCGGCGGTAATATTTGACAACATTCCTGGCGAGTTGGCTTCTACGTCTCCGTGGGATCTTTATATACATCAATAACGTAATATAACCTAACCTAACCCAACCTAACATTTCGGCGGTAATATTCGACATCATTCCTGGCGAGTTGGCTTCTCCGTCTCCGTGGGATCTTTTTATACATCAATAACGTAATATATCCTAACCTAACCCAACCTAACATCTCGGCGGTAATATTTGAAAACATACCTGGCGAGTTGGCCTCTACGTCTCCGTGGGACATTTATATACATCAATAACGTAATATAACCTAACCTAACCCAACCTAACATCTTGGCGGTAATATTTGAAAACATACCTGGCGAGTTGGCCTCTACGTCTCCGTGGGACATTTATATACATCAATAACGTAATGTAACCTAACCTAACCCAACCTAACATCTCGGCGGTAATATTTGATCACATTCCTAGCTTGTTGGCCTCTACGTCTCCGTGGGACCTTTATATACATCTATCGCGTGATATAACCTATCCTAACCCAACCTAACATTTCGGCGGTAATATTTGATATCATTCCTGGCGATTTGTACTCTACGTCTCCGTTTGACGTTCATAAACATCAATAACGTAATATAACGTAACCTAACCCAACCTATCATCTCGGCGGTAATATTTGAAAACATTCCTGGCGAGTTGGCTTCTCCGTCTCCGTGGGATCCTTTTATACATCAGTAACGTAATATAACGTAACCTAACCCAACCTATCATCTCGGCGGTAATATTTGACAACATTCCTGGCGAGTTGGCTTCTCCGTCTCCGTGGGATCCTTTTATACATCAGTAACGTAATATAACGTAACCTAACCCAACCTATCATCTCGGCGGTAATATTTGACAACATACCTGGCGAGTTGGCCTCTACGTCTCCGTGGGACCTTCATATACATCAATAACGAAATATAACCTAACCTAACCCAACCTAACATCTCGGCGATAATATTTGAAAACATTCCTGACGAGTTGGCTTCTCCGTCTCTGTGATATCTTTTTATACATCAATAACGTGATATAACCTAACCTAACCCAACCTAACATTTCGGCGGTAATATTTGATATCATTCCTGGCGTTTTGTCCTCTACGTCTCCGTTTGACCTTCATAAACATCAATAACGCAATATAACGTAACCTAACCCAACCTATCATCTCGGCGGTAATATTTGAAAACATACCTGGCGAGTTGGCTTCTCCGTCTCCGTGGGATCTTTTTATACATCAATAACGTAATATATCCTAACCTAACCCAACCTAACATCTCGGCGGTAATATTTGAAAACATACCTGGCGAGTTGGCCTCTACGTCTCCGTGGGACATTTATATACATCAATAACGTAATATAACCTAACCTAACCCAACCTAACATCTCGGCCGTAATATTTGAAAACATACCTGGCGAGTTGGCCTCTTCGTCTCCGTGGGACGTTTATATACATCAATAACGTAATATAACCTAACCTAACCCAACCTAACATCTCGTCGGTAATATTTGATCACATTCCTGGCTTGTTGGCCTCTACGTCTCCGCGGGACCTTTATATACATCTATAACGTCATATAACCTAACCTAATCCAACCTAACATCTCGGCGGTAATACTTGAATACATTCCTGGCGAGTTGGCCTCTACGTCTCCGTGGGACATTCATATACATCAATAACGAAATATAACCTAACCTAACCCAACCTAACATCTCGGCGGTAATGTTTGAAAACATTACTGGCGAGTTGGCCTCTACGTCTCCGCGGGACCTTTATATACATCTATAACGTGATATAACCTAACCTAACCCAACCTAACATTTCGGCGGTAATATTTGATATCATTCCTGGCGATTTGTACTCTACGTCTCCGTTTGACCTTCATAAACATCAGTAACGTAATATAACCTAACCTAACCCAACCTAACATCTCGGCGGTAATATTTGATCACATTCCTGGCTTGTTGGCCTCTACGTCTCCGCGGGACCTTTATATACATCTATAACGTGATATAACCTAACCTAATCCAACCTAACATCTCGGCGGTAATACTTGAATACATTCCTGGCGAGTTGGCCTCTACGTCTCCGTGGGACATTCATATACATCAATAACGAAATATAACCTAACCTAACCCAACCTAACATCTCGGCGGTAATATTTGATCACATTCCTAGCTTGTTGGCCTCTACGTCTCCGCGGGACCTTTATATACATCTATAACGTGATATAACCTATCCTAACCCAACCTAACATTTCGGCGGTAATATTTGATATCATTCCTGGCGATTTGTACTCTACGTCTCCGTTTGACCTTCATAAACATCAATAACGTAATATAACGTAACCTAACCCAACCTATCATCTCGGCGGTAATATTTGAAAACATTCCTGGCGAGTTGGCTTCTCCGTCTCCGTGGGATCCTTTTATACATCAGTAACGTAATATAACGTAACCTAACCCAACCTATCATCTCGGCGGTAATATTTGACAACATTCCTGGCGGGTTGGCCTCTACGTCTCCGTGGGACCTTTATATACATCAATAACGTTATATAACCTAACCCAACCCAACCTAACATCTCGGCGGTAATATTTGACAACATACCTGGCGAGTTGGCCTCTACGTCTCCGTGGGACCTTCATATACATCAATAACGAAATATAACCTAACCTAACCCAACCTAACATCTCGGCGATAATATTTGAAAACATTCCTGACGAGTTGGCTTCTCCGTCTCTGTGATATCTTTTTATACATCAATAACGTGATATAACCTAACCTAACCCAACCTAACATTTCGGCGGTAATATTTGATATCATTCCTGGCGTTTTGTCCTCTACGTCTCCGTTTGACCTTCATAAACATCAATAACGCAATATAACGTAACCTAACCCAACCTATCATCTCGGCGGTAATATTTGACAACATTCCTGGCGAGTTGGCTTCTACGTCTCCGTGGGACCTTTATATACATCAATAACGTAATATAACCTAACCTAACCCAACCTAACATTTCGGCGGTAATATTCGACATCATTCCTGGCGAGTTGGCTTCTCCGTCTCCGTGGGATCTTTTTATACATCAATAACGTAATATATCCTAACCTAACCCAACCTAACATCTCGGCGGTAATATTTGAAAACATACCTGGCGAGTTGGCCTCTACGTCTCCGTGGGACATTTATATACATCAATAACGTAATATAACCTAACCTAACCCAACCTAACATTTCGGCGGTAATATTCGACATCATTCCTGGCGAGTTGGCTTCTCCGTCTCCGTGGGATCTTTTTATACATCAATAACGTAATATATCCTAACCTAACCCAACCTAACATCTCGGCGGTAATATTTGAAAACATACCTGGCGAGTTGGCCTCTACGTCTCCGTGGGACATTTATATACATCAATAGCGTAATATAACCTAACCTAACCCAACCTAACATCTTGGCGGTAATATTTGAAAACATACCTGGCGAGTTGGCCTCTACGTCTCCGTGGGACATTTATATACATCAATAACGTAATATAACCTAACCTAACCCAACCTAACATCTCGGCGGTAATATTTGATCACATTCCTAGCTTGTTGGCCTCTACGTCTCCGTGGGACCTTTATATACATCTATCACGTGATATAACCTATCCTAACCCAACCTAACATTTCGGCGGTAATATTTGATATCATTCCTGGCGATTTGTACTCTACGTCTCCGTTTGACCTTCATAAACATCAATAACGTAATATAACGTAACCTAACCCAACCTATCATCTCGGCGGTAATATTTGAAAACATTCCTGGCGAGTTGGCTTCTCCGTCTCCGTGGGATCCTTTTATACATCAGTAACGTAATATAACGTAACCTAACCCAACCTATCATCTCGGCGGTAATATTTGACAACATTCCTGGCGAGTTGGCCTCTACGTCTCCGTGGGACCTTTATATACATCAATAACGTTATATAACCTAACCCAACCCAACCTAACATCTCGGCGGTAATATTTGACAACATACCTGGCGAGTTGGCCTCTACGTCTCCGTGGGACATTTATATACATCAATAACGTAATATAACCTAACCTAACCCAACCTAACATTTCGGCGGTAATATTCGACATCATTCCTGGCGAGTTGGCTTCTCCGTCTCCGTGGGATCTTTTTATACATCAATAACGTAATATATCCTAACCTAACCCAACCTAACATCTCGGCGGTAATATTTGAAAACATACCTGGCGAGTTGGCCTCTACGTCTCCGTGGGACATTTATATACATCAATAACGTAATATAACCTAACCTAACCCAACCTAACATCTCGGCGGTAATATTTGATCACATTGCTAGCTTGTTGGCCTCTACGTCTCCGCGGGACCTTTATATACATCTATAACGTGATATAACCTATCCTAACCCAACCTAACATTTCGGCGGTAATATTTGATATCATTCCTGGCGATTTGTACTCTACGTCTCCGTTTGACCTTCATAACCATCAATAACGTAATATAACGTAACCTAACCCAACCTATCATCTCGGCGGTAATATTTGAAAACATTCCTGGCGAGTTGGCTTCTCCGTCTCCGTGGGATCCTTTTATACATCAGTAACGTAATATAACGTAACCTAACCCAACCTATCATCTCGGCGGTAATATTTGACAACATTCCTGGCGAGTTGGCCTCTACGTCTCCGTGGGACCTTTATATACATCAATAACGTTATATAACCTAACCCAACCCAACCTAACATCTCGGCGGTAATATTTGACAACATACCTGGCGAGTTGGCCTCTACGTCTCCGTGGGACCTTCATATCCATCAATAACGAAATATAACCTAACCTAACCCAACCTAACATCTCGGCGATAATATTTGAAAACATTCCTGGCGAGTTGGCTTCTCCGTCTCTGTGATATGTTTTTATACATCAATAACGTAATATAACCTAACATAACCCAACCTAACATCTCGGCGGTAATATTTCACAACATACCTGGCGAGTTGGCCTCTACGTCTCCGTGGGACCTTCATATACATCAATAACGAAATATAACCTAACCTAACCCAACCTAACATCTCGGCGGTAATATTTGACAACATACCTGGCGAGTTGGCCTCTACGTCTCCGTGAGACCTTCATATACATCAATAACGAAATATAACCTAAACTAACCCAACCTAACATCTCGGCCGTAATATTTGAAAACATACCTGGCGAGTTGGCCTCTACGTCTCCGTGGGACCTTCATATCCATCAATAACGAAATATAACCTAACCTAACCCAACCTAACATCTCGGCGATAATATTTGAAAACATTCCTGGCGAGTTGGCTTCTCCGTCTCTGTGATATGTTTTTATACATCAATAACGTAATATAACCTAACATAACCCAACCTAACATCTCGGCGGTAATATTTCACAACATACCTGGCGAGTTGGCCTCTACGTCTCCGTGGGACCTTCATATACATCAATAACGAAATATAACCTAACCTAACCCAACCTAACATCTCGGCGGTAATATTTGACAACATACCTGGCGAGTTGGCCTCTACGTCTCCGTGAGACCTTCATATACATCAATAACGAAATATAACCTAAACTAACCCAACCTAACATCTCGGCCGTAATATTTGAAAACATACCTGGCGAGTTGGCCTCTACGTCTCCGTGGGACCTTTATATACATCAATAACGTAATATAACCTTACCTAACCCAACCTAACATCTCGGCGGTAATATTTTATCACATTCCTGGCTTGTTGGCCTCTACGTCTCCGCGGGACCTTTAAATACATCTATAACGTAATATAACCTAACCTAACCCAACCTAACATCTTGGCGGTAATATTTGATCACATTCCTGGCTTGTTGGCCTCTACGTCTCCGCGGGACCTTTATATACATCTATAACGTGATATAACCTAACCTAATCCAACCTAACATCTCGGCGGTAATACTTGAAAACATTCCTGGCGAGTTGGCCTCTACGTCTCCGTGGGACCTTCATATACATCAATAACGATATATAACCTAACCTAACCCAACCTAACATCTCGGCGGTAATATTTGAAAACATTCATGGCGATTTGGCATCTACGTCCCGTGGGACCGTCATATACATCAATAACGTAATATAGCCTACCCTAATCCAACCTAACATTTCGGCGGTAATATTTGACATCATTCCTGGCGAGTTGGCCTCTACGTCTCCGTGGGACCTTTATATACATCAATAACGTAATATAACCTAACCTAACCCAACCTATCATCTCGGCGGTAATATTTGACAACATTCCTGGCGAGTTGGTCTCTACGTCTCCGTGGGACCTTCATATACATCAATAACGAAATATAACCTAACCTAACCCAACCTAACATCTCGGCGATAATATTTGAAAACATTCCTGACGAGTTGGCTTCTACGTCTCTGTGGGACCTTTATATACATCAATAACATAATGTAACCTAACCTAACCCAACCTAACATCTCGGCGGTAATATTTGAAAACATTCCTGGCGAGTTGGCCTCTACGTCTCCGTGGGACCTTTATATACATCAATAACGTTATATAACCTAACCCAACCCAACCTAACATCTCGGCGGTAATATTTGACAACATACCTGGCGAGTTGGCCTCTACGTCTCCGTGGGACCTTCATATACATCAATAACGAAATATAACCTAACCTAACCCAACCTAACATCTCGGCGATAATATTTGAAAACATTCCTGGCGAGTTGGCTTCTCCGTCTCTGTGATATGTTTTTATACATCAATAACGTAATATAACCTAACATAACCCAACCTAACATCTCGGCGGTAATATTTCACAACATACCTGGCGAGTTGGCCTCTACGTCTCCGTGGGACCTTCATATACATCAATAACGAAATATAACCTAGCCTAACCCAACCTAACATCTCGGCGGTAATATTTGACAACAAACCTGGCGAGTTGGCCTCTACGTCTCCGTGAGACCTTCATATACATCAATAACGAAATATAACCTAAACTAACCCAACCTAACATCTCGGCGGTAATATTTGACATCATTCCTGGCGAGTTGGCTTCTCCGTCTCCGTGGGACCTTCATATACATCAATAACGAAATATAACCTAACCTAACCCAACCTAACATCTCGGCGGTAATATTTGACAACATACCTGGCGAGTTGGCCTCTACGTCTCCGTGGGACCTTCATATACATCAATAACGAAATATAACCTAACCTAACCCAACCTAACATCTCGGCGATAATATTTGAAAACATACCTGGCGAGTTGGCCTCTACGTCTCCGTGGGACATTTATATACATCAATAACGTAATATAACCTAACCTAACCCAACCTAGCATCTCGGCGGTAATATTTGACAACATTCCTGGCGAGTTGGCCTCTACGTCTCCGTGGGACCTTTATATACATCAATAACGAAATATAACCTAAACTAACCCAACCTAACATCTCGGCCGTAATATTTGAAAACATACCTGGCGAGTTGGCCTCTACGTCTCCGTGGGACCTTTATATACATCAATAACGTAATATAACCTTACCTAACCCAACCTAACATCTCGGCGGTAATATTTTATCACATTCCTGGCTTGTTGGCCTCTACGTCTCCGCGGGACCTTTAAATACATCTATAACGTAATATAACCTAACCTAACCCAACCTAACATCTCGGCGGTAATATTTGATCACATTCCTGGCTTGTTGGCCTCTACGTCTCCGCGGGACCTTTATATACATCTATAACGTGATATAACCTAACCTAATCCAACCTAACATCTCGGCGGTAATACTTGAAAACATTCCTGGCGAGTTGGCCTCTACGTCTCCGTGGGACCTTCATATACATCAATAACGATATATAACCTAACCTAACCCAACCTAACATCTCGGCGGTAATATTTGACAACATTCCTGGCGAGTTGTCCTCTACGCCTCCGTTTGACCTTCATAAACATCAATAACGTAATATAACGTAACCTAACCCAACCTATCATCTCGGCGGTAATATTTGACAACATTCCTGGCGAGTTGGCCTCTACGTCTCCGTGGGACCTTTATATACATCAATAACGTTATATAACCTAACCCAAACCAACCTAACATCTCGGCGGTAATATTTGACCACATACCTGGCGAGTTGGCCTCTACGTCTCCGTGGGACCTTCATATACATCAATAACGAAATATAACCTAACCTAACCCAACCTAACATCTCGGCGATAATATTTGAAAACATTCCTGACGAGTTGGCTTCTACGTCTCTGTGGGACCTTTATATACATCAATAACATAATGTAACCTAACCTAACCCAACCTAACATCTCGGCGGTAATATTTGATCACATTCCTAGCTTGTTGGCCTCTACGTCTCCGCGGGACCTTTATATACATCTATAACGTGATATAACCTATCCTAACCCAACCTAACATTTCGGCGGTAATATTTGATATCATTCCTGGCGATTTGTACTCTACGTCTCCGTTTGACCTTCATAAACATCAATAACGTAATATAACGTAACCTAACCCAACCTATCATCTCGGCGGTAATATTTGAAAACATTCCTGGCGAGTTGGCTTCTCCGTCTCCGTGGGATCCTTTTATACATCAGTAACGTAATATAACGTAACCTAACCCAACCTATCATCTCGGCGGTAATATTTGACAACATTCCTGGCGAGTTGGCCTCTACGTCTCCGTGGGACCTTTATATACATCAATAACGTTATATAACCTAACCCAACCCAACCTAACATCTGGGCGGTAATATTTGACAACATACCTGGCGAGTTGGCCTCTACGTCTCCGTGGGACCTTCATATACATCAATAACGAAATATAACCTAACCTAACCCAACCTAACATCTCGGCGATAATATTTGAAAACATTCCTGACGAGTTGGCTTCTCCGTCTCTGTGATATCTTTTTATACATCAATAACGTGATATAACCTAACCTAACCCAACCTAACATTTCGGCGGTAATATTTGATATCATTCCTGGCGTTTTGTCCTCTCCGTCTCCGTTTGACCTTCATAAACATCAATAACGCAATATAACGTAACCTAACCCAACCTATCATCTCGGCGGTAATATTTGACAACATTCCTGGCGAGTTGGCTTCTACGTCTCCGTGGGACCTTTATATACATCAATAACGTAATATAACCTAACCTAACCCAACCTAACATTTCGGCGGTAATATTTGACATCATTCCTGGCGAGTTGGCTTCTCCGTCTCCGTGGCTTCTTTTTATACATCAATAACGTAATATATCCTAACCTAACCCAACCTAACATCTCGGCGGTAATATTTGAAAACATTCCTGGCGAGTTGGCCTCTACGTCTCCGTGGGACCTTTATATACATCAATAACGTTATATAACCTAACCCAACCCAACCTAACATCTCGGCGGTAATATTTGACAACATACCTGGCGAGTTGGCCTCTACGTCTCCGTGGGACCTTCATATACATCAATAACGAAATATAACCTAACCTAATCCAACCTAACATCTCGGCGGTAATACTTGAATACATTCCTGGCGAGTTGGCCTCTACGTCTCCGTGGGACATTCATATACATCAATAACGAAATATAACCTAACCTAACCCAACCTAACATCTCGGCGGTAATATTTGAAAACATTACTGGCGAGTTGGCCTCTACGTCTCCGCGGGACCTTTATATACATCTATAACGTGATATAACCTAACCTAACCCAACCTAACATTTCGGCGGTAATATTTGACATCATTCCTGGCGATTTGGCTTCTCCATCTCCGTGGGATCTTTTTATACATCAATAACGTAATATAACCTAACCTAACCCAACCTAACATCTTGGCGGTAATATTTGAAAACATACCTGGCGAGTTGGCCTCTACGTCTCCGTGGGACATTTATATACATCAATAACATAATATAACCTAACCTAACCCAACCTAACATCTCGGCGGTAATATTTGATCACATTGCTAGCTTGTTGGCCTCTACGTCTCCGCGGGACCTTTATATACATCTATAACGTGATATAACCTATCCTAACCCAACCTAACAGTTCGGCGGTAATATTTGATATCATTCCTGGCGATTTGTACTCTACGTCTCCGTTTGACCTTCATAAACATCAATAACGTAATATAACGTAACCTAACCCAACCTATTATCTCGGCGGTAATATTTGAAAACATTCCTGGCGAGTTGGCCTCTACGTCTCCGTGGGACCTTTATATACATCAATAACGTTATATAACCTAACCCAACCCAACCTAACATCTCGGCGGTAATATTTGACAACATACCTGGCGAGTTGGCCTCTACGTCTCCGTGGGACCTTCATATACATCAATAACGAAATATAACCTAACCTAACCCAACCTAACATCTCGGCGATAATATTTTAAAACATTCCTGGCGAGTTGGCTTCTCCGTCTCTGTGATATGTTTTTATACATCAATAACGTAATATAACCTAACATAACCCAACCTAACATCTCGGCGGTAATATTTCACAACATACCTGGCGAGTTGGCCTCTACGTCTCCGTGGGACCTTCATATACATCAATAACGAAATATAACCTAGCCTAACCCAACCTAACATCTCGGCGGTAATATTTGACAACATACCTGGCGAGTTGGCCTCTACGTCTCCGTGGGACCTTCATATACATCAATAACGAAATATAACCTAAACTAACCCAACCTAACATCTCGGCGGTAATATTTGACATCATTCCTGGCGAGTTGGCTTCTCCGTCGCCGTGGGATCTTTTTATACATCAATAACGTAATATAACCTAACCTAACCCAACCTAACATCTTGGCGGTAATATTTGAAAACATACCTGGCGAGTTGGCCTCTACGTCTCCGTGGGACATTTATATACATCAATAACGTAATATAACCTAACCTAACCCAACCTAACATCTCGGCGGTAATATTTGATCACATTCCTAGCTTGTTGGCCTCTACGTCTCCGCGGGACCTTTATATACATCTATAACGTGATATAACCTAACCTAACCCAACCTAACATCTCGGCGGAAATATTTGACAACATACCTGGCGAGTTGGCCTCTACGTCTCCGTGGGACCTTCATATACATCAATAACGAAATATAACCTAACCTAACAGAACCTAACATTTCGGCGGTAATATTTGACATCATTCCTGGCGAGTTGGCTTCTCCGTCTCCGTGGGATCTTTTTATACATCAATAACGTACTATAACCTAACATAACCCAACCTAACATCTCGGCGGTAATATTTGACAACATACCTGGCGAGTTGGCCTCTACGTCTCCGTGGGACCTTCATATACATCAATAACGAAATATAACCTAACCTAACCCAACCTAACATCTCGGCGGTAATATTTGACAACATACCTGGCGAGTTGGCCTCTACGTCTCCGTGGGACCTTCATATACATCAATAACGAAATATAACCTAACCTAACCCAACCTAACATCTCGGCGATAATATTTGAAAACATACCTGGCGAGTTGGCCTCTACGTCTCCGTGGGACATTTATATACATCAATAACGTAATATAACCTAACCTAACCCAACCTAGCATCTCGGCGGTAATATATGACAACATTCCTGGCGAGTTGGCCTCTACGTCTCCGTGGGACCTTTATATACATCAATAACGTAATATAACCTAACCTAACCCAACCTAACATCTCGGCGGTAATATTTGACAACATTCCTGGCGAGTTGGTTTCTCCGTCTCCGTGGGACCTTTATATACATCAATAACGTTATATAACCTAACCTAACCCAACCTAACATCTCGGCGGTAATATTTAACAACATATCTGGCGAATTGGCCTCTACGTCTCCGTTGGACCTTCATATACATCAATAACGAAATATAACCTAACCTAACCCAACCTAACATATCGGTGATAATATTTGAAAACATTCCTGGCGAGTTGGCTTCTCCGTCTCTGTGATATCTTTTTATACATCAATAACGCAATATAACCTAACCTAACCCAACCTAACATCTCGGCGGTAATATTTGAAAACATACCTGGCGAGTTGGCCTCTACGTCTCCGTGGGACATTTATATACATCAATAACGTAATATAACCTAACCTAACCCAACCTAACATCTCGGCGGTAATATTTGATCACATTCCTAGCTTGTTGGCCTCTACGTCTCCGCGGGACCTTTATATACATCTATAACGTGATATAACCTAACCTAACCCAACCTAACATCTCGGCGATAATATTTGAAAACATACCTGGCGAGTTGGCCTCTACGTCTCCGTGGGACATTTATATACATCAATAACGTAATATAACCTAACCTAACCCAACCTAGCATCTCGGCGGTAATATATGACAACATTCCTGGCGAGTTGGCCTCTACGTCTCCGTGGGACCTTTATATACATCAATAACGTAATATAACCTAACCTAACTCAACCTAACATCTCGGCGGTAATATTTGATAACATACCTGGCGAGTTGGCCTCTACGTCTCCGTGGGACCTTCATATACATCAATAACAAAATATAACCTAACCTAACCCAACCTAACATCTCGGCGATAATATTTGAAAACATACCTGGCGAGTTGGCCTCTACGTCTCCGTGGGACATTTATATACATCAATAACGTAATATAACCTAACCTAACCCAACCTAGCATCTCGGCGGTAATATATGACAACATTCCTGGCGAGTTGGCCTCTACGTCTCCGTGGGACCTTTATATACATCAATAACGTAATATAACCTAACCTAACCCAACCTAACATCTCGGCGGTAATATTTGACAACATTCCTGGCGAGTTGGTTTCTCCGTCTCCGTGGGACCTTTATATACATCAATAACGTTATATAACCTGACCTAACCCAACCTAACATCTCGGCGGTAATATTTAACAACATATCTGGCGAGTTGGCCTCTACGTCTCCGTTGGACCTTCATATACATCAATAACGAAATATAACCTAACCTAACCCAACCTAACATCTCGGTGATAATATTTGAAAACATTCCTGGCGAGTTGGCTTCTCCGTCTCTGTGATATCTTTTTATACATCAATAACGCAATATAACCTAACCTAACCCAACCTAACATCTCGGCGGTAATATTTCACAACATACCTGGCGAGTTGGCCTCTACGTCTCCGTGGGACCTTCATATACATCAATAACGAAATATAACCTAGCCTAACCCAACCTAACATCTCGGCGGTAATATTTGACAACATACCTGGCGAGTTGGCCTCTACGTCTCCGTGGGACCTTCATATACATCAATAACGAAATATAACCTAACCTAACCCAACCTAACATCTCGGCGGTAATATTTGATCACATTCCTAGCTTGTTGGCCTCTACGTCTCCGCGGGACCTTTATATACATCTATAACGTGATATAACGTAACCTAACCCAACCTAACATCTCGGCGGAAATATTTGACAACATACCTGGCGAGTTGGCCTCTACGTCTCCGTGGGACCTTCATATACATCAATAACGAAATATAACCTAACCTAACAGAACCTAACATTTCGGCGGTAATATTTGACATCATTCCTGGCGAGTTGGCTTCTCCGTCTCCGTGGGATCTTTTTATACATCAATAACGTACTATAACCTAACATAACCCAACCTAACATCTCGGCGGTAATATTTGACAACATACATGGCGAGTTGGCCTCTACGTCTCCGTGGGACCTTCATATACATCAATAACGAAATATAACCTAACCTAACCCAACCTAACATCTCGGCGGTAATATTTGACAACATACCTGGCGAGTTGGCCTCTACGACTCCGTGGGACCTTCATATACATCAATAACGAAATATAACCTAACCTAACCCAACCTAACATCTCGGCGATAATATTTGAAAACATACCTGGCGAGTTGGCCTCTACGTCTCCGTGGGACATTTATATACATCAATAACGTAATATAACCTAACCTAACCCAACCTAGCATCTCGGCGGTAATATATGACAACATTCCTGGCGAGTTGGCCTCTACGTCTCCGTGGGACCTTTATATACATCAATAACGTAATATAACCTAACCTAACCCAACCTAACATCTCGGCGGTAATATTTGACAACATTCCTGGCGAGTTGGTTTCTCCGTCTCCGTGGGACCTTTACATACATCAATAACGTTATATAACCTAACCTAACCCAACCTAACATCTCGGCGGTAATATTTAACAACATATCTGGCGAGTTGGCCTCTACGTCTCCGTGGGACCTTTATATACATCAATAACCTTATATAACCTAACCCAACCCAACCTAACATCTCGGCGGTAATATTTGACAACATACCTGGCGAGTTGGCCTCTACGTCTCCGTGGGACCTTCATATACATCAATAACGAAATATAACCTAACCTAACCCAACCTAACATCTCGGCGATAATATTTGAAAACATTCCTGGCGAGTTGGCTTCTCCGTCTCTGTGATATGTTTTTATACATCAATAACGTAATATAACCTAACATAACCCAACCTAACATCTCGGCGGTAATATTTCACAACATACCTGGCGAGTTGGCCTCTACGTCTCCGTGGGACCTTCATATACATCAATAACGAAATATAACCTAGCCTAACCCAACCTAACATCTCGGCGGTAATATTTGACAACATACCTGGCGAGTTGGCCTCTACGTCTCCGTGGGACCTTCATATACATCAATAACGAAATATAACCTAACCTAACCCAACCTAACATCTCGGCGGTAATATTTGATCACATTCCTAGCTTGTTGGCCTCTACGTCTCCGCGGGACCTTTATATACATCTATAACGTGATATAACGTAACCTAACCCAACCTAACATCTCGGCGGAAATATTTGACAACATACCTGGCGAGTTGGCCTCTACGTCTCCGTGGGACCTTCATATACATCAATAACGAAATATAACCTAACCTAACAGAACCTAACATTTCGGCGGTAATATTTGACATCATTCCTGGCGAGTTGGCTTCTCCGTCTCCGTGGGATCTTTTTATACATCAATAACGTACTATAACCTAACATAACCCAACCTAACATCTCGGCGGTAATATTTGACAACATACATGGCGAGTTGGCCTCTACGTCTCCGTGGGACCTTCATATACATCAATAACGAAATATAACCTAACCTAACCCAACCTAACATCTCGGCGGTAATATTTGACAACATACCTGGCGAGTTGGCCTCTACGTCTCCGTGGGACCTTCATATACATCAATAACGAAATATAACCTAACCTAACCCAACCTAACATCTCGGCGATAATATATGAAAACATACCTGGCGAGTTGGCCTCTACGTCTCCGTGGGACATTTATATACATCAATAACGTAATATAACCTAACCTAACCCAACCTAGCATCTCGGCGGTAATATATGACAACATTCCTGGCGAGTTGGCCTCTACGTCTCCGTGGGACCTTTATATACATCAATAACGTAATATAACCTAACCTAACCCAACCTAACATCTCGGCGGTAATATTTGACAACATTCCTGGCGAGTTGGTTTCTCCGTCTCCGTGGGACCTTTATATACATCAATAACGTTATATAACCTAACCTAACCCAACCTAACATCTCGG
Organism: Xylocopa violacea; assembly: GCA_963969225.1. Taxonomy (NCBI): domain Eukaryota; kingdom Metazoa; phylum Arthropoda; class Insecta; order Hymenoptera; family Apidae; genus Xylocopa; species Xylocopa violacea. The sequence continues at coordinate 844,483 of CAXAJV010000051.1, forward strand.
CGGTAATATTTAACAACATATCTGGCGAGTTGGCCTCTACGTCTCCGTTGGACCTTCATATACATCAATAACGAAATATAACCTAAACTAACCCATCCTAACATCTCGGCGGTAATGTTTGACATCATTCCTGGCGAGTTGGCTTCTCCGTCTCCGTGGGATCTTTTTATACATCAATAACGTAATATAACCTAACCTAACCCAACCTAACATCTTGGCGGTAATATTTGAAAACATACCTGGCGAGTTGGCCTCTACGTCTCCGTGGGACATTTATATACATCAATAACGTAATATAACCTAACCTATACCCAACCTAACATCTCGGCGGTAATATTTGATCACATTCCTAGCTTGTTGGCCTCTACGTCTCCGCGGGACCTTTATATACATCTATAACGTGATATAACCTAACCTAACCCAACCTAACATCTCGGCGGTAATATTTGACAACATACCTGGCGAGTTGGCCTCTACGTCTCCGTGGGACATTTATATACATCAATAACGTAATATAACCTAACCTAACCCAACCTAACATCTCGGCGGTAATATTTGATCACATTGCTAGCTTGTTGGCCTCTACGTCTCCGCGGGACCTTTATATACATCTATAACGTGATATAACCTATCCTAACCCAACCTAACATTTCGGCGGTAATATTTGATATCATTCCTGGCGATTTGTACTCTACGTCTCCGTTTGACCTTCATAAACATCAATAACGTAATATAACGTAACCTAACCCAACCTATCATCTCGGCGGTAATATTTGAAAACATTCCTGGCGAGTTGGCTTCTCCGTCTCCGTGGGATCCTTTTATACATCAGTAACGTAATATAACGTAACCTAACCCAACCTATCATCTCGGCGGTAATATTTGACAACATTCCTGGCGAGTTGGCCTCTACGTCTCCGTGGGACCTTTATATACATCAATAACGTTATATAACCTAACCCAACCCAACCTAACATCTCGGCGGTAATATTTGACAACATACCTGGCGAGTTGGCCTCTACGTCTCCGTGGGACCTTCATATACATCAATAACGAAATATAACCTAACCTAACCCAACCTAACATCTCGGCGATAATATTTGAAAACATTCCTGGCGAGTTGGCTTCTCCGTCTCTGTGATATGTTTTTATACATCAATAACGTAATATAACCTAACATAACCCAACCTAACATCTCGGCGGTAATATTTCACAACATACCCGGCGAGTTGGCCTCTACGTCTCCGTGGGACCTTCATATACATCAATAACGAAATATAACCTAGCCTAACCCAACCTAACATCTCGGCGGTAATATTTGACAACATACCTGGCGAGTTGGCCTCTACGTCTCCGTGAGACCTTCATATACATCAATAACGAAATATAACCTAAACTAACCCAACCTTACATCTCGGCGGTAATATTTGACATCATTCCTGGCGAGTTGGCTTCTCCGTCTCCGTGGGACCTTCATATACATCAATAACGAAATATAACCTAACCTAACCCAACCTAACATCTCGGCGGTAATATTTGACAACATACCTGGCGAGTTGGCCTCTACGTCTCCGTGGGACCTTCATATACATCAATAACGAAATATAACCTAACCTAACCCAACCTAACATCTCGGCGATAATATTTGAAAACATACCTGGCGAGTTGGCCTCTACGTCTCCGTGGGACATTTATATACATCAATAACGTAATATAACCTAACCTAACCCAACCTAGCATCTCGGCGGTAATATTTGACAACATTCCTGGCGAGTTGGCCTCTACGTCTCCGTGGGACCTTTATATACATCAATAACGTAATATAACCTAACCTAACCCAACCTAACATCTCGGCGGTAATATTTGACAACATTCCTGGCGAGTTGGTTTCTCCGTCTCCGTGGGACCTTTATATACATCAATAACGTTATATAACCTAACCTAACCCAACCTAACATCTCGGCGGTAATATTTAACAACATATCTGGCGAGTTGGCCTCTACGTCTCCGTTGGACCTTCATATACATCAATAACGAAATATAACCTAACCTAACCCAACCTAACATCTCGGTGATAATCTTTGAAAACATTCCTGGCGAGTTGGCTTCTCCGTCTCTGTGATATAACTTTTTATACATCAATAACGCAATATAACCTAACCTAACCCAACCTAACTTCTCGGCGGTAATATTTGAAAACATACCTGGCGAGTTGGCCTCTACGTCTCCGTGGGACATTTATATACATCAATAACGTAATATAACCTAACCTAACCCAACCTAACATCTCGGCGGTAATATTTGATCACATTCCTAGCTTGTTGGCCTCTACGTCTCCACGGGACCTTTATATACATCTATAACGTGATATAACCTAACCTAACCCAACCTAACATGTCGGCGGTAATATTTGATCACATTCCTGGCGATTTGTACTCTACGTCTCCGTTTGACCTTCATATACATCAATAACGAAATATAACCTAACCTAACCCAACCTAACATCTCGGCGATAATATTTGAAAACATTCCTGGCGAGTTGGCTTCTCCGTCTCTGTGATATGTTTTTATACATCAATAACGTAATATAACCTAACATAACCCAACCTAACATCTCGGCGGTAATATTTCACAACATACCTGGCGAGTTGGCCTCTACGTCTCCGTGGGACCTTCATATACATCAATAACGAAATATAACCTAGCCTAACCCAACCTAACATCTCGGCGGTAATATTTGACAACATACCTGGCGAGTTGGCCTCTACGTCTCCGTGGGACCTTCATATACATCAATAACGAAATATAACCTAAACTAACCCAACCTAACATCTCGGCGGTAATATTTGACATCATTCCTGGCGAGTTGGCTTCTCCGTCTCCGTGGGATCTTTTTATACATCAATAACGTAATATAACCTAACCTAACCCAACCTAACATCTCGGCGGTAATATTTGACAACATTCCTGGCGAGTTGGTTTCTCCGTCTCCGTGGGACCTTTATATACATCAATAACGTTATATAACCTAACCTAACCCAACCTAACATCTCGGCGGTAATATTTAACAACATATCTGGCGAGTTGGCCTCTACGTCTCCGTGCGACCTTCATATACATCAATAACGTAATATAACCTAACCTAACCCAACCTAACATCACGGCGGTAATATTTGACAACATTCCTGGCTAGTTGGCTTCTCCGTCTCCGTGGGATCTTTTTATACATCAATAACGTTATATAACCTATCCTAACCCAACCTAACAACTCGGCGGTAATATTTGACAACATACCTGGCGAGTTGGTCTCTACGTTTCCGTGGGACCTTCATATACATCAATAACGAAATATAACCTAACCTAACCCAACCTAACATCTCGGCGGTAATATTTGACAACATTCCTGGCGAGCTGGCCTCTACGTCGCCGTGGGACCTTTGTATACATCAATAACGTAATATAACCTAACCTAACCCAACCTATCATCTCGGCGGTAATATTTGAAAACATTCCTGGCGAGTTGGCTTCTCCGTCTCCGTGGGATCTTTTTATACATCTATAACGTAATATAACCTAACGTAACCCAACCTAACATCTTGGCGGTACTATTTGAAAACATACCTGGCGAGTTGGCCTCCACGTCTCCGTGGGACCTTTGTATACATCAATAACGTAATATAACCTAACCTAACCCAACCTATCATCTAGGCGGTAATATTTGACAACACTCCTGGCGAGTTGGCCTCTACGTCTCCGTGGGACCTTCATATACATCAATAACGAAATATAACCTAACCTAACCCAACCTAACATCTCGGCGATAATATTTGAAAACATTCCTGGCGAGTTGGCTTCTCCGTCTCTGTGATATCTTTTTATACATCAATAACGTAATATAACCTAACCTAACCCAACCTAACATCTCGGCGGTAATATTTGAAAACATACCTGGCGAGTTGGCCTCTACGTCTCCGTGGGACATTTATATACATCAATAACGTAATATAACCTAACCTAACCCAACCTAACAACTCGGCGGTAATATTTGACAACATACCTGGCGAGTTGGACTCTACGTTTCCGTGGGACCTTCATATACATCAATAACGAAATATAACCTAACCTAACCCAACCTAACATCTCGGCGGTAATATTTGAAAACATTCCTGGCGAGTTGGCTTCTCCGTCTCCGTGGGATCTTTTTATACATCTATAACGTAATATAACCTAACGTAACCCAACCTAACATCTTGGCGGTAATATTTGAAAACATTCCTGGCGAGTTGGCATCTGTGTCTCCGTGGTACATTTATATACATCAATAACGTAATATAACGTAACCTAACCCACCTATCATCTCGGCTGTAATATTTGATCACATTCCTAGCTTGTTGGCCTCTACGTCTCCGCGGGACCTTTATATACATCTATAACGTGATATAACCTAACCTAACCCAACCTAACATTTCGGCGGTAATATTTGACATCATTCATGGCGAGTTGGCCTCTACGTCTCCGTTTGACCTTCATAAACGTCAATAACGTAATATAACGTAACCTAACCCAACCTATCACCTCGGCGGTAATATTTGACAACATTCCTGGCGAGTTGGCCTCTACGTCGCCGTGGGACCTTTGTATACATCAATAACGTAATATAACCTAACCTAACCCAACCTATCATCTCGGCGGTAATATTTGACAACATTCCTGGCGAGTTGGTCTCTACGTCTCCGTGGGACCTTCATATACATCAATAACGTAATATAACCTAACCTAACCCAACCTAACGTCACGGCGGTAATATTTGACAACATTCCTGGCTAGTTAGCTTCTCCGTCTCCGTGGGATCTTTTTATACATCAATAACGTTATATAACCTATCCTAACCCAACCTAACAACTCGGCGGTAATATTTGACAACATACCTGGCGAGTTGGACTCTACGTTTCCCTGGGACCTTCATATACATCAATAACGAAATATAACCTAACCTAACCCAACCTAACATCTCGGCGGTAATATTTGACAACATTCCTGGCGAGTTGGCATCTCCGGCTCCGTGGGATCTTTTTATACATCAATAACGTAATATAACCTAACCTAACCCAACCTAACATCTTGGCGGTAATATTTGAAAACATACCTGGCGAGTTGGCCTCTACGTCTCCGTGGGACATTTATATACATCAATAACGTAATATAACCTAACCTAACCCAACCTAACATCTCGGCGGTAATATTTGATCACATTCCTAGCTTGTTGGCCTCTACGTCTCCGCGGGACCTTTATATACATCTATAACGTGATATAACCTAACCTAACCCAACCTAACATCTCGGCGGTAATATTTGATCACATTCCTAGCTTGTTGGCCTCTACATCTCTGCGTGACCTTTATATACATCTATAACGTGATATAACCTAACCTAACCCAACCTAACATTTCGGCGGTAATATTTGACATCATTCATGGCGAGTTGGCCTCTACGTCTCCGTGCGACCTTCATATACATCAATAACGTAATATAACCTAACCTAACCCAACCTAACATCACGGCGGTAATATTTGACAACATTCCTGGCTAGTTGGCTTCTCCGTCTCCGTGGGATCTTTTTATACATCAATAACGTTATATAACCTATCCTAACCCAACCTAACAACTCGGCGGTAATATTTGACAACATACCTGGCGAGTTGGTCTCTACGTTTCCGTGGGACCTTCATATACATCAATAACGAAATATAACCTAACCTAACCCAACCTAACATCTCGGCGGTAATATTTGACAACATTCCTGGCGAGCTGGCCTCTACGTCGCCGTGGGACCTTTGTATACATCAATAACGTAATATAACCTAACCTAACCCAACCTATCATCTCGGCGGTAATATTTGAAAACATTCCTGGCGAGTTGGCTTCTCCGTCTCCGTGGGATCTTTTTATACATCTATAACGTAATATAACCTAACGTAACCCAACCTAGCATCTTGGCGGTAATATTTGAAAACATACCTGGCGAGTTGGCCTCCACGTCTCCGTGGGACCTTTGTATACATCAATAACGTAATATAACCTAACCTAACCCAACCTATCATCTCGGCGGTAATATTTGACAACATTCCTGGCGAGTTGGCCTCTACGTCTCCGTGGGACCTTCATATACATCAATAACGAAATATAACCTAACCTAACCCAAACTAACATCTCGGCGATAATATTTGAAAACATTCCTGGCGAGTTGGCTTCTCCGTCTCTGTGATATCTTTTTATACATCAATAACGTAATATAACCTAACCTAACCCAACCTAACATCTTGGCGGTAATATTTGAAAACATACCTGGCGAGTTGGCCTCTACGTCTCCGTGGGACATTTATATACATCAATAACGTAATATAACCTAACCTAACCCAACCTAACAACTCGGCGGTAATATTTGACAACATACTTGGCGAGTTGGACTCTACGTTTCCGTGGGACCTTCATATACATCAATAACGAAATATAACCTAACCTAACCCAACCTAACATCTCGGCGGTAATATTTGACAACATTCCTGGCGAGTTGGCATCTCCGGCTCCGTGGGATCTTTTTATACATCAATAACGTAATATAACCTAAGCTAACCCAACCTAACATCTTGGCGGTAATATTTGAAAACATACCTGGCGAGTTGGCCTCTACGTCTCCGTGGGACATTTATATACATCAATAACGTAATATAACCTAACCTAACCCAACCTAACATCTCGGCGGTAATATTTGATCACATTCCTAGCTTGTTGGCCTCTACGTCTCCGCGGGACCTTTATATACATCTATAACGTGATATAACCTAACCTAACCCAACCTAACATTTCGGCGGTAATATTTGACATCATTCATGGCGAGTTGGCCTCTACGTCTCCGTTTGACCTTCATAAACATCAATAACGTAATATAACGTAACCTAACCCAACCTATCACCTCGGCGGTAATATTTGACAACATTCCTGGCGAGTTGGCCTCTACGTCGCCGTGGGACCTTTGTATACATCAATAACGTAATATAACCTAACCTAACCCAACCTATCATCTCGGCGGTAATATTTGACAACATTCCTGGCGTGTTGGTCTCTACGTCTCCGTGGGACCTTCATATACATCAATAACGTAATATAACCTAACCTAACCCAACCTAACATCACGGCGGTAATATTTGACAACATTCCTGGCTAGTTGGCTTCTCCGTCTCCGTGGGATCTTTTTATACATCAATAACGTTATATAACCTATCCTAACCCAACCTAACAACTCGGCGGTAATATTTGACAACATACCTGGCGAGTTGGACTCTACGTTTCCGTGGGACCTTCATATACATCAATAACGAAATATAACCTAACCTAACCCAACCTAACATCTCGGCGGTAATATTTGACAACATTCCTGGCGAGTTGGCATCTCCGGCTCCGTGGGATCTTTTTATACATCAATAACGTAATATAACCTAACCTAACCCAACCTAACATCTTGGCGGTAATATTTGAAAACATACCTGGCGCGTTGGCCTCTACGTCTCCGTGGGACATTTATATACACCAATAACGTAATATAACCTAACCTAACCCAACCTAACATCTCGGCGGTAATATTTGATCACATTCCTAGCTTGTTGGCCTCTACGTCTCCGCGGGACCTTTATATACATCTATAACGTGATATAACCTAACCTAACCCAACCTAACATCTCGGCGGTAATATTTGATCACATTCCTAGCTTGTTGGCCTCTACATCTCTGCGTGACCTTTATATACATCTATAACGTGATATAACCTAACCTAACCCAACCTAACATTTCGGCGGTAATATTTGACATCATTCATGGCGAGTTGGCCTCTACGTCTCCGTTTGACCTTCATAAACATCAATAACGTAATATAACGTAACCTAACCCAACCTATCACCTCGGCGGTAATATTTGACAACATTCCTGGCGAGTTGGCCTCTACGTCTCCGTGGGACCTTTGTATACATCAATAACGTAATATAACCTAACCTAACCCAACCTATCATCTCGGCGGTAATATTTGAAAACATTCCTGGCGAGTTGGCTTCTCCGTCTCCGTGGGATCTTTTTATACATCTATAACGTAATATAACCTAACGTAACCCAACCTAGCATCTTGGCGGTAATACTTGAAAACATACCTGGCGAGTTGGCCTCCACGTCTCCGTGGGACCTTTGTATACATCAATAACGTAATATAACCTAACCTAACCCAACCTATCATCTCGGCGGTAATATTTGACAACATTCCTGGCGAGTTGGCCTCTACGTCTCCGTGGGACCTTCATATACATCAATAACGAAATATAACCTAACCTAACCCAACCTAACATCTCGGCGATAATATTTGAAAACATTCCTGGCGAGTTGGCTTCTCCGTCTCTGTGATATCTTTTTATACATCAATAACGTAATATAACCTAACCTAACCCAACCTAACATCTCGCCGGTAATATTTGAAAACATACCTGGCGAGTTGGCCTCTACGTCTCCGTGGGACATTTATATACATCAATAACGTAATATAACCTAACCTAACCCAACCTAACAACTCGGCGGTAATATTTGACAACATACCTGGCGAGTTGGACTCTACGTTTCCGTGGGACCTTCATATACATCAATAACGAAATATAACCTAACCTAACCCAACCTAACATCTCGGCGGTAATATTTGACAACATTCCTGGCGAGTTGGCATCTCCGGCTCCGTGGGATCTTTTTATACATCAATAACGTAATATAACCTAACCTAACCCAACCTAACATCTTGGCGGTAATATTTGAAAACATACCTGGCGAGTTGGCCTCTACGTCTCCGTGGGACATTTATATACATCAATAACGTAATATAACCTAACCTAACCCAACCTAACATCTCGGCGGTAATATTTGATCACATTCCTAGCTTGTTGGCCTCTACGTCTCCGCGGGACCTTTATATACATCTATAACGTGATATAACCTAACCTAACCCAACCTAACATTTCGGCGGTAATATTTGACATCATTCATGGCGAGTTGGCCTCTACGTCTCCGTGGGACCTTCATATACATCAATAACGAAATATAACCTAACCTAACCCAACCTAACATCTCGGCGGTAATATTTGACAACATTCCTGGCGAGTTGGCATCTCCGGCTCCGTGGGATCTTTTTATACATCAATAACGTAATATAACCTAACCTAACCCAACCTAACATCTTGGCGGTAATATTTGAAAACATGCCTGGCGAGTTGGCCTCTACGTCTCCGTGGGACATTTATATACACCAATAACGTAATATAAGCTAACCTAACCCAACCTAACATCTCGGCGGTAATATTTGATCACATTCCTAGCTTGTTGGCCTCTACGTCTCCGCGGGACCTTTATATACATCTATAACGTGATATAACCTAACCTAACCCAACCTAACATCTCGGCGGTAATATTTGATCACATTCCTAGCTTGTTGGCCTCTACATCTCTGCGTGACCTTTATATACATCTATAACGTGATATAACCTAACCTAACCCAACCTAACATTTCGGCGGTAATATTTGACATCATTCATGGCGAGTTGGCCTCTACGTCTCCGTTTGACCTTCATAAACATCAATAACGTAATATAACGTAACCTAACCCAACCTATCACCTCGGCGGTAATATTTGACAACATTCCTGGCGAGTTGGTCTCTACGTCTCCGTGGGACCTTCATATACATCAATAACGTAATATAACCTAACCTAACCCAACCTAACGTCACGGCGGTAATATTTGACAACATTCCTGGCTAGTTAGCTTCTCCGTCTCCGTGGGATCTTTTTATACATCAATAACGTTATATAACCTATCCTAACCCAACCTAACAACTCGGCGGTAATATTTGACAACATACCTGGCGAGTTGGACTCTACGTTTCCCTGGGACCTTCATATACATCAATAACGAAATATAACCTAACCTAACCCAACCTAACATCTCGGCGGTAATATTTGACAACATTCCTGGCGAGTTGGCATCTCCGGCTCCGTGGGATCTTTTTATACATCAATAACGTAATATAACCTAACCTAACCCAACCTAACATCTTGGCGGTAATATTTGAAAACATACCTGGCGAGTTGGCCTCTACGTCTCCGTGGGACATTTATATACATCAATAACGTAATATAACCTAACCTAACCCAACCTAACATCTCGGCGGTAATATTTGATCACATTCCTAGCTTGTTGGCCTCTACGTCTCCGCGGGACCTTTATATACATCTATAACGTGATATAACCTAACCTAACCCAACCTAACATCTCGGCGGTAATATTTGATCACATTCCTAGCTTGTTGGCCTCTACATCTCTGCGTGACCTTTATATACATCTATAACGTGATATAACCTAACCTAACCCAACCTAACATTTCGGCGGTAATATTTGACATCATTCATGGCGAGTTGGCCTCTACGTCTCCGTGCGACCTTCATATACATCAATAACGTAATATAACCTAACCTAACCCAACCTAACATCACGGCGGTAATATTTGACAACATTCCTGGCTAGTTGGCTTCTCCGTCTCCGTGGGATCTTTTTATACATCAATAACGTTATATAACCTATCCTAACCCAACCTAACAACTCGGCGGTAATATTTGACAACATACCTGGCGAGTTGGTCTCTACGTTTCCGTGGGACCTTCATATACATCAATAACGAAATATAACCTAACCTAACCCAACCTAACATCTCGGCGGTAATATTTGACAACATTCCTGGCGAGCTGGCCTCTACGTCGCCGTGGGACCTTTGTATACATCAATAACGTAATATAACCTAACCTAACCCAACCTATCATCTCGGCGGTAATATTTGAAAACATTCCTGGCGAGTTGGCTTCTCCGTCTCCGTGGGATCTTTTTATACATCTATAACGTAATATAACCTAACGTAACCCAACCTAGCATCTTGGCGGTAATATTTGAAAACATACCTGGCGAGTTGGCCTCCACGTCTCCGTGGGACCTTTGTATACATCAATAACGTAATATAACCTAACCTAACCCAACCTATCATCTCGGCGGTAATATTTGACAACATTCCTGGCGAGTTGGCCTCTACGTCTCCGTGGGACCTTCATATACATCAATAACGAAATATAACCTAACCTAACCCAAACTAACATCTCGGCGATAATATTTGAAAACATTCCTGGCGAGTTGGCTTCTCCGTCTCTGTGATATCTTTTTATACATCAATAACGTAATATAACCTAACCTAACCCAACCTAACATCTTGGCGGTAATATTTGAAAACATACCTGGCGAGTTGGCCTCTACGTCTCCGTGGGACATTTATATACATCAATAACGTAATATAACCTAACCTAACCCAACCTAACAACTCGGCGGTAATATTTGACAACATACTTGGCGAGTTGGACTCTACGTTTCCGTGGGACCTTCATATACATCAATAACGAAATATAACCTAACCTAACCCAACCTAACATCTCGGCGGTAATATTTGACAACATTCCTGGCGAGTTGGCATCTCCGGCTCCGTGGGATCTTTTTATACATCAATAACGTAATATAACCTAAGCTAACCCAACCTAACATCTTGGCGGTAATATTTGAAAACATACCTGGCGAGTTGGCCTCTACGTCTCCGTGGGACATTTATATACATCAATAACGTAATATAACCTAACCTAACCCAACCTAACATCTCGGCGGTAATATTTGATCACATTCCTAGCTTGTTGGCCTCTACGTCTCCGCGGGACCTTTATATACATCTATAACGTGATATAACCTAACCTAACCCAACCTAACATTTCGGCGGTAATATTTGACATCATTCATGGCGAGTTGGCCTCTACGTCTCCGTTTGACCTTCATAAACATCAATAACGTAATATAACGTAACCTAACCCAACCTATCACCTCGGCGGTAATATTTGACAACATTCCTGGCGAGTTGGCCTCTACGTCGCCGTGGGACCTTTGTATACATCAATAACGTAATATAACCTAACCTAACCCAACCTATCATCTCGGCGGTAATATTTGACAACATTCCTGGCGTGTTGGTCTCTACGTCTCCGTGGGACCTTCATATACATCAATAACGTAATATAACCTAACCTAACCCAACCTAACATCACGGCGGTAATATTTGACAACATTCCTGGCTAGTTGGCTTCTCCGTCTCCGTGGGATCTTTTTATACATCAATAACGTTATATAACCTATCCTAACCCAACCTAACAACTCGGCGGTAATATTTGACAACATACCTGGCGAGTTGGACTCTACGTTTCCGTGGGACCTTCATATACATCAATAACGAAATATAACCTAACCTAACCCAACCTAACATCTCGGCGGTAATATTTGACAACATTCCTGGCGAGTTGGCATCTCCGGCTCCGTGGGATCTTTTTATACATCAATAACGTAATATAACCTAACCTAACCCAACCTAACATCTTGGCGGTAATATTTGAAAACATACCTGGCGCGTTGGCCTCTACGTCTCCGTGGGACATTTATATACACCAATAACGTAATATAACCTAACCTAACCCAACCTAACATCTCGGCGGTAATATTTGATCACATTCCTAGCTTGTTGGCCTCTACGTCTCCGCGGGACCTTTATATACATCTATAACGTGATATAACCTAACCTAACCCAACCTAACATCTCGGCGGTAATATTTGATCACATTCCTAGCTTGTTGGCCTCTACATCTCTGCGTGACCTTTATATACATCTATAACGTGATATAACCTAACCTAACCCAACCTAACATTTCGGCGGTAATATTTGACATCATTCATGGCGAGTTGGCCTCTACGTCTCCGTTTGACCTTCATAAACATCAATAACGTAATATAACGTAACCTAACCCAACCTATCACCTCGGCGGTAATATTTGACAACATTCCTGGCGAGTTGGCCTCTACGTCTCCGTGGGACCTTTGTATACATCAATAACGTAATATAACCTAACCTAACCCAACCTATCATCTCGGCGGTAATATTTGAAAACATTCCTGGCGAGTTGGCTTCTCCGTCTCCGTGGGATCTTTTTATACATCTATAACGTAATATAACCTAACGTAACCCAACCTAGCATCTTGGCGGTAATACTTGAAAACATACCTGGCGAGTTGGCCTCCACGTCTCCGTGGGACCTTTGTATACATCAATAACGTAATATAACCTAACCTAACCCAACCTATCATCTCGGCGGTAATATTTGACAACATTCCTGGCGAGTTGGCCTCTACGTCTCCGTGGGACCTTCATATACATCAATAACGAAATATAACCTAACCTAACCCAACCTAACATCTCGGCGATAATATTTGAAAACATTCCTGGCGAGTTGGCTTCTCCGTCTCTGTGATATCTTTTTATACATCAATAACGTAATATAACCTAACCTAACCCAACCTAACATCTCGCCGGTAATATTTGAAAACATACCTGGCGAGTTGGCCTCTACGTCTCCGTGGGACATTTATATACATCAATAACGTAATATAACCTAACCTAACCCAACCTAACAACTCGGCGGTAATATTTGACAACATACCTGGCGAGTTGGACTCTACGTTTCCGTGGGACCTTCATATACATCAATAACGAAATATAACCTAACCTAACCCAACCTAACATCTCGGCGGTAATATTTGACAACATTCCTGGCGAGTTGGCATCTCCGGCTCCGTGGGATCTTTTTATACATCAATAACGTAATATAACCTAACCTAACCCAACCTAACATCTTGGCGGTAATATTTGAAAACATACCTGGCGAGTTGGCCTCTACGTCTCCGTGGGACATTTATATACATCAATAACGTAATATAACCTAACCTAACCCAACCTAACATCTCGGCGGTAATATTTGATCACATTCCTAGCTTGTTGGCCTCTACGTCTCCGCGGGACCTTTATATACATCTATAACGTGATATAACCTAACCTAACCCAACCTAACATTTCGGCGGTAATATTTGACATCATTCATGGCGAGTTGGCCTCTACGTCTCCGTGGGACCTTCATATACATCAATAACGAAATATAACCTAACCTAACCCAACCTAACATCTCGGCGGTAATATTTGACAACATTCCTGGCGAGTTGGCATCTCCGGCTCCGTGGGATCTTTTTATACATCAATAACGTAATATAACCTAACCTAACCCAACCTAACATCTTGGCGGTAATATTTGAAAACATGCCTGGCGAGTTGGCCTCTACGTCTCCGTGGGACATTTATATACACCAATAACGTAATATAAGCTAACCTAACCCAACCTAACATCTCGGCGGTAATATTTGATCACATTCCTAGCTTGTTGGCCTCTACGTCTCCGCGGGACCTTTATATACATCTATAACGTGATATAACCTAACCTAACCCAACCTAACATCTCGGCGGTAATATTTGATCACATTCCTAGCTTGTTGGCCTCTACATCTCTGCGTGACCTTTATATACATCTATAACGTGATATAACCTAACCTAACCCAACCTAACATTTCGGCGGTAATATTTGACATCATTCATGGCGAGTTGGCCTCTACGTCTCCGTTTGACCTTCATAAACATCAATAACGTAATATAACGTAACCTAACCCAACCTATCACCTCGGCGGTAATATTTGACAACATTCCTGGCGAGTTGGCCTCTACGTCTCCGTGGGACCTTCATATACATCAATAACGAAATATAACCTAACCTAACCCAACCTAACATCTCGGCGATAATATTTGAAAACATTCCTGGCGAGTTGGCTTCTCCGTCTCTGTGATATCTTTTTATACATCAATAACGTAATATAACCTAACCTAACCCAACCTAACATCTCGGCGGTAATATTTGAAAACATACCTGGCGAGTTGGCCTCTACGTCTCCGTGGGACATTTATATACATCAATAACGTAATATAACCTAACCTAACCCAACCTAACATCTCGGCGGTAATATTTGATCACATTCCTAGCTTGTTGGCCTCTACATCTCTGCGTGACCTTTATATACATCTATAACGTGATATAACCTAACCTAACCCAACCTAACATTTCGGCGGTAATATTTGACATCATTCATGGCGAGTTGGCCTCTTCGTCTCCGTTTGACCTTCATAAACATCAATAACGTAATATAACGTAACCTAACCCAACCTATCACCTCGGCGGTAATATTTGACAACATTCCTGGCGAGTTGGCCTCTACGTCGCCGTGGGACCTTTGTATACATCAATAACGTAATATAACCTAACCTAACCCAACCTATCATCTCGGCGGTAATATTTGACAACATTCCTGGCGAGTTGGTCTCTACGTCTCCGTGGGACCTTCATATACATCAATAACGTAATATAACCTAACCTAACCCAACCTAACATCACGGCGGTAATATTTGACAACATTCCTGGCTAGTTGGCTTCTCCGTCTCCGTGGGATCTTTTTATACATCAATAACGTTATATAACCTATCCTAACCCAACCTAACAACTCGGCGGTAATATTTGACAACATACCTGGCGAGTTGGCCTCTACGTCTCCGTGGGACCTTTGTATACATCAATAACGTAATATAACCTAACCTAACCCAACCTATCATCTCGGCGGTAATATTTGAAAACATTCCTGGCGAGTTGGCTTCTCCGTCTCCGTGGGATCTTTTTATACATCTATAACGTAATATAACCTAACGTAACCCAACCTAGCATCTTGGCGGTAATATTTGAAAACATACCTGGCGAGTTGGCCTCCACGTCTCCGTGGGACCTTTGTATACATCAATAACGTAATATAACCTAACCTAACCCAACCTATCATCTCGGCGGTAATATTTGACAACATTCCTGGCGAGTTGGCCTCTACGTCTCCGTGGGACCTTCATATACATCAATAACGAAATATAACCTAACCTAACCCAACCTAACATCTCGGCGATAATATTTGAAAACATTCCTGGCGAGTTGGCTTCTCCGTCTCTGTGATATCTTTTTATACATCAATAACGTAATATAACCTAACCTAACCCAACCTAACATCTCGGCGGTAATATTTGAAAACATACCTGGCGAGTTGGCCTCTACGTCTCCGTGGGACATTTATATACATCAATAACGTAATATAACCTAACCTAACCCAACCTAACAACTCGGCGGTAATATTTGACAACATACCTGGCGAGTTGGACTCTACGTTTCCGTGGGACCTTCATATACATCAATAACGAAATATAACCTAACCTAACCCAACCTAACATCTCGGCGGTAATATTTGACAACATTCCTGGCGAGTTGGCATCTCCGGCTCCGTGGGATCTTTTTATACATCAATAACGTAATATAACCTAACCTAACCCAACCTAACATCTTGGCGGTAATATTTGAAAACATACCTGGCGAGTTGGCCTCTACGTCTCCGTGGGACATTTATATACATCAATAACGTAATATAACCTAACCTAACCCAACCTAACATCTCGGCGGTAATATTTGATCACATTCCTAGCTTGTTGGCCTCTACGTCTCCGCGGGACCTTTATATACATCTATAACGTGATATAACCTAACCTAACCCAACCTAACATTTCGGCGGTAATATTTGACATCATTCATGGCGAGTTGGCCTCTACGTCTCCGTGGGACCTTCATATACATCAATAACGAAATATAACCTAACCTAACCCAACCTAACATCTCGGCGGTAATATTTGACAACATTCCTGGCGAGTTGGCATCTCCGGCTCCGTGGGATCTTTTTATACATCAATAACGTAATATAACCTAACCTAACCCAACCTAACATCTTGGCGGTAATATTTGAAAACATGCCTGGCGAGTTGGCCTCTACGTCTCCGTGGGACATTTATATACACCAATAACGTAATATAACCTAACCTAACCCAACCTAACATCTCGGCGGTAATATTTGATCACATTCCTAGCTTGTTGGCCTCTACGTCTCCGCGGGACCTTTATATACATCTATAACGTGATATAACCTAACCTAACCCAACCTAACATCTCGGCGGTAATATTTGATCACATTCCTAGCTTGTTGGCCTCTACATCTCTGCGTGACCTTTATATACATCTATAAGGTGATATAACCTAACCTAACCCAACCTAACATTTCGGCGGTAATATTTGACATCATTCATGGCGAGTTGGCCTCTACGTCTCCGTTTGACCTTCATAAACATCAATAACGTAATATAACGTAACCTAACCCAACCTATCACCTCGGCGGTAATATTTGACAACATTCCTGGCGAGTTGGCCTCTACGTCTCCGTGGGACCTTCATATACATCAATAACGAAATATAACCTAACCTAACCCAACCTAACATCTCGGCGATAATATTTGAAAACATTCCTGGCGAGTTGGCTTCTCCGTCTCTGTGATATCTTTTTATACATCAATAACGTAATATAACCTAACCTAACCCAACCTAACATCTCGGCGGTAATATTTGAAAACATACCTGGCGAGTTGGCCTCTACGTCTCCGTGGGACATTTATATACATCAATAACGTAATATAACCTAACCTAACCCAACCTAACATCTCGGCGGTAATATTTGATCACATTCCTAGCTTGTTGGCCTCTACATCTCTGCGTGACCTTTATATACATCTATAACGTGATATAACCTAACCTAACCCAACCTAACATTTCGGCGGTAATATTTGACATCATTCATGGCGAGTTGGCCTCTTCGTCTCCGTTTGACCTTCATAAACATCAATAACGTAATATAACGTAACCTAACCCAACCTATCACCTCGGCGGTAATATTTGACAACATTCCTGGCGAGTTGGCCTCTACGTCGCCGTGGGACCTTTGTATACATCAATAACGTAATATAACCTAACCTAACCCAACCTATCATCTCGGCGGTAATATTTGACAACATTCCTGGCGAGTTGGTCTCTACGTCTCCGTGGGACCTTCATATACATCAATAACGTAATATAACCTAACCTAACCCAACCTAACATCACGGCGGTAATATTTGACAACATTCCTGGCTAGTTGGCTTCTCCGTCTCCGTGGGATCTTTTTATA
The DNA here is from genome assembly GCA_963969225.1 of Xylocopa violacea. Lineage (NCBI taxonomy): Eukaryota > Metazoa > Arthropoda > Insecta > Hymenoptera > Apidae > Xylocopa > Xylocopa violacea. The sequence goes on from CAXAJV010000051.1 coordinate 862,641, forward strand.
CATCAATAACGTTATATAACCTATCCTAACCCAACCTAACAACTCGGCGGTAATATTTGACAACATACCTGGCGAGTTGGACTCTACGTTTCCGTGGGACCTTCATATACATCAATAACGAAATATAACCTAACCTAACCCAACCTAACATCTCGGCGGTAATATTTGACAACATTCCTGGCGAGTTGGCATCTCCGGATCCGTGGGATCTTTTTATACATCAATAACGTAATATAACCTAACCTAACCCAACCTAACATCTTGGCGGTAATATTTGAAAACATACCTGGCGAGTTGGCCTCTACGTCTCCGTGGGACATTTATATACATCAATAACGTAATATAACCTAACCTAACCCAACCTAACATCTCGGCGGTAATATTTGATCACATTCCTAGCTTGTTGGCCTCTACGTCTCCGCGGGACCTTTATATACATCTATAACGTGATATAACCTAACCTAACCCAACCTAACATCTCGGCGGTAATATTTGATCACATTCCTAGCTTGTTGGCCTCTACATCTCTGCGTGACCTTTATATACATCTATAACGTGATATAACCTAACCTAACCCAACCTAACATTTCGGCGGTAATATTTGACATCATTCATGGCGAGTTGGCCTCTACGTCTCCGTTTGACCTTCATAAACATCAATAACGTAATATAACGTAACCTAACCCAACCTATCACCTCGGCGGTAATATTTGACAACATTCCTGGCGAGTTGGCCTCTACGTCTCCGTGGGACCTTTGTATACATCAATAACGTAATATAACCTAACCTAACCCAACCTATCATCTCGGCGGTAATATTTGAAAACATTCCTGGCGAGTTGGCTTCTCCGTCTCCGTGGGATCTTTTTATACATCTATAACGTAATATAACCTAACGTAACCCAACCTAGCATCTTGGCGGTAATACTTGAAAACATACCTGGCGAGTTGGCCTCCACGTCTCCGTGGGACCTTTGTATACATCAATAACGTAATATAACCTAACCTAACCCAACCTATCATCTCGGCGGTAATATTTGACAACATTCCTGGCGAGTTGGCCTCTACGTCTCCGTGGGACCTTCATATACATCAATAACGAAATATAACCTAACCTAACCCAACCTAACATCTCGGCGATAATATTTGAAAACATTCCTGGCGAGTTGGCTTCTCCGTCTCTGTGATATCTTTTTATACATCAATAACGTAATATAACCTAACCTAACCCAACCTAACATCTCGCCGGTAATATTTGAAAACATACCTGGCGAGTTGGCCTCTACGTCTCCGTGGGACATTTATATACATCAATAACGTAATATAACCTAACCTAACCCAACCTAACAACTCGGCGGTAATATTTGACAACATACCTGGCGAGTTGGACTCTACGTTTCCGTGGGACCTTCATATACATCAATAACGAAATATAACCTAACCTAACCCAACCTAACATCTCGGCGGTAATATTTGACAACATTCCTGGCGAGTTGGCATCTCCGGCTCCGTGGGATCTTTTTATACATCAATAACGTAATATAACCTAACCTAACCCAACCTAACATCTTGGCGGTAATATTTGAAAACATACCTGGCGAGTTGGCCTCTACGTCTCCGTGGGACATTTATATACATCAATAACGTAATATAACCTAACCTAACCCAACCTAACATCTCGGCGGTAATATTTGATCACATTCCTAGCTTGTTGGCCTCTACGTCTCCGCGGGACCTTTATATACATCTATAACGTGATATAACCTAACCTAACCCAACCTAACATTTCGGCGGTAATATTTGACATCATTCATGGCGAGTTGGCCTCTACGTCTCCGTGGGACCTTCATATACATCAATAACGAAATATAACCTAACCTAACCCAACCTAACATCTCGGCGGTAATATTTGACAACATTCCTGGCGAGTTGGCATCTCCGGCTCCGTGGGATCTTTTTATACATCAATAACGTAATATAACCTAACCTAACCCAACCTAACATCTTGGCGGTAATATTTGAAAACATGCCTGGCGAGTTGGCCTCTACGTCTCCGTGGGACATTTATATACACCAATAACGTAATATAACCTAACCTAACCCAACCTAACATCTCGGCGGTAATATTTGATCACATTCCTAGCTTGTTGGCCTCTACGTCTCCGCGGGACCTTTATATACATCTATAACGTGATATAACCTAACCTAACCCAACCTAACATCTCGGCGGTAATATTTGATCACATTCCTAGCTTGTTGGCCTCTACATCTCTGCGTGACCTTTATATACATCTATAACGTGATATAACCTAACCTAACCCAACCTAACATCTCGGCGGTAATATTTGATCACATTCCTAGCTTGTTGGCCTCTACGTCTCCGCGGGACCTTTATATACATCTATAACGTGATATAACCTAACCTAACCCAACCTAACATCTCGGCGGTAATATTTGATCACATTCCTAGCTTGTTGGCCTCTACATCTCTGCGTGACCTTTATATACATCTATAACGTGATATAACCTAACCTAACCCAACCTAACATTTCGGCGGTAATATTTGACATCATTCATGGCGAGTTGGCCTCTACGTCTCCGTTTGACCTTCATAAACATCAATAACGTAATATAACGTAACCTAACCCAACCTATCACCTCGGCGGTAATATTTGACAACATTCCTGGCGAGTTGGCCTCTACGTCTCCGTGGGACCTTCATATACATCAATAACGAAATATAACCTAACCTAACCCAACCTAACATCTCGGCGATAATATTTGAAAACATTCCTGGCGAGTTGGCTTCTCCGTCTCTGTGATATCTTTTTATACATCAATAACGTAATATAACCTAACCTAACCCAACCTAACATCTCGGCGGTAATATTTGAAAACATACCTGGCGAGTTGGCCTCTACGTCTCCGTGGGACATTTATATACATCAATAACGTAATATAACCTAACCTAACCCAACCTAACATCTCGGCGGTAATATTTGATCACATTCCTAGCTTGTTGGCCTCTACATCTCTGCGTGACCTTTATATACATCTATAACGTGATATAACCTAACCTAACCCAACCTAACATTTCGGCGGTAATATTTGACATCATTCATGGCGAGTTGGCCTCTTCGTCTCCGTTTGACCTTCATAAACATCAATAACGTAATATAACGTAACCTAACCCAACCTATCACCTCGGCGGTAATATTTGACAACATTCCTGGCGAGTTGGCCTCTACGTCGCCGTGGGACCTTTGTATACATCAATAACGTAATATAACCTAACCTAACCCAACCTATCATCTCGGCGGTAATATTTGACAACATTCCTGGCGAGTTGGTCTCTACGTCTCCGTGGGACCTTCATATACATCAATAACGTAATATAACCTAACCTAACCCAACCTAACATCACGGCGGTAATATTTGACAACATTCCTGGCTAGTTGGCTTCTCCGTCTCCGTGGGATCTTTTTATACATCAATAACGTTATATAACCTATCCTAACCCAACCTAACAACTCGGCGGTAATATTTGACAACATACCTGGCGAGTTGGCCTCTACGTCTCCGTGGGACCTTTGTATACATCAATAACGTAATATAACCTAACCTAACCCAACCTATCATCTCGGCGGTAATATTTGAAAACATTCCTGGCGAGTTGGCTTCTCCGTCTCCGTGGGATCTTTTTATACATCTATAACGTAATATAACCTAACGTAACCCAACCTAGCATCTTGGCGGTAATATTTGAAAACATACCTGGCGAGTTGGCCTCCACGTCTCCGTGGGACCTTTGTATACATCAATAACGTAATATAACCTAACCTAACCCAACCTATCATCTCGGCGGTAATATTTGACAACATTCCTGGCGAGTTGGCCTCTACGTCTCCGTGGGACCTTCATATACATCAATAACGAAATATAACCTAACCTAACCCAAACTAACATCTCGGCGATAATATTTGAAAACATTCCTGGCGAGTTGGCTTCTCCGTCTCTGTGATATCTTTTTATACATCAATAACGTAATATAACCTAACCTAACCCAACCTAACATCTTGGCGGTAATATTTGAAAACATACCTGGCGAGTTGGCCTCTACGTCTCCGTGGGACATTTATATACATCAATAACGTAATATAACCTAACCTAACCCAACCTAACAACTCGGCGGTAATATTTGACAACATACTTGGCGAGTTGGACTCTACGTTTCCGTGGGACCTTCATATACATCAATAACGAAATATAACCTAACCTAACCCAACCTAACATCTCGGCGGTAATATTTGACAACATTCCTGGCGAGTTGGCATCTCCGGCTCCGTGGGATCTTTTTATACATCAATAACGTAATATAACCTAAGCTAACCCAACCTAACATCTTGGCGGTAATATTTGAAAACATACCTGGCGAGTTGGCCTCTACGTCTCCGTGGGACATTTATATACATCAATAACGTAATATAACCTAACCTAACCCAACCTAACATCTCGGCGGTAATATTTGATCACATTCCTAGCTTGTTGGCCTCTACGTCTCCGCGGGACCTTTATATACATCTATAACGTGATATAACCTAACCTAACCCAACCTAACATTTCGGCGGTAATATTTGACATCATTCATGGCGAGTTGGCCTCTACGTCTCCGTTTGACCTTCATAAACATCAATAACGTAATATAACGTAACCTAACCCAACCTATCACCTCGGCGGTAATATTTGACAACATTCCTGGCGAGTTGGCCTCTACGTCGCCGTGGGACCTTTGTATACATCAATAACGTAATATAACCTAACCTAACCCAACCTATCATCTCGGCGGTAATATTTGACAACATTCCTGGCGTGTTGGTCTCTACGTCTCCGTGGGACCTTCATATACATCAATAACGTAATATAACCTAACCTAACCCAACCTAACATCACGGCGGTAATATTTGACAACATTCCTGGCTAGTTGGCTTCTCCGTCTCCGTGGGATCTTTTTATACATCAATAACGTTATATAACCTATCCTAACCCAACCTAACAACTCGGCGGTAATATTTGACAACATACCTGGCGAGTTGGACTCTACGTTTCCGTGGGACCTTCATATACATCAATAACGAAATATAACCTAACCTAACCCAACCTAACATCTCGGCGGTAATATTTGACAACATTCCTGGCGAGTTGGCATCTCCGGCTCCGTGGGATCTTTTTATACATCAATAACGTAATATAACCTAACCTAACCCAACCTAACATCTTGGCGGTAATATTTGAAAACATACCTGGCGCGTTGGCCTCTACGTCTCCGTGGGACATTTATATACACCAATAACGTAATATAACCTAACCTAACCCAACCTAACATCTCGGCGGTAATATTTGATCACATTCCTAGCTTGTTGGCCTCTACGTCTCCGCGGGACCTTTATATACATCTATAACGTGATATAACCTAACCTAACCCAACCTAACATCTCGGCGGTAATATTTGATCACATTCCTAGCTTGTTGGCCTCTACATCTCTGCGTGACCTTTATATACATCTATAACGTAATATAACCTAACCTAACCCAACCTAACATTTCGGCGGTAATATTTGACATCATTCATGGCGAGTTGGCCTCTACGTCTCCGTTTGACCTTCATAAACATCAATAACGTAATATAACGTAACCTAACCCAACCTATCACCTCGGCGGTAATATTTGACAACATTCCTGGCGAGTTGGCCTCTACGTCTCCGTGGGACCTTTGTATACATCAATAACGTAATATAACCTAACCTAACCCAACCTATCATCTCGGCGGTAATATTTGAAAACATTCCTGGCGAGTTGGCTTCTCCGTCTCCGTGGGATCTTTTTATACATCTATAACGTAATATAACCTAACGTAACCCAACCTAGCATCTTGGCGGTAATACTTGAAAACATACCTGGCGAGTTGGCCTCCACGTCTCCGTGGGACCTTTGTATACATCAATAACGTAATATAACCTAACCTAACCCAACCTATCATCTCGGCGGTAATATTTGACAACATTCCTGGCGAGTTGGCCTCTACGTCTCCGTGGGACCTTCATATACATCAATAACGAAATATAACCTAACCTAACCCAACCTAACATCTCGGCGATAATATTTGAAAACATTCCTGGCGAGTTGGCTTCTCCGTCTCTGTGATATCTTTTTATACATCAATAACGTAATATAACCTAACCTAACCCAACCTAACATCTCGCCGGTAATATTTGAAAACATACCTGGCGAGTTGGCCTCTACGTCTCCGTGGGACATTTATATACATCAATAACGTAATATAACCTAACCTAACCCAACCTAACAACTCGGCGGTAATATTTGACAACATACCTGGCGAGTTGGACTCTACGTTTCCGTGGGACCTTCATATACATCAATAACGAAATATAACCTAACCTAACCCAACCTAACATCTCGGCGGTAATATTTGACAACATTCCTGGCGAGTTGGCATCTCCGGCTCCGTGGGATCTTTTTATACATCAATAACGTAATATAACCTAACCTAACCCAACCTAACATCTTGGCGGTAATATTTGAAAACATACCTGGCGAGTTGGCCTCTACGTCTCCGTGGGACATTTATATACATCAATAACGTAATATAACCTAACCTAACCCAACCTAACATCTCGGCGGTAATATTTGATCACATTCCTAGCTTGTTGGCCTCTACGTCTCCGCGGGACCTTTATATACATCTATAACGTGATATAACCTAACCTAACCCAACCTAACATTTCGGCGGTAATATTTGACATCATTCATGGCGAGTTGGCCTCTACGTCTCCGTGGGACCTTCATATACATCAATAACGAAATATAACCTAACCTAACCCAACCTAACATCTCGGCGGTAATATTTGACAACATTCCTGGCGAGTTGGCATCTCCGGCTCCGTGGGATCTTTTTATACATCAATAACGTAATATAACCTAACCTAACCCAACCTAACATCTTGGCGGTAATATTTGAAAACATGCCTGGCGAGTTGGCCTCTACGTCTCCGTGGGACATTTATATACACCAATAACGTAATATAACCTAACCTAACCCAACCTAACATCTCGGCGGTAATATTTGATCACATTCCTAGCTTGTTGGCCTCTACGTCTCCGCGGGACCTTTATATACATCTATAACGTGATATAACCTAACCTAACCCAACCTAACATCTCGGCGGTAATATTTGATCACATTCCTAGCTTGTTGGCCTCTACATCTCTGCGTGACCTTTATATACATCTATAACGTGATATAACCTAACCTAACCCAACCTAACATTTCGGCGGTAATATTTGACATCATTCATGGCGAGTTGGCCTCTACGTCTCCGTTTGACCTTCATAAACATCAATAACGTAATATAACGTAACCTAACCCAACCTATCACCTCGGCGGTAATATTTGACAACATTCCTGGCGAGTTGGCCTCTACGTCTCCGTGGGACCTTCATATACATCAATAACGAAATATAACCTAACCTAACCCAACCTAACATCTCGGCGATAATATTTGAAAACATTCCTGGCGAGTTGGCTTCTCCGTCTCTGTGATATCTTTTTATACATCAATAACGTAATATAACCTAACCTAACCCAACCTAACATCTCGGCGGTAATATTTGAAAACATACCTGGCGAGTTGGCCTCTACGTCTCCGTGGGACATTTATATACATCAATAACGTAATATAACCTAACCTAACCCAACCTAACATCTCGGCGGTAATATTTGATCACATTCCTAGCTTGTTGGCCTCTACATCTCTGCGTGACCTTTATATACATCTATAACGTGATATAACCTAACCTAACCCAACCTAACATTTCGGCGGTAATATTTGACATCATTCATGGCGAGTTGGCCTCTTCGTCTCCGTTTGACCTTCATAAACATCAATAACGTTATATAACCTATCCTAACCCAACCTAACAGCTCGGCGGTAATATTTGACAACATACCTGGCGAGTTGGACTCTACGTTTCCGTGGGACCTTCATATACATCAATAACGTAATATAACCTAACCTAACCCAACCTATCATCTCGGCGGTAATATTTGACAACATTCCTGGCGAGTTGGTCTCTACGTCTCCGTGGGACCTTCATATACATCAATAACGTAATATAACCTAACCTAACCCAACCTAACATCACGGCGGTAATATTTGACAACATTCCTGGCTAGTTGGCTTCTCCGTCTCCGTGGGATCTTTTTATAGATCAATAACGTTATATAACCTATCCTAACCCAACCTAACAACTCGGCGGTAATATTTGACAACATACCTGGCGAGTTGGCCTCTACGTCTCCGTGGGACCTTTGTATACATCAATAACGTAATATAACCTAACCTAACCCAACCTATCATCTCGGCGGTAATATTTGAAAACATTCCTGGCGAGTTGGCTTCTCCGTCTCCGTGGGATCTTTTTATACATCTATAACGTAATATAACCTAACGTAACCCAACCTAGCATCTTGGCGGTAATATTTGAAAACATACCTGGCGAGTTGGCCTCCACGTCTCCGTGGGACCTTTGTATACATCAATAACGTAATATAACCTAACCTAACCCAACCTATCATCTCGGCGGTAATATTTGACAACATTCCTGGCGAGTTGGCCTCTACGTCTCCGTGGGACCTTCATATACATCAATAACGAAATATAACCTAACCTAACCCAAACTAACATCTCGGCGATAATATTTGAAAACATTCCTGGCGAGTTGGCTTCTCCGTCTCTGTGATATCTTTTTATACATCAATAACGTAATATAACCTAACCTAACCCAACCTAACATCTTGGCGGTAATATTTGAAAACATACCTGGCGAGTTGGCCTCTACGTCTCCGTGGGACATTTATATACATCAATAACGTAATATAACCTAACCTAACCCAACCTAACAACTCGGCGGTAATATTTGACAACATACTTGGCGAGTTGGACTCTACGTTTCCGTGGGACCTTCATATACATCAATAACGTAATATAACGTAACCTAACCCAACCTATCACCTCGGCGGTAATATTTGACAACATTCCTGGCGAGTTGGCCTCTACGTCGCCGTGGGACCTTTGTATACATCAATAACGTAATATAACCTAACCTAACCCAACCTATCATCTCGGCGGTAATATTTGACAACATTCCTGGCGTGTTGGTCTCTACGTCTCCGTGGGACCTTCATATACATCAATAACGTAATATAACCTAACCTAACCCAACCTAACATCACGGCGGTAATATTTGACAACATTCCTGGCTAGTTGGCTTCTCCGTCTCCGTGGGATCTTTTTATACATCAATAACGTTATATAACCTATCCTAACCCAACCTAACAACTCGGCGGTAATATTTGACAACATACCTGGCGAGTTGGACTCTACGTTTCCGTGGGACCTTCATATACATCAATAACGAAATATAACCTAACCTAACCCAACCTAACATCTCGGCGGTAATATTTGACAACATTCCTGGCGAGTTGGCATCTCCGGCTCCGTGGGATCTTTTTATACATCAATAACGTAATATAACCTAACCTAACCCAACCTAACATCTTGGCGGTAATATTTGAAAACATACCTGGCGCGTTGGCCTCTACGTCTCCGTGGGACATTTATATACACCAATAACGTAATATAACCTAACCTAACCCAACCTAACATCTCGGCGGTAATATTTGATCACATTCCTAGCTTGTTGGCCTCTACGTCTCCGCGGGACCTTTATATACATCTATAACGTGATATAACCTAACCTAACCCAACCTAACATCTCGGCGGTAATATTTGATCACATTCCTAGCTTGTTGGCCTCTACATCTCTGCGTGACCTTTATATACATCTATAACGTGATATAACCTAACCTAACCCAACCTAACATTTCGGCGGTAATATTTGACATCATTCATGGCGAGTTGGCCTCTACGTCTCCGTTTGACCTTCATAAACATCAATAACGTAATATAACGTAACCTAACCCAACCTATCACCTCGGCGGTAATATTTGACAACATTCCTGGCGAGTTGGCCTCTACGTCTCCGTGGGACCTTTGTATACATCAATAACGTAATATAACCTAACCTAACCCAACCTATCATCTCGGCGGTAATATTTGAAAACATTCCTGGCGAGTTGGCTTCTCCGTCTCCGTGGGATCTTTTTATACATCTATAACGTAATATAACCTAACGTAACCCAACCTAGCATCTTGGCGGTAATACTTGAAAACATACCTGGCGAGTTGGCCTCCACGTCTCCGTGGGACCTTTGTATACATCAATAACGTAATATAACCTAACCTAACCCAACCTATCATCTCGGCGGTAATATTTGACAACATTCCTGGCGAGTTGGCCTCTACGTCTCCGTGGGACCTTCATATACATCAATAACGAAATATAACCTAACCTAACCCAACCTAACATCTCGGCGATAATATTTGAAAACATTCCTGGCGAGTTGGCTTCTCCGTCTCTGTGATATCTTTTTATACATCAATAACGTAATATAACCTAACCTAACCCAACCTAACATCTCGCCGGTAATATTTGAAAACATACCTGGCGAGTTGGCCTCTACGTCTCCGTGGGACATTTATATACATCAATAACGTAATATAACCTAACCTAACCCAACCTAACAACTCGGCGGTAATATTTGACAACATACCTGGCGAGTTGGACTCTACGTTTCCGTGGGACCTTCATATACATCAATAACGAAATATAACCTAACCTAACCCAACCTAACATCTCGGCGGTAATATTTGACAACATTCCTGGCGAGTTGGCATCTCCGGCTCCGTGGGATCTTTTTATACATCAATAACGTAATATAACCTAACCTAACCCAACCTAACATCTTGGCGGTAATATTTGAAAACATACCTGGCGAGTTGGCCTCTACGTCTCCGTGGGACATTTATATACATCAATAACGTAATATAACCTAACCTAACCCAACCTAACATCTCGGCGGTAATATTTGATCACATTCCTAGCTTGTTGGCCTCTACGTCTCCGCGGGACCTTTATATACATCTATAACGTGATATAACCTAACCTAACCCAACCTAACATTTCGGCGGTAATATTTGACATCATTCATGGCGAGTTGGCCTCTACGTCTCCGTGGGACCTTCATATACATCAATAACGAAATATAACCTAACCTAACCCAACCTAACATCTCGGCGGTAATATTTGACAACATTCCTGGCGAGTTGGCATCTCCGGCTCCGTGGGATCTTTTTATACATCAATAACGTAATATAACCTAACCTAACCCAACCTAACATCTTGGCGGTAATATTTGAAAACATGCCTGGCGAGTTGGCCTCTACGTCTCCGTGGGACATTTATATACACCAATAACGTAATATAACCTAACCTAACCCAACCTAACATCTCGGCGGTAATATTTGATCACATTCCTAGCTTGTTGGCCTCTACGTCTCCGCGGGACCTTTATATACATCTATAACGTGATATAACCTAACCTAACCCAACCTAACATCTCGGCGGTAATATTTGATCACATTCCTAGCTTGTTGGCCTCTACATCTCTGCGTGACCTTTATATACATCTATAACGTGATATAACCTAACCTAACCCAACCTAACATTTCGGCGGTAATATTTGACATCATTCATGGCGAGTTGGCCTCTACGTCTCCGTTTGACCTTCATAAACATCAATAACGTAATATAACGTAACCTAACCCAACCTATCACCTCGGCGGTAATATTTGACAACATTCCTGGCGAGTTGGCCTCTACGTCTCCGTGGGACCTTCATATACATCAATAACGAAATATAACCTAACCTAACCCAACCTAACATCTCGGCGATAATATTTGAAAACATTCCTGGCGAGTTGGCTTCTCCGTCTCTGTGATATCTTTTTATACATCAATAACGTAATATAACCTAACCTAACCCAACCTAACATCTCGGCGGTAATATTTGAAAACATACCTGGCGAGTTGGCCTCTACGTCTCCGTGGGACATTTATATACATCAATAACGTAATATAACCTAACCTAACCCAACCTAACATCTCGGCGGTAATATTTGATCACATTCCTAGCTTGTTGGCCTCTACATCTCTGCGTGACCTTTATATACATCTATAACGTGATATAACCTAACCTAACCCAACCTAACATTTCGGCGGTAATATTTGACATCATTCATGGCGAGTTGGCCTCTTCGTCTCCGTTTGACCTTCATAAACATCAATAACGTAATATAACGTAACCTAACCCAACCTATCACCTCGGCGGTAATATTTGACAACATTCCTGGCGAGTTGGCCTCTACGTCGCCGTGGGACCTTTGTATACATCAATAACGTAATATAACCTAACCTAACCCAACCTATCATCTCGGCGGTAATATTTGACAACATTCCTGGCGAGTTGGTCTCTACGTCTCCGTGGGACCTTCATATACATCAATAACGTAATATAACCTAACCTAACCCAACCTAACATCACGGCGGTAATATTTGACAACATTCCTGGCTAGTTGGCTTCTCCGTCTCCGTGGGATCTTTTTATACATCAATAACGTTATATAACCTATCCTAACCCAACCTAACAACTCGGCGGTAATATTTGACAACATACCTGGCGAGTTGGCCTCTACGTCTCCGTGGGACCTTTGTATACATCAATAACGTAATATAACCTAACCTAACCCAACCTATCATCTCGGCGGTAATATTTGAAAACATTCCTGGCGAGTTGGCTTCTCCGTCTCCGTGGGATCTTTTTATACATCTATAACGTAATATAACCTAACGTAACCCAACCTAGCATCTTGGCGGTAATATTTGAAAACATACCTGGCGAGTTGGCCTCCACGTCTCCGTGGGACCTTTGTATACATCAATAACGTAATATAACCTAACCTAACCCAACCTATCATCTCGGCGGTAATATTTGACAACATTCCTGGCGAGTTGGCCTCTACGTCTCCGTGGGACCTTCATATACATCAATAACGAAATATAACCTAACCTAACCCAAACTAACATCTCGGCGATAATATTTGAAAACATTCCTGGCGAGTTGGCTTCTCCGTCTCTGTGATATCTTTTTATACATCAATAACGTAATATAACCTAACCTAACCCAACCTAACATCTTGGCGGTAATATTTGAAAACATACCTGGCGAGTTGGCCTCTACGTCTCCGTGGGACATTTATATACATCAATAACGTAATATAACCTAACCTAACCCAACCTAACAACTCGGCGGTAATATTTGACAACATACTTGGCGAGTTGGACTCTACGTTTCCGTGGGACCTTCATATACATCAATAACGAAATATAACCTAACCTAACCCAACCTAACATCTCGGCGGTAATATTTGACAACATTCCTGGCGAGTTGGCATCTCCGGCTCCGTGGGATCTTTTTATACATCAATAACGTAATATAACCTAAGCTAACCCAACCTAACATCTTGGCGGTAATATTTGAAAACATACCTGGCGAGTTGGCCTCTACGTCTCCGTGGGACATTTATATACATCAATAACGTAATATAACCTAACCTAACCCAACCTAACATCTCGGCGGTAATATTTGATCACATTCCTAGCTTGTTGGCCTCTACGTCTCCGCGGGACCTTTATATACATCTATAACGTGATATAACCTAACCTAACCCAACCTAACATTTCGGCGGTAATATTTGACATCATTCATGGCGAGTTGGCCTCTACGTCTCCGTTTGACCTTCATAAACATCAATAACGTAATATAACGTAACCTAACCCAACCTATCACCTCGGCGGTAATATTTGACAACATTCCTGGCGAGTTGGCCTCTACGTCGCCGTGGGACCTTTGTATACATCAATAACGTAATATAACCTAACCTAACCCAACCTATCATCTCGGCGGTAATATTTGACAACATTCCTGGCGTGTTGGTCTCTACGTCTCCGTGGGACCTTCATATACATCAATAACGTAATATAACCTAACCTAACCCAACCTAACATCACGGCGGTAATATTTGACAACATTCCTGGCTAGTTGGCTTCTCCGTCTCCGTGGGATCTTTTTATACATCAATAACGTTATATAACCTATCCTAACCCAACCTAACAACTCGGCGGTAATATTTGACAACATACCTGGCGAGTTGGACTCTACGTTTCCGTGGGACCTTCATATACATCAATAACGAAATATAACCTAACCTAACCCAACCTAACATCTCGGCGGTAATATTTGACAACATTCCTGGCGAGTTGGCATCTCCGGCTCCGTGGGATCTTTTTATACATCAATAACGTAATATAACCTAACCTAACCCAACCTAACATCTTGGCGGTAATATTTGAAAACATACCTGGCGCGTTGGCCTCTACGTCTCCGTGGGACATTTATATACACCAATAACGTAATATAACCTAACCTAACCCAACCTAACATCTCGGCGGTAATATTTGATCACATTCCTAGCTTGTTGGCCTCTACGTCTCCGCGGGACCTTTATATACATCTATAACGTGATATAACCTAACCTAACCCAACCTAACATCTCGGCGGTAATATTTGATCACATTCCTAGCTTGTTGGCCTCTACATCTCTGCGTGACCTTTATATACATCTATAACGTGATATAACCTAACCTAACCCAACCTAACATTTCGGCGGTAATATTTGACATCATTCATGGCGAGTTGGCCTCTACGTCTCCGTTTGACCTTCATAAACATCAATAACGTAATATAACGTAACCTAACCCAACCTATCACCTCGGCGGTAATATTTGACAACATTCCTGGCGAGTTGGCCTCTACGTCTCCGTGGGACCTTTGTATACATCAATAACGTAATATAACCTAACCTAACCCAACCTATCATCTCGGCGGTAATATTTGAAAACATTCCTGGCGAGTTGGCTTCTCCGTCTCCGTGGGATCTTTTTATACATCTATAACGTAATATAACCTAACGTAACCCAACCTAGCATCTTGGCGGTAATACTTGAAAACATACCTGGCGAGTTGGCCTCCACGTCTCCGTGGGACCTTTGTATACATCAATAACGTAATATAACCTAACCTAACCCAACCTATCATCTCGGCGGTAATATTTGACAACATTCCTGGCGAGTTGGCCTCTACGTCTCCGTGGGACCTTCATATACATCAATAACGAAATATAACCTAACCTAACCCAACCTAACATCTCGGCGATAATATTTGAAAACATTCCTGGCGAGTTGGCTTCTCCGTCTCTGTGATATCTTTTTATACATCAATAACGTAATATAACCTAACCTAACCCAACCTAACATCTCGCCGGTAATATTTGAAAACATACCTGGCGAGTTGGCCTCTACGTCTCCGTGGGACATTTATATACATCAATAACGTAATATAACCTAACCTAACCCAACCTAACAACTCGGCGGTAATATTTGACAACATACTTGGCGAGTTGGACTCTACGTTTCCGTGGGACCTTCATATACATCAATAACGAAATATAACCTAACCTAACCCAACCTAACATCTCGGCGGTAATATTTGACAACATTCCTGGCGAGTTGGCATCTCCGGCTCCGTGGGATCTTTTTATACATCAATAACGTAATATAACCTAAGCTAACCCAACCTAACATCTTGGCGGTAATATTTGAAAACATACCTGGCGAGTTGGCCTCTACGTCTCCGTGGGACATTTATATACATCAATAACGTAATATAACCTAACCTAACCCAACCTAACATCTCGGCGGTAATATTTGATCACATTCCTAGCTTGTTGGCCTCTACGTCTCCGCGGGACCTTTATATACATCTATAACGTGATATAACCTAACCTAACCCAACCTAACATTTCGGCGGTAATATTTGACATCATTCATGGCGAGTTGGCCTCTACGTCTCCGTTTGACCTTCATAAACATCAATAACGTAATATAACGTAACCTAACCCAACCTATCACCTCGGCGGTAATATTTGACAACATTCCTGGCGAGTTGGCCTCTACGTCGCCGTGGGACCTTTGTATACATCAATAACGTAATATAACCTAACCTAACCCAACCTATCATCTCGGCGGTAATATTTGACAACATTCCTGGCGTGTTGGTCTCTACGTCTCCGTGGGACCTTCATATACATCAATAACGTAATATAACCTAACCTAACCCAACCTAACATCACGGCGGTAATATTTGACAACATTCCTGGCTAGTTGGCTTCTCCGTCTCCGTGGGATCTTTTTATACATCAATAACGTTATATAACCTATCCTAACCCAACCTAACAGCTCGGCGGTAATATTTGACAACATACCTGGCGAGTTGGACTCTACGTTTCCGTGGGACCTTCATATACATCAATAACGAAATATAACCTAACCTAACCCAACCTAACATCTCGGCGGTAATATTTGACAACATTCCTGGCGAGTTGGCATCTCCGGCTCCGTGGGATCTTTTTATACATCAATAACGTAATATAACCTAACCTAACCCAACCTAACATCTTGGCGGTAATATTTGAAAACATACCTGGCGCGTTGGCCTCTACGTCTCCGTGGGACATTTATATACACCAATAACGTAATATAGCCTAACCTAACCCAACCTAACATCTCGGCGGTAATATTTGATCACATTCCTAGCTTGTTGGCCTCTACGTCTCCGCGGGACCTTTATATACATCTATAACGTGATATAACCTAACCTAACCCAACCTAACATCTCGGCGGTAATATTTGATCACATTCCTAGCTTGTTGGCCTCTACATCTCTGCGTGACCTTTATATACATCTATAACGTGATATAACCTAACCTAACCCAACCTAACATTTCGGCGGTAATATTTGACATCATTCATGGCGAGTTGGCCTCTACGTCTCCGTTTGACCTTCATAAACATCAATAACGTAATATAACGTAACCTAACCCAACCTATCACCTCGGCGGTAATATTTGACAACATTCCTGGCGAGTTGGCCTCTACGTCTCCGTGGGACCTTTGTATACATCAATAACGTAATATAACCTAACCTAACCCAACCTATCATCTCGGCGGTAATATTTGAAAACATTCCTGGCGAGTTGGCTTCTCCGTCTCCGTGGGATCTTTTTATACATCTATAACGTAATATAACCTAACGTAACCCAACCTAGCATCTTGGCGGTAATACTTGAAAACATACCTGGCGAGTTGGCCTCCACGTCTCCGTGGGACCTTTGTATACATCAATAACGTAATATAACCTAACCTAACCCAACCTATCATCTCGGCGGTAATATTTGACAACATTCCTGGCGAGTTGGCCTCTACGTCTCCGTGGGACCTTCATATACATCAATAACGAAATATAACCTAACCTAACCCAACCTAACATCTCGGCGATAATATTTGAAAACATTCCTGGCGAGTTGGCTTCTCCGTCTCTGTGATATCTTTTTATACATCAATAACGTAATATAACCTAACCTAACCCAACCTAACATCTCGCCGGTAATATTTGAAAACATACCTGGCGAGTTGGCCTCTACGTCTCCGTGGGACATTTATATACATCAATAACGTAATATAACCTAACCTAACCCAACCTAACAACTCGGCGGTAATATTTGACAACATACCTGGCGAGTTGGACTCTACGTTTCCGTGGGACCTTCATATACATCAATAACGAAATATAACCTAACCTAACCCAACCTAACATCTCGGCGGTAATATTTGACAACATTCCTGGCGAGTTGGCATCTCCGGCTCCGTGGGATCTTTTTATACATCAATAACGTAATATAACCTAACCTAACCCAACCTAACATCTTGGCGGTAATATTTGAAAACATACCTGGCGAGTTGGCCTCTACGTCTCCGTGGGACATTTATATACATCAATAACGTAATATAACCTAACCTAACCCAACCTAACATCTCGGCGGTAATATTTGATCACATTCCTAGCTTGTTGGCCTCTACGTCTCCGCGGGACATTTATATACATCTATAACGTGATATAACCTAACCTAACCCAACCTAACATTTCGGCGGTAATATTTGACATCATTCATGGCGAGTTGGCCTCTACGTCTCCGTGGGACCTTCATATACATCAATAACGAAATATAACCTAACCTAACCCAACCTAACATCTCGGCGGTAATATTTGACAACATTCCTGGCGAGTTGGCATCTCCGGCTCCGTGGGATCTTTTTATACATCAATAACGTAATATAACCTAACCTAACCCAACCTAACATCTTGGCGGTAATATTTGAAAACATGCCTGGCGAGTTGGCCTCTACGTCTCCGTGGGACATTTATATACACCAATAACGTAATATAACCTAACCTAACCCAACCTAACATCTCGGCGGTAATATTTGATCACATTCCTAGCTTGTTGGCCTCTACGTCTCCGCGGGACCTTTATATACATCTATAACGTGATATAACCTAACCTAACCCAACCTAACATCTCGGCGGTAATATTTGATCACATTCCTAGCTTGTTGGCCTCTACATCTCTGCGTGACCTTTATATACATCTATAACGTGATATAACCTAACCTAACCCAACCTAACATTTCGGCGGTAATATTTGACATCATTCATGGCGAGTTGGCCTCTACGTCTCCGTTTGACCTTCATAAACATCAATAACGTAATATAACGTAACCTAACCCAACCTATCACCTCGGCGGTAATATTTGACAACATTCCTGGCGAGTTGGCCTCTACGTCTCCGTGGGACCTTCATATACATCAATAACGAAATATAACCTAACCTAACCCAACCTAACATCTCGGCGATAATATTTGAAAACATTCCTGGCGAGTTGGCTTCTCCGTCTCTGTGATATCTTTTTATACATCAATAACGTAATATAACCTAACCTAACCCAACCTAACATCTCGGCGGTAATATTTGGAAACATACCTGGCGAGTTGGCCTCTACGTCTCCGTGGGACATTTATATACATCAATAACGTCATATAACCTAACCTAACCCAACCTAACATCTCGGCGGTAATATTTGATCACATTCCTAGCTTGTTGGCCTCTACATCTCTGCGTGACCTTTATATACATCTATAACGTGATATAACCTAACCTAACCCAACCTAACATTTCGGCGGTAATATTTGACATCATTCATGGCGAGTTGGCCTCTTCGTCTCCGTTTGACCTTCATAAACATCAATAACGTAATATAACGTAACCTAACCCAACCTATCACCTCGGCGGTAATATTTGACAACATTCCTGGCGAGTTGGCCTCTACGTCGCCGTGGGACCTTTGTATACATCAATAACGTAATATAACCTAACCTAACCCAACCTATCATCTCGGCGGTAATATTTGACAACATTCCTGGCGAGTTGGTCTCTACGTCTCCGTGGGACCTTCATATACATCAATAACGTAATATAACCTAACCTAACCCAACCTAACATCACGGCGGTAATATTTGACAACATTCCTGGCTAGTTGGCTTCTCCGTCTCCGTGGGATCTTTTTATACATCAATAACGTTATATAACCTATCCTAACCCAACCTAACAACTCGGCGGTAATATTTGACAACATACCTGGCGAGTTGGCCTCTACGTCTCCGTGGGACCTTTGTATACATCAATAACGTAATATAACCTAACCTAACCCAACCTATCATCTCGGCGGTAATATTTGAAAACATTCCTGGCGAGTTGGCTTCTCCGTCTCCGTGGGATCTTTTTATACATCTATAACGTAATATAACCTAACGTAACCCAACCTAGCATCTTGGCGGTAATATTTGAAAACATACCTGGCGAGTTGGCCTCCACGTCTCCGTGGGACCTTTGTATACATCAATAACGTAATATAACCTAACCTAACCCAACCTATCATCTCGGCGGTAATATTTGACAACATTCCTGGCGAGTTGGCCTCTACGTCTCCGTGGGACCTTCATATACATCAATAACGAAATATAACCTAACCTAACCCAACCTAACATCTCGGCGATAATATTTGAAAACATTCCTGGCGAGTTGGCTTCTCCGTCTCTGTGATATCTTTTTATACATCAATAACGTAATATAACCTAACCTAACCCAACCTAACATCTCGGCGGTAATATTTGAAAACATACCTGGCGAGTTGGCCTCTACGTCTCCGTGGGACATTTATATACATCAATAACGTAATATAACCTAACCTAACCCAACCTAACAACTCGGCGGTAATATTTGACAACATACCTGGCGAGTTGGACTCTACGTTTCCGTGGGACCTTCATATACATCAATAACGAAATATAACCTAACCTAACCCAACCTAACATCTCGGCGGTAATATTTGACAACATTCCTGGCGAGTTGGCATCTCCGGCTCCGTGGGATCTTTTTATACATCAATAACGTAATATAACCTAACCTAACCCAACCTAACATCTTGGCGGTAATATTTGAAAACATACCTGGCGAGTTGGCCTCTACGTCTCCGTGGGACATTTATATACATCAATAACGTAATATAACCTAACCTAACCCAACCTAACATCTCGGCGGTAATATTTGATCACATTCCTAGCTTGTTGGCCTCTACGTCTCCGCGGGACCTTTATATACATCTATAACGTGATATAACCTAACCTAACCCAACCTAACATTTCGGCGGTAATATTTGACATCATTCATGGCGAGTTGGCCTCTACGTCTCCGTGGGACCTTCATATACATCAATAACGAAATATAACCTAACCTAACCCAACCTAACATTTCGGCGGTAATATTTGACAACATTCCTGGCGAGTTGGCATCTCCGGCTCCGTGGGATCTTTTTATACATCAATAACGTAATATAACCTAACCTAACCCAACCTAACATCTTGGCGGTAATATTTGAAAACATGCCTGGCGAGTTGGCCTCTACGTCTCCGTGGGACATTTATATACACCAATAACGTAATATAACCTAACCTAACCCAACCTAACATCTCGGCGGTAATATTTGATCACATTCCTAGCTTGTTGGCCTCTACGTCTCCGCGGGACCTTTATATACATCTATAACGTGATATAACCTAACCTAACCCAACCTAACATCTCGGCGGTAATATTTGATCACATTCCTAGCTTGTTGGCCTCTACATCTCTGCGTGACCTTTATATACATCTATAACGTGATATAACCTAACCTAACCCAACCTAACATTTCGGCGGTAATATTTGACATCATTCATGGCGAGTTGGCCTCTACGTCTCCGTTTGACCTTCATAAACATCAATAACGTAATATAACGTAACCTAACCCAACCTATCACCTCGGCGGTAATATTTGACAACATTCCTGGCGAGTTGGCCTCTACGTCTCCGTGGGACCTTCATATACATCAATAACGAAATATAACCTAACCTAACCCAACCTAACATCTCGGCGATAATATTTGAAAACATTCCTGGCGAGTTGGCTTCTCCGTCTCTGTGATATCTTTTTATACATCAATAACGTAA
Organism: Xylocopa violacea; assembly: GCA_963969225.1. Lineage (NCBI taxonomy): Eukaryota > Metazoa > Arthropoda > Insecta > Hymenoptera > Apidae > Xylocopa > Xylocopa violacea. Next base: position 884,237 of record CAXAJV010000051.1, read on the forward strand.
TATAACCTAACCTAACCCAACCTAACATCTCGGCGGTAATATTTGAAAACATACCTGGCGAGTTGGCCTCTACGTCTCCGTGGGACATTTATATACATCAATAACGTAATATAACCTAACCTAACCCAACCTAACATCTCGGCGGTAATATTTGATCACATTCCTAGCTTGTTGGCCTCTACATCTCTGCGTGACCTTTATATACATCTATAACGTGATATAACCTAACCTAACCCAAACTAACATTTCGGCGGTAATATTTGACATCATTCATGGCGAGTTGGCCTCTTCGTCTCCGTTTGACCTTCATAAACATCAATAACGTAATATAACGTAACCTAACCCAACCTATCACCTCGGCGGTAATATTTGACAACATTCCTGGCGAGTTGGCCTCTACGTCGCCGTGGGACCTTTGTATACATCAATAACGTAATATAACCTAACCTAACCCAACCTATCATCTCGGCGGTAATATTTGACAACATTCCTGGCGAGTTGGTCTCTACGTCTCCGTGGGACCTTCATATACATCAATAACGTAATATAACCTAACCTAACCCAACCTAACATCACGGCGGTAATATTTGACAACATTCCTGGCTAGTTGGCTTCTCCGTCTCCGTGGGATCTTTTTATACATCAATAACGTTATATAACCTATCCTAACCCAACCTAACAACTCGGCGGTAATATTTGACAACATACCTGGCGAGTTGGACTCTACGTTTCCGTGGGACCTTCATATACATCAATAACGAAATATAACCTAACCTAACCCAACCTAACATCTCGGCGGTAATATTTGACAACATTCCTGGCGAGTTGGCATCTCCGGATCCGTGGGATCTTTTTATACATCAATAACGTAATATAACCTAACCTAACCCAACCTAACATCTTGGCGGTAATATTTGAAAACATACCTGGCGAGTTGGCCTCTACGTCTCCGTGGGACATTTATATACATCAATAACGTAATATAACCTAACCTAACCCAACCTAACATCTCGGCGGTAATATTTGATCACATTCCTAGCTTGTTGGCCTCTACGTCTCCGCGGGACCTTTATATACATCTATAACGTGATATAACCTAACCTAACCCAACCTAACATCTCGGCGGTAATATTTGATCACATTCCTAGCTTGTTGGCCTCTACATCTCTGCGTGACCTTTATATACATCTATAACGTGATATAACCTAACCTAACCCAACCTAACATTTCGGCGGTAATATTTGACATCATTCATGGCGAGTTGGCCTCTACGTCTCCGTTCGACCTTCATAAACATCAATAACGTAATATAACGTAACCTAACCCAACCTATCACCTCGGCGGTAATATTTGACAACATTCCTGGCGAGTTGGCCTCTACGTCTCCGTGGGACCTTTGTATACATCAATAACGTAATATAACCTAACCTAACCCAACCTATCATCTCGGCGGTAATATTTGAAAACATTCCTGGCGAGTTGGCTTCTCCGTCTCCGTGGGATCTTTTTATACATCTATAACGTAATTTAACCTAACGTAACCCAACCTAACATTTCGGCGGTAATATTTGACATCATTCATGGCGAGTTGGCCTCTACGTCTCCGTGGGACCTTCATATACATCAATAACGAAATATAACCTAACCTAACCCAACCTAACATCTCGGCGGTAATATTTGACAACATTCCTGGCGAGTTGGCATCTCCGGCTCCGTGGGATCTTTTTATACATCAATAACGTAATATAACCTAACCTAACCCAACGTAACATCTTGGCGGTAATATTTGAAAACATGCCTGGCGAGTTGGCCTCTACGTCTCCGTGGGACATTTATATACACCAATAACGTAATATAACCTAACCTAACCCAACCTAACATCTCGGCGGTAATATTTGATCACATTCCTAGCTTGTTGGCCTCTACGTCTCCGCGGGACCTTTATATACATCTATAACGTGATATAACCTAACCTAACCCACCCTAACATCTCGGCGGTAATATTTGATCACATTCCTAGCTTGTTGGCCTCTACATCTCTGCGTGACCTTTATATACATCTATAACGTGATATAACCTAACCTAACCCAACCTAACATTTCGGCGGTAATATTTGACATCATTCATGGCGAGTTGGCCTCTACGTCTCCGTTTGACCTTCATAAACATCAATAACGTAATATAACGTAACCTAACCCAACCTATCACCTCGGCGGTAATATTTGACAACATTCCTGGCGAGTTGGCCTCTACGTCTCCGTGGGACCTTCATATACATCAATAACGAAATATAACCTAACCTAACCCAACCTAACATCTCGGCGATAATATTTGAAAACATTCCTGGCGAGTTGGCTTCTCCGTCTCTGTGATATCTTTTTATACATCAATAACGTAATATAACCTAACCTAACCCAACCTAACATCTCGGCGGTAATATTTGAAAACATACCTGGCGAGTTGGCCTCTACGTCTCCGTGGGACATTTATATACATCAATAACGTAATATAACCTAACCTAACCCAACCTAACATCTCGGCGGTAATATTTGATCACATTCCTAGCTTGTTGGCCTCTACATCTCTGCGTGACCTTTATATACATCTATAACGTGATATAACCTAACCTAACCCAACCTAACATTTCGGCGGTAATATTTGACATCATTCATGGCGAGTTGGCCTCTTCGTCTCCGTTTGACCTTCATAAACATCAATAACGTAATATAACGTAACCTAACCCAACCTATCACCTCGGCGGTAATATTTGACAACATTCCTGGCGAGTTGGCCTCTACGTCGCCGTGGGACCTTTGTATACATCAATAACGTAATATAACCTAACCTAACCCAACCTATCATCTCGGCGGTAATATTTGACAACATTCCTGGCGAGTTGGTCTCTACGTCTCCGTGGGACCTTCATATACATCAATAACGTAATATAACCTAACCTAACCCAACCTAACATCACGGCGGTAATATTTGACAACATTCCTGGCTAGTTGGCTTCTCCGTCTCCGTGGGATCTTTTTATACATCAATAACGTTATATAACCTATCCTAACCCAACCTAACAATTCGGCGGTAATATTTGACAACATACCTGGCGAGTTGGACTCTACGTTTCCGTGGGACCTTCATATACATCAATAACGAAATATAACCTAACCTAACCCAACCTAACATCTCGGCGGTAATATTTGACAACATTCCTGGCGAGTTGGCATCTCCGGATCCGTGGGATCTTTTTATACATCAATAACGTAATATAACCTAACCTAACCCAACCTAACATCTTGGCGGTAATATTTGAAAACATACCTGGCGAGTTGGCCTCTACGTCTCCGTGGGACATTTATATACATCAATAACGTAATATAACCTAACCTAACCCAACCTAACATCTCGGCGGTAATATTTGATCACATTCCTAGCTTGTTGGCCTCTACGTCTCCGCGGGACCTTTATATACATCTATAACGTGATATAACCTAACCTAACCCAACCTAACATCTCGGCGGTAATATTTGATCACATTCCTAGCTTGTTGGCCTCTACATCTCTGCGTGACCTTTATATACATCTATAACGTGATATAACCTAACCTAACCCAACCTAACATTTCGGCGGTAATATTTGACATCATTCATGGCGAGTTGGCCTCTACGTCTCCGTTTGACCTTCATAAACATCAATAACGTAATATAACGTAACCTAACCCAACCTATCACCTCGGCGGTAATATTTGACAACATTCCTGGCGAGTTGGCCTCTACGTCTCCGTGGGACCTTTGTATACATCAATAACGTAATATAACCTAACCTAACCCAACCTATCATCTCGGCGGTAATATTTGAAAACATTCCTGGCGAGTTGGCTTCTCCGTCTCCGTGGGATCTTTTTATACATCTCTAACGTAATTTAACCTAACGTAACCCAACCTAGCATCTTGGCGGTAATATTTGAAAACATACCTGGCGAGTTGGCCTCTACGTCTCCGTGGGACATTTATATACATCAATAACGTAATATAACCTAACCTAACCCAACCTAACATCTCGGCGGTAATATTTGATCACATTCCTAGCTTGTTGGCCTCTACATCTCTGCGTGACCTTTATATACATCTATAACGTGATATAACCTAACCTAACCCAACCTAACATTTCGGCGGTAATATTTGACATCATTCATGGCGAGTTGGCCTCTACGTCTCCGTTTGACCTTCATAAACATCAATAACGTAATATAACGTAACCTAACCCAACCTATCACCTCGGCGGTAATATTTGACAACATTCCTGGCGAGTTGGCCTCTACGTCGCCGTGGGACCTTTGTATACATCAATAACGTAATATAACCTAACCTAACCCAACCTATCATCTCGGCGGTAATATTTGACAACATTCCTGGCGAGTTGGTCTCTACGTCTCCGTGGGACCTTCATATACATCAATAACGTAATATAACCTAACCTAACCCAACCTAACATCACGGCGGTAATATTTGACAACATTCCTGGCTAGTTGGCTTCTCCGTCTCCGTGGGATCTTTTTATACATCAATAACGTTATATAACCTATCCTAACCCAACCTAACATCTCGGCGGTAATGTTTGAAAACATACCTGGCGAGTTGGCCTCTACGTCTCCGTGGGATCTTTATATACATCAATAACGTAATATAACCTAACCTATCCCAACCTAACATCTCGGCGGTAATATTTGAAAACATTCATGGCGATTTGGCATCTACGTCTCCGTGGGATCTTTATATACATCAATAACGTAATATAACCTAACCTATCCCAACCTAACATCTCGGCGGTAATATTTGAAAACATTCATGGCGATTTGGCATCTACGTCCCGTGGGACCTTCATATACATCAATAACGTAATATAGCCTAACCTAATCCAACCTAACATTTCGGCGGTAATATTTGACATCATTCCTGGCGAGTTGGCCTCTACGTCTCCGTGGGACCTTTATATACATCAGTAACGTAATATAACCTAACCTATCCCAACCTAACATCTCGGCGGTAATATTTGAAAACATTCATGGCGATTTGGCATCTACGTCCCGTGGGACCTTCATATACATCAATAACGTAATATAGCCTAACCTAATCCAACCTAACATTTCGGCGGTAATATTTGACATCATTCCTGGCGAGTTGGCCTCTACGTCTCCGTGGGACCTTTATATACATCAGTAACGTAATATAACCTAACCTAACCCAACCTATCATCGCGGCGGTAATATTTGACAACATTCCTGGCGAGTTGGCCTCTACGTCTCCGTGGGACCTTCATATACATCAATAACGAAATATAACCTAACCTAACCCAACCTAACATCTCGGCGATAATATTTGAAAACATTCCTGGCGAGTTGGCTTCTCCGTCTCTGTGATATCTTTTTATACATCAATAACGTAATATAACCTAACCTAACCCAACCTAACATCTCGGCGGTAATATTTGAAAACATACCTGGCGAGTTGGCCTCTACGTCTCCGTGGGACATTTATATACATCAATAACGTAATATAACCTAACCTAACCCAACCTAACATCTCGGCGGTAATATTTGATCACATTCCTAGCTTGTTGGCCTCTACATCTCTGCGTGACCTTTATATACATCTATAACGTGATATAACCTAACCTAACCCAACCTAACATTTCGGCGGTAATATTTGACATCATTCATGGCGAGTTGGCCTCTTCGTCTCCGTTTGACCTTCATAAACATCAATAACGTAATATAACGTAACCTAACCCAACCTATCACCTCGGCGGTAATATTTGACAACATTCCTGGCGAGTTGGCCTCTACGTCGCCGTGGGACCTTTGTATACATCAATAACGTAATATAACCTAACCTAACCCAACCTATCATCTCGGCGGTAATATTTGACAACATTCCTGGCGAGTTGGTCTCTACGTCTCCGTGGGACCTTCATATACATCAATAACGTAATATAACCTAACCTAACCCAACCTAACATCACGGCGGTAATATTTGACAACATTCCTGGCTAGTTGGCTTCTCCGTCTCCGTGGGATCTTTTTATACATCAATAACGTTATATAACCTATCCTAACCCAACCTAACAACTCGGCGGTAATATTTGACAACATACCTGGCGAGTTGGACTCTACGTTTCCGTGGGACCTTCATATACATCAATAACGAAATATAACCTAACCTAACCCAACCTAACATCTCGGCGGTAATATTTGACAACATTCCTGGCGAGTTGGCATCTCCGGATCCGTGGGATCTTTTTATACATCAATAACGTAATATAACCTAACCTAACCCAACCTAACATCTTGGCGGTAATATTTGAAAACATACCTGGCGAGTTGGCCTCTACGTCTCCGTGGGACATTTATATACATCAATAACGTAATATAACCTAACCTAACCCAACCTAACATCTCGGCGGTAATATTTGATCACATTCCTAGCTTGTTGGCCTCTACGTCTCCGCGGGACCTTTATATACATCTATAACGTGATATAACCTAACCTAACCCAACCTAACATCTCGGCGGTAATATTTGATCACATTCCTAGCTTGTTGGCCTCTACATCTCTGCGTGACCTTTATATACATCTATAACGTGATATAACCTAACCTAACCCAACCTAACATTTCGGCGGTAATATTTGACATCATTCATGGCGAGTTGGCCTCTACGTCTCCGTTCGACCTTCATAAACATCAATAACGTAATATAACGTAACCTAACCCAACCTATCACCTCGGCGGTAATATTTGACAACATTCCTGGCGAGTTGGCCTCTACGTCTCCGTGGGACCTTTGTATACATCAATAACGTAATATAACCTAACCTAACCCAACCTATCATCTCGGCGGTAATATTTGAAAACATTCCTGGCGAGTTGGCTTCTCCGTCTCCGTGGGATCTTTTTATACATCAATAACGTTATATAACCTATCCTAACCCAACCTAACATCTCGGCGGTAATGTTTGAAAACATACCTGGCGAGTTGGCCTCTACGTCTCCGTGGGATCTTTATATACATCAATAACGTAATATAACCTAACCTAACCCAACCTAACATCTCGGCGGTAATATTTGACAACATTCCTGGCGAGTTGGCATCTCCGGCTCCGTGGGATCTTTTTATACATCAATAACGTAATATAACCTAACCTAACCCAACGTAACATCTTGGCGGTAATATTTGAAAACATGCCTGGCGAGTTGGCCTCTACGTCTCCGTGGGACATTTATATACACCAATAACGTAATATAACCTAACCTAACCCAACCTAACATCTCGGCGGTAATATTTGATCACATTCCTAGCTTGTTGGCCTCTACGTCTCCGCGGGACCTTTATATACATCTATAACGTGATATAACCTAACCTAACCCACCCTAACATCTCGGCGGTAATATTTGATCACATTCCTAGCTTGTTGGCCTCTACATCTCTGCGTGACCTTTATATACATCTATAACGTGATATAACCTAACCTAACCCAACCTAACATTTCGGCGGTAATATTTGACATCATTCATGGCGAGTTGGCCTCTACGTCTCCGTTTGACCTTCATAAACATCAATAACGTAATATAACGTAACCTAACCCAACCTATCACCTCGGCGGTAATATTTGACAACATTCCTGGCGAGTTGGCCTCTACGTCTCCGTGGGACCTTCATATACATCAATAACGAAATATAACCTAACCTAACCCAACCTAACATCTCGGCGATAATATTTGAAAACATTCCTGGCGAGTTGGCTTCTCCGTCTCTGTGATATCTTTTTATACATCAATAACGTAATATAACCTAACCTAACCCAACCTAACATCTCGGCGGTAATATTTGAAAACATACCTGGCGAGTTGGCCTCTACGTCTCCGTGGGACATTTATATACATCAATAACGTAATATAACCTAACCTAACCCAACCTAACATCTCGGCGGTAATATTTGATCACATTCCTAGCTTGTTGGCCTCTACATCTCTGCGTGACCTTTATATACATCTATAACGTGATATAACCTAACCTAACCCAACCTAACATTTCGGCGGTAATATTTGACATCATTCATGGCGAGTTGGCCTCTTCGTCTCCGTTTGACCTTCATAAACATCAATAACGTAATATAACGTAACCTAACCCAACCTATCACCTCGGCGGTAATATTTGACAACATTCCTGGCGAGTTGGCCTCTACGTCGCCGTGGGACCTTTGTATACATCAATAACGTAATATAACCTAACCTAACCCAACCTATCATCTCGGCGGTAATATTTGACAACATTCCTGGCGAGTTGGTCTCTACGTCTCCGTGGGACCTTCATATACATCAATAACGTAATATAACCTAACCTAACCCAACCTAACATCACGGCGGTAATATTTGACAACATTCCTGGCTAGTTGGCTTCTCCGTCTCCGTGGGATCTTTTTATACATCAATAACGTTATATAACCTATCCTAACCCAACCTAACAATTCGGCGGTAATATTTGACAACATACCTGGCGAGTTGGACTCTACGTTTCCGTGGGACCTTCATATACATCAATAACGAAATATAACCTAACCTAACCCAACCTAACATCTCGGCGGTAATATTTGACAACATTCCTGGCGAGTTGGCATCTCCGGATCCGTGGGATCTTTTTATACATCAATAACGTAATATAACCTAACCTAACCCAACCTAACATCTTGGCGGTAATATTTGAAAACATACCTGGCGAGTTGGCCTCTACGTCTCCGTGGGACATTTATATACATCAATAACGTAATATAACCTAACCTAACCCAACCTAACATCTCGGCGGTAATATTTGATCACATTCCTAGCTTGTTGGCCTCTACGTCTCCGCGGGACCTTTATATACATCTATAACGTGATATAACCTAACCTAACCCAACCTAACATCTCGGCGGTAATATTTGATCACATTCCTAGCTTGTTGGCCTCTACATCTCTGCGTGACCTTTATATACATCTATAACGTGATATAACCTAACCTAACCCAACCTAACATTTCGGCGGTAATATTTGACATCATTCATGGCGAGTTGGCCTCTACGTCTCCGTTTGACCTTCATAAACATCAATAACGTAATATAACGTAACCTAACCCAACCTATCACCTCGGCGGTAATATTTGACAACATTCCTGGCGAGTTGGCCTCTACGTCTCCGTGGGACCTTTGTATACATCAATAACGTAATATAACCTAACCTAACCCAACCTATCATCTCGGCGGTAATATTTGAAAACATTCCTGGCGAGTTGGCTTCTCCGTCTCCGTGGGATCTTTTTATACATCTCTAACGTAATTTAACCTAACGTAACCCAACCTAGCATCTTGGCGGTAATATTTGAAAACATACCTGGCGAGTTGGCCTCTACGTCTCCGTGGGACATTTATATACATCAATAACGTAATATAACCTAACCTAACCCAACCTAACATCTCGGCGGTAATATTTGATCACATTCCTAGCTTGTTGGCCTCTACATCTCTGCGTGACCTTTATATACATCTATAACGTGATATAACCTAACCTAACCCAACCTAACATTTCGGCGGTAATATTTGACATCATTCATGGCGAGTTGGCCTCTACGTCTCCGTTCGACCTTCATAAACATCAATAACGTAATATAACGTAACCTAACCCAACCTATCACCTCGGCGGTAATATTTGACAACATTCCTGGCGAGTTGGCCTCTACGTCTCCGTGGGACCTTTGTATACATCAATAACGTAATATAACCTAACCTAACCCAACCTATCATCTCGGCGGTAATATTTGAAAACATTCCTGGCGAGTTGGCTTCTCCGTCTCCGTGGGATCTTTTTATACATCTATAACGTAATTTAACCTAACGTAACCCAACCTAACATTTCGGCGGTAATATTTGACATCATTCATGGCGAGTTGGCCTCTACGTCTCCGTGGGACCTTCATATACATCAATAACGAAATATAACCTAACCTAACCCAACCTAACATCTCGGCGGTAATATTTGACAACATTCCTGGCGAGTTGGCATCTCCGGCTCCGTGGGATCTTTTTATACATCAATAACGTAATATAACCTAACCTAACCCAACGTAACATCTTGGCGGTAATATTTGAAAACATGCCTGGCGAGTTGGCCTCTACGTTTCCGTGGGACCTTCATATACATCAATAACGAAATATAACCTAACCTAACCCAACCTAACATCTCGGCGGTAATATTTGACAACATTCCTGGCGAGTTGGCATCTCCGGATCCGTGGGATCTTTTTATACATCAATAACGTAATATAACCTAACCTAACCCAACCTAACATCTTGGCGGTAATATTTGAAAACATACCTGGCGAGTTGGCCTCTACGTCTCCGTGGGACATTTATATACATCAATAACGTAATATAACCTAACCTAACCCAACCTAACATCTCGGCGGTAATATTTGATCACATTCCTAGCTTGTTGGCCTCTACGTCTCCGCGGGACCTTTATATACATCTATAACGTGATATAACCTAACCTAACCCAACCTAACATCTCGGCGGTAATATTTGATCACATTCCTAGCTTGTTGGCCTCTACATCTCTGCGTGACCTTTATATACATCTATAACGTGATATAACCTAACCTAACCCAACCTAACATTTCGGCGGTAATATTTGACATCATTCATGGCGAGTTGGCCTCTACGTCTCCGTTTGACCTTCATAAACATCAATAACGTAATATAACGTAACCTAACCCAACCTATCACCTCGGCGGTAATATTTGACAACATTCCTGGCGAGTTGGCCTCTACGTCTCCGTGGGACCTTTGTATACATCAATAACGTAATATAACCTAACCTAACCCAACCTATCATCTCGGCGGTAATATTTGAAAACATTCCTGGCGAGTTGGCTTCTCCGTCTCCGTGGGATCTTTTTATACATCTCTAACGTAATTTAACCTAACGTAACCCAACCTAGCATCTTGGCGGTAATATTTGAAAACATACCTGGCGAGTTGGCCTCTACGTCTCCGTGGGACATTTATATACATCAATAACGTAATATAACCTAACCTAACCCAACCTAACATCTCGGCGGTAATATTTGATCACATTCCTAGCTTGTTGGCCTCTACATCTCTGCGTGACCTTTATATACATCTATAACGTGATATAACCTAACCTAACCCAACCTAACATTTCGGCGGTAATATTTGACATCATTCATGGCGAGTTGGCCTCTACGTCTCCGTTTGACCTTCATAAACATCAATAACGTAATATAACGTAACCTAACCCAACCTATCACCTCGGCGGTAATATTTGACAACATTCCTGGCGAGTTGGCCTCTACGTCGCCGTGGGACCTTTGTATACATCAATAAACGTAATATAACCTAACCTAACCCAACCTATCATCTCGGCGGTAATATTTGACAACATTCCTGGCGAGTTGGTCTCTACGTCTCCGTGGGACCTTCATATACATCAATAACGTAATATAACCTAACCTAACCCAACCTAACATCACGGCGGTAATATTTGACAACATTCCTGGCTAGTTGGCTTCTCCGTCTCCGTGGGATCTTTTTATACATCAATAACGTTATATAACCTATCCTAACCCAACCTAACAACTCGGCGGTAATATTTGACAACATACCTGGCGAGTTGGACTCTACGTTTCCGTGGGACCTTCATATACATCAATAACGAAATATAACCTAACCTAACCCAACCTAACATCTCGGCGGTAATATTTGACAACATTCCTGGCGAGTTGGCATCTCCGGCTCCGTGGGATCTTTTTATACATCAATAACGTAATATAACCTAACCTAACCCAACCTAACATCTTGGCGGTAATATTTGAAAACATACCTGGCGAGTTGGCCTCTACGTCTCCGTGGGACATTTATATACATCAATAACGTAATATAACCTAACCTAACCCAACCTAACATCTCGGCGGTAATATTTGATCACATTCCTAGCTTGTTGGCCTCTACGTCTCCGCGGGACCTTTATATACATCTATAACGTGATATAACCTAACCTAACCCAACCTAACATCTCGGCGGTAATATTTGATCACATTCCTAGCTTGTTGGCCTCTACATCCCTGCGTGACCTTTATATACATCTATAACGTGATATAACCTAACCTAACCCAACCTAACATTTCGGCGGTAATATTTGACATCATTCATGGCGAGTTGGCCTCTACGTCTCCGTTTGACCTTCATAAACATCAATAACGTAATATAACGTAACCTAACCCACCCTATCACCTCGGCGGTAATATTTGACAACATTCCTGGCGAGTTGGCCTCTACGTCTCCGTGGGACCTTCATATACATCAATAAGGTAATATAACCTAACCTAACCCAACCTAACATCTCGGCGGTAATGTTTGAAAACATACCTGGCGAGTTGGCCTCTACGTCTCCGTGGGATCTTTATATACATCAATAACGTAATATAACCTAACCTATCCCAACCTAACATCTCGGCGGTAATATTTGAAAACATTCATGGCGATTTGGCATCTACGTCTCCGTGGGATCTTTATATACATCAATAACGTAATATAACCTAACCTATCCCAACCTAACATCTCGGCGGTAATATTTGAAAACATTCATGGCGATTTGGCATCTACGTCCCGTGGGACCTTCATATACATCAATAACGTAATATAGCCTAACCTAATCCAACCTAACATTTCGGCGGTAATATTTGACATCATTCCTGGCGAGTTGGCCTCTACGTCTCCGTGGGACCTTTATATACATCAGTAACGTAATATAACCTAACCTATCCCAACCTAACATCTCGGCGGTAATATTTGAAAACATTCATGGCGATTTGGCATCTACGTCCCGTGGGACCTTCATATACATCAATAACGTAATATAGCCTAACCTAATCCAACCTAACATTTCGGCGGTAATATTTGACATCATTCCTGGCGAGTTGGCCTCTACGTCTCCGTGGGACCTTTATATACATCAGTAACGTAATATAACCTAACCTAACCCAACCTATCATCGCGGCGGTAATATTTGACAACATTCCTGGCGAGTTGGCCTCTACGTCTCCGTGGGACCTTCATATACATCAATAACGAAATATAACCTAACCTAACCCAACCTAACATCTCGGCGATAATATTTGAAAACATTCCTGGCGAGTTGGCTTCTCCGTCTCTGTGATATCTTTTTATACATCAATAACGTAATATAACCTAACCTAACCCAACCTAACATCTCGGCGGTAATATTTGGAAACATAACTGGCGAGTTGGCCTCTACGTCTCCGTGGGACATTTATATACATCAATAACGTAATATAACCTAACCTAACCCAACCTAACATCTCGGCGGTAATATTTGATCACATTCCTAGCTTGTTGGCCTCTACATCTCTGCGTGACCTTTATATACATCTATAACGTGATATAACCTAACCTAACCCAACCTAACATTTCGGCGGTAATATTTGACATCATTCATGGCGAGTTGGCCTCTACGTCTCCGTTTGACCTTCATAAACATCAATATCGTAATATAACGTAACCTAACCCAACCTATCACCTCGGCGGTAATATTTGACAACATTCCTGGCGAGTTGGCCTCTACGTCTCCGTGGGACCTTTGTATACATCAATAACGTAATATAACCTAACCTAACCCAACCTATCATCTCGGCGGTAATATTTGACAACATTCCTGGCGAGTTGGTCTCTACGTCTCCGTGGGACCTTCATATACATCAATAACGTAATATAACCTAACCTAACCCAACCTAACATCACGGCGGTAATATTTGACAACATTCCTGGCTAGTTGGCTTCTTCGTCTCCGTGGGATCTTTTTATACATCAATAACGTTATATAACTTATCCTAACCCAACCTAACAACTCGGCGGTAATATTTGACAACATACCTGGCGAGTTGGACTCTACGTTTCCGTGGGACCTTCATATACATCAATAACGAAATATAACCTAACCTAACCCAACCTAACATCTCGGCGGTAATATTTGACAACATTCCTGGCGAGTTGGCATCTCCGGCTCCGTGGGATCTTTTTATACATCAATAACGTAATATAACCTAACCTAACCCAACCTAACATCTTGACGGTAATATTTGAAAACATACCTGGCGAGTTGGCCTCTACGTCTCCGTGGAACATTTATATACATCAATAACGTAATATAACCTAACCTAACCCAACCTAACATCTCGGCGGTAATATTTGATCACATTCCTAGCTTGCTGGCCTCTACGTCTCCGCGGGACCTTTATATACATCTATAACGTGATATAACCTAACCTAACCCAACCTAACATTTCGGCGGTAATATTTGACATCATTCCTGGCGATTTGTCCTCTACGTCTCCGTTTGACCTTCGTAAACATCAATAACGTAATATAACGTAACCTAACACAACCTATCATCTCGGCGGTAATATTTGACAACATTCCTGGCGAGTTGGCCTCTACGTCTCCGTTTGACCTTCATAAACATCAATAACGTACTATAACGCAACCTAACCCAACCTATCATCTCGGCGGTAATATTTGAAAACATTCCTGGCGAGTTGGCTTCTCCGTCTCCGTGGGATCTTTTTATACATCTATAACGTAATATAACCTAACGTAACCCAACCTAACATCTTGGCGGTAATATTTGAAAACATACCTGGCGAGTTGGCCTCGACGTCTCCGTGGGACCTTTGTATACATCAATAACGTAATATAACCTAACCTAACCCAACCTATCATCTCGGCGGTAATATTTGACAACATTCCTGGCGAGTTGGCCTCTACGTATCCGTGGGACCTTCATATACATCAATAACGAAATATAACCTAACCTAACCCAACCTAACATTTCGGCGATAATATTTGAAAACATTCCTGGCGAGTTGGCTTCTCCGTCTCTGTGATATCTTTTTATACATCAATAACGTAATATAACCTAACCTAACCCAACCTAACATCTCGGCGGTAATATTTGAAAACATACCTGGCGAGTTGGCCTCTACGTCTCCGTGGGACATTTATATACATCAATAACGTAATATAACCTAACCTAACCCAACCAAACATTTCGGCGGTAATATTTGACATCATTCCTGGCGAGTTGGCCTCTACTTCTCCGTTTGACCTTCATAAACATCAATAACGTACTATAACGCAACCTAACCCAACCTATTATCTCGGCGGTAATATTTGAAAACATTCCTGGCGAGTTGGCTTCTCCGTCTCCGTGGGATCTTTTTATACATCTATAACGTAATATAACCTAACGTAACCCAACCTAACATCTTGGCGGTAATATTTGAAAACATACCTGGCGAGTTGGCCTCCACGTCTCCGTGGGACATTTGTATACATCAATAACGTAATATAACCTAACCTAACCCAACCTATCATCGCGGCGGTAATATTTGACAACATTCCTGGCGAGTTGGCCTCTACGTCTCCGTGGGACCTTCATATACATCAATAACGAAATATAACCTAACCTAACCCAACCGAACATCTCGGCGATAATATTTGAAAACATTCCTGGCGAGTTGGCCTCTACGTCTCCGTGGGACATTTATATACATCAATAACGTAATATAACCTAACCTAACCCAACCTAACATCTCGGCGGTAATATTTGATCACATTCCTAGCTTGTTGGCCTCTACGTCTCCGCGGGACCTTTATATACATCTATAACGTGATATAACCTAACCTAACCCAACCTAACATTTCGGCGGTAATATTTGACATCATTCCTGGCGATTTGTCCTCTACGTCTCCGTTTGACCTTCATAAACATCAATAACGTACTATAACGCAACCTAACCCAACCTATCATCTCGGCGGTAATATTTGAAAACATTCCTGGCGAGTTGGCTTCTCCGTCTACGTGGGATCTTTTTATACATCTATAACGTAATATAACCTAACGTAACCCAACCTAACATCTTGGCGGTAATATTTGAAAACATACCTGGCGAGTTGGCCTCGACGTCTCCGTGGGACCTTTGTATATATCAATAACGTAATATAACCTAACCTAACCCAACCTATCATCTCGGCGGTAATATTTGACAACATTCCTGGCGAGTTGGCCTCTACGTATCCGTGGGACCTTCATATACATCAATAACGAAATATAACCTAACCTAACCCAACCTAACATTTCGGCGATAATATTTGAAAACATTCCTGGCGAGTTGGCTTCTCCGTCTCTGTGATATCTTTTTATACATCAATAACGTAATATAACCTAACCTAACCCAACCTAACATCTCGGCGGTAATATTTGAAAACATACCTGGCGAGTTGGCCTCTACGTCTCCGTGGGACATTTATATACATCAATAACGTAATATAACCTAACCTAACCCAACCTAACATCTCGGCGGTAATATTTGATCACATTCCTAGCTTGTTGGCCTCTACATCTCTGCGTGACCTTTATATACATCTATAACGTGATATAACCTAACCTAACCCAACCTAACATTTCGGCGGTAATATTTGACATCATTCATGGCGAGTTGGCCTCTACGTCTACGTTTGACCTTCATAAACATCAATAACGTAATATAACGTAACCTAACCCAACCTATCACCTCGGCGGTAATATTTGACAACATTCCTGGCGAGTTGGCCTCTACGTCTCCGTGGGACCTTTGTATACATCAATAACGTAATATAACCTAACCTAACCCAACCTATCATCTCGGCGGTAATATTTGACAACATTCCTGGCGAGTTGGCCTCTACGTATCCGTGGGACCTTCATATACATCAATAACGAAATATAACCTAACCTAACCCAACCTAACATTTCGGCGATAATATTTGAAAACATTCCTGGCGAGTTGGCTTCTCCGTCTCTGTGATATCTTTTTATACATCAATAACGTAATATAACCTAACCTAACCCAACCTAACATCTCGGCGGTAATATTTGAAAACATACCTGGCGAGTTGGCC
Organism: Xylocopa violacea; assembly: GCA_963969225.1. Classification (NCBI taxonomy): domain Eukaryota; kingdom Metazoa; phylum Arthropoda; class Insecta; order Hymenoptera; family Apidae; genus Xylocopa; species Xylocopa violacea. The sequence goes on from CAXAJV010000051.1 coordinate 901,306, forward strand.
TCTACGTCTCCGTGGGACATTTATATACATCAATAACGTAATATAACCTAACCTAACCCAACCAAACATTTCGGCGGTAATATTTGACATCATTCCTGGCGAGTTGGCCTCTACTTCTCCGTTTGACCTTCATAAACATCAATAACGTACTATAACGCAACCTAACCCAACCTATTATCTCGGCGGTAATATTTGAAAACATTCCTGGCGAGTTGGCTTCTCCGTCTCCGTGGGATCTTTTTATACATCTATAACGTAATATAACCTAACGTAACCCAACCTAACATCTTGGCGGTAATATTTGAAAACATACCTGGCGAGTTGGCCTCCACGTCTCCGTGGGACATTTGTATACATCAATAACGTAATATAACCTAACCTAACCCAACCTATCATCGCGGCGGTAATATTTGACAACATTCCTGGCGAGTTGGCCTCTACGTCTCCGTGGGACCTTCATATACATCAATAACGAAATATAACCTAACCTAACCCAACCGAACATCTCGGCGATAATATTTGAAAACATTCCTGGCGAGTTGGCCTCTACGTCTCCGTGGGACATTTATATACATCAATAACGTAATATAACCTAACCTAACCCAACCTAACATCTCGGCGGTAATATTTGATCACATTCCTAGCTTGTTGGCCTCTACGTCTCCGCGGGACCTTTATATACATCTATAACGTGATATAACCTAACCTAACCCAACCTAACATTTCGGCGGTAATATTTGACATCATTCCTGGCGATTTGTCCTCTACGTCTCCGTTTGACCTTCATAAACATCAATAACGTACTATAACGCAACCTAACCCAACCTACCATCTCGGCGGTAATATTTGAAAACATTCCTGGCGAGTTGGCTTCTCCGTCTACGTGGGATCTTTTTATACATCTATAACGTAATATAACCTAACGTAACCCAACCTAACATCTTGGCGGTAATATTTGAAAACATACCTGGCGAGTTGGCCTCGACGTCTCCGTGGGACCTTTGTATATATCAATAACGTAATATAACCTAACCTAACCCAACCTATCATCTCGGCGGTAATATTTGACAACATTCCTGGCGAGTTGGCCTCTACGTATCCGTGGGACCTTCATATACATCAATAACGAAATATAACCTAACCTAACCCAACCTAACATTTCGGCGATAATATTTGAAAACATTCCTGGCGAGTTGGCTTCTCCGTCTCTGTGATATCTTTTTATACATCAATAACGTAATATAACCTAACCTAACCCAACCTAACATCTCGGCGGTAATATTTGAAAACATACCTGGCGAGTTGGCCTCTACGTCTCCGTGGGACATTTATATACATCAATAACGTAATATAACCTAACCTAACCCAACCTAACATCTCGGCGGTAATATTTGATCACATTCCTAGCTTGTTGGCCTCTACATCTCTGCGTGACCTTTATATACATCTATAACGTGATATAACCTAACCTAACCCAACCTAACATTTCGGCGGTAATATTTGACATCATTCATGGCGAGTTGGCCTCTACGTCTACGTTTGACCTTCATAAACATCAATAACGTAATATAACGTAACCTAACCCAACCTATCACCTCGGCGGTAATATTTGACAACATTCCTGGCGAGTTGGCCTCTACGTCTCCGTGGGACCTTTGTATACATCAATAACGTAATATAACCTAACCTAACCCAACCTATCATCTCGGCGGTAATATTTGAAAACATTCCTGGCGAGTTGGCTTCTCCGTCTCCGTGGGATCTTTTTATACATCTATAACGTAATATAACCTAACGTAACCCAACCTAACATCTCGGCGGTAATATTTGAAAACATTCCTGGCGAGTTGGCTTCTCCGTCTTCGTGGGATCTTTTTATACATCTATAACGTAATATAACCTAACGTAACCCAACCTAACATCTTGGCGGTAATATTTGAAAACATACCTGGCGAGTTGGCCACGACGTCTCCGTGGGATCTTTTTATACATCTATAACGTAATATAACCTAACGTAACCCAACCTAACATCTTGGCGGTAATATTTGAAAACATACCTGGCGAGTTGGCCTCCACGTCTCCGTGGGGCCTTTGTATACATCAATAACGTAATATAACCTAACCTAACCCAACCTATCATCGCGGCGGTAATATTTGACAACATTCCTGGCGAGTTGGTCTCTACGTCTCCGTGGGACCTTCATATACATCAATAACGTAATATAACCTAACCTAACCCAACCTAACATCACAGCGGTAATATTTGACAACATTCCTGGCTAGTTGGCTTCTCCGTCTCCGTGGGATTTTTTTATACATCAATAACGTTATATAACCTATCCTAACCCAACCTAACAACTCGGCGGTAATATTTGACAACATACCTGGCGAGTTGGACTCTACGTTTCCGTGGGACCTTCATATACATCAATAACGAAATATAACCTAACCTAACCCAACCTAACATCTCGTCGGTAATATTTGAAAACATTCCTGGCGAGTTGGCTTCTCCGTCTCCGTGGGATCTTTTTATACATCAATAACGTAATATAACCTAACCTAACCCAACCTAACATCTTGGCGGTAATATTTAAAAACATACCTGGCGAGTTGGCCTCTACGTCTCCGTGGGACCTTCATATACATCAATAACGAAATATAACTTAACCTAACCCAACCTAACATCTCGGCGATAATATTTGAAAACATACCTGGCGGGTTGGCCTCTACGTCTCCGTGGGATATTTATATACATCAATAACGTAATATAACCTAACCTAACCCAACCTAACATCTCGGCGGTAATATTTGAAAACATACCTGGCGAGTTGGCCTCTACGTCTCCGTGGGACATTTATATACATCAATAACGTAATGTAACCTAACCTAACCCAACCTAACATCTCGGCGGTAATATTTGATCACATTCCTAGCTTGTTTGCCTCTACGTCTCCGCGGGACCTTTATATACATCTATAACGTGATATTACCTAACCTAACCCAACCTAAGATTTCGGCGGTAATATTTGACATCATTCCTGGCGATTTGTCCTCTACGTCTCCGTTTGACCTTCATAAACATCAATAACGTAATATAACGTAACCTAACCCAACCTATCATCTCGGCGGTAATATTTGACAACATTCCTGGCTTGTTGGCATCTACGTCTCCGCGGGACCTTTATATACATCAATAACGTAATATAACCTAACCTAACCCAACCTAACATTTCGGCGGTAATATTTGACAGCATTCCTGGCGAGTTGGCCTCTACGTCTCCGTGGGATCTTTATATACATCAATAACGTAATATAACTTAACCTAACCCAACCTAACAACTCGGCGGTAATATTTGAAAACATACCTGGCGAGTTGGCCTCTACGTCTCCGTGAGACATTTATATACATCAATAACGTAATATAACCTAACCTAACCCAACCTAACATCTCGACGGTAATATTTGACAACATTCCTGGCGAGTTGGCTTCTCCGTCTCCGTGGGACCTTTATATACATCAGTAACGTAATATAACCTAACCTAACCCAACCTATCATCTCGGCGGTAATATTTGACAACATTCCTGGCTAGTTGGCTTCTCCGTCTCCGTTGGATCTTTTTATACATCAATAACGTAATATAACCTATCCTAACCCAACCTAACATCTCGGCGGTAATATTTGAAAACATACCTGGCGAGTTGGCCTCTACGTCTCCGTGGGACATTTATATACATCAATAACGTAATATAACCTAACCTAACCCAACCTAACATCTCGGCGGTAATATTTGACAACATTCCTGGCTAGTTGGCTTCTCCGTCTCCGTGGGATCTTTTTATACATCAATAACGTAATATAACCTATCCTAACCGAACCTACCATCTCGGCGGTAATATTTGAAAACATACCTGGCGAGTTGGCCTCTACGTCTCCGTGGGATCTTTATATACATCAATAACGTAATATAACCTAACCTATCCCAACCTAACATCTCGGCGGTAATATTTGAAAACATTCCTGGCGAGTTGGCTTCCCCGTCTCCGTGGGATCTTTTTATACATCAATAACGTAATATAACCTAACCTAACCCAACCTAACATCTTGGCGGTAATATTTAAAAACATACCTGGCGAGTTGGCCTCTACGTCTCCGTGGGACATTTATATACATCAAGAACGTAATATAGCCTAACCTAATCCAACCTAACATTTCGGCGGTAATATTTGACATCATTCCTGGCGAGTTGGCCTCTACGTCTCCGTGGGACCTTTACATACATCAATAACGTAATATAACCTAACGTAACCCAACCTAACATCTCGGCGGTAATATTTGAAAACATACCTGGCGGGTTGGCCTCTACGTCTCCGTGGGTCATTTATATACATCAATAACGTAATGTAACCTAACCTAACCCAACCTAACATCTCGGCGGTAATATTTGATCACATTCCTAGCTTGTTGGCCTCTACGTCTCCGCGGGACCTTTATATACATCTATAACGTGATATAACCTAACCTAACCCAACCTAACATTTCGGCGGTAATATTTGACATCATTCCTGGCGATTTGTCCTCTACGTCTCCGTTTGACCTTCATAAATATCAATAACGTAATATAACGTAACCTAACCCAACCTATCATCTCGGCGGTAATATTTGACAACATTCCTGGCTTGTTGGCCTCTACGTCTCCGCGGGACCTTTATATACATCTATATCGTGATATAACCTAACCTAATCCAACCTAACATCTCGGCGGTAATATTTGAAAACATTCCTGGCGAGTTGGCATCTACGTCTCCGTGGGACCGTCATATACATCAATAACGTAATATAGCCTAACCTAACCCAACCTAACATTTCGGCGGTAATATTTGACGTCATTCCTGGCGAGTTGGCCTCTACGTCTCCGTGGGATCTTTATATACATCAATAACGTAATATAACCTAACCTAACCCAACCTAACATCTCGGCGGTAATATTTGAAAACATTCCTGGCGAGTTGGCTTCTCCGTCTCCGTGGGATCTTTTTATACATCAATAACGTAATATAACCTAACCTAACCCAACCTAACATCTTGGCGGTAATATTTGAAAACATACCTGGCGAGTTGGCCTCTACGTCTCCGTGGGACATTTATATACATCAAGAACGTAATATAACCTAACCTAACCCAACCTAACATCTCGGCGGTAATATTTGACCACATTCCTAGCTTGTTGGCCTCTACGTCTCCGCGGGACCTTTATATACATCTATAACGTGATATAACATAACCTAACCCAACCTAACATTTCGGCGGTAATATTTGACATCATTCCTGGCGACTTGTCCTCTACGTCTCCGTTTGACCTTCATAAACAACAATAACGTAATATAACGTAACCTAACCCAACCCATCATCTCGGCGGTAATATTTGACAACATTCCTGGCGAGTTGGCTTCTACGTCTCCGTGGGACCTTTATATACATCAATAACGTAATATAACCTAACCTAACCCAACCTAACATCTCGGCCGTAATATTTGAAAACATACCTGGCGAGTTGGCCTCTACGTCTCCGTGGGACCTTTGTATACATCAATAACGTAATATAACCTAACCTAACCCAACCTATCATCTCGGCGGTAATATTTGACAACATTCCTGGCGAGTTGGTCTCTACGTCTCCGTGGGACCTTCATATACATCAATAATGTAATATAACCTAACCTAACCCAACCTAACATCTCGGCGGTAATATTTGAAAACATTCCTGGCGAGTTGGCTTCTCCGTCTCCGTGGGATCTTTTTATACATCAATAACGTAATATAACCTAACCTAACCCAACCTAACATCTTGGCGGTAATATTTGAAAACATACCTGGCGAGTTGGCCTCTACGTCTCCGTGGGACATTTATATACATCAATAACGTAATATAACCTAACCTAACCCAACCTAACATCTCGGCGGTAATATTTGACCACATTCCTAGCTTGTTGGCCTCTACGTCTCCGCGGGACCTTTATATACATCTATAACGTGATATAACATAACCTAACCCAACCTAACATTTCGGCGGTAATATTTGACATCATTCCTGGCGACTTGTCCTCTACGTCTCCGTTTGACCTTCATAAACAACAATAACGTAATATAACGTAACCTAACCCAACCCATCATCTCGGCGGTAATATTTGACAACATTCCTGGCGAGTTGGCTTCTACGTCTCCGTGGGACCTTTATATACATCAATAACGTAATATAACCTAACCTAACCCAACCTAACATCTCGGCCGTAATATTTGAAAACATACCTGGCGAGTTGGCCTCTACGTCTCCGTGGGACCTTTGTATACATCAATAACGTAATATAACCTAACCTAACCCAACCTATCATCTCGGCGGTAATATTTGACAACATTCCTGGCGAGTTGGTCTCTACGTCTCCGTGGGACCTTCATATACATCAATAATGTAATATAACCTAACCTAACCCAACCTAACATCTCGGCGGTAATATTTGACAACATTCCTGGCTAGTTGGCTTCTCCGTCTCCGTGGGATCTTTTTATACATCAATAACGTAATATAACCTATCCTAACCCAACCTAACATCTCGGCGGTAATATTTGAAAACATACCTGGCGAGTTGGCCTCTACGTCTCCGTGGGATCTTTATATACATCAATAACGTAATATAACCTAACCTAACCCAACCTAACATCTCGGCGGTAATATTTGATCACATTCCTAGCTTGTTGGCCTCTACGTCTCCGCGGGACCTTTATATACATCTATAACGTGATATAACCTAACCTAACCCAACCTAACATTTCGGCGGTAATATTTGACATCATTCCTGGCGATTTGTCCTCTACGTCTCCGTTTGACCTTCGTAAACATCAATAACGTAATATAACGTAACCTAACACAACCTATCATCTCGGCGGTAATATTTGACAACATTCCTGGCGAGTTGGCCTCTACGTCTCCGTTTGACCTTCATAAACATCAATAACGTACTATAACGCAACCTAACCCAACCTATCATCTCGGCGGTAATATTTGAAAACATTCCTGGCGAGTTGGCTTTTCCGTCTCCGTGGGATCTTTTTATACATCTATAACGTAATATAATCTAACGTAACCCAACCTAACATCTTGGCGGTAATATTTGAAAACATACCTGGCGAGTTGGCCTCGACGTCTCCGTGGGACCTTTGTATACATCAATAACGTAATATAACCTAACCTAACCCAACCTATCATCTCGGCGGTAATATTTGAAAACATTCCTGGCGAGTTGGCTTCTCCGTCTCCGTGGGATCTTTTTATACATCTATAACGTAATATAACCTAACGTAACCCAACCTAACATCTTGGCGGTAATATTTGAAAACATACCTGGCGAGTTGGCCTCCACGTCTCCGTGGGACCTTTGTATACATCAATAACGTAATATAACCTAACCTAACCCAACCTATCATCTCGGCGGTAATATTTGACAACATTCCTGGCGAGTTGGCCTCTACGTCTCCGTGGGACCTTCATATACATCAATAACGTACTATAACGCAACCTAACCCAACCTATCATCTCGGCGGTAATATTTGAAAACATTCCTGGCGAGTTGGCTTCTCCGTCTCCGTGGGATCTTTTTATACATCTATAACGTAATATAACCTAACGTAACCCAACCTAACATCTTGGCGGTAATATTTGAAAACATACCTGGCGAGTTGGCCTCCACGTCTCCGTGGGACCTTTGTATACATCAATAACGTAATATAACCTAACCTAACCCAACCTATCATCTCGGCGGTAATATTTGACAACATTCCTGGCGAGTTGGCCTCTACGTATCCGTGGGACCTTCATATACATCAATAACGAAATATAACCTAACCTAACCCAACCTAACATTTCGGCGATAATATTTGAAAACATTCCTGGCGAGTTGGCTTCTCCGTCTCTGTGATATCTTTTTATACATCAATAACGTAATATAACCTAACCTAACCCAACCTAACATTTCGGCGGTAATATTTGAAAACATACCTGGCGAGTTGGCCTCTACGTCTCCGTGGGACATTTATATACATCAATAACGTAATATAACCTAACCTAACCCAACCAAACATTTCGGCGGTAATATTTGACATCATTCCTGGCGAGTTGGACTCTACGTCTCCGTTTGACCTTCATAAACATCAATAACGTACTATAACGCAACCTAACCCAACCTATTATCTCGGCGGTAATATTTGAAAACATTCCTGGCGAGTTGGCTTCTCCGTCTCCGTGGGATCTTTTTATACATCTATAACGTAATATAACCTAACGTAACCCAACCTAACATCTTGGCGGTAATATTTGAAAACATACCTGGCGAGTTGGCCTCCACGTCTCCGTGGGACCTTTGTATACATCAATAACGTAATATAACCTAACCTAACCCAACCTATCATCGCGGCGGTAATATTTGACAACATTCCTGGCGAGTTGGTCTCTACGTCTCCGTGGGACCTTCATATACATCAATAACGTAATATAACCTAACCTAACCCAACCTAACATCTCGGCGGTAATATTTGACAACATTCCTGGCTTGTTGGCCTCTACGTCTCCGCGGGACCTTTATATACATCAATAACGTAATATAACCTAACCTATCCCAACCTAACATTTCGGCGGTAATATTTGACATCATTCCTGGCGAGTTGGCCTCTACGTCTCCGTGGGATCTTTATATACATCAATAACGTAATATAACCTAACCTAACCCAACCTAACATCTCGGCGGTAATATTTGAAAACATACCTGGCGGGTTGGCCTCTACGTCTCCGTGGGATATTTATATACATCAATAACGTAATATAACCTAACCTAACCCAACCTAACATCTCGGCGGTAATATTTGACCACATTCCTAGCTTGTTGGCCTCTACGTCTCCGCGCGACCTTTATATACATCTATAACGTGATATTACCTAACCTAACCCAACCTAACATTTCGGCGGTAATATTTGACATCATTCCTGGCGATTTGTCCTCTACGTCTCCGTTTGACCTTCATAAACAACAATAACGTAATATAACGTAACCTAACCCAACCCATCATCTCGGCGGTAATATTTGACAACATTCCTGGCGAGTTGGCTTCTACGTCTCCGTGGGACCTTTATATACATTAATAACGTAATATAACCTAACCTAACCCAACCTAACATCTCGGCCGTAATAATTGAAAACATACCTGGCGAGTTGGCCTCTACGTCTCCGTGGGACCTTTAATACATCAATAACGTAATATAACCTAACCTAACCCAACCTAACATCTCGGCGGTAATATTTGAAAACATACCTGGCGGGTTGGCCTCTACGTCTCCGTGGGATATTTATATACATCAATAACGTAATATAACCTAACCTAACCCAACCTAACATCTCGGCGGTAATATTTGACCACATTCCTAGCTTGTTGGCCTCTACGTCTCCGCGCGACCTTTATATACATCTATAACGTGATATTACCTAACCTAACCCAACCTAACATTTCGGCGGTAATATTTGACATCATTCCTGGCGATTTGTCCTCTACGTCTCCGTTTGACCTTCATAAACAACAATAACGTAATATAACGTAACCTAACCCAACCCATCATCTCGGCGGTAATATTTGACAACATTCCTGGCGAGTTGGCTTCTACGTCTCCGTGGGACCTTTATATACATTAATAACGTAATATAACCTAACCTAACCCAACCTAACATCTCGGCCGTAATAATTGAAAACATACCTGGCGAGTTGGCCTCTACGTCTCCGTGGGACCTTTAATACATCAATAACGTAATATAACCTAACCTAACCCAACCTAACATCTCGGCGGTAATATTTGAAAACATACCTGGCGGGTTGGCCTCTACGTCTCCGTGGGATATTTATATACATCAATAACGTAATATAACCTAACCTAACCCAACCTAACATCTCGGCGGTAATATTTGACCACATTCCTAGCTTGTTGGCCTCTACGTCTCCGCGCGACCTTTATATACATCTATAACGTGATATTACCTAACCTAACCCAACCTAACATTTCGGCGGTAATATTTGACATCATTCCTGGCGATTTGTCCTCTACGTCTCCGTTTGACCTTCATAAACAACAATAACGTAATATAACGTAACCTAACCCAACCCATCATCTCGGCGGTAATATTTGACAACATTCCTGGCGAGTTGGCTTCTACGTCTCCGTGGGACCTTTATATACATTAATAACGTAATATAACCTAACCTAACCCAACCTAACATCTCGGCCGTAATAATTGAAAACATACCTGGCGAGTTGGCCTCTACGTCTCCGTGGGACCTTTAATACATCAATAACGTAATATAACCTAACCTAACCCAACCTAACATTTCGGCGGTAATATTTGACATCATTCCTGGCGAGTTGGCCTCTACGTCTCCGTGGGATCTTTATATACATCAATAACGTAATATAACTTAACCTAACCCAACCTAACAACTCGGCCGTAATATTTGAAAACATACCTGGCGAGTTGGCCTCTACGTCTCCGTGGGACCTTTGTATACATCAATAACGTAATATAACCTAACCTAACCCAACCTATCATCTCGGCGGTAATATTTGACAACATTCCTGGCGAGTTGGTCTCTACGTCTCCGTGGGACCTTCATATACATCAATAATGTAATATAACCTAACCTAACCCAACCTAACATCTCGGCGGTAATATTTGACAACATTCCTGGCTAGTTGGCTTCTCCGTCTCCGTGGGATCTTTTTATACATCAATAACGTAATATAACGTAACCTAACCCAACCTATCATCTCGGCGGTAATATTTGACAACATTCCTGGCTTGTTGGCCTCTACGTCTCCGCGGGACCTTTATATACATCTATATCGTGATATAACCTAACCTAATCCAACCTAACATCTCGGCGGTAATATTTGAAAACATTCCTGGCGAGTTGGCATCTACGTCTCCGTGGGACCGTCATATACATCAATAACGTAATATAGCCTAACCTAACCCAACCTAACATTTCGGCGGTAATATTTGACGTCATTCCTGGCGAGTTGGCCTCTACGTCTCCGTGGGATCTTTATATACATCAATAACGTAATATAACCTAACCTAACCCATCCTAACATCTCGGCGGTAATATTTGAAAACATTCCTGGCGAGTTGGCTTCTCCGTCTCCGTGGGATCTTTTTATACATCAATAACGTAATATAACCTAACCTAACCCAACCTAACATCTTGGCGGTAATATTTGAAAACATACCTGGCGAGTTGGCCTCTACGTCTCCGTGGGACATTTATATACATCAATAACGTAATATAACCTAACCTAACCCAACCTAACATCTCGGCGGTAATATTTGACCACATTCCTAGCTTGTTGGCCTCTACGTCTCCGCGGGACCTTTATATACATCTATAACGTGATATAACATAACCTAACCCAATCTAACATTTCGGCGGTAATATTTGACATCATTCCTGGCGATTTGTCCTCTACGTCTCCGTTTGACCTTCATAAACAACAATAACGTAATATAACGTAACCTAACCCAACCCATCATCTCGGCGGTAATATTTGACAACATTCCTGGCGAGTTGGCTTCTACGTCTCCGTGGGACCTTTATATACATCAATAACGTAATATAACCTAACCTAACCCAACCTAACATCTCGGCCGTAATATTTGAAAACATACCTGGCGAGTTGGCCTCTACGTCTCCGTGGGACCTTTGTATACATCAATAACGTAATATAACCTAACCTAACCCAACCTATCATCTCGGCGGTAATATTTGACAACATTCCTGGCGAGTTGGTCTCTACGTCTCCGTGGGACCTTCATATACATCAATAATGTAATATAACCTAACCTAACCCAACCTAACATCTCGGCGGTAATATTTGACAACATTCCTGGCTAGTTGGCTTCTCCGTCTCCGTGGGATCTTTTTATACATCAATAACGTAATATAACCTATCCTAACCCAACCTAACATCTCGGCGGTAATATTTGAAAACATACCTGGCGAGTTGGCCTCTACGTCTCCGTGGGATCTTTATATACATCAATAACGTAATATAACCTAACCTAACCCAACCTAACATCTCGGCGGTAATATTTGATCACATTCCTAGCTTGTTGGCCTCTACGACTCCGCGGGACCTTTATATACATCTATAACGTGATATAACCTAACCTAACCCAACCTAACATTTCGGCGGTAATATTTGACATCATTCCTGGCGATTTGTCCTCTACGTCTCCGTTTGACCTTCGTAAACATCAATAACGTAATATAACGTAACCTAACACAACCTATCATCTCGGCGGTAATATTTGACAACCTTCCTGGCGAGTTGGCCTCTACGTCTCCGTTTGACCTTCATAAACATCAATAACGTACTATAACGCAACCTAACCCAAACTATCATCTCGGCGGTAATATTTGAAAACATTCCTGGCGAGTTGGCTTTTCCGTCTCCGTGGGATCTTTTTATACATCTATAACGTAATATAATCTAACGTAACCCAACCTAACATCTTGGCGGTAATATTTGAAAACATACCTGGCGAGTTGGCCTCGACGTCTCCGTGGGACCTTTGTATACATCAATAACGTAATATAACCTAACCTAACCCAACCTATCATCTCGGCGGTAATATTTGAAAACATTCCTGGCGAGTTGGCTTCTCCGTCTCCGTGGGATCTTTTTATACATCTATAACGTAATATAACCTAACGTAACCCAACCTAACATCTTGGCGGTAATATTTGAAAACATACCTGGCGAGTTGGCCTCCACGTCTCCGTGGGATCTTTGTATACATCAATAACGTAATATAACCTAACCTAACCCAACCTATCATCTCGGCGGTAATATTTGACAACATTCCTGGCGAGTTGGCCTCTACGTCTCCGTGGGACCTTCATATACATCAATAACGTACTATAACGCAACCTAACCCAACCTATCATCTCGGCGGTAATATTTGAAAACATTCCTGGCGAGTTGGCTTCTCCGTCTCCGTGGGATCTTTTTATACATCTATAACGTAATATAACCTAACGTAACCCAACCTAACATCTTGGCGGTAATATTTGAAAACATACCTGGCGAGTTGGCCTCGACGTCTCCGTGGGACCTTTGTATACATCAATAACGTAATATAACCTAACCTAACCCAACCTATCATCTCGGCGGTAATATTTGACAACATTCCTGGCGAGTTGGCCTCTACGTATCCGTGGGACCTTCATATACATCAATAACGAAATATAACCTAACCTAACCCAACCTAACATTTCGGCGATAATATTTGAAAACATTCCTGGCGAGTTGGCTTCTCCGTCTCTGTGATATCTTTTTATACATCAATAACGTAATATAACCTAACCTAACCCAACCTAACATTTCGGCGGTAATATTTGAAAACATACCTGGCGAGTTGGCCTCTACGTCTCCGTGGGACATTTATATACATCAATAACGTAATATAACCTAACCTAACCCAACCAAACATTTCGGCGGTAATATTTGACATCATTCCTGGCGAGTTGGCCTCTACGTCTCCGTTTGACCTTCATAAACATCAATAACGTACTATAACGCAACCTAACCCAACCTATTATCTCGGCGGTAATATTTGAAAACATTCCTGGCGAGTTGGCTTCTCCGTCTCCGTGGGATCTTTTTATACATCTATAACGTAATATAACCTAACGTAACCCAACCTAACATCTTGGCGGTAATATTTGAAAACATACCTGGCGAGTTGGCCTCGACGTCTCCGTGGGACCTTTGTATACATCAATAACGTAATATAACCTAACCTAACCCAACCTATCATCTCGGCGGTAATATTTGAAAACATTCCTGGCGAGTTGGCTTCTCCGTCTCCGTGGGATCTTTTTATACATCTATAACATAATATAACCTAACGTAACCCAACCTAACATCTTGGCGGTAATATTTGAAAACATACCTGGCGAGTTGGCCTCCACGTCTCCGTGGGACCTTTGTATACATCAATAACGTAATATAACCTAACCTAACCCAACCTATCATCTCGGCGGTAATATTTGACAACATTCCTGGCGAGTTGGCCTCTACGTCTCCGTGGGACCTTCATATACATCAATAACGTACTATAACGCAACCTAACCCAACCTATCATCTCGGCGGTAATATTTGAAAACATTCCTGGCGAGTTGGCTTCTCCGTCTCCGTGGGATCTTTTTATACATCTATAACGTAATATAACCTAACGTAACCCAACCTAACATCTTGGCGGTAATATTTGAAAACATACCTGGCGAGTTGGCCTCGACGTCTCCGTGGGACCTTTGTATACATCAATAACGTAATATAACCTAACCTAACCCAACCTATCATCTCGGCGGTAATATTTGACAACATTCCTGGCGAGTTGGCCTCTACGTCTCCGTGGGACCTTCATATACATCAATAACGTAATATAACCTAACCTAACCCAACCAAACATTTCGGCGGTAATATTTGACATCATTCCTGGCGAGTTGGACTCTACGTCTCCGTTTGACCTTCATAAACATCAATAACGTACTATAACGCAACCTAACCCAACCTATTATCTCGGCGGTAATATTTGAAAACATTCCTGGCGAGTTGGCTTCTCCGTCTCCGTGGGATCTTTTTATACATCTATAACGTAATATAACCTAACGTAACCCAACCTAACATCTTGGCGGTAATATTTGAAAACATACCTGGCGAGTTGGCCTCGACGTCTCCGTGGGACCTTTGTATACATCAATAACGTAATATAACCTAACCTAACCCAACCTATCATCTCGGCGGTAATATTTGACAACATTCCTGGCGAGTTGGCCTCTACGTATCCGTGGGACCTTCATATACATCAATAACGAAATATAACCTAACCTAACCCAACCTAACATTTCGGCGATAATATTTGAAAACATTCCTGGCGAGTTGGCTTCTCCGTCTCTGTGATATCTTTTTATACATCAATAACGTAATATAACCTAACCTAACCCAACCTAACATTTCGGCGGTAATATTTGAAAACATACCTGGCGAGTTGGCCTCTACGTCTCCGTGGGACATTTATATACATCAATAACGTAATATAACCTAACCTAACCCAACCAAACATTTCGGCGGTAATATTTGACATCATTCCTGGCGAGTTGGACTCTACGTCTCCGTTTGACCTTCATAAACATCAATAACGTACTATAACGCAACCTAACCCAACCTATTATCTCGGCGGTAATATTTGAAAACATTCCTGGCGAGTTGGCTTCTCCGTCTCCGTGGGATCTTTTTATACATCTATAACGTAATATAACCTAACGTAACCCAACCTAACATCTTGGCGGTAATATTTGAAAACATACCTGGCGAGTTGGCCTCCACGTCTCCGTGGGACCTTTGTATACATCAATAACGTAATATAACCTAACCTAACCCAACCTATCATCGCGGCGGTAATATTTGACAACATTCCTGGCGAGTTGGTCTCTACGTCTCCGTGGGACCTTCATATACATCAATAACGTAATATAACCTAACCTAACCCAACCTAACATCACGGCGGTAATATTTGACATCATTCCTGGCGATTTGTCCTCTACGTCTCCGTTTGACCTTCATAAACATCAATAACGTAATATAACGTAACCTAACCCAACCTATCATCTCGGCGGTAATATTTGACAACATTCCTGGCTTGTTGGCCTCTACGTCTCCGCGGGACCTTTATATACATCTATAACGTGATATAACCTAACCTAACCCAACCTAACATTTCGGCGGTAATATTTGACATCATTCCTGGCGATTTGTCCTCTACGTCTCCGTTTGACCTTCATAAACAACAATAACGTAATATAACGTAACCTAACCCAACCCATCATCTCGGCGGTAATATTTGACAACATTCCTGGCGAGTTGGCTTCTACGTCTCCGTGGGACCTTTATATACATCAATAACGTAATATAACCTAACCTAACCCAACCTAACATCTCGGCCGTAATATTTGAAAACATACCTGGCGAGTTGGCCTCTACGTCTCCGTGGGACCTTTGTATACATCAATAACGTAATATAACCTAACCTAACCCAACCTATCATCTCGGAGGTAATATTTGACAACATTCCTGGCGAGTTGGTCTCTACGTCTCCGTGGGACCTTCATATACATCAATAATGTAATATAACCTAACCTAACCCAACCTAACATCTCGGCGGTAATATTTGAAAACATTCCTGGCGAGTTGGCTTCTCCGTCTCCGTGGGATCTTTTTATACATCTATAACGTTATATAACCTAACGTAACCCAACCTAACATCTTGGCGGTAATATTTGAAAACATACCTGGCGAGTTGGCCTCCACGTCTCCGTGGGACCTTTGTATACATCAATAACGTAATATAACCTAACCTAACCCAACCTATCATCTCGGCGGTAATATTTGACAACATTCCTGGCGAGTTGGCCTCTACGTCTCCGTGGGACCTTCATATACATCAATAACGTACTATAACGCAACCTAACCCAACCTATCATCTCGGCGGTAATATTTGAAAACATTCCTGGCGAGTTGGCTTCTCCGTCTCCGTGGGATCTTTTTATACATCTATAACGTAATATAACCTAACGTAACCCAACCTAACATCTTGGCGGTAATATTTGAAAACATACCTGGCGAGTTGGCCTCGACGTCTCCGTGGGACCTTTGTATACATCAATAACGTAATATAACCTAACCTAACCCAACCTATCATCTCGGCGGTAATATTTGACAACATTCCTGGCGAGTTGGCCTCTACGTCTCCGTGGGACCTTCATATACATCAATAACGTAATATAACCTAACCTAACCCAACCAAACATTTCGGCGGTAATATTTGACATCATTCCTGGCGAGTTGGACTCTACGTCTCCGTTTGACCTTCATAAACATCAATAACGTACTATAACGCAACCTAACCCAACCTATTATCTCGGCGGTAATATTTGAAAACATTCCTGGCGAGTTGGCTTCTCCGTCTCCGTGGGATCTTTTTATACATCTATAACGTAATATAACCTAACGTAACCCAACCTAACATCTTGGCGGTAATATTTGAAAACATACCTGGCGAGTTGGCCTCGACGTCTCCGTGGGACCTTTGTATACATCAATAACGTAATATAACCTAACCTAACCCAACCTATCATCTCGGCGGTAATATTTGACAACATTCCTGGCGAGTTGGCCTCTACGTATCCGTGGGACCTTCATATACATCAATAACGAAATATAACCTAACCTAACCCAACCTAACATTTCGGCGATAATATTTGAAAACATTCCTGGCGAGTTGGCTTCTCCGTCTCTGTGATATCTTTTTATACATCAATAACGTAATATAACCTAACCTAACCCAACCTAACATTTCGGCGGTAATATTTGAAAACATACCTGGCGAGTTGGCCTCTACGTCTCCGTGGGACATTTATATACATCAATAACGTAATATAACCTAACCTAACCCAACCAAACATTTCGGCGGTAATATTTGACATCATTCCTGGCGAGTTGGACTCTACGTCTCCGTTTGACCTTCATAAACATCAATAACGTACTATAACGCAACCTAACCCAACCTATTATCTCGGCGGTAATATTTGAAAACATTCCTGGCGAGTTGGCTTCTCCGTCTCCGTGGGATCTTTTTATACATCTATAACGTAATATAACCTAACGTAACCCAACCTAACATCTTGGCGGTAATATTTGAAAACATACCTGGCGAGTTGGCCTCCACGTCTCCGTGGGACCTTTGTATACATCAATAACGTAATATAACCTAACCTAACCCAACCTATCATCGCGGCGGTAATATTTGACAACATTCCTGGCGAGTTGGTCTCTACGTCTCCGTGGGACCTTCATATACATCAATAACGTAATATAACCTAACCTAACCCAACCTAACATCACGGCGGTAATATTTGACATCATTCCTGGCGATTTGTCCTCTACGTCTCCGTTTGACCTTCATAAACATCAATAACGTAATATAACGTAACCTAACCCAACCTATCATCTCGGCGGTAATATTTGACAACATTCCTGGCTTGTTGGCCTCTACGTCTCCGCGGGACCTTTATATACATCTATAACGTGATATAACCTAACCTAACCCAACCTAACATTTCGGCGGTAATATTTGACATCATTCCTGGCGATTTGTCCTCTACGTCTCCGTTTGACCTTCATAAACAACAATAACGTAATATAACGTAACCTAACCCAACCCATCATCTCGGCGGTAATATTTGACAACATTCCTGGCGAGTTGGCTTCTACGTCTCCGTGGGACCTTTATATACATCAATAACGTAATATAACCTAACCTAACCCAACCTAACATCTCGGCCGTAATATTTGAAAACATACCTGGCGAGTTGGCCTCTACGTCTCCGTGGGACCTTTGTATACATCAATAACGTAATATAACCTAACCTAACCCAACCTATCATCTCGGCGGTAATATTTGACAACATTCCTGGCGAGTTGGTCTCTACGTCTCCGTGGGACCTTCATATACATCAATAATGTAATATAACCTAACCTAACCCAACCTAACATCTCGGCGGTAATATTTGAAAACATTCCTGGCGAGTTGGCTTCTCCGTCTCCGTGGGATCTTTTTATACATCTATAACGTTATATAACCTAACGTAACCCAACCTAACATCTTGGCGGTAATATTTGAAAACATACCTGGCGAGTTGGCCTCGACGTCTCCGTGGGACCTTTGTATACATCAATAACGTAATATAACCTAACCTAACCCAACCTATCATCTCGGCAGTAATATTTGAAAACATTCCTGGCGAGTTGGCTTCTCCGTCTCCGTGGGATCTTTTTATACATCTATAACGTAATATAACCTAACGTAACCCAACCTAACATCTTGGCGGTAATATTTGAAAACATACCTGGCGAGTTGGCCTCCACGTCTCCGTGGGACCTTTGTATACATCAATAACGTAATATAACCTAACCTAACCCAACCTATCATCTCGGCGGTAATATTTGACAACATTCCTGGCGAGTTGGCCTCTACGTCTCCGTGGGACCTTCATATACATCAATAACGTACTATAACGCAACCTAACCCAACCTATCATCTCGGCGGTAATATTTGAAAACATTCCTGGCGAGTTGGCTTCTCCGTCTCCGTGGGATCTTTTTATACATCTATAACGTAATATAACCTAACGTAACCCAACCTAACATCTTGGCGGTAATATTTGAAAACATACCTGGCGAGTTGGCCTCGACGTCTCCGTGGGACCTTTGTATACATCAATAACATAATATAACCTAACCTAACCCAACCTATCATCTCGGCGGTAATATTTGACAACATTCCTGGCGAGTTGGCCTCTACGTATCCGTGGGACCTTCATATACATCAATAACGAAATATAACCTAACCTAACCCAACCTAACATTTCGGCGATAATATTTGAAAACATTCCTGGCGAGTTGGCTTCTCCGTCTCTGTGATATCTTTTTATACATCAATAACGTAATATAACCTAACCTAACCCAACCTAACATTTCGGCGGTAATATTTGAAAACATACCTGGCGAGTTGGCCTCTACGTCTCCGTGGGACATTTATATACATCAATAACGTAATATAACCTAACCTAACCCAACCAAACATTTCGGCGGTAATATTTGACATCATTCCTGGCGAGTTGGACTCTACGTCTCCGTTTGACCTTCATAAACATCAATAACGTACTATAACGCAACCTAACCCAACCTATTATCTCGGCGGTAATATTTGACAACATTCCTGGCTTGTTGGCCTCTACGTCTCCGCGGGACCTTTATATACATCTATAACGTGATATAAAATAACCTAACCCAACCTAACATTTCGGCGGTAATATTTGACATCATTCCTGGCGATTTGTCCTCTACGTCTCCGTTTGACCTTCATAAACAACAATAACGTAATATAACGTAACCTAACCCAACCCATCATCTCGGCGGTAATATTTGACAACATTCCTGGCGAGTTGGCTTCTACGTCTCCGTGGGACCTTTATATACATCAATAACGTAATATAACCTAACCTAACCCAACCTAACATCTCGGCCGTAATATTTGAAAACATACCTCGCGAGTTGGCCTCTACGTCTCCGTGGGACCTTTGTATACATCAATAACGTAATATAACCTAACCTAACCCAACCTATCATCTCGGCGGTAATATTTGACAACATTCCTGGCGAGTTGGTCTCTACGTCTCCGTGGGACCTTCATATACATCAATAACGTAATATAACCTAACCTAACCCAACCTATCATCTCGGCGGTAATATTTGAAAACATTCCTGGCGAGTTGGCTTCTCCGTCTCCGTGGGATCTTTTTATACATCTATAACGTAATATAACCTAACGTAACCCAACCTAACATCTTGGCGGTAATATTTGAAAGCATACCTGGCGAGTTGGCCTCCACGTCTCCGTGGGACCTTTGTATACATCAATAACGTAATATAACCTAACCTAACCCAACCTATCATCTCGGCGGTAATATTTGACAACATTCCTGGCGAGTTGGCCTCTACGTCTCCGTGGGACCTTCATATACATCAATAACGTACTATAACGCAACCTAACCCAACCTATCATCTCGGCGGTAATATTTGAAAACATTCCTGGCGAGTTGGCTTCTCCGTCTCCGTGGGATCTTTTTATACATCTATAACGTAATATAACCTAACGTAACCCAACCTAACATCTTGGCGGTAATATTTGAAAACATACCTGGCGAGTTGGCCTCGACGTCTCCGTGGGACCTTTGTATACATCAATAACGTAATATAACCTAACCTAACCCAACCTATCATCTCGGCGGTAATATTTGACAACATTCCTGGCGAGTTGGCCTCTACGTATCCGTGGGACCTTCATATACATCAATAACGAAATATAACCTAACCTAACCCAACCTAACATTTCGGCGATAATATTTGAAAACATTCCTGGCGAGTTGGCTTCTCCGTCTCTGTGATATCTTTTTATACATCAATAACGTAATATAACCTAACCTAACCCAACCTAACATTTCGGCGGTAATATTTGAAAACATACCTGGCGAGTTGGCCTCTACGTCTCCGTGGGACATTTATATACATCAATAACGTAATATAACCTAACCTAACCCAACCAAACATTTCGGCGGTAATATTTGACATCATTCCTGGCGAGTTGGCCTCTACGTCTCCGTTTGACCTTCATAAACATCAATAACGTACTATAACGCAACCTAACCCAACCTATTATCTCGGCGGTAATATTTGAAAACATTCCTGGCGAGTTGGCTTCTCCGTCTCCGTGGGATCTTTTTATACATCTATAACGTAATATAACCTAACGTAATCCAACCTAACATCTTGGCGGTAATATTTGAAAACATACCTGGCGAGTTGGCCTCGACGTCTCCGTGGGACCTTTGTATACATCAATAACGTAATATAACCTAACCTAACCCAACCTATCATCTCGGCAGTAATATTTGAAAACATTCCTGGCGAGTTGGCTTCTCCGGCTCCGTGGGATCTTTTTATACATCTATAACGTAATATAACCTAACGTAACCCAACCTAACATCTTGGCGGTAATATTTGAAAACATACCTGGCGAGTTGGCCTCCACGTCTCCGTGGGACCTTTGTATACATCAATAACGTAATATAACCTAACCTAACCCAACCTATCATCTCGGCGGTAATATTTGACAACATTCCTGGCGAGTTGGCCTCTACGTCTCCGTGGGACCTTCATATACATCAATAACGTACTATAACGCAACCTAACCCAACCTATCATCTCGGCGGTAATATTTGAAAACATTCCTGGCGAGTTGGCTTCTCCGTCTCCGTGGGATCTTTTTATACATCTATAACGTAATATAACCTAACGTAACCCAACCTAACATCTTGGCGGTAATATTTGAAAACATACCTGGCGAGTTGGCCTCGACGTCTCCGTGGGACCTTTGTATACATCAATAACGTAATATAACCTAACCTAACCCAACCTATCATCTCGGCGGTAATATTTGACAACATTCCTGGCGAGTTGGCCTCTACGTATCCGTGGGACCTTCATATACATCAATAACGAAATATAACCTAACCTAACCCAACCTAACATTTCGGCGATAATATTTGAAAACATTCCTGGCGAGTTGGCTTCTCCGTCTCTGTGATATCTTTTTATACATCAATAACGTAATATAACCTAACCTAACCCAACCTAACATTTCGGCGGTAATATTTGAAAACATACCTGGCGAGTTGGCCTCTACGTCTCCGCGGGACCTTTATATACATCTATAACGTGATATAACCTAACCTAACCCAACCTAACATTTCGGCGGTAATATTTGACATCATTCCTGGCGATTTGTCCTCTACGTCTCCGTTTGACCTTCATATACATCAATAACGAAATATAACCTAACCTAACCCAACCTAACATTTCGGCGGTAATATTTGAAAACATACCTGGCGAGTTGGCCTCTACGTCTCCGTGGGACATTTATATACATCAATAACGTAATATAACCTAACCTAACCCAACCAAACATTTCGGCGGTAATATTTGACATCATTCCTGGCGAGTTGGCCTCTACGTCTCCGTTTGACCTTCATAAACATCAATAACGTACTATAACGCAACCTAACCCAACCTATTATCTCGGCGGTAATATTTGAAAACATTCC
Organism: Xylocopa violacea; assembly: GCA_963969225.1. Lineage (NCBI taxonomy): Eukaryota > Metazoa > Arthropoda > Insecta > Hymenoptera > Apidae > Xylocopa > Xylocopa violacea. Next base: position 924,180 of record CAXAJV010000051.1, read on the forward strand.
TGGCGAGTTGGCTTCTCCGTCTCCGTGGGATCTTTTTATACATCTATAACGTAATATAACCTAACGTAACCCAACCTAACATCTTGGCGGTAATATTTGAAAACATACCTGGCGAGTTGGCCTCGACGTCTCCGTGGGACCTTTGTATACATCAATAACGTAATATAACCTAACCTAACCCAACCTATCATCTCGGCGGTAATATTTGACAACATTCCTGGCGAGTTGGCCTCTACGTATCCGTGGGACCTTCATATACATCAATAACGAAATATAACCTAACCTAACCCAACCTAACATTTCGGCGATAATATTTGAAAACATTCCTGGCGAGTTGGCTTCTCCGTCTCTGTGATATCTTTTTATACATCAATAACGTAATATAACCTAACCTAACCCAACCTAACATTTCGGCGGTAATATTTGAAAACATACCTGGCGAGTTGGCCTCTACGTCTCCGTGGGACATTTATATACATCAATAACGTAATATAACCTAACCTAACCCAACCAAACATTTCGGCGGTAATATTTGACATCATTCCTGGCGAGTTGGCCTCTACGTCTCCGTTTGACCTTCATAAACATCAATAACGTACTATAACGCAACCTAACCCAACCTATTATCTCGGCGGTAATATTTGAAAACATTCCTGGCGAGTTGGCTTCTCCGTCTCCGTGGGATCTTTTTATACATCTATAACGTAATATAACCTATCCTAACCCAACCTAACAACTCGGCGGTAATATTTGACAACATACCTGGCGAGTTGGACTCTACGTTTCCGTGGGACCTTCATATACATCAATAACGAAATATAACCTAACCTAATCCAACCTAACATCTCGGCGGTAATATTGGAAACATTCCTGGCGAGTTGGCGTCTCCGTCTCCGTGGGATCTTTTTATACATCAATAACGTAATATAACCTAACCTACCCCAACCTAACATCTTGGCGGTAATATTTAAAAACATACCTGGCGAGTTGGCCTCTACGTCTCCGTGGGACATTTATATACATCAATAACGTAATGTAACCTAACCTAACCCAACCTAACATCTCGGCGGTAATATTTGATCACATTCCTAGCTTGTTGGCCTCTACGTCTCCGCGGGACCTTTATATACATCTATAACGTGATATAACCTAACCTAACCCAACCTAACATTTCGGCGGTAATATTTGACATCATTCCTGGCGATTTGTCCTCTACGTCTCCGTTTGACCTTCATATACATCAATAACGAAATATAACCTAACCTAACCCAACCTAACATCTCGGCGGTAATATTTGAAAACATTCCTGGCGAGTTGGCTTCTCCGTCTCCGTGGGATCTTTTTATACATCAATAACGTAATATAACCTAACCTAACCCAACCTAACATTTCGGCGGTAATATTTGAAAACATACCTGGCGAGTTGGCCTCTACGTCTCCGTGGGACATTTATATACATCAATAACGTAATATAACCTAACCTAACCCAACCAAACATTTCGGCGGTAATATTTGACATCATTCCTGGCGAGTTGGCCTCTACGTCTCCGTTTGACCTTCATAAACATCAATAACGTACTATAACGCAACCTAACCCAACCTATTATCTCGGCGGTAATATTTGAAAACATTCCTGGCGAGTTGGCTTCTCCGTCTCCGTGGGATCTTTTTATACATCTATAACGTAATATAACCTAACGTAACCCAACCTAACATCTTGGCGGTAATATTTGAAAACATACCTGGCGAGTTGGCCTCGACGTCTCCGTGGGACCTTTGTATACATCAATAACGTAATATAACCTAACCTAACCCAACCTATCATCTCGGCAGTAATATTTGAAAACATTCCTGGCGAGTTGGCTTCTCCGGCTCCGTGGGATCTTTTTATACATCTATAACGTAATATAACCTAACGTAACCCAACCTAACATCTTGGCGGTAATATTTGAAAACATACCTGGCGAGTTGGCCTCCACGTCTCCGTGGGACCTTTGTATACATCAATAACGTAATATAACCTAACCTAACCCAACCTATCATCTCGGCGGTAATATTTGACAACATTCCTGGCGAGTTGGCCTCTACGTCTCCGTGGGACCTTCATATACATCAATAACGTACTATAACGCAACCTAACCCAACCTATCATCTCGGCGGTAATATTTGAAAACATTCCTGGCGAGTTGGCTTCTCCGTCTCCGTGGGATCTTTTTATACATCTATAACGTAATATAACCTAACGTAACCCAACCTAACATCTTGGCGGTAATATTTGAAAACATACCTGGCGAGTTGGCCTCGACGTCTCCGTGGGACCTTTGTATACATCAATAACGTAATATAACCTAACCTAACCCAACCTATCATCTCGGCGGTAATATTTGACAACATTCCTGGCGAGTTGGCCTCTACGTATCCGTGGGACCTTCATATACATCAATAACGAAATATAACCTAACCTAACCCAACCTAACATTTCGGCGATAATATTTGAAAACATTCCTGGCGAGTTGGCTTCTCCTTCTCTGTGATATCTTTTTATACATCAATAACGTAATATAACCTAACCTAACCCAACCTAACATTTCGGCGGTAATATTTGAAAACATACCTGGCGAGTTGGCCTCTACGTCTCCGTGGGACATTTATATACATCAATAACGTAATATAACCTAACCTAACCCAACCAAACATTTCGGCGGTAATATTTGACATCATTCCTGGCGAGTTGGCCTCTACGTCTCCGTTTGACCTTCATAAACATCAATAACGTACTATAACGCAACCTAACCCAACCTATTATCTCGGCGGTAATATTTGAAAACATTCCTGGCGAGTTGGCTTCTCCGTCTCCGTGGGATCTTTTTATACATCTATAACGTAATATAACCTATCCTAACCCAACCTAACAACTCGGCGGTAATATTTGACAACATACCTGGCGAGTTGGACTCTACGTTTCCGTGGGACCTTCATATACATCAATAACGAAATATAACCTAACCTAATCCAACCTAACATCTCGGCGGTAATATTGGAAACATTCCCGGCGAGTTGGCGTCTCCGTCTCCGTGGGATCTTTTTATACATCAATAACGTAATATAACCTAACCTACCCCAACCTAACATCTTGGCGGTAATATTTAAAAACATACCTGGCGAGTTGGCCTCTACGTCTCCGTGGGACATTTATATACATCAATAACGTAATGTAACCTAACCTAACCCAACCTAACATCTCGGCGGTAATATTTGATCACATTCCTAGCTTGTTGGCCTCTACGTCTCCGCGGGACCTTTATATACATCTATAACGTGATATAACCTAACCTAACCCAACCTAACATTTCGGCGGTAATATTTGACATCATTCCTGGCGATTTGTCCTCTACGTCTCCGTTTGACCTTCATATACATCAATAACGAAATATAACCTAACCTAACCCAACCTAACATCTCGGCGGTAATATTTGAAAACATTCCTGGCTAGTTGGCTTCTCCGTCTCCGTGGGATCTTTTTATACATCAATAACGTAATAGAACCTATCCTAACCCAACCTAACATCTCGGCGGTAATATTTGAAAACATACCTGGCGAGTTGGCCTCTACGTCTCCGTGGGACCTTTATATACATCAATAACGTAATATAGCCTAACCTAATCCAACCTAACATTTCGGCGGTAATATTTGACATCAATCCTGGCGAGTTGGCCTCTACGTCTCCGTGGGACCTTTATATACATCAATAACGTAATATAACCTAACCTAACCCAACCTAACATCTCGGCGGTAATATTTGACATCATTCCTGGCGAGTTGGCCTCTACGTCTCCGTGGGACATTTATATACATCAATAACGTAATATAACCTAACCTAACCCAACCTAACATCTCGGCGGTAATATTTGAAAACATACCTGGCGAGTTGGCCTCTACGTCTCCGTGGGACCTTTATATACATCAATAACGTAATATAACCTAACCTATCCCAACCTAACATCTCGGCGGTAATATTTGAAAACATTCATGGCGATTTGGCATCTACGTCCCGTGGGACCTTCATATACATCAATAACGTAATATAGCCTAACCTAATCCAACCTATCATTTCGGCGGTAATATTTGACATCATTCCTGGCGAGTTGGCCTCTACGTCTCCGTGGGACCTTTATATACATCAATAACGTAATATAACCTAACCTAACCCAACCTAACAACTCGGCGGTAATATTTGACAACATACCTGGCGAGTTGGACTCTACGTTTCCGTGGGACCTTCATATACATCAATAACGAAATATAACCTAACCTAACCCAACCTAACATCTCGGCGGTAATATTTGAAAACATTCATGGCGGTTTGGCATCTACGTCCCGTGGGACCTTCATATACATCAATAACGTAATATAGCCTAACCTAATCCAACCTAACATATCGGCGATAATATTTGAAAACATTCCTGGCGAGTTGGCTTCTCCGTCTCCGTGGGACCTTTGTATACATCAATAACGTAATATAACCTAACCTAACCCAACCTATCATCGCGGCGGTAATATTTGACAACATTCCTGGCGAGTTGGTCTCTACGTCTCCGTGGGACCTTCATATACATCAACAACGTAATATAACCTAACCTAACCCAACCTAACATCACGGCGGTAATATTTGACATCATTCCTGGCGATTTGTCCTCTACGTCTCCGTTTGACCTTCATAAACATCAATAACGTAATATAACGTAACCTAACCCAACCTATCATCTCGGCGGTAATATTTGACAACATTCCTGGCTTGTTGGCCTCTACGTCTCCGCGGGACCTTTATATACATCTATATCGTGATATAACCTAACCTAATCCAACCTAACATCTCGGCGGTAATATTTGAAAACATTCCTGGCGAGTTGGCATCTACGTCTCCGTGGGACCTTCATATACATCAATAACGTAATATAGCCTAACCTAACCCAACCTAACATTTCGGCGGTAATATTTGACGTCATTCCTGGCGAGTTGGCCTCTACGTCTCCGTGGGATCTTTATATACATCAATAACGTAATATGACCTAACCTAACCCAACCTAACATCTCGGCGGTAATATTTGTAAACATTCCTGGCGAGTTGGCTTCTCCGTCTCCGTGGGATCTTTTTATACATCAATAACGTAATATAACCTAACCTAACCCAACCTAACATCTTGGCGGTAATATTTGAAAACATACCTGGCGAGTTGGCCTCTACGTCTCCGTGGGACATTTATATACATCAATAACGTAATATAACCTAACCTAACCCAACCTAACATCTCGGCGGTAATATTTGACCACATTCCTAGCTTGTTGGCCTCTACGTCTCCGCGGGACCTTTATATACATCTATAACGTGATATAACCTAACCTAACCCAACCTAACATTTCGGCGGTAATATTTGACATCATTCCTGGCGATTTGTCCTCTACGTCTCCGTTTGACCTTCATAAACAACAATAACGTAATATAACGTAACCTAACCCAACCCATCATCTCGGCGGTAATATTTGACAACATTCCTGGCGAGTTGGCCTCTACGTCTCCGTGGGACCTTCATATACATCAATAACGTACTATAACGCAACCTAACCCAACCTATCATCTCGGCGGTAATATTTGAAAACATTCCTGGCGAGTTGGCTTCTCCGTCTCCGTGGGATCTTTTTATACATCTATAACGTAATATAACCTAACGTAACCCAACCTAACATCTTGGCGGTAATATTTGAAAACATACCTGGCGAGTTGGCCTCGACGTCTCCGTGGGACCTTTGTATACATCAATAACGTAATATAACCTAACCTAACCCAACCTATCATCTCGGCGGTAATATTTGACAACATTCCTGGCGAGTTGGCCTCTACGTATCCGTGGGACCTTCATATACATCAATAACGAAATATAACCTAACCTAACCCAACCTAACATTTCGGCGATAATATTTGAAAACATTCCTGGCGAGTTGGCTTCTCCGTCTCTGTGATATCTTTTTATACATCAATAACGTAATATAACCTAACCTAACCCAACCTAACATTTCGGCGGTAATATTTGAAAACATACCTGGCGAGTTGGCCTCTACGTCTCCGTGGGACATTTATATACATCAATAACGTAATATAACCTAACCTAACCCAACCAAACATTTCGGCGGTAATATTTGACATCATTCCTGGCGAGTTGGCCTCTACGCCTCCGTTTGACCTTCATAAACATCAATAACGTACTATAACGCAACCTAACCCAACCTATTATCTCGGCGGTAATATTTGAAAACATTCCTGGCGAGTTGGCTTCTCCGTCTCCGTGGGATCTTTTTATACATCTATAACGTAATATAACCTAACGTAACCCAACCTAACATCTTGGCGGTAATATTTGAAAACATACCTGGCGAGTTGGCCTCCACGTCTCCGTGGGACCTTTGTATACATCAATAACGTAATATAACCTAACCTAACCCAACCTATCATCGCGGCGGTAATATTTGACAACATTCCTGGCGAGTTGGTCTCTACGTCTCCGTGGGACCTTCATATACATCAATAACGTAATATAACCTAACCTAACCCAACCTAACATCACGGCGGTAATATTTGACAACATTCCTGGCTAGTTGGCTTCTCCGTCTCCGTGGGATTTTTTTATACATCAATAACGTTATATAACCTATCCTAACCCAACCTAACAACTCGGCGGTAATATTTGACAACATACCTGGCGAGTTGGACTCTACGTTTCCGTGGGACCTTCATATACATCAATAACGAAATATAACCTAACCTAATCCAACCTAACATCTCGGCGGTAATATTTGAAAACATTCCTGGCGAGTTGGCTTCTCCGTCTCTGTGGGATCTTTTTATACATCAATAACGTAATATAACCTAACCTAACCCAACCTAACATCTTGGCGGTAATATTTAAAAACATACCTGGCGAGTTGGCCTCTACGTCTCCGTGGGACATTTATATACATCAATAACGTAATGTAACCTAACCTAACCCAACCTAACATCTCGGCGGTAATATTTGATCACATTCCTAGCTTGTTGGCCTCTACGTCTCCGCGGGACCTTTATATACATCTATAACGTGATATAACCTAACCTAACCCAACCTAACATTTCGGCGGTAATATTTGACATCATTCCTGGCGATTTGTCCTCTACGTCTCCGTTTGAACTTCATAAACATCAATAACGTAATATAACGTAACCTAACCCAACCTATCATCTCGGCGGTAATATTTGACAACATTCCTGGCTTGTTGGCCTCTACGTCTCCGCGGGACCTTTATATACATCTATAACGTGATATAACGTAACCTAACCCAACCTATCATCTCGGCGGTAATATTTGACAACATTCCTGGCTTGTTGGCCTCTACGTCACCGCGGGACCTTTATATACATCTATAACGTGATATAACCTAAACTAATCCAACCTAACATCTCGGCGGTAATATTTGACCACATTCCTAGCTTGTTGGCCTCTACGTCTCCGCGCGACCTTTATATACATCTATAACGTGATATAACCTAACCTAACCCAACCTAACATTTCGGCGGTAATATTTGACATCATTCCTGGCGAGTTGGCCTCTACGTCTCCGTTTGACCTTCATAAACATCAATAACGTAATATAACGTAACCTAACCCAACCTATCATCTCGGCGGTAATATTTGACAACATTCCTGGCTTGTTGGCCTCTACGTCTCCGTGGGACCTTTGTATACATCAATAACGTAATATAACCTAACCTAACCCAACCTATCATCTCGGCGGTAATATTTGACAACATTCCTGGCGAGTTGGTCTCTACGTCTCCGTGGGACCTTCATATACATCAATAACGTAATATAACCTAACCTAACCCAACCTAACATCTCGGCGGTAATATTTGACAACATTCCTGGCTAGTTGGCTTCTCCGTCTCCGTGGGATCTTTTTATACATCAATAACGTAATATAACCTAACCTAACCCAACCTAACAACTCGGCGGTAATATTTGACAACATACCTGGCGAGTTGGCCTCTACGTCTCCGTGGGACCTTTATATACATCAATAACGTAATATAACCTAACCTATCCCAACCTAACATCTCGGCGGTAATATTTGAAAACATTCATGGCGATTTGGCATCTACGTCCCGTGGGACCTTCATATACATCAATAACGTAATATAGCCTAACCTAATCCAACCTAACATCTCGGCGGTAATATTTGATCACATTCCTAGCTTGTTGGCCTCTACGTCTCCGCGGGACCTTTATATACATCTATAACGTGATATAACCTAACCTAACCCAACCTAACATCTTGGCGGTAATATTTGAAAACATACCTGGCGAGTTGGCCTCTACGTCTCCGTGGGACATTTATATACATCAATAACGTAATATAACCTAACCTAACCCAACCTAACATCTCGGCGGTAATATTTGATCACATTCCTAGCTTGTTGGCCTCTACGTCTCCGCGGGACCTTTATATACATCTATAACGTGATATAACCTAACCTAACCCAACCTAACATTTCGGCGGTAATATTTGACATCATTCCTGGCGAGTTGGCCTCTACGTATCCGTGGGACATTTATATACATCAATAACGTAATGTAACCTAACCTAACCCAACCTAACATCTCGGCGGTAATATTTGATCACATTCCTAGCTTGTTGGCCTCTACGTCTCCGCGGGACCTTTATATACATCTATAACGTGATATAACCTAACCTAATCCAACCTAACATTTCGGCGGTAATATTTGACATCATTCCTGGCGATTTGTCCTCTACGTCTCCGTTTGATCTTCATAAACATCAATAACGTAATATAACGTAACCTAACCCAACCTATCATCTCGGCGGTAATATTTGACAACATTCCTGGCTTGTTGGCCTCTACGTCTCCGCGGGACCTTTATATACATCTATAACGTGATATAACCTAACCTAATCCAACCTAACATCTCGGCGGTAATATTTGAAAACATGCCTGGCGAGTTGGCCTCTAGGTCTCCGTGGGACCTTCATATACATCAATAACGTAATATAGCCTAACCTAACCCAACCTAACATTTCGGCGGTAATATTTGACATCATTCCTGGCGAGTTGGCCTCTACGTCTCCGTGGGACCTTTATATACATCAAAAACGTAATATAACCTAACCTAAACCAACCTAACATCTTGGCGGTAATATTTGAAAACATACCTGGCGAGTTGGCCTCTACGTCTCCGTGGGACATTTATATACATCAATAAAGTAATATAACCTAACCTAACCCAACCTAACATCTCGGCGGTAATATTTGAAAACATTCCTGGCGAGTTGGCTTCTCCGTCTCCGTGGGACCTTTTTATACATCAATAACGTAATGTAACCTAACCTAACCCAACCTAACATCTTGGCGGTAATATTTGAAAACATACCTGGCGAGTTGGCCTCTACGTCTCCGTGGGACCTTTGTATACATCAATAACGTAATATAGCCTAACCTAACCCAACCTATCATCTCGGCGGTAATATTTGACAACATTCCTGGCGAGTTGGCCTCTACCTCTCCGTGGGACCTTCATATACATCAATAACGTACTATAACGCAACCTAACCCAACCTATCATCTCGGCGGTAATATTTGAAAACATTCCTGGCGAGTTGGCTTCTCCGTCTCCGTGGGATCTTTTTATACATCTATAACGTAGTATAACCTAACGTAACCCAACCTAACATCTTGGCGGTAATATTTGAAAACATACCTGGCGAGTTGGCCTCGACGTCTCCGTGGGACCTTTGTATACATCAATAACGTAATATAACCTAACCTAACCCAACCTATCATCTCGGCGGTAATATTTGACAACATTCCTGGCGAGTTGGCCTCTACGTATCCGTGGGACCTTCATATACATCAATAACGAAATATAACCTAACCTAACCCAACCTAACATTTCGGCGATAATATTTGAAAACATTCCTGGCGAGTTGGCTTCTCCGTCTCTGTGATATCTTTTTATACATCAATAACGTAATATAACCTAACGTAACCCAACCTAACATCTTGGCGGTAATATTTAAAAACATACCTGGCGAGTTGGCCTCCACGTCTCCGTGGGACCTTTGTATACATCAATAACGTAATATAACCTAACCTAACCCAACCTATCATCGCGGCGGTAATATTTGACAACATTCCTGGCGAGTTGGTCTCTACGTCTCCGTGGAACCTTCATATACATCAATAACGTAATATAACCTAACCTAACCCAACCTAACATCACGGCGGTAATATTTGACAACATTCCTGGCTAGTTGGCTTCTCCGTCTCCGTGGGATTTTTTTATACATCAATAACGTTATATAACCTATCCTAACCCAACCTAACAACTCGGCGGTAATATTTGACAACATACCTGGCGATTTGGACTCTACGTTTCCGTGGGACCTTCATATACATCAATAACGAAATATAACCTAACCTAATCCAACCTAACATCTCGGCGGTAATATTTGAAAACATTCCTGGCGAGTTGGCTTCTCCGTCTCTGTGGGATCTTTTTATACATCAATAACGTAATATAACCTAACCTAACCCAACCTAACATCTTGGCGGTAATATTTAAAAACATACCTGGCGAGTTGGCCTCTACGTCTCCGTGGGACATTTATATACATCAATAACGTAATGTAACCTAACCTAACCCAACCTAACATCTCGGCGGTAATATTTGATCACATTCCTAGCTTGTTGGCCTCTACGTCTCCGCGGGACCTTTATATACATCTATATCGTGATATAACCTAACTTATCCCAACCTAACATCTCGGCGGTAATATTTGAAAACATTCATGGCGATTTGGCATCTACGTCCCGTGGGACCGTCATATACATCAATAACGTAATATAGCCTACCCTAATCCAACCTAACATTTCGGCGGTAATATTTGACATCATTCCTGGCGAGTTGGCCTCTACGTCTCCGTGGGACCTTTATATACATCAATAACGTAATATAACCTAACCTAACCCAACCTATCATCTCGGCGGTAATATTTGACAACATTCCTGGCGAGTTGGTCTCTACGTCTCCGTGGGACCTTCATATACATCAATAACGTAATATAACCTAACCTAACCCAACCTAACATCTCGGCGGTAATATTTGACAACATTCCTGGCTAGTTGGCTTCTCCGTCTCCGTGGGATCTTTTTATACATCAATAACGTAATATAACCTATCCTAACCCAACCTACCATCTCGGCGGTAATATTTGAAAACATACCTGGCGAGTTGGCCTCTACGTCTCCGTGGGATCTTTATATACATCAATAACGTAATATAACCTAACCTATCCCAACCTAACATCTCGGCGGTAATATTTGAAAACATTCATGGCGATTTGGCATCTACGTCTCCGTGGGACATTTATATACATCAATAACGTAATGTAACCTAACCTAACCCAACCTAACATCTCGGCGGTAATATTTGATCACATTCCTAGCTTGTTGGCCTCTACGTCTCCGCGGGACCTTTATATACATCTATATCGTGATATAACCTAACTTATCCCAACCTAACATCTCGGCGGTAATATTTGAAAACATTCATGGCGATTTGGCATCTACGTCCCGTGGGACCGTCATATACATCAATAACGTAATATAGCCTACCCTAATCCAACCTAACATTTCGGCGGTAATATTTGACATCATTCCTGGCGAGTTGGCCTCTACGTCTCCGTGGGACCTTTATATACATCAATAACGTAATATAACCTAACCTAACCCAACCTATCATCTCGGCGGTAATATTTGACAACATTCCTGGCGAGTTGGTCTCTACGTCTCCGTGGGACCTTCATATACATCAATAACGTAATATAACCTAACCTAACCCAACCTAACATCTCGGCGGTAATATTTGACAACATTCCTGGCTAGTTGGCTTCTCCGTCTCCGTGGGATCTTTTTATACATCAATAACGTAATATAACCTATCCTAACCCAACCTACCATCTCGGCGGTAATATTTGAAAACATACCTGGCGAGTTGGCCTCTACGTCTCCGTGGGATCTTTATATACATCAATAACGTAATATAACCTAACCTATCCCAACCTAACATCTCGGCGGTAATATTTGAAAACATTCATGGCGATTTGGCATCTACGTCTCCGTGGGACATTTATATACATCAATAACGTAATGTAACCTAACCTAACCCAACCTAACATCTCGGCGGTAATATTTGATCACATTCCTAGCTTGTTGGCCTCTACGTGTCCGCGGGACCTTTATATACATCTATAACGTGATATAACCTAACCTAACCCAACCTAACATTTCGGCGGTAATATTTGACATCATTCCTGGCGATTTGTCCTCTACGTCTCCGTTTGACCTTCATAAACATCAATAACGTAATATAACGTAACCTAACCCAACCTATCATCTCGGCGGTAATATTTGACAACATTCCTGGCTTGTTGGCCTCTACGTCTCCGCGGGACCTTTATATACATCTATATCGTGATATAACCTAACCTAATCAAACCTAACATCTCGGCGGTAATATTTGAAAACATTCCTGGCGAGTTGGCATCTACGTCTCCGTGGGACCTTCATATACATCAATAACGTAATATAGCCTAACCTAACCCAACCTAACATTTCGGCGGTAACATTTGACGTCATTCCTGGCGAGTTGGCCTCTACGTCTCCGTGGGATCTTTATATACATCAATAACGTAATATAACCTAACCTAACCCAACCTAACATCTCGGCGGTAATATTTGAAAACATTCCTGGCGACTTGGCTTCTCCGTCTCCGTGGGATCTTTTTATACATCAATAACGTAATATAACCTAACCTAACCCAACCTAACATCTTGGCGGTAATATTTGAAAACATACCTGGCGAGTTGGCCTCTACGTCTCCGTGGGACATTTATATACATCAATAACGTAATATAACCTAACATAACCCAACCTAACATCTCGGCGGTAATATTTGACCACATTCCTAGCTTGTTGGCCTCTACGTCTCCGCGGGACCTTTATATACATCTATAACGTGATATAACCTAACCTAACCCAACCTAACATTTCGGCGGTAATATTTGACATCATTCCTGGCGATTTGTCCTCTACGTCTCCGTTTGACCTTCATAAACAACAATAACGTAATATAACGTAACCTAACCCAACCCATCATCTCGGCGGTAATATTTGACAACATTCCTGGCGAGTTGGCTTCTACGTCTCCGTGGGACCTTTATATACATCAATAACGTAATATAACCTAACCTAACCCAACCTAACATCTCGGCCGTAATATTTGAAAACATACCTAGCGAGTTGGCCTCTACGTCTCCGTGGGACCTTTGTATACATCAATAACGTAATATAACCTAACCTAACCCAACCTATCATCTCGGCGGTAATATTTGACAACATTCCTGGCGAGTTGGTCTCTACGTCTCCGTGGGACCTTCATATACATCAATAACGTAATATAACCTAACCTAACCCAACCTAACATCTCGGCGGTAATATTTGACAACATTCCTGGCTAGTTGGCTTCTCCGTCTCCGTGGGATCTTTTTATACATCAATAACGTAATATAACCTATCCTAACCCAACCTAATATCTCGGCGGTAATATTTGAAAACATACCTGGCGAGTTGGCCTCTACGTCTCCGTGGGATCTTTATATACATCAATAACGTAATATAACCTAACCTATCCCAACCTAACATCTCGGCGGTAATATTTGAAAACATTCATGGCGATTTGGCATCTACGTCCCGTGGGACCTTCATATACATCAATAACGTAATATAGCCTAACCTAATCCAACCTAACATTTCGGCGGTAATATTTGACATCATTCCTGGCGAGTTGGCCTCTACGTCTCCGTGGGACCTTTATATACATCAGTAACGTAATATAACCTAACCTAACCCAACCAAACATTTCGGCGGTAATATTTGACATCATTCCTGGCGAGTTGGCCTCTACGTCTCCGTTTGACCTTCATAAACATCAATAACGTACTATAACGCAACCTAACCCAACCTATCATCTCGGCGGTAATATTTGAAAACATTACTGGCGAGATGGCTTCTCCGTCTCCGTGGGATCTTTTTATACATCAATAACGTAATATAACCTAACCTAACCCAACCTAACATCTTGGCCGTAATATTTAAAAACATACCTGGCGAGTTGGCCTCTACGTCTCCGTGGGACATTTATATACATCAATAACGTAATGTAACCTAACCTAACCCAACCTAACATCTCGGCGGTAATATTTGATCACATTCCTAGCTTGTTGGCCTCTACGTCTCCGCGGGACCTTTATATACATCTATAACGTGATATAACCCAACCTAACCCAACCTCACATTTCGGCGGTAATATTTGACATCATTCCTGGCGATTTGTCCTCTACGTCTCCGTTTGACCTTCATAAACATCAATAACGTAATATAACGTAACCTAACCCAACCTATCATCTCGGCGGTAATATTTGACAACATTCCTGGCTTGTTGGCCTCTACGTCTCCGCGGGACCTTTATATACATCTATATCGTGATATAACCTAACCTAACCTAACCTATCATCTCGGCGGTAATATTTGACAACATTCCTGGCTTGTTGGCCTCTACGTCTCCGTGGGACACTTATATACATCAATAACGTAATGTAACCTAACCTAACCCAACCTAACATTTCGGCGGTAATATTTGACATCATTCCTGGCGATTTGTCCTCTACGTCTCCGTTTGACCTTCATAAACATCAATAACGTAATATAACGTAACCTAACCCAACCTATCATCTCGGCGGTAATATTTGACAACATTCCTGGCGAGTTGGCTTCTACGTCTCCGTGGGACGTTCATATACGTCAATAACGTAATATAACCTAACCTATCCCAACCTAACATCTCGGCGGTAATATTTGAAAACATTCATGGCGATTTGGCATCTACGTCCCGTGGGACCGTCATATACATCAATAACGTAATATAGCCTAACCTAATCCAACCTAACATTTCGGCGGTAATATTTGACATCATTCCTGGCGAGTTGGCCTCTACGTCTCCGTGGGACCTTTATATACATCAATAACGTAATATAACCTAACCTAACCCAACCTAACATCTCGGCGGTAATATTTGAAAACATACCTGGCGAGTTGGCCTCTACGTCTCCGTGGGACCTATATACATCAATAACGTAATATAACCTAACCTAACCCAACCTAACATCTCGGCGGTAATATTTGAAAACATTCCTGGCGAGTTGGCTTCTCCGTCTCCGTGGGATCTTTTTATACATCAATAACGTAATGTAACCTAACCTAACCCAACCTAACATCTTGGCGGTAATATTTGAAAACATACCTGGCGAGTTGGCCTCTACGTCTCCGTGGGACCTTTGTATACATCAATAACGTAATATAACCTAACCTAACCCAACCTATCATCTCGGCGGTAATATTTGACAACATTCCTGGCGAGTTGGCCTCTACGTCTCCGTGGGACCTTCATATACATCAATAACGTACTATAACGCAACCTAACCCAACCTATCATCTCGGCGGTAATATTTGAAAACATTCCTGGCGAGTTGGCTTCTCCGTCTCCGTGGGATCTTTTTATACATCTATAACGTAGTATAACCTAACGTAACCCAACCTAACATCTTGGCGGTAATATTTGAAAACATACCTGGCGAGTTGGCCTCGACGTCTCCGTGGGACCTTTGTATACATCAATAACGTAATATAACCTAACCTAACCCAACCTATCATCTCGGCGGTAATATTTGACAACATTCCTGGCGAGTTGGCCTCTACGTATCCGTGGGACCTTCATATACATCAATAACGAAATATAACCTAACCTAACCCAACCTAACATTTCGGCGATAATATTTGAAAACATTCCTGGCGAGTTGGCTTCTCCGTCTCTGTGATATCTTTTTATACATCAATAACGTAATATAACCTAACGTAACCCAACCTAACATCTTGGCGGTAATATTTGAAAACATACCTGGCGAGTTGGCCTCCACGTCTCCGTGGGACCTTTGTATACATCAATAACGTAATATAACCTAACCTAACCCAACCTATCATCGCGGCGGTAATATTTGACAACATTCCTGGCGAGTTGGTCTCTACGTCTCCGTGGAACCTTCATATACATCAATAACGTAATATAACCTAACCTAACCCAACCTAACATCACGGCGGTAATATTTGACAACATTCCTGGCTAGTTGGCTTCTCCGTCTCCGTTTATACATCAATAACGTTATATAACCTATCCTAACCCAACCTAACAACTCGGCGGTAATATTTGACAACATACCTGGCGAGTTGGACTCTACGTTTCCGTGGGACCTTCATATACATCAATAACGAAATATAACCTAACCTAATCCAACCTAACATCTCGGCGGTAATATTTGAAAACATTCCTGGCGAGTTGGCTTCTCCGTCTCTGTGGGATCTTTTTATACATCAATAACGTAATATAACCTAACCTAACCCAACCTAACATCTTGGCGGTAATATTTAAAAACATACCTGGCGAGTTGGCCTCTACGTCTTCGTGGGACATTTATATACATCAATAACGTAATGTAACCTAACCTAACCCAACCTAACATCTCGGCGGTAATATTTGATCACATTCCTAGCTTGTTGGCCTCTACGTCTCCGCGGGACCTTTATATACATCTATATCGTGATATAACCTAACTTATCCCAACCTAACATCTCGGCGGTAATATTTGAAAACATTCATGGCGATTTGGCATCTACGTCCCGTGGGACCGTCATATACATCAATAACGTAATATAGCCTACCCTAATCCAACCTAACATTTCGGCGGTAATATTTGACATCATTCCTGGCGAGTTGGCCTCTACGTCTCCGTGGGACCTTTATATACATCAATAACGTAATATAACCTAACCTAACCCAACCTATCATCTCGGCGGTAATATTTGACAACATTCCTGGCGAGTTGGTCTCTACGTCTCCGTGGGACCTTCATATACATCAATAACGTAATATAACCTAACCTAACCCAACCTAACATCTCGGCGGTAATATTTGACAACATTCCTGGCTAGTTGGCTTCTCCGTCTCCGTGGGATCTTTTTATACATCAATAACGTAATATAACCTATCCTAACCCAACCTACCATCTCGGCGGTAATATTTGAAAACATACCTGGCGAGTTGGCCTCTACGTCTCCGTGGGATCTTTATATACATCAATAACGTAATATAACCTAACCTATCCCAACCTAACATCTCGGCGGTAATATTTGAAAACATTCATGGCGATTTGGCATCTACGTCTCCGTGGGACATTTATATACATCAATAACGTAATGTAACCTAACCTAACCCAACCTAACATCTCGGCGGTAATATTTGATCACATTCCTAGCTTGTTGGCCTCTACGTGTCCGCGGGACCTTTATATACATCTATAACGTGATATAACCTAACCTAACCCAACCTAACATTTCGGCGGTAATATTTGACATCATTCCTGGCGATTTGTCCTCTACGTCTCCGTTTGACCTTCATAAACATCAATAACGTAATATAACGTAACCTAACCCAACCTATCATCTCGGCGGTAATATTTGACAACATTCCTGGCTTGTTGGCCTCTACGTCTCCGCGGGACCTTTATATACATCTATATCGTGATATAACCTAACCTAATCAAACCTAACATCTCGGCGGTAATATTTGAAAACATTCCTGGCGAGTTGGCATCTACGTCTCCGTGGGACCTTCATATACATCAATAACGTAATATAGCCTAACCTAACCCAACCTAACATTTCGGCGGTAATATTTGACGTCATTCCTGGCGAGTTGGCCTCTACGTCTCCGTGGGATCTTTATATACATCAATAACGTAATATAACCTAACCTAACCCAACCTAACATCTCGGCGGTAATATTTGAAAACATTCCTGGCGACTTGGCTTCTCCGTCTCCGTGGGATCTTTTTATACATCAATAACGTAATATAACCTAACCTAACCCAACCTAACATCTTGGCGGTAATATTTGAAAACATACCTGGCGAGTTGGCCTCTACGTCTCCGTGGGACATTTATATACATCAATAACGTAATATAACCTAACCTAACCCAACCTAACATCTCGGCGGTAATATTTGACCACATTCCTAGCTTGTTGGCCTCTACGTCTCCGCGGGACCTTTATATACATCTATAACGTGATATAACCTAACCTAACCCAACCTAACATTTCGGCGGTAATATTTGACATCATTCCTGGCGATTTGTCCTCTACGTCTCCGTTTGACCTTCATAAACAACAATAACGTAATATAACGTAACCTAACCCAACCCATCATCTCGGCGGTAATATTTGACAACATTCCTGGCGAGTTGGCTTCTACGTCTCCGTGGGACCTTTATATACATCAATAACGTAATATAACCTAACCTAACCCAACCTAACATCTCGGTCGTAATATTTGAAAACATACCTGGCGAGTTGGCCTCTACGTCTCCGTGGGACCTTTGTATACATCAATAACGTAATATAACCTAACCTAACCCAACCTATCATCTCGGCGGTAATATTTGACAACATTCCTGGCGAGTTGGTCTCTACGTCTCCGTGGGACCTTCATATACATCAATAACGTAATATAACCTAACCTAACCCAACCTAACATCTCGGCGGTAATATTTGACAACATTCCTGGCTAGTTGGCTTCTCCGTCTCCGTGGGATCTTTTTATACATCAATAACGTAATATAACCTATCCTAACCCAACCTAATATCTCGGCGGTAATATTTGAAAACATACCTGGCGAGTTGGCCTCTACGTCTCCGTGGGATCTTTATATACATCAATAACGTAATATAACCTAACCTATCCCAACCTAACATCTCGGCGGTAATATTTGAAAACATTCATGGCGATTTGGCATCTACGTCCCGTGGGACCTTCATATACATCAATAACGTAATATAGCCTAACCTAATCCAACCTAACATTTCGGCGGTAATATTTGACATCATTCCTGGCGAGTTGGCCTCTACGTCTCCGTGGGACCTTTATATACATCAGTAACGTAATATAACCTAACCTAACCCAACCAAACATTTCGGCGGTAATATTTGACATCATTCCTGGCGAGTTGGCCTCTACGTCTCCGTTTGACCTTCATAAACATCAATAACGTACTATAACGCAACCTAACCCAACCTATCATCTCGGCGGTAATATTTGAAAACATTACTGGCGAGATGGCTTCTCCGTCTCCGTGGGATCTTTTTATACATCAATAACGTAATATAACCTAACCTAACCCAACCTAACATCTTGGCCGTAATATTTAAAAACATACCTGGCGAGTTGGCCTCTACGTCTCCGTGGGACATTTATATACATCAATAACGTAATGTAACCTAACCTAACCCAACCTAACATCTCGGCGGTAATATTTGACAACATTCCTAGCTTGTTGGCCTCTACGTCTCCGCGGGACCTTTATATACATCTATAACGTGATATAACCCAACCTAACCCAACCTAACATTTCGGCGGTAATATTTGACATCATTCCTGGCGATTTGTCCTCTACGTCTCCGTTTGACCTTCATAAACATCAATAACGTAATATAACGTAACCTAACCCAACCTATCATCTCGGCGGTAATATTTGACAACATTCCTGGCTTGTTGGCCTCTACGTCTCCGCGGGACCTTTATATACATCTATATCGTGATATAACCTAACCTAATCCAACCTAACATCTCGGCGGTAATATTTGAAAACATTCCTGGCGAGTTGGCATCTACGTCTCCGTGGGACCTTCATATACATCAATAACGTAATATAGCCTAACCTAACCCAACCTAACATTTCGGCGGTAATATTTGACGTCATTCCTGGCGAGTTGGCCTCTACGTCTCCGTGGGATCTTTATATACATCAATAACGTAATATAACCTAACCTAACCCAACCTAACAACTCGGCGGTAATATTTGAAAACATACCTGGCGAGTTGGCCTCTACGTCTCCGTGGGACCTTTATATACATCAATAACGTAATATAACCTAACCTAACCCAACCTAACATCTCGGCGGTAATATTTGAAAACATTCCTGGCGAGTTGGCTTCTCCGTCTCCGTGGGACCTTTTTATACATCAATAACGTAATATAACCTAACCTAACCCAACCTAACATCTCGGTGGTAATATTTGAAAACATACCTGGCGGGTTGGCCTCTCCGTCTCCGTGGGATCTTTTTATACATCAATAACGTAATATAACCTAACCTAACCCAACCTAACATCTTGGCGGTAATATTTAAAAACATACCTGGCGAATTGGCCTCTACGTCTCCGTGGGACATTTATGTACATCAATAACGTAATGTAACCTAACCTAACCCAACCTAACATCTCGGCGGTAATATTTGATCACATTCCTAGCTTGTTGGCCTCTACGTCTCCGCGGGACCTTTATATACATCTATAACGTGATATAACCTAACCTAACCCAACCTAACATTTCGTTGGTAATATTTGACATCATTCCTGGCGATTTGTCCTCTACGTCTCCGTTTGACATTCATAAATATCAATAACGTAATATAACGTAACCTAACCCAACCTATCATCTCGGCGGTAATATTTGACAACATTCCTGGCTTGTTGGCCTCTACGTCTCCGTGGGACACTTATATACATCAATAACGTAATGTAACCTAACCTAACCCAACCTAACATTTCGGCGGTAATATTTGACATCATTCCTGGCGATTTGTCCTCTACGTCTCCGTTTGATCTTCATAAACATCAATAACGTAATATAACGTAACCTAACCCAACCTATCATCTCGGCGGTAATATTTGACAACATTCCTGGCGAGTTGGCTTCTACGTCTCCGTGGGACGTTCATATACGTCAATAACGTAATATAACCTAACCTATCCCAACCTAACATCTCGGCGGTAATATTTGAAAACATTCATGGCGATTTGGCATCTACGTCCCGTGGGACCGTCATATACATCAATAACGTAATATAGCCTAACCTAATCCAACCTAACATTTCGGCGGTAATATTTGACATCATTCCTGGCGAGTTGGCCTCTACGTCTCCGTGGGACCTTTATATACATCAATAACGTAATATAACCTAACCTAACCCAACCTAACATCTCGGCGGTAATATTTGAAAACATACCTGGCGAGTTGGCCTCTACGTCTCCGTGGGACCTATATACATCAATAACGTAATATAACCTAACCTATCCCAACCTAACATCTCGGCGGAAATATTTGAAAACATTCATGGCGATTTGGCATCTACGTCCCGTGGGACCTTCATATACATCAATAACGTAATATAGCCTAACCTAATCCAACCTAACATTTCGGCGGTAATATTTGACATCATTCCTGGCGATTTGGCCTCTACGTCTCCGTGGGACCTTTATATACATCAATAACGTAATATAACCTAACCTAACCCAACCAAACATCTCGGCGGTAATATTTGACAACATTCCTGGCGAGTTGGCTTCTCCGTCTCCGTGGGACATTTATATACATCAATAACGTAATATAACCTAACCTATCCCAACCTAACATCTCAGCGGTAATATTTGAAAACATTCATGGCGATTTGGCATCTACGTATCCGTGGGACATTTATATACATCAAGAACGTAATGTAACCTAACCTAACCCAACCTAACATCTCGGCGGTAATATTTGATCACATTCCTAGCTTGTTGGCCTCTACGTCTCCGCGGGACCTTTATATACATCTATAACGTAATATAACCTAACCTAACCCAACCTAACATCTCGGCCGTAATATTTGAAAACATACCTGGCGAGTTGGCCTCTACGTCTCCGTGGGACCTTTGTATACATCAATAACGTAATATAACCTAACCTAACCCAACCTATCATCTCGGCGGTAATATTTGACAACATTCCTGGCGAGTTGGTCTCTGCGTCTCCGTGGGACCTTCATATACATCAATAACGTAATATAACCTAACCTAACCCAACCTAACATCTCGGCGGTAATATTTGACAACATTCCTGGCTAGTTGGCTTCTCCGTCTCCGTGGGATCTTTTTATACATCAATAACGTAATATAACCTATCCTAACCCAACCTAACATCTCGGCGGTAATATTTGAAAACATACCTGGCGAGTTGGCCTCTACGTCTCCGTGGGATCTTTATATACATCAATAACGTAATATAACCTAACCTATCCCAACCTAACATCTCGGCGGTAATATTTGAAAACATTCATGGCGATTTGGCATCTACGTCCCGTGGGACCTTCATATACATCAATAACGTAATATAGCCTAACCTAATCCAACCTAACATTTCGGCGGTAATATTTGACATCATTCCTGGCGAGTTGGCCTCTACGTCTCCGTGGGACCTTTATATACATCAGTAACGTAATATAACCTAACCTAACCCAACCAAACATTTCGGCGGTAATATTTGACATCATTCCTGGCGAGTTGGCCTCTACGTCTCCGTTTGACCTTCATAAACATCAATAACGTACTATAACGCAACCTAACCCAACCTATCATCTCGGCGGTAATATTTGAAAACATTACTGGCGAGTTGGCTTCTCCGTCTCCGTGGGATCTTTTTATACATCAATAACGTAATGTAACCTAACCTAACCCAACCTAACATCTTGGCGGTAATATTTGAAAACATACCTGGCGAGTTGGCCTCTACGTCTCCGTGGGACATTTATATACATTAATAACGCAATATAACCTAACCTAACCCAACCTAACATCTCGGCGGTAATATTTGACCACATTCCTAGCTTGTTGGCCTCTACGTCTCCGCGCGACCTTTATATACATCTATAACGTGATATAACCTAACCTAACCCAACCTAACATTTCGGCGGTAATATTTGACATCATTCCTGGCGATTTGTCCTCTACGTCTCCGTTTGACCTTCATAAACATCAATAACGTAATATAACGTAACCTAACCCAACCTATCATCTCGGCGGTAATATTTGACAACATTCCTGGCGAGTTGGCTTCTACGTCTCCGTGGGACCTTTATATACATCAATAACGTAATATAACCTAACCTAACCCAACCTAACATCTCGGCCGTAATATTTGAAAACATACCTGGCGAGTTGGCCCCTACGTCTCCGTGGGACGTTCATATACATCAATAACGTAATATAACCTAACCTATCCCAACCTAACATCTCGGCGGTAATATTTGAAAACATTCATGGCGATTTGGCCTCTACGTCTCCGTGGGACCTTTATATACATCAATAACGTAATATAACCTAACCTAACCCAATCTAACAACTCGGCGGTAATATTTGAAAACATACCTGGCGAGGTGGCCTCTACGTCACCGTGGGACCTATATAGACATCCATAACGTAATATAACCTAACCTAAACCAACCTAACATCTCGGCGGTAATATTTGACAACATTCCTGGCGAGTTGGCCTCTACGTCTCCGTGGGACCTTTGTATACATCAATAACGTAATATAACCTAACCTAACCCAACCTATCATCTCGGCGGTAATATTTGACAACATTCCTGGCGAGTTGGTCTCTACGTCTCCGTGGGACCTTCATATACATCAATAACGTAATATAACCTAACCTAACCCAACCTAACATCTCGGCGGTAATATTTGACAACATTCCTGGCTAGTTGGCTTCTCCGTCTCCGTGGGATCTTTTTATACAACAATAACGTAATATAACCTATCCTAACCCAACCTACCATCTCGGCGGTAATATTTGAAAACATACCTGGCGAGTTGGCCTTTACGTCTCCGTGGGATCTTTATATACATCAATAACGTAATATAACCTAACCTATCCCAACCTAACATCTCGGCGGTAATATTTGAAAACATTCATGGCGATTTGGCATCTACGTCTCCGTGGGACATTTATATACATCAATATCGTAATGTAACCTAACCTAACCCAACCTAACATCTCGGCGGTAATATTTGATCACATTCCTAGCTTGTTGGCCTCTACGTCTCCGCGGGACCTTTATATACATCTATAACGTGATATAACCTAACCTAACCCAACCTAACATTTCGGCGGTAATATTTGACATCATTCCTGGCGATTTGTCCTCTACGTCTCCGTTTGACCTTCATAAACATCAATAACGTACTATAACGCAACCTAACCCAACCTATCATCTCGGCGGTAATATTTGAAAACATTACTGGCGAGTTGGCTTCTCCGTCTCCGTGGGATCTTTTTATACATCAATAACGTAATATAACCTAACCTAACCCAACCTAACATCTTGGCGGTAATATTTAAAAACATACCTGGCGAGTTGGCCTCTACGTCTCCGTGGGACATTTATATACATCAATAACGTAATGTAACCTAACCTAACCCAACCTAACATCTCGGCGGTAATATTTGATCACATTCCTAGCTTGTTGGCCTCTACGTCTCCGCGGGACCTTTATATACATCTATAACGTGATATAACCTAACCTAACCCAACCTAACATTTCGGCGGTAATATTTGACATCATTCCTGGCGATTTGTCCTCTACGTCTCCGTTTGACCTTCATAAACATCAATAACGTAATATAACGTAACCTAACCCAACCTATCATCTCGGCGGTAATATTTGACAACATTCCTGGCTTGTTGGCCTCTACGTCTCCGCGGGACCTTTATATACATCTATATCGTGATATAACCTAACCTAATCCAACCTAACATCTCGGCGGTAATATTTGAAAACATTCCTGGCGAGTTGGCATCTACGTCTCCGTGGGACCTTCATATACATCAATAACGTAATATAGCCTAACCTAACCCAACCTAACATTTCGGCGGTAATATTTGACGTCATTCCTGGCGAGTTGGCCTCTACGTCTCCGTGGGATCTTTATATACATCAATAACGTAATATAACCTAACCTAACCCAACCTAACAACTCGGCGGTAATATTTGAAAACATACCTGGCGAGTTGGCCTCTACGTCTCCGTGGGACCTTTATATACATCAATAACGTAATATAACCTAACCTATCCCAACCTAACATCTCGGCGGTAATATTTGAAAACATTCATGGCGATTTGGCATCTACGTCCCGTGGGACCTTCATATACATCAATAACGTAATATAGCCTAACCTAATCCAACCTAACATTTCGGCGGTAATATTTGACATCATTCCTGGCGAGTTGGCCTCTACGTCTCCGTGGGACCTTTATATACATCAGTAACGTAATATAACCTAACCTAACCCAACCAAACATTTCGGCGGTAATATTTGACATCATTCCTGGCGAGTTGGCCTCTACGTCTCCGTTTGACCTTCATAAACATCAATAACGTACTATAACGCAACCTAACCCAACCTATCATCTCGGCGGTAATATTTGAAAACATTACTGGCGAGTTGGCTTCTCCGTCTCCGTGGGATCTTTTTATACATCAATAACGTAATGTAACCTAACCTAACCCAACCTAACATCTTGGCGGTAATATTTGAAAACATACCTGGCGAGTTGGCCTCTACGTCTCCGTGGGACATTTATATACATTAATAACGCAATATAACCTAACCTAACCCAACCTAACATCTCGGCGGTAATATTTGACCACATTCCTAGCTTGTTGGCCTCTACGTCTCCGCGCGACCTTTATATACATCTATAACGTGATATAACCTAACCTAACCCAACCTAACATTTCGGCGGTAATATTTGACATCATTCCTGGCGATTTGTCCTCTACGTCTCCGTTTGACCTTCATAAACATCAATAACGTAATATAACGTAACCTAACCCAACCTATCATCTCGGCGGTAATATTTGACAACATTCCTGGCGAGTTGGCTTCTACGTCTCCGTGGGACCTTTATATACATCAATAACGTAATATAACCTAACCTAACCCAACCTAACATCTCGGCCGTAATATTTGAAAACATACCTGGCGAGTTGGCCCCTACGTCTCCGTGGGACGTTCATATACATCAATAACGTAATATAACCTAACCTATCCCAACCTAACATCTCGGCGGTAATATTTGAAAACATTCATGGCGATTTGGCCTCTACGTCTCCGTGGGACCTTTATATACATCAATAACGTAATATAACCTAACCTAACCCAATCTAACAACTCGGCGGTAATATTTGAAAACATACCTGGCGAGGTGGCCTCTACGTCACCGTGGGACCTATATAGACATCCATAACGTAATATAACCTAACCTAAACCAACCTAACATCTCGGCGGTAATATTTGACAACATTCCTGGCGAGTTGGCCTCTACGTCTCCGTGGGACCTTTGTATACATCAATAACGTAATATAACCTAACCTAACCCAACCTATCATCTCGGCGGTAATATTTGACAACATTCCTGGCGAGTTGGTCTCTACGTCTCCGTGGGACCTTCATATACATCAATAACGTAATATAACCTAACCTAACCCAACCTAACATCTCGGCGGTAATATTTGACAACATTCCTGGCTAGTTGGCTTCTCCGTCTCCGTGGGATCTTTTTATACAACAATAACGTAATATAACCTATCCTAACCCAACCTACCATCTCGGCGGTAATATTTGAAAACATACCTGGCGAGTTGGCCTTTACGTCTCCGTGGGATCTTTATATACATCAATAACGTAATATAACCTAACCTATCCCAACCTAACATCTCGGCGGTAATATTTGAAAACATTCATGGCGATTTGGCATCTACGTCTCCGTGGGACATTTATATACATCAATAACGTAATGTAACCTAACCTAACCCAACCTAACATCTCGGCGGTAATATTTGATCACATTCCTAGCTTGTTGGCCTCTACGTCTCCGCGGGACCTTTATATACATCTATAACGTGATATAACCTAACCTAACCCAACCTAACATTTCGGCGGTAATATTTGACATCATTCCTGGCGATTTGTCCTCTACGTCTCCGTTTGACCTTCATAAACATCAATAACGTACTATAACGCAACCTAACCCAACCTATCATCTCGGCGGTAATATTTGAAAACATTACTGGCGAGTTGGCTTCTCCGTCTCCGTGGGATCTTTTTATACATCAATAACGTAATATAACCTAACCTAACCCAACCTAACATCTTGGCGGTAATATTTAAAAACATACCTGGCGAGTTGGCCTCTACGTCTCCGTGGGACATTTATATACATCAATAACGTAATGTAACCTAACCTAACCCAACCTAACATCTCGGCGGTAATATTTGATCACATTCCTAGCTTGTTGGCCTCTACGTCTCCGCGGGACCTTTATATACATCTATAACGTGATATAACCTAACCTAACCCAACCTAACATTTCGGCGGTAATATTTGACATCATTCCTGGCGATTTGTCCTCTACGTCTCCGTTTGACCTTCATAAACATCAATAACGTAATATAACGTAACCTAACCCAACCTATCATCTCGGCGGTAATATTTGACAACATTCCTGGCTTGTTGGCCTCTACGTCTCCGCGGGACCTTTATATACATCTATATCGTGATATAACCTAACCTAATCCAACCTAACATCTCGGCGGTAATATTTGAAAACATTCCTGGCGAGTTGGCATCTACGTCTCCGTGGGACCTTCATATACATCAATAACGTAATATAGCCTAACCTAACCCAACCTAACATTTCGGCGGTAATATTTGACGTCATTCCTGGCGAGTTGGCCTCTACGTCTCCGTGGGATCTTTATATACATCAATAACGTAATATAACCTAACCTAACCCAACCTAACAACTCGGCGGTAATATTTGAAAACATACCTGGCGAGTTGGCCTCTACGTCTCCGTGGGACCTTTATATACATCAATAACGTAATATAACCTAACCTATCCCAACCTAACATTTCGGCGGTAATATTTGAAAACATTCCTGGCGAGTTGGCTTCTCCGTCTCCGTGGGATCTTTTTATACATCAATAACGTAATATAACCTAACCTAACCCAACCTAACATCTTGGCGGTAATATTTAAAAACATACCTGGCGAGTTGGCCTCTACGTCTCCGTGGGACATTTATATACATCAATAACGTAATGTAACCTAACCTAACCCAACCTAACATCTCGGCGGTAATATTTGATCACATTCCTAGCTTGTTGGCCTCTACGTCTCCGCGGGACCTTTATATACATCTATAACGTGATATAACCTAACCTAACCCAACCTAACATTTCGGCGGTAATATTTGACATCATTCCTGGCGATTTGTCCTCTACGTCTCCGTTTGACCTTCATAAACATCAATAACGTACTATAACGCAACCTAACCCAACCTATCATCTCGGCGGTAATATTTGAAAACATTACTGGCGAGTTGGCTTCTCCGTCTCCGTGGGATCTTTTTATACATCAATAACGTAATATAACCTAACCTAACCCAACCTAACATCTTGGCGGTAATATTTAAAAACATACCTGGCGAGTTGGCCTCTACGTCTCCGTGGGACATTTATATACATCAATAACGTAATGTAACCTAACCTAACCCAACCTAACATCTCGGCGGTAATATTTGATCACATTCCTAGCTTGTTGGCCTCTACGTCTCCGCGGGACCTTTATATACATCTATAACGTGATATAACCTAACCTAACCCAACCTAACATCTCGGCGGTAATATTTGAAAACATTCCTGGCGAGTTGGCATCTACGTCTCCGTGGGACCTTCATATACATCAATAACGTAATATAGCCTAACCTAACCCAACCTAACATTTCGGCGGTAATATTTGACGTCATTCCTGGCGAGTTGGCCTCTACGTCTCCGTGGGATCTTTATATACATCAATAACGTAATATAACCTAACCTAACCCAACCTAACAACTCGGCGGTAATATTTGAAAACATACCTGGCGAGTTGGCCTCTACGTCTCCGTGGGACCTTTATATACATCAATAACGTAATATAACCTAACCTATCCCAACCTAACATTTCGGCGGTAATATTTGAAAACATTCCTGGCGAGTTGGCTTCTCCGTCTCCGTGGGATCTTTTTATACATCAATAACGTAATATAACCTAACCTAACCCAACCTAACATCTTGGCGGTAATATTTAAAAACATACCTGGCGAGTTGGCCTCTACGTCTCCGTGGGACATTTATATACATCAATAACGTAATGTAACCTAACCTAACCCAACCTAACATCTCGGCGGTAATATTTGATCACATTCCTAGCTTGTTGGCCTCTACGTCTCCGCGGGACCTTTATATACATCTATAACGTGATATAACCTAACCTAACCCAACCTAACATCTCGGCGGTAATATTTGAAAACATTCCTGGCGAGTTGGCATCTACGTCTCCGTGGGACCTTCATATACATCAATAACGTAATATAGCCTAACCTAACCCAACCTAACATTTCGGCGGTAATATTTGACGTCATTCCTGGCGAGTTGGCCTCTACGTCTCCGTGGGATCTTTATATACATCAATAACGTAATATAACCTAACCTAACCCAACCTAACAACTCGGCGGTAATATTTGAAAACATACCTGGCGAGTTGGCCTCTACGTCTCCGTGGGACCTTTATATACATCAATAACGTAATATAACCTAACCTATCCCAACCTAACATTTCGGCGGTAATATTTGAAAACATTCCTGGCGAGTTGGCTTCTCCGTCTCCGTGGGATCTTTTTATACATCAATAACGTAATATAACCTAACCTAACCCAACCTAACATCTTGGCGGTAATATTTAAAAACATACCTGGCGAGTTGGCCTCTACGTCTCCGTGGGACATTTATATACATCAATAACGTAATGTAACCTAACCTAACCCAACCTAACATCTCGGCGGTAATATTTGATCACATTCCTAGCTTGTTGGCCTCTACGTCTCCGCGGGACCTTTATATACATCTATAACGTGATATAACCTAACCTAACCCAACCTAACATTTCGGCGGTAATATATGACATCATTCCTGGCGATTTGTCCTCTACATTTCCGTTTGACCTTCATAAACATCAATAACGTAATATAACGTAACCTAACCCAACCTATCATCTCGGCGGTAATATTTGACAACATTCCTGGCGAGTTGGCTTCTACGTCTCCGTGGGACGTTCATATACATCAATGACGTGATATAACCTAACCTATCCCAACCTAACATCTCGGCGGTAATATTTGAAAACATTCATGGCGATTTGGCATCTACGTCCCGTGGGACCGTCATATACATCAATAACGTAATATAGCCTAACCTAATCCAACCTAACATTTCGGCGGTAATATTTGACATCATTCCTGGCGAGTTGGCCTCTCCGCCTCCGTGGGACCTTTATATACATCAATAACGTAATATAACCTAACCTAACCCAACCTAACATCTCGGCGGTAATATTTGAAAACATACCTGGCGAGTTGGCCTCTACGTCTCCGTGGGACCTATATACATCAATAACGTAATATAACCTAACCTATCCCAACCTAACATCTCGGCGGAAATATTTGAAAACATTCATGGCGATTTGGCATCTACTTCCCGTGGGACCTTCATATACATCAATAACGTAATATAGCCTAACCTAATCCAACCTAACATTTCGGCGGTAATATTTGACATCATTCCTGGCGATTTGGCCTCTACGTCTCCGTGGGACCTTTATATACATCAATAACGTAATATAACCTAACCTATCCCAACCTAACATTTCGGCGGTAATATTTGAAAACATTCCTGGCGAGTTGGATTCTCCGTCTCCGTGGGATCTTTTTATACATCAATAACGTAATATAACCTAACCTAACCCAACCTAACATCTTGGCGGTAATATTTAAAAACATACCTGGCGAGTTGGCCTCTACGTCTCCGTGGGACATTTATATACATCAATAACGTAATGTAACCTAACCTAACCCAACCTAACATCTCGGCGGTAATATTTGATCACATTCCTAGCTTGTTGGCCTCTACGTCTCCGCGGGACCTTTATATACATCTATAACGTGATATAACCTAACCTAACCCAACCTAACATTTCGGCGGTAATATTTGACATCATTCCTGGCGATTTGTCCTCTACATTTCCGTTTGACCTTCATAAACATCAATAACGTAATATAACGTAACCTAACCCAACCTATCATCTCGGCGGTAATATTTGAAAACATTCATGGCGATTTGGCATCTACGTCCCGTGGGACCGTCATATACATCAATAACGTAATATAGCCTAACCTAATCCAACCTAACATTTCGGCGGTAATATTTGACATCATTCCTAGCGATTTGGCCTCTACGTCTCCGTGGGACCTTTATATACATCAATAACGTAATATAACCTAACCTAACCCAACCTAACATCTCGGCGGTAATATTTGAAAACATACCTGGCGAGTTGGCCTCTACGTCTCCGTGGGACATTTATATACATCAATAACGAAATATAACCTAACCTAACCCAACCTAACAACTCGGCGGTAATATTTGACAACATACCTGGCGAGTTGGCCTCTACGTCTCCGTGGGACCTTTATATACATCAATAACGTAATATGACCTAACCTATCCCAACCTAACATCTCGGCGGTAATATTTGAAAACATTCATGGCGATTTGGCATCTACGTCCCGTGGGACCGTCATATACATCAATAACGTAATATAGCCTAACCTAATCCAACCTAACATTTCGGCGGTAATATTTGACATCATTCCTGGCGAGTTGGCCTCTCCGCCTCCGTGGGACCTTTATATACATCAATAACGTAATATAACCTAACCTAACCCAACCTAACATCTCGGCGGTAATATTTGAAAACATACCTGGCGAGTTGGCCTCTACGTCTCCGTGGGACCTATATACATCAATAACGTAATATAACCTAACCTATCCCAACCTAACATCTCGGCGGAAATATTTGAAAACATTCATGGCGATTTGGCATCTACTTCCCGTGGGACCTTCATATACATCAATAACGTAATATAGTCTAACCTAATCCAACCTAACATTTCGGCGGTAATATTTGACATCATTCCTGGCGATTTGGCCTCTACGTCTCCGTGGGACCTTTATATACATCAATAACGTAATATAACCTAACCTATCCCAACCTAACATTTCGGCGGTAATATTTGAAAACATTCCTGGCGAGTTGGCTTCTCCGTCTCCGTGGGATCTTTTTATACATCAATAACGTAATATAACCTAACCTAACCCAACCTAACATCTTGGCGGTAATATTTAAAAACATACCTGGCGAGTTGGCCTCTACGTCTCCGTGGGACATTTATATACATCAATAACGTAATGTAACCTAACCTAACCCAACCTAACATCTCGGCGGTAATATTTGATCACATTCCTAGCTTGTTGGCCTCTACGTCTCCGCGGGACCTTTATATACATCTATAACGTGATATAACCTAACCTAACCCAACCTAACATTTCGGCGGTAATATTTGACATCATTCCTGGCGATTTGTCCTCTACATTTCCGTTTGACCTTCATAAACATCAATAACGTAATATAACGTAACCTAACCCAACCTGTCATCTCGGCGGTAATATTTGAAAACATTCATGGCGATTTGGCATCTACGTCCCGTGGGACCGTCATATACATCAATAACGTAATATAGCCTAACCTAATCCAACCTAACATTTCGGCGGTAATATTTGACATCATTCCTGGCGAGTTGGCCTCTACGCCTCCGTGGGACCTTTATATACATCAATAACGTAATATAACCTAACCTAACCCAACCTAACATCTCGGCGGTAATATTTGAAAACATTCCTGGCGAGTTGGCTTCTCCGTCTCCGTGGGATCTTTTTATACATCAATAACGTAATATAACCTAACCTAACCCAACCTAACATCTTGGCGGTAATATTTGAAAACATACCTGGCGAGTTGGCCTCTACGTCTCCGTGGGACATTTATATACATCAATAACGTAATATAACCTAACCTAACCCAACCTAACATCTCGGCGGTAATATTTGATCACATTCCTAGCTTGTTGGCCTCTACGTCTCCGCGGGACCTTTATATACATCTATAACGTGATATAACCTAACCTAACCCAACCTAACATTTCGGCGGTAATATTTGACATCATTCCTGGCGAGTTGGCCTCTACGTCTCCGTTTGACCTTCATAAACATCAATAACGTAACATAACGTAACCTAACCCAACCTATCATCTCGGCGGTAATATTTGAAAACATTCCTGGCGAGTTGGCTTCTCCGTCTCCGTAGGATCTTTTGATACATCAATAACGTAATATAACCTAACCTAACCCAACCTAACATCTTGGCGGTAATATTTAAAAACATACCTGGCGAGTTGGCCTCTACGTCTCCGTGGGACATTTATATACATCAATAACGTAATGTAACCTAACCTAACCCAACCTAACATCTCGGCGGTAATATTTGATCACATTCCTAGCTTGTTGGCCTCTACGTCTCTGCGTGAGCTTTATATACATCTATAACGTGATATAACCTAACCTAACCCAACCTAACATTTCGGCGGTAATATTTGACATCATTCATGGCGAGTTGGCCTCTACGTCTCCGTTTGACCTTCATAAACATCAATAACGTAATATAACGTAACCTAACCCAACCTGTCACCTCGGCGGTAATATTTGACAACATTCCTGGCGAGTTGGCCTCTACGTCTCCGTGGGACCTTTGCATACATCAATAACGTAATATAACCTAACCTAACCCAACCTATCATCTCGGCGGTAATATTTGACAACATTCCTGGCGAGTTGGCCTCTACGTCTCCGTGGGACCCTTATATACATCAATAACGTGATATAACCTAACCTAACCCAACCTAACATCTCGGAGGTAATATTTGAAAATATACCTGGCGGGTTGGCCTCTACGTCCCCGTGGGGCATTTATATATATCAATAACGTAATATAACCTAACCTAACCCAACCTAACATCTCGGCGGTAATATTTGATCACATTCCTGGCTTGTTGGTCTCTACGTCTCCGCGGGACCTTTATATACATCTATAATGTGATATAACCTAACCTAATCCAACCTAACATCTCGGCGGTAATATTTGAAAACATTCCTGGCGAGTTGGCCTCTAGGTCTCCGTGGGACCTTCATATACATCAATAACGTAATATAGCCTAACCTAACCCAACCTAACATTTCGGCGGTAATATTTGACATCATTCCTGGCGAGTTGGCCTCTACGTCTCCGTGGGACCTTTATATACATCAATAACGTGATATAACCTAACCTAACCCAACCTAACATCTCGGAGGTAATATTTGAAAACATACCTGGCGGGTTGGCCTCTACGTCCCCGTGGGGCATTTATATACATCAATAACGTAATATAACCTAACCTAACCCAACCTAACATCTCGGCGGTAATATTTGATCACATTCCTGGCTTGTTGGTCTCTACGTCTCCGCGGGACCTTTATATACATCTATAATGTGATATAACCTAACCTAACCCAACCTAACATTTCGGCGGTAATATTTGACATCATTCCTGGCGAGTTGGCCTCTACGTCTCCGTTTGACCTTCATAAACATCAATAACGTAACATAACGTAACCTAACCCAACCTATCATCTCGGCGGTAATATTTGAAAACATTCCTGGCGAGTTGGCTTCTCCGTCTCCGTAGGATCTTTTGATACATCAATAACGTAATATAACCTAACCTAACCCAACCTAACATCTTGGCGGTAATATTTAAAAACATACCTGGCGAGTTGGCCTCTACGTCTCCGTGGGACATTTATATACATCAATAACGTAATGTAACCTAACCTAACCCAACCTAACATCTCGGCGGTAATATTTGATCACATTCCTAGCTTGTTGGCCTCTACGTCTCTGCGTGAGCTTTATATACATCTATAACGTGATATAACCTAACCTAACCCAACCTAACATTTCGGCGGTAATATTTGACATCATTCGTGGCGAGTTGGCCTCTACGTCTCCGTTTGACCTTCATAAACATCAATAACGTAATATAACGTAACCTAACCCAACCTGTCACCTCGGCGGTAATATTTGACAACATTCCTGGCAAGTTGGCCTCTACGTCTCCGTGGGACCTTTGCATACATCAATAACGTAATATAACCTAACCTAACCCAACCTATCATCTCGGCGGTAATATTTGACAACATTCCTGGCGAGTTGGCCTCTACGTCTCCGTGGGACCCTTATATACATCAATAACGTGATATAACCTAACCTAACCCAACCTAACATCTCGGAGGTAATATTTGAAAACATACCTGGCGGGTTGGCCTCTACGTCCCCGTGGGGCATTTATATACATCAATAACGTAATATAACCTAACCTAACCCAACCTAACATCTCGGCGGTAATATTTGATCACATTCCTGGCTTGTTGGTCTCTACGTCTCCGCGGGACCTTTATATACATCTATAATGTGATATAACCTAACCTAATCCAACCTAACATCTCGGCGGTAATATTTGATAACATTCCTGGCGAGTTGGCCTCTAGGTCTCCGTGGGACCTTCATATACATCAATAACGTAATATAGCCTAACCTAACCCAACCTAACATTTCGGCGGTAATATTTGACATCATTCCTGGCGAGTTGGCCTCTACGTCTCCGTGGGACCTTTATATACATCAATAACGTGATATAACCTAACCTAACCCAACCTAACATCTCGGAGGTAATATTTGAAAACATACCTGGCGGGTTGGCCTCTACGTCCCCGTGGGGCATTTATATACATCAATAACGTAATATAACCTAACCTAACCCAACCTAACATCTCGGCGGTAATATTTGATCACATTCCTGGCTTGTTGGTCTCTACGTCTCCGCGGGACCTTTATATACATCTATAATGTGATATAACCTAACCTAATCCAACCTAACATCTCGGCGGTAATATTTGAAAACATACCTGGCGAGTTGGCCTCTACGTTTCCGTGGGATCTTTTTATACATCAATAACGTAATATAACCTAACCTAACCCAACCTAACATCTTGGCGGTAATATTTGAAAACATACCTGGCGAGTTGGCCTCTACGTCGCCGTGGGACATTTATATACATCAATAACGTAATATAACCTAACCTAACCCAACCTAACATCTCGGCGGTAATATTTGATCACATTCCTAGCTTGTTGGCCTCTACGTCTCCGCGGGACCTTTATATACATCTATAACGTGATATAACCTAACCTAACCCAACCTAACATTTCGGCGGTAATATTTGACATCATTCCTGGCGATTTGTCCTCTACGTCTCCGTTTGACCTTCATAAACAACAATAACGTAATATAACGTAACCTAACCCAACCTATCATCTCGGCGGTAGTATTTGAAAACATTCCTGGCGAGTTGGCTTCTCCGTCTCCGTGGGATTCTTTTATACATCAATAACGTAATATAACGTAACCTGCCCCAACCTATCATCTCGGCGGTAATATTTGACAACATTCCTGGCGAGTTGGCCTCTACGTCTCCGTGGGACCTTTATATACATCAATAACGTAATATAACCTAACCTATCCCAACCTAACATCTCGGCGGTAATATTTGAAAACATTCATGGCGATTTGGCATCTACGTCTCCGTGGGACCTTCATATACATCAATAACGTAATATAGCCTAACCTAACCCAACCTAACATTTCGGCGGTAATATTTGACATCAATCCTGGCGAGTTGGCCTCTACGTCTCCGTGGGACCTTTGTATACATCAATAACGTAATATAACCTAACCTAACCCAACCTATCATCTCGGCGGTAATATTTGACAACATTCCTGGCGAGTTGGTCTCTACGTCTCCGTGGGACCTTCATATACATCAATAACGTAATATAACCTAACCTAACCCAACCTAACATCTCGGCGGTAATATTTGACAACATTCCTGGCTAGTTGGCTTCTCCGTCTCCGTGGGATCTTTTTATACATCAATAACGTAATATAACCTATCCTATCCCAACCTAACATCTCGGCGGTAATATTTGAAGACATACCTGGCGAGTTGGCCTCTACGTCTCCGTGGGATCTTTATATACATCAATAACGTAATATAACCTAACCTATCCCAACCTAACATCTCGGCGGTAATATTTGAAAACATTCATGGCGATTTGGCATCTACGTCCCGTGGGACCTTCATATACATCATTAACGCAATATAGCCTAACCTAATCCAACCTAACATTTCGGCGGTAATATTTGACATTATTCCTGGCGAGTTGGCCTCTACGTCTCCGTGGGACCTTTATATACATCAGTAACGTAATATAACCTAACCTAACCCAACCAAACATTTCGGCGGTAATATTTGACATCATTCCTGGCGAGTTGGCCTCTACGTCTCCGTTTGACCTTCATAAACATCAATAACGTACTATAACGCAACCTAACCCAACCTATCATCTTGGCGGTAATATTTAAAACATTCCTGGCTAGTTGGCTTCTCCGTCTCCGTGGGATCTTTTTATACATCTATAACGTAATATAACCTAACGTAACCAAACCTAACATCTTGGCGGTATTATTTGAAAACATACCTGGCGTGTTGGCCTCTACGTCTCCGTGGGACCTTTGTATACATCAATAACGTAATATAGCCTAACCTAACCCAACCTAACATTTCGGCGGTAATATTTGACATCATTCCTGGCGAGTTGGCCTCTACGTCTCCGTGGGACCTTTATATACATCAAAAACGTAATATAACCTAACCTAAACCAACCTAACATCTTGGCGGTAATATTTGAAAACATACCTGGCGAGTTGGCCTCTACGTCTCCGTGGGATCTTTTTATACATCAATAACGTAATATAACCTAACCTAACCCAACCTAACATCTTGGCGGTAATATTTGAAAACATACCTGGCGAGTTGGCCTCTACGTCTCCGTGGGACATTTATATACATCAATAACGTAATATAACCTAACCTAACCCAACCTAACATCTCGGCGGTAATATTTGATCACATTCCTAGCTTGTTGGCCTCTACGTCTCCGCGGGACCTTTATATACATCTATAACGTGATATAACCTAACCTAACCCAACCTAACATTTCGGCGGTAATATTTGACATCATTCCTGGCGATTTGTCCTCTACGTCTCCGTTTGACCTTCATAAACATCAATAACGTAATATAACGTAACCTAACCCAACCTATCATCTCGGCGGTAATATTTGACAACATTCCTGGCTTGTTGGCCTCTACGTCTCCGCGGGACCTTTATATACATCTATAACGTGATATAACCTAACCTAATCCAACCTAACATCTCGGCGGTAATATTTGAAAACATTCCTGGCGAGTTGGCCTCTAGGTCTCCGTGGGACCTTCATATACATCAATAACGTAATATAGCCTAACCTAACCCAACCTAACATTTCGGCGGTAATATTTGACATCATTCCTCGCGAGTTGGCTTCTCCGTCTCCGTGGGATCTTTTTATACATCAATAACGTAATATAACCTAACCTAACCCAACCTAACATCTTGGCGGTAATATTTGAAAACATACCTGGCGAGTTGGCCTCTACGTCTCCGTGGGACACTTATATACATCAATAACGTAATATAACCTAACCTAACCCAACCTAACATCTCGGCGGTAATATTTGACCACATTCCTAGCTTGTTGGCATCTACATCTCCGCGGGACCTTTATATACATCTATAACGTGATATAACCTAACCTAACCCAACCTAACATTTCGGCGGTAATATTTGACATCATTCCTGGCGATTTGTCCTCTACGTCTCCGTTTGACCTTCATAAACATCAATAACGTAATATAACGTAACCTAACCCAACCTATCATCTCGGCGGTAATATTTGACAACATTCCTGGCTTGTTGGCCTCTACGTCTCCGCGGGACCTTTATATACATCTATAACGTGATATAACCTAACCTAATCCAACCTAACATCTCGGCGGTAATATTTGAAAACATTCCTGGCGAGTTGGCCTCTAGGTCTCCGTGGGACCTTCATATACATCAATAACGTAATATAGCCTAACCTAACCCAACCTAACATTTCGGCGGTAATATTTGACATCATTCCTCGCGAGTTGGCTTCTCCGTCTCCGTGGGATCTTTTTATACATCAATAACGTAATATAACCTAACCTAACCCAACCTAACATCTTGGCGGTAATATTTGAAAACATACCTGGCGAGTTGGCCTCTACGTCTCCGTGGGACACTTATATACATCAATAACGTAATATAACCTAACCTAACCCAACCTAACATCTCGGCGGTAATATTTGACCACATTCCTAGCTTGTTGGCATCTACATCTCCGCGGGACCTTTATATACATCTATAACGTGATATAACCTAACCTAACCCAACCTAACATTTCGGCGGTAATATTTGACATCATTCCTGGCGATTTGTCCTCTACGTCTCCGTTTGACCTTCATAAACAACAATAACGTAATATAACGTAACCTAACCCAACCCATCATCTCGGCGGTAGTATTTGACAACATTCCTGGCGAGTTGGCTTCTACGTCTCCGTGGGACCTTTATATACATCATTAACGTAATATAACCTAACCTAACCCAACCTAACATCTTGGCGGTAATATTTGAAAACATACCTGGCGAGTTGGCCTCTACGTCTCCGTGGGACATTTATATACATCAATAACGTAATATAACCTAACCTAACCCAACCTAACATCTCGGCGGTAATATTTGATCACATTCCTAGCTTGGTGGCCTCTACGTCTCCGCGGGACCTTTATATACATCTATAACGTGATATAACCTAACCTAACCCAACCTAACATTTCGGCGGTAATATTTGACATCATTCCTGGCGAGTTGGCCTCTACGTCTCCGTTTGACCTTCATAAACATCAATAACGTAACATAACGCAACCTAACCCAACCTATCATCTTGGCGGTAATATTTGAAAACATTCCTGGCGAGTTGGCTTCTCCGTCTCCGTAGGATCTTTTGATACATCAATAACGTAATATAACCTAACCTAACCCAACCTAACATCTCGGCGGTAATATTTGATCACATTCCTGGCTTGTTGGTCTCTACGTCTCCGCGGGACCTTTATATACATCTATATTGTGATATAACCTAACCTAATCCAACCTAACATCTCGGCGGTAATATTTGAAAACATTCCTGGCGAGTTGGCCTCTAGGTCTCCGTGGGACCTTCATATAGATCAATAACGTAATATAGCCTGACCTAACCCAACCTAACATTTCGGCGGTAATATTTGACATCATTCCTGGCGAGTTGGCCTCTACGTCTCCGTGGGACCTTTATATACATCAAAAACGTAATATAACCTAACCTAAACCAACCTAACATCTTGGCGGTAATATTTGAAAACATACCTGGCGAGTTGGCCTCTACGTCTCCGTGGGATCTTTTTATACATCAATAACGTAATATAACCTAACCTAACCCAACCTAACATCTTGGCGGTAATATTTGAAAACATTCATGGCGATTTGGCATCTACGTCCCGTGGGACCTTCATATACATCATTAACGCAATATAGCCTAACCTAATCCAACCTAACATTTCGGCGGTAATATTTGACATCATTCCTGGCGAGTTGGCCTCTACGTCTCCGTGGGACCTTTATATACATCAGTAACGTAATATAACCTAACCTAACCCAACCTAACATTTCGGCGGTAATATTTGACATCATTCCTGGCGAGTTGGCCTCTACGTCTCCGTTTGACCTTCATAAACATCAATAACGTACTATAACGCAACCTAACCCAACCTATCATCTCGGCGGTAATATTTGAAAACATTCCTGGCTAGTTGGCTTCTCCGTCTCCGTGGGATCTTTTTATACATCTATAACGTAATATAACCTAACGTAACCAAACCTAACATCTTGGCGGTAATATTTGAAAACATACCTGGCGTGTTGGCCTCTACGTCTCCGTGGGACCTTTGTATACATCAATAACGTAATATAACCTAACCTAACCCAACCTATCATCTCGGCGATAATATTTGAAAACATTCCTGGCGAGTTGGCTTCTCCGTCTATGTGATACCTTTTTATACATCAATAACGTAATATAACCTAACCTAACCCAACCTAACATCTCGGCGGTAATGTTTGAAAACATACCTGGCGAGTTGGCCTCTAAGTCTCCGTGGGACATTTATATACATCAATAACGTAATATAACCTAACCTAACCCAACCTAACATCTCGGCGGTAATATTTGATCACATTCCTAGCTTGTTGGCCTCTACGTCTCCGCGGGACCTTTATATACATCTATAACGTGATATAACCTAACCTAACCCAACCTAACATTTCGGCGGTAATATTTGACATCATTCCTGGCGATTTGTCCTCTACGTCTTCGTTTGACCTTCATAAACAACAATAACGTAATATAACGTATCCTAACCCAACCTATCATCTCGGCGGTAATATTTGACAACATTCCTGGCGAGTTGGCTTCTACGTCTCCGTGGGACCTTTATATACATCAATAACGTAGTATAACCTAACCTAACCCAACCTAACATCTCGGCCGTAATATTTGAAAACATACCTGGCGAGTTGGCCTCTACGTCTCCGTGGGACCTTTATGTACATCAATAACGTAATATAACCTAAGCTAACCCAACCTAACATCTCGGCGGTAATATTTGATCACATTCCTGGCTTGTTGGCCTCTACGTCTCCGCGGGCCCTTTATATACATCTATAACGTGATATAACCTAACCTAATCCAACCTAAGATCTCGGCGGTAATATTTGAAAACATTCCTGGCGAGTTGGCATCTACGTCTCCGTGGCACCTTCATATACATCAATAACGTAATATAACGTAACCTAACCCAACCTATCATCTCGGCGGTAATATTTGACAACATTCCTGGCGAGTTGGCTTCTACGTCTCCGTGGGACGTTCATATACATCAATAACGTAATATAACCTAACCTATCCCAACCTAACATTTCGGCGGTAATATTTGAGAACATTCATGGCGATTTGGCATCTACGTCCCGTGGGACCGTCATATACATCAATAACGTAATATAGCCTAACCTAATCCAACCTAACATTTCGGCGGTAATATTTGACATCATTCCTGGCGATTTGGCCTCTACGTCTCCGTGGGACCTCAATATACATCAATAACGTAATATAACCTAACCTAACCCAACCTAACATCTCGGCGGTAATATTTGAAAACATACCTGGCGGGTTGGCCTCTACGTCTCCGTGGGACATTTATATACATCAATAACGTAATATAACCTAACCTAACCCAACCATACATATCGGCGGTAATATTTGACTACATTCCTGGCGAGTTGGCTTCTCCGTCTCCGTGGGACATTTATATACATCAATAACGTAATATAACCTAACCTAACCCAAGCTAACAACTCGGCGGTAATATTTGAAAACATTTCTGGCGAGTTGGCTTCTCCGTCTCCGTGGGATCTTTTTATACATCAATAACGTAATATAACCTAACCTAACCCAACCTAACATCTTGGCGGTAATATTTAAAACCATACCTGGCGAATTGGCCTCTACGTCTCCGTGGGACATTTATGTACATCAATAACGTAATGTAACCTAACCTAACCCAACCTAACATCTCGGCGGTAATATTTGATCACATCCCTAGCTTGTTGGCCTCTACGTCTCCGCGGGACCTTTATATACATCTATAACGTGATATAACCTAACCTAACCCAACCTAACATTTCGGCGGTAATATTTGACATCATTCCTGGCGATTTGTCCTCTACGTCTCCGTTTGACCTTCATAAACATCAATAACGTAATATAACGTAACCTAACCCAACCTATCATCTCGGCGGTAATATTTGACAACATTCCTGGCTTGTTGGCCTCTACGTCACCGCGGGACCTTTATATACATCTATAACGTGATATAACCTAACCTAATCCAACCTAACATCTCGGCGGTAATATTTGAAAACATTCCTGGCGAGTTGGCCTCTAGGTCTCCGTGGGACCTTCATATACATCAATAACGTAATATAGCCTAACCTAACCCAACCTAACATTTCGGCGGTAATATTTGACATCATTCCTGGCGAGTTGGCTTCTCCGTCTCCGTGGGATCTTTTTATACATCAATAACGTAATATAACCTAACCTAACCCAACCTAACATCTTGGCGGTAATATTTGAAAACATACCTGGCGAGTTGGCCTCTACGTCTCCGTGGGACACTTATATACATCAATAACGTAATATAACCTAACCTAACCCAACCTAACATCTCGGCGGTAATATTTGACCACATTCCTAGCTTGTTGGCATCTACATCTCCGCGGGACCTTTATATACATCTATAACGTGATATAACCTAACCTAACCCAACCTAACATTTCGGCGGTAATATTTGACATCATTCCTGGCGATTTGTCCTCTACGTCTCCGTTTGACCTTCATAAACAACAATAACGTAATATAACGTAACCTAACCCAACCCATCATCTCGGCGGTAATATTTGACAACATTCCTGGCGAGTTGGCTTCTACGTCTCCGTGGGACCTTTATATACATCATTAACGTAATATAACCTAACCTAACCCAACCTAACATCTTGGCGGTAATATTTAAAAACATACCTGGCGAGTTGGCCTCTACGTCTCCGTGGGACATTTATATACATCAATAGCGTAATGTAACCTAACCTAACCCAACCTAACATCTCGGCGGTAATATTTGATCACATTCCTAGCTTGTTGGCCTCTACGTCTCCGCGGGACCTTTATATACATCTATAACGTGATATAACCTAACCTAACCCAACCTAACATTTCGGCGGTAATATTTGACATCATTCCTGGCGATTTGTCCTCTACGTCTCCGTTTGACCTTCATAAACATCAATAACGTAATATAACGTAACCTAACCCAACCTATCATCTCGGCGGTAATATTTGACAACATTCCTGGCGAGTTGGCCCCTACGTCTCCGTGGGACGTTCATATACATCAATAACGTAATATAACCTAACCTATCCCAACCTAAGATCTCGGCGGTAATATTTGAAAACATTCATGGCGATTTGGCATCTACGTCCCGTGGGACCTTCATATACATCATTAACGCAATATAGCCTAACCTAATCCAACCTAACATTTCGGCGGTAATATTTGACATCATTCCTGGCGAGTTGGCCTCTACGTCTCCGTGGGACCTTTATATACATCAGTAACGTAATATAACCTAACCTAACCCAACCAATCATTTCGGCGGTAATATTTGACATCATTCCT
This sequence comes from Xylocopa violacea, assembly GCA_963969225.1. Classification (NCBI taxonomy): domain Eukaryota; kingdom Metazoa; phylum Arthropoda; class Insecta; order Hymenoptera; family Apidae; genus Xylocopa; species Xylocopa violacea. The sequence continues at coordinate 968,719 of CAXAJV010000051.1, forward strand.
GGCGAGTTGGCCTCTACGTCTCCGTTTGACCTTCATAAACATCAATAACGTACTATAACGCAACCTAACCCAACCTATCATCTCGGCGGTAATATTTGAAAACATTCCTGGCTAGTTGGCTTCTCCGTCTCCGTGGGATCTTTTTATACATCTATAACGTAATATAACCTAACGTAACCAAACCTAACATCTTGGCGGTAATATTTGAAAACATACCTGGCGTGTTGGCCTCTACGTCTCCGCGGGACCTTTATATACATCTATAACGTGATATAACCTAACCTAATCCAACCTAACATCTCGGCGGTAATATTTGAAAACATTCCTGGCGAGTTGGCCTCTAGGTCTCCGTGGGACCTTCATATACATCAATGACGTAATATAGCCTAACCTAACCCAACCTAACATTTCGGCGGTAATATTTGACATCATTCCTCGCGAGTTGGCTTCTCCGTCTCCGTGGGATCTTTTTATACATCAATAACGTAATATAACCTAACCTAACCCAACCTAACATCTTGGCGGTAATATTTGAAAACATACCTGGCGAGTTGGCCTCTACGTCTCCGTGGGACACTTATATACATCAATAACGTAATATAACCTAACCTAACCCAACCTAACATCTCGGCGGTAATATTTGACCACATTCCTAGCTTGTTGGCATCTACATCTCCGCGGGACCTTTATATACATCTATAACGTGATATAACCTAACCTAACCCAACCTAACATTTCGGCGGTAATATTTGACATCATTCCTGGCGATTTGTCCTCTACGTCTCCGTTTGACCTTCATAAACATCAATAACGTAATATAACGTAACCTAACCCAACCTATCATCTCGGCGGTAATATTTGACAACATTCCTGGCTTGTTGGCCTCTACGTCTCCGCGGGACCTTTATATACATCTATAACGTGATATAACCTAACCTAATCCAACCTAACATCTCGGCGGTAATATTTGAAAACATTCCTGGCGAGTTGGCCTCTAGGTCTCCGTGGGACCTTCATATACATCAATAACGTAATATAGCCTAACCTAACCCAACCTAACATTTCGGCGGTAATATTTGACATCATTCCTCGCGAGTTGGCTTCTCCGTCTCCGTGGGATCTTTTTATACATCAATAACGTAATATAACCTAACCTAACCCAACCTAACATCTTGGCGGTAATATTTGAAAACATACCTGGCGAGTTGGCCTCTACGTCTCCGTGGGACACTTATATACATCAATAACGTAATATAACCTAACCTAACCCAACCTAACATCTCGGCGGTAATATTTGACCACATTCCTAGCTTGTTGGCATCTACATCTCCGCGGGACCTTTATATACATCTATAACGTGATATAACCTAACCTAACCCAACCTAACATTTCGGCGGTAATATTTGACATCATTCCTGGCGATTTGTCCTCTACGTCTCCGTTTGACCTTCATAAACAACAATAACGTAATATAACGTAACCTAACCCAACCCATCATCTCGGCGGTAGTATTTGACAACATTCCTGGCGAGTTGGCTTCTACGTCTCCGTGGGACCTTTATATACATCATTAACGTAATATAACCTAACCTAACCCAACCTAACATCTTGGCGGTAATATTTGAAAACATACCTGGCGAGTTGGCCTCTACGTCTCCGTGGGACATTTATATACATCAATAACGTAATATAACCTAACCTAACCCAACCTAACATCTCGGCGGTAATATTTGATCACATTCCTAGCTTGGTGGCCTCTACGTCTCCGCGGGACCTTTATATACATCTATAACGTGATATAACCTAACCTAACCCAACCTAACATTTCGGCGGTAATATTTGACATCATTCCTGGCGAGTTGGCCTCTACGTCTCCGTTTGACCTTCATAAACATCAATAACGTAACATAACGCAACCTAACCCAACCTATCATCTTGGCGGTAATATTTGAAAACATTCCTGGCGAGTTGGCTTCTCCGTCTCCGTAGGATCTTTTGATACATCAATAACGTAATATAACCTAACCTAACCCAACCTAACATCTCGGCGGTAATATTTGATCACATTCCTGGCTTGTTGGTCTCTACGTCTCCGCGGGACCTTTATATACATCTATATTGTGATATAACCTAACCTAATCCAACCTAACATCTCGGCGGTAATATTTGAAAACATTCCTGGCGAGTTGGCCTCTAGGTCTCCGTGGGACCTTCATATAGATCAATAACGTAATATAGCCTGACCTAACCCAACCTAACATTTCGGCGGTAATATTTGACATCATTCCTGGCGAGTTGGCCTCTACGTCTCCGTGGGACCTTTATATACATCAAAAACGTAATATAACCTAACCTAAACCAACCTAACATCTTGGCGGTAATATTTGAAAACATACCTGGCGAGTTGGCCTCTACGTCTCCGTGGGATCTTTTTATACATCAATAACGTAATATAACCTAACCTAACCCAACCTAACATCTTGGCGGTAATATTTGAAAACATTCATGGCGATTTGGCATCTACGTCCCGTGGGACCTTCATATACATCATTAACGCAATATAGCCTAACCTAATCCAACCTAACATTTCGGCGGTAATATTTGACATCATTCCTGGCGAGTTGGCCTCTACGTCTCCGTGGGACCTTTATATACATCAGTAACGTAATATAACCTAACCTAACCCAACCTAACATTTCGGCGGTAATATTTGACATCATTCCTGGCGAGTTGGCCTCTACGTCTCCGTTTGACCTTCATAAACATCAATAACGTACTATAACGCAACCTAACCCAACCTATCATCTCGGCGGTAATATTTGAAAACATTCCTGGCTAGTTGGCTTCTCCGTCTCCGTGGGATCTTTTTATACATCTATAACGTAATATAACCTAACGTAACCAAACCTAACATCTTGGCGGTAATATTTGAAAACATACCTGGCGTGTTGGCCTCTACGTCTCCGTGGGACCTTTGTATACATCAATAACGTAATATAACCTAACCTAACCCAACCTATCATCTCGGCGATAATATTTGAAAACATTCCTGGCGAGTTGGCTTCTCCGTCTATGTGATACCTTTTTATACATCAATAACGTAATATAACCTAACCTAACCCAACCTAACATCTCGGCGGTAATGTTTGAAAACATACCTGGCGAGTTGGCCTCTAAGTCTCCGTGGGACATTTATATACATCAATAACGTAATATAACCTAACCTAACCCAACCTAACATCTCGGCGGTAATATTTGATCACATTCCTAGCTTGTTGGCCTCTACGTCTCCGCGGGACCTTTATATACATCTATAACGTGATATAACCTAACCTAACCCAACCTAACATTTCGGCGGTAATATTTGACATCATTCCTGGCGATTTGTCCTCTACGTCTTCGTTTGACCTTCATAAACAACAATAACGTAATATAACGTATCCTAACCCAACCTATCATCTCGGCGGTAATATTTGACAACATTCCTGGCGAGTTGGCTTCTACGTCTCCGTGGGACCTTTATATACATCAATAACGTAGTATAACCTAACCTAACCCAACCTAACATCTCGGCCGTAATATTTGAAAACATACCTGGCGAGTTGGCCTCTACGTCTCCGTGGGACCTTTATGTACATCAATAACGTAATATAACCTAAGCTAACCCAACCTAACATCTCGGCGGTAATATTTGATCACATTCCTGGCTTGTTGGCCTCTACGTCTCCGCGGGCCCTTTATATACATCTATAACGTGATATAACCTAACCTAATCCAACCTAAGATCTCGGCGGTAATATTTGAAAACATTCCTGGCGAGTTGGCATCTACGTCTCCGTGGCACCTTCATATACATCAATAACGTAATATAACGTAACCTAACCCAACCTATCATCTCGGCGGTAATATTTGACAACATTCCTGGCGAGTTGGCTTCTACGTCTCCGTGGGACGTTCATATACATCAATAACGTAATATAACCTAACCTATCCCAACCTAACATTTCGGCGGTAATATTTGAGAACATTCATGGCGATTTGGCATCTACGTCCCGTGGGACCGTCATATACATCAATAACGTAATATAGCCTAACCTAATCCAACCTAACATTTCGGCGGTAATATTTGACATCATTCCTGGCGATTTGGCCTCTACGTCTCCGTGGGACCTCAATATACATCAATAACGTAATATAACCTAACCTAACCCAACCTAACATCTCGGCGGTAATATTTGAAAACATACCTGGCGGGTTGGCCTCTACGTCTCCGTGGGACATTTATATACATCAATAACGTAATATAACCTAACCTAACCCAACCATACATATCGGCGGTAATATTTGACTACATTCCTGGCGAGTTGGCTTCTCCGTCTCCGTGGGACATTTATATACATCAATAACGTAATATAACCTAACCTAACCCAAGCTAACAACTCGGCGGTAATATTTGAAAACATTTCTGGCGAGTTGGCTTCTCCGTCTCCGTGGGATCTTTTTATACATCAATAACGTAATATAACCTAACCTAACCCAACCTAACATCTTGGCGGTAATATTTAAAACCATACCTGGCGAATTGGCCTCTACGTCTCCGTGGGACATTTATGTACATCAATAACGTAATGTAACCTAACCTAACCCAACCTAACATCTCGGCGGTAATATTTGATCACATCCCTAGCTTGTTGGCCTCTACGTCTCCGCGGGACCTTTATATACATCTATAACGTGATATAACCTAACCTAACCCAACCTAACATTTCGGCGGTAATATTTGACATCATTCCTGGCGATTTGTCCTCTACGTCTCCGTTTGACCTTCATAAACATCAATAACGTAATATAACGTAACCTAACCCAACCTATCATCTCGGCGGTAATATTTGACAACATTCCTGGCTTGTTGGCCTCTACGTCACCGCGGGACCTTTATATACATCTATAACGTGATATAACCTAACCTAATCCAACCTAACATCTCGGCGGTAATATTTGAAAACATTCCTGGCGAGTTGGCCTCTAGGTCTCCGTGGGACCTTCATATACATCAATAACGTAATATAGCCTAACCTAACCCAACCTAACATTTCGGCGGTAATATTTGACATCATTCCTGGCGAGTTGGCTTCTCCGTCTCCGTGGGATCTTTTTATACATCAATAACGTAATATAACCTAACCTAACCCAACCTAACATCTTGGCGGTAATATTTGAAAACATACCTGGCGAGTTGGCCTCTACGTCTCCGTGGGACACTTATATACATCAATAACGTAATATAACCTAACCTAACCCAACCTAACATCTCGGCGGTAATATTTGACCACATTCCTAGCTTGTTGGCATCTACATCTCCGCGGGACCTTTATATACATCTATAACGTGATATAACCTAACCTAACCCAACCTAACATTTCGGCGGTAATATTTGACATCATTCCTGGCGATTTGTCCTCTACGTCTCCGTTTGACCTTCATAAACAACAATAACGTAATATAACGTAACCTAACCCAACCCATCATCTCGGCGGTAATATTTGACAACATTCCTGGCGAGTTGGCTTCTACGTCTCCGTGGGACCTTTATATACATCATTAACGTAATATAACCTAACCTAACCCAACCTAACATCTTGGCGGTAATATTTAAAAACATACCTGGCGAGTTGGCCTCTACGTCTCCGTGGGACATTTATATACATCAATAGCGTAATGTAACCTAACCTAACCCAACCTAACATCTCGGCGGTAATATTTGATCACATTCCTAGCTTGTTGGCCTCTACGTCTCCGCGGGACCTTTATATACATCTATAACGTGATATAACCTAACCTAACCCAACCTAACATTTCGGCGGTAATATTTGACATCATTCCTGGCGATTTGTCCTCTACGTCTCCGTTTGACCTTCATAAACATCAATAACGTAATATAACGTAACCTAACCCAACCTATCATCTCGGCGGTAATATTTGACAACATTCCTGGCGAGTTGGCCCCTACGTCTCCGTGGGACGTTCATATACATCAATAACGTAATATAACCTAACCTATCCCAACCTAAGATCTCGGCGGTAATATTTGAAAACATTCATGGCGATTTGGCATCTACGTCCCGTGGGACCTTCATATACATCATTAACGCAATATAGCCTAACCTAATCCAACCTAACATTTCGGCGGTAATATTTGACATCATTCCTGGCGAGTTGGCCTCTACGTCTCCGTGGGACCTTTATATACATCAGTAACGTAATATAACCTAACCTAACCCAACCAATCATTTCGGCGGTAATATTTGACATCATTCCTGGCGAGTTGGCCTCTACGTCTCCGTTTGACCTTCATAAACATCAATAACGTACTATAACGCAACCTAACCCAACCTATCATCTCGGCGGTAATATTTGAAAACATTCCTGGCTAGTTGGCTTCTCCGTCTCCGTGGGATCTTTTTATACATCTATAACGTAATATAACCTAACGTAACCAAACCTAACATCTTGGCGGTAATATTTGAAAACATACCTGGCGTGTTGGCCTCTACGTCTCCGTGGGACCTTTGTATACATCAATAACGTAATATAACCTAACCTAACCCAACCTATCATCTCGGCGATAATATTTGAAAACGTTCCTGGCGAGTTGGCTTCTCCGTCTATGTGATACCTTTTTATACATCAATAACGTAATATAACCTAACCTAACCCAACCTAACATCTCGGCGGTAATGTTTGAAAACATACCTGGCGAGTTGGCCTCTACGTCTCCGTGGGACATTTATATACATCAATAACGTAATATAACCTAACCTAACCCAACCTAACATCTCGGCGGTAATATTTGATCACATTCCTAGCTTGGTGGCCTCTACGTCTCCGCGGGACCTTTATATACATCTATAACGTGATATAACCTAACCTAACCCAACCTAACATTTCGGCGGTAATATTTGACATCATTCCTGGCGAGTTGGCCTCTACGTCTCCGTTTGACCTTCATAAACATCAATAACGTAACATAACGCAACCTAACCCAACCTATCATCTTGGCGGTAATATTTGAAAACATTCCTGGCGAGTTGGCTTCTCCGTCTCCGTAGGATCTTTTGATACATCAATAACGTAATATAACCTAACCTAACCCAACCTAACATCTCGGCGGTAATATTTGATCACATTCCTGGCTTGTTGGTCTCTACGTCTCCGCGGGACCTTTATATACATCTATATTGTGATATAACCTAACCTAATCCAACCTAACATCTCGGCGGTAATATTTGAAAACATTCCTGGCGAGTTGGCCTCTAGGTCTCCGTGGGACCTTCATATAGATCAATAACGTAATATAGCCTGACCTAACCCAACCTAACATTTCGGCGGTAATATTTGACATCATTCCTGGCGAGTTGGCCTCTACGTCTCCGTGGGACCTTTATATACATCAAAAACGTAATATAACCTAACCTAAACCAACCTAACATCTTGGCGGTAATATTTGAAAACATACCTGGCGAGTTGGCCTCTACGTCTCCGTGGGATCTTTTTATACATCAATAACGTAATATAACCTAACCTAACCCAACCTAACATCTTGGCGGTAATATTTGAAAACATTCATGGCGATTTGGCATCTACGTCCCGTGGGACCTTCATATACATCATTAACGCAATATAGCCTAACCTAATCCAACCTAACATTTCGGCGGTAATATTTGACATCATTCCTGGCGAGTTGGCCTCTACGTCTCCGTGGGACCTTTATATACATCAGTAACGTAATATAACCTAACCTAACCCAACCTAACATTTCGGCGGTAATATTTGACATCATTCCTGGCGAGTTGGCCTCTACGTCTCCGTTTGACCTTCATAAACATCAATAACGTACTATAACGCAACCTAACCCAACCTATCATCTCGGCGGTAATATTTGAAAACATTCCTGGCTAGTTGGCTTCTCCGTCTCCGTGGGATCTTTTTATACATCTATAACGTAATATAACCTAACGTAACCAAACCTAACATCTTGGCGGTAATATTTGAAAACATACCTGGCGTGTTGGCCTCTACGTCTCCGTGGGACCTTTGTATACATCAATAACGTAATATAACCTAACCTAACCCAACCTATCATCTCGGCGATAATATTTGAAAACATTCCTGGCGAGTTGGCTTCTCCGTCTATGTGATACCTTTTTATACATCAATAACGTAATATAACCTAACCTAACCCAACCTAACATCTCGGCGGTAATGTTTGAAAACATACCTGGCGAGTTGGCCTCTAAGTCTCCGTGGGACATTTATATACATCAATAACGTAATATAACCTAACCTAACCCAACCTAACATCTCGGCGGTAATATTTGATCACATTCCTAGCTTGTTGGCCTCTACGTCTCCGCGGGACCTTTATATACATCTATAACGTGATATAACCTAACCTAACCCAACCTAACATTTCGGCGGTAATATTTGACATCATTCCTGGCGATTTGTCCTCTACGTCTTCGTTTGACCTTCATAAACAACAATAACGTAATATAACGTATCCTAACCCAACCTATCATCTCGGCGGTAATATTTGACAACATTCCTGGCGAGTTGGCTTCTACGTCTCCGTGGGACCTTTATATACATCAATAACGTAGTATAACCTAACCTAACCCAACCTAACATCTCGGCCGTAATATTTGAAAACATACCTGGCGAGTTGGCCTCTACGTCTCCGTGGGACCTTTATGTACATCAATAACGTAATATAACCTAAGCTAACCCAACCTAACATCTCGGCGGTAATATTTGATCACATTCCTGGCTTGTTGGCCTCTACGTCTCCGCGGGCCCTTTATATACATCTATAACGTGATATAACCTAACCTAATCCAACCTAAGATCTCGGCGGTAATATTTGAAAACATTCCTGGCGAGTTGGCATCTACGTCTCCGTGGCACCTTCATATACATCAATAACGTAATATAACGTAACCTAACCCAACCTATCATCTCGGCGGTAATATTTGACAACATTCCTGGCGAGTTGGCTTCTACGTCTCCGTGGGACGTTCATATACATCAATAACGTAATATAACCTAACCTATCCCAACCTAACATTTCGGCGGTAATATTTGAGAACATTCATGGCGATTTGGCATCTACGTCCCGTGGGACCGTCATATACATCAATAACGTAATATAGCCTAACCTAATCCAACCTAACATTTCGGCGGTAATATTTGACATCATTCCTGGCGATTTGGCCTCTACGTCTCCGTGGGACCTCAATATACATCAATAACGTAATATAACCTAACCTAACCCAACCTAACATCTCGGCGGTAATATTTGAAAACATACCTGGCGGGTTGGCCTCTACGTCTCCGTGGGACATTTATATACATCAATAACGTAATATAACCTAACCTAACCCAACCATACATATCGGCGGTAATATTTGACTACATTCCTGGCGAGTTGGCTTCTCCGTCTCCGTGGGACATTTATATACATCAATAACGTAATATAACCTAACCTAACCCAAGCTAACAACTCGGCGGTAATATTTGAAAACATTTCTGGCGAGTTGGCTTCTCCGTCTCCGTGGGATCTTTTTATACATCAATAACGTAATATAACCTAACCTAACCCAACCTAACATCTTGGCGGTAATATTTAAAACCATACCTGGCGAATTGGCCTCTACGTCTCCGTGGGACATTTATGTACATCAATAACGTAATGTAACCTAACCTAACCCAACCTAACATCTCGGCGGTAATATTTGATCACATCCCTAGCTTGTTGGCCTCTACGTCTCCGCGGGACCTTTATATACATCTATAACGTGATATAACCTAACCTAACCCAACCTAACATTTCGGCGGTAATATTTGACATCATTCCTGGCGATTTGTCCTCTACGTCTCCGTTTGACCTTCATAAACATCAATAACGTAATATAACGTAACCTAACCCAACCTATCATCTCGGCGGTAATATTTGACAACATTCCTGGCTTGTTGGCCTCTACGTCACCGCGGGACCTTTATATACATCTATAACGTGATATAACCTAACCTAATCCAACCTAACATCTCGGCGGTAATATTTGAAAACATTCCTGGCGAGTTGGCCTCTAGGTCTCCGTGGGACCTTCATATACATCAATAACGTAATATAGCCTAACCTAACCCAACCTAACATTTCGGCGGTAATATTTGACATCATTCCTGGCGAGTTGGCTTCTCCGTCTCCGTGGGATCTTTTTATACATCAATAACGTAATATAACCTAACCTAACCCAACCTAACATCTTGGCGGTAATATTTGAAAACATACCTGGCGAGTTGGCCTCTACGTCTCCGTGGGACACTTATATACATCAATAACGTAATATAACCTAACCTAACCCAACCTAACATCTCGGCGGTAATATTTGACCACATTCCTAGCTTGTTGGCATCTACATCTCCGCGGGACCTTTATATACATCTATAACGTGATATAACCTAACCTAACCCAACCTAACATTTCGGCGGTAATATTTGACATCATTCCTGGCGATTTGTCCTCTACGTCTCCGTTTGACCTTCATAAACAACAATAACGTAATATAACGTAACCTAACCCAACCCATCATCTCGGCGGTAATATTTGACAACATTCCTGGCGAGTTGGCTTCTACGTCTCCGTGGGACCTTTATATACATCATTAACGTAATATAACCTAACCTAACCCAACCTAACATCTTGGCGGTAATATTTAAAAACATACCTGGCGAGTTGGCCTCTACGTCTCCGTGGGACATTTATATACATCAATAGCGTAATGTAACCTAACCTAACCCAACCTAACATCTCGGCGGTAATATTTGATCACATTCCTAGCTTGTTGGCCTCTACGTCTCCGCGGGACCTTTATATACATCTATAACGTGATATAACCTAACCTAACCCAACCTAACATTTCGGCGGTAATATTTGACATCATTCCTGGCGATTTGTCCTCTACGTCTCCGTTTGACCTTCATAAACATCAATAACGTAATATAACGTAACCTAACCCAACCTATCATCTCGGCGGTAATATTTGACAACATTCCTGGCGAGTTGGCCCCTACGTCTCCGTGGGACGTTCATATACATCAATAACGTAATATAACCTAACCTATCCCAACCTAAGATCTCGGCGGTAATATTTGAAAACATTCATGGCGATTTGGCATCTACGTCCCGTGGGACCTTCATATACATCATTAACGCAATATAGCCTAACCTAATCCAACCTAACATTTCGGCGGTAATATTTGACATCATTCCTGGCGAGTTGGCCTCTACGTCTCCGTGGGACCTTTATATACATCAGTAACGTAATATAACCTAACCTAACCCAACCAATCATTTCGGCGGTAATATTTGACATCATTCCTGGCGAGTTGGCCTCTACGTCTCCGTTTGACCTTCATAAACATCAATAACGTACTATAACGCAACCTAACCCAACCTATCATCTCGGCGGTAATATTTGAAAACATTCCTGGCTAGTTGGCTTCTCCGTCTCCGTGGGATCTTTTTATACATCTATAACGTAATATAACCTAACGTAACCAAACCTAACATCTTGGCGGTAATATTTGAAAACATACCTGGCGTGTTGGCCTCTACGTCTCCGTGGGACCTTTGTATACATCAATAACGTAATATAACCTAACCTAACCCAACCTATCATCTCGGCGATAATATTTGAAAACGTTCCTGGCGAGTTGGCTTCTCCGTCTATGTGATACCTTTTTATACATCAATAACGTAATATAACCTAACCTAACCCAACCTAACATCTCGGCGGTAATGTTTGAAAACATACCTGGCGAGTTGGCCTCTACGTCTCCGTGGGACATTTATATACATCAATAACGTAATATAACCTAACCTAACCCAACCTAACATCTCGGCGGTAATATTTGATCACATTCCTAGCTTGTTGGCCTCTACGTCTCCGCGGGACCTTTATATACATCTATAACGTGATATAACCTAACCTAACCCAACCTAACATTTCGGCGGTAATATTTGACATCATTCCTGGCGATTTGTCCTCTACGTCTTCGTTTGACCTTCATAAACAACAATAACGTAATATAACGTATCCTAACCCAACCTATCATCTCGGCGGTAATATTTGACAACATTCCTGGCGAGTTGGCTTCTACGTCTCCGTGGGACCTTTATATACATCAATAACGTAATATAACCTAACCTAACCCAACCTAACATCTCGGCCGTAATATTTGAAAACATACCTGGCGAGTTGGCCTCTACGTCTCCGTGGGACCTTTATGTACATCAATAACGTAATATAACCTAAGCTAACCCAACCTAACATCTCGGCGGTAATATTTGATCACATTCCTGGCTTGTTGGCCTCTACGTCTCCCCGGGCCCTTTATATACATCTATAACGTTATATAACCTAACCTAATCCAACCTAAGATCTCGGCGGTAATATTTGAAAACATTCCTGGCGAGTTGGCATCTACGTCTCCGTGGCACCTTCATATACATCAATAACGTAATATAACGTAACCTAACCCAACCTATCATCTCGGCGGTAATATTTGACAACATTCCTGGCGAGTTGGCTTCTACGTCTCCGTGGGACGTTCATATACATCAATAACGTAATATAACCTAACCTATCCCAACCTAACATTTCGGCGGTAATATTTGAAAACATTCATGGCGATTTGGCATCTACGTCCCGTGGGACCGTCATATACATCAATAACGTAATATAGCCTAACCTAATCCAACCTAACATTTCGGCGGTAATATTTGACATCATTCCTGGCGATTTGGCCTCTACGTCTCCGTGGGACCTCAATATACATCAATAACGTAATATAACCTAACCTAACCCAACCTAACATCTCGGCGGTAATATTTGAAAACATACCTGGCGGGTTGGCCTCTACGTCTCCGTGGGACATTTATATACATCAATAACGTAATATAACCTAACCTAACCCAACCATACATATCGGCGGTAATATTTGACTACATTCCTGGCGAGTTGGCTTCTCCGTCTCCGTGGGACATTTATATACATCAATAACGTAATATAACCTAACCTAACCCAAGCTAACAACTCGGCGGTAATATTTGAAAACATTCCTGGCGAGTTGGCTTCTCCGTCTCCGTGGGATCTTTTTATACATCAATAACGTAATATAACCTAACCTAACCCAACCTAACATCTTGGCGGTAATATTTAAAACCATACCTGGCGAATTGGCCTCTACGTCTCCGTGGGACATTTATGTACATCAATAACGTAATGTAACCTAACCTAACCCAACCTAACATCTCGGCGGTAATATTTGATCACATTCCTAGCTTGTTGGCCTCTACGTCTCCGCGGGACCTTTATATACATCTATAACGTGATATAACCTAACCTAACCCAACCTAACATTTCGGCGGTAATATTTGACATCATTCCTGGCGATTTGTCCTCTACGTCTCCGTTTGACCTTCATAAACATCAATAACGTAATGTAACCTAACCTAACCCAACCTAACATCTCGGCGGTAATATTTGATCACATTCCTAGCTTGTTGGCCTCTACGTCTCCGCGGGACCTTTATATACATCTATAACGTGATATAACCTAACCTAACCCAACCTAACATTTCGGCGGTAATATTTGACATCATTCCTGGCGATTTGTCCTCTACGTCTCCGTTTGACCTTCATAAACATCAATAACGTAATATAACGTAACCTAACCCAACCTATCATCTCGGCGGTAATATTTGACAACATTCCTGGCGAGTTGGCCCCTACGTCTCCGTGGGACGTTCATATACATCAATAACGTAATATAACCTAACCTATCCCAACCTAAGATCTCGGCGGTAATATTTGAAAACATTCATGGCGATTTGGCATCTACGTCCCGTGGGACCGTCATATACATCAAGAACGTAATATAGCCTAACCTAATCCAGCCTAACATTTCGGCGGTAATATTTGACATCATTCCTGGCGAGTTGGCCTCTACGTCTCCGTGGGACCTTTATATACATCAATAACGTAATATAACCTAACCTAACCCAACCTAACATCTCGGCGGTAATATTTGAAAACATACCTGGCGGGTTGGCCTCTACGTCTCCGTGGGACATTTATATACATCAATAACGTAACATAACCTAACCTAACCCAACCTAACATCTCGGCGGTAATATTTGACAACATTCCTGGCGAGTTGGCTTCTCCGTCTCCGTGGGACCTTTATATACATCAATAACGTAATATAACCTAACCTGACCGAACCTAACAACTGGGCGGTAATATTTGACAACATACCTGGAGAGTTGGACTCTACGTTTCCGTGGAACCTTCATATACATCAATAACGAAATATAACCTAACCTAACCCAACCTAACATCTTGGCGGTAATATTTGAAAACATTCCTGGCGAGTTGGCTTCTCCGTCTCCGTGGGATCTTTTTATACATCAATAACGTAATATAACCTAACCTAACCCAACCTAACATCTTGGCGGTAATATTTGAAAACATACCTGGCGAGTTGGCCTCTACGTCTCCGTGGGACATTTAAATACATCAATAACGTAATATAACCTAACCTAACCCAACCTAACATCTCGGCGGTAATATTTGATCACATTCCTAGCTTGTTGGCCTCTACGTCTCCGCGGGACCTTTATATACATCTATAACGTGATATAACCTAACCTAACCCAACCTAACATTTCGGCGGTAATATTTGACATCATTCCTGGCGAGTTGGCCTCTACGTCTCCGTTTGACCTTCATAAACATCAATAACGTAACATAACGTAACCTAACCCAACCTATCATCTCGGCGGTAATATTTGAAAACATTCCTGGCGAGTTGGCTTCTCCGTCTCCGTAGGATCTTTTGATACATCAATAACGTAATATAACTTAACCTAACCCAACCTAACATCTCGGCGGTAATATTTGATCACATTCCTGGCTTGTTGGTCTCTACGTCTCCGCGGGACCTTTATATACATCTATATTGTGATATAACCTAACCTAATCCAACCTAACATCTCGGCGGTAATATTTGAAAACATTCCTGGCGAGTTGGCCTCTAGGTCTCCGTGGGACCTTCATATACATCAATAACGTAATATAGCCTGACCTAACCCAACCTAACATTTCGGCGGTAATATTTGACAACATTCCTGGCGAGTTGGCCCCTACGTCTCCGTGGGACGTTCATATACATCAATAACGTAATATAACCTAACCTATCCCAACCTAAGATCTCGGCGGTAATATTTGAAAACATTCATGGCGATTTGGCATCTACGTCCCGTGGGACCGTCATATACATCAAGAACGTAATATAGCCTAACCTAATCCAACCTAACATTTCGGCGGTAATATTTGACATCATTCCTGGCGAGTTGGCCTCTACGTCTCCGTGGGACCTTTATATACATCAATAACGTAATATAACCTAACCTAACCCAACCTAACATCTCGGCGGTAATATTTGAAAACATACCTGGCGGGTTGGCCTCTACGTCTCCGTGGGACATTTATATACATCAATAACGTAACATAACCTAACCTAACCCAACCTAACATCTCGGCGGTAATATTTGACAACATTCCTGGCGAGTTGGCTTCTCCGTCTCCGTGGGACCTTTATATACATCAATAACGTAATATAACCTAACCTGACCGAACCTAACAACTGGGCGGTAATATTTGACAACATACCTGGAGAGTTGGACTCTACGTTTCCGTGGAACCTTCATATACATCAATAACGAAATATAACCTAACCTAACCCAACCTAACATCTTGGCGGTAATATTTGAAAACATTCCTGGCGAGTTGGCTTCTCCGTCTCCGTGGGATCTTTTTATACATCAATAACGTAATATAACCTAACCTAACCCAACCTAACATCTTGGCGGTAATATTTGAAAACATACCTGGCGAGTTGGCCTCTACGTCTCCGTGGGACATTTAAATACATCAATAACGTAATATAACCTAACCTAACCCAACCTAACATCTCGGCGGTAATATTTGACCACATTCCTAGCTTGTTGGCCTCTACGTCTCCGCGGGACCTTTATATACATCTATAACGTGATATAACCTAACCTAACCCAACCTAACATTTCGGCGGTAATATTTGACATCATTCCTGGCGAGTTGGCCTCTACGTCTCCGTTTGACCTTCATAAACATCAATAACGTAACATAACGTAACCTAACCCAACCTATCATCTCGGCGGTAATATTTGAAAACATTCCTGGCGAGTTGGCTTCTCCGTCTCCGTAGGATCTTTTGATACATCAATAACGTAATATAACTTAACCTAACCCAACCTAACATCTCGGCGGTAATATTTGATCACATTCCTGGCTTGTTGGTCTCTACGTCTCCGCGGGACCTTTATATACATCTATATTGTGATATAACCTAACCTAATCCAACCTAACATCTCGGCGGTAATATTTGAAAACATTCCTGGCGAGTTGGCCTCTAGGTCTCCGTGGGACCTTCATATACATCAATAACGTAATATAGCCTGACCTAACCCAACCTAACATTTCGGCGGTAATATTTGACAACATTCCTGGCGAGTTGGCCCCTACGTCTCCGTGGGACGTTCATATACATCAATAACGTAATATAACCTAACCTATCCCAACCTAAGATCTCGGCGGTAATATTTGAAAACATTCATGGCGATTTGGCATCTACGTCCCGTGGGACCGTCATATACATCAAGAACGTAATATAGCCTAACCTAATCCAACCTAACATTTCGGCGGTAATATTTGACATCATTCCTGGCGAGTTGGCCTCTACGTCTCCGTGGGACCTTTATATACATCAATAACGTAATATAACCTAACCTAACCCAACCTAACATCTCGGCGGTAATATTTGAAAACATACCTGGCGGGTTGGCCTCTACGTCTCCGTGGGACATTTATATACATCAATAACGTAACATAACCTAACCTAACCCAACCTAACATCTCGGCGGTAATATTTGACAACATTCCTGGCGAGTTGGCTTCTCCGTCTCCGTGGGACCTTTATATACATCAATAACGTAATATAACCTAACCTGACCGAACCTAACAACTGGGCGGTAATATTTGACGACATACCTGGAGAGTTGGACTCTACGTTTCCGTGGAACCTTCATATACATCAATAACGTAATATAGCCTAACCTAACCCAACCTAACATTTCGGCGGTAATATTTGACATCAATCCTGGCGAGTTGGCCTCTACGTCTCCGTGGGACCTTTGTATACATCAATAACGTAATATAACCTAACCTAACCCAACCTATCATCTCGGCGGTAATATTTGACAACATTCCTGGCGAGTTGGTCTCTACGTCTCCGTGGGACCTTCATATACATCAATAACGTAATATAACCTAACCTAACCCAACCTAACATCTCGGCGGTAATATTTGACAACATTCCTGGCTAGTTGGCTTCTCCGTCTCCGTGGGATCTTTTTATACATCAATAACGTAATATAACCTATCCTATCCCAACCTAACATCTCGGCGGTAATATTTGAAGACATACCTGGCGAGTTGGCCTCTACGTCTCCGTGGGATCTTTATATACATCAATAACGTAATATAACCTAACCTATCCCAACCTAACATCTCGGCGGTAATATTTGAAAACATTCATGGCGATTTGGCATCTACGTCCCGTGGGACCTTCATATACATCATTAACGCAATATAGCCTAACCTAATCCAACCTAACATTTCGGCGGTAATATTTGACATTATTCCTGGCGAGTTGGCCTCTACGTCTCCGTGGGACCTTTATATACATCAGTAACGTAATATAACCTAACCTAACCCAACCAAACATTTCGGCGGTAATATTTGACATCATTCCTGGCGAGTTGGCCTCTACGTCTCCGTTTGACCTTCATAAACATCAATAACGTACTATAACGCAACCTAACCCAACCTATCATCTCGGCGGTAATATTTAAAACATTCCTGGCTAGTTGGCTTCTCCGTCTCCGTGGGATCTTTTTATACATCTATAACGTAATATAACCTAACGTAACCAAACCTAACATCTTGGCGGTATTATTTGAAAACATACCTGGCGTGTTGGCCTCTACGTCTCCGTGGGACCTTTGTATACATCAATAACGTAATATAGCCTAACCTAACCCAACCTAACATTTCGGCGGTAATATTTGACATCATTCCTGGCGAGTTGGCCTCTACGTCTCCGTGGGACCTTTATATACATCAAAAACGTAATATGACCTAACCTAAACCAACCTAACATCTTGGCGGTAATATTTGAAAACATACCTGGCGAGTTGGCCTCTACGTCTCCGTGGGATCTTTTTATACATCAATAACGTAATATAACCTAACCTAACCCAACCTAACATCTTGGCGGTAATATTTGAAAACATACCTGGCGAGTTGGCCTCTACGTCTCCGTGGGACATTTATATACATCAATAACGTAATATAACCTAACCTAACCCAACCTAACATCTCGGCGGTAATATTTGATCACATTCCTAGCTTGTTGGCCTCTACGTCTCCGCGGGACCTTTATATACATCTATAACGTGATATAACCTAACCTAACCCAACCTAACATTTCGGCGGTAATATTTGACATCATTCCTGGCGATTTGTCCTCTACGTCTCCGTTTGACCTTCATAAACATCAATAACGTAATATAACGTAACCTAACCCAACCTATCATCTCGGCGGTAATATTTGACAACATTCCTGGCTTGTTGGCCTCTACGTCTCCGCGGGACCTTTATATACATCTATAACGTGATATAACCTAACCTAATCCAACCTAACATCTCGGCGGTAATATTTGAAAACATTCCTGGCGAGTTGGCCTCTAGGTCTCCGTGGGACCTTCATATACATCAATAACGTAATATAGCCTAACCTAACCCAACCTAACATTTCGGCGGTAATATTTGACATCATTCCTCGCGAGTTGGCTTCTCCGTCTCCGTGGGATCTTTTTATACATCAATAACGTAATATAACCTAACCTAACCCAACCTAACATCTTGGCGGTAATATTTGAAAACATACCTGGCGAGTTGGCCTCTACGTCTCCGTGGGACACTTATATACATCAATAACGTAATATAACCTAACCTAACCCAACCTAACATCTCGGCGGTAATATTTGACCACATTCCTAGCTTGTTGGCATCTACATCTCCGCGGGACCTTTATATACATCTATAACGTGATATAACCTAACCTAACCCAACCTAACATTTCGGCGGTAATATTTGACATCATTCCTGGCGATTTGTCCTCTACGTCTCCGTTTGACCTTCATAAACAACAATAACGTAATATAACGTAACCTAACCCAACCCATCATCTCGGCGGTAGTATTTGACAACATTCCTGGCGAGTTGGCTTCTACGTCTCCGTGGGACCTTTATATACATCATTAACGTAATATAACGTAACCTAACCCAACCTATCATCTCGGCGGTAATATTTGACAACATTCCTGGCGAGTTGGCTTCTACGTCTCCGTGGGACGTTCATATACATCAATAACGTAATATAACCTAACCTATCCCAACCTAACATTTCGGCGGTAATATTTGAGAACATTCATGGCGATTTGGCATCTACGTCCCGTGGGACCGTCATATACATCAATAACGTAATATAGCCTAACCTAATCCAACCTAACATTTCGGCGGTAATATTTGACATCATTCCTGGCGATTTGGCCTCTACGTCTCCGTGGGACCTCAATATACATCAATAACGTAATATAACCTAACCTAACCCAACCTAACATCTCGGCGGTAATATTTGAAAACATACCTGGCGGGTTGGCCTCTACGTCTCCGTGGGACATTTATATACATCAATAACGTAATATAACCTAACCTAACCCAACCATACATATCGGCGGTAATATTTGACTACATTCCTGGCGCGTTGGCTTCTCCGTCTCCGTGGGACATTTATATACATCAATAACGTAATATAACCTAACCTAACCCAAGCTAACAACTCGGCGGTAATATTTGAAAACATTTCTGGCGAGTTGGCTTCTCCGTCTCCGTGGGATCTTTTTATACATCAATAACGTAATATAACCTAACCTAACCCAACCTAACATCTTGGCGGTAATATTTAAAACCATACCTGGCGAATTGGCCTCTACGTCTCCGTGGGACATTTATGTACATCAATAACGTAATGTAACCTAACCTAACCCAACCTAACATCTCGGCGGTAATATTTGATCACATCCCTAGCTTGTTGGCCTCTACGTCTCCGCGGGACCTTTATATACATCTATAACGTGATATAACCTAACCTAACCCAACCTAACATTTCGGCGGTAATATTTGACATCATTCCTGGCGATTTGTCCTCTACGTCTCCGTTTGACCTTCATAAACATCAATAACGTAATATAACGTAACCTAACCCAACCTATCATCTCGGCGGTAATATTTGACAACATTCCTGGCTTGTTGGCCTCTACGTCACCGCGGGACCTTTATATACATCTATAACGTGATATAACCTAACCTAATCCAACCTAACATCTCGGCGGTAATATTTGAAAACATTCCTGGCGAGTTGGCCTCTAGGTCTCCGTGG
Organism: Xylocopa violacea; assembly: GCA_963969225.1. Taxonomy (NCBI): domain Eukaryota; kingdom Metazoa; phylum Arthropoda; class Insecta; order Hymenoptera; family Apidae; genus Xylocopa; species Xylocopa violacea. The sequence goes on from CAXAJV010000051.1 coordinate 989,443, forward strand.
GACCTTCATATACATCAATAACGTAATATAGCCTAACCTAACCCAACCTAACATTTCGGCGGTAATATTTGACATCATTCCTGGCGAGTTGGCTTCTCCGTCTCCGTGGGATCTTTTTATACATCAATAACGTAATATAACCTAACCTAACCCAACCTAACATCTTGGCGGTAATATTTGAAAACATACCTGGCGAGTTGGCCTCTACGTCTCCGTGGGACACTTATATACATCAATAACGTAATATAACCTAACCTAACCCAACCTAACATCTCGGCGGTAATATTTGACCACATTCCTAGCTTGTTGGCATCTACATCTCCGCGGGACCTTTATATACATCTATAACGTGATATAACCTAACCTAACCCAACCTAACATTTCGGCGGTAATATTTGACATCATTCCTGGCGATTTGTCCTCTACGTCTCCGTTTGACCTTCATAAACAACAATAACGTAATATAACGTAACCTAACCCAACCCATCATCTCGGCGGTAATATTTGACAACATTCCTGGCGAGTTGGCTTCTACGTCTCCGTGGGACCTTTATATACATCATTAACGTAATATAACCTAACCTAACCCAACCTAACATCTTGGCGGTAATATTTAAAAACATACCTGGCGAGTTGGCCTCTACGTCTCCGTGGGACATTTATATACATCAATAGCGTAATGTAACCTAACCTAACCCAACCTAACATCTCGGCGGTAATATTTGATCACATTCCTAGCTTGTTGGCCTCTACGTCTCCGCGGGACCTTTATATACATCTATAACGTGATATAACCTAACCTAACCCAACCTAACATTTCGGCGGTAATATTTGACATCATTCCTGGCGATTTGTCCTCTACGTCTCCGTTTGACCTTCATAAACATCAATAACGTAATATAACGTAACCTAACCCAACCTATCATCTCGGCGGTAATATTTGACAACATTCCTGGCGAGTTGGCCCCTACGTCTCCGTGGGACGTTCATATACATCAATAACGTAATATAACCTAACCTATCCCAACCTAAGATCTCGGCGGTAATATTTGAAAACATTCATGGCGATTTGGCATCTACGTCCCGTGGGACCTTCATATACATCATTAACGCAATATAGCCTAACCTAATCCAACCTAACATTTCGGCGGTAATATTTGACATCATTCCTGGCGAGTTGGCCTCTACGTCTCCGTGGGACCTTTATATACATCAGTAACGTAATATAACCTAACCTAACCCAACCAATCATTTCGGCGGTAATATTTGACATCATTCCTGGCGAGTTGGCCTCTACGTCTCCGTTTGACCTTCATAAACATCAATAACGTACTATAACGCAACCTAACCCAACCTATCATCTCGGCGGTAATATTTGAAAACATTCCTGGCTAGTTGGCTTCTCCGTCTCCGTGGGATCTTTTTATACATCTATAACGTAATATAACCTAACGTAACCAAACCTAACATCTTGGCGGTAATATTTGAAAACATACCTGGCGTGTTGGCCTCTACGTCTCCGTGGGACCTTTGTATACATCAATAACGTAATATAACCTAACCTAACCCAACCTATCATCTCGGCGATAATATTTGAAAACATTCCTGGCGAGTTGGCTTCTCCGTCTATGTGATACCTTTTTATACATCAATAACGTAATATAACCTAACCTAACCCAACCTAACATCTCGGCGGTAATGTTTGAAAACATACCTGGCGAGTTGGCCTCTACGTCTCCGTGGGACATTTATATACATCAATAACGTAATATAACCTAACCTAACCCAACCTAACATCTCGGCGGTAATATTTGATCACATTCCTAGCTTGTTGGCCTCTACGTCTCCGCGGGACCTTTATATACATCTATAACGTGATATAACCTAACCTAACCCAACCTAACATTTCGGCGGTAATATTTGACATCATTCCTGGCGATTTGTCCTCTACGTCTTCGTTTGACCTTCATAAACAACAATAACGTAATATAACGTATCCTAATCCAACCTAAGATCTCGGCGGTAATATTTGAAAACATTCCTGGCGAGTTGGCATCTACGTCTCCGTGGCACCTTCATATACATCAATAACGTAATATAACGTAACCTAACCCAACCTATCATCTCGGCGGTAATATTTGACAACATTCCTGGCGAGTTGGCTTCTACGTCTCCGTGGGACGTTCATATACATCAATAACGTAATATAACCTAACCTATCCCAACCTAACATTTCGGCGGTAATATTTGAAAACATTCATGGCGATTTGGCATCTACGTCCCGTGGGACCGTCATATACATCAATAACGTAATATAGCCTAACCTAATCCAACCTAACATTTCGGCGGTAATATTTGACATCATTCCTGGCGATTTGGCCTCTACGTCTCCGTGGGACCTCAATATACATCAATAACGTAATATAACCTAACCTAACCCAACCTAACATCTCGGCGGTAATATTTGAAAACATACCTGGCGGGTTGGCCTCTACGTCTCCGTGGGACATTTATATACATCAATAACGTAATATAACCTAACCTAACCCAACCATACATATCGGCGGTAATATTTGACTACATTCCTGGCGAGTTGGCTTCTCCGTCTCCGTGGGACATTTATATACATCAATAACGTAATATAACCTAACCTAACCCAAGCTAACAACTCGGCGGTAATATTTGAAAACATTCCTGGCGAGTTGGCTTCTCCGTCTCCGTGGGATCTTTTTATACATCAATAACGTAATATAACCTAACCTAACCCAACCTAACATCTTGGCGGTAATATTTAAAACCATACCTGGCGAATTGGCCTCTACGTCTCCGTGGGACATTTATGTACATCAATAACGTAATGTAACCTAACCTAACCCAACCTAACATCTCGGCGGTAATATTTGATCACATTCCTAGCTTGTTGGCCTCTACGTCTCCGCGGGACCTTTATATACATCTATAACGTGATATAACCTAACCTAACCCAACCTAACATTTCGGCGGTAATATTTGACATCATTCCTGGCGATTTGTCCTCTACGTCTCCGTTTGACCTTCATAAACATCAATAACGTAATATAACGTAACCTAACCCAACCTATCATCTCGGCGGTAATATTTGACAACATTCCTGGCTTGTTGGCCTCTACGTCACCGCGGGACCTTTATATACATCTATAACGTGATATAACCTAACCTAATCCAACCTAACATCTCGGCGGTAATATTTGAAAACATTCCTGGCGAGTTGGCCTCTAGGTCTCCGTGGGACCTTCATATACATCAATAACGTAATATAGCCTAACCTAACCCAACCTAACATTTCGGCGGTAATATTTGACATCATTCCTGGCGAGTTGGCTTCTCCGTCTCCGTGGGATCTTTTTATACATCAATAACGTAATATAACCTAACCTAACCCAACCTAACATCTTGGCGGTAATATTTGAAAACATACCTGGCGAGTTGGCCTCTACGTCTCCGTGGGACACTTATATACATCAATAACGTAATATAACCTAACCTAACCCAACCTAACAGCTCGGCGGTAATATTTGACCACATTCCTAGCTTGTTGGCATCTACATCTCCGCGGGACCTTTATATACATCTATAACGTGATATAACCTAACCTAACCCAACCTAACATTTCGGCGGTAATATTTGACATCATTCCTGGCGATTTGTCCTCTACGTCTCCGTTTGACCTTCATAAACAACAATAACGTAATATAACGTAACCTAACCCAACCCATCATCTCGGCGGTAATATTTGACAACATTCCTGGCGAGTTGGCTTCTACGTCTCCGTGGGACCTTTATATACATCATTAACGTAATATAACCTAACCTAACCCAACCTAACATCTTGGCGGTAATATTTAAAAACATACCTGGCGAGTTGGCCTCTACGTCTCCGTGGGACATTTATATACATCAATAGCGTAATGTAACCTAACCTAACCCAACCTAACATCTCGGCGGTAATATTTGATCACATTCCTAGCTTGTTGGCCTCTACGTCTCCGCGGGACCTTTATATACATCTATAACGTGATATAACCTAACCTAACCCAACCTAACATTTCGGCGGTAATATTTGACATCATTCCTGGCGATTTGTCCTCTACGTCTCCGTTTGACCTTCATAAACATCAATAACGTAATATAACGTAACCTAACCCAACCTATCATCTCGGCGGTAATATTTGACAACATTCCTGGCGAGTTGGCCCCTACGTCTCCGTGGGACGTTCATATACATCAATAACGTAATATAACCTAACCTATCCCAACCTAAGATCTCGGCGGTAATATTTGAAAACATTCATGGCGATTTGGCATCTACGTCCCGTGGGACCGTCATATACATCAAGAACGTAATATAGCCTAACCTAATCCAACCTAACATTTCGGCGGTAATATTTGACATCATTCCTGGCGAGTTGGCCTCTACGTCTCCGTGGGACCTTTATATACATCAATAACGTAATATAACCTAACCTAACCCAACCTAACATCTCGGCGGTAATATTTGAAAACATACCTGGCGGGTTGGCCTCTACGTCTCCGTGGGACATTTATATACATCAATAACGTAACATAACCTAACCTAACCCAACCTAACATCTCGGCGGTAATATTTGACAACATTCCTGGCGAGTTGGCTTCTCCGTCTCCGTGGGACCTTTATATACATCAATAACGTAATATAACCTAACCTGACCGAACCTAACAACTGGGCGGTAATATTTGACAACATACCTGGAGAGTTGGACTCTACGTTTCCGTGGAACCTTCATATACATCAATAACGAAATATAACCTAACCTAACCCAACCTAACATCTTGGCGGTAATATTTGAAAACATTCCTGGCGAGTTGGCTTCTCCGTCTCCGTGGGATCTTTTTATACATCAATAACGTAATATAACCTAACCTAACCCAACCTAACATCTTGGCGGTAATATTTGAAAACATACCTGGCGAGTTGGCCTCTACGTCTCCGTGGGACATTTAAATACATCAATAACGTAATATAACCTAACCTAACCCAACCTAACATCTCGGCGGTAATATTTGATCACATTCCTAGCTTGTTGGCCTCTACGTCTCCGCGGGACCTTTATATACATCTATAACGTGATATAACCTAACCTAACCCAACCTAACATTTCGGCGGTAATATTTGACATCATTCCTGGCGAGTTGGCCTCTACGTCTCCGTTTGACCTTCATAAACATCAATAACGTAACATAACGTAACCTAACCCAACCTATCATCTCGGCGGTAATATTTGAAAACATTCCTGGCGAGTTGGCTTCTCCGTCTCCGTAGGATCTTTTGATACATCAATAACGTAATATAACTTAACCTAACCCAACCTAACATCTCGGCGGTAATATTTGATCACATTCCTGGCTTGTTGGTCTCTACGTCTCCGCGGGACCTTTATATACATCTATATTGTGATATAACCTAACCTAATCCAACCTAACATCTCGGCGGTAATATTTGAAAACATTCCTGGCGAGTTGGCCTCTAGGTCTCCGTGGGACCTTCATATACATCAATAACGTAATATAGCCTGACCTAAGCCAACCTAACATTTCGGCGGTAATATTTGACAACATTCCTGGCGAGTTGGCCCCTACGTCTCCGTGGGACGTTCATATACATCAATAACGTAATATAACCTAACCTATCCCAACCTAAGATCTCGGCGGTAATATTTGAAAACATTCATGGCGATTTGGCATCTACGTCCCGTGGGACCGTCATATACATCAAGAACGTAATATAGCCTAACCTAATCCAACCTAACATTTCGGCGGTAATATTTGACATCATTCCTGGCGAGTTGGCCTCTACGTCTCCGTGGGACCTTTATATACATCAATAACGTAATATAACCTAACCTAACCCAACCTAACATCTCGGCGGTAATATTTGAAAACATACCTGGCGGGTTGGCCTCTACGTCTCCGTGGGACATTTATATACATCAATAACGTAACATAACCTAACCTAACCCAACCTAACATCTCGGCGGTAATATTTGACAACATTCCTGGCGAGTTGGCTTCTCCGTCTCCGTGGGACCTTTATATACATCAATAACGTAATATAACCTAACCTGACCGAACCTAACAACTGGGCGGTAATATTTGACAACATACCTGGAGAGTTGGACTCTACGTTTCCGTGGAACCTTCATATACATCAATAACGAAATATAACCTAACCTAACCCAACCTAACATCTTGGCGGTAATATTTGAAAACATTCCTGGCGAGTTGGCTTCTCCGTCTCCGTGGGATCTTTTTATACATCAATAACGTAATATAACCTAACCTAACCCAACCTAACATCTTGGCGGTAATATTTGAAAACATACCTGGCGAGTTGGCCTCTACGTCTCCGTGGGACATTTAAATACATCAATAACGTAATATAACCTAACCTAACCCAACCTAACATCTCGGCGGTAATATTTGATCACATTCCTAGCTTGTTGGCCTCTACGTCTCCGCGGGACCTTTATATACATCTATAACGTGATATAACCTAACCTAACCCAACCTAACATTTCGGCGGTAATATTTGACATCATTCCTGGCGAGTTGGCCTCTACGTCTCCGTTTGACCTTCATAAACATCAATAACGTAACATAACGTAACCTAACCCAACCTATCATCTCGGCGGTAATATTTGAAAACATTCCTGGCGAGTTGGCTTCTCCGTCTCCGTAGGATCTTTTGATACATCAATAACGTAATATAACTTAACCTAACCCAACCTAACATCTCGGCGGTAATATTTGATCACATTCCTGGCTTGTTGGTCTCTACGTCTCCGCGGGACCTTTATATACATCTATATTGTGATATAACCTAACCTAATCCAACCTAACATCTCGGCGGTAATATTTGAAAACATTCCTGGCGAGTTGGCCTCTAGGTCTCCGTGGGACCTTCATATACATCAATAACGTAATATAGCCTGACCTAACCCAACCTAACATTTCGGCGGTAATATTTGACAACATTCCTGGCGAGTTGGCCCCTACGTCTCCGTGGGACGTTCATATACATCAATAACGTAATATAACCTAACCTATCCCAACCTAAGATCTCGGCGGTAATATTTGAAAACATTCATGGCGATTTGGCATCTACGTCCCGTGGGACCGTCATATACATCAAGAACGTAATATAGCCTAACCTAATCCAACCTAACATTTCGGCGGTAATATTTGACATCATTCCTGGCGAGTTGGCCTCTACGTCTCCGTGGGACCTTTATATACATCAATAACGTAATATAACCTAACCTAACCCAACCTAACATCTCGGCGGTAATATTTGAAAACATACCTGGCGGGTTGGCCTCTACGTCTCCGTGGGACATTTATATACATCAATAACGTAACATAACCTAACCTAACCCAACCTAACATCTCGGCGGTAATATTTGACAACATTCCTGGCGAGTTGGCTTCTCCGTCTCCGTGGGACCTTTATATACATCAATAACGTAATATAACCTAACCTGACCGAACCTAACAACTGGGCGGTAATATTTGACGACATACCTGGAGAGTTGGACTCTACGTTTCCGTGGAACCTTCATATACATCAATAACGAAATATAACCTAACCTAACCCAACCTAACATCTCAGCGGTAATATTTGAAAACATTCCTGGCGAGTTGGCTTCTCCGTCTCCGTGGGATCTTTTTATACATCAATAACGTAATATAACCTAACCTAACCCAACCTAACATCTTGGCGGTAATATTTGAAAACATACCTGGCGAGTTGGCCTCTACGTCTCCGTGGGACATTTAAATACATCAATAACGTAATATAACCTAACCTAACCCAACCTAACATCTCGGCGGTAATATTTGATCACATTCCTAGCTTGTTGGCCTCTACGTCTCCGCGGGACCTTTATATACATCTATAACGTGATATAACCTAACCTAACCCAACCTAACATTTCGGCGGTAATATTTGACATCATTCCTGGCGAGTTGGCCTCTACGTCTCCGTTTGACCTTCATAAACATCAATAACGTAACATAACGTAACCTAACCCAACCTATCATCTCGGCGGTAATATTTGAAAACATTCCTGGCGAGTTGGCTTCTCCGTCTCCGTAGGATCTTTTGATACATCAATAACGTAATATAACTTAACCTAACCCAACCTAACATCTCGGCGGTAGTATTTGATCACATTCCTGGCTTGTTGGTCTCTACGTCTCCGCGGGACCTTTATATACATCTATATTGTGATATAACCTAACCTAATCCAACCTAACATCTCGGCGGTAATATTTGAAAACATTCCTGGCGAGTTGGCCTCTAGGTCTCCGTGGGACCTTCATATACATCAATAACGTAATATAGCCTGACCTAACCCAACCTAACATTTCGGCGGTAATATTTGACATCATTCCTGGCGAGTTGGCCTCTACGTCTCCGTGGGACCTTTATATACATCAAAAACGTAATATAACCTAACCTAAACCAACCTAACATCTTGGCGGTAATATTTGAAAACATACCTGGCGAGTTGGCCTCTACGTCTCCGTGGGATCTTTTTCTACATCAATAACGTAATATAACCTAACCTAACCCAACCTAACATCTTGGCGGTAATATTTGAAAACATACCTGGCGAGTTGGCCTCTACGTCTCCGTGGGACATTTATATACATCAATAACGTAATATAACCTAACCTAACCCAACCTAACATCTCGGCGGTAATATTTGATCACATTCCTAGCTTGTTGGCCTCTACGTCTCCGCGGGACCTTTATATACATCTATAACGTGATATAACCTAACCTAATCCAACCTAACATCTCGGCGGTAATATTTGAAAACATTCCTGGCGAGTTGGCCTCTAGGTCTCCGTGGGACCTTCATATACATCAATAACGTAATATAGCCTAACCTAACCCAACCTAACATTTCGGCGGTAATATTTGACATCATTCCTGGCGAGTTGGCTTCTCCGTCTCCGTGGGATCTTTTTATACATCAATAACGTAATATAACCTAACCTAACCCAACCTAACATCTTGGCGGTAATATTTGAAAACATACCTGGCGAGTTGGCCTCTACGTCTCCGTGGGACACTTATATACATCAATAACGTAATATAACCTAACCTAACCCAACCTAACATCTCGGCGGTAATATTTGACCACATTCCTAGCTTGTTGGCATCTACATCTCCGCGGGACCTTTATATACATCTATAACGTGATATAACCTAACCTAACCCAACCTAACATTTCGGCGGTAATATTTGACATCATTCCTGGCGATTTGTCCTCTACGTCTCCGTTTGACCTTCATAAACAACAATAACGTAATATAACGTAACCTAACCCAACCCATCATCTCGGCGGTAATATTTGACAACATTCCTGGCGAGTTGGCTTCTACGTCTCCGTGGGACCTTTATATACATCATTAACGTAATATAACCTAACCTAACCCAACCTAACATCTTGGCGGTAATATTTAAAAACATACCTGGCGAGTTGGCCTCTACGTCTCCGTGGGACATTTATATACATCAATAGCGTAATGTAACCTAACCTAACCCAACCTAACATCTCGGCGGTAATATTTGATCACATTCCTAGCTTGTTGGCCTCTACGTCTCCGCGGGACCTTTATATACATCTATAACGTGATATAACCTAACCTAACCCAACCTAACATTTCGGCGGTAATATTTGACATCATTCCTGGCCATTTGTCCTCTACGTCTCCGTTTGACCTTCATAAACATCAATAACGTAATATAACGTAACCTAACCCAACCTATCATCTCGGCGGTAATATTTGACAACATTCCTGGCGAGTTGGCCCCTACGTCTCCGTGGGACGTTCATATACATCAATAACGTAATATAACCTAACCTATCCCAACCTAAGATCTCGGCGGTAATATTTGAAAACATTCATGGCGATTTGGCATCTACGTCCCGTGGGACCGTCATATACATCAAGAACGTAATATAGCCTAACCTAATCCAACCTAACATTTCGGCGGTAATATTTGACATCATTCCTGGCGAGTTGGCCTCTACGTCTCCGTGGGACCTTTATATACATCAATAACGTAATATAACCTAACCTAACCCAACCTAACATCTCGGCGGTAATATTTGAAAACATACCTGGCGGGTTGGCCTCTACGTCTCCGTGGGACATTTATATACATCAATAACGTAATATAACCTAACCTAACCCAACCTAACATCTCGGCGGTAATATTTGACAACATTCCTGGCGAGTTGGCTTCTCCGTCTCCGTGGGACCTTTATATACATCAATAACGTAATATAACCTAACCTGACCGAACCTAACAACTGGGCGGTAATATTTGACAACATACCTGGAGAGTTGGACTCTACGTTTCCGTGGAACCTTCATATACATCAATAACGAAATATAACCTAACCTAACCCAACCTAACATCTCGGCGGTAATATTTGAAAACATTCCTGGCGAGTTGGCTTCTCCGTCTCCGTGGGATCTTTTTATACATCAATAACGTAATATAACCTAACCTAACCCAACCTAACATCTTGGCGGTAATATTTGAAAACATACCTGGCGAGTTGGCCTCTACGTCTCCGTGGGACATTTATATACATCAATAACGTAATATAACCTAACCTAACCCAACCTAACATCTCGGCGGTAATATTTGATCACATTCCTAGCTTGTTGGCCTCTACGTCTCCGCGGGACCTTTATATACATCTATAACGTGATATAACCTAACCTAACCCAACCTAACATTTCGGCGGTAGTATTTGACATCATTCCTGGCGAGTTGGCCTCTACGTCTCCGTTTGACCTTCATAAACATCAATAACGTAACATAACGTAACCTAACCCAACCTATCATCTCGGCGGTAATATTTGAAAACATTCCTGGCGAGTTGGCTTCTCCGTCTCCGTAGGATCTTTTGATACATCAATAACGTAATATAACTTAACCTAACCCAACCTAACATCTCGGCGGTAATATTTGATCACATTCCTGGCTTGTTGGTCTCTACGTCTCCGCGGGACCTTTATATACATCTATATTGTGATATAACCTAACCTAATCCAACCTAACATCTCGGCGGTAATATTTGAAAACATTCCTGGCGAGTTGGCCTCTAGGTCTCCGTGGGACCTTCATATACATCAATAACGTAATATAGCCTGACCTAACCCAACCTAACATTTCGGCGGTAATATTTGACATCATTCCTGGCGAGTTGGCCTCTACGTCTCCGTGGGACCTTTATATACATCAAAAACGTAATATAACCTAACCTAAACCAACCTAACATCTTGGCGGTAATATTTGAAAACATACCTGGCGAGTTGGCCTCTACGTCTCCGTGGGATGTTTTTCTACATCAATAACGTAATATAACCTAACCTAACCCAACCTAACATCTTGGCGGTAATATTTGAAAACATACCTGGCGAGTTGGCCTCTACGTCTCCGTGGGACATTTATATACATCAATAACGTAATATAACCTAACCTAACCCAACCTAACATCTCGGCGGTAATATTTGATCACATTCCTAGCTTGTTGGCCTCTACGTCTCCGCGGGACCTTTATATACATCTATAACGTGATATAACCTAACCTAACCCAACCTAACATTTCGGCGGTAATATTTGACATCATTCCTGGCGATTTGTCCTCTACGTCTCCGTTTGACCTTCATAAACAACAATAACGTAATATAACGTATCCTAACCCAACCTATCATCTCGGCGGTAATATTTGACAACATTCCTGGCGATTTGGCCCCTACGTCTCCGTGGGACCTTTATATACATCAATAACGTAATATAACCTAACCTAACCCAACCTAACATCTCGGCCGTAATATTTGAAAACATACCTGGCGAGTTGGCCTCTACGTCTCCGTGGGACGTTTATATACATCAATAACGTAATATAACCTAAGCTAACCCAACCTAACATCTCGGCGGTAATATTTGATCACATTCCTGGCTTGTTGGCCTCTACGTCTCCGCGGGCCCTTTATATACTTCTATAACGTGATATAACCTAACCTAATACAACCTAAGATCTCGGCGGTAATATTTGAAAACATTCCTGGCGAGTTGGCATCTACGTCTCCGTGGGACCTTCATATACATCAATAACGTAACATAACCTAACCTAACCCAACCTAACATCTCGGCGGTAATATTTGACATCAATCCTGGCGAGTTGGTCTCTACGTCTCCGTGGGACCTTTATATACATCAATAACGTAATATAACCTAACCTAACCCAACCTAACATCTCGGCGGTAATATTTGATCACATTCCTAGCTTGTTGGCCTCTACGTCTCCGCGGGACCTTCATATATATCTATAACGTGATATAACCTAACCTAACCCAACCTAACATTTCGGCGGTAATATTTGACATCATTCCTGGCGATTTGTCCTCTACGTCTCCGTTTGACCTTCATAAACAACAATAACGTAATATAACGTAACCTAACCCAACCTATCATCTCGGCGGTAATATTTGACAACATTCCGGGCGAGTTGGCTTCTACGTCTCCGTGGGACCTTTATATACATCAATAACGTAATATAACCTAACCTAACCCAACCTAACATCTTGGCGGTAATATTTGAAAACATACCTGGCGAGTTGGCCTCTACGTCTCCGTGGGACCTTTATATACATCAATAACGTAATATAACCTAACCTAACCCAACCTAACATCTCGGCGGTAATATTTGATCACATTCCTAGCTTGTTGGCCTCTACGTCTCCGCGCGATCTTTATATACATCTATAACGTGATATAACCTAACCTAACCCAACCTAACATTTCGGCGGTAATATTTGACATCATTCCTGGCGATTTGTCCTCTACGTCTCCGTTTGGCCTTCATAAACATCAATAACGTAATATAACGTAACCTAACCCAACCTATCATCTCGGCGGTAATATTTGACAACATTCCTGGCGAGTTGGCTTCTACGTCTCCGTGGGACCTTTATATACATCAATAACGTAATATAACCTAACCTAACCCAACCTAACATCTCGGCCGTAATATTTGAAAACATACCTGGCGAGTTGGCCCCTACGTCTCCGTGGGACGTTCATATACATCAATAACGTAATATAACCTAACCTATCCCAACCTAACATCTCGGCGGTAATATTTGAAAACATTCATGGCGATTTGGCCTCTACGTCTCCGTGGGACCTTTATATACATCAATAACGTAATATAACCTATCCTAACCCAACCTACCATCTCGGCGGTAATATTTGAAAACATACCTGGCGAGTTGGCCTCTACGTCTCCGTGGGATCTTTATATACATCAATGACGTAATATAACCTAACCTATCCCAACCTAACATCTCGGCGGTAATATTTGAAAACATTCATGGCGATTTGGCATCTACGTCTCCGTGGGACATTTATATACATCAATAACGTAATGTAACCTAACCTAACCCAACCTAACATCTCGGCGGTAATATTTGATCACATTCCTAGCTTGTTGGCCTCTACGTCTCCGCGCGATCTTTATATACATCTATAACGTGATATAACCTAACCTAACCCAACCTAACATTTCGGCGGTAATATTTGACATCATTCCTGGCGATTTGTCCTCTACGTCTCCGTTTGGCCTTCATAAACATCAATAACGTAATATAACGTAACCTAACCCAACCTATCATCTCGGCGGTAATATTTGACAACATTCCTGGCGAGTTGGCTTCTACGTCTCCGTGGGACCTTTATATACATCAATAACGTAATATAACCTAACCTAACCCAACCTAACATCTCGGCCGTAATATTTGAAAACATACCTGGCGAGTTGGCCCCTACGTCTCCGTGGGACGTTCATATACATCAATAACGTAATATAACCTAACCTATCCCAACCTAACATCTCGGCGGTAATATTTGAAAACATTCATGGCGATTTGGCCTCTACGTCTCCGTGGGACCTTTATATACATCAATAACGTAATATAACCTATCCTAACCCAACCTACCATCTCGGCGGTAATATTTGAAAACATACCTGGCGAGTTGGCCTCTACGTCTCCGTGGGATCTTTATATACATCAATGACGTAATATAACCTAACCTATCCCAACCTAACATCTCGGCGGTAATATTTGAAAACATTCATGGCGATTTGGCATCTACGTCTCCGTGGGACATTTATATACATCAATAACGTAATGTAACCTAACCTAACCCAACCTAACATCTCGGCGGTAATATTTGATCACATTCCTAGCTTGTTGGCCTCTACGTCTCCGCGGGACCTTTATATACATCTATAACGTGATATAACCTAACCTAACCCAACCTAACATTTCGGCGGTAATATTTGACATCATTCCTGGCGATTTGTCCTCTACGTCTCCGTTTGACCTTCATAAACATCAATAACGTACTATAACGCAACCTAACCCAACCTATCATCTCGGCGGTAATATTTGAAAACATTACTGGCGAGTTGGCTTCTCCGTATCCGTGGGATCTTTTTATACATCAATAACGTAATATAACCTAACCTAACCCAACCTAACATCTTGGCGGTAATATTTAAAAACATACCTGGCGAGTTGGCCTCTACGTCTCCGTGGGACATTTATATACATCAATAACGTAATGTAACCTAACCTAACCCAACCTAACATCTCGGCGGTAATATTTGATCACATTCCTAGCTTGTTGGCCTCTACGTCTCCGCGGGACCTTTATATACATCTATAACGTGATATAACCTAACCTAACCCAACCTAACATTTCGGCGGTAATATTTGACATCATTCCTGGCGATTTGTCCTCTACGTCTCCGTTTGACCTTCATAAACATCAATAACGTAATATAACGTAACCTAACCCAACCTATCATCTCGGCGGTAATATTTGACAACATTCCTGGCTTGTTGGCCTCTACGTCTCCGCGGGACCTTTATATACATCTATATCGTGATATAACCTAACCTAATCCAACCTAACATCTCGGCGGTAATATTTGAAAACATTCCTGGCGAGTTGGCATCTACGTCTCCGTGGGACCTTCATATACATCAATAACGTAATATAGCCTAACCTAACCCAACCTAACATGTCGGCGGTAATATTTGACGTCATTCCTGGCGAGTTGGCCTCTACGTCTCCGTGGGATCTTTATATACATCAATAACGTAATATAACCTAACCTAACCCAACCTAACATCTCGGCGGTAATATTTGATCACATTCCTAGCTTGTTGGCCTCTACGTCTCCGCGGGACCTTTATATACATCTGTAACGTGATATAACCTAACCTAACCCAACCTAACATTTCGGCGGTAATATTTGACATCATTCCTGGCGATTTGTCCTCTACGTTTCCGTTTGACCTTCATAAACATCAATAACGTAATATAACGTAACCTAACCCAACCTATCATCTCGGCGGTAATATTTGACAACATTCCTGGCGAGTTGGCTTCTACTTCTCCGTGGGACGTTCATATACATCAATAACGTGATATAACCTAACCTATCCCAACCTAACATCTCGGCGGTAATATTTGAAAACATTCATGGCGATTTGGCATCTACGTCCCGTGGGACCGTCATATACATCAATAACGTAATATAGCCTAACCTAATCCAACCTAACATTTCGGCGGTAATATTTGACATCATTCCTGGCGAGTTGGCCTCTACGTCTCCGTGGGACCTTTATATACATCAATAACGTAATATAACCTAACCTAACCCAACCTAACATCTCGGCGGTAATATTTGAAAACATACCTGGCGAGTTGGCCTCTACGTCTCCGTGGGACCTATATACATCAATAACGTAATATAACCTAACCTAACCCAACCTAACATCTCGGCGGTAATATTTGATCACATTCCTAGCTTGTTGGCCTCTACGTCTCCGCGGGACCTTCATATACATCTGTAACGTGATATAACCTAACCTAACCCAACCTAACATTTCGGCGGTAATATTTGACATCATTCCTGGCGATTTGTCCTCTACGTCTCCGTTTGACCTTCATAAACAACAATAACGTAATATAACGTAACCTAACCCAACCTATCATCTCGGCGGTAATATTTGACAACATTCCGGGCGAGTTGGCTTCTACGTCTCCGTGGGACCTTTATATACATCAATAACGTAATATAACCTAACCTAACCCAACCTAACATCTTGGCGGTAATATTTGAAAACATACCTGGCGAGTTGGCCTCTACGTCTCCGTGGGACCTTTATATACATCAATAACGTAATATAACCTAACCTAACCCAACCTAACATCTCGGCGGTAATATTTGATCACATTCCTAGCTTGTTGGCCTCTACGTCTCCGCGCGACCTTTATATACATCTGTAACGTGATATAACCTAACCTAACCCAACCTAACATTTCGGCGGTAATATTTGACATCATTCCTGGCGATTTGTCCTCTACGTCTCCGTTTGGCCTTCATAAACATCAATAACGTAATATAACGTAACCTAACCCAACCTATCATCTCGGCGGTAATATTTGACAACATTCCTGGCGAGTTGGCTTCTACGTCTCCGTGGGACCTTTGTATACATCAATAACGTAATATAACCTAACCTAACCCAACCTAACATCTCGGCCGTAATATTTGAAAACACACCTGGCGAGTTGGCCTCTACGTCTCCGTGGGACATTTATATACATCAATAACGAAATATAACCTAACCTAACCCAACCTAACATCTCGGCGGTAATATTTGACAACATTCCTGGCGAGTTGGCTTCTCCGTCTCCGTGGGACCTTTATATACATCAATAACGTAATATAACCTAACCTAACCCAACCTAACAACTCGGCGGTAATATTTGACAACATACCTGGCGAGTTGGACTCTACGTTTCCGTGGGACCTTCATATACATCAATAACGAAATATAACCTAACCTAACCCAACCTAACATCTCGGCGGTAATATTTGAAAACATTCCTGGCGAGTTGGCCCCTACGTCTCCGTGGGACGTTCATATACATCAATAACGTAATATAACCTAACCTATCCCAACCTAACATCTCGGCGGTAATATTTGAAAACATTCATGGCGATTTGGCCTCTACGTCTCCGTGGGACCTTTATATACATCAATAACGTAATATAACCTATCCTAACCCAACCTACCATCTCGGCGGTAATATTTGAAAACATACCTGGCGAGTTGGCCTCTACGTCTCCGTGGGATCTTTATATACATCAATGACGTAATATAACCTAACCTATCCCAACCTAACATCTCGGCGGTAATATTTGAAAACATTCATGGCGATTTGGCATCTACGTCTCCGTGGGACATTTATATACATCAATAACGTAATGTAACCTAACCTAACCCAACCTAACATCTCGGCGGTAATATTTGATCACATTCCTAGCTTGTTGGCCTCTACGTCTCCGCGGGACCTTTATATACATCTATAACGTGATATAACCTAACCTAACCCAACCTAACATTTCGGCGGTAATATTTGACATCATTCCTGGCGATTTGTCCTCTACGTCTCCGTTTGACCTTCATAAACATCAATAACGTACTATAACGCAACCTAACCCAACCTATCATCTCGGCGGTAATATTTGAAAACATTACTGGCGAGTTGGCTTCTCCGTATCCGTGGGATCTTTTTATACATCAATAACGTAATATAACCTAACCTAACCCAACCTAACATCTTGGCGGTAATATTTAAAAACATACCTGGCGAGTTGGCCTCTACGTCTCCGTGGGACATTTATATACATCAATAACGTAATGTAACCTAACCTAACCCAACCTAACATCTCGGCGGTAATATTTGATCACATTCCTAGCTTGTTGGCCTCTACGTCTCCGCGGGACCTTTATATACATCTATAACGTGATATAACCTAACCTAACCCAACCTAACATTTCGGCGGTAATATTTGACATCATTCCTGGCGATTTGTCCTCTACGTCTCCGTTTGACCTTCATAAACATCAATAACGTAATATAACGTAACCTAACCCAACCTATCATCTCGGCGGTAATATTTGACAACATTCCTGGCTTGTTGGCCTCTACGTCTCCGCGGGACCTTTATATACATCTATATCGTGATATAACCTAACCTAATCCAACCTAACATCTCGGCGGTAATATTTGAAAACATTCCTGGCGAGTTGGCATCTACGTCTCCGTGGGACCTTCATATACATCAATAACGTAATATAGCCTAACCTAACCCAACCTAACATGTCGGCGGTAATATTTGACGTCATTCCTGGCGAGTTGGCCTCTACGTCTCCGTGGGATCTTTATATACATCAATAACGTAATATAACCTAACCTAACCCAACCTAACATCTCGGCGGTAATATTTGATCACATTCCTAGCTTGTTGGCCTCTACGTCTCCGCGGGACCTTTATATACATCTGTAACGTGATATAACCTAACCTAACCCAACCTAACATTTCGGCGGTAATATTTGACATCATTCCTGGCGATTTGTCCTCTACGTTTCCGTTTGACCTTCATAAACATCAATAACGTAATATAACGTAACCTAACCCAACCTATCATCTCGGCGGTAATATTTGACAACATTCCTGGCGAGTTGGCTTCTACTTCTCCGTGGGACGTTCATATACATCAATAACGTGATATAACCTAACCTATCCCAACCTAACATCTCGGCGGTAATATTTGAAAACATTCATGGCGATTTGGCATCTACGTCCCGTGGGACCGTCATATACATCAATAACGTAATATAGCCTAACCTAATCCAACCTAACATTTCGGCGGTAATATTTGACATCATTCCTGGCGAGTTGGCCTCTACGTCTCCGTGGGACCTTTATATACATCAATAACGTAATATAACCTAACCTAACCCAACCTAACATCTCGGCGGTAATATTTGAAAACATACCTGGCGAGTTGGCCTCTACGTCTCCGTGGGACCTATATACATCAATAACGTAATATAACCTAACCTAACCCAACCTAACATCTCGGCGGTAATATTTGATCACATTCCTAGCTTGTTGGCCTCTACGTCTCCGCGGGACCTTCATATACATCTGTAACGTGATATAACCTAACCTAACCCAACCTAACATTTCGGCGGTAATATTTGACATCATTCCTGGCGATTTGTCCTCTACGTCTCCGTTTGACCTTCATAAACAACAATAACGTAATATAACGTAACCTAACCCAACCTATCATCTCGGCGGTAATATTTGACAACATTCCGGGCGAGTTGGCTTCTACGTCTCCGTGGGACCTTTATATACATCAATAACGTAATATAACCTAACCTAACCCAACCTAACATCTTGGCGGTAATATTTGAAAACATACCTGGCGAGTTGGCCTCTACGTCTCCGTGGGACCTTTATATACATCAATAACGTAATATAACCTAACCTAACCCAACCTAACATCTCGGCGGTAATATTTGATCACATTCCTAGCTTGTTGGCCTCTACGTCTCCGCGCGACCTTTATATACATCTGTAACGTGATATAACCTAACCTAACCCAACCTAACATTTCGGCGGTAATATTTGACATCATTCCTGGCGATTTGTCCTCTACGTCTCCGTTTGGCCTTCATAAACATCAATAACGTAATATAACGTAACCTAACCCAACCTATCATCTCGGCGGTAATATTTGACAACATTCCTGGCGAGTTGGCTTCTACGTCTCCGTGGGACCTTTGTATACATCAATAACGTAATATAACCTAACCTAACCCAACCTAACATCTCGGCCGTAATATTTGAAAACACACCTGGCGAGTTGGCCTCTACGTCTCCGTGGGACATTTATATACATCAATAACGAAATATAACCTAACCTAACCCAACCTAACATCTCGGCGGTAATATTTGACAACATTCCTGGCGAGTTGGCTTCTCCGTCTCCGTGGGACCTTTATATACATCAATAACGTAATATAACCTAACCTAACCCAACCTAACAACTCGGCGGTAATATTTGACAACATACCTGGCGAGTTGGACTCTACGTTTCCGTGGGACCTTCATATACATCAATAACGAAATATAACCTAACCTAACCCAACCTAACATCTCGGCGGTAATATTTGAAAACATTCCTGGCGAGTTGGCTTCTCCGTCTCCGTGGGATCTTTTTATACATCAATAACGTAATATAACCTAACCTAACCCAACCTAACATCTCGGTGGTAATATTTGAAAACATACCTGGCGGGTTGGCCTCTCCGTCTCCGTGGGATCTTTTTATACATCAATAACGTAATATAACCTAACCTAACCCAACCTAACATCTTGGCGGTAATATTTAAAAACATACCTGGCGAATTGGCCTCTACGTCTCCGTGGGACATTTATGTACATCAATAACGTAATGTAACCTAACCTAACCCAACCTAACATCTCGGCGGTAATATTTGATCACATTCCTAGCTTGTTGGCCTCTACGTCTCCGCGGGACCTTTATATACATCTATAACGTGATATAACCTAACCTAACCCAACCTAACATTTCGGCGGTAATATTTGACATCATTCCTGGCGATTTGTCCTCTACGTCTCCGTTTGACCTTCATAAATATCAATAACGTAATATAACTTAACCTAACCCAACCTATCATCTCGGCGGTAATATTTGACAACATTCCTGGCTTGTTGGCCTCTACGTCTCCGTGGGACATTTATATACATCAATAACGTAATGTAACCTAACCTAACCCAACCTAATATCTCGGCGGTAATATTTGATCACATTCCTAGCTTGTTGGCCTCTACGTCTCCGCGGGACCTTTATATACATCTATAACGTGATATAACCTAACCTAACCCAACCTAACATTTCGGCGGTAATATTTGACATCATTCCTGGCGATTTGTCCTCTACGTCTCCGTTTGACCTTCATAAACATCAATAACGTAATATAACGCAACCTAACCCAACCTATCATCTCGGCGGTAATATTTGACAACATTCCTGGCGAGTTGGCTTCTACGTCTCCGTGGGACGTTCATATACATCAATAACGTAATGTAACCTAACCTATCCCAACCTAACATCTCGGCGGTAATATTTGAAAACATTCATGGCGATTTGGCATCTACGTCCCGTGGGACCGTCATATACATCAATAACGTAATATAGCCTAACCTAATCCAACCTAACATTTCGGCTGTAATATTTGACATCATTCCTGGCGAGTTGGCCTCTACGTCTCCGTGGGACCTTTATATACATCAATAACGTAATATAACCTAACCTAACCCAACCTAACATCTCGGCGGTAATATTTGAAAACATACCTGGCGAGTTGGCCTCTACGTCTCCGTGGGACCTATATACATCAATAACGTAATATAACCTAACCTATCCCAACCTAACATTTCGGCGGTAATATTTGACATCATTCCTGGCGATTTGTCCTCTACGTCTCCGTTTGACCTTCATAAACATCAATAACGTAATATAACGTAACCTAACCCAACCTATCATCTCGGCGGTAATATTTGACAACATTCCTGGCGAGTTGGCCCCTACGTCGCCGTGGGACGTTCATATACATCAATAACGTAATATAACCTAACCTATCCCAACCTAAGATCTCGGCGGTAATATTTGAAAACATACATGGCGATTTGGCATCTACGTCCCGTGGGACCGCCATATACATCAAGAACGTAATATAGCCTAACCTAATCCAACCTAACATTTCGGCGGTAATATTTGACATCATTCCTGGCGAGTTGGCCTCTACGTCTCCGTGGGACCTTTATATACATCAATAACGTAATATAACCTAACCTAACCCAACCTAACATCTCGGCGGTAATATTTGAAAACATACCTGGCGGGTTGGCCTCTACGTCTCCGTGGGACATTTATATACATCAATAACGTAATATAACCTAACCTAACCCAACCTAACATCTCGGCGGTAATATTTGACAACATTCCTGGCGAGTTGGCTTCTCCGTCTCCGTGGGACCTTTATATACATCAATAACGTAATATAACCTAACCTAACCGAACCTAACAACTCGGCGGTAATATTTGACAACATACCTGGAGAGTTGGACTCTACGTTTCCGTGGAACCTTCATATACATCAATAACGAAATATAACCTAACCTAACCCAACCTAACATCTCGGCGGTAATATTTGAAAACATTCCTGGCGAGTTGGCCTCTCCGTCTCCGTGGGATCTTTTTATACATCAATAACGTAATATAACCTAACCTAACCCAACCTAACATCTTGGCGGTAATATTTAAAAACATACCTGGCGAATTGGCCTCTACGTCTCCGTGGGACATTTATGTACATCAATAACGTAATGTAACCTAACCTAACCCAACCTAACATCTCGGCGGTAATATTTGATCACATTCCTAGCTTGTTGGCCTCTACGTCTCCGCGGGACCTTTATATACATCTATAACGTGATATAACCTAACCTAACCCAACCTAACATTTCGGCGGTAATATTTGACATCATTCCTGGCGATTTGTCCTCTACGTCTCCGTTTGACCTTCATAAATATCAATAACGTAATATAACTTAACCTAACCCAACCTATCATCTCGGCGGTAATATTTGACAACATTCCTGGCTTGTTGGCCTCTACGTCTCCGTGGGACATTTATATACATCAATAACGTAATGTAACCTAACCTAAACCAACCTAACATCTCGGCGGTAATATTTGATCACATTCCTAGCTTGTTGGCCTCTACGTCTCCGCGGGACCTTTATATACATCTATAACGTGATATAACCTAACCTAACCCAACCTAACATTTCGGCGGTAATATTTGACATCATTCCTGGCGATTTGTCCTCTACGTCTCCGTTTGACCTTCATAAACATCAATAACGTAATATAACGCAACCTAACCCAACCTATCATCTCGGCGGTAATATTTGACAACATTCCTGGCGAGTTGGCTTCTACGTCTCCGTGGGACGTTCATATACATCAATAACGTAATGTAACCTAACCTATCCCAACCTAACATCTCGGCGGTAATATTTGAAAACATTCATGGCGATTTGGCATCTACGTCCCGTGGGACCGTCATATACATCAATAACGTAATATAGCCTAACCTAATCCAACCTAACATTTCGGCTGTAATATTTGACATCATTTCTGGCGAGTTGGCCTCTACGTCTCCGTGGGACCTTTATATACATCAATAACGTAATATAACCTAAACTAACCCAACCTAACATCTCGGCGGTAATATTTGAAAACATACCTGGCGAGTTGGCCTCTACGTCTCCGTGGGACCTATATACATCAATAACGTAATATAACCTAACCTATCCCAACCTAACATTTCGGCGGTAATATTTGACATCATTCCTGGCGATTTGTCCTCTACGTCTCCGTTTGACCTTCATAAACATCAATAACGTAATATAACGTAACCTAACCCAACCTATCATCTCGGCGGTAATATTTGACAACATTCCTGGCGAGTTGGCCCCTACGTCTCCGTGGGACGTTCATATACATCAATAACGTAATATAACCTAACCTATCCCAACCTACGATCTCGGCGGTAATATTTGAAAACATTCATGGCGATTTGGCATCTACGTCCCGTGGGACCGTCATATACATCAAGAACGTAATATAGCCTAACCTAATCCAACCTAACATTTCGGCGGTAATATTTGACATCATTCCTGGCGAGTTGGCCTCTACGTCTCCGTGAGACCTTTATATACATCAATAACGTAATATAACCTAACCTAACCCAACCTAACATCTCGGCGGTAATATTTGAAAACATACCTGGCGGGTTGGCCTCTACGTCTCCGTGGGACATTTATATACATCAATAACGTAATATAACCTAACCTAACCCAACCTAACATCTCGGCGGTAATATTTGACAACATTCCTGGCGAGTTGGCTTCTCCGTCTCCGTGGGACCTTTATATACATCAATAACGTAATATAACCTAACCTAACCGAACCTAACAACTCGGCGGTAATATTTGACAACATACCTGGAGAGTTGGACTCTACGTTTCCGTGGAACCTTCATATACATCAATAACGAAATATAACCTAACCTAACCCAACCTAACATCTCGGCGGTAATATTTGAAAACATTCCTGGCGAGTTGGCCTCTACGTCTCCGTGGGACATTTATGTACATCAATAACGTAATGTAACCTAACCTAACCCAACCTAACATCTCGGCGGTAATATTTGATCACATTCCTAGCTTGTTGGCCTCTACGTCTCCGCGGGACCTTTATATACATCTATAACGTGATATAACCTAACCTAACCCAACCTAACATTTCGGCGGTAATATTTGACATCATTCCTGGCGATTTGTCCTCTACGTCTCCGTTTGACCTTCATAAATATCAATAACGTAATATAACTTAACCTAACCCAACCTATCATCTCGGCGGTAATATTTGACAACATTCCTGGCTTGTTGGCCTCTACGTCTCCGTGGGACATTTATATACATCAATAACGTAATGTAACCTAACCTAAACCAACCTAACATCTCGGCGGTAATATTTGATCACATTCCTAGCTTGTTGGCCTCTACGTCTCCGCGGGACCTTTATATACATCTATAACGTGATATAACCTAACCTAACCCAACCTAACATTTCGGCGGTAATATTTGACATCATTCCTGGCGATTTGTCCTCTACGTCTCCGTTTGACCTTCATAAACATCAATAACGTAATATAACGCAACCTAACCCAACCTATCATCTCGGCGGTAATATTTGACAACATTCCTGGCGAGTTGGCTTCTACGTCTCCGTGGGACGTTCATATACATCAATAACGTAATGTAACCTAACCTATCCCAACCTAACATCTCGGCGGTAATATTTGAAAACATTCATGGCGATTTGGCATCTACGTCCCGTGGGACCGTCATATACATCAATAACGTAATATAGCCTAACCTAATCCAACCTAACATTTCGGCTGTAATATTTGACATCATTTCTGGCGAGTTGGCCTCTACGTCTCCGTGGGACCTTTATATACATCAATAACGTAATATAACCTAAACTAACCCAACCTAACATCTCGGCGGTAATATTTGAAAACATACCTGGCGAGTTGGCCTCTACGTCTCCGTGGGACCTATATACATCAATAACGTAATATAACCTAACCTATCCCAACCTAACATTTCGGCGGTAATATTTGACATCATTCCTGGCGATTTGTCCTCTACGTCTCCGTTTGACCTTCATAAACATCAATAACGTAATATAACGTAACCTAACCCAACCTATCATCTCGGCGGTAATATTTGACAACATTCCTGGCGAGTTGGCCCCTACGTCTCCGTGGGACGTTCATATACATCAATAACGTAATATAACCTAACCTATCCCAACCTACGATCTCGGCGGTAATATTTGAAAACATTCATGGCGATTTGGCATCTACGTCCCGTGGGACCGTCATATACATCAAGAACGTAATATAGCCTAACCTAATCCAACCTAACATTTCGGCGGTAATATTTGACATCATTCCTGGCGAGTTGGCCTCTACGTCTCCGTGGGACCTTTATATACATCAATAACGTAATATAACCTAACCTAACCCAACCTAACATCTCGGCGGTAATATTTGAAAACATACCTGGCGGGTTGGCCTCTACGTCTCCGTGGGACATTTATATACATCAATAACGTAATATAACCTAACCTAACCCAACCTAACATCTCGGCGGTAATATTTGACAACATTCCTGGCGAGTTGGCTTCTCCGTCTCCGTGGGACCTTTATATACATCAATAACGTAATATAACCTAACCTAACCGAACCTAACAACTCGGCGGTAATATTTGACAACATACCTGGAGAGTTGGACTCTACGTTTCCGTGGAACCTTCATATACATCAATAACGAAATATAACCTAACCTAACCCAACCTAACATCTCGGCGGTAATATTTGAAAACATTCCTGGCGAGTTGGCTTCTCCGTCTCCGTGGGATCTTTTTATACATCAATAACGTAATATAACCTAACCTAACCCAACCTAACATCTTGGCGGTAATATTTGAAAACATACCTGGCGAGTTGGCCTCTACGTCTCCGTGGGACATTTATATACATCAATAACGTAATATAACCTAACCTAACCCAACCTAACACCTCGGCGGTAATATTTGATCACATTCCTAGCTTGTTGGTCTCTACGTCTCCGCGGGACCTTTATATACATCTATAACGTGATATAACCTAACCTAACCCAACCTAACATTTCGGCGGTAATATTTGACATCATTCCTGGCGAGTTGGCCTCTACGTCTCCGTTTGACCTTCATAAACATCAATAACGTAACATAACGTAACCTAACCCAACCTATCATCTCGGCGGTAATATTTGAAAACATTCCTGGCGAGTTGGCTTCTCCGTCTCCGTAGGATCTTTTGATACATCAATAACGTAATATAACCTAACCTAACCCAACCTAACATCTTGGCGGTAATATTTAGAAACATACCTGGCGAGTTGGCCTCTACGTCTCCGTGGGACATTTATATACATCAATAACGTAATGTAACCTAACCTAACCCAACCTAACATCTCGGCGGTAATATTTGATCACATTCCTAGCTTGTTGGCCTCTACGTCTCTGCGTGAGCTTTATATACATCTATAACGTGATATAACCTAACCTAACCCACCCTAACATTTCGGCGGTAATATTTGACATCATTCATGGCGAGTTGGCCTCTACGTCTCCGTTTGACCATCATAAACATCAATAACGTAATATAACGTAACCTAACCCAACCTGTCACCTCGGCGGTAATATTTGACAACATTCCTGGCGAGTTGGCCTCTACGTCTCCGTGGGACCTTTGCATACATCAATAACGTAATATAACCTAACCTAACCCAACCTAACATTTCGGCGGTAATATTTGACATCATTCCTGGCGATTTGTCCTCTACGTCTCCGTTTGACCTTCATAAACAACAATAACGTAATATAACGTAACCTAACCCAACCTATCATCTCGGCGGTAGTATTTGAAAACATTCCTGGCGAGTTGGCTTCTCCGTCTCTGTGGGATCCTTTTATACATCAATAACGTAATATAACGTAACCTGCCCCAACCTATCATCTCGGCGGTAATATTTGACAACATTCCTGGCGAGTTGGCCTCTACGTCTCCGTGGGACATTTATATACATCAATAACGCAATATAACCTAACCTAACCCAACCAAACATTTCGGCGGTAATATTTGACATCATTCCTGGCGAGTTGGCCTCTACGTCTCCGTTTGACCTTCATATACATCAATAACGAAATATAACCTAACCTAACCCAACCTAACATCTCGGCGGTAATATTTGAAAACATTCCTGGCGAGTTGGCTTCTCCGTCTCCGTGGGATCTTTTTATACATCAATAACGTAATATAACCTAACCTAACCCAACCTAACATCTTGGCGGTAATATTTGAAAACATACCTGGCGAGTTGGCCTCTACGTCTCCGTGGGACATTTATATACATCAATAACGTAATATAACCTAACCTAACCCAACCTAACACCTCGGCGGTAATATTTGATCACATTCCTAGCTTGTTGGTCTCTACGTCTCCGCGGGACCTTTATATACATCTATAACGTGATATAACCTAACCTAACCCAACCTAACATTTCGGCGGTAATATTTGACATCATTCCTGGCGAGTTGGCCTCTACGTCTCCGTTTGACCTTCATAAACATCAATAACGTAACATAACGTAACCTAACCCAACCTATCATCTCGGCGGTAATATTTGAAAACATTCCTGGCGAGTTGGCTTCTCCGTCTCCGTAGGATCTTTTGATACATCAATAACGTAATATAACCTAACCTAACCCAACCTAACATCTTGGCGGTAATATTTAGAAACATACCTGGCGAGTTGGCCTCTACGTCTCCGTGGGACATTTATATACATCAATAACGTAATGTAACCTAACCTAACCCAACCTAACATCTCGGCGGTAATATTTGATCACATTCCTAGCTTGTTGGCCTCTACGTCTCTGCGTGAGCTTTATATACATCTATAACGTGATATAACCTAACCTAACCCACCCTAACATTTCGGCGGTAATATTTGACATCATTCATGGCGAGTTGGCCTCTACGTCTCCGTTTGACCATCATAAACATCAATAACGTAATATAACGTAACCTAACCCAACCTGTCACCTCGGCGGTAATATTTGACAACATTCCTGGCGAGTTGGCCTCTACGTCTCCGTGGGACCTTTGCATACATCAATAACGTAATATAACCTAACCTAACCCAACCTAACATTTCGGCGGTAATATTTGACATCATTCCTGGCGATTTGTCCTCTACGTCTCCGTTTGACCTTCATAAACAACAATAACGTAATATAACGTAACCTAACCCAACCTATCATCTCGGCGGTAGTATTTGAAAACATTCCTGGCGAGTTGGCTTCTCCGTCTCTGTGGGATCCTTTTATACATCAATAACGTAATATAACGTAACCTGCCCCAACCTATCATCTCGGCGGTAATATTTGACAACATTCCTGGCGAGTTGGCCTCTACGTCTCCGTGGGACATTTATATACATCAATAACGCAATATAACCTAACCTAACCCAACCAAACATTTCGGCGGTAATATTTGACATCATTCCTGGCGAGTTGGCCTCTACGTCTCCGTTTGACCTTCATAAACATCAATAACGTACTATAACGCAACCTAACCCAACCTATCATCTCGGCGGTAATATTTGAAAACATTCCTGGCTAGTTGGCTTCTCCGTCTCCGTGGGATCTTTTTATACATCTATAACGTAATATAACCTAACGTAACCAAACCTAACATCTTGGCGGTAATATTTGAAAACATACCTGGCGTGTTGGCCTCTACGTCTCCGTGGGACCTTTGTATACATCAATAAGGTAATATAACCTAACCTAACCCAACCTATCATCTCGGCGGTAATATTTGACAACATTCCTGGCGAGTTGGCCTCTACGTCTCCGTGGGACCTTCATATACATCAATAACGAAATATAACCTAACCTAACCCAACCTAGCATCTCGGCGATAATATTTGAAAACATTCCTGGCGAGTTGGCTTCTCCGTCTATGTGATACCTTTTTATACATCAATAACGTAATATAACCTAACCTAACCCAACCTAACATCTCGGCGGTAATATTTGATCACATTCCTAGCTTGTTGGCCTCTACGTCTCCGCGGGACCTTTATATACATCTATAACGTGATATAACCTAACCTAACCCAACCTAACATTTCGGCGGTAATATTTGACATCATTCCTGGCGATTTGTCCTCTACGTCTTCGTTTGACCTTCATAAACAACAATAACGTAATATAACGTATCCTAACCCATCCTATCATCTCGGCGGTAATATTTGACAACATTCCTGGCGAGTTGGCTTCTACGTCTCCGTGGGACCTTTATATACATCAATAACGTAATATAACCTAACCTAACCCAACCTAACATCTCGGCGGTAATATTTGAAAACATTCATGGCGATTTGGCATCTACGTCCCGTGGGACCGTCATATACATCAATAACGTAATATAGCCTAACCTAATCCAACCTAACACTTCGGCGGTAATATTTGACATCATTCCTGGCGAGTTGGCCTCTACGTCTCCGTGGGACCTTTATATACATCAATAACGTAATATAACCTAACCTAACCCAACCTAACATCTCGGCGGTAATATTTGAAAACATACCTAGCGAGTTGGCCTCTACGTCTCCGTGGGACCTATATACATCAATAACGTAATATAACCTAACCTATCCCAACCTATCATCTCGGCGGTAATATTTGACAACATTCCTGGCGAGTTGGCCTCTACGTCTCCGTGGGACCTTTATATACATCAATAACGTAATATAACCTAACCTATCCCAACCTAACATCTCGGCGGTAATATTTGAAAACATTCATGGCGATTTGGCATCTACGTCTCCGTGGGACCTTCATATACATCAATAACGTAATATAGCCTAACCTAACCCAACCTAACATTTCGGCGGTAATATTTGACATCAATCCTGGCGAGTTGGCCTCTACGTCTCCGTGGGACCTTTGTATACATCAATAACGTAATATAACCTAACCTAACCCAACCTATCATCTCGGCGGTAATATTTGACAACATTCCTGGCGAGTTGGTCTCTACGTCTCCGTGGGACCTTCATATACATCAATAACGTAATATAACCTAACCTAACCCAACCTAACATTTCGGCGGTAATATTTGACATCATTCCTGGCGATTTGTTCTCTACGTCTCCGTTTGACCCTCATAAACAACAATAACGTAATATAACCTAACCTATCCCAACCTATCATCTCGGCGGTAATATTTGACAACATTCCTGGCGAGTTGGCCTCTACGTCTCCGTGGGACCTTTATATACATCAATAACGTAATATAACCTAACCTATCCCAACCTAACATCTCGGCGGTAATATTTGAAAACATTCATGGCGATTTGGCATCTACGTCTCCGTGGGACCTTCATATACATCAATAACGTAATATAGCCTAACCTAACCCAACCTAACATTTCGGCGGTAATATTTGACATCAATCCTGGCGAGTTGGCCTCTACGTCTCCGTGGGACCTTTGTATACATCAATAACGTAATATAACCTAACCTAACCCAACCTATCATCTCGGCGGTAATATTTGACAACATTCCTGGCGAGTTGGTCTCTACGTCTCCGTGGGACCTTCATATACATCAATAACGTAATATAACCTAACCTAACCCAACCTAACATTTCGGCGGTAATATTTGACATCATTCCTGGCGATTTGTTCTCTACGTCTCCGTTTGACCCTCATAAACAACAATAACGTAATATAACGTAACCTAACCCAACCTATCATCTCGGCGGTAGTATTTGAAAACATTCCTGGCGAGTTGGCTTCTCCGTCTCCGTGGGATCTTTATATACATCAATAACGTAATATAACCTAACCTATCCCAACCTAACATCTCGGCGGTAATATTTGAAAACATTCATGGCGATTTGGCATCTACGTCCCGTGGGACCTTCATATACATCATTAACGCAATATAGCCTAACCTAATCCAACCTAACATTTCGGCGGTAATATTTGACATCATTCCTGGCGAGTTGGCCTCTACGTCTCCGTGGGACCTTTATATACATCAGTAACGTAATATAACCTAACCTAACCCAACCAAACATTTCGGCGGTAATATTTGACATCATTCCTGGCGAGTTGGCCTCTACGTCTCCGTTTGACCTTCATAAACATCAATAACGTACTATAACGCAACCTAACCCAACCTATCATCTCGGCGGTAATATTTGAAAACATTCCTGGCTAGTTGGCTTCTCCGTCTCCGTGGGATCTTTTTATACATCTATAACGTAATATAACCTAACGTAACCAAACCTAACATCTTGGCGGTAATATTTGAAAACATACCTGGCGTGTTGGCCTCTACGTCTCCGTGGGACCTTTGTATACATCAATAAGGTAATATAACCTAACCTAACCCAACCTATCATCTCGGCGGTAATATTTGACAACATTCCTGGCGAGTTGGCCTCTACGTCTCCGTGGGACCTTCATATACATCAATAACGAAATATAACCTAACCTAACCCAACCTAGCATCTCGGCGATAATATTTGAAAACATTCCTGGCGAGTTGGCTTCTCCGTCTATGTGATACCTTTTTATACATCAATAACGTAATATAACCTAACCTAACCCAACCTAACATCTCGGCGGTAATATTTGATCACATTCCTAGCTTGTTGGCCTCTACGTCTCCGCGGGACCTTTATATACATCTATAACGTGATATAACCTAACCTAACCCAACCTAACATTTCGGCGGTAATATTTGACATCATTCCTGGCGATTTGTCCTCTACGTCTTCGTTTGACCTTCATAAACAACAATAACGTAATATAACGTATCCTAACCCATCCTATCATCTCGGCGGTAATATTTGACAACATTCCTGGCGAGTTGGCTTCTACGTCTCCGTGGGACCTTTATATACATCAATAACGTAATATAACCTAACCTAACCCAACCTAACATCTCGGCGGTAATATTTGAAAACATTCATGGCGATTTGGCATCTACGTCCCGTGGGACCGTCATATACATCAATAACGTAATATAGCCTAACCTAATCCAACCTAACACTTCGGCGGTAATATTTGACATCATTCCTGGCGAGTTGGCCTCTACGTCTCCGTGGGACCTTTATATACATCAATAACGTAATATAACCTAACCTAACCCAACCTAACATCTCGGCGGTAATATTTGAAAACATACCTAGCGAGTTGGCCTCTACGTCTCCGTGGGACCTATATACATCAATAACGTAATATAACCTAACCTATCCCAACCTATCATCTCGGCGGTAATATTTGACAACATTCCTGGCGAGTTGGCCTCTACGTCTCCGTGGGACCTTTATATACATCAATAACGTAATATAACCTAACCTATCCCAACCTAACATCTCGGCGGTAATATTTGAAAACATTCATGGCGATTTGGCATCTACGTCTCCGTGGGACCTTCATATACATCAATAACGTAATATAGCCTAACCTAACCCAACCTAACATTTCGGCGGTAATATTTGACATCATTCCTGGCGAGTTGGCTTCTCCGTCTCCGTGGGATCTTTTTATACATCAATAACGTAATATAACCTAACCTAACCCAACCTAACATCTTGGCGGTAATATTTGAAAACATACCTGGCGAGTTGGCCTCTACGTCTCCGTGGGACACTTATATACATCAATAACGTAATATAACCTAACCTAACCCAACCTAACATCTCGGCGGTAATATTTGACCACATTCCTAGCTTGTTGGCATCTACATCTCCGCGGGACCTTTATATACATCTATAACGTGATATAACCTAACCTAACCCAACCTAACATTTCGGCGGTAATATTTGACATCATTCCTGGCGATTTGTCCTCTACGTCTCCGTTTGACCTTCATAAACAACAATAACGTAATATAACGTAACCTAACCCAACCCATCATCTCGGCGGTAATATTTGACAACATTCCTGGCGAGTTGGCTTCTACGTCTCCGTGGGACCTTTATATACATCAATAACGTAATATAACGTAACCTAACCCAACCTATCATCTCGGCGGTAATATTTGACAACATTCCTGGCGAGTTGGCCCCTACGTCTCCGTGGGACGTTCATATACATCAATAACGTAATATAACCTAACCTATCCCAACCTAAGATCTCGGCGGTAATATTTGAAAACATTCATGGCGATTTGGCATCTACGTCCCGTGGGACCGTCATATACATCAAGAACGTAATATAGCCTAACCTAATCCAACCTAACATCTTGGCGGTAATATTTGAAAACATACCTGGCGAGTTGGCCTCTACGTCTCCGTGGGATCTTTTTATACATCAATAACGTAATATAACCTAACCTAACCCAACCTAACATCTTGGCGGTAATATTTGAAAACATACCTGGCGAGTTGGCCTCTACGTCTCCGTGGGACATTTATATACATCAATAACGTAATATAACCTAACCTAACCCAACCTAACATCTCGGCGGTAATATTTGATCACATTCCTAGCTTGTTGGCCTCTACGTCTCCGCGGGACCTTTATATACATCTATGACGTGATATAACCTAACCTAACCCAACCTAACATTTCGGCGGTAATATTTGACATCATTCCTGGCGATTTGTCCTCTACGTCTCCGTTTGACCTTCATAAACAACAATAACGTAATATAACGTAACCTAACCCAACCTATCATCTCGGCGGTAGTATTTGAAAACATTCCTGGCGAGTTGGCTTCTCCGTCTCCGTGGGATCCTTTTATACATCAATAACGTAATATAACGTAACCTGCCCCAACCTATCATCTCGGCGGTAATATTTGAAAACATTCCTGGCTAGTTGGCTTCTCCGTCTCCGTGGGATCTTTTTATACATCTATAACGTAATATAACCTAACGTAACCAAACCTAACATCTTGGCGGTAATATTTGAAAACATACCTGGCGTGTTGGCCTCTACGTCCCCGTGGGACCTTTGTATACATCAATAACGTAATATAACCTAACCTAACCCAACCTATCATCTCGGCGGTAATATTTGACAACATTCCTGGCGAGTTGGCCTCTACGTCTCCGTGGCACCTTCATATACATCAATAACGAAATATAACCTAACCTAACCCAACCTAACATCTCGGCGATAATATTTGAAAACATTCCTGGCGAGTTGGCTTCTCCGTCTCTGTGATACCTTTTTATACATCAATAACGTAATATAACCTAACCTAACACAACCTAACATCTCGGCGGTAATGTTTGAAAACATACCTGGCGAGTTGGCCTCTACGTCTCCGTGGGACATTTATATACATCAATAACGTAATATAACCTAACCTAACCCAACCTAACATCTCGGCGGTAATATTTGATCACATTCCTAGCTTGTTGGCCTCTACGTCTCCGCGGGACCTTTATATACATCTATAACGTGATATAACCTAACCTAACCCAACCTAACATTTCGGCGGTAATATTTGACATCATTCCTGGCGATTTGTCCTCTACGTCTCCGTTTGACCTTCATAAACAACAATAACGTAATATAACGTATCCTAACCCAACCTATCATCTCGGCGGTAATATTTGACAACATTTTGGCGAGTTGGCTTCTACGTCTCCGTGGGACCTTTATATACATCAATAACGTAATATAACCTAACCTAACCCAACCTAACATCTCGGCCGTAATATTTGAAAACATACCTGGCGAGTTGGCCTCTACGTCTCCGTGGGACCTTTATATACATCAATAACGTAATATAACCTAAGCTAACCCAACCTAACATCTCGGCGGTAATATTTGATCACATTCCTGGCTTGTTGGCCTCTACGTCTCCGCGGGCCCTTTATATACATCTATAACGTGATATAACCTAACCTAATCCAACCTAAGATCTCGGCGGTAATATTTGAAAACATTCCTGGCGAGTTGGCATCTACGTCTCCGTGGGACCTTCATATACATCAATAACGTAACATAACCTAACCTAACCCAACCTAACATCTCGGCGGTAATATTTGACATCAATCCTGGCGAGTTGGCCTCTACGTCTCCGTGGGACCTTTATATACATCAATAACGTAATATAACCTAACCTAACCCAACCTAACATCTCGGCGGTAATATTTGAAAACATACCTGGTGTGTTGGCCTCTACGTCTCCGTGGGACATTTATATACATCAATAACGTAATATAGCCTAACCTAACCCAACCTAACATTTCGGCGGTAATATTTGACATCAATCCTGGCGAGTTGGCCTCTACGTCTCCGTGGGACCTTTATATACATCAATAACGTAATATAACCTAACCTAATCCAACCTAACATCTCGGCGGTAATATTTGAAAACATACCTGGTGGGTTGGTCTCTACGTCTCCGTGGGACATTTATATACATCAATAACGTAATATAACCTAACCTAACCCAACCTAACATCTCGGCGGTAATATCTGACAACATTCCTGGCGAGTTGGCTTCTCCGTCTCCGTGGGATCTTTTTATACATCAATTACGTAATATAACCTAACCTAACCCAACCTAACATCTCGGCGGTAATATTTGACAACATTCCTGGCGAGTTGGCCTCTACGTCTCCGTGGGACCTTTATATACATCAATAACGTAATATAACCTAACCTATCCCAACCTAACATCTCGGCGGTAATATTTGAAAACATTCATGGCGATTTGGCATCTACGTCTCCGTGGGACCTTCATATACATCAATAACGTAATATAGCCTAACCTAACCCAGCCTAACATTTCGGCGGTAATATTTGACATCAATCCTGGCGAGTTGGCCTCTACGTCTCAGTGGGACCTTTATATACATCAATAACGTAATATAACCTAACCTAACCCAACCTAACATCTCGGCGGTAATATTTGAAAACATACCTGGTGTGTTGGCCTCTACGTCTCCGTGGGACATTTATATACATCAATAACGTAATATAACCTAACCTAACCCAACCTAACATCTCGGCGGTAATATCTGACAACATTCCTGGCGAGTTGGATTCTCCGTCTCCGTGGGATCTTTTTATACATCAATAACGTAATATAACCTAACCTAACCCAACCTAACATCTTGGCGGTAATATTTGAAAACATACCTGTCGAGTGGCCTCTACGTCTCCGTGGGACATTTATATACATCAATAACGTAATATAACCTAACCTAACCGAACCTAACATCTCGGCGGTAATATTTGATCACATTCCTAGCTTGTTGGCCTCTACGTCTCCGTGGGACCTTTATAGACATCCATAACGTAATATAACCTAACCTAACCCAACCTAACATCTCGGCGGTAATTTTTGATCACATTCCTGGCTTGTTGGACTCTACGTCTCCGCGGGACCTTTATATACATCTATAACGTGATATAACCTAACCTAATCCAACCTAACATCTCGGCGGTAATATTTGAAAACATACCTGGCGAGGTGGCCTCTACGTCTCCGTGGGACATTTATATACATCAATAACGTAATATAACCTATCCTAACCCAACCTAACATCTCGGCGGTAATATTTGATCACATTCCTAGCTTGTTGGCCTCTACGTCTCCGTGGGACCTTTATATACATCAATAACGTAATATAACCTAACCTAACCCAACCTAACAACTCGGCCGTAATATTTGAAAACATACCTGGCGAGGTGGCCTCTACGTCACCGTGGGACCTTTATAGACATCCATAACGTAATATAACCTAACCTAACCCAACCTAACATCTCGGCGGTAATTTTGGATCACATTCCTGGCTTGTTGGACTCTACGTCTCCGCGGGACCTTTATATACACCTATAACGTGATATAACCTAACCTAATCCAACCTAACATCTCGGCGGTAATATTTGAAAACATACCTGGCGAGGTGGCCTCTACGTCACCGTGGGACCTTTATAGACATCCATAACGTAATATAACCTAACCTTACCCAACCTAACATCTCGGCGGTAATATTTGACAACATTCCTGGCGAGTTGGCATCTCCGTCTCCGTGGGATCCTTTTATACATCAATAACGTAATATAACGTAACCTGCCCCAACCTATCATCTCGGCGGTAATATTTGAAAACATTCCTGGCTAGTTGGCTTCTCCGTCTCCGTGGGATCTTTTTATACATCTATAACGTAATATAACCTAACGTAACCAAACCTAACATCTTGGCGGTAATATTTGAAAACATACCTGGCGTGTTGGCCTCTACGTCTCCGTGGGACCTTTGTATACATCAATAACGTAATATAACCTAACCTAACCCAACCTATCATCTCGGCGGTAATATTTGACAACATTCCTGGCGAGTTGGCCTCTACGTCTCCGTGGCACCTTCATATACATCAATAACGAAATATAACCTAACCTAACCCAACCTAACATCTCGGCGATAATATTTGAAAACATTCCTGGCGAGTTGGCTTCTCCGTCTCTGTGATACCTTTTTATACATCAATAACGTAATATAACCTAACCTAACACAACCTAACATCTCGGCGGTAATGTTTGAAAACATACCTGGCGAGTTGGCCTCTACGTCTCCGTGGGACATTTATATACATCAATAACGTAATATAACCTAACCTAACCCAACCTAACATCTCGGCGGTAATATTTGATCACATTCCTAGCTTGTTGGCCTCTACGTCTCCGCGGGACCTTTATATACATCTATAACGTGATATAACCTAACCTAACCCAACCTAACATTTCGGCGGTAATATTTGACATCATTCCTGGCGATTTGTCCTCTACGTCTCCGTTTGACCTTCATAAACAACAATAACGTAATATAACGTATCCTAACCCAACCTATCATCTCGGCGGTAATATTTGACAACATTTTGGCGAGTTGGCTTCTACGTCTCCGTGGGACCTTTATATACATCAATAACGTAATATAACCTAACCTAACCCAACCTAACATCTCGGCCGTAATATTTGAAAACATACCTGGCGAGTTGGCCTCTACGTCTCCGTGGGACCTTTATATACATCAATAACGTAATATAACCTAAGCTAACCCAACCTAACATCTCGGCGGTAATATTTGATCACATTCCTGGCTTGTTGGCCTCTACGTCTCCGCGGGCCCTTTATATACATCTATAACGTGATATAACCTAACCTAATCCAACCTAAGATCTCGGCGGTAATATTTGAAAACATTCCTGGCGAGTTGGCATCTACGTCTCCGTGGGACCTTCATATACATCAATAACGTAACATAACCTAACCTAACCCAACCTAACATCTCGGCGGTAATATTTGACATCAATCCTGGCGAGTTGGCCTCTACGTCTCCGTGGGACCTTTATATACATCAATAACGTAATATAACCTAACCTAACCCAACCTAACATCTCGGCGGTAATATTTGAAAACATACCTGGTGTGTTGGCCTCTACGTCTCCGTGGGACATTTATATACATCAATAACGTAATATAGCCTAACCTAACCCAACCTAACATTTCGGCGGTAATATTTGACATCAATCCTGGCGAGTTGGCCTCTACGTCTCCGTGGGACCTTTATATACATCAATAACGTAATATAACCTAACCTAATCCAACCTAACATCTCGGCGGTAATATTTGAAAACATACCTGGTGGGTTGGTCTCTACGTCTCCGTGGGACATTTATATACATCAATAACGTAATATAACCTAACCTAACCCAACCTAACATCTCGGCGGTAATATCTGACAACATTCCTGGCGAGTTGGCTTCTCCGTCTCCGTGGGATCTTTTTATACATCAATTACGTAATATAACCTAACCTAACCCAACCTAACATCTCGGCGGTAATATTTGACAACATTCCTGGCGAGTTGGCCTCTACGTCTCCGTGGGACCTTTATATACATCAATAACGTAATATAACCTAACCTATCCCAACCTAACATCTCGGCGGTAATATTTGAAAACATTCATGGCGATTTGGCATCTACGTCTCCGTGGGACCTTCATATACATCAATAACGTAATATAGCCTAACCTAACCCAGCCTAACATTTCGGCGGTAATATTTGACATCAATCCTGGCGAGTTGGCCTCTACGTCTCAGTGGGACCTTTATATACATCAATAACGTAATATAACCTAACCTAACCCAACCTAACATCTCGGCGGTAATATTTGAAAACATACCTGGTGTGTTGGCCTCTACGTCTCCGTGGGACATTTATATACATCAATAACGTAATATAACCTAACCTAACCCAACCTAACATCTCGGCGGTAATATCTGACAACATTCCTGGCGAGTTGGATTCTCCGTCTCCGTGGGATCTTTTTATACATCAATAACGTAATATAACCTAACCTAACCCAACCTAACATCTTGGCGGTAATATTTGAAAACATACCTGTCGAGTGGCCTCTACGTCTCCGTGGGACATTTATATACATCAATAACGTAATATAACCTAACCTAACCCAACCTAACATCTCGGCGGTAATATTTGATCACATTCCTAGCTTGTTGGCCTCTACGTCTCCGTGGGACCTTTATAGACATCCATAACGTAATATAACCTAACCTAACCCAACCTAACATCTCGGCGGTAATTTTTGATCACATTCCTGGCTTGTTGGACTCTACGTCTCCGCGGGACCTTTATATACATCTATAACGTGATATAACCTAACCTAATCCAACCTAACATCTCGGCGGTAATATTTGAAAACATACCTGGCGAGGTGGCCTCTACGTCTCCGTGGGACATTTATATACATCAATAACGTAATATAACCTATCCTAACCCAACCTAACATCTCGGCGGTAATATTTGATCACATTCCTAGCTTGTTGGCCTCTACGTCTCCGTGGGACCTTTATATACATCAATAACGTAATATAACCTAACCTAACCCAACCTAACAACTCGGCCGTAATATTTGAAAACATACCTGGCGAGGTGGCCTCTACGTCACCGTGGGACCTTTATAGACATCCATAACGTAATATAACCTAACCTAACCCAACCTAACATCTCGGCGGTAATTTTGGATCACATTCCTGGCTTGTTGGACTCTACGTCTCCGCGGGACCTTTATATACACCTATAACGTGATATAACCTAACCTAATCCAACCTAACATCTCGGCGGTAATATTTGAAAACATACCTGGCGAGGTGGCCTCTACGTCACCGTGGGACCTTTATAGACATCCATAACGTAATATAACCTAACCTTACCCAACCTAACATCTCGGCGGTAATATTTGACAACATTCCTGGCGAGTTGGCATCTCCGTCTCCGTGGGATCTTTTTATACATCAATAACGTAATATAACCTAACCTAACCCAACCTAACATCTTGGCGGTAATATTTGAAAACATACCTGGCGATTTGGCATCTACGTCTCCGTGGGACATTTATATACATCAATAACGTAATATAACCTAACCTAACCCAACCTAACATCTCGGCGGTAATATTTGATCACATTCCTAGCTTGTTGGCCTCTACGTCTCCGCGGGACCTTTATGTACATCTATAACGTGATATAACCTAACCTAACCCAACCTAACATTTCGGCGGTAATATTTGACATCATTCCTGGCGATTTGTCCTCTACGTCTCCGTTTGACCTTCGTAAACATCAATAACGTAATATAACGTAACCTAACCCAAACTATCATCTCGGCGGTAATATCTGACAACATTCCTGGCGAGTTGGCTTCTCCGTCTCCGTGGGATCTTTTTATACATCAATAACGTAACATAACCTAACCTAACCCAACCTAACATCTTGGCGGTAATATTTGAAAACATACCTGGCGAGTTGGCCTCTACGTCTCCGTGGGACATTTATATACATCAATAACGCAATATAACCTAACCTAACCCAACCTAACATCTCGGCGGTAATATTTGAAAACATTCCTGGCGAGTTGGCTTCTCCGTCTCCGTGGGATCTTTTTATACATCAATAACGTAATATAACCTAACCTAACCCAACCTAACATCTTGGCGGTAATATTTGAAAACATACCTGGCGAGTTGGCCTCTACGTCTCCGTGGGACATTTATATACATCAATAACGTAATATAACCTAACTTAACCCAACCTAACATCTCGGCGGTAATATTTGATCACATTCCTAGCTTGTTGGCCTCTACGTCTCCGTGGGACCTTTATATACATCAATAACGTGATATAACCTAACCTAACCCAACCTAACAACTCGGCGGTAATATTTGAAAACATACCTGGCGAGGTGGTCTCTACGTCACCGTGGGACATTTATATACATCAATAACGTAATATAGCCTAACCTAACCCAACCTAACATTTCGGCGGTAATATTTGACATCAATCCTGGCGAGTTGGCCTCTACGTCTCCGTGGGACCTTTATATACATCAATAACGTAATATAACCTAACCTAATCCAACCTAACATCTCGGCGGTAATATTTGAAAACATACCTGGTGGGTTGGTCTCTACGTCTCCGTGGGACATTTATATACATCAATAACGTAATATAACCTAACCTAACCCAACCTAACATCTCGGCGGTAATATCTGACAACATTCCTGGCGAGTTGGCTTCTCCGTCTCCGTGGGATCTTTTTATACATCAATTACGTAATATAACCTAACCTAACCCAACCTAACATCTCGGCGGTAATATTTGACAACATTCCTGGCGAGTTGGCCTCTACGTCTCCGTGGGACCTTTATATACATCAATAACGTAATATAACCTAACCTATCCCAACCTAACATCTCGGCGGTAATATTTGAAAACATTCATGGCGATTTGGCATCTACGTCTCCGTGGGACCTTCATATACATCAATAACGTAATATAGCCTAACCTAACCCAGCCTAACATTTCGGCGGTAATATTTGACATCAATCCTGGCGAGTTGGCCTCTACGTCTCAGTGGGACCTTTATATACATCAATAACGTAATATAACCTAACCTAACCCAACCTAACATCTCGGCGGTAATATTTGAAAACATACCTGGTGTGTTGGCCTCTACGTCTCCGTGGGACATTTATATACATCAATAACGTAATATAACCTAACCTAACCCAACCTAACATCTCGGCGGTAATATCTGACAACATTCCTGGCGAGTTGGATTCTCCGTCTCCGTGGGATCTTTTTATACATCAATAACGTAATATAACCTAACCTAACCCAACCTAACATCTTGGCGGTAATATTTGAAAACATACCTGTCGAGTGGCCTCTACGTCTCCGTGGGACATTTATATACATCAATAACGTAATATAACCTAACCTAACCCAACCTAACATCTCGGCGGTAATATTTGATCACATTCCTAGCTTGTTGGCCTCTACGTCTCCGTGGGACCTTTATAGACATCCATAACGTAATATAACCTAACCTAACCCAACCTAACATCTCGGCGGTAATTTTTGATCACATTCCTGGCTTGTTGGACTCTACGTCTCCGCGGGACCTTTATATACATCTATAACGTGATATAACCTAACCTAATCCAACCTAACATCTCGGCGGTAATATTTGAAAACATACCTGGCGAGGTGGCCTCTACGTCTCCGTGGGACATTTATATACATCAATAACGTAATATAACCTATCCTAACCCAACCTAACATCTCGGCGGTAATATTTGATCACATTCCTAGCTTGTTGGCCTCTACGTCTCCGTGGGACCTTTATATACATCAATAACGTAATATAACCTAACCTAACCCAACCTAACAACTCGGCCGTAATATTTGAAAACATACCTGGCGATTTGGCATCTACGTCTCCGTGGGACATTTATATACATCAATAACGTAATATAACCTAACCTAACCCAACCTAACATCTCGGCGGTAATATTTGATCACATTCCTAGCTTGTTGGCCTCTACGTCTCCGCGGGACCTTTATGTACATCTATAACGTGATATAACCTAACCTAACCCAACCTAACATTTCGGCGGTAATATTTGACATCATTCCTGGCGATTTGTCCTCTACGTCTCCGTTTGACCTTCGTAAACATCAATAACGTAATATAACGTAACCTAACCCAAACTATCATCTCGGCGGTAATATCTGACAACATTCCTGGCGAGTTGGCTTCTCCGTCTCCGTGGGATCTTTTTATACATCAATAACGTAACATAACCTAACCTAACCCAACCTAACATCTTGGCGGTAATATTTGAAAACATACCTGGCGAGTTGGCCTCTACGTCTCCGTGGGACATTTATATACATCAATAACGCAATATAACCTAACCTAACCCAACCTAACATCTCGGCGGTAATATTTGAAAACATTCCTGGCGAGTTGGCTTCTCCGTCTCCGTGGGATCTTTTTATACATCAATAACGTAATATAACCTAACCTAACCCAACCTAACATCTTGGCGGTAATATTTGAAAACATACCTGGCGAGTTGGCCTCTACGTCTCCGTGGGACATTTATATACATCAATAACGTAATATAACCTAACTTAACCCAACCTAACATCTCGGCGGTAATATTTGATCACATTCCTAGCTTGTTGGCCTCTACGTCTCCGTGGGACCTTTATATACATCAATAACGTGATATAACCTAACCTAACCCAACCTAACAACTCGGCGGTAATATTTGAAAACATACCTGGCGAGGTGGTCTCTACGTCACCGTGGGACCTTTATAGACATCCATAACGTAATATAACCTAACCTAAACCAACCTAACATCTCGGCGGTAATATTTGATAACATTCCTGGCGAGTTGGCCTCTACGTCTCCGTTTGACCTTCATAAACATCAATAACGTAATATAACATAACCTAATCCAACCTATCACCTCGGCGGTAATATTTGACAACATTCCTGGCGAGTTGGCCTCTACGTCTCCGTGGGACCTTTGTATACATCAATAACGTAATATAACCTAACCTAACCCAACCTATCATCTCGGCGGTAATATTTGACAACATTCCTGGCGAGTTGGTCTCTACGTCTCCGTTTGACCTTCATAAACATCAATAACGTACTATAACGCAACCTAACCCAACCTATCATCTCGGCGGTAATATTTGAAAACATTCCTGGCTAGTTGGCTTCTCCGTCTCCGTGGGATCTTTTTATACATCTATAACGTAATATAACCTAACGTAACCAAACCTAACATCTTGGCGGTAATATTTGAAAACATACCTGGCGTGTTGGCCTCTACGTCGCCGTGGGACCTTTGTATACATCAATAACGTAATATAACCTAACCTAACCCAACCTATCATCTCGGCGGTAATATTTGACAACATTCCTGGCGAGTTGGCCTCTACGTCTCCGTGGGACCTTCATATACATCAATAACGAAATATAACCTAACCTAACCCAACCTAACATCTCGGCGATAATATTTGAAAACATTCCTGGCGAGTTGGCTGCTCCGTCTCT
The DNA here is from genome assembly GCA_963969225.1 of Xylocopa violacea. Lineage (NCBI taxonomy): Eukaryota > Metazoa > Arthropoda > Insecta > Hymenoptera > Apidae > Xylocopa > Xylocopa violacea. Next base: position 1,034,201 of record CAXAJV010000051.1, read on the forward strand.
GTGATACCTTTTTATACATCAATAACGTAATATAACCTAACCTAACCCAACCTAACATCTCGCTGGTAATATTTGAAAACATTCCTGGCGAGTTGGCCTCTACGTCTCCGTGGGACATTTATATACATCAATAACGTAATATAACCTAACCTAACCCAACCTAACATCTCGGCGGTAATATTTGATCACATTCCTAGCTTGTTGGCCTCTACGTCTCCGCGGGACCTTTATATACATCAATAACGTAATATAACCTAACCTAACCCAACCTAACATCTTGGCGTAATATTTGAAAACATACCTGGCGAGTTGGCCTCTACGTCTCCGTGGGACATTTATATACATCAATAACGTAATATAACCTAACCTAACCCAACCTAACATCTCGGCGGTAATATTTGATCACATTCCTAGCTTGTTGGCCTCTATGTCTCCGCGGGATCTTTATATACATCTATAACGTGATATAACCTAACCTAACCCAACCTAACATTTCGGCGGTAATATTTGACATCATTCCTGGCGAGTTGGCCTCTACGTCTCCGTTTGACCTTCATAAACATCAATAACGTAATATAACGTAACCTAACCCAACCTATCACTTCGGCGGTAATATTTGACAACATTCCTAGCGAGTTGGCCTCTACGTCTACGTGGGACCTTTGTATACATCAATAACGTAATATAACCTAACCTAACCCAACCTATCATCTCGGCGGTAATAATTGACAACATTCCTGGCGAGTTGGTCTCTACGTCTCCGTGGGACCTTCATATACATCAATAACGTAATATAACCTAAAATAACCCAACCTAACATCACGGCGGTAATATTTGACAACATTCCTGGCTAGTTGGCTTCTCCGTCTCCGTGGGATCTTTTTATACATCAATAACGTAATATAACCTCTCCTAACCCAACCTAACATCTCGGCGGTAATATTTGAAAACATACCTGGCGAGTTGGACTCTACGTCTCCGTGGGACCTTCATATACATCAATAACGTAATATAACCTAACCTAACCCAACCTAACATCTCGGCGGTAATATTTGACAACATTCCTGGCTAGTTGGCATCTCCGTCTCCGTGGGATATTTTTATACATCAATAACGTAATATAACCTATCCTATCCCAACCTAACATCTCGGCGGTAATATTTGAAAACATACCTGGCGAGTTGGCCTCTACGTCTCCGTGGGATCTTTATATACATCAATAACGTAATATAACCTAACCTATCCCAACCTAACATCTCGGCGGTAATATTTGAAAACATTCATGGCGATTTGGCATCTACGTCCCGTGGGACCTTCATATACATCATTAACGCAATATAGCCTAACCTAATCCAACCTAACATTTCGGCGGTAATATTTGACATCATTCCTGGCGAGTTGGCCTCTACGTCTCCGTTTGACCTTCATAAACAACAATAACGTAATATAACGTATCCTAACCCTACCTATCATCTCGGCGGTAATATTTGACAACATTCCTGGCGAGTTGGCTTCTACGTCTCCGTGGGACCTTTATATACATCAATAACGTAATATAACCTAACCTAACCCAACCTAACATCTCGGCCGTAATATTTGAAAACATACCTGGCGAGTTGGCCTCTACGTCTCCGTGGGACCTTTATATACATCAATAACGTAATATAACCTAAGCTAACCCAACCTAACATCTCGGCGGTAATATTTGATCACATTCCTGGCTTGTTGGCCTCTACGTCTCCGCGGGCCCTTTATATACATCTATAACGTGATATAACCTAACCTAATCCAACCTAAGATCTCGGCGGTAATATTTGAAAACATTCCTGGCGAGTTGGCATCTACGTCTCCGTGGGACCTTCATATACATCAATAACGTAATATAGCCTAACCTAACCCAACCTAACATTTCGGCGGTAATATTTGACATCATTCCTGGCGAGTTGGCCTCTACGTCTCCGTGGGATCTTTATATACATCAATAACGTAATATAACCTAACCTAACCCAACCTAACATCTCGGCGGTAATATTTGATCACATTCCTGGCTTGTTGGCCTCTACGTCTCCGCGGGCCCTTTATATACATCTATAACGTGATATAACCTAACCTAATCCAACCTAACATCTCGGTGGTAATATTTGAAAACATTCCTGGCGAGTTGGCCTCTACGTCTCCGTGGGACCTTTGCATACATCAATAACGTAATATAACCTAACCTAACCCAACCTATCATCTCGGCGGTAATATTTGACAACATTCCTGGCGAGTTGGCCTCTACGTCTCCGTGGGACCTTCATATACATCAATAACGAAATATAACCTAACCTAACCCAACCTAACATCTCGGCGATAATATTTGAAAACATTCCTGGCGAGTTGGCTTCTCCGTCTCTGTGATACCTTTTTATACATCAATAACGTAATATAACCTAACCTAACCCAACCTAACATCTCGGCGGTAATATTTGAAAACATACCTGGCGAGTTGGCCTCTACGTCTCCGTGGGACATTTATATACATCAATAACGTAATATAACCTAACCTAACCCAACTTAACATCTCGGCGGTAATATTTGATCACATTCCTAGCTTGTTGGCCTCTACGTCTCCGCGGGACCTTTATATACATCTATAACTTGATATAACCTAACCTAACCCAACCTAACATTTCGGCGGTAATATTTGACATCATTCCTGGCGATTTGTCCTCTACGTCTCCGTTTGACCTTCATAAACAACAATAACGTAATATAACGTATCCTAACCCAACCTATCATCTCGGCGGTAATATTTGACAACATTCCTGGCGAGTTGGCTTCTACGTCTCCGTGGGACCGTTATATACATCAATAACGTAATATAACCTAACCTAACCCAACCTAACATCTCGGCCGTAATATTTGAAAACATACCTGGCGAGTTGGCCTCTACGTCTCCGTGGGACACTTATATACATCAATAACGTAATATAACCTAACCTAACCCAACCTAACATCTCGGCGGTAATATTTGACCACATTCCTAGCTTGTTGGCATCTACATCTCCGCGGGACCTTTATATACATCTATAACGTGATATAACCTAACCTAACCCAACCTATCATCTCGGCGGTAATAATTGACAACATTCCTGGCGAGTTGGTCTCTACGTCTCCGTGGGACCTTCATATACATCAATAACGTAATATAACCTAAAATAACCCAACCTAACATCTCGGCGGTAATATTTGATCACATTCCTGGCTTGTTGGCCTCTACGTCTCCGCGGGCCCTTTATATACATCTATAACGTGATATAACCTAACCTAATCCAACCTAAGATCTCGGCTGTAATATTTGAAAACATTCCTGGCGAGTTGGCATCTACGTCTCCGTGGGACCTTCATATACATCAATAACGTAATATAGCCTAACCTAACCCAACCTAACATTTCGGCGGTAATATTTGACATCATTCCTGGCGAGTTGGCCTCTACGTCTCCGTGGGATCTTTATATACATCAATAACGTAATATAACCTAACCTAACCCAACCTAACATCTCGGCCGTAATATTTGATCACATTCCTGGCTTGTTGGCCTCTACGTCTCCGCGGGCCCTTTATATACATCTATAACGTGATATAACCTAACCTAATCCAACCTAACATCTCGGTGGTAATATTTGAAAACATTCCTGGCGAGTTGGCCTCTAGGTCTCCGTGGGACCTTCATATACATCAATAACGTAATATAGCCTAACCTAACCCAACCTAACATTTCGGCGGTAATATTTGACATCATTCCTGGCGAGTTGGCTTCTCCGTCTCCGTGGGATCTTTTTATACATCAATAACGTAATATAACCTAACCTAACCCAACCTAACATCTTGGCGGTAATATTTGAAAACATACCTGGCGAGTTGGCCTCTACGTCTCCGTGGGACACTTATATACATCAATAACGTAATATAACCTAACCTAACCCAACCTAACATCTCGGCGGTAATATTTGACCACATTCCTAGCTTGTTGGCATCTACATCTCCGCGGGACCTTTATATACATCTATAACGTGATATAACCTAACCTAACCCAACCTAACATTTCGGCGGTAATATTTGACATCATTCCTGGCGATTTGTCCTCTACGTCTCCGTTTGACATTCATAAACAACAATAACGTAATATAACGTAACCTAACCCAACCCATCATCTCGGCGGTAATATTTGACAACATTCCTGGCGAGTTGGCTTCTACGTCTCCGTGGGACCTTTATATACATCAATAACGTAATATAACGTAACCTAACCCAACCTATCATCTCGGCGGTAATATTTGACAACATTCCTGGCGAGTTGGCCCCTACGTCTCCGTGGGACGTTCATATACATCAATAACGTAATATAACCTAACCTATCCCAACCTAAGATCTCGGCGGTAATATTTGAAAACATTCATGGCGATTTGGCATCTACGTCCCGTGGGACCGTCATATACATCAAGAACGTAATATAGCCTAACCTAATCCAACCTAACATCTTGGCGGTAATATTTGAAAACATACCTGGCGAGTTGGCCTCTACGTCTCCGTGGGATCTTTTTATACATCAATAACGTAATATAACCTAACCTAACCCAACCTAACATCTTGGCGGTAATATTTGAAAACATACCTGGCGAGTTGGCCTCTACGTCTCCGTGGGACATTTATATACATCAATAACGTAATATAACCTAACCTAACCCAACCTAACATCTCGGCGGTAATATTTGATCACATTCCTAGCTTGTTGGCCTCTACGTCTCCGCGGGACCTTTATATACATCTATAACGTGATATAACCTAACCTAACCCAACCTAACATTTCGGCGGTAATATTTGACATCATTCCTGGCGATTTGTCCTCTACGTCTCCGTTTGACCTTCATAAACAACAATAACGTAATATAACGTAACCTAACCCAACCTATCATCTCGGCGGTAGTATTTGAAAACATTCCTGGCGAGTTGGCTTCTCCGTCTCCGTGGGATCCTTTTATACATCAATAACGTAATATAACGTAACCTGCCCCAACCTATCATCTCGGCGGTAATATTTGAAAACATTCCTGGCTAGTTGGCTTCTCCGTCTCCGTGGGATCTTTTTATACATCTATAACGTAATATAACCTAACGTAACCAAACCTAACATCTTGGCGGTAATATTTGAAAACATACCTGGCGTGTTGGCCTCTACGTCTCCGTGGGACCTTTGTATACATCAATAACGTAATATAACCTAACCTAACCCAACCTATCATCTCGGCGGTAATATTTGACAACATTCCTGGCGAGTTGGCCTCTACGTCTCCGTGGCACCTTCATATACATCAATAACGAAATATAACCTAACCTAACCCAACCTAACATCTCGGCGATAATATTTGAAAACATTCCTGGCGAGTTGGCTTCTCCGTCTCTGTGATACCTTTTTATACATCAATAACGTAATATAACCTAACCTAACACAACCTAACATCTCGGCGGTAATGTTTGAAAACATACCTGGCGAGTTGGCCTCTACGTCTCCGTGGGACATTTATATACATCAATAACGTAATATAACCTAACCTAACCCAACCTAACATCTCGGCGGTAATATTTGATCACATTCCTAGCTTGTTGGCCTCTACGTCTCCGCGGGACCTTTATATACATCTATAACGTGATATAACCTAACCTAACCCAACCTAACATTTCGGCGGTAATATTTGACATCATTCCTGGCGATTTGTCCTCTACGTCTCCGTTTGACCTTCATAAACAACAATAACGTAATATAACGTATCCTAACCCAACCTATCATCTCGGCGGTAATATTTGACAACATTTTGGCGAGTTGGCTTCTACGTCTCCGTGGGACCTTTATATACATCAATAACGTAATATAACCTAACCTAACCCAACCTAACATCTCGGCCGTAATATTTGAAAACATACCTGGCGAGTTGGCCTCTACGTCTCCGTGGGACCTTTATATACATCAATAACGTAATATAACCTAAGCTAACCCAACCTAACATCTCGGCGGTAATATTTGATCACATTCCTGGCTTGTTGGCCTCTACGTCTCCGCGGGCCCTTTATATACATCTATAACGTGATATAACCTAACCTAATCCAACCTAAGATCTCGGCGGTAATATTTGAAAACATTCCTGGCGAGTTGGCATCTACGTCTCCGTGGGACCTTCATATACATCAATAACGTAACATAACCTAACCTAACCCAACCTAACATCTCGGCGGTAATATTTGACATCAATCCTGGCGAGTTGGCCTCTACGTCTCCGTGGGACCTTTATATACATCAATAACGTAATATAACCTAACCTAACCCAACCTAACATCTCGGCGGTAATATTTGAAAACATACCTGGTGTGTTGGCCTCTACGTCTCCGTGGGACATTTATATACATCAATAACGTAATATAGCCTAACCTAACCCAACCTAACATTTCGGCGGTAATATTTGACATCAATCCTGGCGAGTTGGCCTCTACGTCTCCGTGGGACCTTTATATACATCAATAACGTAATATAACCTAACCTAATCCAACCTAACATCTCGGCGGTAATATTTGAAAACATACCTGGTGGGTTGGTCTCTACGTCTCCGTGGGACATTTATATACATCAATAACGTAATATAACCTAACCTAACCCAACCTAACATCTCGGCGGTAATATCTGACAACATTCCTGGCGAGTTGGCTTCTCCGTCTCCGTGGGATCTTTTTATACATCAATTACGTAATATAACCTAACCTAACCCAACCTAACATCTCGGCGGTAATATTTGACAACATTCCTGGCGAGTTGGCCTCTACGTCTCCGTGGGACCTTTATATACATCAATAACGTAATATAACCTAACCTATCCCAACCTAACATCTCGGCGGTAATATTTGAAAACATTCATGGCGATTTGGCATCTACGTCTCCGTGGGACCTTCATATACATCAATAACGTAATATAGCCTAACCTAACCCAGCCTAACATTTCGGCGGTAATATTTGACATCAATCCTGGCGAGTTGGCCTCTACGTCTCAGTGGGACCTTTATATACATCAATAACGTAATATAACCTAACCTAACCCAACCTAACATCTCGGCGGTAATATTTGAAAACATACCTGGTGTGTTGGCCTCTACGTCTCCGTGGGACATTTATATACATCAATAACGTAATATAACCTAACCTAACCCAACCTAACATCTCGGCGGTAATATCTGACAACATTCCTGGCGAGTTGGATTCTCCGTCTCCGTGGGATCTTTTTATACATCAATAACGTAATATAACCTAACCTAACCCAACCTAACATCTTGGCGGTAATATTTGAAAACATACCTGTCGAGTGGCCTCTACGTCTCCGTGGGACATTTATATACATCAATAACGTAATATAACCTAACCTAACCCAACCTAACATCTCGGCGGTAATATTTGATCACATTCCTAGCTTGTTGGCCTCTACGTCTCCGTGGGACCTTTATAGACATCCATAACGTAATATAACCTAAGCTAACCCAACCTAACATCTCGGCGGTAATATTTGATCACATTCCTGGCTTGTTGGCCTCTACGTCTCCGCGGGCCCTTTATATACATCTATAACGTGATATAACCTAACCTAATCCAACCTAAGATCTCGGCGGTAATATTTGAAAACATTCCTGGCGAGTTGGCATCTACGTCTCCGTGGGACCTTCATATACATCAATAACGTAATATAGCCTAACCTAACCCAACCTAACATTTCGGCGGTAATATTTGACATCATTCCTGGCGAGTTGGCCTCTACGTCTCCGTGGGATCTTTATATACATCAATAACGTAATATAACCTAACCTAACCCAACCTAACATCTCGGCGGTAATATTTGATCACATTCCTGGCTTGTTGGCCTCTACGTCTCCGCGGGCCCTTTATATACATCTATAACGTGATATAACCTAACCTAATCCAACCTAACATCTCGGTGGTAATATTTGAAAACATTCCTGGCGAGTTGGCCTCTACGTCTCCGTGGGACCTTTGCATACATCAATAACGTAATATAACCTAACCTAACCCAACCTATCATCTCGGCGGTAATATTTGACAACATTCCTGGCGAGTTGGCCTCTACGTCTCCGTGGGACCTTCATATACATCAATAACGAAATATAACCTAACCTAACCCAACCTAACATCTCGGCGATAATATTTGAAAACATTCCTGGCGAGTTGGCTTCTCCGTCTCTGTGATACCTTTTTATACATCAATAACGTAATATAACCTAACCTAACCCAACCTAACATCTCGGCGGTAATATTTGAAAACATACCTGGCGAGTTGGCCTCTACGTCTCCGTGGGACATTTATATACATCAATAACGTAATATAACCTAACCTAACCCAACTTAACATCTCGGCGGTAATATTTGATCACATTCCTAGCTTGTTGGCCTCTACGTCTCCGCGGGACCTTTATATACATCTATAACTTGATATAACCTAACCTAACCCAACCTAACATTTCGGCGGTAATATTTGACATCATTCCTGGCGATTTGTCCTCTACGTCTCCGTTTGACCTTCATAAACAACAATAACGTAATATAACGTATCCTAACCCAACCTATCATCTCGGCGGTAATATTTGACAACATTCCTGGCGAGTTGGCTTCTACGTCTCCGTGGGACCTTTATATACATCAATAACGTAATATAACCTAACCTAACCCAACCTAACATCTCGGCCGTAATATTTGAAAACATACCTGGCGAGTTGGCCTCTACGTCTCCGTGGGACACTTATATACATCAATAACGTAATATAACCTAACCTAACCCAACCTAACATCTCGGCGGTAATATTTGACCACATTCCTAGCTTGTTGGCATCTACATCTCCGCGGGACCTTTATATACATCTATAACGTGATATAACCTAACCTAACCCAACCTATCATCTCGGCGGTAATAATTGACAACATTCCTGGCGAGTTGGTCTCTACGTCTCCGTGGGACCTTCATATACATCAATAACGTAATATAACCTAAAATAACCCAACCTAACATCTCGGCGGTAATATTTGATCACATTCCTGGCTTGTTGGCCTCTACGTCTCCGCGGGCCCTTTATATACATCTATAACGTGATATAACCTAACCTAATCCAACCTAAGATCTCGGCTGTAATATTTGAAAACATTCCTGGCGAGTTGGCATCTACGTCTCCGTGGGACCTTCATATACATCAATAACGTAATATAGCCTAACCTAACCCAACCTAACATTTCGGCGGTAATATTTGACATCATTCCTGGCGAGTTGGCCTCTACGTCTCCGTGGGATCTTTATATACATCAATAACGTAATATAACCTAACCTAACCCAACCTAACATCTCGGCGGTAATATTTGATCACATTCCTGGCTTGTTGGCCTCTACGTCTCCGCGGGCCCTTTATATACATCTATAACGTGATATAACCTAACCTAATCCAACCTAACATCTCGGTGGTAATATTTGAAAACATTCCTGGCGAGTTGGCCTCTAGGTCTCCGTGGGACCTTCATATACATCAATAACGTAATATAGCCTAACCTAACCCAACCTAACATTTCGGCGGTAATATTTGACATCATTCCTGGCGAGTTGGCTTCTCCGTCTCCGTGGGATCTTTTTATACATCAATAACGTAATATAACCTAACCTAACCCAACCTAACATCTTGGCGGTAATATTTGAAAACATACCTGGCGAGTTGGCCTCTACGTCTCCGTGGGACACTTATATACATCAATAACGTAATATAACCTAACCTAACCCAACCTAACATCTCGGCGGTAATATTTGACCACATTCCTAGCTTGTTGGCATCTACATCTCCGCGGGACCTTTATATACATCTATAACGTGATATAACCTAACCTAACCCAACCTAACATTTCGGCGGTAATATTTGACATCATTCCTGGCGATTTGTCCTCTACGTCTCCGTTTGACATTCATAAACAACAATAACGTAATATAACGTAACCTAACCCAACCCATCATCTCGGCGGTAATATTTGACAACATTCCTGGCGAGTTGGCTTCTACGTCTCCGTGGGACCTTTATATACATCAATAACGTAATATAACGTAACCTAACCCAACCTATCATCTCGGCGGTAATATTTGACAACATTCCTGGCGAGTTGGCCTCTACGTCTCCGTGGCACCTTCATATACATCAATAACGAAATATAACCTAACCTAACCCAACCTAACATCTCGGCGATAATATTTGAAAACATTCCTGGCGAGTTGGCTTCTCCGTCTCTGTGATACCTTTTTATACATCAATAACGTAATATAACCTAACCTAACACAACCTAACATCTCGGCGGTAATGTTTGAAAACATACCTGGCGAGTTGGCCTCTACGTCTCCGTGGGACATTTATATACATCAATAACGTAATATAACCTAACCTAACCCAACCTAACATCTCGGCGGTAATATTTGATTACATTCCTAGCTTGTTGGCCTCTACGTCTCCGCGGGACCTTTATATACATCTATAACGTGATATAACCTAACCTAACCCAACCTAACATTTCGGCGGTAATATTTGACATCATTCCTGGCGATTTGTCCTCTACGTCTCCGTTTGACCTTCATAAACAACAATAACGTAATATAACGTATCCTAACCCAACCTATCATCTCGGCGGTAATATTTGACAACATTTTGGCGAGTTGGCTTCTACGTCTCCGTGGGACCTTTATATACATCAATAACGTAATATAACCTAACCTAACCCAACCTAACATCTCGGCCGTAATATTTGAAAACATACCTGGCGAGTTGGCCTCTACGTCTCCGTGGGACCTTTATATACATCAATAACGTAATATAACCTAAGCTAACCCAACCTAACATCTCGGCGGTAATATTTGATCACATTCCTGGCTTGTTGGCCTCTACGTCTCCGCGGGCCCTTTATATACATCTATAACGTGATATAACCTAACCTAATCCAACCTAAGATCTCGGCGGTAATATTTGAAAACATTCCTGGCGAGTTGGCATCTACGTCTCCGTGGGACCTTCATATACATCAATAACGTAACATAACCTAACCTAACCCAACCTAACATCTCGGCGGTAATATTTGACATCAATCCTGGCGAGTTGGCCTCTACGTCTCCGTGGGACCTTTATATACATCAATAACGTAATATAACCTAACCTAACCCAACCTAACATCTCGGCGGTAATATTTGAAAACATACCTGGTGTGTTGGCCTCTACGTCTCCGTGGGACATTTATATACATCAATAACGTAATATAGCCTAACCTAACCCAACCTAACATTTCGGCGGTAATATTTGACATCAATCCTGGCGAGTTGGCCTCTACGTCTCCGTGGGACCTTTATATACATCAATAACGTAATATAACCTAACCTAATCCAACCTAACATCTCGGCGGTAATATTTGAAAACATACCTGGTGGGTTGGTCTCTACGTCTCCGTGGGACATTTATATACATCAATAACGTAATATAACCTAACCTAACCCAACCTAACATCTCGGCGGTAATATCTGACAACATTCCTGGCGAGTTGGCTTCTCCGTCTCCGTGGGATCTTTTTATACATCAATTACGTAATATAACCTAACCTAACCCAACCTAACATCTCGGCGGTAATATTTGACAACATTCCTGGCGAGTTGGCCTCTACGTCTCCGTGGGACCTTTATATACATCAATAACGTAATATAACCTAACCTATCCCAACCTAACATCTCGGCGGTAATATTTGAAAACATTCATGGCGATTTGGCATCTACGTCTCCGTGGGACCTTCATATACATCAATAACGTAATATAGCCTAACCTAACCCAGCCTAACATTTCGGCGGTAATATTTGACATCAATCCTGGCGAGTTGGCCTCTACGTCTCAGTGGGACCTTTATATACATCAATAACGTAATATAACCTAACCTAACCCAACCTAACATCTCGGCGGTAATATTTGAAAACATACCTGGTGTGTTGGCCTCTACGTCTCCGTGGGACATTTATATACATCAATAACGTAATATAACCTAACCTAACCCAACCTAACATCTCGGCGGTAATATCTGACAACATTCCTGGCGAGTTGGATTCTCCGTCTCCGTGGGATCTTTTTATACATCAATAACGTAATATAACCTAACCTAACCCAACCTAACATCTTGGCGGTAATATTTGAAAACATACCTGTCGAGTGGCCTCTACGTCTCCGTGGGACATTTATATACATCAATAACGTAATATAACCTAACCTAACCCAACCTAACATCTCGGCGGTAATATTTGATCACATTCCTAGCTTGTTGGCCTCTACGTCTCCGTGGGACCTTTATAGACATCCATAACGTAATATAACCTAACCTAACCCAACCTAACATCTCGGCGGTAATTTTTGATCACATTCCTGGCTTGTTGGACTCTACGTCTCCGCGGGACCTTTATATACATCTATAACGTGATATAACCTAACCTAATCCAACCTAACATCTCGGCGGTAATATTTGAAAACATACCTGGCGAGGTGGCCTCTACGTCTCCGTGGGACATTTATATACATCAATAACGTAATATAACCTAACCTAACCCAACCTAACATCTCGGCGGTAATATTTGATCACATTCCTAGCTTGTTGGCCTCTACGTCTCCGTGGGACCTTTATATACATCAATAACGTAATATAACCTAACCTAACCCAACCTAACAACTCGGCCGTAATATTTGAAAACATACCTGGCGAGGTGGCCTCTACGTCACCGTGGGACCTTTATAGACATCCATAACGTAATATAACCTAACCTAACCCAACCTAACATCTCGGCGGTAATTTTTGATCACATTCCTGGCTTGTTGGACTCTACGTCTCCGCGGGACCTTTATATACATCTATAACGTGATATAACCTAACCTAATCCAACCTAACATCTCGGCGGTAATATTTGAAAACATACCTGGCGAGGTGGCCTCTACGTCACCGTGGGACCTTTATAGACATCCATAACGTAATATAACCTAACCTTACCCAACCTAACATCTCGGCGGTAATATTTGACAACATTCCTGGCGAGTTGGCATCTCCGTCTCCGTGGGATCTTTTTATACATCAATAACGTAATATAACCTAACCTAACCCAACCTAACATCTTGGCGGTAATATTTGAAAACATACCTGGCGATTTGGCATCTACGTCTCCGTGGGACATTTATATACATCAATAACGTAATATAACCTAACCTAACCCAACCTAACATCTCGGCGGTAATATTTGATCACATTCCTAGCTTGTTGGCCTCTACGTCTCCGCGGGACCTTTATGTACATCTATAACGTGATATAACCTAACCTAACCCAACCTAACAACTCGGCGGTAATATTTGAAAACATACCTGGCGAGGTGGTCTCTACGTCACCGTGGGACCTTTATAGACATCCATAACGTAATATAACCTAACCTAAACCAACCTAACATCTCGGCGGTAATATTTGATAACATTCCTGGCGAGTTGGCCTCTACGTCTCCGTTTGACCTTCATAAACATCAATAACGTAATATAACGTAACCTAATCCAACCTATCACCTCGGCGGTAATATTTGACAACATTCCTGGCGAGTTGGCCTCTACGTCTCCGTGGGACCTTTGTATACATCAATAACGTAATATAACCTAACCTAACCCAACCTATCATCTCGGCGGTAATATTTGACAACATTCCTGGCGAGTTGGTCTCTACGTCTCCGTTTGACCTTCATAAACATCAATAACGTACTATAACGCAACCTAACCCAACCTATCATCTCGGCGGTAATATTTGAAAACATTCCTGGCTAGTTGGCTTCTCCGTCTCCGTGGGATCTTTTTATACATCTATAACGTAATATAACCTAACGTAACCAAACCTAACATCTTGGCGGTAATATTTGAAAACATACCTGGCGTGTTGGCCTCTACGTCTCCGTGGGACCTTTGTATACATCAATAACGTAATATAACCTAACCTAACCCAACCTATCATCTCGGCGGTAATATTTGACAACATTCCTGGCGAGTTGGCCTCTACGTCTCCGTGGGACCTTCATATACATCAATAACGAAATATAACCTAACCTAACCCAACCTAACATCTCGGCGATAATATTTGAAAACATTCCTGGCGAGTTGGCTGCTCCGTCTCTGTGATACCTTTTTATACATCAATAACGTAATATAACCTAACCTAACCCAACCTAACATCTCGCTGGTAATATTTGAAAACATTCCTGGCGAGTTGGCCTCTACGTCTCCGTGGGACATTTATATACATCAATAACGTAATATAACCTAACCTAACCCAACCTAACATCTCGGCGGTAATATTTGATCACATTCCTAGCTTGTTGGCCTCTACGTCTCCGCGGGACCTTTATATACATCAATAACGTAATATAGCCTAACCTAACCCAACCTAACATTTCGGCGGTAATATTTGACATCATTCCTGGCGAGTTGGCCTCTACGTCTCCGTGGGATCTTTATATACATCAATAACGTAATATAACCTAACCTAACCCAACCTAACAACTCGGCGGTAATATTTGAAAACATACCTGGCGAGTTGGCCTCTACGTCTCCGTGGGACATTTATATACATCAATAACGTAATATAACCTAACCTAACCCAACCTAACATCTTGGCGTAATATTTGAAAACATACCTGGCGAGTTGGCCTCTACGTCTCCGTGGGACATTTATATACATCAATAACGTAATATAACCTAACCTAACCCAACCTAACATCTCGGCGGTAATATTTGATCACATTCCTAGCTTGTTGGCCTCTATGTCTCCGCGGGATCTTTATATACATCTATAACGTGATATAACCTAACCTAACCCAACCTAACATTTCGGCGGTAATATTTGACATCATTCCTGGCGAGTTGGCCTCTACGTCTCCGTTTGACCTTCATAAACATCAATAACGTAATATAACGTAACCTAACCCAACCTATCACCTCGGCGGTAATATTTGACAACATTCCTGGCGAGTTGGCCTCTACGTCTACGTGGGACCTTTGTATACATCAATAACGTAATATAACCTAACCTAACGCAACCTATTATCTCGGCGGTAATATTTGACATCAATCCTGGCGAGTTGGCCTCTACGTCTCCGTGGGACCTTTATATACATCAATAACGTAATATAACCTAACCTAACCCAACCTAACATCTCGGCGGTAATATTTGAAAACATACCTGGTGTGTTGACCTCTACGTCTCCGTGGGACATTTATATACATCAATAACGTAATATAGCCTAACCTAACCCAACCTAACATTTCGGCGGTAATATTTGACATCAATCCTGGCGAGTTGGCCTCTACGTCTCCGTGGGACCTTTATATACATCAATAACGTAATATAACCTAACCTAATCCAACCTAACATCTCGGCGGTAATATTTGAAAACATACCTGGTGGGTTGGTCTCTACGTCTCCGTGGGACATTTATATACATCAATAACGTAATATAACCTAACCTAACCCAACCTAACATCTCGGCGGTAATATCTGACAACATTCCTGGCGAGTTGGCTTCTCCGTCTCCGTGGGATCTTTTTATACATCAATTACGTAATATAACCTAACCTAACCCAACCTAACATCTCGGCGGTAATATTTGACAACATTCCTGGCGAGTTGGCCTCTACGTCTCCGTGGGACCTTTATATACATCAATAACGTAATATAACCTAACCTATCCCAACCTAACATCTCGGCGGTAATATTTGAAAACATTCATGGCGATTTGGCATCTACGTCTCCGTGGGACCTTCATATACATCAATAACGTAATATAGCCTAACCTAACCCAGCCTAACATTTCGGCGGTAATATTTGACATCAATCCTGGCGAGTTGGCCTCTACGTCTCAGTGGGACCTTTATATACATCAATAACGTAATATAACCTAACCTAACCCAACCTAACATCTCGGCGGTAATATTTGATCACATTCCTAGCTTGTTGGCCTCTACGTCTCCGCGGGACCTTTATGTACATCTATAACGTGATATAACCTAACCTAACCCAACCTAACAACTCGGCGGTAATATTTGAAAACATACCTGGCGAGGTGGTCTCTACGTCACCGTGGGACCTTTATAGACATCCATAACGTAATATAACCTAACCTAAACCAACCTAACATCTCGGCGGTAATATTTGATAACATTCCTGGCGAGTTGGCCTCTACGTCTCCGTTTGACCTTCATAAACATCAATAACGTAATATAACGTAACCTAATCCAACCTATCACCTCGGCGGTAATATTTGACAACATTCCTGGCGAGTTGGCCTCTACGTCTCCGTGGGACCTTTGTATACATCAATAACGTAATATAACCTAACCTAACCCAACCTATCATCTCGGCGGTAATATTTGACAACATTCCTGGCGAGTTGGTCTCTACGTCTCCGTTTGACCTTCATAAACATCAATAACGTACTATAACGCAACCTAACCCAACCTATCATCTCGGCGGTAATATTTGAAAACATTCCTGGCTAGTTGGCTGCTCCGTCTCTGTGATACCTTTTTATACATCAATAACGTAATATAACCTAACCTAACCCAACCTAACATCTCGCTGGTAATATTTGAAAACATTCCTGGCGAGTTGGCCTCTACGTCTCCGTGGGACATTTATATACATCAATAACGTAATATAACCTAACCTAACCCAACCTAACATCTCGGCGGTAATATTTGATCACATTCCTAGCTTGTTGGCCTCTACGTCTCCGCGGGACCTTTATATACATCAATAACGTAATATAGCCTAACCTAACCCAACCTAACATTTCGGCGGTAATATTTGACATCATTCCTGGCGAGTTGGCCTCTACGTCTCCGTGGGATCTTTATATACATCAATAACGTAATATAACCTAACCTAACCCAACCTAACAACTCGGCGGTAATATTTGAAAACATACCTGGCGAGTTGGCCTCTACGTCTCCGTGGGACATTTATATACATCAATAACGTAATATAACCTAACCTAACCCAACCTAACATCTTGGCGTAATATTTGAAAACATACCTGGCGAGTTGGCCTCTACGTCTCCGTGGGACATTTATATACATCAATAACGTAATATAACCTAACCTAACCCAACCTAACATCTCGGCGGTAATATTTGATCACATTCCTAGCTTGTTGGCCTCTATGTCTCCGCGGGATCTTTATATACATCTATAACGTGATATAACCTAACCTAACCCAACCTAACATTTCGGCGGTAATATTTGACATCATTCCTGGCGAGTTGGCCTCTACGTCTCCGTTTGACCTTCATAAACATCAATAACGTAATATAACGTAACCTAACCCAACCTATCACCTCGGCGGTAATATTTGACAACATTCCTGGCGAGTTGGCCTCTACGTCTACGTGGGACCTTTGTATACATCAATAACGTAATATAACCTAACCTAACGCAACCTATTATCTCGGCGGTAATATTTGACATCAATCCTGGCGAGTTGGCCTCTACGTCTCCGTGGGACCTTTATATACATCAATAACGTAATATAACCTAACCTAACCCAACCTAACATCTCGGCGGTAATATTTGAAAACATACCTGGTGTGTTGACCTCTACGTCTCCGTGGGACATTTATATACATCAATAACGTAATATAGCCTAACCTAACCCAACCTAACATTTCGGCGGTAATATTTGACATCAATCCTGGCGAGTTGGCCTCTACGTCTCCGTGGGACCTTTATATACATCAATAACGTAATATAACCTAACCTAATCCAACCTAACATCTCGGCGGTAATATTTGAAAACATACCTGGTGGGTTGGTCTCTACGTCTCCGTGGGACATTTATATACATCAATAACGTAATATAACCTAACCTAACCCAACCTAACATCTCGGCGGTAATATCTGACAACATTCCTGGCGAGTTGGCTTCTCCGTCTCCGTGGGATCTTTTTATACATCAATTACGTAATATAACCTAACCTAACCCAACCTAACATCTCGGCGGTAATATTTGACAACATTCCTGGCGAGTTGGCCTCTACGTCTCCGTGGGACCTTTATATACATCAATAACGTAATATAACCTAACCTATCCCAACCTAACATCTCGGCGGTAATATTTGAAAACATTCATGGCGATTTGGCATCTACGTCTCCGTGGGACCTTCATATACATCAATAACGTAATATAGCCTAACCTAACCCAGCCTAACATTTCGGCGGTAATATTTGACATCAATCCTGGCGAGTTGGCCTCTACGTCTCAGTGGGACCTTTATATACATCAATAACGTAATATAACCTAACCTAACCCAACCTAACATCTCGGCGGTAATATTTGATCACATTCCTAGCTTGTTGGCCTCTACGTCTCCGCGGGACCTTTATGTACATCTATAACGTGATATAACCTAACCTAACCCAACCTAACAACTCGGCGGTAATATTTGAAAACATACCTGGCGAGGTGGTCTCTACGTCACCGTGGGACCTTTATAGACATCCATAACGTAATATAACCTAACCTAAACCAACCTAACATCTCGGCGGTAATATTTGATAACATTCCTGGCGAGTTGGCCTCTACGTCTCCGTTTGACCTTCATAAACATCAATAACGTAATATAACGTAACCTAATCCAACCTATCACCTCGGCGGTAATATTTGACAACATTCCTGGCGAGTTGGCTTCTACGTCTCCGTGGGACCTTTATATACATCAATAACGTAATATAACCTAACCTAACCCAACCTAACATCTCGGCCGTAATATTTGAAAACATACCTGGCGAGTTGGCCTCTACGTCTCCGTGGGACCTTTATATACATCAATAACGTAATATAACCTAAGCTAACCCAACCTAACATCTCGGCGGTAATATTTGATCACATTCCTGGCTTGTTGGCCTCTA
Organism: Xylocopa violacea; assembly: GCA_963969225.1. NCBI lineage: Eukaryota > Metazoa > Arthropoda > Insecta > Hymenoptera > Apidae > Xylocopa > Xylocopa violacea. The sequence goes on from CAXAJV010000051.1 coordinate 1,053,260, forward strand.
CGTCTCCGCGGGCCCTTTATATACATCTATAACGTGATATAACCTAACCTAATCCAACCTAAGATCTCGGCGGTAATATTTGAAAACATTCCTGGCGAGTTGGCATCTACGTCTCCGTGGGACCTTCATATACATCAATAACGTAACATAACCTAACCTAACCCAACCTAACATCTCGGCGGTAATATTTGACATCAATCCTGGCGAGTTGGCCTCTACGTCTCCGTGGGACCTTTATATACATCAATAACGTAATATAACCTAACCTAACCCAACCTAACATCTCGGCGGTAATATTTGAAAACATACCTGGTGTGTTGGCCTCTACGTCTCCGTGGGACATTTATATACATCAATAACGTAATATAGCCTAACCTAACCCAACCTAACATTTCGGCGGTAATATTTGACATCAATCCTGGCGAGTTGGCCTCTACGTCTCCGTGGGACCTTTATATACATCAATAACGTAATATAACCTAACCTAATCCAACCTAACATCTCGGCGGTAATATTTGAAAACATACCTGGTGGGTTGGTCTCTACGTCTCCGTGGGACATTTATATACATCAATAACGTAATATAACCTAACCTAACCCAACCTAACATCTCGGCGGTAATATCTGACAACATTCCTGGCGAGTTGGCTTCTCCGTCTCCGTGGGATCTTTTTATACATCAATTACGTAATATAACCTAACCTAACCCAACCTAACATCTCGGCGGTAATATTTGACAACATTCCTGGCGAGTTGGCCTCTACGTCTCCGTGGGACCTTTATATACATCAATAACGTAATATAACCTAACCTATCCCAACCTAACATCTCGGCGGTAATATTTGAAAACATTCATGGCGAGGTGGTCTCTACGTCACCGTGGGACCTTTATAGACATCCATAACGTAATATAACCTAACCTAAACCAACCTAACATCTCGGCGGTAATATTTGATAACATTCCTGGCGAGTTGGCCTCTACGTCTCCGTTTGACCTTCATAAACATCAATAACGTAATATAACGTAACCTAATCCAACCTATCACCTCGGCGGTAATATTTGACAACATTCCTGGCGAGTTGGCCTCTACGTCTCCGTGGGACCTTTGTATACATCAATAACGTAATATAACCTAACCTAACCCAACCTATCATCTCGGCGGTAATATTTGACAACATTCCTGGCGAGTTGGTCTCTACGTCTCCGTTTGACCTTCATAAACATCAATAACGTACTATAACGCAACCTAACCCAACCTATCATCTCGGCGGTAATATTTGAAAACATTCCTGGCTAGTTGGCTTCTCCGTCTCCGTGGGATCTTTTTATACATCTATAACGTAATATAACCTAACGTAACCAAACCTAACATCTTGGCGGTAATATTTGAAAACATACCTGGCGTGTTGGCCTCTACGTCTCCGTGGGACCTTTGTATACATCAATAACGTAATATAACCTAACCTAACCCAACCTATCATCTCGGCGGTAATATTTGACAACATTCCTGGCGAGTTGGCCTCTACGTCTCCGTGGGACCTTCATATACATCAATAACGAAATATAACCTAACCTAACCCAACCTAACATCTCGGCGATAATATTTGAAAACATTCCTGGCGAGTTGGCTGCTCCGTCTCTGTGATACCTTTTTATACATCAATAACGTAATATAACCTAACCTAACCCAACCTAACATCTCGCTGGTAATATTTGAAAACATTCCTGGCGAGTTGGCCTCTACGTCTCCGTGGGACATTTATATACATCAATAACGTAATATAACCTAACCTAACCCAACCTAACATCTCGGCGGTAATATTTGATCACATTCCTAGCTTGTTGGCCTCTACGTCTCCGCGGGACCTTTATATACATCAATAACGTAATATAGCCTAACCTAACCCAACCTAACATTTCGGCGGTAATATTTGACATCATTCCTGGCGAGTTGGCCTCTACGTCTCCGTGGGATCTTTATATACATCAATAACGTAATATAACCTAACCTAACCCAACCTAACAACTCGGCGGTAATATTTGAAAACATACCTGGCGAGTTGGCCTCTACGTCTCCGTGGGACATTTATATACATCAATAACGTAATATAACCTAACCTAACCCAACCTAACATCTTGGCGTAATATTTGAAAACATACCTGGCGAGTTGGCCTCTACGTCTCCGTGGGACATTTATATACATCAATAACGTAATATAACCTAACCTAACCCAACCTAACATCTCGGCGGTAATATTTGATCACATTCCTAGCTTGTTGGCCTCTATGTCTCCGCGGGATCTTTATATACATCTATAACGTGATATAACCTAACCTAACCCAACCTAACATTTCGGCGGTAATATTTGACATCATTCCTGGCGAGTTGGCCTCTACGTCTCCGTTTGACCTTCATAAACATCAATAACGTAATATAACGTAACCTAACCCAACCTATCACCTCGGCGGTAATATTTGACAACATTCCTGGCGAGTTGGCCTCTACGTCTACGTGGGACCTTTGTATACATCAATAACGTAATATAACCTAACCTAACGCAACCTATTATCTCGGCGGTAATATTTGACATCAATCCTGGCGAGTTGGCCTCTACGTCTCCGTGGGACCTTTATATACATCAATAACGTAATATAACCTAACCTAACCCAACCTAACATCTCGGCGGTAATATTTGAAAACATACCTGGTGTGTTGACCTCTACGTCTCCGTGGGACATTTATATACATCAATAACGTAATATAGCCTAACCTAACCCAACCTAACATTTCGGCGGTAATATTTGACATCAATCCTGGCGAGTTGGCCTCTACGTCTCCGTGGGACCTTTATATACATCAATAACGTAATATAACCTAACCTAATCCAACCTAACATCTCGGCGGTAATATTTGAAAACATACCTGGTGGGTTGGTCTCTACGTCTCCGTGGGACATTTATATACATCAATAACGTAATATAACCTAACCTAACCCAACCTAACATCTCGGCGGTAATATCTGACAACATTCCTGGCGAGTTGGCTTCTCCGTCTCCGTGGGATCTTTTTATACATCAATTACGTAATATAACCTAACCTAACCCAACCTAACATCTCGGCGGTAATATTTGACAACATTCCTGGCGAGTTGGCCTCTACGTCTCCGTGGGACCTTTATATACATCAATAACGTAATATAACCTAACCTATCCCAACCTAACATCTCGGCGGTAATATTTGAAAACATTCATGGCGATTTGGCATCTACGTCTCCGTGGGACCTTCATATACATCAATAACGTAATATAGCCTAACCTAACCCAGCCTAACATTTCGGCGGTAATATTTGACATCAATCCTGGCGAGTTGGCCTCTACGTCTCAGTGGGACCTTTATATACATCAATAACGTAATATAACCTAACCTAACCCAACCTAACATCTCGGCGGTAATATTTGATCACATTCCTAGCTTGTTGGCCTCTACGTCTCCGCGGGACCTTTATGTACATCTATAACGTGATATAACCTAACCTAACCCAACCTAACAACTCGGCGGTAATATTTGAAAACATACCTGGCGAGGTGGTCTCTACGTCACCGTGGGACCTTTATAGACATCCATAACGTAATATAACCTAACCTAAACCAACCTAACATCTCGGCGGTAATATTTGATAACATTCCTGGCGAGTTGGCCTCTACGTCTCCGTTTGACCTTCATAAACATCAATAACGTAATATAACGTAACCTAATCCAACCTATCACCTCGGCGGTAATATTTGACAACATTCCTGGCGAGTTGGCTTCTACGTCTCCGTGGGACCTTTATATACATCAATAACGTAATATAACCTAACCTAACCCAACCTAACATCTCGGCCGTAATATTTGAAAACATACCTGGCGAGTTGGCCTCTACGTCTCCGTGGGACCTTTATATACATCAATAACGTAATATAACCTAAGCTAACCCAACCTAACATCTCGGCGGTAATATTTGATCACATTCCTGGCTTGTTGGCCTCTACGTCTCCGCGGGCCCTTTATATACATCTATAACGTGATATAACCTAACCTAATCCAACCTAAGATCTCGGCGGTAATATTTGAAAACATTCCTGGCGAGTTGGCATCTACGTCTCCGTGGGACCTTCATATACATCAATAACGTAACATAACCTAACCTAACCCAACCTAACATCTCGGCGGTAATATTTGACATCAATCCTGGCGAGTTGGCCTCTACGTCTCCGTGGGACCTTTATATACATCAATAACGTAATATAACCTAACCTAACCCAACCTAACATCTCGGCGGTAATATTTGAAAACATACCTGGTGTGTTGGCCTCTACGTCTCCGTGGGACATTTATATACATCAATAACGTAATATAGCCTAACCTAACCCAACCTAACATTTCGGCGGTAATATTTGACATCAATCCTGGCGAGTTGGCCTCTACGTCTCCGTGGGACCTTTATATACATCAATAACGTAATATAACCTAACCTAATCCAACCTAACATCTCGGCGGTAATATTTGAAAACATACCTGGTGGGTTGGTCTCTACGTCTCCGTGGGACATTTATATACATCAATAACGTAATATAACCTAACCTAACCCAACCTAACATCTCGGCGGTAATATCTGACAACATTCCTGGCGAGTTGGCTTCTCCGTCTCCGTGGGATCTTTTTATACATCAATTACGTAATATAACCTAACCTAACCCAACCTAACATCTCGGCGGTAATATTTGACAACATTCCTGGCGAGTTGGCCTCTACGTCTCCGTGGGACCTTTATATACATCAATAACGTAATATAACCTAACCTATCCCAACCTAACATCTCGGCGGTAATATTTGAAAACATTCATGGCGATTTGGCATCTACGTCTCCGTGGGACCTTCATATACATCAATAACGTACTATAACGCAACCTAACCCAACCTATCATCTCGGCGGTAATATTTGAAAACATTCCTGGCTAGTTGGCTGCTCCGTCTCTGTGATACCTTTTTATACATCAATAACGTAATATAACCTAACCTAACCCAACCTAACATCTCGCTGGTAATATTTGAAAACATTCCTGGCGAGTTGGCCTCTACGTCTCCGTGGGACATTTATATACATCAATAACGTAATATAACCTAACCTAACCCAACCTAACATCTCGGCGGTAATATTTGATCACATTCCTAGCTTGTTGGCCTCTACGTCTCCGCGGGACCTTTATATACATCAATAACGTAATATAGCCTAACCTAACCCAACCTAACATTTCGGCGGTAATATTTGACATCATTCCTGGCGAGTTGGCCTCTACGTCTCCGTGGGATCTTTATATACATCAATAACGTAATATAACCTAACCTAACCCAACCTAACAACTCGGCGGTAATATTTGAAAACATTCCTGGCGAGTTGGCCTCTACGTCTCCGTGGGACATTTATATACATCAATAACGTAATATAACCTAACCTAACCCAACCTAACATCTCGGCGGTAATATTTGATCACATTCCTAGCTTGTTGGCCTCTACGTCTCCGCGGGACCTTTATATACATCAATAACGTAATATAGCCTAACCTAACCCAACCTAACATTTCGGCGGTAATATTTGACATCATTCCTGGCGAGTTGGCCTCTACGTCTCCGTGGGATCTTTATATACATCAATAACGTAATATAACCTAACCTAACCCAACCTAACAACTCGGCGGTAATATTTGAAAACATACCTGGCGAGTTGGCCTCTACGTCTCCGTGGGACATTTATATACATCAATAACGTAATATAACCTAACCTAACCCAACCTAACATCTTGGCGTAATATTTGAAAACATACCTGGCGAGTTGGCCTCTACGTCTCCGTGGGACATTTATATACATCAATAACGTAATATAACCTAACCTAACCCAACCTAACATCTCGGCGGTAATATTTGATCACATTCCTAGCTTGTTGGCCTCTATGTCTCCGCGGGATCTTTATATACATCTATAACGTGATATAACCTAACCTAACCCAACCTAACATTTCGGCGGTAATATTTGACATCATTCCTGGCGAGTTGGCCTCTACGTCTCCGTTTGACCTTCATAAACATCAATAACGTAATATAACGTAACCTAACCCAACCTATCACCTCGGCGGTAATATTTGACAACATTCCTGGCGAGTTGGCCTCTACGTCTACGTGGGACCTTTGTATACATCAATAACGTAATATAACCTAACCTAACGCAACCTATCATCTCGGCGGTAATATTTGACATCAATCCTGGCGAGTTGGCCTCTACGTCTCCGTGGGACCTTTATATACATCAATAACGTAATATAACCTAACCTAACCCAACCTAACATCTCGGCGGTAATATTTGAAAACATACCTGGTGTGTTGACCTCTACGTCTCCGTGGGACATTTATATACATCAATAACGTAATATAGCCTAACCTAACCCAACCTAACATTTCGGCGGTAATATTTGACATCAATCCTGGCGAGTTGGCCTCTACGTCTCCGTGGGACCTTTATATACATCAATAACGTAATATAACCTAACCTAATCCAACCTAACATCTCGGCGGTAATATTTGAAAACATACCTGGTGGGTTGGTCTCTACGTCTCCGTGGGACATTTATATACATCAATAACGTAATATAACCTAACCTAACCCAACCTAACATCTCGGCGGTAATATCTGACAACATTCCTGGCGAGTTGGCTTCTCCGTCTCCGTGGGATCTTTTTATACATCAATTACGTAATATAACCTAACCTAACCCAACCTAACATCTCGGCGGTAATATTTGACAACATTCCTGGCGAGTTGGCCTCTACGTCTCCGTGGGACCTTTATATACATCAATAACGTAATATAACCTAACCTATCCCAACCTAACATCTCGGCGGTAATATTTGAAAACATTCATGGCGATTTGGCATCTACGTCTCCGTGGGACCTTCATATACATCAATAACGTAATATAGCCTAACCTAACCCAGCCTAACATTTCGGCGGTAATATTTGACATCAATCCTGGCGAGTTGGCCTCTACGTCTCAGTGGGACCTTTATATACATCAATAACGTAATATAACCTAACCTAACCCAACCTAACATCTCGGCGGTAATATTTGAAAACATACCTGGTGTGTTGGCCTCTACGTCTCCGTGGGACATTTATATACATCAATAACGTAATATAACCTAACCTAACCCAACCTAACATCTCGGCGGTAATATCTGACAACATTCCTGGCGAGTTGGATTCTCCGTCTCCGTGGGATCTTTTTATACATCAATAACGTAATATAACCTAACCTAACCCAACCTAACATCTTGGCGGTAATATTTGAAAACATACCTGTCGAGTGGCCTCTACGTCTCCGTGGGACATTTATATACATCAATAACGTAATATAACCTAACCTAATCCAACCTAACATCTCGGCGGTAATATTTGAAAACATACCTGGCGAGGTGGCCTCTACGTCACCGTGGGACCTTTATAGACATCCATAACGTAATATAACCTAACCTTACCCAACCTAACATCTCGGCGGTAATATTTGACAACATTCCTGGCGAGTTGGCATCTCCGTCTCCGTGGGATCTTTTTATACATCAATAACGTAATATAACCTAACCTAACCCAACCTAACATCTTGGCGGTAATATTTGAAAACATACCTGGCGATTTGGCATCTACGTCTCCGTGGGACATTTATATACATCAATAACGTAATATAACCTAACCTAACCCAACCTAACATCTCGGCGGTAATATTTGATCACATTCCTAGCTTGTTGGCCTCTACGTCTCCGCGGGACCTTTATGTACATCTATAACGTGATATAACCTAACCTAACCCAACCTAACATTTCGGCGGTAATATTTGACATCATTCCTGGCGATTTGTCCTCTACGTCTCCGTTTGACCTTCGTAAACATCAATAACGTAATATAACGTAACCTAACCCAAACTATCATCTCGGCGGTAATATCTGACAACATTCCTGGCGAGTTGGCTTCTCCGTCTCCGTGGGATCTTTTTATACATCAATAACGTAATATAACCTAACCTAACCCAACCTAACATCTTGGCGGTAATATTTGAAAACATACCTGGCGAGTTGGCCTCTACGTCTCCGTGGGACATTTATATACATCAATAACGCAATATAACCTAACCTAACCCAACCTAACATCTCGGCGGTAATATTTGAAAACATTCCTGGCGAGTTGGCTTCTCCGTCTCCGTGGGATCTTTTTATACATCAATAACGTAATATAACCTAACCTAACCCAACCTAACATCTTGGCGGTAATATTTGAAAACATACCTGGCGAGTTGGCCTCTACGTCTCCGTGGGACATTTATATACATCAATAACGTAATATAACCTAACTTAACCCAACCTAACATCTCGGCGGTAATATTTGATCACATTCCTAGCTTGTTGGCCTCTACGTCTCCGTGGGACCTTTATATACATCAATAACGTGATATAACCTAACCTAACCCAACCTAACAACTCGGCGGTAATATTTGAAAACATACCTGGCGAGGTGGTCTCTACGTCACCGTGGGACCTTTATAGACATCCATAACGTAATATAACCTAACCTAAACCAACCTAACATCTCGGCGGTAATATTTGATAACATTCCTGGCGAGTTGGCCTCTACGTCTCCGTTTGACCTTCATAAACATCAATAACGTAATATAACGTAACCTAATCCAACCTATCACCTCGGCGGTAATATTTGACAACATTCCTGGCGAGTTGGCCTCTACGTCTCCGTGGGACCTTTGTATACATCAATAACGTAATATAACCTAACCTAACCCAACCTATCATCTCGGCGGTAATATTTGACAACATTCCTGGCGAGTTGGTCTCTACGTCTCCGTTTGACCTTCATAAACATCAATAACGTACTATAACGCAACCTAACCCAACCTATCATCTCGGCGGTAATATTTGAAAACATTCCTGGCTAGTTGGCTTCTCCGTCTCCGTGGGATCTTTTTATACATCTATAACGTAATATAACCTAACGTAACCAAACCTAACATCTTGGCGGTAATATTTGAAAACATACCTGGCGTGTTGGCCTCTACGTCTCCGTGGGACCTTTGTATACATCAATAACGTAATATAACCTAACCTAACCCAACCTATCATCTCGGCGGTAATATTTGACAACATTCCTGGCGAGTTGGCCTCTACGTCTCCGTGGGACCTTCATATACATCAATAACGAAATATAACCTAACCTAACCCAACCTAACATCTCGGCGATAATATTTGAAAACATTCCTGGCGAGTTGGCTGCTCCGTCTCTGTGATACCTTTTTATACATCAATAACGTAATATAACCTAACCTAACCCAACCTAACATCTCGCTGGTAATATTTGAAAACATTCCTGGCGAGTTGGCCTCTACGTCTCCGTGGGACATTTATATACATCAATAACGTAATATAACCTAACCTAACCCAACCTAACATCTCGGCGGTAATATTTGATCACATTCCTAGCTTGTTGGCCTCTACGTCTCCGCGGGACCTTTATATACATCAATAACGTAATATAGCCTAACCTAACCCAACCTAACATTTCGGCGGTAATATTTGACATCATTCCTGGCGAGTTGGCCTCTACGTCTCCGTGGGATCTTTATATACATCAATAACGTAATATAACCTAACCTAACCCAACCTAACAACTCGGCGGTAATATTTGAAAACATACCTGGCGAGTTGGCCTCTACGTCTCCGTGGGACATTTATATACATCAATAACGTAATATAACCTAACCTAACCCAACCTAACATCTTGGCGTAATATTTGAAAACATACCTGGCGAGTTGGCCTCTACGTCTCCGTGGGACATTTATATACATCAATAACGTAATATAACCTAACCTAACCCAACCTAACATCTCGGCGGTAATATTTGATCACATTCCTAGCTTGTTGGCCTCTATGTCTCCGCGGGATCTTTATATACATCTATAACGTGATATAACCTAACCTAACCCAACCTAACATTTCGGCGGTAATATTTGACATCATTCCTGGCGAGTTGGCCTCTACGTCTCCGTTTGACCTTCATAAACATCAATAACGTAATATAACGTAACCTAACCCAACCTATCACCTCGGCGGTAATATTTGACAACATTCCTGGCGAGTTGGCCTCTACGTCTACGTGGGACCTTTGTATACATCAATAACGTAATATAACCTAACCTAACCCAACCTATCATCTCGGCGGTAATAATTGACAACATTCCTGGCGAGTTGGTCTCTACGTCTCCGTGGGACCTTCATATACATCAATAACGTAATATAACCTAAAATAACCCAACCTAACATCACGGCGGTAATATTTGACAACATTCCTGGCTAGTTGGCTTCTCCGTCTCCGTGGGATCTTTTTATACATCAATAACGTAATATAACCTCTCCTAACCCAACCTAACATCTCGGCGGTAATATTTGAAAACATACCTGGCGAGTTGGACTCTACGTCTCCGTGGGACCTTCATATACATCAATAACGTAATATAACCTAACCTAACCCAACCTAACATCTCGGCGGTAATATTTGACAACATTCCTGGCTAGTTGGCATCTCCGTCTCCGTGGGATATTTTTATACATCAATAACGTAATATAACCTATCCTATCCCAACCTAACATCTCGGCGGTAATATTTGAAAACATACCTGGCGAGTTGGCCTCTACGTCTCCGTGGGATCTTTATATACATCAATAACGTAATATAACCTAACCTATCCCAACCTAACATCTCGGCGGTAATATTTGAAAACATTCATGGCGATTTGGCATCTACGTCCCGTGGGACCTTCATATACATCATTAACGCAATATAGCCTAACCTAATCCAACCTAACATTTCGGCGGTAATATTTGACATCATTCCTGGCGAGTTGGCCTCTACGTCTCCGTTTGACCTTCATAAACAACAATAACGTAATATAACGTATCCTAACCCAACCTATCATCTCGGCGGTAATATTTGAAAACATACCTGGCGAGTTGGACTCTACGTCTCCGTGGGACCTTCATATACATCAATAACGTAATATAACCTAACCTAACCCAACCTAACATCTCGGCGGTAATATTTGACAACATTCCTGGCTAGTTGGCATCTCCGTCTCCGTGGGATATTTTTATACATCAATAACGTAATATAACCTATCCTATCCCAACCTAACATCTCGGCGGTAATATTTGAAAACATACCTGGCGAGTTGGCCTCTACGTCTCCGTGGGATCTTTATATACATCAATAACGTAATATAACCTAACCTATCCCAACCTAACATCTCGGCGGTAATATTTGAAAACATTCATGGCGATTTGGCATCTACGTCCCGTGGGACCTTCATATACATCATTAACGCAATATAGCCTAACCTAATCCAATCTAACATTTCGGCGGTAATATTTGACATCATTCCTGGCGAGTTGGCCTCTACGTCTCCGTTTGACCTTCATAAACAACAATAACGTAATATAACGTATCCTAACCCAACCTATCATCTCGGCGGTAATATTTGACAACATTCCTGGCGAGTTGGCTTCTACGTCTCCGTGGGACCTTTATATACATCAATAACGTAATATAACCTAACCTAACCCAACCTAACATCTCGGCCGTAATATTTGAAAACATACCTGGCGAGTTGGCCTCTACGTCTCCGTGGGACCTTTATATACATCAATAACGTAATATAACCTAAGCTAACCCAACCTAACATCTCGGCGGTAATATTTGATCACATTCCTGGCTTGTTGGCCTCTACGTCTCCGCGGGCCCTTTATATACATCTATAACGTGATATAACCTAACCTAATCCAACCTAAGATCTCGGCGGTAATATTTGAAAACATTCCTGGCGAGTTGGCTTCTCCGTCTCTGTGATACCTTTTTATACATCAATAACGTAATATAACCTAACCTAACCCAACCTAACATCTCGGCGGTAATATTTGAAAACATACCTGGCGAGTTGGCCTCTACGTCTCCGTGGGACATTTATATACATCAATAACGTAATATAACCTAACCTAACCCAACTTAACATCTCGGCGGTAATATTTGATCACATTCCTAGCTTGTTGGCCTCTACGTCTCCGCGGGACCTTTATATACATCTATAACTTGATATAACCTAACCTAACCCAACCTAACATTTCGGCGGTAATATTTGACATCATTCCTGGCGATTTGTCCTCTACGTCTCCGTTTGACCTTCATAAACAACAATAACGTAATATAACGTATCCTAACCCAACCTATCATCTCGGCGGTAATATTTGACAACATTCCTGGCGAGTTGGCTTCTACGTCTCCGTGGGACCTTTATATACATCAATAACGTAATATAACCTAACCTAACCCAACCTAACATCTCGGCCGTAATATTTGAAAACATACCTGGCGAGTTGGCCTCTACGTCTCCGTGGGACCTTTATATACATCAATAACGTAATATAACCTAAGCTAACCCAACCTAACATCTCGGCGGTAATATTTGATCACATTCCTGGCTTGTTGGCCTCTACGTCTCCGCGGGCCCTTTATATACATCTATAACGTGATATAACCTAACCTAATCCAACCTAAGATCTCGGCTGTAATATTTGAAAACATTCCTGGCGAGTTGGTATCTACGTCTCCGTGGGACCTTCATATACATCAATAACGTAATATAGCCTAACCTAACCCAACCTAACATTTCGGCGGTAATATTTGACATCATTCCTGGCGAGTTGGCCTCTACGTCTCCGTGGGATCTTTATATACATCAATAACGTAATATAACCTAACCTAACCCAACCTAACATCTCGGCGGTAATATTTGATCACATTCCTGGCTTGTTGGCCTCTACGTCTCCGCTGGCCCTTTATATACATCTATAACGTGATATAACCTAACCTAATCCAACCTAACATCTCGGTGGTAATATTTGAAAACATTCCTGGCGAGTAGGCCTCTACGTCTCCGTGGGACCTTCATATACATCAATAACGTAACATAACCTAACCTAACCCAACCTAACATCTCGGCGGTAATATTTGACATCAATCCTGGCGAGTTGGCCTCTACGTCTCCGTGGGACCTTTATATACATCAATAACGTAATATAACCTAACCTAACCCAACCTAACATCTCGGCGGTAATATTTGATCACATTCCTAGCTTGTTGGCCTCTACGTCTCCGCGGGACCTTCATGTACATCTATAACGTGATATAACCTAACCTAACCCAACCTAACATTTCGGCGGTAATATTTGACATCATTCCTGGCGATTTGTCCTCTACGTCTCCGTTTGACCTTCATAAACAACAATAACGTAATATAACGTAACCTAACCCAACCTATCATCTCGGCGGTAATATTTGACAACATTCCTGGCGAGTTGGCTTCTACGTCTCCGTGGGACCTTTATATACATCAATAACGTAATATAACCTAACCTAACCCAACCTAACATCTCGGCCGTAATATTTGAAAACATACCTGGCGAGTTGGCCTCTACGTCTCCGTGGGACCTTTATATACATCAATAACGTAATATAACCTAACCTAACCCAACCTAACATCTCGGCGGTAATATTTGATCACATTCCTGGCTTGTTGGCCTCTACGTCTCCGCGGGCCCTTTATATACATCTATAACGTGATATAACCTAACCTAATCCAACCTAACATCTCGGTGGTAATATTTGAAAACATTCCTGGCGAGTTGGCCTCTACGTCTCCGTGGGACCTTCATATACATCAATAACGTAATATAGCCTAACCTAACCCAACCTAACATTTCGGCGGTAATATTTGACATCAATCCTGGCGAGTTGGCCTCTACATCTCCGTGGGACCTTTATATACATCAATAACGTAATATAACCTAACCTAACCCAACCTAACATCTCGGCGGTAATATTTGAAAACATACCTGGTGGGTTGGCCACTACGTCTCCGTGGGACATTTATATACATCAATAACGTAATATAACCTAACCTAACCCAACCTAACATCTCGGCGGTAATATCTGACAACATTCCTGGCGAGTTGGCTTCTCCGTCTCCGTGGGATCTTTTTATACATCAATAACGTAATATAACCTAACCTAACCCAACCTAACACTTCGGCGGTAATATTTGACAACCTTCCTGGCGAGTTGGCCTCTACGTCTCCGTGGGACCTTTATATACATCAATAACGTATTATAACCTAACCTATCCCAACCTAACATCTCGGCGGTAATATTTGAAAACATTCATGGCGATTTGGCATCTACGTCTCCGTGGGACCTTCATATACATCAATAACGTAATATAGCCTAACCTAACCCAGCCTAACATTTCGGCGGTAATATTTGACATCAATCCTGGCGAGTTGGCCTCTACGTCTCTGTGGGACCTTTATATACATCAATAACGTAATATAACCTAACCTAACCCAACCTAACATCTCGGCGGTAATATTTGAAAACATACCTGGTGTGTTGGCCTCTACGTCTCCGTGGGACATTTATATACATCAATAACGTAATATAACCTAACCTAACCCAACCTAACATCTCGGCGGTAATATCTGACAACATTCCTGGCGAGTTGGATTCTCCGTCTCCGTGGGATCTTTTTATACATCAATAACGTAATATAACCTAACCTAACCCAACCTAACATCTTGGCGGTAATATTTGAAAACATACCTGTCGAGTGGCCTCTACGTCTCCGTGGGACATTTATATACATCAATAACGTAATATAACCTAACCTAACCCAACCTAACATCTCGGCGGTAATATTTGATCACATTCCTAGCTTGTTGGCCTCTACGTCTCCGTGGGACCTTTATATACATCAATAACGTAATATAACCTAACCTAACCCAACCTAACAACTCGGCGGTAATATTTGAAAACATACCTGGCGAGGTGGCCTCTACGTCACCGTGGGACCTTTATAGACATCCATAACGTAATATAACCTAACCTAACCCAACCTAACATCTTGGCGGTAATATTTGACAACATTCCTGGCGAGTTGGCTTCTCCGTCTCCGTGGGACCTTTATATACATCAATAACGTAATATAACCTAACCTAACCCAACCTAACAACTCGGCGGTAATATTTGAAAACATACCTGGCGAGTTGGCCTCTACGTCTCCGCGGGACATTTATATACATCAATAACGTAATATAACCTAACCTAACCCAACCTAACATCTCGGCGGTAATATTTGACAACATTCCTGGCGAGTTGGCATCTCCGTCTCCGTGGGATCTTTTTATACATCAATAACGTAATATAACCTAACCTAACCCAACCTAACATCTTGGCGGTAATATTTGAAAACATACCTGGCGATTTGGCATCTACGTCTCCGTGGGACATTTATATACATCAATAACGTAATATAACCTAACCTAACCCAACCTAACATCTCGGCGGTAATATTTGATCACATTCCTAGCTTGTTGGCCTCTACGTCTCCGCGTGACCTTTATATACATCTATAACGTGATATAACCTAACCTAACCCAACCTAACATTTCGGCGGTAATATTTGACATCATTCCTGGCGATTTGTCCTCTACGTCTCCGTTTGACCTTCGTAAACATCAATAACGTAATATAACGTAACCTAACCCAAACTATCATCTCGGCGGTAATATCTGACAACATTCCTGGCGAGTTGGCTTCTCCGTCTCCGTGGGATCTTTTTATACATCAATAACGTAACATAACCTAACCTAACCCAACCTAACATCTTGGCGGTAATATTTGAAAACATACCTGGCGAGTTGGCCTCTACGACTCCGTGGGACATTTATATACATCAATAACGCAATATAACCTAACCTAACCCAACCTAACATCTCGGCGGTAATATTTGAAAACATTCCTGGCGAGTTGGCTTCTCCGTCTCCGTGGGACCATTATATACATCAATAACGTAATATAACCTAACCTAACCCAACCTAACAACTCGGCGGTAATATTTGAAAACATACCTGGCGAGTTGGCCTCTACGTCTCCGTGGGACATTTATATACATCAATAACGTAATATAACCTAACCTAACCCAACCTAACATCTCGGCGGTAATATTTGACATCATTCCTGGCGAGTTGGCCTCTACGTCTCCGTTTGACCTTCATAAACATCAATAACGTAATATAACGTAACCTAACCCAACCTATCACCTCGGCGGTAATATTTGACAACATTCCTGGCGAGTTGGCCTCTACGTCTCCGTGGGACCTTTGTATACATCAATAACGTAACATAACCTAACCTAACCCAACCTAACATCTCGGCGGTAATATTTGACATCAATCCTGGCGAGTTGGCCTCTACGTCTCCGTGGGACCTTTATATACATCAATAACGTATTATAACCTAACCTATCCCAACCTAACATCTCGGCGGTAATATTTGAAAACATTCATGGCGATTTGGCATCTACGTCTCCGTGGGACCTTCATATACATCAATAACGTAATATAGCCTAACCTAACCCAGCCTAACATTTCGGCGGTAATATTTGACATCAATCCTGGCGAGTTGGCCTCTACGTCTCTGTGGGACCTTTATATACATCAATAACGTAATATAACCTAACCTAACCCAACCTAACATCTCGGCGGTAATATTTGAAAACATACCTGGTGTGTTGGCCTCTACGTCTCCGTGGGACATTTATATACATCAATAACGTAATATAACCTAACCTAACCCAACCTAACATCTCGGCGGTAATATCTGACAACATTCCTGGCGAGTTGGATTCTCCGTCTCCGTGGGATCTTTTTATACATCAATAACGTAATATAACCTAACCTAACCCAACCTAACATCATGGCGGTAATATTTGAAAACATACCTGTCGAGTGGCCTCTACGTCTCCGTGGGACATTTATATACATCAATAACGTAATATAACCTAACCTAACCCAACCTAACATCTCGGCGGTAATATTTGATCACATTCCTAGCTTGTTGGCCTCTACGTCTCCGTGGGACCTTTATATACATCAATAACGTAATATAACCTAACCTAACCCAACCTAACATCTCGGCGGTAATATTTGACATCAATCCTGGCGAGTTGGCCTCTACGTCTCCGTGGGACCTTTATATACATCAATAACGTATTATAACCTAACCTATCCCAACCTAACATCTTGGCGGTAATATTTGACAACATTCCTGGCGAGTTGGCTTCTCCGTCTCCGTGGGACCTTTATATACATCAATAACGTAATATAACCTAACCTAACCCAACCTAACAACTCGGCGGTAATATTTGAAAACATACCTGGCGAGTTGGCCTCTACGTCTCCGCGGGACATTTATATACATCAATAACGTAATATAACCTAACCTAACCCAACCTAACATCTCGGCGGTAATATTTGACAACATTCCTGGCGAGTTGGCATCTCCGTCTCCGTGGGATCTTTTTATACATCAATAACGTAATATAACCTAACCTAACCCAACCTAACATCTTGGCGGTAATATTTGAGAACATACCTGGCGATTTGGCATCTACGTCTCCGTGGGACATTTATATACATCAATAACGTAATATAACCTAACCTAACCCAACCTAACATCTCGGCGGTAATATTTGATCACATTCCTAGCTTGTTGGCCTCTACGTCTCCGCGTGACCTTTATATACATCTATAACGTGATATAACCTAACCTAACCCAACCTAACATTTCGGCGGTAATATTTGACATCATTCCTGGCGATTTGTCCTCTACGTCTCCGTTTGACCTTCGTAAACATCAATAACGTAATATAACGTAACCTAACCCAAACTATCATCTCGGCGGTAATATCTGACAACATTCCTGGCGAGTTGGCTTCTCCGTCTCCGTGGGATCTTTTTATACATCAATAACGTAACATAACCTAACCTAACCCAACCTAACATCTTGGCGGTAATATTTGAAAACATACCTGGCGAGTTGGCCTCTACGACTCCGTGGGACATTTATATACATCAATAACGCAATATAACCTAACCTAACCCAACCTAACATCTCGGCGGTAATATTTGAAAACATTCCTGGCGAGTTGGCTTCTCCGTCTCCGTGGGACCTTTATATACATCAATAACGTAATATAACCTAACCTAACCCAACCTAACAACTCGGCGGTAATATTTGAAAACATACCTGGCGAGTTGGCCTCTACGTCTCCGTGGGACATTTATATACATCAATAACGTAATATAACCTAACCTAACCCAACCTAACATCTCGGCGGTAATATTTGACATCATTCCTGGCGAGTTGGCCTCTACGTCTCCGTTTGACCTTCATAAACATCAATAACGTAATATAACGTAACCTAACCCAACCTATCACCTCGGCGGTAATATTTGACAACATTCCTGGCGAGTTGGCCTCTACGTCTCCGTGGGACCTTTGTATACATCAATAACGTAACATAACCTAACCTAACCCAACCTAACATCTCGGCGGTAATATTTGACATCAATCCTGGCGAGTTGGCCTCTACGTCTCTGTGGGACCTTTATATACATCAATAACGTAATATAACCTAACCTAACCCAACCTAACATCTCGGCGGTAATATTTGAAAACATACCTGGTGTGTTGGCCTCTACGTCTCCGTGGGACATTTATATACATCAATAACGTAATATAACCTAACCTAACCCAACCTAACATCTCGGCGGTAATATCTGACAACATTCCTGGCGAGTTGGATTCTCCGTCTCCGTGGGATCTTTTTATACATCAATAACGTAATATAACCTAACCTAACCCAACCTAACATCTTGGCGGTAATATTTGAAAACATACCTGTCGAGTGGCCTCTACGTCTCCGTGGGACATTTATATACATCAATAACGTAATATAACCTAACCTAACCCAACCTAACATCTCGGCGGTAATATTTGATCACATTCCTAGCTTGTTGGCCTCTACGTCTCCGTGAGACCTTTATATACATCAATAACGTAATATAACCTAACCTAACCCAACCTAACAACTCGGCGGTAATATTTGAAAACATACCTGGCGAGGTGGCCTCTACGTCACCGTGGGACCTTTATAGACATCCATAACGTAATATAACCTAACCTAACCCAACCTAACATCTTGGCGGTAATATTTGACAACATTCCTGGCGAGTTGGCTTCTCCGTCTCCGTGGGACCTTTATATACATCAATAACGTAATATAACCTAACCTAACCCAACCTAACAACTCGGCGGTAATATTTGAAAACATACCTGGCGAGTTGGCCTCTACGTCTCCGCGGGACATTTATATACATCAATAACGTAATATAACCTAACCTAACCCAACCTAACATCTCGGCGGTAATATTTGACAACATTCCTGGCGAGTTGGCATCTCCGTCTCCGTGGGATCTTTTTATACATCAATAACGTAATATAACCTAACCTAACCCAACCTAACATCTTGGCGGTAATATTTGAAAACATACCTGGCGATTTGGCATCTACGTCTCCGTGGGACATTTATATACATCAATAACGTAATATAACCTAACCTAACCCAACCTAACATCTCGGCGGTAATATTTGATCACTTTCCTAGCTTGTTGGCCTCTACGTCTCCGCGTGACCTTTATATACATCTATAACGTGATATAACCTAACCTAACCCAACCTAACATTTCGGCGGTAATATTTGACATCATTCCTGGCGATTTGTCCTCTACGTCCCCGTTTGACCTTCGTAAACATCAATAACGTAATATAACGTAACCTAACCCAAACTATCATCTCGGCGGTAATATCTGACAACATTCCTGGCGAGTTGGCTTCTCCGTCTCCGTGGGATCTTTTTATACATCAATAACGTAACATAACCTAACCTAACCCAACCTAACATCTTGGCGGTAATATTTGAAAACATACCTGGCGAGTTGGCCTCTACGACTCCGTGGGACATTTATATACATCAATAACGCAATATAACCTAACCTAACCCAACCTAACATCTCGGCGGTAATATTTGAAAACATTCCTGGCGAGTTGGCTTCTCCGTCTCCGTGGGACCTTTATATACATCAATAACGTAATATAACCTAACCTAACCCAACCTAACAACTCGGCGGTAATATTTGAAAACATACCTGGCGAGTTGGCCTCTACGTCTCCGTGGGACATTTATATACATCAATAACGTAATATAACCTAACCTAACCCAACCTAACATCTCGGCGGTAATATTTGACATCATTCCTGGCGAGTTGGCCTCTACGTCTCCGTTTGACCTTCATAAACATCAATAACGTAATATAACGTAACCTAACCCAACCTATCACCTCGGCGGTAATATTTGACAACATTCCTGGCGAGTTGGCCTCTACGTCTCCGTGGGACCTTTGTATACATCAATAACGTAACATAACCTAACCTAACCCAACCTAACATCTCGGCGGTAATATTTGACATCAATCCTGGCGAGTTGGCCTCTACGTCTCCGTGGGACCTTTATATACATCAATAACGTAATATAACCTAACCTAACCCAACCTAACATCTCGGCGGTAATATTTGAAAACATTCATGGCGATTTGGCATCTACGTCTCCGTGGGACCTTCCTATACATCAATAACGTAATATAGCCTAACCTAACCCAGCCTAACATTTCGGCGGTAATATTTGACATCAATCCTGGCGAGTTGGCCTCTACGTCTCCGTGGGACCTTTATATACATCAATAACGTAATATAACCTAACCTAACCCAACCTAACATCTCGGCGGTAATATTTGATCACATTCCTGGCTTGTTGGCCTCTACGTCTCCGCGGGCCCTTTATATACATCTATAACGTGATATAACCTAACCTAATCCAACCTAACATCTCGGTGGTAATATTTGAAAACATTCCTGGCGAGTTGGCCTCTACGTCTCCCTGGGACCTTCATATACATCAATAACGTAATATAGCCTAACCTAACCCAACCTAACATTTCGGCGGTAATATTTGACATCAATCCTGGCGAGTTGGCCTCTACGTCTCCGTGGGACCTTTATATACATCAATAACGTAATATAACCTAACCTAACCCAACCTAACATCTCGGCGGTAATATTTGAAAACATACCTGGTGGGTTGGCCTCTACGTCTCCGTGGGACATTTATATACATCAATAACGTAATATAACCTCTCCTAACCCAACCTAACATCTCGGCGGTAATATTTGAAAACATACCTGGCGAGTTGGACTCTACGTCTCCGTGGGACCTTCATATACATCAATAACGTAATATAACCTAACCTAACCCAACCTAACATCTCGGCGGTAATATTTGACAACATTCCTGGCTAGTTGGCTTCTCCGTCTCCGTGGGATATTTTTATACATCAATAACGTAATATAACCTATCCTATCCCAACCTAACATCTCGGCGGTAATATTTGAAAACATACCTGGCGAGTTGGCCTCTACGTCTCCGTGGGATCTTTATATACATCAATAACGTAATATAACCTAACCTATCCCAACCTAACATCTCGGCGGTAATATTTGAAAACATTCATGGCGATTTGGCATCTACGTCCCGTGGGACCTTCATATACATCATTAACGCAATATAGCCTAACCTAATCCAACCTAACATTTCGGCGGTAATATTTGACATCATTCCTGGCGAGTTGGCCTCTACGTCTCCGTTTGACCTTCATAAACAACAATAACGTAATATAACGTATCCTAACCCAACCTATCATCTCGGCGGTAATATTTGACAACATTCCTGGCGAGTTGGCTTCTACGTCTCCGTGGGACCTTTATATACATCAATAACGTAATATAACCTAACCTAACCCAACCTAACATCTCGGCCGTAATATTTGAAAACATACCTGGCGAGTTGGCCTCTACGTCTCCGTGGGACCTTTATATACATCAATAACGTAATATAACCTAAGCTAACCCAACCTAACATCTCGGCGGTAATATTTGATCACATTCCTGGCTTGTTGGCCTCTACGTCTCCGCGGGCCCTTTATATACATCTATAACGTGATATAACCTAACCTAATCCAACCTAAGATCTCGGCGGTAATATTTGAAAACATTCCTGGCGAGTTGGCATCTACGTCTCCGTGGGACCTTCATATACATCAATAACGTAATATAGCCTAACCTAACCCAACCTAACATTTCGGCGGTAATATTTGACATCATTCCTGGCGAGTTGGCCTCTACGTCTCCGTGGGATCTTTATATACATCAATAACGTAATATAACCTAACCTAACCCAACCTAACATCTCGGCGGTAATATTTGATCACATTCCTGGCTTGTTGGCCTCTACGTCTCCGCGGGCCCTTTATATACATCTATAACGTGATATAACCTAACCTAATCCAACCTAACATCTCGGTGGTAATATTTGAAAACATTCGGGGCGAGTTGGCCTCTACGTCTCCGTGGGACCTTTGCATACATCAATAACGTAATATAACCTAACCTAACCCAACCTATCATCTCGGCGGTAATATTTGACAACATTCCTGGCGAGTTGGCCTTTACGTCTCCGTGGGACCTTCATATACATCAATAACGAAATATAACCTAACCTAACCCAACCTAACATCTCGGCGATAATATTTGAAAACATTCCTCGCGAGTTGGCTTCTCCGTCTCTGTGATACCTTTTTATACATCAATAACGTAATATAACCTAACCTAACCCAACCTAACATCTCGGCGGTAATATTTGAAAACATACCTGGCGAGTTGGCCTCTACGTCTCCGTGGGACATTTATATACATCAATAACGTAATATAACCTAACCTAACCCAACTTAACATCTCGGCGGTAATATTTGATCACATTCCTAGCTTGTTGGCCTCTACGTCTCCGCGGGACCTTTATATACATCTATAACTTGATATAACCTAACCTAACCCAACCTAACATTTCGGCGGTAATATTTGACATCATTCCTGGCGATTTGTCCTCTACGTCTCCGTTTGACCTTCATAAACAACAATAACGTAATATAACGTATCCTAACCCAACCTATCATCTCGGCGGTAATATTTGACAACATTCCTGGCGAGTTGGCTTCTACGTCTCCGTGGGACCTTTATATACATCAATAACGTAATATAACCTAACCTAACCCAACCTAACATCTCGGCCGTAATATTTGAAAACATACCTGGCGAGTTGGCCTCTACGTCTCCGTGGGACCTTTATATACATCAATAACGTAATATAACCTAAGCTAACCCAACCTAACATCTCGGCGGTAATATTTGATCACATTCCTGGCTTGTTGGCCTCTACGTCTCCGCGGGCCCTTTATATACATCTATAACGTGATATAACCTAACCTAATCCAACCTAACATCTCGGTGGTAATATTTGAAAACATTCCTGGCGAGTTGGCCTCTACGTCTCCCTGGGACCTTCATATACATCAATAACGTAATATAGCCTAACCTAACCCAACCTAACATTTCGGCGGTAATATTTGACATCAATCCTGGCGAGTTGGCCTCTACGTCTCCGTGGGACCTTTATATACATCAATAACGTAATATAACCTAACCTAACCCAACCTAACATCTCGGCGGTAATATTTGAAAACATACCTGGTGGGTTGGCCTCTACGTCTCCGTGGGACATTTATATACATCAATAACGTAATATAACCTCTCCTAACCCAACCTAACATCTCGGCGGTAATATTTGAAAACATACCTGGCGAGTTGGACTCTACGTCTCCGTGGGACCTTCATATACATCAATAACGTAATATAACCTAACCTAACCCAACCTAACATCTCGGCGGTAATATTTGACAACATTCCTGGCTAGTTGGCTTCTCCGTCTCCGTGGGATATTTTTATACATCAATAACGTAATATAACCTATCCTATCCCAACCTAACATCTCGGCGGTAATATTTGAAAACATACCTGGCGAGTTGGCCTCTACGTCTCCGTGGGATCTTTATATACATCAATAACGTAATATAACCTAACCTATCCCAACCTAACTTCTCGGCGGTAATATTTGAAAACATTCATGGCGATTTGGCATCTACGTCCCGTGGGACCTTCATATACATCATTAACGCAATATAGCCTAACCTAATCCAACCTAACATTTCGGCGGTAATATTTGACATCATTCCTGGCGAGTTGGCCTCTACGTCTCCGTTTGACCTTCATAAACAACAATAACGTAATATAACGTATCCTAACCCAACCTATCATCTCGGCGGTAATATTTGACAACATTCCTGGCGAGTTGGCTTCTACGTCTCCGTGGGACCTTTATATACATCAATAACGTAATATAACCTAACCTAACCCAACCTAACATCTCGGCCGTAATATTTGAAAACATACCTGGCGAGTTGGCCTCTACGTCTCCGTGGGACCTTTATATACATCAATAACGTAATATAACCTAAGCTAACCCAACCTAACATCTCGGCGGTAATATTTGATCACATTCCTGGCTTGTTGGCCTCTACGTCTCCGCGGGCCCTTTATATACATCTATAACGTGATATAACCTAACCTAATCCAACCTAAGATCTCGGCGGTAATATTTGAAAACATTCCTGGCGAGTTGGCATCTACGTCTCCGTGGGACCTTCATATACATCAATAACGTAATATAGCCTAACCTAACCCAACCTAACATTTCGGCGGTAATATTTGACATCATTCCTGGCGAGTTGGCCTCTACGTCTCCGTGGGATCTTTATATACATCAATAACGTAATATAACCTAACCTAACCCAACCTAACATCTCGGCGGTAATATTTGATCACATTCCTGGCTTGTTGGCCTCTACGTCTCCGCGGGCCCTTTATATACATCTATAACGTGATATAACCTAACCTAATCCAACCTAACATCTCGGTGGTAATATTTGAAAACATTCGGGGCGAGTTGGCCTCTACGTCTCCGTGGGACCTTTGCATACATCAATAACGTAATATAACCTAACCTAACCCAACCTATCATCTCGGCGGTAATATTTGACAACATTCCTGGCGAGTTGGCCTTTACGTCTCCGTGGGACCTTCATATACATCAATAACGAAATATAACCTAACCTAACCCAACCTAACATCTCGGCGATAATATTTGAAAACATTCCTGGCGAGTTGGCTTCTCCGTCTCTGTGATACCTTTTTATACATCAATAACGTAATATAACCTAACCTAACCCAACCTAACATCTCGGCGGTAATATTTGAAAACATACCTGGCGCATTGGCCTCTACGTCTCCGTGGGACATTTATATACATCAATAACGTAATATAACCTAACCTAACCCAACTTAACATCTCGGCGGTAATATTTGATCACATTCCTAGCTTGTTGGCCTCTACGTCTCCGCGGGACCTTTATATACATCTATAACTTGATATAACCTAACCTAACCCAACCTAACATTTCGGCGGTAATATTTGACATCATTCCTGGCGATTTGTCCTCTACGTCTCCGTTTGACCTTCATAAACAACAATAACGTAATATAACGTATCCTAACCCAACCTATCATCTCGGCGGTAATATTTGACAACATTCCTGGCGAGTTGGCTTCTACGTCTCCGTGGGACCTTTATATACATCAATAACGTAATATAACCTAACCTAACCCAACCTAACATCTCGGCCGTAATATTTGAAAACATACCTGGCGAGTTGGCCTCTACGTCTCCGTGGGACCTTTATATACATCAATAACGTAATATAACCTAAGCTAACCCAACCTAACATCTCGGCGGTAATATTTGATCACATTCCTGGCTTGTTGGCCTCTACGTCTCCGCGGGCCCTTTATATACATCTATAACGTGATATAACCTAACCTAATCCAACCTAAGATCTCGGCTGTAATATTTGAAAACATTCCTGGCGAGTTGGCATCTACGTCTCCGTGGGACCTTCATATACATCAATAACGTAATATAGCCTAACCTAACCCAACCTAACATTTCGGCGGTAATATTTGACATCATTCCTGGCGAGTTGGCCTCTACGTCTCCGTGGGATCTTTATATACATCAATAACGTAATATAACCTAACCTATCCCAACCTAACATCTCGGCGGTAATATTTGATCACATTCCTGGCTTGTTGGCCTCTACGTCTCCGCGGGCCCTTTATATACATCTATAACGTGATATAACCTAACCTAATCCAACCTAACATCTCGGTGGTAATATTTGAAAACATTCCTGGCGAGTTGGCCTCTACGTCTCCGTGGGACCTTCATATACATCAATAACGTAACATAACCTAACCTAACCCAACCTAACATCTCGGCGGTAATATTTGACATCAATCCTGGCGAGTTGGCCTCTACGTCTCCGTGGGACCTTTATATACATCAATAACGTAATATAACCTAACCTAACCCAACCTAACATCTCGGCGGTAATATTTGATCACATTCCTAGCTTGTTGGCCTCTACGTCTCCGCGGGACCTTCATGTACATCTATAACGTGATATAACCTAACCTAACCCAACCTAACATTTCGGCGGTAATATTTGACATCATTCCTGGCGATTTGTCCTCTACGTCTCCGTTTGACCTTCATAAACAACAATAACGTAATATAACGTAACCTAACCCAACCTATCATCTCGGCGGTAATATTTGACAACATTCCTGGCGAGTTGGCTTCTACGTCTCCGTGGGACCTTTATATACATCAATAACGTAATATAACCTAACCTAACCCAACCTAACATCTCGGCCGTAATATTTGAAAACATACCTGGCGAGTTGGCCTCTACGTCTCCGTGGGACCTTTATATACATCAATAACGTAATATAACCTAACCTAACCCAACCTAACATCTCGGCGGTAATATTTGATCACATTCCTGGCTTGTTGGCCTCTACGTCTCCGCGGGCCCTTTATATACATCTATAACGTGATATAACCTAACCTAATCCAACCTAACATCTCGGTGGTAATATTTGAAAACATTCCTGGCGAGTTGGCCTCTACGTCTCCGTGGGACCTTCATATACATCAATAACGTAATATAGCCTAACCCTACCCAACCTAACATTTCGGCGGTAATATTTGAAAACATACCTGGTGGGTTGGCCTCTACGTCTCCGTGGGACATTTATATACATCAATAACGTAATATAACCTAACCTAACCCAACCTAACATCTCGGCGGTAATATTTGAAAACATACCTGGTGTGTTGGCCTCTACGTCTCCGTGGGACATTTATATACATCAATAACGTAATATAACCTCTCCTAACCCAACCTAACATCTCGGCGGTAATATTTGAAAACATACCTGGCGAGTTGGACTCTACGTCTCCGTGGGACCTTCATATACATCAATAACGTAATATAACCTAACCTAACCCAACCTAACATCTCGGCGGTAATATTTGACAACATTCCTGGCTAGTTGGCTTCTCCGTCTCCGTGGGATATTTTTATACATCAATAACGTAATATAACCTATCCTATCCCAACCTAACATCTCGGCGGTAATATTTGAAATCATACCTGGCGAGTTGGCCTCTACGTCTCCGTGGGATCTTTATATACATCAATAACGTAATATAACCTAACCTATCCCAACCTAACTTCTCGGCGGTAATATTTGAAAACATTCATGGCGATTTGGCATCTACGTCCCGTGGGACCTTCATATACATCATTAACGCAATATAGCCTAACCTAATCCAACCTAACATTTCGGCGGTAATATTTGACATCATTCCTGGCGAGTTGGCCTCTACGTCTCCGTGGGACATTTATATACATCAATAACGTAATATAACCTAACCTAACCCAACCTAACATCTCGGCGGTAATATTTGACATCATTCCTGGCGAGTTGGCCTCTACGTCTCCGTTTGACCTTCATAAACATCAATAACGTAATATAACGTAACCTAACCCAACCTATCACCTCGGCGGTAATATTTGACAACATTCCTGGCGAGTTGGCCTCTACGTCTCCGTGGGACCTTTGTATACATCAATAACGTAACATAACCTAACCTAACCCAACCTAACATCTCGGCGGTAATATTTGACATCAATCCTGGCGAGTTGGCCTCTACGTCTCCGTGGGACCTTTATATACATCAATAACGTAATATAACCTAACCTAACCCAACCTAACATCTCGGCGGTAATATTTGAAAACATTCATGGCGATTTGGCATCTACGTCTCCGTGGGACCTTCATATACATCAATAACGTAATATAGGCTAACCTAACCCAGCCTAACATTTCGGCGGTAATATTTGACATCAATCCTGGCGAGTTGGCCTCTACGTCTCCGTGGGACCTTTATATACATCAATAACGTAATATAACCTAACCTAACCCAACCTAACATCTTGGCGGTAATATTTGAAAACATACCTGTCGAGTGGCCTCTACGTCTTCGTGGGACATTTATATACATCAATAACGTAATATAACCTAACCTAACCCAACCTAACATCTCGGCGGTAATATTTGATCACATTCCTAGCTTGTTGGCCTCTACGTCTCCGTGGGACCTTTATATACATCAATAACGTAATATAACCTAACCTAACCCAACCTAACAACTCGGCGGTAATATTTGAAAACATACCTGGCGAGGTGGCCTCTACGTCACCGTGGGACCTTTATAGACATCCATAACGTAATATAACCTAACCTAACCCAACCTAACATCTTGGCGGTAATATTTGACAACATTCCTGGCGAGTTGGCTTCTCCGTCTCCGTGGGACCTTTATATACATCAATAACGTAATATAACCTAACCTAACCCAACCTAACAACTCGGCGGTAATATTTGAAAACATACCTGGCGAGTTGGCCTCTACGTCTCCGCGGGACATTTATATACATCAATAACGTAATATAACCTAACCTAACCCAACCTAACATCTCGGCGGTAATATTTGACAACATTCCTGGCGAGTTGGCATCTCCGTCTCCGTGGGATCTTTTTATACATCAATAACGTAATATAACCTAACCTAACCCAACCTAACATCTTGGCGGTAATATTTGAAAACATACCTGGCGATTTGGCATCTACGTCTCCGTGGGACATTTATATACATCAATAACGTAATATAACCTAACCTAACCCAACCTAACATCTCGGCGGTAATATTTGATCACATTCCTAGCTTGTTGGCCTCTACGTCTCCGCGGGACCTTTATATACATCTATAACGTGATATAACCTAACCTAACCCAACCTAACATTTCGGCGGTAATATTTGACATCATTCCTGGCGATTTGTCCTCTACGTCTCCGTTTGACCTTCGTAAACATCAATAACGTAATATAACGTAACCTAACCCAAACTATCATCTCGGCGGTAATATCTGACAACATTCCTGGCGAGTTGGCTTCTCCGTCTCCGTGGGATCTTTTTATACATCAATAACGTAACATAACCTAACCTAACCCAACCTAACATCTTGGCAGTAATATTTGAAAACATACCTGGCGAGTTGGCCTCTACGACTCCGTGGGACATTTATATACATCAATAACGCAATATAACCTAACCTAACCCAACCTAACATCTCGGCGGTAATATTTGAAAACATTCCTGGCGAGTTGGCTTCTCCGTCTCCGTGGGATCTTTTTATACATCAATAACGTAATATAACCTAACCTAACCCAACCTAACATCTTGGCGGTAATATTTGAAAGCATACCTGGCGAGTTGGCCTCTACGTCTCCGTGGGACATTTATATAAATCAATAACGTAATATAACCTAACCTAACCCAACCTAACATCTCGGCGGTAATATTTGATCACATTCCTAGCTTGTTGGCCTCTACGTCTCCGTGGGACCTTTATATACATCAATAACGTGATATAACCTAACCTAACCCAACCTAACAACTCGGCGGTAATATTTGAAAACATACCTGGCGAGGTGGCCTCTACGTCACCGTGGGACCTTTATAGACATCCATAACGTAATATAACCTAACCTAACCCAACCTAACATCTCGGCGGTAATATTTGACAACATTCCTGGCGAGTTGGCCTCTACGTCTCCGTTTGACCTTCATAAACATCAATAACGTAATATAACATAACCTAAGCCAACCTATCACCTCGGCGGTAATATTTGACAACATTCCTGGCGAGTTGGCCTCTACGTCTCCGTGGGACGTTTGTATACATCAATAACGTAGTATAACCTAACCTAACCCAACCTATCATCTCGGCGGTAATATTTGACAACATTCCTGGCGAGTTGGTCTCTACGTCTCCGTGGGACATTTATATACATCAATAACGTAATATAACCTAACCTAACCCAACCTAACATCTCGGCGGTAATATTTGACATCATTCCT
The DNA here is from genome assembly GCA_963969225.1 of Xylocopa violacea. Lineage (NCBI taxonomy): Eukaryota > Metazoa > Arthropoda > Insecta > Hymenoptera > Apidae > Xylocopa > Xylocopa violacea. The sequence continues at coordinate 1,083,751 of CAXAJV010000051.1, forward strand.
GGCGAGTTGGCCTCTACGTCTCCGTTTGACCTTCATAAACATCAATAACGTAATATAACGTAACCTAACCCAACCTATCACCTCGGCGGTAATATTTGACAACATTCCTGGCGAGTTGGCCTCTACGTCTCCGTGGGACCTTTGTATACATCAATAACGTAACATAACCTAACCTAACCCAACCTAACATCTCGGCGGTAATATTTGACATCAATCCTGGCGAGTTGGCCTCTACGTCTCCGTGGGACCTTTATATACATCAATAACGTAATATAACCTAACCTAACCCAACCTAACATCTCGGCGGTAATATTTCAAAACATTCATGGCGATTTGGCATCTACGTCTCCGTGGGACCTTCATATACATCAATAACGTAATATAGGCTAACCTAACCCAGCCTAACATTTCGGCGGTAATATTTGACATCAATCCTGGCGAGTTGGCCTCTACGTCTCCGTGGGACCTTTATATACATCAATAACGTAATATAACCTAACCTAACCCAACCTAACATCTTGGCGGTAATATTTGAAAACATACCTGTCGAGTGGCCTCTACGTCTCCGTGGGACATTTATATACATCAATAACGTAATATAACCTAACCTAACCCAACCTAACATCTCGGCGGTAATATTTGATCACATTCCTAGCTTGTTGGCCTCTACGTCTCCGTGGGACCTTTATATACATCAATAACGTAATATAACCTAACCTAACCCAACCTAACAACTCGGCGGTAATATTTGAAAACATACCTGGCGAGGTGGCCTCTACGTCACCGTGGGACCTTTATAGACATCCATAACGTAATATAACCTAACCTAACCCAACCTAACATCTTGGCGGTAATATTTGACAACATTCCTGGCGAGTTGGCTTCTCCGTCTCCGTGGGACCTTTATATACATCAATAACGTAATATAACCTAACCTAACCCAACCTAACAACTCGGCGGTAATATTTGAAAACATACCTGGCGAGTTGGCCTCTACGTCTCCGCGGGACATTTATATACATCAATAACGTAATATAACCTAACCTAACCCAACCTAACATCTCGGCGGTAATATTTGACAACATTCCTGGCGAGTTGGCATCTCCGTCTCCGTGGGATCTTTTTATACATCAATAACGTAATATAACCTAACCTAACCCAACCTAACATCTTGGCGGTAATATTTGAAAACATACCTGGCGATTTGGCATCTACGTCTCCGTGGGACATTTATATACATCAATAACGTAATATAACCTAACCTAACCCAACCTAACATCTCGGCGGTAATATTTGATCACATTCCTAGCTTGTTGGCCTCTACGTCTCCGCGGGACCTTTATATACATCTATAACGTGATATAACCTAACCTAACCCAACCTAACATTTCGGCGGTAATATTTGACATCAATCCTGGCGAGTTGGCCTCTACGTCTCCGTGGGACCTTTATATACATCAATAACGTAATATAACCTAACCTAACCCAACCTAACATCTCGGCGGTAATATTTGAAAACATTCATGGCGATTTGGCATCTACGTCTCCGTGGGACCTTCATATACATCAATAACGTAATATAGGCTAACCTAACCCAGCCTAACATTTCGGCGGTAATATTTGACATCAATCCTGGCGAGTTGGCCTCTACGTCTCCGTGGGACCTTTATATACATCAATAACGTAATATAACCTAACCTAACCCAACCTAACATCTTGGCGGTAATATTTGAAAACATTCATGGCGATTTGGCATCTACGTCTCCGTGGGACCTTCATATACATCAATAACGTAATATAGGCTAACCTAACCCAGCCTAACATTTCGGCGGTAATATTTGACATCAATCCTGGCGAGTTGGCCTCTACGTCTCCGTGGGACCTTTATATACATCAATAACGTAATATAACCTAACCTAACCCAACCTAACATCTTGGCGGTAATATTTGAAAACATACCTGTCGAGTGGCCTCTACGTCTCCGTGGGACATTTATATACATCAATAACGTAATATAACCTAACCTAACCCAACCTAACATCTCGGCGGTAATATTTGATCACATTCCTAGCTTGTTGGCCTCTACGTCTCCGTGGGACCTTTATATACATCAATAACGTAATATAACCTAACCTAACCCAACCTAACAACTCGGCGGTAATATTTGAAAACATACCTGGCGAGGTGGCCTCTACGTCACCGTGGGACCTTTATAGACATCCATAACGTAATATAACCTAACCTAACCCAACCTAACATCTTGGCGGTAATATTTGACAACATTCCTGGCGAGTTGGCTTCTCCGTCTCCGTGGGACCTTTATATACATCAATAACGTAATATAACCTAACCTAACCCAACCTAACAACTCGGCGGTAATATTTGAAAACATACCTGGCGAGTTGGCCTCTACGTCTCCGCGGGACATTTATATACATCAATAACGTAATATAACCTAACCTAACCCAACCTAACATCTCGGCGGTAATATTTGACAACATTCCTGGCGAGTTGGCATCTCCGTCTCCGTGGGATCTTTTTATACATCAATAACGTAATATAACCTAACCTAACCCAACCTAACATCTTGGCGGTAATATTTGAAAACATACCTGGCGATTTGGCATCTACGTCTCCGTGGGACATTTATATACATCAATAACGTAATATAACCTAACCTAACCCAACCTAACATCTCGGCGGTAATATTTGATCACATTCCTAGCTTGTTGGCCTCTACGTCTCCGCGGGACCTTTATATACATCTATAACGTGATATAACCTAACCTAACCCAACCTAACATTTCGGCGGTAATATTTGACATCATTCCTGGCGATTTGTCCTCTACGTCTCCGTTTGACCTTCGTAAACATCAATAACGTAATATAACGTAACCTAACCCAAACTATCATCTCGGCGGTAATATCTGACAACATTCCTGGCGAGTTGGCTTCTCCGTCTCCGTGGGATCTTTTTATACATCAATAACGTAATATAACCTAACCTAACCCAACCTAACATCTTGGCGGTAATATTTGACAACATTCCTGGCGAGTTGGCCTCTACGTCTCCGTGGGACCTTTGTATACATCAATAACGTAGTATAACCTAACCTAACCCAACCTATCATCTCGGCGGTAATATTTGACAACATTCCTGGCGAGTTGGCTTCTCCGTCTCCGTGGGACCTTTATATACATCAATAACGTAATATAACCTAACCTAACCCAACCTAACAACTCGGCGGTAATATTTGAAAACATACCTGGCGAGTTGGCCTCTACGTCTCCGCGGGACATTTATATACATCAATAACGTAATATAACCTAACCTAACCCAACCTAACATCTCGGCGGTAATATTTGACAACATTCCTGGCGAGTTGGCATCTCCGTCTCCGTGGGATCTTTTTATACATCAATAACGTAATATAACCTAACCTAACCCAACCTAACATCTTGGCGGTAATATTTGAAAACATACCTGGCGATTTGGCATCTACGTCTCCGTGGGACATTTATATACATCAATAACGTAATATAACCTAACCTAACCCAACCTAACATCTCGGCGGTAATATTTGATCACATTCCTAGCTTGTTGGCCTCTACGTCTCCGCGGGACCTTTATATACATCTATAACGTGATATAACCTAACCTAACCCAACCTAACATTTCGGCGGTAATATTTGACATCAATCCTGGCGAGTTGGCCTCTACGTCTCCGTGGGACCTTTATATACATCAATAACGTAATATAACCTAACCTAACCCAACCTAACATCTCGGCGGTAATATTTGAAAACATTCATGGCGATTTGGCATCTACGTCTCCGTGGGACCTTCATATACATCAATAACGTAATATAGGCTAACCTAACCCAGCCTAACATTTCGGCGGTAATATTTGACATCAATCCTGGCGAGTTGGCCTCTACGTCTCCGTGGGACCTTTATATACATCAATAACGTAATATAACCTAACCTAACCCAACCTAACATCTTGGCGGTAATATTTGAAAACATTCATGGCGATTTGGCATCTACGTCTCCGTGGGACCTTCATATACATCAATAACGTAATATAGGCTAACCTAACCCAGCCTAACATTTCGGCGGTAATATTTGACATCAATCCTGGCGAGTTGGCCTCTACGTCTCCGTGGGACCTTTATATACATCAATAACGTAATATAACCTAACCTAACCCAACCTAACATCTTGGCGGTAATATTTGAAAACATACCTGTCGAGTGGCCTCTACGTCTCCGTGGGACATTTATATACATCAATAACGTAATATAACCTAACCTAACCCAACCTAACATCTCGGCGGTAATATTTGATCACATTCCTAGCTTGTTGGCCTCTACGTCTCCGTGGGACCTTTATATACATCAATAACGTAATATAACCTAACCTAACCCAACCTAACAACTCGGCGGTAATATTTGAAAACATACCTGGCGAGGTGGCCTCTACGTCACCGTGGGACCTTTATAGACATCCATAACGTAATATAACCTAACCTAACCCAACCTAACATCTTGGCGGTAATATTTGACAACATTCCTGGCGAGTTGGCTTCTCCGTCTCCGTGGGACCTTTATATACATCAATAACGTAATATAACCTAACCTAACCCAACCTAACAACTCGGCGGTAATATTTGAAAACATACCTGGCGAGTTGGCCTCTACGTCTCCGCGGGACATTTATATACATCAATAACGTAATATAACCTAACCTAACCCAACCTAACATCTCGGCGGTAATATTTGACAACATTCCTGGCGAGTTGGCATCTCCGTCTCCGTGGGATCTTTTTATACATCAATAACGTAATATAACCTAACCTAACCCAACCTAACATCTTGGCGGTAATATTTGAAAACATACCTGGCGATTTGGCATCTACGTCTCCGTGGGACATTTATATACATCAATAACGTAATATAACCTAACCTAACCCAACCTAACATCTCGGCGGTAATATTTGATCACATTCCTAGCTTGTTGGCCTCTACGTCTCCGCGGGACCTTTATATACATCTATAACGTGATATAACCTAACCTAACCCAACCTAACATTTCGGCGGTAATATTTGACATCATTCCTGGCGATTTGTCCTCTACGTCTCCGTTTGACCTTCGTAAACATCAATAACGTAATATAACGTAACCTAACCCAAACTATCATCTCGGCGGTAATATCTGACAACATTCCTGGCGAGTTGGCTTCTCCGTCTCCGTGGGATCTTTTTATACATCAATAACGTAATATAACCTAACCTAACCCAACCTAACATCTTGGCGGTAATATTTGACAACATTCCTGGCGAGTTGGCCTCTACGTCTCCGTGGGACCTTTGTATACATCAATAACGTAGTATAACCTAACCTAACCCAACCTATCATCTCGGCGGTAATATTTGACAACATTCCTGGCGAGTTGGTCTCTACGTCTCCGTGGGACATTTATATACATCAATAACGTAATATAACCTAACCTAACCCAACCTAACATCTCGGCGGTAATATTTGACATCATTCCTGGCGAGTTGGCCTCTACGTCTCCGTTTGACCTTCATAAACATCAATAACGTAATATAACGTACCCTAACCCAACCTATCACCTCGGCGGTAATATTTGACAACATTCCTGGCGAGTTGGCCTCTACGTCTCCGTGGGACCTTTGTATACATCAATAACGTAACATAACCTAACCTAACCCAACCTAACATCTCGGCGGTAATATTTGACATCAATCCTGGCGAGTTGGCCTCTACGTCTCCGTGGGACCTTTATATACATCAATAACGTAATATAACCTAACCTAACCCAACCTAACATCTCGGCGGTAATATTTGAAAACATTCATGGCGATTTGGCATCTACGTCTCCGTGGGACCTTCATATACATCAATAACGTAATATAGGCTAACCTAACCCAGCCTAACATTTCGGCGGTAATATTTGACATCAATCCTGGCGAGTTGGCCTCTACGTCTCCGTGGGACCTTTATATACATCAATAACGTAATATAACCTAACCTAACCCAACCTAACATCTTGGCGGTAATATTTGAAAACATACCTGTCGAGTGGCCTCTACGTCTCCGTGGGACATTTATATACATCAATAACGTAATATAACCTAACCTAACCCAACCTAACATCTCGGCGGTAATATTTGATCACATTCCTAGCTTGTTGGCCTCTACGTCTCCGTGGGACCTTTATATACATCAATAACGTAATATAACCTAACCTAACCCAACCTAACAACTCGGCGGTAATATTTGAAAACATACCTGGCGAGGTGGCCTCTACGTCACCGTGGGACCTTTATAGACATCCATAACGTAATATAACCTAACCTAACCCAACCTAACATCTTGGCGGTAATATTTGACAACATTCCTGGCGAGTTGGCTTCTCCGTCTCCGTGGGACCTTTATATACATCAATAACGTAATATAACCTAACCTAACCCAACCTAACATCTTGGCGGTAATATTTGAAAACATACCTGGCGATTTGGCATCTACGTCTCCGTGGGACATTTATATACATCAATAACGTAATATAACCTAACCTAACCCAACCTAACATCTCGGCGGTAATATTTGATCACATTCCTAGCTTGTTGGCCTCTACGTCTCCGCGGGACCTTTATATACATCTATAACGTGATATAACCTAACCTAACCCAACCTAACATTTCGGCGGTAATATTTGACATCATTCCTGGCGATTTGTCCTCTACGTCTCCGTTTGACCTTCGTAAACATCAATAACGTAATATAACGTAACCTAACCCAAACTATCATCTCGGCGGTAATATCTGACAACATTCCTGGCGAGTTGGCTTCTCCGTCTCCGTGGGATCTTTTTATACATTAATAACGTAACATAACCTAACCTAACCCAACCTAACATCTTGGCAGTAATATTTGAAAACATACCTGGCGAGTTGGCCTCTACGACTCCGTGGGACGTTTATATACATCAAGAACGTAATATAACCTAACCTAACCCAACCTAACATCTCGGCGGTAATATTTGACATCATTCCTGGCGAGTTGGCCTCTACGTCTCCGTTTGACCTTCATAAACATCAATAACGTAATATAACGTAACCTAACCCAACCTATCACCTCGGCGGTAATATTTGACAACATTCCTGGCGAGTTGGCCTCTACGTCTCCGTGGGACCTTTGTATACATCAATAACGTAACATAACCTAACCTAACCCAACCTAACATCTCGGCGGTAATATTTGACATCAATCCTGGCGAGTTGGCCTCTACGTCTCCGTGGGACCTTTATATACATCAATAACGTAATATAACCTAACCTAACCCAACCTAACATCTCGGCGGTAATATTTGAAAACATTCATGGCGATTTGGCATCTACGTCTCCGTGGGACCTTCATATACATCAATAACGTAATATAGGCTAACCTAACCCAGCCTAACATTTCGGCGGTAATATTTGACATCAATCCTGGCGAGTTGGCCTCTACGTCTCCGTGGGACCTTTGTATACATCAATAACGTAACATAACCTAACCTAACCCAACCTAACATCTCGGCGGTAATATTTGACATCAATCCTGGCGAGTTGGCCTCTACGTCTCCGTGGGACCTTTATATACATCAATAACGTAATATAACCTAACCTAACCCAACCTAACATCTCGGCGGTAATATTTGAAAACATTCATGGCGATTTGGCATCTACGTCTCCGTGGGACCTTCATATACATCAATAACGTAATATAGGCTAACCTAACCCAGCCTAACATTTCGGCGGTAATATTTGACATCAATCCTGGCGAGTTGGCCTCTACGTCTCCGTGGGACCTTTATATACATCAATAACGTAATATAACCTAACCTAACCCAACCTAACATCTTGGCGGTAATATTTGAAAACATACCTGTCGAGTGGCCTCTACGTCTCCGTGGGACATTTATATACATCAATAACGTAATATAACCTAACCTAACCCAACCTAACATCTCGGCGGTAATATTTGATCACATTCCTAGCTTGTTGGCCTCTACGTCTCCGTGGGACCTTTATATACATCAATAACGTAATATAACCTAACCTAACCCAACCTAACAACTCGGCGGTAATATTTGAAAACATACCTGGCGAGGTGGCCTCTACGTCACCGTGGGACCTTTATAGACATCCATAACGTAATATAACCTAACCTAACCCAACCTAACATCTTGGCGGTAATATTTGACAACATTCCTGGCGAGTTGGCCTCTACGTCTCCGTGGGACATTTATATACATCAATAACGTAATATAACCTAACCTAACCCAACCTAACATCTCGGCGGTAATATTTGACATCATTCCTGGCGAGTTGGCCTCTACGTCTCCGTTTGACCTTCATAAACATCAATAACGTAATATAACGTAACCTAACCCAACCTATCACCTCGGCGGTAATATTTGACAACATTCCTGGCGAGTTGGCCTCTACGTCTCCGTGGGACCTTTATATACATCAATAACGTAATATAACATAACCTAACCCAACCTAACATCTCGGCGGTAATATTTGATCACATTCCTGGCTTGTTGGCCTCTACGTCTCCGCGGGCCCTTTATATACATCTATAACGTGATATAACCTAACCTAATCCAACCTAACATCTCGGTGGTAATATTTGAAAACATTCCTGGCGAGTTGGCCTCTACGTCTCCGTGGGACCTTCATATACATCAATAACGTAATATAGCCTAACCTAACCCAACCTAACATTTCGGCGGTTTTATTTGACATCAATCCTGGCGAGTTGGCCTCTACGTCTCCGTGGGACCTTTATATACATCAATAACGTAATATAACCTAACCTAACCCAACCTAACATCTCGGCGGTAATATTTGAAAACATACCTGGTGGGTTGGCCTCTACGTCTCCGTGGGACATTTATATACATCAATAACGTAATATAACCTAACCTAACCCAACCTAACATCTCGGCGGTAATATCTGACAACATTCCTGGCGAGTTGGCTTCTCCGTCTCCGTGGGATCTTTTTATACATCAATAACGTAATATAACCTAACCTAACCCAACCTAACATTTCGGCGGTAATATTTGACAACATTCCTGGCGAGTTGGCCTCTACGTCTCCGTGGGACCTTTATATACATCAATAACGTATTATAACCTAACCTATCCCAACCTAACATCTCGGCGGTAATATTTGAAAACATTCATGGCGATTTGGCATCTACGTCTCCGTGGGACCTTCATATACATCAATAACGTAATATAGCCTAACCTAACCCAGCCTAACATTTCGGCGGTAATATTTGACATCAATCCTGGCGAGTTGGCCTCTACGTCTCCGTGGGACCTTTATATACATCAATAACGTAATATAACCTAACCTAACCCAACCTAACAACTCGGCGGTAATATTTGAAAACATACCTGGCGAGGTGGCCTCTACGTCACCGTGGGACCTTTATAGACATCCATAACGTAATATAACCTAACCTAACCCAACCTAACATCTTGGCGGTAATATTTGACAACATTCCTGGCGAGTTGGCTTCTCCGTCTCCGTGGGACCTTTATATACATCAATAACGTAATATAACCTAACCTAACCCAACCTAACAACTCGGCGGTAATATTTGAAAACATACCTGGCGAGTTGGCCTCTACGTCTCCGCGGGACATTTATATACATCAATAGCGTAATATAACCTAACCTAACCCAACCTAACATCTCGGCGGTAATATTTGACAACATTCCTGGCGAGTTGGCTTCTCCGTCTCCGTGGGACCTTTATATACATCAATAACGTAATATAACCTAACCTAACCCAACCTAACAACTCGGCGGTAATATTTGACAACATTCCTGGCGAGTTGGCATCTCCGTCTCCGTGGGATCTTTTTATACATCAATAACGTAATATAACCTAACCTAACCCAACCTAACATCTTGGCGGTAATATTTGAAAACATACCTGGCGATTTGGCATCTACGTCTCCGTGGGATATTTATATACATCAATAACGTAATATAACCTAACCTAACCCAACCTAACATCTCGGCGGTAATATTTGATCACATTCCTAGCTTGTTGGCCTCTACGTCTCCGCGGGACCTTTATATACATCTATAACGTGATATAACCTAACCTAACCCAACCTAACATTTCGGCGGTAATATTTGACATCATTCCTGGCGATTTGTCCTCTACGTCTCCGTTTGACCTTCGTAAACATCAATAACGTAATATAACGTAACCTAACCCAAACTATCATCTCGGCGGTAATATCTGACAACATTCCTGGCGAGTTGGCTTCTCCGTCTCCGTGGGATCTTTTTATACATCAATAACGTAACATAACCTAACCTAACCCAACCTAACATCTTGGCGGTAATATTTGAAAACATACCTGGCGAGTTGGCCTCTACGTCTCCGTGGGACATTTATATACATCAATAACGCAATATAACCTAACCTAACCCAACCTAACATCTCGGCGGTAATATTTGAAAACATTCCTGGCGAGTTGGCTTCTCCGTCTCCGTGGGATCTTTTTATACATCAATAACGTAATATAACCTAACCTAACCCAACCTAACATCTTGGCGGTAATATTTGAAAGCATACCTGGCGAGTTGGCCTCTACGTCTCCGTGGGACATTTATATAAATCAATAACGTAATATAACCTAACCTAACCCAACCTGACATCTCGGCGGTAATATTTGATCACATTCCTAGCTTGTTGGCCTCTACGTCTCCGTGGGACCTTTATATACATCAATAACGTGATATAACCTAACCTAACCCAACCTAACAACTCGGCGGTAATATTTGAAAACATACCTGGCGAGGTGGCCTCTACGTCACCGTGGGACCTTTATAGACATCCATAACGTAATATAACCTAACCTAACCCAACCTAACATCTCGGCGGTAATATTTGACAACATTCCTGGCGAGTTGGCCTCTACGTCTCCGTTTGACCTTCATAAACATCAATAACGTAATATAACATAACCTAACCCAACCTATCACCTCGGCGGTAATATTTGACAACATTCCTGGCGAGTTGGCCTCTACGTCTCCGTGGGACCTTTGTATACATCAATAACGTAATATAACCTAACCTAACCCAACCTATCATCTCGGCGGTAATATTTGACAACATTCCTGGCGAGTTGGTCTCTACGTCTCCGTTTGACCTTCATAAACATCAATAACGTACTATAACGCAACCTAACCCAACCTATCATCTCCGGGGTAATATTTGAAAACATTCCTGGCTAGTTGGCTTCTCCGTCTCCGTGGGATCTTTTTATACATCTATAACGTAATATAACCTAACGTAACCAAACCTAACATCTTGGCGGTAATATTTGAAAACATACCTGGCGTGTTGGCCTCTACGTCTCCGTGGGACCTTTGTATACATCAATAACGTAATATAACCTAACCTAACCCAACCTATCATCTCGGCGGTAATATTTGACAACATTCCTGGCGAGTTGGCCTCTACGTCTCCGTGGGACCTTCATATACATCAATAACGAAATATAACCTAACCTAACCCAACCTAACATCTCGGCGATAATATTTGAAAACATTCCTGGCGAGTTGGCTGCTCCGTCTCTGTGATACCTTTTTATACATCAATAACGTAATATAACCTAACCTAACCCAACCTAACATCTCGCTGGTAATATTTGAAAACATACCTGGCGAGTTGGCCTCTACGTCTCCGTGGGACATTTATATACATCAATAACGTAATATAACCTAACCTAACCAAACCTAACATCTCGGCGGTAATATTTGATCACATTCCTAGCTTGTTGGCCTCTACGTCTCCGCGGGACCTTTATATACATCAATAACGTAATATAGCCTAACTTAACCCAACCTAACATTTCGGCGGTAATATTTGACATCATTCCTGGCGAGTTGGCCTCTACGTCTCCGTGGGATCTTTATATACATCAATAACGTAATATAACCTAACCTAACCCAACCTAACAACTCGGCGGTAATATTTGAAAACATACCTGGCGAGTTGGCCTCTACGTCTCCGTGGGACATTTATATACATCAATAACGTAATATAACCTAACCTAACCCAACCTAACATCTCGGCGGTAATATTTGATCACATTCCTAGCTTGTTGGCCTCTACGTCTCCGCGGGACCTTTATATACATCTATAACGTGATATAACCTAACCTAACCCAACCTAACATTTCGGCGGTAATATTTGACATCATTCCTGGCGAGTTGGCCTCTACGTCTCCGTTTGACCTTCATAAACATCAATAACGTAATATAACGTAACCTAACCCAACCTATCACCTCGGCGGTAATATTTGACAACATTCCTGGCGAGTTGGCCTCTACGTCTCCGTGGGACCTTTGTATACATCAATAACGTAATATAACCTAACCTAACCCAACCTATCATCTCGGCGGTAATAATTGACAACATTCCTGGCGAGTTGGTCTCTACGTCTCCGTGGGACCTTCATATACATCAATAACGTAATATAACCTAAAATAACCCAACCTAACATCACGGCGGTAATATTTGACAACATTCCTGGCTAGTTGGCTTCTCCGTCTCCGTGGGATCTTTTTATACATCAATAACGTAATATAACCTCTCCTAACCCAACCTAACATCTCGGCGGTAATATTTGAAAACATACCTGGCAAGTTGGACTCTACGTCTCCGTGGGACCTTCATATACATCAATAACGTAATATAACCTAACCTAACCCAACCTAACATCTCGGCGGTAATATTTGACAACATTCCTGGCTAGTTGGCTTCTCCGTCTCCGTGGGATATTTTTATACATCAATAACGTAATATAACCTATCCTATCCCAACCTAACATCTCGGCGGTAATATTTGAAAACATACCTGGCGAGTTGGCCTCTACGTCTCCGTGGGATCTTTATATACATCAATAACGTAATATAACCTAACCTATCCCAACCTAACATCTCGGCGGTAATATTTGAAAACATTCATGGCGATTTGGCATCTACGTCCCGTGGGACCTTCATATACATCATTAACGCAATATAGCCTAACCTAATCCAACCTAACATTTCGGCGGTAATATTTGACATCATTCCTGGCGAGTTGGCCTCTACGTCTCCGTGGGACCTTCATATACATCAGTAACGTAATATAACCTAACCTAACCCAACCTAACATCTCGGCGATAATATTTGAAAACATTCCTGGCTAGTTGGCTTCTCCGTCTCTGTGATATCTTTTTATACATCAATAACGTAATATAACCTAACCTAACCCAACCTAACATCTCGGCCGTAATATTTGAAAACATACCTGGCGAGTTGGCCTCTACGTCTCCGTGGGACATTTATATACATCAATAACGTAATATAACCTAACCTAACCCAACCTAACATCTCGGCGGTAATATTTGATCACATTCCTAGCTTGTTGGCCTCTATGTCTCCGCGGGACCTTTATATACATCTATAACGTGATATAACCTAACCTAACCCAACCTAACATTTCGGCGGTAATATTTGACATCATTCCTGGCGAGTTGGCCTCTACGTCTCCGTTTGACCTTCATAAACATCAATAACGTAATATAACGTAACCTAACCCAACCTATCACCTCGGCGGTAATATTTGACAACATTCCTGGCGAGTTGGCCTCTACGTCTCCGTGGGACCTTTGTATACATCAATAACGTAATATAACCTAACCTAACCCAACCTATCATCTCGGCGGTAATAATTGACAACATTCCTGGCGAGTTGGTCTCTACGTCTCCGTGGGACCTTCATATACATCAATAACGTAATATAACCTAAAATAACCCAACCTAACATCACGGCGGTAATATTTGACAACATTCCTGGCTAGTTGGCTTCACCGTCTCCCTGGGATCTTTTTATACATCAATAACGTAATATAACCTATCCTAACCCAACCTAACATCTCGGCGGTAATATTTGAAAACATACCTGGCGAGTTGGACTCTACGTCTCCGTGGGACCTTTATATACATCAATAACGTAATATAGCCTAACCGAATCCAACCTAACATTTCGGCGGTAATATTTGACATCATTCCTGGCGATTTGGCCTCTACGTCTCCGTGGGACCTTTATATACATCAATAACGTAATATAACCTAACCTAACCCAACCTAACATCTCGGCGGTAATATTTGAAAACATTCCTGGCGAGTTGGCTTCTCCATCTCCGTGGGACCTTTATATACATCAGTAACGTAATATAACCTAACCTAACCCAACCTAACATCTCGGCGGTAATATTTGATCACATTCCTAGCTTGTTGGCCTCTATGTCTCCGCGGGACTTTTATATACATCTATAACGTGATATAACCTAACCTAACCCAACCTAACATTTCGGCGGTAATATTTGACATCATTCCTGGCGAGTTGGCCTCTACGTCTCCGTTTGACCTTCATAAACATCAATAACGTAATATAACGTAACCTAACCCAACCTATCACCTCGGCGGTAATATTTGACAACATTCCTGGCGAGTTGGCCTCTACGTCTCCGTGGGACCTTTGTATACATCAATAACGTAATGTAACCTAACCTAACCCAACCTATCATCTCGGCGGTAATATTTGACAACATTCCTGGCGAGTTGGCCTCTACGTCTCCGTGGGACCTTCATATACATCAATAACGAAATATAACCTAACCTAACCCAACCTAACATCTCGGCGATAATATTTGAAAACATTCCTGGCGAGTTGGCTGCTCCGTCTCTGTGATACCTTTTTATACATCAATAACGTAATATAACCTAACCTAACCCAACCTAACATCTCGCTGGTAATATTTGAAAACATACCTGGCGAGTTGGCCTCTACGTCTCCGTGGGACATTTATATACATCAATAACGTAATATAACCTAACCTAACCAAACCTAACATCTCGGCGGTAATATTTGATCACATTCCTAGCTTGTTGGCCTCTACGTCTCCGCGGGACCTTTATATACATCAATAACGTAATATAGCCTAACTTAACCCAACCTAACATTTCGGCGGTAATATTTGACATCATTCCTGGCGAGTTGGCCTCTACGTCTCCGTGGGATCTTTATATACATCAATAACGTAATATAACCTAACCTAACCCAACCTAACAACTCGGCGGTAATATTTGAAAACATACCTGGCGAGTTGGCCTCTACGTCTCCGTGGGACATTTATATACATCAATAACGTAATATAACCTAACCTAACCCAACCTAACATCTCGGCGGTAATATTTGATCACATTCCTAGCTTGTTGGCCTCTACGTCTCCGCGGGACCTTTATATACATCTATAACGTGATATAACCTAACCTAACCCAACCTAACATTTCGGCGGTAATATTTGACATCATTCCTGGCGAGTTGGCCTCTACGTCTCCGTTTGACCTTCATAAACATCAATAACGTAATATAACGTAACCTAACCCAACCTATCACCTCGGCGGTAATATTTGACAACATTCCTGGCGAGTTGGCCTCTACGTCTCCGTGGGACCTTTGTATACATCAATAACGTAATATAACCTAACCTAACCCAACCTATCATCTCGGCGGTAATAATTGACAACATTCCTGGCGAGTTGGTCTCTACGTCTCCGTGGGACCTTCATATACATCAATAACGTAATATAACCTAAAATAACCCAACCTAACATCACGGCGGTAATATTTGACAACATTCCTGGCTAGTTGGCTTCTCCGTCTCCGTGGGATCTTTTTATACATCAATAACGTAATATAACCTCTCCTAACCCAACCTAACATCTCGGCGGTAATATTTGACATCATTCCTGGCGAGTTGGCCTCTACGTCTCCGTTTGACCTTCATAAACATCAATAACGTAATATAACGTAACCTAACCCAACCTATCACCTCGGCGGTAATATTTGACAACATTCCTGGCGAGTTGGCCTCTACGTCTCCGTGGGACCTTTGTATACATCAATAACGTAACATAACCTAACCTAACCCAACCTAACATCTCGGCGGTAATATTTGACATCAATCCTGGCGAGTTGGCCTCTACGTCTCCGTGGGACCTTTATATACATCAATAACGTAATATAACCTAACCTAACCCAACCTAACATCTCGGCGGTAATATTTGAAAACATTCATGGCGATTTGGCATCTACGTCTCCGTGGGACCTTCATATACATCAATAACGTAATATAGGCTAACCTAACCCAGCCTAACATTTCGGCGGTAATATTTGACATCAATCCTGGCGAGTTGGCCTCTACGTCTCCGTGGGACCTTTGTATACATCAATAACGTAACATAACCTAACCTAACCCAACCTAACATCTCGGCGGTAATATTTGACATCAATCCTGGCGAGTTGGCCTCTACGTCTCCGTGGGACCTTTATATACATCAATAACGTAATATAACCTAACCTAACCCAACCTAACATCTCGGCGGTAATATTTGAAAACATTCATGGCGATTTGGCATCTACGTCTCCGTGGGACCTTCATATACATCAATAACGTAATATAGGCTAACCTAACCCAGCCTAACATTTCGGCGGTAATATTTGACATCAATCCTGGCGAGTTGGCCTCTACGTCTCCGTGGGACCTTTATATACATCAATAACGTAATATAACCTAACCTAACCCAACCTAACATCTTGGCGGTAATATTTGAAAACATACCTGTCGAGTGGCCTCTACGTCTCCGTGGGACATTTATATACATCAATAACGTAATATAACCTAACCTAACCCAACCTAACATCTCGGCGGTAATATTTGATCACATTCCTAGCTTGTTGGCCTCTACGTCTCCGTGGGACCTTTATATACATCAATAACGTAATATAACCTAACCTAACCCAACCTAACAACTCGGCGGTAATATTTGAAAACATACCTGGCGAGGTGGCCTCTACGTCACCGTGGGACCTTTATAGACATCCATAACGTAATATAACCTAACCTAACCCAACCTAACATCTTGGCGGTAATATTTGACAACATTCCTGGCGAGTTGGCCTCTACGTCTCCGTGGGACATTTATATACATCAATAACGTAATATAACCTAACCTAACCCAACCTAACATCTCGGCGGTAATATTTGACATCATTCCTGGCGAGTTGGCCTCTACGTCTCCGTTTGACCTTCATAAACATCAATAACGTAATATAACGTAACCTAACCCAACCTATCACCTCGGCGGTAATATTTGACAACATTCCTGGCGAGTTGGCCTCTACGTCTCCGTGGGACCTTTATATACATCAATAACGTAATATAACATAACCTAACCCAACCTAACATCTCGGCGGTAATATTTGATCACATTCCTGGCTTGTTGGCCTCTACGTCTCCGCGGGCCCTTTATATACATCTATAACGTGATATAACCTAACCTAATCCAACCTAACATCTCGGTGGTAATATTTGAAAACATTCCTGGCGAGTTGGCCTCTACGTCTCCGTGGGACCTTCATATACATCAATAACGTAATATAGCCTAACCTAACCCAACCTAACATTTCGGCGGTTTTATTTGACATCAATCCTGGCGAGTTGGCCTCTACGTCTCCGTGGGACCTTTATATACATCAATAACGTAATATAACCTAACCTAACCCAACCTAACATCTCGGCGGTAATATTTGAAAACATACCTGGTGGGTTGGCCTCTACGTCTCCGTGGGACATTTATATACATCAATAACGTAATATAACCTAACCTAACCCAACCTAACATCTCGGCGGTAATATCTGACAACATTCCTGGCGAGTTGGCTTCTCCGTCTCCGTGGGATCTTTTTATACATCAATAACGTAATATAACCTAACCTAACCCAACCTAACATTTCGGCGGTAATATTTGACAACATTCCTGGCGAGTTGGCCTCTACGTCTCCGTGGGACCTTTATATACATCAATAACGTATTATAACCTAACCTATCCCAACCTAACATCTCGGCGGTAATATTTGAAAACATTCATGGCGATTTGGCATCTACGTCTCCGTGGGACCTTCATATACATCAATAACGTAATATAGCCTAACCTAACCCAGCCTAACATTTCGGCGGTAATATTTGACATCAATCCTGGCGAGTTGGCCTCTACGTCTCCGTGGGACCTTTATATACATCAATAACGTAATATAACCTAACCTAACCCAACCTAACAACTCGGCGGTAATATTTGAAAACATACCTGGCGAGGTGGCCTCTACGTCACCGTGGGACCTTTATAGACATCCATAACGTAATATAACCTAACCTAACCCAACCTAACATCTTGGCGGTAATATTTGACAACATTCCTGGCGAGTTGGCTTCTCCGTCTCCGTGGGACCTTTATATACATCAATAACGTAATATAACCTAACCTAACCCAACCTAACAACTCGGCGGTAATATTTGAAAACATACCTGGCGAGTTGGCCTCTACGTCTCCGCGGGACATTTATATACATCAATAGCGTAATATAACCTAACCTAACCCAACCTAACATCTCGGCGGTAATATTTGACAACATTCCTGGCGAGTTGGCTTCTCCGTCTCCGTGGGACCTTTATATACATCAATAACGTAATATAACCTAACCTAACCCAACCTAACAACTCGGCGGTAATATTTGACAACATTCCTGGCGAGTTGGCATCTCCGTCTCCGTGGGATCTTTTTATACATCAATAACGTAATATAACCTAACCTAACCCAACCTAACATCTTGGCGGTAATATTTGAAAACATACCTGGCGATTTGGCATCTACGTCTCCGTGGGATATTTATATACATCAATAACGTAATATAACCTAACCTAACCCAACCTAACATCTCGGCGGTAATATTTGATCACATTCCTAGCTTGTTGGCCTCTACGTCTCCGCGGGACCTTTATATACATCTATAACGTGATATAACCTAACCTAACCCAACCTAACATTTCGGCGGTAATATTTGACATCATTCCTGGCGATTTGTCCTCTACGTCTCCGTTTGACCTTCGTAAACATCAATAACGTAATATAACGTAACCTAACCCAAACTATCATCTCGGCGGTAATATCTGACAACATTCCTGGCGAGTTGGCTTCTCCGTCTCCGTGGGATCTTTTTATACATCAATAACGTAACATAACCTAACCTAACCCAACCTAACATCTTGGCGGTAATATTTGAAAACATACCTGGCGAGTTGGCCTCTACGTCTCCGTGGGACATTTATATACATCAATAACGCAATATAACCTAACCTAACCCAACCTAACATCTCGGCGGTAATATTTGAAAACATTCCTGGCGAGTTGGCTTCTCCGTCTCCGTGGGATCTTTTTATACATCAATAACGTAATATAACCTAACCTAACCCAACCTAACATCTTGGCGGTAATATTTGAAAGCATACCTGGCGAGTTGGCCTCTACGTCTCCGTGGGACATTTATATAAATCAATAACGTAATATAACCTAACCTAACCCAACCTGACATCTCGGCGGTAATATTTGATCACATTCCTAGCTTGTTGGCCTCTACGTCTCCGTGGGACCTTTATATACATCAATAACGTGATATAACCTAACCTAACCCAACCTAACAACTCGGCGGTAATATTTGAAAACATACCTGGCGAGGTGGCCTCTACGTCACCGTGGGACCTTTATAGACATCCATAACGTAATATAACCTAACCTAACCCAACCTAACATCTCGGCGGTAATATTTGACAACATTCCTGGCGAGTTGGCCTCTACGTCTCCGTTTGACCTTCATAAACATCAATAACGTAATATAACATAACCTAACCCAACCTATCACCTCGGCGGTAATATTTGACAACATTCCTGGCGAGTTGGCCTCTACGTCTCCGTGGGACCTTTGTATACATCAATAACGTAATATAACCTAACCTAACCCAACCTATCATCTCGGCGGTAATATTTGACAACATTCCTGGCGAGTTGGTCTCTACGTCTCCGTTTGACCTTCATAAACATCAATAACGTACTATAACGCAACCTAACCCAACCTATCATCTCCGGGGTAATATTTGAAAACATTCCTGGCTAGTTGGCTTCTCCGTCTCCGTGGGATCTTTTTATACATCTATAACGTAATATAACCTAACGTAACCAAACCTAACATCTTGGCGGTAATATTTGAAAACATACCTGGCGTGTTGGCCTCTACGTCTCCGTGGGACCTTTGTATACATCAATAACGTAATATAACCTAACCTAACCCAACCTATCATCTCGGCGGTAATATTTGACAACATTCCTGGCGAGTTGGCCTCTACGTCTCCGTGGGACCTTCATATACATCAATAACGAAATATAACCTAACCTAACCCAACCTAACATCTCGGCGATAATATTTGAAAACATTCCTGGCGAGTTGGCTGCTCCGTCTCTGTGATACCTTTTTATACATCAATAACGTAATATAACCTAACCTAACCCAACCTAACATCTCGCTGGTAATATTTGAAAACATACCTGGCGAGTTGGCCTCTACGTCTCCGTGGGACATTTATATACATCAATAACGTAATATAACCTAACCTAACCAAACCTAACATCTCGGCGGTAATATTTGATCACATTCCTAGCTTGTTGGCCTCTACGTCTCCGCGGGACCTTTATATACATCAATAACGTAATATAGCCTAACTTAACCCAACCTAACATTTCGGCGGTAATATTTGACATCATTCCTGGCGAGTTGGCCTCTACGTCTCCGTGGGATCTTTATATACATCAATAACGTAATATAACCTAACCTAACCCAACCTAACAACTCGGCGGTAATATTTGAAAACATACCTGGCGAGTTGGCCTCTACGTCTCCGTGGGACATTTATATACATCAATAACGTAATATAACCTAACCTAACCCAACCTAACATCTCGGCGGTAATATTTGATCACATTCCTAGCTTGTTGGCCTCTACGTCTCCGCGGGACCTTTATATACATCTATAACGTGATATAACCTAACCTAACCCAACCTAACATTTCGGCGGTAATATTTGACATCATTCCTGGCGAGTTGGCCTCTACGTCTCCGTTTGACCTTCATAAACATCAATAACGTAATATAACGTAACCTAACCCAACCTATCACCTCGGCGGTAATATTTGACAACATTCCTGGCGAGTTGGCCTCTACGTCTCCGTGGGACCTTTGTATACATCAATAACGTAATATAACCTAACCTAACCCAACCTATCATCTCGGCGGTAATAATTGACAACATTCCTGGCGAGTTGGTCTCTACGTCTCCGTGGGACCTTCATATACATCAATAACGTAATATAACCTAAAATAACCCAACCTAACATCACGGCGGTAATATTTGACAACATTCCTGGCTAGTTGGCTTCTCCGTCTCCGTGGGATCTTTTTATACATCAATAACGTAATATAACCTCTCCTAACCCAACCTAACATCTCGGCGGTAATATTTGAAAACATTCCTGGCGAGTTGGCCTCTACGTCTCCGTGGGACCTTCATATACATCAATAACGTAATATAGCCTAACCTAACCCAACCTAACATTTCGGCGGTTTTATTTGACATCAATCCTGGCGAGTTGGCCTCTACGTCTCCGTGGGACCTTTATATACATCAATAACGTAATATAACCTAACCTAACCCAACCTAACATCTCGGCGGTAATATTTGAAAACATACCTGGTGGGTTGGCCTCTACGTCTCCGTGGGACATTTATATACATCAATAACGTAATATAACCTAACCTAACCCAACCTAACATCTCGGCGGTAATATCTGACAACATTCCTGGCGATTTGGCATCTACGTCCCGTGGGACCTTCATATACATCATTAACGCAATATAGCCTAACCTAATCCAACCTAACATTTCGGCGGTAATATTTGACATCATTCCTGGCGAGTTGGCCTCTACGTCTCCGTGGGACCTTCATATACATCAGTAACGTAATATAACCTAACCTAACCCAACCTAACATCTCGGCGATAATATTTGAAAACATTCCTGGCTAGTTGGCTTCTCCGTCTCTGTGATATCTTTTTATACATCAATAACGTAATATAACCTAACCTAACCCAACCTAACATCTCGGCCGTAATATTTGAAAACATACCTGGCGAGTTGGCCTCTACGTCTCCGTGGGACATTTATATACATCAATAACGTAATATAACCTAACCTAACCCAACCTAACATCTCGGCGGTAATATTTGATCACATTCCTAGCTTGTTGGCCTCTATGTCTCCGCGGGACCTTTATATACATCTATAACGTGATATAACCTAACCTAACCCAACCTAACATTTCGGCGGTAATATTTGACATCATTCCTGGCGAGTTGGCCTCTACGTCTCCGTTTGACCTTCATAAACATCAATAACGTAATATAACGTAACCTAACCCAACCTATCACCTCGGCGGTAATATTTGACAACATTCCTGGCGAGTTGGCCTCTACGTCTCCGTGGGACCTTTGTATACATCAATAACGTAATATAACCTAACCTAACCCAACCTATCATCTCGGCGGTAATAATTGACAACATTCCTGGCGAGTTGGTCTCTACGTCTCCGTGGGACCTTCATATACATCAATAACGTAATATAACCTAAAATAACCCAACCTAACATCACGGCGGTAATATTTGACAACATTCCTGGCTAGTTGGCTTCACCGTCTCCCTGGGATCTTTTTATACATCAATAACGTAATATAACCTATCCTAACCCAACCTAACATCTCGGCGGTAATATTTGAAAACATACCTGGCGAGTTGGACTCTACGTCTCCGTGGGACCTTTATATACATCAATAACGTAATATAGCCTAACCGAATCCAACCTAACATTTCGGCGGTAATATTTGACATCATTCCTGGCGATTTGGCCTCTACGTCTCCGTGGGACCTTTATATACATCAATAACGTAATATAACCTAACCTAACCCAACCTAACATCTCGGCGGTAATATTTGAAAACATTCCTGGCGAGTTGGCTTCTCCATCTCCGTGGGACCTTTATATACATCAGTAACGTAATATAACCTAACCTAACCCAACCTAACATCTCGGCGGTAATATTTGATCACATTCCTAGCTTGTTGGCCTCTATGTCTCCGCGGGACTTTTATATACATCTATAACGTGATATAACCTAACCTAACCCAACCTAACATTTCGGCGGTAATATTTGACATCATTCCTGGCGAGTTGGCCTCTACGTCTCCGTTTGACCTTCATAAACATCAATAACGTAATATAACGTAACCTAACCCAACCTATCACCTCGGCGGTAATATTTGACAACATTCCTGGCGAGTTGGCCTCTACGTCTCCGTGGGACCTTTGTATACATCAATAACGTAATGTAACCTAACCTAACCCAACCTATCATCTCGGCGGTAATATTTGACAACATTCCTGGCGAGTTGGCCTCTACGTCTCCGTGGGACCTTCATATACATCAATAACGAAATATAACCTAACCTAACCCAACCTAACATCTCGGCGATAATATTTGAAAACATTCCTGGCGAGTTGGCTGCTCCGTCTCTGTGATACCTTTTTATACATCAATAACGTAATATAACCTAACCTAACCCAACCTAACATCTCGCTGGTAATATTTGAAAACATACCTGGCGAGTTGGCCTCTACGTCTCCGTGGGACATTTATATACATCAATAACGTAATATAACCTAACCTAACCAAACCTAACATCTCGGCGGTAATATTTGATCACATTCCTAGCTTGTTGGCCTCTACGTCTCCGCGGGACCTTTATATACATCAATAACGTAATATAGCCTAACTTAACCCAACCTAACATTTCGGCGGTAATATTTGACATCATTCCTGGCGAGTTGGCCTCTACGTCTCCGTGGGATCTTTATATACATCAATAACGTAATATAACCTAACCTAACCCAACCTAACAACTCGGCGGTAATATTTGAAAACATACCTGGCGAGTTGGCCTCTACGTCTCCGTGGGACATTTATATACATCAATAACGTAATATAACCTAACCTAACCCAACCTAACATCTCGGCGGTAATATTTGATCACATTCCTAGCTTGTTGGCCTCTACGTCTCCGCGGGACCTTTATATACATCTATAACGTGATATAACCTAACCTAACCCAACCTAACATTTCGGCGGTAATATTTGACATCATTCCTGGCGAGTTGGCCTCTACGTCTCCGTTTGACCTTCATAAACATCAATAACGTAATATAACGTAACCTAACCCAACCTATCACCTCGGCGGTAATATTTGACAACATTCCTGGCGAGTTGGCCTCTACGTCTCCGTGGGACCTTTGTATACATCAATAACGTAATATAACCTAACCTAACCCAACCTATCATCTCGGCGGTAATAATTGACAACATTCCTGGCGAGTTGGTCTCTACGTCTCCGTGGGACCTTCATATACATCAATAACGTAATATAACCTAAAATAACCCAACCTAACATCACGGCGGTAATATTTGACAACATTCCTGGCTAGTTGGCTTCTCCGTCTCCGTGGGATCTTTTTATACATCAATAACGTAATATAACCTCTCCTAACCCAACCTAACATCTCGGCGGTAATATTTGAAAACATACCTGGCAAGTTGGACTCTACGTCTCCGTGGGACCTTCATATACATCAATAACGTAATATAACCTAACCTAACCCAACCTAACATCTCGGCGGTAATATTTGACAACATTCCTGGCTAGTTGGCTTCTCCGTCTCCGTGGGATATTTTTATACATCTATAACGTAATATAACCTAACGTAACCAAACCTAACATCTTGGCGGTAATATTTGAAAACATACCTGGCGTGTTGGCCTCTACGTCTCCGTGGGACCTTTGTATACATCAATAACGTAATATAACCTAACCTAACCCAACCTATCATCTCGGCGGTAATATTTGACAACATTCCTGGCGAGTTGGCCTCTACGTCTCCGTGGGACCTTCATATACATCAATAACGAAATATAACCTAACCTAACCCAACCTAACATCTCGGCGATAATATTTGAAAACATTCCTGGCGAGTTGGCTGCTCCGTCTCTGTGATACCTTTTTATACATCAATAACGTAATATAACCTAACCTAACCCAACCTAACATCTCGCTGGTAATATTTGAAAACATACCTGGCGAGTTGGCCTCTACGTCTCCGTGGGACATTTATATACATCAATAACGTAATATAACCTAACCTAACCAAACCTAACATCTCGGCGGTAATATTTGATCACATTCCTAGCTTGTTGGCCTCTACGTCTCCGCGGGACCTTTATATACATCAATAACGTAATATAGCCTAACTTAACCCAACCTAACATTTCGGCGGTAATATTTGACATCATTCCTGGCGAGTTGGCCTCTACGTCTCCGTGGGATCTTTATATACATCAATAACGTAATATAACCTAACCTAACCCAACCTAACAACTCGGCGGTAATATTTGAAAACATACCTGGCGAGTTGGCCTCTACGTCTCCGTGGGACATTTATATACATCAATAACGTAATATAACCTAACCTAACCCAACCTAACATCTCGGCGGTAATATTTGATCACATTCCTAGCTTGTTGGCCTCTACGTCTCCGCGGGACCTTTATATACATCTATAACGTGATATAACCTAACCTAACCCAACCTAACATTTCGGCGGTAATATTTGACATCATTCCTGGCGAGTTGGCCTCTACGTCTCCGTTTGACCTTCATAAACATCAATAACGTAATATAACGTAACCTAACCCAACCTATCACCTCGGCGGTAATATTTGACAACATTCCTGGCGAGTTGGCCTCTACGTCTCCGTGGGACCTTTGTATACATCAATAACGTAATATAACCTAACCTAACCCAACCTATCATCTCGGCGGTAATAATTGACAACATTCCTGGCGAGTTGGTCTCTACGTCTCCGTGGGACCTTCATATACATCAATAACGTAATATAACCTAAAATAACCCAACCTAACATCACGGCGGTAATATTTGACAACATTCCTGGCTAGTTGGCTTCTCCGTCTCCGTGGGATCTTTTTATACATCAATAACGTAATATAACCTCTCCTAACCCAACCTAACATCTCGGCGGTAATATTTGAAAACATACCTGGCAAGTTGGACTCTACGTCTCCGTGGGACCTTCATATACATCAATAACGTAATATAACCTAACCTAACCCAACCTAACATCTCGGCGGTAATATTTGACAACATTCCTGGCTAGTTGGCTTCTCCGTCTCCGTGGGATATTTTTATACATCAATAACGTAATATAACCTATCCTATCCCAACCTAACATCTCGGCGGTAATATTTGAAAACATACCTGGCGAGTTGGCCTCTACGTCTCCGTGGGATCTTTATATACATCAATAACGTAATATAACCTAACCTATCCCAACCTAACATCTCGGCGGTAATATTTGAAAACATTCATGGCGATTTGGCATCTACGTCCCGTGGGACCTTCATATACATCATTAACGCAATATAGCCTAACCTAATCCAACCTAACATTTCGGCGGTAATATTTGACATCATTCCTGGCGAGTTGGCCTCTACGTCTCCGTGGGACCTTCATATACATCAGTAACGTAATATAACCTAACCTAACCCAACCTAACATCTCGGCGATAATATTTGAAAACATTCCTGGCTAGTTGGCTTCTCCGTCTCTGTGATATCTTTTTATACATCAATAACGTAATATAACCTAACCTAACCCAACCTAACATCTCGGCCGTAATATTTGAAAACATACCTGGCGAGTTGGCCTCTACGTCTCCGTGGGACATTTATATACATCAATAACGTAATATAACCTAACCTAACCCAACCTAACATCTCGGCGGTAATATTTGATCACATTCCTAGCTTGTTGGCCTCTATGTCTCCGCGGGACCTTTATATACATCTATAACGTGATATAACCTAACCTAACCCAACCTAACATTTCGGCGGTAATATTTGACATCATTCCTGGCGAGTTGGCCTCTACGTCTCCGTTTGACCTTCATAAACATCAATAACGTAATATAACGTAACCTAACCCAACCTATCACCTCGGCGGTAATATTTGACAACATTCCTGGCGAGTTGGCCTCTACGTCTCCGTGGGACCTTTGTATACATCAATAACGTAATATAACCTAACCTAACCCAACCTATCATCTCGGCGGTAATAATTGACAACATTCCTGGCGAGTTGGTCTCTACGTCTCCGTGGGACCTTCATATACATCAATAACGTAATATAACCTAAAATAACCCAACCTAACATCACGGCGGTAATATTTGACAACATTCCTGGCTAGTTGGCTTCACCGTCTCCCTGGGATCTTTTTATACATCAATAACGTAATATAACCTATCCTAACCCAACCTAACATCTCGGCGGTAATATTTGAAAACATACCTGGCGAGTTGGACTCTACGTCTCCGTGGGACCTTTATATACATCAATAACGTAATATAGCCTAACCGAATCCAACCTAACATTTCGGCGGTAATATTTGACATCATTCCTGGCGATTTGGCCTCTACGTCTCCGTGGGACCTTTATATACATCAATAACGTAATATAACCTAACCTAACCCAACCTAACATCTCGGCGGTAATATTTGAAAACATTCCTGGCGAGTTGGCTTCTCCATCTCCGTGGGACCTTTATATACATCAGT
Organism: Xylocopa violacea; assembly: GCA_963969225.1. NCBI lineage: Eukaryota > Metazoa > Arthropoda > Insecta > Hymenoptera > Apidae > Xylocopa > Xylocopa violacea. The sequence goes on from CAXAJV010000051.1 coordinate 1,111,583, forward strand.
AACGTAATATAACCTAACCTAACCCAACCTAACATCTCGGCGGTAATATTTGATCACATTCCTAGCTTGTTGGCCTCTATGTCTCCGCGGGACTTTTATATACATCTATAACGTGATATAACCTAACCTAACCCAACCTAACATTTCGGCGGTAATATTTGACATCATTCCTGGCGAGTTGGCCTCTACGTCTCCGTTTGACCTTCATAAACATCAATAACGTAATATAACGTAACCTAACCCAACCTATCACCTCGGCGGTAATATTTGACAACATTCCTGGCGAGTTGGCCTCTACGTCTCCGTGGGACCTTTGTATACATCAATAACGTAATGTAACCTAACCTAACCCAACCTATCATCTCGGCGGTAATATTTGACAACATTCCTGGCGAGTTGGCCTCTACGTCTCCGTGGGACCTTCATATACATCAATAACGAAATATAACCTAACCTAACCCAACCTAACATCTCGGCGATAATATTTGAAAACATTCCTGGCGAGTTGGCTGCTCCGTCTCTGTGATACCTTTTTATACATCAATAACGTAATATAACCTAACCTAACCCAACCTAACATCTCGCTGGTAATATTTGAAAACATACCTGGCGAGTTGGCCTCTACGTCTCCGTGGGACATTTATATACATCAATAACGTAATATAACCTAACCTAACCAAACCTAACATCTCGGCGGTAATATTTGATCACATTCCTAGCTTGTTGGCCTCTACGTCTCCGCGGGACCTTTATATACATCAATAACGTAATATAGCCTAACTTAACCCAACCTAACATTTCGGCGGTAATATTTGACATCATTCCTGGCGAGTTGGCCTCTACGTCTCCGTGGGATCTTTATATACATCAATAACGTAATATAACCTAACCTAACCCAACCTAACAACTCGGCGGTAATATTTGAAAACATACCTGGCGAGTTGGCCTCTACGTCTCCGTGGGACATTTATATACATCAATAACGTAATATAACCTAACCTAACCCAACCTAACATCTCGGCGGTAATATTTGATCACATTCCTAGCTTGTTGGCCTCTACGTCTCCGCGGGACCTTTATATACATCTATAACGTGATATAACCTAACCTAACCCAACCTAACATTTCGGCGGTAATATTTGACATCATTCCTGGCGAGTTGGCCTCTACGTCTCCGTTTGACCTTCATAAACATCAATAACGTAATATAACGTAACCTAACCCAACCTATCACCTCGGCGGTAATATTTGACAACATTCCTGGCGAGTTGGCCTCTACGTCTCCGTGGGACCTTTGTATACATCAATAACGTAATATAACCTAACCTAACCCAACCTATCATCTCGGCGGTAATAATTGACAACATTCCTGGCGAGTTGGTCTCTACGTCTCCGTGGGACCTTCATATACATCAATAACGTAATATAACCTAAAATAACCCAACCTAACATCACGGCGGTAATATTTGACAACATTCCTGGCTAGTTGGCTTCTCCGTCTCCGTGGGATCTTTTTATACATCAATAACGTAATATAACCTCTCCTAACCCAACCTAACATCTCGGCGGTAATATTTGAAAACATACCTGGCAAGTTGGACTCTACGTCTCCGTGGGACCTTCATATACATCAATAACGTAATATAACCTAACCTAACCCAACCTAACATCTCGGCGGTAATATTTGACAACATTCCTGGCTAGTTGGCTTCTCCGTCTCCGTGGGATATTTTTATACATCAATAACGTAATATAACCTATCCTATCCCAACCTAACATCTCGGCGGTAATATTTGAAAACATACCTGGCGAGTTGGCCTCTACGTCTCCGTGGGATCTTTATATACATCAATAACGTAATATAACCTAACCTATCCCAACCTAACATCTCGGCGGTAATATTTGAAAACATTCATGGCGATTTGGCATCTACGTCCCGTGGGACCTTCATATACATCATTAACGCAATATAGCCTAACCTAATCCAACCTAACATTTCGGCGGTAATATTTGACATCATTCCTGGCGAGTTGGCCTCTACGTCTCCGTGGGACCTTCATATACATCAGTAACGTAATATAACCTAACCTAACCCAACCTAACATCTCGGCGATAATATTTGAAAACATTCCTGGCTAGTTGGCTTCTCCGTCTCTGTGATATCTTTTTATACATCAATAACGTAATATAACGTAACCTAACCCAACCTATCACCTCGGCGGTAATATTTGACAACATTCCTGGCGAGTTGGCCTCTACGTCTCCGTGGGACCTTTGTATACATCAATAACGTAATATAACCTAACCTAACCCAACCTATCATCTCGGCGGTAATAATTGACAACATTCCTGGCGAGTTGGTCTCTACGTCTCCGTGGGACCTTCATATACATCAATAACGTAATATAACCTAAAATAACCCAACCTAACATCACGGCGGTAATATTTGACAACATTCCTGGCTAGTTGGCTTCTCCGTCTCCCTGGGATCTTTTTATACATCAATAACGTAATATAACCTATCCTAACCCAACCTAACATCTCGGCGGTAATATTTGAAAACATACCTGGCGAGTTGGACTCTACGTCTACGTGGGACCTTTATATACATCAATAACGTAATATAGCCTAACCGAATCCAACCTAACATTTCGGCGGTAATATTTGACATCATTCCTGGCGATTTGGCCTCTACGTCTCCGTGGGACCTTTATATACATCAATAACGTAATATAACCTAACCTAACCCAACCTAACATCTCGGCGGTAATATTTGAAAACATTCCTGGCGAGTTGGCTTCTCCATCTCCGTGGGACCTTTATATACATCAGTAACGTAATATAACCTAACCTAACCCAACCTAACATCTCGGCGGTAATATTTGATCACATTCCTAGCTTGTTGGCCTCTATGTCTCCGCGGGACCTTTATATACATCTATAACGTGATATAACCTAACCTAACCCAACCTAACATTTCGGCGGTAATATTTGACATCATTCCTGGCGAGTTGGCCTCTACGTCTCCGTTTGACCTTCATAAACATCAATAACGTAATATAACGTAACCTAACCCAACCTATCACCTCGGCGGTAATATTTGACAACATTCCTGGCGAGTTGGCCTCTACGTCTCCGTGGGACCTTTGTATACATCAATAACGTAATGTAACCTAACCTAACCCAACCTATCATCTCGGCGGTAATAATTGACAACATTCCTGGCGAGTTGGTCTCTACGTCTCCGTGGGACCTTCATATACATCAATAACGTAATATAACCTAAAATAACCCAACCTAACATCACGGCGGTAATATTTGACAACATTCCTGGCTAGTTGGCTTCTCCGTCTCCGTGGGATCTTTTTATACATCAATAACGTAATATAACCTATCCCAACCCAACCTAACATCTCGGCGGTAATATTTGAAAACATACCTGGCGAGTTGGCCTCTATGTCTCCGTGGGACCTTTATATACATCAATAACGTAATATAGCCTAACCTAATCCAACCTAACATTTCGGCGGTAATATTTGACATCATTCCTGGCGATTTGGCCTCTACGTCTCCGTGGGACCTTTATATACATCAATAACGTAATATAACCTAACCTAACCCAACCTAACATCTAGGCGGTAATACTTGACAACATTCCTAGCTTGTTGGCCTCTACGCCTCTGCGTGACCTTTATATACATCTGTAACGTGATATAACCTAACCTAACCCAACCTAACATTTCGGCCGTAATATTTGACATCATTCATGGCGAGTTGGCCTCTACGTCTCCGTTTGACCTTCATAAACATCAATATCGTAATATAACGTAACCTAACCCAACCTATCACCTCTGCGGTAATATTTGACAACATTCCTGGCGAGTTGGCCTCTACGTCTCCGTGGGACCTTTGTATACATCAATAACGTAATATAACCTAACCTAACCCAACCTATCATCTCGGCGGTAATATTTGACAACATTCCTGGCGAGTTGGTCTCTACGTCTCCGTGGGACCTTCATATACATCAATAACGTAATATAACATAACCTAACCCAACCTAACATCACGGCGATAATATTTGACAACATTCCTGGCTAGTTGGCTTCTCCGTCTCCGTGGGATCTTTTTATACATCAATAACGTAATATAACCTATCCTAACCCAACCTAACAACTCGGCGGTAATATTTGACAACATACCTGGCGAGTTGGACTCTACGTTTCCGTGGGACCTTCATATACATCAATAACGAAATATAACCTAACCTAACCCAACCTAACATCTCGGCGGTAATATTTGAAAACATACCTCGCGAGTTGGCCTCTACGTCTCCGTGGGACATTTATATACATCAATAACGTAATATAACCTAACCTAACCCAACCTAACATCTCGGCGGTAATATTTGATCACATTCCTAGCTTGTTGGCCTCTACGTCTCCGCGGGACCTTTATATACATCTATAACGTGATATAACCTAACCTAACCCAACCTAACATTTCGGCGGTAATATTTGACATCATTCCTGGCGATTTGTCCTCTACGTCTCCGTTTGACCTTCGTAAACATCAATAACGTAATATAACGTAACCTAACCCAACCTATCATCTCGGCGGTAATATCTGACAACATTCCTGGCGAGTTGGCTTCTCCGTCTCCGTGGGATCTTTTTATACATCAATAACGTAACATAACCTAACCTAACCCAACCTAACATTTCGGCGGTAATATTTGACATCATTCCTGGCGAGTTGGCCTCTACGTCTCCGTTTGACCTTCATAAACATCAATAACGTAATATAACGTAACCTAACCCAACCTATCACCTCGGCGGTAATATTTGACAACATTCCTGGCGAGTTGGCCTCTACGTCTCCGTGGGACCTTTGTATACATCAATAACGTAATATAACCTAACCTAACCCAACCTATCATCTCGGCGGTAATAATTGACAACATTCCTGGCGAGTTGGTCTCTACGTCTCCGTGGGACCTTCATATACATCAATAACGCAATATCACCTAAAATAACCCAACCTAACATCACGGAGGTAATATTTGACAACATTCCTGGCTAGTTGGCTTCTCCGTCTCCGTGGGATCTTTTTATACATCAATAACGTAATATAACCTATCCTAACCCAACCTAACATCTCGGCGGTAATATTTGAAAACATACCTGGCGAGTTGGCCTCTACGTCTCCGTGGGACCTTTATATACATCAATAACGTAATATAGCCTAACCTAATCCAACCTAACATTTCGGCGGTAATATTTGACATCAATCCTGGCGAGTTGGCCTCTACGTCTCCGTGGGACCTTTATATACATCAATAACGTAATATAACCTAACCTAACCCAACATAACATCTCGGCGGTAATATTTGAAAACATACCTGGTGTGTTGGCCTCTACGTCTCCGTGGGACATTTATATACATCAATAACGTAATATAACCTAACCTAACCCAACCTAACATCTCGGCGGTAATATTTGAAAACATACCTGGCGAGTTGGCCTCTACGTCTCCGTGGGACCTTTATATACATCAATAACGTAATATAACCTAACCTAACCCAACCTAACAACTCGGCGGTAATATTTGACAACATACCTGGCGAGTTGGACTCTACGTTTCCGTGGGACCTTCATATACATCAATAACGAAATATAACCTAACCTAACCCAACCTAACATCTCGGCGGTAATATTTGAAAACATTCATGGCGGTTTGGCATCTACGTCCCGTGGGACCTTCATATACATCAATAACGTAATATAGCCTAACCTAATCCAACCTAACATCTCGGCGATGATATTTGAAAACATTCCTGGCGAGTTGGCTTCTCCGTCTCCGTGGGATCTTTTTATACATCAATAACGTAATATAACCTAACCTAACCCAACCTAACATCTTGGCGGTAATATTTAAAAACATACCTGGCGAGTTGGCCTCTACGTCTCCGTGGGACATTTATATACATCAATAACATAATGTAACCTAACCTAACCCAACCTAACATCTCGGCGGTAATATTTGATCACATTCCTAGCTTGTTGGCCTCTACGTCTCTGCGTGACCTTTATATACATCTATAACGTGATATAACCTAACCTAACCCAACCTAACATTTCGGCGGTAATATTTGACATCATTCAAGGCGAGTTGGCCTCTACGTCTCCGTTTGACCTTCATAAACATCAATAACGTGATATAACGTAACCTAACCCAACCTATCACCTCGGCGGTAATATTTGACAACATTCCTGGCGAGTTGGCCTCTACGTTTCCGTGGGACCTTTGTATACATCAATAACGTAATATAACCTAACCTAACCCAACCTATCATCTCGGCGGTAATATTTGACAACATTCCTGGCGAGTTGGTCTCTACGTCTCCGTGGGACCTTCATATACATCAATAACGTAATATAACCTAACCTAACCCAACCTAACATTTCGGCGGTAATATTTGACATCATTCCTGGCGATTTGTCCTCTACGTCTCCGTTTGACCTTCGTAAACATCAATAACGTAATATAACGTAACCTAACCCAACCTATCATCTCGGCGGTAATATCTGACAACATTCCTGGCGAGTTGGCTTCTCCGTCTCCGTGGGATCTTTTTATACATCAATAACGTAACATAACCTAACCTAACCCAACCTAACATTTCGGCGGTAATATTTGACATCATTCCTGGCGAGTTGGCCTCAACATCTCCGTTTGACCTTCATAAACATCAATAACGGAATATAATGTAACCTAACCCAACCTATCACCTCGGCGGTAATATTTGACAACATTCCTGGCGAGTTGGCCTCTACGTCTCCGTGGGACCTTTATATACATCAATAACGTAATATAGCCTAACCTAATCCAACCTAACATTTCGGCGGTAATATTTGACATCAATCCTGGCGAGTTGGCCTCTACGTCTCCGTGGGACCTTTATATACATCAATAACGTAATATAACCTAACCTAACCCAACCTAACATCTCGGCGGTAATATTTGAAAACATACCTGGTGTGTTGGCCTCTACGTCTCCGTGGGACATTTATATACATCAATAACGTAATATAACCTAACCTAACCCAACCTAACATCTCGGCGGTAATATTTGAAAACATACCTGGCGAGTTGGCCTCTACGTCTCCGTGGGACCTTCATATACATCAATAACGTAATATAACCTAACCTATCCCAACCTAACATCTCGGCGGTAATATTTGAAAACATTCATGGCGATTTGGCATCTACGTCCCGTGGGACCTTCATATACATCAATAACGTAATATAGCCTAACCTAATCCAACCTATCATTTCGGCGGTAATATTTGACATCATTCCTGGCGAGTTGGCCTCTACGTCTCCGTGGGACCTTTATATACATCAATAACGTAATATAACCTAACCTAACCCAACCTAACAACTCGGCGGGAATATTTGACAACATACCTGGCGAGTTGGACTCTACGTTTCCGTGGGATCTTCATATACATCAATAACGAAATATAACCTAACCTAACCCAACCTAACATCTCGGCGGTAATATTTGAAAACATTCATGGCGGTTTGGCATCTACGTCCCGTGGGACCTTCATATACATCAATAACGTAATATAGCCTAACCAAATCCAACCTAACATCTCGGCGATAATATTTGAAAACATTCCTGGCGAGTTGGCTTCTCCGTCTCCGTGGGATCTTTTTATACATCAATAACGTAATATAACCTAACCTAACCCAACCTAACATCTTGGCGGTAATATTTGAAAACATACCTGGCGAGTTGGCCTCTACGTCTCCGTGGGACCTTTATATACATCAATAACGTAATATAGCCTAACCTAATCCAACCTAACATTTCGGCGGTAGTATTTGACATCAATCCTGGCGAGTTGGCCTCTACGTCTCCGTGGGACCTTTATATACATCAATAACGTAATATAACCTAACCTAACCCAACTTAACATCTCGGCGGTAATATTTGAAAACATACCTGGTGTGTTGGCCTCTACGTCTCCGTGGGACATTTATATACATCAATAACGTAATATAACCTAACCTAACCCAACCTAACATCTCGGCTGTAATATTTGAAAACATACCTGGCGAGTTGGCCTCTACGTCTCCGTGGGACCTTTATATACATCAATAACGTAATATAACCTAACCTATCCCAACCTAACATCTCGGCGGTAATATTTGAAAACATTCATGGCGATTTGGCATCTACGTCCCGTGGGACCTTCATATACATCAATAACGTAATATAGCCTAACCTAATCCAACCTATCATTTCGGCGGTAATATTTGACATCATTCCTGGCGAGTTGGCCTCTACGTCTCCGTGGGACCTTTATATACATCAATAACGTAATATAACCTAACCTAACCCAACCTAACAACTCGGCGGGAATATTTGACAACATACCTGGCGAGTTGGACTCTACGTTTCCGTGGGACCTTCATATACATCAATAACGAAATATAACCTAACCTAACCCAACCTAACATCTCGGCGGTAATATTTGAAAACATTCATGGCGGTTTGGCATCTACGTCCCGTGGGACCTTCATATACATCAATAACGTAATATAGCCTAACCTAATCCAACCTAACATCTCGGCGATAATATTTGAAAACATTCCTGGCGAGTTGGCTTCTCCGTCTCCGTGGGATCTTTTTATACATCAATAACGTAATATAACCTAACCTAACCCAACCTAACATCTCGGCGGTAATATTTGAAAACATACCTGGCGATTTGGCCTCTACGTCTCCGTGGGACATTTATATACATCAATAACGTAATATAACCTAACCTAACCCAACCTAACATCTCGGCGGTAATATTTGACATCATGCCTGGCGAGTTGGCCTCTACGTCTCCGTTTGACCTTCATAAACATCAATAACGTAATATAACGTAACCTAACCCAACCTATCATCTCGGCGGTAATATTTGAAAACATTCCTGGCGAGTTGGCTTCTCCGTCTACGTAGGATCTTTTTATACATCAAAACGTAATATAACCTAACCTAACCCAACCTAACATCTTGGCGGTAATATTTAAAAACATACCTGGCGAGTTGGCCTCTACGTCTCCGTGGGACATTTATATACATCAATAACATAATGTAACCTAACCTAACCCAACCTAACATCTCGGCGGTAATATTTGATCACATTCCTAGCTTGTTGGCCTCTACGTCTCTGCGTGACCTTTATATACATCAATACCGCAATAAAACCTATCCTAACCCAACCTAACATGTCGGCGGTAATATTTGAAAACATACCTGGCGAGTTGGCCTCTACGTCTCCGTGGGACCTTTATATACATCAATAACGTAATATAACCTAACCTATCCCAACCTAACATCTCGGCGGTAATATTTGAAAACATTCATGGCGATTTGGCATCTACGTCCCGTGGGACCTTCATATACATCAATAACGTAATATAGCCTAACCTAATCCAACCTAACATTTCGGCGGTAATATTTGACATCATTCCTGGCGAGTTGGCCTCTACGTCTCCGTGGGATCTTTTTATACATCAATAAAGTAACATAACCTAACCTAACCCAAACTAACATCTCCGCGGTAATATTTGACATCATTCCTGGCGAGTTGGCCTCTACGTCTCCGTTTGACCTTCATAAACATCAATAACGTAATATAACGTAACCTAACCCAACCTATCACCTCGGCGGTAATATTTGACAACATTCCTGGCGAGTTGGCCTCTACGTCTCCGTGGGACCTTTGTATACATCAATAACGTAATATAACCTAACCTAACCCAACCTATCATCTCGGCGGTAATAATTGACAACATTCCTGGCGAGTTGGTCTCTACGTCTCCGTGGGACCTTCATATACATCAATAACGTAATATCACCTAAAAAAACCCAACCTAAGATCACGGCGGTAATATTTGACAACATTCCTGGCTAGTTGGCTTCTCCGTCTCCGTGGGATCTTTTTATACATCAATAACGTAATATAACCTATCCTAACCCAACCTAACACCTCGGCGGTAATATTTGAAAACATACCTGGCGCGTTGGCCTCTACGTCTCCGTGGGACCTTTATATACATCAATAACGAAATATAACCTAACCCAACCCAACCTAACATCTCGGCGGTAATATTTGAAAACATTCCTGGCGAGTTGGCTTCTCCGTCTCCGTGGGATATTTTATACATCAATAACGTAATATAACATAACCTAACCCAACCTAACATCTTGGCGGTAATATTTGAAAACATACCTGGCGAGTTGGCCTCTACGTCTCCGTGGGACATTTATATACATCAATAACGTAATATAACCTAACCTAACCCAACCTAACATCTCGGCGGTAATATTTGACAACATACCTGGCGAGTTGGACTCTACGTTTCCGTGGGACCTTCATATACATCAATAACGAAATATAACCTAACCCAACCCAACCTAACATCTCGGCGGTAATATTTGAAAACATTCCTGGCGAGTTGGCTTCTCCGTCTCCGTGGGATCTTTTTATACATCAATAACGTAATATAACCTAACCTAACCCAACCTAACATCTTGGCGGTAATATTTGAAAACATACCTGGCGAGTTGGCCTCTACGTCTCCGTGGGACATTTATATACATCAATAACGTAATATAACCTAACCTAACCAAACCTAACATCTCGGCGGTAATATTTGATCACATTACTAGCTTGTTGGCCTCTACGTCTCCGCGGGACCTTTATATACATCTATAACGTGATATAACCTAACCTAACCCAACCTAACATCTCGGCGGTAATATTTGAAAACATTCATGGCGGTTTGGCATCTACGTCCCGTGGGACCTTCATATACATCAATAACGTAATATAGCCTAACCTAATCCAACCTAACATCTCGGCGGTAATATTTGAAAACATTCCTGGCGAGTTGGCTTCTCCGTCTCCGTGGGATCTTTTTATACATCAATAACGTAATATAACCTAACCTAACCCAACCTAACATCTTGGCGGTAATATTTAAAAACATACCTGGCGAGTTGGTCTCTACGTCTCCGTGGGACCATCATATACATCAATAACGTAATATAACCTAACCTAACCCAACCTAACATCACGGCGGTAATATTTGACAACATTCCTGGCTAGTTGGCTTCTCCGTCTCCGTGGGATCTTTTTATACATCAATAACGTAATATAACCTATCCTAACCCAACCTAACATGTCGGCGGTAATATTGGAAAACATACCTGGCGAGTTGGCCTCTACGTCTCCGTGGGACCTTTATATACATCAATAACGTAATATAACCTAACCTATCCCAACCTAACATCTCGGCGGTAATATTTGAAAACATTCATGGCGATTTGGCATCTACGTCCCGTGGGACCTTCATATACATCAATAACGTAATATAGCCTAACCTAATCCAACCTAACATTTCGGCGGTAATATTTGACATCATTCCTGGCGAGTTGGCCTCTACGTCTCCGTGGGACCTTTATATACATCAATAACGTAATATAACCTAACCTAACCCAACCTAACATCTCGGCGGTAATATTTGAAAACATACCTGGCGGGTTGGCCATTACGTCTCCGTGGGACATTTATATACATCAATAACGTAATATAACCTAACCTAACCCAACCTAACATCTCGGCGGTAATATTTGACAACATTCCTGGCGAGTTGGCTTCTCCGTCTCCGTGGGACCTTTATATACATCAATAACGTAATATAACCTAACCTAACCCAACGTAACAACTCGGCGGTAATATTTGAGAACATACCTGGCGAGTTGGACTCTACGTTTCCGTGGGACCTTCATATACATCAATAACGAAATATAACCTAACCTAACCCAACCTAACATCTCGGCGGTAATATTTGAAAACATTCATGGCGGTTTGGCATCTACGTCCCGTGGGACCTTCATATACATCAATAACGTAATATAGCCTAACCTAATCCAACCTAACATCTCGGCGGTAATATTTGAAAACATTCCTGGCGAGTTGGCTTCTCCGTCTCCGTGGGATCTTTTTATACATCAATAACGTAATATAACCTAACCTAACCCAACCTAACATCTTGGCGGTAATATTTGAAAACATACCTGGCGAGTTGGCCTCTACGTCTCCGTGGGACATTTATATACATCAATACCGTAATATAACCTAACCTAACCCAACCTAACATCTCGGCGGTAATATTTGATCACATTCCTAGCTTGTTGGCATCTACGTCTCCGTGGGACATTTATATACATCAATACCGCAATAAAACCTATCCTAACCCAACCTAACATGTCGGCGGTAATATTTGAAAACATACCTGGCGAGTTGGCCTCTACGTCTCCGTGGGACCTTTATATACATCAATAACGTAATATAACCTAACCTATCCCAACCTAACATCTCGGCGGTAATATTTGAAAACATTCATGGCGATTTGGCATCTACGTCCCGTGGGACCTTCATATACATCAATAACGTAATATAGCCTAACCTAATCCAACCTAACATTTCGGCGGTAATATTTGACATCATTCCTGGCGAGTTGGCCTCTACGTCTCCGTGGGATCTTTTTATACATCAATAACGTAACATAACCTAACCTAACCCAACCTAACATTTCGGCGGTAATATTTGACATCATTCCTGGCGAGTTGGCCTCTACGTCTCCGTTTGACCTTCATAAACATCAATAACGTAATATAACGTAACCTAACCCAACCTATCACCTCGGCGGTAATATTTGAAAACATACCTGGCGGGTTGGCCATTACGTCTCCGTGGGACATTTATATACATCAATAACGAAATATAACCTAACCTAACCCAACCTAACATCTCGGCGGTAATATTTGAAAACATTCATGGCGGTTTGGCATCTACGTCCCGTGGGACCTTCATATACATCAATAACGTAATATAGCCTAACCTAATCCAACCTAACATCTCGGCGGTAATATTTGAAAACATTCCTGGCGAGTTGGCTTCTCCGTCTCCGTGGGATCTTTTTATACATCAATAACGTAATATAACCTAACCTAACCCAACCTAACATCTTGGCGGTAATATTTGAAAACATACCTGGCGAGTTGGCCTCTACGTCTCCGTGGGACATTTATATACATCAATACCGTAATATAACCTAGCCTAACCCAACCTAACATCTCGGCGGTAATATTTGCTCACATTCCTAGCTTGTTGGCATCTACGTCTCCGTGGGACATTTATATACATCAATACCGCAATAAAACCTATCCTAACCCAACCTAACATGTCGGCGGTAATATTTGAAAACATACCTGGCGAGTTGGCCTCTACGTCTCCGTGGGACCTTTATATACATCAATAACGTAATATAACCTAACCTATCCCAACCTAACATCTCGGCGGTAATATTTGAAAACATTCATGGCGATTTGGCATCTACGTCCCGTGGGACCTTCATATACATCAATAACGTAATATAGCCTAACCTAATCCAACCTAACATTTCGGCGGTAATATTTGACATCATTCCTGGCGAGTTGGCCTCTACGTCTCCGTGGGATCTTTTTATACATCAATAACGTAACATAACCTAACCTAACCCAACCTAACATTTCGGCGGTAATATTTGACATCATTCCTGGCGAGTTGGCCTCTACGTCTCCGTTTGACCTTCATAAACATCAATAACGTAATATAACGTAACCTAACCCAACCTATCACCTCGGCGGTAATATTTGACAACATTCCTGGCGAGTTGGCCTCTACGTCTCCGTGGGACCTTTGTATACATCAATAACGTAATATAACCTAACCTAACCCAACCTATCATCTCGGCGGTAATAATTGACAACATTCCTGGCGAGTTGGTCTCTACGTCTCCGTGGGACCTTCATATACATCAATAACGTAATATCACCTAAAATAACCCAACCTAAGATCACGGCGGTAATATTTGACAACATTCCTGGCTAGTTGGCTTCTCCGTCTCCGTGGGATCTTTTTATACATCAATAACGTAATATAACCTATCCTAACCCAACCTAACACCTCGGCGGTAATATTTGAAAACATACCTGGCGAGTTGGCCTCTACGTCTCCGCGGGACCTTTATATACATCAATAACGTAATATAGCCTAACCTAATCCAACCTAACATTTCGGCGGTAATATTTGACATCAATCCTGGCGAGTTGGCCTCTACGTCTCCGTGGGACCTTTATATACATCAATAACGTAATATAACCTAACCTAACCCAACCTAACATCTCGGCGGTAATATTTGAAAACATACCTGGTGTGTTGGCCTCTACGTCTCCGTGGGACATTTATATACATCAATAACGTAATATAACCTAACCTAACCCAACCTAACATCTCGGCGGTAATATTTGAAAACATACCTGGCGAGTTGGCCTCTACGTCTCCGTGGGACCTTTATATACATCAATAACGTAATATAACCTAACCTAACCCAACCTAACATCTCGGCGGTAATATTTGAAGACATACCTGGCGGGTTGGCCATTACGTCTCCGTGGGACATTTATATACATCAATAACGTAATATAACCTAACCTAACCCAACCTAACATTTCGGCGGTAATATTTGACATCATTCCTGGCGAGTTGGCCTCTACGTCTCCGTTTGACCTTCATAAACATCAATAACGTAATATAACGTAACCTAACCCAACCTATCACCTCGGCGGTAATATTTGACAACATTCCTGGCGAGTTGGCCTCTACGTCTCCGTGGGACCTTTGTATACATCAATAACGTAATATAACCTAACCTAACCCAACCTATCATCTCGGCGGTAATAATTGACAACATTCCTGGCGAGTTGGTCTCTACGTCTCCGTGGGACCTTCATATACATCAATAACGTAATATCACCTAAAATAACCCAACCTAAGATCACGGCGGTAATATTTGACAACATTCCTGGCTAGTTGGCTTCTCTGTCTCCGTGGGATCTTTTTATACATCAATAACGTAATATAACCTATCCTAACCCAACCTAACACCTCGGCGGTAATATTTGAAAACATACCTGGCGAGTTGGCCTCTACGTCTCCGTGGGACCTTTATATACATCAATAACGTAATATAGCCTAACCTAATCCAACCTAACATTTCGGCGGTAATATTTGACATCAATCCTGGCGAGTTGGCCTCTACGTCTCCGTGGGACCTTTATATACATCAATAACGTAATATAACCTAACCTAACCCAACCTAACATCTCGGCGGTAATATTTGATCACATTCCTAGCTTGTTGGCATCTACGTCTCCGTGGGACATTTATATACATCAATAACGTAATATAACCTAACCTAACCCAACCTAACATCTCGGCGGTAATATTTGCAAACATACCTGGCGAGTTGGCCTCTACGTCTCCGTGGGACCTTTATATACATCAATAACGTAATATAACCTAACCTATCCCAACCTAACATCTCGGCGGTAATATTTGAAAACATTCATGGCGATTTGGCATCTACGTCCCGTGGGACCTTCATATACATCAATAACGTAATATAGCCTAACCTAATCCAACCTAACATTTCGGCGGTAATATTTGACATCATTCCTGGCGAGTTGGCCTCTACGTCTCCGTGGGACCTTTATATACATCAATAACGTAATATAACCTAACCTAACCCAACCTAACATCTCGGCGGTAATATTTGAAAACATACCTGGCGGGTTGGCCATTACGTCTCCGTGGGACATTTATATACATCAATAACGTAATATAACCTAACCTAACCCAACCTAACATCTCGGCGGTAATATTTGACAACATTCCTGGCGAGTTGGCTTCTCCGTCTCCGTGGGACCTTTATATACATCAATAACGTAATATAACCTAACCTAACCCAACGTAACAACTCGGCGGTAATATTTGAGAACATACCTGGCGAGTTGGACTCTACGTTTCCGTGGGACCTTCATATACATCAATAACGAAATATAACCTAACCTAACCCAACCTAACATCTCGGCGGTAATATTTGAAAACATTCATGGCGGTTTGGCATCTACGTCCCGTGGGACCTTCATATACATCAATAACGTAATATAGCCTAACCTAATCCAACCTAACATCTCGGCGGTAATATTTGAAAACATTCCTGGCGAGTTGGCTTCTCCGTCTCCGTGGGATCTTTTTATACATCAATAACGTAATATAACCTAACCTAACCCAACCTAACATCTTGGCGGTAATATTTGAAAACATACCTAGCGAGTTGGCCTCTACGTCTCCGTGGGACATTTATATACATCAATACCGTAATATAACCTAACCTAACCCAACCTAACATCTCGGCGGTAATATTTGATCACATTCCTAGCTTGTTGGCATCTACGTCTCCGTGGGACATTTATATACATCAATACCGCAATAAAACCTATCCTAACCCAACCTAACATGTCGGCGGTAATATTTGAAAACATACCTGGCGAGTTGGCCTCTACGTCTCCGTGGGACCTTTATATACATCAATAACGTAATATAACCTAACCTATCCCAACCTAACATCTCGGCGGTAATATTTGAAAACATTCATGGCGATTTGGCATCTACGTCCCGTGGGACCTTCATATACATCAATAACGTAATATAGCCTAACCTAATCCAACCTAACATTTCGGCGGTAATATTTGACATCATTCCTGGCGAGTTGGCCTCTACGTCTCCGTGGGATCTTTTTATACATCAATAACGTAACATAACCTAACCTAACCCAACCTAACATTTCGGCGGTAATATTTGACATCATTCCTGGCGAGTTGGCCTCTACGTCTCCGTTTGACCTTCATAAACATCAATAACGTAATATAACGTAACCTAACCCA
The DNA here is from genome assembly GCA_963969225.1 of Xylocopa violacea. Classification (NCBI taxonomy): domain Eukaryota; kingdom Metazoa; phylum Arthropoda; class Insecta; order Hymenoptera; family Apidae; genus Xylocopa; species Xylocopa violacea. The sequence continues at coordinate 1,128,486 of CAXAJV010000051.1, forward strand.
ACCTATCACCTCGGCGGTAATATTTGACAACATTCCTGGCGAGTTGGCCTCTACGTCTCCGTGGGACCTTTGTATACATCAATAACGTAATATAACCTAACCTAACCCAACCTATCATCTCGGCGGTAATAATTGACAACATTCCTGGCGAGTTGGTCTCTACGTCTCCGTGGGACCTTCATATACATCAATAACGTAATATCACCTAAAATAACCCAATCTAAGATCACGGCGGTAATATTTGACAACATTCCTGGCTAGTTGGCTTCTCCGTCTCCGTGGGATCTTTTTATACATCAATAACGTAATATAACCTATCCTAACCCAACCTAACACCTCGGCGGTAATATTTGAAAACATACCTGGCGAGTTGGCCTCTACGTCTCCGTGGGACCTTTATATACATCAATAACGTAATATAACCTAACCTATCCCAACCTAACATCTCGGCGGTAATATTTGAAAACATTCATGGCGATTTGGCATCTACGTCCCGTGGGACCTTCATATACATCAATAACGTAATATAGCCTAACCTAATCCAACCTAACATCTCGGCGGTAATATTTGAAAACATTCATGGCGATTTGGCATCTACGTCCCGTGGGACCTTCATATACATCAATAACGTAATATAGCCTAACCTAATCCAACCTAACATTTCGGCGGTAATATTTGACATCATTCCTGGCGAGTTGGCCTCTACGTCTCCGTGGGACCTTTATATACATCAATAACGTAATATAACCTAACCTAACCCAACCTAACATCTCGGCGGTAATATTTGAAAACATACCTGGCGGGTTGGCCATTACGTCTCCGTGGGACATTTATATACATCAATAACGAAATATAACCTAACCTAACCCAACCTATCATCTCGGCGGTAATATTTGAAAACATTCATGGCGGTTTGGCATCTACGTCCCGTGGGACCTTCATATACATCAATAACGTAATATAGCCTAACCTAATCCAACCTAACATCTCGGCGGTAATATTTGAAAACATTCCTGGCGAGTTGGCTTCTCCGTCTCCGTGGGATCTTTTTATACATCAATAACGTAATATAACCTAACCTAACCCAACCTAACATCTTGGCGGTAATATTTGAAAACATACCTGGCGAGTTGGCCTCTACGTCTCCGTGGGACATTTATATACATCAATACCGTAATATAACCTAGCCTAACCCAACATAACATCTCGGCGGTAATATTTGCTCACATTCCTAGCTTGTTGGCATCTACGTCTCCGTGGGACATTTATATACATCAATACCGCAATAAAACCTATCCTAACCCAACCTAACATGTCGGCGGTAATATTTGAAAACATACCTGGCGAGTTGGCCTCTACGTCTCCGTGGGACCTTTATATACATCAATAACGTAATATAACCTAACCTATCCCAACCTAACATCTCGGCGGTAATATTTGAAAACATTCATGGCGATTTGGCATCTACGTCCCGTGGGACCTTCATATACATCAATAACGTAATATAGCCTAACCTAATCCAACCTAACATTTCTTCGGTAATATTTGACATCATTCCTGGCGAGTTGGCCTCTACGTCTCCGTGGGATCTTTTTATACATCAATAACGTAACATAACCTAACCTAACCCAACCTAACATTTCGGCGGTAATATTTGACATCATTCCTGGCGAGTTGGCCTCTACGTCTCCGTTTGACCTTCATAAACATCAATAACGTAATATAACGTAACCTAACCCAACCTATCACCTCGGCGGTAATATTTGACAACATTCCTGGCGAGTTGGCCTCTACGTCTCCGTGGGACCTTTGTATACATCAATAACGTAATATAACCTAACCTAACCCAACCTATCATCTCGGCGGTAATAATTGACAACATTCCTGGCGAGTTGGTCTCTACGTCTCCGTGGGACCTTCATATACATCAATAACGTAATATCACCTAAAATAACCCAATCTAAGATCACGGCGGTAATATTTGACAACATTCCTGGCTAGTTGGCTTCTCCGTCTCCGTGGGATCTTTTTATACATCAATAACGTAATATAACCTATCCTAACCCAACCTAACACCTCGGCGGTAATATTTGAAAACATACCTGGCGAGTTGGCCTCTACGTCTCCGTGGGACCTTTATATACATCAATAACGTAATATAACCTAACCTATCCCAACCTAACATCTCGGCGGTAATATTTGAAAACATTCATGGCGATTTGGCATCTACGTCCCGTGGGACCTTCATATACATCAATAACGTAATATAGCCTAACCTAATCCAACCTAACATCTCGGCGGTAATATTTGAAAACATTCATGGCGATTTGGCATCTACGTCCCGTGGGACCTTCATATACATCAATAACGTAATATAGCCTAACCTAATCCAACCTAACATTTCGGCGGTAATATTTGACATCATTCCTGGCGAGTTGGCCTCTACGTCTCCGTGGGACCTTTATATACATCAATAACGTAATATAACCTAACCTAACCCAACCTAACATCTCGGCGGTAATATTTGAAAACATACCTGGCGGGTTGGCCATTACGTCTCCGTGGGACATTTATATACATCAATAACGAAATATAACCTAACCTAACCCAACCTATCATCTCGGCGGTAATATTTGAAAACATTCATGGCGGTTTGGCATCTACGTCCCGTGGGACCTTCATATACATCAATAACGTAATATAGCCTAACCTAATCCAACCTAACATCTCGGCGGTAATATTTGAAAACATTCCTGGCGAGTTGGCTTCTCCGTCTCCGTGGGATCTTTTTATACATCAATAACGTAATATAACCTAACCTAACCCAACCTAACATCTTGGCGGTAATATTTGAAAACATACCTGGCGAGTTGGCCTCTACGTCTCCGTGGGACATTTATATACATCAATACCGTAATATAACCTAGCCTAACCCAACATAACATCTCGGCGGTAATATTTGCTCACATTCCTAGCTTGTTGGCATCTACGTCTCCGTGGGACATTTATATACATCAATACCGCAATAAAACCTATCCTAACCCAACCTAACATGTCGGCGGTAATATTTGAAAACATACCTGGCGAGTTGGCCTCTAGGTCTCCGTGGGACCTTTATATACATCAATAACGTAATATAACCTAACCTATCCCAACCTAACATCTCGGCGGTAATATTTGAAAACATTCATGGCGATTTGGCATCTACGTCCCGTGGGACCTTCATATACATCAATAACGTAATATAGCCTAACCTAATCCAACCTAACATTTCTTCGGTAATATTTGACATCATTCCTGGCGAGTTGGCCTCTACGTCTCCGTGGGATCTTTTTATACATCAATAACGTAACATAACCTAACCTAACCCAACCTAACATTTCGGCGGTAATATTTGACATCATTCCTGGCGAGTTGGCCTCTACGTCTCCGTTTGACCTTCATAAACATCAATAACGTAATATAACGTAACCTAACCCAACCTATCACCTCGGCGGTAATATTTGACAACATTCCTGGCGAGTTGGCCTCTACGTCTCCGTGGGACCTTTGTATACATCAATAACGTAATATAACCTAACCTAACCCAACCTATCATCTCGGCGGTAATAATTGACAACATTCCTGGCGAGTTGGTCTCTACGTCTCCGTGGGACCTTCATATACATCAATAACGTAATATCACCTAAAATAACCCAACCTAAGATCACGGCGGTAATATTTGACAACATTCCTGGCTAGTTGGCTTCTCCGTCTCCGTGGGATCTTTTTATACATCAATAACGTAATATAACCTATCCTAACCCAACCTAACACCTCGGCGGTAATATTTGAAAACATACCTGGCGAGTTGGCCTCTACGTCTCCGCGGGACCTTTATATACATCAATAACGTAATATAGCCTAACCTAATCCAACCTAACATTTCGGCGGTAATATTTGACATCAATCCTATCGAGTTGGCCTCTACGTCTCCGTGGGACCTTTATATACATCAATAACGTAATATAACCTAACCTAACCCAACCTAACATCTCGGCGGTAATATTTGAAAACATACCTGGTGTGTTGGCCTCTACGTCTCCGTGGGACATTTATATACATCAATAACGTAATATAACCTAACCTAACCCAACCTAACATCTCGGCGGTAATATTTGAAAACATACCTGGCGAGTTGGCCTCTACGTCTCCGTGGGACCTTTATATACATCAATAACGTAATATAACCTAACCTAACCCAACCTAACATCTCGGCGGTAATATTTGAAAACATACCTGGCGGGTTGGCCATTACGTCTCCGTGGGACATTTATATACATCAATAACGTAATATAACCTAACCTAACCCAACCTAACATTTCGGCGGTAATATTTGACATCATTCCTGGCGAGTTGGCCTCTACGTCTCCGTTTGACCTTCATAAACATCAATAACGTAATATAACGTAACCTAACCCAACCTATCACCTCGGCGGTAATATTTGACAACATTCCTGGCGAGTTGGCCTCTACGTCTCCGTGGGACCTTTGTATACATCAATAACGTAATATAACCTAACCTAACCCAACCTATCATCTCGGCGGTAATAATTGACAACATTCCTGGCGAGTTGGTCTCTACGTCTCCGTGGGACCTTCATATACATCAATAACGTAATATCACCTAAAATAACCCAACCTAAGATCACGGCGGTAATATTTGACAACATTCCTGGCTAGTTGGCTTCTCCGTCTCCGTGGGATCTTTTTATACATCAATAACGTAATATAACCTATCCTAACCCAACCTAACACCTCGGCGGTAATATTTGAAAACATACCTGGCGAGTTGGCCTCTACGTCTCCGTGGGACCTTTATATACATCAATAACGTAATATAGCCTAACCTAATCCAACCTAACATTTCGGCGGTAATATTTGACATCAATCCTGGCGAGTTGGCCTCTACGTCTCCGTGGGACCTTTATATACATCAATAACGTAATATAACCTAACCTAACCCAACCTAACATCTCGGCGGTAATATTTGATCACATTCCTAGCTTGTTGGCATCTACGTCTCCGTGGGACATTTATATACATCAATAACGTAATATAACCTAACCTAACCCAACCTAACATCTCGGCGGTAATATTTGAAAACATACCTGGCGAGTTGGCCTCTACGTCTCCGTGGGACCTTTATATACATCAATAACGTAATATAACCTAACCTATCCCAACCTAACATCTCGGCGGTAATATTTGAAAACATTCATGGCGATTTGGCATCTACGTCCCGTGGGACCTTCATATACATCAATAACGTAATATAGCCTAACCTAATCCAACCTATCATTTCGGCGGTAATATTTGACATCATTCCTGGCGAGTTGGCCTCTACGTCTCCGTGGGACCTTTATATACATCAATAACGTAATATAACCTAACCTAACCCAACCTAACAACTCGGCGGTAATATTTGACAACATACCTGGCGAGTTGGACTCTACGTTTCCGTGGGACCTTCATATACATCAATAACGAAATATAACCTAACCTAACCCAACCTAACATCTCGGCGGTAATATTTGAAAACATTCATGGCGGTTTGGCATCTACGTCCCGTGGGACCTTCATATACATCAATAACGTAATATAGCCTAACCTAATCCAACCTAACATCTCGGCGATAATATTTGAAAACATTCCTGGCGAGTTGGCTTCTCCGTCTCCGTGGGATCTTTTTATACATCAATAACGTAATATAACCTAACCTAACCCAACCTAACATCTTGGCGGTAATATTTGAAAACATACCTCGCGAGTTGGCCTCTACGTCTCCCTGGGACATTTATATACATCAATAACGTAATATAACCTAACCTAACCCAACCTAACATCTCGGCGGTAATATTTGATCACATTCCTAGCTTGTTGGCCTCTACGTCTCCGCGGGACCTTTATATACATCTATAACGTGATATAACGTAACCTAACCCAACCTAACATTTCGGCGGTAATATTTGACATCATTCCTGGCGAGTTGGCCTCTACGTCTCCGTTTGACCTTCATAAACATCAATAACGTAATATAACGTAACCTAACCCAACCTATCATCTCGGCGGTAATATTTGAAAACATTCCTGGCGAGTTGGCTTCTCCGTCTCCGTAGGATATTTTATACATCAATAACGTAATATAACATAAGCTAACCCAACCTAACATCTTGGCGGTAATATTTGAAAACATACCTGGCGAGTTGGCCTCTACGTCTCCGTGGGACATTTATATACATCAATAACGTGATATAACCTAACCTAACCCAACCTAACATCTCGGCGGTAATATTTGATCACATTACTAGCTTGTTGGCCTCTACGTCTCCGCGGGACCTTTATATACATCTATAACGTGATATAACCTAACCTAACCCAACCCAACATCTCGGCGGTAATATTTGAAAATATACATGGCGGTTTGGCATCTACGTCCCGTGGGACCTTCATATACATCAATAACGTAATATAGCCTAACCTAATCCAACCTAACATTTCGGCGGTAATATTTGACATCATTCCTGGCGATTTGGCCTCTACGTCTCCGTGGAACCTTTATATACATCAATAACGTAATATAACCTAACCTAACCCAACCTAACATCTCGGCGGTAATATTTGAAAACATTCCTGGCGAGTTGGCTTCTCCGTCTCCGTGGGATCTTTTTATACATCAATAACGTAATATAACGTAACCTAACCCAACCTATCATCTCGGCGGTAATATTTGAAAACATTCCTGGCGAGTTGGCTTCTCCGTCTCCGTGGGATCTTTTTATACATCAATAACGTAATATAACCTAACCTAACCCAACCTAACATCTCGGCGGTAATATTTGAAAACATTCATGGCGGTTTGGCATCTACGTCCCGTGGGACCTTCATATACATCAATAACGTAATATAGCCTAACTTAATCCAACCTAACATCTCGGCGATAATATTTGAAAACATTCCTGGCGAGTTGGCTTCTCCGTCTCCGTGGGATCTTTTTATACATCAATAACGTAATATAACCTAACCTAACCCAACCTAACATCTTGGCGGTAATATTTGAAAACATACCTGGCGAGTTGGCCTCTACGTCTCCGTGGGACATTTATATACATCAATAACGTAATATAACCTAACCTAACCCAACCTAACATCTCGGCGGTAATATTTGATCACATTCCTAGCTTGTTGGCCTCTACGTCTCCGCGGGACCTTTATATACATCTATAACGTGATATAACCTAACCTAACCCAACCTAACATTTCGGCGGTAATATTTGACATCATTCCTGGCGAGTTGGCCTCTACGTCTCCGTTTGACCTTCATAAACATCAATAACGTAATATAACGTAACCTAACCCAACCTATCATCTCGGCGGTAATATTTGAAAACATTCCTGGCGAATTGGCTTCTCCGTCTCCGTAGGATCTTTTTATACATCAATAACGTAATATAACCTAACCTAACCCAACCTAACATCTTGGCGGTAATATTTAAAAACATACCTGGCGAGTTGGCCTCTACGTCTCCGTGGGACATTTATATACATCAATAACATAATGTAACCTAACCTAACCCAACCTAACATCTCGGCGGTAATATTTGATCACATTCCTAGCTTGTTGGCCTCTACGTCTCTGCGTGACCTTTATATACATCTATAACGTGATATAACCTAACCTAACCCAACCTAACATTTCGGCGGTAATATTTGACATCATTCAAGGCGAGTTGGCCTCTACGTCTCCGTTTGACCTTCATAAACATCAATAACGTGATATAACGTAACCTAACCCAACCTATCACCTCGGCGGTAATATTTGACAACATTCCTGGCGAGTTGGCCTCTACGTTTCCGTGGGACCTTTGTATACATCAATAACGTAATATAACCTAACCTAACCCAACCTATCATCTCGGCGGTAATATTTGACAACATTCCTGGCGAGTTGGTCTCTACGTCTCCGTGGGACCTTCATATACATCAATAACGTAATATAACCTAACCTAACCCAACCTAACATTTCGGCGGTAATATTTGACATCATTCCTGGCGATTTGTCCTCTACGTCTCCGTTTGACCTTCGTAAACATCAATAACGTAATATAACGTAACCTAACCCAACCTATCATCTCGGCGGTAATATCTGACAACATTCCTGGCGAGTTGGCTTCTCCGTCTCCGTGGGATCTTTTTATACATCAATAACGTAACATAACCTAACCTAACCCAACCTAACATTTCGGCGGTAATATTTGACATCATTCCTGGCGAGTTGGCCTCTACGTCTCCGTTTGACCTTCATAAACATCAATAACGTAATATAACGTAACCTAACCCAACCTATCATCTCGGCGGTAATAATTGACAACATTCCTGGCGAGTTGGTCTCTACGTCTCCGTGGGACCTTCATATACATCAATAACGTAATATCACCTAAAATAACCCAACCTAACATCACGGCGGTAATATTTGACAACATTCCTGGCTAGTTGGCTTCTCCGTCTCCGTGGGATCTTTTTATACATCAATAACGTAACATAACCTATCCTAACCCAACCTAACATCTCGGCGGTAATATTTGAAAACATTCATGGCGATTTGGCATCTACGTCCCGTGGGACCTTCATATACATCAATAACGTAATATAGCCTAACCTAATCCAACCTATCATTTCGGCGGTAATATTTGACATCATTCCTGGCGAGTTGGCCTCTACGTCTCCGTGGGACCTTTATATACATCAATAACGTAATATAACCTAACCTAACCCAACCTAACAACTCGGCGGGAATATTTGACAACATACCTGGCGAGTTGGACTCTACGTTTCCGTGGGACCTTCATATACATCAATAACGAAATATAACCTAACCTAACCCAACCTAACATCTCGGCGGTAATATTTGAAAACATTCATGGCGGTTTGGCATCTACGTCCCGTGGGACCTTCATATACATCAATAACGTAATATAGCCTAACCTAATCCAACCTATCATTTCGGCGGTAATATTTGACATCATTCCTGGCGAGTTGGCCTCTATGTCTCCGTGGGACCTTTATATACATCAATAACGTAATATAACCTAACCTAACCCAACCTAACAACTCGGCGGGAATATTTGACAACATACCTGGCGAGTTGGACTCTACGTTTCCGTGGGACCTTCATATACATCAATAACGAAATATAACCTAACCTAACCCAACCTAACATCTCGGCGGTAATATTTGAAAACATTCATGGCGGTTTGGCATCTACGTCCCGTGGGACCTTCATATACATCAATAACGTAATATAGCCTAACCTAATCCAACCTAACATCTCGGCGATAATATTTGAAAACATTCCTGGCGAGTTGGCTTCTCCGTCTCCGTGGGATCTTTTTATACATCAATAACGTAATATAACCTAACCTAACCCAACCTAACATCTTGGCGGTAATATTTGAAAACATACCTGGCGAGTTGGCCTCTACGTCTCCGTGGGACATTTATATACATCAATAACGTAATATAACCTAACCTAACCCAACCTAACATCTCGGCGGTAATATTTGATCACATTCCTAGCTTGTTGGCCTCTACGTCTCCGCGGGACCTTTATATACATCTATAACGTGATATAACCTAACCTAACCCAACCTAACATTTCGGCGGTAATATTTGACATCATTCCTGGCGAGTTGGCCTCTACGTCTCCGTTTGACCTTCATAAACATCAATAACGTAATATAACGTAACCTAACCCAACCTATCATCTCGGCGGTAATATTTGAAAACATTCCTGGCGAGTTGGCTTCTCCGTCTCCGTGGGATCTTTTTATACATCAATAACGTAATATAACCTATCCTAACCCAACCTAACACCTCGGCGGTAATATTTGAAAACATACCTGGCGAGTTGGCCTCTACGTCTCCGTGGGACCTTTATATACATCAATAACGTAATATAGCCTAACCTAATCCAACCTAACATTTCGGCGGTAATATTTGACATCAATCCTGGCGAGTTGGCCTCTACGTCTCCGTGGGACCTTTATATACATCAATAACGTAATATAACCTAACCTAACCCAACCTAACATCTCGGCGGTAATATTTGATCACATTCCTAGCTTGTTGGCATCTACGTCTCCGTGGGACATTTATATACATCAATAACGTAATATAACCTAACCTAACCCAACCTAACATCTCGGCGGTAATATTTGAAAACATACCTGGCGAGTTGGCCTCTACGTCTCCGTGGGACCTTTATATACATCAATAACGTAATATAACCTAACCTATCCCAACCTAACATCTCGGCGGTAATATTTGAAAACATTCATGGCGATTTGGCATCTACGTCCCGTGGGACCTTCATATACATCAATAACGTAATATAGCCTAACCTAATCCAACCTATCATTTCGGCGGTAATATTTGACATCATTCCTGGCGAGTTGGCCTCTACGTCTCCGTGGGACCTTTATATACATCAATAACGTAATATAACCTAACCTAACCCAACCTAACAACTCGGCGGTAATATTTGACAACATACCTGGCGAGTTGGACTCTACGTTTCCGTGGGACCTTCATATACATCAATAACGAAATATAACCTAACCTAACCCAACCTAACATCTCGGCGGTAATATTTGAAAACATTCATGGCGGTTTGGCATCTACGTCCCGTGGGACCTTCATATACATCAATAACGTAATATAGCCTAACCTAATCCAACCTAACATCTCGGCGATAATATTTGAAAACATTCCTGGCGAGTTGGCTTCTCCGTCTCCGTGGGATCTTTTTATACATCAATAACGTAATATAACCTAACCTAACCCAACCTAACATCTTGGCGGTAATATTTGAAAACATACCTCGCGAGTTGGCCTCTACGTCTCCCTGGGACATTTATATACATCAATAACGTAATATAACCTAACCTAACCCAACCTAACATCTCGGCGGTAATATTTGATCACATTCCTAGCTTGTTGGCCTCTACGTCTCCGCGGGACCTTTATATACATCTATAACGTGATATAACGTAACCTAACCCAACCTAACATTTCGGCGGTAATATTTGACATCATTCCTGGCGAGTTGGCCTCTACGTCTCCGTTTGACCTTCATAAACATCAATAACGTAATATAACGTAACCTAACCCAACCTAACATCTCGGCGGTAATATTTCAAAACATTCCTGGCGAGTTGGCTTCTCCGTCTCCGTGGGATCTTTTTATACATCAATAACGTAATATAACGTAACCTAACCCAACCTATCATCTCGGCGGTAATATTTGAAAACATTCCTGGCGAGTTGGCTTCTCCGTCTCCGTGGGATCTTTTTATACATCAATAACGTAATATAACCTAACCTAACCCAACCTAACATCTCGGCGGTAATATTTGAAAACATTCATGGCGGTTTGGCATCTACGTCCCGTGGGACCTTCATATACATCAATAACGTAATATAGCCTAACTTAATCCAACCTAACATCTCGGCGATAATATTTGAAAACATTCCTGGCGAGTTGGCTTCTCCGTCTCCGTGGGATCTTTTTATACATCAATAACGTAATATAACCTAACCTAACCCAACCTAACATCTTGGCGGTAATATTTGAAAACATACCTGGCGAGTTGGCCTCTACGTCTCCGTGGGACATTTATATACATCAATAACGTAATATAACCTAACCTAACCCAACCTAACATCTCGGCGGTAATATTTGATCACATTCCTAGCTTGTTGGCCTCTACGTCTCCGCGGGACCTTTATATACATCTATAACGTGATATAACCTAACCTAACCCAACCTAACATTTCGGCGGTAATATTTGACATCATTCAAGGCGAGTTGGCCTCTACGTCTCCGTTTGACCTTCATAAACATCAATAACGTGATATAACGTAACCTAACCCAACCTATCACCTCGGCGGTAATATTTGACAACATTCCTGGCGAGTTGGCCTCTACGTTTCCGTGGGACCTTTGTATACATCAATAACGTAATATAACCTAACCTAACCCAACCTATCATCTCGGCGGTTATATTTGACAACATTCCTGGCGAGTTGGTCTCTACGTCTCCGTGGGACCTTCATATACATCAATAACGTAATATAACCTAACCTAACCCAACCTAACATTTCGGCGGTAATATTTGACATCATTCCTGGCGATTTGTCCTCTACGTCTCCGTTTGACCTTCGTAAACATCAATAACGTAATATAACGTAACCTAACCCAACCTATCATCTCGGCGGTAATATCTGACAACATTCCTGGCGAGTTGGCTTCTCCGTCTCCGTGGGATCTTTTTATACATCAATAACGTAACATAACCTAACCTAACCCAACCTAACATTTCGGCGGTAATATTTGACATCATTCCTGGCGAGTTGGCCTCTACGTCTCCGTTTGACCTTCATAAACATCAATAACGTAATATAACGTAACCTAACCCAACCTATCATCTCGGCGGTAATAATTGACAACATTCCTGGCGAGTTGGTCTCTACGTCTCCGTGGGACCTTCATATACATCAATAACGTAATATCACCTAAAATAACCCAACCTAACATCACGGCGGTAATATTTGACAACATTCCTGGCTAGTTGGCTTCTCCGTCTCCGTGGGATCTTTTTATACATCAATAACGTAACATAACCTATCCTAACCCAACCTAACATCTCGGCGGTAATATTTGAAAACATTCATGGCGATTTGGCGTCTACGTCCCGTGGGACCTTCATATACATCAATAACGTAATATAGCCTAACCTAATCCAACCTATCATTTCGGCGGTAATATTTGACATCATTCCTGGCGAGTTGGCCTCTACGTCTCCGTGGGACCTTTATATACATCAATAACGTAATATAACCTAACCTAACCCAACCTAACAACTCGGCGGGAATATTTGACAACATACCTGGCGAGTTGGACTCTACGTTTCCGTGGGACCTTCATATACATCAATAACGAAATATAACCTAACCTAACCCAACCTAACATCTCGGCGGTAATATTTGAAAACATTCATGGCGGTTTGGCATCTACGTCCCGTGGGACCTTCATATACATCAATAACGTAATATAGCCTAACCTAATCCAACCTATCATTTCGGCGGTAATATTTGACATCATTCCTGGCGAGTTGGCCTCTACGTCTCCGTGGGACCTTTATATACATCAATAACGTAATATAACCTAACCTAACCCAACCTAACAACTCGGCGGGAATATTTGACAACATACCTGGCGAGTTGGACTCTACGTTTCCGTGGGACCTTCATATACATCAATAACGAAATATAACCTAACCTAACCCAACCTAACATCTCGGCGGTAATATTTGAAAACATTCATGGCGGTTTGGCATCTACGTCCCGTGGGACCTTCATATACATCAATAACGTAATATAGCCTAACCTAATCCAACCTAACATCTCGGCGATAATATTTGAAAACATTCCTGGCGAGTTGGCTTCTCCGTCTCCGTGGGATCTTTTTATACATCAATAACGTAATATAACCTAACCTAACCCAACCTAACATCTTGGCGGTAATATTTGAAAACATACCTGGCGAGTTGGCCTCTACGTCTCCGTGGGACATTTATATACATCAATAACGTAATATAACCTAACCTAACCCAACCTAACATCTCGGCGGTAATATTTGATCACATTCCTAGCTTGTTGGCCTCTACGTCTCCGCGGGACCTTTATATACATCTATAACGTGATATAACCTAACCTAACCCAACCTAACATTTCGGCGGTAATATTTGACATCATTCCTGGCGAGTTGGCCTCTACGTCTCCGTTTGACCTTCATAAACATCAATAACGTAATATAACGTAACCTAACCCAACCTATCATCTCGGCGGTAATATTTGAAAACATTCCTGGCGAGTTGGCTTCTCCGTCTCCGTGGGATCTTTTTATACATCAATAACGTAATATAACCTATCCTAACCCAACCTAACACCTCGGCGGTAATATTTGAAAACATACCTGGCGAGTTGGCCTCTACGTCTCCGTGGGACCTTTATATACATCAATAACGTAATATAGCCTAACCTAATCCAACCTAACATTTCGGCGGTAATATTTGACATCAATCCTGGCGAGTTGGCCTCTACGTCTCCGTGGGACCTTTATATACATCAATAACGTAATATAACCTAACCTAACCCAACCTAACATCTCGGCGGTAATATTTGATCACATTCCTAGCTTGTTGGCATCTACGTCTCCGTGGGACATTTATATACATCAATAACGTAATATAACCTAACCTAACCCAACCTAACATCTCGGCGGTAATATTTGAAAACATACCTGGCGAGTTGGCCTCTACGTCTCCGTGGGACCTTTATATACATCAATAACGTAATATAACCTAACCTATCCCAACCTAACATCTCGGCGGTAATATTTGAAAACATTCATGGCGATTTGGCATCTACGTCCCGTGGGACCTTCATATACATCAATAACGTAATATAGCCTAACCTAATCCAACCTATCATTTCGGCGGTAATATTTGACATCATTCCTGGCGAGTTGGCCTCTACGTCTCCGTGGGACCTTTATATACATCAATAACGTAATATAACCTAACCTAACCCAACCTAACAACTCGGCGGTAATATTTGACAACATACCTGGCGAGTTGGACTCTACGTTTCCGTGGGACCTTCATATACATCAATAACGAAATATAACCTAACCTAACCCAACCTAACATCTCGGCGGTAATATTTGAAAACATTCATGGCGGTTTGGCATCTACGTCCCGTGGGACCTTCATATACATCAATAACGTAATATAGCCTAACCTAATCCAACCTAACATCTCGGCGATAATATTTGAAAACATTCCTGGCGAGTTGGCTTCTCCGTCTCCGTGGGATCTTTTTATACATCAATAACGTAATATAACCTAACCTAACCCAACCTAACATCTTGGCGGTAATATTTGAAAACATACCTCGCGAGTTGGCCTCTACGTCTCCCTGGGACATTTATATACATCAATAACGTAATATAACCTAACCTAACCCAACCTAACATCTCGGCGGTAATATTTGATCACATTCCTAGCTTGTTGGCCTCTACGTCTCCGCGGGACCTTTATATACATCTATAACGTGATATAACGTAACCTAACCCAACCTAACATTTCGGCGGTAATATTTGACATCATTCCTGGCGAGTTGGCCTCTACGTCTCCGTTTGACCTTCATAAACATCAATAACGTAATATAACGTAACCTAACCCAACCTAACATCTCGGCGGTAATATTTCAAAACATTCCTGGCGAGTTGGCTTCTCCGTCTCCGTGGGATCTTTTTATACATCAATAACGTAATATAACGTAACCTAACCCAACCTATCATCTCGGCGGTAATATTTGAAAACATTCCTGGCGAGTTGGCTTCTCCGTCTCCGTGGGATCTTTTTATACATCAATAACGTAATATAACCTAACCTAACCCAACCTAACATCTCGGCGGTAATATTTGAAAACATTCATGGCGGTTTGGCATCTACGTCCTGTGTGACCTTCATATACATCAATAACGTAATATAGCCTAACTTAATCCAACCTAACATCTCGGCGATAATATTTGAAAACATTCCTGGCGAGTTGGCTTCTCCGTCTCCGTGGGATCTTTTTATACATCAATAACGTAATATAACCTAACCTAACCCAACCTAACATCTTGGCGGTAATATTTGAAAACATACCTGGCGAGTTGGCCTCTACGTCTCCGTGGGACATTTATATACATCAATAACGTAATATAACCTAACCTAACCCAACCTAACATCTCGGCGGTAATATTTGATCACATTCCTAGCTTGTTGGCCTCTACGTCTCCGCGGGACCTTTATATACATCTATAACGTGATATAACCTAACCTAACCCAACCTAACATTTCGGCGGTAATATTTGACATCATTCAAGGCGAGTTGGCCTCTACGTCTCCGTTTGACCTTCATAAACATCAATAACGTGATATAACGTAACCTAACCCAACCTATCACCTCGGCGGTAATATTTGACAACATTCCTGGCGAGTTGGCCTCTACGTTTCCGTGGGACCTTTGTATACATCAATAACGTAATATAACCTAACCTAACCCAACCTATCATCTCGGCGGTTATATTTGACAACATTCCTGGCGAGTTGGTCTCTACGTCTCCGTGGGACCTTCATATACATCAATAACGTAATATAACCTAACCTAACCCAACCTAACATTTCGGCGGTAATATTTGACATCATTCCTGGCGATTTGTCCTCTACGTCTCCGTTTGACCTTCGTAAACATCAATAACGTAATATAACGTAACCTAACCCAACCTATCATCTCGGCGGTAATATCTGACAACATTCCTGGCGAGTTGGCTTCTCCGTCTCCGTGGGATCTTTTTATACATCAATAACGTAACATAACCTAACCTAACCCAACCTAACATTTCGGCGGTAATATTTGACATCATTCCTGGCGAGTTGGCCTCTACGTCTCCGTTTGACCTTCATAAACATCAATAACGTAATATAACGTAACCTAACCCAACCTATCATCTCGGCGGTAATAATTGACAACATTCCTGGCGAGTTGGTCTCTACGTCTCCGTGGGACCTTCATATACATCAATAACGTAATATCACCTAAAATAACCCAACCTAACATCACGGCGGTAATATTTGACAACATTCCTGGCTAGTTGGCTTCTCCGTCTCCGTGGGATCTTTTTATACATCAATAACGTAACATAACCTATCCTAACCCAACCTAACATCTCGGCGGTAATATTTGAAAACATTCATGGCGATTTGGCGTCTACGTCCCGTGGGACCTTCATATACATCAATAACGTAATATAGCCTAACCTAATCCAACCTATCATTTCGGCGGTAATATTTGACATCATTCCTGGCGAGTTGGCCTCTACGTCTCCGTGGGACCTTTATATACATCAATAACGTAATATAACCTAACCTAACCCAACCTAACAACTCGGCGGGAATATTTGACAACATACCTGGCGAGTTGGACTCTACGTTTCCGTGGGACCTTCATATACATCAATAACGAAATATAACCTAACCTAACCCAACCTAACATCTCGGCGGTAATATTTGAAAACATTCATGGCGGTTTGGCATCTACGTCCCGTGGGACCTTCATATACATCAATAACGTAATATAGCCTAACCTAATCCAACCTATCATTTCGGCGGTAATATTTGACATCATTCCTGGCGAGTTGGCCTCTACGTCTCCGTGGGACCTTTATATACATCAATAACGTAATATAACCTAACCTAACCCAACCTAACAACTCGGCGGGAATATTTGACAACATACCTGGCGAGTTGGACTCTACGTTTCCGTGGGACCTTCATATACATCAATAACGAAATATAACCTAACCTAACCCAACCTAACATCTCGGCGGTAATATTTGAAAACATTCATGGCGGTTTGGCATCTACGTCCCGTGGGACCTTCATATACATCAATAACGTAATATAGCCTAACCTAATCCAACCTAACATCTCGGCGATAATATTTGAAAACATTCCTGGCGAGTTGGCTTCTCCGTCTCCGTGGGATCTTTTTATACATCAATAACGTAATATAACCTAACCTAACCCAACCTAACATCTTGGCGGTAATATTTGAAAACATACCTGGCGAGTTGGCCTCTACGTCTCCGTGGGACATTTATATACATCAATAACGTAATATAACCTAACCTAACCCAACCTAACATCTCGGCGGTAATATTTGATCACATTCCTAGCTTGTTGGCCTCTACGTCTCCGCGGGACCTTTATATACATCTATAACGTGATATAACCTAACCTAACCCAACCTAACATTTCGGCGGTAATATTTGACATCATTCCTGGCGAGTTGGCCTCTACGTCTCCGTTTGACCTTCATAAACATCAATAACGTAATATAACGTAACCTAACCCAACCTATCATCTCGGCGGTAATATTTGAAAACATTCCTGGCGAGTTGGCTTCTCCGTCTCCGTAGGATCTTTTTATACATCAATAACGTAATATAACCTAACCTAACCCAACCTAACATCTTGGCGGTAATATTTAAAAACATACCTGGCGAGTTGGCCTCTACGTCTCCGTGGGACATTTATATACATCAATAACATAATGTAACCTAACCTAACCCAACCTAACATCTCGGCGGTAATATTTGATCACATTCCTAGCTTGTTGGCCTCTACGTCTCTGCGTGACCTTTATATACATCTATAACGTGATATAACCTAACCTAACCCAACCTAACATTTCGGCGGTAATATTTGACATCATTCAAGGCGAGTTGGCCTCTACGTCTCCGTTTGACCTTCATAAACATCAATAACGTGATATAACGTAACCTAACCCAACCTATCACCTCGGCGGTAATATTTGACAACATTCCTGGCGAGTTGGCCTCTACGTTTCCGTGGGACCTTTGTATACATCAATAACGTAATATAACCTAACCTAACCCAACCTATCATCTCGGCGGTAATATTTGACAACATTCCTGGCGAGTTGGTCTCTACGTCTCCGTGGGACCTTCATATACATCAATAACGTAATATAACCTAACCTAACCCAACCTAACATTTCGGCGGTAATATTTGACATCATTCCTGGCGATTTGTCCTCTACGTCTCCGTTTGACCTTCGTAAACATCAATAACGTAATATAACGTAACCTAACCCAACCTATCATCTCGGCGGTAATATCTGACAACATTCCTGGCGAGTTGGCTTCTCCGTCTCCGTGGGATCTTTTTATACATCAATAACGTAACATAACCTAACCTAACCCAACCTAACATTTCGGCGGTAATATTTGACATCATTCCTGGCGAGTTGGCCTCTACGTCTCCGTTTGACCTTCATAAACATCAATAACGTAATATAACGTAACCTAACCCAACCTATCATCTCGGCGGTAATAATTGACAACATTCCTGGCGAGTTGGTCTCTACGTCTCCGTGGGACCTTCATATACATCAATAACGTAATATCACCTAAAATAACCCAACCTAACATCACGGCGGTAATATTTGACAACATTCCTGGCTAGTTGGCTTCTCCGTCTCCGTGGGATCTTTTTATACATCAATAACGTAACATAACCTATCCTAACCCAACCTAACATCTCGGCGGTAATATTTGAAAACATTCATGGCGATTTGGCATCTACGTCCCGTGGGACCTTCATATACATCAATAACGTAATATAGCCTAACCTAATCCAACCTATCATTTCGGCGGTAATATTTGACATCATTCCTGGCGAGTTGGCCTCTACGTCTCCGTGGGACCTTTATATACATCAATAACGTAATATAACCTAACCTAACCCAACCTAACAACTCGGCGGGAATATTTGACAACATACCTGGCGAGTTGGACTCTACGTTTCCGTGGGACCTTCATATACATCAATAACGAAATATAACCTAACCTAACCCAACCTAACATCTCGGCGGTAATATTTGAAAACATTCATGGCGGTTTGGCATCTACGTCCCGTGGGACCTTCATATACATCAATAACGTAATATAGCCTAACCTAATCCAACCTAACATCTCGGCGATAATATTTGAAAACATTCCTGGCGAGTTGGCTTCTCCGTCTCCGTGGGATCTTTTTATACATCAATAACGTAATATAACCTAACCTAACCCAACCTAACATCTTGGCGGTAATATTTGAAAACATACCTGGCGAGTTGGCCTCTACGTCTCCGTGGGACCTTTATATACATCAATAACGTAATATAGCCTAACCTAATCCAACCTAACATTTCGGCGGTAGTATTTGACATCAATCCTGGCGAGTTGGCCTCTACGTCTCCGTGGGACCTTTATATACATCAATAACGTAATATAACCTAACCTAACCCAACCTAACATCTCGGCGGTAATATTTGAAAACATACCTGGTGTGTTGGCCTCTACGTCTCCGTGGGACATTTATATACATCAATAACGTAATATAACCTAACCTAACCCAACCTAACATCTCGGCTGTAATATTTGAAAACATACCTGGCGAGTTGGCCTCTACGTCTCCGTGGGACCTTTATATACATCAATAACGTAATATAACCTAACCTATCCCAACCTAACAACTCGGCGGTAATATTTGACAACATACCTGGCGAGTTGGACTCTACGTTTCCGTGGGACCTTCATATACATCAATAACGAAATATAACCTAACCTAACCCAACCTAACATCTCGGCGGTAATATTTGAAAACATTCCTGGCGAGTTGGCTTCTCCGTCTCCGTTGGATCTTTTTATACATCAATAACGTAATATAACGTAACCTAACCCAACCTATCATCTCGGCGGTAATATTTGAAAACATTCCTGGCGAGTTGGCTTCTCCGTCTCCGTGGGATCTTTTTATACATCAATAACGTAATATAACCTAACCTAACCCAACCTAACATCTCGGCGGTAATATTTGAAAACATTCATGGCGGTTTGGCATCTACGTCCCGTGGGACCTTCATATACATCAATAACGTAATATAGCCTAACTTAATCCAACCTAACATCTCGGCGATAATATTTGAAAACATTCCTGGCGAGTTGGCTTCTCCGTCTCCGTGGGATCTTTTTATACATCAATAACGTAATATAACCTAACCTAACCCAACCTAACATCTTGGCGGTAATATTTGAAAACATACCTGGCGAGTTGGCCTCTACGTCTCCGTGGGACATTTATATACATCAATAACGTAATATAACCTAACCTAACCCAACCTAACATCTCGGCGGTAATATTTGATCACATTCCTAGCTTGTTGGCCTCTACGTCTCCGCGGGACCTTTATATACATCTATAACGTGATATAACCTAACCTAACCCAACCTAACATTTCGGCGGTAATATTTGACATCATTCAAGGCGAGTTGGCCTCTACGTCTCCGTTTGACCTTCATAAACATCAATAACGTGATATAACGTAACCTAACCCAACCTATCACCTCGGCGGTAATATTTGACAACATTCCTGGCGAGTTGGCCTCTACGTTTCCGTGGGACCTTTGTATACATCAATAACGTAATATAACCTAACCTAACCCAACCTATCATCTCGGCGGTTATATTTGACAACATTCCTGGCGAGTTGGTCTCTACGTCTCCGTGGGACCTTCATATACATCAATAACGTAATATAACCTAACCTAACCCAACCTAACATTTCGGCGGTAATATTTGACATCATTCCTGGCGATTTGTCCTCTACGTCTCCGTTTGACCTTCGTAAACATCAATAACGTAATATAACGTAACCTAACCCAACCTATCATCTCGGCGGTAATATCTGACAACATTCCTGGCGAGTTGGCTTCTCCGTCTCCGTGGGATCTTTTTATACATCAATAACGTAACATAACCTAACCTAACCCAACCTAACATTTCGGCGGTAATATTTGACATCATTCCTGGCGAGTTGGCCTCTACGTCTCCGTTTGACCTTCATAAACATCAATAACGTAATATAACGTAACCTAACCCAACCTATCATCTCGGCGGTAATAATTGACAACATTCCTGGCGAGTTGGTCTCTACGTCTCCGTGGGACCTTCATATACATCAATAACGTAATATCACCTAAAATAACCCAACCTAACATCACGGCGGTAATATTTGACAACATTCCTGGCTAGTTGGCTTCTCCGTCTCCGTGGGATCTTTTTATACATCAATAACGTAACATAACCTATCCTAACCCAACCTAACATCTCGGCGGTAATATTTGAAAACATTCATGGCGATTTGGCGTCTACGTCCCGTGTGACCTTCATATACATCAATAACGTAATATAGCCTAACCTAATCCAACCTATCATTTCGGCGGTAATATTTGACATCATTCCTGGCGAGTTGGCCTCTACGTCTCCGTGGGACCTTTATATACATCAATAACGTAATATAACCTAACCTAACCCAACCTAACAACTCGGCGGGAATATTTGACAACATACCTGGCGAGTTGGACTCTACGTTTCCGTGGGACCTTCATATACATCAATAACGAAATATAACCTAACCTAACCCAACCTAACATCTCGGCGGTAATATTTGAAAACATTCATGGCGGTTTGGCATCTACGTCCCGTGGGACCTTCATATACATCAATAACGTAATATAGCCTAACCTAATCCAACCTATCATTTCGGCGGTAATATTTGACATCATTCCTGGCGAGTTGGCCTCTACGTCTCCGTGGGACCTTTATATACATCAATAACGTAATATAACCTAACCTAACCCAACCTAACAACTCGGCGGGAATATTTGACAACATACCTGGCGAGTTGGACTCTACGTTTCCGTGGGACCTTCATATACATCAATAACGAAATATAACCTAACCTAACCCAACCTAACATCTCGGCGGTAATATTTGAAAACATTCATGGCGGTTTGGCATCTACGTCCCGTGGGACCTTCATATACATCAATAACGTAATATAGCCTAACCTAATCCAACCTAACATCTCGGCGATAATATTTGAAAACATTCCTGGCGAGTTGGCTTCTCCGTCTCCGTGGGATCTTTTTATACATCAATAACGTAATATAACCTAACCTAACCCAACCTAACATCTTGGCGGTAATATTTGAAAACATACCTGGCGAGTTGGCCTCTACGTCTCCGTGGGACATTTATATACATCAATAACGTAATATAACCTAACCTAACCCAACCTAACATCTCGGCGGTAATATTTGATCACATTCCTAGCTTGTTGGCCTCTACGTCTCCGCGGGACCTTTATATACATCTATAACGTGATATAACCTAACCTAACCCAACCTAACATTTCGGCGGTAATATTTGACATCATTCAAGGCGAGTTGGCCTCTACGTCTCCGTTTGACCTTCATAAACATCAATAACGTGATATAACGTAACCTAACCCAACCTATCACCTCGGCGGTAATATTTGACAACATTCCTGGCGAGTTGGCCTCTACGTTTCCGTGGGACCTTTGTATACATCAATAACGTAATATAACCTAACCTAACCCAACCTATCATCTCGGCGGTTATATTTGACAACATTCCTGGCGAGTTGGTCTCTACGTCTCCGTGGGACCTTCATATACATCAATAACGTAATATAACCTAACCTAACCCAACCTAACATTTCGGCGGTAATATTTGACATCATTCCTGGCGATTTGTCCTCTACGTCTCCGTTTGACCTTCGTAAACATCAATAACGTAATATAACGTAACCTAACCCAACCTATCATCTCGGCGGTAATATCTGACAACATTCCTGGCGAGTTGGCTTCTCCGTCTCCGTGGGATCTTTTTATACATCAATAACGTAACATAACCTAACCTAACCCAACCTAACATTTCGGCGGTAATATTTGACATCATTCCTGGCGAGTTGGCCTCTACGTCTCCGTTTGACCTTCATAAACATCAATAACGTAATATAACGTAACCTAACCCAACCTATCATCTCGGCGGTAATAATTGACAACATTCCTGGCGAGTTGGTCTCTACGTCTCCGTGGGACCTTCATATACATCAATAACGTAATATCACCTAAAATAACCCAACCTAACATCACGGCGGTAATATTTGACAACATTCCTGGCTAGTTGGCTTCTCCGTCTCCGTGGGATCTTTTTATACATCAATAACGTAACATAACCTATCCTAACCCAACCTAACATCTCGGCGGTAATATTTGAAAACATTCATGGCGATTTGGCGTCTACGTCCCGTGGGACCTTCATATACATCAATAACGTAATATAGCCTAACCTAATCCAACCTATCATTTCGGCGGTAATATTTGACATCATTCCTGGCGAGTTGGCCTCTACGTCTCCGTGGGACCTTTATATACATCAATAACGTAATATAACCTAACCTAACCCAACCTAACAACTCGGCGGGAATATTTGACAACATACCTGGCGAGTTGGACTCTACGTTTCCGTGGGACCTTCATATACATCAATAACGAAATATAACCTAACCTAACCCAACCTAACATCTCGGCGGTAATATTTGAAAACATTCATGGCGGTTTGGCATCTACGTCCCGTGGGACCTTCATATACATCAATAACGTAATATAGCCTAACCTAATCCAACCTATCATTTCGGCGGTAATATTTGACATCATTCCTGGCGAGTTGGCCTCTACGTCTCCGTGGGACCTTTATATACATCAATAACGTAATATAACCTAACCTAACCCAACCTAACAACTCGGCGGGAATATTTGACAACATACCTGGCGAGTTGGACTCTACGTTTCCGTGGGACCTTCATATACATCAATAACGAAATATAACCTAACCTAACCCAACCTAACATCTCGGCGGTAATATTTGAAAACATTCATGGCGGTTTGGCATCTACGTCCCGTGGGACCTTCATATACATCAATAACGTAATATAGCCTAACCTAATCCAACCTAACATCTCGGCGATAATATTTGAAAACATTCCTGGCGAGTTGGCTTCTCCGTCTCCGTGGGATCTTTTTATACATCAATAACGTAATATAACCTAACCTAACCCAACCTAACATCTTGGCGGTAATATTTGAAAACATACCTGGCGAGTTGGCCTCTACGTCTCCGTGGGACATTTATATACATCAATAACGTAATATAACCTAACCTAACCCAACCTAACATCTCGGCGGTAATATTTGATCACATTCCTAGCTTGTTGGCCTCTACGTCTCCGCGGGACCTTTATATACATCTATAACGTGATATAACCTAACCTAACCCAACCTAACATTTCGGCGGTAATATTTGACATCATTCCTGGCGAGTTGGCCTCTACGTCTCCGTTTGACCTTCATAAACATCAATAACGTAATATAACGTAACCTAACCCAACCTATCATCTCGGCGGTAATATTTGAAAACATTCCTGGCGAGTTGGCTTCTCCGTCTCCGTAGGATCTTTTTATACATCAATAACGTAATATAACCTAACCTAACCCAACCTAACATCTTGGCGGTAATATTTAAAAACATACCTGGCGAGTTGGCCTCTACGTCTCCGTGGGACATTTATATACATCAATAACATAATGTAACCTAACCTAACCCAACCTAACATCTCGGCGGTAATATTTGATCACATTCCTAGCTTGTTGGCCTCTACGTCTCTGCGTGACCTTTATATACATCTATAACGTGATATAACCTAACCTAACCCAACCTAACATTTCGGCGGTAATATTTGACATCATTCAAGGCGAGTTGGCCTCTACGTCTCCGTTTGACCTTCATAAACATCAATAACGTGATATAACGTAACCTAACCCAACCTATCACCTCGGCGGTAATATTTGACAACATTCCTGGCGAGTTGGCCTCTACGTTTCCGTGGGACCTTTGTATACATCAATAACGTAATATAACCTAACCTAACCCAACCTATCATCTCGGCGGTAATATTTGACAACATTCCTGGCGAGTTGGTCTCTACGTCTCCGTGGGACCTTCATATACATCAATAACGTAATATAACCTAACCTAACCCAACCTAACATTTCGGCGGTAATATTTGACATCATTCCTGGCGATTTGTCCTCTACGTCTCCGTTTGACCTTCGTAAACATCAATAACGTAATATAACGTAACCTAACCCAACCTATCATCTCGGCGGTAATATCTGACAACATTCCTGGCGAGTTGGCTTCTCCGTCTCCGTGGGATCTTTTTATACATCAATAACGTAACATAACCTAACCTAACCCAACCTAACATTTCGGCGGTAATATTTGACATCATTCCTGGCGAGTTGGCCTCTACGTCTCCGTTTGACCTTCATAAACATCAATAACGTAATATAACGTAACCTAACCCAACCTATCATCTCGGCGGTAATAATTGACAACATTCCTGGCGAGTTGGTCTCTACGTCTCCGTGGGACCTTCATATACATCAATAACGTAATATCACCTAAAATAACCCAACCTAACATCACGGCGGTAATATTTGACAACATTCCTGGCTAGTTGGCTTCTCCGTCTCCGTGGGATCTTTTTATACATCAATAACGTAACATAACCTATCCTAACCCAACCTAACATCTCGGCGGTAATATTTGAAAACATTCATGGCGATTTGGCATCTACGTCCCGTGGGACCTTCATATACATCAATAACGTAATATAGCCTAACCTAATCCAACCTATCATTTCGGCGGTAATATTTGACATCATTCCTGGCGAGTTGGCCTCTACGTCTCCGTGGGACCTTTATATACATCAATAACGTAATATAACCTAACCTAACCCAACCTAACAACTCGGCGGGAATATTTGACAACATACCTGGCGAGTTGGACTCTACGTTTCCGTGGGACCTTCATATACATCAATAACGAAATATAACCTAACCTAACCCAACCTAACATCTCGGCGGTAATATTTGAAAACATTCATGGCGGTTTGGCATCTACGTCCCGTGGGACCTTCATATACATCAATAACGTAATATAGCCTAACCTAATCCAACCTAACATCTCGGCGATAATATTTGAAAACATTCCTGGCGAGTTGGCTTCTCCGTCTCCGTGGGATCTTTTTATACATCAATAACGTAATATAACCTAACCTAACCCAACCTAACATCTTGGCGGTAATATTTGAAAACATACCTGGCGAGTTGGCCTCTACGTCTCCGTGGGACCTTTATATACATCAATAACGTAATATAGCCTAACCTAATCCAACCTAACATTTCGGCGGTAGTATTTGACATCAATCCTGGCGAGTTGGCCTCTACGTCTCCGTGGGACCTTTATATACATCAATAACGTAATATAACCTAACCTAACCCAACCTAACATCTCGGCGGTAATATTTGAAAACATACCTGGTGTGTTGGCCTCTACGTCTCCGTGGGACATTTATATACATCAATAACGTAATATAACCTAACCTAACCCAACCTAACATCTCGGCTGTAATATTTGAAAACATACCTGGCGAGTTGGCCTCTACGTCTCCGTGGGACCTTTATATACATCAATAACGTAATATAACCTAACCTATCCCAACCTAACAACTCGGC
This sequence comes from Xylocopa violacea, assembly GCA_963969225.1. NCBI lineage: Eukaryota > Metazoa > Arthropoda > Insecta > Hymenoptera > Apidae > Xylocopa > Xylocopa violacea. The sequence goes on from CAXAJV010000051.1 coordinate 1,155,712, forward strand.
GGTAATATTTGACAACATACCTGGCGAGTTGGACTCTACGTTTCCGTGGGACCTTCATATACATCAATAACGAAATATAACCTAACCTAACCCAACCTAACATCTCGGCGGTAATATTTGAAAACATTCCTGGCGAGTTGGCTTCTCCGTCTCCGTTGGATCTTTTTATACATCAATAACGTAATATAACGTAACCTAACCCAACCTATCATCTCGGCGGTAATATTTGAAAACATTCCTGGCGAGTTGGCTTCTCCGTCTCCGTGGGATCTTTTTATACATCAATAACGTAATATAACCTAACCTAACCCAACCTAACATCTCGGCGGTAATATTTGAAAACATTCATGGCGGTTTGGCATCTACGTCCCGTGGGACCTTCATATACATCAATAACGTAATATAGCCTAACCTAATCCAACCTAACATCTCGGCGATAATATTTGAAAACATTCCTGGCGAGTTGGCTTCTCCGTCTCCGTGGGATCTTTTTATACATCAATAACGTAATATAACCTAACCTAACCCAAGCTAACATCTCGGCGGTAATATTTGATCACATTCCTAGCTTGTTGGCCTCTACGTCTCCGCGGGACCTTTATATACATCTATAACGTGATATAACCTAACCTAACCCAACCTAACATTTCGGCGGTAATATTTGACATCATTCCTGGCGAGTTGGCCTCTACGTCTCCGTTTGACCTTCATAAACATCAATAACGTAATATAACGTAACCTAACCCAACCTATCATCTCGGCGGTAATATTTGAAAACATTCCTGGCGAGTTGGCTTCTCCGTCTCCGTAGGATCTTTTTATACATCAATAACGTAATATAACCTAACCTAACCCAACCTAACATCTTGGCGGTAATATTTAAAAACATACCTGGCGAGTTGGCCTCTACGTCTCCGTGGGACATTTATATACATCAATAACATAATGTAACCTAACCTAACCCAACCTAACATCTCGGCGGTAATATTTGATCACATTCCTAGCTTGTTGGCCTCTACGTCTCTGCGTGACCTTTATATACATCTATAACGTGATATAACCTAACCTAACCCAACCTAACATTTCGGCGGTAATATTTGACATCATTCAAGGCGAGTTGGCCTCTACGTCTCCGTTTGACCTTCATAAACATCAATAACGTGATATAACGTAACCTAACCCAACCTATCACCTCGGCGGTAATATTTGACAACATTCCTGGCGAGTTGGCCTCTACGTTTCCGTGGGACCTTTGTATACATCAATAACGTAATATAACCTAACCTAACCCAACCTATCATCTCGGCGGTAATATTTGACAACATTCCTGGCGAGTTGGTCTCTACGTCTCCGTGGGACCTTCATATACATCAATAACGTAATATAACCTAACCTAACCCAACCTAACATTTCGGCGGTAATATTTGACATCATTCCTGGCGATTTGTCCTCTACGTCTCCGTTTGACCTTCGTAAACATCAATAACGTAATATAACGTAACCTAACCCAACCTATCATCTGGGCGGTAATATCTGACAACATTCCTGGCGAGTTGGCTTCTCCGTCTCCGTGGGATCTTTTTATACATCAATAACGAAATATAACCTAACCTAACCCAACCTAACATCTCGGCGGTAATATTTGAAAACATTCCTGGCGAGTTGGCTTCTCCGTCTCCGTGGGATCTTTTTATACATCAATAACGTAATATAACGTAACCTAACCCAACCTATCATCTCGGCGGTAATATTTGAAAACATTCCTGGCGAGTTGGCTTCTCCGTCTCCGTGGGATCTTTTTATACATCAATAACGTAATATAACCTAACCTAACCCAACCTAACATCTCGGCGGTAATATTTGAAAACATTCATGGCGGTTTGGCATCTACCTCCCGTGGGACCTTCATATACATCAATAACGTAATATAGCCTAACCTAATCCAACCTAACATCTTGGCGGTAATATTTGAAAACATACCTGGCGAGTTGGCCTCTACGTCTCCGTGGGACATTTATATACATCAATAACGTAATATAACCTAACCTAACCCAACCTAACATCTCGGCGGTAATATTTGATCACATTCCTAGCTTGTTGGCCTCTACGTCTCCGCGGGACCTTTATATACATCTATAACGTGATATAACCTAACCTAACCCAACCTAACATTTCGGCGGTAATATTTGACATCATTCAAGGCGAGTTGGCCTCTACGTCTCCGTTTGACCTTCATAAACATCAATAACGTGATATAACGTAACCTAACCCAACCTATCACCTCGGCGGTAATATTTGACAACATTCCTGGCGAGTTGGCCTCTACGTTTCCGTGGGACCTTTGTATACATCAATAACGTAATATAACCTAACCTAACCCAACCTATCATCTCGGCGGTAATATTTGACAACATTCCTGGCGAGTTGGTCTCTACGTCTCCGTGGGACCTTCATATACATCAATAACGTAATATAACCTAACCTAACCCAACCTAACATTTCGGCGGTAATATTTGACATCATTCCTGGCGATTTGTCCTCTACGTCTCCGTTTGACCTTCGTAAACATCAATAACGTAATATAACGTAACCTAACCCAACCTATCATCTCGGCGGTAATATCTGACAACATTCCTGGCGAGTTGGCTTCTCCGTCTCCGTGGGATCTTTTTATACATCAATAACGTAATATAACCTAACCTAACCCAACCTAACATCTTGGCGGTAATATTTGAAAACATACCTGGCGAGTTGGCCTCTACGTCTCCGTGGGACATTTATATACATCAATAACGTAATATAACCTAACCTAACCCAACCTAACATCTCGGCGGTAATATTTGATCACATTCCTAGCTTGTTGGCCTCTACGTCTCCGCGGGACCTTTATATACATCTATAACGTGATATAACCTAACCTAACCCAACCCAACATCTCGGCGGTAATATTTGAAAACATTCATGGCGGTTTGGCATCTACGTCCCGTGGGACCTTCATATACATCAATAACGTAATATAGCCTAACCTAATCCAACCTAACATTTCGGCGGTAATATTTGACATCATTCCTGGCGATTTGGCCTCTACGTCTCCGTGGAACCTTTATATACATCAATAACGTAATATAACCTAACCTAACCCAACCTAACATCTCGGCGGTAATATTTGAAAACATACCTGGCGGGTTGGCCTCTACGTCTCCGTGGGACATTTATATACATCAATAACGTAATATAACCTAACCTAACCCAACCTAACATCTCGGCGGTAATATTTGACAACATTCCTGGCGAGTTGGCCTCTACGTCTCCGTGGGACATTTATATACATCAATAACGTAATATAACCTAACCTAACCCAACCTAACATCTCGGCGGTAATATTTGATCACATTCCTAGCTTGTTGGCCTCTACGTCTCCGCGGGACCTTTATATACATCTATAACGTGATATAACCTAACCTAACCCAACCTAACATTTCGGCGGTAATATTTGACATCATTCCTGGCGAGTTGGCCCCTACGTCTCCGTTTGACCTTCATAAACATCAATAACGTAATATAACGTAACCTAACCCAACCTATCATCTCGGCGGTAATATTTGAAAACATTCCTGGCGAGTTGGCTTCTCCGTCTCCGTAGGATCTTTTTATACATCAATAACGTAATATAACCTAACCTAACCCAACCTAACATCTTGGCGGTAATATTTAAAAACATACCTGGCGAGTTGGCCTCTACGTCTCCGTGGGACATTTATATACATCAATAACATAATGTAACCTAACCTAACCCAACCTAACATCTCGGCGGTAATATTTGATCACATTCCTAGCTTGTTGGCCTCTACGTCTCTGCGTGACCTTTATATACATCTATAACGTGATATAACCTAACCTAACCCAACCTAACATTTCGGCCGTAATATTTGACATCATTCAAGGCGAGTTGGCCTCTACGTCTCCGTTTGACCTTCATAAACATCAATAACGTGATATAACGTAACCTAACCCAACCTATCACCTCGGCGGTAATATTTGACAACATTCCTGGCGAGTTGGCCTCTACGTTTCCGTGGGACCTTTGTATACATCAATAACGTAATATAACCTAACCTAACCCAACCTATCATCTCGGCGGTAATATTTGACAACATTCCTGGCGAGTTGGTCTCTACGTCTCCGTGGGACCTTCATATACATCAATAACGTAATATAACCTAACCTAACCCAACCTAACATTTCGGCGGTAATATTTGACATCATTCCTGGCGATTTGTCCTCTACGTCTCCGTTTGACCTTCGTAAACATCAATAACGTAATATAACGTAACCTAACCCAACCTATCACCTCGGCGGTAATATTTGACAACATTCCTGGCGAGTTGGCCTCTACGTTTCCGTGGGACCTTTGTATACATCAATAACGTAATATAACCTAACCTAACCCAACCTATCATCTCGGCGGTAATATTTGACAACATTCCTGGCGAGTTGGTCTCTACGTCTCCGTGGGACCTTCATATACATCAATAACGTAATATAACCTAACCTAACCCAACCTAACATTTCGGCGGTAATATTTGACATCATTCCTGGCGATTTGTCCTCTACGTCTCCGTTTGACCTTCGTAAACATCAATAACGTAATATAACGTAACCTAACCCAACCTATCATCTCGGCGGTAATATCTGACAACATTCCTGGCGAGTTGGCTTCTCCGTCTCCGTGGGATCTTTTTATACATCAATAACGTAATATAACCTAACCTAACCCAACCTAACATCTTGGCGGTAATATTTGAAAACATACCTGGCGAGTTGGCCTCTACGTCTCCGTGGGACATTTATATACATCAATAACGTAATATAACCTAACCTAACCCAACCTAACATCTCGGCGGTAATATTTGATCACATTCCTAGCTTGTTGGCCTCTACGTCTCCGCGGGACCTTTATATACATCTATAACGTGATATAACCTAACCTAACCCAACCCAACATCTCGGCGGTAATATTTGAAAACATTCATGGCGGTTTGGCATCTACGTCCCATGGGACCTTCATATACATCAATAACGTAATATAGCCTAACCTAATCCAACCTAACATTTCGGCGGTAATATTTGACATCATTCCTGGCGATTTGGCCTCTACGTCTCCGTGGAACCTTTATATACATCAATAACGTAATATAACCTAACCTAACCCAACCTAACATCTCGGCGGTAATATTTGAAAACATACCTGGCGGGTTGGCCTCTACGTCTCCGTGGGACATTTATATACATCAATAACGTAATATAACCTAACCTAACCCAACCTAACATCTCGGCGGTAATATTTGACAACATTCCTGGCGAGTTGGCTTCTCCGTCGCCGTGGGACCTTTATATACATCAATAACGTAATATAACCTAACCTAACCCAACCTAACAACTCGGCGGTAATATTTGACAACATACCTGGCGAGTTGGACTCTACGTTTCCGTGGGACCTTCATATACATCAATAACGAAATATAACCTAACCTAACCCAACCTAACATCTCGGCGGTAATATTTGAAAACATTCCTGGCGAGTTGGCTTCTCCGTCTCCGTGGGATCTTTTTATACATCAATAACGTAATATAACGTAACCTAACCCAACCTATCATCTCGGCGGTAATATTTGAAAACATTCCTGGCGAGTTGGCTTCTCCGTCTCCGTGGGATCTTTTTATACATCAATAACGTAATATAACCTAACCTAACCCAACCTAACATCTCGGCGGTAATATTTGAAAACATTCATGGCGGTTTGGCATCTACGTCCCGTGGGACCTTCATATACATCAATAACGTAATATAGCCTAACCTAATCCAACCTAACATCTCGGCGATAATATTTGAAAACATTCCTGGCGAGTTGGCTTCTCCGTCTCCGTGGGATCTTTTTATACATCAATAACGTAATATAACCTAACCTAACCCAACCTAACATCTTGGCGGTAATATTTGAAAACATACCTGGCGAGTTGGCCTCTACGTCTCCGTGGGACATTTATATACATCAATAACGTAATATAACCTAACCTAACCCAACCTAAGATCTCGGCGGTAATATTTGATCACATTCCTAGCTTGTTGGCCTCTACGTCTCCGCGGGACCTTTATATACATCTATAACGTGATATAACCTAACCTAACCCGACCTAACATTTCGGCGGTAATATTTGACATCATTCCTGGCGAGTTGGCCTCTACGTCTCCGTTTGACCTTCATAAACATCAAAAACGTAATATAACGTAACCTAACCCAACCTATCATCTCGGCGGTAATATTTGAAAACATTCCTGGCGAGTTGGCTTCTCCGTCTCCGTAGGATCTTTTTATACATCAATAACGTAATATAACCTAACCTAACCCAACCTAACATCTTGGCGGTAATATTTAAAAACATACCTGGCGAGTCGGCCTCTACGTCTCCGTGGGACATTTATATACATCAATAACATAATGTAACCTAACCTAACCCAACCTAACATCTCGGCGGTAATATTTGATCACATTCCTAGCTTGTTGGCCTCTACGTCTCCGTGGGACCTTCATATACATCAATAACGTAATATAACCTAACCTAACCCAACCTAACATTTCGGCGGTAATATTTGACATCATTCCTGGCGATTTGGCCTCTACGTCTCCGTGGAACCTTTATATACATCAATAACGTAATATAACGTAACCTAACCCAACCTATCATCTCGGCGGTAATATCTGACAACATTCCTGGCGAGTTGGCTTCTCCGTCTCCGTGGGATCTTTTTATACATCAATAACGTAACATAACCTAACCTAACCCAACCTAACATTTCGGCGGTAATATTTGACATCATTCCTGGCGAGTTGGCCTCTACGTCTCCGTTTGACCTTCATAAACATCAATAACGTAATATAACGTAACCTAACCCAACCTATCACCTCGGCGGTAATATTTGACAACATTCCTGGCGAGTTGGCCTCTACGTCTCCGTGGGACCTTTGTATACATCAATAACGTAATATAACCTAACCTAACCCAACCTATCATCTCGGCGGTAATAATTGACAACATTCCTGGCGAGTTGATCTCTACGTCTCCGTGGGACCTTCATATACATCAATAACGTAATATCACCTAAAATAACCCAACCTAACATCTCGGCGGTAATATTTGAAAACATTCCTGGCGAGTTGGCTTCTCCGTCTCCGTGGGATCTTTTTATACATCAATAACGTAATATAACCTAACCTAACCCAACCTAACATCTTGGCGGTAATATTTGAAAACATACCTGGCGAGTTGGCCTCTACGTCTCCGTGGGACATTTATATACATCAATAACGTAATATAACCTAACCTAACCCAACCTAACATCTCGGCGGTAATATTTGATCACATTCCTAGCTTGTTGGCCTCTACGTCTCCGCGGGACCTTTATATACATCTATAACGTGATATAACCTAACCTAACCCAACCCAACATCTCGGCGGTAATATTTGAAAACATTCATGGCGGTTTGGTATCTACGTCCCATGGGACCTTCATATACATCAATAACGTAATATAGCCTAACCTAATCCAACCTAACATTTCGGCGGTAATATTTGACATCATTCCTGGCGATTTGGCCTCTACGTCTCCGTGGAACCTTTATATACATCAATAACGTAATATAACCTAACCTAACCCAACCTAACATCTCGGCGGTAATATTTGAAAACATACCTGGCGGGTTGGCCTCTACGTCTCCGTGGGACATTTATATACATCAATAACGTAATATAACCTAACCTAACCCAACCTAACATCTCGGCGGTAATATTTGACAACATTCCTGGCGAGTTGGCTTCTCCGTCGCCGTGGGACCTTTATATACATCAATAACGTAATATAACCTAACCTAACCCAACCTAACAACTCGGCGGTAATATTTGACAACATACCTGGCGAGTTGGACTCTACGTTTCCGTGGGACCTTCATATACATCAATAACGAAATATAACCTAACCTAACCCAACCTAACATCTCGGCGGTAATATTTGAAAACATTCCTGGCGAGTTGGCTTCTCCGTCTCCGTGGGATCTTTTTATACATCAATAACGTAATATAACGTAACCTAACCCAACCTATCATCTCGGCGGTAATATTTGAAAACATTCCTGGCGAGTTGGCTTCTCCGTCTCCGTGGGATCTTTTTATACATCAATAACGTAATATAACCTAACCTAACCCAACCTAACATCTCGGCGGTAATATTTGAAAACATTCATGGCGGTTTGGCATCTACGTCCCGTGGGACCTTCATATACATCAATAACGTAATATAGCCTAACCTAATCCAACCTAACATCTCGGCGATAATATTTGAAAACATTCCTGGCGACTTGGCTTCTCCGTCTCCGTGGGATCTTTTTATACATCAATAACGTAATATAACCTAACCTAACCCAACCTAACATCTTGGCGGTAATATTTGAAAACATACCTGGCGAGTTGGCCTCTACGTCTCCGTGGGACATTTATATACATCAATAACGTAATATAACCTAACCTAACCCAACCTAAGATCTCGGCGGTAATATTTGATCACATTCCTAGCTTGTTGGCCTCTACGTCTCCGCGGGACCTTTATATACATCTATAACGTGATATAACCTAACCTAACCCGACCTAACATTTCGGCGGTAATATTTGACATCATTCCTGGCGAGTTGGCCTCTACGTCTCCGTTTGACCTTCATAAACATCAATAACGTAATATAACGTAACCTAACCCAACCTATCATCTCGGCGGTAATATTTGAAAACATTCCTGGCGAGTTGGCTTCTCCGTCTCCGTAGGATCTTTTTATACATCAATAACGTAATATAACCTAACCTAACCCAACCTAACATCTTGGCGGTAATATTTAAAAACATACCTGGCGAGTTGGCCTCTACGTCTCCGTGGGACATTTATATACATCAATAACATAATGTAACCTAACCTAACCCAACCTAACATCTCGGCGGTAATATTTGATCACATTCCTAGCTTGTTGGCCTCTACGTCTCCGTGGGACCTTCATATACATCAATAACGTAATATAACCTAACCTAACCCAACCTAACATTTCGGCGGTAATATTTGACATCATTCCTGGCGATTTGTCCTCTACGTCTCCGTTTGACCTTCGTAAACATCAATAACGTAATATAACGTAACCTAACCCAACCTATCATCTCGGCGGTAATATCTGACAACATTCCTGGCGAGTTGGCTTCTCCGTCTCCGTGGGATCTTTTTATACATCAATAACGTAACATAACCTAACCTAACCCAACCTAACATTTCGGCGGTAATATTTGACATCATTCCTGGCGAGTTGGCCTCTACGTCTCCGTTTGACCTTCATAAACATCAATAACGTAATATAACGTAACCTAACCCAACCTATCACCTCGGCGGTAATATTTGACAACATTCCTGGCGAGTTGGCCTCTACGTCTCCGTGGGACCTTTGTATACATCAATAACGTAATATAACCTAACCTAACCCAACCTATCATCTCGGCGGTAATAATTGACAACATTCCTGGCGAGTTGATCTCTACGTCTCCGTGGGACCTTCATATACATCAATAACGTAATATCACCTAAAATAACCCAACCTAACATCACGGCGGTAATATTTGACAACATTCCTGGCTAGTTGGCTTCTCCGTCTCCGTGGGATCTTTTTATACATCAATAACGTAATATAACCTATCCTAACCCAACCTAACATCTCGGCGGTAATATTTGAAAACATTCATGGCGATTTGGCATCTACGTCCCGTGGGACCTTCATATACATCAATAACGTAATATAGCCTAACCTAATCCAACCTATCATTTCGGCGGTAATATTTGACATCATTCCTGGCGAGTTGGCCTCTACGTCTCCGTGGGACCTTTATATACATCAATAACGTAATATAACCTAACCTAACCCAACCTAACAACTCGGCGGGAATATTTGACAACATACCTGGCGAGTTGGACTCTACGTTTCCGTGGGACCTTCATATACATCAATAACGAAATATAACCTAACCTAACCCAACCTAACATCTCGGCGGTAATATTTGAAAACATTCATGGCGGTTTGGCATCTACGTCCCGTGGGACCTTCATATACATCAATAACGTAATATAGCCTAACCTAATCCAACCTAACATCTCGGCGATAATATTTGAAAACATTCCTGGCGAGTTGGCTTCTCCGTCTCCGTGGGATCTTTTTATACATCAATAACGTAATATAACCTAACCTAACCCAACCTAACATCTTGGCGGTAATATTTGAAAACATACCTGGCGAGTTGGCCTCTACGTCTCCGTGGGACCTTTATATACATCAATAACGTAATATAGCCTAACCTAATCCAACCTAACATTTCGGCGGTAGTATTTGACATCAATCCTGGCGAGTTGGCCTCTACGTCTCCGTGGGACCTTTATATACATCAATAACGTAATATAACCTAACCTAACCCAACCTAACATCTCGGCGGTAATATTTGACATCATTCCTGGCGATTTGGCCTCTACGTCTCCGTGGAACCTTTATATACATCAATAACGTAATATAACCTAACCTAACCCAACCTAACATCTCGGCGGTAATATTTGAAAACATACCTGGCGGGTTGGCCTCTACGTCTTCGTGGGACCTTCATATACATCAATAACGTAATATAGCCTAACCTAATCCAACCTAACATTTCGGCGGTAATATTTGACATCATTCCTGGCGATTTGGCCTCTACGTCTCCGTGGAACCTTTATATACATCAATAACGTAATATAACCTAACCTAACCCAACCTAACATCTCGGCGGTAATATTTGAAAACATACCTGGCGGGTTGGCCTCTACGTCTCCGTGGGACATTTATATACATCAATAACGTAATATAACCTAACCTAACCCAACCTAACATCTCGGCGGTAATATTTGACAACATTCCTGGCGAGTTGGCTTCTCCGTCGCCGTGGGACCTTTATATACATCAATAACGTAATATAACCTAACCTAACCCAACCTAACAACTCGGCGGTAATATTTGACAACATACCTGGCGAGTTGGACTCTACGTTTCCGTGGGACCTTCATATACATCAATAACGAAATATAACCTAACCTAACCCAACCTAACATCTCGGCGGTAATATTTGAAAACATTCCTGGCGAGTTGGCTTCTCCGTCTCCGTGGGATCTTTTTATACATCAATAACGTAATATAACGTAACCTAACCCAACCTATCATCTCGGCGGTAATATTTGAAAACATTCCTGGCGAGTTGGCTTCTCCGTCTCCGTGGGATCTTTTTATACATCAATAACGTAATATAACCTAACCTAACCCAACCTAACATCTCGGCGGTAATATTTGAAAACATTCATGGCGGTTTGGCATCTACGTCCCGTGGGACCTTCATATACATCAATAACGTAATATAGCCTAACCTAATCCAACCTAACATCTCGGCGATAATATTTGAAAACATTCCTGGCGAGTTGCCTTCTCCGTCTCCGTGGGATCTTTTTATACATCAATAACGTAATATAACCTAACCTAACCCAACCTAACATCTTGGCGGTAATATTTGAAAACATACCTGGCGAGTTGGCCTCTACGTCTCCGTGGGACATTTATATACATCAATAACGTAATATAACCTAACCTAACCCAACCTAAGATCTCGGCGGTAATATTTGATCACATTCCTAGCTTGTTGGCCTCTACGTCTCCGCGGGACCTTTATATACATCTATAACGTGATATAACCTAACCTAACCCAACCTAACATTTCGGCGGTAATATTTGACATCATTCCTGGCGAGTTGGCCTCTACGTCTCCGTTTGACCTTCATAAACATCAATAACGTAATATAACGTAACCTAACCCAACCTATCATCTCGGCGGTAATATTTGAAAACATTCCTGGCGAGTTGGCTTCTCCGTCTCCGTAGGATCTTTTTATACATCAATAACGTAATATAACCTAACCTAACCCAACCTAACATCTTGGCGGTAATATTTAAAAACATACCTGGCGAGTTGGCCTCTACGTCTCCGTGGGACATTTATATACATCAATAACATAATGTAACCTAACCTAACCCAACCTAACATCTCGGCGGTAATATTTGATCACATTCCTAGCTTGTTGGCCTCTACGTCTCTGCGTGACCTTTATATACATCTATAACGTGATATAACCTAACCTAACCCAACCTAACATTTCGGCCGTAATATTTGACATCATTCAAGGCGAGTTGGCCTCTACGTCTCCGTTTGACCTTCATAAACATCAATAACGTGATATAACGTAACCTAACCCAACCTATCACCTCGGCGGTAATATTTGACAACATTCCTGGCGAGTTGGCCTCTACGTTTCCGTGGGACCTTTGTATACATCAATAACGTAATATAACCTAACCTAACCCAACCTATCATCTCGGCGGTAATATTTGACAACATTCCTGGCGAGTTGGTCTCTACGTCTCCGTGGGACCTTCATATACATCAATAACGTAATATAACCTAACCTAACCCAACCTAACATTTCGGCGGTAATATTTGACATCATTCCTGGCGATTTGTCCTCTACGTCTCCGTTTGACCTTCGTAAACATCAATAACGTAATATAACGTAACCTAACCCAACCTATCATCTCGGCGGTAATATCTGACAACATTCCTGGCGAGTTGGCTTCTCCGTCTCCGTGGGATCTTTTTATACATCAATAACGTAACATAACCTAACCTAACCCAACCTAACATTTCGGCGGTAATATTTGACATCATTCCTGGCGAGTTGGCCTCTACGTCTCCGTTTGACCTTCATAAACATCAATAACGTAATATAACGTAACCTAACCCAACCTATCACCTCGGCGGTAATATTTGACAACATTCCTGGCGAGTTGGCCTCTACGTCTCCGTGGGACCTTTGTATACATCAATAACGTAATATAACCTAACCTAACCCAACCTATCATCTCGGCGGTAATAATTGACAACATTCCTGGCGAGTTGGTCTCTACGTCTCCGTGGGACCTTCATATACATCAATAACGTAATATCACCTAAAATAACCCAACCTAACATCACGGCGGTAATATTTGACAACATTCCTGGCTAGTTGGCTTCTCCGTCTCCGTGGGATCTTTTTATACATCAATAACGTAATATAACCTATCCTAACCCAACCTAACATCTCGGCGGTAATATTTGAAAACATTCATGGCGATTTGGCATCTACGTCCCGTGGGACCTTCATATACATCAATAACGTAATATAGCCTAACCTAATCCAACCTATCATTTCGGCGGTAATATTTGACATCATTCCTGGCGAGTTGGCCTCTACGTCTCCGTGGGACCTTTATATACATCAATAACGTAATATAACCTAACCTAACCCAACCTAACAACTCGGCGGGAATATTTGACAACATACCTGGCGAGTTGGACTCTACGTTTCCGTGGGACCTTCATATACATCAATAACGAAATATAACCTAACCTAACCCAACCTAACATCTCGGCGGTAATATTTGAAAACATTCATGGCGGTTTGGCATCTACGTCCCGTGGGACCTTCATATACATCAATAACGTAATATAGCCTAACCTAATCCAACCTAACATCTCGGTGATAATATTTGAAAACATTCCTGGCGAGTTGGCTTCTCCGTCTCCGTGGGATCTTTTTATACATCAATAACGTAATATAACCTAACCTAACCCAACCTAACATCTTGGCGGTAATATTTGAAAACATACCTGGCGAGTTGGCCTCTACGTCTCCGTGGGACCTTTATATACATCAATAACGTAATATAGCCTAACCTAATCCAACCTAACATTTCGGCGGTAGTATTTGACATCAATCCTGGCGAGTTGGCCTCTACGTCTCCGTGGGACCTTTATATACATCAATAACGTAATATAACCTAACCTAACCCAACCTAACATCTCGGCGGTAATATTTGAAAACATACCTGGTGTGTTGGCCTCTACGTCTCCGTGGGACATTTATATACGTCAATAACGTAATATAACCTAACCTAACCCAACCTAACATCTCGGCTGTAATATTTGAAAACATACCTGGCGAGTTGGCCTCTACGTCTCCGTGGGACCTTTATATACATCAATAACGTAATATAACCTAACCTATCCCAACCTAACAACTCGGCGGTAATATTTGACAACATACCTGGCGAGTTGGACTCTACGTTTCCGTGGGACCTTCATATACATCAATAACGAAATATAACCTAACCTAACCCAACCTAACATCTCGGCGGTAATATTTGAAAACATTCCTGGCGAGTTGGCTTCTCCGTCTCCGTGGGATCTTTTTATACATCAATAACGTAATATAACGTAACCTAACCCAACCTATCATCTCGGCGGTAATATTTGAAAACATTCCTGGCGAGTTGGCTTCTCCGTCTCCGTGGGATCTTTTTATACATCAATAACGTAATATAACCTAACCTAACCCAACCTAACATCTCGGCGGTAATATTTGAAAACATTCATGGCGGTTTGGCATCTACGTCCCGTGGGACCTTCATATACATCAATAACGTAATATAGCCTAACCTAATCCAACCTAACATCTCGGCGATAATATTTGAAAACATTCCTGGCGAGTTGGCTTCTCCGTCTCCGTGGGATCTTTTTATACATCAATAACGTAATATAACCTAACCTAACCCAACCAAACATCTTGGCGGTAATATTTGAAAACATACCTGGCGAGTTGGCCTCTACGTCTCCGTGGGACATTTATATACATCAATAACGTAATATAACCTAACCTAACCCAACCTAACATCTCGGCGGTAATATTTGATCACATTCCTAGCTTGTTGGCCTCTACGTCTCCGCGGGACCTTTATATACATCTATAACGTGATATAACCTAACCTAACCCAACCTAACATTTCGGCGGTAATATTTGACATCATTCCTGGCGAGTTGGCCTCTACGTCTCCGTTTGACCTTCATAAACATCAATAACGTAATATAACGTAACCTAACCCAACCTATCATCTCGGCGGTAATATTTGAAAACATTCCTGGCGAGTTGGCTTCTCCGTCTCCGTAGGATCTTTTTATACATCAATAACGTAATATAACCTAACCTAACCCAACCTAACATCTTGGCGGTAATATTTAAAAACATACCTGGCGAGTTGGCCTCTACGTCTCCGTGGGACATTTATATACATCAATAACATAATGTAACCTAACCTAACCCAACCTAACATCTCGGCGGTAATATTTGATCACATTCCTAGCTTGTTGGCCTCTACGTCTCTGCGTGACCTTTATATACATCTATAACGTGATATAACCTAACCTAACCCAACCTAACATTTCGGCGGTAATATTTGACATCATTCAAGGCGAGTTGGCCTCTACGTCTCCGTTTGACCTTCATAAACATCAATAACGTGATATAACGTAACCTAACCCAACCTATCACCTCGGCGGTAATATTTGAAAACATTCCTGGCGAGTTGGCTTCTCCGTCTCCGTAGGATCTTTTTATACATCAATAACGTAATATAACCTAACCTAACCCAACCTAACATCTTGGCGGTAATATTTAAGAACATACCTGGCGAGTTGGCCTCTACGTCTCCGTGGGACATTTATATACATCAATAACATAATGTAACCTAACCTAACCCAACCTAACATCTCGGCGGTAATATTTGATCACATTCCTAGCTTGTTGGCCTCTACGTCTCTGCGTGACCTTTATATACATCTATAACGTGATATAACCTAACCTAACCCAACCTAACATTTCGGCGGTAATATTTGACATCATTCAAGGCGAGTTGGCCTCTACGTCTCCGTTTGACCTTCATAAACATCAATAACGTGATATAACGTAACCTAACCCAACCTATCACCTCGGCGGTAATATTTGACAACATTCCTGGCGAGTTGGCCTCTACGTTTCCGTGGGACCTTTGTATACATCAATAACGTAATATAACCTAACCTAACCCAACCTATCATCTCGGCGGTAATATTTGACAACATTCCTGGCGAGTTGGTCTCTACGTCTCCGTGGGACCTTCATATACATCAATAACGTAATATAACCTAACCTAACCCAACCTAACATTTCGGCGGTAATATTTGACATCATTCCTGGCGATTTGTCCTCTACGTCTCCGTTTGACCTTCGTAAACGTCAATAACGTAATATAACGTAACCTAACCCAACCTATCATCTCGGCGGTAATATCTGACAACATTCCTGGCGAGTTGGCTTCTCCGTCTCCGTGGGATCTTTTTATACATCAATAACGTAACATAACCTAACCTAACCCAACCTAACATTTCGGCGGTAATATTTGACATCATTCCTGGCGAGTTGGCCTCTACGTCTCCGTTTGACCTTCATAAACATCAATAACGTAATATAACGTAACCTAACCCAACCTATCACCTCGGCGGTAATATTTGACAACATTCCTGGCGAGTTGGCCTCTACGTCTCCGTGGGACCTTTGTATACATCAATAACGTAATATAACCTAACCTAACCCAACCTATCATCTCGGCGGTAATAATTGACAACATTCCTGGCGAGTTGGTCTCTACGTCTCCGTGGGACCTTCATATACATCAATAACGTAATATCACCTAAAATAACCCAACCTAACATCACGGCGGTAATATTTGACAACATTCCTGGCTAGTTGGCTTCTCCGTCTCCGTGGGATCTTTTTATACATCAATAACGTAATATAACCTATCCTAACCCAACCTAACATCTCGGCGGTAATATTTGAAAACATTCATGGCGATTTGGCATCTACGTCCCGTGGGACCTTCATATACATCAATAACGTAATATAGCCTAACCTAATCCAACCTATCATTTCGGCGGTAATATTTGACATCATTCCTGGCGAGTTGGCCTCTACGTCTCCGTGGGACCTTTATATACATCAATAACGTAATATAACCTAACCTAACCCAACCTAACAACTCGGCGGGAATATTTGACAACATACCTGGCGAGTTGGACTCTACGTTTCCGTGGGACCTTCATATACATCAATAACGAAATATAACCTAACCTAACCCAACCTAACATCTCGGCGGTAATATTTGAAAACATTCATGGCGGTTTGGCATCTACGTCCCGTGGGACCTTCATATACATCAATAACGTAATATAGCCTAACCTAATCCAACCTAACATCTCGGCGATAATATTTGAAAACATTCCTGGCGAGTTGGCTTCTCCGTCTCCGTGGGATCTTTTTATACATCAATAACGTAATATAACCTAACCTAACCCAACCTAACATCTTGGCGGTAATATTTGAAAACATACCTGGCGAGTTGGCCTCTACGTCTCCGTGGGACCTTTATATACATCAATAACGTAATATAGCCTAACCTAATCCAACCTAACATTTCGGCGGTAGTATTTGACATCAATCCTGGCGAGTTGGCCTCTACGTCTCCGTGGGACCTTTATATACATCAATAACGTAATATAACCTAACCTAACCCAACCTAACATCTCGGCGGTAATATTTGAAAACATACCTGGTGTGTTGGCCTCTACGTCTCCGTGGGACATTTATATACATCAATAACGTAATATAACCTAACCTAACCCAACCTAACATCTCGGCTGTAATATTTGAAAACATACCTGGCGAGTTGGCCTCTACGTCTCCGTGGGACCTTTATATACATCAATAACGTAATATAACCTAACCTATCCCAACCTAACAACTCGGCGGTAATATTTGACAACATACCTGGCGAGTTGGACTCTACGTTTCCGTGGGACCTTCATATACATCAATAACGAAATATAACCTAACCTAACCCAACCTAACATCTCGGCGGTAATATTTGAAAACATTCCTGGCGAGTTGGCTTCTCCGTCTCCGTGGGATCTTTTTATACATCAATAACGTAATATAACGTAACCTAACCCAACCTATCATCTCGGCGGTAATATTTGAAAACATTCCTGGCGAGTTGGCTTCTCCGTCTCCGTGGGATCTTTTTATACATCAATAACGTAATATAACCTAACCTAACCCAACCTAACATCTCGGCGGTAATATTTGAAAACATTCATGGCGGTTTGGCATCTACGTCCCGTGGGACCTTCATATACATCAATAACGTAATATAGCCTAACCTAATCCAACCTAACATCTCGGCGATAATATTTGAAAACATTCCTGGCGAGTTGGCTTCTCCGTCTCCGTGGGATCTTTTTATACATCAATAACGTAATATAACCTAACCTAACCCAACCTAACATCTTGGCGGTAATATTTGAAAACATACCTGGCGAGTTGGCCTCTACGTCTCCGTGGGACATTTATATACATCAATAACGTAATATAACCTAACCTAACCCAACCTAACATCTCGGCGGTAATATTTGATCACATTCCTAGCTTGTTGGCCTCTACGTCTCCGCGGGACCTTTATATACATCTATAACGTGATATAACCTAACCTAACCCAACCTAACATTTCGGCGGTAATATTTGACATCATTCCTGGCGAGTTGGCCTCTACGTGTCCGTTTGACCTTCATAAACATCAATAACGTAATATAACGTAACCTAACCCAACCTATCATCTCGGCGGTAATATTTGAAAACATTCCTGGCGAGTTGGCTTCTCCGTCTCCGTAGAATCTTTTTATACATCAATAACGTAATATAACCTAACCTAACCCAACCTAACATCTTGGCGGTAATATTTAAAAACATACCTGGCGAGTTGGCCTCTACGTCTCCGTGGGACATTTATATACATCAATAACATAATGTAACCTAACCTAACCCAACCTAACATCTCGGCGGTAATATTTGATCACATTCCTAGCTTGTTGGCCTCTACGTCTCTGCGTGACCTTTATATACATCTATAACGTGATATAACCTAACCTAACCCAACCTAACATTTCGGCGGTAATATTTGACATCATTCAAGGCGAGTTGGCCTCTACGTCTCCGTTTGACCTTCATAAACATCAATAACGTGATATAACGTAACCTAACCCAACCTATCACCTCGGCGGTAATATTTGACAACATTCCTGGCGAGTTGGCCTCTACGTTTCCGTGGGACCTTTGTATACATCAATAACGTAATATAACCTAACCTAACCCAACCTATCATCTCGGCGGTAATATTTGACAACATTCCTGGCGAGTTGGTCTCTACGTCTCCGTGGGACCTTCATATACATCAATAACGTAATATAACCTAACCTAACCCAACCTATCATCTCGGCGGTAATATCTGACAACATTCCTGGCGAGTTGGCTTCTCCGTCTCCGTGGGATCTTTTTATACATCAATAACGTAATATAACCTAACCTAACCCAACCTAACATCTTGGCGGTAATATTTGAAAACATACCTGGCGAGTTGGCCTCTACGTCTCCGTGGGACATTTATATACATCAATAACGTAATATAACCTAACCTAACCCAACCTAACATCTCGGCGGTAATATTTGATCACATTCCTAGCTTGTTGGCCTCTACGTCTCCGCGGGACCTTTATATACATCTATAACGTGATATAACCTAACCTAACCCAACCTAACATTTCGGCGGTAATATTTGACATCATTCCTGGCGAGTTGGCCTCTACGTCTCCGTTTGACCTTCATAAACATCAATAACGTAATATAACGTAACCTAACCCAACCTATCATCTCGGCGGTAATATTTGAAAACATTCCTGGCGAGTTGGCTTCTCCGTCTCCGTAGGATCTTTTTATACATCAATAACGTAATATAACCTAACCTAACCCAACCTAACATCTTGGCGGTAATATTTAAAAACATACCTGGCGAGTTGGCCTCTACGTCTCCGTGGGACATTTATATACATCAATAACATAATGTAACCTAACCTAACCCAACCTAACATCTCGGCGGTAATATTTGATCACATTCCTAGCTTGTTGGCCTCTACGTCTCTGCGTGACCTTTATATACATCTATAACGTGATATAACCTAACCTAACCCAACCTAACATTTCGGCGGTAATATTTGACATCATTCAAGGCGAGTTGGCCTCTACGTCTCCGTTTGACCTTCATAAACATCAATAACGTGATATAACGTAACCTAACCCAACCTATCACCTCGGCGGTAATATTTGACAACATTCCTGGCGAGTTGGCCTCTACGTTTCCGTGGGACCTTTGTATACATCAATAACGTAATATAACCTAACCTAACCCAACCTATCATCTCGGCGTTAATATTTGACAACATTCCTGGCGAGTTGGTCTCTACGTCTCCGTGGGACCTTCATATACATCAATAACGTAATATAACCTAACCTAACCCAACCTAACATTTCGGCGGTAATATTTGACATCATTCCTGGCGATTTGTCCTCTACGTCTCCGTTTGACCTTCGTAAACATCAATAACGTAATATAACGTAACCTAACCCAACCTATCATCTCGGCGGTAATATCTGACAACATTCCTGGCGAGTTGGCTTCTCCGTCTCCGTGGGATCTTTTTATACATCAATAACGTAATATAACGTAACCTAACCCAACCTATCATCTCGGCGGTAATATTTGAAAACATTCCTGGCGAGTTGGCTTCTCCGTCTCCGTGGGATCTTTTTATACATTAATAACGTAATATAACCTAACCTAACCCAACCTAACATCTCGGCGGTAATATTTGAAAACATACATGGCGGTTTGGCATCTACGTCCCGTGGGACCTTCATATACATCAATAACGTAATATAGCCTAACCTAATCCAACCTAACATCTCAGCGATAATATTTGAAAACATTCCTGGCGAGTTGGCTTCTCCGTCTCCGTGGGATCTTTTTATACATCAATAACGTAATATAACCTAACCTAACCCAACCTAACATCTTGGCGGTAATATTTGAAAACATACCTGGCGAGTTGGCCTCTACGTCTCCGTGGGACATTTATATACATCAATAACGTAATATAACCTAACCTAACCCAACCTAACATCTCGGCGGTAATATTTGATCACATTCCTAGCTTGTTGGCCTCTACGTCTCCGCGGGACCTTTATATACATCTATAACGTGATATAACCTAACCTAACCCAACCTAACATTTCGGCGGTAATATTTGACATCATTCCTGGCGAGTTGGCCTCTACGTCTCCGTTTGACCTTCATAAACATCAATAACGTAATATAACGTAACCTAACCCAACCTATCATCTCGGCGGTAATATTTGAAAACATTCCTGGCGAGTTGGCTTCTCCGTCTCCGTAGGATCTTTTTATACATCAATAACGTAATATAACCTAACCTAACCCAACCTAACATCTTGGCGGTAATATTTAAAAACATACCTGGCGAGTTGGCCTCTACGTCTCCGTGGGACATTTATATACATCAATAACATAATGTAACCTAACCTAACCCAACCTAACATCTCGGCGGTAATATTTGATCACATTCCTAGCTTGTTGGCCTCTACGTCTCTGCGTGACCTTTATATACATCTATAACGTGATATAACCTAACCTAACCCAACCTAACATTTCGGCGGTAATATTTGACATCATTCAAGGCGAGTTGGCCTCTACGTCTCCGTTTGACCTTCATAAACATCAATAACGTGATATAACGTAACCTAACCCAACCTATCACCTCGGCGGTAATATTTGACAACATTCCTGGCGAGTTGGCCTCTACGTTTCCGTGGGACCTTTGTATACATCAATAACGTAATATAACCTAACCTAACCCAACCTATCATCTCGGCGGTAATATTTGACAACATTCCTGGCGAGTTGGTCTCTACGTCTCCGTGGGACCTTCATATACATCAATAACGTAATATAACCTAACCTAACCCAACCTAACATTTCGGCGGTAATATTTGACATCATTCCTGGCGATTTGTCCTCTACGTCTCCGTTTGACCTTCGTAAACATCAATAACGTAATATAACGTAACCTAACCCAACCTATCATCTCGGCGGTAATATCTGACAACATTCCTGGCGAGTTGGCTTCTCCGTCTCCGTGGGATCTTTTTATACATCAATAACGTAACATAACCTAACCTAACCCAACCTAACATTTCGGCGGTAATATTTGACATCATTCCTGGCGAGTTGGCCTCTACGTCTCCGTTTGACCTTCATAAACATCAATAACGTAATATAACGTAACCTAACCCAACCTATCACCTCGGCGGTAATATTTGACAACATTCCTGGCGAGTTGGCCTCTACGTCTCCGTGGGACCTTTGTATACATCAATAACGTAATATCACCTAAAATAACCCAACCTAACATCACGGCGGTAATATTTGACAACATTCCTGGCTAGTTGGCTTCTCCGTCTCCGTGGGATCTTTTTATACATCAATAACGTAATATAACCTAACCTATCCCAACCTAACATCTCGGCGGTAATATTTGAAAACATTCATGGCGATTTGGCATCTACGTCCCGTGGGACCTTCATATACATCAATAACGTAATATAGCCTAACCTAATCCAACCTATCATTTCGGCGGTAATATTTGACATCATTCCTGGCGAGTTGGCCTCTACGTCTCCGTGGGACCTTTGTATACATCAATAACGTAATATAACCTAACCTAACCCAACCTATCATCTCGGCGGTAATAATTGACAACATTCCTGGCGAGTTGGTCTCTACGTCTCCGTGGGACCTTCATATACATCAATAACGTAATATCACCTAAAATAACCCAACCTAACATCACGGCGGTAATATTTGACAACATTCCTGGCTAGTTGGCTTCTCCGTCTCCGTGGGATCTTTTTATACATCAATAACGTAATATAACCTAACCTATCCCAACCTAACATCTCGGTGGTAATATTTGAAAACATTCATGGCGATTTGGCATCTACGTCCCGTGGGACCTTCATATACATCAATAACGTAATATAGCCTAACCTAATCCAACCTATCATTTCGGCGGTAATATTTGACATCATTCCTGGCGAGTTGGCCTCTACGTCTCCGTGGGACCTTTATATACATCAATAACGTAATATAACCTAACCTAACCCAACCTAACAACTCGGCGGGAATATTTGACAACATACCTGGCGAGTTGGACTCTACGTTTCCGTGGGACCTTCATATACATCAATAACGAAATATAACCTAACCTAACCCAACCTCACATCTCGGCGGTAATATTTGAAAACATTCATGGCGGTTTGGCATCTACGTCCCGTGGGACCTCCATATACATCAATAACGTAATATAGCCTAACCTAATCCAACCTAACATCTCGGCGGTAATATTTGAAAACATTCCTGGCGAGTTGGCTTCTCCGTCTCCGTGGGATCTTTTTATACATCAATAACGTAATATAACCTAACCTAACCCAACCTAACATCTTGGCGGTAATATTTGAAAACATACCTGGCGAGTTGGCCTCTACGTCTCCGTGGGACATTTATATACATCAATAACGTAATATAACCTAACCTAACCCAACCTAACATCTCGGCGGTAATATTTGATCACATTCCTAGCTTGTTGGCCTCTACGTCTCCGCGGGACCTTTATATACATCTATAACGTGATATAACCTAACCTAACCCAACCTAACATTTCGGCGGTAATATTTGACATCATTCCTGGCGAGTTGGCCTCTACGTCTCCGTTTGACCTTCATAAACATCAATAACGTAATATAACGTAACCTAACCCAACCTATCATCTCGGCGGTAATATTTGAAAACATTCCTGTCGAGTTGGCTTCTCCGTCTCCGTAGGATCTTTTTATACATCAATAACGTAATATAACCTAACCTAACCCAACCTAACATCTTGGCGGTAATATTTAAAAACATACCTGGCGAGTTGGCCTCTACGTCTCCGTGGGACATTTATATACATCAATAACGTAATGTAACCTAACCTAACCCAACCTAACATCACGGCGGTAATATTTGACAACATTCCTGGCTAGTTGGCTTCTCCGTCTCCGTGGGATCTTTTTATACATCAATAACGTAATAAAACCTATCCTAACCCAACCTAACATCTCGGCGGTAATATTTGAAAACATACCTGGCGAGTTGGTCTCTACGTCTCCGTGGGACCATCATATACATCAATAACGTAATATAACCTAACCTAACCCAACCTAACATCACGGCGGTAATATTTGACAACATTCCTGGCTAGTTGGCTTCTCCGTCTCCGTGGGATCTTTTTATACATCAATAACGTAATATAACCTATCCTAACCCAACCTAACATCTGGGCGGTAATATTTGATCACATTACTAGCTTGTTGGCCTCTACGTCTCCGCGGGACCTTTATATACATCTATAACGTGATATAACCTAACCTAACCCAACCTAACATCTCGGCGGTAATATTTGAAAACATTCATGGCGGTTTGGCATCTACGTCCCGTGGGACCTTCAGATACATCAATAACGTAATATAGCCTAACCTAATCCAACCTAACATTTCGGCGGTAATATTTGACATCATTCCTGGCGATTTGGCCTCTACGTCTCCGTGGAACCTTTATATACATCAATAACGTAATATAACCTAACCTAACCCAACCTAACATCTCGGCGGTAATATTTGAAAACATACCTGGCGGGTTGGCCTCTACGTCTCCGTGGGACATTTATATACATCAATAACGTAATATAACGTAACCTAACCCAACCTATCATCTCGGCGGTAATATTTGAAAACATTCCTGGCGAGTTGGCTTCTCCGTCTCCGTGGGATCTTTTTATACATCAATAACGTAATATAACCTAACCTAACCCAACCTAACATCTTGGCGGTAATATTTAAAAACATACCTGGCGAGTTGGTCTCTACGTCTCCGTGGGACCATCATATACATCAATAACGTAATATAACCTAACCTAACCCAACCTAACATCACGGCGGTAATATTTGACAACATTCCTGGCTAGTTGGCTTCTCCGTCTCCGTGGGATCTTTTTATACATCAATAACGTAATATAACCTATCCTAACCCAACCTAACATGTCGGCGGTAATATTTGAAAACATACCTGGCGAGTTGGCCTCTACGTCTCCGTGGGACCTTTATATACATCAATAACGTAATATAACCTAACCTATCCCAACCTAACATCTCGGCGGTAATATTTGAAAACATTCATGGCGATTTGGCATCTACGTCCCGTGGGACCTTCATATACATTAATAACGTAATATAGCCTAACCTAATCCAACCTAACATTTCGGCGGTAATATTTGACATCATTCCTGGCGAGTTGGCCTCTACGTCTCCGTGGGACCTTTATATACATCAATAACGTAATATAACCTAACCTAACGCAACCTAACATCTCGGCGGTAATATTTGAAAACATACCTGTCGGGTTGGCCATTACGTCTCCGTGGGACATTTATATACATCAATAACGTAATATAACCTAACCTAACCCAACCTAACATCTCGGCGGTAATATTTGACAACATTCCTGGCGAGTTGGCTTCTCCGTCTCCGTGGGACCTTTATATACATCAATAACGTAATATAACCTAACCTAACCCAACGTAACAACTCGGCGGTAATATTTGAGAACATACCTGGCGAGTTGGACTCTACGTTTCCGTGGGACCTTCATATACATCAATAACGAAATATAACCTAACCTAACCCAACCTCACATCTCGGCGGTAATATTTGAAAACATTCATGGCGGTTTGGCATCTACGTCCCGTGGGACCTCCATATACATCAATAACGTAATATAGCCTAACCTAATCCAACCTAACATCTCGGCGGTAATATTTGAAAACATTCCTGGCGAGTTGGCTTCTCCGTCTCCGTGGGATCTTTTTATACATCAATAACGTAATATAACCTAACCTAACCCAACCTAACATCTTGGCGGTAATATTTGAAAACATACCTGGCGAGTTGGCCTCTACGTCTCCGTGGGACATTTATATACATCAATAACGTAATGTAACCTAACCTAACCCAACCTAACATCTCGGCGGTAATATTTGATCACATTCCTAGCTTGTTGGCCTCTACGTCTCTGCGTGACCTTTATATACATCTATAACGTGATATAACCTAACCTAACCCAACCTAACATTTCGGCGGTAATATTTGACATCATTCAAGGCGAGTTGGCCTCTACGTCTCCGTTTGACCTTCATAAACATCAATAACGTGATATAACGTAACCTAACCCAACCTATCACCTCGGCGGTAATATTTGACAACATTCCTGGCGAGTTGGCCTCTACGTTTCCGTGGGACCTTTGTATACATCAATAACGTAATATAACCTAACCTAACCCAACCTATCATCTCGGCGGTAATATTTGACAACATTCCTGGCGAGTTGGTCTCTACGTCTCCGTGGGACCTTCATATACATCAATAACGTAATATAACCTAACCTAACCCAACCTAACATCACGGCGGTAATAGTTGACAACATTCCTGGCTAGTTGGCTTCTCCGTCTCCGTGGGATCTTTTTATACATCAATAACGTAATATAGCCTAACCTAATCCAACCTAACATTTCGGCGGTAATATTTGACATCATTCCTGGCGAGTTGGCCTCTACGTCTCCGTGGGACCTTTATATACATCAATAACGTAATATAACCTAACCTAACGCAACCTAACATCTCGGCGGTAATATTTGAAAACATACCTGTCGGGTTGGCCATTACGTCTCCGTGGGACATTTATATACATCAATAACGTAATATAACCTAACCTAACCCAACCTAACATCTCGGCGGTAATATTTGACAACATTCCTGGCGAGTTGGCTTCTCCGTCTCCGTGGGACCTTTATATACATCAATAACGTAATATAACCTAACCTAACCCAACGTAACAACTCGGCGGTAATATTTGAGAACATACCTGGCGAGTTGGACTCTACGTTTCCGTGGGACCTTCATATACATCAATAACGAAATATAACCTAACCTAACCCAACCTCACATCTCGGCGGTAATATTTGAAAACATTCATGGCGGTTTGGCATCTACGTCCCGTGGGACCTCCATATACATCAATAACGTAATATAGCCTAACCTAATCCAACCTAACATCTCGGCGGTAATATTTGAAAACATTCCTGGCGAGTTGGCTTCTCCGTCTCCGTGGGATCTTTTTATACATCAATAACGTAATATAACCTAACCTAACCCAACCTAACATCTTGGCGGTAATATTTGAAAACATACCTGGCGAGTTGGCCTCTACGTCTCCGTGGGACATTTATATACATCAATAACGTAATGTAACCTAACCTAACCCAACCTAACATCTCGGCGGTAATATTTGATCACATTCCTAGCTTGTTGGCCTCTACGTCTCTGCGTGACCTTTATATACATCTATAACGTGATATAACCTAACCTAACCCAACCTAACATTTCGGCGGTAATATTTGACATCATTCAAGGCGAGTTGGCCTCTACGTCTCCGTTTGACCTTCATAAACATCAATAACGTGATATAACGTAACCTAACCCAACCTATCACCTCGGCGGTAATATTTGACAACATTCCTGGCGAGTTGGCCTCTACGTTTCCGTGGGACCTTTGTATACATCAATAACGTAATATAACCTAACCTAACCCAACCTATCATCTCGGCGGTAATATTTGACAACATTCCTGGCGAGTTGGTCTCTACGTCTCCGTGGGACCTTCATATACATCAATAACGTAATATAACCTAACCTAACCCAACCTAACATTTCGGCGGTAATATTTGACATCATTCCTGGCGATTTGTCCTCTACGTCTCCGTTTGACCTTCGTAAACATCAATAACGTAATATAACGTAACCTAACCCAACCTATCATCTCGGCGGTAATATCTGACAACATTCCTGGCGAGTTGGCTTCTCCGTCTCCGTGGGATCTTTTTATACATCAATAACGTAATATAACGTAACCTAACCCAACCTATCATCTCGGCGGTAATATTTGAAAACATTCCTGGCGAGTTGGCTTCTCCGTCTCCGTGGGATCTTTTTATACATTAATAACGTAATATAACCTAACCTAACCCAACCTAACATCTCGGCGGTAATATTTGAAAACATACATGGCGGTTTGGCATCTACGTCCCGTGGGACCTTCATATACATCAATAACGTAATATAGCCTAACCTAATCCAACCTAACATCTCAGCGATAATATTTGAAAACATTCCTGGCGAGTTGGCTTCTCCGTCTCCGTGGGATCTTTTTATACATCAATAACGTAATATAACCTAACCTAACCCAACCTAACATCTTGGCGGTAATATTTGAAAACATACCTGGCGAGTTGGCCTCTACGTCTCCGTGGGACATTTATATACATCAATAACGTAATATAACCTAACCTAACCCAACCTAACATCTCGGCGGTAATATTTGATCACATTCCTAGCTTGTTGGCCTCTACGTCTCCGCGGGACCTTTATATACATCTATAACGTGATATAACCTAACCTAACCCAACCTAACATTTCGGCGGTAATATTTGACATCATTCCTGGCGAGTTGGCCTCTACGTCTCCGTTTGACCTTCATAAACATCAATAACGTAATATAACGTAACCTAACCCAACCTATCATCTCGGCGGTAATATTTGAAAACATTCCTGGCGAGTTGGCTTCTCCGTCTCCGTAGGATCTTTTTATACATCAATAACGTAATATAACCTAACCTAACCCAACCTAACATCTTGGCGGTAATATTTAAAAACATACCTGGCGAGTTGGCCTCTACGTCTCCGTGGGACATTTATATACATCAATAACATAATGTAACCTAACCTAACCCAACCTAACATCTCGGCGGTAATATTTGATCACATTCCTAGCTTGTTGGCCTCTACGTCTCTGCGTGACCTTTATATACATCTATAACGTGATATAACCTAACCTAACCCAACCTAACATTTCGGCGGTAATATTTGACATCATTCAAGGCGAGTTGGCCTCTACGTCTCCGTTTGACCTTCATAAACATCAATAACGTGATATAACGTAACCTAACCCAACCTATCACCTCGGCGGTAATATTTGACAACATTCCTGGCGAGTTGGCCTCTACGTTTCCGTGGGACCTTTGTATACATCAATAACGTAATATAACCTAACCTAACCCAACCTATCATCTCGGCGGTAATATTTGACAACATTCCTGGCGAGTTGGTCTCTACGTCTCCGTGGGACCTTCATATACATCAATAACGTAATATAACCTAACCTAACCCAACCTAACATTTCGGCGGTAATATTTGACATCATTCCTGGCGATTTGTCCTCTACGTCTCCGTTTGACCTTCGTAAACATCAATAACGTAATATAACGTAACCTAACCCAACCTATCATCTCGGCGGTAATATCTGACAACATTCCTGGCGAGTTGGCTTCTCCGTCTCCGTGGGATCTTTTTATACATCAATAACGTAACATAACCTAACCTAACCCAACCTAACATTTCGGCGGTAATATTTGACATCATTCCTGGCGAGTTGGCCTCTACGTCTCCGTTTGACCTTCATAAACATCAATAACGTAATATAACGTAACCTAACCCAACCTATCACCTCGGCGGTAATATTTGACAACATTCCTGGCGAGTTGGCCTCTACGTCTCCGTGGGACCTTTGTATACATCAATAACGTAATATCACCTAAAATAACCCAACCTAACATCACGGCGGTAATATTTGACAACATTCCTGGCTAGTTGGCTTCTCCGTCTCCGTGGGATCTTTTTATACATCAATAACGTAATATAACCTAACCTATCCCAACCTAACATCTCGGCGGTAATATTTGAAAACATTCATGGCGATTTGGCATCTACGTCCCGTGGGACCTTCATATACATCAATAACGTAATATAGCCTAACCTAATCCAACCTATCATTTCGGCGGTAATATTTGACATCATTCCTGGCGAGTTGGCCTCTACGTCTCCGTGGGACCTTTGTATACATCAATAACGTAATATAACCTAACCTAACCCAACCTATCATCTCGGCGGTAATAATTGACAACATTCCTGGCGAGTTGGTCTCTACGTCTCCGTGGGACCTTCATATACATCAATAACGTAATATCACCTAAAATAACCCAACCTAACATCACGGCGGTAATATTTGACAACATTCCTGGCTAGTTGGCTTCTCCGTCTCCGTGGGATCTTTTTATACATCAATAACGTAATATAACCTAACCTATCCCAACCTAACATCTCGGTGGTAATATTTGAAAACATTCATGGCGATTTGGCATCTACGTCCCGTGGGACCTTCATATACATCAATAACGTAATATAGCCTAACCTAATCCAACCTATCATTTCGGCGGTAATATTTGACATCATTCCTGGCGAGTTGGCCTCTACGTCTCCGTGGGACCTTTATATACATCAATAACGTAATATAACCTAACCTAACCCAACCTAACAACTCGGCGGGAATATTTGACAACATACCTGGCGAGTTGGACTCTACGTTTCCGTGGGACCTTCATATACATCAATAACGAAATATAACCTAACCTAACCCAACCTCACATCTCGGCGGTAATATTTGAAAACATTCATGGCGGTTTGGCATCTACGTCCCGTGGGACCTCCATATACATCAATAACGTAATATAGCCTAACCTAATCCAACCTAACATCTCGGCGGTAATATTTGAAAACATTCCTGGCGAGTTGGCTTCTCCGTCTCCGTGGGATCTTTTTATACATCAATAACGTAATATAACCTAACCTAACCCAACCTAACATCTTGGCGGTAATATTTGAAAACATACCTGGCGAGTTGGCCTCTACGTCTCCGTGGGACATTTATATACATCAATAACGTAATATAACCTAACCTAACCCAACCTAACATCTCGGCGGTAATATTTGATCACATTCCTAGCTTGTTGGCCTCTACGTCTCCGCGGGACCTTTATATACATCTATAACGTGATATAACCTAACCTAACCCAACCTAACATTTCGGCGGTAATATTTGACATCATTCCTGGCGAGTTGGCCTCTACGTCTCCGTTTGACCTTCATAAACATCAATAACGTAATATAACGTAACCTAACCCAACCTATCATCTCGGCGGTAATATTTGAAAACATTCCTGTCGAGTTGGCTTCTCCGTCTCCGTAGGATCTTTTTATACATCAATAACGTAATATAACCTAACCTAACCCAACCTAACATCTTGGCGGTAATATTTAAAAACATACCTGGCGAGTTGGCCTCTACGTCTCCGTGGGACATTTATATACATCAATAACGTAATGTAACCTAACCTAACCCAACCTAACATCACGGCGGTAATATTTGACAACATTCCTGGCTAGTTGGCTTCTCCGTCTCCGTGGGATCTTTTTATACATCAATAACGTAATAAAACCTATCCTAACCCAACCTAACATTTCGGCGGTAATATTTGAAAACATACCTGGCGAGTTGGCCTCTACGTCTCCGTTTGACCTTCATAAACATCAATAACGTAATATAACGTAACCTAACCCAACCTATCATCTCGGCCGTAATATTTGAAAACATTCCTGGCGAGTTGGCTTCTCCGTCTCCGTGGGATCTTTTTATACATCAATAACGTAATATAACCTAACCTAACCCAACCTATCATCTCGGCGGTAATATTTGACAACATTCCTGGCGAGTTGGTCTCTACGTCTCCGTGGGACCTTCATATACATCAATAACGTAATATAACCTAACCTAACCCAACCTAACATCACGGCGGTAATATTTGACAACATTCCTGGCTAGTTGGCTTCTCCGTCTCCGTGGGATCTTTTTATACATCAATAACGTAATAAAACCTATCCTAACCCAACCTAACATCTCGGCGGTAATATTTGAAAACATACCTGGCGAGTTGGTCTCTACGTCTCCGTGGGACCATCATATACATCAATAACGTAATATAACCTAACCTAACCCAACCTAACATCACGGCGGTAATATTTGACAACATTCCTGGCTAGTTGGCTTCTCCGTCTCCGTGGGATCTTTTTATACATCAATAACGTAATATAACCTATCCTAACCCAACCTAACATCTGGGCGGTAATATTTGATCACATTACTAGCTTGTTGGCCTCTACGTCTCCGCGGGACCTTTATATACATCTATAACGTGATATAACCTAACCTAACCCAACCTAACATCTCGGCGGTAATATTTGAAAACATTCATGGCGGTTTGGCATCTACGTCCCGTGGGACCTTCAGATACATCAATAACGTAATATAGCCTAACCTAATCCAACCTAACATTTCGGCGGTAATATTTGACATCATTCCTGGCGATTTGGCCTCTACGTCTCCGTGGAACCTTTATATACATCAATAACGTAATATAACCTAACCTAACCCAACCTAACATCTCGGCGGTAATATTTGAAAACATACCTGGCGGGTTGGCCTCTACGTCTCCGTGGGACATTTATATACATCAATAACGTAATATAACGTAACCTAACCCAACCTATCATCTCGGCGGTAATATTTGAAAACATTCCTGGCGAGTTGGCTTCTCCGTCTCCGTGGGATCTTTTTATACATCAATAACGTAATATAACCTAACCTAACCCAACCTAACATCTTGGCGGTAATATTTAAAAACATACCTGGCGAGTTGGTCTCTACGTCTCCGTGGGACCATCATATACATCAATAACGTAATATAACCTAACCTAACCCAACCTAACATCACGGCGGTAATATTTGACAACATTCCTGGCTAGTTGGCTTCTCCGTCTCCGTGGGATCTTTTTATACATCAATAACGTAATATAACCTATCCTAACCCAACCTAACATGTCGGCGGTAATATTTGAAAACATACCTGGCGAGTTGGCCTCTACGTCTCCGTGGGACCTTTATATACATCAATAACGTAATATAACCTAACCTATCCCAACCTAACATCTCGGCGGTAATATTTGAAAACATTCATGGCGATTTGGCATCTACGTCCCGTGGGACCTTCATATACATTAATAACGTAATATAGCCTAACCTAATCCAACCTAACATTTCGGCGGTAATATTTGACATCATTCCTGGCGAGTTGGCCTCTACGTCTCCGTGGGACCTTTATATACATCAATAACGTAATATAACCTAACCTAACGCAACCTAACATCTCGGCGGTAATATTTGAAAACATACCTGTCGGGTTGGCCATTACGTCTCCGTGGGACATTTATATACATCAATAACGTAATATAACCTAACCTAACCCAACCTAACATCTCGGCGGTAATATTTGACAACATTCCTGGCGAGTTGGCTTCTCCGTCTCCGTGGGACCTTTATATACATCAATAACGTAATATAACCTAACCTAACCCAACGTAACAACTCGGCGGTAATATTTGAGAACATACCTGGCGAGTTGGACTCTACGTTTCCGTGGGACCTTCATATACATCAATAACGAAATATAACCTAACCTAACCCAACCTCACATCTCGGCGGTAATATTTGAAAACATTCATGGCGGTTTGGCATCTACGTCCCGTGGGACCTCCATATACATCAATAACGTAATATAGCCTAACCTAATCCAACCTAACATCTCGGCGGTAATATTTGAAAACATTCCTGGCGAGTTGGCTTCTCCGTCTCCGTGGGATCTTTTTATACATCAATAACGTAATATAACCTAACCTAACCCAACCTAACATCTTGGCGGTAATATTTGAAAACATACCTGGCGAGTTGGCCTCTACGTCTCCGTGGGACATTTATATACATCAATAACGTAATGTAACCTAAC
Organism: Xylocopa violacea; assembly: GCA_963969225.1. NCBI lineage: Eukaryota > Metazoa > Arthropoda > Insecta > Hymenoptera > Apidae > Xylocopa > Xylocopa violacea. The sequence goes on from CAXAJV010000051.1 coordinate 1,189,666, forward strand.
CTAACCCAACCTAACATCTCGGCGGTAATATTTGATCACATTCCTAGCTTGTTGGCCTCTACGTCTCTGCGTGACCTTTATATACATCTATAACGTGATATAACCTAACCTAACCCAACCTAACATTTCGGCGGTAATATTTGACATCATTCAAGGCGAGTTGGCCTCTACGTCTCCGTTTGACCTTCATAAACATCAATAACGTGATATAACGTAACCTAACCCAACCTATCACCTCGGCGGTAATATTTGACAACATTCCTGGCGAGTTGGCCTCTACGTTTCCGTGGGACCTTTGTATACATCAATAACGTAATATAACCTAACCTAACCCAACCTATCATCTCGGCGGTAATATTTGACAACATTCCTGGCGAGTTGGTCTCTACGTCTCCGTGGGACCTTCATATACATCAATAACGTAATATAGCCTAACCTAATCCAACCTATCATTTCGGCGGTAATATTTGACATCATTCCTGGCGAGTTGGCCTCTACGTCTCCGTGGGACCTTTATATACATCAATAACGTAATATAACCTAACCTAACGCAACCTAACATCTCGGCGGTAATATTTGAAAACATACCTGTCGGGTTGGCCATTACGTCTCCGTGGGACATTTATATACATCAATAACGTAATATAACCTAACCTAACCCAACCTAACATCTCGGCGGTAATATTTGACAACATTCCTGGCGAGTTGGCTTCTCCGTCTCCGTGGGACCTTTATATACATCAATAACGTAATATAACCTAACCTAACCCAACGTAACAACTCGGCGGTAATATTTGAGAACATACCTGGCGAGTTGGACTCTACGTTTCCGTGGGACCTTCATATACATCAATAACGAAATATAACCTAACCTAACCCAACCTCACATCTCGGCGGTAATATTTGAAAACATTCATGGCGGTTTGGCATCTACGTCCCATGGGACCTCCATATACATCAATAACGTAATATAGCCTAACCTAATCCAACCTAACATCTCGGCGGTAATATTTGAAAACATTCCTGGCGAGTTGGCTTCTCCGTCTCCGTGGGATCTTTTTATACATCAATAACGTAATATAACCTAACCTAACCCAACCTAACATCTTGGCGGTAATATTTGAAAACATACCTGGCGAGTTGGCCTCTACGTCTCCGTGGGACATTTATATACATCAATAACGTAATGTAACCTAACCTAACCCAACCTAACATCTCGGCGGTAATATTTGATCACATTCCTAGCTTGTTGGCCTCTACGTCTCTGCGTGACCTTTATATACATCTATAACGTGATATAACCTAACCTAACCCAACCTAACATTTCGGCGGTAATATTTGACATCATTCAAGGCGAGTTGGCCTCTACGTCTCCGTTTGACCTTCATAAACATCAATAACGTGATATAACGTAACCTAACCCAACCTATCACCTCGGCGGTAATATTTGACAACATTCCTGGCGAGTTGGCCTCTACGTTTCCGTGGGACCTTTGTATACATCAATAACGTAATATAACCTAACCTAACCCAACCTATCATCTCGGCGGTAATATTTGACAACATTCCTGGCGAGTTGGTCTCTACGTCTCCGTGGGACCTTCATATACATCAATAACGTAATATAACCTAACCTAACCCAACCTAACATCACGGCGGTAATATTTGACAACATTCCTGGCTAGTTGGCTTCTCCGTCTCCGTGGGATCTTTTTATACATCAATAACGTAATAAAACCTATCCTAACCCAACCTAACATGTCGGCGGTAATATTTGAAAACATACCTGGCGAGTTGGCTTCTACGTCTCCGTGGGACCTTTATATACATCAATAACGTAATATAACCTAACCTATCCCAACCTAACATCTTGGCGGTAATATTTGAAAACATACCTGGCGAGTTGGCCTCTACGTCTCCGTGGGACATTTATATTCATCAATAACGTAATATAACCTAACCTAACCCAACCTAACATCTCGGCGGTAATATTTGATCACATTCCTAGCTTGTTGGCCTCTACGTCTCCGCGGGACCTTTATATACATCTATAACGTGATATAACCTAACCTAACCCAACCTAACATTTCGGCGGTAATATTTGACATCATTCCTGGCGAGTTGGCCTCTACGTCTCCGTTTGACCTTCATAAACATCAATAACGTAATATAACGTAACCTAACCCAACCTATCATCTCGGCGGTAATATTTGAAAACATTCCTGGCGAGTTGGCTTCTCCGTCTCCGTAGGATCTTTTTATACATCAATAACGTAATATAACCTAACCTAACCCAACCTAACATCTTGGCGGTAATATTTGACAACATTCCTGGCGAGTTGGTCTCTACGTCTCCGTGGGACCTTCATATACATCAATAACGTAATATAACCTAACCTAACCCAACCTAACATTTCGGCGGTAATATTTGACATCATTCCTGGCGATTTGTCCTCTACGTCTCCGTTTGACCTTCGTAAACATCAATAACGTAATATAACGTAACCTAACCCAACCTATCATCTCGGCGGTAATATCTGACAACATTCCTGGCGAGTTGGCTTCTCCGTCTCCGTGGGATCTTTTTATACATCAATAACGTAACATAACCTAACCTAACCCAACCTAACATTTCGGCGGTAATATTTGACATCATTCCTGGCGAGTTGGCCTCTACGTCTCCGTTTGACCTTCATAAACATCAATAACGTAATATAACGTAACCTAACCCAACCTATCATCTCGGCGGTAATATTTGACAACATTCCTGGCGAGTTGGCCTCTACGTCTCCGTGGGACCTTTGTATACATCAATAACGTAATATAACCTAACCTAACCCAACCTATCATCTCGGCGGTAATAATTGACAACATTCCTGGCGAGTTGGTCTCTACGTCTCCGTGGGACCTTCATATACATCAATAACGTAATATCACCTAAAATAACCCAACCTAACATCACGGCGGTAATATTTGACAACATTCCTGGCTAGTTGGCTTCTCCGTCTCCGTGGGATCTTTTTATACATCAATAACGTAATATAACCTATCCTAACCCAACCTAACATCTCGGCGGTAATATTTGAAAACATTCATGGCGATTTGGCATCTACGTCCCGTGGGACCTTCATATACATCAATAACGTAATATAGCCTAACCTAATCCAACCTATCATTTCGGCGGTAATATTTGACATCATTCCTGGCGAGTTGGCCTCTACGTCTCCGTGGAACCTTTATATACATCAATAACGTAATATAACCTAACCTAACCCAACCTAACAACTCGGCGGGAATATTTGACAACATACCTGGCGAGTTGGACTCTACGTTTCCGTGGGACCTTCATATACATCAATAACGAAATATAACCTAACCTAACCCAACCTAACATCTGGGCGGTAATATTTGAAAACATTCATGGCGGTTTGGCATCTACGTCCCGTGGGACCTTCATATACATCAATAACGTAATATAGCCTAACCTAATCCAACCTAACATCTCGGCGATAATATTTGAAAACATTCCTGGCGAGTTGGCTTCTCCGTCTCCGTGGGATCTTTTTATACATCAATAACGTAATATAACCTAACCTAACCCAACCTAACATCTTGGCGGTAATATTTGAAAACATACCTGGCGAGTTGGCCTCTACGTCTCCGTGGGACATTTATATTCATCAATAACGTAATATAACCTAACCTAACCCAACCTAACATCTCGGCGGTAATATTTGATCACATTCCTAGCTTGTTGGCCTCTACGTCTCCGCGGGACCTTTATATACATCTATAACGTGATATAACCTAACCTAACCCAACCTAACATTTCGGCGGTAATATTTGACATCATTCCTGGCGAGTTGGCCTCTACGTCTCCGTTTGACCTTCATAAACATCAATAACGTAATATAACGTAACCTAACCCAACCTATCATCTCGGCGGTAATATTTGAAAACATTCCTGGCGAGTTGGCTTCTCCGTCTCCGTAGGATCTTTTTATACATCAATAACGTAATATAACCTAACCTAACCCAACCTAACATCTTGGCGGTAATATTTAAAAACATACCTGGCGAGTTGGCCTCTACGTCTCCGTGGGACATTTATATACATCAATAACATAATGTAACCTAACCTAACCCAACCTAACATCTCGGCGGTAATATTTGATCACATTCCTAGCTTGTTGGCCTCTACGTCTCTGCGTGACCTTTATATACATCTATAACGTGATATAACCTAACCTAACCCAACCTAACATTTCGGCGGTAATATTTGACATCATTCAAGGCGAGTTGGCCTCTACGTCTCCGTTTGACCTTCATAAACATCAATAACGTGATATAACGTAACCTAACCCAACCTATCACCTCGGCGGTAATATTTGAAAACATTCCTGGCGAGTTGGCTTCTCCGTCTCCGTAGGATCTTTTTATACATCAATAACGTAATATAACCTAACCTAACCCAACCTAACATCTTGGCGGTAATATTTAAAAACATACCTGGCGAGTTGGCCTCTACGTCTCCGTGGGACATTTATATACATCAATAACATAATGTAACCTAACCTAACCCAACCTAACATCTCGGCGGTAATATTTGATCACATTCCTAGCTTGTTGGCCTCTACGTCTCCGTGGGACCTTCATATACATCAATAACGTAATATCACCTAAAATAACCCAACCTAACATCACGGCGGTAATATTTGACAACATTCCTGGCTAGTTGGCTTCTCCGTCTCCGTGGGATCTTTTTATACATCAATAACGTAATATAACCTATCCTAACCCAACCTAACATCTCGGCGGTAATATTTGAAAACATTCATGGCGATTTGGCATCTACGTCCCGTGGGACCTTCATATACATCAATAACGTAATATAGCCTAACCTAATCCAACCTATCATTTCGGCGGTAATATTTGACATCATTCCTGGCGAGTTGGCCTCTACGTCTCCGTGGAACCTTTATATACATCAATAACGTAATATAACCTAACCTAACCCAACCTAACAACTCGGCGGGAATATTTGACAACATACCTGGCGAGTTGGACTCTACGTTTCCGTGGGACCTTCATATACATCAATAACGAAATATAACCTAACCTAACCCAACCTAACATCTGGGCGGTAATATTTGAAAACATTCATGGCGGTTTGGCATCTACGTCCCGTGGGACCTTCATATACATCAATAACGTAATATAGCCTAACCTAATCCAACCTAACATCTCGGCGATAATATTTGAAAACATTCCTGGCGAGTTGGCTTCTCCGTCTCCGTGGGATCTTTTTATACATCAATAACGTAATATAACCTAACCTAACCCAACCTAACATCTTGGCGGTAATATTTGACAACATTCCTGGCGAGTTGGCCTCTACGTCTCCGTGGGACCTTTGTATACATCAATAACGTAATATAACCTAACCTAACCCAACCTATCATCTCGGCGGTAATAATTGACAACATTCCTGGCGAGTTGGTCTCTACGTCTCCGTGGGACCTTCATATACATCAATAACGTAATATCACCTAAAATAACCCAACCTAACATCACGGCGGTAATATTTGACAACATTCCTGGCTAGTTGGCTTCTCCGTCTCCGTGGGATCTTTTTATACATCAATAACGTAATATAACCTAACCTATCCCAACCTAACATCTCGGCGGTAATATTTGAAAACATTCATGGCGATTTAGCATCTACGTCCCGTGGGACCTTCATATACATCAATAACGTAATATAGCCTAACCTAATCCAACCTATCATTTCGGCGGTAATATTTGACATCATTCCTGGCGAGTTGGCCTCTACGTCTCCGTGGGACCTTTATATACATCAATAACGTAATATAACCTAACCTAACCCAACCTAACAACTCGGCGGGAATATTTGACAACATACCTGGCGAGTTGGACTCTACGTTTCCGTGGGACCTTCATATACATCAATAACGAAATATAACCTAACCTAACCCAACCTCACATCTCGGCGGTAATATTTGAAAACATTCATGGCGGTTTGGCATCTACGTCCCGTGGGACCTCCATATACATCAATAACGTAATATAGCCTAACCTAATCCAACCTAACATCTCGGCGGTAATATTTGAAAACATTCCTGGCGAGTTGGCTTCTCCGTCTCCGTGGGATCTTTTTATACATCAATAACGTAATATAACCTAACCTAACCCAACCTAACATCTTGGCGGTAATATTTGAAAACATACCTGGCGAGTTGGCCTCTACGTCTCCGTGGGACATTTATATACATCAATAACGTAATATAACCTAACCTAACCCAACCTAACATCTCGGCGGTAATATTTGATCACATTCCTAGCTTGTTGGCCTCTACGTCTCCGCGGGACCTTTATATACATCTATAACGTGATATAACCTAACCTAACCCAACCTAACATTTCGGCGGTAATATTTGACAACATTCCTGGCGAGTTGGCCTCTACGTTTCCGTGGGACCTTTGTATACATCAATAACGTAATATAACCTAACCTAACCCAACCTATCATCTCGGCGTTAATATTTGACAACATTCCTGGCGAGTTGGTCTCTACGTCTCCGTGGGACCTTCATATACATCAATAACGTAATATAACCTAACCCAACCCAACCTAACATTTCGGCGGTAATATTTGACATCATTCCTGGCGATTTGTCCTCTACGTCTCCGTTTGACCTTCGTAAACATCAATAACGTAATATAACGTAACCTAACCCAACCTATCATCTCGGCGGTAATATCTGACAACATTCCTGGCGAGTTGGCTTCTCCGTCTCCGTGGGACCTTTATATACATCAATAACGTAATATAGCCTAACCTAATCCAACCTAACATTTCGGCGGTAGTATTTGACATCAATCCTGGCGAGTTGGCCTCTACGTCTCCGTGGGACCTTTATATACATCAATAACGTAATATAACCTAACCTAACCCAACCTAACATCTCGGCGGTAATATTTGAAACATACCTGGTGTGTTGGCCTCTACGTCTCCGTGGGACATTTATATACATCAATAACGTAATATAACCTAACCTAACCCAACCTAACATCTCGGCTGTAATATTTGAAAACATACCTGGCGAGTTGGCCTCTACGTCTCCGTGGGACCTTTATATACATCAATAACGTAATATAACCTAACCTATCCCAACCTAACAACTCGGCGGTAATATTTGACAACATACCTGGCGAGTTGGACTCTACGTTTCCGTGGGACCTTCATATACATCAATAACGAAATATAACCTAACCTAACCCAACCTAACATCTGGGCGGTAATATTTGAAAACATTCATGGCGGTTTGGCATCTACGTCCCGTGGGACCTTCATATACATCAATAACGTAATATAGCCTAACCTAATCCAACCTAACATCTCGGCGATAATATTTGAAAACATTCCTGGCGAGTTGGCTTCTCCGTCTCCGTGGGATCTTTTTATACATCAATAACGTAATATAACCTAACCTAACCCAACCTAACATCTTGGCGGTAATATTTGAAAACATACCTGGCGAGTTGGCCTCTACGTCTCCGTGGGACCTTTATATACATCAATAACGTAATATAGCCTAACCTAATCCAACCTAACATTTCGGCGGTAGTATTTGACATCAATCCTGGCGAGTTGGCCTCTACGTCTCCGTGGGACCTTTATATACATCAATAACGTAATATAACCTAACCTAACCCAACCTAACATCTCGGCGGTAATATTTGAAACATACCTGGTGTGTTGGCCTCTACGTCTCCGTGGGACATTTATATACATCAATAACGTAATATAACCTAACCTAACCCAACCTAACATCTCGGCTGTAATATTTGAAAACATACCTGGCGAGTTGGCCTCTACGTCTCCGTGGGACCTTTATATACATCAATAACGTAATATAACCTAACCTATCCCAACCTAACAACTCGGCGGTAATATTTGACAACATACCTGGCGAGTTGGACTCTACGTTTCCGTGGGACCTTCATATACATCAATAACGAAATATAACCTAACCTAACCCAACCTAACATCTCGGCGGTAATATTTGAAAACATTCCTGGCGAGTTGGCTTCTCCGTCTCCGTGGGATCTTTTTATACATCAATAACGTAATATAACGTAACCTAACCCAACCTATCATCTCGGCGGTAATATTTGAAAACATTCCTGGCGAGTTGGCTTCTCCGTCTCCGTGGGATCTTTTTATACATCAATAACGTAATATAACCTAACCTAACCCAACCTAACATCTCGGCGGTAATATTTGAAAACATTCATGGCGGTTTGGCATCTACGTCCCGTGGGACCTTCATATACATCAATAACGTAATATAGCCTAACCTAATCCAACCTAACATCTCGGCGATAATATTTGAAAACATTCCTGGCGAGTTGGCTTCTCCGACTCCGTGGGATCTTTTTATACATCAATAACGTAATATAACCTAACCTAACCCAACCTAACATCTTGGCGGTAATATTTGAAAACATACCTGGCGAGTTGGCCTCTACGTCTCCGTGGGACATTTATATACATCAATAACGTAATATAACCTAACCTAACCCAACCTAACATCTCGGCGGTAATATTTGATCACATTCCTAGCTTGTTGGCCTCTACGTCTCCGCGGGACCTTTATATACATCTATAACGTGATATAACCTAACCTAACCCAACCTAACATTTCGGCGGTAATATTTGACATCATTCCTGGCGAGTTGGCCTCTACGTCTCCGTTTGACCTTCATAAACATCAATAACGTAATATAACGTAACCTAACCCAACCTATCATCTCGGCGGTAATATTTGAAAACATTCCTGGCGAGTTGGCTTCTCCGTCTCCGTAGGATCTTTTTATACATCAATAACGTAATATAACCTAACCTAACCCAACCTAACATCTTGGCGGTAATATTTAAAAACATACCTGGCGAGTTGGCCTCTACGTCTCCGTGGGACATTTATATACATCAATAACATAATGTAACCTAACCTAACCCAACCTAACATCTCGGCGGTAATATTTGATCACATTCCTAGCTTGTTGGCCTCTACGTCTCTGCGTGACCTTTATATACATCTATAACGTGATATAACCTAACCTAACCCAACCTAACATTTCGGCGGTAATATTTGACATCATTCAAGGCGAGTTGGCCTCTACGTCTCCGTTTGACCTTCATAAACATCAATAACGTGATATAACGTAACCTAACCCAACCTATCACCTCGGCGGTAATATTTGACAACATTCCTGGCGAGTTGGCCTCTACGTTTCCGTGGGACCTTTGTATACATCAATAACGTAATATAACCTAACCTAACCCAACCTATCATCTCGGCGTTAATATTTGACAACATTCCTGGCGAGTTGGTCTCTACGTCTCCGTGGGACCTTCATATACATCAATAACGTAATATAACCTAACCCAACCCAACCTAACATTTCGGCGGTAATATTTGACATCATTCCTGGCGATTTGTCCTCTACGTCTCCGTTTGACCTTCGTAAACATCAATAACGTAATATAACGTAACCTAACCCAACCTATCATCTCGGCGGTAATATCTGACAACATTCCTGGCGAGTTGGCTTCTCCGTCTCCGTGGGATCTTTTTATACATCAATAACGTAACATAACCTAACCTAACCCAACCTGACATTTCGGCGGTAATATTTGACATCATTCCTGGCGAGTTGGCCTCTACGTCTCCGTTTGACCTTCATAAACATCAATAACGTAATATAACGTAACCTAACCCAACCTATCACCTCGGCGGTAGTATTTGACAACATTCCTGGCGAGTTGGCCTCTACGTCTCCGTGGGACCTTTGTATACATCAATAACGTAATATAACCTAACCTAACCCAACCTATCATCTCGGCGGTAATAATTGACAACATTCCTGGCGAGTTGGTCTCTACGTCTCCGTGGGACCTTCATATACATCAATAACGTAATATCACCTAAAATAACCCAACCTAACATCACGGCGGTAATATTTGACAACATTCCTGGCTAGTTGGCTTCTCCGTCTCCGTGGGATCTTTTTATACATCAATAACGTAATATAACCTAACCTATCCCAACCTCACATCTCGGCGGTAATATTTGAAAACATTCATGGCGGTTTGGCATCTACGTCCCGTGGGACCTTCATATACATCAATAACGTAATATAGCCTAACCTAATCCAACCTATCATTTCGGCGGTAATATTTGACATCATTCCTGGCGAGTTGGCCTCTACGTCTCCGTGGGACCTTTATATACATCAATAACGTAATATAACCTAACCTAACCCAACCTAACAACTCGGCGGGAATATTTGACAACATACCTGGCGAGTTGGACTCTACGTTTCCGTGGGACCTTCATATACATCAATAACGAAATATAACCTAACCTAACCCAACCTCACATCTCGGCGGTAATATTTGAAAACATTCATGGCGGTTTGGCATCTACGTCCCGTGGGACCTCCATATACATCAATAACGTAATATAGCCTAACCTAATCCAACCTAACATCTCGGCGGTAATATTTGAAAATATTCCTGGCGAGTTGGCTTCTCCGTCTCCGTGGGATCTTTTTATACATCAATAACGTAATATAACCTAACCTAACCCAACCTAACATCTTGGCGGTAATATTTGAAAACATACCTGGCGAGTTGGCCTCTACGTCTCCGTGGGACATTTATATACATCAATAACGTAATATAACCTAACCTAACCCAACCTAACATCTCGGCGGTAATATTTGATCACATTCCTAGCTTGTTGGCCTCTACGTCTCCGCGGGACCTTTATATACATCTATAACGTGATATAACCTAACCTAACCCAACCTAACATTTCGGCGGTAATATTTGACAACATTCCTGGCGAGTTGGCCTCTACGTTTCCGTGGGACCTTTGTATACATCAATAACGTAATATAACCTAACCTAACCCAACCTATCATCTCGGCGTTAATATTTGACAACATTCCTGGCGAGTTGGTCTCTACGTCTCCGTGGGACCTTCATATACATCAATAACGTAATATAACCTAACCCAACCCAACCTAACATTTCGGCGGTAATATTTGACATCATTCCTGGCGATTTGTCCTCTACGTCTCCGTTTGACCTTCGTAAACATCAATAACGTAATATAACGTAACCTAACCCAACCTATCATCTCGGCGGTAATATCTGACAACATTCCTGGCGAGTTGGCTTCTCCGTCTCCGTGGGATCTTTTTATACATCAATAACGTAATATAACCTAACCTAACCCAACCTAACATCTTGGCGGTAATATTTGAAAACATACCTGGCGAGTTGGCCTCTACGTCTCCGTGGGACATTTATATACATCAATAACGTAATATAACCTAACCTAACCCAACCTAACATCTCGGCGGTAATATTTGATCACATTCCTAGCCTGTTGGCCTCTACGTCTCCGCGGGACCTTTATATACATCTATAACGTGATATAACCTAACCTAACCCAACCTAACATTTCGGCGGTAATATTTGACATCATTCCTGGCGAGTTGGCCTCTACGTCTCCGTTTGACCTTCATAAACATCAATAACGTAATATAACGTAACCTAACCCAACCTATCATCTCGGCGGTAATATTTGAAAACATTCCTGGCGAGTTGGCTTCTCCGTCTCCGTAGGATCTTTTTATACATCAATAACGTAATATAACCTAACCTAACCCAACCTAACATCTTGGCGGTAATATTTAAAAACATACCTGGCGAGTTCGTCTCTACGTCTCCGTGGGACATTTATATACATCAATAACATAATGTAACCTAACCTAACCCAACCTAACATCTCGGCGGTAATATTTGATCACATTCCTAGCTTGTTGGCCTCTACGTCTCTGCGTGACCTTTATATACATCTATAACGTGATATAACCTAACCTAACCCAACCTAACATTTCGGCGGTAATATTTGACATCATTCAAGGCGAGTTGGCCTCTACGTCTCCGTTTGACCTTCATAAACATCAATAACGTGATATAACGTAACCTAACCCAACCTATCACCTCGGCGGTAATATTTGACAACATTCCTGGCGAGTTGGCCTCTACGTTTCCGTGGGACCTTTGTATACATCAATAACGTAATATAACCTAACCTAACCCAACCTATCATCTCGGCGGTAATATTTGACAACATTCCTGGCGAGTTGGTCTCTACGTCTCCGTGGGACCTTCATATACATCAATAACGTAATATAACCTAACCTAACCCAACCTAACATCACGGCGGTAATATTTGACAACATTCCTGGCTAGTTGGCTTCTCCGTCTCCGTGGGATCTTTTTATACATCAATAACGTAATAAAACCTATCCTAACCCAACCTAACATGTCGGCGGTAATATTTGAAAACATACCTGGCGAGTTGGCCTGTACGTCTCCGTTTGACCTTCATAAACATCAATAACGTAATATAACGTAACCTAACCCAACCTATCATCTCGGCCGTAATATTTGAAAACATTCCAGGCGAGTTGGCTTCTCCGTCTCCGTGGGATCTTTTTATACATCAATAACGTAATATAACCTAACCTAACCCAACCTATCATCTCGGCGGTAATATTTGACAACATTCCTGGCGAGTTGGTCTCTACGTCTCCGTGGGACCTTCATATACATCAATAACGTAATATAACCTAACCTAACCCAACCTAACATCACGGCGGTAATATTTGACAACATTCCTGGCTAGTTGGCTTCTCCGTCTCCGTGGGATCTTTTTATACATCAATAACGTAATAAAACCTATCCTAACCCAACCTAACATCTCGGCGGTAATATTTGAAAACATACCTGGCGAGTTGGCCTCTATGTCTCCGTGGGACCTTTATATACATCAATAACGTAATATAACCTAACCTATCCCAACCTAACATCTCGGCGGTAATATTTGACAACATTCCTGGCTAGTTGGCTTCTCCGTCTCCGTGGGATCTTTTTATACATCAATAACGTAATATAACCTATCCTAACCCAACCTAACATCTCGGCGGTAATATTTGATCACATTACTAGCTTGTTGGCCTCTACGTCTCCGCGGGACCTTTATATACATCTATAACGTGATATAACCTAACCTAACCCAACCTAACATCTCGGCGGTAATATTTGAAAACATTCATGGCGGTTTGGCATCTACGTCCCGTGGGACCTTCATATACATCAATAACGTAATATAGCCTAACCTAATCCAACCTAACATTTCGGCGGTAATATTTGACATCATTCCTGGCGATTTGGCCTCTACGTCTCCGTGGAACCTTTATATACATCAATAACGTAATATAACCTAACCTAACCCAACCTAACATCTCGGCGGTAATATTTGAAAACATACCTGGCGGGTTGGCCTCTACGTCTCCGTGGGACATTTATATACATCAATAACGTAATATAACGTAACCTAACCCAACCTATCATCTCGGCGGTAATATTTGAAAACATTCCTGGCGAGTTGGCTTCTCCGTCTCCGTGGGATCTTTTTATACATCAATAACGTAATATAACCTAACCTAACCCAACCTAACATCTTGGCGGTAATATTTAAAAACATACCTGGCGAGTTGGTCTCTACGTCTCCGTGGGACCATCATATACATCAATAACGTAATATAACCTAACCTAACCCAACCTAACATCACGGCGGTAATATTTGACAACATTCCTGGCTAGTTGGCTTCTCCGTCTCCGTGGGATCTTTTTATACATCAATAACGTAATATAACCTATCCTAACCCAACCTAACATGTCGGCGGTAATATTTGAAAACATACCTGGCGAGTTGGCCTCTACGTCTCCGTGGGACCTTTATATACATCAATAACGTAATATAACCTAACCTATCCCAACCTAACATCTCGGCGGTAATATTTGAAAACATTCATGGCGATTTGGCATCTACGTCCCGTGGGACGTTCATATACATCAATAACGTAATATAGCCTAACCTAATCCAACCTAACATTTCGGCGGTAATATTTGACATCATTCCTGGCGAGTTGGCCTCTACGTCTCCGTGGGACCTTTATATACATCAATAACGTAATATAACCTAACCTAACCCAACCTAACATCTCGGCGGTAATATTTGAAAACATACCTGTCGGGTTGGCCATTACGTCTCCGTGGGACATTTATATACATCAATAACGTAATATAACCTAACCTAACCCAACCTAACATCTCGGCGGTAATATTTGACAACATTCCTGGCGAGTTGGCTTCTCCGTCTCCGTGGGACCTTTATATACATCAATAACGTAATATAACCTAACCTAACCCAACGTAACAACTCGGCGGTAATATTTGAGAACATACCTGGCGAGTTGGACTCTACGTTTCCGTGGGACCTTCATATACATCAATAACGAAATATAACCTAACCTAACCCAACCTCACATCTCGGCGGTAATATTTGAAAACATTCATGGCGGTTTGGCATCTACGTCCCGTGGGACCTCCATATACATCAATAACGTAATATAGCCTAACTTAATCCAACCTAACATCTCGGCGGTAATATTTGAAAACATTCCTGGCGAGTTGGCTTCTCCGTCTCCGTGGGACCTTTATATACATCAATAACGTAATATAACCTAACCTAACCCAACCTAACATCTCGGCCGTAATATTTGAAAACGTACCTGGCGAGTTGGCCTCTACGTCTCCGTGGGACCTTTATATACATCAATAACGTAATATAACATAACCTAACCCAACCTAACATCTCGGCGGTAATATTTGATCACATTCCTGGCTTGTTGGCCTCTACGTCTCCGCGGGCCCTTTATATACATCTATAACGTGATATAACCTAACCTAATCCAACCTAACATCTCGGTGGTAATATTTGAAAACATTCCTGGCGAGTTGGCCTCTACGTCTCCGTGGGACCTTCATATACATCAATAACGTAATATAGCCTAACCTAACCCAACCTAACATTTCGGCGGTAATATTTGACATCAATCCTGGCGAGTTGGCCTCTACGTCTCCGTGGGACCTTTATATACATCAATAACGTAATATAACCTAACCTAACCCAACCTAACATTTCGGCGGTAATATTTGAAAACATACCTGGTGGGTTGGCCTCTACGTCTCCGTGGGACATTTATATACATCAATAACGTAATATAACCTAACCTAACCCAACCTAACATCTCGGCGGTAATATCTGACAACATTCCTGGCGAGTTGGCTTCTCCGTCTCCGTGGGATCTTTTTATACATCAATAACGTAATATAACCTAACCTAACCCAACCTAACATTTCGGCGGTAATATTTGACAACATTCCTGGCGAGTTGGCCTCTACGTCTCCGTGGGACCTTTATATACATCAATAACGTATTATAACCTAACCTATCCCAACCTAACATCTCGGCGGTAATATTTGAAAACATTCATGGCGATTTGGCATCTACGTCTCCGTGGGACCTTCATATACATCAATAACGTAATATAGCCTAACCTAACCCAGCCTAACATTTCGGCGGTAATATTTGACATCAATCCTGGCGAGTTGGCCTCTACGTCTCCGTGGGACCTTTATATACATCAATAACGTAATATAACCTAACCTAACCCAACCTAACAACTCGGCGGTAATATTTGAAAACATACCTGGCGAGGTGGCCTCTACGTCACCGTGGGACCTTTATAGACATCCATAACGTAATATAACCTAACCTAACCCAACCTAACATCTTGGCGGTAATATTTGACAACATTCCTGGCGAGTTGGCTTCTCCGTCTCCGTGGGACCTTTATATACATCAATAACGTAATATAACCTAACCTAACCCAACCTAACAACTCGGCGGTAATATTTGAAAACATACCTGGCGAGTTGGCCTCTACATCTCCGCGGGACATTTATATACATCAATAGCGTAATATAACCTAACCTAACCCAACCTAACATCTCGGCGGTAATATTTGACAACATTCCTGGCGAGTTGGCTTCTCCGTCTCCGTGGGACCTTTATATACATCAATAACGTAATATAACCTAACCTAACCCAACCTAACAACTCGGCGGTAATATTTGACAACATTCCTGGCGAGTTGGCATCTCCGTCTCCGTGGGATCTTTTTATACATCAATAACGTAATATAACCTAACCTAACCCAACCTAACATCTTGGCGGTAATATTTGAAAACATACCTGGCGATTTGGCATCTACGTCTCCGTGGGACATTTATATACATCAATAACGTAATATCACCTAACCTAACCCAACCTAACATCTCGGCGGTAATATTTGATCACATTCCTAGCTTGTTGGCCTCTACGTCTCCGCGGGACCTTTATATACATCTATAACGTGATATAACCTAACCTAACCCAACCTAACATTTCGGCGGTAATATTTGACATCATTCCTGGCGATTTGTCCTCTACGTCTCCGTTTGACCTTCGTAAACATCAATAACGTAATATAACGCAACCTAACCCAAACTATCATCTCGGCGGTAATATCTGACAACATTCCTGGCGAGTTGGCTTCTCCGTCTCCGTGGGATCTTTTTATACATCAATAACGTAACATAACCTAACCTAACCCAACCTAACATCTTGGCGGTAATATTTGAAAACATACCTGGCGAGTTGGCCTCTACGTCTCCGTGGGACATTTATATACATCAATAACGCAATATAACCTAACCTAACCCAACCTAACATCTCGGCGGTAATATTTGAAAACATTCCTGGCGAGTTGGCTTCTCCGTCTCCGTGGGATCTTTTTATACATCAATAACGTAATATAACCTAACCTAACCCAACCTAACATCTTGGCGGTAATATTTGAAAGCATACCTGGCGAGTTGGCCTCTACGTCTCCGTGGGACATTTATATAAATCAATAACGTAATATAACCTAACCTAACCCAACCTGACATCTCGGCGGTAATATTTGATCACATTCCTAGCTTGTTGGCCTCTACGTCTCCGTGGGACCTTTATATACATCAATAACGTGATATAACCTAACCTAACCCAACCTAACAACTCGGCGGTAATATTTGAAAACATACCTGGCGAGGTGGCCTCTACGTCACCGTGGTACCTTTATAGACATCCATAACGTAATATAACCTAACCTAACCCAACCTAACATCTCGGCGGTAATATTTGACAACATTCCTGGCGAGTTGGCCTCTACGTCTCCGTTTGACCTTCATAAACATCAATAACGTAATATAACATAACCTAACCCAACCTATCACCTCGGCGGTAATATTTGACAACATTCCTGGCGAGTTGGCCTCTACGTCTCCGTGGGACCTTTGTATACATCAATAACGTAATATAACCTAACCTAACCCAACCTATCATCTCGGCGGTAATATTTGACAACATTCCTGGCGAGTTGGTCTCTACGTCTCCGTTTGACCTTCATAAACATCAATAACGTACTATAACGCAACCTAACCCAACCTATCATCTCCGGGGTAATATTTGAAAACATTCCTGGCTAGTTGGCTTCTCCGTCTCCGTGGGATCTTTTTATACATCTATAACGTAATATAACCTAACGTAACCAAACCTAACATCTTGGCGGTAATATTTGAAAACATACCTGGCGTGTTGGCCTCTACGTCTCCGTGGGACCTTTGTATACATCAATAACGTAATATAACCTAACCTAACCCAACCTATCATCTCGGCGGTAATATTTGACAACATTCCTGGCGAGTTGGCCTCTACGTCTCCGTGGGACCTTCATATACATCAATAACGAAATATAACCTAACCTAACCCAACCTAACATCTCGGCGATAATATTTGAAAACATTCCTGGCGAGTTGGCTGCTCCGTCTCTGTGATACCTTTTTATACATCAATAACGTAATATAACCTAACCTAACCCAACCTAACATCTCGCTGGTAATATTTGAAAACATACCTGGCGAGTTGGCCTCTACGTCTCCGTGGGACATTTATATACATCAATAACGTAATATAACCTAACCTAACCCAACCTAACATCTCGGCGGTAATATTTGATCACATTCCTAGCTTGTTGGCCTCTACGTCTCCGCGGGACCTTTATATACATCAATAACGTAATATAGCCTAACCTAACCCAACCTAACATTTCGGCGGTAATATTTGACATCATTCCTGGCGAGTTGGCCTCTACGTCTCCGTGGGATCTTTATATACATCAATAACGTAATATAACCTAACCTAACCCAACCTAACAACTCGGCGGTAATATTTGAAAACATACCTGGCGAGTTGGCCTCTACGTCTCCGTGGGACATTTATATACATCAATAACGTAATATAACCTAACCTAACCCAACCTAACATCTCGGCGGTAATATTTGATCACATTCCTAGCTTGTTGGCCTCTACGTCTCCGCGGGACCTTTATATACATCTATAACGTGATATAACCTAACCTAACCCAACCTAACATTTCGGCGGTAATATTTGACATCATTCCTGGCGAGTTGGCCTCTACGTCTCCGTTTGACCTTCATAAACATCAATAACGTAATATAACGTAACCTAACCCAACCTATCACCTCGGCGGTAATATTTGACAACATTCCTGGCGAGTTGGCCTCTACGTCTCCGTGGGACCTTTGTATACATCAATAACGTAATATAACCTAACCTAACCCAACCTATCATCTCGGCGGTAATAATTGACAACATTCCTGGCGAGTTGGTCTCTACGTCTCCGTGGGACCTTCATATACATCAATAACGTAATATAACTTAAAATAACCCAACCTAACATCACGGCGGTAATATTTGACAACATTCCTGGCTAGTTGGCTTCTCCGTCTCCGTGGGATCTTTTTATACATCAATAACGTAATATAACCTCTCCTAACCCAACCTAACATCTCGGCGGTAATATTTGAAAACATACCTGGCAAGTTGGACTCTACGTCTCCGTGGGACCTTCATATACATCAATAACGTAATATAACCTAACCTAACCCAACCTAACATCTCGGCGGTAATATTTGACAACATTCCTGGCTAGTTGGCTTCTCCGTCTCCGTGGGATATTTTTATACATCAATAACGTAATATAACCTATCCTATCCCAACCTAACATCTCGGCGGTAATATTTGAAAACATACCTGGCGAGTTGGCCTCTACGTCTCCGTGGGATCTTTATATACATCAATAACGTAATATAACCTAACCTATCCCAACCTAACATCTCGGCGGTAATATTTGAAAACATTCATGGCGATTTGGCATCTACGTCCCGTGGGACCTTCATATACATCATTAACGCAATATAGCCTAACCTAATCCAACCTAACATTTCGGCGGTAATATTTGACATCATTCCTGGCGAGTTGGCCTCTACGTCTCCGTGGGACCTTCATATACATCAGTAACGTAATATAACCTAACCTAACCCAACCTAACATCTCGGCGATAATATTTGAAAACATTCCTGGCTAGTTGGCTTCTCCGTCTCTGTGATATCTTTTTATACATCAATAACGTAATATAACCTAACCTAACCCAACCTAACATCTCGGCCGTAATATTTGAAAACATACCTGGCGAGTTGGCCTCTACGTCTCCGTGGGACATTTATATACATCAATAACGTAATATAACCTAACCTAACCCAACCTAACATCTCGGCGGTAATATTTGATCACATTCCTAGCTTGTTGGCCTCTATGTCTCCGCGGGACCTTTATATACATCTATAACGTGATATAACCTAACCTAACCCAACCTAACATTTCGGCGGTAATATTTGACATCATTCCTGGCGAGTTGGCCTCTACGTCTCCGTTTGACCTTCATAAACATCAATAACGTAATATAACGTAACCTAACCCAACCTATCACCTCGGCGGTAATATTTGACAACATTCCTGGCGAGTTGGCCTCTACGTCTCCGTGGGACCTTTGTATACATCAATAACGTAATATAACCTAACCTAACCCAACCTATCATCTCGGCGGTAATAATTGACAACATTCCTGGCGAGTTGGTCTCTACGTCTCCGTGGGACCTTCATATACATCAATAACGTAATATAACCTAAAATAACCCAACCTAACATCACGGCGGTAATATTTGACAACATTCCTGGCTAGTTGGCTTCTCCGTCTCCCTGGGATCTTTTTATACATCAATAACGTAATATAACCTATCCTAACCCAACCTAACATCTCGGCGGTAATATTTGAAAACATACCTGGCGAGTTGGACTCTACGTCTCCGTGGGACCTTTATATACATCAATAACGTAATATAGCCTAACCGAATCCAACCTAACATTTCGGCGGTAATATTTGACATCATTCCTGGCGATTTGGCCTCTACGTCTCCGTGGGACCTTTATATACATCAATAACGTAATATAACCTAACCTAACCCAACCTAACATCTCGGCGGTAATATTTGAAAACATTCCTGGCGAGTTGGCTTCTCCATCTCCGTGGGACCTTTATATACATCAGTAACGTAATATAACCTAACCTAACCCAACCTAACATCTCGGCGGTAATATTTGATCACATTCCTAGCTTGTTGGCCTCTATGTCTCCGCGGGACCTTTATATACATCTATAACGTGATATAACCTAACCTAACCCAACCTAACATTTCGGCGGTAATATTTGACATCATTCCTGGCGAGTTGGCCTCTACGTCTCCGTTTGACCTTCATAAACATCAATAACGTAATATAACGTAACCTAACCCAACCTATCACCTCGGCGGTAATATTTGACAACATTCCTGGCGAGTTGGCCTCTACGTCTCCGTGGGACCTTTGTATACATCAATAACGTAATGTAACCTAACCTAACCCAACCTATCATCTCGGCGGTAATAATTGACAACATTCCTGGCGAGTTGGTCTCTACGTCTCCGTGGGACCTTCATATACATCAATAACGTAATATAACCTAAAATAACCCAACCTAACATCACGGCGGTAATATTTGACAACATTCCTGGCTAGTTGGCTTCTCCGTCTCCGTGGGATCTTTTTATACATCAATAACGTAATATAACCTATCCTAACCCAACCTAACATCTCGGCGGTAATATTTGAAAACATACCTGGCGAGTTGGCCTCTATGTCTCCGTGGGACCTTTATATACATCAATAACGTAATATAGCCTAACCTAATCCAACCTAACATTTCGGCGGTAATATTTGACATCATTCCTGGCGATTTGGCCTCTACGTCTCCGTGGGACCTTTATATACATCAATAACGTAATATAACCTAACCTAACCCAACCTAACATCTCGGCGGTAATACTTGACAACATTCCTAGCTTGTTGGCCTCTACGCCTCTGCGTGACCTTTATATACATCTGTAACGTGATATAACCTAACCTAACCCAACCTAACATTTCGGCCGTAATATTTGACATCATTCATGGCGAGTTGGCCCCTACGTCTCCGTTTGACCTTCATAAACATCAATATCGTAATATAACGTAACCTAACCCAACCTATCACCTCTGCGGTAATATTTGACAACATTCCTGGCGAGTTGGCCTCTACGTCTCCGTGGGACCTTTGTATACATCAATAACGTAATATAACCTAACCTAACCCAACCTATCATCTCGGCGGTAATATTTGACAACATTCCTGGCGAGTTGGTCTCTACGTCTCCGTGGGACCTTCATATACATCAATAACGTAATATAACCTAACCTAACCCAACCTAACATCACGGCGGTAATATTTGACAACATTCCTGGCTAGTTGGCTTCTCCGTCTCCGTGGGATCTTTTTATACATCAATAACGTAATATAACCTATCCTAACCCAACCTAACAACTCGGCGGTAATATTTGACAACATACCTGGCGAGTTGGACTCTACGTTTCCGTGGGTCCTTCATATACATCAATAACGAAATATAACCTAACCTAACCCAACCTAACATCTCGGCGGTAATATTTGAAAACATACCTCGCGAGTTGGCCTCTACGTCTCCGTGGGACATTTATATACATCAATAACGTAATATAACCTAACCTAACCCAACCTAACATCTCGGCGGTAATATTTGATCACATTCCTAGCTTGTTGGCCTCTACGTCTCCGCGGGACCTTTATATACATCTATAACGTGATATAACCTAACCTAACCCAACCTAACATTTCGGCGGTAATATTTGACATCATTCCTGGCGATTTGTCCTCTACGTCTCCGTTTGACCTTCGTAAACATCAATAACGTAATATAACGTAACCTAACCCAACCTATCATCTCGGCGGTAATATCTGACAACATTCCTGGCGAGTTGGCTTCTCCGTCTCCGTGGGATCTTTTTATACATCAATAACGTAACATAACCTAACCTAACCCAACCTAACATTTCGGCGGTAATATTTGACATCAT
This sequence comes from Xylocopa violacea, assembly GCA_963969225.1. Classification (NCBI taxonomy): domain Eukaryota; kingdom Metazoa; phylum Arthropoda; class Insecta; order Hymenoptera; family Apidae; genus Xylocopa; species Xylocopa violacea. The sequence continues at coordinate 1,212,144 of CAXAJV010000051.1, forward strand.
TCCTGGCGAGTTGGCCTCTACGTCTCCGTTTGACCTTCATAAACATCAATAACGTAATATAACGTAACCTAACCCAACCTATCACCTCGGCGGTAATATTTGACAACATTCCTGGCGAGTTGGCCTCTACGTCTCCGTGGGACCTTTGTATACATCAATAACGTAATATAACCTAACCTAACCCAACCTATCATCTCGGCGGTAATAATTGACAACATTCCTGGCGAGTTGGTCTCTACGTCTCCGTGGGACCTTCATATACATCAATAACGTAATATCACCTAAAATAACCCAACCTAACATCACGGAGGTAATATTTGACAACATTCCTGGCTAGTTGGCTTCTCCGTCTCCGTGGGATCTTTTTATACATCAATAACGTAATATAACCTATCCTAACCCAACCTAACATCTCGGCGGTAATATTTGAAAACATACCTGGCGAGTTGGCCTCTACGTCTCCGTGGGACCTTTATATACATCAATAACGTAATATAGCCTAACCTAATCCAACCTAACATTTCGGCGGTAATATTTGACATCAATCCTGGCGAGTTGGCCTCTACGTCTCCGTGGGACCTTTATATACATCAATAACGTAATATAACCTAACCTAACCCAACCTAACATCTCGGCGGTAATATTTGAAAACATACCTGGTGTGTTGGCCTCTACGTCTCCGTGGGACATTTATATACATCAATAACGTAATATAACCTAACCTAACCCAACCTAACATCTCGGCGGTAATATTTGAAAACATACCTGGCGAGTTGGCCTCTACGTCTCCGTGGGACCTTTATATACATCAATAACGTAATATAACCTAACCTAACCCAACCTAACAACTCGGCGGTAATATTTGACAACATACCTGGCGAGTTGGACTCTACGTTTCCGTGGGACCTTCATATACATCAATAACGAAATATAACCTAACCTAACCCAACCTAACATCTCGGCGGTAATATTTGAAAACATTCATGGCGGTTTGGCATCTACGTCCCGTGGGACCTTCATATACATCAATAACGTAATATAGCCTAACCTAATCCAACCTACCATCTCGGCGATAATATTTGAAAACATTCCTGGCGAGTTGGCTTCTCCGTCTCCGTGGGATCTTTTTATACATCAATAACGTAATATAACCTAACCTAACCCAACCTAACATCTTGGCGGTAATATTTAAAAACATACCTGGCGAGTTGGCCTCTACGTCTCCGTGGGACATTTATATACATCAATAACATAATGTAACCTAACCTAACCCAACCTAACATCTCGGCGGTAATATTTGATCACATTCCTAGCTTGTTGGCCTCTACGTCTCTGCGTGACCTTTATATACATCTATAACGTGATATAACCTAACCTAACCCAACCTAACATTTCGGCGGTAATATTTGACATCATTCAAGGCGAGTTGGCCTCTACGTCTCCGTTTGACCTTCATAAACATCAATAACGTGATATAACGTAACCTAACCCAACCTATCACCTCGGCGGTAATATTTGACAACATTCCTGGCGAGTTGGCCTCTACGTTTCCGTGGGACCTTTGTATACATCAATAACGTAATATAACCTAACCTAACCCAACCTATCATCTCGGCGGTAATATTTGACAACATTCCTGGCGAGTTGGTCTCTACGTCTCCGTGGGACCTTCATATACATCAATAACGTAATATAACCTAACCTAACCCAACCTAACATTTCGGCGGTAATATTTGACATCATTCCTGGCGATTTGTCCTCTACGTCTCCGTTTGACCTTCGTAAACATCAATAACGTAATATAACGTAACCTAACCCAACCTATCATCTCGGCGGTAATATCTGACAACATTCCTGGCGAGTTGGCTTCTCCGTCTCCGTGGGATCTTTTTATACATCAATAACGTAACATAACCTAACCTAACCCAACCTAACATTTCGGCGGTAATATTTGACATCATTCCTGGCGAGTTGGCCTCAACATCTCCGTTTGACCTTCATAAACATCAATAACGGAATATAATGTAACCTAACCCAACCTATCACCTCGGCGGTAATATTTGACAACATTCCTGGCGAGTTGGCCTCTACGTCTCCGTGGGAACTTTATATACATCAATAACGTAATATAGCCTAACCTAATCCAACCTAACATTTCGGCGGTAATATTTGACATCAATCCTGGCGAGTTGGCCTCTACGTCTCCGTGGGACCTTTATATACATCAATAACGTAATATAACCTAACCTAACCCAACCTAACATCTCGGCGGTAATATTTGAAAACATACCTGGTGTGTTGGCCTCTACGTCTCCGTGGGACATTTATATACATCAATAACGTAATATAACCTAACCTAACCCAACCTAACATCTCGGCGGTAATATTTGAAAACATACCTGGCGAGTTGGCCTCTACGTCTCCGTGGGACCTTTATATACATCAATAACGTAATATAACCTAACCTAACCCAACCTAACAACTCGGCGGTAATATTTGACAACATACCTGGCGAGTTGGACTCTACGTTTCCGTGGGACCTTCATATACATCAATAACGTAATATAACCTAACCTATCCCAACCTAACATCTCGGCGGTAATATTTGAAAACATTCATGGCGATTTGGCATCTACGTCCCGTGGGACCTTCATATACATCAATAACGTAATATAGCCTAACCTAATCCAACCTATCATTTCGGCGGTAATATTTGACATCATTCCTGGCGAGTTGGCCTCTACGTCTCCGTGGGACCTTTATATACATCAATAACGTAATATAACCTAACCTAACCCAACCTAACAACTCGGCGGGAATATTTGACAACATACCTGGCGAGTTGGACTCTACGTTTCCGTGGGACCTTCATATACATCAATAACGAAATATAACCTAACCTAACCCAACCTAACATCTCGGCGGTAATATTTGAAAACATTCATGGCGGTTTGGCATCTACGTCCCGTGGGACCTTCATATACATCAATAACGTAATATAGCCTAACCAAATCCAACCTAACATCTCGGCGATAATATTTGAAAACATTCCTGGCGAGTTGGCTTCTCCGTCTCCGTGGGATCTTTTTATACATCAATAACGTAATATAACCTAACCTAACCCAACCTAACATCTTGGCGGTAATATTTGAAAACATACCTGGCGAGTTGGCCTCTACGTCTCCGTGGGACCTTTATATACATCAATAACGTAATATAGCCTAACCTAATCCAACCTAACATTTCGGCGGTAGTATTTGACATCAATCCTGGCGAGTTGGCCTCTACGTCTCCGTGGGACCTTTATATACATCAATAACGTAATATAACCTAACCTAACCCAACTTAACATCTCGGCGGTAATATTTGAAAACATACCTGGTGTGTTGGCCTCTACGTCTCCGTGGGACATTTATATACATCAATAACGTAATATAACCTAACCTAACCCAACCTAACATCTCGGCTGTAATATTTGAAAACATACCTGGCGAGTTGGCCTCTACGTTTCCGTGGGACCTTCATATACATCAATAACGAAATATAACCTAACCTAACCCAACCTAACATCTCGGCGGTAATATTTGAAAACATTCATGGCGGTTTGGCATCTACGTCCCGTGGGACCTTCATATACATCAATAACGTAATATAGCCTAACCTAATCCAACCTAACATCTCGGCGGTAATATTTGAAAACATTCCTGGCGAGTTGGCTTCTCCGTCTCCGTGGGATCTTTTTATACATCAATAACGTAATATAACCTAACCTAACCCAACCTAACATCTTGGCGGTAATATTTGAAAACATACCTGGCGAGTTGGCCTCTACGTCTCCGTGGGACATTTATATACATCAATAACGTAATATAACCTAACCTAACCCAACCTAACATCTCGGCGGTAATATTTGACAACATACCTGGCGAGTTGGACTCTACGTTTCCGTGGGACCTTCATATACATCAATAACGAAATATAACCTAACCCAACCCAACCTAACATCTCGGCGGTAATATTTGAAAACATTCCTGGCGAGTTGGCTTCTCCGTCTCCGTGGGATCTTTTTATACATCAATAACGTAATATAACCTAACCTAACCCAACCTAACATCTTGGCGGTAATATTTGAAAACATACCTGGCGAGTTGGCCTCTACGTCTCCGTGGGACATTTATATACATCAATAACGTAATATAACCTAACCTAACCAAACCTAACATCTCGGCGGTAATATTTGATCACATTACTAGCTTGTTGGCCTCTACGTCTCCGCGGGACCTTTATATACATCTATAACGTGATATAACCTAACCTAACCCAACCTAACATCTCGGCGGTAATATTTGAAAACATTCATGGCGGTTTGGCATCTACGTCCCGTGGGACCTTCATATACATCAATAACGTAATATAGCCTAACCTAATCCAACCTAACATCTCGGCGGTAATATTTGAAAACATTCCTGGCGAGTTGGCTTCTCCGTCTCCGTGGGATCTTTTTATACATCAATAACGTAATATAACCTAACCTAACCCAACCTAACATCTTGGCGGTAATATTTAAAAACATACCTGGCGAGTTGGTCTCTACGTCTCCGTGGGACCATCATATACATCAATAACGTAATATAACCTAACCTAACCCAACCTAACATCACGGCGGTAATATTTGACAACATTCCTGGCTAGTTGGCTTCTCCGTCTCCGTGGGATCTTTTTATACATCAATAACGTAATATAACCTATCCTAACCCAACCTAACATGTCGGCGGTAATATTGGAAAACATACCTGGCGAGTTGGCCTCTACGTCTCCGTGGGACCTTTATATACATCAATAACGTAATATAACCTAGCCTAACCCAACCTAACATCTCGGCGGTAATATTTGCTCACATTCCTAGCTTGTTGGCATCTACGTCTCCGTGGGACATTTATATACATCAATACCGCAATAAAACCTATCCTAACCCAACCTAACATGTCGGCGGTAATATTTGAAAACATACCTGGCGAGTTGGCCTCTACGTCTCCGTGGGACCTTTATATACATCAATAACGTAATATAACCTAACCTATCCCAACCTAACATCTCGGCGGTAATATTTGAAAACATTCATGGCGATTTGGCATCTACGTCCCGTGGGACCTTCATATACATCAATAACGTAATATAGCCTAACCTAATCCAACCTAACATTTCGGCGGTAATATTTGACATCATTCCTGGCGAGTTGGCCTCTACGTCTCCGTGGGATCTTTTTATACATCAATAACGTAACATAACCTAACCTAACCCAACCTAACATTTCGGCGGTAATATTTGACATCATTCCTGGCGAGTTGGCCTCTACGTCTCCGTTTGACCTTCATAAACATCAATAACGTAATATAACGTAACCTAACCCAACCTATCACCTCGGCGGTAATATTTGACAACATTCCTGGCGAGTTGGCCTCTACGTCTCCGTGGGACCTTTGTATACATCAATAACGTAATATAACCTAACCTAACCCAACCTATCATCTCGGCGGTAATAATTGACAACATTCCTGGCGAGTTGGTCTCTACGTCTCCGTGGGACCTTCATATACATCAATAACGTAATATCACCTAAAATAACCCAACCTAAGATCACGGCGGTAATATTTGACAACATTCCTGGCTAGTTGGCTTCTCCGTCTCCGTGGGATCTTTTTATACATCAATAACGTAATATAACCTATCCTAACCCAACCTAACACCTCGGCGGTAATATTTGAAAACATACCTGGCGAGTTGGCCTCTACGTCTCCGCGGGACCTTTATATACATCAATAACGTAATATAGCCTAACCTAATCCAACCTAACATTTCGGCGGTAATATTTGACATCAATCCTGGCGAGTTGGCCTCTACGTCTCCGTGGGACCTTTATATACATCAATAACGTAATATAACCTAACCTAACCCAACCTAACATCTCGGCGGTAATATTTGAAAACATACCTGGTGTGTTGGCCTCTACGTCTCCGTGGGACATTTATATACATCAATAACGTAATATAACCTAACCTAACCCAACCTAACATCTCGGCGGTAATATTTGAAAACATACCTGGCGAGTTGGCCTCTACGTCTCCGTGGGACCTTTATATACATCAATAACGTAATATAACCTAACCTAACCCAACCTAACATCTCGGCGGTAATATTTGAAAACATACCTGGCGGGTTGGCCATTACGTCTCCGTGGGACATTTATATACATCAATAACGTAATATAACCTAACCTAACCCAACCTAACATTTCGGCGGTAATATTTGACATCATTCCTGGCGAGTTGGCCTCTACGTCTCCGTTTGACCTTCATAAACATCAATAACGTAATATAACGTAACCTAACCCAACCTATCACCTCGGCGGTAATATTTGACAACATTCCTGGCGAGTTGGCCTCTACGTCTCCGTGGGACCTTTGTATACATCAATAACGTAATATAACCTAACCTAACCCAACCTATCATCTCGGCGGTAATAATTGACAACATTCCTGGCGAGTTGGTCTCTACGTCTCCGTGGGACCTTCATATACATCAATAACGTAATATCACCTAAAATAACCCAACCTAAGATCACGGCGGTAATATTTGAAAACATTCCTGGCGAGTTGGCTTCTCCGTCTCCGTGGGATATTTTATACATCAATAACGTAATATAACATAACCTAACCCAACCTAACATCTTGGCGGTAATATTTGAAAACATACCTGGCGAGTTGGCCTCTACGTCTCCGTGGGACATTTATATACATCAATAACGTAATATAACCTAACCTAACCCAACCTAACATCTCGGCGGTAATATTTGACAACATACCTGGCGAGTTGGACTCTACGTTTCCGTGGGACCTTCATATACATCAATAACGAAATATAACCTAACCCAACCCAACCTAACATCTCGGCGGTAATATTTGAAAACATTCCTGGCGAGTTGGCTTCTCCGTCTCCGTGGGATCTTTTTATACATCAATAACGTAATATAACCTAACCTAACCCAACCTAACATCTTGGCGGTAATATTTGAAAACATACCTGGCGAGTTGGCCTCTACGTCTCCGTGGGACATTTATATACATCAATAACGTAATATAACCTAACCTAACCAAACCTAACATCTCGGCGGTAATATTTGATCACATTACTAGCTTGTTGGCCTCTACGTCTCCGCGGGACCTTTATATACATCTATAACGTGATATAACCTAACCTAACCCAACCTAACATCTCGGCGGTAATATTTGAAAACATTCATGGCGGTTTGGCATCTACGTCCCGTGGGACCTTCATATACATCAATAACGTAATATAGCCTAACCTAATCCAACCTAACATCTCGGCGGTAATATTTGAAAACATTCCTGGCGAGTTGGCTTCTCCGTCTCCGTGGGATCTTTTTATACATCAATAACGTAATATAACCTAACCTAACCCAACCTAACATCTTGGCGGTAATATTTAAAAACATACCTGGCGAGTTGGTCTCTACGTCTCCGTGGGACCATCATATACATCAATAACGTAATATAACCTAACCTAACCCAACCTAACATCACGGCGGTAATATTTGACAACATTCCTGGCTAGTTGGCTTCTCCGTCTCCGTGGGATCTTTTTATACATCAATAACGTAATATAACCTATCCTAACCCAACCTAACATGTCGGCGGTAATATTGGAAAACATACCTGGCGAGTTGGCCTCTACGTCTCCGTGGGACCTTTATATACATCAATAACGTAATATAACCTAGCCTAACCCAACCTAACATCTCGGCGGTAATATTTGCTCACATTCCTAGCTTGTTGGCATCTACGTCTCCGTGGGACATTTATATACATCAATACCGCAATAAAACCTATCCTAACCCAACCTAACATGTCGGCGGTAATATTTGAAAACATACCTGGCGAGTTGGCCTCTACGTCTCCGTGGGACCTTTATATACATCAATAACGTAATATAACCTAACCTATCCCAACCTAACATCTCGGCGGTAATATTTGAAAACATTCATGGCGATTTGGCATCTACGTCCCGTGGGACCTTCATATACATCAATAACGTAATATAGCCTAACCTAATCCAACCTAACATTTCGGCGGTAATATTTGACATCATTCCTGGCGAGTTGGCCTCTACGTCTCCGTGGGATCTTTTTATACATCAATAACGTAACATAACCTAACCTAACCCAACCTAACATTTCGGCGGTAATATTTGACATCATTCCTGGCGAGTTGGCCTCTACGTCTCCGTTTGACCTTCATAAACATCAATAACGTAATATAACGTAACCTAACCCAACCTATCACCTCGGCGGTAATATTTGACAACATTCCTGGCGAGTTGGCCTCTACGTCTCCGTGGGACCTTTGTATACATCAATAACGTAATATAACCTAACCTAACCCAACCTATCATCTCGGCGGTAATAATTGACAACATTCCTGGCGAGTTGGTCTCTACGTCTCCGTGGGACCTTCATATACATCAATAACGTAATATCACCTAAAATAACCCAACCTAAGATCACGGCGGTAATATTTGACAACATTCCTGGCTAGTTGGCTTCTCCGTCTCCGTGGGATCTTTTTATACATCAATAACGTAATATAACCTATCCTAACCCAACCTAACACCTCGGCGGTAATATTTGAAAACATACCTGGCGAGTTGGCCTCTACGTCTCCGCGGGACCTTTATATACATCAATAACGTAATATAGCCTAACCTAATCCAACCTAACATTTCGGCGGTAATATTTGACATCAATCCTGGCGAGTTGGCCTCTACGTCTCCGTGGGACCTTTATATACATCAATAACGTAATATAACCTAACCTAACCCAACCTAACATCTCGGCGGTAATATTTGAAAACATACCTGGTGTGTTGGCCTCTACGTCTCCGTGGGACATTTATATACATCAATAACGTAATATAACCTAACCTAACCCAACCTAACATCTCGGCGGTAATATTTGAAAACATACCTGGCGAGTTGGCCTCTACGTCTCCGTGGGACCTTTATATACATCAATAACGTAATATAACCTAACCTAACCCAACCTAACATCTCGGCGGTAATATTTGAAAACATAACTGGCGGGTTGGCCATTACGTCTCCGTGGGACATTTATATACATCAATAACGTAATATAACCTAACCTAACCCAACCTAACATTTCGGCGGTAATATTTGACATCATTCCTGGCGAGTTGGCCTCTACGTCTCCGTTTGACCTTCATAAACATCAATAACGTAATATAACGTAACCTAACCCAACCTATCACCTCGGCGGTAATATTTGACAACATTCCTGGCGAGTTGGCCTCTACGTCTCCGTGGGACCTTTGTATACATCAATAACGTAATATAACCTAACCTAACCCAACCTATCATCTCGGCGGTAATAATTGACAACATTCCTGGCGAGTTGGTCTCTACGTCTCCGTGGGACCTTCATATACATCAATAACGTAATATCACCTAAAATAACCCAACCTAAGATCACGGCGGTAATATTTGACAACATTCCTGGCTAGTTGGCTTCTCTGTCTCCGTGGGATCTTTTTATACATCAATAACGTAATATAACCTATCCTAACCCAACCTAACACCTCGGCGGTAATATTTGAAAACATACCTGGCGAGTTGGCCTCTACGTCTCCGTGGGACCTTTATATACATCAATAACGTAATATAGCCTAACCTAATCCAACCTAACATTTCGGCGGTAATATTTGACATCAATCCTGGCGAGTTGGCCTCTACGTCTCCGTGGGACCTTTATATACATCAATAACGTAATATAACCTAACCTAACCCAACCTAACATCTCGGCGGTAATATTTGATCACATTCCTAGCTTGTTGGCATCTACGTCTCCGTGGGACATTTATATACATCAATAACGTAATATAACCTAACCTAACCCAACCTAACATCTCGGCGGTAATATTTGACATCATTCCTGGCGAGTTGGCCTCTACGTCTCCGTTTGACCTTCATAAACATCAATAACGTAATATAACGTAACCTAACCCAACCTATCATCTCGGCGGTAATATTTGAAAACATTCCTGGCGAGTTGGCTTCTCCGTCTCCGTGGGATCTTTTTATACATCAATAACGTAATATAACGTAACCTAACCCAACCTATCATCTCGGCGGTAATATTTGACAACATTCCTGGCTAGTTGGCTTCTCCGTCTCCGTGGGATCTTTTTATACATCAATAACGTAATATAACCTATCCTAACCCAACCTAACACCTCGGCGGTAATATTTGAAAACATACCTGGCGCGTTGGCTTCTCCGTCTCCGTGGGATATTTTATACATCAATAACGTAATATAACATAACCTAACCCAACCTAACATCTTGGCGGTAATATTTGAAAACATACCTGGCGAGTTGGCCTCTACGTCTCCGTGGGACATTTATATACATCAATAACGTAATATAACCTAACCTAACCCAACCTAACATCTCGGCGGTAATATTTGACAACATACCTGGCGAGTTGGACTCTACGTTTCCGTGGGACCTTCATATACATCAATAACGAAATATAACCTAACCCAACCCAACCTAACATCTCGGCGGTAATATTTGAAAACATTCCTGGCGAGTTGGCTTCTCCGTCTCCGTGGGATCTTTTTATACATCAATAACGTAATATAACCTAACCTAACCCAACCTAACATCTTGGCGGTAATATTTGAAAACATACCTGGCGAGTTGGCCTCTACGTCTCCGTGGGACATTTATATACATCAATAACGTAATATAACCTAACCTAACCAAACCTAACATCTCGGCGGTAATATTTGATCACATTACTAGCTTGTTGGCCTCTACGTCTCCGCGGGACCTTTATATACATCTATAACGTGATATAACCTAACCTAACCCAACCTAACATCTCGGCGGTAATATTTGAAAACATTCATGGCGGTTTGGCATCTACGTCCCGTGGGACCTTCATATACATCAATAACGTAATATAGCCTAACCTAATCCAACCTAACATTTCGGCGGTAATATTTGACATCATTCCTAGCGATTTGGCCTCTACGTCTCCGTGGAACCTTTATATACATCAATAACGTAATATAACCTAACCTAACCCAACCTAACATCTCGGCGGTAATATTTGAAAACATACCTGGCGGGTTGGCCTCTACGTCTCCGTGGGACATTTATATACATCAATAACGTAATATAACCTAACCTAACCCAACCTAACATCTCGGCGGTAATATTTGACAACATTCCTGGCGAGTTGGCTTCTCCGTCGCCGTGGGACCTTTATATACATCAATAACGTAATATAACCTAACCTAACCCAACCTAACAACTCGGCGGTAATATTTGACAACATACCTGGCGAGTTGGCCTCTACGTCTCCGTGGGACCTTTATATACATCAATAACGTAATATAACCTAACCTATCCCAACCTAACATCTCGGCGGTAATATTTGAAAACATTCATGGCGATTTGGCATCTACGTCCCGTGGGACCTTCATATACATCAATAACGTAATATAGCCTAACCTAATCCAACCTAACATCTCGGCGGTAATATTTGAAAACATTCATGGCGATTTGGCATCTACGTCCCGTGGGACCTTCATATACATCAATAACGTAATATAGCCTAACCTAATCCAACCTAACATTTCGGCGGTAATATTTGACATCATTCCTGGCGAGTTGGCCTCTACGTCTCCGTGGGACCTTTATATACATCAATAACGTAATATAACCTAACCTAACCCAACCTAACATCTCGGCGGTAATATTTGAAAACATACCTGGCGGGTTGGCCATTACGTCTCCGTGGGACATTTATATACATCAATAACGAAATATAACCTAACCTAACCCAACCTAACATCTCGGCGGTAATATTTGAAAACATTCATGGCGGTTTGGCATCTACGTCCCGTGGGACCTTCATATACATCAATAACGTAATATAGCCTAACCTAATCCAACCTAACATCTCGGCGGTAATATTTGATCACATTCCTAGCTTGTTGGCATCTACGTCTCCGTGGGACATTTATATACATCAATAACGTAATATAACCTAACCTAACCCAACCTAACATCTCGGCGGTAATATTTGAAAACATACCTGGCGAGTTGGCCTCTACGTCTCCGTGGGACATTTATATACATCAATAACGTAATATAACCTAACCTAACCCAACCTAACATCTCGGCGGTAATATTTGACAACATTCCTGGCGAGTTGGCTTCTCCGTCGCCGTGGGACCTTTATATACATCAATAACGTAATATAACCTAACCTAACCCAACCTAACAACTCGGCGGTAATATTTGACAACATACCTGGCGAGTTGGCCTCTACGTCTCCGTGGGACCTTTATATACATCAATAACGTAATATAACCTAACCTATCCCAACCTAACATCTCGGCGGTAATATTTGAAAACATTCATGGCGATTTGGCATCTACGTCCCGTGGGACCTTCATATACATCAATAACGTAATATCACCTAAAATAACCCAATCTAAGATCACGGCCGTAATATTTGACAACATTCCTGGCTAGTTGGCTTCTCCGTCTCCGTGGGATCTTTTTATACATCAATAACGTAATATAACCTATCCTAACCCAACCTAACACCTCGGCGGTAATATTTGAAAACATACCTGGCGAGTTGGCCTCTACGTCTCCGTGGGACCTTTATATACATCAATAACGTAATATAACCTAACCTATCCCAACCTAACATCTCGGCGGTAATATTTGAAAACATTCATGGCGATTTGGCATCTACGTCCCGTGGGACCTTCATATACATCAATAACGTAATATAGCCTAACCTAATCCAACCTAACATCTCGGCGGTAATATTTGAAAACATTCATGGCGATTTGGCATCTACGTCCCGTGGGACCTTCATATACATCAATAACGTAATATAGCCTAACCTAATCCAACCTAACATTTCGGCGGTAATATTTGACATCATTCCTGGCGAGTTGGCCTCTACGTCTCCGTGGGACCTTTATATACATCAATAACGTAATATAACCTAACCTAACCCAACCTAACATCTCGGCGGTAATATTTGAAAACATACCTGGCGGGTTGGCCATTACGTCTCCGTGGGACATTTATATACATCAATAACGAAATATAACCTAACCTAACCCAACCTAACATCTCGGCGGTAATATTTGAAAACATTCATGGCGGTTTGGCATCTACGTCCCGTGGGACCTTCATATACATCAATAACGTAATATAGCCTAACCTAATCCAACCTAACATCTCGGCGGTAATATTTGAAAACATTCCTGGCGAGTTGGCTTCTCCGTCTCCGTGGGATCTTTTTATACATCAATAACGTAATATAATCTAACCTAACCCAACCTAACATCTTGGCGGTAATATTTGAAAACATACCTGGCGAGTTGGCCTCTACGTCTCCGTGGGACATTTATATACATCAATACCGTAATATAACCTAGCCTAACCCAACACAACATCTCGGCGGTAATATTTGCTCACATTCCTAGCTTGTTGGCATCTACGTCTCCGTGGGACATTTATATACATCAATACCGCAATAAAACCTATCCTAACCCAACCTAACATGTCGGCGGTAATATTTGAAAACATACCTGGCGAGTTGGCCTCTACGTCTCCGTGGGACCTTTATATACATCAATAACGTAATATAACCTAACCTATCCCAACCTAACATCTCGGCGGTAATATTTGAAAACATTCATGGCGATTTGGCATCTACGTCCCGTGGGACCTTCATATACATCAATAACGTAATATAGCCTAACCTAATCCAACCTAACATTTCTTCGGTAATATTTGACATCATTCCTGGCGAGTTGGCCTCTACGTCTCCGTGGGATCTTTTTATACATCAATAACGTAACATAACCTAACCTAACCCAACCTAACATTTCGGCGGTAATATTTGACATCATTCCTGGCGAGTTGGCCTCTACGTCTCCGTTTGACCTTCATAAACATCAATAACGTAATATAACGTAACCTAACCCAACCTATCACCTCGGCGGTAATATTTGACAACATTCCTGGCGAGTTGGCCTCTACGTCTCCGTGGGACCTTTGTATACATCAATAACGTAATATAACCTAACCTAACCCAACCTATCATCTCGGCGGTAATAATTGACAACATTCCTGGCGAGTTGGTCTCTACGTCTCCGTGGGACCTTCATATACATCAATAACGTAATATCACCTAAAATAACCCAACCTAAGATCACGGCGGTAATATTTGACAACATTCCTGGCTAGTTGGCTTCTCCGTCTCCGTGGGATCTTTTTATACATCAATAACGTAATATAACCTATCCTAACCCAACCTAACACCTCGGCGGTAATATTTGAAAACATACCTGGCGAGTTGGCCTCTACGTCTCCGCGGGACCTTTATATACATCAATAACGTAATATAGCCTAACCTAATCCAACCTAACATTTCGGCGGTAATATTTGACATCAATCCTATCGAGTTGGCCTCTACGTCTCCGTGGGACCTTTATATACATCAATAACGTAATATAACCTAACCTAACCCAACCTAACATCTCGGCGGTAATATTTGAAAACATACCTGGTGTGTTGGCCTCTACGTCTCCGTGGGACATTTATATACATCAATAACGTAATATAACCTAACCTAACCCAACCTAACATCTCGGCGGTAATATTTGAAAACATACCTGGCGAGTTGGCCTCTACGTCTCCGTGGGACCTTTATATACATCAATAACGTAATATAACCTAACCTAACCCAACCTAACATCTCGGCGGTAATATTTGAAAACATACCTGGCGGGTTGGCCATTACGTCTCCGTGGGACATTTATATACATCAATAACGTAATATAACCTAACCTAACCCAACCTAACATTTCGGCGGTAATATTTGACATCATTCCTGGCGAGTTGGCCTCTACGTCTCCGTTTGACCTTCATAAACATCAATAACGTAATATAACGTAACCTAACCCAACCTATCACCTCGGCGGTAATATTTGACAACATTCCTGGCGAGTTGGCCTCTACGTCTCCGTGGGACCTTTGTATACATCAATAACGTAATATAACCTAACCTAACCCAACCTGTCATCTCGGCGGTAATAATTGACAACATTCCTGGCGAGTTGGTCTCTACGTCTCCGTGGGACCTTCATATACATCAATAACGTAATATCACCTAAAATAACCCAACCTAAGATCACGGCGGTAATATTTGACAACATTCCTGGCTAGTTGGCTTCTCCGTCTCCGTGGGATCTTTTTATACATCAATAACGTAATATAACCTATCCTAACCCAACCTAACACCTCGGCGGTAATATTTGAAAACATACCTGGCGAGTTGGCCTCTACGTCTCCGTGGGACCTTTATATACATCAATAACGTAATATAGCCTAACCTAATCCAACCTAACATTTCGGCGGTAATATTTGACATCAATCCTGGCGAGTTGGCCTCTACGTCTCCGTGGGACCTTTATATACATCAATAACGTAATATAACCTAACCTAACCCAACCTAACATCTCGGCGGTAATATTTGATCACATTCCTAGCTTGTTGGCATCTACGTCTCCGTGGGACATTTATATACATCAATAACGTAATATAACCTAACCTAACCCAACCTAACATCTCGGCGGTAATATTTGAAAACATACCTGGCGAGTTGGCCTCTACGTCTCCGTGGGACCTTTATATACATCAATAACGTAATATAACCTAACCTATCCCAACCTAACATCTCGGCGGTAATATTTGAAAACATTCATGGCGATTTGGCATCTACGTCCCGTGGGACCTTCATATACATCAATAACGTAATATAGCCTAACCTAATCCAACCTATCATTTCGGCGGTAATATTTGAAAACATTCCTGGCGAGTTGGCTTCTCCGTCTCCGTGGGACCTTTATATACATCAATAACGTAATATAACATAAGCTAACCCAACCTAACATCTTGGCGGTAATATTTGAAAACATACCTGGCGAGTTGGCCTCTACGTCTCCGTGGGACATTTATATACATCAATAACGTGATATAACCTAACCTAACCCAACCTAACATCTCGGCGGTAATATTTGACAACATACCTGGCGAGTTGGACTCTACGTTTCCGTGGGACCTTCATATACATCAATAACGAAATATAACCTAACCCAACCCAACCTAACATCTCGGCGGTAATATTTGAAAACATTCCTGGCGAGTTGGCTTCTCCGTCTCCGTGGGATCTTTTTATACATCAATAACGTAATATAACCTAACCTAACCCAACCTAACATCTTGGCGGTAATATTTGAAAACATACCTGGCGAGTTGGCCTCTACGTCTCCGTGGGACATTTATATACATCAATAACGTAATATAACCTAACCTAACCCAACCTAACATCTCGGCGGTAATATTTGATCACATTCCTAGCTTGTTGGCCTCTACGTCTCCGCGGGACCTTTATATACATCTATAACGTGATATAACGTAACCTAACCCAACCTAACATTTCGGCGGTAATATTTGACATCATTCCTGGCGAGTTGGCCTCTACGTCTCCGTTTGACCTTCATAAACATCAATAACGTAATATAACGTAACCTAACCCAACCTATCATCTCGGCGGTAATATTTGAAAACATTCCTGGCGAGTTGGCTTCTCCGTCTCCGTAGGATATTTTATACATCAATAACGTAATATAACATAAGCTAACCCAACCTAACATCTTGGCGGTAATATTTGAAAACATACCTGGCGAGTTGGCCTCTACGTCTCCGTGGGACATTTATATACATCAATAACGTGATATAACCTAACCTAACCCAACCTAACATCTCGGCGGTAATATTTGACAACATACCTGGCGAGTTGGACTCTACGTTTCCGTGGGACCTTCATATACATCAATAACGAAATATAACCTAACCCAACCCAACCTAACATCTCGGCGGTAATATTTGAAAACATTCCTGGCGAGTTGGCTTCTCCGTCTCCGTGGGATCTTTTTATACATCAATAACGTAATATAACCTAACCTAACCCAACCTAACATCTTGGCGGTAATATTTGAAAACATACCTGGCGAGTTGGCCTCTACGTCTCCGTGGGACATTTATATACATCAATAACGTAATATAACCTAACCTAACCCAACCTAACATCTCGGCGGTAATATTTGACCACATTACTAGCTTGTTGGCCTCTAAGTCTCCGCGGGACCTTTATATACATCTATAACGTGATATAACCTAACCTAACCCAACCCAACATCTCGGCGGTAATATTTGAAAACATACATGGCGGTTTGGCATCTACGTCCCGTGGGACCTTCATATACATCAATAACGTAATATAGCCTAACCTAATCCAACCTAACATTTCGGCGGTAATATTTGACATCATTCCTGGCGATTTGGCCTCTACGTCTCCGTGGAACCTTTATATACATCAATAACGTAATATAACCTAACCTAACCCAACCTAACATCTCGGCGGTAATATTTGAAAACATACCTGGCGGGTTGGCCTCTACGTCTCCGTGGGACATTTATATACATCAATAACGTAATATAACCTAACCTAACCCAACCTAACATCTCGGCGGTAATATTTGACAACATTCCTGGCGAGTTGGCTTCTCCGTCGCCGTGGGACCTTTATATACATCAATAACGTAATATAACCTAACCTAACCCAACCTAACAACTCGGCGGTAATATTTGACAACATACCTGGCGAGTTGGACTCTACGTTTCCGTGGGACCTTCATATACATCAATAACGAAATATAACCTAACCTAACCCAACCTAACATCTCGGCGGTAATATTCGAAAACATTCCTGGCGAGTTGGCTTCTCCGTCTCCGTGGGATCTTTTTATACATCAATAACGTAATATAACGTAACCTAACCCAACCTATCATCTCGGCGGTAATATTTGAAAACATTCCTGGCGAGTTGGCTTCTCCGTCTCCGTGGGATCTTTTTATACATCAATAACGTAATATAACCTAACCTAACCCAACCTAACATCTCGGCGGTAATATTTGAAAACATTCATGGCGGTTTGGCATCTACGTCCCGTGGGACCTTCATATACATCAATAACGTAATATAGCCTAACTTAATCCAACCTAACATCTCGGCGATAATATTTGAAAACATTCCTGGCGAGTTGGCTTCTCCGTCTCCGTGGGATCTTTTTATACATCAATAACGTAATATAACCTAACTTAACCCAACCTAACATCTTGGCGGTAATATTTGAAAACATACCTGGCGAGTTGGCCTCTACGTCTCCGTGGGACATTTATATACATCAATAACGTAATATAACCTAACCTAACCCAACCTAACATCTCGGCGGTAATATTTGATCACATTCCTAGCTTGTTGGCCTCTACGTCTCCGCGGGACCTTTATATACATCTATAACGTGATATAACCTAACCTAACCCAACCTAACATTTCGGCGGTAATATTTGACATCATTCCTGGCGAGTTGGCCTCTACGTCTCCGTTTGACCTTCATAAACATCAATAACGTAATATAACGTAACCTAACCCAACCTATCATCTCGGCGGTAATATTTGAAAACATTCCTGGCGAGTTGGCTTCTCCGTCTCCGTAGGATCTTTTTATACATCAATAACGTAATATAACCTAACCTAACCCAACCTAACATCTTGGCGGTAATATTTAAAAACATACCTGGCGAGTTGGCCTCTACGTCTCCGTGGGACATTTATATACATCAATAACATAATGTAACCTAACCTAACCCAACCTAACATCTCGGCGGTAATATTTGATCACATTCCTAGCTTGTTGGCCTCTACGTCTCCGCGTGACCTTTATATACATCTATAACGTGATATAACCTAACCTAACCCAACCTAACATTTCGGCGGTAATATTTGACATCATTCAAGGCGAGTTGGCCTCTACGTCTCCGTTTGACCTTCATAAACATCAATAACGTGATATAACGTAACCTAACCCAACCTATCACCTCGGCGGTAATATTTGACAACATTCCTGGCGAGTTGGCCTCTACGTTTCCGTGGGACCTTTGTATACATCAATAACGTAATATAACCTAACCTAACCCAACCTATCATCTCGGCGGTAATATTTGACAACATTCCTGGCGAGTTGGTCTCTACGTCTCCGTGGGACCTTCATATACATCAATAACGTAATATAACCTAACCTAACCCAACCTAACATTTCGGCGGTAATATTTGACATCATTCCTGGCGATTTGTCCTCTACGTCTCCGTTTGACCTTCGTAAACATCAATAACGTAATATAACGTAACCTAACCCAACCTATCATCTCGGCGGTAATATCTGACAACATTCCTGGCGAGTTGGCTTCTCCGTCTCCGTGGGATCTTTTTATACATCAATAACGTAACATAACCTAACCTAACCCAACCTAACATTTCGGCGGTAATATTTGACATCATTCCTGGCGAGTTGGCCTCTACGTCTCCGTTTGACCTTCATAAACATCAATAACGTAATATAACGTAACCTAACCCAACCTATCATCTCGGCGGTAATAATTGACAACATTCCTGGCGAGTTGGTCTCTACGTCTCCGTGGGACCTTCATATACATCAATAACGTAATATCACCTAAAATAACCCAACCTAACATCACGGCGGTAATATTTGACAACATTCCTGGCTAGTTGGCTTCTCCGTCTCCGTGGGATCTTTTTATACATCAATAACGTAACATAACCTATCCTAACCCAACCTAACATCTCGGCGGTAATATTTGAAAACATTCATGGCGATTTGGCATCTACGTCCCGTGGGACCTTCATATACATCAATAACGTAATATAGCCTAACCTAATCCAACCTATCATTTCGGCGGTAATATTTGACATCATTCCTGGCGAGTTGGCCTCTACGTCTCCGTGGGACCTTTATATACATCAATAACGTAATATAACCTAACCTAACCCAACCTAACAACTCGGCGGGAATATTTGACAACATACCTGGCGAGTTGGACTCTACGTTTCCGTGGGACCTTCATATACATCAATAACGAAATATAACCTAACCTAACCCAACCTAACATCTCGGCGGTAATATTTGAAAACATTCATGGTGGTTTGGCATCTACGTCCCGTGGGACCTTCATATACATCAATAACGTAATATAGCCTAACCTAATCCAACCTATCATTTCGGCGGTAATATTTGACATCATTCCTGGCGAGTTGGCCTCTACGTCTCCGTGGGACCTTTATATACATCAATAACGTAATATAACCTAACCTAACCCAACCTAACAACTCGGCGGGAATATTTGACAACATACCTGGCGAGTTGGACTCTACGTTTCCCTGGGACCTTCATATACATCAATAACGAAATATAACCTAACCTAACCCAACCTAACATCTCGGCGGTAATATTTGAAAACATTCATGGCGGTTTGGCATCTACGTCCCGTGGGACCTTCATATACATCAATAACGTAATATAGCCTAACCTAATCCAACCTAACATCTCGGCGATAATATTTGAAAACATTCCTGGCGAGTTGGCTTCTCCGTCTCCGTGGGATCTTTTTATACATCAATAACGTAATATAACCTAACCTAACCCAACCTAACATCTTGGCGGTAATATTTGAAAACATACCTGGCGAGTTGGCCTCTACGTCTCCGTGGGACATTTATATACATCAATAACGTAATATAACCTAACCTAACCCAACCTAACATCTCGGCGGTAATATTTGATCACATTCCTAGCTTGTTGGCCTCTACGTATCCGCGGGACCTTTATATACATCTATAACGTGATATAACCTAACCTAACCCAACCTAACATTTCGGCGGTAATATTTGACATCATTCCTGGCGAGTTGGCCTCTACGTCTCCGTTTGACCTTCATAAACATCAATAACGTAATATAACGTAACCTAACCCAACCTATCATCTCGGCGGTAATATTTGAAAACATTCCTGGCGAGTTGGCTTCTCCGTCTCCGTGGGATCTTTTTATACATCAATAACGTAATATAACCTATCCTAACCCAACCTAACACCTCGGCGGTAATATTTGAAAACATACCTGGCGAGTTGGCCTCTACGTCTCCGTGGGACCTTTATATACATCAATAACGTAATATAGCCTAACCTAATCCAACCTAACATTTCGGCGGTAATATTTGACATCAATCCTGGCGAGTTGGCCTCTACGTCTCCGTGGGACCTTTATATACATCAATAACGTAATATAACCTAACCTAACCCAACCTAACATCTCGGCGGTAATATTTGATCACATTCCTAGCTTGTTGGCATCTACGTCTCCGTGGGACATTTATATACATCAATAACGTAATATAACCTAACCTAACCCAACCTAACATCTCGGCGGTAATATTTGAAAACATACCTGGCGAGTTGGCCTCTACGTCTCCGTGGGACCTTTATATACATCAATAACGTAATATAACCTAACCTATCCCAACCTAACATCTCGGCGGTAATATTTGAAAACATTCATGGCGATTTGGCATCTACGTCCCGTGGGACCTTCATATACATCAATAACGTAATATAGCCTAACCTAATCCAACCTATCATTTCGGCGGTAATATTTGACATCATTCCTGGCGAGTTGGCCTCTACGTCTCCGTGGGACCTTTATATACATCAATAACGTAATATAACCTAACCTAACCCAACCTAACAACTCGGCGGTAATATTTGACAACATACCTGGCGAGTTGGACTCTACGTTTCCGTGGGACCTTCATATACATCAATAACGAAATATAACCTAACCTAACCCAACCTAACATCTCGGCGGTAATATTTGAAAACATTCATGGCGGTTTGGCATCTACGTCCCGTGGGACCTTCATATACATCAATAACGTAATATAGCCTAACCTAATCCAACCTAACATCTCGGCGATAATATTTGAAAACATTCCTGGCGAGTTGGCTTCTCCGTCTCCGTGGGATCTTTTTATACATCAATAACGTAATATAACCTAACCTAACCCAACCTAACATCTTGGCGGTAATATTTGAAAACATACCTCGCGAGTTGGCCTCTACGTCTCCCTGGGACATTTATATACATCAATAACGTAATATAACCTAACCTAACCCAACCTAACATCTCGGCGGTAATATTTGATCACATTCCTAGCTTGTTGGCCTCTACGTCTCCGCGGGACCTTTATATACATCTATAACGTGATATAACGTAACCTAACCCAACCTAACATTTCGGCGGTAATATTTGACATCATTCCTGGCGAGTTGGCCTCTACGTCTCCGTTTGACCTTCATAAACATCAATAACGTAATATAACGTAACCTAACCCAACCTATCATCTCGGCGGTAATATTTGAAAACATTCCTGGCGAGTTGGCTTCTCCGTCTCCGTAGGATATTTTATACATCAATAACGTAATATAACATAAGCTAACCCAACCTAACATCTTGGCGGTAATATTTGAAAACATACCTGGCGAGTTGGCCTCTACGTCTCCGTGGGACATTTATATACATCAATAACGTGATATAACCTAACCTAACCCAACCTAACATCTCGGCGGTAATATTTGACAACATACCTGGCGAGTTGGACTCTACGTTTCCGTGGGACCTTCATATACATCAATAACGAAATATAACCTAACCCAACCCAACCTAACATCTCGGCGGTAATATTTGAAAACATTCCTGGCGAGTTGGCTTCTCCGTCTCCGTGGGATCTTTTTATACATCAATAACGTAATATAACCTAACCTAACCCAACCTAACATCTTGGCGGTAATATTTGAAAACATACCTGGCGAGTTGGCCTCTACGTCTCCGTGGGACATTTATATACATCAATAACGTAATATAACCTAACCTAACCCAACCTAACATCTCGGCGGTAATATTTGATCACATTACTAGCTTGTTGGCCTCTACGTCTCCGCGGGACCTTTATATACATCTATAACGTGATATAACCTAACCTAACCCAACCCAACATCTCGGCGGTAATATTTGAAAACATACATGGCGGTTTGGCATCTACGTCCCGTGGGACCTTCATATACATCAATAACGTAATATAGCCTAACCTAATCCAACCTAACATTTCGGCGGTAATATTTGACATCATTCCTGGCGATTTGGCCTCTACGTCTCCGTGGAACCTTTATATACATCAATAACGTAATATAACCTAACCTAACCCAACCTAACATCTCGGCGGTAATATTTGAAAACATACCTGGCGGGTTGGCCTCTACGTCTTCGTGGGACATTTATATACATCAATAACGTAATATAACCTAACCTAACCCAACCTAACATCTCGGCGGTAATATTTGACAACATTCCTGGCGAGTTGGCTTCTCCGTCGCCGTGGGACCTTTATATACATCAATAACGTAATATAACCTAACCTAACCCAACCTAACAACTCGGCGGTAATATTTGACAACATACCTGGCGAGTTGGACTCTACGTTTCCGTGGGACCTTCATATACATCAATAACGAAATATAACCTAACCTAACCCAACCTAACATCTCGGCGGTAATATTTGAAAACATTCCTGGCGAGTTGGCTTCTCCGTCTCCGTGGGATCTTTTTATACATCAATAACGTAATATAACGTAACCTAACCCAACCTATCATCTCGGCGGTAATATTTGAAAACATTCCTGGCGAGTTGGCTTCTCCGTCTCCGTGGGATCTTTTTATACATCAATAACGTAATATAACCTAACCTAACCCAACCTAACATCTCGGCGGTAATATTTGAAAACATTCATGGCGGTTTGGCATCTACGTCCCGTGGGACCTTCATATACATCAATAACGTAATATAGCCTAACTTAATCCAACCTAACATCTCGGCGATAATATTTGAAAACATTCCTGGCGAGTTGGCTTCTCCGTCTCCGTGGGATCTTTTTATACATCAATAACGTAATATAACCTAACCTAACCCAACCTAACATCTTGGCGGTAATATTTGAAAACATACCTGGCGAGTTGGCCTCTACGTCTCCGTGGGACATTTATATACATCAATAACGTAATATAACCTAACCTAACCCAACCTAACATCTCGGCGGTAATATTTGATCACATTCCTAGCTTGTTGGCCTCTACGTCTCCGCGGGACCTTTATATACATCTATAACGTGATATATCCTAACCTAACCCAACCTAACATTTCGGCGGTAATATTTGACATCATTCCTGGCGAGTTGGCCTCTACGTCTCCGTTTGACCTTCATAAACATCAATAACGTAATATAACGTAACCTAACCCAACCTATCATCTCGGCGGTAATATTTGAAAACATTCCTGGCGAGTTGGCTTCTCCGTCTCCGTAGGATCTTTTTATACATCAATAACGTAATATAACCTAACCTAACCCAACCTAACATCTTGGCGGTAATATTTAAAAACATACCTGGCGAGTTGGCCTCTACGTCTCCGTGGGACATTTATATACATCAATAACATAATGTAACCTAACCTAACCCAACCTAACATCTCGGCGGTAATATTTGATCACATTCCTAGCTTGTTGGCCTCTACGTCTCTGCGTGACCTTTATATACATCTATAACGTGATATAACCTAACCTAACCCAACCTAACATTTCGGCGGTAATATTTGACATCATTCAAGGCGAGTTGGCCTCTACGTCTCCGTTTGACCTTCATAAACATCAATAACGTGATATAACGTAACCTAACCCAACCTATCACCTCGGCGGTAATATTTGACAACATTCCTGGCGAGTTGGCCTCTACGTTTCCGTGGGACCTTTGTATACATCAATAACGTAATATAACCTAACCTAACCCAACCTATCATCTCGGCGGTTATATTTGACAACATTCCTGGCGAGTTGGTCTCTACGTCTCCGTGGGACCTTCATATACATCAATAACGTAATATAACCTAACCTAACCCAACCTAACATTTCGGCGGTAATATTTGACATCATTCCTGGCGATTTGTCCTCTACGTCTCCGTTTGACCTTCGTAAACATCAATAACGTAATATAACGTAACCTAACCCAACCTATCATCTCGGCGGTAATATCTGACAACATTCCTGGCGAGTTGGCTTCTCCGTCTCCGTGGGATCTTTTTATACATCAATAACGTAACATAACCTAACCTAACCCAACCTAACATTTCGGCGGTAATATTTGACATCATTCCTGGCGAGTTGGCCTCTACGTCTCCGTTTGACCTTCATAAACATCAATAACGTAATATAACGTAACCTAACCCAACCTATCATCTCGGCGGTAATAATTGACAACATTCCTGGCGAGTTGGTCTCTACGTCTCCGTGGGACCTTCATATACATCAATAACGTAATATCACCTAAAATAACCCAACCTAACATCACGGCGGTAATATTTGACAACATTCCTGGCTAGTTGGCTTCTCCGTCTCCGTGGGATCTTTTTATACATCAATAACGTAACATAACCTATCCTAACCCAACCTAACATCTCGGCGGTAATATTTGAAAACATTCATGGCGATTTGGCATCTACGTCCCGTGGGACCTTCATATACATCAATAACGTAATATAGCCTAACCTAATCCAACCTATCATTTCGGCGGTAATATTTGACATCATTCCTGGCGAGTTGGCCTCTACGTCTCCGTGGGACCTTTATATACATCAATAACGTAATATAACCTAACCTAACCCAACCTAACAACTCGGCGGGAATATTTGACAACATACCTGGCGAGTTGGACTCTACGTTTCCGTGGGACCTTCATATACATCAATAACGAAATATAACCTAACCTAACCCAACCTAACATCTCGGCGGTAATATTTGAAAACATTCATGGCGGTTTGGCATCTACGTCCCGTGGGACCTTCATATACATCAATAACGTAATATAGCCTAACCTAATCCAACCTATCATTTCGGCGGTAATATTTGACATCATTCCTGGCGAGTTGGCCTCTACGTCTCCGTGGGACCTTTATATACATCAATAACGTAATATAACCTAACCTAACCCAACCTAACAACTCGGCGGGAATATTTGACAACATACCTGGCGAGTTGGACTCTACGTTTCCGTGGGACCTTCATATACATCAATAACGAAATATAACCTAACCTAACCCAACCTAACATCTCGGCGGTAATATTTGAAAACATTCATGGCGGTTTGGCATCTACGTCCCGTGGGACCTTCATATACATCAATAACGTAATATAGCCTAACCTAATCCAACCTAACATCTCGGCGATAATATTTGAAAACATTCCTGGCGAGTTGGCTTCTCCGTCTCCGTGGGATCTTTTTATACATCAATAACGTAATATAACCTAACCTAACCCAACCTAACATCTTGGCGGTAATATTTGAAAACATACCTGGCGAGTTGGCCTCTACGTCTCCGTGGGACATTTATATACATCAATAACGTAATATAACCTAACCTAACCCAACCTAACATCTCGGCGGTAATATTTGATCACATTCCTAGCTTGTTGGCCTCTACGTCTCCGCGGGACCTTTATATACATCTATAACGTGATATAACCTAACCTAACCCAACCTAACATTTCGGCGGTAATATTTGACATCATTCCTGGCGAGTTGGCCTCTACGTCTCCGTTTGACCTTCATAAACATCAATAACGTAATATAACGTAACCTAACCCAACCTATCATCTCGGCGGTAATATTTGAAAACATTCCTGGCGAGTTGGCTTCTCCGTCTCCGTAGGATCTTTTTATACATCAATAACGTAATATAACCTAACCTAACCCAACCTAACATCTTGGCGGTAATATTTAAAAACATACCTGGCGAGTTGGCCTCTACGTCTCCGTGGGACATTTATATACATCAATAACATAATGTAACCTAACCTAACCCAACCTAACATCTCGGCGGTAATATTTGATCACATTCCTAGCTTGTTGGCCTCTACGTCTCTGCGTGACCTTTATATACATCTATAACGTGATATAACCTAACCTAACCCAACCTAACATTTCGGCGGTAATATTTGACATCATTCAAGGCGAGTTGGCCTCTACGTCTCCGTTTGACCTTCATAAACATCAATAACGTGATATAACGTAACCTAACCCAACCTATCACCTCGGCGGTAATATTTGACAACATTCCTGGCGAGTTGGCCTCTACGTTTCCGTGGGACCTTTGTATACATCAATAACGTAATATAACCTAACCTAACCCAACCTATCATCTCGGCGGTAATATTTGACAACATTCCTGGCGAGTTGGTCTCTACGTCTCCGTGGGACCTTCATATACATCAATAACGTAATATAACCTAACCTAACCCAACCTAACATTTCGGCGGTAATATTTGACATCATTCCTGGCGATTTGTCCTCTACGTCTCCGTTTGACCTTCGTAAACATCAATAACGTAATATAACGTAACCTAACCCAACCTATCATCTCGGCGGTAATATCTGACAACATTCCTGGCGAGTTGGCTTCTCCGTCTCCGTGGGATCTTTTTATACATCAATAACGTAACATAACCTAACCTAACCCAACCTAACATTTCGGCGGTAATATTTGACATCATTCCTGGCAAGTTGGCCTCTACGTCTCCGTTTGACCTTCATAAACATCAATAACGTAATATAACGTAACCTAACCCAACCTATCATCTCGGCGGTAATAATTGACAACATTCCTGGCGAGTTGGTCTCTACGTCTCCGTGGGACCTTCATATACATCAATAACGTAATATCACCTAAAATAACCCAACCTAACATCACGGCGGTAATATTTGACAACATTCCTGGCTAGTTGGCTTCTCCGTCTCCGTGGGATCTTTTTATACATCAATAACGTAACATAACCTATCCTAACCCAACCTAACATCTCGGCGGTAATATTTGAAAACATTCATGGCGATTTGGCATCTACGTCCCGTGGGACCTTCATATACATCAATAACGTAATATAGCCTAACCTAATCCAACCTATCATTTCGGCGGTAATATTTGACATCATTCCTGGCGAGTTGGCCTCTACGTCTCCGTGGGACCTTTATATACATCAATAACGTAATATAACCTAACCTAACCCAACCTAACAACTCGGCGGGAATATTTGACAACATACCTGGCGAGTTGGACTCTACGTTTCCGTGGGACCTTCATATACATCAATAACGAAATATAACCTAACCTAACCCAACCTAACATCTCGGCGGTAATATTTGAAAACATTCATGGCGGTTTGGCATCTACGTCCCGTGGGACCTTCATATACATCAATAACGTAATATAGCCTAACCTAATCCAACCTAACATCTCGGCGATAATATTTGAAAACATTCCTGGCGAGTTGGCTTCTCCGTCTCCGTGGGATCTTTTTATACATCAATAACGTAATATAACCTAACCTAACCCAACCTAACATCTTGGCGGTAATATTTGAAAACATACCTGGCGAGTTGGCCTCTACGTCTCCGTGGGACCTTTATATACATCAATAACGTAATATAGCCTAACCTAATCCAACCTAACATTTCGGCGGTAGTATTTGACATCAATCCTGGCGAGTTGGCCTCTACGTCTCCGTGGGACCTTTATATACATCAATAACGTAATATAACCTAACCTAACCCAACCTAACATCTCGGCGGTAATATTTGAAAACATACCTGGTGTGTTGGCCTCTACGTCTCCGTGGGACATTTATATACATCAATAACGTAATATAACCTAACCTAACCCAACCTAACATCTCGGCTGTAATATTTGAAAACATACCTGGCGAGTTGGCCTCTACGTCTCCGTGGGACCTTTATATACATCAATAACGTAATATAACCTAACCTATCCCAACCTAACAACTCGGCGGTAATATTTGACAACATACCTGGCGAGTTGGACTCTACGTTTCCGTGGGACCTTCATATACATCAATAACGAAATATAACCTAACCTAACCCAACCTAACATCTCGGCGGTAATATTTGAAAACATTCCTGGCGAGTTGGCTTCTCCGTCTCCGTGGGATCTTTTTATACATCAATAACGTAATATAACGTAACCTAACCCAACCTATCATCTCGGCGGTAATATTTGAAAACATTCCTGGCGAGTTGGCTTCTCCGTCTCCGTGGGATCTTTTTATACATCAATAACGTAATATAACCTAACCTAACCCAACCTAACATCTCGGCGGTAATATTTGAAAACATTCATGGCGGTTTGGCATCTACGTCCCGTGGGACCTTCATATACATCAATAACGTAATATAGCCTAACCTAATCCAACCTAACATCTCGGCGATAATATTTGAAAACATTCCTGGCGAGTTGGCTTCTCCGTCTCCGTGGGATCTTTTTATACATCAATAACGTAATATAACCTAACCTAACCCAACCTAACATCTCGGCGGTAATATTTGATCACATTCCTAGCTTGTTGGCCTCTACGTCTCCGCGGGACCTTTATATACATCTATAACGTGATATAACCTAACCTAACCCAACCTAACATTTCGGCGGTAATATTTGACATCATTCCTGGCGAGTTGGCCTCTACGTCTCCGTTTGACCTTCATAAACATCAATAACGTAATATAACGTAACCTAACCCAACCTATCATCTCGGCGGTAATATTTGAAAACATTCCTGGCGAGTTGGCTTCTCCGTCTCCGTAGGATCTTTTTATACATCAATAACGTAATATAACCTAACCTAACCCAACCTAACATCTTGGCGGTAATATTTAAAAACATACCTGGCGAGTTGGCCTCTACGTCTCCGTGGGACATTTATATACATCAATAACATAATGTAACCTAACCTAACCCAACCTAACATCTCGGCGGTAATATTTGATCACATTCCTAGCTTGTTGGCCTCTACGTCTCTGCGTGACATTTATATACATCTATAACGTGATATAACCTAACCTAACCCAACCTAACATTTCGGCGGTAATATTTGACATCATTCAAGGCGAGTTGGCCTCTACGTCTCCGTTTGACCTTCATAAACATCAATAACGTGATATAACGTAACCTAACCCAACCTATCACCTCGGCGGTAATATTTGACAACATTCCTGGCGAGTTGGCCTCTACGTTTCCGTGGGACCTTTGTATACATCAATAACGTAATATAACCTAACCTAACCCAACCTATCATCTCGGCGGTAATATTTGACAACATTCCTGGCGAGTTGGTCTCTACGTCTCCGTGGGACCTTCATATACATCAATAACGTAATATAACCTAACCTAACCCAACCTAACATTTCGGCGGTAATATTTGACATCATTCCTGGCGATTTGTCCTCTACGTCTCCGTTTGACCTTCGTAAACATCAATAACGTAATATAACGTAACCTAACCCAACCTATCATCTCGGCGGTAATATCTGACAACATTCCTGGCGAGTTGGCTTCTCCGTCTCCGTGGGATCTTTTTATACATCAATAACGTAATATAACCTAACCTAACCCAACCTAACATCTTGGCGGTAATATTTGAAAACATACCTGGCGAGTTGGCCTCTACGTCTCCGTGGGACATTTATATACATCAATAACGTAATATAACCTAACCTAACCCAACCTAACATCTCGGCGGTAATATTTGATCACATTCCTGGCGAGTTGGCCTCTACGTCTCCGTGGGACCTTTATATACGTCAATAACGTAATATAACCTAACCTAACCCAACCTAACATCTCGGCGGTAATATTTGATCACATTCCTAGCTTGTTGGCATCTACGTCTCCGTGGGACATTTATATACATCAATAACGTAATATAACCTAACCTAACCCAACCTAACATCTCGGCGGTAATATTTGAAAACATACCTGGCGAGTTGGCCTCTACGTCTCCGTGGGACCTTTATATACATCAATAACGTAATATAACCTAACCTATCCCAACCTAACATCTCGGCGGTAATATTTGAAAACATTCATGGCGATTTGGCATCTACGTCCCGTGGGACCTTCATATACATCAATAACGTAATATAGCCTAACCTAATCCAACCTATCATTTCGGCGGTAATATTTGACATCATTCCTGGCGAGTTGGCCTCTACGTCTCCGTGGGACCTTTATATACATCAATAACGTAATATAACCTAACCTAACCCAACCTAACAACTCGGCGGTAATATTTGACAACATACCTGGCGAGTTGGACTCTACGTTTCCGTGGGACCTTCATATACATCAATAACGAAATATAACCTAACCTAACCCAACCTAACATCTCGGCGGTAATATTTGAAAACATTCATGGCGGTTTGGCATCTACGTCCCGTGGGACCTTCATATACATCAATAACGTAATATAGCCTAACCTAATCCAACCTAACATCTCGGCGATAATATTTGAAAACATTCCTGGCGAGTTGGCTTCTCCGTCTCCGTGGGATCTTTTTATACATCAATAACGTAATATAACCTAACCTAACCCAACCTAACATCTTGGCGGTAATATTTGAAAACATACCTCGCGAGTTGGCCTCTACGTCTCCCTGGGACATTTATATACATCAATAACGTAATATAACCTAACCTAACCCAACCTAACATCTCGGCGGTAATATTTGATCACATTCCTAGCTTGTTGGCCTCTACGTCTCCGCGGGACCTTTATATACATCTATAACGTGATATAACGTAACCTAACCCAACCTAACATTTCGGCGGTAATATTTGACATCATTCCTGGCGAGTTGGCCTCTACGTCTCCGTTTGACCTTCATAAACATCAATAACGTAATATAACGTAACCTAACCCAACCTATCATCTCGGCGGTAATATTTGAAAACATTCCTGGCGAGTTGGCTTCTCCGTCTCCGTAGGATATTTTATACATCAATAACGTAATATAACATAAGCTAACCCAACCTAACATCTTGGCGGTAATATTTGAAAACATACCTGGCGAGTTGGCCTCTACGTCTCCGTGGGACATTTATATACATCAATAACGTGATATAACCTAACCTAACCCAACCTAACATCTCGGCGGTAATATTTGATCACATTACTAGCTTGTTGGCCTCTACGTCTCCGCGGGACCTTTATATACATCTATAACGTGATATAACCTAACCTAACCCAACCCAACATCTCGGCGGTAATATTTGAAAACATACATGGCGGTTTGGCATCTACGTCCCGTGGGACCTTCATATACATCAATAACGTAATATAGCCTAACCTAATCCAACCTAACATTTCGGCGGTAATATTTGACATCATTCCTGGCGATTTGGCCTCTACGTCTCCGTGGAACCTTTATATACATCAATAACGTAATATAACCTAACCTAACCCAACCTAACATCTCGGCGGTAATATTTGAAAACATACCTGGCGGGTTGGCCTCTACGTCTTCGTGGGACATTTATATACATCAATAACGTAATATAACCTAACCTAACCCAACCTAACATCTCGGCGGTAATATTTGACAACATTCCTGGCGAGTTGGCTTCTCCGTCGCCGTGGGACCTTTATATACATCAATAACGTAATATAACCTAACCTAACCCAACCTAACAACTCGGCGGTAATATTTGACAACATACCTGGCGAGTTGGACTCTACGTTTCCGTGGGACCTTCATATACATCAATAACGAAATATAACCTAACCTAACCCAACCTAACATCTCGGCGGTAATATTTGAAAACATTCCTGGCGAGTTGGCTTCTCCGTCTCCGTGGGATCTTTTTATACATCAATAACGTAATATAACGTAACCTAACCCAACCTATCATCTCGGCGGTAATATTTGAAAACATTCCTGGCGAGTTGGCTTCTCCGTCTCCGTGGGATCTTTTTATACATCAATAACGTAATATAACCTAACCTAACCCAACCTAACATCTCGGCGGTAATATTTGAAAACATTCATGGCGGTTTGGCATCTACGTCCCGTGGGACCTTCATATACATCAATAACGTAATATAGCCTAACTTAATCCAACCTAACATCTCGGCGATAATATTTGAAAACATTCCTGGCGAGTTGGCTTCTCCGTCTCCGTGGGATCTTTTTATACATCAATAACGTAATATAACCTAACCTAACCCAACCTAACATCTTGGCGGTAATATTTGAAAACATACCTGGCGAGTTGGCCTCTACGTCTCCGTGGGACATTTATATACATCAATAACGTAATATAACCTAACCTAACCCAACCTAACATCTCGGCGGTAATATTTGATCACATTCCTAGCTTGTTGGCCTCTACGTCTCCGCGGGACCTTTATATACATCTATAACGTGATATATCCTAACCTAACCCAACCTAACATTTCGGCGGTAATATTTGACATCATTCCTGGCGAGTTGGCCTCTACGTCTCCGTTTGACCTTCATAAACATCAATAACGTAATATAACGTAACCTAACCCAACCTATCATCTCGGCGGTAATATTTGAAAACATTCCTGGCGAGTTGGCTTCTCCGTCTCCGTAGGATCTTTTTATACATCAATAACGTAATATAACCTAACCTAACCCAACCTAACATCTTGGCGGTAATATTTAAAAACATACCTGGCGAGTTGGCCTCTACGTCTCCGTGGGACATTTATATACATCAATAACATAATGTAACCTAACCTAACCCAACCTAACATCTCGGCGGTAATATTTGATCACATTCCTAGCTTGTTGGCCTCTACGTCTCTGCGTGACCTTTATATACATCTATAACGTGATATAACCTAACCTAACCCAACCTAACATTTCGGCGGTAATATTTGACATCATTCAAGGCGAGTTGGCCTCTACGTCTCCGTTTGACCTTCATAAACATCAATAACGTGATATAACGTAACCTAACCCAACCTATCACCTCGGCGGTAATATTTGAAAACATACCTGGCGAGTTGGCCTCTACGTCTCCGTGGGACATTTATATACATCAATAACGTAATATAACCTAACCTAACCCAACCTAACATCTCGGCGGTAATATTTGATCACATTCCTAGCTTGTTGGCCTCTACGTCTCCGCGGGACCTTTATATACATCTATAACGTGATATAACCTAACCTAACCCAACCTAACATTTCGGCGGTAATATTTGACATCATTCCTGGCGAGTTGGCCTCTACGTCTCCGTTTGACCTTCATAAACATCAATAACGTAATATAACGTAACCTAACCCAACCTATCATCTCGGCGGTAATATTTGAAAACATTCCTGGCGAGTTGGCTTCTCCGTCTCCGTAGGATCTTTTTATACATCAATAACGTAATATAACCTAACCTAACCCAACCTAACATCTTGGCGGTAATATTTAAAAACATACCTGGCGAGTTGGCCTCTACGTCTCCGTGGGACATTTATATACATCAATAACATAATGTAACCTAACCTAACCCAACCTAACATCTCGGCGGTAATATTTGATCACATTCCTAGCTTGTTGGCCTCTACGTCTCTGCGTGACCTTTATATACATCTATAACGTGATATAACCTAACCTAACCCAACCTAACATTTCGGCGGTAATATTTGACATCATTCAAGGCGAGTTGGCCTCTACGTCTCCGTTTGACCTTCATAAACATCAATAACGTGATATAACGTAACCTAACCCAACCTATCACCTCGGCGGTAATATTTGACAACATTCCTGGCGAGTTGGCCTCTACGTTTCCGTGGGACCTTTGTATACATCAATAACGTAATATAACCTAACCTAACCCAACCTATCATCTCGGCGGTAATATTTGACAACATTCCTGGCGAGTTGGTCTCTACGTCTCCGTGGGACCTTCATATACATCAATAACGTAATATAACCTAACCTAACCCAACCTAACATTTCGGCGGTAATATTTGACATCATTCCTGGCGATTTGTCCTCTACGTCTCCGTTTGACCTTCGTAAACATCAATAACGTAATATAACGTAACCTAACCCAACCTATCATCTCGGCGGTAATATCTGACAACATTCCTGGCGAGTTGGCTTCTCCGTCTCCGTGGGATCTTTTTATACATCAATAACGTAACATAACCTAACCTAACCCAACCTAACATTTCGGCGGTAATATTTGACATCATTCCTGGCAAGTTGGCCTCTACGTCTCCGTTTGACCTTCATAAACATCAATAACGTAATATAACGTAACCTAACCCAACCTATCATCTCGGCGGTAATAATTGACAACATTCCTGGCGAGTTGGTCTCTACGTCTCCGTGGGACCTTCATATACATCAATAACGTAATATCACCTAAAATAACCCAACCTAACATCACGGCGGTAATATTTGACAACATTCCTGGCTAGTTGGCTTCTCCGTCTCCGTGGGATCTTTTTATACATCAATAACGTAACATAACCTATCCTAACCCAACCTAACATCTCGGCGGTAATATTTGAAAACATTCATGGCGATTTGGCATCTACGTCCCGTGGGACCTTCATATACATCAATAACGTAATATAGCCTAACCTAATCCAACCTATCATTTCGGCGGTAATATTTGACATCATTCCTGGCGAGTTGGCCTCTACGTCTCCGTGGGACCTTTATATACATCAATAACGTAATATAACCTAACCTAACCCAACCTAACAACTCGGCGGGAATATTTGACAACATACCTGGCGAGTTGGCTTCTCCGTCTCCGTGGGATCTTTTTATACATCAATAACGTAATATAACCTAACCTAACCCAACCTAACATCTTGGCGGTAATATTTGAAAACATACCTGGCGAGTTGGCCTCTACGTCTCCGTGGGACCTTTATATACATCAATAACGTAATATAGCCTAACCTAATCCAACCTAACATTTCGGCGGTAGTATTTGACATCAATCCTGGCGAGTTGGCCTCTACGTCTCCGTGGGACCTTTATATACATCAACAACGTAATATAACCTAACCTAACCCAACCTAACATCTCGGCGGTAATATTTGAAAACATACCTGGTGTGTTGGCCTCTACGTCTCCGTGGGACATTTATATACATCAATAACGTAATATAACCTAACCTAACCCAACCTAACATCTCGGCTGTAATATTTGAAAACATACCTGGCGAGTTGGCCTCTACGTCTCCGTGGGACCTTTATATACATCAATAACGTAATATAACCTAACCTATCCCAACCTAACAACTCGGCGGTAATATTTGACAACATACCTGGCGAGTTGGCTTCTCCGTCTCCGTGGGATCTTTTTATACATCAATAACGTAATATAACGTAACCTAACCCAACCTATCATCTCGGCGGTAATATTTGAAAACATTCCTGGCGAGTTGGCTTCTCCGTCTCCGTGGGATCTTTTTATACATCAATAACGTAATATAACCTAACCTAACCCAACCTAACATCTCGGCGGTAATATTTGAAAACATTCATGGCGGTTTGGCATCTACGTCCCGTGGGACCTTCATATACATCAATAACGTAATATAGCCTAACCTAATCCAACCTAACATCTCGGCGATAATATTTGAAAACATTCCTGGCGAGTTGGCTTCTCCGTCTCCGTGGGATCTTTTTATACATCAATAACGTAATATAACCTAACCTAACCCAACCTAACATCTCGGCGGTAATATTTGATCACATTCCTAGCTTGTTGGCCTCTACGTCTCCGCGGGACCTTTATATACATCTATAACGTGATATAACCTAACCTAACCCAACCTAACATTTCGGCGGTAATATTTGACATCATTCCTGGCGAGTTGGCCTCTACGTCTCCGTTTGACCTTCATAAACATCAATAACGTAATATAACGTAACCTAACCCAACCTATCATCTCGGCGGTAATATTTGAAAACATTCCTGGCGAGTTGGCTTCTCCGTCTCCGTAGGATCTTTTTATACATCAATAACGTAATATAACCTAACCTAACCCAACCTAACATCTTGGCGGTAATATTTAAAAACATACCTGGCGAGTTGGCCTCTACGTCTCCGTGGGACATTTATATACATCAATAACATAATGTAACCTAACCTAACCCAACCTAACATCTCGGCGGTAATATTTGATCACATTCCTAGCTTGTTGGCCTCTACGTCTCTGCGTGACCTTTATATACATCTATAACGTGATATAACCTAACCTAACCCAACCTAACATTTCGGCGGTAATATTTGACATCATGCAAGGCGAGTTGGCCTCTACGTCTCCGTTTGACCTTCATAAACATCAATAACGTGATATAACGTAACCTAACCCAACCTATCACCTCGGCGGTAATATTTGACAACATTCCTGGCGAGTTGGCCTCTACGTTTCCGTGGGACCTTTGTATACATCAATAACGTAATATAACCTAACCTAACCCAACCTATCATCTCGGCGGTAATATTTGACAACATTCCTGGCGAGTTGGTCTCTACGTCTCCGTGGGACCTTCATATACATCAATAACGTAATATAACCTAACCTAACCCAACCTAACATTTCGGCGGTAATATTTGACATCATTCCTGGCGATTTGTCCTCTACGTCTCCGTTTGACCTTCGTAAACATCAATAACGTAATATAACGTAACCTAACCCAACCTATCATCTCGGCGGTAATATCTGACAACATTCCTGGCGAGTTGGCTTCTCCGTCTCCGTGGGATCTTTTTATACATCAATAACGTAATATAACCTAACCTAACCCAACCTAACATCTTGGCGGTAATATTTGAAAACATACCTGGCGAGTTGGCCTCTACGTCTCCGTGGGACATTTATATACATCAATAACGTAATATAACCTAACCTAACCCAACCTAACATCTCGGCGGTAATATTTGATCACATTCCTAGCTTGTTGGCCTCTACGTCTCCGCGGGACCTTTATATACATCTATAACGTGATATAACCTAACCTAACCCAACCCAACATCTCGGCGGTAATATTTGAAAACATTCATGGCGGTTTGGCATCTACGTCCCGTGGGACCTTCATATACATCAATAACGTAATATAGCCTAACCTAATCCAACCTAACATTTCGGCGGTAATATTTGACATCATTCCTGGCGATTTGGCCTCTACGTCTCCGTGGAACCTTTATATACATCAATAACGTAATATAACCTAACCTAACCCAACCTAACATCTCGGCGGTAATATTTGAAAACATACCTGGCGGGTTGGCCTCTACGTCTCCGTGGGACATTTATATACATCAATAACGTAATATAACCTAACCTAACCCAACCTAACATCTCGGCGGTAATATTTGACAACATTCCTGGCGAGTTGGCTTCTACGTCGCCGTGGGACCTTTATATACATCAATAACGTAATATAACCTAACCTAACCCAACCTAACAACTCGGCGGTAATATTTGACAACATACCTGGCGAGTTGGACTCTACGTTTCCGTGGGACCTTCATATACATCAATAACGAAATATAACCTAACCTAACCCAACCTAACATCTCGGCGGTAATATTTGAAAACATTCCTGGCGAGTTGGCTTCTCCGTCTCCGTGGGATCTTTTTATACATCAATAACGTAATATAACGTAACCTAACCCAACCTATCATCTCGGCGGTAATATTTGAAAACATTCCTGGCGAGTTGGCTTCTCCGTCTCCGTGGGATCTTTTTATACATCAATAACGTAATATAACCTAACCTAACCCAACCTAACATCTCGGCGGTAATATTTGAAAACATTCATGGCGGTTTGGCATCTACGTCCCGTGGGACCTTCATATACATCAATAACGTAATATAGCCTAACCTAATCCAACCTAACATCTCGGCGATAATATTTGAAAACATTCCTGGCGAGTTGGCTTCTCCGTCTCCGTGGGATCTTTTTATACATCAATAACGTAATATAACCTAACCTAACCCAACCTAACATCTTGGCGGTAATATTTGAAAACATACCTGGCGAGTTGGCCTCTACGTCTCCGTGGGACATTTATATACATCAATAACGTAATATAACCTAACCTAACCCAACCTAACATCTCGGCGGTAATATTTGATCACATTCCTAGCTTGTTGGCCTCTACGTCTCCGCGGGACCTTTATATACATCTATAACGTGATATAACCTAACCTAACCCAACCTAACATTTCGGCGGTAATATTTGACATCATTCAAGGCGAGTTGGCCTCTACGTCTCCGTTTGACCTTCATAAACATCAATAACGTGATATAACGTAACCTAACCCAACCTATCACCTCGGCGGTAATATTTGACAACATTCCTGGCGAGTTGGCCTCTACGTTTCCGTGGGACCTTTGTATACATCAATAACGTAATATAACCTAACCTAACCCAACCTATCATCTCGGCGGTAATATTTGACAACATTCCTGGCGAGTTGGTCTCTACGTCTCCGTGGGACCTTCATATACATCAATAACGTAATATAACCTAACCTAACCCAACCTAACATTTCGGCGGTAATATTTGACATCATTCCTGGCGATTTGTCCTCTACGTCTCCGTTTGACCTTCGTAAACATCAATAACGTAATATAACGTAACCTAACCCAACCTATCATCTCGGCGGTAATATCTGACAACATTCCTGGCGAGTTGGCTTCTCCGTCTCCGTGGGATCTTTTTATACATCAATAACGTAATATAACCTAACCTAACCCAACCTAACATCTTGGCGGTAATATTTGAAAACATACCTGGCGAGTTGGCCTCTACGTCTCCGTGGGACATTTATATACATCAATAACGTAATATAACTTAACCTAACCCAACCTAACATCTCGGCGGTAATATTTGATCACATTCCTAGCTTGTTGGCCTCTACGTCTCCGCGGGACCTTTATATACATCTATAACGTGATATAACCTAACCTAACCCAACCCAACATCTCGGCGGTAATATTTGAAAACATTCATGGCGGTTTGGCATCTACGTCCCGTGGGACCTTCATATACATCAATAACGTAATATAGCCTAACCTAATCCAACCTAACATTTCGGCGGTAATATTTGACATCATTCCTGGCGATTTGGCCTCTACGTCTCCGTGGAACCTTTATATACATCAATAACGTAATATAACCTAACCTAACCCAACCTAACATCTCGGCGGTAATATTTGAAAACATACCTGGCGGGTTGGCCTCTACGTCTCCGTGGGATATTTATATACATCAATAACGTAATATAACCTAACCTAACCCAACCTAACATCTCGGCGGTAATATTTGACAACATTCCTGGCGAGTTGGCTTCTCCGTCGCCGTGGGACCTTTATATACATCAATAACGTAATATAACCTAACCTAACCCAACCTAACAACTCGGCGGTAATATTTGACAACATACCTGGCGAGTTGGACTCTACGTTTCCGTGGGACCTTCATATACATCAATAACGAAATATAACCTAACCTAACCCAACCTAACATCTCGGCGGTAATATTTGAAAACATTCCTGGCGAGTTGGCTTCTCCGTCTCCGTGGGATCTTTTTATACATCAATAACGTAATATAACGTAACCTAACCCAACCTATCATCTCGGCGGTAATATTTGAAAACATTCCTGGCGAGTTGGCTTCTCCGTCTCCGTGGGATCTTTTTATACATCAATAACGTAATATAACCTAACCTAACCCAACCTAACATCTCGGCGGTAATATTTGAAAACATTCATGGCGGTTTGGCATCTACGTCCCGTGGGACCTTCATATACATCAATAACGTAATATAGCCTAACCTAATCCAACCTAACATCTCGGCGATAATATTTGAAAACATTCCTGGCGAGTTGGCTTCTCCGTCTCCGTGGGATCTTTTTATACATCAATAACGTAATATAACCTAACCTAACCCAACCTAACATCTTGGCGGTAATATTTGAAAACATACCTGGCGAGTTGGCCTCTACGTCTCCGTGGGACATTTATATACATCAATAACGTAATATAACCTAACCTAACCCAACCTAACATCTCGGCGGTAATATTTGATCACATTCCTAGCTTGTTGGCCTCTACGTCTCCGCGGGACCTTTATATACATCTATAACGTGATATAACCTAACCTAACCCAACCTAACATTTCGGCGGTAATATTTGACATCATTCCTGGCGAGTTGGCCCCTACGTCTCCGTTTGACCTTCATAAACATCAATAACGTAATATAACGTAACCTAACCCAACCTATCATCTCGGCGGTAATATTTGAAAACATTCCTGGCGAGTTGGTTTCTCCGTCTCCGTAGGATCTTTTTATACATCAATAACGTAATATAACCTAACCTAACCCAACCTAACATCTTGGCGGTAATATTTAAAAACATACCTGGCGAGTTGGCCTCTACGTCTCCGTGGGACATTTATATACATCAATAACATAATGTAACCTAACCTAACCCAACCTAACATCTCGGCGGTAATATTTGATCACATTCCTAGCTTGTTGGCCTCTACGTCTCTGCGTGACCTTTATATACATCTATAACGTGATATAACCTAACCTAACCCAACCTAACATTTCGGCCGTAATATTTGACATCATTCAAGGCGAGTTGGCCTCTACGTCTCCGTTTGACCTTCATAAACATCAATAACGTGATATAACGTAACCTAACCCAACCTATCACCTCGGCGGTAATATTTGACAACATTCCTGGCGAGTTGGCCTCTACGTTTCCATGGGACCTTTGTATACATCAATAACGTAATATAACCTAACCTAACCCAACCTATCATCTCGGCGGTAATATTTGACAACATTCCTGGCGAGTTGGTCTCTACGTCTCCGTGGGACCTTCATATACATCAATAACGTAATATAACCTAACCTAACCCAACCTAACATTTCGGCGGTAATATTTGACATCATTCCTGGCGATTTGTCCTCTACGTCTCCGTTTGACCTTCGTAAACATCAATAACGTAATATAACGTAACCTAACCCAACCTATCACCTCGGCGGTAATATTTGACAACATTCCTGGCGAGTTGGCCTCTACGTTTCCGTGGGACCTTTGTATACATCAATAACGTAATATAACCTAACCTAACCCAACCTATCATCTCGGCGGTAATATTTGACAACATTC
Source organism: Xylocopa violacea (assembly GCA_963969225.1). Lineage (NCBI taxonomy): Eukaryota > Metazoa > Arthropoda > Insecta > Hymenoptera > Apidae > Xylocopa > Xylocopa violacea. The sequence goes on from CAXAJV010000051.1 coordinate 1,254,390, forward strand.
CTGGCGAGTTGGTCTCTACGTCTCCGTGGGACCTTCATATACATCAATAACGTAATATAACCTAACCTAACCCAACCTAACATTTCGGCGGTAATATTTGACATCATTCCTGGCGATTTGTCCTCTACGTCTCCGTTTGACCTTCGTAAACATCAATAACGTAATATAACGTAACCTAACCCAACCTATCATCTCGGCGGTAATATCTGACAACATTCCTGGCGAGTTGGCTTCTCCGTCTCCGTGGGATCTTTTTATACATCAATAACGTAATATAACCTAACCTAACCCAACCTAACATCTTGGCGGTAATATTTGAAAACATACCTGGCGAGTTGGCCTCTACGTCTCCGTGGGACATTTATATACATCAATAACGTAATATAACCTAACCTAACCCAACCTAACAACTCGGCGGTAATATTTGACAACATACCTGGCGAGTTGGACTCTACGTTTCCGTGGGACCTTCATATACATCAATAACGAAATATAACCTAACCTAACCCAACCTAACATCTCGGCGGTAATATTTGAAAACATTCCTGGCGAGTTGGCTTCTCCGTCTCCGTGGGATCTTTTTATACATCAATAACGTAATATAACGTAACCTAACCCAACCTATCATCTCGGCGGTAATATTTGAAAACATTCCTGGCGAGTTGGCTTCTCCGTCTCCGTGGGATCTTTTTATACATCAATAACGTAATATAACCTAACCTAACCCAACCTAACATCTCGGCGGTAATATTTGAAAACATTCATGGCGGTTTGGCATCTACGTCCCGTGGGACCTTCATATACATCAATAACGTAATATAGCCTAACCTAATCCAACCTAACATCTCGGCGATAATATTTGAAAACATTCCTGGCGAGTTGGCTTCTCCGTCTCCGTGGGATCTTTTTATACATCAATAACGTAATATAACCTAACCTAACCCAACCTAACATCTTGGCGGTAATATTTGAAAACATACCTGGCGAGTTGGCCTCTACGTCTCCGTGGGACATTTATATACATCAATAACGTAATATAACCTAACCTAACCCAACCTAACATCTCGGCGGTAATATTTGATCACATTCCTAGCTTGTTGGCCTCTACGTCTCCGCGGGACCTTTATATACATCTATAACGTGATATAACCTAACCTAACCCAACCTAACATTTCGGCGGTAATATTTGACATCATTCCTGGCGAGTTGGCCCCTACGTCTCCGTTTGACCTTCATAAACATCAATAACGTAATATAACGTAACCTAACCCAACCTATCATCTCGGCGGTAATATTTGAAAACATTCCTGGCGAGTTGGTTTCTCCGTCTCCGTAGGATCTTTTTATACATCAATAACGTAATATAACCTAACCTAACCCAACCTAACATCTTGGCGGTAATATTTAAAAACATACCTGGCGAGTTGGCCTCTACGTCTCCGTGGGACATTTATATACATCAATAACATAATGTAACCTAACCTAACCCAACCTAACATCTCGGCGGTAATATTTGATCACATTCCTAGCTTGTTGGCCTCTACGTCTCTGCGTGACCTTTATATACATCTATAACGTGATATAACCTAACCTAACCCAACCTAACATTTCGGCCGTAATATTTGACATCATTCAAGGCGAGTTGGCCTCTACGTCTCCGTTTGACCTTCATAAACATCAATAACGTGATATAACGTAACCTAACCCAACCTATCACCTCGGCGGTAATATTTGACAACATTCCTGGCGAGTTGGCCTCTACGTTTCCATGGGACCTTTGTATACATCAATAACGTAATATAACCTAACCTAACCCAACCTATCATCTCGGCGGTAATATTTGACAACATTCCTGGCGAGTTGGTCTCTACGTCTCCGTGGGACCTTCATATACATCAATAACGTAATATAACCTAACCTAACCCAACCTAACATTTCGGCGGTAATATTTGACATCATTCCTGGCGATTTGTCCTCTACGTCTCCGTTTGACCTTCGTAAACATCAATAACGTAATATAACGTAACCTAACCCAACCTATCACCTCGGCGGTAATATTTGACAACATTCCTGGCGAGTTGGCCTCTACGTTTCCGTGGGACCTTTGTATACATCAATAACGTAATATAACCTAACCTAACCCAACCTATCATCTCGGCGGTAATATTTGACAACATTCCTGGCGAGTTGGTCTCTACGTCTCCGTGGGACCTTCATATACATCAATAACGTAATATAACCTAACCTAACCCAACCTAACATTTCGGCGGTAATATTTGACATCATTCCTGGCGATTTGTCCTCTACGTCTCCGTTTGACCTTCGTAAACATCAATAACGTAATATAACGTAACCTAACCCAACCTATCATCTCGGCGGTAATATCTGACAACATTCCTGGCGAGTTGGCTTCTCCGTCTCCGTGGGATCTTTTTATACATCAATAACGTAATATAACCTAACCTAACCCAACCTAACATCTTGGCGGTAATATTTGAAAACATACCTGGCGAGTTGGCCTCTACGTCTCCGTGGGACATTTATATACATCAATAACGTAATATAACCTAACCTAACCCAACCTAACAACTCGGCGGTAATATTTGACAACATACCTGGCGAGTTGGACTCTACGTTTCCGTGGGACCTTCATATACATCAATAACGAAATATAACCTAACCTAACCCAACCTAACATCTCGGCGGTAATATTTGAAAACATTCCTGGCGAGTTGGCTTCTCCGTCTCCGTGGGATCTTTTTATACATCAATAACGTAATATAACGTAACCTAACCCAACCTATCATCTCGGCGGTAATATTTGAAAACATTCCTGGCGAGTTGGCTTCTCCGTCTCCGTGGGATCTTTTTATACATCAATAACGTAATATAACCTAACCTAACCCAACCTAACATCTCGGCGGTAATATTTGAAAACATTCATGGCGGTTTGGCATCTACGTCCCGTGGGACCTTCATATACATCAATAACGTAATATAGCCTAACCTAATCCAACCTAACATCTCGGCGATAATATTTGAAAACATTCCTGGCGAGTTGGCTTCTCCGTCTCCGTGGGATCTTTTTATACATCAATAACGTAATATAACCTAACCTAACCCAACCTAACATCTTGGCGGTAATATTTGAAAACATACCTGGCGAGTTGGCCTCTACGTCTCCGTGGGACATTTATATACATCAATAACGTAATATAACCTAACCTAACCCAACCTAACATTTCGGCGGTAATATTTGACATCATTCCTGGCGAGTTGGCCCCTACGTCTCCGTTTGACCTTCATAAACATCAATAACGTAATATAACGTAACCTAACCCAACCTATCATCTCGGCGGTAATATTTGAAAACATTCCTGGCGAGTTGGTTTCTCCGTCTCCGTAGGATCTTTTTATACATCAATAACGTAATATAACCTAACCTAACCCAACCTAACATCTTGGCGGTAATATTTAAAAACATACCTGGCGAGTTGGCCTCTACGTCTCCGTGGGACATTTATATACATCAATAACATAATGTAACCTAACCTAACCCAACCTAACATCTCGGCGGTAATATTTGATCACATTCCTAGCTTGTTGGCCTCTACGTCTCTGCGTGACCTTTATATACATCTATAACGTGATATAACCTAACCTAACCCAACCTAACATTTCGGCCGTAATATTTGACATCATTCAAGGCGAGTTGGCCTCTACGTCTCCGTTTGACCTTCATAAACATCAATAACGTGATATAACGTAACCTAACCCAACCTATCACCTCGGCGGTAATATTTGACAACATTCCTGGCGAGTTGGCCTCTACGTTTCCATGGGACCTTTGTATACATCAATAACGTAATATAACCTAACCTAACCCAACCTATCATCTCGGCGGTAATATTTGACAACATTCCTGGCGAGTTGGTCTCTACGTCTCCGTGGGACCTTCATATACATCAATAACGTAATATAACCTAACCTAACCCAACCTAACATTTCGGCGGTAATATTTGACATCATTCCTGGCGATTTGTCCTCTACGTCTCCGTTTGACCTTCGTAAACATCAATAACGTAATATAACGTAACCTAACCCAACCTATCACCTCGGCGGTAATATTTGACAACATTCCTGGCGAGTTGGCCTCTACGTTTCCGTGGGACCTTTGTATACATCAATAACGTAATATAACCTAACCTAACCCAACCTATCATCTCGGCGGTAATATTTGACAACATTCCTGGCGAGTTGGTCTCTACGTCTCCGTGGGACCTTCATATACATCAATAACGTAATATAACCTAACCTAACCCAACCTAACATTTCGGCGGTAATATTTGACATCATTCCTGGCGATTTGTCCTCTACGTCTCCGTTTGACCTTCGTAAACATCAATAACGTAATATAACGTAACCTAACCCAACCTATCATCTCGGCGGTAATATCTGACAACATTCCTGGCGAGTTGGCTTCTCCGTCTCCGTGGGATCTTTTTATACATCAATAACGTAATATAACCTAACCTAACCCAACCTAACATCTTGGCGGTAATATTTGAAAACATACCTGGCGAGTTGGCCTCTACGTCTCCGTGGGACATTTATATACATCAATAACGTAATATAACCTAACCTAACCCAACCTAAGATCTCGGCGGTAATATTTGATCACATTCCTAGCTTGTTGGCCTCTACGTCTCCGCGGGACCTTTATATACATCTATAACGTGATATAACCTAACCTAACCCAACCTAACATTTCGGCGGTAATATTTGACATCATTCCTGGCGAGTTGGCCTCTACGTCTCCGTTTGACCTTCATAAACATCAATAACGTAATATAACGTAACCTAACCCAACCTATCATCTCGGCGGTAATATTTGAAAACATTCCTGGCGAGTTGGCTTCTCCGTCTCCGTAGGATCTTTTTATACATCAATAACGTAATATAACCTAACCTAACCCAACCTAACATCTTGGCGGTAATATTTAAAAACATACCTGGCGAGTTGGCCTCTACGTCTCCGTGGGACATTTATATACATCAATAACATAATGTAACCTAACCTAACCCAACCTAACATCTCGGCGGTAATATTTGATCACATTCCTAGCTTGTTGGCCTCTACGTCTCTGCGTGACCTTTATATACATCTATAACGTGATATAACCTAACCTAACCCAACCTAACATTTCGGCCGTAATATTTGACATCATTCAAGGCGAGTTGGCCTCTACGTCTCCGTTTGACCTTCATAAACATCAATAACGTGATATAACGTAACCTAACCCAACCTATCACCTCGGCGGTAATATTTGACAACATTCCTGGCGAGTTGGCCTCTACGTTTCCGTGGGACCTTTGTATACATCAATAACGTAATATAACCTAACCTAACCCAACCTATCATCTCGGCGGTAATATTTGACAACATTCCTGGCGAGTTGGCCTCTACGTCTCCGTGGGACCTTTATATACATCAATAACGTAATATAACCTAACCTAACCCAACCTAACAACTCGGCGGGAATATTTGACAACATACCTGGCGAGTTGGACTCTACGTTTCCGTGGGACCTTCATATACATCAATAACGAAATATAACCTAACCTAACCCAACCTAACATCTCGGCGGTAATATTTGAAAACATTCATGGCGGTTTGGCATCTACGTCCCGTGGGACCTTCATATACATCAATAACGTAATATAGCCTAACCTAATCCAACCTAACATCTCGGCGATAATATTTGAAAACATTCCTGGCGAGTTGGCTTCTCCGTCTCCGTGGGATCTTTTTATACATCAATAACGTAATATAACCTAACCTAACCCAACCTAACATCTTGGCGGTAATATTTGAAAACATACCTGGCGAGTTGGCCTCTACGTCTCCGTGGGACCTTTATATACATCAATAACGTAATATAGCCTAACCTAATCCAACCTAACATTTCGGCGGTAGTATTTGACATCAATCCTGGCGAGTTGGCCTCTACGTCTCCGTGGGACCTTTATATACATCAATAACGTAATATAACCTAACCTAACCCAACCTAACATCTCGGCGGTAATATTTGAAAACATACCTGGTGTGTTGGCCTCTACGTCTCCGTGGGACATTTATATACGTCAATAACGTAATATAACCTAACCTAACCCAACCTAACATCTCGGCTGTAATATTTGAAAACATACCTGGCGAGTTGGCCTCTACGTCTCCGTGGGACCTTTATATACATCAATAACGTAATATAACCTAACCTATCCCAACCTAACAACTCGGCGGTAATATTTGACAACATACCTGGCGAGTTGGACTCTACGTTTCCGTGGGACCTTCATATACATCAATAACGAAATATAACCTAACCTAACCCAACCTAACATCTCGGCGGTAATATTTGAAAACATTCCTGGCGAGTTGGCTTCTCCGTCTCCGTGGGATCTTTTTATACATCAATAACGTAATATAACGTAACCTAACCCAACCTATCATCTCGGCGGTAATATTTGAAAACATTCCTGGCGAGTTGGCTTCTCCGTCTCCGTGGGATCTTTTTATACATCAATAACGTAATATAACCTAACCTAACCCAACCTAACATCTCGGCGGTAATATTTGAAAACATTCATGGCGGTTTGGCATCTACGTCCCGTGGGACCTTCATATACATCAATAACGTAATATAGCCTAACCTAATCCAACCTAACATCTCGGCGATAATATTTGAAAACATTCCTGGCGAGTTGGCTTCTCCGTCTCCGTGGGATCTTTTTATACATCAATAACGTAATATAACCTAACCTAACCCAACCAAACATCTTGGCGGTAATATTTGAAAACATACCTGGCGAGTTGGCCTCTACGTCTCCGTGGGACATTTATATACATCAATAACGTAATATAACCTAACCTAACCCAACCTAACATCTCGGCGGTAATATTTGATCACATTCCTAGCTTGTTGGCCTCTACGTCTCCGCGGGACCTTTATATACATCTATAACGTGATATAACCTAACCTAACCCAACCTAACATTTCGGCGGTAATATTTGACATCATTCCTGGCGAGTTGGCCTCTACGTCTCCGTTTGACCTTCATAAACATCAATAACGTAATATAACGTAACCTAACCCAACCTATCATCTCGGCGGTAATATTTGAAAACATTCCTGGCGAGTTGGCTTCTCCGTCTCCGTAGGATCTTTTTATACATCAATAACGTAATATAACCTAACCTAACCCAACCTAACATCTTGGCGGTAATATTTAAAAACATACCTGGCGAGTTGGCCTCTACGTCTCCGTGGGACATTTATATACATCAATAACATAATGTAACCTAACCTAACCCAACCTAACATCTCGGCGGTAATATTTGATCACATTCCTAGCTTGTTGGCCTCTACGTCTCTGCGTGACCTTTATATACATCTATAACGTGATATAACCTAACCTAACCCAACCTAACATTTCGGCGGTAATATTTGACATCATTCAAGGCGAGTTGGCCTCTACGTCTCCGTTTGACCTTCATAAACATCAATAACGTGATATAACGTAACCTAACCCAACCTATCACCTCGGCGGTAATATTTGAAAACATTCCTGGCGAGTTGGCTTCTCCGTCTCCGTAGGATCTTTTTATACATCAATAACGTAATATAACCTAACCTAACCCAACCTAACATCTTGGCGGTAATATTTAAGAACATACCTGGCGAGTTGGCCTCTACGTCTCCGTGGGACATTTATATACATCAATAACATAATGTAACCTAACCTAACCCAACCTAACATCTCGGCGGTAATATTTGATCACATTCCTAGCTTGTTGGCCTCTACGTCTCTGCGTGACCTTTATATACATCTATAACGTGATATAACCTAACCTAACCCAACCTAACATTTCGGCGGTAATATTTGACATCATTCAAGGCGAGTTGGCCTCTACGTCTCCGTTTGACCTTCATAAACATCAATAACGTGATATAACGTAACCTAACCCAACCTATCACCTCGGCGGTAATATTTGACAACATTCCTGGCGAGTTGGCCTCTACGTTTCCGTGGGACCTTTGTATACATCAATAACGTAATATAACCTAACCTAACCCAACCTATCATCTCGGCGGTAATATTTGACAACATTCCTGGCGAGTTGGTCTCTACGTCTCCGTGGGACCTTCATATACATCAATAACGTAATATAACCTAACCTAACCCAACCTAACATTTCGGCGGTAATATTTGACATCATTCCTGGCGATTTGTCCTCTACGTCTCCGTTTGACCTTCGTAAACATCAATAACGTAATATAACGTAACCTAACCCAACCTATCATCTCGGCGGTAATATCTGACAACATTCCTGGCGAGTTGGCTTCTCCGTCTCCGTGGGATCTTTTTATACATCAATAACGTAACATAACCTAACCTAACCCAACCTAACATTTCGGCGGTAATATTTGACATCATTCCTGGCGAGTTGGCCTCTACGTCTCCGTTTGACCTTCATAAACATCAATAACGTAATATAACGTAACCTAACCCAACCTATCACCTCGGCGGTAATATTTGACAACATTCCTGGCGAGTTGGCCTCTACGTCTCCGTGGGACCTTTGTATACATCAATAACGTAATATAACCTAACCTAACCCAACCTATCATCTCGGCGGTAATAATTGACAACATTCCTGGCGAGTTGGTCTCTACGTCTCCGTGGGACCTTCATATACATCAATAACGTAATATCACCTAAAATAACCCAACCTAACATCACGGCGGTAATATTTGACAACATTCCTGGCTAGTTGGCTTCTCCGTCTCCGTGGGATCTTTTTATACATCAATAACGTAATATAACCTATCCTAACCCAACCTAACATCTCGGCGGTAATATTTGAAAACATTCATGGCGATTTGGCATCTACGTCCCGTGGGACCTTCATATACATCAATAACGTAATATAGCCTAACCTAATCCAACCTATCATTTCGGCGGTAATATTTGACATCATTCCTGGCGAGTTGGCCTCTACGTCTCCGTGGGACCTTTATATACATCAATAACGTAATATAACCTAACCTATCCCAACCTAACAACTCGGCGGTAATATTTGACAACATACCTGGCGAGTTGGACTCTACGTTTCCGTGGGACCTTCATATACATCAATAACGAAATATAACCTAACCTAACCCAACCTAACATCTCGGCGGTAATATTTGAAAACATACCTGGTGTGTTGGCCTCTACGTCTCCGTGGGACATTTATATACATCAATAACGTAATATAACCTAACCTAACCCAACCTAACATCTCGGCTGTAATATTTGAAAACATACCTGGCGAGTTGGCCTCTACGTCTCCGTGGGACCTTTATATACATCAATAACGTAATATAACCTAACCTATCCCAACCTAACAACTCGGCGGTAATATTTGACAACATACCTGGCGAGTTGGACTCTACGTTTCCGTGGGACCTTCATATACATCAATAACGAAATATAACCTAACCTAACCCAACCTAACATCTCGGCGGTAATATTTGAAAACATTCCTGGCGAGTTGGCTTCTCCGTCTCCGTGGGATCTTTTTATACATCAATAACGTAATATAACGTAACCTAACCCAACCTATCATCTCGGCGGTAATATTTGAAAACATTCCTGGCGAGTTGGCTTCTCCGTCTCCGTGGGATCTTTTTATACATCAATAACGTAATATAACCTAACCTAACCCAACCTAACATCTCGGCGGTAATATTTGAAAACATTCATGGCGGTTTGGCATCTACGTCCCGTGGGACCTTCATATACATCAATAACGTAATATAGCCTAACCTAATCCAACCTAACATCTCGGCGATAATATTTGAAAACATTCCTGGCGAGTTGGCTTCTCCGTCTCCGTGGGATCTTTTTATACATCAATAACGTAATATAACCTAACCTAACCCAACCTAACATCTTGGCGGTAATATTTGAAAACATACCTGGCGAGTTGGCCTCTACGTCTCCGTGGGACATTTATATACATCAATAACGTAATATAACCTAACCTAACCCAACCTAACATCTCGGCGGTAATATTTGATCACATTCCTAGCTTGTTGGCCTCTACGTCTCCGCGGGACCTTTATATACATCTATAACGTGATATAACCTAACCTAACCCAACCTAACATTTCGGCGGTAATATTTGACATCATTCCTGGCGAGTTGGCCTCTACGTCTCCGTTTGACCTTCATAAACATCAATAACGTAATATAACGTAACCTAACCCAACCTATCATCTCGGCGGTAATATTTGAAAACATTCCTGGCGAGTTGGCTTCTCCGTCTCCGTAGAATCTTTTTATACATCAATAACGTAATATAACCTAACCTAACCCAACCTAACATCTTGGCGGTAATATTTAAAAACATACCTGGCGAGTTGGCCTCTACGTCTCCGTGGGACATTTATATACATCAATAACATAATGTAACCTAACCTAACCCAACCTAACATCTCGGCGGTAATATTTGATCACACTCCTAGCTTGTTGGCCTCTACGTCTCTGCGTGACCTTTATATACATCTATAACGTGATATAACCTAACCTAACCCAACCTAACATTTCGGCGGTAATATTTGACATCATTCAAGGCGAGTTGGCCTCTACGTCTCCGTTTGACCTTCATAAACATCAATAACGTGATATAACGTAACCTAACCCAACCTATCACCTCGGCGGTAATATTTGACAACATTCCTGGCGAGTTGGCCTCTACGTTTCCGTGGGACCTTTGTATACATCAATAACGTAATATAACCTAACCTAACCCAACCTATCATCTCGGCGGTAATATTTGACAACATTCCTGGCGAGTTGGTCTCTACGTCTCCGTGGGACCTTCATATACATCAATAACGTAATATAACCTAACCTAACCCAACCTATCATCTCGGCGGTAATATCTGACAACATTCCTGGCGAGTTGGCTTCTCCGTCTCCGTGGGATCTTTTTATACATCAATAACGTAATATAACCTAACCTAACCCAACCTAACATCTCGGCGGTAATATTTGATCACATTCCTAGCTTGTTGGCCTCTACGTCTCCGCGGGACCTTTATATACATCTATAACGTGATATAACCTAACCTAACCCAACCTAACATTTCGGCGGTAATATTTGACATCATTCCTGGCGAGTTGGCCTCTACGTCTCCGTTTGACCTTCATAAACATCAATAACGTAATATAACGTAACCTAACCCAACCTATCATCTCGGCGGTAATATTTGAAAACATTCCTGGCGAGTTGGCCTCTACGTCTCCGTGGGACCTTTATATACATCAATAACGTAATATAACCTAACCTATCCCAACCTAACAACTCGGCGGTAATATTTGACAACATACCTGGCGAGTTGGACTCTACGTTTCCGTGGGACCTTCATATACATCAATAACGAAATATAACCTAACCTAACCCAACCTAACATCTCGGCGGTAATATTTGAAAACATTCCTGGCGAGTTGGCTTCTCCGTCTCCGTGGGATCTTTTTATACATCAAGAACGTAATATAACGTAACCTAACCCAACCTATCATCTCGGCGGTAATATTTGAAAACATTCCTGGCGAGTTGGCTTCTCCGTCTCCGTGGGATCTTTTTATACATCAATAACGTAATATAACCTAACCTAACCCAACCTAACATCTTGGCGGTAATATTTAAAAACATACCTGGCGAGTTGGTCTCTACGTCTCCGTGGGACCTTTATATACATCAATAACGTAATATAACCTAACCTAACGCAACCTAACATCTCGGCGGTAATATTTGAAAACATACCTGTCGGGTTGGCCATTACGTCTCCGTGGGACATTTATATACATCAATAACGTAATATAACCTAACCTAACCCAACCTAACATCTCGGCGGTAATATTTGACAACATTCCTGGCGAGTTGGCTTCTCCGTCTCCGTGGGACCTTTATATACATCAATAACGTAATATAACCTAACCTAACCCAACGTAACAACTCGGCGGTAATATTTGAGAACATACCTGGCGAGTTGGACTCTACGTTTCCGTGGGACCTTCATATACATCAATAACGAAATATAACCTAACCTAACCCAACCTCACATCTCGGCGGTAATATTTGAAAACATTCATGGCGGTTTGGCATCTACGTCCCGTGGGACCTCCATATACATCAATAACGTAATATAGCCTAACCTAATCCAACCTAACATCTCGGCGGTAATATTTGAAAACATTCCTGGCGAGTTGGCTTCTCCGTCTCCGTGGGATCTTTTTATACATCAATAACGTAATATAACCTAACCTAACCCAACCTAACATCTTGGCGGTAATATTTGAAAACATACCTGGCGAGTTGGCCTCTACGTCTCCGTGGGACATTTATATACATCAATAACGTAATGTAACCTAACCTAACCCAACCTAACATCTCGGCGGTAATATTTGATCACATTCCTAGCTTGTTGGCCTCTACGTCTCTGCGTGACCTTTATATACATCTATAACGTGATATAACCTAACCTAACCCAACCTAACATTTCGGCGGTAATATTTGACATCATTCAAGGCGAGTTGGCCTCTACGTCTCCGTTTGACCTTCATAAACATCAATAACGTGATATAACGTAACCTAACCCAACCTATCACCTCGGCGGTAATATTTGACAACATTCCTGGCGAGTTGGCCTCTACGTTTCCGTGGGACCTTTGTATACATCAATAACGTAATATAACCTAACCTAACCCAACCTATCATCTCGGCGGTAATATTTGACAACATTCCTGTCGAGTTGGTCTCTACGTCTCCGTGGGACCTTCATATACATCAATAACGTAATATAACCTAACCTAACCCAACCTAACATCACGGCGGTAATATTTGACAACATTCCTGGCTAGTTGGCTTCTCCGTCTCCGTGGGATCTTTTTATACATCAATAACGTAATATAGCCTAACCTAATCCAACCTAACATTTCGGCGGTAATATTTGACATCATTCCTGGCGAGTTGGCCTCTACGTCTCCGTGGGACCTTTATATACATCAATAACGTAATATAACCTAACCTAACGCAACCTAACATCTCGGCGGTAATATTTGAAAACATACCTGTCGGGTTGGCCATTACGTCTCCGTGGGACATTTATATACATCAATAACGTAATATAACCTAACCTAACCCAACCTAACATCTCGGCGGTAATATTTGACAACATTCCTGGCGAGTTGGCTTCTCCGTCTCCGTGGGACCTTTATATACATCAATAACGTAATATAACCTAACCTAACCCAACGTAACAACTCGGCGGTAATATTTAAGAACATACCTGGCGAGTTGGACTCTACGTTTCCGTGGGACCTTCATATACATCAATAACGAAATATAACCTAACCTAACCCAACCTCACATCTCGGCGGTAATATTTGAAAACATTCATGGCGGTTTGGCATCTACGTCCCGTGGGACCTCCATATACATCAATAACGTAATATAGCCTAACCTAATCCAACCTAACATCTCGGCGGTAATATTTGAAAACATTCCTGGCGAGTTGGCTTCTCCGTCTCCGTGGGATCTTTTTATACATCAATAACGTAATATAACCTAACCTAACCCAACCTAACATCTTGGCGGTAATATTTGAAAACATACCTGGCGAGTTGGCCTCTACGTCTCCGTGGGACATTTATATACATCAATAACGTAATGTAACCTAACCTAACCCAACCTAACATCTCGGCGGTAATATTTGATCACATTCCTAGCTTGTTGGCCTCTACGTCTCTGCGTGACCTTTATATACATCTATAACGTGATATAACCTAACCTAACCCAACCTAACATTTCGGCGGTAATATTTGACATCATTCAAGGCGAGTTGGCCTCTACGTCTCCGTTTGACCTTCATAAACATCAATAACGTGATATAACGTAACCTAACCCAACCTATCACCTCGGCGGTAATATTTGACAACATTCCTGGCGAGTTGGCCTCTACGTTTCCGTGGGACCTTTGTATACATCAATAACGTAATATAACCTAACCTAACCCAACCTATCATCTCGGCGGTAATATTTGACAACATTCCTGGCGAGTTGGTCTCTACGTCTCCGTGGGACCTTCATATACATCAATAACGTAATATAACCTAACCTAACCCAACCTAACATCACGGCGGTAATATTTGACAACATTCCTGGCTAGTTGGCTTCTCCGTCTCCGTGGGATCTTTTTATACATCAATAACGTAATAAAACCTATCCTAACCCAACCTAACATGTCGGCGGTAATATTTGAAAACATACCTGGCGAGTTGGCTTCTACGTCTCCGTGGGACCTTTATATACATCAATAACGTAATATAACCTAACCTATCCCAACCTAATATCTTGGCGGTAATATTTGAAAACATACCTGGCGAGTTGGCCTCTACGTCTCCGTGGGACATTTATATTCATCAATAACGTAATATAACCTAACCAAACCCAACCTAACATCTCGGCGGTAATATTTGATCACATTCCTAGCTTGTTGGCCTCTACGTCTCCGCGGGACCTTTATATACATCTATAACGTGATATAACCTAACCTAACCCAACCTAACATTTCGGCGGTAATATTTGACATCATTCCTGGCGAGTTGGCCTCTACGTCTCCGTTTGACCTTCATAAACATCAATAACGTAATATAACGTAACCTAACCCAACCTATCATCTCGGCGGTAATATTTGAAAACATTCCTGGCGAGTTGGCTTCTCCGTCTCCGTAGGATCTTTTTATACATCAATAACGTAATATAACCTAACCTAACCCAACCTAACATCTTGGCGGTAATATTTAAAAACATACCTGGCGAGTTGGCCTCTACGTCTCCGTGGGACATTTATATACATCAATAACATAATGTAACCTAACCTAACCCAACCTAACATCTCGGCGGTAATATTTGATCACATTCCTAGCTTGTTGGCCTCTACGTCTCTGCGTGACCTTTATATACATCTATAACGTGATATAACCTAACCTAACCCAACCTAACATTTCGGCGGTAATATTTGACATCATTCAAGGCGAGTTGGCCTCTACGTCTCCGTTTGACCTTCATAAACATCAATAACGTGATATAACGTAACCTAACCCAACCTATCACCTCGGCGGTAATATTTGAAAACATTCCTGGCGAGTTGGCTTCTCCGTCTCCGTAGGATCTTTTTATACATCAATAACGTAATATAACCTAACCTAACCCAACCTAACATCTTGGCGGTAATATTTAAAAACATACCTGGCGAGTTGGTCTCTACGTCTCCGTGGGACCTTCATATACATCAATAACGTAATATAACCTAACCTAACCCAACCTATCATCTCGGCGGTAATATCTGACAACATTCCTGGCGAGTTGGCTTCTCCGTCTCCGTGGGATCTTTTTATACATCAATAACGTAATATAACCTAACCTAACCCAACCTAACATCTCGGCGGTAATATTTGATCACATTCCTAGCTTGTTGGCCTCTACGTCTCCGCGGGACCTTTATATACATCTATAACGTGATATAACCTAACCTAACCCAACCTAACATTTCGGCGGTAATATTTGACATCATTCCTGGCGAGTTGGCCTCTACGTCTCCGTTTGACCTTCATAAACATCAATAACGTAATATAACGTAACCTAACCCAACCTATCATCTCGGCGGTAATATTTGAAAACATTCCTGGCGAGTTGGCCTCTACGTCTCCGTGGGACCTTTATATACATCAATAACGTAATATAACCTAACCTATCCCAACCTAACAACTCGGCGGTAATATTTGACAACATACCTGGCGAGTTGGACTCTACGTTTCCGTGGGACCTTCATATACATCAATAACGAAATATAACCTAACCTAACCCAACCTAACATCTCGGCGGTAATATTTGAAAACATTCCTGGCGAGTTGGCTTCTCCGTCTCCGTGGGATCTTTTTATACATCAAGAACGTAATATAACGTAACCTAACCCAACCTATCATCTCGGCGGTAATATTTGAAAACATTCCTGGCGAGTTGGCTTCTCCGTCTCCGTGGGATCTTTTTATACATCAATAACGTAATATAACCTAACCTAACCCAACCTAACATCTTGGCGGTAATATTTAAAAACATACCTGGCGAGTTGGTCTCTACGTCTCCGTGGGACCATCATATACATCAATAACGTAATATAACCTAACCTAACCCAACCTAACATCACGGCGGTAATATTTGACAACATTCCTGGCTAGTTGGCTTCTCCGTCTCCGTGGGATCTTTTTATACATCAATAACGTAATATAACCTATCCTAACCCAACCTAACATGTCGGCGGTAATATTTGAAAACATACCTGGCGAGTTGGCCTCTACGTCTCCGTGGGACCTTTATATACATCAATAACGTAATATAACCTAACCTATCCCAACCTAACATCTCGGCGGTAATATTTGAAAACATTCATGGCGATTTGGCATCTACGTCCCGTGGGACCTTCATATACATTAATAACGTAATATAGCCTAACCTAATCCAACCTAACATTTCGGCGGTAATATTTGACATCATTCCTGGCGAGTTGGCCTCTACGTCTCCGTGGGACCTTTATATACATCAATAACGTAATATAACCTAACCTAACGCAACCTAACATCTCGGCGGTAATATTTGAAAACATACCTGTCGGGTTGGCCATTACGTCTCCGTGGGACATTTATATACATCAATAACGTAATATAACCTAACCTAACCCAACCTAACATCTCGGCGGTAATATTTGACAACATTCCTGGCGAGTTGGCTTCTCCGTCTCCGTGGGACCTTTATATACATCAATAACGTAATATAACCTAACCTAACCCAACGTAACAACTCGGCGGTAATATTTAAGAACATACCTGGCGAGTTGGACTCTACGTTTCCGTGGGACCTTCATATACATCAATAACGAAATATAACCTAACCTAACCCAACCTCACATCTCGGCGGTAATATTTGAAAACATTCATGGCGGTTTGGCATCTACGTCCCGTGGGACCTCCATATACATCAATAACGTAATATAGCCTAACCTAATCCAACCTAACATCTCGGCGGTAATATTTGAAAACATTCCTGGCGAGTTGGCTTCTCCGTCTCCGTGGGATCTTTTTATACATCAATAACGTAATATAACCTAACCTAACCCAACCTAACATCTTGGCGGTAATATTTGAAAACATACCTGGCGAGTTGGCCTCTACGTCTCCGTGGGACATTTATATACATCAATAACGTAATGTAACCTAACCTAACCCAACCTAACATCTCGGCGGTAATATTTGATCACATTCCTAGCTTGTTGGCCTCTACGTCTCTGCGTGACCTTTATATACATCTATAACGTGATATAACCTAACCTAACCCAACCTAACATTTCGGCGGTAATATTTGACATCATTCAAGGCGAGTTGGCCTCTACGTCTCCGTTTGACCTTCATAAACATCAATAACGTGATATAACGTAACCTAACCCAACCTATCACCTCGGCGGTAATATTTGACAACATTCCTGGCGAGTTGGCCTCTACGTTTCCGTGGGACCTTTGTATACATCAATAACGTAATATAACCTAACCTAACCCAACCTATCATCTCGGCGGTAATATTTGACAACATTCCTGGCGAGTTGGTCTCTACGTCTCCGTGGGACCTTCATATACATCAATAACGTAATATAACCTAACCTAACCCAACCTAACATCACGGCGGTAATATTTGACAACATTCCTGGCTAGTTGGCTTCTCCGTCTCCGTGGGATCTTTTTATACATCAATAACGTAATAAAACCTATCCTAACCCAACCTAACATGTCGGCGGTAATATTTGAAAACATACCTGGCGAGTTGGCTTCTACGTCTCCGTGGGACCTTTATATACATCAATAACGTAATATAACCTAACCTATCCCAACCTAATATCTTGGCGGTAATATTTGAAAACATACCTGGCGAGTTGGCCTCTACGTCTCCGTGGGACATTTATATTCATCAATAACGTAATATAACCTAACCAAACCCAACCTAACATCTCGGCGGTAATATTTGATCACATTCCTAGCTTGTTGGCCTCTACGTCTCCGCGGGACCTTTATATACATCTATAACGTGATATAACCTAACCTAACCCAACCTAACATTTCGGCGGTAATATTTGACATCATTCCTGGCGAGTTGGCCTCTACGTCTCCGTTTGACCTTCATAAACATCAATAACGTAATATAACGTAACCTAACCCAACCTATCATCTCGGCGGTAATATTTGAAAACATTCCTGGCGAGTTGGCTTCTCCGTCTCCGTAGGATCTTTTTATACATCAATAACGTAATATAACCTAACCTAACCCAACCTAACATCTTGGCGGTAATATTTAAAAACATACCTGGCGAGTTGGCCTCTACGTCTCCGTGGGACATTTATATACATCAATAACATAATGTAACCTAACCTAACCCAACCTAACATCTCGGCGGTAATATTTGATCACATTCCTAGCTTGTTGGCCTCTACGTCTCTGCGTGACCTTTATATACATCTATAACGTGATATAACCTAACCTAACCCAACCTAACATTTCGGCGGTAATATTTGACATCATTCAAGGCGAGTTGGCCTCTACGTCTCCGTTTGACCTTCATAAACATCAATAACGTGATATAACGTAACCTAACCCAACCTATCACCTCGGCGGTAATATTTGAAAACATTCCTGGCGAGTTGGCTTCTCCGTCTCCGTAGGATCTTTTTATACATCAATAACGTAATATAACCTAACCTAACCCAACCTAACATCTTGGCGGTAATATTTAAAAACATACCTGGCGAGTTGGCCTCTACGTCTCCGTGGGACATTTATATACATCAATAACATAATGTAACCTAACCTAACCCAACCTAACATCTCGGCGGTAATATTTGATCACATTCCTAGCTTGTTGGCCTCTACGTCTCTGCGTGACCTTTATATACATCTATAACGTGATATAACCTAACCTAACCCAACCTAACATTTCGGCGGTAATATTTGACATCATTCAAGGCGAGTTGGCCTCTACGTCTCCGTTTGACCTTCATAAACATCAATAACGTGATATAACGTAACCTAACCCAACCTATCACCTCGGCGGTAATATTTGACAACATTCCTGGCGAGTTGGCCTCTACGTTTCCGTGGGACCTTTGTATACATCAATAACGTAATATAACCTAACCTAACCCAACCTATCATCTCGGCGGTAATATTTGACAACATTCCTGGCGAGTTGGTCTCTACGTCTCCGTGGGACCTTCATATACATCAATAACGTAATATAACCTAACCTAACCCAACCTAACATTTCGGCGGTAATATTTGACATCATTCCTGGCGATTTGTCCTCTACGTCTCCGTTTGACCTTCGTAAACATCAATAACGTAATATAACGTAACCTAACCCAACCTATCATCTCGGCGGTAATATCTGACAACATTCCTGGCGAGTTGGCTTCTCCGTCTCCGTGGGATCTTTTTATACATCAATAACGTAACATAACCTAACCTAACCCAACCTAACATTTCGGCGGTAATATTTGACATCATTCCTGGCGAGTTGGCCTCTACGTCTCCGTTTGACCTTCATAAACATCAATAACGTAATATAACGTAACCTAACCCAACCTATCACCTCGGCGGTAATATTTGACAACATTCCTGGCGAGTTGGCCTCTACGTCTCCGTGGGACCTTTGTATACATCAATAACGTAATATAACCTAACCTAACCCAACCTATCATCTCGGCGGTAATAATTGACAACATTCCTGGCGAGTTGGTCTCTACGTCTCCGTGGGACCTTCATATACATCAATAACGTAATATCACCTAAAATAACCCAACCTAACATCACGGCGGTAATATTTGACAACATTCCTGGCTAGTTGGCTTCTCCGTCTCCGTGGGATCTTTTTATACATCAATAACGTAATATAACCTATCCTAACCCAACCTAACATCTCGGCGGTAATATTTGAAAACATTCATGGCGATTTGGCATCTACGTCACGTGGGACCTTCATATACATCAATAACGTAATATAGCCTAACCTAATCCAACCTATCATTTCGGCGGTAATATTTGACATCATTCCTGGCGAGTTGGCCTCTACGTCTCCGTGGAACCTTTATATACATCAATAACGTAATATAACCTAACCTAACCCAACCTAACAACTCGGCGGGAATATTTGACAACATACCTGGCGAGTTGGACTCTACGTTTCCGTGGGACCTTCATATACATCAATAACGAAATATAACCTAACCTAACCCAACCTAACATCTGGGCGGTAATATTTGAAAACATTCATGGCGGTTTGGCATCTACGTCCCGTGGGACCTTCATATACATCAATAACGTAATATAGCCTAACCTAATCCAACCTAACATTTCGGCGATAATATTTGAAAACATTCCTGGCGAGTTGGCTTCTCCGTCTCCGTGGGATCTTTTTATACATCAATAACGTAATATAACCTAACCTAACCCAACCTAACATCTTGGCGGTAATATTTGAAAACATACCTGGCGAGTTGGCCTCTACGTCTCCGTGGGACCTTTATATACATCAATAACGTAATATAGCCTAACCTAATCCAACCTAACATTTCGGCGGTAGTATTTGACATCAATCCTGGCGAGTTGGCCTCTACGTCTCCGTGGGACCTTTATATACATCAATAACGTAATATAACCTAACCTAACCCAACCTAACATCTCGGCGGTAATATTTGAAAACATACCTGGTGTGTTGGCCTCTACGTCTCCGCGGGACCTTTATATACATCTATAACGTGATATAACCTAACCTAACCCAACCTAACATCTCGGCGGTAATATTTGAAAACATTCATGGCGATTTGGCATCTACGTCCCGTGGGACCTTCATATACATTAATAACGTAATATAGCCTAACCTAATCCAACCTAACATTTCGGCGGTAATATTTGACATCATTCCTGGCGAGTTGGCCTCTACGTCTCCGTGGGACCTTTATATACATCAATAACGTAATATAACCTAACCTAACGCAACCTAACATCTCGGCGGTAATATTTGAAAACATACCTGTCGGGTTGGCCATTACGTCTCCGTGGGACATTTATATACATCAATAACGTAATATAACCTAACCTAACCCAACCTAACATCTCGGCGGTAATATTTGACAACATTCCTGGCGAGTTGGCTTCTCCGTCTCCGTGGGACCTTTATATACATCAATAACGTAATATAACCTAACCTAACCCAACGTAACAACTCGGCGGTAATATTTGAGAACATACCTGGCGAGTTGGACTCTACGTTTCCGTGGGACCTTCATATACATCAATAACGAAATATAACCTAACCTAACCCAACCTCACATCTCGGCGGTAATATTTGAAAACATTCATGGCGGTTTGGCATCTACGTCCCGTGGGACCTCCATATACATCAATAACGTAATATAGCCTAACCTAATCCAACCTAACATCTCGGCGGTAATATTTGAAAACATTCCTGGCGAGTTGGCTTCTCCGTCTCCGTGGGATCTTTTTATACATCAATAACGTAATATAACCTAACCTAACCCAACCTAACATCTTGGCGGTAATATTTGAAAACATACCTGGCGAGTTGGCCTCTACGTCTCCGTGGGACATTTATATACATCAATAACGTAATGTAACCTAACCTAACCCAACCTAACATCTCGGCGGTAATATTTGATCACATTCCTAGCTTGTTGGCCTCTACGTCTCTGCGTGACCTTTATATACATCTATAACGTGATATAACCTAACCTAACCCAACCTAACATTTCGGCGGTAATATTTGACATCATTCAAGGCGAGTTGGCCTCTACGTCTCCGTTTGACCTTCATAAACATCAATAACGTGATATAACGTAACCTAACCCAACCTATCACCTCGGCGGTAATATTTGACAACATTCCTGGCGAGTTGGCCTCTACGTTTCCGTGGGACCTTTGTATACATCAATAACGTAATATAACCTAACCTAACCCAACCTATCATCTCGGCGGTAATATTTGACAACATTCCTGGCGAGTTGGTCTCTACGTCTCCGTGGGACCTTCATATACATCAATAACGTAATATAACCTAACCTAACCCAACCTAACATCACGGCGGTAATATTTGACAACATTCCTGGCTAGTTGGCTTCTCCGTCTCCGTGGGATCTTTTTATACATCAATAACGTAATATAGCCTAACCTAATCCAACCTAACATTTCGGCGGTAATATTTGACATCATTCCTGGCGAGTTGGCCTCTACGTCTCCGTGGGACCTTTATATACATCAATAACGTAATATAACCTAACCTAACGCAACCTAACATCTCGGCGGTAATATTTGAAAACATACCTGTCGGGTTGGCCATTACGTCTCCGTGGGACATTTATATACATCAATAACGTAATATAACCTAACCTAACCCAACCTAACATCTCGGCGGTAATATTTGACAACATTCCTGGCGAGTTGGCTTCTCCGTCTCCGTGGGACCTTTATATACATCAATAACGTAATATAACCTAACCTAACCCAACGTAACAACTCGGCGGTAATATTTGAGAACATACCTGGCGAGTTGGACTCTACGTTTCCGTGGGACCTTCATATACATCAATAACGAAATATAACCTAACCTAACCCAACCTCACATCTCGGCGGTAATATTTGAAAACATTCATGGCGGTTTGGCATCTACGTCCCGTGGGACCTCCATATACATCAATAACGTAATATAGCCTAACCTAATCCAACCTAACATCTCGGCGGTAATATTTGAAAACATTCCTGGCGAGTTGGCTTCTCCGTCTCCGTGGGATCTTTTTATACATCAATAACGTAATATAACCTAACCTAACCCAACCTAACATCTTGGCGGTAATATTTGAAAACATACCTGGCGAGTTGGCCTCTACGTCTCCGTGGGACATTTATATACATCAATAACGTAATGTAACCTAACCTAACCCAACCTAACATCTCGGCGGTAATATTTGATCACATTCCTAGCTTGTTGGCCTCTACGTCTCTGCGTGACCTTTATATACATCTATAACGTGATATAACCTAACCTAACCCAACCTAACATTTCGGCGGTAATATTTGACATCATTCAAGGCGAGTTGGCCTCTACGTCTCCGTTTGACCTTCATAAACATCAATAACGTGATATAACGTAACCTAACCCAACCTATCACCTCGGCGGTAATATTTGACAACATTCCTGGCGAGTTGGCCTCTACGTTTCCGTGGGACCTTTGTATACATCAATAACGTAATATAACCTAACCTAACCCAACCTATCATCTCGGCGGTAATATTTGACAACATTCCTGGCGAGTTGGTCTCTACGTCTCCGTGGGACCTTCATATACATCAATAACGTAATATAACCTAACCTAACCCAACCTAACATCACGGCGGTAATATTTGACAACATTCCTGGCTAGTTGGCTTCTCCGTCTCCGTGGGATCTTTTTATACATCAATAACGTAATAAAACCTATCCTAACCCAACCTAACATGTCGGCGGTAATATTTGAAAACATACCTGGCGAGTTGGCTTCTACGTCTCCGTGGGACCTTTATATACATCAATAACGTAATATAACCTAACCTATCCCAACCTAACATCTTGGCGGTAATATTTGAAAACATACCTGGCGAGTTGGCCTCTACGTCTCCGTGGGACATTTATATTCATCAATAACGTAATATAACCTAACCTAACCCAACCTAACATCTCGGCGGTAATATTTGATCACATTCCTAGCTTGTTGGCCTCTACGTCTCCGCGGGACCTTTATATACATCTATAACGTGATATAACCTAACCTAACCCAACCTAACATTTCGGCGGTAATATTTGACATCATTCCTGGCGAGTTGGCCTCTACGTCTCCGTTTGACCTTCATAAACATCAATAACGTAATATAACGTAACCTAACCCAACCTATCATCTCGGCGGTAATATTTGAAAACATTCCTGGCGAGTTGGCTTCTCCGTCTCCGTAGGATCTTTTTATACATCAATAACGTAATATAACCTAACCTAACCCAACCTAACATCTTGGCGGTAATATTTAAAAACATACCTGGCGAGTTGGCCTCTACGTCTCCGTGGGACATTTATATACATCAATAACATAATGTAACCTAACCTAACCCAACCTAACATCTCGGCGGTAATATTTGATCACATTCCTAGCTTGTTGGCCTCTACGTCTCTGCGTGACCTTTATATACATCTATAACGTGATATAACCTAACCTAACCCAACCTAACATTTCGGCGGTAATATTTGACATCATTCAAGGCGAGTTGGCCTCTACGTCTCCGTTTGACCTTCATAAACATCAATAACGTGATATAACGTAACCTAACCCAACCTATCACCTCGGCGGTAATATTTGAAAACATTCCTGGCGAGTTGGCTTCTCCGTCTCCGTAGGATCTTTTTATACATCAATAACGTAATATAACCTAACCTAACCCAACCTAACATCTTGGCGGTAATATTTAAAAACATACCTGGCGAGTTGGCCTCTACGTCTCCGTGGGACATTTATATACATCAATAACATAATGTAACCTAACCTAACCCAACCTAACATCTCGGCGGTAATATTTGATCACATTCCTAGCTTGTTGGCCTCTACGTCTCTGCGTGACCTTTATATACATCTATAACGTGATATAACCTAACCTAACCCAACCTAACATTTCGGCGGTAATATTTGACATCATTCAAGGCGAGTTGGCCTCTACGTCTCCGTTTGACCTTCATAAACATCAATAACGTGATATAACGTAACCTAACCCAACCTATCACCTCGGCGGTAATATTTGACAACATTCCTGGCGAGTTGGCCTCTACGTTTCCGTGGGACCTTTGTATACATCAATAACGTAATATAACCTAACCTAACCCAACCTATCATCTCGGCGGTAATATTTGACAACATTCCTGGCGAGTTGGTCTCTACGTCTCCGTGGGACCTTCATATACATCAATAACGTAATATAACCTAACCTAACCCAACCTAACATTTCGGCGGTAATATTTGACATCATTCCTGGCGATTTGTCCTCTACGTCTCCGTTTGACCTTCGTAAACATCAATAACGTAATATAACGTAACCTAACCCAACCTATCATCTCGGCGGTAATATCTGACAACATTCCTGGCGAGTTGGCTTCTCCGTCTCCGTGGGATCTTTTTATACATCAATAACGTAACATAACCTAACCTAACCCAACCTAACATTTCGGCGGTAATATTTGACATCATTCCTGGCGAGTTGGCCTCTACGTCTCCGTTTGACCTTCATAAACATCAATAACGTAATATAACGTAACCTAACCCAACCTATCACCTCGGCGGTAATATTTGACAACATTCCTGGCGAGTTGGCCTCTACGTCTCCGTGGGACCTTTGTATACATCAATAACGTAATATAACCTAACCTAACCCAACCTATCATCTCGGCGGTAATAATTGACAACATTCCTGGCGAGTTGGTCTCTACGTCTCCGTGGGACCTTCATATACATCAATAACGTAATATCACCTAAAATAACCCAACCTAACATCACGGCGGTAATATTTGACAACATTCCTGGCTAGTTGGCTTCTCCGTCTCCGTGGGATCTTTTTATACATCAATAACGTAATATAACCTATCCTAACCCAACCTAACATCTCGGCGGTAATATTTGAAAACATTCATGGCGATTTGGCATCTACGTCCCGTGGGACCTTCATATACATCAATAACGTAATATAGCCTAACCTAATCCAACCTATCATTTCGGCGGTAATATTTGACATCATTCCTGGCGAGTTGGCCTCTACGTCTCCGTGGAACCTTTATATACATCAATAACGTAATATAACCTAACCTAACCCAACCTAACAACTCGGCGGGAATATTTGACAACATACCTGGCGAGTTGGACTCTACGTTTCCGTGGGACCTTCATATACATCAATAACGAAATATAACCTAACCTAACCCAACCTAACATCTGGGCGGTAATATTTGAAAACATTCATGGCGGTTTGGCATCTACGTCCCGTGGGACCTTCATATACATCAATAACGTAATATAGCCTAACCTAATCCAACCTAACATCTCGGCGATAATATTTGAAAACATTCCTGGCGAGTTGGCTTCTCCGTCTCCGTGGGATCTTTTTATACATCAATAACGTAATATAACCTAACCTAACCCAACCTAACATCTTGGCGGTAATATTTGAAAACATACCTGGCGAGTTGGCCTCTACGTCTCCGTGGGACCTTTATATACATCAATAACGTAATATAGCCTAACCTAATCCAACCTAACATTTCGGCGGTAGTATTTGACATCAATCCTGGCGAGTTGGCCTCTACGTCTCCGTGGGACCTTTATATACATCAATAACGTAATATAACCTAACCTAACCCAACCTAACATCTCGGCGGTAATATTTGAAAACATACCTGGTGTGTTGGCCTCTACGTCTCCGCGGGACCTTTATATACATCTATAACGTGATATAACCTAACCTAACCCAACCTAACATCTCGGCGGTAATATTTGAAAACATTCATGGCGGTTTGGCATCTACGTCCCGTGGGACCTTCAGATACATCAATAACGTAATATAGCCTAACCTAATCCAACCTAACATTTCGGCGGTAATATTTGACATCATTCCTGGCGATTTGGCCTCTACGTCTCCGTGGAACCTTTATATACATCAATAACGTAATATAACCTAACCTAACCCAACCTAACATCTCGGCGGTAATATTTGAAAACATACCTGGCGGGTTGGCCTCTACGTCTCCGTGGGACATTTATATACATCAATAACGTAATATAACGTAACCTAACCCAACCTATCATCTCGGCGGTAATATTTGAAAACATTCCTGGCGAGTTGGCTTCTCCGTCTCCGTGGGATCTTTTTATACATCAATAACGTAATATAACCTAACCTAACCCAACCTAACATCTTGGCGGTAATATTTAAAAACATACCTGGCGAGTTGGTCTCTACGTCTCCGTGGGACCATCATATACATCAATAACGTAATATAACCTAACCTAACACAACCTAACATCACGGCGGTAATATTTGACAACATTCCTGGCTAGTTGGCTTCTCCGTCTCCGTGGGATCTTTTTATACATCAATAACGTAATATAACCTATCCTAACCCAACCTAACATGTCGGCGGTAATATTTGACAACATTCCTGGCGAGTTGGCTTCTCCGTCTCCGTGGGACCTTTATATACATCAATAACGAAATATAACCTAACCTAACCCAACGTAACAACTCGGCGGTAATATTTGAGAACATACCTGGCGAGTTGGACTCTACGTTTCCGTGGGACCTTCATATACATCAATAACGAAATATAACCTAACCTAACCCAACCTCACATCTCGGCGGTAATATTTGAAAACATTCATGGCGGTTTGGCATCTACGTCCCGTGGGACCTCCATATACATCAATAACGTAATATAGCCTAACCTAATCCAACCTAACATCTCGGCGGTAATATTTGAAAACATACCTGGCGAGTTGGCCTCTACGTCTCCGTGGGACATTTATATACATCAATAACGTAATGTAACCTAACCTAACCCAACCTAACATCTCGGCGGTAATATTTGATCACATTCCTAGCTTGTTGGCCTCTACGTCTCTGCGTGACCTTTATATACATCTATAACGTGATATAACCTAACCTAACCCAACCTAACATTTCGGCGGTAATATTTGACATCATTCAAGGCGAGTTGGCCTCTACGTCTCCGTTTGACCTTCATAAACATCAATAACGTGATATAACGTAACCTAACCCAACCTATCACCTCGGCGGTAAT
Organism: Xylocopa violacea; assembly: GCA_963969225.1. Lineage (NCBI taxonomy): Eukaryota > Metazoa > Arthropoda > Insecta > Hymenoptera > Apidae > Xylocopa > Xylocopa violacea. The sequence continues at coordinate 1,282,479 of CAXAJV010000051.1, forward strand.
ATTTGACAACATTCCTGGCGAGTTGGCCTCTACGTTTCCGTGGGACCTTTGTATACATCAATAACGTAATATAACCTAACCTAACCCAACCTATCATCTCGGCGGTAATATTTGACAACATTCCTGGCGAGTTGGTCTCTACGTCTCCGTGGGACCTTCATATACATCAATAACGTAATATAACCTAACCTAACCCAACCTAACATCACGGCGGTAATATTTGACAACATTCCTGGCTAGTTGGCTTCTCCGTCTCCGTGGGATCTTTTTATACATCAATAACGTAATAAAACCTATCCTAACCCAACCTAACATGTCGGCGGTAATATTTGAAAACATACCTGGCGAGTTGGCTTCTACGTCTCCGTGGGACCTTTATATACATCAATAACGTAATATAACCTAACCTATCCCAACCTAACATCTTGGCGGTAATATTTGAAAACATACCTGGCGAGTTGGCCTCTACGTCTCCGTGGGACATTTATATTCATCAATAACGTAATATAACCTAACCTAACCCAACCTAACATCTCGGCGGTAATATTTGATCACATTCCTAGCTTGTTGGCCTCTACGTCTCCGCAGGACCTTTATATACATCTATAACGTGATATAACCTAACCTAACCCAACCTAACATTTCGGCGGTAATATTTGACATCATTCCTGGCGAGTTGGCCTCTACGTCTCCGTTTGACCTTCATAAACATCAATAACGTAATATAACGTAACCTAACCCAACCTATCATCTCGGCGGTAATATTTGAAAACATTCCTGGCGAGTTGGCTTCTCCGTCTCCGTAGGATCTTTTTATACATCAATAACGTAATATAACCTAACCTAACCCAACCTAACATCTTGGCGGTAATATTTAAAAACATACCTGGCGAGTTGGCCTCTACGTCTCCGTGGGACATTTATATACATCAATAACATAATGTAACCTAACCTAACCCAACCTAACATCTCGGCGGTAATATTTGATCACATTCCTAGCTTGTTGGCCTCTACGTCTCTGCGTGACCTTTATATACATCTATAACGTGATATAACCTAACCTAACCCAACCTAACATTTCGGCGGTAATATTTGACATCATTCAAGGCGAGTTGGCCTCTACGGCTCCGTTTGACCTTCATAAACATCAATAACGTGATATAACGTAACCTAACCCAACCTATCACCTCGGCGGTAATATTTGAAAACATTCCTGGCGAGTTGGCTTCTCCGTCTCCGTAGGATCTTTTTATACATCAATAACGTAATATAACCTAACCTAACCCAACCTAACATCTTGGCGGTAATATTTAAAAACATACCTGGCGAGTTGGCCTCTACGTCTCCGTGGGACATTTATATACATCAATAACATAATGTAACCTAACCTAACCCAACCTAACATCTCGGCGGTAATATTTGATCACATTCCTAGCTTGTTGGCCTCTACGTCTCTGCGTGACCTTTATATACATCTATAACGTGATATAACCTAACCTAACCCAACCTAACATTTCGGCGGTAATATTTGACATCATTCAAGGCGAGTTGGCCTCTACGTCTCCGTTTGACCTTCATAAACATCAATAACGTGATATAACGTAACCTAACCCAACCTATCACCTCGGCGGTAATATTTGACAACATTCCTGGCGAGTTGGCCTCTACGTTTCCGTGGGACCTTTGTATACATCAATAACGTAATATAACCTAACCTAACCCAACCTATCATCTCGGCGGGAATATTTGACAACATTCCTGGCGAGTTGGTCTCTACGTCTCCGTGGGACCTTCATATACATCAATAACGTAATATAACCTAACCTAACCCAACCTAACATTTCGGCGGTAATATTTGACATCATTCCTGGCGATTTGTCCTCTACGTCTCCGTTTGACCTTCGTAAACATCAATAACGTAATATAACGTAACCTAACCCAACCTATCATCTCGGCGGTAATATCTGACAACATTCCTGGCGAGTTGGCTTCTCCGTCTCCGTGGGATCTTTTTATACATCAATAACGTAACATAACCTAACCTAACCCAACCTAACATTTCGGCGGTAATATTTGACATCATTCCTGGCGAGTTGGCCTCTACGTCTCCGTTTGACCTTCATAAACATCAATAACGTAATATAACGTAACCTAACCCAACCTATCACCTCGGCGGTAATATTTGACAACATTCCTGGCGAGTTGGCCTCTACGTCTCCGTGGGACCTTTGTATACATCAATAACGTAATATAACCTAACCTAACCCAACCTATCATCTCGGCGGTAATAATTGACAACATTCCTGGCGAGTTGGTCTCTACGTCTCCGTGGGACCTTCATATACATCAATAACGTAATATCACCTAAAATAACCCAACCTAACATCACGGCGGTAATATTTGACAACATTCCTGGCTAGTTGGCTTCTCCGTCTCCGTGGGATCTTTTTATACATCAATAACGTAATATAACCTATCCTAACCCAACCTAACATCTCGGCGGTAATATTTGAAAACATTCATGGCGATTTGGCATCTACGTCCCGTGGGACCTTCATATACATCAATAACGTAATATAGCCTAACCTAATCCAACCTATCATTTCGGCGGTAATATTTGACATCATTCCTGGCGAGTTGGCCTCTACGTCTCCGTGGAACCTTTATATACATCAATAACGTAATATAACCTAACCTAACCCAACCTAACAACTCGGCGGGAATATTTGACAACATACCTGGCGAGTTGGACTCTACGTTTCCGTGGGACCTTCATATACATCAATAACGAAATATAACCTAACCTAACCCAACCTAACATCTGGGCGGTAATATTTGAAAACATTCATGGCGGTTTGGCATCTACGTCCCGTGGGACCTTCATATACATCAATAACGTAATATAGCCTAACCTAATCCAACCTAACATCTCGGCGATAATATTTGAAAACATTCCTGGCGAGTTGGCTTCTCCGTCTCCGTGGGATCTTTTTATACATCAATAACGTAATATAACCTAACCTAACCCAACCTAACATCTTGGCGGTAATATTTGAAAACATACCTGGCGAGTTGGTCTCTACGTCTCCGTGGGACCTTCATATACATCAATAACGTAATATAACCTAACCTAACCCAACCTAACATCACGGCGGTAATATTTGACAACATTCCTGGCTAGTTGGCTTCTCCGTCTCCGTGGGATCTTTTTATACATCAATAACGTAATAAAACCTATCCTAACCCAACCTAACATGTCGGCGGTAATATTTGAAAACATACCTGGCGAGTTGGCTTCTACGTCTCCGTGGGACCTTTATATACATCAATAACGTAATATAACCTAACCTATCCCAACCTAACATCTTGGCGGTAATATTTGAAAACATACCTGGCGAGTTGGCCTCTACGTCTCCGTGGGACATTTATATTCATCAATAACGTAATATAACCTAACCTAACCCAACCTAACATCTCGGCGGTAATATTTGATCACATTCCTAGCTTGTTGGCCTCTACGTCTCCGCGGGACCTTTATATACATCTATAACGTGATATAACCTAACCTAACCCAACCTAACATTTCGGCGGTAATATTTGACATCATTCCTGGCGAGTTGGCCTCTACGTCTCCGTTTGACCTTCATAAACATCAATAACGTAATATAACGTAACCTAACCCAACCTATCATCTCGGCGGTAATATTTGAAAACATTCCTGGCGAGTTGGCTTCTCCGTCTCCGTAGGATCTTTTTATACATCAATAACGTAATATAACCTAACCTAACCCAACCTAACATCTTGGCGGTAATATTTAAAAACATACCTGGCGAGTTGGCCTCTACGTCTCCGTGGGACATTTATATACATCAATAACATAATGTAACCTAACCTAACCCAACCTAACATCTCGGCGGTAATATTTGATCACATTCCTAGCTTGTTGGCCTCTACGTCTCTGCGTGACCTTTATATACATCTATAACGTGATATAACCTAACCTAACCCAACCTAACATTTCGGCGGTAATATTTGACATCATTCAAGGCGAGTTGGCCTCTACGTCTCCGTTTGACCTTCATAAACATCAATAACGTGATATAACGTAACCTAACCCAACCTATCACCTCGGCGGTAATATTTGAAAACATTCCTGGCGAGTTGGCTTCTCCGTCTCCGTAGGATCTTTTTATACATCAATAACGTAATATAACCTAACCTAACCCAACCTAACATCTTGGCGGTAATATTTAAAAACATACCTGGCGAGTTGGCCTCTACGTCTCCGTGGGACATTTATATACATCAATAACATAATGTAACCTAACCTAACCCAACCTAACATCTCGGCGGTAATATTTGATCACATTCCTAGCTTGTTGGCCTCTACGTCTCTGCGTGACCTTTATATACATCTATAACGTGATATAACCTAACCTAACCCAACCTAACATTTCGGCGGTAATATTTGACATCATTCAAGGCGAGTTGGCCTCTACGTCTCCGTTTGACCTTCATAAACATCAATAACGTGATATAACGTAACCTAACCCAACCTATCACCTCGGCGGTAATATTTGACAACATTCCTGGCGAGTTGGCCTCTACGTTTCCGTGGGACCTTTGTATACATCAATAACGTAATATAACCTAACCTAACCCAACCTATCATCTCGGCGGGAATATTTGACAACATTCCTGGCGAGTTGGTCTCTACGTCTCCGTGGGACCTTCATATACATCAATAACGTAATATAACCTAACCTAACCCAACCTAACATTTCGGCGGTAATATTTGACATCATTCCTGGCGATTTGTCCTCTACGTCTCCGTTTGACCTTCGTAAACATCAATAACGTAATATAACGTAACCTAACCCAACCTATCATCTCGGCGGTAATATCTGACAACATTCCTGGCGAGTTGGCTTCTCCGTCTCCGTGGGATCTTTTTATACATCAATAACGTAACATAACCTAACCTAACCCAACCTAACATTTCGGCGGTAATATTTGACATCATTCCTGGCGAGTTGGCCTCTACGTCTCCGTTTGACCTTCATAAACATCAATAACGTAATATAACGTAACCTAACCCAACCTATCACCTCGGCGGTAATATTTGACAACATTCCTGGCGAGTTGGCCTCTACGTCTCCGTGGGACCTTTGTATACATCAATAACGTAATATAACCTAACCTAACCCAACCTATCATCTCGGCGGTAATAATTGACAACATTCCTGGCGAGTTGGTCTCTACGTCTCCGTGGGACCTTCATATACATCAATAACGTAATATCACCTAAAATAACCCAACCTAACATCACGGCGGTAATATTTGACAACATTCCTGGCTAGTTGGCTTCTCCGTCTCCGTGGGATCTTTTTATACATCAATAACGTAATATAACCTATCCTAACCCAACCTAACATCTCGGCGGTAATATTTGAAAACATTCATGGCGATTTGGCATCTACGTCCCGTGGGACCTTCATATACATCAATAACGTAATATAGCCTAACCTAATCCAACCTATCATTTCGGCGGTAATATTTGACATCATTCCTGGCGAGTTGGCCTCTACGTCTCCGTGGAACCTTTATATACATCAATAACGTAATATAACCTAACCTAACCCAACCTAACAACTCGGCGGGAATATTTGACAACATACCTGGCGAGTTGGACTCTACGTTTCCGTGGGACCTTCATATACATCAATAACGAAATATAACCTAACCTAACCCAACCTAACATCTGGGCGGTAATATTTGAAAACATTCATGGCGGTTTGGCATCTACGTCCCGTGGGACCTTCATATACATCAATAACGTAATATAGCCTAACCTAATCCAACCTAACATCTCGGCGATAATATTTGAAAACATTCCTGGCGAGTTGGCCTCTACGTCTCCGTGGGACCTTTATATACATCAATAACGTAATATAACCTAACCTAACCCAACCTAACATCTCGGCGGTAATATTTGAAAACATACCTGGTGTGTTGGCCTCTACGTCTCCGTGGGACATTTATATACATCAATAACGTAATATAACCTAACCTAACCCAACCTAACATCTCGGCTGTAATATTTGAAAACATACCTGGCGAGTTGGCCTCTACGTCTCCGTGGGACCTTTATATACATCAATAACGTAATATAACCTAACCTATCCCAACCTAACAACTCGGCGGTAATATTTGACAACATACCTGGCGAGTTGGACTCTACGTTTCCGTGGGACCTTCATATACATCAATAACGAAATATAACCTAACCTAACCCAACCTAACATCTCGGCGGTAATATTTGAAAACATTCCTGGCGAGTTGGCTTCTCCGTCTCCGTGGGATCTTTTTATACATCAATAACGTAATATAACGTAACCTAACCCAACCTATCATCTCGGCGGTAATATTTGAAAACATTCCTGGCGAGTTGGCTTCTCCGTCTCCGTGGGATCTTTTTATACATCAATAACGTAATATAACCTAACCTAACCCAACCTAACATCTCGGCGGTAATATTTGAAAACATTCATGGCGGTTTGGCATCTACGTCCCGTGGGACCTTCATATACATCAATAACGTAATATAGCCTAACCTAATCCAACCTAACATCTCGGCGATAATATTTGAAAACATTCCTGGCGAGTTGGCTTCTCCGTCTCCGTGGGATCTTTTTATACATCAATAACGTAATATAACCTAACCTAACCCAACCTAACATCTTGGCGGTAATATTTGAAAACATACCTGGCGAGTTGGCCTCTACGTCTCCGTGGGACATTTATATACATCAATAACGTAATATAACCTAACCTAACCCAACCTAACATCTCGGCGGTAATATTTGATCACATTCCTAGCTTGTTGGCCTCTACGTCTCCGCGGGACCTTTATATACATCTATAACGTGATATAACCTAACCTAACCCAACCTAACATTTCGGCGGTAATATTTGACATCATTCCTGGCGAGTTGGCCTCTACGTCTCCGTTTGACCTTCATAAACATCAATAACGTAATATAACGTAACCTAACCCAACCTATCATCTCGGCGGTAATATTTGAAAACATTCCTGGCGAGTTGGCTTCTCCGTCTCCGTAGGATCTTTTTATACATCAATAACGTAATATAACCTAACCTAACCCAACCTAACATCTTGGCGGTAATATTTAAAAACATACCTGGCGAGTTGGCCTCTACGTCTCCGTGGGACATTTATATACATCAATAACACAATGTAACCTAACCTAACCCAACCTAACATCTCGGCGGTAATATTTGATCACATTCCTAGCTTGTTGGCCTCTACGTCTCTGCGTGACCTTTATATACATCTATAACGTGATATAACCTAACCTAACCCAACCTAACATTTCGGCGGTAATATTTGACATCATTCAAGGCGAGTTGGCCTCTACGTCTCCGTTTGACCTTCATAAACATCAATAACGTGATATAACGTAACCTAACCCAACCTATCACCTCGGCGGTAATATTTGACAACATTCCTGGCGAGTTGGCCTCTACGTTTCCGTGGGACCTTTGTATACATCAATAACGTAATATAACCTAACCTAACCCAACCTATCATCTCGGCGGTAATATTTGACAACATTCCTGGCGAGTTGGTCTCTACGTCTCCGTGGGACCTTCATATACATCAATAACGTAATATAACCTAACCTAACCCAACCTAACATTTCGGCGGTAATATTTGACATCATTCCTGGCGATTTGTCCTCTACGTCTCCGTTTGACCTTCGTAAACATCAATAACGTAATATAACGTAACCTAACCCAACCTATCATCTCGGCGGTAATATCTGACAACATTCCTGGCGAGTTGGCTTCTCCGTCTCCGTGGGATCTTTTTATACATCAATAACGTAATATAACCTAACCTAACCCAACCTAACATCTTGGCGGTAATATTTGAAAACATACCTGGCGAGTTGGCCTCTACGTCTCCGTGGGACATTTATATACATCAATAACGTAATATAACCTAACCTAACCCAACCTAACATCTCGGCGGTAATATTTGATCACATTCCTAGCCTGTTGGCCTCTACGTCTCCGCGGGACCTTTATATACATCTATAACGTGATATAACCTAACCTAACCCAACCTAACATTTCGGCGGTAATATTTGACATCATTCCTGGCGAGTTGGCCTCTACGTCTCCGTTTGACCTTCATAAACATCAATAACGTAATATAACGTAACCTAACCCAACCTATCATCTCGGCGGTAATATTTGAAAACATTCCTGGCGAGTTGGCTTCTCCGTCTCCGTAGGATCTTTTTATACATCAATAACGTAATATAACCTAACCTAACCCAACCTAACATCTTGGCGGTAATATTTAAAAACATACCTGGCGAGTTGGTCTCTACGTCTCCGTGGGACATTTATATACATCAATAACATAATGTAACCTAACCTAACCCAACCTAACATCTCGGCGGTAATATTTGATCACATTCCTAGCTTGTTGGCCTCTACGTCTCTGCGTGACCTTTATATACATCTATAACGTGATATAACCTAACCTAACCCAACCTAACATTTCGGCGGTAATATTTGACATCATTCAAGGCGAGTTGGCCTCTACGTCTCCGTTTGACCTTCATAAACATCAATAACGTGATATAACGTAACCTAACCCAACCTATCACCTCGGCGGTAATATTTGACAACATTCCTGGCGAGTTGGCCTCTACGTTTCCGTGGGACCTTTGTATACATCAATAACGTAATATAACCTAACCTAACCCAACCTATCATCTCGGCGTTAATATTTGACAACATTCCTGGCGAGTTGGTCTCTACGTCTCCGTGGGACCTTCATATACATCAATAACGTAATATAACCTAACCCAACCCAACCTAACATTTCGGCGGTAATATTTGACATCATTCCTGGCGATTTGTCCTCTACGTCTCCGTTTGACCTTCGTAAACATCAATAACGTAATATAACGTAACCTAACCCAACCTATCATCTCGGCGGTAATATCTGACAACATTCCTGGCGAGTTGGCTTCTCCGTCTCCGTGGGATCTTTTTATACATCAATAACGTAACATAACCTAACCTAACCCAACCTGACATTTCGGCGGTAATATTTGACATCATTCCTGGCGAGTTGGCCTCTACGTCTCCGTTTGACCTTCATAAACATCAATAACGTAATATAACGTAACCTAACCCAACCTATCACCTCGGCGGTAATATTTGACAACATTCCTGGCGAGTTGGCCTCTACGTCTCCGTGGGACCTTTGTATACATCAATAACGTAATATAACCTAACCTAACCCAACCTATCATCTCGGCGGTAATAATTGACAACATTCCTGGCGAGTTGGTCTCTACGTCTCCGTGGGACCTTCATATACATCAATAACGTAATATCACCTAAAATAACCCAACCTAACATCACGGCGGTAATATTTGACAACATTCCTGGCTAGTTGGCTTCTCCGTCTCCGTGGGATCTTTTTATACATCAATAACGTAATATAACCTAACATATCCCAACCTAACATCTCGGCGGTAATATTTGAAAACATTCATGGCGATTTAGCATCTACGTCCCGTGGGACCTTCATATACATCAATAACGTAATATAGCCTAACCTAATCCAACCTATCATTTCGGCGGTAATATTTGACATCATTCCTGGCGAGTTGGCCTCTACGTCTCCGTGGGACCTTTATATACATCAATAACGTAATATAACCTAACCTAACCCAACCTAACAACTCGGCGGGAATATTTGACAACATACCTGGCGAGTTGGACTCTACGTTTCCGTGGGACCTTCATATACATCAATAACGAAATATAACCTAACCTAACCCAACCTCACATCTCGGCGGTAATATTTGAAAACATTCATGGCGGTTTGGCATCTACGTCCCGTGGGACCTCCATATACATCAATAACGTAATATAGCCTAACCTAATCCAACCTAACATCTCGGCGGTAATATTTGAAAACATTCCTGGCGAGTTGGCTTCTCCGTCTCCGTGGGATCTTTTTATACATCAATAACGTAATATAACCTAACCTAACCCAACCTAACATCTTGGCGGTAATATTTGAAAACATACCTGGCGAGTTGGCCTCTACGTCTCCGTGGGACATTTATATACATCAATAACGTAATATAACCTAACCTAACCCAACCTAACATCTTGGCGGTAATATTTGAAAACATACCTGGCGAGTTGGCCTCTACGTCTCCGTGGGACATTTATATACATCAATAACGTAATATAACCTAACCTAACCCAACCTAACATCTCGGCGGTAATATTTGATCACATTCCTAGCCTGTTGGCCTCTACGTCTCCGCGGGACCTTTATATACATCTATAACGTGATATAACCTAACCTAACCCAACCTAACATTTCGGCGGTAATATTTGACATCATTCCTGGCGAGTTGGCCTCTACGTCTCCGTTTGACCTTCATAAACATCAATAACGTAATATAACGTAACCTAACCCAACCTATCATCTCGGCGGTAATATTTGAAAACATTCCTGGCGAGTTGGCTTCTCCGTCTCCGTAGGATCTTTTTATACATCAATAACGTAATATAACCTAACCTAACCCAACCTAACATCTTGGCGGTAATATTTAAAAACATACCTGGCGAGTTGGTCTCTACGTCTCCGTGGGACATTTATATACATCAATAACATAATGTAACCTAACCTAACCCAACCTAACATCTCGGCGGTAATATTTGATCACATTCCTAGCTTGTTGGCCTCTACGTCTCTGCGTGACCTTTATATACATCTATAACGTGATATAACCTAACCTAACCCAACCTAACATTTCGGCGGTAATATTTGACATCATTCAAGGCGAGTTGGCCTCTACGTCTCCGTTTGACCTTCATAAACATCAATAACGTGATATAACGTAACCTAACCCAACCTATCACCTCGGCGGTAATATTTGACAACATTCCTGGCGAGTTGGCCTCTACGTTTCCGTGGGACCTTTGTATACATCAATAACGTAATATAACCTAACCTAACCCAACCTATCATCTCGGCGTTAATATTTGACAACATTCCTGGCGAGTTGGTCTCTACGTCTCCGTGGGACCTTCATATACATCAATAACGTAATATAACATAACCTAACCCAACCTAACATTTCGGCGGTAATATTTGACATCATTCCTGGCGATTTGTCCTCTACGTCTCCGTTTGACCTTCGTAAACATCAATAACGTAATATAACGTAACCTAACCCAACCTATCATCTCGGCGGTAATATCTGACAACATTCCTGGCGAGTTGGCTTCTCCGTCTCCGTGGGATCTTTTTATACATCAATAACGTAACATAACCTAACCTAACCCAACCTAACATTTCGGCGGTAATATTTGACATCATTCCTGGCGAGTTGGCCTCTACGTCTCCGTTTGACCTTCATAAACATCAATAACGTAATATAACGTAACCTAACCCAACCTATCACCTCGGCGGTAATATTTGACAACATTCCTGGCGAGTTGGCCTCTACGTCTCCGTGGGACCTTTGTATACATCAATAACGTAATATAACCTAACCTAACCCAACCTATCATCTCGGCGGTAATATTTGACAACATTCCTGGCGAGTTGGTCTCTACGTCTCCGTGGGACCTTCATATACATCAATAACGTAATATAACCTAACCTAACCCAACCTAACATCACGGCGGTAATATTTGACAACATTCCTGGCTAGTTGGCTTCTCCGTCTCCGTGGGATCTTTTTATACATCAATAACGTAATATAACCTAACCTATCCCAACCTAACATCTCGGCGGTAATATTTGAAAACATTCATGGCGATTTAGCATCTACGTCCCGTGGGACCTTCATATACATCAATAACGTAATATAGCCTAACCTAATCCAACCTATCATTTCGGCGGTAATATTTGACATCATACCTGGCGAGTTGGACTCTACGTTTCCGTGGGACCTTCATATACATCAATAACGAAATATAACCTAACCTAACCCAACCTCACATCTCGGCGGTAATATTTGAAAACATTCATGGCGGTTTGGCATCTACGTCCCGTGGGACCTCCATATACATCAATAACGTAATATAGCCTAACCTAATCCAACCTAACATCTCGGCGGTAATATTTGACATCATTCCTGGCGAGTTGGCCTCTACGTCTCCGTGGGACCTTTATATACATCAATAACGTAATATAACCTAACCTAACCCAACCTAACAACTCGGCGGGAATATTTGACAACATACCTGGCGAGTTGGACTCTACGTTTCCGTGGGACCTTCATATACATCAATAACGAAATATAACCTAACCTAACCCAACCTCACATCTCGGCGGTAATATTTGAAAACATTCATGGCGGTTTGGCATCTACGTCCCGTGGGACCTCCATATACATCAATAACGTAATATAGCCTAACCTAATCCAACCTAACATCTCGGCGGTAATATTTGAAAACATTCCTGGCGAGTTGGCTTCTCCGTCTCCGTGGGATCTTTTTATACATCAATAACGTAATATAACCTAACCTAACCCAACCTAACATCTTGGCGGTAATATTTGAAAACATACCTGGCGAGTTGGCCTCTACGTCTCCGTGGGACATTTATATACATCAATAACGTAATATAACCTAACCTAACCCAACCTAACATCTCGGCGGTAATATTTGATCACATTCCTAGCTTGTTGGCCTCTACGTCTCCGCGGGACCTTTATATACATCTATAACGTGATATAACCTAACCTAACCCAACCTAACATTTCGGCGGTAATATTTGACAACATTCCTGGCGAGTTGGCCTCTACGTTTCCGTGGGACCTTTGTATACATCAATAACGTAATATAACCTAACCTAACCCAACCTATCATCTCGGCGGTAATATTTGACAACATTCCTGGCGAGTTGGTCTCTACGTCTCCGTGGGACCTTCATATACATCAATAACGTAATATAACCTAACCTAACCCAACCTAACATTTCGGCGGTAATATTTGACATCATTCCTGGCGATTTGTCCTCTACGTCTCCGTTTGACCTTCGTAAACATCAATAACGTAATATAACGTAACCTAACCCAACCTATCATCTCGGCGGTAATATCTGACAACATTCCTGGCGAGTTGGCTTCTCCGTCTCCGTGGGATCTTTTTATACATCAATAACGTAACATAACCTAACCTAACCCAACCTAACATTTCGGCGGTAATATTTGACATCATTCCTGGCGAGTTGGCCTCTACGTCTCCGTTTGACCTTCATAAACATCAATAACGTAATATAACGTAACCTAACCCAACCTATCACCTCGGCGGTAATATTTGACAACATTCCTGGCGAGTTGGTCTCTACGTCTCCGTGGGACCTTCATATACATCAATAACGTAATATAACCTAACCTAACCCAACCTAACATTTCGGCGGTAATATTTGACATCATTCCTGGCGATTTGTCCTCTACGTCTCCGTTTGACCTTCGTAAACATCAATAACGTAATATAACGTAACCTAACCCAACCTATCATCTCGGCGGTAATATCTGACAACATTCCTGGCGAGTTGGCTTCTCCGTCTCCGTGGGATCTTTTTATACATCAATAACGTATTATAACCTAACCTAACCCAACCTAACATCTTGGCGGTAATATTTGAAAACATACCTGGCGAGTTGGCCTCTACGTCTCCGTGGGACATTTATATACATCAATAACGTAATATAACCTAACCTAACCCAACCTAACATCTCGGCGGTAATATTTGATCACATTCCTAGCCTGTTGGCCTCTACGTCTCCGCGGGACCTTTATATACATCTATAACGTGATATAACCTAACCTAACCCAACCTAACATTTCGGCGGTAATATTTGACATCATTCCTGGCGAGTTGGCCTCTACGTCTCCGTTTGACCTTCATAAACATCAATAACGTAATATAACGTAACCTAACCCAACCTATCATCTCGGCGGTAATATTTGAAAACATTCCTGGCGAGTTGGCTTCTCCGTCTCCGTAGGATCTTTTTATACATCAATAACGTAATATAACCTAACCTAACCCAACCTAACATCTTGGCGGTAATATTTAAAAACATACCTGGCGAGTTGGTCTCTACGTCTCCGTGGGACATTTATATACATCAATAACATAATGTAACCTAACCTAACCCAACCTAACATCTCGGCGGTAATATTTGATCACATTCCTAGCTTGTTGGCCTCTACGTCTCTGCGTGACCTTTATATACATCTATAACGTGATATAACCTAACCTAACCCAACCTAACATTTCGGCGGTAATATTTGACATCATTCAAAGCGAGTTGGCCTCTACGTCTCCGTTTGACCTTCATAAACATCAATAACGTGATATAACGTAACCTAACCCAACCTATCACCTCGGCGGTAATATTTGACAACATTCCTGGCGAGTTGGCCTCTACGTTTCCGTGGGACCTTTGTATACATCAATAACGTAATATAACCTAACCTAACCCAACCTATCATCTCGGCGTTAATATTTGACAACATTCCTGGCGAGTTGGTCTCTACGTCTCCGTGGGACCTTCATATACATCAATAACGTAATATAACCTAACCTAACCCAACCTAACATTTCGGCGGTAATATTTGACATCATTCCTGGCGATTTGTCCTCTACGTCTCCGTTTGACCTTCGTAAACATCAATAACGTAATATAACGTAACCTAACCCAACCTATCATCTCGGCGGTAATATCTGACAACATTCCTGGCGAGTTGGCTTCTCCGTCTCCGTGGGATCTTTTTATACATCAATAACGTAACATAACCTAACCTAACCCAACCTAACATTTCGGCGGTAATATTTGACATCATTCCTGGCGAGTTGGCCTCTACGTCTCCGTTTGACCTTCATAAACATCAATAACGTAATATAACGTAACCTAACCCAACCTATCACCTCGGCGGTAATATTTGACAACATTCCTGGCGAGTTGGCCTCTACGTCTCCGTGGGACCTTTGTATACATCAATAACGTAATATAACCTAACCTAACCCAACCTATCATCTCGGCGGTAATATTTGACAACATTCCTGGCGAGTTGGTCTCTACGTCTCCGTGGGACCTTCATATACATCAATAACGTAATATAACCTAACCTAACCCAACCTAACATCACGGCGGTAATATTTGACAACATTCCTGGCTAGTTGGCTTCTCCGTCTCCGTGGGATCTTTTTATACATCAATAACGTAATATAACCTAACCTATCCCAACCTAACATCTCGGCGGTAATATTTGAAAACATTCATGGCGATTTAGCATCTACGTCCCGTGGGACCTTCATATACATCAATAACGTAATATAGCCTAACCTAATCCAACCTATCATTTCGGCGGTAATATTTGACATCATACCTGGCGAGTTGGACTCTACGTTTCCGTGGGACCTTCATATACATCAATAACGTAATATAACCTAACCTAACCCAACCTATCATCTCGGCGGTAATATTTGACAACATTCCTGGCGAGTTGGTCTCTACGTCTCCGTGGGACCTTCATATACATCAATAACGTAATATAACCTAACCTAACCCAACCTAACATCACGGCGGTAATATTTGACAACATTCCTGGCTAGTTGGCTTCTCCGTCTCCGTGGGATCTTTTTATACATCAATAACGTAATAAAACCTATCCTAACCCAACCTAACATGTCGGCGGTAATATTTGAAAACATACCTGGCGAGTTGGCCTCTACGTCTCCGTTTGACCTTCATAAACATCAATAACGTAATATAACGTAACCTAACCCAACCTATCATCTCGGCCGTAATATTTGAAAACATTCCTGGCGAGTTGGCTTCTCCGTCTCCGTGGGATCATTTTATACATCAATAACGTAATATAACCTAACCTAACCCAACCTATCATCTCGGCGGTAATATTTGACAACATTCCTGGCGAGTTGGTCTCTACGTCTCCGTGGGACCTTCATATACATCAATAACGTAATATAACCTAACCTAACCCAACCTAACATCACGGCGGTAATATTTGACAACATTCCTGGCTAGTTGGCTTCTCCGTCTCCGTGGGATCTTTTTATACATCAATAACGTAATAAAACCTATCCTAACCCAACCTAACATCTCGGCGGTAATATTTGAAAACATACCTGGCGAGTTGGCCTCTATGTCTCCGTGGGACCTTTATATACATCAATAACGTAATATAACCTAACCTATCCCAACCTAACATCTCGGCGGTAATATTTGACAACATTCCTGGCTAGTTGGCTTCTCCGTCTCCGTGGGATCTTTTTATACATCAATAACGTAATATAACCTATCCTAACCCAACCTAACATCTCGGCGGTAATATTTGATCACATTACTAGCTTGTTGGCCTCTACGTCTCCGCGGGACCTTTATATACATCTATAACGTGATATAACCTAACCTAACCCAACCTAACATCTCGGCGGTAATATTTGAAAACATTCATGGCGGTTTGGCATCTACGTCCCGTGGGACCTTCATATACATCAATAACGTAATATAGCCTAACCTAATCCAACCTAACATTTCGGCGGTAATATTTGACATCATTCCTGGCGATTTGGCCTCGAACGTCTCCGTGGAACCTTTATATACATCAATAACGTAATATAACCTAACCTAACCCAACCTAACATCTCGGCGGTAATATTTGAAAACATACCTGGCGGGTTGGCCTCTACGTCTCCGTGGGACATTTATATACATCAATAACGTAATATAACGTAACCTAACCCAACCTATCATCTCGGCGGTAATATTTGAAAACATTCCTGGCGAGTTGGCTTCTCCGTCTCCGTGGGATCTTTTTATACATCAATAACGTAATATAACCTAACCTAACCCAACCTAACATCTTGGCGGTAATATTTAAAAACATACCTGGCGAGTTGGTCTCTACGTCTCCGTGGGACCATCATATACATCAATAACGTAATATAACCTAACCTAACCCAACCTAACATCACGGCGGTAATATTTGACAACATTCCTGGCTAGTTGGCTTCTCCGTCTCCGTGGGATCTTTTTATACATCAATAACGTAATATAACCTATCCTAACCCAACCTAACATGTCGGCGGTAATATTTGAAAACATACCTGGCGAGTTGGCCTCTACGTCTCCGTGGGACCTTTATATACATCAATAACGTAATATAACCTAACCTATCCCAACCTAACATCTCGGCGGTAATATTTGAAAACATTCATGGCGATTTGGCATCTACGTCCCGTGGGACCTTCATATACATTAATAACGTAATATAGCCTAACCTAATCCAACCTAACATTTCGGCGGTAATATTTGACATCATTCCTGGCGAGTTGGCCTCTACGTCTCCGTGGGACCTTTATATACATCAATAACGTAATATAACCTAACCTAACCCAACCTAACATCTCGGCGGTAATATTTGAAAACATACCTGTCGGGTTGGCCATTACGTCTCCGTGGGACATTTATATACATCAATAACGTAATATAACCTAACCTAACCCAACCTAACATCTCGGCGGTAATATTTGACAACATTCCTGGCGAGTTGGCTTCTCCGTCTCCGTGGGACCTTTATATACATCAATAACGTAATATAACCTAACCTAACCCAACGTAACAACTCGGCGGTAATATTTGAGAACATACCTGGCGAGTTGGACTCTACGTTTCCGTGGGACCTTCATATACATCAATAACGAAATATAACCTAACCTAACCCAACCTAACATCTTGGCAGTAATATTTGAAAACATACCTGGCGAGTTGGCCTCTACGTCTCCGTGGGACATTTATATACATCAATAACGTAATGTAACCTAACCTAACCCAACCTAACATCTCGGCGGTAATATTTGATCACATTCCTAGCTTGTTGGCCTCTACGTCTCTGCGTGACCTTTATATACATCTATAACGTGATATAACCTAACCTAACCCAACCTAACATTTCGGCGGTAATATTTGACATCATTCAAGGCGAGTTGGCCTCTACGTCTCCGTTTGACCTTCATAAACATCAATAACGTGATATAACGTAACCTAACCCAACCTATCACCTCGGCGGTAATATTTGACAACATTCCTGGCGAGTTGGCCTCTACGTTTCCGTGGGACCTTTGTATACATCAATAACGTAATATAACCTAACCTAACCCAACCTATCATCTCGGCGGTAATATTTGACAACATTCCTGGCGAGTTGGTCTCTACGTCTCCGTGGGACCTTCATATACATCAATAACGTAATATAACCTAACCTAACCCAACCTAACATCACGGCGGTAATATTTGACAACATTCCTGGCTAGTTGGCTTCTCCGTCTCCGTGGGATCTTTTTATACATCAATAACGTAATAAAACCTATCCTAACCCAACCTAACATGTCGGCGGTAATATTTGAAAACATACCTGGCGAGTTGGCCTCTACGTCTCCGTGGGACCTTTATATACATCAATAACGTAATATAACCTAACCTATCCCAACCTAACATCTTGGCGGTAATATTTGAAAACATACCTGGCGAGTTGGCCTCTACGTCTCCGTGGGACATTTATATTCATCAATAACGTAATATAACCTAACCTAACCCAACCTAACATCTCGGCGGTAATATTTGATCACATTACTAGCTTGTTGGCCTCTACGTCTCCGCGGGACCTTTATATACATCTATAACGTGATATAACCTAACCTAACCCAACCTAACATTTCGGCGGTAATATTTGACATCATTCCTGGCGAGTTGGCCTCTACGTTTCCGTTTGACCTTCATAAACATCAATAACGTAATATAACCTAACCTAACCCAACCTAACATCTCGGCGGTAATATTTGAAAACATACCTGGCGGGTTGGCCTCTACGTCTCCGTGGGACATTTATATACATCAATAACGTAATATAACGTAACCTAACCCAACCTATCATCTCGGCGGTAATATTTGAAAACATTCCTGGCGAGTTGGCTTCTCCGTCTCCGTGGGATCTTTTTATACATCAATAACGTAATATAACCTAACCTAACCCAACCTAACATCTTGGCGGTAATATTTAAAAACATACCTGGCGAGTTGGTCTCTACGTCTCCGTGGGACCATCATATACATCAATAACGTAATATAACCTAACCTAACCCAACCTAACATCACGGCGGTAATATTTGACAACATTCCTGGCTAGTTGGCTTCTCCGTCTCCGTGGGATCTTTTTATACATCAATAACGTAATATAACCTATCCTAACCCAACCTAACATGTCGGCGGTAATATTTGAAAACATACCTGGCGAGTTGGCCTCTACGTCTCCGTGGGACCTTTATATACATCAATAACGTAATATAACCTAACCTATCCCAACCTAACATCTCGGCGGTAATATTTGAAAACATTCATGGCGATTTGGCATCTACGTCCCGTGGGACCTTCATATACATTAATAACGTAATATAGCCTAACCTAATCCAACCTAACATTTCGGCGGTAATATTTGACACCATTCCTGGCGAGTTGGCTTCTCCGTCTCCGTGGGATCTTTTTATACATCAATAACGTAATATAACCTAACCTAACCCAACCTAACATCTTGGCGGTAATATTTGAAAACATACCTGGCGAGTTGGCCTCTACGTCTCCGTGGGACATTTATATACATCAATAACGTAATGTAACCTAACCTAACCCAACCTAACATCTCGGCGGTAATATTTGATCACATTCCTAGCTTGTTGGCCTCTACGTCTCTGCGTGACCTTTATATACATCTATAACGTGATATAACCTAACCTAACCCAACCTAACATTTCGGCGGTAATATTTGACATCATTCAAGGCGAGTTGGCCTCTACGTCTCCGTTTGACCTTCATAAACATCAATAACGTGATATAACGTAACCTAACCCAACCTATCACCTCGGCGGTAATATTTGACAACATTCCTGGCGAGTTGGCCTCTACGTTTCCGTGGGACCTTTGTATACATCAATAACGTAATATAACCTAACCTAACCCAACCTATCATCTCGGCGGTAATATTTGACAACATTCCTGGCGAGTTGGTCTCTACGTCTCCGTGGGACCTTCATATACATCAATAACGTAATATAACCTAACCTAACCCAACCTAACATCACGGCGGTAATATTTGACAACATTCCTGGCTAGTTGGCTTCTCCGTCTCCGTGGGATTTTTTTATACATCAATAACGTAATAAAACCTATCCTAACCCAACCTAACATGTCGGCGGTAATATTTGAAAACATACCTGGCGAGTTGGCCTCTACGTCTCCGTGGGACCTTTATATACATCAATAACGTAATATAACCTAACCTATCCCAACCTAACATCTTGGCGGTAATATTTGAAAACATACCTGGCGAGTTGGCCTCTACGTCTCCGTGGGACATTTATATTCATCAATAACGTAATATAACCTAACCTAACCCAACCTAACATCTCGGCGGTAATATTTGATCACATTACTAGCTTGTTGGCCTCTACGTCTCCGCGGGACCTTTATATACATCTATAACGTGATATAACCTAACCTAACCCAACCTAACATTTCGGCGGTAATATTTGACATCATTCCTGGCGAGTTGGCCTCTACGTTTCCGTTTGACCTTCATAAACATCAATAACGTAATATAACGTAACCTAACCCAACCTATCATCTCCGCCGTAATATTTGAAAACATTCCTGGCGAGTTGGCTTCTCCGCCTCCGTGGGATCTTTTTATACATCAATAACGTAATATAACCTAACCTAACCCAACTTAACATCTCGGCGGTAATATTTGAAAACATTCATGGCGGTTTGGCATCTACGTCCCGTGGGACCTTCATATACATCAATAACGTAATATAGCCTAACCTAATCCAACCTAACATTTCGGCGGTAATATTTGACATCATTCCTGGCGATTTGGCCTCTACGTCTCCGTGGAACCTTTATATACATCAATAACGTAATATAACCTAACCTAACCCAACCTAACATCTCGGCGGTAATATTTGAAAACATTCCTGGCGAGTTGGCTTCTCCGTCTCCGTGGGATCTTTTTATACATCAATAACGTAATATAACCTAACCTAACCCAACCTATCATCTCGGCGGTAATATTTGACAACATTCCTGGCGAGTTGGTCTCTACGTCTCCGTGGGACCTTCATATACATCAATAACGTAATATAACCTAACCTAACCCAACCTAACATCACGGCGGTAATATTTGACAACATTCCTGGCTAGTTGGCTTCTCCGTCTCCGTGGGATCTTTTTATACATCAATAACGTAATAAAACCTATCCTAACCCAACCTAACATCTCGGCGGTAATATTTGAAAACATACCTGGCGAGTTGGCCTCTATGTCTCCGTGGGACCTTTATATACATCAATAACGTAATATAACCTAACCTATCCCAACCTAACATCTCGGCGGTAATATTTGACAACATTCCTGGCTAGTTGGCTTCTCCGTCTCCGTGGGATCTTTTTATACATCAATAACGTAATATAACCTATCCTAACCCAACCTAACATCTCGGCGGTAATATTTGATCACATTACTAGCTTGTTGGCCTCTACGTCTCCGCGGGACCTTTATATACATCTATAACGTGATATAACCTAACCTAACCCAACCTAACATCTCGGCGGTAATATTTGAAAACATTCATGGCGGTTTGGCATCTACGTCCCGTGGGACCTTCATATACATCAATAACGTAATATAGCCTAACCTAATCCAACCTAACATTTCGGCGGTAATATTTGACATCATTCCTGGCGATTTGGCCTCTACGTCTCCGTGGAACCTTTATATACATCAATAACGTAATATAACCTAACCTAACCCAACCTAACATCTCGGCGGTAATATTTGAAAACATACCTGGCGGGTTGGCCTCTACGTCTCCGTGGGACATTTATATACATCAATAACGTAATATAACGTAACCTAACCCAACCTATCATCTCGGCGGTAATATTTGAAAACATTCCTGGCGAGTTGGCTTCTCCGTCTCCGTGGGATCTTTTTATACATCAATAACGTAATATAACCTAACCTAACCCAACCTAACATCTTGGCGGTAATATTTAAAAACATACCTGGCGAGTTGGTCTCTACGTCTCCGTGGGACCATCATATACATCAATAACGTAATATAACCTAACCTAACCCAACCTAACATCACGGCGGTAATATTTGACAACATTCCTGGCTAGTTGGCTTCTCCGTCTCCGTGGGATCTTTTTATACATCAATAACGTAATATAACCTATCCTAACCCAACCTAACATGTCGGCGGTAATATTTGAAAACATACCTGGCGAGTTGGCCTCTACGTCTCCGTGGGACCTTTATATACATCAATAACGTAATGTAACCTAACCTATCCCAACCTAACATCTCGGCGGTAATATTTGAAAACATTCATGGCGATTTGGCATCTACGTCCCGTGGGACCTTCATATACATTAATAACGTAATATAGCCTAACCTAATCCAACCTAACATTTCGGCGGTAATATTTGACATCATTCCTGGCGAGTTGGCCTCTACGTCTCCGTGGGACCTTTATATACATCAATAACGTAATATAACCTAACCTAACCCAACCTAACATCTCGGCGGTAATATTTGAAAACATACCTGTCGGGTTGGCCATTACGTCTCCGTGGGACATTTATATACATCAATAACGTAATATAACCTAACCTAACCCAACCTAACATCTCGGCGGTAATATTTGACAACATTCCTGGCGAGTTGGCTTCTCCGTCTCCGTGGGACCTTTATATACATCAATAACGTAATATAACCTAACCTAACCCAACGTAACAACTCGGCGGTAATATTTGAGAACATACCTGGCGAGTTGGACTCTACGTTTCCGTGGGACCTTCATATACATCAATAACGAAATATAACCTAACCTAACCCAACCTCACATCTCGGCGGTAATATTTGAAAACATTCATGGCGGTTTGGCATCTACGTCCCGTGGGACCTCCATATACATCAATAACGTAATATAGCCTAACTTAATCCAACCTAACATCTCGGCGGTAATATTTGAAAACATTCCTGGCGAGTTGGCTTCTCCGTCTCCGTGGGATCTTTTTATACATCAATAACGTAATATAACCTAACCTAACCCAACCTAACATCTTGGCGGTAATATTTGAAAACATACCTGGCGAGTTGGCCTCTACGTCTCCGTGGGACATTTATATACATCAATAACGTAATGTAACCTAACCTAACCCAACCTAACATCTCGGCGGTAATATTTGATCACATTCCTAGCTTGTTGGCCTCTACGTCTCTGCGTGACCTTTATATACATCTATAACGTGATATAACCTAACCTAACCCAACCTAACATTTCGGCGGTAATATTTGACATCATTCAAGGCGAGTTGGCCTCTACGTCTCCGTTTGACCTTCATAAACATCAATAACGTGATATAACGTAACCTAACCCAACCTATCACCTCGGCGGTAATATTTGACAACATTCCTGGCGAGTTGGCCTCTACGTTTCCGTGGGACCTTTGTATACATCAATAACGTAATATAACCTAACCTAACCCAACCTATCATCTCGGCGGTAATATTTGACAACATTCCTGGCGAGTTGGTCTCTACGTCTCCGTGGGACCTTCATATACATCAATAACGTAATATAACCTAACCTAACCCAACCTAACATCACGGCGGTAATATTTGACAACATTCCTGGCTAGTTGGCTTCTCCGTCTCCGTGGGATCTTTTTATACATCAATAACGTAATAAAACCTATCCTAACCCAACCTAACATGTCGGCGGTAATATTTGAAAACATACCTGGCGAGTTGGCCTCTACGTCTCCGTGGGACCTTTATATACATCAATAACGTAATATAACCTAACCTATCCCAACCTAACATCTTGGCGGTAATATTTGAAAACATACCTGGCGAGTTGGCCTCTACGTCTCCGTGGGACATTTATATTCATCAATAACGTAATATAACCTAACCTAACCCAACCTAACATCTCGGCGGTAATATTTGATCACATTACTAGCTTGTTGGCCTCTACGTCTCCGCGGGACCTTTATATACATCTATAACGTGATATAACCTAACCTAACCCAACCTAACATTTCGGCGGTAATATTTGACATCACTCCTGGCGAGTTGGCCTCTACGTTTCCGTTTGACCTTCATAAACATCAATAACGTAATATAACGTAACCTAACCCAACCTATCATCTCGGCCGTAATATTTGAAAACATTCCTGGCGAGTTGGCTTCTCCGCCTCCGTGGGATCTTTTTATACATCAATAACGTAATATAACCTAGCCTAACCCAACCTAACATCTCGGCGGTAATATTTGAAAACATTCATGGCGGTTTGGCATCTACGTCCCGTGGGACCTTCATATACATCAATAACGTAATATAGCCTAACCTAATCCAACCTAACATTTCGGCGGTAATATTTGACATCATTCCTGGCGATTTGGCCTCTGCGTCTCCGTGGAACCTTTATATACATCAATAACGTAATATAACCTAACCTAACCCAACCTAACATCTCGGCGGTAATATTTGAAAACATACCTGGCGGGTTGGCCTCTACGTCTCCGTGGGACATTTATATACATCAATAACGTAATATAACCCAAGCTAACCCAACCTAACATCTCGGCGGTAATATTTGACAACATTCCTGGCGAGTTGGCTTCTCCGTCGCCGTGGGACCTTTATATACATCAATAACGTAATATAACCTAACCTAACCCAACCTAACAACACGGCGGTAATATTTGACAACATACCTGGCGAGTTGGACTCTACGTTTCCGTGGGACCTTCATATACATCAATAACGAAATATAACCTAACCTAACCCAACCTAACATCTCGGCGGTAATATTTGAAAACATTCCTGGCGAGTTGGCTTCTCCGTCTCCGTGGGATCTTTTTATACATCAATAACGTAATATAACGTAACCTAACCCAACCTATCATCTCGGCGGTAATATTTGAAAACATTCCTGGCGAGTTGGCTTCTCCGTCTCCGTGGGATCTTTTTATCCATCAATAACGTAATAAAACCTATCCTAACCCAACCTAACATCTCGGCGGTAATATTTGACATCATTCCTGGCGATTTGGCCTCTACGTCTCCGTGGGACCTTTATATACATCAATAACGTAATATGTCCTAACCTAACCCAACCTAACATCTCGGCGGTAATATTTGAAAACATACCTGGCGGGTTGGCCTCTACGTCTCCGTGGGACATTTATATACATGAATAACGTAATATAACCTAACCTAACCCAACCTAACATCTCGGCGGTAATATTTGACAACATTCCTGGCGAGTTGGCTTCTCCGTCTCCTTGGGACCTTTATATACATTAATAACTTAATATAACCTAACCTAACCCAACCTAACAACTCGGCGGTAATATTTGACAACATACCTGGCGAGTTGGACTCTACGTTTCCGTGGGACCTTCATATACATCAATAACGAAATATAACCTAACCTAACCCAACCTAACATCTCGGCGGTAGTATTTGAAAACATTCCCGGCGAGTTGGCTTCTCCGTCTCCGTGGGATCTTTTTATACATCAATAACGGAATATAACCTAACCTAACCCAACCTAACATCTTGGCGGTAATATTTGAAAACATACCTGGCGAGTTGGCCTCTACGTCTCCGTGGGACATTTATATACATCAATAACGTAATATAACCTAACCTAACCCAACCTAACCTCTCGGCGGTAATATTTGATCACATTACTAGCTTGTTGGCCTCTACGACTCCGCGGGACCTTTATATACATCTATAACGTGATATAACCTAACCTAACCCAACCTAACATTTCGGCGGTAATATTTGACATCATTCCTGGCGAGTTGGCCTCTACGTCTCCGTTTGACCTTCATAAACATCAATAACGTAATATAACGTAACCTAACCCAACCTATCATCTCGGCCGTAATATTTGAAAACATTCCTGGCGAGTTGGCTTCTCCGTCTCCGTGGGATCTTTTTATACATCAATAACGTAATATAACCTAACCTAACCCAACCTATCATCTCGGCGGTAATATTTGACAACATTCCTGGCGAGTTGGTCTCTACGTCTCCGTGGGACCTTCATATACATCAATAACGTAATATAACCTAACCTAACCCAACCTAACATCACGGCGGTAATATTTGACAACATTCCTGGCTAGTTGGCTTCTCCGTCTCCGTGGGATCTTTTTATACATCAATAACGTAATAAAACCTATCCTAACCCAACCTAACATCTCGGCGGTAATATTTGAAAACATACCTGGCGAGTTGGCCTCTATGTCTCCGTGGGACCTTTATATACATCAATAACGTAATATAACCTAACCTATCCCAACCTAACATCTCGGCGGTAATATTTGAAAACATTCATGGCGGTTTGACATCTACGTCCCGTGGGACCTTCATATACATCAATAACGTAATATAGCCTAACCTAATCCGACCTAACATTTCGGCGGTAATATTTGACATCATTCCTGGCGATTTGGCCTCTACGTCTCCGTGGGACCTTTATATACATCAATAACGTAATATAACCTAACCTAACCCAACCTAACATCTCGGCGGTAATATTTGAAAACATACCTGGCGGGTTGGCCTCTACGTCTCCGTGGGACATTTATATACATCAATAACGTAATAAAACCTATCCTAAACCAACCTAACATCTCGGCGGTAATATTTGAAAACATACCTGGCGAGTTGGCCTCTATGTCTCCGTGGGACCTTTATATACATCAATAACGTAATATAACCTAACCTATCCCAACCTAACATCTCGGCGGTAATATTTGAAAACATTCATGGCGGTTTGGCATCTACGTCCCGTGGGACCTTCATATACATCAATAACGTAATATAGCCTAACCTAATCCAACCTAACATTTCGGCGGTAATATTTGACATCATTCCTGGCGATTTGGCCTCTACGTCTCCGTGGGACCTTTATATACATCAATAACGTAATATAACCTAACCTAACCCAACCTAACATCTCGGCGGTAATATTTGAAAACATACCTGGCGGGTTGGCCTCTACGTCTCCGTGGGACATTTATATACATCAATAACGTAATATAACCTAACCTAACCCAACCTAACATCTCGGCGGTAATATTCGACTACATTCCTGGCGAGTTGGCTTCTCCGTCTCCGTGGGACCTTTATATACATCAATAACGTAATATAACCTAACCTAACCCAACCTAACAACTCGGCGGTAATATATGACAACATACCTGGCGAGTTGGACTCTACGTTTCCGTGGGACCTTCATATACATCAATAACGTAATATAACCTATCCTAACCCAACCTAACATGTCGGCGGTAATATTTGAAAACATACCTGGCGAGTTGGCCTCTACGTCTCCGTGGGACCTTTATATACATCAATAACGTAATATAACCTAACCTATCCCAACCTAACATCTCGGCGGTAATATTTGAAAACATTCATGGCGATTTGGCATCTACGTCCCGTGGGACCTTCATATACATTAATAACGTAATATAGCCTAACCTAATCCAACCTAACATTTCGGCGGTAATATTTGACACCATTCCTGGCGAGTTGGCCTCTACGTCTCCGTGGGACCTTTATATACATCAATAACGTAATATAACCTAACCTAACCCAACCTAACATCTCGGCGGTAATATTTGACAACATTCCTGGCGAGTTGGCTTCTCCGTCTCCGTGGGATCTTTTTATACATCAATAACGTAATATAACCTATCCTAACCCAACCTAACATGTCGGCGGTAATATTTGAAAACATACCTGGCGAGTTGGCCTCTACGTCTCCGTGGGACCTTTATATACATCAATAACGTAATATAACCTAACCTATCCCAACCTAACATCTCGGCGGTAATATTTGAAAACATTCATGGCGATTTGGCATCTACGTCCCGTGGGACCTTCATATACATTAATAACGTAATATAGCCTAACCTAATCCAACCTAACATTTCGGCGGTAATATTTGACACCATTCCTGGCGAGTTGGCCTCTACGTCTCCGTGGGACATTTATATACATCAATAACGTAATGTAACCTAACGTAACCCAACCTAACATCTCGGCGGTAATATTTGATCACATTCCTAGCTTGTTGGCCTCTACGTCTCTACGTGACCTTTATATACATCTATAACGTGATATAACCTAACCTAACCCAACCTAACATTTCGGCGGTAATATTTGACATCATTCAAGGCGAGTTGGCCTCTACGTCTCCGTTTGACCTTCATAAACATCAATAACGTGATATAACGTAACCTAACCCAACCTATCACCTCGGCGGTAATATTTGACAACATTCCTGGCGAGTTGGCCTCTACGTTTCCGTGGGACCTTTGTATACATCAATAACGTAATATAACCTAACCTAACCCACCCTATCATCTCGGCGGTAATATTTGACAACATTCCTGGCGAGTTGGTCTCTACGTCTCCGTGGGACCTTCATATACATCAATAACGTAATATAACCTAACCTAACCCAACCTAACATCACGGCGGTAATATTTGACAACATTCCTGGCTAGTTGGCTTCTCCGTCTCCGTGGGATCTTTTTATACATCAATAACGTAATAAAACCTATCCTAACCCAACCTAACATGTAGGCGGTAATATTTGAAAACATACCTGGCGAGTTGGCCTCTACGTCTCCGTGGGACCTTTATATACATCAATAACGTAATATAACCTAACCTATCCCAACCTAACATCTTGGCGGTAATATTTGAAAACATACCTGGCGAGTTGGCCTCTACGTCTCCGTGGGACATTTATATTCATCAATAACGTAATATAACCTAACCTAACCCAACCTAACATCTCGGCGGTAATATTTGATCACATTACTAGCTTGTTGGCCTCTACGTCTCCGCGGGACCTTTATATACATCTATAACGTGATATAACCTAACCTAACCCAACCTAACATTTCGGCGGTAATATTTGACATCATTCCTGGCGAGTTGGCCTCTACGTTTCCGTTTGACCTTCATAAGCATCAATAACGTAATATAACGTAACCTAACCCAACCTATCATCTCGGCCGTAATATTTGAAAACATTCCTGGCGAGTTGGCTTCTCCGCCTCCGTGGGATCTTTTTATACATCAATAACGTAATATAACCTAACCTAACCCAACCTAACATCTCGGCGGTAATATTTGAAAACATTCATGGCGGTTTGGCATCTACGTCCCGTGGGACCTTCATATACATCAATAACGTAATATAGCCTAACCTAATCCAACCTAACATCTCGGCGGTAATATTTGAAAACATACCTGGCGGGTTGGCCTCTACGTCTCCGTGGGACATTTATATACATCAATAACGTAATATAACCCAAGCTAACCCAACCTAACATCTCGGCGGTAATATTTGACAACATTCCTGGCGAGTTGGCTTCTCCGTCGCCGTGGGACCTTTATATACATCAATAACGTAATATAACCTAACCTAACCCAACCTAACAACACGGCGGTAATATTTGACAACATACCTGGCGAGTTGGACTCTACGTTTCCGTGGGACCTTCATATACATCAATAACGAAATATAACCTAACCTAACCCAACCTAACATCTCGGCGGTAATATTTGAAAACATTCCTGGCGAGTTGGCTTCTCCGTCTCCGTGGGATCTTTTTATACATCAATAACGTAATATAACGTAACCTAACCCAACCTATCATCTCGGCGGTAATATTTGAAAACATTCCTGGCGAGTTGGCTTCTCCGTCTCCGTGGGATCTTTTTATACATCAATAACGTAATAAAACCTATCCTAACCCAACCTAACATCTCGGCGGTAATATTTGACATCATTCCTGGCGATTTGGCCTCTACGTCTCCGTGGGACCTTTATATACATCAATAACGTAATATGTCCTAACCTAACCCAACCTAACATCTCGGCGGTAATATTTGAAAACATACCTGGCGGGTTGGCCTCTACGTCTCCGTGGGACATTTATATACATGAATAACGTAATATAACCTAACCTAACCCAACCTAACATCTCGGCGGTAATATTTGACAACATTCCTGGCGAGTTGGCTTCTCCGTCTCCTTGGGACCTTTATATACATTAATAACTTAATATAACCTAACCTAACCCAACCTAACAACTCGGCGGTAATATTTGACAACATACCTGGCGAGTTGGACTCTACGTTTCCGTGGGACCTTCATATACATCAATAACGAAATATAACCTAACCTAACCCAACCTAACATCTCGGCGGTAGTATTTGAAAACATTCCTGGCGAGTTGGCTTCTCCGTCTCCGTGGGATCTTTTTATACATCAATAACGGAATATAACCTAACCTAACCCAACCTAACATCTTGGCGGTAATATTTGAAAACATACCTGGCGAGTTGGCCTCTACGTCTCCGTGGGACATTTATATACATCAATAACGTAATATAACCTAACCTAACCCAACCTAACATCTCGGCGGTAATATTTGATCACATTACTAGCTTGTTGGCCTCTACGACTCCGCGGGACCTTTATATACATCTATAACGTGATATAACCTAACCTAACCCAACCTAACATTTCGGCGGTAATATTTGACATCATTCCTGGCGAGTTGGCCTCTACGTCTCCGTTTGACCTTCATAAACATCAATAACGTAATATAACGTAACCTAACCCAACCTATCATCTCGGCCGTAATATTTGAAAACATTCCTGGCGAGTTGGCTTCTCCGTCTCCGTGGGATCTTTTTATACATCAATAACGTAATATAACCTAACCTAACCCAACCTATCATCTCGGCGGTAATATTTGACAACATTCCTGGCGAGTTGGTCTCTACGTCTCCGTGGGACCTTCATATACATCAATAACGTAATATAACCTAACCTAACCCAACCTAACATCACGGCGGTAATATTTGACAACATTCCTGGCTAGTTGGCTTCTCCGTCTCCGTGGGATATTTTTATACATCAATAGCGTAATAAAACCTATCCTAACCCAACCTAACATCTCGGCGGTAATATTTGAAAACATACCTGGCGAGTTGGCCTCTATGTCTCCGTGGGACCTTTATATACATCAATAACGTAATATAACCTAACCTATCCCAACCTAACATCTCGGCGGTAATATTTGAAAACATTCATGGCGGTTTGGCATCTACGTCCCGTGGGACCTTCATATACATCAATAACGTAATATAGCCTAACCTAATCCAACCTAACATTTCGGCGGTAATATTTGACATCATTCCTGGCGATTTGGCCTCTACGTCTCCGTGGGACCTTTATATACATCAATAACGTAATATAACCTAACCTAACCCAACCTAACATCTCGGCGGTAACATTTGAAAACATACCTGGCGGGTTGGCCTCTACGTCTCCGTGGGACATTTATATACATCAATAACGTAATATAGCCTAACCTAATCCAACCTAACATTTCGGCGGTAATATTTGACATCATTCCTGGCGAGTTGGCCTCTACGTCTCCGTGGGACCTTTATATACATCAATAACGTAATATAACCTAACCTAACCCAACCTAACATCTCGGCGGTAATATTTGAAAACATACCTGTCGGGTTGGCCATTACGTCTCCGTGGGACATTTATATACATCAATAACGTAATATAACCTAACCTAACCCAACCTAACATCTCGGCGGTAATATTTGACAACATTCCTGGCGAGTTGGCTTCTCCGTCTCCGTGGGATCTTTTTATACATCAATAACGTAATATAACCTATCCTAACCCAACCTAACATGTCGGCGGTAATATTTGAAAACATACCTGGCGAGTTGGCCTCTACGTCTCCGTGGGACCTTTATATACATCAATAACGTAATATAACCTAACCTATCCCAACCTAACATCTCGGCGGTAATATTTGAAAACATTCATGGCAATTTGGCATCTACGTCCCGTGGGACCTTCATATACATTAATAACGTAATATAGCCTAACCTAATCCAACCTAACATTTCGGCGGTAATATTTGACACCATTCCTGGCGAGTTGGCTTCTCCGTCTCCGTGGGATCTTTTTATACATCAATAACGTAATATAACCTAACCTAACCCAACCTAACATCTTGGCGGTAATATTTGAAAACATACCTGGCGAGTTGGCCTCTACGTCTCCGTGGGACATTTATATACATCAATAACGTAATGTAACCTAACGTAACCCAACCTAACATCTCGGCGGTAATATTTGATCACATTCCTAGCTTGTTGGCCTCTACGTCTCTACGTGACCTTTATATACATCTATAACGTGATATAACCTAACCTAACCCAACCTAACATTTCGGCGGTAATATTTGACATCATTCAAGGCGAGTTGGCCTCTACGTCTCCGTTTGACCTTCATAAACATCAATAACGTGATATAACGTAACCTAACCCAACCTATCACCTCGGCGGTAATATTTGACAACATTCCTGGCGAGTTGGCCTCTACGTTTCCGTGGGACCTTTGTATACATCAATAACGTAATATAACCTAACCTAACCCAACCTATCATCTCGGCGGTAATATTTGACAACATTCCTGGCGAGTTGGTCTCTACGTCTCCGTGGGACCTTCATATACATCAATAACGTAATATAACCTAACCTAACCCAACCTAACATCACGGCGGTAATATTTGACAACATTCCTGGCTAGTTGGCTTCTCCGTCTCCGTGGGATCTTTTTATACATCAATAACGTAATAAAACCTATCCTAACCCAACCTAACATGTCGGCGGTAATATTTGAAAACATACCTGGCGAGTTGGCCTCTACGTCTCCGTGGGACCTTTATATACATCAATAACGTAATATAACCTAACCTATCCCAACCTAACATCTTGGCGGTAATATTTGAAAACATACCTGGCGAGTTGGCCTCTACGTCTCCGTGGGACATTTATATTCATCAATAACGTAATATAACCTAACCTAACCCAACCTAACATCTCGGCGGTAATATTTGATCACATTACTAGCTTGTTGGCCTCTACGTCTCCGCGGGACCTTTATATACATCTATAACGTGATATAACCTAACCTAACCCAACCTAACATTTCGGCGGTAATATTTGACATCATTCCTGGCGAGTTGGCCTCTACGTTTCCGTTTGACCTTCATAAGCATCAATAACGTAATATAACGTAACCTAACCCAACCTATCATCTCGGCCGTAATATTTGAAAACATTCCTGGCGAGTTGGCTTCTCCGCCTCCGTGGGATCTTTTTATACATCAATAACGTAATATAACCTAACCTAACCCAACCTAACATCTCGGCGGTAATATTTGAAAACATTCATGGCGGTTTGGCATCTACGTCCCGTGGGACCTTCATATACATCAATAACGTAATATAGCCTAACCTAATCCAACCTAACATCTCGGCGGTAATATTTGAAAACATACCTGGCGGGTTGGCCTCTACGTCTCCGTGGGACATTTATATACATCAATAACGTAATATAACCCAAGCTAACCCAACCTAACATCTCGGCGGTAATATTTGACAACATTCCTGGCGAGTTGGCTTCTCCGTCGCCGTGGGACCTTTATATACATCAATAACGTAATATAACCTAACCTAACCCAACCTAACAACACGGCGGTAATATTTGACAACATACCTGGCGAGTTGGACTCTACGTTTCCGTGGGACCTTCATATACATCAATAACGAAATATAACCTAACCTAACCCAACCTAACATCTCGGCGGTAATATTTGAAAACATTCCTGGCGAGTTGGCTTCTCCGTCTCCGTGGGATCTTTTTATACATCAATAACGTAATATAACGTAACCTAACCCAACCTATCATCTCGGCGGTAATATTTGAAAACATTCCTGGCGAGTTGGCTTCTCCGTCTCCGTGGGATCTTTTTATACATCAATAACGTAATAAAACCTATCCTAACCCAACCTAACATCTCGGCGGTAATATTTGACATCATTCCTGGCGATTTGGCCTCTACGTCTCCGTGGGACCTTTATATACATCAATAACGTAATATGTCCTAACCTAACCCAACCTAACATCTCGGCGGTAATATTTGAAAACATACCTGGCGGGTTGGCCTCTACGTCTCCGTGGGACATTTATATACATGAATAACGTAATATAACCTAACCTAACCCAACCTAACATCTCGGCGGTAATATTTGACAACATTCCTGGCGAGTTGGCTTCTCCGTCTCCTTGGGACCTTTATATACATTAATAACTTAATATAACCTAACCTAACCCAACCTAACAACTCGGCGGTAATATTTGACAACATACCTGGCGAGTTGGACTCTACGTTTCCGTGGGACCTTCATATACATCAATAACGAAATATAACCTAACCTAACCCAACCTAACATCTCGGCGGTAGTATTTGAAAACATTCCTGGCGAGTTGGCTTCTCCGTCTCCGTGGGATCTTTTTATACATCAATAACGGAATATAACCTAACCTAACCCAACCTAACATCTTGGCGGTAATATTTGAAAACATACCTGGCGAGTTGGCCTCTACGTCTCCGTGGGACATTTATATACATCAATAACGTAATATAACCTAACCTAACCCAACCTAACATCTCGGCGGTAATATTTGATCACATTACTAGCTTGTTGGCCTCTACGACTCCGCGGGACCTTTATATACATCTATAACGTGATATAACCTAACCTAACCCAACCTAACATTTCGGCGGTAATATTTGACATCATTCCTGGCGAGTTGGCCTCTACGTCTCCGTTTGACCTTCATAAACATCAATAACGTAATATAACGTAACCTAACCCAACCTATCATCTCGGCCGTAATATTTGAAAACATTCCTGGCGAGTTGGCTTCTCCGTCTCCGTGGGATCTTTTTATACATCAATAACGTAATATAACCTAACCTAACCCAACCTATCATCTCGGCGGTAATATTTGACAACATTCCTGGCGAGTTGGTCTCTACGTCTCCGTGGGACCTTCATATACATCAATAACGTAATATAACCTAACCTAACCCAACCTAACATCACGGCGGTAATATTTGACAACATTCCTGGCTAGTTGGCTTCTCCGTCTCCGTGGGATATTTTTATACATCAATAGCGTAATAAAACCTATCCTAACCCAACCTAACATCTCGGCGGTAATATTTGAAAACATACCTGGCGAGTTGGCCTCTATGTCTCCGTGGGACCTTTATATACATCAATAACGTAATATAACCTAACCTATCCCAACCTAACATCTCGGCGGTAATATTTGAAAACATTCATGGCGGTTTGGCATCTACGTCCCGTGGGACCTTCATATACATCAATAACGTAATATAGCCTAACCTAATCCAACCTAACATCTCGGCGGTAATATTTGAAAACATACCTGGCGGGTTGGCCTCTACGTCTCCGTGGGACATTTATATACATCAATAACGTAATATAACCCAAGCTAACCCAACCTAACATCTCGGCGGTAATATTTGACAACATTCCTGGCGAGTTGGCTTCTCCGTCGCCGTGGGACCTTTATATACATCAATAACGTAATATAACCTAACCTAACCCAACCTAACAACACGGCGGTAATATTTGACAACATACCTGGCGAGTTGGACTCTACGTTTCCGTGGGACCTTCATATACATCAATAACGAAATATAACCTAACCTAACCCAACCTAACATCTCGGCGGTAATATTTGAAAACATTCCTGGCGAGTTGGCTTCTCCGTCTCCGTGGGATCTTTTTATACATCAATAACGTAATATAACGTAACCTAACCCAACCTATCATCTCGGCGGTAATATTTGAAAACATTCCTGGCGAGTTGGCTTCTCCGTCTCCGTGGGATCTTTTTATACATCAATAACGTAATAAAACCTATCCTAACCCAACCTAACATCTCGGCGGTAATATTTGACATCATTCCTGGCGATTTGGCCTCTACGTCTCCGTGGGACCTTTATATACATCAATAACGTAATATGTCCTAACCTAACCCAACCTAACATCTCGGCGGTAATATTTGAAAACATACCTGGCGGGTTGGCCTCTACGTCTCCGTGGGACATTTATATACATGAATAACGTAATATAACCTAACCTATCCCAACCTAACATCTCGGCGGTAATATTTGACAACATTCCTGGCGAGTTGGCTTCTCCGTCTCCTTGGGACCTTTATATACATTAATAACTTAATATAACCTAACCTAACCCAACCTAACAACTCGGCGGTAATATTTGACAACATACCTGGCGAGTTGGACTCTACGTTTCCGTGGGACCTTCATATACATCAATAACGAAATATAACCTAACCTAACCCAACCTAACATCTCGGCGGTAGTATTTGAAAACATTCCTGGCGAGTTGGCTTCTCCGTCTCCGTGGGATCTTTTTATACATCAATAACGGAATATAACCTAACCTAACCCAACCTAACATCTTGGCGGTAATATTTGAAAACATGCCTGGCGAGTTGGCCTCTACGTCTCCGTGGGACATTTATATACATCAATAACGTAATATAACCTAACCTAACCCAACCTAACATCTCGGCGGTAATATTTGATCACATTACTAGCTTGTTGGCCTCTACGACTCCGCGGGACCTTTATATACATCTATAACGTGATATAACCTAACCTAACCCAACCTAACATTTCGGCGGTAATATTTGACATCATTCCTGGCGAGTTGGCCTCTACGTCTCCGTTTGACCTTCATAAACATCAATAACGTAATATAACGTAACCTAACCCAACCTATCATCTCGGCCGTAATATTTGAAAACATTCCTGGCGAGTTGGCTTCTCCGTCTCCGTGGGATCTTTTTATACATCAATAACGTAATATAACCTAACCTAACCCAACCTATCATCTCGGCGGTAATATTTGACAACATTCCTGGCGAGTTGGTCTCTACGTCTCCGTGGGACCTTCATATACATCAATAACGTAATATAACCTAACCTAACCCAACCTAACATCACGGCGGTAATATTTGACAACATTCCTGGCTAGTTGGCTTCTCCGTCTCCGTGGGATATTTTTATACATCAATAGCGTAATAAAACCTATCCTAACCCAACCTAACATCTCGGCGGTAATATTTGAAAACATACCTGGCGAGTTGGCCTCTATGTCTCCGTGGGACCTTTATATACATCAATAACGTAATATAACCTAACCTATCCCAACCTAACATCTCGGCGGTAATATTTGAAAACATTCATGGCGGTTTGGCATCTACGTCCCGTGGGACCTTCATATACATCAATAACGTAATATAGCCTAACCTAATCCAACCTAACATTTCGGCGGTAATATTTGACATCATTCCTGGCGATTTGGCCTCTACGTCTCCGTGGGACCTTTATATACATCAATAACGTAATATAACCTAACCTAACCCAACCTAACATCTCGGCGGTAACATTTGAAAACATACCTGGCGGGTTGGCCTCTACGTCTCCGTGGGACATTTATATACATCAATAACGTAATATAACCTAACCTAACCCAACCTAACATCTCGGCGGTAATATTCGACAACATTCCTGGCGAGTTGGCTTCTCCGTCTCCGTGGGACCTTTATATACATCAATAACGTAATATAACCTAACCTAACCCAACCTAACAACTCGGCGGTAATA
This sequence comes from Xylocopa violacea, assembly GCA_963969225.1. NCBI lineage: Eukaryota > Metazoa > Arthropoda > Insecta > Hymenoptera > Apidae > Xylocopa > Xylocopa violacea. The sequence goes on from CAXAJV010000051.1 coordinate 1,320,384, forward strand.
TTTGAAAACATACCTGGCGGGTTGGCCTCTACGTCTCCGTGGGACATTTATATACATCAATAACGTAATATAACCTAACCTAACCCAACCTAACATCACGGCGGTAATATTTGACAACATTCCTGGCTAGTTGGCTTCTCCGTCTCCGTGGGATCTTTTTATACATCAATAACGTAATAAAACCTATCCTAAACCAACCTAACATCTCGGCGGTAATATTTGAAAACATACCTGGCGAGTTGGCCTCTATGTCTCCGTGGGACCTTTATATACATCAATAACGTAATATAACCTAACCTATCCCAACCTAACATCTCGGCGGTAATATTTGAAAACATTCATGGCGGTTTGGCATCTACGTCCCGTGGGACCTTCATATACATCAATAACGTAATATAGCCTAACCTAATCCAACCTAACATTTCGGCGGTAATATTTGACATCATTCCTGGCGATTTGGCCTCTACGTCTCCGTGGGACCTTTATATACATCAATAACGTAATATAACCTAACCTAACCCAACCTAACATCTCGGCGGTAATATTTGAAAACATACCTGGCGGGTTGGCCTCTACGTCTCCGTGGGACATTTATATACATCAATAACGTAATATAACCTAACCTAACCCAACCTAACATCTCGGCGGTAATATTCGACTACATTCCTGGCGAGTTGGCTTCTCCGTCTCCGTGGGACCTTTATATACATCAATAACGTAATATAACCTAACCTAACCCAACCTAACAACTCGGCGGTAATATTTGACAACATACCTGGCGAGTTGGACTCTACGTTTCCGTGGGACCTTCATATACATCAATAACGAAATATAACCTAACCTAACCCAACCTAACATCTCGGCGGTAATATTTGAAAACATTCCTGGCGAGTTGGCTTCTCCGTCTCCGTGGGATCTTTTTATACATCAATAACGTAATATAACCTAACCTAACCCAACCTAACATCTCGGCGGTAATATTTGACAACATTCGTGGCGAGTTGGTCTCTACGTCACCGTGGGACCTTCATATACATCAATAACGTAATATAACCTAACCTAACCCAACCTAACATCACGGCGGTAATATTTGACAACATTCCTGGCTAGTTGGCTTCTCCGTCTCCGTGGGATCTTTTTATACATCAATAACGTAATATAACCTATCCTAACCCAACCTAACATCTCGGCGGTAATATTTGAAAACATACCTAGCGAGTTGGCCTCTACGTCCCCGTGGGACCTTTATATACATCAATAACGTAATATAACCTAACCTATCCCAACCTAACATCACGGCGGAAATATTTGAAAACATTCATGGCGATTTGGCATCTACGTCCCGTGGGACCTTCATATACATCAATAACGTAATATAGCCTAACCTAATCCAACCTAACATTTCGGCGGTAATATTTGACATCATTCCTGGCGATTTGGCCTCTACGTCTCCGTGGGACCTTTATATACATCAATAACGTAATATAACCTAACCTAACCCAACCTAACATCTCGGCGGTAATATTTGAAAACATACCTGGCGGGTTGGCCTCTACGTCTCCGTGGGACATTTATATACATCAATAACGTAATATAACCTAACCTAATCCAACCTAACATCTCGGCGGTAATATTTGAAAACATTCCTGGCGAGTTGGCTTCTCCGTCTCCGTGGGACCTATATACATCAATAACGTAATATAACCTAACCTAACCCAACGTAACAACTCGGCGGTAATATTTGAGAACATACCTGGCGAGTTGGACTCTACGTTTCCGTGGGACCTTCATATACATCAATAACGAAATATAACCTAACCTAACCCAACCTCACATCTCGGCGGTAATATTTGAAAACATTCATGGCGGTTTGGCATCTACGTCCCGTGGGACCTCCATATACATCAATAACGTAATATAGCCTAACCTAATCCAACCTAACATCTCGGCGGTAATATTTGAAAACATTCCTGGCGAGTTGGCTTCTCCGTCTCCGTGGGATCTTTTTATACATCAATAACGTAATATAACCTAACCTAACCCAACCTAACATCTTGGCGGTAATTTTTTTAAAACATACCTGGCGAGTTGGCCTCTACGTCTCCGTGGGACATTTATATACATCAATAACGTAATGTAACCTAACCTAACCCAACCTAACATCTCGGCGGTAATATTTGATCACATTCCTAGCTTGTTGGCCTCTACGTCTCTGCGTGACCTTTATATACATCTATAACGTGATATAACCTAACCTAACCCAACCTAACATTTCGGCGGTAATATTTGACATCATTCAAGGCGAGTTGGCCTCTACGTCTCCGTTTGACCTTCATAAACATCAATAACGTGATATAACGTAACCTAACCCAACCTATCACCTCGGCGGTAATATTTGACAACATTCCTGGCGAGTTGGCCTCTACGTTTCCGTGGGACCTTTGTATACATCAATAACGTAATATAACCTAACCTAACCCAACCTATCATCTCGGCGGTAATATTTGACAACATTCCTGGCGAGTTGGTCTCTACGTCTCCGTGGGACCTTCATATACATCAATAACGTAATATAACCTAACCTAACCCAACCTAACATCACGGCGGTAATATTTGACAACATTCCTGGCTAGTTGGCTTCTCCGTCTCCGTGGGATCTTTTTATACATCAATAACGTAATAAAACCTATCCTAACCCAACCTAACATGTCGGCGGTAATATTTGAAAACATACCTGGCGAGTTGGCCTCTACGTCTCCGTGGGACCTTTATATACATCAATAACGTAATATAACCTAACCTATCCCAACCTAACATCTTGGCGGTAATATTTGAAAACATACCTGGCGAGTTGGCCTCTACGTCTCCGTGGGACATTTATATTCATCAATAACGTAATATAACCTAACCTAACCCAACCTAACATCTCGGCGGTAATATTTGATCACATTACTAGCTTGTTGGCCTCTACGTCTCCGCGGGACCTTTATATACATCTATAACGTGATATAACCTAACCTAACCCAACCTAACATTTCGGCGGTAATATTTGACATCATTCCTGGCGAGTTGGCCTCTACGTTTCCGTTTGACCTTCATAAACATCAATAACGTAATATAACCTAACCTAACCCAACCTAACATCTCGGCGGTAATATTTGAAAACATACCTGGCGGGTTGGCCTCTACGTCTCCGTGGGACATTTATATACATCAATAACGTAATATAACGTAACCTAACCCAACCTATCATCTCGGCGGTAATATTTGAAAACATTCCTGGCGAGTTGGCTTCTCCGTCTCCGTGGGATCTTTTTATACATCAATAACGTAATATAACCTAACCTAACCCAACCTAACATCTTGGCGGTAATATTTAAAAACATACCTGGCGAGTTGGTCTCTACGTCTCCGTGGGACCATCATATACATCAATAACGTAATATAACCTAACCTAACCCAACCTAACATCACGGCGGTAATATTTGACAACATTCCTGGCTAGTTGGCTTCTCCGTCTCCGTGGGATCTTTTTATACATCAATAACGTAATATAACCTATCCTAACCCAACCTAACATGTCGGCGGTAATATTTGAAAACATACCTGGCGAGTTGGCCTCTACGTCTCCGTGGGACCTTTATATACATCAATAACGTAATATAACCTAACCTATCCCAACCTAACATCTCGGCGGTAATATTTGAAAACATTCATGGCGATTTGGCATCTACGTCCCGTGGGACCTTCATATACATTAATAACGTAATATAGCCTAACCTAATCCAACCTAACATTTCGGCGGTAATATTTGACACCATTCCTGGCGAGTTGGCTTCTCCGTCTCCGTGGGATCTTTTTATACATCAATAACGTAATATAACCTAACCTAACCCAACCTAACATCTTGGCGGTAATATTTGAAAACATACCTGGCGAGTTGGCCTCTACGTCTCCGTGGGACATTTATATACATCAATAACGTAATGTAACCTAACCTAACCCAACCTAACATCTCGGCGGTAATATTTGATCACATTCCTAGCTTGTTGGCCTCTACGTCTCTGCGTGACCTTTATATACATCTATAACGTGATATAACCTAACCTAACCCAACCTAACATTTCGGCGGTAATATTTGACATCATTCAAGGCGAGTTGGCCTCTACGTCTCCGTTTGACCTTCATAAACATCAATAACGTGATATAACGTAACCTAACCCAACCTATCACCTCGGCGGTAATATTTGACAACATTCCTGGCGAGTTGGCCTCTACGTTTCCGTGGGACCTTTGTATACATCAATAACGTAATATAACCTAACCTAACCCAACCTATCATCTCGGCGGTAATATTTGACAACATTCCTGGCGAGTTGGTCTCTACGTCTCCGTGGGACCTTCATATACATCAATAACGTAATATAACCTAACCTAACCCAACCTAACATCACGGCGGTAATATTTGACAACATTCCTGGCTAGTTGGCTTCTCCGTCTCCGTGGGATCTTTTTATACATCAATAACGTAATAAAACCTATCCTAACCCAACCTAACATGTCGGCGGTAATATTTGAAAACATACCTGGCGAGTTGGCCTCTACGTCTCCGTGGGACCTTTATATACATCAATAACGTAATATAACCTAACCTATCCCAACCTAACATCTTGGCGGTAATATTTGAAAACATACCTGGCGAGTTGGCCTCTACGTCTCCGTGGGACATTTATATTCATCAATAACGTAATATAACCTAACCTAACCCAACCTAACATCTCGGCGGTAATATTTGATCACATTACTAGCTTGTTGGCCTCTACGTCTCCGCGGGACCTTTATATACATCTATAACGTGATATAACCTAACCTAACCCAACCTAACATTTCGGCGGTAATATTTGACATCATTCCTGGCGAGTTGGCCTCTACGTTTCCGTTTGACCTTCATAAACATCAATAACGTAATATAACGTAACCTAACCCAACCTATCATCTCGGCCGTAATATTTGAAAACATTCCTGGCGAGTTGGCTTCTCCGCCTCCGTGGGATCTTTTTATACATCAATAACGTAATATAACCTAACCTAACCCAACCTAACATCTCGGCGGTAATATTTGAAAACATTCATGGCGGTTTGGCATCTACGTCCCGTGGGACCTTCATATACATCAATAACGTAATATAGCCTAACCTAATCCAACCTAACATTTCGGCGGTAATATTTGACATCATTCCTGGCGATTTGGCCTCTACGTCTCCGTGGAACCTTTATATACATCAATAACGTAATATAACCTAACCTAACCCAACCTAACATCTCGGCGGTAATATTTGAAAACATACCTGGCGGGTTGGCCTCTACGTCTCCGTGGGACATTTATATACATCAATAACGTAATATAACCCAAGCTAACCCAACCTAACATCTCGGCGGTAATATTTGACAACATTCCTGGCGAGTTGGCTTCTCCGTCGCCGTGGGACCTTTATATACATCAATAACGTAATATAACCTAACCTAACCCAACCTAACAACACGGCGGTAATATTTGACAACATACCTGGCGAGTTGGACTCTACGTTTCCGTGGGACCTTCATATACATCAATAACGAAATATAACCTAACCTAACCCAACCTAACATCTCGGCGGTAATATTTGAAAACATTCCTGGCGAGTTGGCTTCTCCGTCTCCGTGGGATCTTTTTATACATCAATAACGTAATATAACGTAACCTAACCCAACCTATCATCTCGGCGGTAATATTTGAAAACATTCCTGGCGAGTTGGCTTCTCCGTCTCCGTGGGATCTTTTTATACATCAATAACGTAATAAAACCTATCCTAACCCAACCTAACATCTCGGCGGTAATATTTGACATCATTCCTGGCGATTTGGCCTCTACGTCTCCGTGGGACCTTTATATACATCAATAACGTAATATGTCCTAACCTAACCCAACCTAACATCTCGGCGGTAATATTTGAAAACATACCTGGCGGGTTGGCCTCTACGTCTCCGTGGGACATTTATATACATGAATAACGTAATATAACCTAACCTAACCCAACCTAACATCTCGGCGGTAATATTTGACAACATTCCTGGCGAGTTGGCTTCTCCGTCTCCTTGGGACCTTTATATACATTAATAACTTAATATAACCTAACCTAACCCAACCTAACAACTCGGCGGTAATATTTGACAACATACCTGGCGAGTTGGACTCTACGTTTCCGTGGGATCTTCATATACATCAATAACGAAATATAACCTAACCTAACCCAACCTAACATCTCGGCGGTAGTATTTGAAAACATTCCTGGCGAGTTGGCTTCTCCGTCTCCGTGGGATCTTTTTATACATCAATAACGGAATATAACCTAACCTAACCCAACCTAACATCTTGGCGGTAATATTTGAAAACATACCTGGCGAGTTGGCCTCTACGTCTCCGTGGGACATTTATATACATCAATAACGTAATATAACCTAACCTAACCCAACCTAACATCTCGGCGGTAATATTTGATCACATTACTAGCTTGTTGGCCTCTACGACTCCGCGGGACCTTTATATACATCTATAACGTGATATAACCTAACCTAACCCAACCTAACATTTCGGCGGTAATATTTGACATCATTCCTGGCGAGTTGGCCTCTACGTCTCCGTTTGACCTTCATAAACATCAATAACGTAATATAACGTAACCTAACCCAACCTATCATCTCGGCCGTAATATTTGAAAACATTCCTGGCGAGTTGGCTTCTCCGTCTCCGTGGGATCTTTTTATACATCAATAACGTAATATAACCTAACCTAACCCAACCTATCATCTCGGCGGTAATATTTGACAACATTCCTGGCGAGTTGGTCTCTACGTCTCCGTGGGACCTTCATATACATCAATAACGTAATATAACCTAACCTAACCCAACCTAACATCACGGCGGTAATATTTGACAACATTCCTGGCTAGCTGGCTTCTCCGTCTCCGTGGGATCTTTTTATACATCAATAACGTAATAAAACCTATCCTAACCCAACCTAACATCTCGGCGGTAATATTTGAAAACATACCTGGCGAGTTGGCCTCTATGTCTCCGTGGGACCTTTATATACATCAATAACGTAATATAACCTAACCTATCCCAACCTAACATCTCGGCGGTAATATTTGAAAACATTCATGGCGGTTTGGCATCTACGTCCCGTGGGACCTTCATATACATCAATAACGTAATATAGCCTAACCTAATCCAACCTAACATTTCGGCGGTAATATTTGACATCATTCCTGGCGATTTGGCCTCTACGTCTCCGTGGGACCTTTATATACATCAATAACGTAATATAACCTAACCTAACCCAACCTAACATCTCGGCGGTAATATTTGAAAACATACCTGGCGGGTTGGCCTCTAAGTCTCCGTGGGACCTTTATATACATCAATAACGTAATATAACCTAACCTATCCCAACCTAACATCTCGGCGGTAATATTTGAAAACATTCATGGCGGTTTGGCATCTACGTCCCGTGGGACCTTCATATACATCAATAACGTAATATAGCCTAACCTAATCCAACCTAACATTTCGGCGGTAATATTTGACATCATTCCTGGCGATTTGGCCTCTACGTCTCCGTGGGACCTTTATATACATCAATAACGTAATATAACCTAACCTAACCCAACCTAACATCTCGGCGGTAATATTTGAAAACATACCTGGCGGGTTGGCCTCTACGTCTCCGTGGGACATTTATATACATCAATAACGTAATATAACCTAACCTAACCCAACCTAACATCTCGGCGGTAATATTCGACTACATTCCTGGCGAGTTGGCTTCTCCGTCTCCGTGGGACCTTTATATACATCAATAACGTAATATAACCTAACCTAACCCAACCTAACAACTCGGCGGTAATATTTGACAACATACCTGGCGAGTTGGACTCTACGTTTCCGTGGGACCTTCATATACATCAATAACGAAATATAACCTAACCTAACCCAACCTCACATCTCGGCGGTAATATTTGAAAACATTCATGGCGGTTTGGCATCTACGTCCCGTGGGACCTCCATATACATCAATAACGTAATATAGCCTAACCTAATCCAACCTAACATCTCGGCGGTAATATTTGAAAACATTCCTGGCGAGTTGGCTTCTCCGTCTCCGTGGGATCTTTTTATACATCAATAACGTAATATAACCTAACCTAACCCAACCTAACATCTTGGCGGTAATATTTGAAAACATACCTGGCGAGTTGGCCTCTACGTCTCCGTGGGACATTTATATACATCAATAACGTAATGTAACCTAACCTAACCCAACCTAACATCTCGGCGGTAATATTTGATCACATTCCTAGCTTGTTGGCCTCTACGTCTCTGCGTGACCTTTATATACATCTATAACGTGATATAACCTAACCTAACCCAACCTAACATTTCGGCGGTAATATTTGACATCATTCAAGGCGAGTTGGCCTCTACGTCTCCGTTTGACCTTCATAAACATCAATAACGTGATATAACGTAACCTAACCCAACCTATCACCTCGGCGGTAATATTTGACAACATTCCTGGCGAGTTGGCCTCTACGTTTCCGTGGGACATTTGTATACATCAATAACGTAATATAACCTAACCTAACCCAACCTATCATCTCGGCGGTAATATTTGACAACATTCCTGGCGAGTTGGTCTCTACGTCTCCGTGGGACCTTCATATACATCAATAACGTAATATAACCTAACCTAACCCAACCTAACATCACGGCGGTAATATTTGACAACATTCCTGGCTAGCTGGCTTCTCCGTCTCCGTGGGATCTTTTTATACATCAATAACGTAATAAAACCTATCCTAACCCAACCTAACATCTCGGCGGTAATATTTGAAAACATACCTGGCGAGTTGGCCTCTATGTCTCCGTGGGACCTTTATATACATCAATAACGTAATATAACCTAACCTATCCCAACCTAACATCTCGGCGGTAATATTTGAAAACATTCATGGCGGTTTGGCATCTACGTCCCGTGGGACCTTCATATACATCAATAACGTAATATAGCCTAACCTAATCCAACCTAACATTTCGGCGGTAATATTTGACATCATTCCTGGCGATTTGGCCTCTACGTCTCCGTGGGAACTTTATATACATCAATAACGTAATATAACCTAACCTAACCCAACCTAACATCTCGGCGGTAATATTTGAAAACATACCTGGCGGGTTGGCCTCTAAGTCTCCGTGGGACCTTTATATACATCAATAACGTAATATAACCTAACCTATCCCAACCTAACATCTCGGCGGTAATATTTGAAAACATTCATGGCGGTTTGGCATCTACGTCCCGTGGGACCTTCATATACATCAATAACGTAATATAGCCTAACCTAATCCAACCTAACATTTCGGCGGTAATATTTGACATCATTCCTGGCGATTTGGCCTCTACGTCTCCGTGGGACCTTTATATACATCAATAACGTAATATAACCTAACCTAACCCAACCTAACATCTCGGCGGTAATATTTGAAAACATACCTGGCGGGTTGGCCTCTACGTCTCCGTGGGACATTTATATACATCAATAACGTAATATAACCTAACCTAACCCAACCTAACATCTCGGCGGTAATATTCGACTACATTCCTGGCGAGTTGGCTTCTCCGTCTCCGTGGGACCTTTATATACATCAATAACGTAATATAACCTAACCTAACCCAACCTAACAACTCGGCGGTAATATTTGACAACATACCTGGCGAGTTGGACTCTACGTTTCCGTGGGACCTTCATATACATCAATAACGAAATATAACCTAACCTAACCCAACCTCACATCTCGGCGGTAATATTTGAAAACATTCATGGCGGTTTGGCATCTACGTCCCGTGGGACCTCCATATACATCAATAACGTAATATAGCCTAACCTAATCCAACCTAACATCTCGGCGGTAATATTTGAAAACATTCCTGGCGAGTTGGCTTCTCCGTCTCCGTGGGATCTTTTTATACATCAATAACGTAATATAACCTAACCTAACCCAACCTAACATCTTGGCGGTAATATTTGAAAACATACCTGGCGAGTTGGCCTCTACGTCTCCGTGGGACATTTATATACATCAATAACGTAATGTAACCTAACCTAACCCAACCTAACATCTCGGCGGTAATATTTGATCACATTCCTAGCTTGTTGGCCTCTACGTCTCTGCGTGACCTTTATATACATCTATAACGTGATATAACCTAACCTAACCCAACCTAACATTTCGGCGGTAATATTTGACATCATTCAAGGCGAGTTGGCCTCTACGTCTCCGTTTGACCTTCATAAACATCAATAACGTGATATAACGTAACCTAACCCAACCTATCACCTCGGCGGTAATATTTGACAACATTCCTGGCGAGTTGGCCTCTACGTTTCCGTGGGACCTTTGTATACATCAATAACGTAATATAACCTAACCTAACCCAACCTATCATCTCGGCGGTAATATTTGACAACATTCCTGGCGAGTTGGTCTCTACGTCTCCGTGGGACCTTCATATACATCAATAACGTAATATAACCTAACCTAACCCAACCTAACATCACGGCGGTAATATTTGACAACATTCCTGGCTAGTTGGCTTCTCCGTCTCCGTGGGATCTTTTTATACATCAATAACGTAATAAAACCTATCCTAACCCAACCTAACATGTCGGCGGTAATATTTGAAAACATACCTGGCGAGTTGGCCTCTACGTCTCCGTGGGACCTTTATATACATCAATAACGTAATATAACCTAACCTATCCCAACCTAACATCTTGGCGGTAATATTTGAAAACATACCTGGCGAGTTGGCCTCTACGTCTCCGTGGGACATTTATATTCATCAATAACGTAATATAACCTAACCTAACCCAACCTAACATCTCGGCGGTAATATTTGATCACATTACTAGCTTGTTGGCCTCTACGTCTCCGCGGGACCTTTATATACATCTATAACGTGATATAACCTAACCTAACCCAACCTAACATTTCGGCGGTAATATTTGACATCATTCCTGGCGAGTTGGCCTCTACGTTTCCGTTTGACCTTCATAAACATCAATAACGTAATATAACCTAACCTAACCCAACCTAACATCTCGGCGGTAATATTTGAAAACATACCTGGCGGGTTGGCCTCTACGTCTCCGTGGGACATTTATATACATCAATAACGTAATATAACGTAACCTAACCCAACCTATCATCTCGGCGGTAATATTTGAAAACATTCCTGGCGAGTTGGCTTCTCCGTCTCCGTGGGATCTTTTTATACATCAATAACGTAATATAACCTAACCTAACCCAACCTAACATCTTGGCGGTAATATTTAAAAACATACCTGGCGAGTTGGTCTCTACGTCTCCGTGGGACCATCATATACATCAATAACGTAATATAACCTAACCTAACCCAACCTAACATCACGGCGGTAATATTTGACAACATTTCTGGCTAGTTGGCTTCTCCGTCTCCGTGGGATCTTTTTATACATCAATAACGTAATATAACCTATCCTAACCCAACCTAACATGTCGGCGGTAATATTTGAAAACATACCTGGCGAGTTGGCCTCTACGTCTCCGTGGGACCTTTATATACATCAATAACGTAATATAACCTAACCTATCCCAACCTAACATCTCGGCGGTAATATTTGAAAACATTCATGGCGATTTGGCATCTACGTCCCGTGGGACCTTCATATACATTAATAACGTAATATAGCCTAACCTAATCCAACCTAACATTTCGGCGGTAATATTTGACACCATTCCTGGCGAGTTGGCTTCTCCGTCTCCGTGGGATCTTTTTATACATCAATAACGTAATATAACCTAACCTAACCCAACCTAACGTCTTGGCGGTAATATTTGAAAACATACCTGGCGAGTTGGCCTCTACGTCTCCGTGGGACATTTATATACATCAATAACGTAATGTAACCTAACCTAACCCAACCTAACATCTCGGCGGTAATATTTGATCACATTCCTAGCTTGTTGGCCTCTACGTCTCTGCGTGACCTTTATATACATCTATAACGTGATATAACCTAACCTAACCCAACCTAACATTTCGGCGGTAATATTTGACATCATTCAAGGCGAGTTGGCCTCTACGTCTCCGTTTGACCTTCATAAACATCAATAACGTGATATAACGTAACCTAACCCAACCTATCACCTCGGCGGTAATATTTGACAACATTCCTGGCGAGTTGGCCTCTACGTTTCCGTGGGACCTTTGTATACATCAATAACGTAATATAACCTAACCTAACCCAACCTATCATCTCGGCGGTAATATTTGACAACATTCCTGGCGAGTTGGTCTCTACGTCTCCGTGGGACCTTCATATACATCAATAACGTAATATAACCTAACCTAACCCAACCTAACATCACGGCGGTAATATTTGACAACATTCCTGGCTAGTTGGCTTCTCCGTCTCCGTGGGATCTTTTTATACATCAATAACGTAATAAAACCTATCCTAACCCAACCTAACATGTCGGCGGTAATATTTGAAAACATACCTGGCGAGTTGGCCTCTACGTCTCCGTGGGACCTTTATATACATCAATAACGTAATATAACCTAACCTATCCCAACCTAACATCTTGGCGGTAATATTTGAAAACATACCTGGCGAGTTGGCCTCTACGTCTCCGTGGGACATTTATATTCATCAATAACGTAATATAACCTAACCTAACCCAACCTAACATCTCGGCGGTAATATTTGATCACATTACTAGCTTGTTGGCCTCTACGTCTCCGCGGGACCTTTATATACATCTATAACGTGATATAACCTAACCTAACCCAACCTAACATTTCGGCGGTAATATTTGACATCATTCCTGGCGAGTTGGCCTCTACGTTTCCGTTTGACCTTCATAAACATCAATAACGTAATATAACGTAACCTAACCCAACCTATCATCTCGGCCGTAATATTTGAAAACATTCCTGGCGAGTTGGCTTCTCCGCCTCCGTGGGATCTTTTTATACATCAATAACGTAATATAACCTAACCTAACCCAACCTAACATCTCGGCGGTAATATTTGAAAACATTCATGGCGGTTTGGCATCTACGTCCCGTGGGACCTTCATATACATCAATAACGTAATATAGCCTAACCTAATCCAACCTAACATTTCGGCGGTAATATTTGACATCATTCCTGGCGATTTGGCCTCTACGTCTCCGTGGAACCTTTTTATACATCAATAACGTAATATAACGTAACCTAACCCAACCTATCATCTCGGCGGTAATATTTGAAAACATTCCTGGCGAGTTGGCTTCTCCGTCTCCGTGGGATCTTTTTATACATCAATAACGTAATAAAACCTATCCTAACCCAACCTAACATCTCGGCGGTAATATTTGACATCATTCCTGGCGATTTGGCCTCTACGTCTCCGTGGGACCTTTATATACATCAATAACGTAATATGTCCTAACCTAACCCAACCTAACATCTCGGCGGTAATATTTGAAAACATACCTGGCGGGTTGGCCTCTACGTCTCCGTGGGACATTTATATACATGAATAACGTAATATAACCTAACCTAACCCAACCTAACATCTCGGCGGTAATATTTGACAACATTCCTGGCGAGTTGGCTTCTCCGTCTCCTTGGGACCTTTATATACATTAATAACTTAATATAACCTAACCTAACCCAACCTAACAACTCGGCGGTAATATTTGACAACATACCTGGCGAGTTGGACTCTACGTTTCCGTGGGACCTTCATATACATCAATAACGAAATATAACCTAACCTAACCCAACCTAACATCTCGGCGGTAGTATTTGAAAACATTCCTGGCGAGTTGGCTTCTCCGTCTCCGTGGGATCTTTTTATACATCAATAACGGAATATAACCTAACCTAACCCAACCTAACATCTTGGCGGTAATATTTGAAAACATACCTGGCGAGTTGGCCTCTACGTCTCCGTGGGACATTTATATACATCAATAACGTAATATAACCTAACCTAACCCAACCTAACATCTCGGCGGTAATATTTGATCACATTACTAGCTTGTTGGCCTCTACGACTCCGCGGGACCTTTATATACATCTATAACGTGATATAACCTAACCTAACCCAACCTAACATTTCGGCGGTAATATTTGACATCATTCCTGGCGAGTTGGCCTCTACGTCTCCGTTTGACCTTCATAAACATCAATAACGTAATATAACGTAACCTAACCCAACCTATCATCTCGGCGGTAATATTTGACAACATTCCTGGCGAGTTGGTCTCTACGTCTCCGTGGGACCTTCATATACATCAATAACGTAATATAACCTAACCTAACCCAACCTAACATCACGGCGGTAATATTTGACAACATTCCTGGCTAGTTGGCTTCTCCGTCTCCGTGGGATCTTTTTATACATCAATAACGTAATAAAACCTATCCTAACCCAACCTAACATGTCGGCGGTAATATTTGAAAACATACCTGGCGAGTTGGCCTCTACGTCTCCGTGGGACCTTTATATACATCAATAACGTAATATAACCTAACCTATCCCAACCTAACATCTTGGCGGTAATATTTGAAAACATACCTGGCGAGTTGGCCTCTACGTCTCCGTGGGACATTTATATTCATCAATAACGTAATATAACCTAACCTAACCCAACCTAACATCTCGGCGGTAATATTTGATCACATTACTAGCTTGTTGGCCTCTACGTCTCCGCGGGACCTTTATATACATCTATAACGTGATATAACCTAACCTAACCCAACCTAACATTTCGGCGGTAATATTTGACATCATTCCTGGCGAGTTGGCCTCTACGTTTCCGTTTGACCTTCATAAACATCAATAACGTAATATAACGTAACCTAACCCAACCTATCATCTCGGCCGTAATATTTGAAAACATTCCTGGCGAGTTGGCTTCTCCGCCTCCGTGGGATCTTTTTATACATCAATAACGTAATATAACCTAACCTAACCCAACCTAACATCTCGGCGGTAATATTTGAAAACATTCATGGCGGTTTGGCATCTACGTCCCGTGGGACCTTCATATACATCAATAACGTAATATAGCCTAACCTAATCCAACCTAACATTTCGGCGGTAATATTTGACATCATTCCTGGCGATTTGGCCTCTACGTCTCCGTGGAACCTTTTTATACATCAATAACGTAATATAACGTAACCTAACCCAACCTATCATCTCGGCGGTAATATTTGAAAACATTCCTGGCGAGTTGGCTTCTCCGTCTCCGTGGGATCTTTTTATACATCAATAACGTAATAAAACCTATCCTAACCCAACCTAACATCTCGGCGGTAATATTTGACATCATTCCTGGCGATTTGGCCTCTACGTCTCCGTGGGACCTTTATATACATCAATAACGTAATATGTCCTAACCTAACCCAACCTAACATCTCGGCGGTAATATTTGAAAACATACCTGGCGGGTTGGCCTCTACGTCTCCGTGGGACATTTATATACATGAATAACGTAATATAACCTAACCTAACCCAACCTAACATCTCGGCGGTAATATTTGACAACATTCCTGGCGAGTTGGCTTCTCCGTCTCCTTGGGACCTTTATATACATTAATAACTTAATATAACCTAACCTAACCCAACCTAACAACTCGGCGGTAATATTTGACAACATACCTGGCGAGTTGGACTCTACGTTTCCGTGGGACCTTCATATACATCAATAACGAAATATAACCTAACCTAACCCAACCTAACATCTCGGCGGTAGTATTTGAAAACATTCCTGGCGAGTTGGCTTCTCCGTCTCCGTGGGATCTTTTTATACATCAATAACGGAATATAACCTAACCTAACCCAACCTAACATCTTGGCGGTAATATTTGAAAACATACCTGGCGAGTTGGCCTCTACGTCTCCGTGGGACATTTATATACATCAATAACGTAATATAACCTAACCTAACCCAACCTAACATCTCGGCGGTAATATTTGATCACATTACTAGCTTGTTGGCCTCTACGACTCCGCGGGACCTTTATATACATCTATAACGTGATATAACCTAACCTAACCCAACCTAACATTTCGGCGGTAATATTTGACATCATTCCTGGCGAGTTGGCCTCTACGTCTCCGTTTGACCTTCATAAACATCAATAACGTAATATAACGTAACCTAACCCAACCTATCATCTCGGCGGTAATATTTGACAACATTCCTGGCGAGTTGGTCTCTACGTCTCCGTGGGACCTTCATATACATCAATAACGTAATATAACCTAACCTAACCCAACCTAACATCACGGCGGTAATATTTGACAACATTCCTGGCTAGTTGGCTTCTCCGTCTCCGTGGGATCTTTTTATACATCAATAACGTAATAAAACCTATCCTAACCCAACCTAACATGTCGGCGGTAATATTTGAAAACATACCTGGCGAGTTGGCCTCTACGTCTCCGTGGGACCTTTATATACATCAATAACGTAATATAACCTAACCTATCCCAACCTAACATCTTGGCGGTAATATTTGAAAACATACCTGGCGAGTTGGCCTCTACGTCTCCGTGGGACATTTATATTCATCAATAACGTAATATAACCTAACCTAACCCAACCTAACATCTCGGCGGTAATATTTGATCACATTACTAGCTTGTTGGCCTCTACGTCTCCGCGGGACCTTTATATACATCTATAACGTGATATAACCTAACCTAACCCAACCTAACATTTCGGCGGTAATATTTGACATCATTCCTGGCGAGTTGGCCTCTACGTTTCCGTTTGACCTTCATAAACATCAATAACGTAATATAACGTAACCTAACCCAACCTATCATCTCGGCCGTAATATTTGAAAACATTCCTGGCGAGTTGGCTTCTCCGCCTCCGTGGGATCTTTTTATACATCAATAACGTAATATAACCTAACCTAACCCAACCTAACATCTCGGCGGTAATATTTGAAAACATTCATGGCGGTTTGGCATCTACGTCCCGTGGGACCTTCATATACATCAATAACGTAATATAGCCTAACCTAATCCAACCTAACATTTCGGCGGTAATATTTGACATCATTCCTGGCGATTTGGCCTCTACGTCTCCGTGGAACCTTTATATACATCAATAACGTAATATAACCTAACCTAACCCAACCTAACATCTCGGCGGTAATATTTGAAAACATACCTGGCGGGTTGGCCTCTACGTCTCCGTGGGACATTTATATACATCAATAACGTAATATAACCCAAGCTAACCCAACCTAACATCTCGGCGGTAATATTTGACAACATTCCTGGCGAGTTGGCTTCTCCGTCGCCGTGGGACCTTTATATACATCAATAACGTAATATAACCTAACCTAACCCAACCTAACAACACGGCGGTAATATTTGACAACATACCTGGCGAGTTGGACTCTACGTTTCCGTGGGACCTTCATATACATCAATAACGAAATATAACCTAACCTAACCCAACCTAACATCTCGGCGGTAATATTTGAAAACATTCCTGGCGAGTTGGCTTCTCCGTCTCCGTGGGATCTTTTTATACATCAATAACGTAATATAACGTAACCTAACCCAACCTATCATCTCGGCGGTAATATTTGAAAACATTCCTGGCGAGTTGGCTTCTCCGTCTCCGTGGGATCTTTTTATACATCAATAACGTAATAAAACCTATCCTAACCCAACCTAACATCTCGGCGGTAATATTTGACATCATTCCTGGCGATTTGGCCTCTACGTCTCCGTGGGACCTTTATATACATCAATAACGTAATATGTCCTAACCTAACCCAACCTAACATCTCGGCGGTAATATTTGAAAACATACCTGGCGGGTTGGCCTCTACGTCTCCGTGGGACATTTATATACATGAATAACGTAATATAACCTAACCTAACCCAACCTAACATCTCGGCGGTAATATTTGACAACATTCCTGGCGAGTTGGCTTCTCCGTCTCCTTGGGACCTTTATATACATTAATAACTTAATATAACCTAACCTAACCCAACCTAACAACTCGGCGGTAATATTTGACAACATACCTGGCGAGTTGGACTCTACGTTTCCGTGGGACCTTCATATACATCAATAACGAAATATAACCTAACCTAACCCAACCTAACATCTCGGCGGTAGTATTTGAAAACATTCCTGGCGAGTTGGCTTCTCCGTCTCCGTGGGATCTTTTTATACATCAATAACGGAATATAACCTAACCTAACCCAACCTAACATCTTGGCGGTAATATTTGAAAACATACCTGGCGAGTTGGCCTCTACGTCTCCGTGGGACATTTATATACATCAATAACGTAATATAACCTAACCTAACCCAACCTAACATCTCGGCGGTAATATTTGATCACATTACTAGCTTGTTGGCCTCTACGACTCCGCGGGACCTTTATATACATCTATAACGTGATATAACCTAACCTAACCCAACCTAACATTTCGGCGGTAATATTTGACATCATTCCTGGCGAGTTGGCCTCTACGTCTCCGTTTGACCTTCATAAACATCAATAACGTAATATAACGTAACCTAACCCAACCTATCATCTCGGCGGTAATATTTGACAACATTCCTGGCGAGTTGGTCTCTACGTCTCCGTGGGACCTTCATATACATCAATAACGTAATATAACCTAACCTAACCCAACCTAACATCACGGCGGTAATATTTGACAACATTCCTGGCTAGCTGGCTTCTCCGTCTCCGTGGGATCTTTTTATACATCAATAACGTAATAAAACCTATCCTAACCCAACCTAACATCTCGGCGGTAATATTTGAAAACATACCTGGCGAGTTGGCCTCTATGTCTCCGTGGGACCTTTATATACATCAATAACGTAATATAACCTAACCTATCCCAACCTAACATCTCGGCGGTAATATTTGAAAACATTCATGGCGGTTTGGCATCTACGTCCCGTGGGACCTTCATATACATCAATAACGTAATATAGCCTAACCTAATCCAACCTAACATTTCGGCGGTAATATTTGACATCATTCCTGGCGATTTGGCCTCTACGTCTCCGTGGGACCTTTATATACATCAATAACGTAATATAACCTAACCTAACCCAACCTAACATCTCGGCGGTAATATTTGAAAACATACCTGGCGGGTTGGCCTCTACGTCTCCGTGGGACCTTTATATACATCAATAACGTAATATAACCTAACCTATCCCAACCTAACATCTCGGCGGTAATATTTGAAAACATTCATGGCGGTTTGGCATCTACGTCCCGTGGGACCTTTATATACATCAATAACGTAATATAACCTAACCTAACCCAACCTAACAACTCGGCGGTAATATTTGACAACATACCTGGCGAGTTGGACTCTACGTTTCCGTGGGACCTTCATATACATCAATAACGAAATATAACCTAACCTAACCCAACCTAACATCTCGGCCGTAATATTTGAAAACATTCCTGGCGAGTTGGCTTCTCCGTCTCCGTGGGATCTTTTTATACATCAATAACGTAATATAACCTAACCTAACCCAACCTAACATCTCGGCGGTAATATTTGAAAACATTCATGGCGGTTTGGCATCTACGTCCCGTGGGACCTTCATATACATCAATAACGTAATATAGCCTAACCTAATCCAACCTAACATTTCGGCGGTAATATTTGACATCATTCCTGGCGATTTGGCCTCTACGTCTCCGTGGGACCTTTATGTACATCAATAACGTAATATAACCTGACCTAACCCAACCTAACATCTCGGCGGTAATATTTGAAAACATACCTGGCGGGTTGGCCTCTACGTCTCCGTGGGACATTTATATACATCAATAACGTAATATAACCTAACCTAACCCAACCTAACATCTCGGCGGTAATATTTGACAACATTCCTGGCGAGTTGGCTTCTCCGTCTCCGTGGGACCTTTATATACATCAATAACGTAATATAACCTAACCTAACCCAACCTAACAACTCGGCGGTAGTATTTGACAACATACCTGGCGAGTTGGACTCTTCGTTTCCGTGGGACCTTCATATACATCAATAACGAAATATAACCTAACCTAACCCAACCTAACATCTCGGCGGTAATATTTGAAAACATTCCTGGCGAGTTGGCTTCTCCGTCTCCGTGGGATCTATTTATACATCAATAACGTAATATAACCTAACCTAACCCAACCTAACATCTCGGCGGTAATATTTGAAATCATACCTGGCGAGTTGGCCTCTACGTCTCCGTTTGACCTTCATAAACATCAATAACGTAATATAACGTAACCTAACCCAACCTATCACCTCGGCGGTAATATTTGACAACATTCCTGGCGAGTTGGCCTCTACGTCTCCGTGGGACATTTGTATACATCAATAACGTAATATAACCTAACCTAACCCAACCTATCATCTCGGCGGTAATATTTGACAACATTCCTGGCGAGTTGGTCTCTACGTCTCCGTGGGACCTTCATATACATCAATAACGTAATATAACCTAACCTAACCCAACCTAACATCACGGCGGTAATATTTGACAACATTCCTGGCTAGCTGGCTTCTCCGTCTCCGTGGGATCTTTTTATACATCAATAACGTAATAAAACCTATCCTAACCCAACCTAACATCTCGGCGGTAATATTTGAAAACATACCTGGCGAGTTGGCCTCTATGTCTCCGTGGGACCTTTATATACATCAATAACGTAATATAACCTAACCTATCCCAACCTAACATCTCGGCGGTAATATTTGAAAACATTCATGGCGGTTTGGCATCTACGTCCCGTGGGACCTTCATATACATCAATAACGTAATATAGCCTAACCTAATCCAACCTAACATTTCGGCGGTAATATTTGACATCATTCCTGGCGATTTGGCCTCTACGTCTCCGTGGGACCTTTATATACATCAATAACGTAATATAACCTAACCTAACCCAACCTAACATCTCGGCGGTAATATTTGAAAACATACCTGGCGGGTTGGCCTCTAAGTCTCCGTGGGACCTTTATATACATCAATAACGTAATATAACCTAACCTATCCCAACCTAACATCTCGGCGGTAATATTTGAAAACATTCATGGCGGTTTGGCATCTACGTCCCGTGGGACCTTCATATACATCAATAACGTAATATAGCCTAACCTAATCCAACCTAACATTTCGGCGGTAATATTTGACATCATTCCTGGCGATTTGGCCTCTACGTCTCCGTGGGACCTTTATATACATCAATAACGTAATATAACCTAACCTAACCCAACCTAACATCTCGGCGGTAATATTTGAAAACATACCTGGCGGGTTGGCCTCTACGTCTCCGTGGGACATTTATATACATCAATAACGTAATATAACCTAACCTAACCCAACCTAACATCTCGGCGGTAATATTCGACTACATTCCTGGCGAGTTGGCTTCTCCGTCTCCGTGGGACCTTTATATACATCAATAACGTAATATAACCTAACCTAACCCAACCTAACAACTCGGCGGTAATATTTGACAACATACCTGGCGAGTTGGACTCTACGTTTCCGTGGGACCTTCATATACATCAATAACGAAATATAACCTAACCTAACCCAACCTAACATCTCGGCCGTAATATTTGAAAACATTCCTGGCGAGTTGGCTTCTCCGTCTCCGTGGGATCTTTTTATACATCAATAACGTAATATAACCTAACCTAACCCAACCTAACATCTCGGCGGTAATATTTGAAAACATTCATGGCGGTTTGGCATCTACGTCCCGTGGGACCTTCATATACATCAATAACGTAATATAGCCTAACCTAATCCAACCTAACATTTCGGCGGTAATATTTGACATCATTCCTGGCGATTTGGCCTCTACGTCTCCGTGGGACCTTTATGTACATCAATAACGTAATATAACCTGACCTAACCCAACCTAACATCTCGGCGGTAATATTTGAAAACATACCTGGCGGGTTGGCCTCTACGTCTCCGTGGGACATTTATATACATCAATAACGTAATATAACCTAACCTAACCCAACCTAACATCTCGGCGGTAATATTTGACAACATTCCTGGCGAGTTGGCTTCTCCGTCTCCGTGGGACCTTTATATACATCAATAACGTAATATAACCTAACCTAACCCAACCTAACAACTCGGCGGTAGTATTTGACAACATACCTGGCGAGTTGGACTCTTCGTTTCCGTGGGACCTTCATATACATCAATAACGAAATATAACCTAACCTAACCCAACCTAACATTTCGGCGGTAATATTTGACATCATTCCTGGCGATTTGGCCTCTACGTCTCCGTGGGACCTTTATATACATCAATAACGTAATATAACCTAACCTAACCCAACCTAACATCTTGGCGGTAATATTTGAAAACATACCTGGCGAGTTGGCCTCTACGTCTCCGTGGGACATTTATATACATCAATAACGTAATATAACCTAACCTAACCCAACCTAACATCTCGGCGGTAATATTTGATCACATTACTAGCTTGTTGGCCTCTACGACTCCGCGGGACCTTTATATACATCTATAACGTGATATAACCTAACCTAACCCAACCTAACATTTCGGCGGTAATATTTGACATCATTCCTGGCGAGTTGGCCTCTACGTCTCCGTTTGACCTTCATAAACATCAATAACGTAATATAACGTAACCTAACCCAACCTATCATCTCGGCGGTAATATTTGACAACATTCCTGGCGAGTTGGTCTCTACGTCTCCGTGGGACCTTCATATACATCAATAACGTAATATAACCTAACCTAACCCAACCTAACATCACGGCGGTAATATTTGACAACATTCCTGGCTAGCTGGCTTCTCCGTCTCCGTGGGATCTTTTTATACATCAATAACGTAATAAAACCTATCCTAACCCAACCTAACATCTCGGCGGTAATATTTGAAAACATACCTGGCGAGTTGGCCTCTATGTCTCCGTGGGACCTTTATATACATCAATAACGTAATATAACCTAACCTATCCCAACCTAACATCTCGGCGGTAATATTTGAAAACATTCATGGCGGTTTGGCATCTACGTCCCGTGGGACCTTCATATACATCAATAACGTAATATAGCCTAACCTAATCCAACCTAACATTTCGGCGGTAATATTTGACATCATTCCTGGCGATTTGGCCTCTACGTCTCCGTGGGACCTTTATATACATCAATAACGTAATATAACCTAACCTAACCCAACCTAACATCTCGGCGGTAATATTTGAAAACATACCTGGCGGGTTGGCCTCTACGTCTCCGTGGGACCTTTATATACATCAATAACGTAATATAACCTAACCTATCCCAACCTAACATCTCGGCGGTAATATTTGAAAACATTCATGGCGGTTTGGCATCTACGTCCCGTGGGACCTTTATATACATCAATAACGTAATATAACCTAACCTAACCCAACCTAACAACTCGGCGGTAATATTTGACAACATACCTGGCGAGTTGGACTCTACGTTTCCGTGGGACCTTCATATACATCAATAACGAAATATAACCTAACCTAACCCAACCTAACATCTCGGCCGTAATATTTGAAAACATTCCTGGCGAGTTGGCTTCTCCGTCTCCGTGGGATCTTTTTATACATCAATAACGTAATATAACCTAACCTAACCCAACCTAACATCTCGGCGGTAATATTTGAAAACATTCATGGCGGTTTGGCATCTACGTCCCGTGGGACCTTCATATACATCAATAACGTAATATAGCCTAACCTAATCCAACCTAACATTTCGGCGGTAATATTTGACATCATTCCTGGCGATTTGGCCTCTACGTCTCCGTGGGACCTTTATGTACATCAATAACGTAATATAACCTGACCTAACCCAACCTAACATCTCGGCGGTAATATTTGAAAACATACCTGGCGGGTTGGCCTCTACGTCTCCGTGGGACATTTATATACATCAATAACGTAATATAACCTAACCTAACCCAACCTAACATCTCGGCGGTAATATTTGACAACATTCCTGGCGAGTTGGCTTCTCCGTCTCCGTGGGACCTTTATATACATCAATAACGTAATATAACCTAACCTAACCCAACCTAACAACTCGGCGGTAGTATTTGACAACATACCTGGCGAGTTGGACTCTTCGTTTCCGTGGGACCTTCATATACATCAATAACGTAATATAGCCTAACCTAATCCAACCTAACATTTCGGCGGTAATATTTGACATCATTCCTGGCGATTTGGCCTCTACGTCTCCGTGGGACCTTTATATACATCAATAACGTAATATAACCTAACCTAACCCAACCTAACATCTCGGCGGTAATATTTGAAAACATACCTGGCGGGTTGGCCTCTAAGTCTCCGTGGGACCTTTATATACATCAATAACGTAATATAACCTAACCTATCCCAACCTAACATCTCGGCGGTAATATTTGAAAACATTCATGGCGGTTTGGCATCTACGTCCCGTGGGACCTTCATATACATCAATAACGTAATATAGCCTAACCTAATCCAACCTAACATTTCGGCGGTAATATTTGACATCATTCCTGGCGATTTGGCCTCTACGTCTCCGTGGGACCTTTATATACATCAATAACGTAATATAACCTAACCTAACCCAACCTAACATCTCGGCGGTAATATTTGAAAACATACCTGGCGGGTTGGCCTCTACGTCTCCGTGGGACATTTATATACATCAATAACGTAATATAACCTAACCTAACCCAACCTAACATCTCGGCGGTAATATTCGACTACATTCCTGGCGAGTTGGCTTCTCCGTCTCCGTGGGACCTTTATATACATCAATAACGTAATATAACCTAACCTAACCCAACCTAACAACTCGGCGGTAATATTTGACAACATACCTGGCGAGTTGGACTCTACGTTTCCGTGGGACCTTCATATACATCAATAACGAAATATAACCTAACCTAACCCAACCTCACATCTCGGCGGTAATATTTGAAAACATTCATGGCGGTTTGGCATCTACGTCCCGTGGGACCTCCATATACATCAATAACGTAATATAGCCTAACCTAATCCAACCTAACATCTCGGCGGTAATATTTGAAAACATTCCTGGCGAGTTGGCTTCTCCGTCTCCGTGGGATCTTTTTATACATCAATAACGTAATATAACCTAACCTAACCCAACCTAACATCTTGGCGGTAATATTTGAAAACATACCTGGCGAGTTGGCCTCTACGTCTCCGTGGGACATTTATATACATCAATAACGTAATGTAACCTAACCTAACCCAACCTAACATCTCGGCGGTAATATTTGATCACATTCCTAGCTTGTTGGCCTCTACGTCTCTGCGTGACCTTTATATACATCTATAACGTGATATAACCTAACCTAACCCAACCTAACATTTCGGCGGTAATATTTGACATCATTCAAGGCGAGTTGGCCTCTACGTCTCCGTTTGACCTTCATAAACATCAATAACGTGATATAACGTAACCTAACCCAACCTATCACCTCGGCGGTAATATTTGACAACATTCCTGGCGAGTTGGCCTCTACGTTTCCGTGGGACCTTTGTATACATCAATAACGTAATATAACCTAACCTAACCCAACCTATCATCTCGGCGGTAATATTTGACAACATTCCTGGCGAGTTGGTCTCTACGTCTCCGTGGGACCTTCATATACATCAATAACGTAATATAACCTAACCTAACCCAACCTAACATCACGGCGGTAATATTTGACAACATTCCTGGCTAGTTGGCTTCTCCGTCTCCGTGGGATCTTTTTATACATCAATAACGTAATAAAACCTATCCTAACCCAACCTAACATGTCGGCGGTAATATTTGAAAACATACCTGGCGAGTTGGCCTCTACGTCTCCGTGGGACCTTTATATACATCAATAACGTAATATAACCTAACCTATCCCAACCTAACATCTTGGCGGTAATATTTGAAAACATACCTGGCGAGTTGGCCTCTACGTCTCCGTGGGACATTTATATTCATCAATAACGTAATATAACCTAACCTAACCCAACCTAACATCTCGGCGGTAATATTTGATCACATTACTAGCTTGTTGGCCTCTACGTCTCCGCGGGACCTTTATATACATCTATAACGTGATATAACCTAACCTAACCCAACCTAACATTTCGGCGGTAATATTTGACATCATTCCTGGCGAGTTGGCCTCTACGTTTCCGTTTGACCTTCATAAACATCAATAACGTAATATAACCTAACCTAACCCAACCTAACATCTCGGCGGTAATATTTGAAAACATACCTGGCGGGTTGGCCTCTACGTCTCCGTGGGACATTTATATACATCAATAACGTAATATAACGTAACCTAACCCAACCTATCATCTCGGCGGTAATATTTGAAAACATTCCTGGCGAGTTGGCTTCTCCGTCTCCGTGGGATCTTTTTATACATCAATAACGTAATATAACCTAACCTAACCCAACCTAACATCTTGGCGGTAATATTTAAAAACATATCTGGCGAGTTGGTCTCTACGTCTCCGTGGGACCATCATATACATCAATAACGTAATATAACCTAACCTAACCCAACCTAACATCACGGCGGTAATATTTGACAACATTCCTGGCTAGTTGGCTTCTCCGTCTCCGTGGGATCTTTTTATACATCAATAACGTAATATAACCTATCCTAACCCAACCTAACATGTCGGCGGTAATATTTGAAAACATACCTGGCGAGTTGGCCTCTACGTCTCCGTGGGACCTTTATATACATCAATAACGTAATATAACCTAACCTATCCCAACCTAACATCTCGGCGGTAATATTTGAAAACATTCATGGCGATTTGGCATCTACGTCCCGTGGGACCTTCATATACATTAATAACGTAATATAGCCTAACCTAATCCAACCTAACATTTCGGCGGTAATATTTGACACCATTCCTGGCGAGTTGGCTTCTCCGTCTCCGTGGGATCTTTTTATACATCAATAACGTAATATAACCTAACCTAACCCAACCTAACGTCTTGGCGGTAATATTTGAAAACATACCTGGCGAGTTGGCCTCTACGTCTCCGTGGGACATTTATATACATCAATAACGTAATGTAACCTAACCTAACCCAACCTAACATCTCGGCGGTAATATTTGATCACATTCCTAGCTTGTTGGCCTCTACGTCTCTGCGTGACCTTTATATACATCTATAACGTGATATAACCTAACCTAACCCAACCTAACATTTCGGCGGTAATATTTGACATCATTCAAGGCGAGTTGGCCTCTACGTCTCCGTTTGACCTTCATAAACATCAATAACGTGATATAACGTAACCTAACCCAACCTATCACCTCGGCGGTAATATTTGACAACATTCCTGGCGAGTTGGCCTCTACGTTTCCGTGGGACCTTTGTATACATCAATAACGTAATATAACCTAACCTAACCCAACCTATCATCTCGGCGGTAATATTTGACAACATTCCTGGCGAGTTGGTCTCTACGTCTCCGTGGGACCTTCATATACATCAATAACGTAATATAACCTAACCTAACCCAACCTAACATCACGGCGGTAATATTTGACAACATTCCTGGCTAGTTGGCTTCTCCGTCTCCGTGGGATCTTTTTATACATCAATAACGTAATATAACCTAACCTAACCCAACCTAACATCTCGGCGGTAATATTTGAAAACATTCATGGCGGTTTGGCATCTACGTCCCGTGGGACCTTCATATACATCAATAACGTAATATAGCCTAACCTAATCCAACCTAACATTTCGGCGGTAATATTTGACATCATTCCTGGCGATTTGGCCTCTACGTCTCCGTGGAACCTTTATATACATCAATAACGTAATATAACCTAACCTAACCCAACCTAACATCTCGGCGGTAATATTTGAAAACATACCTGGCGGGTTGGCCTCTACGTCTCCGTGGGACATTTATATACATCAATAACGTAATATAACCCAAGCTAACCCAACCTAACATCTCGGCGGTAATATTTGACAACATTCCTGGCGAGTTGGCTTCTCCGTCGCCGTGGGACCTTTATATACATCAATAACGTAATATAACCTAACCTAACCCAACCTAACAACACGGCGGTAATATTTGACAACATACCTGGCGAGTTGGACTCTACGTTTCCGTGGGACCTTCATATACATCAATAACGAAATATAACCTAACCTAACCCAACCTAACATCTCGGCGGTAATATTTGAAAACATTCCTGGCGAGTTGGCTTCTCCGTCTCCGTGGGATCTTTTTATACATCAATAACGTAATATAACGTAACCTAACCCAACCTATCATCTCGGCGGTAATATTTGAAAACATTCCTGGCGAGTTGGCTTCTCCGTCTCCGTGGGATCTTTTTATACATCAATAACGTAATAAAACCTATCCTAACCCAACCTAACATCTCGGCGGTAATATTTGACATCATTCCTGGCGATTTGGCCTCTACGTCTCCGTGGGACCTTTATATACATCAATAACGTAATATGTCCTAACCTAACCCAACCTAACATCTCGGCGGTAATATTTGAAAACATACCTGGCGGGTTGGCCTCTACGTCTCCGTGGGACATTTATATACATGAATAACGTAATATAACCTAACCTAACCCAACCTAACATCTCGGCGGTAATATTTGACAACATTCCTGGCGAGTTGGCTTCTCCGTCTCCTTGGGACCTTTATATACATTAATAACTTAATATAACCTAACCTAACCCAACCTAACAACTCGGCGGTAATATTTGACAACATACCTGGCGAGTTGGACTCTACGTTTCCGTGGGACCTTCATATACATCAATAACGAAATATAACCTAACCTAACCCAACCTAACATCTCGGCGGTAGTATTTGAAAACATTCCTGGCGAGTTGGCTTCTCCGTCTCCGTGGGATCTTTTTATACATCAATAACGGAATATAACCTAACCTAACCCAACCTAACATCTTGGCGGTAATATTTGAAAACATACCTGGCGAGTTGGCCTCTACGTCTCCGTGGGACATTTATATACATCAATAACGTAATATAACCTAACCTAACCCAACCTAACATCTCGGCGGTAATATTTGATCACATTACTAGCTTGTTGGCCTCTACGACTCCGCGGGACCTTTATATACATCTATAACGTGATATAACCTAACCTAACCCAACCTAACATTTCGGCGGTAATATTTGACATCATTCCTGGCGAGTTGGCCTCTACGTCTCCGTTTGACCTTCATAAACATCAATAACGTAATATAACGTAACCTAACCCAACCTATCATCTCGGCGGTAATATTTGACAACATTCCTGGCGAGTTGGTCTCTACGTCTCCGTGGGACCTTCATATACATCAATAACGTAATATAACCTAACCTAACCCAACCTAACATCACGGCGGTAATATTTGACAACATTCCTGGCTAGCTGGCTTCTCCGTCTCCGTGGGATCTTTTTATACATCAATAACGTAATAAAACCTATCCTAACCCAACCTAACATCTCGGCGGTAATATTTGAAAACATACCTGGCGAGTTGGCCTCTATGTCTCCGTGGGACCTTTATATACATCAATAACGTAATATAACCTAACCTATCCCAACCTAACATCTCGGCGGTAATATTTGAAAACATTCATGGCGGTTTGGCATCTACGTCCCGTGGGACCTTCATATACATCAATAACGTAATATAGCCTAACCTAATCCAACCTAACATTTCGGCGGTAATATTTGACATCATTCCTGGCGATTTGGCCTCTACGTCTCCGTGGGACCTTTATATACATCAATAACGTAATATAACCTAACCTAACCCAACCTAACATCTCGGCGGTAATATTTGAAAACATACCTGGCGGGTTGGCCTCTACGTCTCCGTGGGACCTTTATATACATCAATAACGTAATATAACCTAACCTATCCCAACCTAACATCTCGGCGGTAATATTTGAAAACATTCATGGCGGTTTGGCATCTACGTCCCGTGGGACCTTTATATACATCAATAACGTAATATAACCTAACCTAACCCAACCTAACAACTCGGCGGTAATATTTGACAACATACCTGGCGAGTTGGACTCTACGTTTCCGTGGGACCTTCATATACATCAATAACGAAATATAACCTAACCTAACCCAACCTAACATCTCGGCCGTAATATTTGAAAACATTCCTGGCGAGTTGGCTTCTCCGTCTCCGTGGGATCTTTTTATACATCAATAACGTAATATAACCTAACCTAACCCAACCTAACATCTCGGCGGTAATATTTGAAAACATTCATGGCGGTTTGGCATCTACGTCCCGTGGGACCTTCATATACATCAATAACGTAATATAGCCTAACCTAATCCAACCTAACATTTCGGCGGTAATATTTGACATCATTCCTGGCGATTTGGCCTCTACGTCTCCGTGGGACCTTTATGTACATCAATAACGTAATATAACCTGACCTAACCCAACCTAACATCTCGGCGGTAATATTTGAAAACATACCTGGCGGGTTGGCCTCTACGTCTCCGTGGGACATTTATATACATCAATAACGTAATATAACCTAACCTAACCCAACCTAACATCTCGGCGGTAATATTTGACAACATTCCTGGCGAGTTGGCTTCTCCGTCTCCGTGGGACCTTTATATACATCAATAACGTAATATAACCTAACCTAACCCAACCTAACAACTCGGCGGTAGTATTTGACAACATACCTGGCGAGTTGGACTCTTCGTTTCCGTGGGACCTTCATATACATCAATAACGAAATATAACCTAACCTAACCCAACCTAACATCTCGGCGGTAATATTTGAAAACATTCCTGGCGAGTTGGCTTCTCCGTCTCCGTGGGATCTATTTATACATCAATAACGTAATATAACCTAACCTAACCCAACCTAACATCTCGGCGGTAATATTTGAAATCATACCTGGCGAGTTGGCCTCTACGTCTCCGTTTGACCTTCATAAACATCAATAACGTAATATAACGTAACCTAACCCAACCTATCACCTCGGCGGTAATATTTGACAACATTCCTGGCGAGTTGGCCTCTACGTCTCCGTGGGACATTTGTATACATCAATAACGTAATATAACCTAACCTAACCCAACCTATCATCTCGGCGGTAATATTTGACAACATTCGTGGCGAGTTGGTCTCTACGTCACCGTGGGACCTTCATATACATCAATAACGTAATATAACCTAACCTAACCCAACCTAACATCACGGCGGTAATATTTGACAACATTCCTGGCTAGTTGGCTTCTCCGTCTCCGTGGGATCTTTTTATACATCAATAACGTAATATAACCTATCCTAACCCAACCTAACATCTCGGCGGTAATATTTGAAAACATACCTAGCGAGTTGGCCTCTACGTCTCCGTGGGACCTTTATATACATCAATAACGTAATATAACCTAACCTATCCCAACCTAACATCATGGCGGAAATATTTGAAAACATTCATGGCGATTTGGCATCTACGTCCCGTGGGACCTTCATATACATCAATAACGTAATATAGCCTAACCTAATCCAACCTAACATTTCGGCGGTAATATTTGACATCATTCCTGGCGATTTGGCCTCTACGTCTCCGTGGGACCTTTATATACATCAATAACGTAATATAACCTAACCTAACCCAACCTAACATCTCGGCGGTAATATTTGAAAACATACCTGGCGGGTTGGCCTCTACGTCTCCGTGGGACATTTATATACATCAATAACGTAATATAACCTAACCTAATCCAACCTAACATCTCGGCGGTAATATTTGAAAACATTCCTGGCGAGTTGGCTTCTCCGTCTCCGTGGGACCTTTATATACATCAATAACGTTATATAACCTAACCTAACCCAACGTAACAACTCGGCGGTAATATTTGAGAACATACCTGGCGAGTTGGACTCTACGTTTCCGTGGGACCTTCATATACATCAATAACGAAATATAACCTAACCTAACCCAACCTCACATCTCGGCGGTAATATTTGAAAACATTCATGGCGGTTTGGCATCTACGTCCCGTGGGACCTCCATATACATCAATAACGTAATATAGCCTAACCTAATCTAACCTAACATCTCGGCGGTAATATTTGAAAACATTCCTGGCGAGTTGGCTTCTCCGTCTCCGTGGGATCTTTTTATACATCAATAACGTAATATAACCTAACCTAACCCAACCTAACATCTTGGCGGTAATATTTGAAAACATACCTGGCGAGTTGGCCTCTACGTCTCCGTGGGACATTTATATACATCAATAACGTAATATAACCTAACCTAACCCAACCTAACATCTCGGCGGTAATATTTGATCACATTCCTAGCTTGTTGGCCTCTACGTCTCCGCGGGACCTTTATATACATCTATAACGTGATATAACCTAACCTAGCCCAACCTAACATTTCGGCGGCAATATTTGACATCATTCCTGGCGAGTTGGCCTCTACGTCTCCGTTTGACCTTCATAAACATCAATAACGTAATATAACGTAACCTAACCCAACCTATCATCTCGGCGGTAATATTTGAAAACATTCCTGGCGAGTTGGCTTCTCCGTCTCCGTAGGATCTTTTTATACATCAATAACGTAATATAACCTAACCTAACCCAACCTAACATCTTGGCGGTAATATTTAAAAACATACCTGGCGAGTTGGACTCTACGTCTCCGTGGGACATTTATATACATCAATAACGTAATGTAACCTAACCTAACCCAACCTAACATCTCGGCGGTAATATTTGATCACATTCCTAGCTTGTTGGCCTCTACGTCTCTGCGTGACCTTTATATACATCTATAACGTGATATAACCTAACCTAACCCAACCTAACATTTCTGCGGTAATATTTGACATCATTCAAGGCGAGTTGGCCTCTACGTCTCCGTTTGACCTTCATAAACATCAATAACGTGATATAACGTAACCTAACCCAACCTATCACCTCGGCGGTAATATTTGACAACATTCCTGGCGAGTTGGCCTCTACGTTTCCGTGGGACCTTTGTATACATCAATAACGTAATATAACCTAACCTAACCCAACCTATCATCTCGGCGGTAATATTTGACAACATTCCTGGCGAGTTGGTCTCTACGTCTCCGTGGGACCTTCATATACATCAATAACGTAATATAACCTAACCTAACCCAACCTAACATGTCGGCGGTAATATTTGAAAACATACCTGGCGAGTTGGCCTCTACGTCTCCGTGGGACCTTTAGATACATCAATAACGTAATATAACCTAACCTATCCCAACCTAACATCTTGGCGGTAATATTTGAAAACATACCTGGCGAGTTGGCCTCTACGTCTCCGTGGGACATTTATATTCATCAATAACGTAATATAACCTAACCTAACCCAACCTAACATCTCGGCGGTAATATTTGATCACATTACTAGCTTGTTGGCCTCTACGTCTCCGTGGGATCTTTTTATACATCAATAACGTAATATAACGTAACCTAACCCAACCTATCATCTCGGCGGTAATATTTGAAAACATTCCTGGCGAGTTGGCTTCTCCGTCTCCGTGGGATCTTTTTATACATCAATAACGTAATAAAACCTATCCTAACCCAACCTAACATCTCGGCGGTAATATTTGACATCATTCCTGGCGAGTTGGCTTCTCCGTCTCCTTGGGACCTTTATATACATTAATAACTTAATATAACCTAACCTAACCCAACCTAACAACTCGGCGGTAATATTTGACAACATACCTGGCGAGTTGGACTCTACGTTTCCGTGGGACCTTCATATACATCAATAACGAAATATAACCTAACCTAACCCAACCTAACATCTCGGCGGTAGTATTTGAAAACATTCCTGGCGAGTTGGCTTCTCCGTCTCCGTGGGATCTTTTTATACATCAATAACGGAATATAACCTAACCTAACCCAACCTAACATCTTGGCGGTAATATTTGAAAACATACCTGGCGGGTTGGCCTCTACGTCTCCGTGGGACATTTATATACATCAATAACGTAATATAACCTAACCTAACCCAACCTAACATCACGGCGGTAATATTTGACAACATTCCTGGCTAGTTGGCTTCTCCGTCTCCGTGGGATCTTTTTATACATCAATAACGTAATAAAACCTATCCTAAACCAACCTAACATCTCGGCGGTAATATTTGAAAACATACCTGGCGAGTTGGCCTCTATGTCTCCGTGGGACCTTTATATACATCAATAACGTAATATAACCTAACCTATCCCAACCTAACATCTCGGCGGTAATATTTGAAAACATTCATGGCGGTTTGGCATCTACGTCCCGTGGGAACTTCATATACATCAATAACGTAATATAGCCTAACCTAATCCAACCTAACATTTCGGCGGTAATATTTGACATCATTCCTGGCGATTTGGCCTCTACGTCTCCGTGGGACCTTTATATACATCAATAACGTAATATAACCTAACCTAACCCAACCTGACATCTCGGCGGTAATATTTGAAAACATACCTGGCGGGTTGGCCTCTACGTCTCCGTGGGACATTTATATACATCAATAACGTAATATAACCTAACCTAACCCAACCTAACATCTCGGCGGTAATATTCGACTACATTCCTGGCGAGTTGGCTTCTCCGTCTCCGTGGGACCTTTATATACATCAATAACGTAATATAACCTAACCTATCCCAACCTAACATCTCGGCGGTAATATTTGAAAACATTCATGGCGGTTTGGCATCTACGTCCCGTGGGAACTTCATATACATCAATAACGTAATATAGCCTAACCTAATCCAACCTAACATTTCGGCGGTAATATTTGACATCATTCCTGGCGATTTGGCCTCTACGTCTCCGTGGG
Organism: Xylocopa violacea; assembly: GCA_963969225.1. Taxonomy (NCBI): domain Eukaryota; kingdom Metazoa; phylum Arthropoda; class Insecta; order Hymenoptera; family Apidae; genus Xylocopa; species Xylocopa violacea. Next base: position 1,355,489 of record CAXAJV010000051.1, read on the forward strand.
ACCTTTATATACATCAATAACGTAATATAACCTAACCTAACCCAACCTGACATCTCGGCGGTAATATTTGAAAACATACCTGGCGGGTTGGCCTCTACGTCTCCGTGGGACATTTATATACATCAATAACGTAATATAACCTAACCTAACCCAACCTAACATCTCGGCGGTAATATTCGACTACATTCCTGGCGAGTTGGCTTCTCCGTCTCCGTGGGACCTTTATATACATCAATAACGTAATATAACCTAACCTAACCCAACCTAACAACTCGGCGGTAATATTTGACAACATACCTGGCGAGTTGGACTCTACGTTTCCGTGAGACCTTCATATACATCAATAACGAAATATAACCTAACCTAACCCAACCTAACATCTCGGCCGTAATATTTGAAAACATTCCTGGCGAGTTGGCTTCTCCGTCTCCGTGGGATATTTTTATACATCAATAACAGTAATATAACCTAACCTAACCCAACCTAACATCTCGGCGGTAATATTTGAAAACATTCATGGCGGTTTGGCATCTACGTCCCGTGGGACCTTCATATACATCAATAACGTAATATAGCCTAACCTAATCCAACCTAACATTTCGGCGGTAGTATTTGACATCATTCCTGGCGAGTTGGCCTCTACGTCTCCGTGGGACCTTTATGTACATCAATAACGTAATATAACCTAACCTATCCCAACCTAACATCTCGGCGGAAATATTTGAAAACATTCATGGCGATTTGGCATCTACGTCCCGTGGGACCTTCATATACATCAATAACGTAATATAACCTAACCTAACCCAACCTAACATTTCGGCGGTAATATTTGACATCATTCCTGGCGAGTTGGCCTCTACGTCTCCGTTTGACCTTCATAAACATCAATAACGTAATATAACGTAACCTAACCCAACCTATCATCTCGGCCGTAATATTTGAAAACATTCCTGGCGAGTTGGCTTCTCCGTCTCCGTGGGATCTTTTTATACATCAATAACGTAATATAACCTAACCTAACCCAACCTAACATCTCGGCGGTAATATTTGAAAACATTCATGGCGGTTTGGCATCTACGTCCCGTGGGACCTTCATATACATCAATAACGTAATATAGCTTAACCTAATCCAACCTAACATTTCGGCGGTAATATTTGACATCATTCCTGGCGATTTGGCCTCTACGTCTCCGTGGGACCTTTATATACATCAATAACGTAATATAACCTAACCTAACCCAACCAAACATCTCGGCGGTAATATTTGAAAACATACCTGGCGGGTTGGCCTCTACGTCTCCGTGGGACATTTATATACATCAATAACGTAATATAACCTAACCTAACCCAACCCAACATCTCGGCGGTAATATTTGACAACATTCCTGGCGAGTTGGCTTCTCCGTCTCCGTGGGACCTTTATATACATCAATAACGTAATATAACCGAACTTAACCCAACCTAACAACTCGGCGGTAATATTTGACAACATACCTGGCGAGTTGGACTCTACGTTTCCGTGGGACCTTCATAAACATCAATAACGTAATATAACGTAACCTAACCCAACCTATCATCTCGGCGGTAATATTTGAAAACATTCCTGGCGAGTTGGCTTCTCCGTCTCCGTGGGATCTTTTTATACATCAATAACGTAATATAACCTAACCTAACCCAACCTAACATCTTGGCGGTAATATTTAAAAACATACCTGGCGAGTTGGCCTCTACGTATCCGTGGGACATTTATATACATCAATAACGTAATGTAACCTAACCTAACCCAACCTAACATCTCGGCGGTAATATTTGATCACATTCCTAGCTTGTTGGCCTCTACGTCTCTGCGTGACCTTTATATACATCTATAACGTGATATAACCTAACCTAACCCAACCTAACATTTCGGCGGTAATATTTGACATCATTCAAGGCGAGTTGGCCTCTACGTCTCCGTTTGACCTTCATAAACATCAATAACGTAATATAACGTAACCTAACCCAACCTATCACCTCGGCGGTAATATTTGACAACATTCCTGGCGAGTTGGCCTCTACGTCTCCGTGGGACCTTTGTATACATCAATAACGTAATATAACCAAACCTAACCCAACCTATCATCTCGGCGGTAATATTTGACAACATTCCTGGCGAGTTGGTCTCTACGTCTCCGTGGGACCTTCATATACATCAATAACGTAATATAACCTAACCTAACCCAACCTAACATCACGGCGGTAATATGTGACAAAATTCCTGGCTAGTTGGCTTCTCCGTCTCCGTGGGATCTTTTTATACATCAATAACGTAATAAAACCTATCCTAACCCAACCTAACATCTCGGCGGTAATATTTGAAAACATACCTGGCGAGTTGGCCTCTATGTCTCCGTGGGACCTTTATATACATCAATAACGTAATATAGCCTAACCTAATCCAACCTAACATTTCGGCGGTAATATTTGACATCATTCCTGGCGATTTGGCCTCTACGTCTCCGTGGGACCTTCATATACATCAATAACGAAATATAACCTAACCTAACCCAACCTAACATCTCGGCGGTAATATTTGAAAACATTCCTGGCGAGTTGGCTTCTCCGTCTCCGTGGGATCTTTTTATACATCAATAACGTAATATAACCTAACCTAACCCAACCTAACATCTTGGCGGTAATATTTGAAAACATACCTGGCGAGTTGGCCTCTACGTCTCCGTGGGACCTTTATATACATCAATAACGTAATATAACCTAACCTAACCCAACCTAACATCTCGGCGGTAATATTTGAAAACATACCTGGCGGGTTGGCCTCTACGTCTCCGCGGGACCTTTATATACATCTATAACGTGATATAACCTAACCTAAACCAACCTAACATTTCGGCGGTAATATTTGACATCATTCCTGGCGAGTTGGCCTCTACGTCTCCGTTTGACCTTCATAAACATCAATAACGTAATATAACGTAACCTAACCCAACCTATCATCTCGGCCGTAATATTTGAAAACATTCCTGGCGAGTTGGCTTCTCCGTCTCCGTGGGATCTTTTTATACATCAATAACGTAATATAACATAACCTAACCCAACCTAACATCTCGGCGGTAATATTTGAAAACATTCATGGCGGTTTGGCATCTACGTCCCGTGGGACCTTCATATACATCAATAACGTAATATAGCCTAACCTAATCCAACCTAACATCACGGCGGTAATATTTGACAACATTCCTGGCTAGTTGGCTTCTCCGTCTCCGTGGGATCTTTTTATACATCAATAACGTAATAAAACCTATCCTAACCCAACCTAACATCTCGGCGGTAATATTTGAAAACATACCTGGCGGGTTGGCCTCTACGTCTCCGTGGGACCTTTATATACATCAATAACGTAATATAACCTAACCTAACCCAACCTAACATCTCGGCCGTAATATTTGAAAACATTCCTGGCGAGTTGGCTTCTCCGTCTCCGTGGGATCTTTTTATACATCAATAACGTAATATAACCTAACCTAACCCAACCTAACATCTCGGCGGTAATATTTGAAAACATTCATGGCGGTTTGGCATCTACGTCCCGTGGGACCTTCATATACATCAATAACGTAATATAGCCTAACCTAATCCAACCTAACATCACGGCGGTAATATTTGACAACATTCCTGGCGAGTTGGCCTCTACCTCTCCGTGGGATCTTTTTATACATCAATAACGTAATAAAACCTATCCTAACCCAACCTAACATCTCGGCGGCAATATTTGAAAACATACCTGGCGAGTTGGCCTCTACGTCTCCGTGGGACCTTTATATACATCAATAACGTAATATAACCTAACCTATCCCAACCTAACATCACGGCGGAAATATTTGAAAACATTCATGGCGATTTGGCATCTACGTCCCGTGGGACCTTCATATACATCAATAACGTAATCTAGCCTAACCTAATCCAACCTAACATTTCGGCGGTAATATTTGACATCATTCCTGGCGATTTGGCCTCTACGTCTCCGTGGGACCTTTATATACATCAATAACGTAATATAACCTAACCTAACCCAACCTGACATCTCGGCGGTAATATTTGAAAACATACCTGGCGGGTTGGCCTCTACGTCTCCGTGGGACATTTATATACATCAATAACGTAATATAACCTAACCTAACCCAACCTAACATCTCGGCGGTAATATTCGACTACATTCCTGGCGAGTTGGCTTCTCCGTCTCCGTGGGACCTTTATATACATCAATAACGTAATATAACCTAACCTATCCCAACCTAACATCTCGGCGGTAATATTTGAAAACATTCATGGCGGTTTGGCATCTACGTCCCGTGGGAACTTCATATACATCAATAACGTAATATAGCCTAACCTAATCCAACCTAACATTTCGGCGGTAATATTTGACATCATTCCTGGCGATTTGGCCTCTACGTCTCCGTGGGACCTTTATATACATCAATAACGTAATATAACCTAACCTAACCCAACCTGACATCTCGGCGGTAATATTTGAAAACATACCTGGCGGGTTGGCCTCTACGTCTCCGTGGGACATTTATATACATCAATAACGTAATATAACCTAACCTAACCCAACCTAACATCTCGGCGGTAATATTCGACTACATTCCTGGCGAGTTGGCTTCTCCGTCTCCGTGGGACCTTTATATACATCAATAACGTAATATAACCTAACCTAACCCAACCTAACAACTCGGCGGTAATATTTGACAACATACCTGGCGAGTTGGACTCTACGTTTCCGTGGGACCTTCATATACATCAATAACGAAATATAACCTAACCTAACCCAACCCAACATCTCGGCCGTAATATTTGAAAACATTCCTGGCGAGTTGGCTTCTCCGTCTCCGTGGGATCTTTTTATACATCAATAACAGTAATATAACCTAACCTAACCCAACCTAACATCTCGGCGGTAATATTTGAAAACATTCATGGCGGTTTGGCATCTACGTCCCGTGGGACCTTCATATACATCAATAACGTAATATAGCCTAACCTAATCCAACCTAACATTTCGGCGGTAGTATTTGACATCATTCCTGGCGAGTTGGCCTCTACGTCTCCGTGGGACCTTTATATACATCAATAACGTAATATAACCTAACCTATCCCAACCTAACATCTCGGCGGAAATATTTGAAAACATACCTGGCGGGTTGGCCTCTACGTCTCCGCGGGACCTTTATATACATCTATAACGTGATATAACCTAACCTAAACCAACCTAACATTTCGGCGGTAATATTTGACATCATTCCTGGCGAGTTGGCCTCTACGTCTCCGTTTGACCTTCATAAACATCAATAACGTAATATAACGTAACCTAACCCAACCTATCATCTCGGCCGTAATATTTGAAAACATTCCTGGCGAGTTGGCTTCTCCGTCTCCGTGGGATCTTTTTATACATCAATAACGTAATATAACATAACCTAACCCAACCTAACATCTCGGCGGTAATATTTGAAAACATTCATGGCGGTTTGGCATCTACGTCCCGTGGGACCTTCATATACATCAATAACGTAATATAGCCTAACCTAATCCAACCTAACATCACGGCGGTAATATTTGACAACATTCCTGGCTAGTTGGCTTCTCCGTCTCCGTGGGATCTTTTTATACATCAATAACGTAATAAAACCTATCCTAACCCAACCTAACATCTCGGCGGTAATATTTGAAAACATACCTGGCGGGTTGGCCTCTACGTCTCCGTGGGACCTTTATATACATCAATAACGTAATATAACCTAACCTAACCCAACCTAACATCTCGGCCGTAATATTTGAAAACATTCCTGGCGAGTTGGCTTCTCCGTCTCCGTGGGATCTTTTTATACATCAATAACGTAATATAACCTAACCTAACCCAACCTAACATCTCGGCGGTAATATTTGAAAACATTCATGGCGGTTTGGCATCTACGTCCCGTGGGACCTTCATATACATCAATAACGTAATATAGCCTAACCTAATCCAACCTAACATCACGGCGGTAATATTTGACAACATTCCTGGCGAGTTGGCCTCTACGTCTCCGTGGGATCTTTTTATACATCAATAACGTAATAAAACCTATCCTAACCCAACCTAACATCTCGGCGGCAATATTTGAAAACATACCTGGCGAGTTGGCCTCTACGTCTCCGTGGGACCTTTATATACATCAATAACGTAATATAACCTAACCTATCCCAACCTAACATCACGGCGGAAATATTTGAAAACATTCATGGCGATTTGGCATCTACGTCCCGTGGGACCTTCATATACATCAATAACGTAATCTAGCCTAACCTAATCCAACCTAACATTTCGGCGGTAATATTTGACATCATTCCTGGCGATTTGGCCTCTACGTCTCCGTGGGACCTTTATATACATCAATAACGTAATATAACCTAACCTAACCCAACCTGACATCTCGGCGGTAATATTTGAAAACATACCTGGCGGGTTGGCCTCTACGTCTCCGTGGGACATTTATATACATCAATAACGTAATATAACCTAACCTAACCCAACCTAACATCTCGGCGGTAATATTCGACTACATTCCTGGCGAGTTGGCTTCTCCGTCTCCGTGGGACCTTTATATACATCAATAACGTAATATAACCTAACCTATCCCAACCTAACATCTCGGCGGTAATATTTGAAAACATTCATGGCGGTTTGGCATCTACGTCCCGTGGGAACTTCATATACATCAATAACGTAATATAGCCTAACCTAATCCAACCTAACATTTCGGCGGTAATATTTGACATCATTCCTGGCGATTTGGCCTCTACGTCTCCGTGGGACCTTTATATACATCAATAACGTAATATAACCTAACCTAACCCAACCTGACATCTCGGCGGTAATATTTGAAAACATACCTGGCGGGTTGGCCTCTACGTCTCCGTGGGACATTTATATACATCAATAACGTAATATAACCTAACCTAACCCAACCTAACATCTCGGCGGTAATATTCGACTACATTCCTGGCGAGTTGGCTTCTCCGTCTCCGTGGGACCTTTATATACATCAATAACGTAATATAACCTAACCTAACCCAACCTAACAACTCGGCGGTAATATTTGACAACATACCTGGCGAGTTGGACTCTACGTTTCCGTGGGACCTTCATATACATCAATAACGAAATATAACCTAACCTAACCCAACCTAACATCTCGGCCGTAATATTTGAAAACATTCCTGGCGAGTTGGCTTCTCCGTCTCCGTGGGATCTTTTTATACATCAATAACAGTAATATAACCTAACCTAACCCAACCTAACATCTCGGCGGTAATATTTGAAAACATTCATGGCGGTTTGGCATCTACGTCCCGTGGGACCTTCATATACATCAATAACGTAATATAGCCTAACCTAATCCAACCTAACATTTCGGCGGTAGTATTTGACATCATTCCTGGCGAGTTGGCCTCTACGTCTCCGTGGGACCTTTATATACATCAATAACGTAATATAACCTAACCTATCCCAACCTAACATCTCGGCGGAAATATTTGAAAACATTCATGGCGATTTGGCATCTACGTCCCGTGGGACCTTCATATACATCAATAACGTAATATAACCTAACCTAACCCAACCTAACATCTCGGCGGTAATATTTGACATCATTCCTGGCGAGTTGGCCTCTACGTCTCCGTTTGACCTTCATAAACATCAATAACGTAATATAACGTAACCTAACCCAACCTATCATCTCGGCCGTAATATTTGAAAACATTCCTGGCGAGTTGGCTTCTCCGTCTCCGTGGGATCTTTTTATACATCAATAACGTAATATAACCTAACCTAACCCAACCTAACATCTCGGCGGTAATATTTGAAAACATTCATGGCGGTTTGGCATCTACGTCCCGTGGGACCTTCATATACATCAATAACGTAATATAGCTTAACCTAATCCAACCTAACATTTCGGCGGTAATATTTGACATCATTCCTGGCGATTTGGCCTCTACGTCTCCGTGGGACCTTTATATACATCAATAACGTAATATAACCTAACCTAACCCAACCAAACATCTCGGCGGTAATATTTGAAAACATACCTGGCGGGTTGGCCTCTACGTCTCCGTGGGACATTTATATACATCAATAACGTAATATAACATAACCTAACCCAACCCAACATCTCGGCGGTAATATTTGACAACATTCCTGGCGAGTTGGCTTCTCCGTCTCCGTGGGACCTTTATATACATCAATAACGTAATATAACCGAACTTAACCCAACCTAACAACTCGGCGGTAATATTTGACAACATACCTGGCGAGTTGGACTCTACGTTTCCGTGGGACCTTCATAAACATCAATAACGTAATATAACGTAACCTAACCCAACCTATCATCTCGGCGGTAATATTTGAAAACATTCCTGGCGAGTTGGCTTCTCCGTCTCCGTGGGATCTTTTTATACATCAATAACGTAATATAACCTAACCTAACCCAACCTAACATCTTGGCGGTAATATTTAAAAACATACCTGGCGAGTTGGCCTCTACGTATCCGTGGGACATTTATATACATCAATAACGTAATGTAACCTAACCTAACCCAACCTAACATCTCGGCGGTAATATTTGATCACATTCCTAGCTTGTTGGCCTCTACGTCTCTGCGTGACCTTTATATACATCTATAACGTGATATAACCTAACCTAACCCAACCTAACATTTCGGCGGTAATATTTGACATCATTCAAGGCGAGTTGGCCTCTACGTCTCCGTTTGACCTTCATAAACATCAATAACGTAATATAACGTAACCTAACCCAACCTATCACCTCGGCGGTAATATTTGACAACATTCCTGGCGAGTTGGCCTCTACGTCTCCGTGGGACCTTTGTATACATCAATAACGTAATATAACCAAACCTAACCCAACCTATCATCTCGGCGGTAATATTTGACAACATTCCTGGCGAGTTGGTCTCTACGTCTCCGTGGGACCTTCATATACATCAATAACGTAATATAACCTAACCTAACCCAACCTAACATCACGGCGGTAATATGTGACAACATTCCTGGCTAGTTGGCTTCTCCGTCTCCGTGGGATCTTTTTATACATCAATAACGTAATAAAACCTATCCTAACCCAACCTAACATCTCGGCGGTAATATTTGAAAACATACCTGGCGAGTTGGCCTCTATGTCTCCGTGGGACCTTTATATACATCAATAACGTAATATAGCCTAACCTAATCCAACCTAACATTTCGGCGGTAATATTTGACATCATTCCTGGCGATTTGGCCTCTACGTCTCCGTGGGACCTTCATATACATCAATAACGAAATATAACCTAACCTAACCCAACCTAACATCTCGGCGGTAATATTTGAAAACATTCCTGGCGAGTTGGCTTCTCCGTCTCCGTGGGATCTTTTTATACATCAATAACGTAATATAACCTAACCTAACCCAACCTAACATCTTGGCGGTAATATTTGAAAACATACCTGGCGAGTTGGCCTCTACGTCTCCGTGGGACCTTTATATACATCAATAACGTAATATAACCTAACCTAACCCAACCTAACATCTCGGCGGTAATATTTGAAAACATACCTGGCGGGTTGGCCTCTACGTCTCCGCGGGACCTTTATATACATCTATAACGTGATATAACCTAACCTAAACCAACCTAACATTTCGGCGGTAATATTTGACATCATTCCTGGCGAGTTGGCCTCTACGTCTCCGTTTGACCTTCATAAACATCAATAACGTAATATAACGTAACCTAACCCAACCTATCATCTCGGCCGTAATATTTGAAAACATTCCTGGCGAGTTGGCTTCTCCGTCTCCGTGGGATCTTTTTATACATCAATAACGTAATATAACATAACCAAACCCAACCTAACATCTCGGCGGTAATATTTGAAAACATTCATGGCGGTTTGGCATCTACGTCCCGTGGGACCTTCATATACATCAATAACGTAATATAGCCTAACCTAATCCAACCTAACATCACGGCGGTAATATTTGACAACATTCCTGGCTAGTTGGCTTCTCCGTCTCCGTGGGATCTTTTTATACATCAATAACGTAATAAAACCTATCCTAACCCAACCTAACATCTCGGCGGTAATATTTGAAAACATACCTGGCGGGTTGGCCTCTACGTCTCCGTGGGACCTTTATATACATCAATAACGTAATATAACCTAACCTAACCCAACCTAACATCTCGGCCGTAATATTTGAAAACATTCCTGGCGAGTTGGCTTCTCCGTCTCCGTGGGATCTTTTTATACATCAATAACGTAATATAACCTAACCTAACCCAACCTAACATCTCGGCGGTAATATTTGAAAACATTCATGGCGGTTTGGCATCTACGTCCCGTGGGACCTTCATATACATCAATAACGTAATATAGCCTAACCTAATCCAACCTAACATCACGGCGGTAATATTTGACAACATTCCTGGCGAGTTGGCCTCTACGTCTCCGTGGGATCTTTTTATACATCAATAACGTAATAAAACCTATCCTAACCCAACCTAACATCTCGGCGGCAATATTTGAAAACATACCTGGCGAGTTGGCCTCTACGTCTCCGTGGGACCTTTATATACATCAATAACGTAATATAACCTAACCTATCCCAACCTAACATCACGGCGGAAATATTTGAAAACATTCATGGCGATTTGGCATCTACGTCCCGTGGGACCTTCATATACATCAATAACGTAATCTAGCCTAACCTAATCCAACCTAACATTTCGGCGGTAATATTTGACATCATTCCTGGCGATTTGGCCTCTACGTCTCCGTGGGACCTTTATATACATCAATAACGTAATATAACCTAACCTAACCCAACCTAACATCTCGGCGGTAATATTTGAAAACATAACTGGCGGGTTGGCCTCTACGTCTCCGTGGGACATTTATATACATCAATAACGTAATATAACCTAACCTAATCCAACCTAACATCTCGGCGGTAATATTTGAAAACATTCCTGGCGAGTTGGCTTCTCCGTCTCCGTGGGACCTTTATATACATCAATAACGTTATATAACCTAACCTAACCCAACCTAACATCTCGGCGGTAATATTTGACAACATACCTGGCGAGTTGGACTCTACGTTTCCGTGGGACCTTCATATACATCAATAACGAAATATAACCTAACCTAACCCAACCTAACATCTCGGCGGTAATATTTGAAAACATTCCTGGCGAGTTGGCTTCTCCGTCTCCGTGGGATCTTTTTATACATCAATAACGTAATATAACCTAACCTAACCCAACCTAACATCTTGGCGGTAATATTTGAAACATACCTGGCGAGTTGGCCTCTACGTCTCCGTGGGACATTTATATACATCAATAACGTAATATAACCTAACCTAACCCAACCTAACATCTCGGCGGTAATATTTGATCACATTACTAGCTTGTTGGTCTCTACGTCTCCGCGGGACCATTATATACATCTATAACGTGATATAAGCTAACCTAACCCAACCTAACATTTCGGCGGTAATATTTGACATCATTCCTGGCGAGTTGGCCTCTACGTCTCCGTTTGACCTTCATAAACATCAATAACGTAATATAACGTAACCTAACCCAACCTATCACCTCGGCGGTAATATTTGACAACATTCCTGGCGAGTTGGCCTCTACGTCTCCGTGGGACCTTTGTATACATCAATAACGTAATATAACCAAACCTAACCCAACCTATCATCTCGGCGGTAATATTTGACAACATTCCTGGCGAGTTGGTCTCTACGTCTCCGGGGGACCTTCATATACATCAATAACGTAATATAACCTAACCTAACCCAACCTAACATCACGGCCGTAATATGTGACAACATTCCTGGCTAGTTGGCTTCTCCGTCTCCGTGGGATCTTTTTATACATCAATAACGTAATAATACCTATCCTAACCCAACCTAACATCTCGGCGGTAATATTTGAAAACATACCTGGCGAGTTGGCCTCTATGTCTCCGTGGGACCTTTATATACATCAATAACGTAATATAGCCTAACCTAATCCAACCTAACATTTCGGCGGTAATATTTGACATCATTCCTGGCGATTTGGCCTCTACGTCTCCGTGGGACCTTCATATACATCAATAACGAAATATAACCTAACCTAACCCAACCTAACATCTCGGCGGTAATATTTGAAAACATTCCTGGCGAGTTGGCTTCTCCGTCTCCGTGGAATCTTTTTATACATCAATAACGTAATATAACCTAACCTAACCCAACCTAACATCTTGGCGGTAATATTTGAAAACATACCTGGCGAGTTGGCCTCTACGTCTCCGTGGGACATTTATATACATCAGTAACGTAATATAACCTAACCTAACCCAACCTAACATCTCGGCGGTAATATTTGATCACATTACTAGCTTGTTGGCCTCTACGTCTCCGCGGGACCTTTATATACATCTATAACGTGATATAACCTAACCTAAACCAACCTAACATTTCGGCGGTAATATTTGACATCATTCCTGGCGAGTTGGCCTCTACGTCTCCGTTTGACCTTCATAAACATCAATAACGTAATATAACGTAACCTAACCCAACCTATCATCTCGGCCGTAATATTTGAAAACATTCCTGGCGAGTTGGCTTCTCCGTCTCCGTGGGATCTTTTTATACATCAATAACGTAATATAACATAACCTAACCCAACCTAACATCTCGGCGGTAATATTTGAAAACATTCATGGCGGTTTGGCATCTACGTCCCGTGGGACCTTCATATACATCAATAACGTAATATAGCCTAACCTAATCCAACCTAACATCACGGCGGTAATATTTGACAACATTCCTGGCTAGTTGGCTTCTCCGTCTCCGTGGGATCTTTTTATACATCAATAACGTAATAAAACCTATCCTAACCCAACCTAACATCTCGGCGGTAATATTTGAAAACATACCTGGCGGGTTGGCCTCTACGTCTCCGTGGGACCTTTATATACATCAATAACGTAATATAACCTAACCTAACCCAACCTAACATCTCGGCCGTAATATTTGAAAACATTCCTGGCGAGTTGGCTTCTCCGTCTCCGTGGGATCTTTTTATACATCAATAACGTAATATAACCTAACCTAACCCAACCTAACATCTCGGCGGTAATATTTGAAAACATTCATGGCGGTTTGGCATCTACGTCCCGTGGGACCTTCATATACATCAATAACGTAATATAGCCTAACCTAATCCAACCTAACATCACGGCGGTAATATTTGACAACATTCCTGGCTAGTTGGCTTCTCCGTCTCCGTGGGATCTTTTTATACATCAATAACGTAATAAAACCTATCCTAACCCAACCTAACATCTCGGCGGCAATATTTGAAAACATACCTGGCGAGTTGGCCTCTACGTCTCCGTGGGACCTTTATATACATCAATAACGTAATATAACCTAACCTATCCCAACCTAACATCACGGCGGAAATATTTGAAAACATTCATGGCGATTTGGCATCTACGTCCCGTGGGACCTTCATATACATCAATAACGTAATATAGCCTAACCTAATCCAACCTAACATTTCGGCGGTAATATTTGACATCATTCCTGGCGATTTGGCCTCTACGTCTCCGTGGGACCTTTATATACATCAATAACGTAATATAACCTAACCTAACCCAACCTAACATCTCGGCGGTAATATTTGAAAACATACCTGGCGGGTTGGCCTCTACGTCTCCGTGGGACATTTATATACATCAATAACGTAATATAACCTAACCTAATCCAACCTAACATCTCGGCGGTAATATTTGAAAACATTCCTGGCGAGTTGGCTTCTCCGTCTCCGTGGGACCTTTATATACATCAATAACGTTATATAACCTAACCTAACCCAACCTAACATCTCGGCGGTAATATTTGACAACATACCTGGCGAGTTGGACTCTACGTTTCCGTGGGACCTTCATATACATCAATAACGAAATATAACCTAACCTAATCCAACCTAACATTTCGGCGGTAATATTTGACATCATTCCTGGCGATTTGGCCTCTACGTCTCCGTGGGACCTTCATATACATCAATAACGAAATATAACCTAACCTAACCCAACCTAACATCTCGGCGGTAATATTTGAAAACATTCCTGGCGAGTTGGCTTCTCCGTCTCCGTGGGATCTTTTTATACATCAATAACGTAATATAACCTAACCTAACCCAACCTAACATCTTGGCGGTAATATTTGAAAACATACCTGGCGAGTTGGCCTCTACGTCTCCGTGGGACATTTATATACATCAGTAACGTAATATAACCTAACCTAACCCAACCTAACATCTCGGCGGTAATATTTGATCACATTACTAGCTTGTTGGCCTCTACGTCTCCGCGGGACCTTTATATACATCTATAACGTGATATAACCTAACCTAAACCAACCTAACATTTCGGCGGTAATATTTGACATCATTCCTGGCGAGTTGGCCTCTACGTCTCCGTTTGACCTTCATAAACATCAATAACGTAATATAACGTAACCTAACCCAACCTATCATCTCGGCCGTAATATTTGAAAACATTCCTGGCGAGTTGGCTTCTCCGTCTCCGTGGGATCTTTTTATACATCAATAACGTAATATAACATAACCTAACCCAACCTAACATCTCGGCGGTAATATTTGAAAACATTCATGGCGGTTTGGCATCTACGTCCCGTGGGACCTTCATATACATCAATAACGTAATATAGCCTAACCTAATCCAACCTAACATCACGGCGGTAATATTTGACAACATTCCTGGCTAGTTGGCTTCTCCGTCTCCGTGGGATCTTTTTATACATCAATAACGTAATAAAACCTATCCTAACCCAACCTAACATCTCGGCGGTAATATTTGAAAACATACCTGGCGGGTTGGCCTCTACGTCTCCGTGGGACCTTTATATACATCAATAACGTAATATAACCTAACCTAACCCAACCTAACATCTCGGCCGTAATATTTGAAAACATTCCTGGCGAGTTGGCTTCTCCGTCTCCGTAGGATCTTTTTATACATCAATAACGTAATATAACCTAACCTAACCCAACCTAACATCTCGGCGGTAATATTTGAAAACATTCATGGCGGTTTGGCATCTACGTCCCGTGGGACCTTCATATACATCAATAACGTAATATAGCCTAACCTAATCCAACCTAACATCACGGCGGTAATATTTGACAACATTCCTGGCTAGTTGGCTTCTCCGTCTCCGCGGGATCTTTTTATACATCAATAACGTAATAAAACCTATCCTAACCCAACCTAACATCGCGGCAATATTTGAAAACATACCTGGCGAGTTGGCCTCTACGTCTCCGTGGGACCTTTATATACATCAATAACGTAATATAACCTAACCTATCCCAACCTAACATCACGGCGGAAATATTTGAAAACATTCATGGCGATTTGGCATCTACGTCCCGTGGGACCTTCATATACATCAATAACGTAATATAGCCTAACCTAATCCAACCTAACATTTCGGCGGTAATATTTGACATCATTCCTGGCGATTTGGCCTCTACGTCTCCGTGGGACCTTTATATACATCAATAACGTAATATAACCTAACCTAACCCAACCTAACATCTCGGCGGTAATATTTGAAAACATTCATGGCGGTTTGGCATCTACGTCCCGTGGGACCTTTATATACATCAATAACGTAATATAACCTAACCTAACCCAACCTAACATCTCGGCCGTAATATTTGAAAACATTCCTGGCGAGTTGGCTTCTCCGTCTCCGTGGGATCTTTTTATACATCAATAACGTAATATAACCTAACCTAACCCAACCTAACATCTCGGCGGTAATATTTGAAAACATTCATGGCGGTTTGGCATCTACGTCCCGTGGGACCTTCATATACATCAATAACGTAATATAGCCTAACCTAATCCAACCTAACATCACGGCGGTAATATTTGACAACATTCCTGGCTAGTTGGCTTCTCCGTCTCCGCGGGATCTTTTTATACATCAATAACGTAATAAAACCTATCCTAACCCAACCTAACATCGCGGCAATATTTGAAAACATACCTGGCGAGTTGGCCTCTACGTCTCCGTGGGACCTTTATATACATCAATAACGTAATATAACCTAACCTATCCCAACCTAACATCACGGCGGAAATATTTGAAAACATTCATGGCGATTTGGCATCTACGTCCCGTGGGACCTTCATATACATCAATAACGTAATATAGCCTAACCTAATCCAACCTAACATTTCGGCGGTAATATTTGACATCATTCCTGGCGATTTGGCCTCTACGTCTCCGTGGGACCTTTATATACATCAATAACGTAATATAACCTAACCTAACCCAACCTAACATCTCGGCGGTAATATTTGAAAACATTCATGGCGGTTTGGCATCTACGTCCCGTGGGACCTTCATATACATCAATAACGTAATATAGCCTAACCTAATCCAACCTAACATCACGGCGGTAATATTTGACAACATTCCTGGCTAGTTGGCTTCTCCGTCTCCGTGGGATCTTTTTATACATCAATAACGTAATAAAACCTATCCTAACCCAACCTAACATCTCGGCGGCAATATTTGAAAACATACCTGGCGAGTTGGCCTCTACGTCTCCGTGGGACCTTTATATACATCAATAACGTAATATAACCTAACCTATCCCAACCTAACATCACGGCGGAAATATTTGAAAACATTCATGGCGATTTGGCATCTACGTCCCGTGGGACCTTCATATACATCAATAACGTAATATAGCCTAACCTAATCCAACCTAACATTTCGGCGGTAATATTTGACATCATTCCTGGCGATTTGGCCTCTACGTCTCCGTGGGACCTTTATATACATCAATAACGTAATATAACCTAACCTAACCCAACCTAACATCTCGGCGGTAATATTTGAAAACATACCTGGCGGGTTGGCCTCTACGTCTCCGTGGGACATTTATATACATCAATAACGTAATATAACCTAACCTAATCCAACCTAACATCTCGGCGGTAATATTTGAAAACATTCCTGGCGAGTTGGCTTCTCCGTCTCCGTGGGACCTTTATATACATCAATAACGTTATATAACCTAACCTAACCCAACCTAACATCTCGGCGGTAATATTTGACAACATACCTGGCGAGTTGGACTCTACGTTTCCGTGGGACCTTCATATACATCAATAACGAAATATAACCTAACCTAACCCAACCTAACATCTCGGCGGTAATATTTGAAAACATTCCTGGCGAGTTGGCTTCTCCGTCTCCGTGGGATCTTTTTATACATCAATAACGTAATATAACCTAACCTAACCCAACCTAACATCTCGGCGGTAATATTTGAAAACATACCTGGCGGGTTGGCCTCTACGTCTCCGTGGGACATTTATATACATCAATAACGTAATATAACCTAACCTAATCCAACCTAACATCTCGGCGGTAATATTTGAAAACATTCCTGGCGAGTTGGCTTCTCCGTCTCCGTGGGACCTTTATATACATCAATAACGTTATATAACCTAACCTAACCCAACCTAACATCTCGGCGGTAATATTTGACAACATACCTGGCGAGTTGGACTCTACGTTTCCGTGGGACCTTCATATACATCAATAACGAAATATAACCTAACCTAACCCAACCTAACATCTCGGCGGTAATATTTGAAAACATTCCTGGCGAGTTGGCTTCTCCGTCTCCGTGGGATCTTTTTATACATCAATAACGTAATATAACCTAACCTAACCCAACCTAACATCTTGGCGGTAATATTTGAAACATACCTGGCGAGTTGGCCTCTACGTCTCCGTGGGACATTTATATACATCAATAACGTAATATAACCTAACCTAACCCAACCTAACATCTCGGCGGTAATATTTGATCACATTACTAGCTTGTTGGCCTCTACGTCTCCGCGGGACCATTATATACATCTATAACGTGATATAAGCTAACCTAACCCAACCTAACATTTCGGCGGTAATATTTGACATCATTCCTGGCGAGTTGGCCTCTACGTCTCCGTTTGACCTTCATAAACATCAATAACGTAATATAACGTAACCTAACCCAACCTATCACCTCGGCGGTAATATTTGACAACATTCCTGGCGAGTTGGCCTCTACGTCTCCGTGGGACCTTTGTATACATCAATAACGTAATATAACCAAACCTAACCCAACCTATCATCTCGGCGGTAATATTTGACAACATTCCTGGCGAGTTGGTCTCTACGTCTCCGGGGGACCTTCATATACATCAATAACGTAATATAACCTAACCTAACCCAACCTAACATCACGGCGGTAATATGTGACAACATTCCTGGCTAGTTGGCTTCTCCGTCTCCGTGGGATCTTTTTATACATCAATAACGTAATAAAACCTATCCTAACCCAACCTAACATCTCGGCGGTAATATTTGAAAACATACCTGGCGAGTTGGCCTCTATGTCTCCGTGGGACCTTTATATACATCAATAACGTAATATAGCCTAACCTAATCCAACCTAACATTTCGGCGGTAATATTTGACATCATTCCTGGCGATTTGGCCTCTACGTCTCCGTGGGACCTTCATATACATCAATAACGAAATATAACCTAACCTAACCCAACCTAACATCTCGGCGGTAATATTTGAAAACATTCCTGGCGAGTTGGCTTCTCCGTCTCCGTGGGATCTTTTTATACATCAATAACGTAATATAACATAACCTAACCCAACCTAACATCTCGGCGGTAATATTTGAAAACATTCATGGCGGTTTGGCATCTACGTCCCGTGGGACCTTCATATACATCAATAACGTAATATAGCCTAACCTAATCCAACCTAACATCACGGCGGTAATATTTGACAACATTCCTGGCTAGTTGGCTTCTCCGTCTCCGTGGGATCTTTTTATACATCAATAACGTAATAAAACCTATCCTAACCCAACCTAACATCTCGGCGGTCATATTTGAAAACATACCTGGCGGGTTGGCCTCTACGTCTCCGTGGGACCTTTATATACATCAATAACGTAATATAACCTAACCTAACCCAACCTAACATCTCGGCCGTAATATTTGAAAACATTCCTGGCGAGTTGGCTTCTCCGTCTCCGTGGGATCTTTTTATACATCAATAACGTAATATAACCTAACCTAACCCAACCTAACATCTCGGCGGTAATATTTGAAAACATTCATGGCGGTTTGGCATCTACGTCCCGTGGGACCTTCATATACATCAATAACGTAATATAGCCTAACCTAATCCAACCTAACATCACGGCGGTAATATTTGACAACATTCCTGGCTAGTTGGCTTCTCCGTCTCCGTGGGATCTTTTTATACATCAATAACGTAATAAAACCTATCCTAACCCAACCTAACATCTCGGCGGCAATATTTGAAAACATACCTGGCGAGTTGGCCTCTACGTCTCCGTGGGACCTTTATATACATCAATAACGTAATATAACCTAACCTATCCCAACCTAACATCACGGCGGAAATATTTGAAAACATTCATGGCGATTTGGCATCTACGTCCCGTGGGACCTTCATATACATCAATAACGTAATATAGCCTAACCTAATCCAACCTAACATTTCGGCGGTAATATTTGACATCATTCCTGGCGATTTGGCCTCTACGTCTCCGTGGGACCTTTATATACATCAATAACGTAATATAACCTAACCTAACCCAACCTAACATCTCGGCGGTAATATTTGAAAACGTACCTGGCGGGTTGGCCTCTACGTCTCCGTGGGACATTTATATACATCAATAACGTAATATAACCTAACCTAACCCAACCTAACATCTCGGCGGTAATATTTGACAACATACCTGGCGAGTTGGACTCTACGTTTCCGTGGGACCTTCATATACATCAATAACGAAATATAACCTAACCTAATCCAACCTAGCATTTCGGCTGTAATATTTGACATCATTCCTGGCGATTTGGCCTCTACGTCTCCGTGGGACCTTCATATACATCAATAACGAAATATAACCTAACCTAACCCAACCTAACATCTCGGCGGTAATATTTGAAAACATTCCTGGCGAGTTGGCTTCTCCGTCTCCGTGGGATCTTTTTATACATCAATAACGTAATATAACCTAACCTAACCCAACCTAACATCTTGGCGGTAATATTTGAAAACATACCTGGCGAGTTGGCCTCTACGTCTCCGTGGGACATTTATATACATCAGTAACGTAATATAACCTAACCTAACCCAACCTAACATCTCGGCGGTAATATTTGATCACATTACTAGCTTGTTGGCCTCTACGTCTCCGCGGGACCTTTATATACATCTATAACGTGATATAACCTAACCTAAACCAACCTAACATTTCGGCGGTAATATTTGACATCATTCCTGGCGAGTTGGCCTCTACGTCTCCGTTTGACCTTCATAAACATCAATAACGTAATATAACGTAACCTAACCCAACCTATCATCTCGGCCGTAATATTTGAAAACATTCCTGGCGAGTTGGCTTCTCCGTCTCCGTGGGATCTTTTTATACATCAATAACGTAATATTACATAACCTAACCCAACCTAACATCTCGGCGGTAATATTTGAAAACATTCATGGCGGTTTGGCATCTACGTCCCGTGGGACCTTCATATACATCAATAACGTAATATAGCCTAACCTAATCCAACCTAACATCACGGCGGTAATATTTGACAACATTCCTGGCTAGTTGGCTTCTCCGTCTCCGTGGGATCTTTTTATACATCAATAACGTAATAAAACCTATCCTAACCCAACCTAACATCTCGGCGGTAATATTTGAAAACATACCTGGCGGGTTGGCCTCTACGTCTCCGTGGGACCTTTATATACATCAATAACGTAATATAACCTAACCTAACCCAACCTAACATCTCGGCCGTAATATTTGAAAACATTCCTGGCGAGTTGGCTTCTCCGTCTCCGTGGGATCTTTTTATACATCAATAACGTAATATAACCTAACCTAACCCAACCTAACATCTCGGCGGTAATATTTGAAAACATTCATGGCGGTTTGGCATCTACGTCCCGTGGGACCTTCATATACATCAATAACGTAATATAGCCTAACCTAATCCAACCTAACATCACGGCGGTAATATTTGACAACATTCCTGGCTAGTTGGCTTCTCCGTCTCCGTGGGATCTTTTTATACATCAATAACGTAATAAAACCTATCCTAACCCAACCTAACATCTCGGCGGCAATATTTGAAAACATACCTGGCGAGTTGGCCTCTACGTCTCCGTGGGACCTTTATATACATCAATAACGTAATATAACCTAACCTATCCCAACCTAACATCACGGCGGAAATATTTGAAAACATTCATGGCGATTTGGCATCTACGTCCCGTGGGACCTTCATATACATCAATAACGTAATATAGCCTAACCTAATCCAACCTAACATTTCGGCGGTAATATTTGACATCATTCCTGGCGATTTGGCCTCTACGTCTCCGTGGGACCTTTATATACATCAATAACGTAATATAACCTAACCTAACCCAACCTAACATCTCGGCGGTAATATTTGAAAACATACCTGGCGGGTTGGCCTCTACGTCTCCGTGGGACATTTATATACATCAATAACGTAATATAACCTAACCTAATCCAACCTAACATCTCGGCGGTAATATTTGAAAACATTCCTGGCGAGTTGGCTTCTCCGTCTCCGTGGGACCTTTATATACATCAATAACGTTATATAACCTAACCTAACCCAACCTAACATCTCGGCGGTAATATTTGACAACATACCTGGCGAGTTGGACTCTACGTTTCCGTGGGACCTTCATATACATCAATAACGAAATATAACCTAACCTAACCCAACCTAACATCTCGGCGGTAATATTTGAAAACATTCCTGGCGAGTTGGCTTCTCCGTCTCCGTGGGATCTTTTTATACATCAATAACGTAATATAACCTAACCTAACCCAACCTAACATCTTGGCGGTAATATTTGAAACATACCTGGCGAGTTGGCCTCTACGTCTCCGTGGGACATTTATATACATCAATAACGTAATATAACCTAACCTAACCCAACCTAACATCTCGGCGGTAATATTTGATCACATTACTAGCTTGTTGGCCTCTACGTCTCCGCGGGACCATTATATACATCTATAACGTGATATAAGCTAACCTAACCCAACCTAACATTTCGGCGGTAATATTTGACATCATTCCTGGCGAGTTGGCCTCTACGTCTCCGTTTGACCTTCATAAACATCAATAACGTAATATAACGTAACCTAACCCAACCTATCACCTCGGCGGTAATATTTGACAACATTCCTGGCGAGTTGGCCTCTACGTCTCCGTGGGACCTTTGTATACATCAATAACGTAATATAACCAAACCTAACCCAACCTATCATCTCGGCGGTAATATTTGACAACATTCCTGGCGAGTTGGTCTCTACGTCTCCGTGGGACCTTCATATACATCAATAACGTAATATAACCTAACCTAACCCAACCTAACATCACGGCGGTAATATGTGACAACATTCCTGGCTAGTTGGCTTCTCCGTCTCCGTGGGATCTTTTTATACATCAATAACGTAATAAAACCTATCCTAACCCAACCTAACATCTCGGCGGTAATATTTGAAAACATACCTGGCGAGTTGGCCTCTATGTCTCCGTGGGACCTTTATATACATCAATAACGTAATATAGTCTAACCTAATCCAACCTAACATTTCGGCGGTAATATTTGACATCATTCCTGGCGATTTGGCCTCTACGTCTCCGTGGGACCTTCATATACATCAATAACGAAATATAACCTAACCTAACCCAACCTAACATCTCGGCGGTAATATTTGAAAACATTCCTGGCGAGTTGGCTTCTCCGTCTCCGTGGGATCTTTTTATACATCAATAACGTAATATAACCTAACCTAACCCAACCTAACATCTTGGCGGTAATATTTGAAAACATACCTGGCGAGTTGGCCTCTACGTCTCCGTGGGACATTTATATACATCAATAACGTAATATAACCTAACCTAACCCAACCTAACATCTCGGCGGTAATATTTGATCACATTACTAGCATGTTGGCCTCTACGTCTCCGCGGGACCATTATATACATCTATAACGTGATATAAGCTAACCTAACCCAACCTAACATTTCGGCGGTAATATTTGACATCATTCCTGGCGAGTTGGCCTCTACGTCTCCGTTTGACCTTCATAAACATCAATAACGTAATATAACGTAACCTAACCCAACCTATCATCTCGGCCGTAATATTTGAAAACATTCCTGGCGAGTTGGCTTCTCCGTCTCCGTGGGATCTTTTTATACATCAATAACGTAATATAACATAACCTAACCCAACCTAACATCTCGGCGGTAATATTTGAAAACATTCATGGCGGTTTGGCATCTACGTCCCGTGGGACCTTCATATACATCAATAACGTAATATAGCCTAACCTAATCCAACCTAACATCACGGCGGTAATATTTGACAACATTCCTGGCTAGTTGGCTTCTCCGTCTCCGTGGGATCTTTTTATACATCAATAACGTAATAAAACCTATCCTAACCCAACCTAACATCTCGGCGGTAATATTTGAAAACATACCTGGCGGGTTGGCCTCTACGTCTCCGTGGGACCTTTATATACATCAATAACGTAATATAACCTAACCTAACCCAACCTAACATCTCGGCCGTAATATTTGAAAACATTCCTGGCGAGTTGGCTTCTCCGTCTCCGTGGGATCTTTTTATACATCAATAACGTAATATAACCTAACCTAACCCAACCTAACATCTCGGCGGTAATATTTGAAAACATTCATGGCGGTTTGGCATCTACGTCCCGTGGGACCTTCATATACATCAATAACGTAATATAACCTAACCTAACCCAACCTAACATCTCGGCGGTAATATTCGACAACATTCCTGGCGAGTTGGCTTCTCCGTCCCCGTGGGACCTTTATATACATCAATAACGTAATATAACCTAACCTAACCCAACCTAACAACTCGGCGGTAATATTTGACAACATACCTGGCGAGTTGGACTCTACGTCTCCGTGGGACCTTTATATACATCAATAACGTAATATAACCTAACCTAACCCAACCTAACATCTCGGCGGTAATATTTGAAAACATACCTGGCGGGTTGGCCTCTACGTCTCCGTGGGACATTTATATACATCAATAACGTAATATAACCTAACCTAACCCAACCTAACATCTCGGCGGTAATATTCGACAACATTCCTGGCGAGTTGGCTTCTCCGTCTCCGTGGGACCTTTATATACATCAATAACGTAATATAACCTAACCTAACCCAACCTAACAACTCGGCGGTAATATTTGACAACATACCTGGCGAGGTGGACTCTACGTTTCCGTGGGACCTTCATATACATCAATAACGAAATATAACCTAACCTAACCCAACCTAACATCTCGGCGGTAATATTTGAAAACATTCCTGGCGAGTTGGCTTCTCCGTCTCCGTGGGATCTTTTTATACATCAATAACGTAATATAACCTAACCTAACCCAACCTAACATCTTGGCGGTAATATTTGAAAACATACCTGGCGAGTTGGTCTCTACGTCTCCGTGGGACATTTATATACATCAATAACGTAATATAACCTAACCTAACCCAACCTAACATCTCGGCGGTAATATTTGACAACATACCTGGCGAGTTGGCCTCTACGTCTCCGTGGGACCTTCATATACATCAATAACGAAATATAACCTAACCTAACCCAACCTAACATCTCGGCGATAATATTTGAAAACATTCCTGGCGTGTTGGCTTCTCCGTCTCTGTGATATCTTTTTATACATCAATAACGTAATATAACCTAACCTAACCCAACCTAACATCTCGGCGGTAATATTTGAAATCATACCTGGCGAGTTGGCCTCTACGTCTCCGTTTGACCTTCATAAACATCAATAACGTAATATAACGTAACCTAACCCAACCTATCACCTCGGCGGTAATATTTGACAACATTCCTGGCGAGTTGGCCTCTACGTCTCCGTGGGACATTTATATACATCAATAACGTAATATAACCTAACCTAACCCAACCTAACATCTCGGCGGTAATATTTGATCACATTACTAGCTTGTTGGCCTCTACGTCTCCGCGGGACCTTTATATACATCTATAACGTGATATAACCTAACCTAACCCAACCTAACATCTCGGCGGTAATATTTGAAAACATTCATGGCGGTTTGGCATCTACGTCCCGTGGGACCTTCATATACATCAATAACGTAATATAGCCTAACCTAATCCAACCTATCATTTCGGCGGTAATATTTGACATCATTCCTGGCGATTTGGCCTCTACGTCTCCGTGGGACCTTCATATACATCAATAACGAAATATAACCTAACCTAACCCAACCTAACATCTCGGCGGTAATATTTGAAAACATTCCTGGCGAGTTGGTTTCTCCGTCTCCGTGGGATCTTTTTATACATCAATAACGTAATAAAACCTATCCTAACCCAACCTAACATCTCGGCGGTAATATTTGAAAACATTCATGGCGGTTTGGCATCTACGTCCCGTGGAACCTTCATATACATCAATAACGTAATATAGCCTAACCTAATCCAACCTAACATTTCGGCGGTAATATTTGACATCATTCCTGGCGAATTGGCTTCTCCGTCTCCGTGGGATCTTTTTATACATCAATAACGTAATATAACCTAACCTAACCCAACCTAACATCTCGGCGGTAATATTTGAAAACATTCATGGCGGTTTGGCATCTACGTCCCGTGGGACCTTCATATACATCAATAACGTAATATAACCTAACCTATCCCAACCTAACATCTCGGCGGAAATATTTGAAAACATTCATGGCGATTTGGCATCTACGTCCCGTGGGACCTTCATATACATCAATAACGTAATATAGCCTAACCTAATCCAACCTAACATTTCGGCGGTAATATTTGACAACATTCCTGTCGAGTTGGCCTCTACGTCTCCGTGGGACATTTGTATACATCAATAACGTAATATAACCTAACCTAACCCAACCTATCATCTCGGCGGTAATATTTGACAACATTCGTGGCGAGTTGGTCTCTACGTCTCCGTGGGACCTTCATATACATCAATAACGTAATATAACCTAACCTAACCCAACCTAACATCACGGCGGTAATATTTGACAACATTCCTGGCTAGTTGGCTTCTCCGTCTCCGTGGGATCTTTTTATACATCAATAACGTAATATAACCTATCCTAACCCAACCTAACATCTCGGCGGTAATATTTGACAACATACCTGGCGAGTTGGCCTCTACGTCTCCGTGGGACCTTTATATACATCAATAACGTAATATAACCTAACCTATCCCAACCTAACATCTCGGCGGAAATATTTGAAAACATTCATGGCGATTTGGCATCTACGTCCCGTGGGACCTTCATATACATCAATAACGTAATATAGCCTAACGTAATCCAACCTAACATTTCGGCGGTAATATTTGACATCATTCCTGGCGATTTGGCCTCTACGTCTCCGTGGGACCTTTATATACATCAATAACGTAATATAACCTAACCTAACCCAACCTAACATCTCGGCGGTAATATTTGAAAACATACCTGGCGGTTTGGCCTCTACGTCTCCGTGGGACATTTATATACATCAATAACGTAACATAACCTAACCTAACCCAACCTAACATCTCGGCGGTAATATTTGACAACATTCCTGGCGAGTTGGCTTCTCCGTCTCCGTGGGACCTTTATATACATCAATAACGTAATATAACCTAACCTAACCCAA
This sequence comes from Xylocopa violacea, assembly GCA_963969225.1. Lineage (NCBI taxonomy): Eukaryota > Metazoa > Arthropoda > Insecta > Hymenoptera > Apidae > Xylocopa > Xylocopa violacea. Next base: position 1,382,518 of record CAXAJV010000051.1, read on the forward strand.
CCTAACATTTCGGCGGTAATATTTGAAAACATTCATGGCGGTTTGGCATCTACGTCCCGTGGGACCTTCATATACATCAATAACGTAATATAGCCTAACCTAATCCAACCTAACATCACGGCGGTAATATTTGACAACATTCCTGGCTAGTTGACTTCTCCGTCTCCGTGGGATCTTTTTATACATCAATAACGTAATAAAACCTATCCTAACCCAACCTAACATCTCGGCGGTAATATTTGAAAACATTCATGGCGGTTTGGCATCTACGTCCCGTGGGACCTTCATATACATCAATAACGTAATATAGCCTAACCTAATCCAACCTAACATTTCGGCGGTAATATTTGACATCATTCCTGGCGAATTGGCTTCTCCGTCTCCGTGGGATCTTTTTATACATCAATAACGTAATATAACCTAACCTAACCCAACCTAACATCTCGGCGGTAATATTTGAAAACATTCATGGCGGTTTGGCATCTACGTCCCGTGGGACCTTCATATACATCAATAACGTAATATAACCTAACCTATCCCAACCTAACATCTCGGCGGAAATATTTGAAAACATTCATGGCGATTTGGCATCTACGTCCCGTGGGACCTTCATATACATCAATAACGTAATATAGCCTAACCTAATCCAACCTAACATTTCGGCGGTAATATTTGACAACATTCCTGGCGAGTTGGCCTCTACGTCTCCGTGGGACATTTGTATACATCAATAACGTAATATAACCTAACCTAACCCAACCTATCATCTCGGCGGTAATATTTGACAACATTCGTGGCGAGTTGGTCTCTACGTCTCCGTGGGACCTTCATATACATCAATAACGTAATATAACCTAACCTAACCCAACCTAACATCACGGCGGTAATATTTGACAACATTCCTGGCTAGTTGGCTTCTCCGTCTCCGTGGGATCTTTTTATACATCAATAACGTAATATAACCTATCCTAACCCAACCTAACATCTCGGCGGTAATATTTGACAACTTACCTGGCGAGTTGGCCTCTACGTCTCCGTGGGACCTTTATATACATCAATAACGTAATATAACCTAACCTATCCCAACCTAACATCTCGGCGGAAATATTTGAAAACATTCATGGCGATTTGGCATCTACGTCCCGTGGGACCTTCATATACATCAATAACGTAATATAGCCTAACGTAATCCAACCTAACATTTCGGCGGTAATATTTGACATCATTCCTGGCGATTTGGCCTCTACGTCTCCGTGGGACCTTTATATACATCAATAACGTAATATAACCTAACCTAACCCAACCTAACATCTCGGCGGTAATATTTGAAAACATACCTGGCGGTTTGGCCTCTACGTCTCCGTGGGACATTTATATACATCAATAACGTAATATAACCTAACCTAACCCAACCTAACATCTCGGCGGTAATATTTGACAACATTCCTGGCGAGTTGGCTTCTCCGTCTCCGTGGGACCTTTATATACATCAATAACGTAATATAACCTAACCTAACCCAACCTAACATTTCGGCGGTAATATTTGACATCATTCCTGGCGAGTTGGCCTCTACGTCTCCGTTTGACCTTCATAAACATCAATAACGTAATATAACGTAAAGTAACCCAACCTATCATCTCGGCGGTAATATTTGAAAACATTCCTGGCGAGTTGGCTTCTCCGTCTCCGTGGGACCTTTATATGCATCAATAACGTTATATAACCTAACCTAACCCAACCTAACATCTCGGCGGTAATATTTGAAAACATACCTGGCGAGTTGGCCTCTATGTCTCCGTGGGACCTTTATATACATCAATAACGTAATATAACCTAACCTATCCCAACCTAACATCTCGGCGGTAATATTTGAAAACATTCATGGCGGTTTGGCATCTACGTCCCGTGGGACCTTCATATACATCAATAACGTAATATAGCCTAACCTAATCCAACCTAACATTTCGGCGGTAATATTTGACATCATTCCTGGCGATTTGGCCTCTACGTCTCCGTGGGACCTTCATATACATCAATAACGAAATATAACCTAACCTAACCCAACCTAACATCTCGGCGGTAATATTTGAAAACATTCCTGGCGAGTTGGCTTCTCCGTCTCCGTGGGATCTTTTTATACATCAATAACGTAATATAACCTAACCTAACCCAACCTAACATCTTGGCGGTAATATTTGAAAACATACCTGGCGAGTTGGCCTCTACGTCTCCGTGGGACATTTATATACATCAATAACGTAATATAACCTAACCTAACCCAACCTAACATCTCGGCGGTAATATTTGATCACATTACTAGCTTGTTGGCCTCTACGTCTCCGCGGGACCTTTATATACATCTATAACATGATATAACCTAACCTAACCCAACCTAACATTTCGGCGGTAATATTTGACATCATTCCTGGCGAGTTGGCCTCTACGTTTCCGTTTGACCTTCATAAACATCAATAACGTAATATAACGTAACCTAACCCAACCTATCATCTCGGCCGTAATATTTGAAAACATTCCTGGCGAGTTGGCTTCTCCGTCTCCGTGGGATCTTTTTATACATCAATAACGTAATATAACCTAACCTAACCCAACCTAACATCTCGGCGGTAATATTTGAAAACATTCATGGCGGTTTGGCATCTACGTCCCGTGGGACCTTCATATACATCAATAACGTAATATAGCCTAACCTAATCCAACCTAACATCACGGCGGTAATATTTGACAACATTCCTGGCTAGTTGGCTTCTCCGTCTCCGTGGGATCTTTTTATACATCAATAACGTAATAAAACCTATCCTAACCCAACCTAACATCTCGGCGGTAATATTTGAAAACATACCTGGCGAGTTGGTCTCTACGTCTCCGTGGGACATTTATATACATCAATAACGTAATATATCCTAACCTAACCCAACCTAACATCTCGGCGGTAATATTTGATCACATTACTAGCTTGTTGGCCTCTACGTCTCCGCAGGACCTTTATATACATCTATAACGTGATATAAGCTAACCTAACCCAACCTAACATTTCGGCGGTAATATTTGACATCATTCCTGGCGAGTTGGCCTCTACGTCTCCGTTTGACCTTCATAAACATCAATAACGTAATATAACGTAACCTAACCCAACCTATCATCTCGGCCGTAATATTTGAAAACATTCCTGGCGAGTTGGCTTCTCCGTCTCCGTGGGATCTTTTTATACATCAATAACGAAATATAACCTAACCTAACCCAACCTAACATCTCGGCGGTAATATTTGACAACATTCCTGGCGAGTTGGCTTCTCCGTCTCCGTGGGATCTTTTTATACAGCAATAACGTAATATAACCTAACCTAACCCAACCTAACATCTCGGCGGTAATATTTGACAACATACCTGGCGAGTTGGCCTCTACGTCTCCGTGGGACCTTCATATACATCAATAACGTAATATAACCTAACCTAACCCAACCTAACATCTCGGCGGTAATATTTGAAAACATACCTGGCGAGTTGGCCTCTACGTCTCCGTGGGACCTTTATATACATCAATAACGTAATATAACCTAACCTATCCCAACCTAACATCTCGGCGGAAATATTTGAAAACATTCATGGCGATTTGGCATCTACGTCCCGTGGGACCTTCATATACATCAATAACGTAATATAGCCTAACCTAATCCAACCTAACATTTCGGCGGTAATATTTGACATCATTCCTGGCGATTTGGCCTCTACGTCTCCGTGGGACCTTTATATACATCAATAACGTAATATAACCTAACCTAACCCAACCTAACATCTCGGCGGTAATATTTGAAAACATACCTGGCGAGTTGGCCTCTACGTCTCCGTGGGACCTTCATATACATCAATAACGAAATATAACCTAACCTAACCCAACCTAACATCTCGGCGATAATATTTGAAAACATTCCTGGCGTGTTGGCTTCTCCGTCTCTGTGATATCTTTTTATACATCAATAACGTAATATAACCTAACCTAACCCAACCTAACATATCGGCGGTAATATTTGAAATCATACCTGGCGAGTTGGCCTCTACGTCTCCGTTTGACCTTCATAAACATCAATAACGTAATATAACGTAACCTAACCCAACCTATCACCTCGGCGGTAATATTTGACAACATTCCTGGCGAGTTGGCCTCTACGTCTCCATGGGACCTTTATATACATCAATAACGTAATATAACCTAACCTAATCCAACCTAACATCTCGGCGGTAATATTTGAAAACATTCATGGCGATTTGGCATCTACGTCCCGTGGGACCTTCATATACATCAATAACGTAATATAGCCTAACGTAATCCAACCTAACATTTCGGCGGTAATATTTGACATCATTCCTGGCGATTTGGCCTCTACGCCTCCGTGGGACCTTTATATACATCAATAACGTAATATAACCTAACCTAACCCAACCTAACATCTCGGCGGTAATATTTGAAAACATACCTGGCGGTTTGGCCTCTACGTCTCCGTGGGACATTTATATACATCAATAACGTAATATAACCTAACCTAACCCAACCTAACATCTCGGCGGTAATATTTGACAACATTCCTGGCGAGTTGGCTTCTCCGTCTCCGTGGGACCTTTATATACATCAATAACGTAATATAACCTAACCTAACCCAACCTAACATTTCGGCGGTAATATTTGACATCATTCCTGGCGAGTTGGCCTCTACGTCTCCGTTTGACCTTCATAAACATCAATAACGTAATATAACGTAAAGTAACCCAACCTATCATCTCGGCGGTAATATTTGAAAACATTCCTGGCGAGTTGGCTTCTCCGTCTCCGTGGGACCTTTATATACATCAATAACGTTATATAACCTAACCTAACCCAACCTAACATCTCGGCGGTAATATTTGAAAACATACCTGGCGAGTTGGCCTCTATGTCTCCGTGGGACCTTTATATACATCAATAACGTAATATAACCTAACCTATCCCAACCTAACATCTCGGCGGTAATATTTGAAAACATTCATGGCGGTTTGGCATCTACGTCCCGTGGGACCTTCATATACATCAATAACGTAATATAGCCTAACCTAATCCAACCTAACATTTCGGCGGTAATATTTGACATCATTCCTGGCGATTTGGCCTCTACGTCTCCGTGGGACCTTCATATACATCAATAACGAAATATAACCTAACCTAACCCAACCTAACATCTCGGCGGTAATATTTGAAAACATTCCTGGCGAGTTGGCTTCTGCGTCTCCGTGGGATCTTTTTATACATCAATAACGTAATATAACCTAACCTAACCCAACCTAACATCTTGGCGGTAATATTTGAAAACATACCTGGCGAGTTGGCCTCTACGTCTCCGTGGGACATTTATATACATCAATAACGTAATATAACCTAACCTAACCCAACCTAACATCTCGGCGGTAATATTTGATCACATTACTAGCTTGTTGGCCTCTACGTCTCCGCGGGACCTTTATATACATCTATAACGTGATATAACCTAACCTAACCCAACCTAACATTTCGGCGGTAATATTTGACATCATTCCTGGCGAGTTGGCCTCTACGTTTCCGTTTGACCTTCATAAACATCAATAACGTAATATAACGTAACCTAACCCAACCTATCATCTCGGCCGTAATATTTGAAAACATTCCTGGCGAGTTGGCTTCTCCGTCTCCGTGGGATCTTTTTATACATCAATAACGTAATATAACCTAACCTAACCCAACCTAACATCTCGGCGGTAACATTTGAAAACATTCATGGCGGTTTGGCATCTACGTCCCGTGGGACCTTCATATACATCAATAACGTAATATAGCCTAACCTAATCCAACCTAACATCACGGCGGTAATATTTGACAACATTCCTGGCTAGTTGGCTTCTCCGTCTCCTTGGGATCTTTTTATACATCAATAACGTAATAAAACCTATCCTAACCCAACCTAACATCTCGGCGGTAATATTTGAAAACATTCCTGGCGAGTTGGCTTCTCCGTCTCCGTGGGATCTTTTTATACATCAATAACGTAATATAACCTAACCTAACCCAACCTAACATCTTGGCGGTAATATTTGAAAACATACCTGGCGAGTTGGTCTCTACGTCTCCGTGGGACATTTATATACATCAATAACGTAATATAACCTAACCTAACCCAACCTAACATCTCGGCGGTAATATTTGATCACATTACTAGCTTGTTGGCCTCTACGTCTCCGCGGGACCTTTATATACATCTATAACGTGATATAAGCTAACCTAACCCAACCTAACATTTCGGCGGTAATATTTGACATCATTCCTGGCGAGTTGGCCTCTACGTCTCCGTTTGACCTTCATAAACATCAATAACGTAATATAACGTAACCTAACCCAACCTATCATCTCGGCCGTAATATTTGAAAACATTCCTGGCGAGTTGGCTTCTCCGTCTCCGTGGGATCTTTTTATACATCAATAACGAAATATAACCTAACCTAACCCAACCTAACATCTCGGCGGTAATATTTGACAACATTCCTGGCGAGTTGGCTTCTCCGTCTCCGTGGGATCTTTTTATACAGCAATAACGTAATATAACCTAACCTAACCCAACCTAACATCTCGGCGGTAATATTTGACAACATACCTGGCGAGTTGGCCTCTACGTCTCCGTGGGACCTTCATATACATCAATAACGAAATATAACCTAACCTAACCCAACCTAACATCTCGGCGATAATATTTGAAAACATTCCTGGCGTGTTGGCTTCTCCGTCTCTGTGATATCTTTTTTACATCAATAACGTAATATAACCTATCCTAACCCAACCTAACATCTCGGCGGTAATATTTGAAAACATACCTGGCGAGTTGGCCTCTACGTCTCCGTGGGACCTTTATATACATCAATAACGTAATATAACCTAACCTATCCCAACCTAACATCTCGGCGGAAATATTTGAAAACATTCATGGCGATTTGGCATCTACGTCACGTGGGACCTTCATATACATCAATAACGTAATATAGCCTAACCTAATCCAACCTAACATTTCGGCGGTAATATTTGACATCATTCCTGGCGATTTGGCCTCTACGTCTCCGTGGGACCTTTATATACATCAATAACGTAATATAACCTAACCTAACCCAACCTAACATCTCGGCGGTAATATTTGAAAACATACCTGGCGAGTTGGCCTCTACGTCTCCGTGGGACCTTCATATACATCAATAACGAAATATAACCTAACCTAACCCAACCTAACATCTCGGCGATAATATTTGAAAACATTCCTGGCGTGTTGGCTTCTCCGTCTCTGTGATATCTTTTTATACATCAATAACGTAATATAACCTAACCTAACCCAACCTAACATATCGGCGGTAATATTTGAAATCATACCTGGCGAGTTGGCCTCTACGTCTCCGTTTGACCTTCATAAACATCAATAACGTAATATAATGTAACCTAACCCAACCTATCACCTCGGCGGTAATATTTGACAACATTCCTGGCGAGTTGGCCTCTACGTCTCCATGGGACCTTTATATACATCAATAACGTAATATAACCTAACCTAATCCAACCTAACATCTCGGCGGTAATATTTGAAAACATTCATGGCGATTTGGCATCTACGTCCCGTGGGACCTTCATATACATCAATAACGTAATATAGCCTAACCTAATCCAACCTAACATTTCGGCGGTAATATTTGACACCATTCCTGGCGATTTGGCCTCTACGTCTCCGTGGGACCTTTATATACATCAATAACGTAATATAACCTAACCTAACCCAACCTAACATCTCGGCGGTAATATTTGAAAACATACCTGGCGGGTTGGCCTCTACGTCTCCGTGGGACATTTATATACATCAATAACGTAATATAACCTAACCTAACCCAACCTAACATCTCGGCGGTAATATTTGACATCATTCCTGGCGATTTGGCCTCTACGTCTCCGTGGGACCTTTATATACATCAATAACGTAATATAACCTAACCTAACCCAACCTAACATCACGGCAGTAATATTTGACAACATTCCTGGCTAGTTGGCTTCTCCGTCTCCGTGGGATCTTTTTATACATCAATAACGTAATAAAACCTATCCTAACCCAACCTAACATCTCGGCGGTAATATTTGAAAACATTCCTGGCGAGTTGGCTTCTCCGTCTCCGTGGGATCTTTTTATACATCAATAACGTAATATAACCTAACCTAACCCAACCTAACATCTTGGCGGTAATATTTGAAAACATACCTGGCGAGTTGGTCTCTACGTCTCCGTGGGACATTTATATACATCAATAACGTAATATAACCTAACCTAACCCAACCTAACATCTCGGCGGTAATATTTGATCACATTACTAGCTTGTTGGCCTCTACGTCTCCGCGGGACCTTTATATACATCTATAACGTGATATAAGCTAACCTAACCCAACCTAACATTTCGGCGGTAATATTTGACATCATTCCTGGCGAGTTGGCCTCTACGTCTCCGTTTGACCTTCATAAACATCAATAACGTAATATAACGTAACCTAACCCAACCTATCATCTCGGCCGTAATATTTGAAAACATTCCTGGCGAGTTGGCTTCTCCGTCTCCGTGGGATCTTTTTATACATCAATAACGAAATATAACCTAACCTAACCCAACCTAACATCTCGGCGGTAATATTTGAAAACATACCTGGCGAGTTGGCCTCTACGTCTCCGTGGGACCTTTATATACATCAATAACGTAATATAACCTAACCTATCCCAACCTAACATCTCGGCGGAAATATCTGAAAACATTCATGGCGATTTGGCATCTACGTCACGTGGGACCTTCATATACATCAATAACGTAATATAGCCTAACCTAATCCAACCTAACATTTCGGCGGTAATATTTGACATCATTCCTGGCGATTTGGCCTCTACGTCTCCGTGGGACCTTTATATACATCAATAACGTAATATAACCTAACCTAACCCAACCTAACATCTCGGCGGTAATATTTGAAAACATACCTGGCGAGTTGGCCTCTACGTCTCCGTGGGACCTTCATATACATCAATAACGAAATATAACCTAACCTAACCCAACCTAACATCTCGGCGATAATATTTGAAAACATTCCTGGCGTGTTGGCTTCTCCGTCTCTGTGATATCTTTTTATACATCAATAACGTAATATAACCTAACCTAACCCAACCTAACATATCGGCGGTAATATTTGAAATCATACCTGGCGAGTTGGCCTCTACGTCTCCGTTTGACCTTCATAAACATCAATAACGTAATATAATGTAACCTAACCCAACCTATCACCTCGGCGGTAATATTTGACAACATTCCTGGCGAGTTGGCCTCTACGTCTCCATGGGACCTTTATATACATCAATAACGTAATATAACCTAACCTAATCCAACCTAACATCTCGGCGGTAATATTTGAAAACATTCATGGCGATTTGGCATCTACGTCCCGTGGGACCTTCATATACATCAATAACGTAATATAGCCTAACCTAATCCAACCTAACATTTCGGCGGTAATATTTGACACCATTCCTGGCGATTTGGCCTCTACGTCTCCGTGGGACCTTTATATACATCAATAACGTAATATAACCTAACCTAACCCAACCTAACATCTCGGCGGTAATATTTGAAAACATACCTGGCGGGTTGGCCTCTACGTCTCCGTGGGACATTTATATACATCAATAACGTAATATAACCTAACCTAACCCAACCTAACATCTCGGCGGTAATATTTGACATCATTCCTGGCGATTTGGCCTCTACGTCTCCGTGGGACCTTTATATACATCAATAACGTAATATAACCTAACCTAACCCAACCTAACATCACGGCAGTAATATTTGACAACATTCCTGGCTAGTTGGCTTCTCCGTCTCCGTGGGATCTTTTTATACATCAATAACGTAATATAACCTATCCTAACCCAACCTAACATCTCGGCGGTAATATTTGACAACATACCTGGCGAGTTGGCCTCTACGTCTCCGTGGGACCTTTATATACATCAATAACGTAATATAACCTAACCTATCCCAACCTAACATCTCGGCGGAAATATTTGAAAACATTCATGGCGATTTGGCATCTACGTCCCGTGGGACCTTCATATACATCAATAACGTAATATAGCCTAACCTAATCCAACCTAACATTTCGGCGGTAATATTTGACATCATTCCTGGCGATTTGGCCTCTACGTCTCCGTGGGACCTTTATATACATCAATAACGTAATATAACCTAACCTAACCCAACCTAACATCTCGGCGGTAATATTTGACAACATTCCTGGCGAGTTGGCTTCTCCGTCTCCGTGGGACCTTTATATACATCAATAACGTAATATAACCTAACCTAACCCAACCTAACATTTCGGCGGTAATATTTGACATCATTCCTGGCGAGTTGGCCTCTACGTCTCCGTTTGACCTTCATAAACATCAATAACGTAATATAACGTAACCTAACCCAACCTATCATCTCGGCGGTAATATTTGAAAACATTCCTGGCGAGTTGGCTTCTCCGTCTCCGTGGGACCTTTATATACATCAATAACGTTATATAACCTAACCTAACCCAACCTAACATCTCGGCGGTAATATTTGAAAACATACCTGGCGAGTTGGCCTCTATGTCTCCGTGGGACCTTTATATACATCAATAACGTAATATAACCTAACCTATCCCAACCTAACATCTCGGCGGTAATATTTGAAAACATTCATGGCGGTTTGGCATCTACGTCCCGTGGGACCTTCATATACATCAATAACGTAATATAGCCTAACCTAATCCAACCTAACATTTCGGCGGTAATATTTGACATCATTCCTGGCGATTTGGCCTCTACGTCTCCGTGGGACCTTCATATACATCAATAACGAAATATAACCTAACCTAACCCAACCTAACATCTCGGCGGTAATATTTGAAAACATTCCTGGCGAGTTGGCTTCTCCGTCTCCGTGGGATCTTTTTATACATCAATAACGTAATATAACCTAACCTAACCCAACCTAACATCTTGGCGGTAATATTTGAAAATATACCTGGCGAGTTGGCCTCTACGTCTCCGTGGGACATTTATATACATCAATAACGTAATATAACGTAACCTAACCCAACCTAACATCTCGGCGGTAATATTTGATCACATTACTAGCTTGTTGGCCTCTACGTCTCCGCGGGACCTTTATATACATCTATAACGTGATATAACCTAACCTAACCCAACCTAACATATCGGCGGTAATATTTGAAATCATACCTGGCGAGTTGGCCTCTACGTCTCCGTTTGACCTTCATAAACATCAATAACGTAATATAACGTAACCTAACCCAACCTATCACCTCGGCGGTAATATTTGACAACATTCCTGGCGAGTTGGCCTCTACGTCTCCATGGGACCTTTATATACATCAATAACGTAATATAACCTAACCTAATCCAACCTAACATCTCGGCGGTAATATTTGAAAACATTCATGGCGATTTGGCATCTACGTCCCGTGGGACCTTCATATACATCAATAACGTAATATAGCCTAACCTAATCCAACCTAACATTTCGGCGGTAATATTTGACACCATTCCTGGCGATTTGGCCTCTACGTCTCCGTGGGACCTTTATATACATCAATAACGTAATATAACCTAACCTAACCCAACCTAACATCTCGGCGGTAATATTTGAAAACATACCTGGCGGGTTGGCCTCTACGTCTCCGTGGGACATTTATATACATCAATAACGTAATATAACCTAACCTAACCCAACCTAACATCTCGGCGGTAATATTTGACATCATTCCTGGTGATTTGGCCTCTACGTCTCCGTGGGACCTTTATATACATCAATAACGTAATATAACCTAACCTAACCCAACCTAACATCACGGCAGTAATATTTGACAACATTCCTGGCTAGTTGGTTTCTCCGTCTCCGTGGGATCTTTTTATACATCAATAACGTAATATAACCTATCCTAACCCAACCTAACATCTCGGCGGTAATATTTGACAACATACCTGGCGAGTTGGCCTCTACGTCTCCGTGGGACCTTTATATACATCAATAACGTAATATAACCTAACCTATCCCAACCTAACATCTCGGCGGAAATATTTGAAAACATTCATGGCGATTTGGCATCTACGTCCCGTGGGACCTTCATATACATCAATAACGTAATATAGCCTAACCTAATCCAACCTAACATTTCGGCGGTAATATTTGACATCATTCCTGGCGATTTGGCCTCTACGTCTCCGTGGGACCTTTATATACATCAATAACGTAATATAACCTAACCTAACCCAACCTAACATCTCGGCGGTAATATTTGACAACATTCCTGGCGAGTTGGCTTCTCCGTCTCCGTGGGACCTTTATATACATCAATAACGTAATATAACCTAACCTAACCCAACCTAACATTTCGGCGGTAATATTTGACATCATTCCTGGCGAGTTGGCCTCTACGTCTCCGTTTGACCTTCATAAACATCAATAACGTAATATAACGTAACCTAACCCAACCTATCATCTCGGCGGTAATATTTGAAAACATTCCTGGCGAGTTGGCTTCTCCGTCTCCGTGGGACCTTTATATACATCAATAACGTTATATAACCTAACCTAACCCAACCTAACATCTCGGCGGTAATATTTGAAAACATACCTCGCGAGTTGGCCTCTATGTCTCCGTGGGACCTTTATATACATCAATAACGTAATATAACCTAACCTATCCCAACCTAACATCTCGGCGGTAATATTTGAAAACATTCATGGCGGTTTGGCATCTACGTCCCGTGGGACCTTCATATACATCAATAACGTAATATAGCCTAACCTAATCCAACCTAACATTTCGGCGGTAATATTTGACATCATTCCTGGCGATTTGGCCTCTACGTCTCCGTGGGACCTTCATATACATCAATAACGAAATATAACCTAACCTAACCCAACCTAACATCTCGGCGGTAATATTTGAAAACATTCCTGGCGAGTTGGCTTCTCCGTCTCCGTGGGATCTTTTTATACATCAATAACGTAATATAACCTAACCTAACCCAACCTAACATCTTGGCGGTAATATTTGAAAATATACCTGGCGAGTTGGCCTCTACGTCTCCGTGGGACATTTATATACATCAATAACGTAATATAACCTAACCTAACCCAACCTAACATCTCGGCGGTAATATTTGATCACATTACTAGCTTGTTGGCCTCTACGTCTCCGCGGGACCTTTATATACATCTATAACGTGATATAACCTAACCTAACCCAACCTAACATTTCGGCGGTAATATTTGACATCATTCCTGGCGAGTTGGCCTCTACGTTTCCGTTTGACCTTCATAAACATCAATAACGTAATATAACGTAACCTAACCCAACCTATCATCTCGGCCGTAATATTTGAAAACATTCCTGGCGAGTTGGCTTCTCCGTCTCCGTGGGATCTTTTTATACATCAATAACGTAATATAACCTAACCTAACCCAACCTAACATCTCGGCGGTAATATTTGAAAACATTCATGGCGGTTTGGCATCTACGTCCCGTGGGACCTTCATATACATCAATAACGTAATATAGCCTAACCTAATCCAACCTAACATCACGGCGGTAATATTTGACAACATTCCTAGCTAGTTGGCTTCTCCGTCTCCGTGGGATCTTTTTATACATCAATAACGTAATAAAACCTATCCTAACCCAACCTAACATCTCGGCGGTAATATTTGAAAACATTCCTGGCGAGTTGGCTTCTCCGTCTCCGTGGGATCTTTTTATACATCAATAACGTAATATAACCTAACCTAACACAACCTAACATCTTGGCGGTAATATTTGAAAACATACCTGGCGAGTTGGTCTCTACGTCTCCGTGGGACATTTATATACATCAATAACGTAATATAACCTAACCTAACCCAACCTAACATCTCGGCGGTAATATTTGATCACATTACTAGCTTGTTGGCCTCTACGTCTCCGCGGGACCTTTATATACATCTATAACGTGATATAAGCTAACCTAACCCAACCTAACATTTCGGCGGTAATATTTGACATCATTCCTGGCGAGTTGGCCTCTACGTCTCCGTTTGACCTTCATAAACATCAATAACGTAATATAACGTAACCTAACCAAACCTATCACCTCGGCGGTAATATTTGACAACATTCCTGGCGAGTTGGCCTCTACGTCTCCGTGGGACATTTGTATACATCAATAACGTAATATAACCTAACCTAACCCAACCTATCATCTCGGCGGTAATATTTGACAACATTCGTGGCGAGTTGGTCTCTACGTCTCCGTGGGACCTTCATATACATCAATAACGTAATATAACCTAACCTAACCCAACCTAACATCACGGCGGTAATATTTGACAACATTCCTGGCTAGTTGGCTTCTCCGTCTCCGTGGGATCTTTTTATACATCAATAACGTAATATAACCTATCCTAACCCAACCTAACATCTCGGCGGTAATATTTGAAAACATACCTGGCGAGTTGGCCTCTACGTCTCCGTGGGACCTTTATATACATCAATAACGTAATATAACCTAACCTATCCCAACCTAACATCTCGGCGGAAATATTTGAAAACATTCATGGCGATTTGGCATCTACGTCCCGTGGGACCTTCATATACATCAATAACGTAATATAGCCTAACCTAATCCAACCTAACATTTCGGCGGTAATATTTGACATCATTCCTGGCGATTTGGCCTCTACGTCTCCGTGGGACCTTTATATACATCAATAACGTAATATAACCTAACCTAACCCAACCTAACATCTCGGCGGTGATATTTGAAAACATACCTGGCGAGTTGGCCTCTACGTCTCCGTGGGACCTTCATATACATCAATAACGAAATATAACCTAACCTAACCCAACCTAACATCTCGGCGATAATATTTGAAAACATTCCTGGCGTGTTGGCTTCTCCGTCTCTGTGATATCTTTTTATACATCAATAACGTAATATAACCTAACCTAACCCAACCTAACATCTCGGCGGTAATATTTGAAATCATACCTGGCGAGTTGGCCTCTACGTCTCCGTTTGACCTTCATAAACATCAATAACGTAATATAACGTAACCTAACCCAACCTATCACCTCGGCGGTAATATTTGACAACATTCCTGGCGAGTTGGCCTCTACGTCTCCATGGGACCTTTATATACATCAATAACGTAATATAACCTAACCTAACCCAACCTAACATCTCGGCGGTAATATTTGAAAACATTCATGGCGATTTGGCATCTACGTCCCGTGGGACCTTCATATACATCAATAACGTAATATAGCGTAACCTAATCCAACCTAACATTTCGGGGGTAATATTTGACACCATTCCTGGCGATTTGGCCTCTACGTCTCCGTGGGACCTTTATATACATCAATAACGTAATATAACCTAACCTAACCCAACCTAACATCTCGGCGGTAATATTTGAAAACATACCTGGCGGGTTGGCCTCTACGTCTCCGTGGGACATTTATATACATCACTAACGTAATATAACCTAACCTAACCCAACCTAACATCTCGGCGGTAATATTTGACATCATTCCTGGCGACTTGGCCTCTACGTCTCCGTGGGACCTTTATATACATCAATAACGTAATATAACCTAACCTAACCCAACCTAACATCTCGGCGGTAATATTTGAAAACATACCTGGCGGGTTGGCCTCTACGTCTCCGTGGGACATTTATATACATCAATAACGTAATATAACCTAACCTAACCCAACCTAACATCTCGGCGGTAATATTTGACAACATTCCTGGCGAGTTGGCTTCTCCGTCTCCGTGGGACCTTTATATACATCAATAACGTAATATAACCTAACCTAACCCAACCTAACATTTCGGCGGTAATATTTGACATCATTCCTGGCGAGTTGGCCTCTACGTCTCCGTTTGACCTTCATAAACATCAATAACGTAATATAACGTAACCTAACCCAACCTATCATCTCGGCGGTAATATTTGAAAACATTCCTGGCGAGTTGGCTTCTCCGTCTCCGTGGGACCTTTATATACATCAATAACGTAATATAACCTAACCTAACCCAACCTAACATCTCGGCGGTAATATTTGACAACATTCCTGGCGAGTTGGCTTCTCCGTCTCCGTGGGACCTTTATATACATCAATAACGTAATATAACCTAACCTAACCCAACCTAACATCACGGCAGTAATATTTGACAACATTCCTGGCTAGTTGGCTTCTCCGTCTCCGTGGGATCTTTTTATACATCAATAACGTAATATAACCTATCCTAACCCAACCTAACATCTCGGCGGTAATATTTGACAACATACCTGGCGAGTTGGCCTCTACGTCTCCGTGGGACCTTTATATACATCAATAACGTAATATAACCTAACCTATCCCAACCTAACATCTCGGCGGAAATATTTGAAAACATTCATGGCGATTTGGCATCTACGTCCCGTGGGACCTTCATATACATCAATAACGTAATATAGCCTAACCTAATCCAACCTAACATTTCGGCGGTAATATTTGACATCATTCCTGGCGATTTGGCCTCTACGTCTCCGTGGGACCTTTATATACATCAATAACGTAATATAACCTAACCTAACCCAACCTAACATCTCGGCGGTAATATTTGACAACATTCCTGGCGAGTTGGCTTCTCCGTCTCTGTGGGACCTTTATATACATCAATAACGTAATATAACCTAACCTAACCCAACCTAACATTTCGGCGGTAATATTTGACATCATTCCTGGCGAGTTGGCCTCTACGTCTCCGTTTGACCTTCATAAACATCAATAACGTAATATAACGTAACCTAACCCAACCTATCATCTCGGCGGTAATATTTGAAAACATTCCTGGCGAGTTGGCTTCTCCGTCTCCGTGGGACCTTTATATACATCAATAACGTTATATAACCTAACCTAACCCAACCTAACATCTCGGCGGTAATATTTGAAAACATACCTCGCGAGTTGGCCTCTATGTCTCCGTGGGACCTTTATATACATCAATAACGTAATATAACCTAACCTATCCCAACCTAACATCTCGGCGGTAATATTTGAAAACATTCATGG
Organism: Xylocopa violacea; assembly: GCA_963969225.1. Taxonomy (NCBI): domain Eukaryota; kingdom Metazoa; phylum Arthropoda; class Insecta; order Hymenoptera; family Apidae; genus Xylocopa; species Xylocopa violacea. The sequence continues at coordinate 1,399,753 of CAXAJV010000051.1, forward strand.
CGGTTTGGCATCTACGTCCCGTGGGACCTTCATATACATCAATAACGTAATATAGCCTAACCTAATCCAACCTAACATTTCGGCGGTAATATTTGACATCATTCCTGGCGATTTGGCCTCTACGTCTCCGTGGGACCTTCATATACATCAATAACGAAATATAACCTAACCTAACCCAACCTAACATCTCGGCGGTAATATTTGAAAACATTCCTGGCGAGTTGGCTTCTCCGTCTCCGTGGGATCTTTTTATACATCAATAACGTAATATAACCTAACCTAACCCAACCTAACATCTTGGCGGTAATATTTGAAAATATACCTGGCGAGTTGGCCTCTACGTCTCCGTGGGACATTTATATACATCAATAACGTAATATAACCTAACCTAACCCAACCTAACATCTCGGCGGTAATATTTGATCACATTACTAGCTTGTTGGCCTCTACGTCTCCGCGGGACCTTTATATACATCTATAACGTGATATAACCTAACCTAACCCAACCTAACATTTCGGCGGTAATATTTGACATCATTCCTGGCGAGTTGGCCTCTACGTTTCCGTTTGACCTTCATAAACATCAATAACGTAATATAACGTAACCTAACCCAACCTATCATCTCGGCCGTAATATTTGAAAACATTCCTGGCGAGTTGGCTTCTCCGTCTCCGTGGGATCTTTTTATACATCAATAACGTAATATAACCTAACCTAACCCAACCTAACATCTCGGCGGTAATATTTGAAAACATTCATGGCGGTTTGGCATCTACGTCCCGTGGGACCTTCATATACATCAATAACGTAATATAGCCTAACCTAATCCAACCTAACATCACGGCGGTAATAATTGACAACATTCCTAGCTAGTTGGCTTCTCCGTCTCCGTGGGATCTTTTTATACATCAATAACGTAATAAAACCTATCCTAACCCAACCTAACATCTCGGCGGTAATATTTGAAAACATTCCTGGCGAGTTGGCTTCTCCGTCTCCGTGGGATCTTTTTATACATCAATAACGTAATATAACCTAACCTAACACAACCTAACATCTTGGCGGTAATATTTGAAAACATACCTGGCGAGTTGGTCTCTACGTCTCCGTGGGACATTTATATACATCAATAACGTAATATAACCTAACCTAACCCAACCTAACATCTCGGCGGTAATATTTGATCACATTACTAGCTTGTTGGCCTCTACGTCTCCGCGGGACCTTTATATACATCTATAACGTGATATAAGCTAACCTAACCCAACCTAACATTTCGGCGGTAATATTTGACATCATTCCTGGCGAGTTGGCCTCTACGTCTCCGTTTGACCTTCATAAACATCAATAACGTAATATAACGTAACCTAACCCAACCTATCACCTCGGCGGTAATATTTGACAACATTCCTGGCGAGTTGGCCTCTACGTCTCCGTGGGACATTTGTATACATCAATAACGTAATATAACCTAACCTAACCCAACCTATCATCTCGGCGGTAATATTTGACAACATTCGTGGCGAGTTGGTCTCTACGTCTCCGTGGGACCTTCATATACATCAATAACGTAATATAACCTAACCTAACCCAACCTAACATCACGGCGGTAATATTTGACAACATTCCTGGCTAGTTGGCTTCTCCGTCTCCGTGGGATCTTTTTATACATCAATAACGTAATATAACCTATCCTAACCCAACCTAACATCTCGGCGGTAATATTTGAAAACATACCTGGCGAGTTGGCCTCTACGTCTCCGTGGGACCTTTATATACATCAATAACGTAATATAACCTAACCTATCCCAACCTAACATCTCGGCGGAAATATTTGAAAACATTCATGGCGATTTGGCCTCTACGTCTCCGTGGGACCTTTATATACATCAATAACGTAATATAACCTAACCTAACCCAACCTAACATCTCGGCGGTAATATTTGAAAACATACCTGGCGGGTTGGCCTCTACGTCTCCGTGGGACATTTATATACATCAATAACGTAATATAACCTAACCTAACCCAACCTAACATCTCGGCGGTAATATTTGACAACATTCCTGGCGAGTTGGCTTCTCCGTCTCCGTGGGACCTTTATATACATCAATAACGTAATATAACCTAACCTAACCCAACCTAACATTTCGGCGGTAATATTTGACATCATTCCTGGCGAGTTGGCCTCTACGTCTCCGTTTGACCTTCATAAACATCAATAACGTAATATAACGTAACCTAACCCAACCTATCATCTCGGCGGTAATATTTGAAAACATTCCTGGCGAGTTGGCTTCTCCGTCTCCGTGGGACCTTTATATACATCAATAACGTAATATAACCTAACCTAACCCAACCTAACATCTCGGCGGTAATATTTGACAACATTCCTGGCGAGTTGGCTTCTCCGTCTCCGTGGGACCTTTATATACATCAATAACGTAATATAACCTAACCTAACCCAACCTAACATCACGGCAGTAATATTTGACAACATTCCTGGCTAGTTGGCTTCTCCGTCTCCGTGGGATCTTTTTATACATCAATAACGTAATATAACCTATCCTAACCCAACCTAACATCTCGGCGGTAATATTTGACAACATACCTGGCGAGTTGGCCTCTACGTCTCCGTGGGACCTTTATATACATCAATAACGTAATATAACCTAACCTATCCCAACCTAACATCTCGGCGGAAATATTTGAAAACATTCATGGCGATTTGGCATCTACGTCCCGTGGGACCTTCATATACATCAATAACGTAATATAGCCTAACCTAATCCAACCTAACATTTCGGCGGTAATATTTGACATCATTCCTGGCGATTTGGCCTCTACGTCTCCGTGGGACCTTTATATACATCAATAACGTAATATAACCTAACCTAACCCAACCTAACATCTCGGCGGTAATATTTGATCACATTACTAGCTTGTTGGCCTCTACGTCTCCGCGGGACCTTTATATACATCTATAACGTGATATAACCTAACCTAACCCAACCTAACATTTCGGCGGTAATATTTGACATCATTCCTGGCGAGTTGGCCTCTACGTTTCCGTTTGACCTTCATAAACATCAATAACGTAATATAACGTAACCTAACCCAACCTATCATCTCGGCCGTAATATTTGAAAACATTCCTAGCGAGTTGGCTTCTCCGTCTCCGTGGGATCTTTTTATACATCAATAACGTAATATAACCTAACCTAACCCAACCTAACATCTCGGCGGTAATATTTGAAAACATTCATGGCGGTTTGGCATCTACGTCCCGTGGGACCTTCATATACATCAATAACGTAATATAGCCTAACCTAATCCAACCTAACATCACGGCGGTAATATTGGACAACATTCCTAGCTAGTTGGCTTCTCCGTCTCCGTGGGATCTTTTTATACATCAATAACGTAATAAAACCTATCCTAACCCAACCTAACATCTCGGCGGTAATATTTGAAAACATTCCTGGCGAGTTGGCTTCTCCGTCTCCGTGGGATCTTTTTATACATCAATAACGTAATATAACCTAACCTAACACAACCTAACATCTTGGCGGTAATATTTGAAAACATACCTGGCGAGTTGGTCTCTACGTCTCCGTGGGACATTTATATACATCAATAACGTAATATAACCTAACCTAACCCAACCTAACATCTCGGCGGTAATATTTGATCACATTACTAGCTTGTTGGCCTCTACGTCTCCGCGGGACCTTTATATACATCTATAACGTGATATAAGCTAACCTAACCCAACCTAACATTTCGGCGGTAATATTTGACATCATTCCTGGCGAGTTGGCCTCTACGTCTCCGTTTGACCTTCATAAACATCAATAACGTAATATAACGTAACCTAACCCAACCTATCACCTCGGCGGTAATATTTGACAACATTCCTGGCGAGTTGGCCTCTACGTCTCCGTGGGACATTTGTATACATCAATAACGTAATATAACCTAACCTAACCCAACCTATCATCTCGGCGGTAATATTTGACAACATTCGTGGCGAGTTGGTCTCTACGTCTCCGTGGGACCTTCATATACATCAATAACGTAATATAACCTAACCTAACCCAACCTAACATCACGGCGGTAATATTTGACAACATTCCTGGCTAGTTGGCTTCTCCGTCTCCGTGGGATCTTTTTATACATCAATAACGTAATATAACCTATCCTAACCCAACCTAACATCTCGGCGGTAATATTTGAAAACATACCTGGCGAGTTGGCCTCTACGTCTCCGTGGGACCTTTATATACATCAATAACGTAACATAACCTAACCTATCCCAACCTAACATCTCGGCGGAAATATTTGAAAACATTCATGGCGATTTGGCATCTACGTCCCGTGGGACCTTCATATACATCAATAACGTAATATAGCCTAACCTAATCCAACCTAACATTTCGGCGGTAATATTTGACATCATTCCTGGCGATTTGGCCTCTACGTCTCCGTGGGACCTTTATATACATCAATAACGTAATATAACCTAACCTAACCCAACCTAACATCTCGGCGGTAATATTTGAAAACATACCTGGCGAGTTGGCCTCTACGTCTCCGTGGGACCTTCATATACATCAATAACGAAATATAACCTAACCTAACCCAACCTAACATCTCGGCGATAATATTTGAAAACATTCCTGGCGTGTTGGCTTCTCCGTCTCTGTGATATCTTTTTATACATCAATAACGTAATATAACCTAACCTAACCCAACCTAACATCTCGGCGGTAATATTTGAAATCATACCTGGCGAGTTGGCCTCTACGTCTCCGTTTGACCTTCATAAACATCAATAACGTAATATAACGTAACCTAACCCAACCTATCACCTCGGCGGTAATATTTGACAACATTCCTGGCGAGTTGGCCTCTACGTCTCCATGGGACCTTTATATACATCAATAACGTAATATAACCTAACCTAACCCAACCTAACATCTCGGCGGTAATATTTGAAAACATACCTGGCGAGTTGGCCTCTACGTCTCCGTGGGACCTTCATATACATCAATAACGAAATATAACCTAACCTAACCCAACCTAACATCTCGGCGATAATATTTGAAAACATTCCTGGCGTGTTGGCTTCTCCGTCTCTGTGATATCTTTTTATACATCAATAACGTAATATAACCTAACCTAACCCAACCTAACATCTCGGCGGTAATATTTGAAATCATACCTGGCGAGTTGGCCTCTACGTCTCCGTTTGACCTTCATAAACATCAATAACGTAATATAACGTAACCTAACCCAACCTATCACCTCGGCGGTAATATTTGACAACATTCCTGGCGAGTTGGCCTCTACGTCTCCATGGGACCTTTATATACATCAATAACGTAATATAACCTAACCTAACCCAACCTAACATCTCGGCCGTAATATTTGAAAACATTCATGGCGATTTGGCATCTACGTCCCGTGGGACCTTCATATACATCAATAACGTAATATAGCGTAACCTAATCCAACCTAACATTTCGGCGGTAATATTTGACACCATTCCTGGCGATTTGGCCTCTACGTCTCCGTGGGACCTTTATATACATCAATAACGTAATATAACCTAACCTAACCCAACCTAACATCTCGGCGGTAATATTTGAAAACATACCTGGCGTGTTGGCCTCTACGTCTCCGTGGGACATTTATATACATCACTAACGTAATATAACCTAACCTAACCCAACCTAACATCTCGGCGGTAATATTTGACATCATTCCTGGCGACTTGGCCTCTACGTCTCCGTGGGACCTTTATATACATCAATAACGTAATATAACCTAACCCAACCCAACCTAACATCTCGGCGGTAATATTTGAAAACATACCTGGCGGGTTGGCCTCTACGTCTCCGTGGGACATTTATATACATCAATAACGTAATATAACCTAACCTAACCCAACCTAACATCTCGGCGGTAATATTTGACAACATTCCTGGCGAGTTGGCTTCTCCGTCTCCGTGGGACCTTTATATACATCAATAACGTAATATAACCTAACCTAACCCAACCTAACATTTCGGCGGTAATATTTGACATCATTCCTGGCGAGTTGGCCTCTACGTCTCCGTTTGACCTTCATAAACATCAATAACGTAATATAACGTAACCTAACCCAACCTATCATCTCGGCGGTAATATTTGAAAACATTCCTGGCGAGTTGGCTTCTCCGTCTCCGTGGGACCTTTATATACATCAATAACGTTATATAACCTAACCTAACCCAACCTAACATCTCGGCGGTAATATTTGAAAACATACCTGGCGAGTTGGCCTCTATGTCTCCGTGGGACCTTTATATACATCAATAACGTAATATAACCTAACCTATCCCAACCTAACATCTCGGCGGTAATATTTGAAAACATTCATGGCGGTTTGGCATCTACGTCCCGTGGGACCTTCATATACATCAATAACGTAATATAGCCTAACCTAATCCAACCTAACATCACGGCGGTAATATTTGACAACATTCCTAGCTAGTTGGCTTCTCCGTCTCCGTGGGATCTTTTTATACATCAATAACGTAATAAAACCTATCCTAACCCAACCTAACATCTCGGCGGTAATATTTGACAACATTCCTGGCTAGTTGGCTTCTCCGTCTCCGTGGGATCTTTTTATACATCAATAACGTAATATAACCTATCCTAACCCAACCTAACATCTCGGCGGTAATATTTGAAAACATACCTGGCGAGTTGGCCTCTACGTCTCCGTGGGACCTTCATATACATCAATAACGAAATATAACCTAACCTAACCCAACCTAACATCTCGGCGATAATATTTGAAAACATTCCTGGCCTGTTGGCTTCTCCGTCTCTGTGATATCTTTTTATACATCAATAACGTAACATAACCTAACCTAACCCAACCTAAAATCTCGGCGGTAATATTTGAAATCATACCTGGCGAGTTGGCCTCTACGTCTCCGTTTGACCTTCATAAACATCAATAACGTAATATAACGTAACCTCACCCAACCTATCACCTCGGCGGTAATATTTGACAACATTCCTGGCGAGTTGGCCTCTACGTCTCCATGGGACCTTTATATACATCAATAACGTAATATAACCTAACCTAACCCAACCTAACATCTCGGCGGTAATATTTGAAAACATTCATGGCGATTTGGCATCTACGTCCCGTGGGACCTTCATATACATCAATAACGTAATATAGCCTAACCTAATCCAACCTAACATTTCGGCGGTAATATTTGACATCATTCCTGGCGATTTGGCCTCTACGTCTCCGTGGGACCTTTATATACATCAATAACGTAATATAACCTAACCTAACCCAACCTAACATCTCGGCGGTAATATTTGAAAACATACCTGGCGGTTTGGCCTCTACGTCTCCGTGGGACATTTATATACATCAATAACGTAATATAACCTAACCTAACCCAACCTAACATCTCGGCGGTAATATTTGACAACATTCCTGGCGAGTTGGCTTCTCCGTCTCCGTGGGACCTTTATATACATCAATAACGTAATATAACCTAACCTAACCCAACCTAACATTTCGGCGGTAATATTTGACATCATTCCTGGCGAGTTGGCCTCTACGTCTCCGTTTGACCTTCATAAACATCAATAACGTAATATAGCCTAACCTAACCCAACCTATCATCTCGGCGGTAATATTTGAAAACATTCCTGGCGAGTTGGCTTCTCCGTCTCCGTGGGACCTTTATATACATCAATAACGTTATATAACCTAACCTAACCCAACCTAACATCTCGGCGGTAATATTTGAAAACATACCTGGCGAGTTGGCCTCTATGTCTCCGTGGGACCTTTATATACATCAATAACGTAATATAACCTAACCTATCCCAACCTAACATCTCGGCGGTAATATTTGAAAACATTCATGGCGGTTTGGCATCTACGTCCCGTGGGACCTTCATATACATCAATAACGTAATATAGCCTAACCTAATCCAACCTAACATTTCGGCGGTAATATTTGACACCATTCCTGGCGATTTGGCCTCTACGTCTCCGTGGGACATTTATATACATCAATAACGTAATATAACCTAACCTAACCCAACCTAACATCTCGGCGGTAATATTTGACAACATTCCTGGCGAGTTGGCTTCTCCGTCTCCGTGGGACCTTTATATACATCAATAACGTAATATAACCTAACCTAACCCAACCTAACATTTCGGCGGTAATATTTGACATCATTCCTGGCGAGTTGGCCTCTACGTCTCCGTTTGACCTTCATAAACATCAATAACGTAATATAGCCTAACCTAACCCAACCTATCATCTCGGCGGTAATATTTGAAAACATTCCTGGCGAGTTGGCTTCTCCGTCTCCGTGGGACCTTTATATACATCAATAACGTTATATAACCTAACCTAACCCAACCTAACATCTCGGCGGTAATATTTGAAAACATACCTGGCGAGTTGGCCTCTATGTCTCCGTGGGACCTTTATATACATCAATAACGTAATATAACCTAACCTATCCCAACCTAACATCTCGGCGGTAATATTTGAAAACATTCATGGCGGTTTGGCATCTACGTCCCGTGGGACCTTCATATACATCAATAACGTAATATAGCCTAACCTAATCCAACCTAACATTTCGGCGGTAATATTTGACATCATTCCTGGCGATTTGGCCTCTACGTCTCCGTGGGACCTTCATATACATCAATAACGAAATATAACCTAACCTAACCCAACCTAACATCTCGGCGGTAATATTTGAAAACATTCCTGGCGAGTTGGCTTCTCCGTCTCCGTGGGATCTTTTTATACATCAATAACGTAATATAACCTAACCTAACCCAACCTAACATCTTGGCGGTAATATTTGAAAACATACCTGGCGAGTTGGCCTCTACGTCTCCGTGGGACATTTATATACATCAATAACGTAATATAACCTAACCTAACCCAACCTAACATCTCGGCGGTAATATTTGATCACATTACTAGCTTGTTGGCCTCTACGTCTCCGCGGGACCTTTATATACATCTATAACGTGATATAACCTAACCTAACCCAACCTAACATTTCGGCGGTAATATTTGACATCATTCCTGGCGAGTTGGCCTCTACGTTTCCGTTTGACCTTCATAAACATCAATAACGTAATATAACGTAACCTAACCCAACCTATCATCTCGGCCGTAATATTTGAAAACATTCCTGGCGAGTTGGCTTCTCCGTCTCCGTGGGATCTTTTTATACATCAATAACGTAATATAACCTAACCTAACCCAACCTAACATCTCGGCGGTAATATTTGAAAACATTCATGGCGGTTTGGCATCTACGTCCCGTGGGACCTTCATATACATCAATAACGTAATATAGCCTAACCTAATCCAACCTAACATTTCGGCGGTAATATTTGACACCTTTCCTGGCGATTTGGCCTCTACGTCTCCGTGGGACCTTTATATACATCAATAACGTAATATACCCTAACCTAACCCAACCTAACATCTCGGCGGTAATATTTGAAAACATTCATGGCGGTTTGGCATCTACGTCCCGTGGGACCTTCATATACATCAATAACGTAATATAGCCTAACCTAATCCAACCTAACATTTCGGCGGTAATATTTGACATCATTCCTGGCGAATTGGCTTCTCCGTCTCCGTGGGATCTTTTTATACATCAATAACGTAATATAACCTAACCTAACCCAACCTAACATCTCGGCGGTAATATTTGAAAACATTCATGGCGGTTTGGCATCTACGTCCCGTGGGACCTTCATATACATCAATAACGTAATATAACCTAACCTATCCCAACCTAACATCTCGGCGGAAATATTTGAAAACATACCTGGCGAGTTGGCCTCTATGTCTCCGTGGGACCTTTATATACATCAATAACGTAATATAACCTAACCTATCCCAACCTAACATCTCGGCGGTAATATTTGAAAACATTCATGGCGGTTTGGCATCTACGTTCCGTGGGACCTTCATATACATCAATAACGTAATATAGCCTAACCTAATCCAACCTAACATTTCGGCGGTAATATTTGACATCATTCCTGGCGAATTGGCTTCTCCGTCTCCGTGGGATCTTTTTATACATCAATAACGTAATATAACCTAACCTAACCCAACCTAACATCTCGGCGGTAATATTTGAAAACATTCATGGCGGTTTGGCATCTACGTCCCGTGGGACCTTCATATACATCAATAACGTAATATAACCTAACCTAATCCAACCTAACATTTCGGCGGTAATATTTGACATCATTCCTGGCGATTTGGCCTCTACGTCTCCGTGGGACCTTTATATACATCAATAACGTAATATAACGTAACCTATCCCAACCTATCACCTCGGCGGTAATATTTGACAACATTCCTGGCGAGTTGGCCTCTACGTCTCCGTGGGACATTTGTATACATCAATAACGTAATATAACCTAACCTAACCCAACCTATCATCTCGGCGGTAATATTTGACAACATTCGTGGCGAGTTGGTCTCTACGTCTCCGTGGGACCTTCATATACATCAATAACGTAATATAACCTAACCTAACCCAACCTAACATCACGGCGGTAATATTTGACAACATTCCTGGCTAGTTGGCTTCTCCGTCTCCGTGGGATCTTTTTATACATCAATAACGTAATATAACCTATCCTAACCCAACCTAACATCTCGGCGGTAATATTTGACAACATACCTGGCGAGTTGGCCTCTACGTCTCCGTGGGACCTTTATATACATCAATAACGTAATATAACCTAACCTATCCCAACCTAACATCTCGGCGGAAATATTTGAAAACATTCATGGCGATTTGGCATCTACGTCCCGTGGGACCTTCATATACATCAATAACGTAATATAGCCTAACCTAATCCAACCTAACATATCGGCGGTAATATTTGACATCATTCCTGGCGATTTGGCCTCTACGTCTCCGTGGGACCTTTATATACGTCAATAACGTAATATAACCTAACCTAACCCAACCTAACATCTCGGCGGTAATATTTGAAAACATACCTGGCGGTTTGGCCTCTACGTCTCCGTGGGACATTTATATACATCAATAACGAAATATAACCTAACCTAACCCAACCTAACATCTCGGCGGTAATATTTGAAAACATTCCTGGCGAGTTGGCTTCTCCGTCTCCGTGGGATCTTTTTATACATCAATAACGTAATATAACCTAACCTAACCCAACCTAACATCTTGGCGGTAATATTTGAAAACATACCTGGCGAGTTGGCCTCTACGTCTCCGTGGGACATTTATATACATCAATAACGTAATATAACCTAACCTAACCCAACCTAACATCTCGGCGGTAATATTTGATCACATTACTAGCTTGTTGGCCTCTACGTCTCCGCGGGACCTTTATATACATCTATAACGTGATATAACCTAACCTAACCCAACCTAACATTTCGGCGGTAATATTTGACATCATTCCTGGCGAGTTGGCCTCTACGTTTCCGTTTGACCTTCATAAACATCAATAACGTAATATAACGTAACCTAACCCAACCTATCATCTCGGCCGTAATATTTGAAAACATTCCTGGCGAGTTGGCTTCTCCGTCTCCGTGGGATCTTTTTATACATCAATAACGTAATATAACCTAACCTAACCCAACCTAACATCTCGGCGGTAATATTTGAAAACATTCATGGCGGTTTGGCATCTACGTCCCGTGGGACCTTCATATACATCAATAACGTAATATAGCCTAACCTAATCCAACCTAACATTTCGGCGGTAATATTTGACACCTTTCCTGGCGATTTGGCCTCTACGTCTCCGTGGGACCTTTATATACATCAATAACGTAATATACCCTAACCTAACCCAACCTAACATCTCGGCGGTAATATTTGAAAACATTCATGGCGGTTTGGCATCTACGTCCCGTGGGACCTTCATATACATCAATAACGTAATATAGCCTAACCTAATCCAACCTAACATTTCGGCGGTAATATTTGACATCATTCCTGGCGAATTGGCTTCTCCGTCTCCGTGGGATCTTTTTATACATCAATAACGTAATATAACCTAACCTAACCCAACCTAACATCTCGGCGGTAATATTTGAAAACATTCATGGCGGTTTGGCATCTACGTCCCGTGGGACCTTCATATACATCAATAACGTAATATAACCTAACCTATCCCAACCTAACATCTCGGCGGAAATATTTGAAAACATACCTGGCGAGTTGGCCTCTATGTCTCCGTGGGACCTTTATATACATCAATAACGTAATATAACCTAACCTATCCCAACCTAACATCTCGGCGGTAATATTTGAAAACATTCATGGCGGTTTGGCATCTACGTTCCGTGGGACCTTCATATACATCAATAACGTAATATAGCCTAACCTAATCCAACCTAACATTTCGGCGGTAATATTTGACATCATTCCTGGCGAATTGGCTTCTCCGTCTCCGTGGGATCTTTTTATACATCAATAACGTAATATAACCTAACCTAACCCAACCTAACATCTCGGCGGTAATATTTGAAAACATTCATGGCGGTTTGGCATCTACGTCCCGTGGGACCTTCATATACATCAATAACGTAATATAACCTAACCTAATCCAACCTAACATTTCGGCGGTAATATTTGACATCATTCCTGGCGATTTGGCCTCTACGTCTCCGTGGGACCTTTATATACATCAATAACGTAATATAACGTAACCTATCCCAACCTATCACCTCGGCGGTAATATTTGACAACATTCCTGGCGAGTTGGCCTCTACGTCTCCGTGGGACATTTGTATACATCAATAACGTAATATAACCTAACCTAACCCAACCTATCATCTCGGCGGTAATATTTGACAACATTCGTGGCGAGTTGGTCTCTACGTCTCCGTGGGACCTTCATATACATCAATAACGTAATATAACCTAACCTAACCCAACCTAACATCACGGCGGTAATATTTGACAACATTCCTGGCTAGTTGGCTTCTCCGTCTCCGTGGGATCTTTTTATACATCAATAACGTAATATAACCTATCCTAACCCAACCTAACATCTCGGCGGTAATATTTGACAACATACCTGGCGAGTTGGCCTCTACGTCTCCGTGGGACCTTTATATACATCAATAACGTAATATAACCTAACCTATCCCAACCTAACATCTCGGCGGAAATATTTGAAAACATTCATGGCGATTTGGCATCTACGTCCCGTGGGACCTTCATATACATCAATAACGTAATATAGCCTAACCTAATCCAACCTAACATATCGGCGGTAATATTTGACATCATTCCTGGCGATTTGGCCTCTACGTCTCCGTGGGACCTTTATATACGTCAATAACGTAATATAACCTAACCTAACCCAACCTAACATCTCGGCGGTAATATTTGAAAACATACCTGGCGGTTTGGCCTCTACGTCTCCGTGGGACATTTATATACATCAGTAACGTAATATAACCTAACCTAACCCAACCTAACATCTCGGCGGTAATATTTGACAACATTCCTGGCGAGTTGGCTTCTCCGTCTCCGTGGGACCTTTATATACATCAATAACGTAATATAACCTAACCTAACACAACCTAACATTTCGGCGGTAATATTTGACATCATTCTTGGCGAGTTGGCCTCTACGTCTCCGTTTGACCTTCATAAACATCAATAACGTAATATAACGTAACCTAACCCAACCTATCATCTCGGCGGTAATATTTGAAAACATTCCTGGCGAGTTGGCTTCTCCGTCTCCGTGGGACCTTTATATACATCAATAACGTTATATAACCTAACCTAACCCAACCTAACATCACGGCGGTAATATTTGACAACATTCCTGGCTAGTTGGCTTCTCCGTCTCCGTGGGATCTTTTTATACATCAATAACGTAATATAACCTATCCTAACCCAACCTAACATCTCGGCGGTAATATTTGACAACATACCTGGCGAGTTGGCCTCTACGTCTCCGTGGGACCTTTATATACATCAATAACGTAATATAACCTAACCTATCCCAACCTAACATCTCGGCGGAAATATTTGAAAACATTCATGGCGATTTGGCATCTACGTCCCGTGGGACCTTCATATACATCAATAACGTAATATAGCCTAACCTAATCCAACCTAACATATCGGCGGTAATATTTGACATCATTCCTGGCGATTTGGCCTCTACGTCTCCGTGGGACCTTTATATACGTCAATAACGTAATATAACCTAACCTAACCCAACCTAACATCTCGGCGGTAATATTTGAAAACATACCTGGCGGTTTGGCCTCTACGTCTCCGTGGGACATTTATATACATCAGTAACGTAATATAACCTAACCTAACCCAACCTAACATCTCGGCGGTAATATTTGACAACATTCCTGGCGAGTTGGCTTCTCCGTCTCCGTGGGACCTTTATATACATCAATAACGTAATATAACCTAACCTAACACAACCTAACATTTCGGCGGTAATATTTGACATCATTCTTGGCGAGTTGGCCTCTACGTCTCCGTTTGACCTTCATAAACATCAATAACGTAATATAACGTAACCTAACCCAACCTATCATCTCGGCGGTAATATTTGAAAACATTCCTGGCGAGTTGGCTTCTCCGTCTCCGTGGGACCTTTATATACATCAATAACGTTATATAACCTAACCTAACCCAACCTAACATCTCGGCGGTAATATTTGAAAACATACCTGGCGAGTTGGCCTCTATGTCTCCGTGGGACCTTTATATACATCAATAACGTAATATAACCTAACCTATCCCAACCTAACATCTCGGCGGTAATATTTGAAAACATTCATGGCGGTTTGGCATCTACGTCCCGTGGGACCTTCATATACATCAATAACGTAATATAGCCTAACCTAATCCAACCTAACATTTCGGCGGTAATATTTGACATCATTCCTGGCGATTTGGCCTCTACGTCTCCGTGGGACCTTCATATACATCAATAACGAAATATAACCTAACCTAACCCAACCTAACATCTCGGCGGTAATATTTGAAAACATTCCTGGCGAGTTGGCTTCTCCGTCTCCGTGGGAACTTTTTATACATCAATAACGTAATATAACGTAACCTATCCCAACCTATCACCTCGGCGGTAATATTTGACAACATTCCTGGCGAGTTGGCTTCTCCGTCTCCGTGGGACCTTTATATACATCAATAACGTAATATAACCTAACCTAACCCAACCTAACATTTCGGCGGTAATATTTGACATCATTCGTGGCGAGTTGGTCTCTACGTCTCCGTGGGACCTTCATATACATCAATAACGTAATATAACCTAACCTAACCCACCCTAACATCACGGCGGTAATATTTGACAACATTCCTGGCTAGTTGGCTTCTCCGTCTCCGTGGGATCTTTTTATACATCAATAACGTAATATAACCTATCCTAACCCAACCTAACATCTCGGCGGTAATATTTGACAACATACCTGGCGAGTTGGCCTCTACGTCTCCGTGGGACCTTTATATACATCAATAACGTAATATAACCTAACCTATCCCAACCTAACATCTCGGCGGAAATATTTGAAAACATTCATGGCGATTTGGCATCTACGTCCCGTGGGACCTTCATATACATCAATAACGTAATATAGCCTAACCTAATCCAACCTAACATTTCGGCGGTAATATTTGACACCATTCCTGGCGATTTGGCCTCTACGTCTCCGTGGGACCTTTATATACATCAATAACGTAATATAACCTAACCTAACCCAACCTAACATCTCGGCGGTAATATTTGAAAACATTCATGGCGGTTTGGCATCTACGTCCCGTGGGACCTTCATATACATCAATAACGTAATATAGCCTAACCTAATCCAACCTAACATTTCGGCGGTAATATTTGACATCATTCCTGGCGAATTGGCTTCTCCGTCTCCGTGGGATCTTTTTATACATCAATAACGTAATATAACCTAACCTAACCCAACCTAACATCTCGGCGGTAATATTTGAAAACATTCATGGCGGTTTGGCATCTACGTCCCGTGGGACCTTCATATACATCAATAACGTAATATAACCTAACCTATCCCAACCTAACATCTCGGCGGAAATATTTGAAAACATTCATGGCGATTTGGCATCTACGTCCCGTGGGACCTTCATATACATCAATAACGTAATATAGCCAAACCTAATCCAACCTAACATCTAGGCGGTAATATTTGAAAACATACCTGGCGAGTTGGCCTCTATGTCTCCGTGGGACCTTTATATACATCAATAACGTAATATAACCTAACCTATCCCAACCTAACATCTCGGCGGTAATATTTGAAAACATTCATGGCGGTTTGGCATCTACGTCCCGTGGGACCTTCATATACATCAATAACGTAATATAGCCTAACCTAATCCAACCTAACATTTCGGCGGTAATATTTGACATCATTCCTGGCGATTTGGCCTCTACGTCTCCGTGGGACCTTCATATACATCAATAACGAAATATAACCTAACCTAACCCAACCTAACATCTCGGCGGTAATATTTGAAAACATTCCTGGCGAGTTGGCTTCTCCGTCTCCGTGGGAACTTTTTATACATCAATAACGTAATATAACGTAACCTATCCCAACCTATCACCTCGGCGGTAATATTTGACAACATTCCTGGCGAGTTGGCTTCTCCGTCTCCGTGGGACCTTTATATACATCAATAACGTAATATAACCTAACCTAACCCAACCTAACATTTCGGCGGTAATATTTGACATCATTCGTGGCGAGTTGGTCTCTACGTCTCCGTGGGACCTTCATATACATCAATAACGTAATATAACCTAACCTAACCCACCCTAACATCACGGCGGTAATATTTGACAACATTCCTGGCTAGTTGGCTTCTCCGTCTCCGTGGGATCTTTTTATACATCAATAACGTAATATAACCTATCCTAACCCAACCTAACATCTCGGCGGTAATATTTGACAACATACCTGGCGAGTTGGCCTCTACGTCTCCGTGGGACCTTTATATACACCAATAACGTAATATAACCTAACCTATCCCAACCTAACATCTCGGCGGAAATATTTGAAAACATTCATGGCGATTTGGCATCTACGTCCCGTGGGACCTTCATATACATCAATAACGTAATATAGCCTAACCTAATCCAACCTAACATTTCGGCGGTAATATTTGACACCATTCCTGGCGATTTGGCCTCTACGTCTCCGTGGGACCTTTATATACATCAATAACGTAATATAACCTAATCTAACCCAACCTAACATCTCGGCGGTAATATTTGAAAACATTCATGGCGGTTTGGCATCTACGTCCCGTGGGACCTTCATATACATCAATAACGTAATATAGCCTAACCTAATCCAACCTAACATTTCGGCGGTAATATTTGACATCATTCCTGGCGAATTGGCTTCTCCGTCTCCGTGGGATCTTTTTATACATCAATAACGTAATATAACCTAACCTAACCCAACCTAACATCTCGGCGGTAATATTTGAAAACATTCATGGCGGTTTGGCATCTACGTCCCGTGGGACCTTCATATACATCAATAACGTAATATAACCTAACCTATCCCAACCTAACATCTCGGCGGAAATATTTGAAAACATTCATGGCGATTTGGCATCTACGTCCCGTGGGACCTTCATATACATCAATAACGTAATATAGCCAAACCTAATCCAACCTAACATTTCGGCGGTAATATTTGACATCATTCCTGGCGATTTGGCCTCTACGTCTCCGTGGGACCTTTATATACATCAATAACGTAATATAACGTAACCTATCCCAACCTATCACCTCGGCGGTAATATTTGACAACATTCCTGGCGAGTTGGCCTCTACGTCTCCGTGGGACATTTGTATACATCAATAACGTAATATAACCTAACCTAACCCAACCTATCATCTCGGCGGTAATATTTGACAACATTCGTGGCGAGTTGGTCTCTACGTCTCCGTGGGACCTTCATATACATCAATAACGTAATATAACCTAACCTAACCCAACCTAACATCACGGCGGTAATATTTGACAACATTCCTGGCTAGTTGGCTTCTCCGTCTCCGTGGGATCTTTTTATACATCAATAACGTAATATAACCTATCCTAACCCAACCTAACATCTCGCCGGTAATATTTGACAACATACCTGGCGAGTTGGCCTCTACGTCTCCGTGGGACCTTTATATACATCAATAACGTAATATAACCTAACCTATCCCAACCTAACATCTCGGCGGAAATATTTGAAAACATTCATGGCGATTTGGCATCTACGTCCCGTGGGACCTTCATATACATCAATAACGTAATATAGCCTAACCTAATCCAACCTAACATATCGGCGGTAATATTTGACATCATTCCTGGCGATTTGACCTCTACGTCTCCGTGGGACCTTTATATACGTCAATAACGTAATATAACCTAACCTAACCCAACCTAACATCTCGGCGGTAATATTTGAAAACATACCTGGCGGTTTGGCCTCTACGTCTGCGTGGGACATTTATATACATCAATAACGTAATATAACCTAACCTAACCCAACCTAACATCTCGGCGGTAATATTTGACAACATTCCTGGCGAGTTGGCTTCTCCGTCTCCGTGGGACCTTTATATACATCAATAACGTAATATAACCTAACCTAACACAACCTAACATTTCGGCGGTAATATTTGACATCATTCCTGGCGAGTTGGCCTCTACGTCTCCGTTTGACCTTCATAAACATCAATAACGTAATATAACGTAACCTAACCCAACCTATCATCTCGGCGGTAATATTTGAAAACATTCCTGGCGAGTTGGCTTCTCCGTCTCCGTGGGACCTTTATATACATCAATAACGTTATATAACCTAACCTAACCCAACCTAACATCTCGGCGGTAATATTTGAAAACATACCTGGCGAGTTGGCCTCTATGTCTCCGTGGGACCTTTATATACATCAATAACGTAATATAACCTAACCTATCCCAACCTAACATCTCGGCGGTAATATTTGAAAACATTCATGGCGGTTTGGCATCTACGTCCCGTGGGACCTTCATATACATCAATAACGTAATATAGCCTAACCTAATCCAACCTAACATTTCGGCGGTAATATTTGACATCATTCCTGGCGATTTGGCCTCTACGTCTCCGTGGGACCTTCATATACATCAATAACGAAATATAACCTAACCTAACCCAACCTAACATCTCGGCGGTAATATTTGAAAACATTCCTGGCGAGTTGGCTTCTCCGTCTCCGTGGGAACTTTTTATACATCAATAACGTAATATAACGTAACCTATCCCAACCTATCACCTCGGCGGTAATATTTGACAACATTCCTGGCGAGTTGGCTTCTCCGTCTCCGTGGGACCTTTATATACATCAATAACGTAATATAACCTAACCTAACCCAACCTAACATTTCGGCGGTAATATTTGACATCATTCGTGGCGAGTTGGTCTCTACGTCTCCGTGGGACCTTCATATACATCAATAACGTAATATAACCTAACCTAACCCACCCTAACATCACGGCGGTAATATTTGACAACATTCCTGGCTAGTTGGCTTCTCCGTCTCCGTGGGATCTTTTTATACATCAATAACGTAATATAACCTATCCTAACCCAACCTAACATCTCGGCGGTAATATTTGACAACATACCTGGCGAGTTAGCCTCTACGTCTCCGTGGGACCTTTATATACATCAATAACGTAATATAACCTAACCTATCCCAACCTAACATCTCGGCGGAAATATTTGAAAACATTCATGGCGATTTGGCATCTACGTCCCGTGGGACCTTCATATACATCAATAACGTAATATAGCCTAACCTAATCCAACCTAACATTTCGGCGGTAATATTTGACATCATTCCTGGCGATTTGGCCTCTACGTCTCCGTGGGACCTTTATATACGTCAATAACGTAATATAACCTAACCTAACCCAACCTAACATCTCGGCGGTAATATTTGAAAACATACCTGGCGGTTTGGCCTCTACGTCTCCGTGGGACATTTATATACATCAATAACGTAATATAACCTAACCTAACCCAACCTAACATCTCGGCGGTAATATTTGACAACATTCCTGGCGAGTTGGCTTCTCCGTCTCCGTGGGACCTTTATATACATCAATAACGTAATATAACCTAACCTAACCCAACCTAACATTTCGGCGGTAATATTTGACATCATTCCTGGCGAGTTGGCCTCTACGTCTCCGTTTGACCTTCATAAACATCAATAACGTAATATAACGTAACCTAACCCAACCTATCATCTCGGCGGTAATATTTGAAAACATTCCTGGCGAGTTGGCTTCTCCGTCTCCGTGGGACCTTTATATACATCAATAACGTAATATAACCTAACCTATCCCAACCTAACATCTCGGCGGAAATATTTGAAAACATTCATGGCGATTTGGCATCTACGTCCCGTGGGACCTTCATATACATCAATAACGTAATATAGCCTAACCTAATCCAACCTAACATCTCGGCGGTAATATTTGAAAACATACCTGGCGAGTTGGCTTCTCCGTCTCCGTGGGACCTTTATATACATCAATAACGTTATATAACCTAACCTAACCCAACCTAACATTTCGGCGGTAATATTTGACACCATTCCTGGCGATTTGGCCTCTACGTCTCCGTGGGACCTTTATATACATCACTAACGTAATATAACCTAACCTAACCCAACCTAACATCTCGGCGGTAATATTTGACATCATTCCTGGCGATTTGGCCTCTACGTCTCCGTGGGACCTTTATATACATCAATAACGTAATATAACCTAACCTAACCCAACCTAACATTTCGGCGGTAATATTTGACACCATTCCTGGCGATTTGGCCTCTACGTCTCCGTGGGACCTTTATATACATCAATAACGTAATATAACCTAACCTAACCCAACCTAACATCTCGGCGGTAATATTTGAAAACATTCATGGCGGTTTGGCATCTACGTCCCGTGGGACCTTCATATACATCAATAACGTAATATAGCCTAACCTAATCCAACCTAACATTTCGGCGGTAATATTTGACATCATTCCTGGCGAATTGGCTTCTCCGTCTCCGTGGGATCTTTTTATACATCAACAACGTAATATAACCTAACCTAACCCAACCTAACATCTCGGCGGTAATATTTGAAAACATTCATGGCGGTTTGGCATCTACGTCCCGTGGGACCTTCATATACATCAATAACGTAATATAACCTAACCTATCCCAACCTAACATCTCGGCGGAAATATTTGAAAACATTCATGGCGATTTGGCATCTACGTCCCGTGGGACCTTCATATACATCAATAACGTAATATAGCCAAACCTAATCCAACCTAACATCTAGGCGGTAATATTTGAAAACATACCTGGCGAGTTGGCCTCTATGTCTCCGTGGGACCTTTATATACATCAATAACGTAATATAACCTAACCTATCCCAACCTAACATCTCGGCGGTAATATTTGAAAACATTCATGGCGGTTTGGCATCTACGTCCCGTGGGACCTTCATATACATCAATAACGTAATATAGCCTAACCTAATCCAACCTAACATTTCGGCGGTAATATTTGACATCATTCCTGGCGATTTGGCCTCTACGTCTCCGTGGGACCTTCATATACATCAATAACGAAATATAACCTAACCTAACCCAACCTAACATCTCGGCGGTAATATTTGAAAACATTCCTGGCGAGTTGGCTTCTCCGTCTCCGCGGGAACTTTTTATACATCAATAACGTAATATAACGTAACCTATCCCAACCTATCACCTCGGCGGTAATATTTGACAACATTCCTGGCGAGTTGGCTTCTCCGTCTCCGTGGGACCTTTATATACATCAATAACGTAATATAACCTAACCTAACCCAACCTAACATTTCGGCGGTAATATTTGACATCATTCGTGGCGAGTTGGTCTCTACGTCTCCGTGGGACCTTCATATACATCAATAACGTAATATAACCTAACCTAACCCACCCTAACATCACGGCGGTAATATTTGACAACATTCCTGGCTAGTTGGCTTCTCCGTCTCCGTGGGATCTTTTTATACATCAATAACGTAATATAACCTATCCTAACCCAACCTAACATCTCGGCGGTAATATTTGACAACATACCTGGCGAGTTGGCCTCTACGTCTCCGTGGGACCTTTATATACACCAATAACGTAATATAACCTAACCTATCCCAACCTAACATCTCGGCGGAAATATTTGAAAACATTCATGGCGATTTGGCATCTACGTCCCGTGGGACCTTCATATACATCAATAACGTAATATAGCCTAACCTAATCCAACCTAACATTTCGGCGGTAATATTTGACACCATTCCTGGCGATTTGGCCTCTACGTCTCCGTGGGACCTTTATATACATCAATAACGTAATATAACCTAATCTAACCCAACCTAACATCTCGGCGGTAATATTTGAAAACATTCATGGCGGTTTGGCATCTACGTCCCGTGGGACCTTCATATACATCAATAACGTAATATAGCCTAACCTAATCCAACCTAACATTTCGGCGGTAATATTTGACATCATTCCTGGCGAATTGGCTTCTCCGTCTCCGTGGGATCTTTTTATACATCAATAACGTAATATAACCTAACCTAACCCAACCTAACATCTCGGCGGTAATATTTGAAAACATTCATGGCGGTTTGGCATCTACGTCCCGTGGGACCTTCATATACATCAATAACGTAATATAACCTAACCTATCCCAACCTAACATCTCGGCGGAAATATTTGAAAACATTCATGGCGATTTGGCATCTACGTCCCGTGGGACCTTCATATACATCAATAACGTAATATAGCCAAACCTAATCCAACCTAACATTTCGGCGGTAATATTTGACATCATTCCTGGCGATTTGGCCTCTACGTCTCCGTGGGACCTTTATATACATCAATAACGTAATATAACGTAACCTATCCCAACCTATCACCTCGGCGGTAATATTTGACAACATTCCTGGCGAGTTGGCCTCTACGTCTCCGTGGGACATTTGTATACATCAATAACGTAATATAACCTAACCTAACCCAACCTATCATCTCGGCGGTAATATTTGACAACATTCGTGGCGAGTTGGTCTCTACGTCTCCGTGGGACCTTCATATACATCAATAACGTAATATAACCTAACCTAACCCAACCTAACATCACGGCGGTAATATTTGACAACATTCCTGGCTAGTTGGCTTCTCCGTCTCCGTGGGATCTTTTTATACATCAATAACGTAATATAACCTATCCTAACCCAACCTAACATCTCGCCGGTAATATTTGACAACATACCTGGCGAGTTGGCCTCTACGTCTCCGTGGGACCTTTATATACATCAATAACGTAATATAACCTAACCTATCCCAACCTAACATCTCGGCGGAAATATTTGAAAACATTCATGGCGATTTGGCATCTACGTCCCGTGGGACCTTCATATACATCAATAACGTAATATAGCCTAACCTAATCCAACCTAACATATCGGCGGTAATATTTGACATCATTCCTGGCGATTTGACCTCTACGTCTCCGTGGGACCTTTATATACGTCAATAACGTAATATAACCTAACCTAACCCAACCTAACATCTCGGCGGTAATATTTGAAAACATACCTGGCGGTTTGGCCTCTACGTCTCCGTGGGACATTTATATACATCAATAACGTAATATAACCTAACCTAACCCAACCTAACATCTCGGCGGTAATATTTGACAACATTCCTGGCGAGTTGGCTTCTCCGTCTCCGTGGGACCTTTATATACATCAATAACGTAATATAACCTAACCTAACACAACCTAACATTTCGGCGGTAATATTTGACATCATTCCTGGCGAGTTGGCCTCTACGTCTCCGTTTGACCTTCATAAACATCAATAACGTAATATAACGTAACCTAACCCAACCTATCATCTCGGCGGTAATATTTGAAAACATTCCTGGCGAGTTGGCTTCTCCGTCTCCGTGGGACCTTTATATACATCAATAACGTTATATAACCTAACCTAACCCAACCTAACATCTCGGCGGTAATATTTGAAAACATACCTGGCGAGTTGGCCTCTATGTCTCCGTGGGACCTTTATATACATCAATAACGTAATATAACCTAACCTATCCCAACCTAACATCTCGGCGGTAATATTTGAAAACATTCATGGCGGTTTGGCATCTACGTCCCGTGGGACCTTCATATACATCAATAACGTAATATAGCCTAACCTAATCCAACCTAACATTTCGGCGGTAATATTTGACATCATTCCTGGCGATTTGGCCTCTACGTCTCCGTGGGACCTTCATATACATCAATAACGAAATATAACCTAACCTAACCCAACCTAACATCTCGGCGGTAATATTTGAAAACATTCCTGGCGAGTTGGCTTCTCCGTCTCCGTGGGAACTTTTTATACATCAATAACGTAATATAACGTAACCTATCCCAACCTATCACCTCGGCGGTAATATTTGACAACATTCCTGGCGAGTTGGCTTCTCCGTCTCCGTGGGACCTTTATATACATCAATAACGTAATATAACCTAACCTAACCCAACCTAACATTTCGGCGGTAATATTTGACATCATTCGTGGCGAGTTGGTCTCTACGTCTCCGTGGGACCTTCATATACATCAATAACGTAATATAACCTAACCTAACCCACCCTAACATCACGGCGGTAATATTTGACAACATTCCTGGCTAGTTGGCTTCTCCGTCTCCGTGGGATCTTTTTATACATCAATAACGTAATATAACCTATCCTAACCCAACCTAACATCTCGGCGGTAATATTTGACAACATACCTGGCGAGTTAGCCTCTACGTCTCCGTGGGACCTTTATATACATCAATAACGTAATATAACCTAACCTATCCCAACCTAACATCTCGGCGGAAATATTTGAAAACATTCATGGCGATTTGGCATCTACGTCCCGTGGGACCTTCATATACATCAATAACGTAATATAGCCTAACCTAATCCAACCTAACATTTCGGCGGTAATATTTGACATCATTCCTGGCGATTTGGCCTCTACGTCTCCGTGGGACCTTTATATACGTCAATAACGTAATATAACCTAACCTAACCCAACCTAACATCTCGGCGGTAATATTTGAAAACATACCTGGCGGTTTGGCCTCTACGTCTCCGTGGGACATTTATATACATCAATAACGTAATATAACCTAACCTAACCCAACCTAACATCTCGGCGGTAATATTTGACAACATTCCTGGCGAGTTGGCTTCTCCGTCTCCGTGGGACCTTTATATACATCAATAACGTAATATAACCTAACCTAACCCAACCTAACATTTCGGCGGTAATATTTGACATCATTCCTGGCGAGTTGGCCTCTACGTCTCCGTTTGACCTTCATAAACATCAATAACGTAATATAACGTAACCTAACCCAACCTATCATCTCGGCGGTAATATTTGAAAACATTCCTGGCGAGTTGGCTTCTCCGTCTCCGTGGGACCTTTATATACATCAATAACGTAATATAACCTAACCTATCCCAACCTAACATCTCGGCGGAAATATTTGAAAACATTCATGGCGATTTGGCATCTACGTCCCGTGGGACCTTCATATACATCAATAACGTAATATAGCCTAACCTAATCCAACCTAACATCTCGGCGGTAATATTTGAAAACATTCCTGGCGAGTTGGCTTCTCCGTCTCCGTGGGACCTTTATATACATCAATAACGTTATATAACCTAACCTAACCCAACCTAACATTTCGGCGGTAATATTTGACACCATTCCTGGCGATTTGGCCTCTACGTCTCCGTGGGACCTTTATATACATCACTAACGTAATATAACCTAACCTAACCCAACCTAACATCTCGGCGGTAATATTTGACATCATTCCTGGCGATTTGGCCTCTACGTCTCCGTGGGACCTTTATATACATCAATAACGTAATATAACCTAACCTAACCCAACCTAACATCTCGGCGGTAATATTTGAAAACATACCTGGCGGGTTGGCCTCTACGTCTCCGTGGGACATTTATATACATCAATAACGTAATATAACCTAACCTAACCCAACCTAACATCTCGGCGGTAATATTTGACAACATTCCTGGCGAGTTGGCTTCTCCGTCTCCGTGGGACCTTTATATACATCAATAACGTAATATAACCTAACCTAACACAACCTAACATTTCGGCGGTAACATTTGACATCATTCCTGGCGAGTTGGCCTCTACGTCTCCGTTTGACCTTCATAAACATCAATAACGTAATATAACGTAACCTAACCCAACCTATCATCTCGGCGGTAATATTTGAAAACATTCCTGGCGAGTTGGCTTCTCCGTCTCCGTGGGACCTTTATATACATCAATAACGTTATATAACCTAACCTAACCCAACCTAACATCTCGGCGGTAATATTTGAAAACATACCTGGCGAGTTGGCCTCTATGTCTCCGTGGGACCTTTATATACATCAATAACGTAATATAACCTAACCTATCCCAACCTAACATCTCGGCGGTAATATTTGAAAACATTCATGGCGGTTTGGCATCTACGTCCCGTGGGACCTTCATATACATCAATAACGTAATATAGCCTAACCTAATCCAACCTAACATTTCGGCGGTAATATTTGACATCATTCCTGGCGAATTGGCTTCTCCGTCTCCGTGGGATCTTTTTATACATAAATAACGTAATATAACCTAACCTAACCCAACCTAACATCTCGGCGGTAATATTTGAAAACATTCATGGCGGTTTGGCATCTACGTCCCGTGGGACCTTCATATACATCAATAACGTAATATAACCTAACCTATCCCAACCTAACATCTCGGCGGAAATATTTGAAAACATTCATGGCGATTTGGCATCTACGTCCCGTGGGACCTTCATATACATCAATAACGTAATATAGCCTAACCTAATCCAACCTAACATTTCGGCGGTAATATTTGACATCATTCCTGGCGATTTGGCCTCTACGTCTCCGTGGGACCTTTATATACATCAATAACGTAATATAACGTAACCTATCCCAACCTATCACCTCGGCGGTAATATTTGACAACATTCCTGGCGAGTTGGCCTCTACGTCTCCGTGGGACATTTGTATACATCAATAACGTAATATAACCTAACCTAACCCAACCTATCATCTCGGCGGTAATATTTGACAACATTCGTGGCGAGTTGGTCTCTACGTCTCCGTGGGGCCTTCATATACATCAATAACGTAATATAACCTAACCTAACCCAACCTAACATCACGGCGGTAATATTTGACAACATTCCTGGCTAGTTGGCTTCTCCGTCTCCGTGGGATCTTTTTATACATCAATAACGTAATATGACCTATCCTAACCCAACCTAACATCTCGGCGGTAATATTTGACAACATACCTGGCGAGTTGGCCTCTACGTCTCCGTGGGACCTTTATATACATCAATAACGTAATATAACCTAACCTATCCCAACCTAACATCTCGGCGGAAATATTTGAAAACATTCATGGCGATTTGGCATCTACGTCCCGTGGGACCTTCATATACATCAATAACGTAATATAGCCTAACCTAATCCAACCTAACATTTCGGCGGTAATATTTGACATCATTCCTGCCGATTTGGCCTCTACGTCTCCGTGGGACCTTTATATACATCAATAACGTAATATAACCTAACCTAATCCAACCTAACATTTCGGCGGTAATATTTGACATCATTCCTGGCGATTTGGCCTCTACGTCTCCGTGGGACCTTTATATACATCAATAACGTAATATAACGTAACCTATCCCAACCTATCACCTCGGCGGTAATATTTGACAACATTCCCGGCGAGTTGGCCTCTACGTCTCCGTGGGACATTTGTATACATCAATAACGTAATATAACCTATCCTTACCCAACCTATCATCTCGGCGGTAATATTTGACAACATTCGTGCCGAGTTGGTCTCTACGTCTCCGTGGGACCTTCATATACATCAATAACGTAATATAACCTAACCTAACCCAACCTAACATCACGGCGGTAATATTTGACAACATTCCTGGCTAGTTGGCTTCTCCGTCTCCGTGGGATCTTTTTATACATCAATAACGTAATATAACCTATCCTAACCCAACCTAACATCTCGGCGGTAATATTTGACAACATACCTGGCGAGTTGGCCTCTACGTCTCCGTGGGACCTTTATATACATCAATAACGTAATATAACCTAACCTATCCCAACCTAACATCTCGGCGGAAATATTTGAAAACATTCATGGCGATTTGGCATCTACGTCCCGTGGGACCTTCATATACATCAATAACGTAATATAGCCTAACCTAATCCAACCTAACATTTCGGCGGTAATATTTGACATCATTCCTGGCGATTTGGCCTCTACGTCTCCGTGGGACCTTTATGTACATCAATAACGTAATATAACCTAACCTAACCCAACCTAACATCTCGGCGGTAATATTTGAAAACATACCTGGCGGTTTGGCCTCTACGTCTCCGTGGGACATTTATATACATCAATAACGTAATATAACCTAACCTAACCCAACCTAACATCTCGGCGGTAATATTTGACAACATTCCTGGCGAGTTGGCTTCTCCGTCTCCGTGGGACCTTTATATACATCAATAACGTAATATAACCTAACCTAACCCAACCTAACATTTCGGCGGTAATATTTGACATCATTCCTGGCGAGTTGGCCTCTACGTCTCCGTTTGACCTTCATAAACATCAATAACGTAATATAACGTAACCTAACCCAACCTATCATCTCGGCAGTAATATTTGAAAACATTCCTGGCGAGTTGGCTTCTCCGTCTCCGTGGGACCTTTATATACATCAATAACGTAATATAACCTAACCTAACCCAACCTAACAACACGGCGGTAATATTTGACAACATTCCTGGCGAGTTGGCTTCTACGTCTCCGTGGGACCTTTATATACATCAATAACGTAATAAAACCTTACCTAACCCAACCTAATATCTCGGCCGTAATATTTGAAAACATAGCTGGCGAGTTGGCCTCTACGTCTCCGTGGGACGTTTATATACATCAATAACGTAATATAACCTAACCTAACCCAACCTAACAACACGGCGGTAATATTTGACAACATACCTGGCGAGTTGGCCTCTACGTCTCCGTGGGACCTTCATATACATCAATAACGAAATATAACCTAACCTAACCCAAACCTAACATCTCGGCGGTAATATTTGAAAACATTCCTGGCGAGTTGGCTTCTCCGTCTCCGTGGGATCTTTTTATACATCAATAACGTAATATAACCTAACCTAACCCAACCTAACATTTCGGCGGTAATATTTGACATCATTCCTGGCGAGTTGGCCTCTACGTCTCCGTTTGACCTTCATAAACATCAATAACGTAATATAACGTAACCTAACCCAACCTATCATCTCGGCAGTAATATTTGAAAACATTCCTGGCGAGTTGGCTTCTCCGTCTCCGTGGGACCTTTATATACATCAATAACGTTATATAACCTAACCTAACCCAACCTAACATCTCGGCGGTAATATTTGAAAACATACCTGGCGAGTTGGCCTCTATGTCTCCGTGGGACCTTTATATACATCAATAACGTAATATAACCTAACCTATCCCAACCTAACATCTCGGCGGTAATATTTGAAAACATTCATGGCGGTTTGGCATCTACGTCCCGTGGGACCTTCATATACATCAATAACGTAATATAGCCTAACCTAATCCAACCTAACATTTCGGCGGTAATATTTGACATCATTCCTGGCGATTTGGCCTCTACGTCTCCGTGGGACCTTCATATACATCAATAACGAAATATAACCTAACCTAACCCAACCTAACATCTCGGCGGTAATATTTGAAAACATTCCTGGCGAGTTGGCTTCTCCGTCTCCGTGGGATCTTTTTATACATCAATAACGTAATATAACCTAACCTAACCCAACCTAACATCTTGGCGGTAATATTTGAAAACATACCTGGCGAGTTGGCCTCTACGTCTCCGTGGGACATTTATATACATCAATAACGTAATATAACCTAACCTAACCCAACCTAACATCTCGGCGGTAATATTTGATCACATTACTAGCTTGTTGGCCTCTACGTCTCCGCGGGACCTTTATATACATCTATAACGTGATATAACCTAACCTAACCCAACCTAACATCTCGGCGGAAATATTTGAAAACATTCATGGCGATTTGGCATCTACGTCCCGTGGGACCTTCATATACATCAATAACGTAATATAGCCTAACCTAATCCAACCTAACATTTCGGCGGTAATATTTGACATCATTCCTGGCGATTTGGCCTCTACGTCTCCGTGGGACCTTTATGTACATCAATAACGTAATATAACCTAACCTAACCCAACCTAACATCTCGGCGGTAATATTTGAAAACATACCTGGCGGTTTGGCCTCTACGTCTCCGTGGGACATTTATATACATCAATAACGTAATATAACCTAACCTAACCCAACCTAACATCTCGGCGGTAATATTTGACAACATTCCTGGCGAGTTGGCTTCTCCGTCTCCGTGGGACCTTTATATACATCAATAACGTAATATAACCTAACCTAACCCAACCTAACATTTCGGCGGTAATATTTGACATCATTCCTGGCGAGTTGGCCTCTACGTCTCCGTTTGACCTTCATAAACATCAATAACGTAATATAACGTAACCTAACCCAACCTATCATCTCGGCGGTAATATTTGAAAACATTCCTGGCGAGTTGGCTTCTCCGTCTCCGTGGGACCTTTATATACATCAATAACGTTATATAACCTAACCTAACCCAACCTAACATCTCGGCGGTAATATTTGAAAACATACCTGGCGAGTTGGCCTCTATGTCTCCGTGGGACCTTTATATACATCAATAACGTAATATAACCTAACCTATCCCAACCTAACATCTCGGCGGTAATATTTGAAAACATTCATGGCGGTTTGGCATCTACGTCCCGTGGGACCTTCATATACATCAATAACGTAATATAGCCTAACCTAATCCAACCTAACATTTCGGCGGTAATATTTGACACCATTCCTGGCGATTTGGCCTCTACGTCTCCGTGGGACCTTTATATACATCACTAACGTAATATAACCTAACCTAACCCAACCTAACATCTCGGCGGTAATATTTGACATCATTCCTGGCGATTTGGCCTCTACGTCTCCGTGGGACCTTTATATACATCAATAACGTAATATAACCTAACCTAACCCAACCTAACATCTCGGCGGTAATATTTGAAAACATACCTGGCGGGTTGGCCTCTACGTCTCCGTGGGACATTTATATACATCAATAACGTAATATAACCTAACCTAACCCAACCTAACATCTCGGCGGTAATATTTGACAACATTCCTGGCGAGTTGGCTTCTCCGTCTCCGTGGGACCTTTATATACATCAATAACGTAATATAACCTAACCTAACCCAACCTAACATTTCGGCGGTAATATTTGACATCATTCCTGGCGATTTGGCCTCTACGTCTCCGTTTGACCTTCATAAACATCAATAACGTAATATAACGTAACCTAACCCAACCTATCATCTCGGCGCTAATATTTGAAAACATTCCTGGCGAGTTGGCTTCTCCGTCTCCGTGGGACCTTTATATACATCAATAACGTTATATAACCTAACCTAACCCAACCTAACATCTCGGCGGTAATATTTGAAAACATACCTGGCGAGTTGGCCTCTATGTCTCCGTGGGACCTTTATATACATCAATAACGTAATATAACCTAACCTATCCCAACCTAACATCTCGGCGGTAATATTTGAAAACATTCATGGCGGTTTGGCATCTACGTCCCGTGGGACCTTCATATACATCAATAACGTAATATAGCCTAACCTAATCCAACCTAACATTTCGGCGGTAATATTTGACATCATTCCTGGCGATTTGGCCTCTACGTCTCCGTGGGACCTTCATATACATCAATAACGAAATATAACCTAACCTAACCCAACCTAACATCTCGGCGGTAATATTTGAAAACATTCCTGGCGAGTTGGCTTCTCCGTCTCCGTGGGAACTTTTTATACATCAATAACGTAATATAACCTAACCTAACCCAACCTAACATCTTGGCGGTAATATTTGAAAACATACCTGGCGAGTTGGCCTCTACGTCTCCGTGGGACATTTATATACATCAATAACGTAATATAACCTAACCTAACCCAACCTAACATCTCGGCGGTAATATTTGATCACATTACTAGCTTGTTGGCATCTACGTCTCCGCGGGACCTTTATATACATCTATAACGTGATATAACCTAACCTAACCCAACCTAACATTTCGGCGGTAATATTTGAAAACATTCATGGCGGTTTGGCATCTACGTCCCGTGGGACCTTCATATACATCAATAACGTAATATAACCTAACCTATCCCAACCTAACATCTCGGCGGAAATATTTGAAAACATTCATGGCGATTTGGCATCTACGTCCCGTGGGACCTTCATATACATCAATAACGTAATATAGCCTAACCTAATCCAACCTAACATTTCGGCGGTAATATTTGACATCATTCCTGGCGATTTGGCCTCTACGTCTCCGTGGGACCTTTATGTACATCAATAACGTAATATAACCTAACCTAACCCAACCTAACATCTCGGCGGTAATATTTGAAAACATACCTGGCGGTTTGGCCTCTACGTCTCCGTGGGACATTTATATACATCAATAACGTAATATAACCTAACCTAACCCAACCTAACATCTCGGCGGTAATATTTGACAACATTCCTGGCGAGTTGGCTTCTCCGTCTCCGTGGGACCTTTATATACATCAATAACGTAATATAACCTAACCTAACCCAACCTAACATTTCGGCGGTAATATTTGACATCATTCCTGGCGAGTTGGCCTCTACGTCTCCGTTTGACCTTCATAAACATCAATAACGTAATATAACGTAACCTAACCCAACCTATCATCTCGGCGGTAATATTTGAAAACATTCCTGGCGAGTTGGCTTCTCCGTCTCCGTGGGACCTTTATATACATCAATAACGTTATATAACCTAACCTAACCCAACCTAACATCTCGGCGGTAATATTTGAAAACATACCTGGCGAGTTGGCCTCTATGTCTCCGTGGGACCTTTATATACATCAATAACGTAATATAACCTAACCTATCCCAACCTAACATCTCGGCGGTAATATTTGAAAACATTCATGGCGGTTTGGCATCTACGTCCCGTGGGACCTTCATATACATCAATAACGTAATATAGCCTAACCTAATCCAACCTAACATTTCGGCGGTAATATTTTACACCATTCCTGGCGATTTGGCCTCTACGTCTCCGTGGGACCTTTATATACATCACTAACGTAATATAACCTAACCTAACCCAACCTAACATCTCGGCGGTAATATTTGACATCATTCCTGGCGATTTGGCCTCTACGTCTCCGTGGGACCTTTATATACATCAATAACGTAATATAACCTAACCTAACCCAACCTAACATCTCGGCGGTAATATTTGAAAACATACCTGGCGGGTTGGCCTCTACGTCTCCGTGGGACATTTATATACATCAATAACGTAATATAACCTAACCTAACCCAACCTAACATCTCGGCGGTAATATTTGACAACATTCCTGGCGAGTTGGCTTCTCCGTCTCCGTGGGACCTTTATATACATCAATAACGTAATATAACCTAACCTAACCCAACCTAACATTTCGGCGGTAATATTTGACATCATTCCTGGCGAGTTGGCCTCTACGTCTCCGTTTGACCTTCATAAACATCAATAACGTAATATAACGTAACCTAACCCAACCTATCATCTCGGCGGTAATATTTGAAAACATTCCTGGCGAGTTGGCTTCTCCGTCTCCGTGGGACCTTTATATACATCAATAACGTTATATAACCTAACCTAACCCAACCTAACATCTCGGCGGTAATATTTGAAAACATACCTGGCGAGTTGGCCTCTATGTCTCCGTGGGACCTTTATATACATCAATAACGTAATATAACCTAACCTATCCCAACCTAACATCTCGGCGGTAATATTTGAAAACATTCATGGCGGTTTGGCATCTACGTTCCGTGGGACCTTCATATACATCAATAACGTAATATAGCCTAACCTAATCCAACCTAACATTTCGGCGGTAATATTTGACATCATTCCTGGCGAATTGGCTTCTCCGTCTCCGTGGGATCTTTTTATACATCAATAACGTAATATAACCTAACCTAACCCAACCTAACATCTCGGCGGTAATATTTGAAAACATTCATGGCGGTTTGGCATCTACGTCCCGTGGGACCTTCATATACATCAATAACGTAATATAACCTAACCTATCCCAACCTAACATCTCGGCGGAAATATTTGAAAACATTCATGGCGATTTGGCATCTACGTCCCGTGGGACCTTCATATACATCAATAACGTAATATAGCCTAACCTCATCCAACCTAACATTTCGGCGGTAATATTTGACATCATTCCTGGCGATTTGGCCTCTACGTCTCCGTGGGACCTTTATATACATCAATAACGTAATATAACGTAACCTATCCCAACCTATCACCTCGGCGGTAATATTTGACAACATTCCTGGCGAGTTGGCCTCTACGTCTCCGTGGGACATTTGTATACATCAATAACGTAATATAACCTAACCTAACCCAACCTATCATCTCGGCGGTAATATTTGACAACATTCGTGGCGAGTTGGTCTCTACGTCTCCGTGGGACCTTCATATACATCAATAACGTAATATAACCTAACCTATCCCAACCTAACATCACGGCGGTAATATTTGACAACATTCCTGGCTAGTTGGCTTCTCCGTCTCCGTGGGATCTTTTTATACATCAATAATGTAATATAACCTATCCTAACCCAACCTAACATCTCGGCGGTAATATTTGACAACATACCTGGCGAGTTGGCCTCTACGTCTCCGTGGGACCTTTATATACATCAATAACGTAATATAACCTAACCTATCCCAACCTAACATCTCGGCGGAAATATTCGAAAACATTCATGGCGATTTGGCATCTACGTCCCGTGGGACCTTCATATACATCAATAACGTAATATAGCCTAACCTAATCCAACCTAACATTTCGGCGGTAATATTTGACATCATTCCTGGCGATTTGGCCTCTACGTCTCCATGGGACCTTTATGTACATCAATAACGTAATATAACCTAACCTAACCCAACCTAACATCTCGGCGGTAATATTTGAAAACATACCTGGCGAGTTGGCCTCTATGTCTCCGTGGGACCTTTATATACATCAATAACGTAATATAACCTAACCTATCCCAACCTAACATCTCGGCGGTAATATTTGAAAACATTCATGGCGGTTTGGCATCTACGTCCCGTGGGACCTTCATATACATCAATAACGTAATATAGCCTAACCTAATCCAACCTAACATTTCGGCGGTAATATTTGACATCATTCCTGGCGATTTGGCCTCTACGTCTCCGTGGGACCTTCATATACATCAATAACGAAATATAACCTAACCTAACCCAACCTAACATCTCGGCGGTAATATTTGAAAACATTCCTGGCGAGTTGGCTTCTCCGTCTCCGTGGGATCTTTTTATACATCAATAACGTAATATAACCTAACCTAACCCAACCTAACATCTTGGCGGTAATATTTGAAAACATACCTGGCGAGTTGGCCTCTACGTCTCCGTGGGACATTTATATACATCAATAACGTAATATAACCTAACCTAACCCAACCTAACATCTCGGCGGTAATATTTGATCACATTACTAGCTTGTTGGCATCTACGTCTCCGCGGGACCTTTATATACATCTATAACGTGATATAACCTAACCTAACCCAACCTAACATTTCGGCGGTAATATTTGAAAACATTCATGGCGGTTTGGCATCTACGTCCCGTGGGACCTTCATATACATCAATAACGTAATATAACCTAACCTATCCCAACCTAACATCTCGGCGGAAATATTTGAAAACATTCATGGCGATTTGGCATCTACGTCCCGTGGGACCTTCATATACATCAATAACGTAATATAGCCTAACCTAATCCAACCTAACATTTCGGCGGTAATATTTGACATCATTCCTGGCGATTTGGCCTCTACGTCTCCGTGGGACCTTTATGTACATCAATAACGTAATATAACCTAACCTAACCCAACCTAACATCTCGGCGGTAATATTTGAAAACATACCTGGCGGTTTGGCCTCTACGTCTCCGTGGGACATTTATATACATCAATAACGTAATATAACCTAACCTAACCCAACCTAACATCTCGGCGGTAATATTTGACAACATTCCTGGCGAGTTGGCTTCTCCGTCTCCGTGGGACCTTTATATACATCAATAACGTAATATAACCTAACCTAACCCAACCTAACATTTCGGCGGTAATATTTGACATCATTCCTGGCGAGTTGGCCTCTACGTCTCCGTTTGACCTTCATAAACATCAATAACGTAATATAACGTAACCTAACCCAACCTATCATCTCGGCGGTAATATTTGAAAACATTCCTGGCGAGTTGGCTTCTCCGTCTCCGTGGGACCTTTATATACATCAATAACGTTATATAACCTAACCTAACCCAACCTAACATCTCGGCGGTAATATTTGAAAACATACCTGGCGAGTTGGCCTCTATGTCTCCGTGGGACCTTTATATACATCAATAACGTAATATAACCTAACCTATCCCAACCTAACATCTCGGCGGTAATATTTGAAAACATTCATGGCGGTTTGGCATCTACGTCCCGTGGGACCTTCATATACATCAATAACGTAATATAGCCTAACCTAATCCAACCTAACATTTCGGCGGTAATATTTTACACCATTCCTGGCGATTTGGCCTCTACGTCTCCGTGGGACCTTTATATACATCACTAACGTAATATAACCTAACCTAACCCAACCTAACATCTCGGCGGTAATATTTGACATCATTCCTGGCGATTTGGCCTCTACGTCTCCGTGGGACCTTTATATACATCAATAACGTAATATAACCTAACCTAACCCAACCTAACATCTCGGCGGTAATATTTGAAAACATACCTGGCGGGTTGGCCTCTACGTCTCCGTGGGACATTTATATACATCAATAACGTAATATAACCTAACCTAACCCAACCTAACATCTCGGCGGTAATATTTGACAACATTCCTGGCGAGTTGGCTTCTCCGTCTCCGTGGGACCTTTATATACATCAATAACGTAATATAACCTAACCTAACCCAACCTAACATTTCGGCGGTAATATTTGACATCATTCCTGGCGAGTTGGCCTCTACGTCTCCGTTTGACCTTCATAAACATCAATAACGTAATATAACGTAACCTAACCCAACCTATCATCTCGGCGGTAATATTTGAAAACATTCCTGGCGAGTTGGCTTCTCCGTCTCCGTGGGACCTTTATATACATCAATAACGTTATATAACCTAACCTAACCCAACCTAACATCTCGGCGGTAATATTTGAAAACATACCTGGCGAGTTGGCCTCTATGTCTCCGTGGGACCTTTATATACATCAATAACGTAATATAACCTAACCTATCCCAACCTAACATCTCGGCGGTAATATTTGAAAACATTCATGGCGGTTTGGCATCTACGTTCCGTGGGACCTTCATATACATCAATAACGTAATATAGCCTAACCTAATCCAACCTAACATTTCGGCGGTAATATTTGACATCATTCCTGGCGAATTGGCTTCTCCGTCTCCGTGGGATCTTTTTATACATCAATAACGTAATATAACCTAACCTAACCCAACCTAACATCTCGGCGGTAATATTTGAAAACATTCATGGCGGTTTGGCATCTACGTCCCGTGGGACCTTCATATACATCAATAACGTAATATAACCTAACCTATCCCAACCTAACATCTCGGCGGAAATATTTGAAAACATTCATGGCGATTTGGCATCTACGTCCCGTGGGACCTTCATATACATCAATAACGTAATATAGCCTAACCTAATCCAACCTAACATCTCGGCGGTAATATTTGAAAACATACCTGGCGAGTTGGCCTCTACGTCTCCGTGGGACCTTTATATACATCAATAACGTAATATAACCTAACCTATCCCAACCTAACATCTCGGCGGAAATATTTGAAAACATTCATGGCGATTTGGCATCTACGTCCCGTGGGACCTTCATATACATCAATAACGTAATATAGCCTAACCTAATCCAACCTAACATTTCGGCGGTAATATTTGACATCATTCCTGGCGAGTTGGCCTCTACGTCTCCGTTTGACCTTCATAAACATCAATAACGTAATATAACGTAACCTAACCCAACCTATCATCTCGGCGGTAATATTTGACAACATTCCTGGCTAGTTGGCTTCTCCGTCTCCGTGGGATCTTTTTATACATCAATAACGTAATATAACCTATCCTAACCCAACCTAACATCACGGCGGTAATATTTGACAACATTCCTGGCTAGTTGGCTTCTCCGTCTCCGTGGGATCTTTTTATACATCAATAACGTAATATAACCTATCCTAACCCAACCTAACATCTCGGCGGTAATATTTGACAACATACCTGGCGAGTTGGCCTCTACGTCTCCGTGGGACATTTATATCAATCATTTATATCAATTATTTATATCAATTACATCAATAACGTAATATAACCTAACCTAACCCAACCTAACATCTCGGCGGTAATATTTGATCACATTACTAGCTTGTTGGCCTCTACGTCTCCGCGGGACCTTTATATACATCTCTAACGTGATATAACCTAACCTAACCCAACCTAACATTTCGGCGGTAATATTTGACATCATTCCTGGCGAGTTGGCCTCTACGTTTCCGTTTGACCTTCATAAACATCAATAACGTAATATAACGTAACCTAACCCAACCTATCATCTCGGCCGTAATATTTGAAAACATTCCTGGCGAGTTGGCTTCTCCGTCTCCGTGGGATCTTTTTATACATCAATAACGTAATATAACCTAACCTAACCCAACCTAACATCTCGGCGGTAATATTTGAAAACATTCATGGCGGTTTGGCATCTACGTCCCGTGGGACCTTCATATACATCAATAACGTAATATAGCCTAACCTAATCCAACCTAACATCACGGCGGTAATATTTGACAACATTCCTGGCTAGTTGGCTTCTCCGTCTCCGTGGGATCTTTTTATACATCATTAACGTAATATAACCTAACCTAACCCAACCTAACATCTTGGCGGTAATATTTGAAAACATACCTGGCGAGTTGGTCTCTACGTCTCCGTGGGACATTTATATCAATCATTTATATCAATTATTTATATCAATTACATCAATAACGTAATATAACCTAACCTAACCCAACCTAACATCTCGGCGGTAATATTTGATCACATTACTAGCTTGTTGGCCTCTACGTCTCCGCGGGACCTTTATATACATCTATAACGTGATATAAGCTAACCTAACCCAACCTAACATTTCGGCGGTAATATTTGACATCATTCCTGGCGAGTTGGCCTCTACGTCTCCGTTTGACCTTCATAAACATCAATAACGAAATATAACCTAACCTAACCCAACCTAACGTCTCGGCGATAATATTTGAAAACATTCCTGGCGTGTTGGCTTCTCCGTCTCTGTGATATCTTTTTATACATCAATAACGTAATATAACCTAACCTAACCCAACCTAACATCTCGGCGGTAATATTTGAAATCATACCTGGCGAGTTGGCCTCTACGTCTCCGTTTGACCTTCAAAAACATCAATAACGTAATATAACGTAACCTAACCCAACCTAACCCAACCTATCACCTCGGCGGTAATATTTGACAACATTCCTGGCGAGTTGGCCTCTACGTCTCCGTGGGACATTTGTATACATCAATAACGTAATATAACCTAACCTAACCCAACCTATCATCTCGGCGGTAATATTTGACAACATTCGTGGCGAGTTGGTCTCTACGTCTCCGTGGGACCTTCATATACATCAATAACGTAATATAACCTAACCTAACCCAACCTAACATCACGGCGGTAATATTTGACAACATTCCTGGCTAGTTGGCTTCTCCGTCTCCGTGGGACCTTTATATACATCAATAACGTTATATAACCTAACCTAACCCAACCTAACATCTCGGCGGTAATATTTGAAAACATACCTGGCGAGTTGGCCTCTATGTCTCCGTGGGACCTTTATATACATCAATAACGTAATATAACCTAACCTAATCCAACCTAACATTTCGGCGGTAATATTTGACATCATTCCTGGCGATTTGGCCTCTACGTCTCCGTGGGACCTTCATATACATCAATAACGAAATATAACCTAACCTAACCCAACCTAACATCTCGGCGGTAATATTTGAAAACATTCCTGGCGAGTTGGCTTCTCCGTCTCCGTGGGATCTTTTTATACATCAATAACGTAATATAACCTAACCTAACCCAACCTAACATCTTGGCGGTAATATTTGAAAACATACCTGGCGAGTTGGTCTCTACGTCTCCGTGGGACATTTATATACATCAATAACGTAATATAACCTAACCTAACCCAACCTAACATCTCGGCGGTAATATTTGATCACATTACTAGCTTGTTGGCCTCTACGTCTCCGCGGGACCTTTATATACATCTATAACGTGATATAAGCTAACCTAACCCAACCTAACATTTCGGCGGTAATATTTGACATCATTCCTGGCGAGTTGGCCTCTACGTCTCCGTTTGACCTTCATAAACATCAATAACGTAATATAACGTAACCTAACCCAACCTATCATCTCGGCCGTAATATTTGAAAACATTCCTGGCGAGTTGGCTTCTCCGTCTCCGTGGGATCTTTTTATACATCAATAACGTAATATAACCTAACCTAACTCAACCTAACGTCTCGGCGGTAATATTTGAAAACATTCATGGCGGTTTGGCATCTACGTCCCGTGGGACCTTCATATACATCAATAACGTAATATAGCCTAACCTAATCCAACCTAACATCACGGCGGTAATATTTGACAACATTCCTGGCTAGTTGGCTTCTCCGTCTCCGTGGGATCTTTTTATACATCAATAACGTAATAAAACCTATCCTAGCCCAAACTAACATCTCGGCGGTAATATTTGAAAACATTCCTGGCGAGTTGGCTTCTCCGTCTCCGTGGGATCTTTTTATACATCAATAACGTAATATAACCTAACCTAACCCAACCTAACATCTTGGCGGTAATATTTGAAAACATACCTGGCGAGTTGGTCTCTACGTCTCCGTGGGACATTTATATACATCAATAACGTAATATAACCTAACCTAACCCAACCTAACATCTCGGCGGTAATATTTGATCACATTACTAGCTTGTTGGCCTCTACGTCTCCGCGGGACCTTTATATACATCTATAACGTGATATAAGCTAACCTAACCCAACCTAACATTTCGGCGGTAATATTTGACATCATTCCTGGCGAGTTGGCCTCTACGTCTCCGTTTGACCTTCATAAACATAAATAACGTAATATAACGTAACCTAACCCAACCTATCATCTCGGCCGTAATATTTGAAAACATTCCTGGCGAGTTGGCTTCTCCGTCTCCGTGGGATCTTTTTATACATCAATAACGAAATATAACCTAACCTAACCCAACCTAACATCTCGGCGGTAATATTTGACAACATTCCTGGCGAGTTGGCTTCTCCGTCCCCGTGGGATCTTTTTATACATCAATAACGTAATATAACCTAACCTAACGCAACCTAACATCTCGGCGGTAATATTTGACAACATACCTGGCGAGTTGGCCTCTACGTCTCCGTGGGACCTTCATATACATCAATAACGAAATATAACCTAACCTAACCCAACCTAACATCTCGGCGATAATATTTGAAAACATTCCTGGCGTGTTGGCTTCTCCGTCTCTGTGATATCTTTTTATACATCAATAACGTAATATAAACTAACCTAACCCAACCTATCATCTCGGCGGAAATATTTGAAAACATTCATGGCGATTTGGCATCTACGTCCCGTGGGACCTTCATATACATCAATAACGTAATATAGCCTAACCTAATCCAACCTAACATTTCGGCGGTAATATTTGACATCATTCCTGGCGATTTGGCCTCTACGTCTCCGTGGGACCTTTATATACATCAATAACGTAATATAACCTAACCTAACCCAACCTAACATCTCGGCGGTAATATTTGAAAACATACCTGGCGGTTTGGCCTCTACGTCTCCGTGGGACATTTATATACATCAATAACGTAATATAACCTAACCTAACCCAACCTAACATCTCGGCGGTAATATTTGACAACATTCCTGGCGAGTTGGCTTCTCCGTCTCCGTGGGACCTTTATATACATCAATAACGTAATATAACCTAACCTAACCCAACCTAACATTTCGGCGGTAATATTTGACATCATTCCTGGCGAGTTGGCCTCTACGTCTCCGTTTGACCTTCATAAACATCAATAACGTAATATAACGTAACCTAACCCAACCTATCATCTCGGCGGTAATATTTGAAAACATTCCTGGCGAGTTGGCTTCTCCGTCTCCGTGGGACCTTTATATACATCAATAACGTTATATAACCTAACCTAACCCAACCTAACATCTCGGCGGTAATATTTGAAAACATACCTGGCGAGTTGGCCTCTATGTCTCCGTGGGACCTTTATATACATCAATAACGTAATATAACCTAACCTATCCCAACCTAACATCTCGGCGGTAATATTTGACAACATTCCTGGCGAGTTAGCTTCTCCGTCTCCGTGGGACCTTTATATACATCAATAACGTAATATAACCTAACCTAACCCAACCTAACATTTCGGCGGTAATATTTGACATCATTCCTGGCGAGTTGGCCTCTATGTCTCCGTGGGACCTTTATATACATCAATAACGTAATATAACCTAACCTATCCCAACCTAACATCTCGGCGGTAATATTTGAAAACATTCATGGCGGTTTGGCATCTACGTCCCGTGGGACCTTCATATACATCAATAACGTAATATAGCCTAACCTAATCCAACCTAACATTTCGGCGGTAATATTTGACATCATTCCTGGCGATTTGGCCTCTACGTCTCCGTGGGACCTTCATATACATCAATAACGAAATATAACCTAACCTAACCCAACCTAACATCTCGGCGGTAATATTTGAAAACATTCCTGGCGAGTTGGCTTCTCCGTCTCCGTGGGATCTTTTTATACATCAATAACGTAATATAACCTAACCTAACCCAAACTAACATCTTGGCGGTAATATTTGAAAACATACCTGGCGAGTTGGCCTCTACGTCTCCGTGGGACATTTATATACATCAATAACGTAATATAACCTAACCTAACCCAACCTAACATCTCGGCGGTAATATTTGATCACATTACTAGCTTGTTGGCCTCTACGTCTCCGCGGGACCTTTATATACATCTATAACGTGATATAACCTAACCTAACCCAACCTAACATTTCGGCGGTAATATTTGACATCATTCCTGGCGAGTTGGCCTCTACGTCTCCGTTTGACCTTCATAAACATCAATAACGTAATATAACGTAACCTAAACCAACCTATCATCTCGGCCGTAATATTTGAAAACATTCCTGGCGAGTTGGCTTCTCCGTCTCCGTGGGATCTTTTTATACATCAATAACGTAATATAACCTAACCTAACCCAACCTAACATCTCGGCGGTAATATTTGAAAACATTCATGGCGGTTTGGCATCTACGTCCCGTGGGACCTTCATATACATCAATAACGTAATATAGCCTAACCTAATCCAACCTAACATCACGGCGGTAATATTTGACAACATTCCTGGCTAGTTGGCTTCTCCGTCTCCGTGGGATCTTTTTATACATCAATAACGTAATAAAACCTATCCTAACCCAACCTAACATCTCGGCGGTAATATTTGAAAACATTCCTGGCGAGTTGGCTTCTCCGTCTCCGTGGGATCTTTTTATACATCAATAACGTAATATAACCTAACCTAACCCAACCTAACATCTTGGCGGTAATATTTGAAAACATACCTGGCGAGTTGGTCTCTACGTCTCCGTGGGACATTTATATACATCAATA
Organism: Xylocopa violacea; assembly: GCA_963969225.1. Lineage (NCBI taxonomy): Eukaryota > Metazoa > Arthropoda > Insecta > Hymenoptera > Apidae > Xylocopa > Xylocopa violacea. The sequence goes on from CAXAJV010000051.1 coordinate 1,444,265, forward strand.
ACGTAATATAACCTAACCTAACCCAACCTAACATCTCGGCGGTAATATTTGATCACATTACTAGCTTGTTGGCCTCTACGTCTCCGCGGGACCTTTATATACATCTATAACGTGATATAAGCTAACCTAACCCAACCTAACATTTCGGCGGTAATATTTGACATCATTCCTGGCGAGTTGGCCTCTGCGTCTCCGTTTGACCTTCATAAACATCAATAACGTAATATAACGTAACCTAACCCAACCTATCATCTCGGCCGTAATATTTGAAAACATTCCTGGCGAGTTGGCCTCTACGTCTCCGTGGGACATTTGTATACATCAATAACGTAATATAACCTAACCTAACCCAACCTATCATCTCGGCGGTAATATTTGACAACATTCCTGGCGAGTTGGCCTCTACGTCTCCATGGGACCTTTATATACATCAATAACGTAATATAACCTAACCTAACCCAACCTAACATCTCGGCGGTAATATTTGAAAACATTCATGGCGATTTGGCATCTACGTCCCGTGGGACCTTCATATACATCAATAACGTAATATAGCCTAACCTAATCCAACCTAACATTTCGGCGGTAATATTTGACACCATTCCTGGCGATTTGGCCTCTACGTCTCCGTGGGACCTTTATATACATGAATAACGTAATATAACCTAACCTAACCCAACCTAACATCTCGGCGGTAATATTTGAAATCATACCTGGCGAGTTGGCCTCTACGTCTCCGTTTGACCTTCATAAACATCAATAATGTAATATAACGTAACCTAACCCAACCTATCACCTCGGCGGTAATATTTGACAACATTCCTGGCGAGTTGGCCTCTACGTCTCCGTGGGACATTTGTATACATCAATAACGTAATATAACCTAACCTAACCCAACCTATCATCTCGGCGGTAATATCTGCCAACATTCGTGGCGAGTTGGTCTCTACGTCTCCGTGGGACCTTCATATACATCAATAACGAAATATAACCTAACCTAACCCAACCTAACATCTCGGCGATAATATTTGAAAACATTCCTGGCGTGTTGGCTTCTCCGTCTCTGTGATATCTTTTTATACATTAATAACGTAATATAACCTAACCTAACCCAACCTAACATCTCGGCGGTAATATTTGAAATCATACCTGGCGAGTTGGCCTCTACGTCTCCGTTTGACCTTCATAAACATCAATAACGTAATATAACGTAACCTAACCCAACCTATCACCTCGGCGGTAATATTTGACAACATTCCTGGCGAGTTGGCCTCTACGTCTCCGTGGGACATTTGTATACATCAATAACGTAATATAACCTAACCTAACCCAACCTATCATCTCGGCGGTAATATTTGACAACATTCGTGGCGAGTTGGTCTCTACGTCTCCGTGGGACCTTCATATACATCAATAACGTAATATAACCTAACCTAACCCAACCTAACATCACGGCGGTAATATTTGACAACATTCCTGGCTAGTTGGCTTCTCCGTCTCCGTGGGATCTTTTTATACATCAATAACGTAATATAACCTATCCTAACCCAACCTAACATCTCGGCGGTAATATTTGAAAACATACCTGGCGAGTTGGCCTCTACGTCTCCGTGGGACCTTCATATACATCAATAACGTAATATAGCCTAACCTAATCCAACCTAACATTTCGGCGGTAATATTTGACATCATTCCTGGCGATTTGGCCTCTACGTCTCCGTGGGACTTTTATGTACATCAATAACGTAATATAACCTAACCTAACCCAACCTAACATCTCGGCGGTAATATTTGAAAACATACCTGGCGGGTTGGCCTCTACGTCTCCGTGGGACCTTCATATACATCAATAACGAAATATAACCTAACCTAACCCAACCTAACATCTCGGCGGTAATATTTGACAACATTCCTGGCGAGTTGGCCTCTACGTCTCCGTGGGACCTTTATATACATCAATAACGTAATATAACCTAACCTAACCCAACCTAACAACTCGGCGGTAATATTTGACAACATACCTGGCGAGTTGGACTCTACGTTTCCGTGGGACCTTCATATACATCAATAACGAAATATAACCTAACCTAACCCAACCTATCATCTCGGCCGTAATATTTGAAAACATTCCTGGCGAGTTGGCTTCTCCGCCTCCGTGGGATCTTTTTATACATCAATAACGTAATATAACCTAACCTAACCCAACCTAACATCTTGGCGGTAATATTTGAAAACATACCTGGCGAGTTGGCCTCTACGTCTCCGTGGGACATTTATATACATCAATAACGTAATATAACCTAACCTAACCCAACCTAACATCTCGGCGGTAATATTTGATCACATTACTAGCTTGTTGGCCTCTACGTCTCCGCGGGACCTTTATATACATCTATAACGTGATATAACCTAACCTAACCCAACCTAACATTTCGGCGGTAATATTTGACATCATTCCTGGCGAGTTGGCCTCTACGTCTCCGTTTGACCTTCATAAACATCAATAACGTAATATAACGTAACCTAACCCAACCTATCATCTCGGCCGTAATATTTGAAAACATTCCTGGCGAGTTGGCTTCTCCGTCTCCGTGGGATCTTTTTATACATCAGTAACGTAATATAACCTAACCTAACCCAACCTAACATCTCGGCGGTAATATTTGAAAACATTCATGGCGGTTTGGCATCTACGTCCCGTGGGACCTTCATATACATCAATAACGTAATATAACCTAACCTAACCCAACCTAACATTTCGGCGGTAATATTTGACATCATTCCTGGCGAGTTGGCCTCTACGTCTCCGTTTGACCTTCATAAACATCAATAACGTAATATAACGTAACCTAACCCAACCTATCATCTCGGCCGTAATATTTGAAAACATTCCTGGCGTGTTGGCTTCTCCGTCTCTGTGATATCTTTTTATACATCAATAACGTAATATAACCTAACCTAACCCAACCTAACATCTCGGCGGTAATATTTGAAATCATACCTGGCGAGTTGGCCTCTACGTCTCCGTTTGACCTTCATAAACATCAATAACGTAATATAACGTAACCTAACCCAACCTATCACCTCGGCGGTAATATTTGACAACATTCCTGGCGAGTTGGCCTCTACGTCTCCGTGGGACATTTGTATACATCAATAACGTAATATAACCTAACCTAACCCAACCTATCATCTCGGCGGTAATATTTGACAACATTCGTGGCGAGTTGGTCTCTACGTCTCCGTGGGACCTTCATATACATCAATAACGTAATATAACCTAACCTAACCCAACCTAACATCACGGCGGTAATATTTGACAACATTCCTGGCTAGTTGGCTTCTCCGTCTCCGTGGGATCTTTTTATACATCAATAACGTAATATAACCTCTCCTAACCCAACCTAACATCTCGGCGGTAATATTTGAAAACATACCTGGCGAGTTGGCCTCTACGTCTCCGTGGGACCTTTATATACATCAATAACGTAATATAACCTAACCTATCCCAACCTAACATCTCGGCGGAAATATTTGAAAACATTCATGGCGATTTGGCATCTACGTCCCGTGGGACCTTCATATACATCAATAACGTAATATAGCCTAACCTAATCCAACCTAACATTTCGGCGGTAATATTTGACATCATTCCTGGCGATTTTGCCTCTACGTCTCCGTGGGACCTTTATATACATCAATAACGTAATATAACCTAACCTAACCCAACCTAACATCTCGGCGGTAATATTTGAAAACATACCTGGCGAGTTGGCCTCTACGTCTCCGTGGGACCTTCATATACATCAATAACGAAATATAACCTAACCTAACCCAACCTAACATCTCGGCAATAATATTTGAAAACATTCCTGGCGTGTTGGCTTCTCCGTCTCTGTGATATCTTTTTATACATCAATAACGTAATATAACCTAACCTAACCCAACCTAACATCTCGGCGGTAATATTTGAAATCATACCTGGCGAGTTGGCCTCTACGTCTCCGTTTGACCTTCATAAACATCAATAACGTAATATAACGTAACCTAACCCAACCTATCACCTCGGCGGTAATATTTGACAACATTCCTGGCGAGTTGGCCTCTACGTCTCCGTGGGACATTTGTATACATCAATAACGTAATATAACCTAACCTAACCCAACCTATCATCTCGGCGGTAATATTTGACATCATTCCTGGCGAGTTGGCCTCTACGTCTCCGTTTGACCTTCATAAACATCAATAACGTATGATAACGTAACCTAACCCAACCTATCATCTCGGCGGTAATATTTGAAAACATTCCTGGCGAGTTGGCTTCTCCGTCTCCGTGGGACCTTCATATACATCAATAACGTAATATAACCTAACCTAACCCAACCTAACATCACGGCGGTAATATTTGACAACATTCCTGGCTAGTTGGCTTCTCCGTCTCCGTGGGATCTTTTTATACATCAATAACGTAATATAACCTATCCTAACCCAACCTAACATCTCGACGGTAATATTTGAAAACATACCTAGCGAGTTGGCCTCTACGTCTCCGTGGGACCTTTATATACATCAATAACGTAATATAACCTAACCTATCGCAACCTAACATCTCGGCGGAAATATTTGAAAACATTCATGGCGATTTGGCATCTACGTCCCGTGGGACCTTCATATACATCAATAACGTAATATAGCCTAACCTAATCCAACCTAACATTTCGGCGGTAATATTTGACATCATTCCTGGCGATTTGGCCTCTACGTCTCCGTGGGACCTTTATATACATCAATAACGTAATATAACCTAACCTAACCCAACCTAACATCTCGGCCGTAATATCTGAAAACATACCTTGCGAGTTGGCCTCTACGTCTCCGTGGGACGTTTATATACATCAATAACGTAATATAACCTAACCTAACCCAACCTAACATCTCGGCGGTAATATTCGACAACATTCCTGGCGAGTTGGCTTCTCCGTCTCCGTGGGACCTTTATATACATCAATAACGTAATATAACCTAACCTAAGCCAACCTAACATCTCGGCGGTAATTTTTGATCACATTCCTGGCTTGTTGGCCTCTACGTCTCCGCGGGACCTTTATATGCATCTATAACGTGATATAACCTAACATAATCCAACCTATCATCTCGGCGGTAATATTTGACAACATACCTGGCGAGTTGGCCTCTACGTCTCCGTGGGACCTTCATATACATCAATAACGAAATATAACCTAACCTAACCCAAACCTAACATCTCGGCGGTAATATTTGAAAACATTCCTGGCGAGTTGGCTTCTCCGTCTCCGTGGGATCTTTTTATACATCAATTACGTAATATAACCTAACCTAACCCAACCTAACATCTTGGCGGTAATATTTGAAAACATACCTGGCGAGTTGGCCTCTACGTCTCCGTGGGACATTTATATACATCAATACCGTAATATAACCTAACCTAACCCAACCTAACATCTCGGCGGTAATATTTGATCACATTCCTAGCTTGTTGGCCTCTACGTCTCCGTGGGACATTTATATACATCAATAACGTAATATAACCTAACCTAACCCAACCTAACATCTCGGCGGTAAAAGTTGACAACATTCCTGGCGAGTTGGCTTCTCCGTCTCCGTGGGACCTTTATATACATCAATAACGTAATATAACCTAACCTAACCCAACCTAACAACACGGCGGTAATATTTGACAGCATACCTGGCGAGTTGGCCTCTACGTCTCCGTGGGACCTTCATATACATCAATAACGAAATATAACCTAACCTAACCCAACCTAACATCTCGGCGGTAATATTTGACAACATTCCTGGCGAGTAGGCTTCTACGTCTCCGTGGGACCTTCACATACATCAAGAACAAAATATAACCTAACCTAACCCAACCTAACATCTCGGCGGTAATATTTGAAAACATTCCTGGCGAGTTGGCTTCTCCGTCTCCGTGGGATCCTTTTATACATCAGTAACGTAATATAACGTAACCTAACCCAACCTAACATTTCGGCGGTAATATTTGACATCATTCCTGGCGAGTTGGCCTCTACGTCTCCGCGGGACCTTTATATGCATCTATAACGTGATATAACCTAACATAATCCAACCTATCATCTCGGCGGTAATATTTGACAACATTCCTGGCGAGTTGGCTTCTACGTCTCCGTGGGACCTTTATATACATCAATAACGTAATATAACCTAACCTAACCCAACCTAACATCTCGGCCGTAATATTTGAAAACATACCTTGCGAGTTGGCCTCTACGTCTCCGTGGGACGTTTATATACATCAATAACGTAATATAACCTAACCTAACCCAACCTAACATCTCGGCGGTAATATTTGATCACATTCCTGGCTTGTTGGCCTCTACGTCTCCGCGGGACCTTTATATACATCTATAACGTGATATAACCTAACCTAATCCAACCTAACATCTCGGCGGTAATACTTGAAAACATTCCTGGCGAGTTGGCCTCTACGTCTCCGTGGGACCTTCATATACATCAATAACGAAATATAACCTAACCTAACCCAGCCTAACATCTCGGCGGTAATATTTGAAAACATTCCTGGCGAGTTGGCTTCTCCGTCTCCGTGGGATCCTTTTATACATCAGTAACGTAATATAACGTAGCCTAACCCAACCTAACATTTCGGCGGTAATATTTGACATCATTCCTGGCGATTTGTCCTCTACGTCTCCGTTTGACCTTCATAAACATCAATAACGTAATATAACGTAACCTAACCAAACCTATCATCTCGGCGGTAATATTTGACAACATTCCTGGCGAGTTGGCTTCTACGTCTCCGTGGGACCTTTATATACATCAATAACGTAATATAACCTAACCTAACCCAACCTAATATCTCGGCCGTAATATTTGAAAACATACCTGGCGAGTTGGCCTCTACGTCTCCGTGGGACGTTTATATACATCAATAACGTAATATAACCTAACCTAACCCAACCTAACATCTCGGCGGTAATATTTGATCACATTCCTGGCTTGTTGGCCTCTACGTCTCCGCGGGACCTTTATATACATCTATAACGTGATATAACCTAACCTAATCCAACCTAACATCTCGGCGGTAATACTTGAAAACATTCCTGGCGAGTTGGCCTCTACGTCTCCGTGGGACCTTCATATACATCAATAACGAAATATAACCTAACCTAACCCAGCCTAACATCTCGGCGGTAATATTTGAAAACATTCCTGGCGAGTTGGCTTCTCCGTCTCCGTGGGATCCTTTTATACATCAGTAACGTAATATAACGTAGCCTAACCCAACCTAACATTTCGGCGGTAATATTTGACATCATTCCTGGCGATTTGTCCTCTACGTCTCCGTTTGACCTTCATAAACATCAATAACGTAATATAACGTAACCTAACCAAACCTATCATCTCGGCGGTAATATTTGACAACATTCCTGGCGAGTTGGCTTCTACGTCTCCGTGGGACCTTTATATACATCAATAACGTAATATAACCTAACCTAACCCAACCTAATATCTCGGCCGTAATATTTGAAAACATACCTGGCGAGTTGGCCTCTACGTCTCCGTGGGACGTTTATATACATCAATAACGTAATATAACCTAACCTAACCCAACCTAACAACACGGCGGTAATATTTGACAACATACCTGGCGAGTTGGCCTCTACGTCTCCGTGGGACCTTCATATACATCAATAACGAAATATAACCTAACCTAACCCAAACCTAACATCTCGGCGGTAATATTTGAAAACATTCCTGGCGAGTTGGCTTCTCCGTCTCCGTGGGATCTTTTTATACATCAATAACGTAATATAACCTAACCTAACCCAACCTAACATCTTGGCGGTAATATTTGAAAACATACCTGGCGAGTTGGCCTCTACGTCTCCGTGGGACATTTATATACATCAATACCGTAATATAACCTAACCTAACCCAACCTAACATCTCGGCGGTAATATTTGATCACATTCCTAGCTTGTTGGCCTCTACGTCTCCGTGGGACATTTATATACATCAATAACGTAATATAACCTAACCTAACCCAACCTAACATCTCGGCGGTAATATTTGACAACATTCCTGGCGAGTAGGCTTCTCCGTCTCCGTGGGACCTTTATATACATCAATAACGTAATATAACCTAACCTAACCCAACCTAACAACACGGCGGTAATATTTGACAGCATACCTGGCGAGTTGGCCTCTACGTCTCCGTGGGACCTTCATATACATCAATAACGAAATATAACCTAACCTAACCCAACCTAACATCTCGGCGGTAATATTTGACAACATTCCTGGCGAGTTGGCTTCTACGTCTCCGTGGGACCTTTATATACATCAATAACGTAATAAAACCTTACCTAACCCAACCTAATATCTCGGCCGTAATATTTGACAACATACCTGGCGAGTTGGCCTCTACGTCTCCGTGGGACCTTCATATACATCAATAACGAAATATAACCTAACCTAACCCAACCTAACATCTCGGCGGTAATATTTGACAACATTCCTGGCGAGTTGGCTTCTACATCTCCGTGGGACCTTTATATACATCAATAACGTAATATAACCTAACCTAACCCAACCTAACATCTCGGCCGTAATATTTGAAAACATACCTTGCGAGTTGGCCTCTACGTCTCCGTGGGACGTTTATATACATCAATAACGTAATATAACCTAACCTAACGCAACCTAACATCTCGGCGGTAATATTTGATCACATTCCTGGCTTGTTGGCCTCTACGTCTCCGCGGGACCTTTATATACATCTATAACGTGATATAACCTAACCTAATCCAACCTAACATCTCGGCGGTAATACTTGAAAACATTCCTGGCGAGTTGGCCTCTACGTCTCCGTGGGACCTTCATATACATCAATAACGAAATATAACCTAACCTAACCCAGCCTAACAGCTCGGCGGTATATTTGAAAACATTCCTGGCGAGTTGTCTTCTCCGTCTCCGTGGGATCCTTTTATACATCAGTAACGTAATATAACGTAACCTAACCCAACCGAACATTTCGGCGGTAATATTTGACATCATTCCTGGCGATTTGTCCTCTACGTCTCCGTTTGACCTTCATAAACATCAATAACGTAATATAACGTAACCTAACCAAACCTATCATCTCGGCGGTAATATTTGACAACATTCCTGGCGAGTTGGCTTCTACGTCTCCGTGGGACCTTTATATACATCAATAACGTAATATAACCTAACCTAACCCAACCTAATATCTCGGCCGTAATATTTGAAAACATACCTGGCGAGTTGGCCTCTACGTCTCCGTGGGACGTTTATATACATCAATAACGTAATATAACCTAACCTAACCCAACCTAACAACACGGCGGTAATATTTGACAACATACCTTGTAATATAACCTAACCTAACCCAACCTAATATCTCGGCCGTAATATTTGAAAACATACCTGGCGAGTTGGCCTCTACGTCTCCGTGGGACGTTTATATACATCAATAACGTAATATAACCTAACCTAACACAACCTAACAACACGGCGGTAATATTTGACAACATACCTAGCGAGTTGGCCTCTACGTCTCCGTGGGACCTTCATATACATCAATAACGAAATATAACCTAACCTAACCCAAACCTAACATCTCGGCGGTAATATTTGAAAACATTCCTGGCGAGTTGGCTTCTCCGTCTCCGTGGGATCTTTTTATACATCAATTACGTAATATAACCTAACCTAACCCAACCTAACATCTTGGCGGTAATATTTGAAAACATACCTGGCGAGTTGGCCTCTACGTCTCCGTGGGACATTTATATACATCAATACCGTAATATAACCTAACCTAACCCAACCTAACATCTCGGCGGTAATATTTGATCACATTCCTAGCTTGTTGGCCTCTACGTCTCCGTGGGACATTTATATACATCAATAACGTAATATAACCTAACCTAACCCAACCTAACATCTCGGCGGTAATATTTGACAACATTCCTGGCGAGTTGGCTTCTCCGTCTCCGTGGGACCTTTATATACATCAATAACGTAATATAACCTAACCTAACCCAACCTAACAACACGGCGGTAATATTTGACAGCATACCTGGCGAGTTGGCCTCTACGTCTCCGTGGGACCTTCATATACATCAATAACGAAATATAACCTAACCTAACCCAACCTAACATCTCGGCGGTAATATTTGACAACATTCCTGGCGAGTTGGCTTCTACGTCTCCGTGGGACCTTTATATAAATCAATAACGTAATAAAACCTTACCTAACCCAACCTAATATCTCGGCCGTAATATTTGACAACATACCTGGCGAGTTGGCCTCTACGTCTCCGTGGGACCTTCATATACATCAATAACGAAATATAACCTAACCTAACCCAACCTAACATCTCGGCGGTAATATTTGACAACATTCCTGGCGAGTTGGCTTCTACATCTCCGTGGGACCTTTATATACATCAATAACGTAATATAACCTAACCTAACCCAACCTAACATCTCGGCCGTAATATTTGAAAACATACCTTGCGAGTTGGCCTCTACGTCTCCGTGGGACGTTTATATACATCAATAACGTAATATAACCTAACCTAACGCAACCTAACATCTCGGCGGTAATATTTGATCACATTCCTGGCTTGTTGGCCTCTACGTCTCCGCGGGACCTTTATATACATCTATAACGTGATATAACCTAACCTAATCCAACCTAACATCTCGGCGGTAATACTTGAAAACATTCCTGGCGAGTTGGCCTCTACGTCTCCGTGGGACCTTCATATACATCAATAACGAAATATAACCTAACCTAACCCAGCCTAACAGCTCGGCGGTATATTTGAAAACATTCCTGGCGAGTTGTCTTCTCCGTCTCCGTGGGATCCTTTTATACATCAGTAACGTAATATAACGTAACCTAACCCAACCGAACATTTCGGCGGTAATATTTGACATCATTCCTGGCGATTTGTCCTCTACGTCTCCGTTTGACCTTCATAAACATCAATAACGTAATATAACGTAACCTAACCAAACCTATCATCTCGGCGGTAATATTTGACAACATTCCTGGCGAGTTGGCTTCTACGTCTCCGTGGGACCTTTATATACATCAATAACGTAATATAACCTAACCTAACCCAACCTAATATCTCGGCCGTAATATTTGAAAACATACCTGGCGAGTTGGCCTCTACGTCTCCGTGGGACGTTTATATACATCAATAACGTAATATAACCTAACCTAACCCAACCTAACAACACGGCGGTAATATTTGACAACATACCTTGTAATATAACCTAACCTAACCCAACCTAATATCTCGGCCGTAATATTTGAAAACATACCTGGCGAGTTGGCCTCTACGTCTCCGTGGGACGTTTATATACATCAATAACGTAATATAACCTAACCTAACACAACCTAACAACACGGCGGTAATATTTGACAACATACCTGGCGAGTTGGCCTCTACGTCTCCGTGGGACCTTCATATACATCAATAACGAAATATAACCTAACCTAACCCAAACCTAACATCTCGGCGGTAATATTTGAAAACATTCCTGGCGAGTTGGCTTCTCCGTCTCCGTGGGATCTTTTTATACATCAATTACGTAATATAACCTAACCTAACCCAACCTAACATCTTGGCGGTAATATTTGAAAACATACCTGGCGAGTTGGCCTCTACGTCTCCGTGGGACATTTATATACATCAATACCGTAATATAACCTAACCTAACCCAACCTAACATCTCGGCGGTAATATTTGATCACATTCCTAGCTTGTTGGCCTCTACGTCTCCGTGGGACATTTATATACATCAATAACGTAATATAACCTAACCTAACCCAACCTAACATCTCGGCGGTAATATTTGACAACATTCCTGGCGAGTTGGCTTCTCCGTCTCCGTGGGACCTTTATATACATCAATAACGTAATATAACCTAACCTAACCCAACCTAACAACACGGCGGTAATATTTGACAACATACCTTGTAATATAACCTAACCTAACCCAACCTAATATCTCGGCCGTAATATTTGAAAACATACCTGGCGAGTTGGCCTCTACGTCTCCGTGGGACGTTTATATACATCAATAACGTAATATAACCTAACCTAACCCAACCTAACAACACGGCGGTAATATTTGACAACATACCTGGCGAGTTGGCCTCTACGTCTCCGTGGGACCTTCATATACATCAATAACGAAATATAACCTAACCTAACCCAAACCTAACATCTCGGCGGTAATATTTGAAAACATTCCTGGCGAGTTGGCTTCTCCGTCTCCGTGGGATCTTTTTATACATCAATTACGTAATATAACCTAACCTAACCCAACCTAACATCTTGGCGGTAATATTTGAAAACATACCTGGCGAGTTGGCCTCTACGTCTCCGTGGGACATTTATATACATCAATACCGTAATATAACCTAACCTAACCCAACCTAACATCTCGGCGGTAATATTTGATCACATTCCTAGCTTGTTGGCCTCTACGTCTCCGTGGGACATTTATATACATCAATAACGTAATATAACCTAACCTAACCCAACCTAACATCTCGGCGGTAATATTTGACAACATTCCTGGCGAGTTGGCTTCTCCGTCTCCGTGGGACCTTTATATACATCAATAACGTAATATAACCTAACCTAACCCAACCTAACAACACGGCGGTAATATTTGACAGCATACCTGGCGAGTTGGCCTCTACGTCTCCGTGGGACCTTCATATACATCAATAACGAAATATAACCTAACCTAACCCAAACCTAACATCTCGGCGGTAATATTTGAAAACATTGCTGGCGAGTTGGCTTCTCCGTCTCCGTGGGATCTTTTTATACATCAATAACGTAATATAACCTAACCTAACCCAACCTAACATTTCGGCGGTAATATGTGATATCATTCCTGGCGATTTGTCTTCTACGTCTCCGTTTGACCTTCATAAACATCAATAACGTAATATAACGTAACCTAACCAAACCTAACATCTCGGCGGTAATATTTGACAACATTCCTGGCGAGTTAGCTTCTACGTCTCCGTGGGACCTTCATATACATCAATAACGTAATATAGCCTAACCTAACCAACCTAACATTTCGGCGGTAATATTTGACATCATTCCTGGCGAGTTGGCCACTACGTCTCCGTGGGACCTTTATATACATCAATAACGAAATATAACCTAACCTAACCCAACCTAACATATCGGCGGTGATATTTGAAAACATTCCTGGCGAGTTGGCTTCTCCGTCTCCGTGGGATCTTTTTATACATCAATAACGTAATATAACCTAACCTAACCCAACCTAACATCTTGGCGGTAATATTTGAAAACATTCCTGGCGAGTTGGCTTCTCCGTCTCCGTGGGACCTTTATATACAACAATAACGTAATATAACCTAACCTAACCCAACCTAACAACTCGGCGGTAATATTTGACAACATACCTGGCGAGTTGGCCTCTACGTCTCCGTGGGACCTTCATATACATCAATAACGAAATATAACCTAACCTAACCCAACCTAACATCTCGGCGGTAATATTTGGAAACATTCCTGGCGAGCTGGCTTCTCCGTCTCCGTGGGATCTTTTTATACATCAATAACGTAATATAACCTAACCTAACCCAACCTAACATCTTGGCGGTAATATTTGAAAACATACCTGGCGAGTTGGCCTCTACGTCTCCGTGGGACGTTTATATACATCAATAACGTAATATAACCTAACCTAACCCAACCTAACATCTCGGCGGTAATATTTGATCACATTCCTAGCTTGTTGGCCTCTACGTCTCCGTGGGACATTTATATACATCAATACCGTAATATAACCTAACCTAAGCCAAACTAACATCTCGGCGGTAATTTTTGATCACATTCCTGGCTTGTTGGCCTCTACGTCTCCGTGGGATCTTTTTATACATCAATAACGTAATATAACCTAACCTATCCCAACCTAACATCTCGGCGGAAATATTTGAAAACATTCATGGCGATTTGGCATCTACGTCCCGTGGGACCTTCATATACATCAATAACGTAATATAGCCTAACCTAATCCAACCTAACATTTCGGCGGTAATATTTGACATCATTCCTGGCGATTTGGCCTCTACGTCTCCGTGGGACCTTTATATACATCAATAACGTAATATAACCTAACCTAACCCAACCTAACATCTCGGCGGTAATATTTGAAAACATACCTGGCGGGTTGGCCTCTACGTCTCCGTGGGACATTTATATACATCAATAACGTAACATAACCTAACCTAACCCAACCTAACATCTCGGCGGTAATATTTGACAACATTCCTGGCGAGTTGGCTTCTCCGTCTCCGTGGGACCTTTATATACATCAATAACGTAATATAACCTAACCTAACCCAACCTAACATCTCGGCGGTAATATTTGAAAACATTCATGGCGGTTTGGCATCTACGTCCCGTGGGACCTTCATATACATCAATAACGTAATATAGCCTAACCTAATCCAACCTAACATTTCGGCGGTAATATTTGACATCATTCCTGGCGATTTGGCCTCCACGTCTCCGTGGGACCTTTATATACATCAATAACGTAATATAACCTAACCTAACCCAACCTAACATCTCGGCGGTAATATTTGAAAACATACCTGGCGGGTTGGCCTCTACGTCTCCGTGGGACATTTATATACATCAATAACGTAATATAACCTAACCTAACCCAACCTAACATCTCGGCGGTAATATTCGACAACATTCCTGGCGAGTTGGCTTCTCCGTCTCCGTGGGACCTTTATATACATCAATAACGTAATATAACCTAACCTAACCCAACCTAACATCTCGGCGGTAATATTTGATCACATTCCTGGCTTGTTGGCCTCTACGTCTCCGCGGGACCTTTATATACATCTATAACGTGATATAACCTAACCTAATCCAACCTAACATCTCGGCGGTAATACTTGAAAACATTCCTGGCGAGTTGGCCTCTACGTCTCCGTGGGACCTTCATATACATCAATAACGAAATATAACCTAACCTAACCCAACCTATCATCTCGGCGGTAATATTTGACAACATTCCTGGCGAGTCGGCTTCTACGTCTCCGTGGGACCTTTATATACATCAATAACGTAATATAACCTAACCTAACCCAACCTAACATCTCGGCCGTAATATCTGAAAACATACCTTGCGAGTTGGCCTCTACGTCTCCGTGGGACGTTTATATACATCAATAACGTAATATAACCTAACCTAACCCAACCTAACATCTCGGCGGTAATATTTGATCACATTCCTGGCTTGTTGGCCTCTACGTCTCCGCGGGACCTTTATATACATCTATAACGTGATATAGCCTAACCTAACCCAACCTAACAACTCGGCGGTAATATTTGAAAACATACCTGGCGAGTTGGCTTCTCCGTCTCCGTGGGACCTTTATATACAACAATAACGTAATATAACCTAACCTAACCCAACCTAACAACTCGGCGGTAATATTTGACAACATACCTGGCGAGTTGGCCTCTACGTCTCCGTGGGACCTTCATATACATCAATAACGAAATATAACCTAACCTAACCCAACCTAACATCTCGGCGGTAATATTTGGAAACATTCCTGGCGAGCTGGCTTCTCCGTCTCCGTGGGATCTTTTTATACATCAATAACGTAATATAACCTAACCTAACCCAACCTAACATCTTGGCGGTAATATTTGAAAACATACCTGGCGAGTTGGCCTCTACGTCTCCGTGGGACGTTTATATACATCAATAACGTAATATAACCTAACCTAACCCAACCTAACATCTCGGCGGTAATATTTGATCACATTCCTAACTTGTTGGCCTCTACGTCTCCGTGGGACATTTATATACATCAATACCGTAATATAACCTAACCTAAGCCAAACTAACATCTCGGCGGTAATTTTTGATCACATTCCTGGCTTGTTGGCCTCTACGTCTCCGTGGGATCTTTTTATACATCAATAACGTAATATAACCTAACCTATCCCAACCTAACATCTCGGCGGAAATATTTGAAAACATTCATGGCGATTTGGCATCTACGTCCCGTGGGACCTTCATATACATCAATAACGTAATATAGCCTAACCTAATCCAACCTAACATTTCGGCGGTAATATTTGACATCATTCCTGGCGATTTGGCCTCTACGTCTCCGTGGGACCTTTATATACATCAATAACGTAATATAACCTAACCTAACCCAACCTAACATCTCGGCGGTAATATTTGAAAACATACCTGGCGGGTTGGCCTCTACGTCTCCGTGGAACATTTATATACATCAATAACGTAACATAACCTAACCTAACCCAACCTAACATCTCGGCGGTAATATTTGACAACATTCCTGGCGAGTTGGCTTCTCCGTCTCCGTGGGACCTTTATATACATCAATAACGTAATATAACCTAACCTAACCCAACCTAACATCTCGGCGGTAATATTTGAAAACATTCATGGCGGTTTGGCATCTACGTCCCGTGGGACCTTCATATACATCAATAACGTAATATAGCCTAACCTAATCCAACCTAACATTTCGGCGGTAATATTTGACATCATTCCTGGCGATTTGGCCTCCACGTCTCCGTGGGACCTTTATATACATCAATAACGTAATATAACCTAACCTAACCCAACCTAACATCTCGGCGGTAATATTTGAAAACATACCTGGCGGGTTGGCCTCTACGTCTCCGTGGGACATTTATATACATCAATAACGTAATATAACCTAACCTAACCCAACCTAACATCTCGGCGGTAATATTCGACAACATTCCTGGCGAGTTGGCTTCTCCGTCTCCGTGGGACCTTTATATACATCAATAACGTAATATAACCTAACCTAACCCAACCTAACATCTCGGCGGTAATATTTGATCACATTCCTGGCTTGTTGGCCTCTACGTCTCCGCGGGACCTTTATATACATCTATAACGTGATATAACCTAACCTAATCCAACCTAACATCTCGGCGGTAATACTTGAAAACATTCCTGGCGAGTTGGCCTCTACGTCTCCGTGGGACCTTCATATACATCAATAACGAAATATAACCTAACCTAACCCAACCTATCATCTCGGCGGTAATATTTGACAACATTCCTGGCGAGTCGGCTTCTACGTCTCCGTGGGACCTTTATATACATCAATAACGTAATATAACCTAACCTAACCCAACCTAACATCTCGGCCGTAATATCTGAAAACATACCTTGCGAGTTGGCCTCTACGTCTCCGTGGGACGTTTATATACATCAATAACGTAATATAACCTAACCTAACCCAACCTAACATCTCGGCGGTAATATTTGATCACATTCCTGGCTTGTTGGCCTCTACGTCTCCGCGGGACCTTTATATACATCTATAACGTGATATAGCCTAACCTAACCCAACCTAACAACTCGGCGGTAATATTTGAAAACATACCTGGCGAGTTGGCCTCTACGTCTCCGTGGGACCTTCATATACATCAATAACGTAATATAGCCTAACCTAACCCAACCTAACAACTCGGCGGTAATATTTGAAAACATACCTGGCGAGTTGGCCTCTACGTCTCCGTGGGACATTTATATACATCAATAACGTAATATAACCTAACCTAACCCAACCTAACATCTCGGCGGTAATATTTGATTACATTCCTAGCTTGTTGGCCTCTACGTCTCCGTGGGACATTTATATACATCAATACCGTAATATAACCTAACCTAAGCCAACCTAACATCTCGGCGGTAATTTTTGATCACATTCCTGGCTTGTTGGCCTCTACGTCTCCGCGGGACCTTTATATGCATCTATAACGTGATATAACCTAACATAATCCAACCTATCATCTCGGCGGTAATATTTGACAACATACCTGGCGAGTTGGCCTCTACGTCTCCGTGGGACCTTCATATACATCAATAACGAAATATAACCTAACCTAACCCAACCTAACATCTCGGCGGTAATATTTGACAACATTCCTGGCGAGTAGGCTTCTACGTCTCCGTGGGACCTTCACATACATCAAGAACGAAATATAACCTAACCTAACCCAACCTAACATCTCGGCGGTAATATTTGAAAACATTCCTGGCGAGTTGGCTTCTCCGTCTCCGTGGGATCCTTTTATACATCAGTAACGTAATATAACGTAACCTAACCCAACCTAACATTTCGGCGGTAATATTTGACATCATTCCTGGCGAGTTGGCCTCTACGTCTCCGTGGGACCTTCATATACATCAATAACGAAATATAACCTAACCTAACCCTACCTAACATCTCGGCGGTAATATTTGACAACATTCCTGGCGAGTTGGCTTCTACGTCTCCGTGGGACCTTTATATACATCAATAACGTAATATAACCTAACCTAACCCAACCTAACATCTCGGCCGTAATATTTGAAAACATACCTTGCGAGTTGGCCTCTACGTCTCCGTGGGACGTTTATATATATCAATAACGTAATATAACCTAACCTAACCCAACCTAACATCTCGGCGGTAATATTTGATCACATTCCTAGCTTGTTGGCCTCTACGTCTCCGTGGGACATTTATATACATCAATACCGTAATATAACCTAACCTAAGCCAACCTAACATCTCGGCGGTAATTTTTGATTACATTCCTGGCTTGTTGGCCTCTACGTCTCCGCGGGACCTTTATATGCATCTATAACGTGATATAACCTAACATAATCCAACCTATCATCTCGGCGGTAATATTTGACAACATTCCTGGCGAGTTGGCTTCTACGTCTCCGTGGGACCTTTATATACATCAATAACGTAATATAACCTAACCTAACCCAACCTAACATCTCGGCCGTAATATTTGAAAACATACCTTGCGAGTTGGCCTCTACGTCTCCGTGGGACGTTTATATACATCAATAACGTAATATAACCTAACCTAACCCAACCTAACATCTCGGCGGTAATATTTGATCACATTCCTGGCTTGTTGGCCTCTACGTCTCCGCGGGACCTTTATATACATCTATAACGTGATATAACCTAACCTAATCCAACCTAACATCTCGGCGGTAATACTTGAAAACATTCCTGGCGAGTTGGCCTCTACGTCTCCGTGGGACCTTCATATACATCAATAACGAAATATAACCTAACCTAACCCAGCCTAACATCTCGGCGGTAATATTTGAAAACATTCCTGGCGAGTTGGCTTCTCCGTCTCCGTGGGATCCTTTTATACATCAGTAACGTAATATAACGTAACCTAACCCAACCTAACATTTCGGCGGTAATATTTGACATCATTCCTGGCGATTTGTCCTCTACGTCTCCGTTTGACCTTCATAAACATCAATAACGTAATATAACGTAACCTAACCAAACCTATCATCTCGGCGGTAATATTTGACAACATTCCTGGCGAGTTGGCTTCTACGTCTCCGTGGGACCTTTATATACATCAATAACGTAATATAACCTAACCTAACCCAACCTAATATCTCGGCCGTAATATTTGAAAACATACCTGGCGAGTTGGCCTCTACGTCTCCGTGGGACGTTTATATACATCAATAACGTAATATAACCTAACCTAACCCAACCTAACAACACGGCGGTAATATTTGACAACATACCTGGCGAGTTGGCCTCTACGTCTCCGTGGGACCTTCATATACATCAATAACGAAATATAACCTAACCTAACCCAAACCTAACATATCGGCGGTAATATTTGAAAACATTCCTGGCGAGTTGGCTTCTCCGTCTCCGTGGGATCTTTTTATACATCAATAACGTAATATAACCTAACCTAACCCAACCTAACATCTTGGCGGTAATATTTGAAAACATACCTGGCGAGTTGGCCTCTACGTCTCCGTGGGACATTTATATACATCAATACCGTAATATAACCTAACCTAACCCAACCTAACATCTCGGCGGTAATATTTGATCACATTCCTAGCTTGTTGGCCTCTACGTCTCCGTGGGACATTTATATACATCAATAACGTAATATAACCTAACCTAACCCAACCGAACATCTCGGCGGTAATATTTGACAACATTCCTGGCGAGTTGGCTTCTCCGTCTCCGTGGGACCTTTATATACATCAATAACGTAATATAACCTAACCTAACCCAACCTAACAACACGGCGGTAATATTTGACAGCATACCTGGCGAGTTGGCCTCTACGTCTCCGTGGGACCTTCATATACATCAATAACGAAATATAACCTAACCTAACCCAACCTAACATCTCGGCGGTAATATTTGACAACATTCCTGGCGAGTTGGCTTCTACGTCTCCGTGGGACCTTTATATACATCAATAACGTAATAAAACCTTACCTAACCCAACCTAATATCTCGGCCGTAATATTTGAAAACATAGCTGGCGAGTTGGCCTCTACGTCTCCGTGGGACGTTTATATACATCAATAACGTAATATAACCTAACCTAACCCAACCTAACAACACGGCGGTAATATTTGACAACATACCTGGCGAGTTGGCCTCTACGTCTCCGTGGGACCTTCATATACATCAATAACGAAATATAACCTAACCTAACCCAAACCTAACATCTCGGCGGTAATATTTGAAAACATTCCTGGCGAGTTGGCTTCTCCGTCTCCGTGGGATCTTTTTATACATCAATAACGTAATATAACCTAACCTAACCCAACCTAACATCTTGGCGGTAATATTTGAAAACATACCTGGCGAGTTGGCCTCTACGTCTCCGTGGGACATTTATATACATCAATACCGTAATATAACCTAACCTAACCCAACCTAACATCTCGGCGGTAATATTTGATCACATTCCTAGCTTGTTGGCCTCTACGTCTCCGTGGGACATTTATATACATCAATAACGTAATATAACCTAACCTAACCCAACCTAACATCTCGGCGGTAATATTTGACAACATTCCTGGCGAGTTGGCTTCTCCGTCTCCGTGGGACCTTTATATACATCAATAACGTAATATAACCTAACCTAACCCAACCTAACAACACGGCGGTAATATTTGACAGCATACCTGGCGAGTTGGCCTCTACGTCTCCGTGGGACCTTCATATACATCAATAACGAAATATAACCTAACCTAACCCAACCTAACATCTCGGCGGTAATATTTGACAACATTCCTGGCGAGTTGGCTTCTACGTCTCCGTGGGACCTTTATATACATCAATAACGTAATATAACCTAACCTAACCCAACCTAACATCTCGGCCGTAATATTTGAAAACATACCTTGCGAGTTGGCCTCTACGTCTCCGTGGGACGTTTATATACATCAATAACGTAATATAACCTAACCTAACGCAACCTAACATCTCGGCGGTAATATTTGATCACATTCCTGGCTTGTTGGCCTCTACGTCTCCGCCGGACCTTTATATACATCTATAACGTGATATAACCTAACCTAATCCAACCTAACATCTCGGCGGTAATACTTGAAAACATTCCTGGCGAGTTGGCCTCTACGTCTCCGTGGGACCTTCATATACATCAATAACGAAATATAACCTAACCTAACCCAGCCTAACAGCTCGGCGGTAATATTTGAAAACATTCCTGGCGAGTTGGCTTCTCCGTCTCCGTGGGATCCTTTTATACATCAGTAACGTAATATAACGTAACCTAACCCAACCTAACATTTCGGCGGTAATATTTGACATCATTCCTGGCGATTTGTCCTCTACGTCTCCGTTTGACCTTCATAAACATCAATAACGTAATATAACGTGACCTAACCAAACCTATCATCTCGGCGGTAATATTTGACAACATTCCTGGTGAGTTGGCTTCTACGTCTCCGTGGGACCTTTATATACATCAATAACGTAATATAACCTAACCTAACCAAACCTAATATCTCGGCCGTAATATTTGAAAACATACCTGGCGAGTTGGCCTCTACGTCTCCGTGGGACGTTTATATACATCAATAACGTAATATAACCTAACCTAACCCAACCTAACAACACGGCGGTAATATTTGACAACATACCTGGCGAGTTGGCCTCTACGTCTCCGTGGGACCTTCATATACATCAATAACGAAATATAACCTAACCTAACCCAAACCTAACATCTCGGCGGTAATATTTGAAAACATTCCTGGCGAGTTGGCTTCTCCGTCTCCGTGGGATCTTTTTATACATCAATAACGTAATATAACCTAACCTAACCCAACCTAACATCTTGGCGGTAATATTTGAAAACATACCTGGCGAGTTGGCCTCTACGTCTCCGTGGGACATTTATATACATCAATACCGTAATATAACCTAACCTAACCCAACCTAACATCTCGGCGGTAATATTTGATCACATTCCTAGCTTGTTGGCCTCTACGTCTCCGTGGGACATTTATATACATCAATAACGTAATATAACCTAACCTAACCCAACCTAACATCTCGGCGGTAATATTTGACAACATTCCTGGCGAGTTGGCTTCTCCGTCTCCGTGGGACCTTTATATACATCAATAACGTAATATAACCTAACCTAACCCAACCTAACAAGACGGCGGTAATATTTGACAGCATACCTGGCGAGTTGGCCTCTACGTCTCCGTGGGACCTTCATATACATCAATAACGAAATATAACCTAACCTAACCCAACCTAACATCTCGGCGGTAATATTTGACAACATTCCTGGCGAGTTGGCTTCTACGTCTCCGTGGGACCTTCATATACATCAATAACGTAATATAGCCTAACCTAACCAACCTAACATTTCGGCGGTAATATTTGACATCATTCCTGGCGAGTTGGCCACTACGTCTCCGTGGGACCTTTATATACATCAATAACGAAATATAACCTAACCTAACCCAACCTAACATCTTGGCGGTAATATTTGAAAACATTCCTGGCGAGTTGGCTTCTCCGTCTCCGTGGGACGTTTATATACATCAATAACGTAATATAACCTAACCTAACGCAACCTAACATCTCGGCGGTAATATTTGATCACATTCCTGGCTTGTTGGCCTCTACGTCTCCGCCGGACCTTTATATACATCTATAACGTGATATAACCTAACCTAATCCAACCTAACATCTCGGCGGTAATACTTGAAAACATTCCTGGCGAGTTGGCCTCTACGTCTCCGTGGGACCTTCATATACATCAATAACGAAATATAACCTAACCTAACCCAGCCTAACAGCTCGGCGGTAATATTTGAAAACATTCCTGGCGAGTTGGCTTCTCCGTCTCCGTGGGATCCTTTTATACATCAGTAACGTAATATAACGTAACCTAATCCAACCTAACATTTCGGCGGTAATATTTGACATCATTCCTGGCGATTTGTCCTCTACGTCTCCGTTTGACCTTCATAAACATCAATAACGTAATATAACGTGACCTAACCAAACCTATCATCTCGGCGGTAATATTTGACAACATTCCTGGCGAGTTGGCTTCTACGTCTCCGTGGGCCCTTTATATACATCAATAACGTAATATAACCTAACCTAACCAAACCTAATATCTCGGCCGTAATATTTGAAAACATACCTGGCGAGTTGGCCTCTACGTCTCCGTGGGACGTTTATATACATCAATAACGTAATATAACCTAACCTAACCCAACCTAACAACACGGCGGTAATATTTGACAACATACCTGGCGAGTTGGCCTCTACGTCTCCGTGGGACCTTCATATACATCAATAACGAAATATAACCTAACCTAACCCAAACCTAACATCTCGGCGGTAATATTTGAAAACATTCCTGGCGAGTTGGCTTCTCCGTCTCCGTGGGATCTTTTTATACATCAATAACGTAATATAACCTAACCTAACCCAACCTAACATCTTGGCGGTAATATTTGAAAACATACCTGGCGAGTTGGCCTCTACGTCTCCGTGGGACATTTATATACATCAATACCGTAATATAACCTAACCTAACCCAACCTAACATCTCGGCGGTAATATTTGATCACATTCCTAGCTTGTTGGCCTCTACGTCTCCGTGGGACATTTATATACATCAATAACGTAATATAACCTAACCTAACCCAACCTAACATCTCGGCGGTAATATTTGACAACATTCCTGGCGAGTTGGCTTCTCCGTCTCCGTGGGACCTTTATATACATCAATAACGTAATATAACCTAACCTAACCCAACCTAACAAGGCGGCGGTAATATTTGACAGCATACCTGGCGAGTTGGCCTCTACGTCTCCGTGGGACCTTCATATACATCAATAACGAAATATAACCTAACCTAACCCAACCTAACATCTCGGCGGTAATATTTGACAACATTCCTGGCGAGTTGGCTTCTACGTCTCCGTGGGACCTTCATATACATCAATAACGTAATATAGCCTAACCTAACCAACCTAACATTTCGGCGGTAATATTTGACATCATTCCTGGCGAGTTGGCCACTACGTCTCCGTGGGACCTTTATATACATCAATAACGAAATATAACCTAACCTAACCCAACCTAACATCTTGGCGGTAATATTTGAAAACATTCCTGGCGAGTTGGCTTCTCCGTCTCCGTGGGACCTTTATATACAACAATAACGTAATATAACCTAACCTAACCCAACCTAACAACTCGGCGGTAATATTTGACAACATACCTGGCGAGTTGGCCTCTACGTCTCCGTGGGACCTTCATATACATCAATAACGAAATATAACCTAACCTAACCCAACCTAACATCTCGGCGGTAATATTTGAAAACATTCCTGGCGAGTTGGCTTCTCCGTCTCCGTGGGATCTTTTTATACATCAATAACGTAATATAACCTAACCTAACCCAACCTAACATCTTGGCGGTAATATTTGAAAACATACCTGGCGAGTTGGCCTCTACGTCTCCGTGGGACGTTTATATACATCAATAACGTAATATAACCTAACCTAACCCAACCTAACATCTCGGCGGTAATATTTGATCACATTCCTAGCTTGTTGGCCTCTACGTCTCCGTGGGACATTTATATACATCAATACCGTAATATAACCTGACCTAACCCAACCTAACATCTCGGCGGTAATATTTGATCACATTCCTAGCTTGTTGGCCTCTACGTCTCCGTGGGACATTTATATACATCAATAACGTAATATAACCTAACCTAACCCAACCTAACATCTCGGCGGTAATATTTGACAACATTCCTGGCGAGTTGGCTTCTCCGTCTCCGTGGGACCTTTATATACATCAATAACGTAATATAACCTAACCTAACCCAACCTAACAAGACGGCGGTAATATTTGACAGCATACCTGGCGAGTTGGCCTCTACGTCTCCGTGGGACCTTCATATACATCAATAACGAAATATAACCTAACCTAACCCAACCTAACATCTCGGCGGTAATATTTGAGAACATTCCTGGCGAGTTGGCTTCTACGTCTCCGTGGGACCTTCATATACATCAATAACGTAATATAGCCTAACCTAACCAACCTAACATTTCGGCGGTAATATTTGACATCATTCCTGGCGAGTTGGTCACTACGTCTCCGTGGGACCTTTATATACATCAATAACGAAATATAACCTAACCTAACCCAACCTAACATATCGGCGGTAATATTTGAAAACATTCCTGGCGAGTTGGCTTCTCCGTCTCCGTGGGATCTTTTTATACATCAATAACGTAATATAACCTAACCTAACCCAACCTAACATCTTGGCGGTAATATTTGAAAACATACCTGGCGAGTTGGCCTCTACGTCTCCGTGGGACATTTATATACATCAATACCGTAATATAACCTAACCTAACCCAACCTAACATCTCGGCGGTAATATTTGATCACATTCCTAGCTTGTTGGCCTCTACGTCTCCGTGGGACATTTATATACATCAATAACGTAATATAACCTAACCTAACCCAACCTAACATCTCGGCGGTAATATTTGACAACATTCCTGGCGAGTTGGCTTCTCCGTCTCCGTGGGACCTTTATATACATCAATAACGTAATATAACCTAACCTAACCCAACCTAACAACACGGCGGTAATATTTGACAGCATACCTGGCGAGTTGGCCTCTACGTCTCCGTGGGACCTTCATATACATCAATAACGAAATATAACCTAACCTAACCCAACCTAACATCTCGGCGGTAATATTTGACAACATTCCTGGCGAGTTGGCTTCTACGTCTCCGTGGGACCTTTATATACATCAATAACGTAATAAAACCTTACCTAACCCAACCTAATATCTCGGCCGTAATATTTGAAAACATAGCTGGCGAGTTGGCCTCTACGTCTCCGTGGGACGTTTATATACATCAATAACGTAATATAACCTAACCTAACCCAACCTAACAACACGGCGGTAATATTTGACAACATACCTGGCGAGTTGGCCTCTACGTCTCCGTGGGACCTTCATATACATCAATAACGAAATATAACCTAACCTAACCCAAACCTAACATCTCGGCGGTAATATTTGAAAACATTCCTGGCGAGTTGGCTTCTCCGTCTCCGTGGTATCTTTTTATACATCAATAACGTAATATAACCTAACCTAACCCAACCTAACATCTTGGCGGTAATATTTGAAAACATACCTGGCGAGTTGGCCTCTACGTCTCCGTGGGACATTTATATACATCAATACCGTAATATAACCTAACCTAACCCAACCTAACATCTCGGCGGTAATATTTGATCACATTCCTAGCTTGTTGGCCTCTACGTCTCCGTGGGACATTTATATACATCAATAACGTAATATAACCTAACCTAAACCAACCTAACATCTCGGCGGTAATATTTGACAACATTCCTGGCGAGTTGGCTTCTCCGTCTCCGTGGGACCTTTATATACATCAATAACGTAATATAACCTAACCTAACCCAACCTAACAACACGGCGGTAATATTTGACAGCATACCTGGCGAGTTGGCCTCTACGTCTCCGTGGGACCTTCATATACATCAATAACGAAATATAACCTAACCTAACCCAACCTAACATCTCGGCGGTAATATTTGACAACATTCCTGGCGAGTTGGCTTCTACGTCTCCGTGGGACCTTTATATACATCAATAACGTAATATAACCTAACCTAACCCAACCTAACATCTCGGCCGTAATATTTGAAAACATACCTTGCGAGTTGGCCTCTACGTCTCCGTGGGACGTTTATATACATCAATAACGTAATATAACCTAACCTAACGCAACCTAACATCTCGGCGGTAATATTTGATCACATTCCTGGCTTGTTGGCCTCTACGTCTCCGCGGGACCTTTATATACATCTATAACGTGATATAACCTAACCTAACCCAACCTAACATCTTGGCGGTAATATTTGAAAACATTCCTGGCGAGTTGGCTTCTCCGTCTCCGTGGGATCTTTTTATACATCAATAACGAAATATAACCTAACCTAACCCAACCTAACATCTCGGCGGTAATATTTGAAAACATTCCTGGCGAGTTGGCTTCTCCGTCTCCGTGGGACCTTTATATACAACAATAACGTAATATAACCTAACCTAACCCAACCTAACAACTCGGCGGTAATATTTGACAACATACCTGGCGAGTTGGCCTCTACGTCTCCGTGGGACCTTCATATACATCAATAACGAAATATAACCTAACCTAACCCAACCTAACATCTCGGCGGTAATATTTGAAAACATTCCTGGCGAGTTGGCTTCTCCGTCTCCGTGGGATCTTTTTATACATCAATAACGTAATATAACCTAACCTGACCCAACCTAACATCTTGGCGGTAATATTTGAAAACATACCTGGCGAGTTGGCCTCTACGTCTCCGTGGGACATTTATATACATCAATACCGTAACATAACCTAACCTAACCCAACCTATCATCTCGGCGGTAATATTTGATCACATTCCTAGCTTGTTGGCCTCTACGTCTCCGTGGGACATTTATATACATCAATACCGTAATATAACCTAACCTAAGCCAACCTAACATCTCGGCGGTAATTTTTGATCACATTCCTGGCTTGTTGGCCTCTACGTCTCCGCGGGACCTTTATGTGCATCTATAACGTGATATAACCTAACCTAATCCAACCTATCATCTCGGCGGTAATATTTGAAAACATACCTGGCGAGTTGGCCTCTACGTCTCCGTGGGACATTTATATACATCAATAACGTAATATAACCTAACCTAACCCAACCTAACAAGACGGCGGTAATATTTGACAGCATACCTGGCGAGTTGGCCTCTACGTCTCCGTGGGACCTTCATATACATCAATAACGAAATATAACCTAACCTAACCCAACCTAACATCTCGGCGGTAATATTTGACAACATTCCTGGCGAGTTGGCTTCTACGTCTCCGTGGGACCTTCATATACATCAATAACGTAATATAGCCTAACCTAACCAACCTAACATTTCGGCGGTAATATTTGACATCATTCCTGGCGAGTTGGCCACTACGTCTCCGTGGGACCTTTATATACATCAATAACGAAATATAACCTAACCTAACCCAACCTAACATATCGGCGGTAATATTTGAAAACATTCCTGGCGAGTTGGCTTCTCCGTCTCCGTGGGATCCTTTTATACATCAGTAACGTAATATAACGTAACCTAACCCAACCTAACATTTCGGCGGTAATATTTGGCATCATTCCTGGCGATTTGTCCTCTACGTCTCCGTTTGACCTTCATAAACATCAATAACGTAATATAACGTGACCTAACCAAACCTATCATCTCGGCGGTAATATTTGACAACATTCCTGGCGAGTTGGCTTCTACGTCTCCGTGGGACCTTTATATACATCAATAACGTAATATAACCTAACCTAACCCAACCTAATATCTCGGCCGTAATATTTGAAAACATACCTGGCGAGTTGGCCTCTACGTCTCCGTGGGACGTTTATATACATCAATAACGTAATATAACCTAACCTAACCCAACCTAACAACACGGCGGTAATATTTGACAACATACCTGGCGAGTTGGCCTCTACGTCTCCGTGGGACCTTCATATACATCAATAACGAAATATAACCTAACCTAACCCAAACCTAACATCTCGGCGGTAATATTTGAAAACATTCCTGGCGAGTTGGCTTCTCCGTCTCCGTGGGATCTTTTTATACATCAATAACGTAATATAACCTAACCTAACCCAACCTAACATCTTGGCGGTAATATTTGAAAACATACCTGGCGAGTTGGCCTCTACGTCTCCGTGGGACATTTATATACATCAATACCGTAATATAACCTAACCTAACCCAAACTAACATCTCGGCGGTAATATTTGATCACATTCCTAGCTTGTTGGCCTCTACGTCTCCGTGGGACATTTATATACATCAATAACGTAATATAACCTAACCTAACCCAACCTAACATCTCGGCGGTAATATTTGACAACATTCCTGGCGAGTTGGCTTCTCCGTCTCCGTGGGACCTTTATATACATCAATAACGTAATATAACCTAACCTAACCCAACCTAACAAGACGGCGGTAATATTTGACAGCATACCTGGCGAGTTGGCCTCTACGTCTCCGTGGGACCTTCATATACATCAATAACGAAATATAACCTAACCTAACCCAACCTAACATCTCGGCGGTAATATTTGACAACATTCCTGGCGAGTTGGCTTCTACGTCTCCGTGGGACCTTCATATACATCAATAACGTAATATAGCCTAACCTAACCAACCTAACATTTCGGCGGTAATATTTGACATCATTCCTGGCGAGTTGGCCACTGCGTCTCCGTGGGACCTTTATATACATCAATAACGAAATATAACCTAACCTAACCCAACCTAACATATCGGCGGTGATATTTGAAAACATTCCTGGCGAGTTGGCTTCTCCGTCTCCGTGGGATCTTTTTATACATCAATAACGAAATATAACCTAACCTAACCCAACCTAACATCTCGGCGGTAATATTTGAAAACATTCCTGGCGAGTTGGCTTCTCCGTCTCCGTGGGACCTTTATATACAACAATAACGTAATATAACCTAACCTAACCCAACCTAACAACTCGGCGGTAATATTTGACAACATACCTGGCGAGTTGGCCTCTACGTCTCCGTGGGACCTTCATATACATCAATAACGAAATATAACCTAACCTAACCCAACCTAACATCTCGGCGGTAATATTTGAAAACATTCCTGGCGAGTTGGCTTCTCCGTCTCCGTGGGATCTTTTTATACATCAATAACGTAATATAACCTAACCTGACCCAACCTAACATCTTGGCGGTAATATTTGAAAACATACCTGGCGAGTTGGCCTCTACGTCTCCGTGGGACATTTATATACATCAATACCGTAACATAACCTAACCTAACCCAACCTATCATCTCGGCGGTAATATTTGATCACATTCCTAGCTTGTTGGCCTCTACGTCTCCGTGGGACATTTATATACATCAATACCGTAATATAACCTAACCTAAGCCAACCTAACATCTCGGCGGTAATTTTTGATCACATTCCTGGCTTGTTGGCCTCTACGTCTCCGCGGGACCTTTATATGCATCTATAACGTGATATAACCTAACCTAATCCAACCTATCATCTCGGCGGTAATATTTGAAAACATACCTGGCGAGTTGGCCTCTACGTCTCCGTGGGACATTTATATACATCAATAACGTAATATAACCTAACCTAACCCAACCTAACAAGACGGCGGTAATATTTGACAGCATACCTGGCGAGTTGGCCTCTACGTCTCCGTGGGACCTTCATATACATCAATAACGAAATATAACCTAACCTAACCCAACCTAACATCTCGGCGGTAATATTTGACAACATTCCTGGCGAGTTGGCTTCTACGTCTCCGTGGGACCTTCATATACATCAATAACGTAATATAGCCTAACCTAACCAACCTAACATTTCGGCGGTAATATTTGACATCATTCCTGGCGAGTTGGCCACTGCGTCTCCGTGGGACCTTTATATACATCAATAACGAAATATAACCTAACCTAACCCAACCTAACATATCGGCGGTAATATTTGAAAACATTCCTGGCGAGTTGGCTTCTCCGTCTCCGTGGGATCCTTTTATACATCAGTAACGTAATATAACGTAACCTAACCCAACCTAACATTTCGGCGGTAATATTTGGCATCATTCCTGGCGATTTGTCCTCTACGTCTCCGTTTGACCTTCATAAACATCAATAACGCAATATAACGTGACCTAACCAAACCTATCATCTCGGCGGTAATATTTGACAACATTCCTGGCGAGTTGGCTTCTACGTCTCCGTGGGACCTTTATATACATCAATAACGTAATATAACCTAACCTAACCCAACCTAATATCTCGGCCGTAATATTTGAAAACATACCTGGCGAGTTGGCCTCTACGTCTCCGTGGGACGTTTATATACATCAATAACGTAATATAACCTAACCTAACCCAACCTAACAACACGGCGGTAATATTTGACAACATACCTGGCGAGTTGGCCTCTACGTCTCCGTGGGACCTTCATATACATCAATAACGAAATATAACCTAACCTAACCCAAACCTAACATCTCGGCGGTAATATTTGAAAACATTCCTGGCGAGTTGGCTTCTCCGTCTCCGTGGGATCTTTTTATACATCAATAACGTAATATAACCTAACCTAACCCAACCTAACATCTTGGCGGTAATATTTGAAAACATACCTGGCGAGTTGGCCTCTACGTCTCCGTGGGACATTTATATACATCAATACCGTAATATAACCTAACCTAACCCAAACTAACATCTCGGCGGTAATATTTGATCACATTCCTAGCTTGTTGGCCTCTACGTCTCCGTGGGACATTTATATACATCAATAACGTAATATAACCTAACCTAACCCAACCTAACATCTCGGCGGTAATATTTGACAACATTCCTGGCGAGTTGGCTTCTCCGTCTCCGTGGGACCTTTATATACATCAATAACGTAATATAACCTAACCTAACCCAACCTAACAAGACGGCGGTAATATTTGACAGCATACCTGGCGAGTTGGCCTCTACGTCTCCGTGGGACCTTCATATACATCAATAACGAAATATAACCTAACCTAACCCAACCTAACATCTCGGCGGTAATATTTGACAACATTCCTGGCGAGTTGGCTTCTACGTCTCCGTGGGACCTTCATATACATCAATAACGTAATATAGCCTAACCTAACCAACCTAACATTTCGGCGGTAATATTTGACATCATTCCTGGCGAGTTGGCCACTACGTCTCCGTGGGACCTTTATATACATCAATAACGAAATATAACCTAACCTAACCCAACCTAACATATCGGCGGTGATATTTGAAAACATTCCTGGCGAGTTGGCTTCTCCGTCTCCGTGGGATCTTTTTATACATCAATAACGAAATATAACCTAACCTAACCCAACCTAACATCTCGGCGGTAATATTTGAAAACATTCCTGGCGAGTTGGCTTCTCCGTCTCCGTGGGACCTTTATATACAACAATAACGTAATATAACCTAACCTAACCCAACCTAACAACTCGGCGGTAATATTTGACAACATACCTGGCGAGTTGGCCTCTACGTCTCCGTGGGACCTTCATATACATCAATAACGAAATATAACCTAACCTAACCCAACCTAACATCTCGGCGGTAATATTTGAAAACATTCCTGGCGAGTTGGCTTCTCCGTCTCCGTGGGATCTTTTTATACATCAATAACGTAATATAACCTAACCTGACCCAACCTAACATCTTGGCGGTAATATTTGAAAACATACCTGGCGAGTTGGCCTCTACGTCTCCGTGGGACATTTATATACATCAATACCGTAACATAACCTAACCTAACCCAACCTATCATCTCGGCGGTAATATTTGATCACATTCCTAGCTTGTTGGCCTCTACGTCTCCGTGGGACATTTATATACATCAATACCGTAATATAACCTAACCTAAGCCAACCTAACATCTCGGCGGTAATTTTTGATCACATTCCTGGCTTGTTGGCCTCTACGTCTCCGCGGGACCTTTATATGCATCTATAACGTAATATAACCTAACCTAACCCAACCTAACATCTTGGCGGTAATATTTGAAAACATACCTGGCGAGTTGGCCTCTACGTCTCCGTGGGACATTTATATACATCAATACCGTAATATAACCTAACCTAACCCAAACTAACATCTCGGCGGTAATATTTGATCACATTCCTAGCTTGTTGGCCTCTACGTCTCCGTGGGACATTTATATACATCAATAACGTAATATAACCTAACCTAACCCAACCTAACATCTCGGCGGTAATATTTGACAACATTCCAGGCGAGTTGGCTTCTCCGTCTCCGTGGGACCTTTATATACATCAATAACGTAATATAACCTAACCTAACCCAACCTAACAAGACGGCGGTAATATTTGACAGCATACCTGGCGAGTTGGCCTCTACGTCTCCGTGGGACCTTCATATACATCAATAACGAAATATAACCTAACCTAACCCAACCTAACATCTCGGCGGTAATATTTGACAACATTCCTGGCGAGTTGGCTTCTACGTCTCCGTGGGACCTTCATATACATCAATAACGTAATATAGCCTAACCTAACCAACCTAACATTTCGGCGGTAATATTTGACATCATTCCTGGCGAGTTGGCCACTACGTCTCCGTGGGACCTTTATATACATCAATAACGAAATATAACCTAACCTAACCCAACCTAACATATCGGCGGTGATATTTGAAAACATTCCTGGCGAGTTGGCTTCTCCGTCTCCGTGGGATCTTTTTATACATCAATAACGTAATATAACCTAACCTAACCCAACCTAACATCTTGACGGTAATATTTGAAAACATTCCTGGCGAGTTGGCTTCTGCGTCTCCGTGGGACCTTTATATACAACAATAACGTAATATAACCTAACCTAACCCAACCTAACAACTCGGCGGTAATATTTGACATCATTCCTGGCGACTTGGCCACTACGTCTCCGTGGGACCTTTATATACATCAATAACGAAATATAACCTAACCTAACCCAACCTAACATATCGGCGGTAATATTTGAAAACATTCCTGGCGAGTTGGCTTCTCCGTCTCCGTGGGATCTTTTTATACATCAATAACGTAATATAACCTAACCTAACCCAACCTAACATCTTGGCGGTAATATTTGAAAACATTCCTGGCGAGTTGGCTTCTCCGTCTCCGTGGGACCTTTAAATACAACAATAACGTAATATAACCTAACCTAACCCAACCTAACAACTCGGCGGTAATATTTGACAACATACCTGGCGAGTTGGCCTCTACGTCTCCGTGGGACCTTCATATACATCAATAACGAAATATAACCTAACCTAACCCAACCTAACATCTCGGCGGTAATATTTGAAAACTTTCCTGGCGAGTTGGCTTCTCCGTCTCCGTGGGATCTTTTTATACATCAATAACGTAATATAACCTAACCTAACCCAACCTAACATCTCGGCGGTAATATTTGACCACATTCCTGGCTTGTTGGCCTCTACGTCTCCGCGGGACCTTTATATACATCTATAACGTGATATAACCTAACCTAATCCAACCTAACATCTCGGCGGTAATACTTGAAATCATTCCTGGCGAGTTGGCCTCTACGTCTCCGTGGGACCTTCATATACATCAATAACGAAATATAGCCTAACCTAACCCAACCTAACATATCGGCGGTAATATTTGAAAACATTCCTGGCGAGTTGGCTTCTCCGTCTCCGTGGGATCCTTT
This sequence comes from Xylocopa violacea, assembly GCA_963969225.1. Taxonomy (NCBI): domain Eukaryota; kingdom Metazoa; phylum Arthropoda; class Insecta; order Hymenoptera; family Apidae; genus Xylocopa; species Xylocopa violacea. The sequence goes on from CAXAJV010000051.1 coordinate 1,479,201, forward strand.
TATACATCAGTAACGTAATATAACGTAACCTAACCCAACCTATCATCTCGGCGGTAATATTTGACAACATTTCTGGCGAGTTGGCCTCTACGTCTCCGTGGGACCTTTATATACATCAATAACGTAATATAACCTAACCTAACCCAACCTAACATCTCGGCGGTAATATTTGACAACATTCCTGGCGAATTGGCATCTACGTCTCCGTGGGACCTTTATATACATCAATAACGTAATATAACCTAACCTAACCCAACCTAACATCTCGGCGGTAATATTTGACAACATTCCTGTCGAGTTGGCTTCTCCGTCTCCGTGGGACCTTTATATACATCAATAACGTTATATAACCTAACCTAACCCAACCTAACATCTCGGCGGTAATATTTGACAACATACCTGGCGAGTTGGCCTCTACGTCTCCGTGGGACCTTTATATACATCAATAACGTAATATAACCTAACCTAACCCAACCTAACATCTCGGCGGTAATATTTGACAACATTCCTGTCGAGTTGGCTTCTCCGTCTCCGTGGGACCTTTATATACATCAATAACGTTATATAACCTAACCTAACCCAACCTAACGTCTCGGCGGTAATATTTGACAACATACCTGGCGAGTTGGCCTCTACGTCTCCGTGGGACCTTCATATACATCAATAACGAAATATAACCGAACCTAACCCAACCTAACATCTCGGCGATAATATTTGAAAACATTCCTGGCGAGTTGGCTTCTCCGTCTCTGTGATACCTTTTTATACATCAATAACGTAATATAACCTAACATAACCCAACCCAACATCTCGGCGGTAATATTTGAAAACATACCTGGCGAGTTGGCCTCTACGTCTCCGTGGGACCTTTATATACATCAATAACGTAATATAACCTAACCTAAGCCAACCTAACATCTCGGCGGTAATTTTTGATCACATTCCTGGCTTGTTGGCCTCTACGTCTCCGCGGGACCTTTATATGCATCTATAACGTAATATAACGTAACCTAACCCAACCTAACATTTCGGCGGTAATATTTGACATCATTCCTGGCGAGTTGGCCTCTACGTCTCCGTTTGACCTTCATAAACATCAATAACGTAATATAACGTAACCTAACCCAACCTATCATCTCGGCCGTAATATTTGAAAACATTCCTGGCGAGTTGGCTTCTCCGTCTCCGTGGGATCTTTTTATACATCAATAACGAAATATAACCTAACCTAACCCAACCTAACATCTCGGCGGTAATATTTGATCACATTACTAGCTTGTTGGCCTCTACGTCTCCGCGGGACCTTTATATACATCTATAACGTGATATAACCTAACCTAACCCAACCTAACATCTCGGCGGTAATATTTGACAACATACCTGGCGAGTTGGCCTCTACATCTCCGTGGGACCTTCATATACATCAATAACGAAATATAACCTAACCTAACCCAACCTAACATCTCGGCGATAATATTTGAAAACATTCCTGGCGTGTTGGCTTCTCCGTCTCTGTGATATCTTTTTATACATCAATAACGTAATATAACCTAACCTAACCCAACCTAACATCTCGGCGGTAATATTTGAAATCATACCTGGCGAGTTGGCCTCTACGTCTCCGTTTGACCTTCATAAACATCAATAACGTAATATAACGTAACCTAACCCAACCTATCACCTCGGCGGTAATATTTGACAACATTCCTGCCGAGTTGGCCTCTACGTCTCCGTGGGACATTTGTATACATCAATAACGTAATATAACCTAACCTAACCCAACCTATCATCTCGGCGGTAATATTTGACAACATTCGTGGCGAGTTGGTCTCTACGTCTCCGTGGGACCTTCATATACATCAATAACGAAATATAACCTAACCTAACCCAACCTAACATCTCGGCGATAATATTTGAAAACATTCCTGGCGTGTTGGCTTCTCCGTCTCTGTGATATCTTTTTATACATCAATAACGTAATATAACCTAACCTAACCCAACCTAACATCTCGGCGGTAATATTTGAAAACATACCTGGCGAGTTGGCCTCTACGTCTCCGTGGGACCTTTATATACATCAATAACGTAATATAACCTAACCTATCCCAACCTAACATCTCGGCGGAAATATTTGAAAACATTCATGGCGATTTGGCATCTACGTCCCGTGGGACCTTCATATACATCAATAACGTAATATAGCCTAACCTAATCCAACCTAACATTTCGGCGGTAATATTTGACATCATTCCTGGCGATTTGGCCTCTACGTCTCCGTGGGACCTTTATATACATCAATAACGTAATATAACCTAACCTAACCCAACCTAACATCTCGGCGGTAATATTTGAAAACATACCTGGCGGGTTGGCCTCTACGTCTCCGTGGGACCTTCATATACATCAATAACGAAATATAACCTAACCTAACCCAACCTAACATCTCGGCGGTAATATTTGACAACATTCCTGGCGATTTGGCCTCTACGTCTCCGTGGGACCTTTATATACATCAATAACGTAATATAACCTAACCTAACCCAACCTAACATCTCGGCGGTAATATTTGATCACATTACTAGCTTGTTGGCCTCTACGTCTCCGCGGGAGCTTTATATACATCTATAACGTGATATAAGCTAACCTAACCCAACCTAACATTTCGGCGGTAATATTTGACATCATTCCTGGCGAGTTGGCCTCTACGTCTCCGTTTGACCTTCATAAACATCAATAACGTAATATAACGTAACCTAACCCAACCTATCATCTCGGCCGTAATATTTGAAAACATTCCTGGCGAGTTGGCTTCTCCGCCTCCGTGGGATCATTTTATACATCAATAACGTAATATAACCTAACCTAACCCAACCTAACATCTTGGCGGTAATATTTGAAAACATACCTGGCGAGTTGGCCTCTACGTCTCCGTGGGACATTTATATACATCAATAACGTAATATAACCTAACCTAACCCAACCTAACATCTCGGCGGTAATATTTGATCACATTACTAGCTTGTTGGCCTCTACGTCTCCGCGGGACCTTTATATACATCTATAACGTGATATAACCTAACCTAACCCAACCTAACATTTCGGCGGTAATATTTGACAACATTCCTGTCGAGTTGGCTTCTCCGTCTCCGTGGGACCTTTATATACATCAATAACGTTATATAACCTAACCTAACCCAACCTAACGTCTCGGCGGTAATATTTGACAACATACCTGGCGAGTTGGCCTCTACGTCTCCGTGGGACCTTCATATACATCAATAACGAAATATAACCGAACCTAACCCAACCTAACATCTCGGCGATAATATTTGAAAACATTCCTGGCGAGTTGGCTTCTCCGTCTCTGTGATACCTTTTTATACATCAATAACGTAATATAACCTAACATAACCCAACCCAACATCTCGGCGGTAATATTTGAAAACATACCTGGCGAGTTGGCCTCTACGTCTCCGTGGGACCTTTATATACATCAATAACGTAATATAACCTAACCTAAGCCAACCTAACATCTCGGCGGTAATTTTTGATCACATTCCTGGCTTGTTGGCCTCTACGTCTCCGCGGGACCTTTATATGCATCTATAACGTGATATAACCTAACCTAATACAACCTATCATCTCGGCGGTAATATTTGACAACATTCCTGGCGAGTTGGCTTCTACGTCTCCGTGGGACCTTTATATACATCAATAACGTAATATAACCTAACCTAACCCAACCTAACATCTCGGCCGTAATATTTGAAAACATACCTTGCGAGTTGGCCACTACGTCTCCGTGAGACGTTTATATACATCAATAACGTAATATAACCTAACCTAACCCAACCTAACATCTCGGCGGTAATATTTGATCACATTCCTGGCTTGTTGGCCTCTACGTCTCCGCGGGACCTTTATATACATCTATAACGTGATATAACCTAACCTAATCCAACCTAACATCTCGGCGGTAATACTTGAAGACATTCCTGGCGAGTTGGCCTCTACGTCTCCGTGGGACCTTCATATACATCAATAACGAAATATAACCTAACCTAACCCAACCTAACATCTCGGCGGTAATATTTGAAAACATTCCTGGCGAGTTGGCTTCTCCGTCTCCGTGGGATCCTTTTATACATCAGTAACGTAATATAACGTAACCTAACCCAACCTAACATTTCGGCGGTAATATTTGACATCATTCCTGGCGAGTTGGCCTCTACGTCTCCGTTTGACCTTCATAAACATCAATAACGTAATATAACGTAACCTAACCCAACCTATCATCTCGGCCGTAATATTTGAAAACATTCCTGGCGAGTTGGCTTCTCCGTCTCCGTGGGATCTTTTTATACATCAATAACGAAATATAACCTAACCTAACCCAACCTAACATCTCGGCGGTAATATTTGATCACATTACTAGCTTGTTGGCCTCTACGTCTCCGCGGGACCTTTATATACATCTATAACGTGATATAACCTAACCTAACCCAACCTAACATCTCGGCGGTAATATTTGACAACATACCTGGCGAGTTGGCCTCTACGTCTCCGTGGGACCTTCATATACATCAATAACGAAATATAACCTAACCTAACCCAACCTAACATCTCGGCGATAATATTTGAAAACATTCCTGGCGTGTTGGCTTCTCCGTCTCTGTGATATCTTTTTATACATCAATAACGTAATATAACCTAACCTAACCCAACCTAACATCTCGGCGGTAATATTTGAAATCATACCTGGCGAGTTGGCCTCTACGTCTCCGTTTGACCTTCATAAACATCAATAACGTAATATAACGTAACCTAACCCAACCTATCACCTCGGCGGTAATATTTGACAACATTCCTGGCGAGTTGGCCTCTACGTCTCCGTGGGACATTTGTATACATCAATAACGTAATATAACCTAACCTAACCCAACCTATCATCTCGGCGGTAATATTTGACAACATTCGTGGCGAGTTGGTCTCTACGTCTCCGTGGGACCTTCATATACATCAATAACGAAATATAACCTAACCTAACCCAACCTAACATCTCGGCGATAATATTTGAAAACATTCCTGGCGTGTTGGCTTCTCCGTCTCTGTGATATCTTTTTATACATCAATAACGTAATATAACCTAACCTAACCCAACCTAACATCTCGGCGGTAATATTTGAAAACATACCTGGCGAGTTGGCCTCTACGTCTCCGTGGGACCTTTATATACATCAATAACGTAATATAACCTAACCTATCCCAACCTAACATCTCGGCGGAAATATTTGAAAACATTCATGGCGATTTGGCCTCTACGTCTCCGTGGGACCTTTATATACATCAATAACGTAATATAACCTAACCTAACCCAACCTAACATCTTGGCGGTAATGTTTGAAATCATACCTGGCGAGTTGGCCTCTACGTCTCCGTGGGACATTTATATACATCAATAACGTAATATAACCTAACCTAACCCAACCTAACATCTCGGCGGTAATATTTGATCACATTACTAGCTTGTTGGCCTCTACGTCTCCGCGGGAGCTTTATATACATCTATAACGTGATATAAGCTAACCTAACCCAACCTAACATTTCGGCGGTAATATTTGACATCATTCCTGGCGAGTTGGCCTCTACGTCTCCGTTTGACCTTCATAAACATCAATAACGTAATATAACGTAACCTAACCCAACCTATCATCTCGGCCGTAATATTTGAAAACATTCCTGGCGAGTTGGCTTCTCCGCCTCCGTGGGATCATTTTATACATCAATAACGTAATATAACCTAACCTAACCCAACCTAACATCTTGGCGGTAATATTTGAAAACATACCTGGCGAGTTGGCCTCTACGTCTCCGTGGGACGTTTATATACATCAATAACGTAATATAACCTAACCTAACCCAACCTAACATCTCGGCGGTAATATTTGACCACATTCCTGGCTTGTTGGCCTCTACGTCTCCGCGGGACCTTTATATACATCTATAACGTGATATAACCTAACCTAATCCAACCTAACATCTCGGCGGTAATACTTGAAATCATTCCTGGCGAGTTGGCCTCTACGTCTCCGTGGGACCTTCATATACATCAATAACGAAATATAACCTAACCTAACCCAACCTAACATATCGGCGGTAATATTTGAAAACATTCCTGGCGAGTTGGCTTCTCCGTCTCCGTGGGATCCTTTTATACATCAGTAACGTAATATAACGTAACCTAACCCAACCTATCATCTCGGCGGTAATATTTGACAACATTTCTGGCGAGTTGGCCTCTACGTCTCCGTGGGACCTTTATATACATCAATAACGTAATATAACCTAACCTAACCCAACCTAACATCTCGGCGGTAATATTTGACAACATTCCTGGCGAATTGGCCTCTACGTCTCCGTGGGACCTTTATATACATCAATAACGTAATATAACCTAACCTAACCCAACCTAACATCTCGGCGGTAATATTTGACAACATTCCTGTCGAGTTGGCTTCTCCGTCTCCGTGGGACCTTTATATACATCAATAACGTTATATAACCTAACCTAACCCAACCTAACATCTCGGCGGTAATATTTGACAACATACCTGGCGAGTTGGCCTCTACGTCTCCGTGGGATCTTTATATACATCAATAACGTAATATAACCTAACCTAACCCAACCTAACATCTCGGCGGTAATATTTGACAACATTCCTGTCGAGTTGGCTTCTCCGTCTCCGTGGGACCTTTATATACATCAATAACGTTATATAACCTAACCTAACCCAACCTAACGTCTCGGCGGTAATATTTGACAACATACCTGGCGAGTTGGCCTCTACGTCTCCGTGGGACCTTCATATACATCAATAACGAAATATAACCGAACCTAACCCAACCTAACATCTCGGCGATAATATTTGAAAACATTCCTGGCGAGTTGGCTTCTCCGTCTCTGTGATACCTTTTTATACATCAATAACGTAATATAACCTAACATAACCCAACCCAACATCTCGGCGGTAATATTTGAAAACATACCTGGCGAGTTGGCCTCTACGTCTCCGTGGGACCTTTATATACATCAATAACGTAATATAACCTAACCTAAGCCAACCTAACATCTCGGCGGTAATTTTTGATCACATTCCTGGCTTGTTGGCCTCTACGTCTCCGCGGGACCTTTATATGCATCTATAACGTAATATAACGTAACCTAACCCAACCTAACATTTCGGCGGTAATATTTGACATCATTCCTGGCGAGTTGGCCTCTACGTCTCCGTTTGACCTTCATAAACATCAATAACGTAATATAACGTAACCTAACCCAACCTATCATCTCGGCCGTAATATTTGAAAACATTCCTGGCGAGTTGGCTTCTCCGTCTCCGTGGGATCTTTTTATACATCAATAACGAAATATAACCTAACCTAACCCAACCTAACATCTCGGCGGTAATATTTGATCACATTACTAGCTTGTTGGCCTCTACGTCTCCGCGGGACCTTTATATACATCTATAACGTGATATAACCTAACCTAACCCAACCTAACATCTCGGCGGTAATATTTGACAACATACCTGGCGAGTTGGCCTCTACGTCTCCGTGGGACCTTCATATACATCAATAACGAAATATAACCTAACCTAACCCAACCTAACATCTCGGCGATAATATTTGAAAACATTCCTGGCGTGTTGGCTTCTCCGTCTCTGTGATATCTTTTTATACATCAATAACGTAATATAACCTAACCTAACCCAACCTAACATCTCGGCGGTAATATTTGAAATCATACCTGGCGAGTTGGCCTCTACGTCTCCGTTTGACCTTCATAAACATCAATAACGTAATATAACGTAACCTAACCCAACCTATCACCTCGGCGGTAATATTTGACAACATTCCTGGCGAGTTGGCCTCTACGTCTCCGTGGGACATTTGTATACATCAATAACGTAATATAACCTAACCTAACCCAACCTATCATCTCGGCGGTAATATTTGACAACATTCGTGGCGAGTTGGTCTCTACGTCTCCGTGGGACCTTCATATACATCAATAACGAAATATAACCTAACCTAACCCAACCTAACATCTCGGCGATAATATTTGAAAACATTCCTGGCGTGTTGGCTTCTCCGTCTCTGTGATATCTTTTTATACATCAATAACGTAATATAACCTAACCTAACCCAACCTAACATCTCGGCGGTAATATTTGAAAACATACCTGGCGAGTTGGCCTCTACGTCTCCGTGGGACCTTTATATACATCAATAACGTAATATAACCTAACCTATCCCAACCTAACATCTCGGCGGAAATATTTGAAAACATTCATGGCGATTTGGCATCTACGTCCCGTGGGACCTTCATATACATCAATAACGTAATATAGCCTAACCTAATCCAACCTAACATTTCGGCGGTAATATTTGACATCATTCCTGGCGATTTGGCCTCTACGTCTCCGTGGGACCTTTATATACATCAATAACGTAATATAACCTAACCTAACCCAACCTAACATCTCGGCGGTAATATTTGAAAACATACCTGGCGGGTTGGCCTCTACGTCTCCGTGGGACCTTCATATACATCAATAACGAAATATAACCTAACCTAACCCAACCTAACATCTCGGCGGTAATATTTGACAACATTCCTGGCGATTTGGCCTCTACGTCTCCGTGGGACCTTTATATACATCAATAACGTAATATAACCTAACCTAACCCAACCTAACATCTCGGCGGTAATATTTGATCACATTACTAGCTTGTTGGCCTCTACGTCTCCGCGGGAGCTTTATATACATCTATAACGTGATATAAGCTAACCTAACCCAACCTAACATTTCGGCGGTAATATTTGACATCATTCCTGGCGAGTTGGCCTCTACGTCTCCGTTTGACCTTCATAAACATCAATAACGTAATATAACGTAACCTAACCCAACCTATCATCTCGGCCGTAATATTTGAAAACATTCCTGGCGAGTTGGCTTCTCCGCCTCCGTGGGATCATTTTATACATCAATAACGTAATATAACCTAACCTAACCCAACCTAACATCTTGGCGGTAATATTTGAAAACATACCTGGCGAGTTGGCCTCTACGTCTCCGTGGGACATTTATATACATCAATAACGTAATATAACCTAACCTAACCCAACCTAACATCTCGGCGGTAATATTTGATCACATTACTAGCTTGTTGGCCTCTACGTCTCCGCGGGACCTTTATATACATCTATAACGTGATATAACCTAACCTAACCCAACCTAACATTTCGGCGGTAATATTTGACAACATTCCTGTCGAGTTGGCTTCTCCGTCTCCGTGGGACCTTTATATACATCAATAACGTTATATAACCTAACCTAACCCAACCTAACGTCTCGGCGGTAATATTTGACAACATACCTGGCGAGTTGGCCTCTACGTCTCCGTGGGACCTTCATATACATCAATAACGAAATATAACCGAACCTAACCCAACCTAACATCTCGGCGATAATATTTGAAAACATTCCTGGCGAGTTGGCTTCTCCGTCTCTGTGATACCTTTTTATACATCAATAACGTAATATAACCTAACATAACCCAACCCAACATCTCGGCGGTAATATTTGAAAACATACCTGGCGAGTTGGCCTCTACGTCTCCGTGGGACCTTTATATACATCAATAACGTAATATAACCTAACCTAAGCCAACCTAACATCTCGGCGGTAATTTTTGATCACATTCCTGGCTTGTTGGCCTCTACGTCTCCGCGGGACCTTTATATGCATCTATAACGTGATATAACCTAACCTAATACAACCTATCATCTCGGCGGTAATATTTGACAACATTCCTGGCGAGTTGGCTTCTACGTCTCCGTGGGACCTTTATATACATCAATAACGTAATATAACCTAACCTAACCCAACCTAACATCTCGGCCGTAATATTTGAAAACATACCTTGCGAGTTGGCCACTACGTCTCCGTGAGACGTTTATATACATCAATAACGTAATATAACCTAACCTAACCCAACCTAACATCTCGGCGGTAATATTTGATCACATTCCTGGCTTGTTGGCCTCTACGTCTCCGCGGGACCTTTATATACATCTATAACGTGATATAACCTAACCTAATCCAACCTAACATCTCGGCGGTAATACTTGAAGACATTCCTGGCGAGTTGGCCTCTACGTCTCCGTGGGACCTTCATATACATCAATAACGAAATATAACCTAACCTAACCCAACCTAACATCTCGGCGGTAATATTTGAAAACATTCCTGGCGAGTTGGCTTCTCCGTCTCCGTGGGATCCTTTTATACATCAGTAACGTAATATAACGTAACCTAACCCAACCTAACATTTCGGCGGTAATATTTGACATCATTCCTGGCGAGTTGGCCTCTACGTCTCCGTTTGACCTTCATAAACATCAATAACGTAATATAACGTAACCTAACCCAACCTATCATCTCGGCCGTAATATTTGAAAACATTCCTGGCGAGTTGGCTTCTCCGTCTCCGTGGGATCTTTTTATACATCAATAACGAAATATAACCTAACCTAACCCAACCTAACATCTCGGCGGTAATATTTGATCACATTACTAGCTTGTTGGCCTCTACGTCTCCGCGGGACCTTTATATACATCTATAACGTGATATAACCTAACCTAACCCAACCTAACATCTCGGCGGTAATATTTGACAACATACCTGGCGAGTTGGCCTCTACGTCTCCGTGGGACCTTCATATACATCAATAACGAAATATAACCTAACCTAACCCAACCTAACATCTCGGCGATAATATTTGAAAACATTCCTGGCGTGTTGGCTTCTCCGTCTCTGTGATATCTTTTTATACATCAATAACGTAATATAACCTAACCTAACCCAACCTAACATCTCGGCGGTAATATTTGAAATCATACCTGGCGAGTTGGCCTCTACGTCTCCGTTTGACCTTCATAAACATCAATAACGTAATATAACGTAACCTAACCCAACCTATCACCTCGGCGGTAATATTTGACAACATTCCTGGCGAGTTGGCCTCTACGTCTCCGTGGGACATTTGTATACATCAATAACGTAATATAACCTAACCTAACCCAACCTATCATCTCGGCGGTAATATTTGACAACATTCGTGGCGAGTTGGTCTCTACGTCTCCGTGGGACCTTCATATACATCAATAACGAAATATAACCTAACCTAACCCAACCTAACATCTCGGCGATAATATTTGAAAACATTCCTGGCGTGTTGGCTTCTCCGTCTCTGTGATATCTTTTTATACATCAATAACGTAATATAACCTAACCTAACCCAACCTAACATCTCGGCGGTAATATTTGAAAACATACCTGGCGAGTTGGCCTCTACGTCTCCGTGGGACCTTTATATACATCAATAACGTAATATAACCTAACCTATCCCAACCTAACATCTCGGCGGAAATATTTGAAAACATTCATGGCGATTTGGCCTCTACGTCTCCGTGGGACCTTTATATACATCAATAACGTAATATAACCTAACCTAACCCAACCTAACATCTTGGCGGTAATGTTTGAAATCATACCTGGCGAGTTGGCCTCTACGTCTCCGTGGGACATTTATATACATCAATAACGTAATATAACCTAACCTAACCCAACCTAACATCTCGGCGGTAATATTTGATCACATTACTAGCTTGTTGGCCTCTACGTCTCCGCGGGAGCTTTATATACATCTATAACGTGATATAAGCTAACCTAACCCAACCTAACATTTCGGCGGTAATATTTGACATCATTCCTGGCGAGTTGGCCTCTACGTCTCCGTTTGACCTTCATAAACATCAATAACGTAATATAACGTAACCTAACCCAACCTATCATCTCGGCCGTAATATTTGAAAACATTCCTGGCGAGTTGGCTTCTCCGCTTCCGTGGGATCATTTTATACATCAATAACGTAATATAACCTAACCTAACCCAACCTAACATCTTGGCGGTAATATTTGAAAACATACCTGGCGAGTTGGCCTCTACGTCTCCGTGGGACATTTATATACATCAATAACGTAATATAACCTAACCTAACCCAACCTAACATCTCGGCGGTAATATTTGATCACATTACTAGCTTGTTGGCCTCTACGTCTCCGCGGGACCTTTATATACATCTATAACGTGATATAACCTAACCTAACCCAACCTAACATTTCGGCGGTAATATTTGACATCATTCCTGGCGAGTTGGCCTCTACGTCTCCGTTTGACCTTCATAAACATCAATAACGTAATATAACGTAACCTAACCCAACCTATCATCTCGGCCGTAATATTTGAAAACATTCCTGGCGAGTTGGCTTCTCCGTCTCCGTGGGATCTTTTTATACATCAATAACGAAATATAACCTAACCTAACCCAACCTAACATCTCGGCGGTATTATTTGACAACATTCCTGGCGAGTTGGCTTCTCCGTCTCCGTGGGATCTTTTTATACATCAATAACGTAATATAACCTAACCTAACCCAACCTAACATCTCGGCGGTAATATTTGACAACATACCTGGCGAGTTGGCCTCTACGTCTCCGTGGGACCTTCATATACATAAATAACGAAATATAACCTAACCTAACCCAACCTAACATCTCGGCGATAATATTTGAAAACATTGCTGGCGTGTTGGCTTCTCCGTCTCTGTGATATCTTTTTATACATCAGTAACGTAATATAACCTAACCTAACCCAACCTAACATCTCGGCGGTAATATTTGAAATCATACCTGGCGAGTTGGCCTCTACGTCTCCGTTTGACCTTCATAAACATCAATAACGTAATATAACGTAACCTAACCCAACCTATCACCTCGGCGGTAATATTTGACAACATTCCTGGCGAGTTGGCCTCTACGTCTCCGTGGGACATTTGTATACATCAATAACGTAATATAACCTAACCTAACCCAACCTATCATCTCGGCGGTAATATTTGACAACATTCGTGGCGAGTTGGTCTCTACGTCTCCGTGGGACCTTCATATACATCAATAACGTAATATAACCTAACCTAACCCAACCTAACATCACGGCGGTAATATTTGACAACATTCCTGGCTAGTTGGCTTCTCCGTCTCCGTGGGATCTTTTTATACATCAATAACGTAATATAACCTATCCTAACCCAACCTAACATCTCGGCGGTAATATTTGAAAACATACCTGGCGAGTTGGCCTCTACGTCTCCGTGGGACCTTTATATACATCAATAACGTAATATAACCTAACCTATCCCAACCTAACATCTCGGCGGAAATATTTGAAAACATTCATGGCGATTTGGCATCTACGTCCCGTGGGACCTTCATATACATCAATAACGTAATATAGCCTAACCTAATCCAACCTAACATTTCGGCGGTAATATTTGACATCATTCCTGGCGATTTGGCCTCTACGTCTCCGTGGGACCTTTATATACATCAATAACGTAATATAACCTAACCTAACCCAACCTAACATCTCGGCGGTAATATTTGAAAACATACCTGGCGAGTTGGCCTCTACGTCTCCGTGGGACCTTCATATACATCAATAACGAAATATAACCTAACCTAACCCAACCTAACATCTCGGCAATAATATTTGAAAACATTCCTGGCGTGTTGGCTTCTCCGTCTCTGTGATATCTTTTTATACATCAATAACGTAATATAACCTAACCTAACCCAACCTAACATCTCGGCGGTAATATTTGAAATCATACCTGGCGATTTGGCCTCTACGTCTCCGTTTGACCTTCATAAACATCAATAACGTAATATAACGTAACCTAACCCAACCTATCACCTCGGCGGTAATATTTGACAACATTCCTGGCGAGTTGGCCTCTACGTCTCCATGGGACCTTTATATACATCAATAACGTAATATAACCTAACCTAACCCAACCTAACATCTCGGCGGTAATATTTGAAAACATTCATGGCGATTTGGCATCTACGTCCCGTGGGACCTTCATATACATCAATAACGTAATATAGCCTAACCTAATACAACCTAACATTTCGGCGGTAATATTTGACACCATTCCTGGCGATTTGGCCTCTACGTCTCCGTGGGACCTTTATATACATCAATAACGTAATATAACCTAACCTAACCCAACCTAACATCTCGGCGGTAATATTTGAAAACATACCTGGCGGGTTGGCCTCTACGTCTCCGTGGGACATTTGTATACATCAATAACGTAATATAACCTAACCTAACCCAACCTATCATCTCGGCGGTAATATTTGACAACATTCGTGGCGAGTTGGTCTCTACGTCTCCGTGGGACCTTCATATACATCAATAACGTAATATAACCTAACCTAACCCAACCTAACATCACGGCGGTAATATTTGACAACATTCCTGGCTAGTTGGCTTCTCCGTCTCCGTGGGATCTTTTTATACATCAATAACGTAATATAACCTATCCTATCCCAACCTAACATCTCGGCGGAAATATTTGAAAACATTCATGGCGATTTGGCATCTACGTCCCGTGGGACATTCATATACATCAATAACGTAATATAGCCTAACCTAATCCAACCTAACATTTCGGCGGTAATATTTGACATCATTCCTGGCGATTTGGCCTCTACGTCTCCGTGGGACCTTTATATACATCAATAACGTAATATAACCTAACCTAACCCAACCTAACATCTCGGCGGTAATATTTGAAAACATACCTGGCGAGTTGGCCTCTACGTCTCCGTGGGATCTTCATATACATCAATAACGAAATATAACCTAACCTAACCCAACCTAACATCTCGGCGATAATATTTGAAAACATTCCTGGCGTGTTGGCTTCTCCGTCTCTGTGATATCTTTTTATACATCAATAACGTAATATAACCTAACCTAACCCAACCTAACATCTCGGCGGTAATATTTGAAATCATACCTGGCGAGTTGGCCTCTACGTCTCCGTTTGACCTTCATAAACATCAATAACGTAATATAACGTAACCTAACCCAACCTATCACCTCGGCGGTAATATTTGACAACATTCCTGGCGAGTTGGCCTCTACGTCTCCGTGGGACATTTGTATACATCAATAACGTAATATAACCTAACCTAACCCAACCTAACATCTCGGCGATAATATTTGAAAACATTCCTGGCGTGTTGGCTTCTCCGTCTCTGTGATATCTTTTTATACATCAATAACGTAATATAACCTAACCTAACCCAACCTAACATCTCGGCGGTAATATTTGAAATCATACCTGGCGAGTTGGACTCTACGTCTCCGTTTGACCTTCATAAACATCAATAACGTAATATAACGTAACCTAACCCAACCTATCACCTCGGCGGTAATATTTGACAACATTCCTGGCGAGTTGGCCTCTACGTCTCCGTGGGACATTTGTATACATCAATAACGTAATATAACCTAACCTAACCCAACCTATCATCTCGGCGGTAATATTTGACAACATTCGTGGCGAGTTGGTCTCTACGTCTCCGTGGGACCTTCATATACATCAATAACGTAATATAACCTAACCTAACCCAACCTAACATCACGGCGGTAATATTTGACAACATTCCTGGCTAGTTGGCTTCTCCGTCTCCGTGGGATCTTTTTATACATCAATAACGTAATATAACCTATCCTAACCCAACCTAACATCTCGGCGGTAATATTTGAAAACATACCTGGCGAGTTGGCCTCTACGTCTCCGTGGGACCTTTATATACATCAATAACGTAATATAACCTACCCTAACCCAACCTAACATTTCGGCGGTAATATTTGACATCATTCCTGGCGAGTTGGCCTCTACGTCTCCGTTTGACCTTCATAAACATCAATAACGTAATATAACGTAACCTAACCCAACCTATCATCTCGGCGGTAATATTTGAAAACATTCCTGGCGAGTTGGCTTCTCCGTCTCCGTGGGACCTTTATATACATCAATAACGTTATATAACCTAACCTAACCCAACCTAACATCTCGGCGGTAATATTTGACA
Organism: Xylocopa violacea; assembly: GCA_963969225.1. Taxonomy (NCBI): domain Eukaryota; kingdom Metazoa; phylum Arthropoda; class Insecta; order Hymenoptera; family Apidae; genus Xylocopa; species Xylocopa violacea. The sequence continues at coordinate 1,495,285 of CAXAJV010000051.1, forward strand.
ACATACCTGGCGAGTTGCCCTCTACGTCTCCGTGGGACCTTCATATACATCAATAACGAAATATAACCTAACCTAACCCAACCTAACATATCGGCGGTAATATTTGACAACATTCCTGGCGAGTTGGCCTCTGCGTCTCCGTGGGACCCTTATATACATCAATAACGTAATGTAACCTAACCTAACCCAACCTATCATCTCGGCGGTAATATTTGACAACATTCGTGGCGTGTTGGCTTCTCCGTCTCTGTGATATCTTTTTATACATCAATAACGTAATATAACCTAACCTAACCCAACCTAACATCTCGGCGGTAATATTTGAAATCATACCTGGCGAGTTGGCCTCTAGGTCTCCGTTTGACCTTCATAAACATCAATAACGTAATATAACGTAACCTAACCCAACCTATCACCTCGGCGGTAATATTTGACAACATTCCTGGCGAGTTGGCCTCTACGTCTCCGTGGGACATTTGTATACATCAATAACGTAATATAACCTAACCTAACCCAACCTATCATCTCGGCGGTAATATTTGACAACATTCGTTGCGAGTTGGTCTCTACGTCTCCGTGGGACCTTCATATACATCAATAACGAAATATAACCTAACCTAACCCAACCTAACATCTCGGCGATAATATTTGAAAACATTCCTGGCGTGTTGGCTTCTCCGTCTCTGTGATATCTTTTTATACATCAATAACGTAATATAACCTAACCTAACCCAACCTAACATCTCGGCGGTAATATTTGAAAACATACCTGGCGAGTTGGCCTCTACGTCTCCGTGGGACCTTTATATACATCAATAACGTAATATAACCTAACCTATCCCAACCTAACATCTCGGCGGAAATATTTGAAAACATTCATGGCGATTTGGCCTCTACGTCTCCGTGGGACCTTTATATACATCAATAACGTAATATAACCTAACCTAACCCAACCTAACATCTTGGCGGTAATGTTTGAAATCATACCTGGCGAGTTGGCCTCTACGTCTCCGTGGGACATTTATATACATCAATAACGTAATATAACCTAACCTAACCCAACCTAACATCTCGGCGGTAATATTTGATCACATTACTAGCTTGTTGGCCTCTACGTCTCCGCGGGAGCTTTATATACATCTATAACGTGATATAAGCTAACCTAACCCAACCTAACATTTCGGCGGTAATATTTGACATCATTCCTGGCGAGTTGGCCTCTACGTCTCCGTTTGACCTTCATAAACATCAATAACGTAATATAACGTAACCTAACCCAACCTAACATATCGGCGGTAATATTTGACAACATTCCTGGCGAGTTGGCTTCTCCGCCTCCGTGGGATCATTTTATACATCAATAACGTAATATAACCTAACCTAACCCAACCTAACATCTTGGCGGTAATATTTGAAAACATACCTGGCGAGTTGGCCTCTACGTCTCCGTGGGACATTTATATACATCAATAACGTAATATAACCTAACCTAACCCAACCTAACATCTCGGCGGTAATATTTGATCACATTACTAGCTTGTTGGCCTCTACGTCTCCGCGGGACCTTTATATACATCTATAACGTGATATAACCTAACCTAACCCAACCTAACATTTCGGCGGTAATATTTGACATCATTCCTGGCGAGTTGGCCTCTACGTCTCCGTTTGACCTTCATAAACATCAATAACGTAATATAACGTAACCTAACCCAACCTATCATCTCGGCCGTAATATTTGAAAACATTCCTGGCGAGTTGGCTTCTCCGTCTCCGTGGGATCTTTTTATACATCAATAACGAAATATAACCTAACCTAACCCAACCTAACATCTCGGCGGTAATATTTGACAACATTCCTGGCGAGTTGGCTTCTCCGTCTCCGTGGGATCTTTTTATACATCAATAACGTAATATAACCTAACCTAACCCAACCTAACATCTCGGCGGTAATATTTGACAACATACCTGGCGAGTTGGCCTCTACGTCTCCGTGGGACCTTCATATACATAAATAACGAAATATAACCTAACCTAACCCAACCTAACATCTCGGCGATAATATTTGAAAACATTGCTGGCGTGTTGGCTTCTCCGTCTCTGTGATATCTTTTTATACATCAATAACGTAATATAACCTAACCTAACCCAACCTAACATCTCGGCGGTAATATTTGAAATCATACCTGGCGAGTTGGCCTCTACGTCTCCGTTTGACCTTCATAAACATCAATAACGTAATATAACGTAACCTAACCCAACCTATCACCTCGGCGGTAATATTTGACAACATTCCTGGCGAGTTGGCCTCTACGTCTCCGTGGGACATTTGTATACATCAATAACGTAATATAACCTAACCTAACCCAACCTATCATCTCGGCGGTAATATTTGACAACATTCGTGGCGAGTTGGTCTCTACGTCTCCGTGGGACCTTCATATACATCAATAACGTAATATAACCTAACCTAACCCAACCTAACATCACGGCGGTAATATTTGACAACATTCCTGGCTAGTTGGCTTCTCCGTCTCCGTGGGATCTTTTTATACATCAATAACGTAATATAACCTATCCTAACCCAACCTAACATCTCGGCGGTAATATTTGAAAACATACCTGGCGAGTTGGCCTCTACGTCTCCGTGGGACCTTTATATACATCAATAACGTAATATAACCTAACCTATCCCAACCTAACATCTCGGCGGAAATATTTGAAAACATTCATGGCGATTTGGCATCTACGTCCCGTGGGACCTTCATATACATCAATAACGTAATATAGCCTAACCTAATCCAACCTAACATTTCGGCGGTAATATTTGACATCATTCCTGGCGATTTGGCCTCTACGTCTCCGTGGGACCTTTATATACATCAATAACGTAATATAACCTAACCTAACCCAACCTAACATCTCGGCGGTAATATTTGAAATCATACCTGGCGAGTTGGCCTCTACGTCTCCGTGGGACCTTCATATACATCAATAACGAAATATAACCTAACCTAACCCAACCTAACATCACGGCGGTAATATTTGACAACATTCCTGGCTAGTTGGCTTCTCCGTCTCCGTGGGATCTTTTTATACATCAATAACGTAATATAACCTATCCTAACCCAACCTAACATCTCGGCGGTAATATTTGAAAACATACCTGGCGATTTGGCATCTACGTCCCGTGGGACCTTCATATACATCAATAACGTAATATAGCCTAACCTAATACAACCTAACATTTCGGCGGTAATATTTGACACCATTCCTGGCGATTTGGCCTCTACGTCTCCGTGGGACCTTTATATACATCAATAACGTAATATAACCTAACCTAACCCAACCTAACATCTCGGCGGTAATATTTGAAAACATACCTGGCGGGTTGGCCTCTACGTCTCCGTGGGACATTTGTATACATCAATAACGTAATATAACCTAACCTAACCCAACCTATCATCTCGGCGGTAATATTTGACAACATTCGTGGCGAGTTGGTCTCTACGTCTCCGTGGGACCTTCATATACATCAATAACGTAATATAACCTAACCTAACCCAACCTAACATCACGGCGGTAATATTTGACAACATTCCTGGCTAGTTGGCTTCTCCGTCTCCGTGGGATCTTTTTATACATCAATAACGTAATATAACCTATCCTATCCCAACCTAACATCTCGGCGGAAATATTTGAAAACATTCATGGCGATTTGGCATCTACGTCCCGTGGGACATTCATATACATCAATAACGTAATATAGCCTAACCTAATCCAACCTAACATTTCGGCGGTAATATTTGACATCATTCCTGGCGATTTGGCCTCTACGTCTCCGTGGGACCTTTATATACATCAATAACGTAATATAACCTAACCTAACCCAACCTAACATCTCGGCGGTAATATTTGAAAACATACCTGGCGAGTTGGCCTCTACGTCTCCGTGGGATCTTCATATACATCAATAACGAAATATAACCTAACCTAACCCAACCTAACATCTCGGCGATAATATTTGAAAACATTCCTGGCGTGTTGGCTTCTCCGTCTCTGTGATATCTTTTTATACATCAATAACGTAATATAACCTAACCTAACCCAACCTAACATCTCGGCGGTAATATTTGAAATCATACCTGGCGAGTTGGCCTCTACGTCTCCGTTTGACCTTCATAAACATCAATAACGTAATATAACGTAACCTAACCCAACCTATCACCTCGGCGGTAATATTTGACAACATTCCTGGCGAGTTGGCCTCTACGTCTCCGTGGGACATTTGTATACATCAATAACGTAATATAACCTAACCTAACCCAACCTAACATCTCGGCGATAATATTTGAAAACATTCCTGGCGTGTTGGCTTCTCCGTCTCTGTGATATCTTTTTATACATCAATAACGTAATATAACCTAACCTAACCCAACCTAACATCTCGGCGGTAATATTTGACATCATTCCTGGCGAGTTGGCCTCTACGTCTCCGTTTGACCTTCATAAACATCAATAACGTAATATAACGTAACCTAACCCAACCTATCATCTCGGCCGTAATATTTGAAAACATTCCTGGCGAGTTGGCTTCTCCGTCTCCGTGGGATCTTTTTATACATCAATAACGAAATATAACCTAACCTAACCCAACCTAACATCTCGGCGGTAATATTTGACAACATTCCTGGCGAGTTGGCTTCTCCGTCTCCGTGGGATCTTTTTATACATCAATAACGTAATATAACCTAACCTAACCCAACCTAACATCTCGGCGGTAATATTTGACAACATACCTGGCGAGTTGGCCTCTACGTCTCCGTGGGACCTTCATATACATAAATAACGAAATATAACCTAACCTAACCCAACCTAACATCTCGGCGATAATATTTGAAAACATTGCTGGCGTGTTGGCTTCTCCGTCTCTGTGATATCTTTTTATACATCAATAACGTAATATAACCTAACCTAACCCAACCTAACATCTCGGCGGTAATATTTGAAATCATACCTGGCGAGTTGGCCTCTACGTCTCCGTTTGACCTTCATAAACATCAATAACGTAATATAACGTAACCTAACCCAACCTATCACCTCGGCGGTAATATTTGACAACATTCCTGGCGAGTTGGCCTCTACGTCTCCGTGGGACATTTGTATACATCAATAACGTAATATAACCTAACCTAACCCAACCTATCATCTCGGCGGTAATATTTGACAACATTCGTGGCGAGTTGGTCTCTACGTCTCCGTGGGACCTTCATATACATCAATAACGTAATATAACCTAACCTAACCCAACCTAACATCACGGCGGTAATATTTGACAACATTCCTGGCTAGTTGGCTTCTCCGTCTCCGTGGGATCTTTTTATACATCAATAACGTAATATAACCTATCCTAACCCAACCTAACATCTCGGCGGTAATATTTGAAAACATACCTGGCGAGTTGGCCTCTACGTCTCCGTGGGACCTTTATATACATCAATAACGTAATATAACCTAACCTATCCCAACCTAACATCTCGGCGGAAATATTTGAAAACATTCATGGCGATTTGGCATCTACGTCCCGTGGGACCTTCATATACATCAATAACGTAATATAGCCTAACCTAATCCAACCTAACATTTCGGCGGTAATATTTGACATCATTCCTGGCGATTTGGCCTCTACGTCTCCGTGGGACCTTTATATACATCAATAACGTAATATAACCTAACCTAACCCAACCTAACATCTCGGCGGTAATATTTGAAATCATACATGGCGAGTTGGCCTCTACGTCTCCGTGGGACCTTCATATACATCAATAACGAAATATAACCTAACCTAACCCAACCTAACATCACGGCGGTAATATTTGACAACATTCCTGGCTAGTTGGCTTCTCCGTCTCCGTGGGATCTTTTTATACATCAATAACGTAATATAACCTATCCTATCCCAACCTAACATCTCGGCGGAAATATTTGAAAACATTCATGGCGATTTGGCATCTACGTCCCGTGGGACATTCATATACATCAATAACGTAATATAGCCTAACCTAATCCAACCTAACATTTCGGCGGTAATATTTGACATCATTCCTGGCGATTTGGCCTCTACGTCTCCGTGGGACCTTTATATACATCAATAACGTAATATAACCTAACCTAACCCAACCTAACATCTCGGCGGTAATATTTGAAAACATACCTGGCGAGTTGGCCTCTACGTCTCCGTGGGATCTTCATATACATCAATAACGAAATATAACCTAACCTAACCCAACCTAACATCTCGGCGATAATATTTGAAAACATTCCTGGCGTGTTGGCTTCTCCGTCTCTGTGATATCTTTTTATACATCAATAACGTAATATAACCTAACCTAACCCAACCTAACATCTCGGCGGTAATATTTGAAATCATACCTGGCGAGTTGGCCTCTACGTCTCCGTTTGACCTTCATAAACATCAATAACGTAATATAACGTAACCTAACCCAACCTATCACCTCGGCGGTAATATTTGACAACATTCCTGGCGAGTTGGCCTCTACGTCTCCGTGGGACATTTGTATACATCAATAACGTAATATAACCTAACCTAACCCAACCTAACATCTCGGCGATAATATTTGAAAACATTCCTGGCGTGTTGGCTTCTCCGTCTCTGTGATATCTTTTTATACATCAATAACGTAATATAACCTAACCTAACCCAACCTAACATCTCGGCGGTAATATTTGAAATCATACCTGGCGAGTTGGACTCTACGTCTCCGTTTGACCTTCATAAACATCAATAACGTAATATAACGTAACCTAACCCAACCTATCACCTCGGCGGTAATATTTGACAACATTCCTGGCGAGTTGGCCTCTACGTCTCCGTGGGACATTTGTATACATCAATAACGTAATATAACCTAACCTAACCCAACCTATCATCTCGGCGGTAATATTTGACAACATTCGTGGCGAGTTGGTCTCTACGTCTCCGTGGGACCTTCATATACATCAATAACGTAATATAACCTAACCTAACCCAACCTAACATCACGGCGGTAATATTTGACAACATTCCTGGCTAGTTGGCTTCTCCGTCTCCGTGGGATCTTTTTATACATCAATAACGTAATATAACCTATCCTAACCCAACCTAACATCTCGGCGGTAATATTTGAAAACATACCTGGCGAGTTGGCCTCTACGTCTCCGTGGGACCTTTATATACATCAATAACGTAATATAACCTACCCTAACCCAACCTAACATTTCGGCGGTAATATTTGACATCATTCCTGGCGAGTTGGCCTCTACGTCTCCGTTTGACCTTCATAAACATCAATAACGTAATATAACGTAACCTAACCCAACCTATCATCTCGGCGGTAATATTTGAAAACATTCCTGGCGAGTTGGCTTCTCCGTCTCCGTGGGACCTTTATATACATCAATAACGTTATATAACCTAACCTAACCCAACCTAACATCTCGGCGGTAATATTTGACAACATACCTGGCGAGTTGCCCTCTACGTCTCCGTGGGACCTTCATATACATCAATAACGAAATATAACCTAACCTAACCCAACCTAACATATCGGCGGTAATATTTGACAACATTCCTGGCGAGTTGGCCTCTGCGTCTCCGTGGGACCCTTATATACATCAATAACGTAATGTAACCTAACCTAACCCAACCTATCATCTCGGCGGTAATATTTGACAACATTCGTGGCGTGTTGGCTTCTCCGTCTCTGTGATATCTTTTTATACATCAATAACGTAATATAACCTAACCTAACCCAACCTAACATCTCGGCGGTAATATTTGAAATCATACCTGGCGAGTTGGCCTCTACGTCTCCGTTTGACCTTCATAAACATCAATAACGTAATATAACGTAACCTAACCCAACCTATCATCTCGGCGGTAATATTTGACAACATTCCTGGCGAGTTGGCCTCTACGTCTCCGTGGGACATTTGTATACATCAATAACGTAATATAACCTAACCTAACCCAACCTATCATCTCGGCGGTAATATTTGACAACATTCGTTGCGAGTTGGTCTCTACGTCTCCGTGGGACCTTCATATACATCAATAACGAAATATAACCTAACCTAACCCAACCTAACATCTCGGCGATAATATTTGAAAACATTCCTGGCGTGTTGGCTTCTCCGTCTCTGTGATATCTTTTTATACATCAATAACGTAATATAACCTAACCTAACCCAACCTAACATCTCGGCGGTAATATTTGAAAACATACCTGGCGAGTTGGCCTCTACGTCTCCGTGGGACCTTTATATACATCAATAACGTAATATAACCTAACCTATCCCAACCTAACATCTCGGCGGAAATATTTGAAAACATTCATGGCGATTTGGCCTCTACGTCTCCGTGGGACCTTTATATACATCAATAACGTAATATAACCTAACCTAACCCAACCTAACATCTTGGCGGTGATGTTTGAAATCATACCTGGCGAGTTGGCCTCTACGTCTCCGTGGGACATTTATATACATCAATAACGTAATATAACCTAACCTAACCCAACCTAACATCTCGGCGGTAATATTTGATCACATTACTAGCTTGTTGGCCTCTACGTCTCCGCGGGAGCTTTATATACATCTATAACGTGATATAAGCTAACCTAACCCAACCTAACATTTCGGCGGTAATATTTGACATCATTCCTGGCGAGTTGGCCTCTACGTCTCCGTTTGACCTTCATAAACATCAATAACGTAATATAACGTAACCTAACCCAACCTATCATCTCGGCCGTAATATTTGAAAACATTCCTGGCGAGTTGGCTTCTCCGCCTCCGTGGGATCATTTTATACATCAATAACGTAATATAACCTAACCTAACCCAACCTAACATCTTGGCGGTAATATTTGAAAACATACCTGGCGAGTTGGCCTCTACGTCTCCGTGGGACATTTATATACATCAATAACGTAATATAACCTAACCTAACCCAACCTAACATCTCGGCGGTAATATTTGATCACATTACTAGCTTGTTGGCCTCTACGTCTCCGCGGGACCTTTATATACATCTATAACGTGATATAACCTAACCTAACCCAACCTAACATTTCGGCGGTAATATTTGACATCATTCCTGGCGAGTTGGCCTCTACGTCTCCGTTTGACCTTCATAAACATCAATAACGTAATATAACGTAACCTAACCCAACCTATCATCTCGGCCGTAATATTTGAAAACATTCCTGGCGAGTTGGCTTCTCCGTCTCCGTGGGATCTTTTTATACATCAATAACGAAATATAACCTAACCTAACCCAACCTAACATCTCGGCGGTAATATTTGACAACATTCCTGGCGAGTTGGCTTCTCCGTCTCCGTGGGATCTTTTTATACATCAATAACGTAATATAACCTAACCTAACCCAACCTAACATCTCGGCGGTAATATTTGACAACATACCTGGCGAGTTGGCCTCTACGTCTCCGTGGGACCTTCATATACATAAATAACGAAATATAACCTAACCTAACCCAACCTAACATCTCGGCGATAATATTTGAAAACATTGCTGGCGTGTTGGCTTCTCCGTCTCTGTGATATCTTTTTATACATCAATAACGTAATATAACCTAACCTAACCCAACCTAACATCTCGGCGGTAATATTTGAAATCATACCTGGCGAGTTGGCCTCTACGTCTCCGTTTGACCTTCATAAACATCAATAACGTAATATAACGTAACCTAACCCAACCTATCACCTCGGCGGTAATATTTGACAACATTCCTGGCGAGTTGGCCTCTACGTCTCCGTGGGACATTTGTATACATCAATAACGTAATATAACCTAACCTAACCCAACCTATCATCTCGGCGGTAATATTTGACAACATTCGTGGCGAGTTGGTCTCTACGTCTCCGTGGGACCTTCATATACATCAATAACGTAATATAACCTAACCTAACCCAACCTAACATCACGGCGGTAATATTTGACAACATTCCTGGCTAGTTGGCTTCTCCGTCTCCGTGGGATCTTTTTATACATCAATAACGTAATATAACCTATCCTAACCCAACCTAACATCTCGGCGGTAATATTTGAAAACATACCTGGCGAGTTGGCCTCTACGTCTCCGTGGGACCTTTATATACATCAATAACGTAATATAACCTAACCTATCCCAACCTAACATCTCGGCGGAAATATTTGAAAACATTCATGGCGATTTGGCATCTACGTCCCGTGGGACCTTCATATACATCAATAACGTAATATAGCCTAACCTAATCCAACCTAACATTTCGGCGGTAATATTTGACATCATTCCTGGCGATTTGGCCTCTACGTCTCCGTGGGACCTTTATATACATCAATAACGTAATATAACCTAACCTAACCCAACCTAACATCTCGGCGGTAATATTTGAAATCATACCTGGCGAGTTGGCCTCTACGTCTCCGTGGGACCTTCATATACATCAATAACGAAATATAACCTAACCTAACCCAACCTAACATCACGGCGGTTATATTTGACAACATTCCTGGCTAGTTGGCTTCTCCGTCTCCGTGGGATCTTTTTATACATCAATAACGTAATATAACCTATCCTATCCCAACCTAACATCTCGGCGGAAATATTTGAAAACATTCATGGCGATTTGGCATCTACGTCCCGTGGGACATTCATATACATCAATAACGTAATATAGCCTAACCTAATCCAACCTAACATTTCGGCGGTAATATTTGACATCATTCCTGGCGATTTGGCCTCTACGTCTCCGTGGGACCTTTATATACATCAATAACGTAATATAACCTAACCTAACCCAACCTAACATCTCGGCGGTAATATTTGAAAACATACCTGGCGAGTTGGCCTCTACGTCTCCGTGGGATCTTCATATACATCAATAACGAAATATAACCTAACCTAACCCAACCTAACATCTCGGCGATAATATTTGAAAACATTCCTGGCGTGTTGGCTTCTCCGTCTCTGTGATATCTTTTTATACATCAATAACGTAATATAACCTAACCTAACCCAACCTAACATCTCGGCGGTAATATTTGAAATCATACCTGGCGAGTTGGCCTCTACGTCTCCGTTTGACCTTCATAAACATCAATAACGTAATATAACGTAACCTAACCCAACCTATCACCTCGGCGGTAATATTTGACAACATTCCTGGCGAGTTGGCCTCTACGTCTCCGTGGGACATTTGTATACATCAATAACGTAATATAACCTAACCTAACCCAACCTAACATCTCGGCGATAATATTTGAAAACATTCCTGGCGTGTTGGCTTCTCCGTCTCTGTGATATCTTTTTATACATCAATAACGTAATATAACCTAACCTAACCCAACCTAACATCTCGGCGGTAATATTTGAAATCATACCTGGCGAGTTGGACTCTACGTCTCCGTTTGACCTTCATAAACATCAATAACGTAATATAACGTAACCTAACCCAACCTATCACCTCGGCGGTAATATTTGACAACATTCCTGGCGAGTTGGCCTCTACGTCTCCGTGGGACATTTGTATACATCAATAACGTAATATAACCTAACCTAACCCAACCTATCATCTCGGCGGTAATATTTGACAACATTCGTGGCGAGTTGGTCTCTACGTCTCCGTGGGACCTTCATATACATCAATAACGTAATATAACCTAACCTAACCCAACCTAACATCACGGCGGTAATATTTGACAACATTCCTGGCTAGTTGGCTTCTCCGTCTCCGTGGGATCTTTTTATACATCAATAACGTAATATAACCTATCCTAACCCAACCTAACATCTCGGCGGTAATATTTGAAAACATACCTGGCGAGTTGGCCTCTACGTCTCCGTGGGACCTTTATATACATCAATAACGTAATATAACCTACCCTAACCCAACCTAACATTTCGGCGGTAATATTTGACATCATTCCTGGCGAGTTGGCCTCTACGTCTCCGTTTGACCTTCATAAACATCAATAACGTAATATAACGTAACCTAACCCAACCTATCATCTCGGCGGTAATATTTGAAAACATTCCTGGCGAGTTGGCTTCTCCGTCTCCGTGGGACCTTTATATACATCAATAACGTTATATAACCTAACCTAACCCAACCTAACATCTCGGCGGTAATATTTGACAACATACCTGGCGAGTTGCCCTCTACGTCTCCGTGGGACCTTCATATACATCAATAACGAAATATAACCTAACCTAACCCAACCTAACATATCGGCGGTAATATTTGACAACATTCCTGGCGAGTTGGCCTCTGCGTCTCCGTGGGACCCTTATATACATCAATAACGTAATGTAACCTAACCTAACCCAACCTATCATCTCGGCGGTAATATTTGACAACATTCGTGGCGAGTTGGTCTCTACGTCTCCGTGGGACCTTCATATACATCAATAACGTAATATAACCTAACCTAACCCAACCTAACATCTCGGCGGTAATATTTGACAACATACCTGGCGAGTTGGCCTCTACGTCTCCGTGGGACCTTCATATACATAAATAACGAAATATAACCTAACCTAACCCAACCTAACATCTCGGCGATAATATTTGAAAACATTGCTGGCGTGTTGGCTTCTCCGTCTCTGTGATATCTTTTTATACATCAATAACGTAATATAACCTAACCTAACCCAACCTAACATCTCGGCGGTAATATTTGAAATCATGCCTGGCGAGTTGGCCTCTACGTCTCCGTTTGACCTTCATAAACATCAATAACGTAATATAACGTAACCTAACCCAACCTATCACCTCGGCGGTAATATTTGACAACATTCCTGGCGAGTTGGCCTCTACGTCTCCGTGGGACATTTGTATACATCAATAACGTAATATAACCTAACCTAACCCAACCTATCATCTCGGCGGTAATATTTGACAACATTCCTGGCGAGTTGGCCTCTACGTCTCCATGGGACCTTTATATACATCAATAACGTAATATAACCTAACCTAACCCAACCTAACATCTCGGCGGTAATATTTGATCACATTACTAGCTTGTTGGCCTCTACGTCTCCGCGGGAGCTTTATATACATCTATAACGTGATATAAGCTAACCTAACCCAACCTAACATTTCGGCGGTAATATTTGACATCATTCCTGGCGAGTTGGCCTCTACGTCTCCGTTTGACCTTCATAAACATCAATAACGTAATATAACGTAACCTAACCCAACCTATCATCTCGGCCGTAATATTTGAAAACATTCCTGGCGAGTTGGCTTCTCCGCCTCCGTGGGATCATTTTATACATCAATAACGTAATATAACCTAACCTAACCCAACCTAACATCTTGGCGGTAATATTTGAAAACATACCTGGCGAGTTGGCCTCTACGTCTCCGTGGGACATTTATATACATCAATAACGTAATATAACCTAACCTAACCCAACCTAACATCTCGGCGGTAATATTTGATCACATTACTAGCTTGTTGGCCTCTACGTCTCCGCGGGACCTTTATATACATCTATAACGTGATATAACCTAACCTAACCCAACCTAACATTTCGGCGGTAATATTTGACATCATTCCTGGCGAGTTGGCCTCTACGTCTCCGTTTGACCTTCATAAACATCAATAACGTAATATAACGTAACCTAACCCAACCTATCATCTCGGCCGTAATATTTGAAAACATTCCTGGCGAGTTGGCTTCTCCGTCTCCGTGGGATCTTTTTATACATCAATAACGAAATATAACCTAACCTAACCCAACCTAACATCTCGGCGGTAATATTTGACAACATTCCTGGCGAGTTGGCTTCTCCGTCTCCGTGGGATCTTTTTATACATCAATAACGTAATATAACCTAACCTAACCCAACCTAACATCTCGGCGGTAATATTTGACAACATACCTGGCGAGTTGGCCTCTACGTCTCCGTGGGACCTTCATATACATAAATAACGAAATATAACCTAACCTAACCCAACCTAACATCTCGGCGATAATATTTGAAAACATTGCTGGCGTGTTGGCTTCTCCGTCTCTGTGATATCTTTTTATACATCAATAACGTAATATAACCTAACCTAACCCAACCTAACATCTCGGCGGTAATATTTGAAATCATACCTGGCGAGTTGGCCTCTACGTCTCCGTTTGACCTTCATAAACATCAATAACGTAATATAACGTAACCTAACCCAACCTATCACCTCGGCGGTAATATTTGACAACATTCCTGGCGAGTTGGCCTCTACGTCTCCGTGGGACATTTGTATACATCAATAACGTAATATAACCTAACCTAACCCAACCTATCATCTCGGCGGTAATATTTGACAACATTCGTGGCGAGTTGGTCTCTACGTCTCCGTGGGACCTTCATATACATCAATAACGTAATATAACCTAACCTAACCCAACCTAACATCACGGCGGTAATATTTGACAACATTCCTGGCTAGTTGGCTTCTCCGTCTCCGTGGGATCTTTTTATACATCAATAACGTAATATAACCTATCCTAACCCAACCTAACATCTCGGCGGTAATATTTGAAAACATACCTGGCGAGTTGGCCTCTACGTCTCCGTGGGACCTTTATATACATCAATAACGTAATATAACCTAACCTATCCCAACCTAACATCTCGGCGGAAATATTTGAAAACATTCATGGCGATTTGGCATCTACGTCCCGTGGGACCTTCATATACATCAATAACGTAATATAGCCTAACCTAATCCAACCTAACATTTCGGCGGTAATATTTGACATCATTCCTGGCGATTTGGCCTCTACGTCTCCGTGGGACCTTTATATACATCAATAACGTAATATAACCTAACCTAACCCAACCTAACATCTCGGCGGTAATATTTGAAATCATACCTGGCGAGTTGGCCTCTACGTCTCCGTGGGACCTTCATATACATCAATAACGAAATATAACCTAACCTAACCCAACCTAACATCACGGCGGTTATATTTGACAACATTCCTGGCTAGTTGGCTTCTCCGTCTCCGTGGGATCTTTTTATACATCAATAACGTAATATAACCTATCCTATCCCAACCTAACATCTCGGCGGAAATATTTGAAAACATTCATGGCGATTTGGCATCTACGTCCCGTGGGACATTCATATACATCAATAACGTAATATAGCCTAACCTAATCCAACCTAACATTTCGGCGGTAATATTTGACATCATTCCTGGCGATTTGGCCTCTACGTCTCCGTGGGACCTTTATATACATCAATAACGTAATATAACCTAACCTAACCCAACCTAACATCTCGGCGGTAATATTTGAAAACATACCTGGCGAGTTGGCCTCTACGTCTCCGTGGGATCTTCATATACATCAATAACGAAATATAACCTAACCTAACCCAACCTAACATCTCGGCGATAATATTTGAAAACATTCCTGGCGTGTTGGCTTCTCCGTCTCTGTGATATCTTTTTATACATCAATAACGTAATATAACCTAACCTAACCCAACCTAACATCTCGGCGGTAATATTTGAAATCATACCTGGCGAGTTGGCCTCTACGTCTCCGTTTGACCTTCATAAACATCAATAACGTAATATAACGTAACCTAACCCAACCTATCACCTCGGCGGTAATATTTGACAACATTCCTGGCGAGTTGGCCTCTACGTCTCCGTGGGACATTTGTATACATCAATAACGTAATATAACCTAACCTAACCCAACCTAACATCTCGGCGATAATATTTGAAAACATTCCTGGCGTGTTGGCTTCTCCGTCTCTGTGATATCTTTTTATACATCAATAACGTAATATAACCTAACCTAACCCAACCTAACATCTCGGCGGTAATATTTGAAATCATACCTGGCGAGTTGGACTCTACGTCTCCGTTTGACCTTCATAAACATCAATAACGTAATATAACGTAACCTAACCCAACCTATCACCTCGGCGGTAATATTTGACAACATTCCTGGCGAGTTGGCCTCTACGTCTCCGTGGGACATTTGTATACATCAATAACGTAATATAACCTAACCTAACCCAACCTATCATCTCGGCGGTAATATTTGACAACATTCGTGGCGAGTTGGTCTCTACGTCTCCGTGGGACCTTCATATACATCAATAACGTAATATAACCTAACCTAACCCAACCTAACATCACGGCGGTAATATTTGACAACATTCCTGGCTAGTTGGCTTCTCCGTCTCCGTGGGATCTTTTTATACATCAATAACGTAATATAACCTATCCTAACCCAACCTAACATCTCGGCGGTAATATTTGAAAACATACCTGGCGAGTTGGCCTCTACGTCTCCGTGGGACCTTTATATACATCAATAACGTAATATAACCTACCCTAACCCAACCTAACATTTCGGCGGTAATATTTGACATCATTCCTGGCGAGTTGGCCTCTACGTCTCCGTTTGACCTTCATAAACATCAATAACGTAATATAACGTAACCTAACCCAACCTATCATCTCGGCGGTAATATTTGAAAACATTCCTGGCGAGTTGGCTTCTCCGTCTCCGTGGGACCTTTATATACATCAATAACGTTATATAACCTAACCTAACCCAACCTAACATCTCGGCGGTAATATTTGACAACATACCTGGCGAGTTGCCCTCTACGTCTCCGTGGGACCTTCATATACATCAATAACGAAATATAACCTAACCTAACCCAACCTAACATATCGGCGGTAATATTTGACAACATTCCTGGCGAGTTGGCCTCTGCGTCTCCGTGGGACCCTTATATACATCAATAACGTAATGTAACCTAACCTAACCCAACCTATCATCTCGGCGGTAATATTTGACAACATTCGTGGCGAGTTGGTCTCTACGTCTCCGTGGGACCTTCATATACATCAATAACGTAATATAACCTAACCTAACCCAACCTAACATCTCGGCGGTAATATTTGACAACATTCGTGGCGAGTTGGTCTCTACGTCTCCGTGGGACCTTCATATACATCAATAACGTAATATAACCTAACCTAACCCAACCTAACATCTCGGCGGTAATATTTGACAACATACCTGGCGAGTTGGCTTCTCCGTCTCTGTGATATCTTTTTATACATCAATAACGTAATATAACCTAACCTAACCCAACCTAACATCTCGGCGGTAATATTTGAAAACATTCCTGGCGAGTTGGCTTCTCCGTCTCCGTGGGATCTTTTTATACATCAATAACGTAATATAACCTAACCTAACCCAACCTAACATCTCGGCGGTAATATTTGAAATCATACCTGGCGAGTTGGCCTCTACGTCTCCGTTTGACCTTCATAAACATCAATAACGTAATATAAAGTAACCTAACCCAACCTATCACCTCGGCGGTAATATTTGACAACATTCCTGGCGAGTTGGCCTCTACGTCTCCGTGGGACATTTGTATACATCAATAACGTAATATAACCTAACCTAACCCAACCTAACATCTCGGCGGTAATATTTGACAACATTCGTGGCGAGTTGGTCTCTACGTCTCCGTGGGACCTTCATATACATCAATAACGTAATATAACCTAACCTGACCCAACCTAACATCACGGCGGTAATATTTGACAACATTCCTGGCTAGTTGGCTTCTCCGTCTCCGTGGGATCTTTTTATACATCAATAACGTAATATAACCTATCCTAACCCAACCTAACATCTCGGCGGTAATATTTGAAAACATTCCTGGCGATTTGGCCTCTACGTCTCCGTGGGATCTTTATATACATCAATAACGTAATATAACCTATCCTAACCCAACCTAACATCTCGGCCGTAATATCTGAAAACATACCTTGCGAGTTGGCCTCTACGTCTCCGTGGGACGTTTATATACATCAATAACGTAATATAACCTAACCTAACCCAACCTAACATCTCGGCGGTAATATTTGATCACATTCCTGGCTTGTTGGCCTCTACGTCTCCGCGGGACCTTTATATACATCTATAACGTGATATAGCCTAACCTAACCCAACCTAACAACTCGGCGGTAATATTTGAAAACATACCTGGCGAGTTGGCCTCTACGTCTCCGTGGGACCTTCATATACATCAATAACGTAATATAGCCTAACCTAACCCAACCTAACAACTCGGCGGTAATATTTGAAAACATACCTGGCGAGTTGGCCTCTACGTCTCCGTGGGACATTTATATACATCAATAACGTAATATAACCTAACCTAACCCAACCTAACATCACGGCGGTAATATTTGAAAACATACCTGGCGGGTTGGCCTCTACGTCTCCGTGGGACATTTGTATACATCAATAACGTAATATAACCTAACCTAACCCAACCTATCATCTCGGCGGTAATATTTGACAACATTCGTGGCGAGTTGGTCTCTACGTCTCCGTGGGACCCTCATATACATCAATAACGTAATATAACCTAACCTAACCCAACCTAACATCACGGCGGTAATATTTGACAACATTCCTGGCTAGTTGGCTTCTCCGTCTCCGTGGGATCTTTTTATACATCAATAACGTAATATAACCTATCCTATCCCAACCTAACATCTCGGCGGAAATATTTGAAAACATTCATGGCGATTTGGCATCTACGTCCCGTGGGACATTCATATACATCAATAACGTAATATAACCTAACCTAACCCAACCTAACATCTCGGCGGTAATATTTGAAATCATACCTGGCGAGTTGGCCTCTACGTCTCCGTTTGACCTTCATAAACATCAATAACGTAATATAACGTAACCTAACCCAACCTATCACCTCGGCGGTAATATTTGACAACATTCCTGGCGAGTTGGCCTCTACGTCTCCGTGGGACATTTGTATACATCAATAACGTAATATAACCTAACCTAACCCAACCTAACATCTCGGCGATAATATTTGAAAACATTCCTGGCGTGTTGGCTTCTCCGTCTCTGTGATATCTTTTTATACATCAATAACGTAATATAACCTAACCTAACCCAACCTAACATCTCGGCGGTAATATTTGAAATCATACCTGGCGAGTTGGACTCTACGTCTCCGTTTGACCTTCATAAACATCAATAACGTAATATAACGTAACCTAACACAACCTATCACCTCGGCGGTAATATTTGACAACATTCCTGGCGAGTTGGCCTCTACGTCTCCGTGGGACATTTGTATACATCAATAACGTAATATAACCTAACCTAACCCAACCTATCATCTCGGCGGTAATATTTGACAACATTCGTGGCGAGTTGGTCTCTACGTCTCCGTGGGACCTTCATATACATCAATAACGTAATATAACCTAACCTAACCCAACCTAACATCACGGCGGTAATATTTGACAACATTCCTGGCTAGTTGGCTTCTCCGTCTCCGTGGGATCTTTTTATACATCAATAACGTAATATAACCTATCCTAACCCAACCTAACATCTCGGCGGTAATATTTGAAAACATACCTGGCGAGTTGGCCTCTACGTCTCCGTGGGACCTTTATATACATCAATAACGTAATATAACCTAACCTAACCCAACCTAACATTTCGGCGGTAATATTTGACATCATTCCTGGCGAGTTGGCCTCTACGTCTCCGTTTGACCTTCATAAACATCAATAACGTAATATAACGTAACCTAACCCAACCTATCATCTCGGCGGTAATATTTGAAAACATTCCTGGCGAGTTGGCTTCTCCGTCTCCGTGGGACCTTTATATACATCAATAACGTTATATAACCTAACCTAACCCAACCTAACATCCCGGCGGTAATATTTGACAACATACCTGGCGAGTTGCCCTCTACGTCTCCGTGGGACCTTCATATACATCAATAACGAAATATAACCTAACCTAACCCAACCTAACATCTCGGCGGTAATATTTGACAACATTCCTGGCGAGTTGGCCTCTACGTCTCCGTGGGACCTTTATATACATCAATAACGTAATGTAACCTAACCTAACCCAACCTAACATCTCGGCGGTAATATTTGACAACATTCCTCGCCAGTTGGCTTCTCCGTCTTCGTGGGACCTTTATGTACATCAATAACGTAATATAACCTAACCTAACCCAACCTAACATCTCGGCGGTAATATTTGATCACATTCCTAGCTTGTTGGCCTCTACGTCTCCGCGGGACCTTTATATACATCTATAACATGATATAACCTAACCTAACCCAACCTAACATTTCGGCGGTAATATTTGACATCGTTCCTGGCGATTTGTCCTCTACGTCTCCGTTTGACCTTCATAAACATCAATAACGTAATATAACGTAACCTAACCCAACCTATCATCTCGGCGGTAATATTTGAAAACATTCCTGGCGAGTTGGCTTCTCCGTCTCCGTGGGATCTTTTTATACATCAATAACGTAATATAACCTAACCTAACCCAACCTAACATCTCGGCGGTAATATTTGAAAACATACCTGGCGGGTTGGCCTCTACGTCTCCGTGGGACATTTATATACATCAATAACGTAATATAACCTAACCTAACCCAACCTAACATCTCGGCGGTAATATTTGATCACATTACTAGCTTGTTGGCCTCTACGTCTCCGCGGGACCTTTATATACATCTATAACGTGATATAACCTATCCTAACCCAACCTAACATCTCGGCGGTAATATTTGAAAACATTCCTGGCGAGTTGGCTTCTCCGTCTCCGTGGGATCTTTTTATACATCAATAACGTAATATAACCTAACCTAACCCAACCTAACATCTCGGCGGTAATATTCGACAACATTCCTGGCGAGTTGGCTTCTCCGTCTCCGTGGGACCTTTATATACATCAATAACGTAATATAACCTAACCTAACCCAACCTAACAACTCGGCGGTAATATTTGACAACATACCTGGCGAGTTGGACTCTACGTTTCCGTGGGACCTTCATATACATCAATAACGAAATATAACCTAACCTAACCCAACCTAACATCTCGGCGGTAATATTTGACAACATTCCTGGCGAGTTGGCTTCTCCGTCTCCGTGGGATCTTTTTATACATCAATAACGTAATATAACCTAACCTAACCCAACCTAACATCTCGGCGGTAATATTTGACAACATACCTGGCGAGTTGGCCTCTACGTCTCCGTGGGACCTTCATATACATCAATAACGAAATATAACCTAACCTAACCCAACCTAACATCTCGGCGATAATATTTGAAAACATTCCTGGCGTGTTGGCTTCTCCGTCTCTGTGATATCTTTTTATACATCAATAACGTAATATAACCTAACCTAACCCAACCTAACATCTCGGCGGTAATATTTGAAATCATACCTGGCGAGTTGGCCTCTACGTCTCCGTGGGACGTTTATATACATCAATAACGTAATATAACCTAACCTAACCCAACCTAACATCTCGGCGGTAATATTTGACCACATTCCTGGCTTGTTGGCCTCTACGTCTCCGCGGGACCTTTATATACATCTATAACGTGATATAACCTAACCTAATCCAACCTAACATCTCGGCGGTAATACTTGAAATCATTCCTGGCGAGTTGGCCTCTACGTCTCCGTGGGACCTTCATATACATCAATAACGAAATATAACCTAACCTAACCCAACCTAACATATCGGCGGTAATATTTGAAAACATTCCTGGCGAGTTGGCTTCTCCGTCTCCGTGGGATCCTTTTATACATCAGTAACGTAATATAACGTAACCTAACCCAACCTATCATCTCGGCGGTAATATTTGACAACATTTCTGGCGAGTTGGCCTCTACGTCTCCGTGGGACCTTTATATACATCAATAACGTAATATAACCTAACCTAACCCAACCTAACATCTCGGCGGTAATATTTGACAACATTCCTGGCGAATTGGCCTCTACGTCTCCGTGGGACCTTTATATACATCAATAACGTAATATAACCTAACCTAACCCAACCTAACATCTCGGCGGTAATATTTGACAACATTCCTGTCGAGTTGGCTTCTCCGTCTCCGTGGGACCTTTATATACATCAATAACGTTATATAACCTAACCTAACCCAACCTAACATCTCGGCGGTAATATTTGACAACATACCTGGCGAGTTGGCCTCTACGTCTCCGTGGGACCTTTATATACATCAATAACGTAATATAACCTAACCTAACCCAACCTAACATCTCGGCGGTAATATTTGACAACATTCCTGTCGAGTTGGCTTCTCCGTCTCCGTGGGACCTTTATATACATCAATAACGTTATATAACCTAACCTAACCCAACCTAACGTCTCGGCGGTAATATTTGACAACATACCTGGCGAGTTGGCCTCTACGTCTCCGTGGGACCTTCATATACATCAATAACGAAATATAACCGAACCTAACCCAACCTAACATCTCGGCGATAATATTTGAAAACATTCCTGGCGAGTTGGCTTCTCCGTCTCTGTGATACCTTTTTATACATCAATAACGTAATATAACCTAACATAACCCAACCCAACATCTCGGCGGTAATATTTGAAAACATACCTGGCGAGTTGGCCTCTACGTCTCCGTGGGACCTTTATATACATCAATAACGTAATATAACCTAACCTAAGCCAACCTAACATCTCGGCGGTAATTTTTGATCACATTCCTGGCTTGTTGGCCTCTACGTCTCCGCGGGACCTTTATATGCATCTATAACGTAATATAACGTAACCTAACCCAACCTAACATTTCGGCGGTAATATTTGACATCATTCCTGGCGAGTTGGCCTCTACGTCTCCGTTTGACCTTCATAAACATCAATAACGTAATATAACGTAACCTAACCCAACCTAACATATCGGCGATAATATTTGAAAACATTCCTGGCGTGTTGGCTTCTCCGTCTCTGTGATATCTTTTTATACATCAATAACGTAATATAACCTAACCTAACCCAACCTAACATCTCGGCGGTAATATTTGAAATCATACCTGGCGAGTTGGCCTCTACGTCTCCGTTTGACCTTCATAAACATCAATAACGTAATATAACGTAACCTAACCCAACCTATCACCTCGGCGGTAATATTTGACAACATTCCTGGCGAGTTGGCCTCTACGTCTCCGTGGGACATTTGTATACATCAATAACGTAATATAACCTAACCTAACCCAACCTATCATCTCGGCGGTAATATTTGACAACATTCGTGGCGAGTTGGTCTCTACGTCTCCGTGGGACCTTCATATACATCAATAACGAAATATAACCTAACCTAACCCAACCTAACATCTCGGCGATAATATTTGAAAACATTCCTGGCGTGTTGGCTTCTCCGTCTCTGTGATATCTTTTTATACATCAATAACGTAATATAACCTAACCTAACCCAACCTAACATCTCGGCGGTAATATTTGAAAACATACCTGGCGAGTTGGCCTCTACGTTTCCGTGGGACCTTTATATACATCAATAACGTAATATAACCTAACCTATCCCAACCTAACATCTCGGCGGAAATATTTGAAAACATTCATGGCGATTTGGCATCTACGTCCCGTGGGACCTTCATATACATCAATAACGTAATATAGCCTAACCTAATCCAACCTAACATTTCGGCGGTAATATTTGACATCATTCCTGGCGATTTGGCCTCTACGTCTCCGTGGGACCTTTATATACATCAATAACGTAATATAACCTAACCTAACCCAACCTAACATCTCGGCGGTAATATTTGAAAACATACCTGGCGGGTTGGCCTCTACGTCTCCGTGGGACCTTCATATACATCAATAACGAAATATAACCTAACCTAACCCAACCTAACATCTCGGCGGTAATATTTGACAACATTCCTGGCGATTTGGCCTCTACGTCTCCGTGGGACCTTTATATACATCAATAACGTAATATAACCTAACCTAACCCAACCTAACAACTCGGCGGTAATATTTGACAACATACCTGGCGAGTTGGACTCTACGTTTCCGTGGGACCTTCATATACATCAATAACGAAATATAACCTAACCTAACCCAACCTAACATCTCGGCGGTAATATTTGAAAACATTCCTGGCGAGTTGGCTTCTCCGTCTCCGTGGGATCTTTTTATACATCAATAACGTAATATAACCTAACCTAACCCAACCTAACATCTTGGCGGTAATGTTTGAAATCATACCTGGCGAGTTGGCCTCTACGTCTCCGTGGGACATTTATATACATCAATAACGTAATATAACCTAACCTAACCCAACCTAACATCTCGGCGGTAATATTTGATCACATTACTAGCTTGTTGGCCTCTACGTCTCCGCGGGAGCTTTATATACATCTATAACGTGATATAAGCTAACCTAACCCAACCTAACATTTCGGCGGTAATATTTGACATCATTCCTGGCGAGTTGGCCTCTACGTCTCCGTTTGACCTTCATAAACATCAATAACGTAATATAACGTAACCTAACCCAACCTATCATCTCGGCCGTAATATTTGAAAACATTCCTGGCGAGTTAGCTTCTCCGCCTCCGTGGGATCATTTTATACATCAATAACGTAATATAACCTAACCTAACCCAACCTAACATCTTGGCGGTAATATTTGAAAACATACCTGGCGAGTTGGCCTCTACGTCTCCGTGGGACATTTATATACA
Source organism: Xylocopa violacea (assembly GCA_963969225.1). Classification (NCBI taxonomy): domain Eukaryota; kingdom Metazoa; phylum Arthropoda; class Insecta; order Hymenoptera; family Apidae; genus Xylocopa; species Xylocopa violacea. The sequence continues at coordinate 1,519,957 of CAXAJV010000051.1, forward strand.
TCAATAACGTAATATAACCTAACCTAACCCAACCTAACATCTCGGCGGTAATATTTGATCACATTACTAGCTTGTTGGCCTCTACGTCTCCGCGGGACCTTTATATACATCTATAACGTGATATAACCTAACCTAACCCAACCTAACATTTCGGCGGTAATATTTGACAACATTCCTGTCGAGTTGGCTTCTCCGTCTCCGTGGGACCTTTATATACATCAATAACGTTATATAACCTAACCTAACCCAACCTAACGTCTCGGCGGTAATATTTGACAACATACCTGGCGAGTTGGCCTCTACGTCTCCGTGGGACCTTCATATACATCAATAACGAAATATAACCGAACCTAACCCAACCTAACATCTCGGCGATAATATTTGAAAACATTCCTGGCGAGTTGGCTTCTCCGTCTCTGTGATACCTTTTTATACATCAATAACGTAATATAACCTAACATAACCCAACCCAACATCTCGGCGGTAATATTTGAAAACATACCTGGCGAGTTGGCCTCTACGTCTCCGTGGGACCTTTATATACATCAATAACGTAATATAACCTAACCTAAGCCAACCTAACATCTCGGCGGTAATTTTTGATCACATTCCTGGCTTGTTGGCCTCTACGTCTCCGCGGGACCTTTATATGCATCTATAACGTGATATAACCTAACCTAATACAACCTATCATCTCGGCGGTAATATTTGACAACATTCCTGGCGAGTTGGCTTCTACGTCTCCGTGGGACCTTTATATACATCAATAACGTAATATAACCTAACCTAACCCAACCTAACATCTCGGCCGTAATATTTGAAAACATACCTTGCGAGTTGGCCACTACGTCTCCGTGAGACGTTTATATACATCAATAACGTAATATAACCTAACCTAACCCAACCTAACATCTCGGCGGTAATATTTGATCACATTCCTGGCTTGTTGGCCTCTACGTCTCCGCGGGACCTTTATATACATCTATAACGTGATATAACCTAACCTAATCCAACCTAACATCTCGGCGGTAATACTTGAAGACATTCCTGGCGAGTTGGCCTCTACGTCTCCGTGGGACCTTCATATACATCAATAACGAAATATAACCTAACCTAACCCAACCTAACATCTCGGCGGTAATATTTGAAAACATTCCTGGCGAGTTGGCTTCTCCGTCTCCGTGGGATCCTTTTATACATCAGTAACGTAATATAACGTAACCTAACCCAACCTAACATTTCGGCGGTAATATTTGACATCATTCCTGGCGAGTTGGCCTCTACGTCTCCGTTTGACCTTCATAAACATCAATAACGTAATATAACGTAACCTAACCCAACCTATCATCTCGGCCGTAATATTTGAAAACATTCCTGGCGAGTTGGCTTCTCCGTCTCCGTGGGATCTTTTTATACATCAATAACGAAATATAACCTAACCTAACCCAACCTAACATCTCGGCGGTAATATTTGATCACATTACTAGCTTGTTGGCCTCTACGTCTCCGCGGGACCTTTATATACATCTATAACGTGATATAACCTAACCTAACCCAACCTAACATCTCGGCGGTAATATTTGACAACATACCTGGCGAGTTGGCCTCTACGTCTCCGTGGGACCTTCATATACATCAATAACGAAATATAACCTAACCTAACCCAACCTAACATATCGGCGATAATATTTGAAAACATTCCTGGCGTGTTGGCTTCTCCGTCTCTGTGATATCTTTTTATACATCAATAACGTAATATAACCTAACCTAACCCAACCTAACATCTCGGCGGTAATATTTGAAATCATACCTGGCGAGTTGGCCTCTACGTCTCCGTTTGACCTTCATAAACATCAATAACGTAATATAACGTAACCTAACCCAACCTATCACCTCGGCGGTAATATTTGACAACATTCCTGGCGAGTTGGCCTCTACGTCTCCGTGGGACATTTGTATACATCAATAACGTAATATAACCTAACCTAACCCAACCTATCATCTCGGCGGTAATATTTGACAACATTCGTGGCGAGTTGGTCTCTACGTCTCCGTGGGACCTTCATATACATCAATAACGAAATATAACCTAACCTAACCCAACCTAACATCTCGGCGATAATATTTGAAAACATTCCTGGCGTGTTGGCTTCTCCGTCTCTGTGATATCTTTTTATACATCAATAACGTAATATAACCTAACCTAACCCAACCTAACATCTCGGCGGTAATATTTGAAAACATACCTGGCGAGTTGGCCTCTACGTTTCCGTGGGACCTTTATATACATCAATAACGTAATATAACCTAACCTATCCCAACCTAACATCTCGGCGGAAATATTTGAAAACATTCATGGCGATTTGGCATCTACGTCCCGTGGGACCTTCATATACATCAATAACGTAATATAGCCTAACCTAATCCAACCTAACATTTCGGCGGTAATATTTGACATCATTCCTGGCGATTTGGCCTCTACGTCTCCGTGGGACCTTTATATACATCAATAACGTAATATAACCTAACCTAACCCAACCTAACATCTCGGCGGTAATATTTGAAAACATACCTGGCGGGTTGGCCTCTACGTCTCCGTGGGACCTTCATATACATCAATAACGAAATATAACCTAACCTAACCCAACCTAACATCTCGGCGGTAATATTTGACAACATTCCTGGCGATTTGGCCTCTACGTCTCCGTGGGACCTTTATATACATCAATAACGTAATATAACCTAACCTAACCCAACCTAACAACTCGGCGGTAATATTTGACAACATACCTGGCGAGTTGGACTCTACGTTTCCGTGGGACCTTCATATACATCAATAACGAAATATAACCTAACCTAACCCAACCTAACATCTCGGCGGTAATATTTGAAAACATTCCTGGCGAGTTGGCTTCTCCGTCTCCGTGGGATCTTTTTATACATCAATAACGTAATATAACCTAACCTAACCCAACCTAACATCTTGGCGGTAATGTTTGAAATCATACCTGGCGAGTTGGCCTCTACGTCTCCGTGGGACATTTATATACATCAATAACGTAATATAACCTAACCTAACCCAACCTAACATCTCGGCGGTAATATTTGATCACATTACTAGCTTGTTGGCCTCTACGTCTCCGCGGGAGCTTTATATACATCTATAACGTGATATAAGCTAACCTAACCCAACCTAACATTTCGGCGGTAATATTTGACATCATTCCTGGCGAGTTGGCCTCTACGTCTCCGTTTGACCTTCATAAACATCAATAACGTAATATAACGTAACCTAACCCAACCTATCATCTCGGCCGTAATATTTGAAAACATTCCTGGCGAGTTAGCTTCTCCGCCTCCGTGGGATCATTTTATACATCAATAACGTAATATAACCTAACCTAACCCAACCTAACATCTTGGCGGTAATATTTGAAAACATACCTGGCGAGTTGGCCTCTACGTCTCCGTGGGACATTTATATACATCAATAACGTAATATAACCTAACCTAACCCAACCTAACATCTCGGCGGTAATATTTGATCACATTACTAGCTTGTTGGCCTCTACGTCTCCGCGGGACCTTTATATACATCTATAACGTGATATAACCTAACCTAACCCAACCTAACATTTCGGCGGTAATATTTGACAACATTCCTGTCGAGTTGGCTTCTCCGTCTCCGTGGGACCTTTATATACATCAATAACGTTATATAACCTAACCTAACCCAACCTAACGTCTCGGCGGTAATATTTGACAACATACCTGGCGAGTTGGCCTCTACGTCTCCGTGGGACCTTCATATACATCAATAACGAAATATAACCGAACCTAACCCAACCTAACATCTCGGCGATAATATTTGAAAACATTCCTGGCGAGTTGGCTTCTCCGTCTCTGTGATACCTTTTTATACATCAATAACGTAATATAACCTAACATAACCCAACCCAACATCTCGGCGGTAATATTTGAAAACATACCTGGCGAGTTGGCCTCTACGTCTCCGTGGGACCTTTATATACATCAATAACGTAATATAACCTAACCTAAGCCAACCTAACATCTCGGCGGTAATTTTTGATCACATTCCTGGCTTGTTGGCCTCTACGTCTCCGCGGGACCTTTATATGCATCTATAACGTGATATAACCTAACCTAATACAACCTATCATCTCGGCGGTAATATTTGACAACATTCCTGGCGAGTTGGCTTCTACGTCTCCGTGGGACCTTTATATACATCAATAACGTAATATAACCTAACCTAACCCAACCTAACATCTCGGCCGTAATATTTGAAAACATACCTTGCGAGTTGGCCACTACGTCTCCGTGAGACGTTTATATACATCAATAACGTAATATAACCTAACCTAACCCAACCTAACATCTCGGCGGTAATATTTGATCACATTCCTGGCTTGTTGGCCTCTACGTCTCCGCGGGACCTTTATATACATCTATAACGTGATATAACCTAACCTAATCCAACCTAACATCTCGGCGGTAATACTTGAAGACATTCCTGGCGAGTTGGCCTCTACGTCTCCGTGGGACCTTCATATACATCAATAACGAAATATAACCTAACCTAACCCAACCTAACATCTCGGCGGTAATATTTGAAAACATTCCTGGCGAGTTGGCTTCTCCGTCTCCGTGGGATCCTTTTATACATCAGTAACGTAATATAACGTAACCTAACCCAACCTAACATTTCGGCGGTAATATTTGACATCATTCCTGGCGAGTTGGCCTCTACGTCTCCGTTTGACCTTCATAAACATGAATAACGTAATATAACGTAACCTAACCCAACCTATCATCTCGGCCGTAATATTTGAAAACATTCCTGGCGAGTTGGCTTCTCCGTCTCCGTGGGATCTTTTTATACATCAATAACGAAATATAACCTAACCTAACCCAACCTAACATCTCGGCGGTAATATTTGATCACATTACTAGCTTGTTGGCCTCTACGTCTCCGCGGGACCTTTATATACATCTATAACGTGATATAACCTAACCTAACCCAACCTAACATCTCGGCGGTAATATTTGACAACATACCTGGCGAGTTGGCCTCTACGTCTCCGTGGGACCTTCATATACATCAATAACGAAATATAACCTAACCTAACCCAACCTAACATCTCGGCGATAATATTTGAAAACATTCCTGGCGTGTTGGCTTCTCCGTCTCTGTGATATCTTTTTATACATCAATAACGTAATATAACCTAACCTAACCCAACCTAACATCTCGGCGGTAATATTTGAAATCATACCTGGCGAGTTGGCCTCTACGTCTCCGTTTGACCTTCATAAACATCAATAACGTAATATAACGTAACCTAACCCAACCTATCACCTCGGCGGTAATATTTGACAACATTCCTGGCGAGTTGGCCTCTACGTCTCCGTGGGACATTTGTATACATCAATAACGTAATATAACCTAACCTAACCCAACCTATCATCTCGGCGGTAATATTTGACAACATTCGTGGCGAGTTGGTCTCTACGTCTCCGTGGGACCTTCATATACATCAATAACGTAATATAACCTAACCTAACCCAACCTAACATCACGGCGGTAATATTTGACAACATTCCTGGCTAGTTGGCTTCTCCGTCTCCGTGGGATCTTTTTATACATCAATAACGTAATATAACCTATCCTAACCCAACCTAACATCTCGGCGGTAATATTTGAAAACATACCTGGCGAGTTGGCCTCTACGTCTCCGTGGGACCTTTATATACATCAATAACGTAATATAACCTAACCTATCCCAACCTAACATCTCGGCGGAAATATTTGAAAACATTCATGGCGATTTGGCATCTACGTCCCGTGGGACCTTCATATACATCAATAACGTAATATAGCCTAACCTAATCCAACCTAACATTTCGGCGGTAATATTTGACATCATTCCTGGCGATTTGGCCTCTACGTCTCCGTGGGACCTTTATATACATCAATAACGTAATATAACCTAACCTAACCCAACCTAACATCTCGGCGGTAATATTTGAAAACATACCTGGCGAGTTGGCCTCTACGTCTCCGTGGGACCTTCATATACATCAATAACGAAATATAACCTAACCTAACCCAACCTAACATCTCGGCAATAATATTTGAAAACATTCCTGGCGTGTTGGCTTCTCCGTCTCTGTGATATCTTTTTATACATCAATAACGTAATATAACCTAACCTAACCCAACCTAACATCTCGGCGGTAATATTTGACATCATTCCTGGCGATTTGGCCTCTACGTCTCCGTGGGACCTTTATATACATCAATAACGTAATATAACCTAACCTAACCCAACCTAACATCTCGGCGGTAATATTTGAAAACATACCTGGCGAGTTGGCCTCTACGTCTCCGTGGGACCTTCATATACATCAATAACGAAATATAACCTAACCTAACCCAACCTAACATCTCGGCAATAATATTTGAAAACATTCCTGGCGTGTTGGCTTCTCCGTCTCTGTGATATCTTTTTATACATCAATAACGTAATATAACCTAACCTAACCCAACCTAACATCTCGGCGGTAATATTTGAAATCATACCTGGCGAGTTGGCCTCTACGTCTCCGTTTGACCTTCATAAACATCAATAACGTAATATAACGTAACCTAACCCAACCTATCACCTCGGCGGTAATATTTGACAACATTCCTGGCGAGTTGGCCTCTACGTCTCCATGGGACCTTTATATACATCAATAACGTAATATAACCTAACCTAACCCAACCTAACATCTCGGCGGTAATATTTGAAAACATTCATGGCGATTTGGCATCTACGTCCCGTGGGACCTTCATATACATCAATAACGTAATATAGCCTAACCTAATACAACCTAACATTTCGGCGGTAATATTTGACACCATTCCTGGCGATTTGGCCTCTACGTCTCCGTGGGACCTTTATATACATCAATAACGTAATATAACCTAACCTAACCCAACCTAACATCTCGGCGGTAATATTTGAAAACATACCTGGCGGGTTGGCCTCTACGTCTCCGTGGGACATTTGTATACATCAATAACGTAATATAACCTAACCTAACCCAACCTATCATCTCGGCGGTAATATTTGACAACATTCGTGGCGAGTTGGTCTCTACGTCTCCGTGGGACCTTCATATACATCAATAACGTAATATAACCTAACCTAACCCAACCTAACATCACGGCGGTAATATTTGACAACATTCCTGGCTAGTTGGCTTCTCCGTCTCCGTGGGATCTTTTTATACATCAATAACGTAATATAACCTATCCTATCCCAACCTAACATCTCGGCGGAAATATTTGAAAACATTCATGGCGATTTGGCATCTACGTCCCGTGGGACATTCATATACATCAATAACGTAATATAGCCTAACCTAATCCAACCTAACATTTCGGCGGTAATATTTGACATCATTCCTGGCGATTTGGCCTCTACGTCTCCGTGGGACCTTTATATACATCAATAACGTAATATAACCTAACCTAACCCAACCTAACATCTCGGCGGTAATATTTGAAAACATACCTGGCGAGTTGGCCTCTACGTCTCCGTGGGATCTTCATATACATCAATAACGAAATATAACCTAACCTAACCCAACCTAACATCTCGGCGATAATATTTGAAAACATTCCTGGCGTGTTGGCTTCTCCGTCTCTGTGATATCTTTTTATACATCAATAACGTAATATAACCTAACCTAACCCAACCTAACATCTCGGCGGTAATATTTGAAATCATACCTGGCGAGTTGGCCTCTACGTCTCCGTTTGACCTTCATAAACATCAATAACGTAATATAACGTAACCTAACCCAACCTATCACCTCGGCGGTAATATTTGACAACATTCCTGGCGAGTTGCCCTCTACGTCTCCGTGGGACATTTGTATACATCAATAACGTAATATAACCTAACCTAACCCAACCTAACATCTCGGCGATAATATTTGAAAACATTCCTGGCGTGTTGGCTTCTCCGTCTCTGTGATATCTTTTTATACAGCAATAACGTAATATAACCTAACCTAACCCAACCTAACATCTCGGCGGTAATATTTGAAATCATACCTGGCGAGTTGGACTCTACGTCTCCGTTTGACCTTCATAAACATCAATAACGTAATATAACGTAACCTAACCCAACCTATCACCTCGGCGGTAATATTTGACAACATTCCTGGCGAGTTGGCCTCTACGTCTCCGTGGGACATTTGTATACATCAATAACGTAATATAACCTAACCTAACCCAACCTATCATCTCGGCGGTAATATTTGACAACATTCGTGGCGAGTTGGTCTCTACGTCTCCGTGGGACCTTCATATACATCAATAACGTAATATAACCTAACCTAACCCAACCTAACATCACGGCGGTAATATTTGACAACATTCCTGGCTAGTTGGCTTCTCCGTCTCCGTGGGATCTTTTTATACATCAATAACGTAATATAACCTATCCTAACCCAACCTAACATCTCGGCGGTAATATTTGAAAACATACCTGGCGAGTTGGCTTCTACGTCTCCGTGGGACCTTTATATACATCAATAACGTAATATAACCTACCCTAACCCAACCTAACATTTCGGCGGTAATATTTGACATCATTCCTGGCGAGTTGGCCTCTACGTCTCCGTTTGACCTTCATAAACATCAATAACGTAATATAACGTAACCTAACCCAACCTATCATCTCGGCGGTAATATTTGAAAACATTCCTGGCGAGTTGGCTTCTCCGTCTCCGTGGGACCTTTATATACATCAATAACGTTATATAACCTAACCTAACCCAACCTAACATCTCGGCGGTAATATTTGACAACATACCTGGCGAGTTGCCCTCTACGTCTCCGTGGGACCTTCATATACATCAATAACGAAATATAACCTAACCTAACCCAACCTAACATATCGGCGGTAATATTTGACAACATTCCTGGAGAGTTGGCCTCTGCGTCTCCGTGGGACCCTTATATGCATCTATAACGTGATATAACCTAACCTAATACAACCTATCATCTCGGCGGTAATATTTGACAACATTCCTGGCGAGTTGGCTTCTACGTCTCCGTGGGACCTTTATATACATCAATAACGTAATATAACCTAACCTAACCCAACCTAACATCTCGGCCGTAATATTTGAAAACATACCTTGCGAGTTGGCCACTACGTCTCCGTGAGACGTTTATATACATCAATAACGTAATATAACCTAACCTAACCCAACCTAACATCTCGGCGGTAATATTTGATCACATTCCTGGCGTGTTGGCTTCTCCGTCTCTGTGATATCTTTTTATACATCAATAACGTAATATAACCTAACCTAACCCAACCTAACATCTCGGCGGTAATATTTGAAATCATGCCTGGCGAGTTGGCCTCTACGTCTCCGTTTGACCTTCATAAACATCAATAACGTAATATAACGTAACCTAACCCAACCTATCACCTCGGCGGTAATATTTGACAACATTCCTGGCGAGTTGGCCTCTACGTCTCCGTGGGACATTTGTATACATCAATAACGTAATATAACCTAACCTAACCCAACCTATCATCTCGGCGGTAATATTTGACAACATTCCTGGCGAGTTGGCCTCTACGTCTCCATGGGACCTTTATATACATCAATAACGTAATATAACCTAACCTAACCCAACCTAACATCTCGGCGGTAATATTTGAAAACATTCATGGCGATTTGGCATCTACGTCCCGTGGGACCTTCATATACATCAATAACGTAATATAGCCTAACCTAATCCAACCTAACATTTCGGCGGTAATATTTGACACCATTCCTGGCGATTTGGCCTCTACGTCTCCGTGGGACCTTTATATACATCAATAACGTAATATAACCTAACCTAACCCAACCTAACATCTCGGCGGTAATATTTGAAAACATACCTGGCGGGTTGGCCTCTACGTCTCCGTGGGACATTTGTATACATCAATAACGTAATATAACCTAACCTAACCCAACCTATCATCTCGGCGGTAATATTTGACAACATTCGTGGCGAGTTGGTCTCTACGTCTCCGTGGGACCCTCATATACATCAATAACGTAATATAACCTAACCTAACCCAACCTAACATCACGGCGGTAATATTTGACAACATTCCTGGCTAGTTGGCTTCTCCGTCTCCGTGGGATCTTTTTATACATCAATAACGTAATATAACCTATCCTATCCCAACCTAACATCTCGGCGGAAATATTTGAAAACATTCATGGCGATTTGGCATCTACGTCCCGTGGGACATTCATATACATCAATAACGTAATATAGCCTAACCTAATCCAACCTAACATTTCGGCGGTAATATTTGACATCATTCCTGGCGATTTGGCCTCTACGTCTCCGTGGGACCTTTATATACATCAATAACGTAATATAACCTAACCTAACCCAACCTAACATCTCGGCGGTAATATTTGAAAACATACCTGGCGAGTTGGCCTCTACGTCTCCGTGGGACCTTCATATACATCAATAACGAAATATAACCTAACCTAACCCAACCTAACATCTCGGCGATAATATTTGAAAACATTCCTGGCGTGTTGGCTTCTCCGTCTCTGTGATATCTTTTTATACATCAATAACGTAATATAACCTAACCTAACCCAACCTAACATCTCGGCGGTAATATTTGAAATCATACCTGGCGAGTTGGCCTCTACGTCTCCGTTTGACCTTCATAAACATCAATAACGTAATATAACGTAACCTAACCCAACCTATCACCTCGGCGGTAATATTTGACAACATTCCTGGCGAGTTGGCCTCTACGTCTCCGTGGGACATTTGTATACATCAATAACGTAATATAACCTAACCTAACCCAACCTAACATCTCGGCGATAATATTTGAAAACATTCCTGGCGTGTTGGCTTCTCCGTCTCTGTGATATCTTTTTATACATCAATAACGTAATATAACCTAACCTAACCCAACCTAACATCTCGGCGGTAATATTTGAAATCATACCTGGCGAGTTGGACTCTACGTCTCCGTTTGACCTTCATAAACATCAATAACGTAATATAACGTAACCTAACACAACCTATCACCTCGGCGGTAATATTTGACAACATTCCTGGCGAGTTGGCCTCTACGTCTCCGTGGGACATTTGTATACATCAATAACGTAATATAACCTAACCTAACCCAACCTATCATCTCGGCGGTAATATTTGACAACATTCGTGGCGAGTTGGTCTCTACGTCTCCGTGGGACCTTCATATACATCAATAACGTAATATAACCTAACCTAACCCAACCTAACATCACGGCGGTAATATTTGACAACATTCCTGGCTAGTTGGCTTCTCCGTCTCCGTGGGATCTTTTTATACATCAATAACGTAATATAACCTATCCTAACCCAACCTAACATCTCGGCGGTAATATTTGAAAACATACCTGGCGAGTTGGCCTCTACGTCTCCGTGGGACCTTTATATACATCAATAACGTAATATAACCTAACCTAACCCAACCTAACATTTCGGCGGTAATATTTGACATCATTCCTGGCGAGTTGGCCTCTACGTCTCCGTTTGACCTTCATAAACATCAATAACGTAATATAACGTAACCTAACCCAACCTATCATCTCGGCGGTAATATTTGAAAACATTCCTGGCGAGTTGGCTTCTCCGTCTCCGTGGGACCTTTATATACATCAATAACGTTATATAACCTAACCTAACCCAACCTAACATCCCGGCGGTAATATTTGACAACATACCTGGCGAGTTGCCCTCTACGTCTCCGTGGGACCTTCATATACATCAATAACGAAATATAACCTAACCTAACCCAACCTAACATCTCGGCGGTAATATTTGACAACATTCCTGGCGAGTTGGCCTCTACGTCTCCGTGGGACCTTTATATACATCAATAACGTAATGTAACCTAACCTAACCCAACCTAACATCTCGGCGGTAATATTTGACAACATTCCTCGCCAGTTGGCTTCTCCGTCTTCGTGGGACCTTTATGTACATCAATAACGTAATATAACCTAACCTAACCCAACCTAACATCTCGGCGGTAATATTTGATCACATTCCTAGCTTGTTGGCCTCTACGTCTCCGCGGGACCTTTATATACATCTATAACATGATATAACCTAACCTAACCCAACCTAACATTTCGGCGGTAATATTTGACATCGTTCCTGGCGATTTGTCCTCTACGTCTCCGTTTGACCTTCATAAACATCAATAACGTAATATAACGTAACCTAACCCAACCTATCATCTCGGCGGTAATATTTGAAAACATTCCTGGCGAGTTGGCTTCTCCGTCTCCGTGGGATCTTTTTATACATCAATAACGTAATATAACCTAACCTAACCCAACCTAACATCTCGGCGGTAATATTTGAAAACATACCTGGCGGGTTGGCCTCTACGTCTCCGTGGGACATTTATATACATCAATAACGTAATATAACCTAACCTAACCCAACCTAACATCTCGGCGGTAATATTTGATCACATTACTAGCTTGTTGGCCTCTACGTCTCCGCGGGACCTTTATATACATCTATAACGTGATATAACCTATCCTAACCCAACCTAACATCTCGGCGGTAATATTTGAAAACATTCCTGGCGAGTTGGCTTCTCCGTCTCCGTGGGATCTTTTTATACATCAATAACGTAATATAACCTAACCTAACCCAACCTAACATCTCGGCGGTAATATTTGAAATCATACCTGGCGAGTTGGCCTCTACGTCTCCGTTTGACCTTCATAAACATCAATAACGTAATATAAAGTAACCTAACCCATCCTATCACCTCGGCGGTAATATTTGACAACATTCCTGGCGAGTTGGCCTCTACGTTTCCTTGGGACATTTGTATACATCAATAACGTAATATAACCTAACCTAACCCAACCTAACATCTCGGCGGTAATATTTGACAACATTCGTGGCGAGTTGGTCTCTACGTCTCCGTGGGACCTTCATATACATCAATAACGTAATATAACCTAACCTGACCCAACCTAACATCACGGCGGTAATATTTGACAACATTCCTGGCTAGTTGGCTTCTCCGTCTCCGTGGGATCTTTTTATACATCAATAACGTAATATAACCTATCCTAACCCAACCTAACATCTCGGCGGTAATATTTGAAAACATTCCTGGCGATTTGGCCTCTACGTCTCCGTGGGATCTTTATATACATCAATAACGTAATATAACCTATCCTAACCCAACCTAACATCTCGGCCGTAATATCTGAAAACATACCTTGCGAGTTGGCCTCTACGTCTCCGTGGGACGTTTATATACATCAATAACGTAATATAACCTAACCTAACCCAACCTAACATCTCGGCGGTAATATTTGATCACATTCCTGGCTTGTTGGCCTCTACGTCTCCGCGGGACCTTTATATACATCTATAACGTGATATAGCCTAACCTAACCCAACCTAACAACTCGGCGGTAATATTTGAAAACATACCTGGCGAGTTGGCCTCTACGTCTCCGTGGGACCTTCATATACATCAATAACGTAATATAGCCTAACCTAACCCAACCTAACAACTCGGCGGTAATATTTGAAAACATACCTGGCGAGTTGGCCTCTACGTCTCCGTGGGACATTTATATACATCAATAACGTAATATAACCTAACCTAACCCAACCTAACATCACGGCGGTAATATTTGAAAACATACCTGGCGGGTTGGCCTCTACGTCTCCGTGGGACATTTGTATACATCAATAACGTAATATAACCTAACCTAACCCAACCTATCATCTCGGCGGTAATATTTGACAACATTCGTGGCGAGTTGGTCTCTACGTCTCCGTGGGACCCTCATATACATCAATAACGTAATATAACCTAACCTAACCCAACCTAACATCACGGCGGTAATATTTGACAACATTCCTGGCTAGTTGGCTTCTCCGTCTCCGTGGGATCTTTTTATACATCAATAACGTAATATAACCTATCCTATCCCAACCTAACATCTCGGCGGAAATATTTGAAAACATTCATGGCGATTTGGCATCTACGTCCCGTGGGACATTCATATACTTCAATAACGTAATATAACCTAACCTAACCCAACCTAACATCTCGGCGGTAATATTTGAAATCATACCTGGCGAGTTGGCCTCTACGTCTCCGTTTGACCTTCATAAACATCAATAACGTAATATAACGTAACCTAACCCAACCTATCACCTCGGCGGTAATATTTGACAACATTCCTGGCGAGTTGGCCTCTACGTCTCCGTGGGACATTTGTATACATCAATAACGTAATATAACCTAACCTAACCCAACCTAACATCTCGGCGATAATATTTGAAAACATTCCTGGCGTGTTGGCTTCTCCGTCTCTGTGATATCTTTTTATACATCAATAACGTAATATAACCTAACCTAACCCAACCTAACATCTCGGCGGTAATATTTGAAATCATACCTGGCGAGTTGGACTCTACGTCTCCGTTTGACCTTCATAAACATCAATAACGTAATATAACGTAACCTAACACAACCTATCACCTCGGCGGTAATATTTGACAACATTCCTGGCGAGTTGGCCTCTACGTCTCCGTGGGACATTTGTATACATCAATAACGTAATATAACCTAACCTAACCCAACCTATCATCTCGGCGGTAATATTTGACAACATTCGTGGCGAGTTGGTCTCTACGTCTCCGTGGGACCTTCATATACATCAATAACGTAATATAACCTAACCTAACCCAACCTAACATCACGGCGGTAATATTTGACAACATTCCTGGCTAGTTGGCTTCTCCGTCTCCGTGGGATCTTTTTATACATCAATAACGTAATATAACCTATCCTAACCCAACCTAACATCTCGGCGGTAATATTTGAAAACATACCTGGCGAGTTGGCCTCTACGTCTCCGTGGGACCTTTATATACATCAATAACGTAATATAACCTAACCTAACCCAACCTAACATTTCGGCGGTAATATTTGACATCATTCCTGGCGAGTTGGCCTCTACGTCTCCGTTTGACCTTCATAAACATCAATAACGTAATATAACGTAACCTAACCCAACCTATCATCTCGGCGGTAATATTTGAAAACATTCCTGGCGAGTTGGCTTCTCCGTCTCCGTGGGACCTTTATATACATCAATAACGTTATATAACCTAACCTAACCCAACCTAACATCCCGGCGGTAATATTTGACAACATACCTGGCGAGTTGCCCTCTACGTCTCCGTGGGACCTTCATATACATCAATAACGAAATATAACCTAACCTAACCCAACCTAACATCTCGGCGGTAATATTTGACAACATTCCTGGCGAGTTGGCCTCTACGTCTCCGTGGGACCTTTATATACATCAATAACGTAATGTAACCTAACCTAACCCAACCTAACATCTCGGCGGTAATATTTGACAACATTCCTCGCCAGTTGGCTTCTCCGTCTTCGTGGGACCTTTATGTACATCAATAACGTAATATAACCTAACCTAACCCAACCTAACATCTCGGCGGTAATATTTGATCACATTCCTAGCTTGTTGGCCTCTACGTCTCCGCGGGACCTTTATATACATCTATAACATGATATAACCTAACCTAACCCAACCTAACATTTCGGCGGTAATATTTGACATCGTTCCTGGCGATTTGTCCTCTACGTCTCCGTTTGACCTTCATAAACATCAATAACGTAATATAACGTAACCTAACCCAACCTATCATCTCGGCGGTAATATTTGAAAACATTCCTGGCGAGTTGGCTTCTCCGTCTCCGTGGGATCTTTTTATACATCAATAACGTAATATAACCTAACCTAACCCAACCTAACATCTCGGCGGTAATATTTGAAAACATACCTGGCGGGTTGGCCTCTACGTCTCCGTGGGACATTTATATACATCAATAACGTAATATAACCTAACCTAACCCAACCTAACATCTCGGCGGTAATATTTGATCACATTACTAGCTTGTTGGCCTCTACGTCTCCGCGGGACCTTTATATACATCTATAACGTGATATAACCTATCCTAACCCAACCTAACATCTCGGCGGTAATATTTGAAAACATTCCTGGCGAGTTGGCTTCTCCGTCTCCGTGGGATCTTTTTATACATCAATAACGTAATATAACCTAACCTAACCCAACCTAACATCTCGGCGGTAATATTTGAAAACATTCATGGCGGTTTGGCATCTACGTCCCGTGGGACCTTCATATACATCAATAACGTAATATAGCCTAACCTAATCCAACCTAACATTTCGGCGGTAATATTTGACATCATTCCTGGCGATTTGGCCTCTACGTCTCCGTGGGACCTTTATATACATCAATAACGTAATATAACCTAACCTAACCCAACCTAACATCTCGGCGGTAATATTTGAAAACATACCTGGCGGGTTGGCCTCTACGTCTCCGTGGGACATTTATATACATTAATAACGTAATATAACCTAACCTAACCCAACCTAACATCTCGGCGGTAATATTCGACAACATTCCTGGCGAGTTGGCTTCTCCGTCTCCGTGGGACCTTTATATACATCAATAACGTAATATAACCTAACCTAACCCAACCTAACAACTCGGCGGTAATATTTGACAACATACCTGGCGAGTTGGACTCTACGTTTCCGTGGGACCTTCATATACATCAATAACGAAATATAACCTAACCTAACCCAACCTAACATCTCGGCGGTAATATTTGACAACATTCCTGGCGAGTTGGCTTCTCCGTCTCCGTGGGATCTTTTTATACATCAATAACGTAATATAACCTAACCTAACCCAACCTAACATCTCGGCGGTAATATTTGACAACATACCTGGCGAGTTGGCCTCTACGTCTCCGTGGGACCTTCATATACATCAATAACGAAATATAACCTAACCTAACCCAACCTAACATCTCGGCGATAATATTTGAAAACATTCCTGGCGTGTTGGCTTCTCCGTCTCTGTGATATCTTTTTATACATCAATAACGTAATATAACCTAACCTAACCCAACCTAACATCTCGGCGGTAATATTTGAAATCATACCTGGCGAGTTGGCCTCTACGTCTCCGTTTGACCTTCATATACATCAATAACGTAATATAAAGTAACCTAACCCAACCTATCACCTCGGCGGTAATATTTGACAACATTTCTGGCGAGTTGGCCTCTACGTCTCCGTGGGACATTTGTATACATCAATAACGTAATATAACCTAACCTAACCCAACCTAACATCTCGGCGGTAATATTTGACAACATTCGTGGCGAGTTGGTCTCTACGTCTCCGTGGGACCTTCATATACATCAATAACGTAATATAACCTAACCTGACCCAACCTAACATCACGGCGGTAATATTTGACAACATTCCTGGCTAGTTGGCTTCTCCGTCTCCGTGGGATCTTTTTATACATCAATAACGTAATATAACCTATCCTAACCCAACCTAACATCTCGGCGGTAATATTTGAAAACATTCCTGGCGATTTGGCCTCTACGTCTCCGTGGGATCTTTATATACATCAATAACGTAATATAACCTATCCTAACCCAACCTAACATCTCGGCCGTAATATCTGAAAACATACCTTGCGAGTTGGCCTCTACGTCTCCGTGGGACGTTTATATACATCAATAACGTAATATAACCTAACCTAACCCAACCTAACATCTCGGCGGTAATATTTGATCACATTCCTGGCTTGTTGGCCTCTACGTCTCCGCGGGACCTTTATATACATCTATAACGTGATATAGCCTAACCTAACCCAACCTAACAACTCGGCGGTAATATTTGAAAACATACCTGGCGAGTTGGCCTCTACGTCTCCGTGGGACCTTCATATACATCAATAACGTAATATAGCCTAACCTAACCCAACCTAACAACTCGGCGGTAATATTTGAAAACATACCTGGCGAGTTGGCCTCTACGTCTCCGTGGGACATTTATATACATCAATAACGTAATATAACCTAACCTAACCCAACCTAACATCTTGGCGGTAATATTTGAAAACATACCTGGCGAGTTGGCCTCTACGTCTCCGTGGGACATTTATATACATCAATACCGTAATATAACCTAACCTAACCCAACCTAACATCTCGGCGGTAATATTTGATCACATTCCTAGCTTGTTGGCCTCTACGTCTCCGTGGGACATTTGTATACATCAATAACGTAATATAACCTAACCTAACCCAACCTATCATCTCGGCGGTAATATTTGACAACATTCGTGGCGAGTTGGTCTCTACGTCTCCGTGGGACCTTCATATACATCAATAACGTAATATAACCTAACCTAACCCAACCTAACATCACGGCGGTAATATTTGACAACATTCCTGGCTAGTTGGCTTCTCCGTCTCCGTGGGATCTTTTTATACATCAATAACGTAATATAACCTATCCTAACCCAACCTAACATCTCGGCGGTAATATTTGAAAACATACCTAGCGAGTTGGCCTCTACGTCTCCGTGGGACCTCTATATACATCAATAACGTAATATAACCTAACCTATCCCAACCTAACATCTCGGCGGAAATATTTGAAAACATTCATGGCGATTTGGCATCTACGTCCCGTGGGACCTTCATATACATCAATAACGTAATATAGCCTAACCTAATCCAACCTAACATTTCGGCGGTAATATTTGACATCATTCCTGGCGATTTGGCCTCTACGTCTCCGTGGGACCTTTATATACATCAATAACGTAATATAACCTAACCTAACCCAACCTAACATCTCGGCGGTAATATTTGATCACATTACTAGCTTGTTGGCCTCTACGTCTCCGCGGGACCTTTATATACATCTATAACGTGATATAACCTATCCTAACCCAACCTAACATCTCGGCGGTAATATTTGAAAACATTCCTGGCGAGTTGGCTTCTCCGTCTCCGTGGGATCTTTTTATACATCAATAACGTAATATAACCTAACCTAACCCAACCTAACATCTCGGCGGTAATATTTGAAAACATTCATGGCGGTTTGGCATCTACGTCCCGTGGGACCTTCATATACATCAATAACGTAATATAGCCTAACCTAATCCAACCTAACATTTCGGCGGTAATATTTGACATCATTCCTGGCGATTTGGCCTCTACGTCTCCGTGGGACCTTTATATACATCAATAACGTAATATAACCTAACCTAACCCAACCTAACATCTCGGCGGTAATATTTGAAAACATACCTGGCGGGTTGGCCTCTACGTCTCCGTGGGACATTTATATACATTAATAACGTAATATAACCTAACCTAACCCAACCTAACATCTCGGCGGTAATATTCGACAACATTCCTGGCGAGTTGGCTTCTCCGTCTCCGTGGGACCTTTATATACATCAATAACGTAATATAACCTAACCTAACCCAACCTAACAACTCGGCGGTAATATTTGACAACATACCTGGCGAGTTGGACTCTACGTTTCCGTGGGACCTTCATATACATCAATAACGAAATATAACCTAACCTAACCCAACCTAACATCTCGGCGGTAATATTTGACAACATTCCTGGCGAGTTGGCTTCTCCGTCTCCGTGGGATCTTTTTATACATCAATAACGTAATATAACCTAACCTAACCCAACCTAACATCTCGGCGGTAATATTTGACAACATACCTGGCGAGTTGGCCTCTACGTCTCCGTGGGACCTTCATATACATCAATAACGAAATATAACCTAACCTAACCCAACCTAACATCTCGGCGATAATATTTGAAAACATTCCTGGCGTGTTGGCTTCTCCGTCTCTGTGATATCTTTTTATACATCAATAACGTAATATAACCTAACCTAACCCAACCTAACATCTCGGCGGTAATATTTGAAATCATACCTGGCGAGTTGGCCTCTACGTCTCCGTTTGACCTTCATAAACATCAATAACGTAATATAAAGTAACCTAACCCAACCTATCACCTCGGCGGTAATATTTGACAACATTCCTGGCGAGTTGGCCTCTACGTCTCCGTGGGACATTTGTATACATCAATAACGTAATATAACCTAACCTAATCCAACCTAACATCTCGGCGGTAATATTTGACAACATTCGTGGCGAGTTGGTCTCTACGTCTCCTTGGGACCTTCATATACATCAATAACGTAATATAACCTAACCTGACCCAACCTAACATCACGGCGGTAATATTTGACAACATTCCTGGCTAGTTGGCTTCTCCGTCTCCGTGGGATCTTTTTATACATCAATAACGTAATATAACCTATCCTAACCCAACCTAACATCTCGGCGGTAATATTTGAAAACATTCCTGGCGATTTGGCCTCTACGTCTCCGTGGGATCTTTATATACATCAATAACGTAATATAACCTATCCTAACCCAACCTAACATCTCGGCCGTAATATCTGAAAACATACCATGCGAGTTGGCCTCTACGTCTCCGTGGGACGTTTATATACATCAATAACGTAATATAACCTAACCTAACCCAACCTAACATCTCGGCGGTAATATTTGATCACATTCCTGGCTTGTTGGCCTCTACGTCTCCGCGGGACCTTTATATACATCTATAACGTGATATAGCCTAACCTAACCCAACCTAACAACTCGGCGGTAATATTTGAAAACATACCTGGCGAGTTGGCCTCTACGTCTCCGTGGGACCTTCATATACATCAATAACGTAATATAGCCTAACCTAACCCAACCTAACAACTCGGCGGTAATATTTGAAAACATACCTGGCGAGTTGGCCTCTACGTCTCCGTGGGACATTTATATACATCAATAACGTAATATAACCTAACCTAACCCAACCTAACATCTTGGCGGTAATATTTGAAAACATACCTGGCGAGTTGGCCTCTACGTCTCCGTGGGACATTTATATACATCAATACCGTAATATAACCTAACCTAACCCAACCTAACATCTCGGCGGTAATATTTGATCACATTCCTAGCTTGTTGGCCTCTACGTCTCCGTGGGACATTTGTATACATCAATAACGTAATATAACCTAACCTAACCCAACCTATCATCTCGGCGGTAATATTTGACAACATTCGTGGCGAGTTGGTCTCTACGTCTCCGTGGGACCTTCATATACATCAATAACGTAATATAACCTAACCTAACCCAACCTAACATCACGGCGGTAATATTTGACAACATTCCTGGCTAGTTGGCTTCTCCGTCTCCGTGGGATCTTTTTATACATCAATAACGTAATATAACCTATCCTAACCCAACCTAACATCTCGGCGGTAATATTTGAAAACATACCTAGCGAGTTGGCCTCTACGTCTCCGTGGGACCTTTATATACATCAATAACGTAATATAACCTAACCTATCCCAACCTAACATCTCGGCGGAAATATTTGAAAACATTCATGGCGATTTGGCATCTACGTCCCGTGGGACCTTCATATACATCAATAACGTAATATAGCCTAACCTAATCCAACCTAACATTTCGGCGGTAATATTTGACATCATTCCTGGCGATTTGGCCTCTACGTCTCCGTGGGACCTTTATATACATGAATAACGTAATATAACCTAACCTAACCCAACCTAACATCTCGGCGGTAATATTTGAAAGCATACCTGGCGGGTTGGCCTCTACGTCTCCGTGGGACATTTATATACATCAATAACGTAATATAACCTAACCTAACCCAACCTAACATCTCGGCGGTAATATTTGACAACATTCCTGGCGAGTTGGCTTCTCCGTCTCCGTGGGACCTTTATATACATCAATAACGTAATATAACCTAACCTAACCCAACCTAACATCTCGGCGGTAATATCTGAAAACATTCATGGCGGTTTGGCATCTACGTCCCGTGGGACCTTCATATACATCAATAACGTAATATAGCCTAACCTAATCCAACCTAACATTTCGGCGGTAATATTTGACATCATTCCTGGCGATTTGGCCTCCACGTCTCCGTGGGACCTTTATATACATCAATAACGTAATATAACCTAACCTAACCCAACCTAACATCTCGGCGGTAATATTTGAAAACATACCTGGCGGGTTGGCCTCTACGTCTCCGTGGGACATTTATATACATCAATAACGTAATATAACCTAACCTAACCCAACCTAACATCTCGGCGGTAATATTCGACAACATTCCTGGCGAGTTGGCTTCTCCGTCTCCGTGGGACCTTTATATACATCAATAACGTAATATAACCTAACCTAACCCAACCTAACATCTCGGCGGTAATATTTGATCACATTCCTGGCTTGTTGGCCTCTACGTCTCCGCGGGACCTTTATATACATCTATAACGTGATATAACCTAACCTAATCCAACCTAACATCTCGGCGGTAATACTTGAAAACATTCCTGGCGAGTTGGCCTCTACGTCTCCGTGGGACCTTCATATACATCAATAACGAAATATAACCTAACCTAACCCAACCTAACATCTCGGCGGTAATATTTGACAACATTCCTGGCGAGTTGGCTTCTACGTCTCCGTGGGACCTTTATATACATCAATAACGTAATATAACCTAACCTAACCCAACCTAACATCTCGGTCGTAATATCTGAAAACATACCTTGCGAGTTGGCCTCTACGTCTCAGTGGGACGTTTATATACATCAATAACGTAATATAACCTAACCTAACCCAACCTAACATCTCGGCGGTAATATTTGACAACATACCTGGTGAGTTGGCCTCTACGTCTCCGTGGGACCTTCATATACATCAATAACGAAATATAACCTAACCTAACCCAACCTAACATCTCGGCGATAATATTTGAAAACATTCCTGGCGTGTTGGCTTCTCCGTCTCTGTGATATCTTTTTATACATCAATAACGTAATATAACCTAACCTAACCCAACCTAACATCTCGGCGGTAATATTTGAAATCATACCTGGCGAGTTGGCCTCTACGTCTCCGTTTGACCTTCATAAACATCAATAACGTAATATAAAGTAACCTAACCCAACCTATCACCTCGGCGGTAATATTTGACAACATTCCTGGCGAGTTGGCCTCTACGTCTCCGTGGGACATTTGTATACATCAATAACGTAATATAACCTAACCTAACCCAACCTAACATCTCGGCGGTAATATTTGACAACATTCGTGGCGAGTTGGTCTCTACGTCTCCGTGGGACCTTCATATACATCAATAACGTAATATAACCTAACCTGACCCAACCTAACATCACGGCGGTAATATTTGACAACATTCCTGGCTAGTTGGCTTCTCCGTCTCCGTGGGATCTTTTTATACATCAATAACGTAATATAACCTATCCTAACCCAACCTAACATCTCGGCGGTAATATTTGAAAACATTCCTGGCGATTTGGCCTCTACGTCTCCGTGGGACCTTTATATACATCAATAACGTAATATAACCTATCCTAACCCAACCTAACATCTCGGCCGTAATATCTGAAAACATACCTTGCGAGTTGGCCTCTACGTCTCCGTGGGACGTTTATATACATCAATAACGTAATATAACCTAACCTAACCCAACCTAACATCTCGGCGGTAATATTTGATCACATTCCTGGCTTGTTGGCCTCTACGTCTCCGCGGGACCTTTATATACATCTATAACGTGATATAGCCTAACCTAACCCAACCTAACAACTCGGCGGTAATATTTGAAAACATACCTGGCGAGTTGGCCTCTACGTCTCCGTGGGACCTTCATATACATCAATAACGTAATATAGCCTAACCTAACCCAACCTAACAACTCGGCGGTAATATTTGAAAACATACCTGGCGAGTTGGCCTCTACGTCTCCGTGGGACATTTATATACATCAATAACGTAATATAACCTAACCTAACCCAACCTAACATCTTGGCGGTAATATTTGAAAACATACCTGGCGATTTGGCCTCTACGTCTCCGTGGGATCTTTATATACATCAATAACGTAATATAACCTATCCTAACCCAACCTAACATCTCGGCCGTAATATCTGAAAACATACCTTGCGAGTTGGCCTCTACGTCTCCGTGGGACGTTTATATACATCAATAACGTAATATAGCCTAACCTAACCCAACCTAACAACTCGGCGGTAATATTTGAAAACATACCTGGCGAGTTGGCCTCTACGTCTCCGTGGGACATTTATATACATCAATAACGTAATATAACCTAACCTAACCCAACCTAACATCTCGGCGGTAATATTTGACAACATTCCTGGCGAGTTGGCTTCTCCGTCTCCGTGGGACCTTTATATACATCAATAACGTAATATAACCTAACCTAACCCAACCTAACATCTCGGCGGTAATATCTGAAAACATTCATGGCGGTTTGGCATCTACGTCCCGTGGGACCTTCATATACATCAATAACGTAATATAGCCTAACCTAATCCAACCTAACATTTCGGCGGTAATATTTGACATCATTCCTGGCGATTTGGCCTCCACGTCTCCGTGGGACCTTTATATACATCAATAACGTAATATAACCTAACCTAACCCAACCTAACATCTCGGCGGTAATATTTGAAAACATACCTGGCGGGTTGGCCTCTACGTCTCCGTGGGACATTTATATACATCAATAACGTAATATAACCTAACCTAACCCAACCTAACATCTCGGCGGTAATATTCGACAACATTCCTGGCGAGTTGGCTTCTCCGTCTCCGTGGGACCTTTATATACATCAATAACGTAATATAACCTAACCTAACCCAACCTAACATCTCGGCGGTAATATTTGATCACATTCCTGGCTTGTTGGCCTCTACGTCTCCGCGGGACCTTTATATACATCTATAACGTGATATAACCTAACCTAATCCAACCTAACATCTCGGCGGTAATACTTGAAAACATTCCTGGCGAGTTGGCCTCTACGTCTCCGTGGGACCTTCATATACATCAATAACGAAATATAACCTAACCTAACCCAACCTAACATCTCGGCGGTAATATTTGACAACATTCCTGGCGAGTTGGCTTCTACGTCTCCGTGGGACCTTTATATACATCAATAACGTAATATAACCTAACCTAACCCAACCTAACATCTCGGTCGTAATATCTGAAAACATACCTTGCGAGTTGGCCTCTACGTCTCAGTGGGACGTTTATATACATCAATAACGTAATATAACCTAACCTAACCCAACCTAACATCTCGGCGGTAATATTTGACAACATACCTGGTGAGTTGGCCTCTACGTCTCCGTGGGACCTTCATATACATCAATAACGAAATATAACCTAACCTAACCCAACCTAACATCTCGGCGATAATATTTGAAAACATTCCTGGCGTGTTGGCTTCTCCGTCTCTGTGATATCTTTTTATACATCAATAACGTAATATAACCTAACCTAACCCAACCTAACATCTCGGCGGTAATATTTGAAATCATACCTGGCGAGTTGGCCTCTACGTCTCCGTTTGACCTTCATAAACATCAATAACGTAATATAAAGTAACCTAACCCAACCTATCACCTCGGCGGTAATATTTGACAACATTCCTGGCGAGTTGGCCTCTACGTCTCCGTGGGACATTTGTATACATCAATAACGTAATATAACCTAACCTAACCCAACCTAACATCTCGGCGGTAATATTTGACAACATTCGTGGCGAGTTGGTCTCTACGTCTCCGTGGGACCTTCATATACATCAATAACGTAATATAACCTAACCTGACCCAACCTAACATCACGGCGGTAATATTTGACAACATTCCTGGCTAGTTGGCTTCTCCGTCTCCGTGGGATCTTTTTATACATCAATAACGTAATATAACCTATCCTAACCCAACCTAACATCTCGGCGGTAATATTTGAAAACATTCCTGGCGATTTGGCCTCTACGTCTCCGTGGGACCTTTATATACATCAATAACGTAATATAACCTATCCTAACCCAACCTAACATCTCGGCCGTAATATCTGAAAACATACCTTGCGAGTTGGCCTCTACGTCTCCGTGGGACGTTTATATACATCAATAACGTAATATAACCTAACCTAACCCAACCTAACATCTCGGCGGTAATATTTGATCACATTCCTGGCTTGTTGGCCTCTACGTCTCCGCGGGACCTTTATATACATCTATAACGTGATATAGCCTAACCTAACCCAACCTAACAACTCGGCGGTAATATTTGAAAACATACCTGGCGAGTTGGCCTCTACGTCTCCGTGGGACCTTCATATACATCAATAACGTAATATAGCCTAACCTAACCCAACCTAACAACTCGGCGGTAATATTTGAAAACATACCTGGCGAGTTGGCCTCTACGTCTCCGTGGGACATTTATATACATCAATAACGTAATATAACCTAACCTAACCCAACCTAACATCTTGGCGGTAATATTTGAAAACATACCTGGCGATTTGGCCTCTACGTCTCCGTGGGATCTTTATATACATCAATAACGTAATATAACCTATCCTAACCCAACCTAACATCTCGGCCGTAATATCTGAAAACATACCTTGCGAGTTGGCCTCTACGTCTCCGTGGGACGTTTATATACATCAATAACGTAATATAGCCTAACCTAACCCAACCTAACAACTCGGCGGTAATATTTGAAAACATACCTGGCGAGTTGGCCTCTACGTCTCCGTGGGACATTTATATACATCAATAACGTAATATAACCTAACCTAACCCAACCTAACATCTCGGCGGTAATATTTGATCACATTCCTAGCTTGTTGGCCTCTACGTCTCCGTGGGACATTTATATACATCAATACCGTAATATAACCTAACCTAAGCCAACCTAACATCTCGGCGGTAATTTTTGATCACATTCCTGGCTTGTTGGACTCTACGTCTCCGCGGGACCTTTATATGCATCTATAACGTGATATAACCTAACATAATCCAACCTATCATCTCGGCGGTAATATTTGACAACATACCTGGCGAGTTGGCCTCTACGTCTCCGTGGGACCTTCATATACATCAATAACGAAATATAACCTAACCTAACCCAACCTAACATCTCGGCGGTAATAGTTGACAACATTCCTGGCGAGTTGGCTTCTCCGTCTCCGTGGGACCTTTATATACATCAATAACGTAATATAACCTAACCTAACCCAACCTAACAACACGGCGGTAATATTTGACAGCATACCTGGCGAGTTGGCCTCTACGTCTCCGTGGGACCTTCATATACATCAATAACGAAATATAACCTAACCTAACCCAACCTAACATCTCGGCGGTAATATTTGAAAACATTCCTGGCGAGTTGGCTTCTCCGTCTCCGTGGGATCCTTTTATACATCAGTAACGTAATATAACGTAACCTAACCCAACCTAACATTTCGGCGGTAATATTTGACATCATTCCTGGCGAGTTGGCCTCTACGTCTCCGTGGGACCTTCATATACATCAATAACGAAATATAACCTAACCTAACCCTACCTAACATCTCGGCGGTAATATTTGACAACATTCCTGGCGAGTTGGCTTCTACGTCTCCGTGGGACCTTTATATACATCAATAACGTAATATAACCTAACCTAACCCAACCTAACATCTCGGCCGTAATATTTGAAAACATACCTTGCGAGTTGGCCTCTACGTCTCCGTGGGACGTTTATATACATCAATAACGTAATATAACCTAACCTAACCCAACCTAACATCTCGGCGGTAATATTTGATCACATTCCTAGCTTGTTGGCCTCTACGTCTCCGTGGGACATTTATATACATCAATACCGTAATATAACCTAACCTAAGCCAACCTAACATCTCGGCGGTAATTTTTGATTACATTCCTGGCTTGTTGGCCTCTACGTCTCCGCGGGACCTTTATATGCATCTATAACGTGATATAACCTAACATAATCCAACCTATCATCTCGGCGGTAATATTTGACAACATTCCTGGCGAGTTCGCTTCTACGTCTCCGTGGGACCTTTATATACATCAATAACGTAATATAACCTAACCTAACCCAACCTAACA
The DNA here is from genome assembly GCA_963969225.1 of Xylocopa violacea. Taxonomy (NCBI): domain Eukaryota; kingdom Metazoa; phylum Arthropoda; class Insecta; order Hymenoptera; family Apidae; genus Xylocopa; species Xylocopa violacea. The sequence continues at coordinate 1,548,105 of CAXAJV010000051.1, forward strand.
TCTCGGCCGTAATATTTGAAAACATACCTTGCGAGTTGGCCTCTACGTCTCCGTGGGACGTTTATATACATCAATAACGTAATATAACCTAACCTAACCCAACCTAACATCTCGGCGGTAATATTTGATCACATTCCTGGCTTGTTGGCCTCTACGTCTCCGCGGGACCTTTATATACATCTATAACGTGATATAACCTAACCTAATCCAACCTAACATCTCGGCGGTAATACTTGAAAACATTCCTGGCGAGTTGGCCTCTACGTCTCCGTGGGACCTTCATATACATCAATAACGAAATATAACCTAACCTAACCCAGCCTAACATCTCGGCGGTAATATTTGAAAACATTCCTGGCGAGTTGGCTTCTCCGTCTCCGTGGGATCCTTTTATACATCAGTAACGTAATATAACGTAACCTAACCCAACCTAACATTTCGGCGGTAATATTTGACATCATTCCTGGCGATTTGTCCTCTACGTCTCCGTTTGACCTTCATAAACATCAATAACGTAATATAACGTAACCTAACCAAACCTATCATCTCGGCGGTAATATTTGACAACATTCCTGGCGAGTTGGCTTCTACGTCTCCGTGGGACCTTTATATACATCAATAACGTAATATAACCTAACCTAACCCAACCTAATATCTCGGCCGTAATATTTGAAAACATACCTGGCGAGTTGGCCTCTACGTCTCCGTGGGACGTTTATATACATCAATAACGTAATATAACCTAACCTAACCCAACCTAACAACACGGCGGTAATATTTGACAACATACCTGGCGAGTTGGCATCTACGTCTCCGTGGGACCTTCATGTACATCAATAACGAAATATAACCTAACCTAACCCAAACCTAACATCTCGGCGGTAATATTTGAAAACATTCCTGGCGAGTTGGCTTCTCCGTCTCCGTGGGATCTTTTTATACATCAATAACGTAATATAACCTAACCTAACCCAACCTAACATCTTGGCGGTAATATTTGAAAACATACCTGGCGAGTTGGCCTCTACGTCTCCGTGGGACATTTATATACATCAATACCGTAATATAACCTAACCTAACCCAACCTAACATCTCGGCGGTAATATTTGATCACATTCCTAGCTTGTTGGCCTCTACGTCTCCGTGGGACATTTATATACATCAATAACGTAATATAACCTAACCTAACCCAACCTAACATCTCGGCGGTAATATTTGACAACATTCCTGGCGAGTTGGCTTCTCCGTCTCCGTGGGACCTTTATATACATCAATAACGTAATATAACCTAACCTAACCCAACCTAACAACACGGCGGTAATATTTGACAGCATACCTGGCGAGTTGGCCTCTACGTCTCCGTGGGACCTTCATATACATCAATAACGAAATATAACCTAACCTAACCCAACCTAACATCTCGGCGGTAATATTTGACAACATTCCTGGCGAGTTGGCTTCTACGTCTCCGTGGGACCTTTATATACATCAATAACGTAATATAACCTAACCTAACCCAACCTAACAACACGGCGGTAATATTTGACAACATACCTGGCGAGTTGGCCTCTACGTCTCCGTGGGACCTTCATATACATCAATAACGAAATATAACCTAACCTAACCCAACCTAACATCTCGGCGGTAATATTTGACAACATTCCTGGCGAGTTGGCTTCTACGTCTCCGTGGGACCTTTATATACATCAATAACGTAATATAACCTAACCTAACCCAACCTAACATCTCGGCCGTAATATTTGAAAACATACCTTGCGAGTTGGCCTCTACGTCTCCGTGCGACGTTTATATACATCAATAACGTAATATAACCTAACCTAACGCAACCTAACATCTCGGCGGTAATATTTGATCACATTCCTGGCTTGTTGGCCTCTACGTCTCCGCGGGACCTTTATATACATCTATAACGTGATATAACCTAACCTAATCCAACCTAACATCTCGGCGGTAATACTTGAAAACATTCCTGGCGAGTTGGCCTCTACGTCTCCGTGGGACCTTCATATACATCAATAACGAAATATAACCTAACCTAACCCAGCCTAACAGCTCGGCGGTAATATTTGAAAACATTCCTGGCGAGTTGGCTTCTCCGTCTCCGTGGGATCCTTTTATACATCAGTAACGTAATATAACGTAACCTAACCCAACCTAACATTTCGGCGGTAATATTTGACAACATACCTGGCGAGTTGGCCTCTACGTCTCCGTGGGACCTTCATATACATCAATAACGAAATATAACCTAACCTAACCCAAACCTAACATCTCGGCGGTAATATTTGAAAACATTCCTGGCGAGTTGGCTTCTCCGTCTCCGTGGGATCTTTTTATACATCAATTACGTAATATAACCTAACCTAACCCAACCTAACATCTTGGCGGTAATATTTGAAAACATACCTGGCGAGTTGGCCTCTACGTCTCCGTGGGAAATTTATATACATCAATACCGTAATATAACCTAACCTAACCCAACCTAACATCTCGGCGGTAATATTTGATCACATTCCTAGCTTGTTGGCCTCTACGTCTCCGTGGGACATTTATATACATCAATAACGTAATATAACCTAACCTAACCCAACCTAACATCTCGGCGGTAATATTTGACAACATTCCTGGCGAGTTGGCTTCTCCGTCTCCGTGGGACCTTTATATACATCAATAACGTAATATAACCTAACCTAACCCAACCTAACAACACGGCGGTAATATTTGACAGCATACCTGGCGAGTTGGCCTCTACGTCTCCGTGGGACCTTCATATACATCAATAACGAAATATAACCTAACCTAACCCAACCTAACATCTCGGCGGTAATATTTGACAACATTCCTGGCGAGTTAGCTTCTACGTCTCCGTGGGACCTTCATATACATCAATAACGTAATATAGCCTAACCTAACCCAACCTAACAACTCGGCGGTAATATTTGACAACATACCTGGCGAGTTGGCCTCTACGTCTCCGTGGGACCTTCATATACATCAATAACGAAATATAACCTAACCTAAACCTACCTAACATCTCGGCGGTAATATTTGACAACATTCCTGGCGAGTTGGCTTCTACGTCTCCGTGGGACCTTTATATACATCAATAACGTAATATAACCTAACCTAACCCAACCTAACATCTCGGCCGTAATATTTGAAAACATACCTTGCGAGTTGGCCTCTACGTCTCCGTGGGACGTTTATATACATCAATAACGTAATATAACCTAACCTAACCCAACCTAACATCTCGGCGGTAATATTTGATCACATTCCTAGCTTGTTGGCCTCTACGTCTCCGCGGGACCTTTATATGCATCTATAACGTGATATAACCTAACATAATCCAACCTATCATCTCGGCGGTAATATTTGACAACATTCCTGGCGAGTTGGCTTCTACGTCTCCGTGGGACCTTTATATACATCAATAACGTAATATAACCTAACCTAACCCAACCTAACATCTCGGCCGTAATATTTGAAAACATACCTTGCGAGTTGGCCTCTACGTCTCCGTGGGACGTTTATATACATCAATAACGTAATATAACCTAACCTAACCCAACCTAACATCTCGGCGGTAATATTTGATCACATTCCTGGCTTGTTGGCCTCTACGTCTCCGCGGGACCTTTATATACATCTATAACGTGATATAACCTAACCTAATCCAACCTAACATCTCGGCGGTAATACTTGAAAACATTCCTGGCGAGTTGGCCTCTACGTCTCCGTGGGACCTTCATATACATCAATAACGAAATATAACCTAACCTAACCCAGCCTAACATCTCGGCGGTAATATTTGAAAACATTCCTGGCGAGTTGGCTTCTCCGTCTCCGTGGGACATTTATATACATCAATAACGTAATATAACCTAACCTAACCCAACCTAACATCTCGGCGGTAATATTTGACAACATTCCTGGCGAGTTGGCTTCTCCGTCTCCGTGGGACCTTTATATACATCAATAACGTAATATAACCTAACCTAACCCAACCTAACAACACGGCGGTAATATTTGACAACATTCCTGGCGAGTTGGCTTCTACGTCTCCGTGGGACCTTTATATACATCAATAACGTAATAAAACCTTACCTAACCCAACCTAATATCTCGGCCGTAATATTTGAAAACATAGCTGGCGAGTTGGCCTCTACGTCTCCGTGGGACGTTTATATACATCAATAACGTAATATAACCTAACCTAACCCAACCTAACAACACGGCGGTAATATTTGACAACATACCTGGCGAGTTGGCCTCTACGTCTCCGTGGGACCTTCATATACATCAATAACGAAATATAACCTAACCTAACCCAAACCTAACATCTCGGCGGTAATATTTGAAAACATTCCTGGCGAGTTGGCTTCTCCGTCTCCGTGGGATCTTTTTATACATCAATAACGTAATATAACCTAACCTAACCCAACCTAACATCTTGGCGGTAATATTTGAAAACATACCTGGCGAGTTGGCCTCTACGTCTCCGTGGGACATTTATATACATCAATACCGTAATATAACCTAACCTAACCCAACCTAACATCTCGGCGGTAATATTTGATCACATTCCTAGCTTGTTGGCCTCTACGTCTCCGTGGGACATTTATATACATCAATAACGTAATATAACCTAACCTAACCCAACCTAACATCTCGGCGGTAATATTTGACAACATTCCTGGCGAGTTGGCTTCTCCGTCTCCGTGGGACCTTTATATACATCAATAACGTAATATAACCTAACCTAACCCAACCTAACAACACGGCGGTAATATTTGACAGCATACCTGGCGAGTTGGCCTCTACGTCTCCGTGGGACCTTCATATACATCAATAACGAAATATAACCTAACCTAACCCAACCTAACATCTCGGCGGTAATATTTGACAACATTCCTGGCGAGTTGGCTTCTACGTCTCCGTGGGACCTTTATATACATCAATAACGTAATATAACCTAACCTAACCCAACCTAACATCTCGGCCGTAATATTTGAAAACATACCTTGCGAGTTGGCCTCTACGTCTCCGTGGGACGTTTATATACATCAATAACGTAATATAACCTAACCTAACGCAACCTAACATCTCGGCGGTAATATTTGAAAAATACCTGGCGAGTTGGCCTCTACGTCTCCGTGGGACGTTTATATACATCAATAACGTAATATAACCTAACCTAACCCAACCTAACATCTCGGCGGTAATATTTGATCACATTCCTAGCTTGTTGGCCTCTACGTCTCCGTGGGACATTTATATACATCAATACCGTAATATAACCTAACCTAAGCCAAACTAACATCTAGGCGGTAATTTTTGATCACATTCCTGGCTTGTTGGCCTCTACGTCTCCGTGGGATCTTTTTATACATCAATAACGTAATATAACCTAACCTAACCCAACCTAACATCTTGGCGGTAATATTTGAAAACATACCTGGCGAGTTGGCCTCTACGTCTCCGTGGGACATTTGTATACATCAATAACGTAATATAACCTAACCTAACCCAACCTATCATCTCGGCGGTAATATTTGACAACATTCGTGGCGAGTTGGTCTCTACGTCTCCGTGGGACCTTCATATACATCAATAACGTAATATAACCTAACCTAACCCAACCTAACATCACGGCGGTAATATTTGACAACATTCCTGGCTAGTTGGCTTCTCCGTCTCCGTGGGATCTTTTTATACATCAATAACGTAATATAACCTATCCTAACCCAACCTAACATCTCGGCGGTAATATTTGAAAACATACCTAGCGAGTTGGCCTCTACGTATCCGTGGGACCTTTATATACATCAATAACGTAATATAACCTAACCTATCCCAACCTAACATCTCGGCGGAAATATTTGAAAACATTCATGGCGATTTGGCATCTACGTCCCGTGGGACCTTCATATACATCAATAACGTAATATAGCCTAACCTAATCCAACCTAACATTTCGGCGGTAATATTTGACATCATTCCTGGCGATTTGGCCTCTACGTCTCCGTGGGACCTTTATATACATCAATAACGTAATATAACCTAACCTAACCCAACCTAACATCTCGGCGGTAATATTTGAAAACATACCTGGCGGGTTGGCCTCTACGTCTCCGTGGGACATTTATATACATCAATAACGTAATATAACCTAACCTAACCCAACCTAACATCTCGGCGGTAATATTTGACAACATTCCTGGCGAGTTGGCTTCTCGGTCTCCGTGGGACCTTTATATACATCAATAACGTAATATAACCTAACCTAACCCAACCTAACAACACGGCGGTAATATTTGACATCATTCCTGGCGAGTTGGCCTCTACGTCTCCGTGGGACCTTTATATGCATCAATAACGTAATATAACCTAACCTAACCCAACCTATCATCTCGGCGGTAATATTTGACAACATTCCTGGCGAGTTGGCTTCTACGTCTCCGTGGGACCTTTATATACATCAATAACGTAATATAACCTATCCTAACCCAACCTAACATCTCGGCGGTAATATTTGAAGACATACCTGGCGAGTTGGCTTCTCCGTCTCCGTGGGACCTTTATATACATCAATAACGTAATATAACCTAACCTAACCCAACCTAACAACTCGGCGGTAATATTTGACAACATACCTGGCGAGTTGGCCTCTACGTCTCCGTGGGACCTTCATATACATCAATAGCGAAATATAACCTAACCTAACCCAACCTAACATCTCTGCGGTAATATTTAAAAACATTCCTGGCGAGTTGGCTTCTCCGTCTCCGTGGGATCTTTTTATACATCAATAACGTAATATAACCTAACCTAACCCAACCTAACATCTCGGCGGTAATATTTGAAAACATTCATGGCGATTTGGCATCTACGTCTCCGTGGGACCTTCATATACATCAATAACGTAATATAGCCTAACCTAACCCGACCTAACATCTCGGCCGTAATATCTGAAAACATACCTTGCGAGTTGGCCTCTACGTCTCCGTGGGACGTTTATATACATCAATAACGTAATATAACCTAACCTAACGCAACCTAACATCTCGGCGGTAATATTTGATCACATTCCTGGCTTGTTGGCCTCTACGTCTCCGCGGGACCTTTATATACATCTATAACGTGATATAACCTAACCTAATCCAACCTAACATTTCGGCGGTAATATTTGACAACATACCTGGCGAGTTGGCCTCTACGTCTCCGTGGGACCTTCATATACATCAATAACGTAATATAGCCTAACCTAACCAACCTAACATTTCGGCGGTAATATTTGACATCATTCCTGGCGAGTTGGCCACTACGTCTCCGTGGGACCTTTATATACATCAATAACGAAATATAACCTAACCTAACCCAACCTAACATATCGGCGGTGATATTTGAAAACATTCCTGGCGAGTTGGCTTCTCCGTCTCCGTGGGATCTTTTTATACATCAATAACGTAATATAACCTAACCTAACCCAACCTAACATCTTGGCGGTAATATTTGAAAAATACCTGGCGAGTTGGCCTCTACGTCTCCGTGGGACGTTTATATACATCAATAACGTAATATAACCTAACCTAACCCAACCTAACATCTCGGCGGTAATATTTGATCACATTCCTAGCTTGTTGGCCTCTACGTCTCCGTGGGACATTTATATACATCAATACCGTAATATAACCTAACCTAAGCCAAACTAACATCTAGGCGGTAATTTTTGATCACATTCCTGGCTTGTTGGCCTCTACGTCTCCGTGGGATCTTTTTATACATCAATAACGTAATATAACCTAACCTAACCCAACCTAACATCTTGGCGGTAATATTTGAAAACATACCTGGCGAGTTGGCCTCTACGTCTCCGTGGGACATTTGTATACATCAATAACGTAATATAACCTAACCTAACCCAACCTATCATCTCGGCGGTAATATTTGACAACATTCGTGGCGAGTTGGTCTCTACGTCTCCGTGGGACCTTCATATACATCAATAACGTAATATAACCTAACCTAACCCAACCTAACATCACGGCGGTAATATTTGACAACATTCCTGGCTAGTTGGCTTCTCCGTCTCCGTGGGATCTTTTTATACATCAATAACGTAATATAACCTATCCTAACCCAACCTAACATCTCGGCGGTAATATTTGAAAACATACCTAGCGAGTTGGCCTCTACGTATCCGTGGGACCTTTATATACATCAATAACGTAATATAACCTAACCTATCCCAACCTAACATCTCGGCGGAAATATTTGAAAACATTCATGGCGATTTGGCATCTACGTCCCGTGGGACCTTCATATACATCAATAACGTAATATAGCCTAACCTAATCCAACCTAACATTTCGGCGGTAATATTTGACATCATTCCTGGCGATTTGGCCTCTACGTCTCCGTGGGACGTTTATATACATCAATAACGTAATATAACCTAACCTAACCCAACCTAACAACACGGCGGTAATATTTGACAACATACCTGGCGAGTTGGCCTCTACGTCTCCGTGGGACCTTCATATACATCAATAACGAAATATAACCTAACCTAACCCAAACCTAACATCTCGGCGGTAATATTTGAAAACATTCCTGGCGAGTTTGCTTCTCCGTCTCCGTGGGATCTTTTTATACATCAATAACGTAATATAACCTAACCTAACCCAACCTAACATCTTGGCGGTAATATTTGAAAACATACCTGGCGAGTTGGCCTCTACGTCTCCGTGGGACATTTATATACATCAATACCGTAATATAACCTAACCTAACCCAACCTAACATCTCGGCGGTAATATTTGATCACATTCCTAGCTTGTTGGCCTCTACGTCTCCGTGGGACATTTATATACATCAATAACGTAATATAACCTAACCTAACCCAACCTAACATCTCGGCGGTAATATTTGACAACATTCCTGGCGAGTTGGCTTCTCCGTCTCCGTGGGACCTTTATATACATCAATAACGTAATATAACCTAACCTAACCCAACCTAACAACACGGCGGTAATATTTGACAGCATACCTGGCGAGTTGGCCTCTACGTCTCCGTGGGACCTTCATATACATCAATAACGAAATATAACCTAACCTAACCCAACCTAACATCTCGGCGGTAATATTTGACAACATTCCTGGCGAGTTGGCTTCTACGTCTCCGTGGGACCTTCATATACATCAATAACGTAATATAGCCTAACCTAACCAACCTAACATTTCGGCGGTAATATTTGACATCATTCCTGGCGAGTTGGCCACTACGTCTCCGTGGGACCTTTATATACATCAATAACGAAATATAACCTAACCTAACCCAACCTAACATATCGGCGGTGATATTTGAAAACATTCCTGGCGAGTTGGCTTCTCCGTCTCCGAGGGATCTTTTTATACATCAATAACGTAATATAACCTAACCTAACCCAACCTAACATCTTGGCGGTAATATTTGAAAACATTCCTGGCGAGTTGGCTTCTCCGTCTCCGTGGGACCTTTATATACAACAATAACGTAATATAACCTAACCTAACCCAACCTAACAACTCGGCGGTAATATTTGACAACATACCTGGCGAGTTGGCCTCTACGTCTCCGTGGGACCTTCATATACATCAATAACGAAATATAACCTAACCTAACGCAACCTAACATCTCGGCGGTAATATTTGAAAACATTCCTGGCGAGTTGGCTTCTCCGTCTCCGTGGGATCTTTTTATACATCAATAAGGTAATATAACCTAACCTAACCCAACCTAACATCTTGGCGGTAATATTTGAAAACATACCTGGCGAGTTGGCCTCTACGTCTCCGTGGGACGTTTATATACATCAATAACGTAATATAACCTAACCTAACCCAACCTAACATCTCGGCGGTAATATTTGATCACATTCCTAGCTTGTTCTCCTCTACGTCTCCGTGGGACATTTATATACATCAATACCGTAATATAACCTAACCTAAGCCAACCTAACATCTCGGCGGTAATTTTTGATCACATTCCTGGCTTGTTGGCCTCTACGTCTCCGCGGGACCTTTATATGCATCTATAACGTGATATAACCTAACCTAATCCAACCTATCATCTCGGCGGTAATATTTGACATCATTCCTGGCGAGTTGGCTTCTACGTCTCCGTGGGACCTTTATATACATCAATAACGTAATATAACCTAACCTGACCCAACCTAACATCTCGGCCGTAATATTTGAAAACATACCTTGCGAGTTGGCCTCTACGTCTCCGTGGGACGTTTATATACATCAATAACGTAATATAACCTATCCTAACCCAACCTAACATCTCGGCGGTAATATTTGATCACATTCCTGGCTTGTTGGCCTCTACGTCTCCGCGGGACCTTTATATACATCTATAACGTGATATAACCTAACCTAATCCAACCTAACATCTCGGCGGTAATACTTGAAAACATTCCTGGCGAGTTGGCTTCTCCGTCTCCGTGGGATCCTTTTATACATCAGTAACGTAATATAACGTAACCTAACCCAACCTAACATTTCGGCGGTAATATTTGACATCATTCCTGGCGAGTTGGCCTCTACGTATCCGTGGGACCTTTATATACATCTATAACGTGATATAACCTAACCTAACCCAGCCTAACATTTCGGCGGTAATATTTGACATCATTCCTGGCGAGTTGGCCACTACGTCTCCGTGGGACCTTTATATACATCAACAACGTAATATAACCTAACCTAACCCAACCTAACAACTCGGCGGTAATATTTGAAAACATACTTGGCGAGTTGGCCTCTACGTGTCCGTGGGACATTTATATACATCAATAACGTAATATAACCTAACCTAACCCAACCTAACATCTCGACGGTAATATTTGACAACATTCCTGGCGAGTTGCCTTCTCCGTCTCCGTGGGACCTTTATATACATCTATAACGTGATATAACCTAACCTAATCCAACCTAACATCTCGGCGGTAATACTTGAAAACATTCCTGGCGAGTTGGCCTCTACGTCTCCGTGGGACCTTCATATACATCAATAACGAAATATAACCTAACCTAATCCAACCTAACATATCGGCGGTAATATTTGAAGACATTCCTGGCGAGTTGGCTTCTCCGTCTCCGTGGGATCCTTTTATACATCAGTAACGTAATATAACGTAACCTAACCCAACCTATCATCTCGGCGGTAATATTTGACAACATTCCTGGCGAGTTGGCCTCTACGTCTCCGTGGGACCTTTATATACATCAATAACGTAATATAACCTAACCTAACCCAACCTAACATCTCGGCGGTAATATTTGACAACATTCCTGGCGAATTGGCCTCTACGTCTCCGTGGGACCTTTATATACATCAATAACGTAATATAACCTAACCTAACCCAACCTAACATCTCGGCGGTAATATTTGACAACATTCCTGTCGAGTTGGCTTCTCCGTCTCCGTGGGACCTTTATATACATCAATAACGTTATATAACCTAACCTAACCCAACCTAACATCTCGGCGGTAATATTTGACAACATACCTGGCGAGTTGGCCTCTACGTCTCCGTGGGACCTTTATATACATCAATAACGTAATATAACCTAACCTAACCCAACCTAACATCTCGGCGGTAATATTTGACAACATTCCTGGCGAGTTGGCTTCTCCGTCTCCGTGGGATCTTTTTATACATCAATAAGGTAATATAACCTAACCTAACCCAACCTAACATTTCGGCGGTAATATTTGACATCATTCCTGGCGAGTTGGCCTCTACGTATCCGTGGGACCTTTATATACATCTATAACGTGATATAACCTAACCTAACCCAGCATAACATTTCGGCGGTAATATTTGACATCATTCCTGGCTTGTTGGCCTCTACGTCTCCGCGGGACCTTTATATGCATCTATAACGTGATATAACCTAACCTAATACAACCTATCATCTCGGCGGTAATATTTGACAACATTCCTGGCGAGTTGGCTTCTACGTCTCCGTGGGACCTTTATATACATCAATAACGTAATATAACCTAACCTAACCCAACCTAACATCTCGGCCGTAATATTTGAAAACATACCTTGCGAGTTGGCCACTACGTCTCCGTGAGACGTTTATATACATCAATAACGTAATATAACCTAACCTAACCCAACCTAACATCTCGGCGGTAATATTTGAAAAAATTCATGGCGAGTTGGCATCTGCGTCTCCGTGGGACCTTCATATACATCAATAACGTAATATAGCCTAACCTAACCCAACCTAACATTTCGGCGGTAATATTTGACATCATTCCTGGCGAGTTGGCCTCTACGTCTCCGTGGGACCTTTATATGCATCAATAACGTAATATAACCTAACCTAACCCAACCTATCATCTCGGCGGTAATATTTGACAACATTCCTGGCGAGTTGGCTTCTACGTCTCCGTGGGACCTTTATATACATCAATAACGTAATATAACCTATCCTAACCCAACCTAACATCTCGGCGGTAATATTTGAAGACATACCTGGCGAGTTGGCCTCTACGTCTCCGTGGGACATTTATATACATCAATACCGTAATATAACCTAACCTAAGCCAACCTAACATCTCGGCGGTAATTTTTGACATCATTCCTGGCGAGTTGGCCACTACGTCTCCGTGGGACCTTTATATACATCAATAACGTAATATAACCTAACCTAACCCAACCTAACAACTCGGCGGTAATATTTGAAAACATACCTGGCGAGTTGGCGTCTACGTCTCCTTGGGACATTTATATACATCAATAACGTAATATAACCTAACCTAACCCAACCTAACATCTCGGCGGTAATATTTGACAACATTCTTGGCGAGTTGGCTTCTCCGTCTCCGTGGGACCTTTATATACATCAATAACGTAATATAACCTAACCTAACCCAACCTAACAACTCGGCGATAATATTTGACAACATACCTGGCGAGTTGGCCTCTACGTCACCGTGGGACCTTCATATACATCAATAACGAAATATAACCTAACCTAACCCAACCTAACATCTCGACGGTAATATTTGACAACATCCCTGGCGAGTTGGCTTCTCCGTCTCCGTGGGATCTTTTTATACATCAATAACGTAATATAACCTAACCTAACCCAACCTAACATCTCGGCCGTAATATTTGAAAACATACCTGGCGAGTTGGCCTCTACGTCTCCGCGGTACCTTTATATACATCTATAACGTGATATAACCTAACCTAACCCAACCTATCATCTCGGCGGTAATATTTGATCACATTCCTGGCTTGTTGGCCTCTACGTCTCCGCGGGACCTTTATATACATCAATAACGAAATATAACCTAACCTAACACAACCTAACATCTCGGCGGTAATATATGAAAACATTCCTGGCGAGTTGGCTTCTCCGTCTCCGTGGGATCCCTTTACACATCAGTAACGTAATATAACGTAACCTAACCCAACCTAACATTTCGGCGGTAATATTTGACATCATTCCTGGCGAGTTGGCCTCTACGTAACCGTGGGATCTTTTTATACATGAATAACGTAATATAACCTGACCTAACCCAACCTAACAACACGGCGGTAATATTTGAAAACATACCTGGCGAGTTGGCGTCTACGTCTCCTTGGGACATTTATATACATCAATAACGTAATATAACCTAACTTAACCCAACCTAACATCTCGGCGGTAATATTTGACAACATTCTTGGCGAGTTGTCTTCTCCGTCTCCGTGGGACCTTTATATACATCAATAACGTAATATAACCTAACCTAACCCAACCTAACAACTCGGCGATAATATTTGACAACATACCTGGCGAGTTGGCCTCTACGTCACCGTGGGACCTTCATATACATCTATAACGTGATATAACCTAACCTAACCCAACCTAACATCTCGGCGGTAATATTTGAAAACATTCCTGGCGAGTTGGCTTCTCCGTCTCCGTGGGATCTTTTTATACATCAATAACGTAATATAACCTAACCTAACCCAACCTAACATCTCGGCCGTAATATTTGAAAACATACCTGGCGAGTTGGCCTCTACGTCTCCGCGGTACCTTTATATACATCTATAACGTGATATAACCTAACCTAACCCAACCTATCATCTCGGCGGTAATATTTGATCACATTCCTGGCTTGTTGGCCTCTACGTCTCCGCGGGACCTTTATATACATCAATAACGAAATATAACCTAACCTAACACAACCTAACATCTCGGCGGTAATATATGAAAACATTCCTGGCGAGTTGGCTTCTCCGTCTCCGTGGGATCCCTTTACACATCAGTAACGTAATATAACGTAACCTAACCCAACCTAACATTTCGGCGGTAATATTTGACATCATTCCTGGCGAGTTGGCCTCTACGTAACCGTGGGATCTTTTTATACATGAATAACGTAATATAACCTGACCTAACCCAACCTAACATCTTGGCGGTAATATTTGAAAACATACCTGGCGAGTTGGCCTCTACGTCTCCGTGGGACATTTATATACATCAATAACGTAATATAACCTAACCTAACCCAACCTAACATCTCGGCCGTAATATCTGAAAACATACCTTGCGAGTTGGCCTCTACGTCTCCGTGGGACGTTTATATACATCAATAACGTAATATAACCTAACCTAACCCAACCTAACAACTCGGCGATAATATTTGACAACATACCTGGCGAGTTGGCCTCTACGTCTCCGCGGGACCTTTATATACATCTATAACGTGATATAACCTAACCTAATCCAACCTAACATCTCGGCGGTAATACTTGAAAACATTCCTGGCGAGTTGGCCTCTACGTCTCCGTGGGACCTTTATATGCATCAATAACGTAATATAACCTAACCTAACCCAACCTATCATCTCGGCGGTAATATTTGACAACATTCCTGGCGAGTTGGCTTCTACGTCTCCGTGGGACCTTTATATACATCAATAACGTAATATAACCTAACCTAACCCAACCTAAAAACTCGGTGGTAATATTTGACAACATACCTGGCGAGTTGGCCTCTACGTCTCCGTGGGACCTTCATATACATCAATAACGAAATATAACCTAACCTAACCCAACCTAACATCTCGGCGGTAATATTTGAAAGCATTCCTGGCGAGTTGGCTTCTCCGTCTCCGTGGGATCTTTTTATACATCAATAACGTAATATAAGCTAACCTAACCCAACCTAACATCTTGGCGGTAATAGTTGAAAACATACCTGGCGAGTTGGCCTCTACGTCTCCGTGGGACATTTATATACATCAATAACGTAATATAACCTAACCTAACCCAACCTAACATCTCGGCGGTAATATTTGAAAACATTCATGGCGATTTGGCATCTACGTCTCCGTGGGACCTTCATATACATCAATAACGTAATATAGCCTAACCTAACCCGACCTAACATTTCGGCGGTAATATTTGACATCATTCCTGGCGAGTTGGCCTCTACGTCTCCGTGGGACCTTTATATGCATCAATAACGTAATATAACCTAACCTAACCCAACCTATCATCTCGGCGGTAATATTTGACAACATTCCTGGCGAGTTGGCTTCTACGTCTCCGTGGGACCTTTATATACATTAATAACGTAATATAACCTATCCTAACCGAACCTAACATCTCGGCGGTAATATTTGAAGACATACCTGGCGAGTTGGCTTCTCCGTCTCCGTGGGACCTTTATATACATCAATAACGTAATATAACCTAACCTAACCCAACCTAACAACTCGGCGGTAATATTTGACAACATACCTGGCGAGTTGGCCTCTACGTCTCCGTGGGACCTTCATATACATCAATAGCGAAATATAACCTAACCTAACCCAACCTAACATCTCTGCGGTAATATTTAAAAACATTCCTGGCGAGTTGGCTTCTCCGTCTCCGTGGGATCTTTTTATACATCAATAACGTAATATAACCTAACCTAACCCAACCTAACATCTCGGCGGTAATATTTGAAAACATTCATGGCGATTTGGCATCTACGTCTCCGTGGGACCTTCATATACATCAATAACGTAATATAGCCTAACCTAACCCGACCTAACATCTCGGCCGTAATATCTGAAAACATACCTTGCGAGTTGGCCTCTACGTCTCCGTGGGACGTTTATATACATCAATAACGTAATATAACCTAACCTAACCCAACCTAACATCTCGGCGGTAATATTTGAAAAAATTCATGGCGAGTTGGCATCTGCGTCTCCGTGGGACCTTCATATACATCAATAAAGTAATATAACCTAACCTAACCCAACCTAACATCTCGGCGGTAATATTTGACAACATTCCTGGCGAGTTAGCTTCTCCGTCTCCGCGGGACATTTATATGCATCAATAACGTAATATAACCTAACCTAACCCAACCTATCATCTCGGCGGTAATATTTGACAACATTCCTGGCGTGTTGGCTTCTACGTCTCCGTGGGACCTTTATATACATCAATAACGTAATATAACCTATCCTAACCCAACCTAACATCTCGGCGGTAATATTTGAAGACATACCTGGCGAGTTGGCCTCTACGTCTCCGTGGGACATTTATATACATCAATACCGTAATATAACCTAACCTAAGCCAACCTAACATCTCGGCGGTAATTTTTGACATCATTCCTGGCGAGTTGGCCACTACGTCTCCGTGGGACCTTCATATACATCAATAACGTAATATAGCCTAACCTAACCCAACCTAACATTTCGGCGGTAATATTTGAAAACATTCCTGGCGAGTTGGCCACTACGTTTCCGTGGGACCTTCATATACATCAATAACGTAATATAGCCTAACCTAACCCAACCTAACATTTCGGCGGTAATATTTGACATCATTCCTGGCGAGTTGGCCACTACGTCTCCGTGGGACCTTCATATACATCAATAACGAAATATAACCTAACCTAACCCAACCTAACATCTCGACGGTAATATTTGAAAACATTCCTGGCGAGTTGGCTTCTCCGTCTCCGTGGGATCTTTTTATACATCAATAACGTAATATAACCTAACCTAAACCAACCTAACATCTCGGCCGTAATATTTGAAAACATACCTGGCGAGTTGGCCTCTACGTCTCCGCGGTACCTTTATATACATCTATAACGTGATATAACCTAACCTAACCCAACCTAAAAACTCGGCGGTAATATTTGACAACATACCTGGCGAGTTGGCCTCTACGTCTCCGTGGGACCTTCATATACATCAATAACGAAATATAACCTAACCTAACCCAACCTAACATCTCGGCGGTAATATTTGAAAACATTCCTGGCGAGTTGGCTTCTCCGTCTCCGTGGGATCTTTTTATACATCAATAACGTAATATAACCTAACCTAACCCAACCTAACATCTTGGCGGTAATATTTGAAAACATACCTGGCGAGTTGGCCTCTACGTCTCCGTGGGACATTTATATACATCAATAACGTAATATAACCTAACCTAACCCAACCTAACATCTCGGCGGTAATATTTGAAAACATTCATGGCGATTTGGCATCTACGTCTCCGTGGGACCTTCATATACATCAATAACGTAATATAGCCTAACCTAACCCGACCTAACATCTCGGCCGTAATATCTGAAAACATACCTTGCGAGTTGGCCTCTACGTCTCCGTGGGACGTTTATATACATCAATAACGTAATATAACCTAACCTAACCCAACCTAACATCTCGGCGGTAATATTTGAAAAAATTCATGGCGAGTTGGCATCTGCGTCTCCGTGGGACCTTCATATACATCAATAACGTAATATAGCCTAACCTAACCCAACCTAACATTTCGGCGGTAATATTTGACATCATTCCTGGCGAGTTGGCCTCTACGTCTCCGTGGGACCTTTATATGCATCAATAACGTAATATAACCTAACCTAACCCAACCTATCATCTCGGCGGTAATATTTGACAACATTCCTGGCGAGTTGGCTTCTACGTCTCCGTGGGACCTTTATATACTTCAATAACGTAATATAACCTATCCTAACCCAACCTAACATCTCGGCGGTAATATTTGAAGACATACCTGGCGAGTTGGCCTCTTCGTCTCCGTGGGACATTTATATACATCAATACCGTAATATAACCTAACCTAAGCCAACCTAACATCTCGGCGGTAATTTTTGACATCATTCCTGGCGAGTTGGCCACTACGTCTCCGTGGGACCTTTATATACATCAATAACGTAATATAACCTAACCTAACCCAACCTAACAACTCGGCGGTAATATTTGAAAACATACCTGGCGAGTTGGCGTCTACGTCTCCTTGGGACATTTATATACATCAATAACGTAATATAACCTAACCTAACCCAACCTAACATCTCGGCGGTAATATTTGACAACATTCTTGGCGAGTTGGCTTCTCCGTCTCCGTGGGACCTTTATATACATCAATAACGTAATATAACCTAACCTAACCCAACCTAACAACTCGGCGATAATATTTGACAACATACCTGGCGAGTTGGCCTCTACGTCACCGTGGGACCTTCATATACATCAATAACGAAATATAACCTAACCTAACCCAACCTAACATCTCGACGGTAATATTTGACAACATCCCTGGCGAGTTGGCTTCTCCGTCTCCGTGGGATCTTTTTATACATCAATAACGTAATATAACCTAACCTAACCCAACCTAACATCTCGGCCGTAATATTTGAAAACATACCTGGCGAGTTGGCCTCTACGTCTCCGCGGTACCTTTATATACATCTATAACGTGATATAACCTAACCTAACCCAACCTATCATCTCGGCGGTAATATTTGATCACATTCCTGGCTTGTTGGCCTCTACGTCTCCGCGGGACCTTTATATACATCAATAACGAAATATAACCTAACCTAACACAACCTAACATCTCGGCGGTAATATATGAAAACATTCCTGGCGAGTTGGCTTCTCCGTCTCCGTGGGATCCCTTTACACATCAGTAACGTAATATAACGTAACCTAACCCAACCTAACATTTCGGCGGTAATATTTGACATCATTCCTGGCGAGTTGGCCTCTACGTAACCGTGGGATCTTTTTATACATGAATAACGTAATATAACCTGACCTAACCCAACCTAACATCTTGGCGGTAATATTTGAAAACATACCTGGCGAGTTGGCCTCTACGTCTCCGTGGGACATTTATATACATCAATAACGTAATATAACCTAACCTAACCCAACCTAACATCTCGGCCGTAATATCTGAAAACATACCTTGCGAGTTGGCCTCTACGTCTCCGTGGGACGTTTATATACATCAATAACGTAATATAACCTAACCTAACCCAACCTAACAACTCGGCGATAATATTTGACAACATACCTGGCGAGTTGGCCTCTACGTCTCCGCGGGACCTTTATATACATCTATAACGTGATATAACCTAACCTAATCCAACCTAACATCTCGGCGGTAATACTTGAAAACATTCCTGGCGAGTTGGCCTCTACGTCTCCGTGGGACCTTCATATACATCAATAACGTAATATAACCTAACCTAACCCAACCTAACATCTCGGCCGTAATATTTGAAAACATTCCTGGCGAGTTAGCTTCTCCGTCTCCGTGGGACATTTATATACATCAATAACGTAATATAACCTAACCTAACCCAACCTATCATCTCGGCGGTAATATTTGATCACATTCCTAGCTTGTTGGCCTCTACGTCTCCGCGGGACCTTTATATACATCTATAACGTGATATAACCTAACCTAACCCAACCTAACATTTCGGCGGTAATATTTGATATCATTCCTGGCGATTTGTCCTCTACGTCTCCGTTTGACCTTCATAAACATCAATAACGTAATATAGCCTAACCTAAACCAACCTAACATTTCGGCGGTAATATTTGAAAACATTCCTGGCGAGTTGGCCACTACGTTTCCGTGGGACCTTCATATACATCAATAACGTAATATAGCCTAACCTAACCCAACCTAACATTTCGGCGGTAATATTTGACATCATTCCTGGCGAGTTGGCCACTACGTCTCCGTGGGACCTTTATATACATCAATAACGTAATATAACCTAACCTAACCCAACCTAACAACTCGGCGGTAATATTTGAAAACATACCTGGCGAGTTGGCCTCTACGTGTCCGTGGGACATTTATATACATCAATAACGTAATATAACCTAACCTAACCCAACCTAACATCTCGACGGTAATATTTGACAACATCCCTGGCGAGTTGGCTTCTCCGTCTCCGTGGGACCTTTATATACATCACTAACGTAATATAACCTAACCTAACCCAACCTAACATCTCGGCGGTAATATTTGAAAACATTCCTGGCGAGTTGGCTTCTCCGTCTCCGTGGGATCTTTTTATACATCAATAACGTAATATAACCTAACCTAACCCAACCTAACATCTCGGCCGTAATATTTGAAAACATACCTGGCGAGTTGGCCTCTACGTCTCCGCGGTACCTTTATATACATCTATAACGTGATATAACCTAACCTAACCCAACCTTACATCTCGGCGGTAATATTTGATCACATTCCTGGCTTGTTGGCCTCCACGTCTCCGCGGGACCTTTATATGCATCTATAACATAATATAACGTAACCTAACCCAACCTAACATTTCGGCGGTAATATTTGACATCATTCCTGGCGAGTTGGCCTCTACGTATCCGTGGGATCTTTTTATACATCAATAACGTAATATAACGTAACCTAACCCAACCTAACATCTTGGCGGTAATATTTGAAAACATACCTGGCGAGTTGGCCTCTACGTCTCCGTGGGACATTTATATACATCAATAACGTAATATAACCTAACCTAACCCAACCTATCATCTCGGCGGTAATATTTGTTCACATTCCTAGCTTGTTGGCCTCTACGTCTTCGCGGGACCTTTATATACATCTATAACGTGATATAACCTAACCTAACCCAACCTAACATTTCGGCGGTAATATTTGATATCATTCCTGGCGATTTGTCCTCTACGTCTCCGTTTGACCTTCATAAACATCAATAACGTAATATAACGTAACCTAACCCAACCTATCATCTCGGCGGTAATATTTGACAACATTCCTGGCTAGTTGGCATCTACGTCTCCGTGGGACGTTCATATACATCAATAACGTAATATAGCCTAACCTAACCCAACCTAACATTTCGGCGGTAATTTTTGAAAACATTCCTGGCGAGTTGGCCACTACGTTTCCGTGGGACCTTCATATACATCAATAACGTAATATAGCCTAACCTAACCCAACCTAACATTTCGGCGGTAATATTTGACATCATTCCTGGCGAGTTGGCCACTACGTCTCCGTGGGACCTTCATATACATCAATAACGAAATATAACCTAACCTAACCCAACCTAACATCTCGACGGTAATATTTGAAAACATTCCTGGCGAGTTGGCTTCTCCGTCTCCGTGGGATCTTTTTATACATCAATAACGTAATATAACCTAACCTAAACCAACCTAACATCTCGGCCGTAATATTTGAAAACATACCTGGCGAGTTGGCCTCTACGTCTCCGCGGTACCTTTATATACATCTATAACGTGATATAACCTAACCTAACCCAACCTAAAAACTCGGCGGTAATATTTGACAACATACCTGGCGAGTTGGCCTCTACGTCTCCGTGGGACCTTCATATACATCAATAACGAAATATAACCTAACCTAACCCAACCTAACATCTCGGCGGTAATATTTGAAAACATTCCTGGCGAGTTGGCTTCTCCGTCTCCGTGGGATCTTTTTATACATCAATAACGTAATATAACCTAACCTAACCCAACCTAACATCTTGGCGGTAATATTTGAAAACATACCTGGCGAGTTGGCCTCTACGTCTCCGTGGGACATTTATATACATCAATAACGTAATATAACCTAACCTAACCCAACCTAACAACTCGGCGATAATATTTGAAAACATTCATGGCGATTTGGCATCTACGTCACCGTGGGACCTTCATATACATCAATAACGAAATATAACCTAACCTAACCCAACCTAACATCTCGACGGTAATATTTGACAACATCCCTGGCGAGTTGGCTTCTCCGTCTCCGTGGGATCTTTTTATACATCAATAACGTAATATAACCTAACCTAACCCAACCTAACATCTCGGCCGTAATATTTGAAAACATACCTGGCGAGTTGGCCTCTACGTCTCCGCGGTACCTTTATATACATCTATAACGTGATATAACCTAACCTAACCCAACCTATCATCTCGGCGGTAATATTTGATCACATTCCTGGCTTGTTGGCCTCTACGTCTCCGCGGGACCTTTATATACATCAATAACGAAATATAACCTAACCTAACACAACCTAACATCTCGGCGGTAATATATGAAAACATTCCTGGCGAGTTGGCTTCTCCGTCTCCGTGGGATCCCTTTACACATCAGTAACGTAATATAACGTAACCTAACCCAACCTAACATTTCGGCGGTAATATTTGACATCATTCCTGGCGAGTTGGCCTCTACGTAACCGTGGGATCTTTTTATACATGAATAACGTAATATAACCTGACCTAACCCAACCTAACATCTTGGCGGTAATATTTGAAAACATACCTGGCGAGTTGGCCTCTACGTCTCCGTGGGACATTTATATACATCAATAACGTAATATAACCTAACCTAACCCAACCTAACATCTCGGCCGTAATATCTGAAAACATACCTTGCGAGTTGGCCTCTACGTCTCCGTGGGACGTTTATATACATCAATAACGTAATATAACCTAACCTAACCCAACCTAACAACTCGGCGATAATATTTGACAACATACCTGGCGAGTTGGCCTCTACGTCTCCGCGGGACCTTTATATACATCTATAACGTGATATAACCTAACCTAATCCAACCTAACATCTCGGCGGTAATACTTGAAAACATTCCTGGCGAGTTGGCCTCTACGTCTCCGTGGGACCTTCATATACATCAATAACGTAATATAACCTAACCTAACCCAACCTAACATCTCGGCCGTAATATTTGAAAACATTCCTGGCGAGTTAGCTTCTCCGTCTCCGTGGGACATTTATATACATCAATAACGTAATATAACCTAACCTAACCCAACCTATCATCTCGGCGGTAATATTTGATCACATTCCTAGCTTGTTGGCCTCTACGTCTCCGCGGGACCTTTATATACATCTATAACGTGATATAACCTAACCTAACCCAACCTAACATTTCGGCGGTAATATTTGATATCATTCCTGGCGATTTGTCCTCTACGTCTCCGTTTGACCTTCATAAACATCAATAACGTAATATAGCCTAACCTAAACCAACCTAACATTTCGGCGGTAATATTTGAAAACATTCCTGGCGAGTTGGCCACTACGTTTCCGTGGGACCTTCATATACATCAATAACGTAATATAGCCTAACCTAACCCAACCTAACATTTCGGCGGTAATATTTGACATCATTCCTGGCGAGTTGGCCACTACGTCTCCGTGGGACCTTTATATACATCAATAACGTAATATAACCTAACCTAACCCAACCTAACAACTCGGCGGTAATATTTGAAAACATACCTGGCGAGTTGGCCTCTACGTGTCCGTGGGACATTTATATACATCTATAACGTGATATAACCTAACCTAACCCAACCTAAAAACTCGGCGGTAATATTTGACAACATACCTGGCGAGTTGGCCTCTACGTCTCCGTGGGACCTTCATATACATCAATAACGAAATATAACCTAACCTAACCCAACCTAACATCTCGGCGGTAATATTTGAAAACATTCCTGGCGAGTTGGCTTCTCCGTCTCCGTGGGATCTTTTTATACATCAATAACGTAATATAACCTAACCTAACCCAACCTAACATCTTGGCGGTAATATTTGAAAACATACCTGGCGAGTTGGCCTCTACGTCTCCGTGGGACATTTATATACATCAATAACGTAATATAACCTAACCTAACCCAACCTAACATCTCGGCGGTAATATTTGAAAACATTCATGGCGATTTGGCATCTACGTCTCCGTGGGACCTTCATATACATCAATAACGTAATATAGCCTAACCTAACCCGACCTAACATCTCGGCCGTAATATCTGAAAACATACCTTGCGAGTTGGCCTCTACGTCTCCGTGGGACGTTTATATACATCAATAACGTAATATAACCTAACCTAACCCAACCTAACATCTCGGCGGTAATATTTGAAAAAATTCATGGCGAGTTGGCATCTGCGTCTCCGTGGGACCTTCATATACATCAATAACGTAATATAGCCTAACCTAACCCAACCTAACATTTCGGCGGTAATATTTGACATCATTCCTGGCGAGTTGGCCTCTACGTCTCCGTGGGACCTTTATATGCATCAATAACGTAATATAACCTAACCTAACCCAACCTATCATCTCGGCGGTAATATTTGACAACATTCCTGGCGAGTTGGCTTCTACGTCTCCGTGGGACCTTTATATACTTCAATAACGTAATATAACCTATCCTAACCCAACCTAACATCTCGGCGGTAATATTTGAAGACATACCTGGCGAGTTGGCCTCTACGTCTCCGTGGGACATTTATATACATCAATACCGTAATATAACCTAACCTAAGCCAACCTAACATCTCGGCGGTAATTTTTGACATCATTCCTGGCGAGTTGGCCACTACGTCTCCGTGGGACCTTTATATACATCAATAACGTAATATAACCTAACCTAACCCAACCTAACAACTCGGCGGTAATATTTGAAAACATACCTGGCGAGTTGGCGTCTACGTCTCCTTGGGACATTTATATACATCAATAACGTAATATAACCTAACCTAACCCAACGTAACATCTCGGCGGTAATATTTGACAACATTCTTGGCGAGTTGGCTTCTCCGTCTCCGTGGGACCTTTATATACATCAATAACGTAATATAACCTAACCTATCCCAACCTAACAACTCGGCGATAATATTTGACAACATACCTGGCGAGTTGGCCTCTACGTCACCGTGGGACCTTCATATACATCAATAACGAAATATAACCTAACCTAACCCAACCTAACATCTCGGCGGTAATATTTGAAAACATTCCTGGTGAGTTGGCTTCTCCGTCTCCGTGGGATCTTTTTATACATCAATAACGTAATATAACCTAACCTAACCCAACCTAATATCTCGGCCGTAATATTTGAAAACATACCTGGCGAGTTGGCCTCTACGTCTCCGCGGTACCTTTATATACATCTATAACGTGATATAACCTAACCTAACCCAACCTATCATCTCGGCGGTAATATTTGATCACATTCCTGGCTTGTTGGCCTCTACGTCTCCGCGGGACCTTTATATACATCAATAACGAAATATAACCTAACCTAACACAACCTAACATCTCGGCGGTAATATTTGAAAACATTCCTGGCGAGTTGGCTTCTCCGTCTCCGTGGGATCCTTTTACACATCAGTAACGTAATATAACGTAACCTAACCCAACCTAACATTTCGGCGGTAATATTTGACATCATTCCTGGCGAGTTGGCCTCTACGTAACCGTGGGATCTTTTTATACATGAATAACGTAATATAACCTTACCTAACCCAACCTAACATCTTGGCGGTAATATTTGAAAACATACCTGGCGAGTTGGCCTCTACGTCTCCGTGGGACATTTATATACATCATTAACGTAATATAACCTAACCTAACCCAACCTAACATCTCGGCCGTAATATCTGAAAACATACCTTGCGAGTTGGCCTCTACGTCTCCGTGGGACGTTTATATACATCAATAACGTAATATAACCTAACCTAACCCAACCTAACAACTCGGCGATAATATTTGACAACATACCTGGCGAGTTGGCCTCTACGTCTCCGCGGGACCTTTATATACATCTATAACGTGAAATAACCTAACCTAATCCAACCTAACATCTCGGCGGTAATACTTGAAAACATTCCTGGCGAGTTGGCCTCTACGTCTCCGTGGGACCTTCATATACATCAATAACGTAATATAACCTAACCTAACCCAACCTAACATCTCGGCCGTAATATTTGAAAACATTCCTGGCGAGTTAGCTTCTCCGTCTCCGTGGGACATTTATATACATCAATAACGTAATATAACCTAACCTAATCCAACCTATCATCTCGGCGGTAATATTTGATCACATTCCTAGCTTGTTGGCCTCTACGTCTCCGCGGGACCTTTATATACATCTATAACGTGATATAACCTAACCTAACCCAACCTAACATTTCGGCGGTAATATTTGATATCATTCCTGGCGATTTGGCATCTACGTCTCCGTGGGACCTTCGTATACATCAGTAACGTAATATAGCCTAACCTAAACCAACCTAACATTTCGGCGGTAATATTTGAAAACATTCCTGGCGAGTTGGCCACTACGTTTCCGTGGGACCTTCATATACATCAATAACGTAATATAGCCTAACCTAACCCAACCTAACATTTCGGCGGTAATATTTGACATCATTCCTGGCGAGTTGGCCACTACGTCTCCGTGGGACCTTTATATACATCAATAACGTAATATAACCTAACCTAACCCAACCTAACATCTCGGCGGTAATATTTGAAAACATACCTGGCGAGTTGGCCTCTACGTGTCCGTGGGACATTTATATACATCAATACCGTAATATAACCTAACCTAACCCAACCTAACATCTCGACGGTAATATTTGACAACATCCCTGGCGAGTTGGCTTCTCCGTCTCCGTGGGACCTTTATATACATCAATAACGTAATATAACCTAACCTAACCCAACCTAACATCTCGGCGGTAATATTTGAAAACATTCCTGGCGAGTTGGCTTCTCCGTCTCCGTGGGATCTTTTTATACATCAATAACGTAATATAACCTAACCTAACCCAACCTAACATCTCGGCCGTAATATCTGAAAACATACCTTGCGAGTTGGCCTCTACGTCTCCGTGGGACGTTTATATCCATCTATAACGTGATATAACCTAACCTAACCCAACCTAACATTTCGGCGGTAATATTTGACATCATTCCTGGCGATTTGTCCTCTACGTCTCCGTTTGACCTTCATAAACATCAATAACGTAATATAACCTAACCTAACCCAACCTAACATGTCGGCGGTAATATTTGACAACATTCCTGGCGAGTTAGCTTCTCCGTCTCCGCGGGACATTTATATACATCAATAACGTAATATAACCTAACCTAACCCAACCTAACATCTCGGCCGTAATATTTGAAAACATTCCTGGCGAGTTGGCCTCTACGTCACCGTGGGACCTTTATAGACATCTATAACGTAATATAACCTAACCTAACCCAACCTAACATCTCGGCGGTAATATTTGAAAAAATTCATGGCGAGTTGGCATCTGCGTCTCCGTGGGACCTTCATATACATCAATAACGTAATATAGCCTAACCTAATCCAACCTAACATTTCGGCGGTAATATTTGACATCATTCCTGGCGAGTTGGCCTCTACGTCTCCGTGGGACCTTTATATGCATCAATAACGTAATATAACCTAACCTAACCCAACCTATCATCTCGGCGGTAATATTTGACAACATTCCTGGCGAGTTGGCTTCTACGTCTCCGTGGGACCTTTATATACATCAATAACGTAATATAACCTATCCTAACCCAACCTAACATCTCGGCGGTAATATTTGAAGACATACCTGGCGAGTTGGCCTCTACGTCTCCGTGGGACATTTATATACATCAATACCGTAATATAACCTAACCTAAGCCAACCTAACATCTCGGCGGTAATTTTTGACATCATTCCTGGCGAGTTGGCCACTACGTCTCCGTGGGACCTTTATATACATCAATAACGTAATATAACCTAACCTAACCCAACCTAACAACTCGGCGGTAATATTTGAAAACATACCTGGCGAGTTGGCGTCTACGTCTCCTTGGGACATTTATATACATCAATAACGTAATATAACCTAACCTAACCCAACGTAACATCTCGGCGGTAATATTTGACAACATTCTTGGCGAGTTGGCTTCTCCGTCTCCGTGGGACCTTTATATACATCAATAACGTAATATAACCTAACCTATCCCAACCTAACAACTCGGCGATAATATTTGACAACATACCTGGCGAGTTGGCCTCTACGTCACCGTGGGACCTTCATATACATCAATAACGAAATATAACCTAACCTAACCCAACCTAACATCTCGGCGGTAATATTTGAAAACATTCCTGGTGAGTTGGCTTCTCCGTCTCCGTGGGATCTTTTTATACATCAATAACGTAATATAACCTAACCTAACCCAACCTAATATCTCGGCCGTAATATTTGAAAACATACCTGGCGAGTTGGCCTCTACGTCTCCGCGGTACCTTTATATACATCTATAACGTGATATAACCTAACCTAACCCAACCTATCATCTCGGCGGTAATATTTGATCACATTCCTGGCTTGTTGGCCTCTACGTCTCCGCGGGACCTTTATATACATCAATAACGAAATATAACCTAACCTAACACAACCTAACATCTCGGCGGTAATATTTGAAAACATTCCTGGCGAGTTGGCTTCTCCGTCTCCGTGGGATCCTTTTACACATCAGTAACGTAATATAACGTAACCTAACCCAACCTAACATTTCGGCGGTAATATTTGACATCATTCCTGGCGAGTTGGCCTCTACGTAACCGTGGGATCTTTTTATACATGAATAACGTAATATAACCTTACCTAACCCAACCTAACATCTTGGCGGTAATATTTGAAAACATACCTGGCGAGTTGGCCTCTACGTCTCCGTGGGACATTTATATACATCATTAACGTAATATAACCTAACCTAACCCAACCTAACATCTCGGCCGTAATATCTGAAAACATACCTTGCGAGTTGGCCTCTACGTCTCCGTGGGACGTTTATATACATCAATAACGTAATATAACCTAACCTAACCCAACCTAACAACTCGGCGATAATATTTGACAACATACCTGGCGAGTTGGCCTCTACGTCTCCGCGGGACCTTTATATACATCTATAACGTGATATAACCTAACCTAACCCAACCTAACATTTCGGCGGTAATATTTGATATCATTCCTGGCGATTTGGCATCTACGTCTCCGTGGGACCTTCGTATACATCAGTAACGTAATATAGCCTAACCTAAACCAACCTAACATTTCGGCGGTAATATTTGAAAACATTCCTGGCGAGTTGGCCACTACGTTTCCGTGGGACCTTCATATACATCAATAACGTAATATAGCCTAACCTAACCCAACCTAACATTTCGGCGGTAATATTTGACATCATTCCTGGCGAGTTGGCCACTACGTCTCCGTGGGACCTTTATATACATCAATAACGTAATATAACCTAACCTAACCCAACCTAACATCTCGGCGGTAATATTTGAAAACATACCTGGCGAGTTGGCCTCTACGTGTCCGTGGGACATTTATATACATCAATAACGTAATATAACCTAACCTAACCCAACCTAACATCTCGACGGTAATATTTGACAACATCCCTGGCGAGTTGGCTTCTCCGTCTCCGTGGGACCTTTATATACATCAATAACGTAATATAACCTAACCTAACCCAACCTAACATCTCGGCGGTAATATTTGAAAACATTCCTGGCGAGTTGGCTTCTCCGTCTCCGTGGGATCTTTTTATACATCAATAACGTAATATAACCTAACCTAACCCAACCTAACATCTCGGCCGTAATATTTGAAAACATACCTGGCGAGTTGGCCTCTACGTCTCCGCGGTACCTTTATATACATCTATAACGTGATATAACCTAACCTAACCCAACCTTACATCTCGGCGGTAATATTTGATCACATTCCTGGCTTGTTGGCCTCCACGTCTCCGTTTGACCTTCATAAACATCAATAACGTAATATAACGTAACCTAACCCAACCTATCATCTCGGCGGTAATATTTGACAACATACCTGGCGAGTTGGCCTCTACGTCACCGTGGGACCTTCATATACATCAATAACGAAATATAACCTAACCTAACCCAACCTAACATCTCGGCGGTAATATTTGAAAGCATTCCTGGCGAGTTGGCTTCTCCGTCTCCGTGGGATCTTTTTATACATCAATAACGTAATATAAGCTAACCTAACCCAACCTAACATCTTGGCGGTAATAGTTGAAAACATACCTGGCGAGTTGGCCTCTACGTCTCCGTGGGACATTTATATACATCAATAACGTAATATAACCTAACCTAACCCAACCTAACATCTCGGCGGTAATATTTGAAAACATTCATGGCGATTTGGCATCTACGTCTCCGTGGGACCTTCATATACATCAATAACGTAATATAGCCTAACCTAACCCGACCTAACATTTCGGCGGTAATATTTGACATCATTCCTGGCGAGTTGGCCTCTACGTCTCCGTGGGACCTTTATATGCATCAATAACGTAATATAACCTAACCTAACCCAACCTATCATCTCGGCGGTAATATTTGACAACATTCCTGGCGAGTTGGCTTCTACGTCTCCGTGGGACCTTTATATACATCAATAACGTAATATAACCTATCCTAACCGAACCTAACATCTCGGCGGTAATATTTGAAGACATACCTGGCGAGTTGGCTTCTCCGTCTCCGTGGGACCTTTATATACATCAATAACGTAATATAACCTAACCTAACCCAACCTAACAACTCGGCGGTAATATTTGACAACATACCTGGCGAGTTGGCCTCTACGTCTCCGTGGGACCTTCATATACATCAATAGCGAAATATAACCTAACCTAACCCAACCTAACATCTCTGCGGTAATATTTAAAAACATTCCTGGCGAGTTGGCTTCTCCGTCTCCGTGGGATCTTTTTATACATCAATAACGTAATATAACCTAACCTAACCCAACCTAACATCTCGACGGTAATATTTGACAACATCCCTGGCGAGTTGGCTTCTCCGTCTCCGTGGGACCTTTATATACATCAATAACGTAATATAACCTAACCTAACCCAACCTAACATCTCGGCGGTAATATTTGAAAACATTCCTGGCGAGTTGGCTTCTCCGTCTCCGTGGGATCTTTTTATACATCAATAACGTAATATAACCTAACCTAACCCAACCTAACATCTCGGCCGTAATATTTGAAAACATACCTGGCGAGTTGGCCTCTACGTCTCCGCGGTACCTTTATATACATCTATAACGTGATATAACCTAACCTAACCCAACCTTACATCTCGGCGGTAATATTTGATCACATTCCTGGCTTGTTGGCCTCCACGTCTCCGTTTGACCTTCATAAACATCAATAACGTAATATAACGTAACCTAACCCAACCTATCATCTCGGCGGTAATATTTGACAACATACCTGGCGAGTTGGCCTCTACGTCACCGTGGGACCTTCATATACATCAATAACGAAATATAACCTAACCTAACCCAACCTAACATCTCGGCGGTAATATTTGAAAGCATTCCTGGCGAGTTGGCTTCTCCGTCTCCGTGGGATCTTTTTATACATCAATAACGTAATATAAGCTAACCTAACCCAACCTAACATCTTGGCGGTAATAGTTGAAAACATACCTGGCGAGTTGGCCTCTACGTCTCCGTGGGACATTTATATACATCAATAACGTAATATAACCTAACCTAACCCAACCTAACATCTCGGCGGTAATATTTGAAAACATTCATGGCGATTTGGCATCTACGTCTCCGTGGGACCTTCATATACATCAATAACGTAATATAGCCTAACCTAACCCGACCTAACATTTCGGCGGTAATATTTGACATCATTCCTGGCGAGTTGGCCTCTACGTCTCCGTGGGACCTTTATATGCATCAATAACGTAATATAACCTAACCTAACCCAACCTATCATCTCGGCGGTAATATTTGACAACATTCCTGGCGAGTTGGCTTCTACGTCTCCGTGGGACCTTTATATACATCAATAACGTAATATAACCTATCCTAACCGAACCTAACATCTCGGCGGTAATATTTGAAGACATACCTGGCGAGTTGGCTTCTCCGTCTCCGTGGGACCTTTATATACATCAATAACGTAATATAACCTAACCTAACCCAACCTAACAACTCGGCGGTAATATTTGACAACATACCTGGCGAGTTGGCCTCTACGTCTCCGTGGGACCTTCATATACATCAATAGCGAAATATAACCTAACCTAACCCAACCTAACATCTCTGCGGTAATATTTAAAAACATTCCTGGCGAGTTGGCTTCTCCGTCTCCGTGGGATCTTTTTATACATCAATAACGTAATATAACCTAACCTAACCCAACCTAACATCTCGGCGGTAATATTTGAAAACATTCATGGCGATTTGGCATCTACGTCTCCGTGGGACCTTCACATACATCAATAACGTAATATAGCCTAACCTAACCCGACCTAACATCTCGGCCGTAATATCTGAAAACATACCTTGCGAGTTGGCCTCTACGTCTCCGTGGGACGTTTATATACATCAATAACGTAATATAACCTAACCTAACCCAACCTAACATCTCGGCGGTAATATTTGAAAGAATTCATGGCGAGTTGGCATCTGCGTCTCCGTGGGACCTTCATATACATCAATAAAGTAATATAACCTAACCTAACCCAACCTAACATCTCGGCGGTAATATTTGACAACATTCCTGGCGAGTTAGCTTCTCCGTCTCCGCGGGACATTTATATGCATCAATAACGTAATATAACCTAACCTAACCCAACCTATCATCTCGGCGGTAATATTTGACAACATTCCTGGCGTGTTGGCTTCTACGTCTCCGTGGGACCTTTATATACATCAATAACGTAATATAACCTATCCTAACCCAACCTAACATCTCGGCGGTAATATTTGAAGACATACCTGGCGAGTTGGCCTCTACGTCTCCGTGGGACATTTATATACATCAATACCGTAATATAACCTAACCTAAGCCAACCTAACATCTCGGCGGTAATTTTTGACATCATTCCTGGCGAGTTGGCCACTACGTCTCCGTGGGACCTTCATATACATCAATAACGTAATATAGCCTAACCTAACCCAACCTAACATTTCGGCGGTAATATTTGAAAACATTCCTGGCGAGTTGGCCACTACGTTTCCGTGGGACCTTCATATACATCAATAACGTAATATAACCTAACCTAACCCAACCTAACAACTCGGCGATAATATTTGACAACATACCTGGCGAGTTGGCCTCTACGTCACCGTGGGACCTTCATATACATCAATAACGAAATATAACCTAACCTAACCCAACCTAACATCTCGACGGTAATATTTGACAACATCCCTGGCGAGTTGGCTTCTCCGTCTCCGTGGGATCTTTTTATACATCAATAACGTAATATAACCTAACCTAACCCAACCTAACATCTCGGCCGTAATATTTGAAAACATACCTGGCGAGTTGGCCTCTACGTCTCCGCGGTACCTTTATATACATCTATAACGTGATATAACCTAACCTAACCCAACCTATCATCTCGGCGGTAATATTTGATCACATTCCTGGCTTGTTGGCCTCTACGTCTCCGCGGGACCTTTATATACATCAATAACGAAATATAACCTAACCTAACACAACCTAACATCTCGGCGGTAATATATGAAAACATTCCTGGCGAGTTGGCTTCTCCGTCTCCGTGGGATCCCTTTACACATCAGTAACGTAATATAACGTAACCTAACCCAACCTAACATTTCGGCGGTAATATTTGACATCATTCCTGGCGAGTTGGCCTCTACGTAACCGTGGGATCTTTTTATACATGAATAACGTAATATAACCTGACCTAACCCAACCTAACAACTCGGCGGTAATATTTGAAAACATACCTGGCGAGTTGGCGTCTACGTCTCCTTGGGACATTTATATACATCAATAACGTAATATAACCTAACCTAACCCAACCTAACATCTCGGCGGTAATATTTGACAACATTCTTGGCGAGTTGGCTTCTCCGTCTCCGTGGGACCTTTATATACATCAATAACGTAATATAACCTAACCTAACCCAACCTAACAACTCGGCGATAATATTTGACAACATACCTGGCGAGTTGGCCTCTACGTCACCGTGGGACCTTCATATACATCTATAACGTGATATAACCTAACCTAACCCAACCTAACATCTCGGCGGTAATATTTGAAAACATTCCTGGCGAGTTGGCTTCTCCGTCTCCGTGGGATCTTTTTATACATCAATAACGTAATATAACCTAACCTAACCCAACCTAACATCTCGGCCGTAATATTTGAAAACATACCTGGCGAGTTGGCCTCTACGTCTCCGCGGTACCTTTATATACATCTATAACGTGATATAACCTAACCTCACCCAACCTATCATCTCGGCGGTAATATTTGATCACATTCCTGGCTTGTTGGCCTCTACGTCTCCGCGGGACCTTTATATACATCAATAACGAAATATAACCTAACCTAACACAACCTAACATCTCGGCGGTAATATATGAAAACATTCCTGGCGAGTTGGCTTCTCCGTCTCCGTGGGATCCCTTTACACATCAGTAACGTAATATAACGTAACCTAACCCAACCTAACATTTCGGCGGTAATATTTGACATCATTCCTGGCGAGTTGGCCTCTACGTAACCGTGGGATCTTTTTATACATGAATAACGTAATATAACCTGACCTAACCCAACCTAACATCTTGGCGGTAATATTTGAAAACATACCTGGCGAGTTGGCCTCTACGTCTCCGTGGGACATTTATATACATCAATAACGTAATATAACCTAACCTAACCCAACCTAACATCTCGGCCGTAATATCTGAAAACATACCTTGCGAGTTGGCCTCTACGTCTCCGTGGGACGTTTATATACATCAATAACGTAATATAACCTAACCTAACCCAACCTAACAACTCGGCGATAATATTTGACAACATACCTGGCGAGTTGGCCTCTACGTCTCCGCGGGACCTTTATATACATCTATAACGTGATATAACCTAACCTAATCCAACCTAACATCTCGGCGGTAATACTTGAAAACATTCCTGGCGAGTTGGCCTCTACGTCTCCGTGGGACCTTCATATACATCAATAACGTAATATAACCTAACCTAACCCAACCTAACATCTCGGCCGTAATATTTGAAAACATTCCTGGCGAGTTAGCTTCTCCGTCTCCGTGGGACATTTATATACATCAATAACGTAATATAACCTAACCTAACCCAACCTATCATCTCGGCGGTAATATTTGATCACATTCCTAGCTTGTTGGCCTCTACGTCTCCGCGGGACCTTTATATACATCTATAACGTGATATAACCTAACCTAACCCAACCTAACATTTCGGCGGTAATATTTGATATCATTCCTGGCGATTTGTCCTCTACGTCTCCGTTTGACCTTCATAAACATCAATAACGTAATATAACGTAACCTAACCCAACCTATCATCTCGGCGGTAATATTTGACAACATTCCTGGCGAGTTGGCTTCTACGCCTCCGTGGGACCTTTATATACATCAATAACGTAATATAACCTAACCTAACCCAACCTAACATCTCGGCCGTAATATTTGAAAACATACCTGGCGAGTTGGCCTCTACGTCTCCGTGGGACGTTTATATACATCAATAACGTAATATAACCTAACCTAACCCAACCTAACATCTCGGCGGTAATATTTGAAAACATTCATGGCGATTTGGCATCTACGTCTCCGTGGGACCTTCATATACATCAATAACGTAATATAGCCTAACCTAACCCGACCTAACATTTCGGCGGTAATATTTGACATCATTCCTGGCGAGTTGGCCTCTACGTCTCCGTGGGACCTTTATATGCATCAATAACGTAATATAACCTAACCTAACCCAACCTATCATCTCGGCGGTAATATTTGACAACATTCCTGGCGAGTTGGCTTCTACGTCTCCGTGGGACCTTTATATACATCAATAACGTAATATAACCTATCCTAACCGAACCTAACATCTCGGCGGTAATATTTGAAGACATACCTGGCGAGT
Organism: Xylocopa violacea; assembly: GCA_963969225.1. Lineage (NCBI taxonomy): Eukaryota > Metazoa > Arthropoda > Insecta > Hymenoptera > Apidae > Xylocopa > Xylocopa violacea. The sequence goes on from CAXAJV010000051.1 coordinate 1,584,327, forward strand.
TGGCTTCTCCGTCTCCGTGGGACCTTTATATACATCAATAACGTAATATAACCTAACCTAACCCAACCTAACAACTCGGCGGTAATATTTGACAACATACCTGGCGAGTTGGCCTCTACGTCTCCGTGGGACCTTCATATACATCAATAGCGAAATATAACCTAACCTAACCCAACCTAACATCTCTGCGGTAATATTTAAAAACATTCCTGGCGAGTTGGCTTCTCCGTCTCCGTGGGATCTTTTTATACATCAATAACGAAATATAACCTAACCTAACCCAACCTAACATCTCGACGGTAATATTTGACAACATCCCTGGCGAGTTGGCTTCTCCGTCTCCGTGGGATCTTTTTATACATCAATAACGTAATATAACCTAACCTAACCCAACCTAACATCTCGGCCGTAATATTTGAAAACATACCTGGCGAGTTGGCCTCTACGTCTCCGCGGTACCTTTATATACATCTATAACGTGATATAACCTAACCTAACCCAACCTATCATCTCGGCGGTAATATTTGATCACATTCCTGGCTTGTTGGCCTCTACGTCTCCGCGGGACCTTTATATACATCAATAACGAAATATAACCTAACCTAACACAACCTAACATCTCGGCGGTAATATATGAAAACATTCCTGGCGAGTTGGCTTCTCCGTCTCCGTGGGATCCCTTTACACATCAGTAACGTAATATAACGTAACCTAACCCAACCTAACATTTCGGCGGTAATATTTGACATCATTCCTGGCGAGTTGGCCTCTACGTAACCGTGGGATCTTTTTATACATGAATAACGTAATATAACCTGACCTAACCCAACCTAACAACTCGGCGGTAATATTTGAAAACATACCTGGCGAGTTGGCGTCTACGTCTCCTTGGGACATTTATATACATCAATAACGTAATATAACCTAACCTAACCCAACCTAACATCTCGGCGGTAATATTTGACAACATTCTTGGCGAGTTGGCTTCTCCGTCTCCGTGGGACCTTTATATACATCAATAACGTAATATAACCTAACCTAACCCAACCTAACAACTCGGCGATAATATTTGACAACATACCTGGCGAGTTGGCCTCTACGTCACCGTGGGACCTTCATATACATCTATAACGTGATATAACCTAACCTAACCCAACCTAACATCTCGGCGGTAATATTTGAAAACATTCCTGGCGAGTTGGCTTCTCCGTCTCCGTGGGATCTTTTTATACATCAATAACGTAATATAACCTAACCTAACCCAACCTAACATCTCGGCCGTAATATTTGAAAACATACCTGGCGAGTTGGCCTCTACGTCTCCGCGGTACCTTTATATACATCTATAACGTGATATAACCTAACCTCACCCAACCTATCATCTCGGCGGTAATATTTGATCACATTCCTGGCTTGTTGGCCTCTACGTCTCCGCGGGACCTTTATATACATCAATAACGAAATATAACCTAACCTAACACAACCTAACATCTCGGCGGTAATATATGAAAACATTCCTGGCGAGTTGGCTTCTCCGTCTCCGTGGGATCCCTTTACACATCAGTAACGTAATATAACGTAACCTAACCCAACCTAACATTTCGGCGGTAATATTTGACATCATTCCTGGCGAGTTGGCCTCTACGTAACCGTGGGATCTTTTTATACATGAATAACGTAATATAACCTGACCTAACCCAACCTAACATCTTGGCGGTAATATTTGAAAACATACCTGGCGAGTTGGCCTCTACGTCTCCGTGGGACATTTATATACATCAATAACGTAATATAACCTAACCTAACCCAACCTAACATCTCGGCGGTAATATTTGAAAACATTCATGGCGATTTGGCATCTACGTCTCCGTGGGACCTTCATATACATCAATAACGTAATATAGCCTAACCTAACCCGACCTAACATTTCGGCGGTAATATTTGACATCATTCCTGGCGAGTTGGCCTCTACGTCTCCGTGGGACCTTTATATGCATCAATAACGTAATATAACCTAACCTAACCCAACCTATCATCTCGGCGGTAATATTTGACAACATTCCTGGCGAGTTGGCTTCTACGTCTCCGTGGGACCTTTATATACATCAATAACGTAATATAACCTATCCTAACCGAACCTAACATCTCGGCGGTAATATTTGAAGACATACCTGGCGAGTTGGCTTCTCCGTCTCCGTGGGACCTTTATATACATCAATAACGTAATATAACCTAACCTAACCCAACCTAACAACTCGGCGGTAATATTTGACAACATACCTGGCGAGTTGGCCTCTACGTCTCCGTGGGACCTTCATATACATCAATAGCGAAATATAACCTAACCTAACCCAACCTAACATCTCTGCGGTAATATTTAAAAACATTCCTGGCGAGTTGGCTTCTCCGTCTCCGTGGGATCTTTTTATACATCAATAACGAAATATAACCTAACCTAACCCAACCTAACATCTCGACGGTAATATTTGACAACATCCCTGGCGAGTTGGCTTCTCCGTCTCCGTGGGATCTTTTTATACATCAATAACGTAATATAACCTAACCTAACCCAACCTAACATCTCGGCCGTAATATTTGAAAACATACCTGGCGAGTTGGCCTCTACGTCTCCGCGGTACCTTTATATACATCTATAACGTGATATAACCTAACCTAACCCAACCTATCATCTCGGCGGTAATATTTGATCACATTCCTGGCTTGTTGGCCTCTACGTCTCCGCGGGACCTTTATATACATCAATAACGAAATATAACCTAACCTAACGCAACCTAACATCTCGGCGGTAATATATGAAAACATTCCTGGCGAGTTGGCTTCTCCGTCTCCGTGGGATCCCTTTACACATCAGTAACGTAATATAACGTAACCTAACCCAACCTAACATTTCGGCGGTAATATTTGACATCATTCCTGGCGAGTTGGCCTCTACGTAACCGTGGGATCTTTTTATACATGAATAACGTAATATAACCTGACCTAACCCAACCTAACAACTCGGCGGTAATATTTGAAAACATACCTGGCGAGTTGGCGTCTACGTCTCCTTGGGACATTTATATACATCAATAACGTAATATAACCTAACCTAACCCAACCTAACATCTCGGCGGTAATATTTGACAACATTCTTGGCGAGTTGGCTTCTCCGTCTCCGTGGGACCTTTATATACATCAATAACGTAATATAACCTAACCTAACCCAACCTAACAACTCGGCGATAATATTTGACAACATACCTGGCGAGTTGGCCTCTACGTCACCGTGGGACCTTCATATACATCTATAACGTGATATAACCTAACCTAACCCAACCTAACATCTCGGCGGTAATATTTGAAAACATTCCTGGCGAGTTGGCTTCTCCGTCTCCGTGGGATCTTTTTATACATCAATAACGTAATATAACCTAACCTAACCCAACCTAACATCTCGGCCGTAATATTTGAAAACATACCTGGCGAGTTGGCCTCTACGTCTCCGCGGTACCTTTATATACATCTATAACGTGATATAACCTAACCTCACCCAACCTATCATCTCGGCGGTAATATTTGATCACATTCCTGGCTTGTTGGCCTCTACGTCTCCGCGGGACCTTTATATACATCAATAACGAAATATAACCTAACCTAACACAACCTAACATCTCGGCGGTAATATATGAAAACATTCCTGGCGAGTTGGCTTCTCCGTCTCCGTGGGATCCCTTTACACATCAGTAACGTAATATAACGTAACCTAACCCAACCTAACATTTCGGCGGTAATATTTGACATCATTCCTGGCGAGTTGGCCTCTACGTAACCGTGGGATCTTTTTATACATGAATAACGTAATATAACCTGACCTAACCCAACCTAACATCTTGGCGGTAATATTTGAAAACATACCTGGCGAGTTGGCCTCTACGTCTCCGTGGGACATTTATATACATCAATAACGTAATATAACCTAACCTAACCCAACCTAACATCTCGGCCGTAATATCTGAAAACATACCTTGCGAGTTGGCCTCTACGTCTCCGTGGGACGTTTATATACATCAATAACGTAATATAACCTAACCTAACCCAACCTAACAACTCGGCGATAATATTTGACAACATACCTGGCGAGTTGGCCTCTACGTCTCCGCGGGACCTTTATATACATCTATAACGTGATATAACCTAACCTAATCCAACCTAACATCTCGGCGGTAATACTTGAAAACATTCCTGGCGAGTTGGCCTCTACGTCTCCGTGGGACCTTCATATACATCAATAACGTAATATAACCTAACCTAACCCAACCTAACATCTCGGCCGTAATATTTGAAAACATTCCTGGCGAGTTAGCTTCTCCGTCTCCGTGGGACATTTATATACATCAATAACGTAATATAACCTAACCTAACCCAACCTATCATCTCGGCGGTAATATTTGATCACATTCCTAGCTTGTTGGCCTCTACGTCTCCGCGGGACCTTTATATACATCTATAACGTGATATAACCTAACCTAACCCAACCTAACATTTCGGCGGTAATATTTGATATCATTCCTGGCGATTTGTCCTCTACGTCTCCGTTTGACCTTCATAAACATCAATAACGTAATATAACGTAACCTAACCCAACCTATCATCTCGGCGGTAATATTTGACAACATTCCTGGCGAGTTGGCTTCTACGCCTCCGTGGGACCTTTATATACATCAATAACGTAATATAACCTAACCTAACCCAACCTAACATCTCGGCCGTAATATTTGAAAACATACCTGGCGAGTTGGCCTCTACGTCTCCGTGGGACGTTTATATACATCAATAACGTAATATAACCTAACCTAACCCAACCTAACATCTCGGCGGTAATATTTGAAAACATTCATGGCGATTTGGCATCTACGTCTCCGTGGGACCTTCATATACATCAATAACGTAATATAGCCTAACCTAATCCAACCTAACATTTCGGCGGTAATATTTGAAAAAATTCATGGCGAGTTGGCATCTGCGTCTCCGTGGGACCTTCATATACATCAATAAAGTAATATAACCTAACCTAACCCAACCTAACATCTCGGCGGTAATATTTGACAACATTCCTGGCGAGTTAGCTTCTCCGTCTCCGCGGGACATTTATATGCATCAATAACGTAATATAACCTAACCTAACCCAACCTATCATCTCGGCGGTAATATTTGACAACATTCCTGGCGTGTTGGCTTCTACGTCTCCGTGGGACCTTTATATACATCAATAACGTAATATAACCTATCCTAACCCAACCTAACATCTCGGCGGTAATATTTGAAGACATACCTGGCGAGTTGGCCTCTACGTCTCCGTGGGACATTTATATACATCAATACCGTAATATAACCTAACCTAAGCCAACCTAACATCTCGGCGGTAATTTTTGACATCATTCCCGGCGAGTTGGCCACTACGTCTCCGTGGGACCTTCATATACATCAATAACGTAATATAGCCTAACCTAACCCAACCTAACATCTCGACGGTAATATTTGACAACATCCCTGGCGAGTTGGCTTCTCCGTCTCCGTGGGATCTTTTTATACATCAATAACGTAATATAACCTAACCTAACCCAACCTAACATCTCGGCCGTAATATTTGAAAACATACCTGGCGAGTTGGCCTCTACGTCTCCGCGGTACCTTTATATACATCTATAACGTGATATAACCTAACCTAACCCAACCTATCATCTCGGCGGTAATATTTGATCACATTCCTGGCTTGTTGGCCTCTACGTCTCCGCGGGACCTTTATATACATCAATAACGAAATATAACCTAACCTAACACAACCTAACATCTCGGCGGTAATATATGAAAACATTCCTGGCGAGTTGGCTTCTCCGTCTCCGTGGGATCCCTTTACACATCAGTAACGTAATATAACGTAACCTAACCCAACCTAACATTTCGGCGGTAATATTTGACATCATTCCTGGCGAGTTGGCCTCTACGTAACCGTGGGATCTTTTTATACATGAATAACGTAATATAACCTGACCTAACCCAACCTAACAACTCGGCGGTAATATTTGAAAACATACCTGGCGAGTTGGCGTCTACGTCTCCTTGGGACATTTATATACATCAATAACGTAATATAACCTAACCTAACCCAACCTAACATCTCGGCGGTAATATTTGACAACATTCTTGGCGAGTTGGCTTCTCCGTCTCCGTGGGACCTTTATATACATCAATAACGTAATATAACCTAACCTAACCCAACCTAACAACTCGGCGATAATATTTGACAACATACCTGGCGAGTTGGCCTCTACGTCACCGTGGGACCTTCATATACATCTATAACGTGATATAACCTAACCTAACCCAACCTAACATCTCGGCGGTAATATTTGAAAACATTCCTGGCGAGTTGGCTTCTCCGTCTCCGTGGGATCTTTTTATACATCAATAACGTAATATAACCTAACCTAACCCAACCTAACATCTCGGCCGTAATATTTGAAAACATACCTGGCGAGTTGGCCTCTACGTCTCCGCGGTACCTTTATATACATCTATAACGTGATATAACCTAACCTCACCCAACCTATCATCTCGGCGGTAATATTTGATCACATTCCTGGCTTGTTGGCCTCTACGTCTCCGCGGGACCTTTATATACATCAATAACGAAATATAACCTAACCTAACACAACCTAACATCTCGGCGGTAATATATGAAAACATTCCTGGCGAGTTGGCTTCTCCGTCTCCGTGGGATCCCTTTACACATCAGTAACGTAATATAACGTAACCTAACCCAACCTAACATTTCGGCGGTAATATTTGACATCATTCCTGGCGAGTTGGCCTCTACGTAACCGTGGGATCTTTTTATACATGAATAACGTAATATAACCTGACCTAACCCAACCTAACATCTTGGCGGTAATATTTGAAAACATACCTGGCGAGTTGGCCTCTACGTCTCCGTGGGACATTTATATACATCAATAACGTAATATAACCTAACCTAACCCAACCTAACATCTCGGCCGTAATATCTGAAAACATACCTTGCGAGTTGGCCTCTACGTCTCCGTGGGACGTTTAGATACATCAATAACGTAATATAACCTAACCTAACCCAACCTAACAACTCGGCGATAATATTTGACAACATACCTGGCGAGTTGGCCTCTACGTCTCCGCGGGACCTTTATATACATCTATAACGTGATATAACCTAACCTAATCCAACCTAACATCTCGGCGGTAATACTTGAAAACATTCCTGGCGAGTTGGCCTCTACGTCTCCGTGGGACCTTCATATACATCAATAACGTAATATAACCTAACCTAACCCAACCTAACATCTCGGCCGTAATATTTGAAAACATTCCTGGCGAGTTAGCTTCTCCGTCTCCGTGGGACATTTATATACATCAATAACGTAATATAACCTAACCTAACCCAACCTATCATCTCGGCGGTAATATTTGATCACATTCCTAGCTTGTTGGCCTCTACGTCTCCGCGGGACCTTTATATACATCTATAACGTGATATAACCTAACCTAACCCAACCTAACATTTCGGCGGTAATATTTGATATCATTCCTGGCGATTTGTCCTCTACGTCTCCGTTTGACCTTCATAAACATCAATAACGTAATATAACGTAACCTAACCCAACCTATCATCTCGGCGGTAATATTTGACAACATTCCTGGCGAGTTGGCTTCTACGCCTCCGTGGGACCTTTATATACATCAATAACGTAATATAACCTAACCTAACCCAACCTAACATCTCGGCCGTAATATTTGAAAACATACCTGGCGAGTTGGCCTCTACGTCTCCGTGGGACCTTTATATACATCAATAACGTAATATAACCTAACCTAACCCAACCTAACATCTCGGCGGTAATATTTGAAAACATTCATGGCGATTTGGCATCTACGTCTCCGTGGGACCTTCATATACATCAATAACGTAATATAGCCTAACCTAAACCAACCTAACATTTCGGCGGTAATATTTGAAAACATTCCTGGCGAGTTGGCCACTACGTTTCCGTGGGACCTTCATATACATCAATAACGTAATATAGCCTAACCTAACCCAACCTAACATTTCGGCGGTAATATTTGACATCATTCCTGGCGAGTTGGCCACTACGTCTCCGTGGGACCTTTATATACATCAATAACGTAATATAACCTAACCTAACCCAACCTAACAACTCGGCGGTAATATTTGAAAACATACCTGGCGAGTTGGCCTCTACGTGTCCGTGGGACATTTATATACATCAATAACGTAATATAACCTAACCTAACCCAACCTAACATCTCGACGGTAATATTTGACAACATCCCTGGCGAGTTGGCTTCTCCGTCTCCGTGGGACCTTTATATACATCAATAACGTAATATAACCTAACCTAACCCAACCTAACATCTCGGCGGTAATATTTGAAAACATTCCTGGCGAGTTGGCTTCTCCGTCTCCGTGGGATCTTTTTATACATCAATAACGTAATATAACCTAACCTAACCCAACCTAACATCTCGGCCGTAATATTTGAAAACATACCTGGCGAGTTGGCCTCTACGTCTCCGCGGTACCTTTATATACATCTATAACGTGATATAACCTAACCTAACCCAACCTTACATCTCGGCGGTAATATTTGATCACATTCCTGGCTTGTTGGCCTCCACGTCTCCGCGGGACCTTTATATGCATCTATAACATAATATAACCTAACCTAATCCAACCTATCATCTCGGCGGTAATATTTGACAACATTCCTGGCGAGTTGGCTTCTACGTCTCCGTGGGACCTTTATATACAGCAATAACGTAATATAACCTAACCTAACCCAACCTAACATCTCGGCCGTAATATTTGAAAACATACCTTGCGAGTTGGCCTCTACGTCTCCGTGGGACGTTTATATACATCAATAACGTAATATAACCTAACCTAACCCAACCTAACATCTCGGCGGTAATATTTGACCACATTCCTGGCTTGTTGGCCTCTACGTCTCCGCGGGACCTTTATATACATCTATAACGTGATATAACCTAACCTAATCCAACCTAACATCTCGGCGGTAATACTTGAAAACATTCCTGGCGAGTTGGCCTCTACGTCTCCGTGGGACCTTCATATACATCAATAACGAAATATAACCTAACCTAACCCAACCTAACATCTCGGCGGTAATATTTGAAAACATTCCTGGCGAGTTGGCTTCTCCGTCTCCGTGGGATCCTTTTATACATCAGTAACGTAATATAACGTAACCTAACCCAACCTAACATTTCGGCGGTAATATTTGACATCATTCCTGGCGAGTTGGCCTCTACGTATCCGTGGGATCTTTTTATACATCAATAACGTAATATAACGTAACCTAACCCAACCTAACATCTTGGCGGTAATATTTGAAAACATACCTGGCGAGTTGGCCTCTACGTCTCCGTGGGACATTTATATACATCAATAACGTAATATAACCTAACCTAACCCAACCTATCATCTCGGCGGTAATATTTGTTCACATTCCTAGCTTGTTGGCCTCTACGTCTCCGCGGGACCTTTATATACATCTATAACGTGATATAACCTAACCTAACCCAACCTAACATTTCGGCGGTAATATTTGATATCATTCCTGGCGATTTGTCCTCTACGTCTCCGTTTGACCTTCATAAACATCAATAACGTAATATAACGTAACCTAACCCAACCTATCATCTCGGCGGTAATATTTGACAACATTCCTGGCTAGTTGGCATCTACGTCTCCGTGGGACGTTCATATACATCAATAACGTAATATAGCCTAACCTAACCCAACCTAACATTTCGGCGGTAATTTTTGAAAACATTCCTGGCGAGTTGGCCACTACGTTTCCGTGGGACCTTCATATACATCAATAACGTAATATAGCCTAACCTAACCCAACCTAACATCTCGGCGGTAATATTTAAAAACATTCCTGGCGAGTTGGCTTCTCCGTCTCCGTGGGTTCTTTTTATACATCAATAACGTAATATAACCTAACCTAACCCAACCTGACTTCTGGGCGGTAATATTTGAAAACATACCTGGCAAGTTGGCCTCTACGTCTCCGTGGGACATTTATATACATCAATAACGTAATATAACCTAACCTAACCCAACCTAACATCTCGGCGGTAATATTTGATCACATTCCTAGCTTGTTGGCCTCTACGTCTCCGCGGGACCTTTATATCCATCTATAACGTGATATAACCTAACCTAACCCAACCTAACATTTCGGCGGTAATATTTGACATCATTCCTGGCGATTTGTCCTCTACGTCTCCGTTTGACATTCATAAACATCAATAACGTAATATAACCTAACCTAACCCAACCTAACATGTCGGCGGTAATATTTGACAACATTCCTGGCGAGTTAGCTTCTCCGTCTCCGCGGGACATTTATATACATCAATAACGTAATATAACCTAACCTAACCCAACCTAACATCTCGGCCGTAATATTTGAAAACATTCCTGGCGAGTTGGCCTCTACGTCACCGTGGGACCTTTATAGACATCTATAACGTAATATAACCTAACCTAACCCAACCTAACATCTCGGCGGTAATATTTGAAAAAATTCATGGCGAGTTGGCATCTGCGTCTCCGTGGGACCTTCATATACATCAATAACGTAATATAGCCTAACCTAACCCAACCTAACATTTCGGCGGTAATATTTGACATCATTCCTGGCGAGTTGGCCTCTACGTCTCCGTGGGACCTTTATATGCATCAATAACGTAATATAACCTAACCTAACCCAACCTATCATCTCGGCGGTAATATTTGACAACATTCCTGGCGAGTTGGCTTCTACGTCTCCGTGGGACCTTTATATACATCAATAACGTAATATAACCTATCCTAACCCAACCTAACATCTCGGCGGTAATATTTGAAGACATACCTGGCGAGTTGGCCTCTACGTCTCCGTGGGACATTTATATACATCAATACCGTAATATAACCTAACCTAAGCCAACCTAACATCTCGGCGGTAATTTTTGACATCATTCCTGGCGAGTTGGCCACTACGTCTCCGTGGGACCTTTATATACATCAATAACGTAATATAACCTAACCTAACCCAACCTAACAACTCGGCGGTAATATTTGAAAACATACCTGGCGAGTTGGCCTCTACGTCTCCGCGGGACCTTTATATACATCTATAACGTGATATAACCTAACCTAATCCAACCTAACATCTCGGCGGTAATACTTGAAAACATTCCTGGCGAGTTGGCCTCTACGTCTCCGTGGGACCTTCATATACATCAATAACGTAATATAACCTAACCTAACCCAACCTAACATCTCGGCCGTAATATTTGAAAACATTCCTGGCGAGTTAGCTTCTCCGTCTCCGTGGGACATTTATATACATCAATAACGTAATATAACCTAACCTAATCCAACCTATCATCTCGGCGGTAATATTTGATCACATTCCTAGCTTGTTGGCCTCTACGTCTCCGCGGGACCTTTATATACATCTATAACGTGATATAACCTAACCTAACCCAACCTAACATTTCGGCGGTAATATTTGATATCATTCCTGGCGATTTGGCATCTACGTCTCCGTGGGACCTTCGTATACATCAATAACGTAATATAGCCTAACCTAAACCAACCTAACATTTCGGCGGTAATATTTGAAAACATTCCTGGCGAGTTGGCCACTACGTTTCCGTGGGACCTTCATATACATCAATAACGTAATATAGCCTAACCTAACCCAACCTAACATTTCGGCGGTAATATTTGACATCATTCCTGGCGAGTTGGCCACTACGTCTCCGTGGGACCTTTATATACATCAATAACGTAATATAACCTAACCTAACCCAACCTAACAACTCGGCGGTAATATTTGAAAACATACCTGGCGAGTTGGCCTCTACGTGTCCGTGGGACATTTATATACATCAATAACGTAATATAACCTAACCTAACCCAACCTAACATCTCGACGGTAATATTTGACAACATCCCTGGCGAGTTGGCTTCTCCGTCTCCGTGGGACCTTTATATACATCAATAACGTAATATAACCTAACCTAACCCAACCTAACATCTCGGCGGTAATATTTGAAAACATTCCTGGCGAGTTGGCTTCTCCGTCTCCGTGGGATCTTTTTATACATCAATAACGTAATATAACCTAACCTAACCCAACCTAACATCTCGGCCGTAATATTTGAAAACATACCTGGCGAGTTGGCCTCTACGTCTCCGCGGTACCTTTATATACATCTATAACGTGATATAACCTAACCTAACCCAACCTTACATCTCGGCGGTAATATTTGATCACATTCCTGGCTTGTTGGCCTCCACGTCTCCGTTTGACCTTCATAAACATCAATAACGTAATATAACGTAACCTAACCCAACCTATCATCTCGGCGGTAATATTTGACAACATTCCTGGCGAGTTGGCATCTACGTCTCCGTGGGACGTTCATATACATCAATAACGTAATATAGCCTAACCTAACCCAACCTAACATTTCGGCGGTAATATTTGACATCATTCCTGGCGAGTTGGCCACTACGTCTCCGTGGGACCTTTATATACATCAATAACGTAATATAACCTAACCTAACCCAACCTAACAACTCGGCGGTAATATTTGAAAACATACCTGGCGAGTTGGCCTCTACGTGTCCCTGGGACATTTATATACATCAATAACGTAATATAACCTAACCTAACCCAACCTAACATCTCGACGGTAATATTTGACAACATTCCTGGCGAGTTGGCTTCTCCGTCTCCGTGGGACCTTTATATACATCAATAACGTAATATAACCTAACCTAACCCAACCTAACAACACTTCGGTAATATTTGACAACATACCTGGCGAATTGGCCTCTACGTCTCCGTGGGACCTTCATATACATCAATAACGAAATATAACCTAATCTAACCCAACCTAACATCTCGGCGGTAATATTTGAAAACATTCCTGGCTTGTTGGCCCCTACGTCTCCGCGGGACCTTTATATACATCTATAACGTGATGTAACCTAACCTAATCCAACCTAACATCTCGGCGGTAATACTTGAAAACATTCCTGGCGAGTTGGCCTCTACGTCTCCGTGGGACCTTCATATACATCAATAACGAAATATAACCTAACCTAACCCAACCTAACATCTCGGCGGTAATATTTGAAAACATTCCTGGCGAGTTGGCCTCTCCGTCTCCGTGGGATCCTTTTATACATCAGTAACGTAATATAACGTAACCTAACCCAACCTATCATCTCGGCGGTAATATTTGACAACATACCTGGCGAGTTGGCCTCTACGTGTCCCTGGGACATTTATATACATCAATAACGTAATATAACCTAACCTAACCCAACCTAACATCTCGACGGTAATATTTGAAAACATACCTGGCGAGTTGGCCTCTACGTCTCCGCGGGACCTTTATATACATCTATAACGTGATATAACCTAACCTAATCCAACCTAACATCTCGGCGGTAATACTTGAAAACATTCCTGGCGAGTTGGCCTCTACGTCTCCGTGGGACCTTCATATACATCAATAACGTAATATAACCTAACCTAACCCAACCTAACATCTCGGCCGTAATATTTGAAAACATTCCTGGCGAGTTAGCTTCTCCGTCTCCGTGGGACATTTATATACATCAATAACGTAATATAACCTAACCTAATCCAACCTATCATCTCGGCGGTAATATTTGATCACATTCCTAGCTTGTTGGCCTCTACGTCTCCGCGGGACCTTTATATACATCTATAACGTGATATAACCTAACCTAACCCAACCTAACATTTCGGCGGTAATATTTGATATCATTCCTGGCGATTTGGCATCTACGTCTCCGTGGGACCTTCGTATACATCAATAACGTAATATAGCCTAACCTAAACCAACCTAACATTTCGGCGGTAATATTTGAAAACATTCCTGGCGAGTTGGCCACTACGTTTCCGTGGGACCTTCATATACATCAATAACGTAATATAGCCTAACCTAACCCAACCTAACATTTCGGCGGTAATATTTGACATCATTCCTGGCGAGTTGGCCACTACGTCTCCGTGGGACCTTTATATACATCAATAACGTAATATAACCTAACCTAACCCAACCTAACAACTCGGCGGTAATATTTGAAAACATACCTGGCGAGTTGGCCTCTACGTGTCCGTGGGACATTTATATACATCAATAACGTAATATAACCTAACCTAACCCAACCTAACATCTCGACGGTAATATTTGACAACATCCCTGGCGAGTTGGCTTCTCCGTCTCCGTGGGACCTTTATATACATCAATAACGTAATATAACCTAACCTAACCCAACCTAACATCTCGGCGGTAATATTTGAAAACATTCCTGGCGAGTTGGCTTCTCCGTCTCCGTGGGATCTTTTTATACATCAATAACGTTATATAACCTAACCTAACCCAACCTAACATCTCGGCCGTAATATTTGAAAACATACCTGGCGAGTTGGCCTCTACGTCTCCGCGGTACCTTTATATACATCTATAACGTGATATAACCTAACCTAACCCAACCTTACATCTCGGCGGTAATATTTGATCACATTCCTGGCTTGTTGGCCTCCACGTCTCCGTTTGACCTTCATAAACATCAATAACGTAATATAACGTAACCTAACCCAACCTATCATCTCGGCGGTAATATTTGACAACATTCCTGGCGAGTTGGCATCTACGTCTCCGTGGGACGTTCATATACATCAATAACGTAATATAGCCTAACCTAACCCAACCTAACATTTCGGCGGTAATATTTGACATCATTCCTGGCGAGTTGGCCACTACGTCTCCGTGGGACCTTTATATACATCAATAACGTAATATAACCTAACCTAACCCAACCTAACAACTCGGCGGTAATATTTGAAAACATACCTGGCGAGTTGGCCTCTACGTGTCCCTGGGACATTTATATACATCAATAACGTAATATAACCTAACCTAACCCAACCTAACATCTCGACGGTAATATTTGACAACATTCCTGGCGAGTTGGCTTCTCCGTCTCCGTGGGACCTTTATATACATCAATAACGTAATATAACCTAACCTAACCCAACCTAACAACACTTCGGTAATATTTGACAACATACCTGGCGAATTGGCCTCTACGTCTCCGTGGGACCTTCATATACATCAATAACGAAATATAACCTAATCTAACCCAACCTAACATCTCGGCGGTAATATTTGAAAACATTCCTGGCTTGTTGGCCCCTACGTCTCCGCGGGACCTTTATATACATCTATAACGTGATGTAACCTAACCTAATCCAACCTAACATCTCGGCGGTAATACTTGAAAACATTCCTGGCGAGTTGGCCTCTACGTCTCCGTGGGACCTTCATATACATCAATAACGAAATATAACCTAACCTAACCCAACCTAACATCTCGGCGGTAATATTTGAAAACATTCCTGGCGAGTTGGCCTCTCCGTCTCCGTGGGATCCTTTTATACATCAGTAACGTAATATAACGTAACCTAACCCAACCTATCATCTCGGCGGTAATATTTGACAACATTCCTGGCGAGTTGGCCTCTACGTCTCCGTGGGACCTTTATATACATCAATAACGTATTATAACCTAACCTAACCCAACCTAACATCTCGGCGGTAATATTTGACAACATTCCTGTCGAGTTGGCTTCTCCGTCTCCGTGGGACCTTTATATACATCAATAACGTTATATAACCTAACCTAACCCAACCTAACGTCTCGGCGGTAATATTTGACAACATACCTGGCGAGTTGGCCTCTACGTCTCCGTGGGACCTTCATATACATCAATAACGAAATATAACCTAACCTAACCCAACCTAACATCTCGGCGATAATATTTGAAAACATTCCTGGCGAGTTGGCTTCTCCGTCTCTGTGATACCTTTTTATACATCAATAACGTAATATAACCTAACCTAACCCAATCTAACATCTCGGACGTAATATTTGAAAACATACCTTGCGAGTTGGCCACTACGCCTCCGTGGGACGTTTATATACATCAATAACGTAATATAACCTAACCTAACCCAACCTAACATCTCGGCGGTAATATTTGATCACATTCAAGGCTTGTTGGCCTCTACGTCTCCGCGGGACCTTTATATACATCTATAACGTGATATAACCTAACCTAATCCAACCTAACATCTCGGCGGTAATATTTGACATCATTCCGGGCGATTTGGCCTCTATGTATCCGTGGGATCTTTTTATACATCAATAACGTAATATAATCTAACCTAACCCAACCTAACATCTTGGCGGTAATATTTGAAAACATACCTGGCGAGTTGGCCTCTACGTCTCCGTGGGACATTTACATACATCAATAACGTAATATAACCTAACCTAACCCAACCTATCATCTCGGCGGTAATATTCGATCACATTCCTAGCTTGTTGGCCTCTACGTCTCCGCGGGACCTTCATAAACATCAATAACGTAATATAACGTAACCTAACCCAACCTAACATCTTGGCGGTAATAGTTGAAAACATACCTGGCGAGTTGGCCTCTACGTCTCCGTGGGACATTTATATACATCAATAACGTAATATAACCTAACCTAAACCAACCTAACATCTCGGCGGTAATATTTGAAAACATTCATGGCGATTTGGCATCTACGTCTCCGTGGGACCTTCATATACATCAATAACGTAATATAGCCTAACCTAACCCGACCTAACATTTCGGCGGTAATATTTGACATCATTCCTGGCGAGTTGGCCTCTACGTCTCCGTGGGACCTTTATATGCATCAATAACGTAATATAACCTAACCTAACCCAACCTATCATCTCGGCGGTAATATTTGACAACATTCCTGGCGAGTTGGCTTCTACGTCTCCGTGGGACCTTTATATACATCAATAACGTAATATAACCTATCCTAACCGAACCTAACATCTCGGCGGTAATATTTGAAGACATACCTGGCGAGTTGGCTTCTCCGTCTCCGTGGGACCTTTATATACATCAATAACGTAATATAACCTAACCTAACCCAACCTAACAACTCGGCGGTAATATTTGACAACATACCTGGCGAGTTGGCCTCTACGTCTCCGTGGGACCTTCATATACATCAATAGCGAAATATAACCTAACCTAACCCAACCTAACATCTCTGCGGTAATATTTAAAAACATTCCTGGCGAGTTGGCTTCTCCGTCTCCGTGGGATCTTTTTATACATCAATAACGTAATATAACCTAACCTAACCCAACCTAACATCTCGGCGGTAATATTTGAAAACACTCATGGCGATTTGGCATCTACGTCTCCGTGGGACCTTCATATACATCAATAACGTAATATAGCCTAACCTAACCCGACCTAACATCTCGGCCGTAATATCTGAAAACATACCTTGCGAGTTGGCCTCTACGTCTCCGTGGGACGTTTATATACATCAATAACGTAATATAACCTAACCTAACCCAACCTAACATCTCGGCGGTAATATTTGAAAAAATTCATGGCGAGTTGGCATCTGCGTCTCCGTGGGACCTTCATATACATCAATAAAGTAATATAACCTAACCTAACCCAACCTAACATCTCGGCGGTAATATTTGACAACATTCCTGGCGAGTTAGCTTCTCCGTCTCCGCGGGACATTTATATGCATCAATAACGTAATATAACCTAACCTAACCCAACCTATCATCTCGGCGGTAATATTTGACAACATTCCTGGCGTGTTGGCTTCTACGTCTCCGTGGGACCTTTATATACATCAATAACGTAATATAACCTATCCTAACCCAACCTAACATCTCGGCGGTAATATTTGAAGACATACCTGGCGAGTTGGCCTCTACGTCTCCGTGGGACATTTATATACATCAATACCGTAATATAACCTAACCTAAGCCAACCTAACATCTCGGCGGTAATTTTTGACATCATTCCTGGCGAGTTGGCCACTACGTCTCCGTGGGACCTTCATATACATCAATAACGTAATATAGCCTAACCTAACCCAACCTAACATCTCGACGGTAATATTTGACAACATCCCTGGCGAGTTGGCTTCTCCGTCTCCGTGGGATCTTTTTATACATCAATAACGTAATATAACCTAACCTAACCCAACCTAACATCTCGGCCGTAATATTTGAAAACATACCTGGCGAGTTGGCCTCTACGTCTCCGCGGTACCTTTATATACATCTATAACGTGATATAACCTAACCTAACCCAACCTATCATCTCGGCGGTAATATTTGATCACATTCCTGGCTTGTTGGCCTCTACGTCTCCGCGGGACCTTTATATACATCAATAACGAAATATAACCTAACCTAACATAACCTAACATCTCGGCGGTAATATATGAAAACATTCCTGGCGAGTTGGCTTCTCCGTCTCCGTGGGATCCCTTTACACATCAGTAACGTAATATAACGTAACCTAACCCAACCTAACATTTCGGCGGTAATATTTGACATCATTCCTGGCGAGTTGGCCTCTACGTAACCGTGGGATCTTTTTATACATGAATAACGTAATATAACCTGACCTAACCCAACCTAACAACTCGGCGGTAATATTTGAAAACATACCTGGCGAGTTGGCGTCTACGTCTCCTTGGGACATTTATATACATCAATAACGTAATATAACCTAACCTAACCCAACCTAACATCTCGGCGGTAATATTTGACAACATTCTTGGCGAGTTGGCTTCTCCGTCTCCGTGGGACCTTTATATACATCAATAACGTAATATAACCTAACCTAACCCAACCTAACAACTCGGCGATAATATTTGACAACATACCTGGCGAGTTGGCCTCTACGTCACCGTGGGACCTTCATATACATCTATAACGTGATATAACCTAACCTAACCCAACCTAACATCTCGGCGGTAATATTTGAAAACATTCCTGGCGAGTTGGCTTCTCCGTCTCCGTGGGATCTTTTTATACATCAATAACGTAATATAACCTAACCTAACCCAACCTAACATCTCGGCCGTAATATTTGAAAACATACCTGGCGAGTTGGCCTCTACGTCTCCGCGGTACCTTTATATACATCTATAACGTGATATAACCTAACCTCACCCAACCTATCATCTCGGCGGTAATATTTGATCACATTCCTGGCTTGTTGGCCTCTACGTCTCCGCGGGACCTTTATATACATCAATAACGAAATATAACCTAACCTAACACAACCTAACATCTCGGCGGTAATATATGAAAACATTCCTGGCGAGTTGGCTTCTCCGTCTCCGTGGGATCCCTTTACACATCAGTAACGTAATATAACGTAACCTAACCCAACCTAACATTTCGGCGGTAATATTTGACATCATTCCTGGCGAGTTGGCCTCTACGTAACCGTGGGATCTTTTTATACATGAATAACGTAATATAACCTGACCTAACCCAACCTAACATCTTGGCGGTAATATTTGAAAACATACCTGGCGAGTTGGCCTCTACGTCTCCGTGGGACATTTATATACATCAATAACGTAATATAACCTAACCTAACCCAACCTAACATCTCGGCCGTAATATCTGAAAACATACCTTGCGAGTTGGCCTCTACGTCTCCGTGGGACGTTTAGATACATCAATAACGTAATATAACCTAACCTAACCCAACCTAACAACTCGGCGATAATATTTGACAACATACCTGGCGAGTTGGCCTCTACGTCTCCGCGGGACCTTTATATACATCTATAACGTGATATAACCTAACCTAATCCAACCTAACATCTCGGCGGTAATACTTGAAAACATTCCTGGCGAGTTGGCCTCTACGTCTCCGTGGGACCTTCATATACATCAATAACGTAATATAACCTAACCTAACCCAACCTAACATCTCGGCCGTAATATTTGAAAACATTCCTGGCGAGTTAGCTTCTCCGTCTCCGTGGGACATTTATATACATCAATAACGTAATATAACCTAACCTAACCCAACCTATCATCTCGGCGGTAATATTTGATCACATTCCTAGCTTGTTGGCCTCTACGTCTCCGCGGGACCTTTATATACATCTATAACGTGATATAACCTAACCTAACCCAACCTAACATTTCGGCGGTAATATTTGATATCATTCCTGGCGATTTGTCCTCTACGTCTCCGTTTGACCTTCATAAACATCAATAACGTAATATAACGTAACCTAACCCAACCTATCATCTCGGCGGTAATATTTGACAACATTCCTGGCGAGTTGGCTTCTACGCCTCCGTGGGACCTTTATATACATCAATAACGTAATATAACCTAACCTAACCCAACCTAACATCTCGGCCGTAAGATTTGAAAACATACCTGGCGAGTTGGCCTCTACGTCTCCGTGGGACCTTTATATACATCAATAACGTAATATAACCTAACCTAACCCAACCTAACATCTCGGCGGTAATATTTGAAAACATTCATGGCGATTTGGCATCTACGTCTCCGTGGGACCTTCATATACATCAATAACGTAATATAGCCTAACCTAAACCAACCTAACATTTCGGCGGTAATATTTGAAAACATTCCTGGCGAGTTGGCCACTACGTTTCCGTGGGACCTTCATATACATCAATAACGTAATATAGCCTAACCTAACCCAACCTAACATTTCGGCGGTAATATTTGACATCATTCCTGGCGAGTTGGCCACTACGTCTCCGTGGGACCTTTATATACATCAATAACGTAATATAACCTAACCTAACCCAACCTAACAACTCGGCGGTAATATTTGAAAACATACCTGGCGAGTTGGCCTCTACGTGTCCGTGGGACATTTATATACATCAATAACGTAATATAACCTAACCTAACCCAACCTAACATCTCGACGGTAATATTTGACAACATCCCTGGCGAGTTGGCTTCTCCGTCTCCGTGGGACCTTTATATACATCAATAACGTAATATAACCTAACCTAACCCAACCTAACATCTCGGCGGTAATATTTGAAAACATTCCTGGCGAGTTGGCTTCTCCGTCTCCGTGGGATCTTTTTATACATCAATAACGTAATATAACCTAACCTAACCCAACCTAACATCTCGGCCGTAATATTTGAAAACATACCTGGCGAGTTGGCCTCTACGTCTCCGCGGTACCTTTATATACATCTATAACGTGATATAACCTAACCTAACCCAACCTTACATCTCGGCGGTAATATTTGATCACATTCCTGGCTTGTTGGCCTCCACGTCTCCGCGGGACCTTTATATGCATCTATAACATAATATAACCTAACCTAATCCAACCTATCATCTCGGCGGTAATATTTGACAACATTCCTGGCGAGTTGGCTTCTACGTCTCCGTGGGACCTTTATATACATCAATAACGTAATATAACCTAACCTAACCCAACCTAACATCTCGGCCGTAATATTTGAAAACATACCTTGCGAGTTGGCCTCTACGTCTCCGTGGGACGTTTATATACATCAATAACGTAATATAACCTAACCTAACCCAACCTAACATCTCGGCGGTAATATTTGACCACATTCCTGGCTTGTTGGCCTCTACGTCTCCGCGGGACCTTTATATACATCTATAACGTGATATAACCTAACCTAATCCAACCTAACATCTCGGCGGTAATACTTGAAAACATTCCTGGCGAGTTGGCCTCTACGTCTCCGTGGGACCTTCATATACATCAATAACGAAATATAACCTAACCTAACCCAACCTAACATCTCGGCGGTAATATTTGAAAACATTCCTGGCGAGTTGGCTTCTCCGTCTCCGTGGGATCCTTTTATACATCAGTAACGTAATATAACGTAACCTAACCCAACCTAACATTTCGGCGGTAATATTTGACATCATTCCTGGCGAGTTGGCCTCTACGTATCCGTGGGATCTTTTTATACATCAATAACGTAATATAACGTAACCTAACCCAACCTAACATCTTGGCGGTAATATTTGAAAACATACCTGGCGAGTTGGCCTCTACGTCTCCGTGGGACATTTATATACATCAATAACGTAATATAACCTAACCTAACCCAACCTATCATCTCGGCGGTAATATTTGTTCACATTCCTAGCTTGTTGGCCTCTACGTCTCCGCGGGACCTTTATATACATCTATAACGTGATATAACCTAACCTAACCCAACCTAACATTTCGGCGGTAATATTTGATATCATTCCTGGCGATTTGTCCTCTACGTCTCCGTTTGACCTTCATAAACATCAATAACGTAATATAACGTAACCTAACCCAACCTATCATCTCGGCGGTAATATTTGACAACATTCCTGGCTAGTTGGCATCTACGTCTCCGTGGGACGTTCATATACATCAATAACGTAATATAGCCTAACCTAACCCAACCTAACATTTCGGCGGTAATTTTTGAAAACATTCCTGGCGAGTTGGCCACTACGTTTCCGTGGGACCTTCATATACATCAATAACGTAATATAGCCTAACCTAACCCAACCTAACATCTCGGCGGTAATATTTAAAAACATTCCTGGCGAGTTGGCTTCTCCGTCTCCGTGGGTTCTTTTTATACATCAATAACGTAATATAACCTAACCTAACCCAACCTGACTTCTGGGCGGTAATATTTGAAAACATACCTGGCAAGTTGGCCTCTACGTCTCCGTGGGACATTTATATACATCAATAACGTAATATAACCTAACCTAACCCAACCTAACATCTCGGCGGTAATATTTGATCACATTCCTAGCTTGTTGGCCTCTACGTCTCCGCGGGACCTTTATATCCATCTATAACGTGATATAACCTAACCTAACCCAACCTAACATTTCGGCGGTAATATTTGACATCATTCCTGGCGATTTGTCCTCTACGTCTCCGTTTGACATTCATAAACATCAATAACGTAATATAACCTAACCTAACCCAACCTAACATGTCGGCGGTAATATTTGACAACATTCCTGGCGAGTTAGCTTCTCCGTCTCCGCGGGACATTTATATACATCAATAACGTAATATAACCTAACCTAACCCAACCTAACATCTCGGCCGTAATATTTGAAAACATTCCTGGCGAGTTGGCCTCTACGTCACCGTGGGACCTTTATAGACATCTATAACGTAATATAACCTAACCTAACCCAACCTAACATCTCGGCGGTAATATTTGAAAAAATTCATGGCGAGTTGGCATCTGCGTCTCCGTGGGACCTTCATATACATCAATAACGTAATATAGCCTAACCTAACCCAACCTAACATTTCGGCGGTAATATTTGACATCATTCCTGGCGAGTTGGCCTCTACGTCTCCGTGGGACCTTTATATGCATCAATAACGTAATATAACCTAACCTAACCCAACCTATCATCTCGGCGGTAATATTTGACAACATTCCTGGCGAGTTGGCTTCTACGTCTCCGTGGGACCTTTATATACATCAATAACGTAATATAACCTATCCTAACCCAACCTAACATCTCGGCGGTAATATTTGAAGACATACCTGGCGAGTTGGCCTCTACGTCTCCGTGGGACATTTATATACATCAATACCGTAATATAACCTAACCTAAGCCAACCTAACATCTCGGCGGTAATTTTTGACATCATTCCTGGCGAGTTGGCCACTACGTCTCCGTGGGACCTTTATATACATCAATAACGTAATATAACCTAACCTAACCCAACCTAACAACTCGGCGGTAATATTTGAAAACATACCTGGCGAGTTGGCCTCTACGTCTCCGCGGGACCTTTATATACATCTATAACGTGATATAACCTAACCTAATCCAACCTAACATCTCGGCGGTAATACTTGAAAACATTCCTGGCGAGTTGGCCTCTACGTCTCCGTGGGACCTTCATATACATCAATAACGTAATATAACCTAACCTAACCCAACCTAACATCTCGGCCGTAATATTTGAAAACATTCCTGGCGAGTTAGCTTCTCCGTCTCCGTGGGACATTTATATACATCAATAACGTAATATAACCTAACCTAATCCAACCTATCATCTCGGCGGTAATATTTGATCACATTCCTAGCTTGTTGGCCTCTACGTCTCCGCGGGACCTTTATATACATCTATAACGTGATATAACCTAACCTAACCCAACCTAACATTTCGGCGGTAATATTTGATATCATTCCTGGCGATTTGGCATCTACGTCTCCGTGGGACCTTCGTATACATCAATAACGTAATATAGCCTAACCTAACCCAACCTAACATTTCGGCGGTAATATTTGAAAACATTCCTGGCGAGTTGGCCACTACGTTTCCGTGGGACCTTCATATACATCAATAACGTAATATAGCCTAACCTAACCCAACCTAACATTTCGGCGGTAATATTTGACATCATTCCTGGCGAGTTGGCCACTACGTCTCCGTGGGACCTTTATATACATCAATAACGTAATATAACCTAACCTAACCCAACCCAACAACTCGGCGGTAATATTTGAAAACATACCTGGCGAGTTGGCCTCTACGTGTCCCTGGGACATTTATATACATCAATAACGTAATATAACCTAACCTAACCCAACCTAACATCTCGACGGTAATATTTGACAACATTCCTGGCGAGTTGGCTTCTCCGTCTCCGTGGGACCTTTATATACATCAATAACGTAATATAACCTAACCTAACCCAACCTAACAACACTTCGGTAATATTTGACAACATACCTGGCGAATTGGCCTCTACGTCTCCGTGGGACCTTCATATACATCAATAACGAAATATAACCTAATCTAACCCAACCTAACATCTCGGCGGTAATATTTGAAAACATTCCTGGCTTGTTGGCCCCTACGTCTCCGCGGGACCTTTATATACATCTATAACGTGATGTAACCTAACCTAATCCAACCTAACATCTCGGCGGTAATACTTGAAAACATTCCTGGCGAGTTGGCCTCTACGTCTCCGTGGGACCTTCATATACATCAATAACGAAATATAACCTAACCTAACCCAACCTAACATCTCGGCGGTAATATTTGAAAACATTCCTGGCGAGTTGGCCTCTCCGTCTCCGTGGGATCCTTTTATACATCAGTAACGTAATATAACGTAACCTAACCCAACCTATCATCTCGGCGGTAATATTTGACAACATTCCTGGCGAGTTGGCCTCTACGTCTCCGTGGGACCTTTATATACATCAATAACGTATTATAACCTAACCTAACCCAACCTAACATCTCGGCGGTAATATTTGACAACATTCCTGTCGAGTTGGCTTCTCCGTCTCCGTGGGACCTTTATATACATCAATAACGTTATATAACCTAACCTAAACCAACCTAACGTCTCGGCGGTAATATTTGACAACATACCTGGCGAGTTGGCCTCTACGTCTCCGTGGGACCTTCATATACATCAATAACGAAATATAACCTAACCTAACCCAACCTAACATCTCGGCGATAATATTTGAAAACATTCCTGGCGAGTTGGCTTCTCCGTCTCTGTGATACCTTTTTATACATCAATAACGTAATATAACCTAACCTAACCCAATCTAACATCTCGGACGTAATATTTGAAAACATACCTTGCGAGTTGGCCACTACGCCTCCGTGGGACGTTTATATACATCAATAACGTAATATAACCTAACCTAACCCAACCTAACATCTCGGCGGTAATATTTGATCACATTCAAGGCTTGTTGGCCTCTACGTCTCCGCGGGACCTTTATATACATCTATAACGTGATATAACCTAACCTAATCCAACCTAACATCTCGGCGGTAATATTTGACATCATTCCGGGCGATTTGGCCTCTATGTATCCGTGGGATCTTTTTATACATCAATAACGTAATATAATCTAACCTAACCCAACCTAACATCTTGGCGGTAATATTTGAAAACATACCTGGCGAGTTGGCCTCTACGTCTCCGTGGGACATTTACATACATCAATAACGTAATATAACCTAACCTAACCCAACCTATCATCTCGGCGGTAATATTCGATCACATTCCTAGCTTGTTGGCCTCTACGTCTCCGCGGGACCTTTATATACATCAATAACGTAATATAACCTAACCTAACCCAACCTAACAACTCGGCGATAATATTTGACAACATACCTGGCGAGTTGGCCTCTACGTCTCCGCGGGACCTTTATATACATCTATAACGTGATATAACCTAACCTAATCCAACCTAACATCTCGGCGGTAATACTTGAAAACATTCCTGGCGAGTTGGCCTCTACGTCTCCGTGGGACCTTCATATACATCAATAACGTAATATAACCTAACCTAACCCAACCTAACATCTCGGCCGTAATATTTGAAAACATTCCTGGCGAGTTAGCTTCTCCGTCTCCGTGGGACATTTATATACATCAATAACGTAATATAACCTAACCTAACCCAACCTATCATCTCGGCGGTAATATTTGATCACATTCCTAGCTTGTTGGCCTCTACGTCTCCGCGGGACCTTTATATACATCTATAACGTGATATAACCTAACCTAACCCAACCTAACATCTCGACGGTAATATTTGACAACATCCCTGGCGAGTTGGCTTCTCCGTCTCCGTGGGACCTTTATATACATCAATAACGTAATATAACCTAACCTAACCCAACCTAACATCTCGGCGGTAATATTTGAAAACATTCCTGGCGAGTTGGCTTCTCCGTCTCCGTGGGATCTTTTTATACATCAATAACGTAATATAACCTAACCTAACCCAACCTAACATCTCGGCCGTAATATTTGAAAACATACCTGGCGAGTTGGCCTCTACGTCTCCGCGGTACCTTTATATACATCTATAACGTGATATAACCTAACCTAACCCAACCTTACATCTCGGCGGTAATATTTGATCACATTCCTGGCTTGTTGGCCTCCACGTCTCCGTTTGACCTTCATAAACATCAATAACGTAATATAACGTAACCTAACCCAACCTATCATCTCGGCGGTAATATTTGACAACATTCCTGGCGAGTTGGCATCTACGTCTCCGTGGGACGTTCATATACATCAATAACGTAATATAGCCTAACCTAACCCAACCTAACATTTCGGCGGTAATATTTGAAAACATTCCTGGCGAGTTGGCCACTACGTTTCCGTGGGACCTTCATATACATCAATAACGTAATATAGCCTAACCTAACCCAACCTAACATTTCGGCGGTAATATTTGACATCATTCCTGGCGAGTTGGCCACTACGTCTCCGTGGGACCTTTATATACATCAATAACGTAATATAACCTAACCTAACCCAACCTAACAACTCGGCGGTAATATTTGAAAACATACCTGGCGAGTTGGCCTCTACGTGTCCCTGGGACATTTATATACATCAATAACGTAATATAACCTAACCTAACCCAACCTAACATCTCGACGGTAATATTTGACAACATTCCTGGCGAGTTGGCTTCTCCGTCTCCGTGGGACCTTTATATACATCAATAACGTAATATAACCTAACCTAACCCAACCTAACAACACTTCGGTAATATTTGACAACATACCTGGCGAATTGGCCTCTACGTCTCCGTGGGACCTTCATATACATCAATAACGAAATATAACCTAATCTAACCCAACCTAACATCTCGGCGGTAATATTTGAAAACATTCCTGGCTTGTTGGCCCCTACGTCTCCGCGGGACCTTTATATACATCTATAACGTGATGTAACCTAACCTAATCCAACCTAACATCTCGGCGGTAATACTTGAAAACATTCCTGGCGAGTTGGCCTCTACGTCTCCGTGGGACCTTCATATACATCAATAACGAAATATAACCTAACCTAACCCAACCTAACATCTCGGCGGTAATATTTGAAAACATTCCTGGCGAGTTGGCTTCTCCGTCTCCGTGGGATCTTTTTATACATCAATAACGTAATATAACCTAACCTAACCCAACCTAACATCTCGGCCGTAATATTTGAAAACATACCTGGCGAGTTGGCCTCTACGTCTCCGCGGTACCTTTATATACATCTATAACGTGATATAACCTAACCTAACCCAACCTTACATCTCGGCGGTAATATTTGATCACATTCCTGGCTTGTTGGCCTCCACGTCTCCGTTTGACCTTCATAAACATCAATAACGTAATATAACGTAACCTAACCCAACCTATCATCTCGGCGGTAATATTTGACAACATTCCTGGCGAGTTGGCATCTACGTCTCCGTGGGACGTTCATATACATCAATAACGTAATATAGCCTAACCTAACCCAACCTAACATTTCGGCGGTAATATTTGAAAACATTCCTGGCGAGTTGGCCACTACGTTTCCGTGGGACCTTCATATACATCAATAACGTAATATAGCCTAACCTAACCCAACCTAACATTTCGGCGGTAATATTTGACATCATTCCTGGCGAGTTGGCCACTACGTCTCCGTGGGACCTTTATATACATCAATAACGTAATATAACCTAACCTAACCCAACCTAACAACTCGGCGGTAATATTTGAAAACATACCTGGCGAGTTGGCCTCTACGTGTCCCTGGGACATTTATATACATCAATAACGTAATATAACCTAACCTAACCCAACCTAACATCTCGACGGTAATATTTGACAACATTCCTGGCGAGTTGGCTTCTCCGTCTCCGTGGGACCTTTATATACATCAATAACGTAATATAACCTAACCTAACCCAACCTAACAACACTTCGGTAATATTTGACAACATACCTGGCGAATTGGCCTCTACGTCTCCGTGGGACCTTCATATACATCAATAACGAAATATAACCTAATCTAACCCAACCTAACATCTCGGCGGTAATATTTGAAAACATTCCTGGCTTGTTGGCCCCTACGTCTCCGCGGGACCTTTATATACATCTATAACGTGATGTAACCTAACCTAATCCAACCTAACATCTCGGCGGTAATACTTGAAAACATTCCTGGCGAGTTGGCCTCTACGTCTCCGTGGGACCTTCATATACATCAATAACGAAATATAACCTAACCTAACCCAACCTAACATCTCGGCGGTAATATTTGAAAACATTCCTGGCGAGTTGGCCTCTCCGTCTCCGTGGGATCCTTTTATACATCAGTAACGTAATATAACGTAACCTAACCCAACCTATCATCTCGGCGGTAATATTTGACAACATTCCTGGCGAGTCGGCCTCTACGTCTCCGTGGGACCTTTATATACATCAATAACGTATTATAACCTAACCTAACCCAACCTAACATCTCGGCGGTAATATTTGACAACATTCCTGTCGAGTTGGCTTCTCCGTCTCCGTGGGACCTTTATATACATCAATAACGTTATATAACCTAACCTAACCCAACCTAACGTCTCGGCGGTAATATTTGACAACATACCTGGCGAGTTGGCCTCTACGTCTCCGTGGGACCTTCATATACATCAATAACGAAATATAACCTAACCTAACCCAACCTAACATCTCGGCGATAATATTTGAAAACATTCCTGGCGAGTTGGCTTCTCCGTCTCTGTGATACCTTTTTATACATCAATAACGTAATATAACCTAACCTAACCCAACCTAACATCTCGGACGTAATATTTGAAAACATACCTTGCGAGTTGGCCACTACGCCTCCGTGGGACGTTTATATACATCAATAACGTAATATAACCTAACCTAACCCAACCTAACATCTCGGCGGTAATATTTGATCACATTCAAGGCTTGTTGGCCTCTACGTCTCCGCGGGACCTTTATATACATCTATAACGTGATATAACCTAACCTAATCCAACCTAACATCTCGGCGGTAATATTTGACATCATTCTGGGCGATTTGGCCTCTACGTATCCGTGGGATCTTTTTATACATCAATAACGTAATATAATCTAACCTAACCCAACCTAACATCTTGGCGGTAATATTTGAAAACATACCTGGCGAGTTGGCCTCTACGTCTCCGTGGGACATTTACATACATCAATAACGTAATATAACCTAACCTAACCCAACCTATCATCTCGGCGGTAATATTCGATCACATTCCTAGCTTGTTGGCCTCTACGTCTCCGCGGGACCTTTATATACATCAATAACGTAATATAACCTAACCTAACCCAACCTAACAACTCGGCGATAATATTTGACAACATACCTGGCGAGTTGGCCTCTACGTCTCCGCGGGACCTTTATATACATCTATAACGTGATATAACCTAACCTAATCCAACCTAACATCTCGGCGGTAATACTTGAAAACATTCCTGGCGAGTTGGCCTCTACGTCTCCGTGGGACCTTTATATACATCAATAACGTAATATAACCTAACCTAACCCAACCTAACATCTCGGCCGTAATATTTGAAAACATACCTGGCGAGTTGGCCTCTACGTCTCCGTGGGACGTTTATATACATCAATAACGTAATATAACCTAACCTAACCCAACCTAACATCTCGGCGGTAATATTTGAAAACATTCATGGCGATTTGGCATCTACGTCTCCGTGGGGCCTTCATATACATCAATAACGTAATATAGCCTAACCTAACCCAACCTAACATTTCGGCGGTAATATTTGACATCATTCCTGGCGAGTTGGCCTCTACGTCTCCGTGGGACCTTTATATGCATCAATAACGTAATATAACCTAACCTAACCCAACCTATCATCTCGGCGGTAATATTTGACAACATTCCTGGCGAGTTGGCTTCTACGTCTCCGTGGGACCTTTATATACATCAATAACGTAATATAACCTATCCTAACCCAACCTAACATCTCGGCGGTAATATTTGAAGACATACCTGGCGAGTTGGCTTCTCCGTCTCCGTGGGACCTTTATATACATCAATAACGTAATATAACCTAACCTAACCCAACCTAACAACTCGGCGGTAATATTTGACAACATACCTGGCGAGTTGGCCTCTACGTCTCCGTGGGACCTTCATATACATCAATAACGAAATATAACCTAACCTAACCCAACCTAACATCTCGGCGGTAATATTTGAAAACATTCCTGGCGAGTTGGCTTCTCCGTCTCCGTGGGATCTTTTTATACATCAATAACGTAATATAACCTAACCTAACCCAACCTAACATCTTGGCGGTAATATTTGAAAACATACCTGGCGAGTTGGCTTCTCCGTCTCCGTGGGATCTTTTTATACATCAATAACGTAATATAACCTAACCTAACCCAACCTAACATCTCGGCCGTAATATTTGAAAACATACCTGGCGAGTTGGCCTCTACGTCTCCGCGGTACCTTTATATACATCTATAACGTGATATAACCTAACCTAACCCAACCTTACATCTCGGCGGTAATATTTGATCACATTCCTGGCTTGTTGGCCTCCACGTCTCCGCGGGACCTTTATATGCATCTATAACGTAATATAACCTAACCTAATCCAACCTATCATCTCGGCGGTAATATTTGACAACATTCCTGGCGAGTTGGCTTCTACGTCTCCGTGGGACCTTTATATACATCAATAACGTAATATAACCTAACCTAACCCAACCTAACATCTCGGCCGTAATATTTGAAAACATACCTTGCGAGTTGGCCTCTACGTCTCCGTGGGACGTTTATATACATCAATAACGTAATATAACCTAACCTAACCCAACCTAACATCTCGGCGGTAATATTTGACCACATTCCTGGCTTGTTGGCCTCTACGTCTCCGCGGGACCTTTATATACATCTATAACGTGATATAACCTAACCTAATCCAACCTAACATCTCGGCGGTAATACTTGAAAACATTCCTGGCGAGTTGGCCTCTACGTCTCCGTGGGACCTTCATATACATCAATAACGAAATATAACCTAACCTAACCCAACCTAACATCTCGGCGGTAATATTTGAAAACATTCCTGGCGAGTTGGCTTCTCCGTCTCCGTGGGATCCTTTTATACATCAGTAACGTAATATAACGTAACCTAACCCAACCTAACATTTCGGCGGTAATATTTGACATCATTCCTGGCGAGTTGGCCTCTACGTATCCGTGGGATCTTTTTATACATCAATAACGTAATATAACGTAACCTAACCCAACCTAACATCTTGGCGGTAATATTTGAAAACATACCTGGCGAGTTGGCCTCTACGTCTCCGTGGGACATTTATATACATCAATAACGTAATATAACCTAACCTAACCCAACCTATCATCTCGGCGGTAATATTTGTTCACATTCCTAGCTTGTTGGCCTCTACGTCTCCGCGGGACCTTTATATACATCTATAACGTGATATAACCTAACCTAACCCAACCTAACATTTCGGCGGTAATATTTGATATCATTCCTGGCGATTTGTCCTCTACGTCTCCGTTTGACCTTCATAAACATCAATAACGTAATATAACGTAACCTAACCCAACCTATCATCTCGGCGGTAATATTTGACAACATTCCTGGCTAGTTGGCATCTACGTCTCCGTGGGACGTTCATATACATCAATAACGTAATATAGCCTAACCTAACCCAACCTAACATTTCGGCGGTAATATTTGAAAACATTCCTGGCGAGTTGGCCACTACGTTTCCGTGGGACCTTCATATACATCAATAACGTAATATAGCCTAACCTAACCCAACCTAACATCTCGGCGGTAATATTTAAAAACATTCCTGGCGAGTTGGCTTCTCCGTCTCCGTGGGTTCTTTTTATACATTAATAACGTAATATAACCTAACCTAACCCAACCTAACATCTTGGCGGTAATATTTGAAAACATACCTGGCAAGTTGGCCTCTACGTCTCCGTGGGACATTTATATACATCAATAACGTAATATAACCTAACCTAACCCAACCTAACATCTCGGCGGTAATATTTGATCACATTCCTAGCTTGTTGGCCTCTACGTCTCCGCGGGACCTTTATATACATCAATAACGTAATATAACCTAACCTAATCCAACCTATCATCTCGGCGGTAATATTTGATCACATTCCTAGCTTGTTGGCCTCTACGTCTCCGCGGGACCTTTATATACATCTATAACGTGATATAACCTAACCTAACCCAACCTAACATTTCGGCGGTAATATTTGATATCATTCCTGGCGATTTGGCATCTACGTCTCCGTGGGACCTTCGTATACATCAATAACGTAATATAGCCTAACCTAAACCAACCTAACATTTCGGCGGTAATATTTGAAAACATTCCTGGCGAGTTGGCCACTACGTTTCCGTGGGACCTTCATATACATCAATAACGTAATATAGCCTAACCTAACCCAACCTAACATTTCGGCGGTAATATTTCACATCATTCCTGGCGAGTTGGCCACTACGTCTCCGTGGGACCTTTGTATACATCAATAACGTAATATAACCTAACCTAACCCAACCTAACAACTCGGCGGTAATATTTGAAAACATACCGGGCGAGTTGGCCTCTACGTCTCCGTGGGACATTTATATACATCAATAACGTAATATAATCTAACCTAACCCAACCAAACATCTCGGCGGTAATATTTCACAACATTCCTGGCGAGTTGGCTTCTCCGTGTCCGTGGGACCTTTATATACATAAATAACGTAATATAACCTAACCTAATCCAACCTAACAACTCGGCGGTAATATTTGACAACATTCCTGGCGAGTTGGCCACTACGTTTCCGTGGGACCTTCATATACATCAATAACGTAATATAGCATAACCTAACCCAACCTAACATTTCGGCGGTAATATTTGACATCATTCCTGGCGAGTTGGCCACTACGTCTCCGTGGGACCTTTATGTACATCAATAACGTAATATAACCTAACCTAACCCAACCTAACAACACTTCGGTAATATTTGACAACATACCTGGCGAATTGGCCTCTACGTCTCCGTGGGACCTTCATATACATCAATAACGAAATATAACCTAATCTAACCCAACCTAACATCTCGGCGGTAATATTTGAAAACATTCCTGGCTTGTTGGCCCCTACGTCTCCGCGGGACCTTTATATACATCTATAACGTGATGTAACCTAACCTAATCCAACCTAACATCTCGGCGGTAATACTTGAAAACATTCCTGGCGAGTTGGCCTCTACGTCTCCGTGGGACCTTCATATACATCAATAACGAAATATAACCTAACCTAACCCAACCTAACATCTCGGCGGTAATATTTGAAAACATTCCTGGCGAGTTGGCTTCTCCGTCTCCGTGGGATCCTTTTATACATCAGTAACGTAATATAACGTAACCTAACCCAACCTATCATCTCGGCGGTAATATTTGACAACATTCCTGGCGAGTTGGCCTCTACGTCTCCGTGGGACCTTTATATACATCAATAACGTATTATAACCTAACCTAACCCAACCTAACATCTCGGCGGTAATATTTGACAACATTCCTGGCGAGTTGGCCTCTACGTCTCCGTGGGACCTTTATATACATCAATAACGTAATATAACCTAACCTAACCCAACCTAACATCTCGGCGGTAATATTTGACAACATTCCTGTCGAGTTGGCTTCTCCGTCTCCGTGGGACCTTTATATACATCAATAACGTTATATAACCTAACCTAACCCAACCTAACATCTCGGCGGTAATATTTGACAACATACCTGGCGAGTTGGCCTCTACGTCTCCGTGGGACCTTTATATACATCAATAACGTAATATAACCTAACCTAACCCAACCTAACATCTCGGCGGTAATATTTGACAACATTCCTGTCGAGTTGGCTTCTCCGTCTCCGTGGGACCTTTATATACATCAATAACGTTATATAACCTAACCTAACCCAACCTAACGTCTCGGCGGTAATATTTGACAACATACCTGGCGAGTTGGCCTCTACGTCTCCGTGGGACCTTCATATACATCAATAACGAAATATAACCTAACCTAACCCAACCTAACATCTCGGCGATAATATTTGAAAACATTCCTGGCGAGTTGGCTTCTCCGTCTCTGTGATACCTTTTTATACATCAATAACGTAATATAACCTAACCTAACCCAACCTAACATCTCGGACGTAATATTTGAAAACATACCTTGCGAGTTGGCCACTACGCCTCCGTGGGACGTTTATATACATCAATAACGTAATATAACCTAACCTAACCCAACCTAACATCTCGGCGGTAATATTTGATCACATTCAAGGCTTGTTGGCCTCTACGTCTCCGCGGGACCTTTATATACATCTATAACGTGATATAACCTAACCTAATCCAACCTAACATCTCGGCGGTAATATTTGACATCATTCCGGGCGATTTGGCCTCTACGTATCCGTGGGATCTTTTTATACATCAATAACGTAATATAACCTAACCTAACCCAACCTAACATCTTGGCGGTAATATTTGAAAACATACCTGGCGAGTTGGCCTCTACGTCTCCGTGGGACATTTACATACATCAATAAGGTAATATATCCTAACCTAACCCAACCTATCATCTCGGCGGTAATATTCGATCACATTCCTAGCTTGTTGGCCTCTACGTCTCCGCGGGACCTTTATATACATCTATAACGTGATATAACCTAACCTAACCCAACCTAACATCTCGGCGGTAATATTTGACATGATTCCGGGCGATTTGGCCTCTACGTATCCGTGGGATCTTTTTATACATCAATAACGTAATATAACCTAACCTAACCCAACCTAACATCTTGGCGGTAATATTTGAAAACATACCTGGCGAGTTGGCCTCTACGTCTCCGTGGGACATTTACATACATCAATAACGTAATATAACCTAACCTAACCCAACCTATCATCTCGGCGGTAATATTCGATCACATTCCTAGCTTGTTGGCCTCTACGTCTCCGCGGGACCTTTATATACATCTATAACGTGATATAACCTAACCTAACCCAACCTAACATCTCGGCGGTAATATTTGACATCATTCCGGGCGATTTGGCCTCTACGTATCCGTGGGATCTTTTTATACATCAATAACGTAATATAACCTAACCTAACCCAACCTTCATCTTGGCGGTAATATTTGAAAACATACCTGGCGAGTTGGCCTCTACGTCTCCGTGGGACATTTACATACATCAATAACGTAATATAACCTAACCTAACCCAACCTATCATCTCGGCGGTAATATTCGATCACATTCCTAGCTTGTTGGCCTCTACGTCTCCGCGGGACCTTTATATACATCTATAACGTGATATAACCTAACCTAACCCAACCTAACATTTCGGCGGTAATATTTGATATCATTCCTGGCGATTTGTCCTCTACGGCTCCGTTTGACCTTCATAAACATCAATAACGTAATATAACGTAACCTAACCCAACCTATCATCTCGGCGGTAATATTTGACAACATTCCTGTCGAGTTGGCTTCTACGTCTCCGTGGGACCTTTACATACATCAATAACGTAATATAACCTAACCTAACCCAACCTAACATCTCGGCCGTAATATTTGAAAACATACCTGGCGAGTTGGCCTCTACGTCTCCGTGGGACGTTTATATACATCAATAACGTAATATAACCTAACCTAACCCAACCTAACATCTCGGCGGTAATATTTGAAAACATTCATGGCGATTTGGCCTCTACGTCTCCGTGGGACATTTATATACATCAATAACGTAATATAACCTAATCTAACCCAACCTAACATCTCGGCGGTAATATTTGAAAACATTCATGGCGATTTGGCATCTACGTCTCCGTGGGACCTTCATATACATCAATAACGTAATATAGCCTAACCTAACCCGACCTAACATTTCGGCGGTAATATTTGACATCATTCCTGGCGAGTTGGCCTCTACATCCCCGTGGGACCTTTATATGCATCAATAACGTAATATAACCTAACCTAACCCAACCTATCATCTCGGCGGTAATATTTGACAACATTCCTGGCGAGTTGGCTTCTACGTCTCCGTGGGACCTTTATATACATCAATAACGTAATATAACCTATCCTAACCCAACCTAACATCTCGGCGGTAATATTTGAAGACATACCTGGCGAGTTGGCTTCTCCGTCTCCGTGGGACCTTTATATACATCAATAACGTAATATAACCTAACCTAACCCAACCTAACAACTCGGCGGTAATATTTGACAACATACCTGGCGAGTTGGCCTCTACGTTTCCGTGGGATCTTTTTATACATCAATAACGTAATATAACGTAACCTAACCCAACCTATCATCTCGGCGGTAATATTTGACAACATTCCTGTCGAGTTGGCTTCTACGTCTCCGTGGGACCTTTACATACATCAATAACGTAATATAACCTAACCTAACCCAACCTAACATCTCGGCCGTAATATTTGAAAACATACCTGGCGAGTTGGCCTCTACGTCTCCGTGGGACGTTTATATACATCAATAACGTAATATAACCTAACCTAACCCAACCTAACATCTCGGCGGTAATATTTGAAAACATTCATGGCGATTTGGCATCTACGTCTCCGTGGGACCTTCATATACATCAATAACGTAATATAGCCTAACCTAACCCAACCTAACATCTCGACGGTAATATTTGACAACATTCCTGGCGAGTTAGCTTCTCCGTCTCCGCGGGACATTTATATACATCAATAACGTAATATAGCCTAACCTAACCCAACCTAACATTTCGGCGGTAATATTTGACATCATTCCTGGCGAGTTGGCCTCTACGTCTCCGTGGGACCTTTATATGCATCAATAACGTAATATAACCTAACCTAACCCAACCTATCATCTCGGCGGTAATATTTGACATCATTCCTGGCGAGTTGGCTTCTACGTCTCCGTGGGACCTTTATATATATCAATAACGTAATATAACCTATCCTAACCCAACCTAACATCTCGGCGGTAATATTTGAAGACATACCTGGCGAGTTGGCCTTTACGTCTCCGTGGGACATTTATATACATCAATACCGTAATATAACCTAACCTAAGCCAACCTAACATCTCGGCGGTAATTTTTGACATCATTCCTGGCGAGTTGGCCACTACGACTCCGTGGGACCTTTATATACATAAATAACGTAATATAACCTAACCTAACCCAACCTAACAACTCGGCGGTAATATTTGAAAACACACCTGGCGAGTTGGCCTCTACGTCTCCTTGGGACATTTATATACATCAATAACGTAATATAACCTAACCTAACCCAACCTAACATCTCGGCGGTAATATTTGACAACATTCTTGGCGAGTTGGCTTCTCCGTCTCCGTGGGACCTTTGTATACATCATTAACGTAATATAACCTAACCTAACCCAACCTAACAACTCGGCGATAATATTTGACAACATACCTGGCGAGTTGGCCTCTACGTCTGAGTGGGACCTTCATATACATCAATAACGAAATATAACCTAACCTAACCCAACCTAACATCTCGGCGGTAATATTTGAAAACATTCCTGGCGAGTTGGCTTCTCCGTCTCCGTGGGATCTTTTTATACATCAATAACGTAATATAACCTAACCTAACCCAACCTAACATCTCGGCCGTAATATTTGAAAACATACCTGGCGAGTTGGCCTCTACGTCTCCGCGGTACCTTTATATACATCTATAACGTGATATAACCTAACCTAACCCAACCTAACATCTCGGCGGTAATATTTGATCACATTCCTGGCTTGTTGGCCTCTACGTCTCCGCGGGACCTTTATATACATCTATAACGTGATATAACCTAACCTAATCCAACCTATCATCTCGGCGGTAATATTTGACAACATTCCTGGCGAGTTGGCTTCTACGTCTCCGTGGGACCTTTATATACATCTATAACGTGATATAACCTAACCTAACCCAACCTAACATCTCGGCCGTAATATTTGAAAACATACCTTGCGAGTTGGCCTCTACGTCTCCGTGGGACTTTTATATACATCAATAACGTAATATAACCTAACCTAACCCAACCTAACATCTCGGCGGTAATACTTGAAAACATTCCTGGCGAGTTGGCCTCTACGTCTCCGTGGGACCTTCATATACATCAATAACGTAATATAACCTAACCTAACCCAACCTAACATCTCGGCCGTAATATTTGAAAACATACCTGGCGAGTTGGCATCTACGTCTCCGCGGTACCTTTATATACATCTATAACGTGATATAACCTAACCTAACCCAACCTAACATCTCGGCGGTAATATTTGATCACATTCGTGGCTTGTTGGCCTCTACGTCTCCGCGGGACCTTTATATACATCTATAACGTGATATAACCTAACCTAATCCAACCTAACATCTCGACGGTAATATTTGAAAACATTCCTGGTTAGTTGGCTTCTCCGTCTCCGTGGGATCTTTTTATACATCAATAACGTAATATAACCTAACCTAACCCAACCTAACATCTCGGCCGTAATATTTGAAAACATACCTGGCGAGTTGGCCTCTACGTCTCCGTGGGACCTTTATATACATCAATGACGTAATATAACCTAACCTAACCCAACCTAACAACTCGGCGTTAATATTTGACAACATACCTGGCGAGTTGGCCTCTACGTCTCCGTGGGACCTTCATATACATCAATAACGAAATATAACCTAACCTAACCCAACCTAACATCTCGGCGGAAATTTTTTAAAAGCATTCCTGGCGAGTTGGCTTCTCCGTGTCCGTGGGATCTTTTTATACATCAATAACGTAATATAACCTAACCTAACCCAACCTAACAT
The DNA here is from genome assembly GCA_963969225.1 of Xylocopa violacea. Taxonomy (NCBI): domain Eukaryota; kingdom Metazoa; phylum Arthropoda; class Insecta; order Hymenoptera; family Apidae; genus Xylocopa; species Xylocopa violacea. The sequence goes on from CAXAJV010000051.1 coordinate 1,624,186, forward strand.
CTTGGCGGTAATATTTGAAAACATACCTGGCGAGTTGGCCTCTACGTCTCCGTGGGACATTTATATACATCAATAACGTAATATAACCTAATCTAACCCAACCTAACATCTCGGCGGTAATATTTGAAAACATTCATGGCGATTTGGCATCTACGTCTCCGTGGGACCTTCATATACATCAATAACGTAATATAGCCTAACCTAACCCGACCTAACATTTCGGCGGTAATATTTGACATCATTCCTGGCGAGTTGGCCTCTACATCTCCGTGGGACCTTTATATGCATCAATAACGTAATATAACCTAACCTAACCCAACCTATCATCTCGGCGGTAATATTTGACAACATTCCTGGCGAGTTGGCTTCTACGTCTCCGTGGGACCTTTATATACATCAATAACGTAATATAACCTATCCTAACCCAACCTAACATCTCGGCGGTAATATTTGAAGCATACCTGGCGAGTTGGCTTCTCCGTCTCCGTGGGACCTTTATATACATCAATAACGTAATATAACCTAACCTAACCCAACCTAACAACTCGGCGGTAATATTTGACAACATACCTGGCGAGTTGGCCTCTACGTTTCCGTGGGATCTTTTTATACATCAATAACGTAATATAACCTAACCTAACCCAACCTAACATCTTGGCGGTAATATTTGAAAACATTCCTGGCGAGTTGGCTTCTCCGTCTCCGTGGGATCTTTTTATACATCAATAACGTAATATAACCTAACCTAACCCAACCTAACATCTCGGCCGTAATATTCGATCACATTCCTAGCTTGTTGGCCTCTACGTCTCCGCGGGACCTTTATATACATCTATAACGTGATATAACCTAACCTAACCCAACCTAACATTTCGGCGGTAATATTTGATATCATTCCTGGCGATTTGTCCTCTACGGCTCCGTTTGACCTTCATAAACATCAATAACGTAATATAACGTAACCTAACCCAACCTATCATCTCGGCGGTAATATTTGACAACATTCCTGTCGAGTTGGCTTCTACGTCTCCGTGGGACCTTTACATACATCAATAACGTAATATAACCTAACCTAACCCAACCTAACATCTCGGCCGTAATATTTGAAAACATACCTGGCGAGTTGGCCTCTACGTCTCCGTGGGACGTTTATATACATCAATAACGTAATATAACCTAACCTAACCCAACCTAACATCTCGGCGGTAATATTTGAAAACATTCATGGCGATTTGGCATCTACGTCTCCGTGGGACCTTCATATACATCAATAACGTAATATAGCCTAACCTAACCCAACCTAACATCTCGACGGTAATATTTGACAACATTCCTGGCGAGTTAGCTTCTCCGTCTCCGCGGGACATTTATATACATCAATAACGTAATATAGCCTAACCTAACCCAACCTAACATTTCGGCGGTAATATTTGACATCATTCCTGGCGAGTTGGCCTCTACGTCTCCGTGGGACCTTTATATGCATCAATAACGTAATATAACCTAACCTAACCCAACCTATCATCTCGGCGGTAATATTTGACATCATTCCTGGCGAGTTGGCTTCTACGTCTCCGTGGGACCTTTATATATATCAATAACGTAATATAACCTATCCTAACCCAACCTAACATCTCGGCGGTAATATTTGAAGACATACCTGGCGAGTTGGCCTTTACGTCTCCGTGGGACATTTATATACATCAATACCGTAATATAACCTAACCTAAGCCAACCTAACATCTCGGCGGTAATTTTTGACATCATTCCTGGCGAGTTGGCCACTACGACTCCGTGGGACCTTTATATACATAAATAACGTAATATAACCTAACCTAACCCAACCTAACAACTCGGCGGTAATATTTGAAAACACACCTGGCGAGTTGGCCTCTACGTCTCCTTGGGACATTTATATACATCAATAACGTAATATAACCTAACCTAACCCAACCTAACATCTCGGCGGTAATATTTGACAACATTCTTGGCGAGTTGGCTTCTCCGTCTCCGTGGGACCTTTGTATACATCATTAACGTAATATAACCTAACCTAACCCAACCTAACAACTCGGCGATAATATTTGACAACATACCTGGCGAGTTGGCCTCTACGTCTGAGTGGGACCTTCATATACATCAATAACGAAATATAACCTAACCTAACCCAACCTAACATCTCGGCGGTAATATTTGAAAACATTCCTGGCGAGTTGGCTTCTCCGTCTCCGTGGGATCTTTTTATACATCAATAACGTAATATAACCTAACCTAACCCAACCTAACATCTCGGCCGTAATATTTGAAAACATACCTGGCGAGTTGGCATCTACGTCTCCGCGGTACCTTTATATACATCTATAACGTGATATAACCTAACCTAACCCAACCTAACATCTCGGCGGTAATATTTGATCACATTCCTGGCTTGTTGGCCTCTACGTCTCCGCGGGACCTTTATATACATCTATAACGTGATATAACCTAACCTAATCCAACCTATCATCTCGGCGGTAATATTTGACAACATTCCTGGCGAGTTGGCTTCTACGTCTCCGTGGGACCTTTATATACATCTATAACGTGATATAACCTAACCTAACCCAACCTAACATCTCGGCCGTAATATTTGAAAACATACCTTGCGAGTTGGCCTCTACGTCTCCGTGGGACTTTTATATACATCAATAACGTAATTTAACCTAACCTAACCCAACCTAACATCTTGGCGGTAATATTTGAAAACATACCTGGCGAGTTGGCCTCTACGTCTCCGTGGGACATTTATATACATCAATAACGTAATATAACCTAACCTAACCCAACCTAACATCTCGGCCGTAATATTTGAAAACATACCTTGCGAGTTGGCCTCTACGTCTCCGTGGGACGTTTATATACATCAATAACGTAATATAACCTAACCTAACCCAACCTAACATCTCGGCGGTAATATTTGATCACATTCCTGGCTTGTTGGCCTCTACGTCTCCGCGGGACCTTTATATACATCTATAACGTGATATAACCTAACCTAATCCAAACTAACATCTCGGCGGTAATACTTGAAAACATTCCTGGCGAGTTGGCCTCTACGTCTCCGTGGGACCTTCATATACATCAATAACGTAATATAACCTAACCTAACCCAACCTAACATCTCGGCCGTAATATTTGAAAACATACCTGGCGAGTTGGCATCTACGTCTCCGCGGTACCTTTATATACATCTATAACGTGATATAACCTAACCTAACCCAACCTAACATCTCGGCGGTAATATTTGATCACATTCGTGGCTTGTTGGCCTCTACGTCTCCGCGGGACCTTTATATACATCTATAACGTGATATAACCTAACCTAATCCAACCTATCATCTCGGCGGTAATACTTGAAAACATTCCTGGCGAGTTGGCCTCTACGTCTCCGTGGGACCTTCATATACATCAATAACGAAATATAACCTAACCTAACCCAACCTAACATCTCGGCGGTAATATTTGAAAACATTCCTGGCGAGTTGGCTTCTCCGTCTCCGTGGGATCCTTTTATACATCAGTAACGTAATATAACGTAACCTAACCCAACCTAACATTTCGGCGGTAATATTTGACATCATTCCTGGCGAGTTGGTCTCTACGTATCCGTGGGATCTTTTTATACATCAATAACGTAATATAACCTAACCTAACCCAACCTAACATCTTGGCGGTAATATTTGAAAACATACCTGGCGAGTTGGCCTCTACGTCTCCGTGGGACATTTATATACATCAATAACGTAATATAACCTAACCTAACCCAACCTAACAACTCGGCGGTAATATTTGACATCATTCCTGGCGAGTTGGCCACTACGTCTCCGTGGGACCTTTATATACATCAATAACGTAATATAACCTAACCTAATCCAACCTAACATCTCGGCGGTAATATTTGATCACATTCCTGGCTTGTTGGCCTCTACGTCTCCGCGGGACCTTTATATACATCTATAACGTGATATAACCTAACCTAATCCAACCTAACATCTCGGCGGTAATACTTGAAAACATTCCTGGCGAGTTGGCCTCTACGTCTCCGTGGGACCTTCATATACATCAATAACGTAATATAACCTAACCTAACCCAACCTAACATCTCGGCCGTAATATTTGAAAACATACCTGGCGAGTTGGCCTCTACGTCTCCGCGGTACCTTTATATACATCTATAACGTGATATAACCTAACCTAACCAAACCTAACATCTCGGCCGTAATATTTGAAAACATACCTGGCGAGTTGGCCTCTACGTCTCCGCGGTACCTTTATATACATCTATAACGTGATATAACCTAACCTAACCCAACCTAACATCTCGGCGGTAATATTTGATCACATTCCTGGCTTGTTGGCCTCTACGTCTCCGCGGGACCTTTATATACATCTATAACCTGATATAACCTAACCTAATCCAACCTATCATCTCGGCGGTAATATTTGACAACATTCCTGGCGAGTTGGCTTCTACGTCTCCGTGGGACCTTTATATACATCAGTAACGTAATATAACCTAACCTAACCCAACCTAACATCTCGGCCGTAATATTTGAAAACATACCTGGCGAGTTGGCCTCTACGTCTCCGTGGGACATTTATATACATCAATAACGTAATATAGCCTAACCTAACCCAACCTAACATCTCGGCGGTAATATTTCACAACATTCCTGGCGAGTTGGCTTCTCCGTCTCCGTGGGACCTTTATATACATCAATAACGTAATATAACCTAACCTAATCCAACCTAACAACTCGGCGGTAATATTTGACAACATACCTGGCGAGTTGGCCTCTACGTTTCCGTGGGACCCTCATATACATCAATAACGTAATATAGCCTAACCTAACCCAACCTAACATTTCGGCGGTAATATTTGACATCATTCCTGGCGAGTTGGCCACTACGTCTCCGTGGGACCTTTGTATACATCAATAACGTAATATAACCTAACCTAACCCAACCTAACAACTCGGCGGTAATATTTGAAAACATACCGGGCGAGTTGGCCTCTACGTCTCCGTGGGACATTTATATACATCAATAACGTAATATAATCTAACCTAACCCAACCAAACATCTCGGCGGTAATATTTCACAACATTCCTGGCGAGTTGGCTTCTCCGTGTCCGTGGGACCTTTATATACATAAATAACGTAATATAACCTAACCTAATCCAACCTAACAACTCGGCGGTAATATTTGACAACATACCTGGCGAGTTGGCCTCTACGTCTCCGTGGGACCTTCATATACATCAATAACGAAATATAACCTAACCTAACCCAACCTAACATCTCGGCGGTAATATTTGAAAGCATTCCTGGCGAGTTGGCTTCTCCGTCTCCGTGGGATCTTTCTATACATCAATAACGTAATATAACCTAACCTAACCCAACCTAACATCTTGGCGGTAATATTTGAAGACATACCTGGCGGGTTGGCCTCTACGTCTCCGTGGGACATTTATATACATCAATAACGTAATATAACCTAACCTAACCCAACCTAACATCTCGGCGGTAATATTTGCTCACATTCCTAGCTTGTTGGCCTCTACGTCTCCGCGGGACCTTCATATACATCAATAACGAAATATAACCTACCCTAACCCAACCTAACATCTCGGCGATAATATTTGAAAACATTCCTGGCGAGTTGGCTTCTCCGTCTCTGTAATACCTTTTTATACATCAATAACGTAATATAACCTAACATAACCCAACCTAACATCTTGGCGGTAATATTTGAAGACATACCTGGCGAGTTGGCCTCTACGTCTCCGTGGGACATTTATATACATCAATAACGTAATATAACCTAACCTAACCCAACCTAACATCTCGGCGGTAATATTTGCTCACATTCCTAGCTTGTTGGCCTCTACGTCTCCGCGGGACCTTTATATACATCTATAACGTGATATAACCTAACCTAACCCAACCTAACATTTCGGCGGTAATATTTGACATCATTCCTGGCGATTTGTTCTCTACGTCTCCGTTTGACATTCATAAACATCAATAACGTAATATAACGTAACCTAACCCAACCCAACATCTCGGCGGTAATATTTGACAACATTCCTGGCGTGTTGGCTTCTCCGTCTCCGTGGGACCTTTATATACATCAATAACGTAATATAACCTAACCTAACCCAACCTAACAACTCGGCGGTAATACTTGACAACATACCTGGCGAGTTCGCCTCTACGTCTCCGTGGGACCTTCATATACATCAATAACGAAATATAACCTAACCTAACCCAACCTAACATCTTGGCGGTAATATTTGAAGACATACCTGGCGGGTTGGCCTCTACGTCTCCGTGGGACATTTATATACATCAATAACGTAATATAACCTAACCTAACCCAACCTAACATCTCGGCGGTAATATTTGCTCACATTCCTAGCTTGTTGGCCTCTACGTCTCCGCGGGACCTTTATATACATCTATAACGTGATATAACCTAACCTAACCCAACCTAACATTTCGGCGGTAATATTTGACATCATTCCTGGCGATTTGTTCTCTACGTCTCCGTTTGACCTTCATAAACATCAATAACGTAATATAATGTAACCTAACCCAACCCAACATCTCGGCGGTAATATTTGACAACATTCCTGGCGAGTTGGCTTCTCCGTCTCCGTGGGACCTTTATATACATCAATAACGTAATATAACCTAACCTAACCCAACCTAACAACTCGGCGGTAATATTTGACAACATACCTGGCGAGTTGGCCTCTACGTCTCCGTGGGACCTTCATATACATCAATAACGAAATATAACCTACCCTAACCCAACCTAACATCTCGGCGATAATATTTGAAAACATTCCTGGCGAGTTGGCTTCTCCGTCTCTGTAATACCTTTTTATACATCAATAACGTAATATAACCTAACATAACCCAACCTAACATCTTGGCGGTAATATTTGAAGACATACCTGGCGAGTTGGCCTCTACGTCTCCGTGGGACCTTTATATACATCAATAACGTAATATAACCTAACCTAACCCAACCTAACAACTCGGCGGTAATACTTGACAACATACCTGGCGAGTTCGCCTCTACGTCTCCGTGGGACCTTCATATACATCAATAACGAAATATAACCTAACCTAACCCAACCTAACATCTCGGCGGTAATATTTGAAAACATTCCTGGCGAGTTGGCTTCTCCGTCTCCGTGGGATCTTTTTATACATCAATAACGTAATATAACCTAACCTAACCCAACCTAACATCTCGGCCGTAATATTTGAAAACATACCTGGCGAGTTGGCCTCTACGTCTCCGCGGGACCTTTATATACATCTATAACGTGATATAACCTAACCTAACCCAACCTAACATCTCGGCGGTAATATTTGATCGCATTCCTGGCTTGTTGGCTTCTACGTCTCCGCGGGACCTTTAAATACATCTATAACGTGATATAACCTAACCTAAACCAACCTAACATCTCGGCGGTAATATTTGACAACATACCTGGCGAGTTGGCCTCTACGTCTCCGTGGGACCTTCATATACATCAATAACGAAATATAACCTACCCTAACCCAACCTAACATCTCGGCGATAATATTTGAAAACATTCCTGGCGAGTTGGCCTCTACGTCTCCGTGGGACATTTATATACATCAATAACGTAATATAACCTAACCTAACCCAACCTAACATCTCGGCGGTAATATTTGCTCACATTCCTAGCTTGTTGGCCTCTACGTCTCCGCGGGACCTTTATATACATCTATAACGTGATATAACCTAACCTAACCCAACCTAACATTTCGGCGGTAATATTTGACATCATTCCTGGCGATTTGTTCTCTACGTCTCCGTTTGACATTCATAAACATCAATAACGTAATATAACGTAACCTAACCCAACCCAACATCTCGGCGGTAATATTTGACAACATTCCTGGCGTGTTGGCTTCTCCGTCTCCGTGGGACCTTTATATACATCAATAACGTAATATAACCTAACCTAACCCAACCTAACAACTCGGCGGTAATACTTGACAACATACCTGGCGAGTTCGCCTCTACGTCTCCGTGGGACCTTCATATACATCAATAACGAAATATAACCTAACCTAACCCAACCTAACATCTCGGCGGTAATATTTGAAAACATTCCTGGCGAGTTGGCTTCTCCGTCTCCGTGGGATCTTTTTATACATCAATAACGTAATATAACCTAACCTAACCCAACCTAACATCTCGGCCGTAATATTTGAAAACATACCTGGCGAGTTGGCCCCTACGTCTCCGCGGGACCTTTATATACATCTATAACGTGATATAACCTAACCTAACCCAACCTAACATCTCGGCGGTAATATTTGATCGCATTCCTGGCTTGTTGGCTTCTACGTCTCCGCGGGACCTTTATATACATCTATAACGTGATATAACCTAACCTAACCCAACCTAACACCTCGGCGGTAATATTTGACAACATACCTGGCGAGTTGGCCTCTACGTCTCCGTGGGACCTTCATATACATCAATAACGAAATATAACCTACCCTAACCCAACCTAACATTTCGGCGGTAATATTTGACATCATTCCTGGCGATTTGTTCTCTACGTCTCCGTTTGACCTTCATAAACATCAATAACGTAATATAACGTAACCTAACCCAACCCAACATCTCGGCGGTAATATTTGACAACATTCCTGGCGAGTTGGCTTCTCCGTCTCCGTGGGACCTTTATATACATCAATAACGTAATATAACCTAACCTAACCCAACCTAACAACTCGGCGGTAATATTTGACAACATACCTGGCGAGTTGGCCTCTACGTCTCCGTGGGACCTTCATATACATCAATAACGAAATATAACCTAACCTAACCCAACCTAACATCTCGGCGGTAATATTTGAAAACATTCCTGGCGAGTTGGCTTCTCCGTCTCCGTGGGATCTTTTTATACATCAATAACGTAATATAACCTAACCTAACCCAACCTAACATCTCGGCCGTAATATTTGAAAACATACCTGGCGAGTTGGCCTCTCCGTCTCCGCGGGACCTTTATATACATCTATAACGTGATATAACCTAACCTAACCCAACCTAACATCTCGGCGGTAATATTTGATCGCATTCCTGGCCTGTTGGCTTCTACGTCTCCGCGGGACCTTTATATACATCTATAACGTGATATAACCTAACCTAAACCAACCTAACATCTCGGCGGTAATATTTGACAACATACCTGGCGAGTTGGCCTCTACGTCTCCGTGGGACCTTCATATACATCAATAACGAAATATAACCTACCCTAACCCAACCTAACATCTCGGCCATAATATTTGAAAACATTCCTGGCGAGTTGGCTTCTCCGTCTCTGTAATACCTTTTTATACATCAATAACGTAATATAACCTAACATAACCCAACCTAACATCTTGGCGGTAATATTTGAAGACATACCTGGCGAGTTGGCCTCTACGTCTCCGTGGGACCTTTATATACATCAATAACGTAATATAACCTAACCTAACCCAACCTAACAACTCGGCGGTAATACTTGACAACATACCTGGCGAGTTCGCCTCTACGTCTCCGCGGGACCTTTATATACATCTATAACGTGATATAACCTAACCTAACCCAACCTAACATTTCGGCGGTAATATTTGACATCATTCCTGGCGATTTGTTCTCTACGTCTCCGTTTGACCTTCATAAACATCAATAACGTAATATAACGTAACCTAACCCAACCCAACATCTCGGCGGTAATATTTGATAACATTCCTGGCGAGTTGGCTTCTCCGTCCCCGTGGGACCTTTATATACATCAATAACGTAATATAACCTAACCTAACCCAACCTAACAACTCGGCGATAATATTTGACAACATACCTGGCGAGTTGGCCTCTACGTCTCCGTGGGACCTTCATATACATCAATAACGAAATATAACCTAACCTAACCCAACCTAACATCTCGGCGGTAATATTTGAAAACATTCCTGGCGAGTTGGCTTCTCCGTCTCCGTGGGATCTTTTTATACATCAATAACGTAATATAACCTAACCTAACCCAACCTAACATCTCGGCCGTAATATTTGAAAACATACCTGGCGAGTTGGCCTCTACGTCTCCGCGGGACCTTTATATACATCTATAACGTGATATAACCTAACCTAACCCAACCTAACATCTCGGCGGTAATATTTGATCGCATTCCTGGCTTGTTGGCTTCTACGTCTCCGCGGGACCTTTATATACATCTATAACGTGATATAACCTAACCTAACCCAACCTAACACCTCGGCGGTAATATTTGACAACATACCTGGCGAGTTGGCCTCTACGTCTCCGTGGGATCTTCATATACATCAATAACGAAATATAACCTACCCTAACCCAACCTAACATCTCGGCGATAATATTTGAAAACATTCCTGGCGAGTTGGGTTCTCCGTCTCTGTGATACCTTTTTGTACATCAATAACGTAATATAACCTAACCTAACCCAACCTAACATCTCGGCGGTAATATTTGAAAGCATTCCTGGCGAGTTGGCTTCTCCGTCTCCGTGGGATCTTTTTATACATCAATAACGTAATATAACCTAACCTAACCCAACCTAACATCTTGGCGGTAATATTTGAAGACATACCTGGCGAGTTGGCCTCTACGTCTCCGTGGGACATTTATATACATCAATAACGTAATATAACCTAACCTAACCCAACCTAACATCTCGGCGGTAATATTTGCTCACATTCCTAGCTTGTTGGCCTCTACGTCTCCGCGGGACCTTTATATACATCTATAACGTGATATAACCTAACCTAACCCAACCTAACATTTCGGCGGTAATATTTGACATCATTCCTGGCGAGTTGGCCTCTACGTCGCCGTTTGACCTTCATAAACATCAATAACGTAATATAACGTAACCTAACCCAACCTAACATTTCGGCGGTAATATTTGACAACATTCCTGGCGAGTTGGCTTCTCCGTCTCCGTGGGACCTTTATATACATCAATAACGTAATATAACCTAACCTAACCCAACCTAACAACTCGGCGGTAATATTTGACAACATACCTGGCGAGTTGGCCTCTACGTCTCCGTGGGACCTTCATATACATCAATAACGAAATATAACCTAACCTAACCCAAACTAACATCTCGGCGGTAATATTTGAAAAAATTCGTGGCGAGTTGGCATCTGCGTCTCCGTGGTACATTTATATACATCAATAACGTAATACAACCTATCCTAACCCAAAATAACATCTCGGCGGTAATATTTGACAACATTCCTGGCGAGTTGGCATCTGCGTCTCCGTGGTACATTTATATACATCAATAACGTAATACAACCTATCCTAACCCAAAATAACATCTCGGCGGTAATATTTGAAAACATTCCTGGCGAGTTGGCTTCTCCGTCTCCGTGGGATCTTTTTATACATAAATAACGTAATATAACCTAACCTAACCCAACCTAACATCTCGGCGGTAATATTTGATCACATTCGTAGCTTGTTGGCCTCTACGTCTCCGCGGGACCTTTATATACATCTATAACGTGATATAACCTAACCTAACCCAAACTAACATTTCGGCGGTAATATTTGACATCATTCCTGGCGAGTTGGCCTCTACGTCTCCGTTTGACCTTCATAAACATCAATAACGTAATATAACCTAACCTAACCCAACCTTACATCTCGGCGGTAATATTTGACAACATTCCTGGCGAGTTGGCTTCTCCGTCTCCGCGGGACATTTATATACATCAATAACGTAATATAACCTAACCTAACCCAACCTAACATCTCGGCGGTAATATTTGACAACATTCCTGGCGAGTTGGCTTCTCCGTCTCCGTGGGACCTTTATATACATCAATAACGTTATATAACCTAACCTAACCCAACCTAACATCTCGGCGGTAATATTTGACAACATACCTGGCGAGTTGGCCTCTACGTCTCCGTGGGACCTTCATATACATCAATAACGAAATATAACCTAACCTAACCCAACCTAACATCTCGGCGGTAATATTTGAAAACATTCCTGGCGAGTTGGCCTCTACGTCACCGTGGGACCTTTATAGACATCCATAACGTAATATAACCTAACCTAACCCAACCTAACATCTCGGCGGTAATATTTGAAAAAATTCGTGGCGAGTTGGCATCTGCGTCTCCGTGGTACATTTATATACATCAATAAGGTAATACAACCTATCCTAACCCAAAATAACATCTCGGCGGTAATATTTGACAACATTCCTGGCGAGTTGGCTTCTCCGTCTCCGCGGGATCTTTTTATACATCAATAACGTAATATAACCTAACCTAACCCAACCTAACATCTCGGCGGTAATATTTGAAAACATACCTGGCGAATTAGCCTCTACGTCTCTGTGGGACATTTATATACATCAATAACGTAATACAACCTATCCTAACCCAAAATAACATCTCGGCGGTAATATTAGACAACATTGCTTTCGAGTTGGTTTCTCCGTCTCCGTGGGATCTTTTTATACATCAATAACGTAATATAACCTAACCTAACCCAACCTAACAACTCGGCGGTAATATTTGAAAACATACCTGGCGAGTTGGCCTCTACGTCTCTGTGGGACATTTTTATACATCAATAACGTAATACAACCTATCCTAACCCAAAATAACATCTCGGCGGTAATATTAGACAACATTCCTTTCGAGTTGGTTTCTCCGTCTCCGTGGGATCTTTTTATACATCAATAACGTAATATAACCTAACCTAACCCAACCTAACAACTCGGCGGTAATATTTGAAAACATACCTGGCGAGTTGGACTCTACGTCTCCGTGGGACATTTATATACATCAATAACGTAATATAACCTAACCTAACCTAACCTAACATCTCGGCGGTAATATTTGAAAACATACCTGGCGATTTGGCCTCTACTTCTCCGTGCGAACTTTATATGCATCAATAACGTAATATAACCTAACCTAACCCAACCTATCATCTCGGCGGTAATATTTGACAACATTCCTGGCGAGTTGGCTTCTACGCCTCCGTGGGACCTTTATATACTTCAATAACGTAATATAACCTAACCTAACCCAACCTAACATCTCGGCGGTAATATTTGAAAACATACCTGGCGAGTTGGACTCTACGTCTCCGTGGGACATTTATATACATCAATACCGTAATATAACCTAACCTAACCCAACCTAACATCTCGGCGGTAATTTTTGATCACATTCCTGGCTTGTTGGCCTCTACGTCTCCGTGGGACCTTTATATACATAAATAACGTAATATAACCTAACCTAACCCAACCTAACATCTCGGCGGTAATATTTGACAACATTCCTGGCGAGTTGGCCTCTACGTCTCCGTGGGACCTTTATATACATCAATAACGTAATATAACATAACCTAACCCAACCTAACATCTCGGCGGTAATATTTGACAACATTCCTGGCGAGTTGGCTTCTCCGTCTCCGTGGGATCTTTTTATACATCAATAACGTAATATAACCTAACCTAACCCAACCTAACATCTCGGCGGTAATATTTGAAAGCATTCCTGGCGAGTTGGCTTCTCCGTCTCCGTGGGATCTATTTATACATCAATAACGTAATATAACCTAACCTAACCCAACCTAACATCTGGGCGGTAATATTTGATCACATTCCTAGCTTTTTGGCCTCTACGTCCCCGCGGGACCTTTATATACATCTATAACGTGATATAACCTAACCTAACCCAAACTAACATTTCGGCGGTAATATTTGACATCATTCCTGGCGAGTTGGCCTCTACGTCTCCGTTTGACCTTCATAAACATCAATAACGTAATATAACCTAACCTAACCCAACCTTACATCTCGGCGGTAATATTTGACAACATTCCTGGCGAGTTGGCTTCTCCGTCTCCGCGGGACATTTATATACATCAATAACGTAATATAACCTAACCTAACCCAACCTAACATCTCGGCGGTAATATTTGAAAACATTCCTGGCGAGTTGGCCTCTACGTCTCCGTGGGACCTTTATAGACATCCATAACGTAATATAACCTAACCTAACCCAACCTAACATCTCGGCGGTAATATTTGTAAAAATTCGTGGCGAGTTGGCATCTGCGTCTCCGTGGTACATTTATATACATCAATAAGGTAATACAACCTATCCTAACCCAAAATAACATCTCGGCGGTAATATTTGACAACATTCCTGGCGAGTTGGCTTCTCCGTCTCCGCGGGATCTTTTTATACATCAATAACGTAATATAACCTAACCTAACCCAACCTAACATCTCGGCGGTAATATTTGTTCACATTCGTAGCTTGTTGGCCTCTACGTCTCCGCGGGACATTTATATACATCTATAACGTGATATAACCTAACCTAACCCAACCTATCATCTCGGCGGTAATATTTGACAACATTCCTGGCGAGTTGGCTTCTACGTCTCCGTGGGACCTTTATATACATCAATAACGTAATATAACCTAACCTAACCCAACCTAACATCTCGGCGGTAATATTTGAAAACATACCTGGCGAATTAGCCTCTACGTCTCTGTGGGACATTTATATACATCAATAACGTAATACAACCTATCCTAACCCAAAATAACATCTCGGCGGTAATATTAGACAACATTGCTTTCGAGTTGGTTTCTCCGTCTCCGTGGGATCTTTTTATACATCAATAACGTAATATAACCTAACCTAACCCAACCTAACAACTCGGCGGTAATATTTGAAAACATACCTGGCGAGTTGGACTCTACGTCTCTGTGGGACATTTATATACATCAATAACGTAATACAACCTATCCTAACCCAAAATAACATCTCGGCGGTAATATTAGACAACATTCCTTTCGAGTTGGTTTCTCCGTCTCCGTGGGATCTTTTTATACATCAATAACGTAATATAACCTAACCTAACCCAACCTAACAACTCGGCGGTAATATTTGAAAACATACCTGGGGAGTTGGCCTCTACGTCTCCGTGGGACATTTATATACATCAATAACGTAATATAACCTAACCTAACCTAACCTAACATCTCGGCGGTAATATTTGAAAACATACCTGGCGATTTGGCCTCTACTTCTCCGTGCGAACTTTATATGCATCAATAACGTAATATAACCTAACCTAACCCAACCTATCATCTCGGCGGTAATATTTGACAACATTCCTGGCGAGTTGGCTTCTACGCCTCCGTGGGACCTTTATATACTTCAATAACGTAATATAACCTAACCTAACCCAACCTAACATCTCGGCGGTAATATTTGAAAACATACCTGGCGAGTTGGACTCTACGTCTCCGTGGGACATTTATATACATCAATACCGTAATATAACCTAACCTAACCCAACCTAACATCTCGGCGGTAATTTTTGATCACATTCCTGGCTTGTTGGCCTCTACGTCTCCGTGGGACCTTTATATACATAAATAACGTGATATAACCTAACCTAACCCAACCTAACATCTCGGCGGTAATATTTGACAACATTCCTGGCGAGTTGGCCTCTACGTCTCCGTGGGACCTTTATATACATCAATAACGTAATATAACATAACCTAACCCAACCTAACATCTCGGCGGTAATATTTGACAACATTCCTGGCGAGTTGGCTTCTCCGTCTCCGTGGGACATTTATATACATCAATAACGTTATATAACCTTACCTAACCCAACCTAACATCTCGGCTGTAATATTTGAAAACATTCCTGGCGAGTTGGCTTCTCCGTCTCCGTGGGATCTTTTTATACATCAATAACGTAATATAACCTAACCTAACCCAACCTAACATCTCGGCCGTAATATTTGAAAACATACCTGGCGAGTTGGCCTCTACGTCTCCGTGGGACCTTCATATACATCAATAACGAAATATAACCTAACCTAACCCAAACTAACATCTCGGCGGTAATATTTGAAAACATTCCTGGCGAGTTGGCTTCTCCGTCTCCGTGGGATCCTTTTATACATCAGTAACGTAATATAACGTAACCTAACCCAACCTATCATCTCGGCGGTAATATTTGACAACATTCCTGGCGCGTTGGCCTTTACGTCACCGTGGGACCTTTATAGACATCCATAACGTAATATAACCTAACCTAACCCAACCTAACATCTCGGCGGTAATATTTGAAAAAATTCATGGCGAGTTGGCATCTTCGTCTCCGTGGTACATTTATATACATCAATAACGTAATACAAACTATCCTAAACCAAAATAACATCTCGGCGGTAATATTTGGCAACATTCCTGGCGAGTTGGCTTCTCCGTCTCCGTGGGACCCTTATATACATCAATAACGTAATATAACCTAACCTAACCTAACCTAACATCTCGGCGGTAATATTTGAAAACATACCTGGCGATTTGGCCTCTACTTCTCCGTGCGAACTTTATATGCATCAATAACGTAATATAACCTAACCTAACCCAACCTATCATCTCGGCGGTAATATTTGACAACATTCCTGGCGAGTTGGCTTCTACGCCTCCGTGGGACCTTTATATACCTCAATAACGTAATATAACCTAACCTAACCCAACCTAACATTTCGGCGGTAATATTTGACATCATTCCTGGCGAGTTGGCCTCTACGTCTCCGTTTGACCTTCATAAACATCAATAACGTAATATAACCTAACCTAACCCAACCTTACATCTCGGCGGTAATATTTGACAACATTCCTGGCGAGTTGGCTTCTCCGTCTCCGCGGGACATTTATATACATCAATAACGTAATATAACCTAACCTAACCCAACCTAACATCTCGGCGGTAATATTTGAAAACATTCCTGGCGAGTTGGCTTCTCCGTCTCCGCGGGATCTTTTTATACATCAATAACGTAATATAACCTAACCTAACCCAACCTAACATCTCGGCGGTAATAATTGTTCACATTCGTAGCTTGTTGGCCTCTACGTCTCCGCGGGACCTTTATATACATCTATAACGTGATATAACCTAACCTATCCCAACCTATCATCTCGGCGGTAATATTTGACAACATTCCTGGCGAGTTGGCTTCTACGTCTCCGTGGGACCTTTATATACATCAATAACGTAATATAACCTAACCTAACCCAACCTAACATCTCGGCGGTAATATTTGAAAACATACCTGGCGAATTAGCCTCTACGTCTCTGTGGGACATTTATATACATCAATAACGTAATACAACCTATCCTAACCCAAAATAACATCTCGGCGGTAATATTAGACAACATTGCTTTCGAGTTGGTTTCTCCGTCTCCGTGGGATCTTTTTATACATCAATAACGTAATATAACCTAACCTAACCCAACCTAACAACTCGGCGGTAATATTTGAAAACATACCTGGCGAGTTGGCCTCTACGTCTCTGTGGGACATTTATATACATCAATAACGTAATACAACCTATCCTAACCCAAAATAACATCTCGGCGGTAATATTAGACAACATTCCTTTCGAGTTGGTTTCTCCGTCTCCGTGGGATCTTTTTATACATCAATAACGTAATATAACCTAACCTAACCCAACCTAACAACTCGGCGGTAATATTTGAAAACATACCTGGCGAGTTGGCCTCTACTTCTCCGTGGGAACTTTATATGCATCAATAACGTAATATAACCTAACCTAACCCAACCTATCATCTCGGCGGTAATATTTGACAACATTCCTGGCGAGTTGGCTTCTACGCCTCCGTGGGACATTTATATACATCAATAACGTAATACAACCTATCCTAACCCAAAATAACATCTCGGCGGTAATATTAGACAACATTCCTTTCGAGTTGGTTTCTCCGTCTCCGTGGGACATTTATATACATCAATAACGTAATATAACCTAACCTAACCTAACCTAACATCTCGGCGGTAATATTTGAAAACATACCTGGCGATTTGGCCTCTACTTCTCCGTGGGAACTTTATATGCATCAATAACGTAATATAACCTAACCTAACCCAACCTATCATCTCGGCGGTAATATTTGACAACATTCCTGGCGAGTTGGCTTCTACGCCTCCGTGGGACCTTTATATACATCAATAACGCAATATAACCTAACCTAACCCAACTTAACATCTCGGCGGTAATATTTGACAACATTCCTGGCGAGTTGGCTTCTCCGTCTCCGCGGGATATTTATATACATCAATAACGTAATATAACCTAACCTAACCCAACCTAACATCTCGGCGGTAATATTTGACAACATTCCTGGGGAGTTGGCTTCTCCGTCTCCGTGGGACCTTTATATACATCAATAACGTAATATAACCTAACCTAACCCAACCTAACATCTCTGCGGTAATATTTGACATCATTCCTGGCGAGTTGGCCTCTCCGTCTCCGTTTGACCTTCATAAACATCAATAACGTAATATAACTTAACCTAACCCAACCTAACATCTCGGCGGTAATATTTGAAAACATTCCTGGCGAGATGGCTTCTCCGTCTCCGTGGGATCTTTTTATACATCAATAACGTAATATAACCTAACCTAACTCAACCTAACATCTCGGCGGTAATCTTTGATCACATTCCTAGCTTGTTGGCCTCTACGTCTCCGCGGGACCTTTATATACATCTATAACGTGATATAACCTAACCTAACCCAACCTTACATTTCGGCGGTAATATTTGACATCATTCCTGGCGATTTGTCCTCTACGTCTCCGTTTGACCTTCATAAACATCAATAACGTAATATAACCTAACCTAACCCAACCTAACATCTCGGCGGTAATATTTGACAACATTCCTGGCGAGTTGGCCTCTACGTCTCCGTGGGAACTTTATATGCATCAATAACGTAATATAACCTAACCTAACCCAACCTAACATCTCGGCGGTAATATTTGACAACATACCTGGCGAGTTGGACTCTACGTCTCCGTGGGACATTTATATACATCAATAACGTAATACAACCTATCCTAACCCAAAATAACATCTCGGCGGTAATATTAGACAACATTCCTTTCGAGTTGGTTTCTCCGTCGCCGTGGGATCTTTTTATACGTCAATAACGTAATTTAACCTATCCTAACCCAACCTATCATCTCGGCGGTAATATTTGACAACATTCCTGGCGAGTTGGCTTCTACGCCTCCGTGGGACCTTTATATACATCAATAACGTAATATAACCTAACCTAACCCAACCTAACATCTCGGCGGTAATATTTGAAAACATACCTGGCGAGTTGGCTTCTCCGTCTCCGCGGGACATTTATATACATCAGTAACGTAATATAACCTAACCTAACCCAACCTAACATCTCGGCGGTAATATTTGATCACATTCCTAGCTTGTTGGCCTCTACGTCTCCGCGGGACGTTTAAATACATCTATAACGTAATATAACCTAACCTAACCCAACCTAACATCTCGGCGGTAATATTTGATCACATTCCTGGCTTGTTGGTCTCTACGTCTCCGTGGGACCTTTATATACATCAATAACGTAATATAACCTAACCTAACCCAACCTAACATCTCGGCGGTAATATTTGACAACATACCTGGCGAGTTGGCCTCTACGTCTCCGTGGGACATTCATATACATCAATAACGAAATATAACCTAACCTAACCCAACCTAAAATCTCGGCGGTAATATTTGAAAACATTCCTGGCGAGTTGGCTTCTCCGTCTTCGTGGGATCCTTTTATACATCAGTAACGTAATATAACGTAACCTAACCCAACCTATCATCTCGGCGGTAATAGTTGACAACATTCCTGGCGAGTTGGCCTCTACGTCTCCGTGTTACCTTTATATACATCAATAACGTAATATAACCTAACCTAACCCAACCTAACATCTGGGCGGTAATATTTGACAACATTCCTGGCGAGTTGGCCTCTACGTCTCCGTGGGATCCTTTTATACATCAGTAACGTAATATAACGTAACCTAACCCAACCTATCATGTCGGCGGTAATATTTGACAACATTCCTGGCGAGTTGGCCTCTACGTTTCCGTGGGACCTTTATATACATCAATAACGTAATATAACCTAACCTAATCCAACCTAACATCTCGGCGGTAATATTTGACAACATTCCTGGCGAGTTGGCCTCTACGTCTCCGTGGGACCTTTATATACATCAATAACGTAATATAACCTAACCTAACCCAACCTAACATCTCGGCGGTAATATTTGACAACATTCCTGGCGAGTTGGCTTCTCCGTCTCCGTGGGACCTTTATATACATCAATAACGTTATATAACCTAACCTAACCCAACCTAACATCTCGGCGGTAATATTTGACAACATACCTGGCAAGTTGGCCTCTACGTCTCCGTGGGACCTTCATATACATCTATAACGAAATATAACCTAACCTAACCCAACCTAACATCTCGGCGGTAATATTTGACAACATTCCTGGCGATTTGGCCTCTACGTCTCCGTGGGATCCTTTTATACATCAGTAACGTAATATAACGTAACCTAACCCAACCTATCATCTCGGCGGTAATATTTGACAACATTCCTGGCGAGTTGGCCTCTACGTCTCCGTGGGACCTTTATATACATCAATAACGTAATATAACCTAACCTAACCCAACCTAGCATCTCGGCGGTAATATTTGACAACATTCCTGGCGAGTTGGCCTCTACGTCTCCGTGGGACCTTTATATACATCAATAACGTAATATAACCTAACCTAACCCAACCTAACATCTCGGCGGTAATATTTGACAACATTCCTGGCGAGTTGGCTTCTCCGTCTCCGTGGGTCCTTTATATACATCAATAACGTTATATAAACTAACCTAACCCAACCTAACATCTCGACGGTAATATTTGACAACATACCTGGCGAGTTGGCCTCTACGTCTCCGTGCGACCTTCATATACATCAATAACGAAATATAAACAAACCTAACCCAACCTAAAATCTCGGCGGTAATATTTGAAAACATTCCTGGCGAGTTGGCTTCTCCGTCTCTGTGATATCTTTTTATACATCAATAACGAAATATAACCTATCCTAACCCAACCTAACATCTCGGCCGTAATATTAGAAAACATACCTGGCGAGTTGGCCTCTACGTCCCCGTGGGACGTTTATATACATCAATAACGTAATATAACCTAACCTAACCCAACCTAACATCTCGGCGGTAATATTTGATCACATTCCTGGCTTGTTGGCCTCTACGTCTCCGTGGGACCTTTATATACATCAATAACGTAATATAACCTAACCTAACCCAACCTAACATCTCGGCGGTAATATTTGACAACATACCTGGCAAGTTGGCCTCTACGTCTCCGTGGGACCTTCATATACATCAATAACGAAATATAACCTAACCTAACCCAACCTAAAATCTCGGCGGTAATATTTGAAAACATTCCTGGCGAGTTGGCTTCTCCGTCTCCGTGGGATCCTTTTATACATCAGTAACGTAATATAACGTAACCTAACCCAACCTATCATCCCGGCGGTAATAGTTGACAACATTCCTGGCGAGTTGGCCTCTACGTCTCCGTGGGACCTTTATATACATCAATAACGTAATATAACCTAACCTAATCCAACCTAACATCTCGGCGGTAATATTTGACAACATTCCTGGCGAGTTGGCCTCTACGTCTCCGTGGGATCCTTTTATACATCAGTAACGTAATATAACGTAACCTAACCCAACCTATCATCTCGGCGGTAATATTTGACAACATTCCTGGCGAGTTGGCCTCTACGTCTCCGTGGGACCTTTATATACATCAATAACGTAATATAACCTAACTTAACCCAACCTAACATCTCGGCGGTAATATTTGACAACATTCCTGGCGAGTTGGCCTCTACGTCTCCGCGGGACCTTTATATACATCTATAACGTGATATAACCTAACCTAACCCAACCTAACATTTCGGCGGTAATATTTGATATCATTCCTGGCGTTTTGTCCTCTACGTCTCCGTTTGACCTTCATAAACATCAATAACGCAATATAACGTAACCTAACCCAACCTATCATCTCGGCGGTAGTATTTGACAACATTCCTGGCGAGTTGGCCTCTACGTCTCCGTGAGACCTTCATATACATCAATAACGATATATAACCTAACCTAACCCAACCTAACATCTCGGCGGTAATATTTGACAACATACCTGGCGTGTTGGCCTCTACGTCTCCGTGGGACCTTCATATACATCAATAACGAAATATAACCTAACCTAACCCAGCCTAACATCTCGGCGATAATATTTGAAAACATTCCTGGCGAGTTGGCTTCTCCGTCTCTGTGATATCTTTTTATACATCAATAACGTAATACATCCTAACCTAACCCAACCTAACATCTCGGCCGTAATATTTGAAAACATACCTGGCGAGTTGGCCACTACGTCTCTGTGGGACGTTTATATACATCAATAACGTAATATAACCTAACCTAACCCAACCTAACATTTCGGCGGTAATATTTGATATCATTCCTGGCGATTTGTCCTCTACGTCTCCGTTTGACCTTCATAAACATCAATATCGTAATATAACGTAACCTAACCCAACCTATCATCACGGCGGTAATATTTGACAACATTCCTGGCGAGTTGGCTTCTACGTCTCCGCGGGACCTTTATATACATCAATAACGTAATATAACCTAACCTAACCCAACCTAACATCTCGGCGGTAATATTTGATCACATTCCTGGCGAGTTGGCCTCTACGTCTCCGTGGGACCTTTATATACATCAATAACGTAATATAACCTAACCTAACCCAACCTAACATCTCGGCGGTAATATTTGTTCACATTCGTAGCTTGTTGGCCTCTACGTCTCCGCGGGACCTTTATATACATCTATAACGTGATATAACCTAACCTAACCCAATCTAACATTTCGGCGGTAATATTTGACATCATTCCTGGCGATTTGTCCTCTACGTCTCCGTTTGACCTTCATAAACATCAATAACGTAATATAACCTAACCTAACCCAACCTAACATCTCGGCGGTAATATTTGACAACATTCCTGGCGAGTTGGCCTCTACGTCTCCGTGGGAACTTTATATGCATCAATAACGTAATATAACCTAACCTAACCCAACCTATCATCTCGGCGGTAATATTTGACAACATTCCTGGCGAGTTGGCTTCTACGTCTCCGTGGGACCTTTATATACATCAATAACGTAATATAACCTAACCTAACCCAACCTAACATCTCGGCGGTAATATTTGAAAACATACCTGGCGAATTAGCCTCTACGTCTCTGTGGGACATTTATGTACATCAATAACGTAATACAACCTATCCTAACCCAAAATAACATCTCGGCGGTAATATTAGACAACATTGCTTTCGAGTTGGTTTCTCCGTCTCCGTGGGATCTTTTTATACATCAATAACGTAATATAACCTAACCTAACCCAACCTAACAACTCGGCGGTAATATTTGAAAACATACCTGGCGAGTTGGCCTCTACGTCTCTGTGGGACATTTATATACATCAATAACGTAATACAACCTATCCTAACCCAAAATAACATTTCGGCGGTAATATTAGACAACATTCCTTTCGAGTTGGTTTCTCCGTCTCCGTGGGATCTTTTTATACATCAATAACGTAATATAACCTAACCTAACCCAACCTAACAACTCGGCGGTAATATTTGAAAACATACCTGGCGAGTTGGCCTCTACGTCTCCGTGGGACATTCATATACATCAATAACGTAATATAACCTAACCTAACCTAACCTAACATCTCGGCGGTAATATTTGAAAACATACCTGGCGATTTGGCCTCTACTTCTCCGTGGGAACTTTATATGCATCAATAACGTAATATAACCTAACCTAACCCAACCTATCATCTCGGCGGTAATATTTGACAACATTCCTGGCGAGTTGGCTTCTACGCCTCCGTGGGACCTTTATATACATCAATAACGTAATATAACCTAACCTAACCCAACTTAACATCTCGGCGGTAATATTTGACAACATTCCTGGCGAGTTGGCTTCTCCGTCTCCGCGGGATATTTATATACATCAATAACGTAATATAACCTAACCTAACCCAACCTAACATCTCGGCGGTAATATTTGACAACATTCCTGGCGAGTTGGCTTCTCCGTCTCCGTGGGACCTTTATATACATCAATAACGTAATATAACCTAACCTAACCCAACCTAACATCTCTGCGGTAATATTTGACATCATTCCTGGCGAGTTGGCCTCTACGTCTCCGTTTGACCTTCATAAACATCAATAACGTAATATAACCTAACCTAACCCAACCTAACATCTCGGCGGTAATATTTGAAAACATTCCTGGCGAGATGGCTTCTCCGTCTCCGTGGGATCTTTTTATACATCAATAACGTAATATAACCTAACCTAACTCAACCTAACATCTCGGCGGTAATCTTTGATCACATTCCTAGCTTGTTGGCCTCTACGTCTCCGCGGGACCTTTATATACATCTATAACGTGATATAACCTAACCTAACCCAACCTTACATTTCGGCGGTAATATTTGACATCATTCCTGGCGATTTCTCCTCTACGTCTCCGTTTGACCTTCATAAACATCAATAACGTAATATAACCTAACCTAACCCAACCTAACATCTCGGCGGTAATATTTGACAACATTCCTGGCGAGTTGGCCTCTACGTCTCCGTGGGAACTTTATATGCATCAATAACGTAATATAACCTAACCTAACCCAACCTAACATCTCGGCGGTAATATTTGACAACATACCTGGCGAGTTGGACTCTACGTCTCCGTGGGACATTTATATACATCAATAACGTAATACAACCTATCCTAACCCAAAATAACATCTCGGCGGTAATATTAGACAACATTCCTTTCGAGTTGGTTTCTCCGTCTCCGTGGGATCTTTTTATACGTCAATAACGTAATTTAACCTATCCTAACCCAACCTATCATCTCGGCGGTAATATTTGACAACATTCCTGGCGAGTTGGCTTCTACGCCTCCGTGGGACCTTTATATACATCAATAACGTAATATAACCTAACCTAACCCAACCTAACATCTCGGCGGTAATATTTGAAAACATACCTGGCGAGTTGGCTTCTCCGTCTCCGCGGGACATTTATATACATCAGTAACGTAATATAACCTAACCTAACCCAACCTAACATCTCGGCGGTAATATTTGATCACATTCCTAGCTTGTTGGCCTCTACGTCTCCGCGGGACCTTTATATACATCTATAACGTGATATAACCTAACCTAACCCAACCTAACATTTCGGCGGTAATATTTTATCACATTCCTGGCTTGTTGGCCTCTACGTCTCCGCGGGACCTTTAAATACATCTATAACGTAATATAACCTAATCTAACCCAACCTAACATCTCGGCGGTAATATTTGATCACATTCCTAGCTTGTTGGCCTCTACGTCTCCGCGGGACCTTTATATACATCTATAACGTGATATAGCCTAACCTAACCCAACCTAACATTTCGGCGGTAATATTTTATCACATTCCTGGCTTGTTGGCCTCTACGTCTCCGCGGGACCTTTAAATACATCTATAACGTAATATAACCTAACCTAACCCAACCTAACATCTCGGCGGTAATATTTGATCACATTCCTGGCTTGTTGGCCTCTACGTCTCCGTGGGACCTTTATATACATCAATAACGTAATATAACCTAACCTAACCCAACCTAACATCTCGGCGGTAATATTTGACAACATACCTGGCGAGTTGGCCTCTACGTCTCCGTGGGACCTTCATATACATCAATAACGAAATATAACCTAACCTAACCCAACCTAAAATCTCGGCGGTAATATTCGAAAACATTCCTGGCGAGTTGGCTTCTCCGTCTTCGTGGGATCCTTTTATACATCAGTAACGTAATATAACGTAACCTAACCCAACCTATCATCTCGGCGGTAATAGTTGACAACATTCCTGGCGAGTTGGCCTCTACGTCTCCGTGGGACCTTTATATACATCAATAACGTAATATAACCTAACCTAACCCAACCTAACATCTGGGCGGTAATATTTGACAACATTCCTGGCGAGTTGGCCTCTACGTCTCCGTGGGATCCTTTTATACATCAGTAACGTAATATAACGTAACCTAACCCAACCTATCATGTCGGCGGTAATATTTGACAACATTCCTGGCGAGTTGGCCTCTACGTCTCCGTGGGACCTTTATATACATCAATAACGTAATATAACCTAACCTAACCCAACCTAACATCTCGGCGGTAATATTTGACAACATTCCTGGCGAGTTGGCCTCTACGTCTCCGTGGGACCTTTATATACATCAATAACGTAATATAACCTAACCTAACCCAACCTAACATCTCGGCGGTAATATTTGACAACATTCCTGGCGAGTTGGCTTCTCCGTCTCCGTGGGACCTTTATATACATCAATAACGTTATATAACCTAACCTAACCCAACCTAACATCTCGGCGGTAATATTTGACAACATACCTGGCGAGTTGGCCTCTACGTCTCCGTGGGACCTTCATATACATCAATAACGAAATATAACCTAACCTAACCCAACCTAACATCTCGGCGGTAATATTTGACAACATTCCTGGCGATTTGGCCTCTACGTCTCCGTGGGATCCTGTTATACATCAGTAACGTAATATAACGTAACCTAACCCAACCTATCATCTCGGCGGTAATATTTGACAACATTCCTGGCGAGTTGGCCTCTACGTCTCCGTGGGACCTTTATATACATCAATAACGTAATATAACCTAACCTAACCCAACCTAGCATCTCGGCGGTAATATTTGACAACATTCCTGGCGAGTTGGCCTCTACGTCTCCTTGGGACCTTTATATACATCAATAACGTAATATAACCTAACCTAACCCAACCTAACATCTCGGCGGTAATATTTGACAACATTCCTGGCGAGTTGGCTTCTCCGTCTCCGTGGGTCCTTTATATACATCAATAACGTTATATAAACTAACCTAACCCAACCTAACATCTCGACGGTAATATTTGACAACATACCTGGCGAGTTGGCCTCTACGTCTCCGTGCGACCTTCATATACATCAATAACGAAATATAAACAAACCTAACCCAACCTAAAATCTCGGCGGTAATATTTGAAAACATTCCTGGCGAGTTGGCTTCTCCGTCTCTGTGATATCTTTTTATACATCAATAACGTAATATAACCTATCCTAACCCAACCTAACATCTCGGCCGTAATATTAGAAAACATACCTGGCGAGTTGGCCTCTACGTCCCCGTGGGACGTTTATATATATCAATAACGTAATATAACCTAACCTAACCCAACCTAACATCTCGGCGGTAATATTTGATCACATTCCTGGCTTGTTGGCCTCTACGTCTCCGTGGGACCTTTATATACATCAATAACGTAATATAACGTAACCTAACCCAACCTAACATCTCGGCGGTAATATTTGACAACATACCTGGCAAGTTGGCCTCTACGTCTCCGTGGGACCTTCATATACATCAATAACGAAATATAACCTAACCTAACCCAACCTAAAATCTCGGCGGTAATATTTGAAAACATTCCTGGCGAGTTGGCTTCTCCGTCTCCGTGGGATCCTTTTATACATCAGTAACGTAATATAACGTAACCTAACCCAACCTATCATCCCGGCGGTAATAGTTGACAACATTCCTGGCGAGTTGGCCTCTACGTCTCCGTGGGACCTTTATATACATCAATAACGTAATATAACCTAACCTAACCCAACCTAACATCTCGGCGGTAATATTTGACAACATTCCTGGCGAGTTGGCCTCTACGTCTCCGTGGGATCCTTTTATACATCAGTAACGTAATATAACGTAACCTAACCCAACCTATCATCTCGGCGGTAATATTTGACAACATTCCTGGCGAGTTGGCCTCTACGTCTCCGCGGGACCTTTATATACATCTATAACGTGATATAACCTAACCTAACCCAACCTAACATTTCGGCGGTAATATTTGATATCATTCCTGGCGTTTTGTCCTCTACGTCTCCGTTTGACCTTCATAAACATCAATAACGCAATATAACGTAACCTAACCCAACCTATCATCTCGGCGGTAATATTTGACAACATTCCTGGCGAGTTGGCCTCTACGTCTCCGTGAGACCTTCATATACATCAATAACGATATATAACCTAACCTAACCCAACCTAACATGTCGGCGGTAATATTTGACAACATACCTGGCGTGTTGGCCTCTACGTCTCCGTGGGACCTTCATATACATCAATAACGAAATATAACCTAACCTAACCCAGCCTAACATCTCGGCGATAATATTTGAAAACATTCCTGGCGAGTTGGCTTCTCCGTCTCTGTGATATCTTTTTATACATCAATAACGTAATATATCCTAACCTAACCCAACCTAACATCTCGGCCGTAATATTTGAAAACATACCTGGCGAGTTGGCCACTACGTCTCCGTGGGACGTTTATATACATCAATAACGTAATATAACCTAACCTAACCCATCCTAACATTTCGGCGGTAATATTTGATATCATTCCTGGCGATTTGTCCTCTACGTCTCCGTTTGACCTTCATAAACATCAATAACGTAATATAACGTAACCTAACCCAACCTATCATCACGGCGGTAATATTTGACAACATTCCTGGCGAGTTGGCTTCTACGTCTCCGCGGGACCTTTATATACATCAATAACGTAATATAACCTAACCTAACCCAACCTAACATCTCGGCGGTAATATTTGATCACATTCCTGGCGAGTTGGCCTCTACGTCTCCGTGGGACCTTTATATACATCAATAACGTAATATAACCTAACCTAACCCAACCTAACATCTCGGCGGTAATATTTGACAACATTCCTGGCGAGTTGGCCTCTACGTCTCCGTGGGATCCTTTTATACATCAGTAACGTAATATAACGTAACCTAACCCAACCTATCATCTCGGCGGTAATATTTGACAACATTCCTGGCGAGTTGGCCTCTACGTCTCAGTGGGACCTTTATATACATCAATAACGTAATATAACCTAACCTAACCCAACCTAACATCTCGGCGGTAATATTTGACAACATTCCTGGCGAGTTGGCCTCTACGTCTCCGTGGGACCTTTATATACATCAATAACGTAATATAACCTAACCTAACCCAACCTAACATCTCGGCGGTAATATTTGACAACATTCCTGGCGAGTTGGCTTCTCCGTCTCCGTGGGACCTTTATATACATCAATAACGTTATATAACCCAACCTAACCCAACCTAACATCTCGGCGGTAATATTTGACAACATACCTGGCGAGTTGGCCTCTACGTCTCCGTGGGACCTTCAAATACCTCAATAACGTAATATAACGTAACCTAACCCAACCTATCATCACGGCGGTAATATTTGACAACATTCCTGGCGAGTTGGCTTCTACGTCTCCGTGGGACCTTTAAATACATCAATAACGTAATATAACCTAACCTAACCCAACCTAACATCTCGGCGGTAATATTTTATCACATTCCTGGCTTGTTGGCCTCTACGTCTCCGCGGGACCTTTAAATACATCTATAACGTAATATAACCTAACCTAACCCAACATAACATCTCGGCGGTAATATTTGATCACATTCCTAGCTTGTTGGCCTCTACGTCTCCGCGGGACCTTTATATACATCTATAAAGTGATATAACCTAACCTAACCCAACCTAACATTTCGGCGGTAATATTTGACATCATTCCTGGCGAGTTGGCTTCTCCGTCTCCGTGGGATCTTTTTATACATCAATAACGTAATATAACCTAACCTAACCCAACCTAACATCTCGGTGATAATATTTGAAAACATTCCTGGCGAGTTGGCTTCTCCGTCTCTGTGATATCTTTTTATACATCAATAACGTAATGTAACCTAACCTAACCCAACCTAACATCTCGGCGGTAATATTTGAAAACATACCTGGCGAGTTGGCCTCTACGTCTCCGTGGGACATTTATATACAACAATAACGCAATATAACCTAACCTAACCCAACCTAACATCTCGGCGGTAATATTTGATCACATTCCTAGCTTGTTGGCCTCTACGTCTCCGCGGGACCTTTATATACATCTATAAAGTGATATAACCTAACCTAACCCAACCTAACATTTCGGCGGTAATATTTGACATCATTCCGGGCGAGTTGGCTTCTCCGTCTCCGTGGGATCTTTTTATACATCAATAACGTAATATAACCTAACCTAACCCAACGTAACATCTTGGCGGTAATATTTGAAAACATACGTGGCGAGTTGGCCTCTACGTCTCCGTGGGACATTTATATACATCAATAACGTAATATAACCTAACCTAACCCAACCTAACATCTCGGCGGTAATATTTGCTCACATTCCTAGATTGTTGGCCTCTACGTCTCCGCGGGACCTTTATATACATCTATAACGTGATATAACCTAACCTAACCCAACCTAACATTTCGGCGGTAATATTTGACATCATTCCCGGCGAGTTGGCTTCTCCGTCTCCGTGGGATCTTTTCATACATCAATAACGTAATATAACCTAACCTAACCCAACCTAACATCTTGGCGGTAATATTTGAAAACATACGTGGCGAGTTGGCCTCTACGTCTCCGTGGGACATTTATATACATCAATAACGTAATATAACCTAACCTAACCCAACCTAACATCTCGGCGGTAATATTTGATCACATTCCTAGCTTGTTGGCCTCTACGTCTCCGCGGGACCTTTATATACATCTATAACGTGATATAACCTAACCTAACCCAACCTAACGTTTCGGCGGTAATATTTGATATCATTCCTGGCGTTTTGTCCTCTACGTCTCCGTTTGACCTTCATAAACATCAATAACGCAATATAACGTAACCTAACCCAACCTATCATCTCGGCGGTAATATTTGACAACATTCCTGGCGAGTTGGCTTCTACGTTTCCGTGGGACCTTCATATACATCAATAACGTAATATAGCCTAACCTAACCCAACCTAACATTTCGGCGGTAATATTTGACATCATTCCTGGCGAGTTGGCCTCTACGTCTCCGTGGGACCTTTATATGCATCAATAACGTAATATAACCTAACCTAACCCAACCTAACATCTCGGCGGTAATATTTGACAACATTCCTGGCGAGTTGGCCTCTACGTCTCCGTGGGATCCTTTTATACATCAGTAACGTAATATAACGTAACCTAACCCAACCTATCATCTCGGCGGTAATATTTGACAACATTCCTGGCGAGTTGGCCTCTACGTCTCAGTGGGACCTTTATATACATCAATAACGTAATATAACCTAACCTAACCCAACCTAACATCTCGGCGGGAATATTTGACAACATTCCTGGCGAGTTGGCCTCTACGTCTCCGTGGGACCTTTATATACATCAATAACGTAATATAACCTAACCTAACCCAACCTAACATCTCGGCGGTAATATTTGACAACATTCCTGGCGAGTTGGCTTCTCCGTCTCCGTGGGACCTTTATATACATCAATAACGTTATATAACCCAACCTAACCCAACCTAACATCTCGGCGGTAATATTTGACAACATACCTGGCGAGTTGGCCTCTACGTCTCCGTGGGACCTTCAAATACCTCAATAACGTAATATAACGTAACCTAACCCAACCTATCATCACGGCGGTAATATTTGACAACATTCCTGGCGAGTTGGCTTCTACGTCTCCGTGGGACCTTTAAATACATCAATAACGTAATATAACCTAACCTAACCCAACCTAACATCTCGGCGGTAATATTTTATCACATTCCTGGCTTGTTGGCCTCTACGTCTCCGCGGGACCTTTAAATACATCTATAACGTAATATAACCTAACCTAACCCAACCTAACATCTCGGCGGTAATATTTGATCACATTCCTAGCTTGTTGGACTCTACGTCTCCGCGGGACCTTTATATACATCTATAAAGTGATATAACCTAACCTAACCCAACCTAACATTTCGGCGGTAATATTTGACATCATTCCTGGCGAGTTGGCTTCTCCGTCTCCGTGGGATCTTTTTATACATCAATAACGTAATATAACCTAACCTAACCCAACCTAACATCTCGGTGATAATATTTGAAAACATTCCTGGCGAGTTGGCTTCTCCGTCTCTGTGATATCTTTTTATACATCAATAACGTAATGTAACCTAACCTAACCCAACCTAACATCTCGGCGGTAATATTTGAAAACATACCTGGCGAGTTGGCCTCTACGTCTCCGTGGGACATTTATATACAACAATAACGTAATATAACCTAACCTAACCCAACCTAACATCTCGGCGGTAATATTTGATCACATTCCTAGCTTGTTGGCCTCTACGTCTCCGCGGGACCTTTATATACATCTATAAAGTGATATAACCTAACCTAACCCAACCTAACATTTCGGCGGTAACATTTGACATCATTCCGGGCGAGTTGGCTTCTCCGTCTCCGTGGGATCTTTTTATACATCAATAACGTAATATAACCTAACCTAACCAAACGTAACATCTTGGCGGTAATATTTGAAAACATACGTGGCGAGTTGGCCTCTACGTCTCCGTGGGACATTTATATACATCAATAACGTAATATAACCTAACCTAACCCAACCTAACATCTCGGCGGTAATATTTGCTCACATTCCTAGATTGTTGGCCTCTACGTCTCCGCGGGACCTTTAAATACATCTATAACGTAATATAACCTAACCTAACCCAACCTAACATCTCGGCGGTAATATTTGATCACATTCCTGGCGAGTTGGCCTCTACGTCTCCGTGGGACCTTTATATACATCAATAACGTAATATAACCTAACTTAACCCAACCTAACATCTCGGCGGTAATATTTGGCAACATTCCTGGCGAGTTGGCCTCTACGTCTCCGTGGGATCCTTTTATACATCAGTAACGTAATATAACGTAACCTAACCCATCCTATCATCTCGGCGGTAATATTTGACAACATTCCTGGCGAGTTGGCCTCTACGTCTCAGTGGGACCTTTATATACATCAATAACGTAATATAACCTAACCTAACCCAACCTAACATCTCGGCGGTAATATTTGACAACATTCCTGGCGAGTTGGCCTCTCCGTCTCCGTGGGACCTTTATATACATCAATAACGTTATATAACCCAACCTAACCCAACCTAACATCTCGGCGGTAATATTTGACAACATACCTGGCGAGTTGGCCTCTACGTCTCCGTGGGACCTTCAAATACCTCAATAACGTAATATAACGTAACCTAACCCAACCTATCATCACGGCGGTAATATTTGACAACATTCCTGGCGAGTTGGCTTCTACGTCTCCGTGGGACCTTCAAATACATCAATAACGTAATATAACCTAACCTAACCCAACCTAACATCTCGGCGGTAATATTTGACAACATTCCTGGCGAGTTGGCCTCTACGTCTCCGTGGGACCTTTATATACATCAATAACGTAATATAACCTAACCTAACCCAACCTAACATCTCGGCGGTAATATTTGACAACATTCCTGGCGAGTTGGCTTCTCCGTCTCCGTGGGACCTTTATATACATCAATAACGTTATATAACCCAACCTAACCCAACCTAACATCTCGGCGGTAATATTTGACAACATACCTGGCGAGTTGGCCTCTACGTCTCCGTGGGACCTTCAAATACCTCAATAACGTAATATAACGTAACCTAACCCAACCTATCATCACGGCGGTAATATTTGACAACATTCCTGGCGAGTTGGCTTCTACGTCTCCATGGGACCTTCAAATACATCAATAACGTAATATAACCTAACCTAACCCAACCTAACATCTCGGCGGTAATATTTGGCAACATTCCTGGCGAGTTGGCTTCTCCGTCTCCGTGGGACCATTATATACATCAATAACGTTATATAACCCAACCTAACCCAACCTAACATCTCGGCGGTAATATTTGACAACATTCCTGGCGAGTTGGCCTCTACGTCTCCGTGGGACCTTTATATACATCAATAACGTAATATAACCTAACCTAACCCAACCTAACATCTCGGTGGTAATATTTGACAACATTCCTGACGAGTTGGCTTCTCCGTCTCCGTGGGACCTTTATATACATCAATAACGTTATATAACCTAACCTAACCCAACCTAACATCTCGGCGGTAATATTTGAAAACATACCTGGCGAGTTGGCCTCTACGTCTCCGTGGGACATTTATATACATCAATAACGTAATATAACCTAACCTAACCCAACCTAACATCTCGGCGGTAATATTTGATCACATTCCTAGCTTGTTGGCCTCTACGTCTCCGCGGGACCTTTATATACATCTATAAAGTGATATAACCTAACCTAACCCAACCTAACATTTCGGCGGTAATATTTGACATCATTCCTGGCGAGTTGGCTTCTCCGTCTCCGTGGGATCTTTTTATACATCAATAACGTAATATAACCTAACCTAACCCAACCTAACATCTTGGCGGTAATATTTGAAAACATACGTGGCGAGTTGGCCTCTACGTCTCCGTGGGACATTTATATACATCAATAACGTAATACAACCTAACCTAACCCAACCTAACATCTCGGCGGTAATATTTGCTCACATTCCTAGATTGTTGGCCTCTACGTCTCCGCGGGACCTTTATATACATCTATAACGTGATATAACCTAACCTAACCCAACCTAACATTTCGGCGGTAATATTTGACATCATTCCTGGCGAGTTGGCTTCTCCGTCTCCGTGGGATCTTTTTATACATCAATAACGTAATATAACCTAACCTAACCCAACCTAACATCTTGGCGGTAATATTTGACAACATACGTGGCGAGTTGGCCTCTACGTCTCCGTGGGACATTTATATACATCAATAACGAAATATAACCTAACCTAACCCAGCCTAACATCTCGGCGATAATATTTGAAAACATTCCTGGCGAGTTGGCTTCTCCGTCTCTGTGATATCTTTTTATACATCAATAACGTAATATATCCTAACCTAACCCAACCTAACATCTCGGCCGTAATATTTGAAAACATACCTGGCGAGTTGGCCACTACGTCTCCGTGGGACGTTTGTATACATCAATAACGTAATATAACCTAACCTAACCCAACCTAACATTTCGGCGGTAATATTTGATATCATTCCTGGCGATTTGTCCTCTACGTCTCCGTTTGACCTTCATAAACATCAATAACGTAATGTAACCTAACCTAACCCAACCTAACATCTCGGCGGTAATATTTGAAAACATACCTGGCGAGTTGGCCTCTACGTCTCCGTGGGACATTTATATACAACAATAACGTAATATAACCTAACCTAACCCAAACTAACATCTCGGCGGTAATATTTGATCACATTCCTAGCTTGTTGGCCTCTACGTCTCCGCGGGACCTTTATATACATCTATAAAGTGATATAACCTAACCTAACCCAACCTAACTTTTCGGCGGTAACATTTGACATCATTCCGGGCGAGTTGGCTTCTCCGTCTCCGTGGGATCTTTTTATACATCAATAACGTAATATAACCTAACCTAACCAAACGTAACATCTTGGCGGTAATATTTGAAAACATACGTGGCGAGTTGGCCTCTACGACTCCGTGGGACATTTATATACATCAATAACGTAATATAACCTAACCTAACCCAACCTAACATCTCGGCGGTAATATTTGCTCACATTCCTAGATTGTTGGCCTCTACGTCTCCGCGGGACCTTTATATACATCTATAACGTGATATAACCTAACCTAACCCAACCTAACATTTCGGCGGTAATATTTGACATCATTCCCGGCGAGTTGGCTTCTCCGTCTCCGTGGGATCTTTTCATACATCAATAACGTAATATAACCTAACCTAACCCAACCTAACATCTTGGCGGTAATATTTGAAAACATACGTGGCGAGTTGGCCTCTACGTCTCCGTGGGACATTTATATACATCAATAACGTAATATAACCTAACCTAACCCAACCTAACATCTCGGCCGTAATATTTGAAAACATACCTGGCGAGTTGGCCTCTACGTCTCCGCGGGACCTTTAAATACATCTATAACGTAATATAACCTAACCTAACCCAACCTAACATCTCGGCGGTAATATTTGATCACATTCCTGGCGAGTTGGCCTCTACGTCTCCGTGGGACCTTTATATACATCAATAACGTAATATAACCTAACCTAACCCAACCTAACATCTCGGCGGTAATATTTGGCAACATTCCTGGCGAGTTGGCCTCTACGTCTCCGTGGGATCCTTTTATACATCAGTAACGTAATATAACGTAACCTAACCCATCCTATCATCTCGGCGGTAATATTTGACAACATTCCTGGCGAGTTGGCCTCTACGTCTCAGTGGGACCTTTATATACATCAATAACGTAATATAAGCTAACCTAACCCAACCTAACATCTCGGCGGTAATATTTGACAACATTCCTGGCGAGTTGGCCTCTACGTCTCCGTGGGACCTTTATATACATCAATAACGTAATATAACCTAACCTAACCCAACCTAACATCTCGGTGGTAATATTTGACAACATTCCTGACGAGTTGGCTTCTCCGTCTCCGTGGGACCTTTATATACATCAATAACGTTATATAACCTAACCTAACCCAACCTAACATCTCGGCGGTAATATTTGAAAACATACCTGGCGAGTTGGCCTCTACGTCTCCGTGGGACATTTATATACATCAATAACGTAATATAACCTAACCTAACCCAACCTAACATCTCGGCGGTAATATTTGATCACATTCCTAGCTTGTTGGCCTCTACGTCTCCGCGGGACCTTTATATACATCTATAAAGTGATATAACCTAACCTAACCCAACCTAACATTTCGGCGGTAATATTTGACATCATTCCTGGCGAGTTGGCTTCTCCGTCTCCGTGGGATCTTTTTATACATCAATAACGTAATATAACCTAACCTAACCCAACCTAACATCTTGGCGGTAATATTTGAAGACATACGTGGCGAGTTGGCCTCTACGTCTCCGTGGGACATTTATATACATCAATAACGTAATACAACCTAACCTAACCCAACCTAACATCTCGGCGGTAATATTTGCTCACATTCCTAGATTGTTGGCCTCTACGTCTCCGCGGGACCTTTATATACATCTATAACGTGATATAACCTAACCTAACCCAACCTAACATTTCGGCGGTAATATTTGACATCATTCCTGGCGAGTTGGCTTCTCCGTCTCCGTGGGATCTTTTTATACATCAATAACGTAATATAACCTAACCTAACCCAACCTAACATCTTGGCGGTAATATTTGACAACATACGTGGCGAGTTGGCCTCTACGTCTCCGCGGGACCTTTAAATACATCTATAACGTAATATAACCTAACCTAACCCAACCTAACATCTCGGCGGTAATATTTGATCACATTCCTAGCTTGTTGGCTTCTACGTCTCCGCGGGACCTTTATATACATCAATAACGTAATATAACCTAACCTAACCCAACCTAACATCTCGGCGGTAATATTTGATCACATTCCTGGCGAGTTGGCCTCTACGTCTCCGTGGGACCTTTATATACATCAATAACGTAATATAACCTAACCTAACCCAACCTAACATCTCGGCGGTAATATTTGACAACATTCCTGGCGAGTTGGCCTCTACGTCTCCGTGGGATCCTTTTATACATCAGTAACGTAATATAATGTAACCTAACCCAACCTATCATCTCGGCGGTAATATTTGACAACATTCCTGGCGAGTTGGCCTCTACGTCTCAGTGGGACCTTTATATACATCAATAACGTAATATAACCTAACCTAACCCAACCTAACATCTCGGCGGTAATATTTGACAACATTCCTGGCGAGTTGGCCTCTACGTCTCCGTGGGACCTTTATATACATCAATAACGTAATATAACCTAACCTAACCCAACCTAACATCTCGGCGGTAATATTTGACAACATTCCTGGCGAGTTGGCTTCTCCGTCTCCGTGGGACCTTTATATACATCAATAACGTTATATAACCCAACCTAACCCAACCTAACATCTCGGCGGTAATATTTGACAACATACCTGGCGAGTTGGCCTCTACGTCTCCGTGGGACCTTCAAATACCTCAATAACGTAATATAACGTAACCTAACCCAACCTATCATCACGGCGGTAATATTTGACAACATTCCTGGCGAGTTGGCTTCTACGTCTCCGTGGGACCTTCAAATACATCAATAACGTAATATAACCTAACCTAACCCAACCTAACATCTCGGCGGTAATATTTTATCACATTCCTGGCTTGTTGGCCTCTACGTCTCCGCGGGACCTTTAAATACATCTATAACGTAATATAACCTAACCTAACCCAACCTAACATCTCGGCGGTAATATTTGCTCACATTCCTAGATTGTTGGCCTCTACGTCTCCGCGGGACCTTTATATACATCTATAACGTGATATAACCTAACCTAACTCAACCTAACATTTCGGCGGTAATATTTGACATCATTCCTGGCGAGTTGGCTTCTCCGTCTCCGTGGGATCTTTTCATACATCAATAACGTAATATAACCTAACCTAACCCAACCTAACATCTCGGCGGTAATATTTGACAACATTCCTGGCGAGTTGGCCTCTACGTCTCCGTGGGACCTTTATATACATCAATAACGTAATATAACCTAACCTAACCCAACCTAACATCTCGGCGGTAATATTTGACAACATTCCTGGCGAGTTGGCCTCTACGTCTCCGTGGGATCCTTTTATACATCAGTAACGTAATATAACGTAACCTAACCCAACCTATCATCTCGGCGGTAATATTTGACAACATTCCTGGCGAGTTGGCCTCTACGTCTCAGTGGGACCTTTATATACATCAATAACGTAATATAACCTAACCTAACCCAACCTAACATCTCGGCGGTAATATTTGACAACATTCCTGGCGAGTTGGCCTCTACGTCTCCGTGGGACCTTTATATACATCAATAACGTAATATAACCTAACCTAACCCAACCTAACATCTCGGCGGTAATATTTGACAACATTCCTGGCGAGTTGGCTTCTCCGTCTCCGTGGGACCTTTATATACATCAATAACGTTATATAACCCAACCTAACCCAACCTAACATCTCGGCGGTAATATTTGACAACATACCTGGCGAGTTGGCCTCTACGTCTCC
Organism: Xylocopa violacea; assembly: GCA_963969225.1. NCBI lineage: Eukaryota > Metazoa > Arthropoda > Insecta > Hymenoptera > Apidae > Xylocopa > Xylocopa violacea. The sequence goes on from CAXAJV010000051.1 coordinate 1,663,585, forward strand.
GTGGGACCTTCAAATACCTCAATAACGTAATATAACGTAACCTAACCCAACCTATCATCACGGCGGTAATATTTGACAACATTCCTGGCGAGTTGGCTTCTACGTCTCCGTGGGACCTTCAAATACATCAATAACGTAATATAACCTAACCTAACCCAACCTAACATCTCGGCGGTAATATTTTATCACATTCCTGGCTTGTTGGCCTCTACGTCTCCGCGGGACCTTTAAATACATCTATAACGTAATATAACCTAACCTAACCCAACCTAACATCTCGGCGGTAATATTTGATCACATTCCTAGCTTGTTGGCCTCTACGTCTCCGCGGGACCTTTATATACATCTATAAAGTGATATAACCTAACCTAACCCAACCTAACATTTCGGCGGTAATATTTGACATCATTCCTGGCGAGTTGGCTTCTCCGTCTCCGTGGGATCTTTTTATACATCAATAACGTAATATAACCTAACCTAACCCAACCTAACATCTCGGCGGTAATATTTGCTCACATTCCTAGATTGTTGGCCTCTACGTCTCCGCGGGACCTTTATATACATCTATAACGTGATATAACCTAACCTAACTCAACCTAACATTTCGGCGGTAATATTTGACATCATTCCTGGCGAGTTGGCTTCTCCGTCTCCGTGGGATCTTTTCATACATCAATAACGTAATATAACCTAACCTAACCCAACCTAACATCTTGGCGGTAATATTTGAAAACATACGTGGCGAGTTGGCCTCTACGTCTCCGTGGGACATTTATATACATCAATAACGTAATATAACCTAACCTAACCCAACCTAACATCTCGGCGGTAATATTTGATCACATTCCTAGCTTGTTGGCCTCTACGTCTCCGCGGGACCTTTATATACATCTATAACGTGATATAACCTAACCTAACCCAACCTAACGTTTCGGCGGTAATATTTGATATCATTCCTGGCGTTTTGTCCTCTACGTCTCCGTTTGACCTTCATAAACATCAATAACGCAATATAACGTAACCTAACCCAACCTATCATCTCGGCGGTAATATTTGACAACATTCCTGGCGAGTTGGCTTCTACGTCTCCGTGGGACCTTTATATACATCAATAACGTAATATAACCTAACCTAACCCAACCTAACATTTCGGCGGTAATATTTGACATCATTCCTGGCGAGTTGGCTTCTCCGTCTCCGTGGGATCTTTTTATACATCAATAACGTAATATAACCTAACCTAACCCAACCTAACATCTCGGCGGTAATATTTGAAAACATACCTGGCGAGTTGGCCTCTACGTCTCCGTGGGACATTTATATACATCAATAACGTAATATAACCTAACCTAACCCAACCTAACATCTCGGCCGTAATATTTGAAAACATACCTGGCGAGTTGGCCTCTACGTCTCCGTGGGACCTTTATATACATCAATAACGTAATATAACCTTACCTAACCCAACCTAACATCTCGGCGGTAATATTTTATCACATTCCTGGCTTGTTGGCCTCTACGTCTTCGCGGGACCTTTAAATACATCTATAACGTAATATAACCTAACCTAACCCAACCTAACATCTCGGCGGTAATATTTGATCACATTCCTGGCTTGTTGGCCTCTACGTCTCCGCGGGACCTTTATATACATCTATAACGTGATATAACCTAACCTAATCCAACCTAACATCTCGGCGGTAATACTTGAAAACATTCCTGGCGAGTTGGCCTCTACGTCTCCGTGGGACCTTCATATACATCAATAACGATATATAACCTAACCTAACCCAACCTAACATCTCGGCGGTAATATTTGACAACATTCCTGGCGAGTTGGCCTCTACGTCTCCGTGGGACCTTTATATACATCAATAACGTAATATAACCTAACCTAACCCAATCTAACATCTCGGCGGTAATATTTGACAACATTCCTGGCGAGTTGGCCTCTACGTCTCCGCGGGACCTTTATATACATGTATAACGTGATATAACCTAACCTAATCCAACCTAACATCTCGGCGGTAATACTTGAAAACATTCCTGGCGAGTTGGCCTCTACGTCTCCGTGGGACCTTCATATACATCAATAACGATATATAACCTAACCTAACCCAACCTAACATCTCGGCGGTAATATTTGACAACATTCCTGGCGAGTTGGCCTCTACGTCTCCGTGGGACCTTTATATACATCAATAACGTAATATAACCTAACCTAACCCAATCTAACATCTCGGCGGTAATATTTGACAACATTCCTGGCGAGTTGGCCTCTACGTCTCCGTGGGTCCTTTATATACATCTATAACGTGATATAACCTAACCTAACCCAACCTAACATTTCGGCGGTAATATTTGATATCATTCCTGGCGTTTTGTCCTCTACGTCTCCGTTTGACCTTCATAAACATCAATAACGCAATATAACGTAACCTAACCCAACCTATCATCACGGCGGTAATATTTGACAACATTCCTGGCGAGTTGGCTTCTACGTCTCCGCGGGACCTTTATATACATCAATAACGTAATATAACATAACCTAACCCAACCTAACATCTCGGCGGTAATATTTGATCACATTCCAGGCGAGTTGGCCTCTACGTCTCCGTGGGACCTTTATATACATCAATAACGTAATATAACCTAACCTAACCCAACCTAACATCTCGGCGGTAATATTTGACAACATTCCTGGCGAGTTGGCCTCTACGTCTCCGTGGGATCCTTTTATACATCAGTAACGTAATATAACGTAACCTAACCCAACCTATCATCTCGGCGGTAATATTTGACAACATTCCTGGCGAGTTGGCCTCTACGTCTCAGTGGGACCTTTATATACATCAATAACGTAATATAACCTAACCTAACCCAACCTAACATCTCGGCGGTAATATTTGACAACATTCCTGGCGAGTTGGCCTCTACGTCTCCGTGGGACCTTTATATACATCAATAACGTAATATAACCTAACCTAACCCAACCTAACATCTCGGCGGTAATATTTGACAACATTCCTGGCGAGTTGGCTTCTCCGTCTCCGTGGGACCTTTATATACATCAATAACGTTATATAACCCAACCTAACCCAACCTAACATCTCGGCGGTAATATTTGACAACATACCTGGCGAGTTGGCCTCTACGTCTCCGTGGGACCTTCAAATACCTCAATAACGTAATATAACGTAACCTAACCCAACCTATCATCACGGCGGTAATATTTGACAACATTCCTGGCGAGTTGGCTTCTACGTCTCCGTGGGACCTTTAAATACATCAATAACGTAATATAACCTAACCTAACCCAACCTAACATTTCGGCGGTAATATTTTATCACATTCCTGGCTTGTTGGCCTCTACGTCTCCGCGGGACCTTTAAATACATCTATAACGTAATATAACCTAACCTAACCCAACCTAACATCTCGGCGGTAATATTTGATCACATTCCTAGCTTGTTGGCCTCTACGTCTCCGCGGGACCTTTATATACATCTATAGAGTGATATAACCTAACCTAACCCAACCTAACATTTCGGCGGTAATATTTGACATCATTCCTGGCGAGTTGGCTTCTCCGTCTCCGTGGGATCTTTTTATACATCAATAACGTAATATAACCTAACCTAACCCAACCTAACATCTCGGCGGTAATATTTGCTCACATTCCTAGATTGTTGGCCTCTACGTCTCCGCGGGACCTTTATATACATCTATAACGTGATATAACCTAACCTAACTCAACCTAACATTTCGGCGGTAATATTTGACATCATTCCTGGCGAGTTGGCTTCTCCGTCTCCGTGGGATCTTTTCATACATCAATAACGTAATATAACCTAACCTAACCCAACCTAACATCTTGGCGGTAATATTTGAAAACATACGTGGCGAGTTGGCCTCTACGTCTCCGTGGGACATTTATATACATCAATAACGTAATATAACCTAACCTAACCCAACCTAACATCTCGGCGGTAATATTTGATCACATTCCTAGCTTGTTGGCCTCTACGTCTCCGCGGGACCTTTATATACATCTATAACGTGATATAACCTAACCTAACCCAACCTAACGTTTCGGCGGTAATATTTGATATCATTCCTGGCGTTTTGTCCTCTACGTCTCCGTTTGACCTTCATAAACATCAATAACGCAATATAACGTAACCTAACCCAACCTATCATCTCGGCGGTAATATTTGACAACATTCCTGGCGAGTTGGCTTCTACGTCTCCGTGGGACCTTTATATACATCAATAACGTAATATAACCTAACCTAACCCAACCTAACATTTCGGCGGTAATATTTGACATCATTCCTGGCGAGTTGGCTTCTCCGTCTCCGTGGGATCTTTTTATACATCAATAACGTAATATAACCTAACCTAACCCAACCTAACATCTCGGCGGTAATATTTGAAAACATACCTGGCGAGTTGGCCTCTACGTCTCCGTGGGACATTTATATACATCAATAACGTAATATAACCTAACCTAACCCAACCTAACATCTCGGCCGTAATATTTGAAAACATACCTGGCGAGTTGGCCTCTACGTCTCCGTGGGACCTTTATATACATCAATAACGTAATATAACCTTACCTAACCCAACCTAACATCTCGGCGGTAATATTTTATCACATTCCTGGCTTGTTGGCCTCTACGTCTTCGCGGGACCTTTAAATACATCTATAACGTAATATAACCTAACCTAACCCAACCTAACATCTCGGCGGTAATATTTGATCACATTCCTGGCTTGTTGGCCTCTACGTCTCCGCGGGACCTTTATATACATCTATAACGTGATATAACCTAACCTAATCCAACCTAACATCTCGGCGGTAATACTTGAAAACATTCCTGGCGAGTTGGCCTCTACGTCTCCGTGGGACCTTCATATACATCAATAACGATATATAACCTAACCTAACCCAACCTAACATCTCGGCGGTAATATTTGACAACATTCCTGGCGAGTTGGCCTCTACGTCTCCGTGGGACCTTTATATACATCAATAACGTAATATAACCTAACCTAACCCAATCTAACATCTCGGCGGTAATATTTGACAACATTCCTGGCGAGTTGGCCTCTACGTCTCCGCGGGACCTTTATATACATGTATAACGTGATATAACCTAACCTAATCCAACCTAACATCTCGGCGGTAATACTTGAAAACATTCCTGGCGAGTTGGCCTCTACGTCTCCGTGGGACCTTCATATACATCAATAACGATATATAACCTAACCTAACCCAACCTAACATCTCGGCGGTAATATTTGACAACATTCCTGGCGAGTTGGCCTCTACGTCTCCGTGGGACCTTTATATACATCAATAACGTAATATAACCTAACCTAACCCAATCTAACATCTCGGCGGTAATATTTGACAACATTCCTGGCGAGTTGGCCTCTACGTCTCCGTGGGTCCTTTATATACATCTATAACGTGATATAACCTAACCTAACCCAACCTAACATTTCGGCGGTAATATTTGATATCATTCCTGGCGTTTTGTCCTCTACGTCTCCGTTTGACCTTCATAAACATCAATAACGCAATATAACGTAACCTAACCCAACCTATCATCACGGCGGTAATATTTGACAACATTCCTGGCGAGTTGGCTTCTACGTCTCCGCGGGACCTTTATATACATCAATAACGTAATATAACATAACCTAACCCAACCTAACATCTCGGCGGTAATATTTGATCACATTCCTGGCGAGTTGGCCTCTACGTCTCCGTGGGACCTTTATATACATCAATAACGTAATATAACCTAACCTAACCCAACCTAACATCTCGGCGGTAATATTTGACAACATTCCTGGCGAGTTGGCCTCTACGTCTCCGTGGGATCCTTTTATACATCAGTAACGTAATATAACGTAACCTAACCCAACCTATCATCTCGGCGGTAATATTTGACAACATTCCTGGCGAGTTGGCCTCTACGTCTCAGTGGGACCTTTATATACATCAATAACGTAATATAACCTAACCTAACCCAACCTAACATCTCGGCGGTAATATTTGACAACATTCCTGGCGAGTTGGCCTCTACGTCTCCGTGGGACCTTTATATACATCAATAACGTAATATAACCTAACCTAACCCAACCTAACATCTCGGCGGTAATATTTGACAACATTCCTGGCGAGTTGGCTTCTCCGTCTCCGTGGGACCTTTATATACATCAATAACGTTATATAACCCAACCTAACCCAACCTAACATCTCGGCGGTAATATTTGACAACATACCTGGCGAGTTGGCCTCTACGTCTCCGTGGGACCTTCAAATACCTCAATAACGTAATATAACGTAACCTAACCCAACCTATCATCACGGCGGTAATATTTGACAACATTCCTGGCGAGTTGGCTTCTACGTCTCCGTGGGACCTTTAAATACATCAATAACGTAATATAACCTAACCTAACCCAACCTAACATCTCGGCGGTAATATTTTATCACATTCCTGGCTTGTTGGCCTCTACGTCTCCGCGGGACCTTTAAATACATCTATAACGTAATATAACCTAACCTAACCCAACCTAACATCTCGGCGGTAATATTTGATCACATTCCTAGCTTGTTGGCCTCTACGTCTCCGCGGGACCTTTATATACATCTATAAAGTGATATAACCTAACCTAACCCAACCTAACATTTCGGCGGTAATATTTGACATCATTCCTGGCGAGTTGGCTTCTCCGTCTCCGTGGGATCTTTTTATACATCAATAACGTAATATAACCTAACCTAACCCAACCTAACATCTCGGCGGTAATATTTGCTCACATTCCTAGATTGTTGGCCTCTACGTCTCCGCGGGACCTTTATATACATCTATAACGTGATATAACCTAACCTAACCCACCCTAACATTTCGGCGGTAATATTTGACATCATTCCTGGCGAGTTGGCTTCTCCGTCTCCGTGGGATCTTTTCATACATCAATAACGTAATATAACCTAACCTAACCCAACCTAACATCTTGGCGGTAATATTTGAAAACATACGTGGCGAGTTGGCCTCTACGTCTCCGTGGGACATTTATATACATCAATAACGTAATATAACCTAACCTAACCCAACCTAACATCTCGGCGGTAATTTTTGATCACATTCCTAGCTTGTTGGCCTCTACGTCTCCGCGGGACCTTTATATACATCTATAACGTGATATAACCTAACCTAACCCAACCTAACGTTTCGGCGGTAATATTTGATATCATTCCTGGCGTTTTGTCCTCTACGTCTCCGTTTGACCTTCATAAACATCAATAACGCAATATAACGTAACCTAACCCAACCTATCATCTCGGCGGTAATATTTGACAACATTCCTGGCGAGTTGGCTTCTACGTCTCCGTGGGACCTTTATATACATCAATAACGTAATATAACCTAACCTAACCCAACCTAACATTTCGGCGGTAATATTTGACATCATTCCTGGCGAATTGGCTTCTCCGTCTCCGTGGGATCTTTTTATACATCAATAACGTAATATAACCTAACCTAACCCAACCTAACATCTCGGCGGTAATATTTGAAAACATACCTGGCGAGTTGGCCTCTACGTCTCCGTGGGACATTTATATACATCAATAACGTAATATAACCTAACCTAACCCAACCTAACATCTCGGCCGTAATATTTGAAAACATACCTTGCGAGTTGGCCTCTACGTCTCCGTGGGACCTTTATATACATCAATAACGTAATATAACCTTACCTAACCCAACCTAACATCTCGGCGGTAATATTTTATCACATTCCTGGCTTGTTGGCCTCTACGTCTTCGCGGGACCTTTAAATACATCTATAACGTAATATAACCTAACCTAACCCAACCTAACATCTCGGCGGTAATATTTGATCACATTCCTGGCTTGTTGGCCTCTACGTCTCCGCGGGACCTTTATATACATCTATAACGTGATATAACCTAACCTAATCCAACCTAACATCTCGGCGGTAATACTTGAAAACATTCCTGGCGAGTTGGCCTCTACGTCTCCGTGGGACCTTCATATACATCAATAACGATATATAACCTAACCTAACCCAACCTAACATCTCGGCGGTAATATTTGACAACATTCCTGGCGAGTTGGCCTCTACGTCTCCGTGGGACCTTTATATACATCAATAACGTAATATAACCTAACCCAACCCAATCTAACATCTCGGCGGTAATATTTGACAACATTCCTGGCGAGTTGGCCTCTACGTCTCCGTGGGACCTTTATATACATCAATAACGTAATATAACCTAACCTAACCCAAACTAACATCTCGGCGGTAATATTTGACAACATTCCTGGCGAGTTGGCTTCTCCGTCTCCGTGGGACCTTTATATACATCAATAACGTTATATAACCTAACCTAACCCAACCTAACATCTCGGTGGTAATATTTGACAACATACCTGGCGAGTTGGCCCCTACGTCTCCGTGGGACCTTCATATACATCAATAACGAAATATAACCTAACCTAACCCAACCTAACATCTCGGCGATAATATTTGAAAACATTCCTGGCGAGTTGGCTTCTCCGTCTCTGTGATACCTTTTTATACATCAATAACGTAATATAACCTAACATAACCCAACCTAACATCTCGGCGGTAATATTTGAAAACATACCTGGCGAGTTGGCCTCTACGTCTCCGTGGGACATTTATATACATCAATAACGTAATATAACCTAACCTAACCCAACCTAACATCTCGGCGGTAATATTTGATCACATTCCTAGCTTGTTGGCCTCTACGTCTCCGCGGGACCTTTATATACATCTATAACGTGATATAACCTAACCTAACCCAACCTAACATTTCGGCGGTAATAATTGACATCATTCCTGGCGAGTTGGCTTCTCCGTCTCCGTGGGATCTTTTTATACATCAATAACGTAATATAACCTAACCTAACCCAACCTAAAGTCTTGGCGGTAATATTTGAAAACATACGTGGCGAGTTGGCCTCTACGTCTCCGTGGGACATTTATATACATCAATAACGTAATATAACCTAACCTAACCCAACCTAACATCTCGGCGGTAATATTTGATCACATTCCTAGCTTGTTGGCCTCTACGTCTCCGCGGGACCTTTATATACATCTATAACGTGATATAACCTAACCTAACCCAACCTAACATTTCGGCGGTAATATTTGATATCATTCCTGGCGTTTTGTCCTCTACGTCTCCGTTTGACCTTCATAAACATCAATAACGCAATATAACGTAACCTAACCGAACCTATCATCTCGGCGGTAATATTTGACAACATTCCTGGCGAGATGGCTTCTACGTCTCCGTGGGACCTTTATATACATCAGTAACGTAATATAACCTAACCAAACCCAACCTAACATTTCGGCGGTAATATTTGACATCATTCCTGGCGAGTTGGCTTCTCCGTCTCCGTGGGATCTTTTTATACATCAATAACGTAATATAACCTAACCTAACCCAACCTAACATCTCGGCGGTAATATTTGAAAACATACCTGGCGAGTTGGCCTCTACGTCTCCGTGGGACATTTATATACATCAATAACGTAATATAACCTAACCTAACCCAACCTAACATCTCGGCCGTAATATTTGAAAACATTCCTGGCGAGTTGGCTTCTCCGTCTCCGTGGGATCCTTTTATACATCAGTAACGTAATATAACGTAACCTAACCCAACCTATCATCTCGGCGGTAATATTTGACAACATTCCTGGCGAGTTGGCCTCTACGTCTCCGTGGGACCTTTATATACATCAATAACGTTACATAACCTAACCCAACCCAACCTAACATCTCGGCGGTAATATTTGACAACATACCTGGCGAGTTGGCCTCTACGTCTCCGTGGGACCTTCATATACATCAATAACGAAATATAACCTAACCTAACCCAACCTAACATCTCGGCGATAATGTTTGAAAACATTCCTGGCTAGTTGGCTTCTCCGTCTCTGTGATATGTTTTTATACATCAATAACGTAATATAACCTAACATAACCCAACCTAACATCTCGGCGGTAATATTTGAAAACATACCTGGCGAGTTGGCCTCTACGTCTCCGTGGGACATTTATATACATCAATAACGTAATATAACCTAACCTAAGCCAACCTAACATCTCGGCGGTAATATTTGATCACATTCCTAGCTTGTTGGCCTCTACGTCTCCGCGGGACCTTTATATACATCTATAACGTGATATAACCTAACCTAACCCAACCTAACATCTCGGCGGTAATATTTGACAACATACCTGGCGAGCTGGCCTCTACGTCTCCGTGGGACCTTCATATACATCAATAACGAAATATAACCTAACCTAACCCAACCTAACATCTCGGCGGTAATATTTGACATCATTCCTGGCGAGTTGGCTTCTCCGTCTCCGTGGGATCTTTTTATACATCAATAACGTTATATAACCTAACCTAACCCAACCTAACATCTCGGCGGTAATATTTGACAACATACCTGGCGAGTTGGCCTCTACGTCTCCGTGGGACCTTCATATACATCAATAACGAAATATAACCTAACCTAACCCAACCTAACATCTCGGCGATAATATTTGAAAACATTCCTGGCGAGTTGGCTTCTCCGTCTCTGTGATATCTTTTTATACATCAATAACGTAATATAACCTAACATAACCCAACCTAACATCTCGGCGGTAATATTTGAAAACATACCTGGCGAGTTGGCCTCTACGTCTCCGTGGGACATTTATATACATCAATAACGTAATATAACCTAACCTAACCCAACCTAACATCTCGTCGGTAATATTTGATCACATTCCTGGCTTGTTGGCCTCTACGTCTCCGCGGGACCTTTATATACATCTATAACGTGATATAACCTAACCTAATCCAACCTAACATCTCGGCGGTAATACTTGAATACATTCCTGGCGAGTTGGCCTCTACGTCTCCGTGGGACATTCATATACATCAATAACGCAATATAACGTAACCTAACCGAACCTATTATCTCGGCGGTAATATTTGACAACATTCCTGGCGAGTTGGCTTCTACGTCTCCGTGGGACCTTTATATACATCAATAACGTAATATAACCTTACCTAACCCAACCTAACATCTCGGCGGTAATATTTTATCACATTCCTGGCTTGTTGGCCTCTACGTCTCCGCGGGACCTTTAAATACATCTATAACGTAATATAACCTAACCTAACCCAACCTAACATCTCGGCGGTAATATTTGATCACATTCCTGGCTTGTTGGCCTCTACGTCTCCGCGGGACCTTTATATACATCTATAACGTGATATAACCTAACCTAATCCAACCTAACATCTCGGCGGTAATACTTGAAAACATTCCTATCGTGTTGGCCTCTACGTCTCCGTGGGACCTTCATATACATCAATAACGATATATAACCTAACCTAACCCAACCTAACATCTCGGCGGTAATATTTGACAACATTCCTGGCGAGTTGGCCTCTACGTCTCCGTGGGATCCTTTTATACATCAGTAACGTAATATAACGTAACCTAACCCAACCTATCATCTCGGCGGTAATATTTGACAACATTCCTGGCGAGTTGGCCTCTACGTCTCAGTGGGACCTTTATATACATCAATAACGTAATATAACCTAACCTAACCCAACCTAACATCTCGGCGGTAATATTTGACAACATTCCTGGCGAGTTGGCCTCTACGTCTCCGTGGGACCTTTATATACATCAATAACGTAATATAACCTAACCTAACCCAACCTAACATCTCGGCGGTAATATTTGACAACATTCCTGGCGAGTTGGCTTCTCCGTCTCCGTGGGACCTTTATATACATCAATAACGTTATATAACCCAACCTAACCCAACCTAACATCTCGGCGGTAATATTTGACAACATACCTGGCGAGTTGGCCTCTACGTCTCCGTGGGACCTTCAAATACCTCAATAACGTAATATAACGTAACCTAACCCAACCTATCATCACGGCGGTAATATTTGACAACATTCCTGGCGAGTTGGCTTCTACGTCTCCGTGGGACCTTTAAATACATCAATAACGTAATATAACCTAACCTAACCCAACCTAACATCTCGGCGGTAATATTTTATCACATTCCTGGCTTGTTGGCCTCTACGTCTCCGCGGGACCTTTAAATACATCTATAACGTAATATAACCTAACCTAACCCAACCTAACATCTCGGCGGTAATATTTGATCACATTCCTAGCTTGTTGGCCTCTACGTCTCCGCGGGACCTTTATATACATCTATAAAGTGATATAACCTAACCTAACCCAACCTAACATTTCGGCGGTAATATTTGACATCATTCCTGGCGAGTTGGCTTCTCCGTCTCCGTGGGATCTTTTTATACATCAATAACGTAATATAACCTAACCTAACCCAACCTAACATCTCGGCGGTAATATTTGCTCACATTCCTAGATTGTTGGCCTCTACGTCTCCGCGGGACCTTTATATACATCTATAACGTGATATAACCTAACCTAACCCACCCTAACATTTCGGCGGTAATATTTGACATCATTCCTGGCGAGTTGGCTTCTCCGTCTCCGTGGGATCTTTTCATACATCAATAACGTAATATAACCTAACCTAACCCAACCTAACATCTTGGCGGTAATATTTGAAAACATACGTGGCGAGTTGGCCTCTACGTCTCCGTGGGACATTTATATACATCAATAACGTAATATAACCTAACCTAACCCAACCTAACATCTCGGCGGTAATTTTTGATCACATTCCTAGCTTGTTGGCCTCTACGTCTCCGCGGGACCTTTATATACATCTATAACGTGATATAACCTAACCTAACCCAACCTAACGTTTCGGCGGTAATATTTGATATCATTCCTGGCGTTTTGTCCTCTACGTCTCCGTTTGACCTTCATAAACATCAATAACGCAATATAACGTAACCTAACCCAACCTATCATCTCGGCGGTAATATTTGACAACATTCCTGGCGAGTTGGCTTCTACGTCTCCGTGGGACCTTTATATACATCAATAACGTAATATAACCTAACCTAACCCAACCTAACATTTCGGCGGTAATATTTGACATCATTCCTGGCGAATTGGCTTCTCCGTCTCCGTGGGATCTTTTTATACATCAATAACGTAATATAACCTAACCTAACCCAACCTAACATCTCGGCGGTAATATTTGAAAACATACCTGGCGAGTTGGCCTCTACGTCTCCGTGGGACATTTATATACATCAATAACGTAATATAACCTAACCTAACCCAACCTAACATCTCGGCCGTAATATTTGAAAACATACCTTGCGAGTTGGCCTCTACGTCTCCGTGGGACCTTTATATACATCAATAACGTAATATAACCTTACCTAACCCAACCTAACATCTCGGCGGTAATATTTTATCACATTCCTGGCTTGTTGGCCTCTACGTCTTCGCGGGACCTTTAAATACATCTATAACGTAATATAACCTAACCTAACCCAACCTAACATCTCGGCGGTAATATTTGATCACATTCCTGGCTTGTTGGCCTCTACGTCTCCGCGGGACCTTTATATACATCTATAACGTGATATAACCTAACCTAATCCAACCTAACATCTCGGCGGTAATACTTGAAAACATTCCTGGCGAGTTGGCCTCTACGTCTCCGTGGGACCTTCATATACATCAATAACGATATATAACCTAACCTAACCCAACCTAACATCTCGGCGGTAATATTTGACAACATTCCTGGCGAGTTGGCCTCTACGTCTCCGTGGGACCTTTATATACATCAATAACGTAATATAACCTAACCCAACCCAATCTAACATCTCGGCGGTAATATTTGACAACATTCCTGGCGAGTTGGCCTCTACGTCTCCGTGGGACCTTTATATACATCAATAACGTAATATAACCTAACCTAACCCAAACTAACATCTCGGCGGTAATATTTGACAACATTCCTGGCGAGTTGGCTTCTCCGTCTCCGTGGGACCTTTATATACATCAATAACGTTATATAACCTAACCTAACCCAACCTAACATCTCGGTGGTAATATTTGACAACATACCTGGCGAGTTGGCCCCTACGTCTCCGTGGGACCTTCATATACATCAATAACGAAATATAACCTAACCTAACCCAACCTAACATCTCGGCGATAATATTTGAAAACATTCCTGGCGAGTTGGCTTCTCCGTCTCTGTGATACCTTTTTATACATCAATAACGTAATATAACCTAACATAACCCAACCTAACATCTCGGCGGTAATATTTGAAAACATACCTGGCGAGTTGGCCTCTACGTCTCCGTGGGACATTTATATACATCAATAACGTAATATAACCTAACCTAACCCAACCTAACATCTCGGCGGTAATATTTGATCACATTCCTAGCTTGTTGGCCTCTACGTCTCCGCGGGACCTTTATATACATCTATAACGTGATATAACCTAACCTAACCCAACCTAACATTTCGGCGGTAATAATTGACATCATTCCTGGCGAGTTGGCTTCTCCGTCTCCGTGGGATCTTTTTATACATCAATAACGTAATATAACCTAACCTAACCCAACCTAAAGTCTTGGCGGTAATATTTGAAAACATACGTGGCGAGTTGGCCTCTACGTCTCCGTGGGACATTTATATACATCAATAACGTAATATAACCTAACCTAACCCAACCTAACATCTCGGCGGTAATATTTGATCACATTCCTAGCTTGTTGGCCTCTACGTCTCCGCGGGACCTTTATATACATCTATAACGTGATATAACCTAACCTAACCCAACCTAACATTTCGGCGGTAATATTTGATATCATTCCTGGCGTTTTGTCCTCTACGTCTCCGTTTGACCTTCATAAACATCAATAACGCAATATAACGTAACCTAACCGAACCTATCATCTCGGCGGTAATATTTGACAACATTCCTGGCGAGATGGCTTCTACGTCTCCGTGGGACCTTTATATACATCAGTAACGTAATATAACCTAACCAAACCCAACCTAACATTTCGGCGGTAATATTTGACATCATTCCTGGCGAGTTGGCTTCTCCGTCTCCGTGGGATCTTTTTATACATCAATAACGTAATATAACCTAACCTAACCCAACCTAACATCTCGGCGGTAATATTTGAAAACATACCTGGCGAGTTGGCCTCTACGTCTCCGTGGGACATTTATATACATCAATAACGTAATATAACCTAACCTAACCCAACCTAACATCTCGGCCGTAATATTTGAAAACATTCCTGGCGAGTTGGCTTCTCCGTCTCCGTGGGATCCTTTTATACATCAGTAACGTAATATAACGTAACCTAACCCAACCTATCATCTCGGCGGTAATATTTGACAACATTCCTGGCGAGTTGGCCTCTACGTCTCCGTGGGACCTTTATATACATCAATAACGTTACATAACCTAACCCAACCCAACCTAACATCTCGGCGGTAATATTTGACAACATACCTGGCGAGTTGGCCTCTACGTCTCCGTGGGACCTTCATATACATCAATAACGAAATATAACCTAACCTAACCCAACCTAACATCTCGGCGATAATGTTTGAAAACATTCCTGGCTAGTTGGCTTCTCCGTCTCTGTGATATGTTTTTATACATCAATAACGTAATATAACCTAACATAACCCAACCTAACATCTCGGCGGTAATATTTGAAAACATACCTGGCGAGTTGGCCTCTACGTCTCCGTGGGACATTTATATACATCAATAACGTAATATAACCTAACCTAAGCCAACCTAACATCTCGGCGGTAATATTTGATCACATTCCTAGCTTGTTGGCCTCTACGTCTCCGCGGGACCTTTATATACATCTATAACGTGATATAACCTAACCTAACCCAACCTAACATCTCGGCGGTAATATTTGACAACATACCTGGCGAGCTGGCCTCTACGTCTCCGTGGGACCTTCATATACATCAATAACGAAATATAACCTAACCTAACCCAACCTAACATCTCGGCGGTAATATTTGACATCATTCCTGGCGAGTTGGCTTCTCCGTCTCCGTGGGATCTTTTTATACATCAATAACGTTATATAACCTAACCTAACCCAACCTAACATCTCGGCGGTAATATTTGACAACATACCTGGCGAGTTGGCCTCTACGTCTCCGTGGGACCTTCATATACATCAATAACGAAATATAACCTAACCTAACCCAACCTAACATCTCGGCGATAATATTTGAAAACATTCCTGGCGAGTTGGCTTCTCCGTCTCTGTGATATCTTTTTATACATCAATAACGTAATATAACCTAACATAACCCAACCTAACATCTCGGCGGTAATATTTGAAAACATACCTGGCGAGTTGGCCTCTACGTCTCCGTGGGACATTTATATACATCAATAACGTAATATAACCTAACCTAACCCAACCTAACATCTCGTCGGTAATATTTGATCACATTCCTGGCTTGTTGGCCTCTACGTCTCCGCGGGACCTTTATATACATCTATAACGTGATATAACCTAACCTAATCCAACCTAACATCTCGGCGGTAATACTTGAATACATTCCTGGCGAGTTGGCCTCTACGTCTCCGTGGGACATTCATATACATCAATAACGCAATATAACGTAACCTAACCGAACCTATTATCTCGGCGGTAATATTTGACAACATTCCTGGCGAGTTGGCTTCTACGTCTCCGTGGGACCTTTATATACATCAATAACGTAATATAACCTTACCTAACCCAACCTAACATCTCGGCGGTAATATTTTATCACATTCCTGGCTTGTTGGCCTCTACGTCTCCGCGGGACCTTTAAATACATCTATAACGTAATATAACCTAACCTAACCCAACCTAACATCTCGGCGGTAATATTTGATCACATTCCTGGCTTGTTGGCCTCTACGTCTCCGCGGGACCTTTATATACATCTATAACGTGATATAACCTAACCTAATCCAACCTAACATCTCGGCGGTAATACTTGAAAACATTCCTATCGTGTTGGCCTCTACGTCTCCGTGGGACCTTCATATACATCAATAACGATATATAACCTAACCTAACCCAACCTAACATCTCGGCGGTAATATTTGACAACATTCCTGGCGAGTTGGCCTCTACGTCTCCGTGGGACCTTTATATACATCAATAACGTAATATAACCTAACCTAACCCAATCTAACATCTCGGCGGTAATATTTGACAACATTCCTGGCGAGTTGTCCTCTACGCCTCCGTTTGACCTTCATAAACATCAATAACGTAATATAACGTAACCTAACCCAACCTATCATCTCGGCGGTAATATTTGACAACATTCCTGGCGAGTTGGCTTCTACGTCTCCGTGGGACATTTATATACATCAATAACGTAATATAACCTAACCTAACCCAACCTAACATCTCGGCCGTAATATTTGAAAACATACCTGGCGAGTTGGCCTCTACGTCTCCGTGGAACCTTTATATACATCAATAACGTAATATAACCTTACCTAACCCAACCTAACATCTCGGCGGTAACATTTTATCACATTCCTGGCTTGTTGGCCTCTACGTCTCCGCGGGACCTTTAAATACATCTATAACGTAATATAACCTAACCTAACCCAACCTAACATCTCGGCGGTAATATTTGATCACATTCCTGGCTTGTTGGCCTCTACGTCTCCGCGGGACCTTTATATACATCTATAACGTGATATAACCTAACCTAATCCAACCTAACATCTCGGCGGTAATATTTGACAACATTCCTGGCGAGTTGTCCTCTACGCCTCCGTTTGACCTTCATAAACATCAATAACGTAATATAACGTAACCTAACCCAAACTATCATCTCGGCGGTAATATTTGACAACATTCCTGGCGAGTTGGCTTCTACGTCTCCGTGGGACCTTTATATACATCAATAACGTAATATAACCTAACCTAACCCAACCTAACATCTCGGCCGTAATATTTGAAAACATACCTGGCGAGTTGGCCTCTTCGTCTCCGTGGGACGTTTATATACATCAATAACGTAATATAACCTAACCTAACCCAACCTAACATCTCGGCGGTAATATTTGAAAACATTCCTGGCTTGTTGGCCTCTACGTCTCCGCGGGACCTTTATATACATCTATAACGTGATATAACCTAACCTAATCCAACCTAACATCTCGGCGATAATACTTGAATACATTCCTGGCGAGTTGGCCTCTACGTCTCCGTGGGACATTCATATACATCAATAACGAAATATAACCTAGCCTAACCCAACCTAACAACTCGGCTGTAATATTTGAAAACATTACTGGCGAGTTGGCCTCTACGTCTCCGCGGGACCTTTATATACATCTATAACGTGATATAACCTAACCTAACCCAACCTAACATTTCGGCGGTAATATTTGACATCATTCCTGGCGAGTTGGCTTCTCCGTCTCCGTGGGATCTTTTTATACATCAATAACGTAATATAACCTAACCTAACCCAACCTAACATCTTGGCGGTAATATTTGAAAACATACCTGGCGAGTTGGCCTCTACGTCTCCGTGGGACATTTATATACATCAATAACGTAATATAACCTAACCTAACCCAACCTAACATCTCGGCGGTAATATTTGATCACATTGCTAGCTTGTTGGCCTCTACGTCTCCGCGGGACCTTTATATACATCTATAACGTGATATAACCTATCCTAACCCAACATAACATTTCGGCGGTAATATTTGATATCATTCCTGGCGATTTGTACTCTACGTCTCCGTTTGACCTTCATAAACATCAATAACGTAATATAACGTAACCTAACCCAACCTATCATCTCGGCGGTAATATTTGAAAACATTCCTGGCGAGTTGGCTTCTCCGTCTCCGTGGGATCCTTTTATACATCAGTAACGTAATATAACGTAACCTAACCCAACCTATCATCTCGGCGGTAATATTTGACAACATTCCTGGCGAGTTGGCCTCTACGTCTCCGTGGGACCTTTATATACATCAATAACGTTATATAACCTAACCCAACCCAACCTAACATCTCGGCGGTAATATTTGACAACATACCTGGCGAGTTGGCCTCTACGTCTCCGTGGGACATTTATATACATCAATAACGTAATATAACCTAACCTAACCCAACCTAACATCTCGGCCGTAATATTTGAAAACATACCTGGCGAGTTGGCCTCTACGTCTTCGTGGGACCTTTATATACATCAATAACGTAATATAACCTTACCTAACCCAACCTAACATCTCGGCGGTAATATTTTATCACATTCGTGGCTTGTTGGCCTCTACGTCTCCGCGGGACCTTTAAATACATCTATAACGTAATATAACCTAACCTAACCCAACCTAACATCTCGGCGGTAATATTTGATCACATTCCTGGCTTGTTGGCCTCTACGTCTCCGCGGGACCTTTATATACATCTATAACGTGATATAACCTAACCTAATCCAACCTAACATCTCGGCGGTAATACTTGAATACATTCCTGGCGAGTTGGCCTCTACGTCTCCGTGGGACATTCATATACATCAATAACGAAATATAACCTAACCTAACCCAACCTAACATCTCGGCGGTAATATTTGATCACATTCCTAGCTTGTTGGCCTCTACGTCTCCGCGGGACCTTTATATACATCTATAACGTGATATAACCTATCCTAACCCAACCTAACATTTCGGCGGTAATATTTGATATCATTCCTGGCGATTTGTACTCTACGTCTCCGTTTGACCTTCATAAACATCAATAACGTAATATAACGTAACCTAACCCAACCTATCATCTCGGCGGTAATATTTGAAAACATTCCTGGCGAGTTGGCTTCTCCGTCTCCGTGGGATCCTTTTATACATCAGTAACGTAATATAACGTAACCTAACCCAACCTATCATCTCGGCGGTAATATTTGACAACATTCCTGGCGAGTTGGCCTCTACGTCTCCGTGGGACCTTTATATACATCAATAACGTTATATAACCTAACCCAACCCAACCTAACATCTCGGCGGTAATATTTGACAACATACCTGGCGAGTTGGCCTCTACGTCTCCGTGGGACCTTCATATACATCAATAACGAAATATAACCTAACCTAACCCAACCTAACATCTCGGCGATAATATTTGAAAACATTCCTGACGAGTTGGCTTCTCCGTCTCTGTGATATCTTTTTATACATCAATAACGTGATATAACCTAACCTAACCCAACCTAACATTTCGGCGGTAATATTTGATATCATTCCTGGCGTTTTGTCCTCTACGTCTCCGTTTGACCTTCATAAACATCAATAACGCAATATAACGTAACGTAACCCAACCTATCATCTCGGCGGTAATATTTGACAACATTCCTGGCGAGTTGGCTTCTACGTCTCCGTGGGACCTTTATATACATCAATAACGTAATATAACCTAACCTAACCCAACCTAACATTTCGGCGGTAATATTCGACATCATTCCTGGCGAGTTGGCTTCTCCGTCTCCGTGGGATCTTTTTATACATCAATAACGTAATATATCCTAACCTAACCCAACCTAACATCTCGGCGGTAATATTTGAAAACATACCTGGCGAGTTGGCCTCTACGTCTCCGTGGGACATTTATATACATCAATAACGTAATATAACCTAACCTAACCCAACCTAACATCTTGGCGGTAATATTTGAAAACATACCTGGCGAGTTGGCCTCTACGTCTCCGTGGGACATTTATATACATCAATAACGTAATATAACCTAACCTAACCCAACCTAACATCTCGGCGGTAATATTTGATCACATTCCTAGCTTGTTGGCCTCTACGTCTCCGTGGGACCTTTATATACATCTATCACGTGATATAACCTATCCTAACCCAACCTAACATTTCGGCGGTAATATTTGATATCATTCCTGGCGATTTGTACTCTACGTCTCCGTTTGACCTTCATAAACATCAATAACGTAATATAACGTAACCTAACCCAACCTATCATCTCGGCGGTAATATTTGAAAACATTCCTGGCGAGTTGGCTTCTCCGTCTCCGTGGGATCCTTTTATACATCAGTAACGTAATATAACGTAACCTAACCCAACCTATCATCTCGGCGGTAATATTTGACAACATTCCTGGCGAGTTGGCCTCTACGTCTCCGTGGGACCTTTATATACATCAATAACGTTATATAACCTAACCCAACCCAACCTAACATCTCAGCGGTAATATTTGACAACATTCCTGGCGAGTAGGCCTCTACGTCTCCGCGGGACCTTTATATACATCTATAACGTGATATAACCTAACCTAATCCAACCTAACATCTCGGCGGTAATACTTGAAAACATTCCTATCGTGTTGGCCTCTACGTCTCCGTGGGACCTTCATATACATCAATAACGATATATAACCTAACCTAACCCAACCTAACATCTCGGCGGTAATATTTGACAACATACCTGGCGAGTTGGCCTCTACGTCTCCGTGGGACCTTCATATACATCAATAACGAAATATAACCTAACCTAACCCAACCTAACATCTCGGCGATAATATTTGAAAACATTCCTGACGAGTTGGCTTCTCCGTCTCTGTGATATCTTTTTATACATCAATAACGTGATATAACCTAACCTAACCCAACCTAACATTTCGGCGGTAATATTTGATATCATTCCTGGCGTTTTGTCCTCTACG
The DNA here is from genome assembly GCA_963969225.1 of Xylocopa violacea. Lineage (NCBI taxonomy): Eukaryota > Metazoa > Arthropoda > Insecta > Hymenoptera > Apidae > Xylocopa > Xylocopa violacea. The sequence goes on from CAXAJV010000051.1 coordinate 1,685,380, forward strand.
TCTCCGTTTGACCTTCATAAACATCAATAACGCAATATAACGTAACCTAACCCAACCTATCATCTCGGCGGTAATATTTGACAACATTCCTGGCGAGTTGGCTTCTACGTCTCCGTGGGACCTTTATATACATCAATAACGTAATATAACCGAACCTAACCCAACCTAACATTTCGGCGGTAATATTCGACATCATTCCTGGCGAGTTGGCTTCTCCGTCTCCGTGGGATCTTTTTATACATCAATAACGTAATATATCCTAACCTAACCCAACCTAACATCTCGGCGGTAATATTTGAAAACATTCCTGACGAGTTGGCCTCTACGTCTCCGTGGGACCTTTATATACATCTATCACGTGATATAACCTATCCTAACCCAACCTAACATTTCGGCGGTAATATTTGATATCATTCCTGGCGATTTGTACTCTACGTCTCCGTTTGACCTTCATAAACATCAATATCGTAATATAACGTAACCTAACCCAACCTATCATCTCGGCGGTAATATTTGAAAACATTCCTGGCGAGTTGGCTTCTCCGTCTCCGTGGGATCCTTTTATACATCAGTAACGTAATATAACGTAACCTAACCCAACCTAACATCTCGGCGGTAATATTTGAAAACATACCTGGCGAGTTGGCCTCTACGTCTCCGTGGGACATTTATATACATCAATAACGTAATACAACCTAACCTAACCCAACCTAACATCTCGGCCGTAATATTTGAAAACATACCTGGCGAGTTGGCCTCTACGTCTCCGTGGGACCTTTATATACATCAATAACGTAATATAACCTTACCTAACCCAACCTAACATCTCGGCGGTAATATTTTATCACATTCGTGGCTTGTTGGCCTCTACGTCTCCGCGGGACCTTTAAATACATCTATAACGTAATATAACCTAACCTAACCCAACCTAACATCTCGGCGGTAATATTTGATCACATTCCTGGCTTGTTGGCCTCTACGTCTCCGCGGGACCTTTATATACATCTATAACGTGATATAACCTAACCTAATCCAACCTAACATCTCGGCGGTGATACTTGAATACATTCCTGGCGAGTTGGCCTCTACGTCTCCGTGGGACATTCATATACATCAATAACGAAATATAACCTAACCTAACCCAACCTAACATCTCGGCGGTAATATTTGATCACATTCCTAGCTTGTTGGCCTCTACGTCTCCGCGGGACCTTTATATACATCTATAACGTGATATAACCTATCCTAACCCAACCTAACATTTCGGCGGTAATATTTGATATCATTCCTGGCGATTTGTACTCTACGTCTCCGTTTGACCTTCATAAACATCAATAACGTAATATAACGTAACCTAACCCAACCTATCATCTCGGCGGTAATATTTGAAAACATTCCTGGCGAGTTGGCTTCTCCGTCTCCGTGGGATCCTTTTATACATCAGTAACGTAATATAACGTAACCTAACCCAACCTATCATCTCGGCGGTAATATTTGACAACATTCCTGGCGGGTTGGCCTCTACGTCTCCGTGGGGCCTTTATATACATCAATAACGTTATATAACCTAACCCAAACCAACCTAACATCTCGGCGGTTATATTTGACAACATACCTGGCGAGTTGGCCTCTACGTCTCCGTGGGACCTTCATATACATCAATAACGAAATATAACCTAACCTAACCCAACCTAACATCTCGGCGATAATATTTGAAAACATTCCTGACGAGTTGGCTTCTCCGTCTCTGTGATATCTTTTTATACATCAATAACGTGATATATCCTAACCTAACCCAACCTAACATTTCGGCGGTAATATTTGATATCATTCCTGGCGTTTTGTCCTCTACGTCTCCGTTTGACCTTCATAAACATCAATAACGCAATATAACGTAACCTAACCCAACCTATCATCTCGGCGGTAATATTTGACAACATTCCTGGCGAGTTGGCTTCTACGTCTCCGTGGGACCTTTATATACATCAATAACGTAATATAACCTAACCTAACCCAACCTAACATTTCGGCGGTAATATTCGACATCATTCCTGGCGAGTTGGCTTCTCCGTCTCCGTGGGATCTTTTTATACATCAATAACGTAATATATCCTAACCTAACCCAACCTAACATCTCGGCGGTAATATTTGAAAACATACCTGGCGAGTTGGCCTCTACGTCTCCGTGGGACATTTATATACATCAATAACGTAATATAACCTAACCTAACCCAACCTAACATCTTGGCGGTAATATTTGAAAACATACCTGGCGAGTTGGCCTCTACGTCTCCGTGGGACATTTATATACATCAATAACGTAATGTAACCTAACCTAACCCAACCTAACATCTCGGCGGTAATATTTGATCACATTCCTAGCTTGTTGGCCTCTACGTCTCCGTGGGACCTTTATATACATCTATCACGTGATATAACCTATCCTAACCCAACCTAACATTTCGGCGGTAATATTTGATATCATTCCTGGCGATTTGTACTCTACGTCTCCGTTTGACGTTCATAAACATCAATAACGTAATATAACGTAACCTAACCCAACCTATCATCTCGGCGGTAATATTTGAAAACATTCCTGGCGAGTTGGCTTCTCCGTCTCCGTGGGATCCTTTTATACATCAGTAACGTAATATAACGTAACCTAACCCAACCTATCATCTCGGCGGTAATATTTGACAACATTCCTGGCGAGTTGGCTTCTCCGTCTCCGTGGGATCCTTTTATACATCAGTAACGTAATATAACGTAACCTAACCCAACCTATCATCTCGGCGGTAATATTTGACAACATACCTGGCGAGTTGGCCTCTACGTCTCCGTGGGACCTTCATATACATCAATAACGAAATATAACCTAACCTAACCCAACCTAACATCTCGGCGATAATATTTGAAAACATTCCTGACGAGTTGGCTTCTCCGTCTCTGTGATATCTTTTTATACATCAATAACGTGATATAACCTAACCTAACCCAACCTAACATTTCGGCGGTAATATTTGATATCATTCCTGGCGTTTTGTCCTCTACGTCTCCGTTTGACCTTCATAAACATCAATAACGCAATATAACGTAACCTAACCCAACCTATCATCTCGGCGGTAATATTTGAAAACATACCTGGCGAGTTGGCTTCTCCGTCTCCGTGGGATCTTTTTATACATCAATAACGTAATATATCCTAACCTAACCCAACCTAACATCTCGGCGGTAATATTTGAAAACATACCTGGCGAGTTGGCCTCTACGTCTCCGTGGGACATTTATATACATCAATAACGTAATATAACCTAACCTAACCCAACCTAACATCTCGGCCGTAATATTTGAAAACATACCTGGCGAGTTGGCCTCTTCGTCTCCGTGGGACGTTTATATACATCAATAACGTAATATAACCTAACCTAACCCAACCTAACATCTCGTCGGTAATATTTGATCACATTCCTGGCTTGTTGGCCTCTACGTCTCCGCGGGACCTTTATATACATCTATAACGTCATATAACCTAACCTAATCCAACCTAACATCTCGGCGGTAATACTTGAATACATTCCTGGCGAGTTGGCCTCTACGTCTCCGTGGGACATTCATATACATCAATAACGAAATATAACCTAACCTAACCCAACCTAACATCTCGGCGGTAATGTTTGAAAACATTACTGGCGAGTTGGCCTCTACGTCTCCGCGGGACCTTTATATACATCTATAACGTGATATAACCTAACCTAACCCAACCTAACATTTCGGCGGTAATATTTGATATCATTCCTGGCGATTTGTACTCTACGTCTCCGTTTGACCTTCATAAACATCAGTAACGTAATATAACCTAACCTAACCCAACCTAACATCTCGGCGGTAATATTTGATCACATTCCTGGCTTGTTGGCCTCTACGTCTCCGCGGGACCTTTATATACATCTATAACGTGATATAACCTAACCTAATCCAACCTAACATCTCGGCGGTAATACTTGAATACATTCCTGGCGAGTTGGCCTCTACGTCTCCGTGGGACCTTTATATACATCAATAACGTTATATAACCTAACCCAAACCAACCTAACATCTCGGCGGTAATATTTGACAACATACCTGGCGAGTTGGCCTCTACGTCTCCGTGGGACCTTCATATACATCAATAACGAAATATAACCTAACCTAACCCAACCTAACATCTCGGCGATAATATTTGAAAACATTCCTGACGAGTTGGCTTCTCCGTCTCTGTGATATCTTTTTATACATCAATAACGTGATATAACCTAACCTAACCCAACCTAACATTTCGGCGGTAATATTTGATATCATTCCTGGCGTTTTGTCCTCTACGTCTCCGTTTGACCTTCATGAACATCAATAACGCAATATAACGTAACCTAACCCAACCTATCATCTCGGCGGTAATATTTGACAACATTCCTGGCGAGTTGGCTTCTACGTCTCCGTGGGACCTTTATATACATCAATAACGTAATATAACCTAACCTAACCCAACCTAACATTTCGGCGGTAATATTCGACATCATTCCTGGCGAGTTGGCTTCTCCGTCTCCGTGGGATCTTTTTATACATCAATAACGTAATATATCCTAACCTAACCCAACCTAACATCTCGGCGGTAATATTTCACAACATACCTGGCGAGTTGGCCTCTACGTCTCCGTGGGACCTTCATATACATCAATAACGAAATATAACCTAACCTAACCCAACCTAACATCTCGGCGGTAATATTTGACAACATACCTGGCGAGTTGGCCTCTACGTCTCCGTGAGACCTTCATATACATCAATAACGAAATATAACCTAAACTAACCCAACCTAACATCTCGGCCGTAATATTTGAAAACATACCTGGCGAGTTGGCCTCTACGTCTCCGTGGGACCTTTATATACATCAATAACGTAATATAACCTTACCTAACCCAACCTAACATCTCGGCGGTAATATTTTATCACATTCCTGGCTTGTTGGCCTCTACGTCTCCGCGGGACCTTTAAATACATCTATAACGTAATATAACCTAACCTAACCCAACCTAACATCTCGGCGGTAATATTTGATCACATTCCTGGCTTGTTGGCCTCTACGTCTCCGCGGGACCTTTATATACATCTATAACGTGATATAACCTAACCTAATCCAACCTAACATCTCGGCGGTAATACTTGAATACATTCCTGGCGAGTTGGCCTCTACGTCTCCGTTTGACCTTCATAAACATCAATAACGTAATATAACGTAACCTAACCCAACCTATCATCTCGGCGGTAATATTTGACAACATACCTGGCGAGTTGGCCTCTACGTCTCCGTGGGACCTTCATATACATCAATAACGAAATATAACTTAACCTAACCCAACCTAACATCTCGGCGATAATATTTGAAAACATTCCTGACGAGTTGGCTTCTCCGTCTCTGTGATATCTTTTTATACATCAATAACGTGATATAACCTAACCTAACCCAACCTAACATTTCGGCAGTAATATTTGATATCATTCCTGGCGTTTTGTCCTCTGCGTCTCCGTTTGACCTTCATAAACATCAATAACGCAATATAACGTAACCTAACCCAACCTATCATCTCGGCGGTAATATTTGACAACATTCCTGGCGAGTTGGCTTCTACGTCTCCGTGGGACCTTCATAAACATCAATAACGTAATATAACGTAACCTAACCCAACCTATCATCTCGGCGGTAATATTTGAAAACATTCCTGGCGAGTTGGCTTCTCCGTCTCCGTGGGATCCTTTTATACATCAGTAACGTAATATAACGTAACCTAACCCAACCTATCATCTCGGCGGTAATATTTGACAACATTCCTGGCGAGTTGGCCTCTACGTCTCCGTGGGACCTTTATATACATCAATAACGTTATATAACCTAACCCAACCCAACCTAACATCTCGGCGGTAATATTTGACAACATACCTGGCGAGTTGGCCTCTACGTCTCCGTGGGACCTTCATATCCATCAATAACGAAATATAACCTAACCTAACCCAACCTAACATCTCGGCGATAATATTTGAAAACATTCCTGGCGAGTTGGCTTCTCCGTCTCTGTGATATGTTTTTATACATCAATAACGTAATATAACCTAACATAACCCAACCTAACATCTCGGCGGTAATATTTCACAACATACCTGGCGAGTTGGCCTCTACGTCTCCGTGGGACCTTCATATACATCAATAACGAAATATAACCTAACCTAACCCAACCTAACATCTCGGCGGTAATATTTGACAACATACCTGGCGAGTTGGCCTCTACGTCTCCGTGAGACCTTCATATACATCAATAACGAAATATAACCTAAACTAACCCAACCTAACATCTCGGCCGTAATATTTGAAAACATACCTGGCGAGTTGGCCTCTACGTCTCCGTGGGACCTTTATATACATCAATAACGTAATATAACCTTACCTAACCCAACCTAACATCTCGGCGGTAATATTTTATCACATTCCTGGCTTGTTGGCCTCTACGTCTCCGCGGGACCTTTAAATACATCTATAACGTAATATAACCTAACCTAACCCAACCTAACATCTTGGCGGTAATATTTGATCACATTCCTGGCTTGTTGGCCTCTACGTCTCCGCGGGACCTTTATATACATCTATAGCGTGATATAACCTAACCTAATCCAACCTAACATCTCGGCGGTAATACTTGAAAACATTCCTGGCGAGTTGGCCTCTACGTCTCCGTGGGACCTTCATATACATCAATAACGATATATAACCTAACCTAACCCAACCTAACATCTCGGCGGTAATATTTGACAACATTCCTGGCGAGTTGTCCTCTACGCCTCCGTTTGACCTTCATAAACATCAATAACGTAATATAACGTAACCTAACCCAACCTATCATCTCGGCGGTAATATTTGACAACATTCCTGGCGAGTTGGCCTCTACGTCTCCGTGGGACCTTTATATACATCAATAACGTTATATAACCTAACCCAACCCAACCTAACATCTCGGCGGTAATATTTGACAACATACCTGGCGAGTTGGCCTCTACGTCTCCGTGGGACCTTCATATACATCAATAACGAAATATAACCTAACCTAACCCAACCTAACATCTCGGCGATAATATTTGAAAACATTCCTGACGAGTTGGCTTCTACGTCTCTGTGGGACCTTTATATACATCAATAACATAATGTAACCTAACCTAACCCAACCTAACATCTCGGCGGTAATATTTGATCACATTCCTAGCTTGTTGGCCTCTACGTCTCCGCGGGACCTTTATATACATCTATAACGTGATATAACCTATCCTAACCCAACCTAACATTTCGGCGGTAATATTTGATATCATTCCTGGCGATTTGTACTCTACGTCTCCGTTTGACCTTCATAAACATCAATAACGTAATATAACGTAACCTAACCCAACCTATCATCTCGGCGGTAATATTTGAAAACATTCCTGGCGAGTTGGCTTCTCCGTCTCCGTGGGATCCTTTTATACATCAGTAACGTAATATAACGTAACCTAACCCAACCTATCATCTCGGCGGTAATATTTGACAACATTCCTGGCGAGTTGGCCTCTACGTCTCCGTGGGACCTTTATATACATCAATAACGTTATATAACCTAACCCAACCCAACCTAACATCTGGGCGGTAATATTTGACAACATACCTGGCGAGTTGGCCTCTACGTCTCCGTGGGACCTTCATATACATCAATAACGAAATATAACCTAACCTAACCCAACCTAACATCTCGGCGATAATATTTGAAAACATTCCTGACGAGTTGGCTTCTCCGTCTCTGTGATATCTTTTTATACATCAATAACGTGATATAACCTAACCTAACCCAACCTAACATTTCGGCGGTAATATTTGATATCATTCCTGGCGTTTTGTCCTCTACGTCTCCGTTTGACCTTCATAAACATCAATAACGCAATATAACGTAACCTAACCCAACCTATCATCTCGGCGGTAATATTTGACAACATTCCTGGCGAGTTGGCTTCTACGTCTCCGTGGGACCTTTATATACATCAATAACGTAATATAACCTAACCTAACCCAACCTAACATTTCGGCGGTAATATTTGACATCATTCCTGGCGAGTTGGCTTCTCCGTCTCCGTGGGATCTTTTTATACATCAATAACGTAATATATCCTAACCTAACCCAACCTAACATCTCGGCGGTAATATTTGAAAACATTCCTGGCGAGTTGGCCTCTACGTCTCCGTGGGACCTTTATATACATCAATAACGTTATATAACCTAACCCAACCCAACCTAACATCTCGGCGGTAATATTTGACAACATACCTGGCGAGTTGGCCTCTACGTCTCCGTGGGACCTTCATATACATCAATAACGAAATATAACCTAACCTAACCCAACCTAACATCTCGGCGATAATATTTGAAAACATTCCTGGCGAGTTGGCTTCTCCGTCTCTGTGATATGTTTTTATACATCAATAACGTAATATAACCTAACATAACCCAACCTAACATCTCGGCGGTAATATTTCACAACATACCTGGCGAGTTGGCCTCTACGTCTCCGTGGGACCTTCATATACATCAATAACGAAATATAACCTAGCCTAACCCAACCTAACATCTCGGCGGTAATATTTGACAACAAACCTGGCGAGTTGGCCTCTACGTCTCCGTGAGACCTTCATATACATCAATAACGAAATATAACCTAAACTAACCCAACCTAACATCTCGGCGGTAATATTTGACATCATTCCTGGCGAGTTGGCTTCTCCGTCTCCGTGGGACCTTCATATACATCAATAACGAAATATAACCTAACCTAACCCAACCTAACATCTCGGCGGTAATATTTGACAACATACCTGGCGAGTTGGCCTCTACGTCTCCGTGGGACCTTCATATACATCAATAACGAAATATAACCTAACCTAACCCAACCTAACATCTCGGCGATAATATTTGAAAACATACCTGGCGAGTTGGCCTCTACGTCTCCGTGGGACATTTATATACATCAATAACGTAATATAACCTAACCTAACCCAACCTAGCATCTCGGCGGTAATATTTGACAACATTCCTGGCGAGTTGGCTTCTACGTCTCCGTGGGACCTTTATATACATCAATAACGTAATATAACCTAACCTAACCCAACCTAACATTTCGGCGGTAATATTTGACATCATTCCTGGCGAGTTGGCTTCTCCGTCTCCGTGGGATCTTTTTATACATCAATAACGTAATATATCCTAACCTAACCCAACCTAACATCTCGGCGGTAATATTTGAAAACATTCCTGGCGAGTTGGCCTCTACGTCTCCGTGGGACCTTTATATACATCAATAACGTTATATAACCTAACCCAACCCAACCTAACATCTCGGCGGTAATATTTGACAACATACCTGGCGAGTTGGCCTCTACGTCTCCGTGGGACCTTCATATACATCAATAACGAAATATAACCTAACCTAACCCAACCTAACATCTCGGCGATAATATTTGAAAACATTCCTGGCGAGTTGGCTTCTCCGTCTCTGTGATATGTTTTTATACATCAATAACGTAATATAACCTAACATAACCCAACCTAACATCTCGGCGGTAATATTTCACAACATACCTGGCGAGTTGGCCTCTACGTCTCCGTGGGACCTTCATATACATCAATAACGAAATATAACCTAGCCTAACCCAACCTAACATCTCGGCGGTAATATTTGACAACAAACCTGGCGAGTTGGCCTCTACGTCTCCGTGAGACCTTCATATACATCAATAACGAAATATAACCTAAACTAACCCAACCTAACATCTCGGCGGTAATATTTGACATCATTCCTGGCGAGTTGGCTTCTCCGTCTCCGTGGGACCTTCATATACATCAATAACGAAATATAACCTAACCTAACCCAACCTAACATCTCGGCGGTAATATTTGACAACATACCTGGCGAGTTGGCCTCTACGTCTCCGTGGGACCTTCATATACATCAATAACGAAATATAACCTAACCTAACCCAACCTAACATCTCGGCGATAATATTTGAAAACATACCTGGCGAGTTGGCCTCTACGTCTCCGTGGGACATTTATATACATCAATAACGTAATATAACCTAACCTAACCCAACCTAGCATCTCGGCGGTAATATTTGACAACATTCCTGGCGAGTTGGCCTCTACGTCTCCGTGGGACCTTTATATACATCAATAACGAAATATAACCTAAACTAACCCAACCTAACATCTCGGCCGTAATATTTGAAAACATACCTGGCGAGTTGGCCTCTACGTCTCCGTGGGACCTTTATATACATCAATAACGTAATATAACCTTACCTAACCCAACCTAACATCTCGGCGGTAATATTTTATCACATTCCTGGCTTGTTGGCCTCTACGTCTCCGCGGGACCTTTAAATACATCTATAACGTAATATAACCTAACCTAACCCAACCTAACATCTCGGCGGTAATATTTGATCACATTCCTGGCTTGTTGGCCTCTACGTCTCCGCGGGACCTTTATATACATCTATAACGTGATATAACCTAACCTAATCCAACCTAACATCTCGGCGGTAATACTTGAAAACATTCCTGGCGAGTTGGCCTCTACGTCTCCGTGGGACCTTCATATACATCAATAACGATATATAACCTAACCTAACCCAACCTAACATCTCGGCGGTAATATTTGACAACATTCCTGGCGAGTTGTCCTCTACGCCTCCGTTTGACCTTCATAAACATCAATAACGTAATATAACGTAACCTAACCCAACCTATCATCTCGGCGGTAATATTTGACAACATTCCTGGCGAGTTGGCCTCTACGTCTCCGTGGGACCTTTATATACATCAATAACGTTATATAACCTAACCCAAACCAACCTAACATCTCGGCGGTAATATTTGACCACATACCTGGCGAGTTGGCCTCTACGTCTCCGTGGGACCTTCATATACATCAATAACGAAATATAACCTAACCTAACCCAACCTAACATCTCGGCGATAATATTTGAAAACATTCCTGACGAGTTGGCTTCTACGTCTCTGTGGGACCTTTATATACATCAATAACATAATGTAACCTAACCTAACCCAACCTAACATCTCGGCGGTAATATTTGATCACATTCCTAGCTTGTTGGCCTCTACGTCTCCGCGGGACCTTTATATACATCTATAACGTGATATAACCTATCCTAACCCAACCTAACATTTCGGCGGTAATATTTGATATCATTCCTGGCGATTTGTACTCTACGTCTCCGTTAGACCTTCATAAACATCAATAACGTAATATAACGTAACCTAACCCAACCTATCATCTCGGCGGTAATATTTGAAAACATTCCTGGCGAGTTGGCTTCTCCGTCTCCGTGGGATCCTTTTGTACATCAGTAACGTAATATAACGTAACCTAACCCAACCTATCATCTCGGCGGTAATATTTGACAACATTCCTGGCGAGTTGGCCTCTACGTCTCCGTGGGACCTTTATATACATCAATAACGTTATATAACCTAACCCAACCCAACCTAACATCTGGGCGGTAATATTTGACAACATACCTGGCGAGTTGGCCTCTACGTCTCCGTGGGACCTTCATATACATCAATAACGAAATATAACCTAACCTAACCCAACCTAACATCTCGGCGATAATATTTGAAAACATTCCTGACGAGTTGGCTTCTCCGTCTCTGTGATATCTTTTTATACATCAATAACGTGATATAACCTAACCTAACCCAACCTAACATTTCGGCGGTAATATTTGATATCATTCCTGGCGTTTTGTCCTCTACGTCTCCGTTTGACCTTCATAAACATCAATAACGCAATATAACGTAACCTAACCCAACCTATCATCTCGGCGGTAATATTTGACAACATTCCTGGCGAGTTGGCTTCTACGTCTCCGTGGGACCTTTATATACATCAATAACGTAATATAACCTAACCTAACCCAACCTAACATTTCGGCGGTAATATTTGACATCATTCCAGGCGAGTTGGCTTCTCCGTCTCCGTGGGTTCTTTTTATACATCAATAACGTAATATATCCTAGCCTAACCCAACCTAACATCTCGGCGGTAATATTTGAAAACATTCCTGGCGAGTTGGCCTCTACGTCTCCGTGGGACCTTTATATACATCAATAACGTTATATAACCTAACCCAACCCAACCTAACATCTCGGCGGTAATATTTGACAACATACCTGGCGAGTTGGCCTCTACGTCTCCGTGGGACCTTCATATACATCAATAACGAAATATAACCTAACCTAATCCAACCTAACATCTCGGCGGTAATACTTGAATACATTCCTGGCGAGTTGGCCTCTACGTCTCCGTGGGACATTCATATACATCAATAACGAAATATAACCTAACCTAACCCAACCTAACATCTCGGCGGTAATATTTGAAAACATTACTGGCGAGTTGGCCTCTACGTCTCCGCGGGACCTTTATATACATCTATAACGTGATATAACCTAACCTAACCCAACCTAACATTTCGGCGGTAATATTTGACATCATTCCTGGCGATTTGGCTTCTCCATCTCCGTGGGATCTTTTTATACATCAATAACGTAATATAACCTAACCTAACCCAACCTAACATCTTGGCGGTAATATTTGAAAACATACCTGGCGAGTTGGCCTCTACGTCTCCGTGGGACATTTATATACATCAATAACATAATATAACCTAACCTAACCCAACCTAACATCTCGGCGGTAATATTTGATCACATTGCTAGCTTGTTGGCCTCTACGTCTCCGCGGGACCTTTATATACATCTATAACGTGATATAACCTATCCTAAGCCAACCTAACAGTTCGGCGGTAATATTTGATATCATTCCTGGCGATTTGTACTCTACGTCTCCGTTTGACCTTCATAAACATCAATAACGTAATATAACGTAACCTAACCCAACCTATTATCTCGGCGGTAATATTTGAAAACATTCCTGGCGAGTTGGCCTCTACGTCTCCGTGGGACCTTTATATACATCAATAACGTTATATAACCTAACCCAACCCAACCTAACATCTCGGCGGTAATATTTGACAACATACCTGGCGAGTTGGCCTCTACGTCTCCGTGGGACCTTCATATACATCAATAACGAAATATAACCTAACCTAACCCAACCTAACATCTCGGCGATAATATTTTAAAACATTCCTGGCGAGTTGGCTTCTCCGTCTCTGTGATATGTTTTTATACATCAATAACGTAATATAACCTAACATAACCCAACCTAACATCTCGGCGGTAATATTTCACAACATACCTGGCGAGTTGGCCTCTACGTCTCCGTGGGACCTTCATATACATCAATAACGAAATATAACCTAGCCTAACCCAACCTAACATCTCGGCGGTAATATTTGACAACATACCTGGCGAGTTGGCCTCTACGTCTCCGTGGGACCTTCATATACATCAATAACGAAATATAACCTAAACTAACCCAACCTAACATCTCGGCGGTAATATTTGACATCATTCCTGGCGAGTTGGCTTCTCCGTCGCCGTGGGATCTTTTTATACATCAATAACGTAATATAACCTAACCTAACCCAACCTAACATCTTGGCGGTAATATTTGAAAACATACCTGGCGAGTTGGCCTCTACGTCTCCGTGGGACATTTATATACATCAATAACGTAATATAACCTAACCTAACCCAACCTAACATCTCGGCGGTAATATTTGATCACATTCCTAGCTTGTTGGCCTCTACGTCTCCGCGGGACCTTTATATACATCTATAACGTGATATAACCTAACCTAACCCAACCTAACATCTCGGCGGAAATATTTGACAACATACCTGGCGAGTTGGCCTCTACGTCTCCGTGGGACCTTCATATACATCAATAACGAAATATAACCTAACCTAACAGAACCTAACATTTCGGCGGTAATATTTGACATCATTCCTGGCGAGTTGGCTTCTCCGTCTCCGTGGGATCTTTTTATACATCAATAACGTACTATAACCTAACATAACCCAACCTAACATCTCGGCGGTAATATTTGACAACATACCTGGCGAGTTGGCCTCTACGTCTCCGTGGGACCTTCATATACATCAATAACGAAATATAACCTAACCTAACCCAACCTAACATCTCGGCGGTAATATTTGACAACATACCTGGCGAGTTGGCCTCTACGTCTCCGTGGGACCTTCATATACATCAATAACGAAATATAACCTAACCTAACCCAACCTAACATCTCGGCGATAATATTTGAAAACATACCTGGCGAGTTGGCCTCTACGTCTCCGTGGGACATTTATATACATCAATAACGTAATATAACCTAACCTAACCCAACCTAGCATCTCGGCGGTAATATATGACAACATTCCTGGCGAGTTGGCCTCTACGTCTCCGTGGGACCTTTATATACATCAATAACGTAATATAACCTAACCTAACCCAACCTAACATCTCGGCGGTAATATTTGACAACATTCCTGGCGAGTTGGTTTCTCCGTCTCCGTGGGACCTTTATATACATCAATAACGTTATATAACCTAACCTAACCCAACCTAACATCTCGGCGGTAATATTTAACAACATATCTGGCGAGTTGGCCTCTACGTCTCCGTTGGACCTTCATATACATCAATAACGAAATATAACCTAACCTAACCCAACCTAACATGTCGGTGATAATATTTGAAAACATTCCTGGCGAGTTGGCTTCTCCGTCTCTGTGATATCTTTTTATACATCAATAACGCAATATAACCTAACCTAACCCAACCTAACATCTCGGCGGTAATATTTGAAAACATACCTGGCGAGTTGGCCTCTACGTCTCCGTGGGACATTTATATACATCAATAACGTAATATAACCTAACCTAACCCAACCTAACATCTCGGCGGTAATATTTGATCACATTCCTAGCTTGTTGGCCTCTACGTCTCCGCGGGACCTTTATATACATCTATAACGTGATATAACCTAACCTAACCCAACCTAACATCTCGGCGATAATATTTGAAAACATACCTGGCGAGTTGGCCTCTACGTCTCCGTGGGACATTTATATACATCAATAACGTAATATAACCTAACCTAACCCAACCTAGCATCTCGGCGGTAATATATGACAACATTCCTGGCGAGTTGGCCTCTACGTCTCCGTGGGACCTTTATATACATCAATAACGTAATATAACCTAACCTAACTCAACCTAACATCTCGGCGGTAATATTTGATAACATACCTGGCGAGTTGGCCTCTACGTCTCCGTGGGACCTTCATATACATCAATAACAAAATATAACCTAACCTAACCCAACCTAACATCTCGGCGATAATATTTGAAAACATACCTGGCGAGTTGGCCTCTACGTCTCCGTGGGACATTTATATACATCAATAACGTAATATAACCTAACCTAACCCAACCTAGCATCTCGGCGGTAATATATGACAACATTCCTGGCGAGTTGGCCTCTACGTCTCCGTGGGACCTTTATATACATCAATAACGTAATATAACCTAACCTAACCCAACCTAACATCTCGGCGGTAATATTTGACAACATTCCTGGCGAGTTGGTTTCTCCGTCTCCGTGGGACCTTTATATACATCAATAACGTTATATAACCTGACCTAACCCAACCTAACATCTCGGCGGTAATATTTAACAACATATCTGGCGAGTTGGCCTCTACGTCTCCGTTGGACCTTCATATACATCAATAACGAAATATAACCTAACCTAACCCAACCTAACATCTCGGTGATAATATTTGAAAACATTCCTGGCGAGTTGGCTTCTCCGTCTCTGTGATATCTTTTTATACATCAATAACGCAATATAACCTATCCTAACCCAACCTAACATCTCGGCGGTAATATTTCACAACATACCTGGCGAGTTGGCCTCTACGTCTCCGTGGGACCTTCATATACATCAATAACGAAATATAACCTAGCCTAACCCAACCTAACATCTCGGCGGTAATATTTGACAACATACCTGGCGAGTTGGCCTCTACGTCTCCGTGGGACCTTCATATACATCAATAACGAAATATAACCTAACCTAACCCAACCTAACATCTCGGCGGTAATATTTGATCACATTCCTAGCTTGTTGGCCTCTACGTCTCCGCGGGACCTTTATATACATCTATAACGTGATATAACGTAACCTAACCCAACCTAACATCTCGGCGGAAATATTTGACAACATACCTGGCGAGTTGGCCTCTACGTCTCCGTGGGACCTTCATATACATCAATAACGAAATATAACCTAACCTAACAGAACCTAACATTTCGGCGGTAATATTTGACATCATTCCTGGCGAGTTGGCTTCTCCGTCTCCGTGGGATCTTTTTATACATCAATAACGTACTATAACCTAACATAACCCAACCTAACATCTCGGCGGTAATATTTGACAACATACATGGCGAGTTGGCCTCTACGTCTCCGTGGGACCTTCATATACATCAATAACGAAATATAACCTAACCTAACCCAACCTAACATCTCGGCGGTAATATTTGACAACATACCTGGCGAGTTGGCCTCTACGTCTCCGTGGGACCTTCATATACATCAATAACGAAATATAACCTAACCTAACCCAACCTAACATCTCGGCGATAATATGTGAAAACATACCTGGCGAGTTGGCCTCTACGTCTCCGTGGGACATTTATATACATCAATAACGTAATATAACCTAACCTAACCCAACCTAGCATCTCGGCGGTAATATATGACAAAATTCCTGGCGAGTTGGCCTCTACGTCTCCGTGGGACCTTTATATACATCAATAACGTAATATAACCTAACCTAACCCAACCTAACATCTCGGCGGTAATATTTGACAACATTCCTGGCGAGTTGGTTTCTCCGTCTCCGTGGGACCTTTACATACATCAATAACGTTATATAACCTAACCTAACCCAACCTAACATCTCGGCGGTAATATTTAACAACATATCTGGCGAGTTGGCCTCTACGTCTCCGTGGGACCTTTATATACATCAATAACCTTATATAACCTAACCCAACCCAACCTAACATCTCGGCGGTAATATTTGACAACATACCTGGCGAGTTGGCCTCTACGTCTCCGTGGGACCTTCATATACATCAATAACGAAATATAACCTAACCTAACCCAACCTAACATCTCGGCGATAATATTTGAAAACATTCCTGGCGAGTTGGCTTCTCCGTCTCTGTGATATGTTTTTATACATCAATAACGTAATATAACCTAACATAACCCAACCTAACATCTCGGCGGTAATATTTCACAACATACCTGGCGAGTTGGCCTCTACGTCTCCGTGGGACCTTCATATACATCAATAACGAAATATAACCTAGCCTAACCCAACCTAACATCTCGGCGGTAATATTTGACAACATACCTGGCGAGTTGGCCTCTACGTCTCCGTGGGACCTTCATATACATCAATAACGAAATATAACCTAACCTAACCCAACCTAACATCTCGGCGGTAATATTTGATCACATTCCTAGCTTGTTGGCCTCTACGTCTCCGCGGGACCTTTATATACATCTATAACGTGATATAACGTAACCTAACCCAACCTAACATCTCGGCGGAAATATTTGACAACATACCTGGCGAGTTGGCCTCTACGTCTCCGTGGGACCTTCATATACATCAATAACGAAATATAACCTAACCTAACAGAACCTAACATTTCGGCGGTAATATTTGACATCATTCCTGGCGAGTTGGCTTCTCCGTCTCCGTGGGATCTTTTTATACATCAATAACGTACTATAACCTAACATAACCCAACCTAACATCTCGGCGGTAATATTTGACAACATACATGGCGAGTTGGCCTCTACGTCTCCGTGGGACCTTCATATACATCAATAACGAAATATAACCTAACCTAACCCAACCTAACATCTCGGCGGTAATATTTGACAACATACCTGGCGAGTTGGCCTCTACGTCTCCGTGGGACCTTCATATACATCAATAACGAAATATAACCTAACCTAACCCAACCTAACATCTCGGCGATAATATATGAAAACATACCTGGCGAGTTGGCCTCTACGTCTCCGTGGGACATTTATATACATCAATAACGTAATATAACCTAACCTAACCCAACCTAGCATCTCGGCGGTAATATATGACAACATTCCTGGCGAGTTGGCCTCTACGTCTCCGTGGGACCTTTATATACATCAATAACGTAATATAACCTAACCTAACCCAACCTAACATCTCGGCGGTAATATTTGACAACATTCCTGGCGAGTTGGTTTCTCCGTCTCCGTGGGACCTTTATATACATCAATAACGTTATATAACCTAACCTAACCCAACCTAACATCTCGGCGGTAATATTTAACAACATATCTGGCGAGTTGGCCTCTACGTCTCCGTTGGACCTTCATATACATCAATAACGAAATATAACCTAACCTAACCCAACCTAACATCTCGGCGGTAATATTTGACAACATTCCTGGCGAGTTGGCTTCTCCGTCTCCGTGGGACCTTTATATACATCAATAACGTTATATAACCTAACCTAACCCAACCTAACATCTCGGCGGTAATGTTTGACAACATACCTGGCGAGTTGGCCTCTACGTCTCCGTGGGACCTTCACATACATCAATAACGAAATGTAACCTAGCCTAACCCAACCTAACATCTCGGCGGTAATATTTGACAACATACCTGGCGAGTTGGCCTCTACGTCTCCGTGGGACCTTCATATACATCAATAACGAAATATAACCTAAAATAACCCAACCTAACATCTCGGCGGTAATATTTGACATCATTCCTGGCGAGTTGGCTTCTCCGTCTCCGTGGGATCTTTTTATACATCAATAACGTAATATAACCTAACCTAACCCAACCTAACATCTTGGCGGTAATATTTGAAAACATACCTGGCGAGTTGGCCTCTACGTCTCCGTGGGACATTTATATACATCAATAACGTAATATAACCTAACCTATACCCAACCTAACATCTCGGCGGTAATATTTGATCACATTCCTAGCTTGTTGGCCTCTACGTCTCCGCGGGACCTTTATATACATCTATAACGTGATATAACCTAACCTAACCCAACCTAACATCTCGGCGGTAATATTTGACAACATACCTGGCGAGTTGGCCTCTACGTCTCCGTGGGACATTTATATACATCAATAACGTAATATAACCTAACCTAACCCAACCTAACATCTCGGCGGTAATATTTGATCACATTGCTAGCTTGTTGGCCTCCACGTCTCCGCGGGACCTTTATATACATCTATAACGTGATATAACCTATCCTAACCCAACCTAACATTTCGGCGGTAATATTTGATATCATTCCTGGCGATTTGTACTCTACGTCTCCGTTTGACCTTCATAAACATCAATAACGTAATATAACGTAACCTAACCCAACCTATCATCTCGGCGGTAATATTTGAAAACATTCCTGGCGAGTTGGCTTCTCCGTCTCCGTGGGATCCTTTTATACATCAGTAACGTAATATAACGTAACCTACCCCAACCTATCATCTCGGCGGTAATATTTGACAACATTCCTGGCGAGTTGGCTTCTCCGTCTCCGTGGGACCTTTATATACATCAATAACGTTATATAACCTAACCTAACCCAACCTAACATCTCGGCGGTAATGTTTGACAACATACCTGGCGAGTTGGCCTCTACGTCTCCGTGGGACCTTCATATACATCAATAACGAAATGTAACCTAGCCTAACCCAACCTAACATCTCGGCGGTAATATTTTACAACATACCTGGCGAGTTGGCCTCTACGTCTCCGTGGGACCTTCATATACATCAATAACGAAATATAACCTAAACTAACCCATCCTAACATCTCGGCGGTAATGTTTGACATCATTCCTGGCGAGTTGGCTTCTCCGTCTCCGTGGGATCTTTTTATACATCAATAACGTAATATAACCTAACCTAACCCAACCTAACATCTTGGCGGTAATATTTGAAAACATACCTGGCGAGTTGGCCTCTACGTCTCCGTGGGACATTTATATACATCAATAACGTAATATAACCTAACCTATACCCAACCTAACATCTCGGCGGTAATATTTGATCACATTCCTAGCTTGTTGGCCTCTACGTCTCCGCGGGACCTTTATATACATCTATAACGTGATATAACCTAACCTAACCCAACCTAACATCTCGGCGGTAATATTTGACAACATACCTGGCGAGTTGGCCTCTACGTCTCCGTGGGACATTTATATACATCAATAACGTAATATAACCTAACCTAACCCAACCTAACATCTCGGCGGTAATATTTGATCACATTGCTAGCTTGTTGGCCTCTACGTCTCCGCGGGACCTTTATATACATCTATAACGTGATATAACCTATCCTAACCCAACCTAACATTTCGGCGGTAATATTTGATATCATTCCTGGCGATTTGTACTCTACGTCTCCGTTTGACCTTCATAAACATCAATAACGTAATATAACGTAACCTAACCCAACCTATCATCTCGGCGGTAATATTTGAAAACATTCCTGGCGAGTTGGCTTCTCCGTCTCCGTGGGATCCTTTTATACATCAGTAACGTAATATAACGTAACCTAACCCAACCTATCATCTCGGCGGTAATATTTGACAACATTCCTGGCGAGTTGGCCTCTACGTCTCCGTGGGACCTTTATATACATCAATAACGTTATATAACCTAACCCAACCCAACCTAACATCTCGGCGGTAATATTTGACAACATACCTGGCGAGTTGGCCTCTACGTCTCCGTGGGACCTTCATATACATCAATAACGAAATATAACCTAACCTAACCCAACCTAACATCTCGGCGATAATATTTGAAAACATTCCTGGCGAGTTGGCTTCTCCGTCTCTGTGATATGTTTTTATACATCAATAACGTAATATAACCTAACATAACCCAACCTAACATCTCGGCGGTAATATTTCACAACATACCTGGCGAGTTGGCCTCTACGTCTCCGTGGGACCTTCATATACATCAATAACGAAATATAACCTAGCCTAACCCAACCTAACATCTCGGCGGTAATATTTGACAACATACCTGGCGAGTTGGCCTCTACGTCTCCGTGAGACCTTCATATACATCAATAACGAAATATAACCTAAACTAACCCAACCTTACATCTCGGCGGTAATATTTGACATCATTCCTGGCGAGTTGGCTTCTCCGTCTCCGTGGGACCTTCATATACATCAATAACGAAATATAACCTAACCTAACCCAACCTAACATCTCGGCGGTAATATTTGACAACATACCTGGCGAGTTGGCCTCTACGTCTCCGTGGGACCTTCATATACATCAATAACGAAATATAACCTAACCTAACCCAACCTAACATCTCGGCGATAATATTTGAAAACATACCTGGCGAGTTGGCCTCTACGTCTCCGTGGGACATTTATATACATCAATAACGTAATATAACCTAACCTAACCCAACCTAGCATCTCGGCGGTAATATTTGACAACATTCCTGGCGAGTTGGCCTCTACGTCTCCGTGGGACCTTTATATACATCAATAACGTAATATAACCTAACCTAACCCAACCTAACATCTCGGCGGTAATATTTGACAACATTCCTGGCGAGTTGGTTTCTCCGTCTCCGTGGGACCTTTATATACATCAATAACGTTATATAACCTAACCTAACCCAACCTAACATCTCGGCGGTAATATTTAACAACATATCTGGCGAGTTGGCCTCTACGTCTCCGTTGGACCTTCATATACATCAATAACGAAATATAACCTAACCTAACCCAACCTAACATCTCGGTGATAATCTTTGAAAACATTCCTGGCGAGTTGGCTTCTCCGTCTCTGTGATATAACTTTTTATACATCAATAACGCAATATAACCTAACCTAACCCAACCTAACATCTCGGCGGTAATATTTGAAGACATACCTGGCGAGTTGGCCTCTACGTCTCCGTGGGACATTTATATACATCAATAACGTAATATAACCTAACCTAACCCAACCTAACATCTCGGCGGTAATATTTGATCACATTCCTAGCTTGTTGGCCTCTACGTCTCCACGGGACCTTTATATACATCTATAACGTGATATAACCTAACCTAACCCAACCTAACATGTCGGCGGTAATATTTGATCACATTCCTGGCGATTTGTACTCTACGTCTCCGTTTGACCTTCATATACATCAATAACGAAATATAACCTAACCTAACCCAACCTAACATCTCGGCGATAATATTTGAAAACATTCCTGGCGAGTTGGCTTCTCCGTCTCTGTGATATGTTTTTATACATCAATAACGTAATATAACCTAACATAACCCAACCTAACATCTCGGCGGTAATATTTCACAACATACCTGGCGAGTTGGCCTCTACGTCTCCGTGGGACCTTCATATACATCAATAACGAAATATAACCTAGCCTAACCCAACCTAACATCTCGGCGGTAATATTTGACAACATACCTGGCGAGTTGGCCTCTACGTCTCCGTGGGACCTTCATATACATCAATAACGAAATATAACCTAAACTAACCCAACCTAACATCTCGGCGGTAATATTTGACATCATTCCTGGCGAGTTGGCTTCTCCGTCTCCGTGGGATCTTTTTATACATCAATAACGTAATATAACCTAACCTAACCCAACCTAACATCTCGGCGGTAATATTTGACAACATTCCTGGCGAGTTGGTTTCTCCGTCTCCGTGGGACCTTTATATACATCAATAACGTTATATAACCTAACCTAACCCAACCTAACATCTCGGCGGTAATATTTAACAACATATCTGGCGAGTTGGCCTCTACGTCTCCGTTGGACCTTCATATACATCAATAACGAAATATAACCTAACCTAACCCAACCTAACATCTCGGCGGTAATATTTGACAACATTCCTGGCGAGTTGGCTTCTCCGTCTCCGTGGGACCTTTATATACATCAATAACGTTATATAACCTAACCTAACCCAACCTAACATCTCGGCGGTAATGTTTGACAACATACCTGGCGAGTTGGCCTCTACGTCTCCGTGGGACCTTCATATACATCAATAACGAAATGTAACCTAGCCTAACCCAACCTAACATCTCGGCGGTAATATTTGACAACATACCTGGCGAGTTGGCCTCTACGTCTCCGTGGGACCTTCATATACATCAATAACGAAATATAACCTAAACTAACCCAACCTAACATCTCGGCGGTAATATTTGACATCATTCCTGGCGAGTTGGCTTCTCCGTCTCCGTGGGATCTTTTTATACATCAATAACGTAATATAACCTAACCTAACCCAACCTAACATCTTGGCGGTAATATTTGAAAACATACCTGGCGAGTTGGCCTCTACGTCTCCGTGGGACATTTATATACATCAATAACGTAATATAACCTAACCTATACCCAACCTAACATCTCGGCGGTAATATTTGATCACATTCCTAGCTTGTTGGCCTCTACGTCTCCGCGGGACCTTTATATACATCTATAACGTGATATAACCTAACCTAACCCAACCTAACATCTCGGCGGTAATATTTGACAACATACCTGGCGAGTTGGCCTCTACGTCTCCGTGGGACATTTATATACATCAATAACGTAATATAACCTAACCTAACCCAACCTAACATCTCGGCGGTAATATTTGATCACATTGCTAGCTTGTTGGCCTCTACGTCTCCGCGGGACCTTTATATACATCTATAACGTGATATAACCTATCCTAACCCAACCTAACATTTCGGCGGTAATATTTGATATCATTCCTGGCGATTTGTACTCTACGTCTCCGTTTGACCTTCATAAACATCAATAACGTAATATAACGTAACCTAACCCAACCTATCATCTCGGCGGTAATATTTGAAAACATTCCTGGCGAGTTGGCTTCTCCGTCTCCGTGGGATCCTTTTATACATCAGTAACGTAATATAACGTAACCTAACCCAACCTATCATCTCGGCGGTAATATTTGACAACATTCCTGGCGAGTTGGCCTCTACGTCTCCGTGGGACCTTTATATACATCAATAACGTTATATAACCTAACCCAACCCAACCTAACATCTCGGCGGTAATATTTGACAACATACCTGGCGAGTTGGCCTCTACGTCTCCGTGGGACCTTCATATACATCAATAACGAAATATAACCTAACCTAACCCAACCTAACATCTCGGCGATAATATTTGAAAACATTCCTGGCGAGTTGGCTTCTCCGTCTCTGTGATATGTTTTTATACATCAATAACGTAATATAACCTAACATAACCCAACCTAACATCTCGGCGGTAATATTTCACAACATACCTGGCGAGTTGGCCTCTACGTCTCCGTGGGACCTTCATATACATCAATAACGAAATATAACCTAGCCTAACCCAACCTAACATCTCGGCGGTAATATTTGACAACATACCTGGCGAGTTGGCCTCTACGTCTCCGTGAGACCTTCATATACATCAATAACGAAATATAACCTAAACTAACCCAACCTTACATCTCGGCGGTAATATTTGACATCATTCCTGGCGAGTTGGCTTCTCCGTCTCCGTGGGACCTTCATATACATCAATAACGAAATATAACCTAACCTAACCCAACCTAACATCTCGGCGGTAATATTTGACAACATACCTGGCGAGTTGGCCTCTACGTCTCCGTGGGACCTTCATATACATCAATAACGAAATATAACCTAACCTAACCCAACCTAACATCTCGGCGATAATATTTGAAAACATTCCTGGCGAGTTGGCTTCTCCGTCTCTGTGATATGTTTTTATACATCAATAACGTAATATAACCTAACATAACCCAACCTAACATCTCGGCGGTAATATTTCACAACATACCTGGCGAGTTGGCCTCTACGTCTCCGTGGGACCTTCATATACATCAATAACGAAATATAACCTAGCCTAACCCAACCTAACATCTCGGCGGTAATATTTGACAACATACCTGGCGAGTTGGCCTCTACGTCTCCGTGGGACCTTCATATACATCAATAACGAAATATAACCTAAACTAACCCAACCTAACATCTCGGCGGTAATATTTGACATCATTCCTGGCGAGTTGGCTTCTCCGTCTCCGTGGGATCTTTTTATACATCAATAACGAAATATAACCTAGCCTAACCCAACCTAACATCTCGGCGGTAATATTTGACAACATACCTGGCGAGTTGGCCTCTACGTCTCCGTGGGACCTTCATATACATCAATAACGAAATATAACCTAAACTAACCCAACCTAACATCTCGGCGGTAATATTTGACATCATTCCTGGCGAGTTGGCTTCTCCGTCTCCGTGGGATCTTTTTATACATCAATAACGAAATATAACCTAGCCTAACCCAACCTAACATCTCGGCGGTAATATTTGACAACATACCTGGCGAGTTGGCCTCTACGTCTCCGTGGGACCTTCATATACATCAATAACGAAATATAACCTAAACTAACCCAACCTAACATCTCGGCGGTAATATTTGACATCATTCCTGGCGAGTTGGCTTCTCCGTCTCCGTGGGATCTTTTTATACATCAATAACGTAATATAACGTAACCTACCCCAACCTATCATCTCGGCGGTAATATTTGACAACATTCCTGGCGAGTTGGCTTCTCCGTCTCCGTGGGACCTTTATATACATCAATAACGTTATATAACCTAACCTAACCCAACCTAACATCTCGGCGGTAATGTTTGACAACATACCTGGCGAGTTGGCCTCTACGTCTCCGTGGGACCTTCATATACATCAATAACGAAATGTAACCTAGCCTAACCCAACCTAACATCTCGGCGGTAATATTTGACAACATACCTGGCGAGTTGGCCTCTACGTCTCCGTGGGACCTTCATATACATCAATAACGAAATATAACCTAAACTAACCCATCCTAACATCTCGGCGGTAATGTTTGACATCATTCCTGGCGAGTTGGCTTCTCCGTCTCCGTGGGATCTTTTTATACATCAATAACGTAATATAACCTAACCTAACCCAACCTAACATCTTGGCGGTAATATTTGAAAACATACCTGGCGAGTTGGCCTCTACGTCTCCGTGGGACATTTATATACATCAATAACGTAATATAACCTAACCTATACCCAACCTAACATCTCGGCGGTAATATTTGATCACATTCCTAGCTTGTTGGCCTCTACGTCTCCGCGGGACCTTTATATACATCTATAACGTGATATAACCTAACCTAACCCAACCTAACATCTCGGCGGTAATATTTGACAACATACCTGGCGAGTTGGCCTCTACGTCTCCGTGGGACATTTATATACATCAATAACGTAATATAACCTAACCTAACCCAACCTAACATCTCGGCGGTAATATTTGATCACATTGCTAGCTTGTTGGCCTCTACGTCTCCGCGGGACCTTTATATACATCTATAACGTGATATAACCTATCCTAACCCAACCTAACATTTCGGCGGTAATATTTGATATCATTCCTGGCGATTTGTACTCTACGTCTCCGTTTGACCTTCATAAACATCAATAACGTAATATAACGTAACCTAACCCAACCTATCATCTCGGCGGTAATATTTGAAAACATTCCTGGCGAGTTGGCTTCTCCGTCTCCGTGGGATCCTTTTATACATCAGTAACGTAATATAACGTAACCTAACCCAACCTATCATCTCGGCGGTAATATTTGACAACATTCCTGGCGAGTTGGCCTCTACGTCTCCGTGGGACCTTTATATACATCAATAACGTTATATAACCTAACCCAACCCAACCTAACATCTCGGCGGTAATATTTGACAACATACCTGGCGAGTTGGCCTCTACGTCTCCGTGGGACCTTCATATACATCAATAACGAAATATAACCTAACCTAACCCAACCTAACATCTCGGCGATAATATTTGAAAACATTCCTGGCGAGTTGGCTTCTCCGTCTCTGTGATATGTTTTTATACATCAATAACGTAATATAACCTAACATAACCCAACCTAACATCTCGGCGGTAATATTTCACAACATACCTGGCGAGTTGGCCTCTACGTCTCCGTGGGACCTTCATATACATCAATAACGAAATATAACCTAGCCTAACCCAACCTAACATCTCGGCGGTAATATTTGACAACATACCTGGCGAGTTGGCCTCTACGTCTCCGTGAGACCTTCATATACATCAATAACGAAATATAACCTAAACTAACCCAACCTTACATCTCGGCGGTAATATTTGACATCATTCCTGGCGAGTTGGCTTCTCCGTCTCCGTGGGACCTTCATATACATCAATAACGAAATATAACCTAACCTAACCCAACCTAACATCTCGGCGGTAATATTTGACAACATACCTGGCGAGTTGGCCTCTACGTCTCCGTGGGACCTTCATATACATCAATAACGAAATATAACCTAACCTAACCCAACCTAACATCTCGGCGATAATATTTGAAAACATACCTGGCGAGTTGGCCTCTACGTCTCCGTGGGACATTTATATACATCAATAACGTAATATAACCTAACCTAACCCAACCTAGCATCTCGGCGGTAATATTTGACAACATTCCTGGCGAGTTGGCCTCTACGTCTCCGTGGGACCTTTATATACATCAATAACGTAATATAACCTAACCTAACCCAACCTAACATCTCGGCGGTAATATTTGACAACATTCCTGGCGAGTTGGTTTCTCCGTCTCCGTGGGACCTTTATATACATCAATAACGTTATATAACCTAACCTAACCCAACCTAACATCTCGGCGGTAATATTTAACAACATATCTGGCGAGTTGGCCTCTACGTCTCCGTTGGACCTTCATATACATCAATAACGAAATATAACCTAACCTAACCCAACCTAACATCTCGGTGATAATCTTTGAAAACATTCCTGGCGAGTTGGCTTCTCCGTCTCTGTGATATAACTTTTTATACATCAATAACGCAATATAACCTAACCTAACCCAACCTAACATCTCGGCGGTAATATTTGAAAACATACCTGGCGAGTTGGCCTCTACGTCTCCGTGGGACATTTATATACATCAATAACGTAATATAACCTAACCTAACCCAACCTAACATCTCGGCGGTAATATTTGATCACATTCCTAGCTTGTTGGCCTCTACGTCTCCACGGGACCTTTATATACATCTATAACGTGATATAACCTAACCTAACCCAACCTAACATGTCGGCGGTAATATTTGATCACATTCCTGGCGATTTGTACTCTACGTCTCCGTTTGACCTTCATATACATCAATAACGAAATATAACCTAACCTAACCCAACCTAACATCTCGGCGATAATATTTGAAAACATTCCTGGCGAGTTGGCTTCTCCGTCTCTGTGATATGTTTTTATACATCAATAACGTAATATAACCTAACATAACCCAACCTAACATCTCGGCGGTAATATTTCACAACATACCTGGCGAGTTGGCCTCTACGTCTCCGTGGGACCTTCATATACATCAATAACGAAATATAACCTAGCCTAACCCAACCTAACATCTCGGCGGTAATATTTGACAACATACCTGGCGAGTTGGCCTCTACGTCTCCGTGGGACCTTCATATACATCAATAACGAAATATAACCTAGCCTAACCCAACCTAACATCTCGGCGGTAATATTTGACAACATACCTGGCGAGTTGGCCTCTACGTCTCCGTGGGACCTTCATATACATCAATAACGAAATATAACCTAAACTAACCCAACCTAACATCTCGGCGGTAATATTTGACATCATTCCTGGCGAGTTGGCTTCTCCGTCTCCGTGGGATCTTTTTATACATCAATAACGTAATATAACCTAACCTAACCCAACCTAACATCTTGGCGGTAATATTTGAAAACATACCTGGCGAGTTGGCCTCTACGTCTCCGTGGGACATTTATATACATCAATAACGTAATATAACCTAACCTAACCCAACCTAACATCTCGGCGGTAATATTTGATCACATTCCTAGCTTGTTGGCCTCTACGTCTCCGCGGGAACTTTATATACATCTATAACGTGATATAACCTAACCTAACCCAACCTAACATCTCGGCGGAAATATTTGACAACATACCTGGCGAGTTGGCCTCTACGTCTCCGTGGGACCTTCATATACATCAATAACGAAATATAACCTAACCTAACCCAACCTAACATCTCGGTGATAATATTTGAAAACATTCCTGGCGAGTTGGCTTCTCCGTCTCTGTGATATCTTTTTATACATCAATAACGCAATATAACCTAACCTAACCCAACCTAACATCTCGGCGGTAATATTTGAAAACGTACCTGGCGAGTTGGCCTCTACGTCTCCGTGGGACATTTATATACATCAATAACGCAATATAACCTAACCTAACCCAACCTAACATCTCGGCGGTAATATTTGATCACATTCCTAGCTTGTTGGCCTCTACGTCTCCGCGGGACCTTTATATACATCTATAACGTGATATAACCTAACCTAACCCAACCTAACATTTCGGCGGTAATATTTGATCACATTCCTGGCTTGTTGGCCTCTACGTCTCCGCGGGACCTTTATATACATCTATAACGTGATATAACCTTACCTAATCCAACCTAACATCTCGGCGGTAATACTTGAATACATTCCTCGCGAGTTGGCCTCTACGTCTCCGTGGGACCTTCATATACATCAATAACGAAATATAACCTAACCTAACCCAACCTAACATCTCGGCGGTAATATTTGACAACATTCCTGGCGAGTTGGCTTCTCCGTCTCCGTGGGACCTTTATATACATCAATAACGTTATATAACCTAAACTAACCCAACCTAACATCTCGGCGGTAATATTTGACATCATTCCTGGCGAGTTGGCTTCTCCGTCTCCGTGGGATCTTTTTATACATCAATAACGTAATATAACCTAACCTAACCCAACCTAACATCTTGGCGGTAATATTTGAAAACATACCTGGCGAGTTGGCCTCTACGTCTCCGTGGGACATTTATATACATCAATAACGTAATATAACCTAACCTATACCCAACCTAACATCTCGGCGGTAATATTTGATCACATTCCTAGCTTGTTGGCCTCTACGTCTCCGCGGGACCTTTATATACATCTATAACGTGATATAACCTAACCTAACCCAACCTAACATCTCGGAGGTAATATTTGACAACATACCTGGCGAGTTGGCCTCTACGTCTCCGTGGGACCTTCATATACATCAATAACGAAATATAACCTAACCTAACAGAACCTAACATCTCGGCGGTAATATTTGACATCATTCCTGGCGAGTTGGCTTCTCCGTCTCCGTGGGATCTTTTTATACATCAATAACGTACTATAACCTAACATAACCCAACCTAACATCTCGGCGGTAATATTTGACAACATACCTGGCGAGTTGGCTTCTCCGTCTCTGTGATATCTTTTTATACATCAATAACGTAATATAACCTAACATAACCCAACCTAACATTTCGGCGGTAATATTTGACATCATTCCTGGCGATTTGTCCTCTACGTCTCCGTTTGACCTTCATAAGCATCAATAACGTAATATAACGTAACCTAACCCAACCTATCATCTCGGCGGTAATATTTGACAACATTCCTGGCGAGTTGGCTTCTACGTCTCCGCGTGACCTTTATATACATCTATAACGTGATATAACCTAACCTAACCCAACCTAACATTTCGGAGGTAATATTTGATATCATTCCTGGCGATTTGTCCTCTACGTCTCCGTTTGACCTTCATAAACATCAATAACGTAATATAACGTAACCTAACCCAACCTAACATCTCGGCGGTAATACTTGAATACATTCCTGGCGAGTTGGCCTCTACGTCTCCGTGGGACCTTCATATACATCAATAACGAAATATAACCTAACCTAACCCAACCTAACATCTCGGCGGTAATATTTGACATCATTCCTGGCGAGTTGGCTTCTCCGTCTCCGTGGGATCTTTTTGTACATCGATAACGTAATATAACCTAACATAACCCAACCTAACATCTCGGCGGTAATATTTGACAACATACCTGGCGAGTTGGCCTCTACGTCTCCGTGGGACCTTCATATACATCAATAACGAAATATAACCTAACCTAACCCAACCTAACATCTCGGTGATAATATTTGAAAACATTCCTGGCGAGTTGGCTTCTCCGTCTCTGTGATATCTTTTTATACATCAATAACGCAATATAACCTAACCTAACCCAACCTAACATCTCGGCGGTAATATTTGAAAACATACCTGGCGAGTTGGCCTCTACGTCTCCGTGGGACATTTATATACATCAATAACGTAATATAACCTAACCTAACCCAACCTAACATCTCGGCGGTAATATTTGATCACATTCCTAGCTTGTTGGCCTCTACGTCTCCGCGGGACCTTTATATACATCTATAACGTGATATAACCTAACATAACCCAACCTAACATTTCGGGGGTAATATTTGAGCACATTCCTGGCTTGTTGGCCTCTACGTCTCCGCCGGACCTTTATATAGATCTATAACGTGATATAACCTTACCTAATCCAACCTAACATCTCGGCGGTAATACTTGAATACATTCCTGGCGAGTTGGCCTCTACGTCTCCGTGGGACCTTCATATACATCAATAACGAAATATAACCTAACCTAACCCAACCTAACATCTCGGCGATAATATTTGAAAACATTCCTGGCGAGTTGGCTTCTCCGTCTCTGTGATATCTTTTTATACATCAATAACGTAATATAACCTAACATAACCCAACCTAACATTTCGGCGGTAATATTTGACATCATTCCTGGCGATTTGTCCACTACGTCTCCGTTTGACCTTCATAAGCATCAATAACGTAATATAACGTAACCTAACCCAACCTATCATCTCGGCGGTAATATTTGACAACATTCCTGGCGAGTTGGCTTCTACGTCTCCGCGGGACCTTTATATACATCTATAACGTGATATAACCTAACCTAACCCAACCTAACATTTCGGCGGTAATATTTGATATCATTCCTGGCGATTTGTCCTCTACGTCTCCGTTTGAACTTCATAAACATCAATAACGTAATATAACGTAACCTAACCCAACCTATCATCTCGGCGGTAATGTTTGACAACATACCTGGCGAGTTGGCCTCTACGTCTCCGTGGGACCTTCATATACATCAATAACGAAATATAACGTAACCTAACCCAAACTAACATCTCGGCGGTAATATTTGAAAACATTCCTGGCGAGTTGGCTTCTCCGTCTCTGTGATATCTTTTTATACATCAATAACGTAATATAACCTAACATAACCCAACCTAACATTTCGGCGGTAATATTTGACATCATTCCTGGCGATTTGTCCTCTACGTCTCCGTTTGACCTTCATAAGCATCAATAACGTAATATAACGTAACCTAACCCAACCTATCATCTCGGCGGTAATATTTGACAACATTCCTGGCGAGTTGGCTTCTACGTCTCCGCGGGACCTTTATATACATCTATAACGTGATGTAACCTAACCTAACCCAACCTAACATTTCGGAGGTAATATTTGATATCATTCCTGGCGATTTGTCCTCTACGTCTCCGTTTGACCTTCATAAACATCAATAACGTAATATAACGTAACCTAACCCAACCTAACATCTCGGCGGTAATACTTGAATACATTCCTGGCGAGTTGGCCTCTACGTCTCCGTGGGTCCTTCATATACATCAATAACGAAATATAACCTAACCTAACCCAACCTAACATCTCGGCGGTAATATTTGACAACATTCCTGGCGAGTTGGCTTCTCCGTCTCCGTGGGACCTTTATATACATCAGTAACGTTATATAACCTAACCTAACCCAACCTAACATCTCCTCGGTAATGTTTGACAACATACCTGGCGAGTTGGCCTCTACGTCTCCGTGGGACCTTCATATACATCAATAACGAAATATAACCTAACCTAACCCAACCTAACATCTCGGCGATAATATTTGAAAACATTCCTGGCGAGTTGGCTTCTCCGTCTCTGTGATATCTTTTTATACATCAATAACGTAATATAACCTAACATAACCCAACCTAACATTTCGGCGGTAATATTTGACATCATTCCTGGCGATTTGTCCTCTACGTCTCCGTTTGACCTTCATAAGCATCAATAACGTAATATAACGTAACCTAACCCAACCTATCATCTCGGCGGTAATATTTGACAACATTCCTGGCGAGTTGGTTTCTCCGTCTCCGTGGGACCTTTATATACATCAATAACGTTATATAACCTAACCTAACCCAACCTAACATCTCGGCGGTAATATTTAACAACATACCTGGCGAGTTGGCCTCTACGTCTCCGTTGGACCTTCATATACATCAATGACGAAATATAACCTAACCTAACCCAACCTAACATCTCGGTGATAATATTTGAAAACATTCCTGGCGAGTTGGCTTCTCCGTCTCTGTGATATCTTTTTATACATCAATAACGCAATATAACCTAACCTAACCCAACCTAACATCTCGGCGGTAATATTTGAAAACATACCTGGCGAGTTGGCCTCTACGTCTCCGTGGGACATTTATATACATCAATAACGTAATATAACCTAACCTAACCCAACCTAACATCTCGGCGGTAATATTTGATCACATTCCTAGCTTGTTGAACTCTACGTCTCCGCGGGACCTTTATATATATCTATAACGTGATATAACCTAACCTAACCCAACCTAACATTTCGGCGGTAATATTTGACAACATTCCTGGCGAGTTGGCTTCTCCGTCTCCGTGGGACCTTTATATACATCAATAACGTTATATAACCTAACCTAACCCAACCTAACATCTCGGCGGTAATGTTTGACAACATACCTGGCGAGTTGGCCTCTACGTCTCCGTGGGACCTTCATATACATCAATAACGAAATATAACCTAACCTAACCCAACCTAACATCTCGGCGATAATATTTGAAAACATTCCTGGCGAGTTGGCTTCTCCGTCTCTGCGATATCTTTTTATACATCAATAACGTAATATAACCTAACATAACCCAACCTAACATTTCGGCGGTAATATTTGACATCATTCCTGGCGATTTGTCCTCTACGTCTCCGTTTGACCTTCATAAGCATCAATAACGTAATATAACGTAACCTAACCCAACCTATCATCTCGGCGGTAATATTTGACAACATTCCTGGCGAGTTGGCTTCTACGTCTCCGCGGGACCTTTATATACATCTATAACGTGATATAACCTAACCTAACCCAACCTAACATTTCGGCGGTAATATTTGATATCATTCCTGGCGATTTGTCCTCTACGTCTCCGTTTGAACTTCATAAACATCAATAACGTAATATAACGTAACCTAACCCAACCTATCATCTCGGCGGTAATGTTTGACAACATACCTGGCGAGTTGGCCTCTACGTTTCCGTGGGACCTTCATATACATCAATAACGAAATATAACCTAACCTAACCCAACCTAACATCTCGGCGATAATATTTGAAAACATTCCTGGCGAGTTGGCTTCTCCGTCTCTGTGATATCTTTTTATACATCAATAACGTAATATAACCTAACATAACCCAACCTAACATTTCGGCGGTAATATTTGACATCATTCCTGGCGATTTGTCCTCTACGTCTCCGTTTGACCTTCATAAGCATCAATAACGTAATATAACGTAACCTAACCCAACCTATCATCTCGGCGGTAATATTTGACAACATTCCTGGCGAGTTGGCTTCTACGTCTCCGCGGGACCTTTATATACATCTATAACGTGATATAACCTAACCTAACCCAACCTAACATTTCGGCGGTAATATTTGATATCATTCCTGGCGATTTGTCCTCTACGTCTCCGTTTGAACTTCATAAACATCAATAACGTAATATAACGTAACCTAACCCAACCTATCATCTCGGCGGTAATGTTTGACAACATACCTGGCGAGTTGGCCTCTACGTCTCCGTGGGACCTTCATATACATCAATAACGAAATATAACCTAACCTAACCCAACCTAACATCTCGGCGATAATATTTGAAAACATTCCTGGCGAGTTGGCTTCTCCGCCTCTGTGATATCTTTTTATACATCAATAACGTAATATAACCTAACATAACCCAACCTAACATTTCGGCGGTAATATTTGACATCATTCCTGGCGATTTGTCCTCTACGTCCCCGTTTGACCTTCATAAGCATCAATAACGTAATATAACGTAACCTAACCCAACCTATCATCTCGGCGGTAATATTTGACAACATTCCTGGCGAGTTGGCTTCTACTTCTCCGCGGGACCTTTATATACATCTATAACGTGATATAACCTAACCTAACCCAACCTAACATTTCGGAGGTAATATTTGATATCATTCCTGGCGATTTGTCCTCTACGTCTCCGTTTGACCTTCATAAACATCAATAACGTAATATAACGTAACCTAACCCAACCTAACATCTCGGCGGTAATACTTGAATACATTCCTGGCGAGTTGGCCTCTACGTCTCCGTGGGTCCTTCATATACATCAATAACGAAATATAACCTAACCTAACCCAACCTAACATCTCGGCGGTAATATTTGACAACATTCCTGGCGAGTTGGCTTCTCCGTCTCCGTGGGACCTTTATATACATCAGTAACGTTATATAACCTAACCTAACCCAACCTAACATCTCCTCGGTAATGTTTGACAACATACCTGGCGAGTTGGCCTCTACGTCTCCGTGGGACCTTCATATACATCAATAACGAAATATAACCTAACCTAACCCAACCTAACATCTCGGCGATAATATTTGAAAACATTCCTGGCGAGTTGGCTTCTCCGTCTGTGTGATATCTTTTTATACATCAATAACGTAATATAACCTAACATAACCCAACCTAACATTTCGGCGGTAATATTTGACATCATTCCTGGCGATTTGTCCTCTACGTCTCCGTTTGACCTTCATAAGCATCAATAACGTAATATAACGTAACCTAACCCAACCTATCATCTCGGCGGTAATATTTGACAACATTCCTGGCGAGTTGGTTTCTCCGTCTCCGTGGGACCTTTATATACATCAATAACGTTATATAACCTAACCTAACCCAACCTAACATCTCGGCGGTAATATTTAACAACATACCTGGCGAGTTGGCCTCTACGTCTCCGTTGGACCTTCATATACATTAATAACGAAATATAACCTAACCTAACCCAACCTAACATCTCGGTGATAATATTTGAAAACATTCCTGGCGAGTTGGCTTCTCCGTCTCTGTGATATCTTTTTATACATCAATAACGCAATATAACCTAACCTAACCCAACCTAACATCTCGGCGGTAATATTTGAAAACATACCTGGCGAGTTGGCCTCTACGTCTCCGTGGGACATTTATATACATCAATAACGTAATATAACCTAACCTAACCCAACCTAACATCTCGGCGGTAATATTTGATCACATTCCTAGCTTGTTGGCTCCTACGTCTCCGCGGGACCTTTATATACATCTATAACGTGATATAACCTAACCTAACCCAACCTATCATCTCGGCGGTAATATTTGACAACATTCCTGGCGAGTTGGCTTCTACGTCTCCGCGGGACCTTTATATACATCTATAACGTGATATAACCTAACCTAACCCAACCTAACATTTCGGAGGTAATATTTGATATCATTCCTGGCGATTTGTCCTCTACGTCTCCGTTTGACCTTCATAAACATCAATAACGTAATATAACGTAACCTAACCCAACCTAACATCTCGGCGGTAATACTTGAATACATTCCTGGCGAGTTGGCCTCTACGTCTCCGTGGGTCCTTCATATACATCAATAACGAAATATATCCTAACCTAACCCAACCTAACATCTCGGCGGTAATATTTGACAACATTCCTGGCGAGTTGGCTTCTCCGTCTCCGTGGGACCTTTATATACATCAGTAACGTTATATAACCTAACCTAACCCAACCTAACATCTCCTCGGTAATGTTTGACAACATACCTGGCGAGTTGGCCTCTACGTCTCCGTGGGACCTTCATATACATCAATAACGAAATATAACCTAACCTAACCCAACCTAACATCTCGGCGATAATATTTGAAAACATTCCTGGCGAGTTGGCTTCTCCGTCTCTGTGATATCTTTTTATACATCAATAACGTAATATAACCTAACATAACCCAACCTAACATTTCGGCGGTAATATTTGACATCATTCCTGGCGATTTGTCCTCTACGTCTCCGTTTGACCTTCATAAGCATCAATAACGTAATATAACGTAACCTAACCCAACCTATCATCTCGGCGGTAATATTTGACAACATTCCTGGCGAGTTGGCTTCTACGTCTCCGCGGGACCTTTATATACATCTATAACGTGATATAACCTAACCTAACCCAACCTAACATTTCGGCGGTAATATTTGATATCATTCCTGGCGATTTGTCCTCTACGTCTCCGTTTGAACTTCATAAACATCAATAACGTAATATAACGTAACCTAACCCAACCTATCATCTCGGCGGTAATGTTTGACAACATACCTGGCGAGTTGGCCTCTACGTCTCCGTGGGACCTTCATATACATCAATAACGAAATATAACCTAACCTAACCCAACCTAACATCTCGGCGATAATATTTGAAAACATTCCTGGCGAGTTGGCTTCTCCGCCTCTGTGATATCTTTTTATACATCAATAACGTAATATAACCTAACATAACCCAACCTAACATTTCGGCGGTAATATTTGACATCATTCCTGGCGATTTGTCCTCTACGTCCCCGTTTGACCTTCATAAGCATCAATAACGTAATATAACGTAACCTAACCCAACCTATCATCTCGGCGGTAATATTTGACAACATTCCTGGCGAGTTGGCTTCTACTTCTCCGCGGGACCTTTATATACATCTATAACGTGATATAACCTAACCTAACCCAACCTAACATTTCGGAGGTAATATTTGATATCATTCCTGGCGATTTGTCCTCTACGTCTCCGTTTGACCTTCATAAACATCAATAACGTAATATAACGTAACCTAACCCAACCTAACATCTCGGCGGTAATACTTGAATACATTCCTGGCGAGTTGGCCTCTACGTCTCCGTGGGTCCTTCATATACATCAATAACGAAATATAACCTAACCTAACCCAACCTAACATCTCGGCGGTAATATTTGACAACATTCCTGGCGAGTTGGCTTCTCCGTCTCCGTGGGACCTTTATATACATCAGTAACGTTATATAACCTAACCTAACCCAACCTAACATCTCCTCGGTAATGTTTGACAACATACCTGGCGAGTTGGCCTCTACGTCTCCGTGGGACCTTCATATACATCAATAACGAAATATAACCTAACCTAACCCAACCTAACATCTCGGCGATAATATTTGAAAACATTCCTGGCGAGTTGGCTTCTCCGTCTCTGTGATATCTTTTTATACATCAATAACGTAATATAACCTAACATAACCCAACCTAACATTTCGGCGGTAATATTTGACATCATTCCTGGCGATTTGTCCTCTACGTCTCCGTTTGACCTTCATAAGCATCAATAACGTAATATAACGTAACCTAACCCAAACTATCATCTCGGCGGTAATATTTGACAACATTCCTGGCGAGTTGGTTTCTCCGTCTCCGTGGGACCTTTATATACATCAATAACGTTATATAACCTAACCTAACCCAACCTAACATCTCGGCGGTAATATTTAACAACATACCTGGCGAGTTGGCCTCTACGTCTCCGTTGGACCTTCATATACATTAATAACGAAATATAACCTAACCTAACCCAACCTAACATCTCGGTGATAATATTTGAAAACATTCCTGGCGGGTTGGCTTCTCCGTCTCTGTGATATCTTTTTATACATGAATAACGCAATATAACCTAACCTAACCCAACCTAACATCTCGGCGGTGATATTTGAAAACATACCTGGCGAGTTGGCCTCTACGTCTCCGTGGGACATTTATATACATCAATAACGTAATATAACCTAACCTAACCCAACCTAACATCTCGGCGGTAATATTTGATCACATTCCTAGCTTGTTGGCCCCTACGTCTCCGCGGGACCTTTATATACATCTATAACGTGATATAACCTAACCTAACCCAACCTAACATTTCGGCGGTAATATTTGACAACATTCCTGGCGAGTTGGCTTCTCCGTCTCCGTGGGACCTTTATATACATCAATAACGTAATATAACCTAACCTAACCCAACCTAACATCTCGGCGGTAATATTTGATCACATTCCTAGCTTGTTGGCCCCTACGTCTCCGCGGGACCTTTATATACATCTATAACGTGATATAACCTAACCTAACCCAACCTAACATTTCGGCGGTAATATTTGACAACATTCCTGGCGAGTTGGCTTCTCCGTCTCCGTGGGACCTTTATATACATCAATAACGTTATATAACCTAACCTAACCCAACCTAACATCTCGGCGGTAATGTTTGACAACATACCTGGCGAGTTGGCCTCTACGTCTCCGTGGGACCTTCATATACATCAATAACGAAATATAACCTAACCTAACCCAACCTAACATCTCGGCGATAATATTTGAAAACATTCCTGGCGAGTTGGCTTCTCCGTCTCTGTGATATCTTTTTATACATCAATAACGTAATATAACATAACATAACCCAACCTAACATTTCGGCGGTAATATTTGACATCATTCCTGGCGATTTGTCCTCTACGTCTCCGTTTGACCTTCATAAGCATCAATAACGTAATATAACGTAACCTAACCCAACCTATCATCTCGGCGGTAATATTTGACAACATTCCTGGCGAGTTGGCTTCTACGTCTCCGCGGGACCTTTATATACATCTATAACGTGATATAACCTAACCTAACCCAACCTAACATTTCGGCGGTAATATTTGATATCATTCCTGGCGATTTGTCCTCTACGTCTCCGTTTGAACTTCATAAACATCAATAACGTAATATAACGTAACCTAACCCAACCTATCATCTCGGCGGTAATGTTTGACAACATACCTGGCGAGTTGGCCTCTACGTCTCCGTGCGACCTTCATATACATCAATAACGAAATATAACCTAACCTAACCCAACCTAACATCTCGGCGATAATATTTGAAAACATTCCTGGCGAGTTGGCTTCTCCGTCTCTGTGATATCTTTTTATACATCAATAACGTAATATAACCTAACATAACCCAACCTAACATTTCGGCGGTAATATTTGACATCATTCCTGGCGATTTGTCCTCTACGTCTCCGTTTGAACTTCATAAACATCAATAACGTAATATAACGTAACCTAACCCAACCTATCATCTCGGCGGTAATGTTTGACAACATACCTGGCGAGTTGGCCTCTACGTCTCCGTGGGACCTTCATATACATCAATAACGAAATATAACCTAACCTAACCCAACCTAACATCTCGGCGATAATATTTGAAAACATTCCTGGCGAGTTGGCTTCTCCGTCTCTGTGATATCTTTTTATACATCAATAACGTAATATAACCTAACATAACCCAACCTAACATATCGGCGGTAATATTTGACATCATTCCTGGCGATTTGTCCTCTACGTCTCCGTTTGACCTTCATAAGCATCAATAACGTAATATAACGTAACCTAACCCAACCTATCATCTCGGCGGTAATATTTGACAACATTCCTGGCGAGTTGGCTTCTACGTATCCGCGGGACCTTTATATACATCTATAACGTGATATAACCTAACCTAACCCAACCTAACATTTCGGCGGTAATATTTGATATCATTCCTGGCGATTTGTCCCCTACGTCTCCGTTTGACCTTCATAAACATCAATAACGTAATATAACGTAACCTAACCCAACCTAACATCTCGGCGGTAATACTTGAATACATTCCTGGCGAGTTGGCCTCTACGTCTCCGTGGGTCCTTCATATACATCAATAACGAAATATAACCTAACCTAACCCAACCTAACATCTCGGCGGTAATATTTAACAACATTCCTGGCGAGTTGGCTTCTCCGTCTCCGTGGGACCTTTATATACATCAGTAACGTTATATAACCTAACCTAACCCAACCTAACATCTCCTCGGTAATGTTTGACAACATACCTGACGAGTTGGCCTCTACGTCTCCGTGGGACCTTCATATACATCAATAACGAAATATAACCTAACCTAACCCAACCTAACATCTCGGCGATAATATTTGAAAACATTCCTGGCGAGTTGGCTTCTCCGTCTCTGTGATATCTTTTTATACATCAATAACGTAATATAACCTAACATAACCCAACCTAACATTTCGGCGGTAATATTTGACATCATTCCTGGCGATTTGTCCTCTACGTCTCCGTTTGACCTTCATAAGCATCAATAACGTAATATAACGTAACCTAACCCAACCTATCATCTCGGCGGTAATATTTGACAACATTCCTGGCGAGTTGCTTTCTCCGTCTCCGTGGGACCTTTATATACATCAATAACGTTATATAACCTAACCTAACCCAACCTAACATCTCGGCGGTAATATTTAACAACATACCTGGCGAGTTGGCCTCTACGTCTCCGTGGGTCCTTCATATACATCAATAACGAAATATAACCTAACCTAACCCAACCTAACATCTCGGCGGTAATATTTGACAACATTCCTGGCGAGTTGGCTTCTCCGTCTCCGTGGGACCTTTATATACATCAGTAACGTTATATAACCTAACCTAACCCAACCTAACATCTCCTCGGTAATGTTTGACAACATACCTGGCGAGTTGGCCTCTACGTCTCCGTGGGACCTTCATATACATCAATAACGAAATATAACCTAACCTAACCCAACCTAACATTTCGGCGATAATATTTGAAAACATTCCTGGCGAGTTGGCTTCTCTGTCTCTGTGATATCTTTTTATACATCAATAACGTAATATAACCTAACATAACCCAACCTAACATTTCGGCGGTAATATTTGACATCATTCCTGGCGATTTGTCCCCTACGTCTCCGTTTGACCTTCATAAGCATCAATAGCGTAATATAACGTAACCTAACCCAACCTATCATCTCGGCGGTAATATTTGACAACATTCCTGGCGAGTTGGTTTCTCCGTCTCCGTGGGAACTTTATATACATCAATAACGTTATATAACCTAACCTAACCCAACCTAACATCTCGGCGGTAATATTTAACAACATACCTGGCGAGTTGGCCTCTACGTCTCCGTGGGACCTTCATATACATCAATAACGAAATATAACCTAACCTAACCCAACCTAACATCTCGGCGATAATATTTGAAAACATTCCTGGCGAGTTGGCTTCTCCGTCTCTGTGATATCTTTTTATACATAAATAACGTAATATAACCTAACATAACCCAACCTAACATTTCGGCGGTAATATTTGACATCATTCCTGGCGATTTGTCCTCTACGTCTCCGTTTGACCTTCATAAGCATCAATAACGTAATATAACGTAACCTAACCCAACCTATCATCTCGGCGGTAATATTTGACAACATTCCTGGCGAGTTGGCTTCTACGTCTCCGCGGGACCTTTATATACATCTATAACGTGATATAACCTAACCTAACCCAACCTAACATTTCGGAGGTAATATTTGATATCATTCCTGGCGATTTGTCCTCTACGTCTCCGTTTGACCTTCATAAACATCAATAACGTAATATAACGTAACCTAACCCAACCTAACATCTCGGCGGTAATACTTGAATACATTCCTGGCGAGTTGGCCTCTACGTCTCCGTGGGTCCTTCATATACATCAATAACGAAATATAACCTAACCTAACCCAACCTAACATCTCGGCGGTAGTATTTGACAACATTCCTGGCGAGTTGGCTTCTCCGTCTCCGTGGGACCTTTATATACATCAGTAACGTTATATAACCTAACCTAACCCAACCTAGCATCTCCTCGGTAATGTTTGACAACATACCTGGCGAGTTGGCCTCTACGTCTCCGTGGGACCTTCATATACATCAATAACGAAATATAACCTAACCTAACCCAACCTAACATCTCGGCGATAATATTTGAAAACATTCCTGGCGAGTTGGCTTCTCCGTCTCTGTGATATCTTTTTATACATCAATAACGTAATATAACCTAACATAACCCAACCTAACGTTTCGGCGGTAATATTTGACATCATTCCTGGCGATTTGTCCTCTACGTCTCCGTTTGACCTTCATAAGCATCAATAACGTAATATAACGTAACCTAACCCAACCTATCATCTCGGCGGTAATATTTGATAACATTCCTGGCGAGTTGGTTTCTCCGTCTCCGTGGGACCTTTATATACATCAATAACGTTATATAACCTAACCTAACCCAACCTAACATCTCGGCGGTAATATTTAACAACATACCTGGCGAGTTGGCCTCTACGTCTCCGTTGGACCTTCATATACATCAATAACGAAATATAACCTAACCTAACCCAACCTAACATCTCGGTGATAATATTTGAAAACATTCCTGGCGAGTTGGCTTCTCCGTCTCTGTGATATCTTTTTATACATCAATAACGCAATATAACCTAACCTAACCCAACCTAACATCTCGGCGGTAATATTTGAAAACATACCTGGCGAGTTGGCCTCTACGTCTCCGTGGGTCCTTCATATACATCAATAACGAAATATAACCTAACCTAACCCAACCTAACATCTCGGCGGTAGTATTTGACAACATTCCTGGCGAGTTGGCTTCTCCGTCTCCGTGGGACCTTTATATACATCAGTAACGTTATATAACCTAACCTAACCCAACCTAGCATCTCCTCGGTAATGTTTGACAACATACCTGGCGAGTTGGCCTCTACGTCTCCGTGGGACCTTCATATACATCAATAACGAAATATAACCTAACCTAACCCAACCTAACATCTCGGCGATAATATTTGAAAACATTCCTGGCGAGTTGGCTTCTCC
Organism: Xylocopa violacea; assembly: GCA_963969225.1. Taxonomy (NCBI): domain Eukaryota; kingdom Metazoa; phylum Arthropoda; class Insecta; order Hymenoptera; family Apidae; genus Xylocopa; species Xylocopa violacea. The sequence continues at coordinate 1,729,642 of CAXAJV010000051.1, forward strand.
GTCTCTGTGATATCTTTTTATACATCAATAACGTAATATAACCTAACATAACCCAACCTAACGTTTCGGCGGTAATATTTGACATCATTCCTGGCGATTTGTCCTCTACGTCTCCGTTTGACCTTCATAAGCATCAATAACGTAATATAACGTAACCTAACCCAACCTATCATCTCGGCGGTAATATTTGATAACATTCCTGGCGAGTTGGTTTCTCCGTCTCCGTGGGACCTTTATATACATCAATAACGTTATATAACCTAACCTAACCCAACCTAACATCTCGGCGGTAATATTTAACAACATACCTGGCGAGTTGGCCTCTACGTCTCCGTTGGACCTTCATATACATCAATAACGAAATATAACCTAACCTAACCCAACCTAACATCTCGGCGATAATATTTGAAAACATTCCTGGCGAGTTGGCTTCTCCGTCTCTGTGATATCTTTTTATACATCAATAACGTAATATAACCTAACATAACCCAACCTAACATTTCGGCGGTAATATTTGACATCATTCCTGGCGATTTGTCCTCTACGTCTCCGTTTGACCTTCATAAGCATCAATAACGTAATATAACGTAACCTAACCCAACCTAACATCTCGGCGGTAATACTTGAATACATTCCTGGCGAGTTGGCCTCTACGTCTCCGTGGGTCCTTCATATACATCAATAACGAAATATAACCTAACCTAACCCAACCTAACATCTCGGCGGTAATATTTGACAACATTCCTGGCGAGTTGGCTTCTCCGTCACCGTGGGACCTTTATATACATCAGTAACGTTATATAACCTAACCTAACCCAACCTAGCATCTCCTCGGTAATGTTTGACAACATACCTGGCGAGTTGGCCTCTACGTCTCCGTGGGACCTTCATATACATCAATAACGAAATATAACCTAACCTAACCCAACCTAACATCTCGGCGATAATATTTGAAAACATTCCTGGCGAGTTGGCTTCTCCGTCTCTGTGATATCTTTTTATACATCAATAACGTAATATAACCTAACATAACCCAACCTAACATTTCGGCGGTAATATTTGACATCATTCCTGGCGATTTGTCCTCTACGTCTCCGTTTGAACTTCATAAACATCAATAACGTAATATAACGTAACCTAACCCAACCTATCATCTCGGCGGTAATGTTTGACAACATATCTGGCGAGTTGGCCTCTACGTCTCCGTGGGACCTTCATATACATCAATAACGAAATATAACCTAACCTAACCCAACCTAACATCTCGGCGATAATATTTGAAAACATTCCTGGCGAGTTGGCTTCTCCGTCTCTGTGATATCTTTTTATACATCAATAACGTAATATAACCTAACATAACCCAACCTAACATTTCGGCGGTAATATTTGACATCATTCCTGGCGATTTGTCCTCTACGTCTCCGTTTGACCTTCATAAGCATCAATAACGTAATATAACGTAACCTAACCCAACCTATCATCTCGGCGGTAATATTTGACAACATTCCTGGCGAGTTGGCTTCTACGTATCCGCGGGACCTTTATATACATCTATAACGTGATATAACCTAACCTAACCCAACCTAACATTTCGGCGGTAATATTTGATATCATTCCTGGCGATTTGTCCTCTACGTCTCCGTTTGACCTTCATAAACATCAATAACGTAATATAACGTAACCTAACCCAACCTAACATCTCGGCGGTAATACTTGAATACATTCCTGGCGAGTTGGCCTCTACGTCTCCGTGGGTCCTTCATATACATCAATAACGAAATATAACCTAACCTAACCCAACCTAACATCTCGGCGGTAATATTTGACAACATTCCTGGCGAGTTGGCTTCTCCGTCTCCGTGGGACCTTTATATACATCAGTAACGTTATATAACCTAACCTAACCCAACCTAACATCTCCTCGGTAATGTTTGACAACATACCTGGCGAGTTGGCCTCTACGTCTCCGTGGGACCTTCATATACATCAATAACGAAATATAACCTAACCTAACCCAACCTAACATCTCGGCGATAATATTTGAAAACATTCCTGGCGAGTTGGCTTCTCCGTCTCTGTGATATCTTTTTATACATCAATAACGTAATATAACCTAACATAACCCAACCTAACATTTCGGCGGTAATATTTGACATCATTCCTGGCGATTTGTCCTCTACGTCTCCGTTTGACCTTCATAAGCATCAATAACGTAATATAACGTAACCTAACCCAACCTATCATCTCGGCGGTAATATTTGACAACATTCCTGGCGATTTGCTTTCTCCGTCTCCGTGGGACCTTTATATACATCAATAACGTTATATAACCTAACCTAACCCAACCTAACATCTCGGCGGTAATATTTAACAACATACCTGGCGAGTTGGCCTCTACGTCTCCGTTGGACCTTCATATACATCCATAACGAAATATAACCTAACCTAACCCAACCTAACATCTCGGTGATAATATTTGAAAACATTCCTGGCGAGTTGGCTTCTCCGTCTCTGTGATATCTTTTTATACATCAATAACGCAATATAACCTAACCTAACCCAACCTAACATCTCGGCGGTAATATTTGAAAACATACCTGGCGAGTTGGCCTCTACGTCTCCGTGGGACATTTATATACATCAATAACGTAATATAACCTAACCTAACCCAACCTAACATCTCGGCGGTAATATTTGATCACATTCCTAGCTTGTTGGCCTCTACGTCTCCGCGGGACCTTTATATACATCTATAACGTGATATAACCTAACCTAACCCAACCTAACATTTCGGCGGTAATATTTGACAACATTCCTGGCGAGTTGGCCTCTACGTCTCCGTGGGGCTTCATATACATCAATAACGAAATATGACCTAACCTAACCCAACCTAACATCTCGGCGGTAATATTTGACAACATTCCTGGCGAGTTGGCTTCTCCGTCTCCGTGGGACCTTTATATACATCAATAACGTTATATAACCTAACCTAACCCAACCTAACATCTCGGCGGTAATGTTTGACAACATACCTGGCGAGTTGGCCTCTACGTCTCCGTGGGACCTTCATATACATCAATAACGAAATATAACCTAACCTAACCCAACCTAACATCTCGGCGATAATATTTGAAAACATTCCTGGCGAGTTGGCTTCTCCGTCTCTGTGATATCTTTTTATACATCAATAACGCAATATAACCTAACCTAACCCAACCTAACATCTCGGCGGTAATATTTGAAAACATACCTGGCGAGTTGGCCTCTACGTCTCCGTGGGACATTTATATACATCAATAACGTAATATAACCTAACCTAACCCAACCTAACATCTCGGCGGTAATATTTGATCACATTCCTAGCTTGTTGGCCTCTACGTCTCCGCGGGACCTTTATATACATCTATAACGTGATATAACCTAACCTAACCCAACCTAACATTTCGGCGGTAATATTTGACAACATTCCTGGCGAGTTGGCTTCTACGTCTCCGCGGGACCTTTATATACATCTATAACGTGATATAACCTAACCTAACCCAACCTAACATTTCGGAGGTAATATTTGATATCATTCCTGGCGATTTGTCCTCTACGTCTCCGTTTGACCTTCATAAACATCAATAACGTAATATAACGTAACCTAACCCAACCTAACATCTCGGCGGTAATACTTGAATACATTCCTGGCGAGTTGGCCTCTACGTCTCCGTGGGTCCTTCATATACATCAATAACGAAATATAACCTAACCTAACCCAACCTAACATCTCGGCGGTAGTATTTGACAACATTCCTGGCGAGTTGGCTTCTCCGTCTCCGTGGGACCTTTATATACATCAGTAACGTTATATAACCTAACCTAACCCAACCTAGCATCTCCTCGGTAATGTTTGACAACATACCTGGCGAGTTGGCCTCTACGTCTCCGTGGGACCTTCATATACATCAATAACGAAATATAACCTAACCTAACCCAACCTAACATCTCGGCGATAATATTTGAAAACATTCCTGGCGAGTTGGCTTCTCCGTCTCTGTGATATCTTTTTATACATCAATAACGTAATATAACCTAACATAACCCAACCTAACATTTCGGCGGTAATATTTGACATCATTCCTGGCGATTTGTCCTCTACGTCTCCGTTTGACCTTCATAAGCATCAATAACGTAATATAACGTAACCTAACCCAACCTATCATCTCGGCGGTAATATTTGACAACATTCCTGGCGAGTTGCTTTCTCCGTCTCCGTGGGACCTTTATATACATCAATAACGTTATATAACCTAACCTAACCCAACCTAACATCTCGGCGGTAATATTTAACAACATACCTGGCGAGTTGGCCTCTACGTCTCCGTTGGACCTTCATATACATCCATAACGAAATATAACCTAACCTAACCCAACCTAACATCTCGGTGATAATATTTGAAAACATTCCTGGCGAGTTGGCTTCTCCGTCTCTGTGATATCTTTTTATACATCAATAACGCAATATAACCTAACCTAACCCAACCTAACATCTCGGCGGTAATATTTGAAAACATACCTGGCGAGTTGGCCTCTACGTCTCCGTGGGACATTTATATACATCAATAACGTAATATAACCTAACCTAACCCAACCTAACATCTCGGCGGTAATATTTGATCACATTCCTAGCTTGTTGGCCTCTACGTCTCCGCGGGACCTTTATATACATCTATAACGTGATATAACCTAACCTAACCCAACCTAACATTTCGGCGGTAATATTTGACAACATTCCTGGCGAGTTGGCCTCTACGTCTCCGTGGGGCTTCATATACATCAATAACGAAATATGACCTAACCTAACCCAACCTAACATCTCGGCGGTAATATTTGACAACATTCCTGGCGAGTTGGCTTCTCCGTCTCCGTGGGACCTTTATATACATCAATAACGTTATATAACCTAACCTAACCCAACCTAACATCTCGGCGGTAATGTTTGACAACATACCTGGCGAGTTGGCCTCTACGTCTCCGTGGGACCTTCATATACATCAATAACGAAATATAACCTAACCTAACCCAACCTAACATCTCGGCGATAATATTTGAAAACATTCCTGGCGAGTTGGCTTCTCCGTCTCTGTGATATCTTTTTATACATCAATAACGCAATATAACCTAACCTAACCCAACCTAACATCTCGGCGGTAATATTTGAAAACATACCTGGCGAGTTGGCCTCTACGTCTCCGTGGGACATTTATATACATCAATAACGTAATATAACCTAACCTAACCCAACCTAACATCTCGGCGGTAATATTTGATCACATTCCTAGCTTGTTGGCCTCTACGTCTCCGCGGGACCTTTATATACATCTATAACGTGATATAACCTAACCTAACCCAACCTAACATTTCGGCGGTAATATTTGACAACATTCCTGGCGAGTTGGCTTCTACGTCTCCGCGGGACCTTTATATACATCTATAACGTGATATAACCTAACCTAACCCAACCTAACATTTCGGAGGTAATATTTGATATCATTCCTGGCGATTTGTCCTCTACGTCTCCGTTTGACCTTCATAAACATCAATAACGTAATATAACGTAACCTAACCCAACCTAACATCTCGGCGGTAATACTTGAATACATTCCTGGCGAGTTGGCCTCTACGTCTCCGTGGGTCCTTCATATACATCAATAACGAAATATAACCTAACCTAACCCAACCTAACATCTCGGCGGTAGTATTTGACAACATTCCTGGCGAGTTGGCTTCTCCGTCTCCGTGGGACCTTTATATACATCAGTAACGTTATATAACCTAACCTAACCCAACCTAGCATCTCCTCGGTAATGTTTGACAACATACCTGGCGAGTTGGCCTCTACGTCTCCGTGGGACCTTCATATACATCAATAACGAAATATAACCTAACCTAACCCAACCTAACATCTCGGCGATAATATTTGAAAACATTCCTGGCGAGTTGGCTTCTCCGTCTCTGTGATATCTTTTTATACATCAATAACGTAATATAACCTAACATAACCCAACCTAACGTTTCGGCGGTAATATTTGACATCATTCCTGGCGATTTGTCCTCTACGTCTCCGTTTGACCTTCATAAGCATCAATAACGTAATATAACGTAACCTAACCCAACCTATCATCTCGGCGGTAATATTTGATAACATTCCTGGCGAGTTGGTTTCTCCGTCTCCGTGGGACCTTTATATACATCAATAACGTTATATAACCTAACCTAACCCAACCTAACATCTCGGCGGTAATATTTAACAACATACCTGGCGAGTTGGCCTCTACGTCTCCGTTGGACCTTCATATACATCAATAACGAAATATAACCTAACCTAACCCAACCTAACATCTCGGCGATAATATTTGAAAACATTCCTGGCGAGTTGGCTTCTCCGTCTCTGTGATATCTTTTTATACATCAATAACGTAATATAACCTAACATAACCCAACCTAACATTTCGGCGGTAATATTTGACATCATTCCTGGCGATTTGTCCTCTACGTCTCCGTTTGACCTTCATAAGCATCAATAACGTAATATAACGTAACCTAACCCAACCTAACATCTCGGCGGTAATACTTGAATACATTCCTGGCGAGTTGGCCTCTACGTCTCCGTGGGTCCTTCATATACATCAATAACGAAATATAACCTAACCTAACCCAACCTAACATCTCGGCGGTAATATTTGACAACATTCCTGGCGAGTTGGCTTCTCCGTCACCGTGGGACCTTTATATACATCAGTAACGTTATATAACCTAACCTAACCCAACCTAGCATCTCCTCGGTAATGTTTGACAACATACCTGGCGAGTTGGCCTCTACGTCTCCGTGGGACCTTCATATACATCAATAACGAAATATAACCTAACCTAACCCAACCTAACATCTCGGCGATAATATTTGAAAACATTCCTGGCGAGTTGGCTTCTCCGTCTCTGTGATATCTTTTTATACATCAATAACGTAATATAACCTAACATAACCCAACCTAACATTTCGGCGGTAATATTTGACATCATTCCTGGCGATTTGTCCTCTACGTCTCCGTTTGAACTTCATAAACATCAATAACGTAATATAACGTAACCTAACCCAACCTATCATCTCGGCGGTAATGTTTGACAACATACCTGGCGAGTTGGCCTCTACGTCTCCGTGGGACCTTCATATACATCAATAACGAAATATAACCTAACCTAACCCAACCTAACATCTCGGCGATAATATTTGAAAACATTCCTGGCGAGTTGGCTTCTCCGTCTCTGTGATATCTTTTTATACATCAATAACGTAATATAACCTAACATAACCCAACCTAACATTTCGGCGGTAATATTTGACATCATTCCTGGCGATTTGTCCTCTACGTCTCCGTTTGACCTTCATAAGCATCAATAACGTAATATAACGTAACCTAACCCAACCTATCATCTCGGCGGTAATATTTGACAACATTCCTGGCGAGTTGGCTTCTACGTATCCGCGGGACCTTTATATACATCTATAACGTGATATAACCTAACCTAACCCAACCTAACATTTCGGCGGTAATATTTGATATCATTCCTGGCGATTTGTCCTCTACGTCTCCGTTTGACCTTCATAAACATCAATAACGTAATATAACGTAACCTAACCCAACCTAACATCTCGGCGGTAATACTTGAATACATTCCTGGCGAGTTGGCCTCTACGTCTCCGTGGGTCCTTCATATACATCAATAACGAAATATAACCTAACCTAACCCAACCTAACAATTCGGCGGTAATATTTGACAACATTCCTGGCGAGTTGGCTTCTCCGTCTCCGTGGGACCTTTATATACATCAGTAACGTTATATAACCTAACCTAACCCAACCTAACATCTCCTCGGTAATGTTTGACAACATACCTGGCGAGTTGGCCTCTACGTCTCCGTGGGACCTTCATATACATCAATAACGAAATATAACCTAACCTAACCCAACCTAACATCTCGGCGATAATATTTGAAAACATTCCTGGCGAGTTGGCTTCTCCGTCTCTGTGATATCTTTTTATACATCAATAACGTAATATAACCTAACATAACCCAACCTAACATTTCGGCGGTAATATTTGACATCATTCCTGGCGATTTGTCCTCTACGTCTCCGTTTGACCTTCATAAGCATCAATAACGTAATATAACGTAACCTAACCCAACCTATCATCTCGGCGGTAATATTTGACAACATTCCTGGCGAGTTGCTTTCTCCGTCTCCGTGGGACCTTTATATACATCAATAACGTTATATAACCTAACCTAACCCAACCTAACATCTCGGCGGTAATATTTAACAACATACCTGGCGAGTTGGCCTCTACGTCTCCGTTGGACCTTCATATACATCCATAACGAAATATAACCTAACCTAACCCAACCTAACATCTCGGTGATAATATTTGAAAACATTCCTGGCGAGTTGGCTTCTCCGTCTCTGTGATATCTTTTTATACATCAATAACGCAATATAACCTAACCTAACCCAACCTAACATCTCGGCGGTAATATTTGAAAACATACCTGGCGAGTTGGCCTCTACGTCTCCGTGGGACATTTATATACATCAATAACGTAATATAACCTAACCTATCCCAACCTAACATCTCGGCGGTAATATTTGATCACATTCCTAGCTTGTTGGCCTCTACGTCTCCGCGGGACCTTTATATACATCTATAACGTGATATAACCTAACCTAACCCAACCTAACATTTCGGCGGTAATATTTGACAACATTCCTGGCGAGTTGGCCTCTACGTCTCCGTGGGGCTTCATATACATCAATAACGAAATATGACCTAACCTAACCCAACCTAACATCTCGGCGGTAATATTTGACAACATTCCTGGCGAGTTGGCTTCTCCGTCTCCGTGGGACCTTTATATACATCAATAACGTTATATAACCTAACCTAACCCAACCTAACATCTCGGCGGTAATGTTTGACAACATACCTGGCGAGTTGGCCTCTACGTCTCCGTGGGACCTTCATATACATCAATAACGAAATATAACCTAACCTAACCCAACCTAACATCTCGGCGATAATATTTGAAAACATTCCTGGCGAGTTGGCTTCTCCGTCTCTGTGATATCTTTTTATACATCAATAACGCAATATAACCTAACCTAACCCAACCTAACACCTCGGCGGTAATATTTGAAAACATACCTGGCGAGTTGGCCTCTACGTCTCCGTGGGACATTTATATACATCAATAACGTAATATAACCTAACCTAACCCAACCTAACATCTCGGCGGTAATATTTGATCACATTCCTAGCTTGTTGGCCTCTACGTCTCCGCGGGACCTTTATATACATCTATAACGTGATATAACCTAACCTAACCCAACCTAACATTTCGGCGGTAATATTTGACAACATTCCTGGCGAGTTGGCTTCTCCGTCTCCGTGGGACCTTTATATACATCAATAACGTTATATAACCTAACCTAACCCAACCTAACATCTCGGCGGTAATGTTTGACAACATACCTGGCGAGTTGGTCTCTACGTCTCCGTGGGACCTTCATATACATCAATAACGAAATATAACCTAACCTAACCCAACCTAACATCTCGGCGATAATATTTGAAAACATTCCTGGCGAGTTGGCTTCTCCGTCTCTGTGATATCTTTTTATACATCAATAACGTAATATAACCTAACATAACCCAACCTAACATTTCGGCGGTAATATTTGACATCATTCCTGGCGATTTGTCCTCTACGTCTCCGTTTGACCTTCATAAGCATCAATAACGTAATATAACGTAACCTAACCCAACCTATCATCTCGGCGGTAATATTTGACAACATTCCTGGCGAGTTGGTTTCTCCGTCTCCGTGGGACCTTTATATACATCAATAACGTTATATAACCTAACCTAACCCAACCTAACATCTCGGCGGTAATATTTAACAACATACCTGGCGAGTTGGCTCTACGTCTCCGTTGGACCTTCATATACATCCATAACGAAATATAACCTAACCTAACCCAACCTAACATCTCGGTGATAATATTTGAAAACATTCCTGGCGAGTTGGCTTCTCCGTCTCTGTGATATCTTTTTATACATCAATAACGCAATATAACCTAACCTAACCCAACCTAACATCTCGGCGGTAATATTTGAAAACATACCTGGCGAGTTGGCCTCTACGTCTCCGTGGGACATTTATATACATCAGTAACGTTATATAACCTAACCTAACCCAACCTAACATCTCGGCGGTAATATTTGATCACATTCCTAGCTTGTTGGCCTCTACGTCTCCGCGGGACCTTTATATACATCTATAACGAGATATAACCTAACCTAACCCAACCTAACATTTCGGCGGTAATATTTGATATCATTCCTGGCGATTTGTCCTCTACGTCTCCGTTTGACCTTCATAAACATCAATAACGCAATATAACCTAACCTAACCCAACCTAACATCTCGGCGGTAATATTTGAAAACATACCTGGCGAGTTGGCCTCTACGTCTCCGTGGGACATTTATATACATCAATAACGTAATATAACCTAACCTAACCCAACCTAACATCTCGGCGGTAATATTTGATCACATTCCTAGCTTGTTGGCCTCTACGTCTCCGCGGGACCTTTATATACATCTATAACGTGATATAACCTAACCTAACCCAACCTAACATTTCGGCGGTAATATTTGACAACATTCCTGGCGAGTTGGCCTCTACGTCTACGTGGGACCTTCATATACATCAATAACGAAATATGACCTAACCTAACCCAACCTAACATTTCGGCGGTAATATTTGACAACATTCCTGGCGAGTTGGCTTCTCCGTCTCCGTGGGACCTTTATATACATCAATAACGTTATATAACCTAACCTAACCCAACCTAACATCTCGGCGGTAATGTTTGACAACATACCTGGCGAGTTGGCCTCTACGTCTTCGTGGGACCTTCATATACATCAATAACGAAATATAACCTAACCTAACCCAACCTAACATCTCGGCGATAATATTTGAAAACATTCCTGGCGAGTTGGCTTCTCCGTCTCTGTGATATCTTTTTATACATCAATAACGTAATATAACCTAACATAACCCAACCTAACATTTCGGCGGTAATATTTGACATCATTCCTGGCGATTTGTCCTCTACGTCTCCGTTTGACCTTCATAAGCATCAATAACGTAATATAACGTAACCTAACCCAACCTAACATCTCGGCGGTAATACTTGAATACATTCCTGGCGAGTTGGCCTCTACGTCTCCGTGGGTCCTTCATATACATCAATAACGAAATATAACCTAACCTAACCCAACCTAACATCTCGGCGGTAATATTTGACAACATTCCTGGCGAGTTGGCTTCTCCGTCTCCGTGGGACCTTTATATACATCAGTAACGTTATATAACCTAACCTAACCCAACCTAACATCTCCTCGGTAATGTTTGACAACATACCTGGCGAGTTGGCCTCTACGTCTCCGTGGGACCTTCATATACATCAATAACGAAATATAACCTAACCTAACCCAACCTAACATCTCGGCGATAATATTTGAAAACATTCCTGGCGAGTTGGCTTCTCCGTCTCTGTGATATCTTTTTATACATCAATAACGTAATATAACCTAACATAACCCAAACTAACATTTCGGCCGTAATATTTGACATCATTCCTGGCGATTTGTCCTCTACGTCTCCGTTTGACCTTCATAAGCATCAATAACGTAATATAACGTAACCTAACCCAACCTATCATCTCGGCGGTAATATTTGACAACATTCCTGGCGAGTTGGTTTCTCCGTCTCCGTGGGACCTTTATATACATCAATAACGTTATATAACCTAACCTAACCCAACCTAACATCTCGGCGGTAATATTTAACAACATACCTGGCGAGTTGGCCTCTACGTCTCCGTTGGACCTTCATATACATCAATAACGAAATATAACCTAACCTAACCCAACCTAACATCTCGGTGATAATATTTGAAAACATTCCTGGCGAGTTGGCTTCTCCGTCTCTGTGATATCTTTTTATACATCAATAACGCAATATAACCTAACCTAACCCAACCTAACATCTCGGCGGTAATATTTGAAAACATACCTGGCGAGTTGGCCTCTACGTCTCCGTGGGACATTTATATACATCAATAACGTAATATAACCTAACCTAACCCAACCTAACATCTCGGCGGTAATATTTGATCACATTCCTAGCTTGTTGGCCTCTACGTCTCCGCGGGACCTTTATATACATCTATAACGAGATATAACCTAACCTAACCCAACCTAACATTTCGGCGGTAATATTTGATATCATTCCTGGCGATTTGTCCTCTACGTCTCCGTTTGACCTTCATAAACATCAATAACGCAATATAACCTAACCTAACCCAACCTAACATCTCGGCGGTAATATTTGAAAACATACCTGGCGAGTTGGCCTCTACGTCTCCGTGGGACATTTATATACATCAATAACGTAATATAACCTAACCTAACCCAACCTAACATCTCGGCGGTAATATTTGATCACATTCCTAGCTTGTTGGCCTCTACGTCTCCGCGGGACCTTTATATACATCTATAACGTGATATAACCTAACCTAACCCAACCTAATATTTCGGCGGTAATATTTGACAACATTCCTGGCGAGTTGGCCTCTACGTCTACGTGGGACCTTCATATACATCAATAACGAAATATGACCTAACCTAACCCAACCTAACATTTCGGCGGTAATATTTGACAACATTCCTGGCGAGTTGGCTTCTCCGTCTCCGTGGGACCTTTATATACATCAATAACGTTATATAACCTAACCTAACCCAACCTAACATCTCGGCGGTAATGTTTGACAACATACCTGGCGAGTTGGCCTCTACGTCTCCGTGGGACCTTCATATACATCAATAACGAAATATAACCTAACCTAACCCAACCTAACATCTCGGCGATAATATTTGAAAACATTCCTGGCGAGTTGGCTTCTCCGTCTCTGTGATATCTTTTTATACATCAATAACGTAATATAACCTAACATAACCCAACCTAACATTTCGGCGGTAATATTTGACATCCTTCCTGGCGATTTGTCCTCTACGTCTCCGTTTGACCTTCATAAGCATCAATAACGTAATATAACGTAACCTAACCCAACCTAACATCTCGGCGGTAATACTTGAATACATTCCTGGCGAGTTGGCCTCTACGTCTCCGTGGGTCCTTCATATACATCAATAACGAAATATAACCTAACCTAACCCAACCTAACATCTCGGCGGTAATATTTGACAACATTCCTGGCGAGTTGGCTTCTCCGTCTCCGTGGGACCTTTATATACATCAGTAACGTTATATAACCTAACCTAACCCAACCTAACATCTCCTCGGTAATGTTTGACAACATACCTGGCGAGTTGGCCTCTACGTCTCCGTTGGACCTTCATATACATCAATAACGAAATATAACCTAACCTAACCCAACCTAACATCTCGGTGATAATATTTGAAAACATTCCTGGCGAGTTGGCTTCTCCGTCTCTGTGATATCTTTTTATACATCAATAACGCAATATAACCTAACCTAACCCAACCTAACATCTCGGCGGTAATATTTGAAAACATACCTGGCGAGTTGGCCTCTACGTCTCCGTGGGACATTTATATACATCAATAACGTAATATAACCTAACCTAACCCAACCTAACATCTCGGCGGTAATATTTGATCACATTCCTAGCTTGTTGGCCTCTACGTCTCCGCGGGACCTTTATATACATCTATAACGAGATATAACCTAACCTAACCCAACCTAACATTTCGGCGGTAATATTTGATATCATTCCTGGCGATTTGTCCTCTACGTCTCCGTTTGACCTTCATAAACATCAATAACGCAATATAACCTAACCTAACCCAACCTAACATCTCGGCGGTAATATTTGAAAACATACCTGGCGAGTTGGCCTCTACGTCTCCGTGGGACATTTATATACATCAATAACGTAATATAACCTAACCTAACCCAACCTAACATCTCGGCGGTAATATTTGATCACATTCCTAGCTTGTTGGCCTCTACGTCTCCGCGGGACCTTTATATACATCTATAACGTGATATAACCTAACCTAACCCAACCTAACATTTCGGCGGTAATATTTGACAACATTCCTGGCGAGTTGGCCTCTACGTCTACGTGGGACCTTCATATACATCAATAACGAAATATGACCTAACCTAACCCAACCTAACATTTCGGCGGTAATATTTGACAACATTCCTGGCGAGTTGGCTTCTCCGTCTCCGTGGGACCTTTATATACATCAATAACGTTATATAACCTAACCTAACCCAACCTAACATCTCGGCGGTAATGTTTGACAACATACCTGGCGAGTTGGCCTCTACGTCTCCGTGGGACCTTCATATACATCAATAACGAAATATAACCTAACCTAACCCAACCTAACATCTCGGCGATAATATTTGAAAACATTCCTGGCGAGTTGGCTTCTCCGTCTCTGTGATATCTTTTTATACATCAATAACGCAATATAACCTAACCTAACCCAACCTAACATCTCGGCGGTAATATTTGAAAACATACCTGGCGAGTTGGCCTCTACGTCTCCGTGGGACATTTATATGCATCAATAACGTAATATAACCTAACCTAACCCAACCTAACATCTCAGCGGTAATATTTGATCACATTCCTAGCTTGTTGGCCTCTACGTCTCCGCGGGACCTTTATATACATCTATAACGTGATATAACCTAACCTAACCCAACCTAACATTTCGGCGGTAATATTTGACAACATTCCTGGCGAGTTGGCTTCTGCGTCTCCGTGGGACCTTTATATACATCAATAACGTTATATTACCTAACCTAACCCAACCTAACATCTCGGCGGTAATGTTTGACAACATACCTGGCGAGTTGGCCTCTACGTCTCCGTGGGACCTTCATATACATCAATAACGAAATATAACCTAACCTAACCCAACCTAACATCTCGGCGATAATATTTGAAAACATTCCTGGCGAGTTGGCTTCTCCGTCTCTGTGATATCTTTTTATACATCAATAACGTAATATAACCTAACATAACCCAACCTAACATTTCGGCCGTAATATTTGACATCATTCCTGGCGATTTGTCCTCTACGTCTCCGTTTGACCTTCATAAGCATCAATAACGTAATATAACGTAACCTAACCCAACCTATCATCTCGGCGGTAATATTTGACAACATTCCTGGCGAGTTGGCCTCTACGTCTCCGTTGGACCTTCATATACATCAATAACGAAATATAACCTAACCTAACCCAACCTAACATCTCGGTGATAATATTTGAAAACATTCCTGGCGAGTTGGCTTCTCCGTCTCTGTGATATCTTTTTATACATCAATAACGCAATATAACCTAACCTAACCCAACCTAACATCTCGGCGGTAATATTTGAAAACATACCTGGCGAGTTGGCCTCTACGTCTCCGTGGGACATTTATATGCATCAATAACGTAATATAACCTAACCTAACCCAACCTAACATCTCGGCGGTAATGTTTGACAACATACCTGGCGAGTTGGCCTCTACGTCTCCGTGGGACCTTTATATACATCAATAACATAATATAAGCTATCCTAACCCAACCTAACATCTCGGCGGTAATATTTGATCACATTCCTAGCTTGTTGGCCTCTACGTCTCCGGGGGACCTTTATATACATCTATAACGTGATATAACCTAACCTAACCCAACCTAACATTTCGGCGGTAATATTTGACAACATTCCTGGCGAGTTGGCTTCTCCGTCTCCGTGGGACCTTTATATACATCAATAACGTTATATAACCTAACCTAACCCAACCTAACATCTCGGCGGTAATGTTTGACAACATACCTGGCGAGTTGGCCTCTACGTCTCCGTGGGACCTTCATATACATCAATAACGAAATATAACCTAACCTAACCCAACCTAACATCTCGGCGATAATATTTGAAAACATTCCTGGCGAGTTGGCTTCTCCGTCTCTGTGATATCTTTTTATACATCAATAACGTAATATAACCTAACATAACCCAACCTAACATTTCGGCGGTAATATTTGACATCATTCCTGGCGATTTGTCCTCTACGTCTCCGTTTGACCTTCATAAGCATCAATAACGTAATATAACGTAACCTAACCCAACCTAACATCTCGGCGGTAATACTTGAATACATTCCTGGCGAGTTGGCCTCTACGTCTCCGTGGGTCCTTCATATACATCAATAACGAAATATAACCTAACCTAACCCAACCTAACATCTCGGCGGTAATATTTGACAACATTCCTGGCGAGTTGGCTTCTCCGTCTCCGTGGGACCTTTATATACATCAGTAACGTTATATAACCTAACCTAACCCAACCTAACATCTCCTCGGTAATGTTTGACAACATACCTGGCGAGTTGGCCTCTACGTCTCCGTGGGACCTTCATATACGTCAATAACAAAATATAACCTAACCTAACCCAACCTAACATCTCGGCGATAATATTTGAAAACATTCCTGGCGAGTTGGCTTCTCCGTCTCTGTGATATCTTTTTATACATCAATAACGTAATATAACCTAACATAACCCAACCTAACATTTCGGCCGTAATATTTGACACCATTCCTGGCGATTTGTCCTCTACGTCTCCGTTTGACCTTCAGAAGCATCAATAACGTAATATAACGTAACCTAACCCAACCTATCATCTCGGCGGTAATATTTGACAACATTCCTGGCGAGTTGGTTTCTCCGTCTCCGTGGGACCTTTATATACATCAATAACGTTATATAACCTAACCTAACCCAACCTAACATCTCGGCGATAATATTTGAAAACATTCCTGGCGAGTTGGCTTCTCCGTCTCTGTGATATCTTTTTATACATCAATAACGTAATATAACCTAACATAACCCAACCTAACATTTCGGCCGTAATATTTGACATCATTCCTGGCGATTTGGCTTCTCCATCTCCGTGGGATCTTTTTATACATCAATAACGTAATATAACCTAACCTAACCCAACCTAACATCTCGGCGATAATATTTGAAAACATTCCTGGCGAGTTGGCTTCTCCGTCTCTGTGATATCTTTTTATACATCAATAACGCAATATAACCTAACCTAACCCAACCTAACATTTCGGCGGTAATATTTGACAACATTCCTGGCGAGTTGGCCTCTACGTCTCCGTGGGACCTTCATATACATCAATAACGAAATATGACCTAACCTAACCCAACCTAACATTTCGGCGGTAATATTTGACAACATTCCTGGCGAGTTGGCTTCTCCGTCTCCGTGGGACCTTTATATACATCAATAACGTTATATAACCTAACCTAACCCAACCTAACATCTCGGCGGTAATGTTTGACAACATACCTGGCGAGTTGGCCTCTACGTCTCCGTGGGACCTTCATATACATCAATAACGAAATATAACCTAACCTAACCCAACCTAACATCTCGGCGATAATATTTGAAAACATTCCTGGCGAGTTGGCTTCTCCGTCTCTGTGATATCTTTTTATACATCAATAACGTAATATAACCTAACATAACCCAACCTAACATTTCGGCGGTAATATTTGACATCATTCCTGGCGATTTGTCCTCTACGTCTCCGTTTGACCTTCATAAGCATCAATAACGTAATATAACGTAACCTAACCCAACCTAACATCTCGGCGGTAATACTTGAATACATTCCTGGCGAGTTGGCCTCTACGTCTCCGTGGGTCCTTCATATACATCAATAACGAAATATAACCTAACCTAACCCAACCTAACATCTCGGCGGTAATATTTGACAACATTACTGGCGAGTTGGCTTCTCCGTCTCCGTGGGACCTTTATATACATCAGTAACGTTATATAACCTAACCTAACCCAACCTAACATCTCCTCGGTAATGTTTGACAACATACCTGGCGAGTTGGTCTCTACGTCTCCGTGGGACCTTCATATACATCAATAACGAAATATAACCTAACCTAACCCAACCTAACATCTCGGCGATAATATTTGAAAACATTCCTGGCGAGTTGGCTTCTCCGTCTCTGTGATATCTTTTTATACATCAATAACGTAATATAACCTAACATAACCCAACCTAACATTTCGGCCGTAATATTTGACATCATTCCTGGCGATTTGGCTTCTCCATCTCCGTGGGATCTTTTTATACATCAATAACGTAATATAACCTAACCTAACCCAACCTAACATCTCGGCGATAATATTTGAAAACATTCCTGGCGAGTTGGCTTCTCCGTCTCTGTGATATCTTTTTATACATCAATAACGCAATATAACCTAACCTAACCCAACCTAACATCTCGGCGGTAATATTTGAAAACATACCTGGCGAGTTGGCCTCTACGTCTCCGTGGGACATTTATATGCATCAATAACGTAATATAACCTAACCTAACCCAACCTAACATCTCGGCGGTAATATTTGATCACATTCCTAGCTTGTTGGCCTCTACGTCTCCGCGGGACCTTTATATACATCTATAACGTGATATAACCTAACCTAACCCAACCTAACATTTCGGCGGTAATATTTGACAACATTCCTGGCGAGTTGGCTTCTGCGTCTCCGTGGGACCTTTATATACATCAATAACGTTATATAACCTAACCTAACCCAACCTAACATCTCGGCGGTAATGTTTGACAACATACCTGGCGAGTTGGCCTCTACGTCTCCGTGGGACCTTCATATACATCAATAACGAAATATAACCTAACCTAACCCAACCTAACATCTCGGCGATAATATTTGAAAACATTCCTGGCGAGTTGGCTTCTCCGTCTCTGTGATATCTTTTTATACATCAATAACGTAATATAACCTAACATAACCCAACCTAACATTTCGGCCGTAATATTTGACATCATTCCTGGCGATTTGTCCTCTACGTCTCCGTTTGACCTTCATAAGCATCAATAACGTAATATAACGTAACCTAACCCAACCTATCATCTCGGCGGTAATATTTGACAACATTCCTGGCGAGTTGGATTCTCCGTCTCCGTGGGACCTTTATATACATCAATAACGTTATATAACCTAACCTAACCCAACCTAACATCTCGGCGGTAATATTTAACAACATACCTGGCGAGTTGGCCTCTACGTCTCCGTTGGACCTTCATATACATCAATAACGAAATATAACCTAACCTAACCCAACCTAACATCTCGGTGATAATATTTGAAAACATTCCTGGCGAGTTGGCTTCTCCGTCTCTGTGATATCTTTTTATACATCAATAACGCAATATAACCTAACCTAACCCAACCTAACATCTCGGCGGTAATATTTGAAAACATACCTGGCGAGTTGGCCTCTACGTCTCCGTGGGACATTTATATGCATCAATAACGTAATATAACCTAACCTAACCCAACCTAACATCTCGGCGGTAATGTTTGACAACATACCTGGCGAGTTGGCCTCTACGTCTCCGTGGGACCTTTATATACATCAATAACATAATATAAGCTATCCTAACCCAACCTAACATCTCGGCGGTAATATTTGATCACATTCCTAGCTTGTTGGCCTCTACGTCTCCGGGGGACCTTTATATACATCTATAACGTGATATAACCTAACCTAACCCAACCTAACATTTCGGCGGTAATATTTGACAACATTCCTGGCGAGTTGGCTTCTCCGTCTCCGTGGGACCTTTATATACATCAATAACGTTATATAACCTAACCTAACCCAACCTAACATCTCGGCGGTAATGTTTGACAACATACCTGGCGAGTTGGCCTCTACGTCTCCGTGGGACCTTCATATACATCAATAACGAAATATAACCTAACCTAACCCAACCTAACATCTCGGCGATAATATTTGAAAACATTCCTGGCGAGTTGGCTTCTCCGTCTCTGTGCTATCTTTTTATACATCAATAACGTAATATAACCTAACATAACCCAACCTAACATTTCGGCGGTAATATTTGACATCATTCCTGGCGATTTGTCCTCTACGTCTCCGTTTGACCTTCATAAGCATCAATAACGTAATATAACGTAACCTAACCCAACCTAACATCTCGGCGGTAATACTTGAATACATTCCTGGCGAGTTGGCCTCTACGTCTCCGTGGGTCCTTCATATACATCAATAACGAAATATAACCTAACCTAACCCAACCTAACATCTCGGCGGTAATATTTGACAACATTCCTGGCGAGTTGGCTTCTCCGTCTCCGTGGGACCTTTATATACATCAGTAACGTTATATAACCTAACCTAACCCAACCTAACATCTCCTCGGTAATGTTTGACAACATACCTGGCGAGTTGGCCTCTACGTCTCCGTGGGACCTTCATATACATCAATAACAAAATATAACCTAACCTAACCCAACCTAACATCTCGGCGATAATATTTGAAAACATTCCTGGCGAGTTGGCTTCTCCGTCTCTGTGATATCTTTTTATACATCAATAACGTAATATAACCTAACATAACCCAACCTAACATTTCGGCCGTAATATTTGACACCATTCCTGGCGATTTGTCCTCTACGTCTCCGTTTGACCTTCATAAGCATCAATAACGTAATATAACGTAACCTAACCCAACCTATCATCTCGGCGGTAATATTTGACAACATTCCTGGCGAGTTGGTTTCTCCGTCTCCGTGGGACCTTTATATACATCAATAACGTTATATAACCTAACCTAACCCAACCTAACATCTCGGCGGTAATATTTAACAACATACCTGGCGAGTTGGCCTCTACGTCTCCGTTGGACCTTCATATACATCAATAACGAAATATAACCTAACCTAACCCAACCTAACATCTCGGTGATAATATTTGAAAACATTCCTGGCGAGTTGGCTTCTCCGTCTCTGTGATATCTTTTTATACATCAATAACGCAATATAACCTAACCTAACCCAACCTAACATCTCGGCGGTAATATTTGAAAACATACCTGGCGAGTTGGCCTCTACGTCTCCGTGGGACATTTATATACATCAATAACGTAATATAACCTAACCTAACCCAACCTAACATCTCGGCGGTAATATTTGATCACATTCCTAGCTTGTTGGCCTCTACGTCTCCGCGGGACCTTTATATACATCTATAACGTGATATAACCTAACCTAACCCAACCTAACATTTCGGCGGTAATATTTGACAACATTCCTGGCGAGTTGGCCTCTACGTCTCCGTGGGACCTTCATATACATCAATAACGAAATATGACCTAACCTAACCCAACCTAACATTTCGGCGGTAATATTTGACAACATTCCTGGCGAGTTGGCTTCTCCGTCTCCGTGGGACCTTTATATACATCAATAACGTTATATAACCTAACCTAACCCAACCTAACATCTCGGCGGTAATGTTTGACAACATACCTGGCGAGTTGGCCTCTACGTCTCCGTGGGACCTTCATAAACATCAATAACGAAATATAACCTAACCTAACCCAACCTAACATCTCGGCGATAATATTTGAAAACATTCCTGGCGAGTTGGCTTCTCCGTCTCTGTGATATCTTTTTATACATCAATAACGTAATATAACCTAACATAACCCAACCTAACATTTCGGCGGTAATATTTGACATCATTCCTGGCGATTTGTCCTCTACGTCTCCGTTTGACCTTCATAAGCATCAATAACGTAATATAACGTAACCTAACCCAACCTAACATCTCGGCGGTAATACTTGAATACATTCCTGGCGAGTTGGCCTCTACGTCTCCGTGGGTCCTTCATATACATCAATAACGAAATATAACCTAACCTAACCCAACCTAACATCTCGGCGGTAATATTTGACAACATTACTGGCGAGTTGGCTTCTCCGTCTCCGTGGGACCTTTATATACATCAGTAACGTTATATAACCTAACCTAACCCAACCTAACATCTCCTCGGTAATGTTTGACAACATACCTGGCGAGTTGGTCTCTACGTCTCCGTGGGACCTTCATATACATCAATAACGAAATATAACCTAACCTAACCCAACCTAACATCTCGGCGATAATATTTGAAAACATTCCTGGCGAGTTGGCTTCTCCGTCTCTGTGATATCTTTTTATACATCAATAACGTAATATAACCTAACATAACCCAACCTAACATTTCGGCCGTAATATTTGACATCATTCCTGGCGATTTGTCCTCTACGTCTCCGTTTGACCTTCATAAGCATCAATAACGTAATATAACGTAACCTAACCCAACCTATCATCTCGGCGGTAATATTTGACAACATTCCTGGCGAGTTGGTTTCTCCGTCTCCGTGGGACCTTTATATACATCAATAACGTTATATAACCTAACCTAACCCAACCTAACATCTCGGCGGTAATATTTAACAACATACCTGGCGAGTTGGCCTCTACGTCTCCGTTGGACCTTCATATACATCAATAACGAAATATAACCTAACCTAACCCAACCTAACATCTCGGTGATAATATTTGAAAACATTCCTGGCGAGTTGGCTTCTCCGTCTCTGTGATATCTTTTTATACATCAATAACGCAATATAACCTAACCTAACCCAACCTAACATCTCGGCGGTAATATTTGAAAACATACCTGGCGAGTTGGCCTCTACGTCTCCGTGGGACATTTATATGCATCAATAACGTAATATAACCTAACCTAACCCAACCTAACATCTCGGCGGTAATATTTGATCACATTCCTAGCTTGTTGGCCTCTACGTCTCCGCGGGACCTTTATATACATCTATAACGTGATATAACCTAACCTAACCCAACCTAACATTTCGGCGGTAATATTTGACAACATTCCTGGCGAGTTGGCCTCTACGTCTCTGTGGGACCTTCATATACATCAATAACGAAATATGACCTAACCTAACCCAACCTAACATTTCGGCGGTAATATTTGACAACATTCCTGGCGAGTTGGCCTCTACGTCTCCGTGGGTCCTTCATATACATCAATAACGAAATATAACCTAACCTAACCCAACCTAACATCTCGGCGGTAATATTTGACAACATTCCTGGCGAGTTGGCTTCTCCGTCTCCGTGGGACCTTTATATACATCAGTAACGTTATATAACCTAACCTAACCCAACCTAACATCTCCTCGGTAATGTTTGACAACATACCTGGCGAGTTGGCCTCTACGTCTCCGTGGGACCTTCATATACATCAATAACGAAATATAACCTAACCTAACCCAACCTAACATCTCGGCGATAATATTTGAAAACATTCCTGGCGAGTTGGCTTCTCCGTCTCTGTGATATCTTTTTATACATCAATAACGTAATATAACCTAACATAACCCAACCTAACATTTCGGCCGTAATATTTGACATCATTCCTGGCGATTTGTCCTCTACGTCTCCGTTTGACCTTCATAAGCATCAATAACGTAATATAACGTAACCTAACCCAACCTATCATCTCGGCGGTAATATTTGACAACATTCCTGGCGAGTTGGTTTCTCCGTCTCCGTGGGACCTTTATATACATCAATAACGTTATATAACCTAACCTAACCCAACCTAACATCTCGGCGGTAATATTTAACAACATACCTGGCGAGTTGGCCTCTACGTCTCCGTTGGACCTTCATATACATCAATAACGAAATATAACCTAACCTAACCCAACCTAACATCTCGGTGATAATATTTGAAAACATTCCTGGCGAGTTGGCTTCTCCGTCTCTGTGATATCTTTTTATACATCAATAACGCAATATAACCTAACCTAACTCAACCTAACATCTCGGCGGTAATATTTGATCACATTCCTAGCTTGTTGGCCTCTACGTCTCCGCGGGACCTTTATATACATCTATAACGTGATATAACCTAACCTAACCCAACCTAACATTTCGGCGGTAATATTTGACAACATTCCTGGCGAGTTGGCTTCTCCGTCTCCGTGGGACCTTTATATACATCAATAACGTTATATAACCTAACCTAACCCAACCTAACATCTCGGCGGTAATGTTTGACAACATACCTGGCGAGTTGGCCTCTACGTCTCCGTGGGACCTTCATATACATCAATAACGAAATATAACCTAACCTAACCCAACCTAACATCTCGGCGATAATATTTGAAAACATTCCTGGCGAGATGGCTTCTCCGTCTCTGTGATATCTTTTTATACATCAATAACGTAATATAACCTAACATAACCCAACCTAACATTTCGGCGGTAATATTTGACATCATTCCTGGCGATTTGTCCTCTACGTCTCCGTTTGACCTTCATAAGCATCAATAACGTAATATAACGTAACCTAACCCAACCTATCATCTCGGCGGTAATATTTGACAACATTCCTGGCGAGTTGGCTTCTACGTCTCCGCGGGACCTTTATATACATCTATAACGTGATATAACCTAACCTAACCCAACCTAACATTTCGGCGGTAATATTTGATATCATTCCTGGCGATTTGTCCTCTACGTCTCCGTTTGAACTTCATAAACATCAATAACGTAATATAACCTAACCTAACCCAACCTATCATCTCGGCGGTAATGTTTGACAACATACCTGGCGAGTTGGCCTCTATGTCTCCGTGGGACCTTCATATACATCAATAACGAAATATAACCTAACCTAACCCAACCTAACATCTCGGCGATAATATTTGAAAACATTCCTGGCGAGTTGGCTTCTCCGTCTCTGTGATATCTTTTTATACATCAATAACGTAATATAACCTAACATAACCCAACCTAACATTTCGGCGGTAATATTTGACATCATTCCTGGCGATTTGTCCTCTACGTCTCCGTTTGACCTTTATAAGCATCAATAACGTAATATAACGTAACCTAACCCAACCTATCATCTCGGCGGTAATATTTGTCAACATTCCTGGCGAGTTGGTTTCTCCGTCTCCGTGGGACCTTTATATACATCAATAACGTTATATAACCTAACCTAACCCAACCTAACATCTCGGCGGTAATATTTAACAACATACCTGGCGAGTTGGCCTCTACGTCTCCGTGGGACCTTTATATACATCAATAACGTAATATAACCTAACCTAACCCAACCTAACATCTCGGCGGTAATATTTGACAACATTCCCAGCGAGTTGGTTTCTCCGTCTCCGTGGGACCTTTATATACATCAATAACGTTATATAACCTAACGTAACCCAACCTAACATCTCGGCGGTAATATTTAACAACATATCTGGCGAGTTGGCCTCTACGTCTCCGTTGGACCTTCATATACATCAATAACGAAATATAACCTAACCTATCCCAACCTAACATCTCGGTGATAATATTTGAAAACATTCCTGGCGAGTTGGCTTCTCCGTCTCTGTGATATCTTTTTATACATCAATAACGCATTATAACCTAACCTAAACCAACCTAACATCTCGGCGGTAATATTTGAAAACATACCTGGCGAGTTGGCCTCTACGTCTCCGTGGGACATTTATATACATCAATAACGTAATATAACCTAACCTAACTCAACCTAACATCTCGGCGGTAATATTTGATCACATTCCTAGCTTGTTGGCCTCTACGTCTCCGCGGGACCTTTATATACATCTATAACGTGATATAACCTAACCTAACCCAACCTAACATTTCGGCGGTAATATTTGATCACATTCCTGGCTTGTTGGCCTCTACGTCTCCGCGGGACCTTTATATACATCTATAACGTGATATAACCTTACCTAATCCAACCTAACATCTCGGCGGTAATACTTGAATACATTCCTGGTGAGTTGGCCTCTACGTCTCCGTGGGACCTTCATATACATCAATAACGAAATATAACCTAACCTAACCCAACCTAACATCTCGGCGATAATATTTGAAAACATTCCTGGCGAGTTGGCTTCTCCGTCTCTGTGATATCTTTTTATACATCAATAACGTAATATAACCTAACATAACCCAACCTAACATTTCGGCGGTAATATTTGACATCATTCCTGGCGATTTGTCCTCTACGTCTCCGTTTGACCTTCATAAGCATCAATAACGTAATATAACGTAACCTAACCCAACCTATCATCTCGGCGGTAATATTTGACAACATTCCTGGCGAGTTGGCTTCTACGTCTCCGCGGGACCTTTATATACATCTATAACGTGATATAACCTAACCTAACCCAACCTAACATTTCGGCGGTAATATTTGATATCATTCCTGGCGATTTGTCCTCTACGTCTCCGTTTGACCTTCATAAACATCAATAACGTAATATAACGTAACCTAACCCAACCTATCATCTCGGCGGTAATGTTTGACAACATACCTGGCGAGTTGGCCTCTACGTCTCCGTGGGACCTTCATATACATCAATAACGAAATATAACCTAACCTAACCCAACCTAACATCTCGGCGATAATATTTGAAAACATTCCTGGCGAGTTGGCTTCTCCGTCTCTGTGATATCTTTTTATACATCAATAACGTAATATAACCTAACATAACCCAACCTAACATTTCGGCGGTAATATTTGACATCATTCCTGGCGATTTGTCCTCTACGTCTCCGTTTGACCTTCATAAGCATCAATAACGTAATATAACCTAACATAACCCAACCTAACATCTCGGCGGTAATATTTGAAAACATACCTGGCGAGTTGGCCTCTACGTCTCCGTGGGACATTTATATACATCAATAACGTAATATAACCTAACCTAACCCAACCTAACATCTCGGCGGTAATATTTGATCACATTCCTAGCTTGTTGGCCTCTACGTCTCCGCGGGACCTTTATATACATCTATAACGTGATATAACCTAACCTGACCCAACCTAACATTTCGGCGGTAATATTTGATCACATTCCTGGCTTGTTGGCCTCTACGTCTCCGCGGGACCTTTATATACATCTATAACGTGATATAACCTATCCTAATCCAACCTAACATCTCGGCGGTCGTACTTGAATACATTCCTGGCGAGTTGGCCTCTACGTCTCCGTGGGACCTTCATATACATCAATAACGAAATATAACCTAACCTAACCCAACCTAACATCTCGGCGGTAATATTTGACAACATTCCTGGCGAGTTGGCTTCTCCGTCTCCGTGGGACCTTTATATACATCAATAACGTTATATAACCTAACCTAACCCAACCTAACATCTCGGCGGTAATGTTTGACAACATACCTGGCGAGTTGGCCTCTACGTCTCCGTGGGACCTTCATATACAACAATAACGAAATATAACCTAACCTAACCCAACCTAACATCTCGGCGATAATATTTGATATCATTCCTGGCGATTTGTCCTCTACGTCTCCGTTTGACCTTCATAATCATCAATAACGTAATATAACGTAACCTAACCCAACCTATCATCTCGGCGGTAATGTTTGACAACATACCTGGCGAGTTGGCCTCTACGTCTCCGTGGGACCTTCATATACATCAATAACGAAATATAACCTAACCTAACCCAACCTAACATCTCGGCAATAATATTTGAAAACATTCCTGGCGACTTGGCTTCTCCGTCTCTGTGATATCTTTTTATACATCAATAACGTAATATAACCTAACATAACCCAACCTAACATTTCGGCGGTAATATTTGACATCATTCCTGGCGATTTGTCCTCTACGTCTCCGTTTGACCTTCATAAGCATCAATAACGTAATATAACGTAACCTAACCCAACCTATCATCTCGGCGGTAATATTTGACAACATTCCTGGCGAGTTGGCTTCTACGTCTCCGCGGGACCTTTATATACATCTATAACGTGATATAACCTAACCTAACCCAACCTATCATTTCGGCGGTAATATTTGATATCATTCCTGGCGATTTGTCCTCTACGTCTCCGTTTGACCTTCATAAACATCAATAACGTAATATAACGTAACCTAACCCAACCTAACATCTCGGCGGTAATACTTGAATACATTCCTGGCGAGTTGGCCTCTACGTCTCCGTGGGACCTTCATATACATCAATAACGTAATATAGCCTAACCTAACTCAACCTAACATTTCGGCGGTAATATTTGACATCATTCCTGGCGAGTTGTCCTCTACGTCTCCGTTTGACCTTCATAAACATCAATAACGTAATATAACGTAACCTAACCCAACCTATCATCTCGGCGGTAATATTTGACAACATTCCTGGCGAGTTGGCTTCTACGTCTCCGTGGGACCTTTATAGACATCCATAACGTAATATAACCTAACCTAACCCAACCTAACATCTCGGCGGTAATATTTGAAAACATTCCTGGCGAGTTGGCCTCTACGTCTCCATGGGACCTTTCTATACATCAATAACGTAATATAACCTAACCTAACCCAACCTAACATCGCGGCTATAATATTTGAAAACATTCATGGCGATTTGACATCTACGTCTCCATGGGACCTTAATATACATCAATAACGTAATATTGCCTAACCTAACTCAACCTAACATTTCGGCGGTAATATTTGACATCATTCCTGGCGAGTTGTCCTCTACGTCTCCGTTTGACCTGCATAAACATCAATAACGTAATATAACGTAACCTAACCCAACCTATCATCTCGGCGGTAATATTTGACAACATTCCTGGCGAGTTGGCCTCTACGTCTCCGTGGGACCTTTATATACATCAATAAGGTAATATAACCTAACCTAACCCAACCTAACATCTCGGCGGTAATATTTGACAACATACCTGGCGAGTTGGCCTCTACGTCTCCGTGGGACCCTTATATACATCAATAACGTAATATAACCTAACCTAACCCAACCTAACATCTCGGCGTTAATATTTGACAACATACCTGGCGAGTTGGACTCTACGTCTCCGTGGGACCTTCATATACATCAATAACGTAATATAACCTAACCTAACCCAACCTAACATCTCGGCGGTAATATTTGAAAACATACCTGGCGAGTTGGCCCCTACTTCTCCGTGGGACCTTTATAGACATCCATAACGTAATATAACCTAACCTAACCCAACCTAACATCTCGGCGGTAATATTTGAAAACATTCATGGCGATTTGACATCTACGTCTCCGTGGGACCTTAATATACATCAATAACGTAATATAGTCTAACCTAACTCAACCTAACATTTCGGCGGTAATATTTGACATCATTCCTGGCGAGTTGTCCTCTACGTCTCCGTTTGACCTTCATAAACATCAATAACGTAATATAACGTAACCTAACCCAACCTATCATCTCGGCGGTAATATTTGACCAACATTCCTGGCGAGTTGGCCTCTACGTCTCCGTGGGACCTTCATATACATCAATAACGTAATATAACCTAACCTAACCCAACCTAACATTTCGGCGGTAATATTGGACATCATTCCTGGCGAGTTGGCCTCTACGTCTCCGTTTGACCTTCATAAACATCAATAACGTAATATAACCTAACCTAACCCAACCTAACATCTCGGCGGTAATATTTGAAAACATACCTGGCGAGTTGGCTTCTCCGTCTCCGCGGGACATTTATATACATCAGTAACGTAATATAACCTAACCTAACCCAACCTAACATCTCGGCGGTAATATTTGAAAACATTCGTGGCGAGTTGGCCTCTACGTCACCGTGGGACCTTTATAGACATCCATAACGTAATATTACCTAACCTAACCCAACCTAACATCTCGGCGGTAATATTTGAAAAAATTCATGGCGAGTTGGCATCTGCGTCTCCGTGGTACATTTATATACATCAATAACGTAATACAACCTATCCTAACCCAAAATAACATCTCGGCGGTAATATTTGACAACATTCCTGGCGAGTTGGTTTCTCCGTCTCCGTGGGACCCTTATATACATCAATAACGTAATATAACCTAACCTAACCCAACCTAACATCTCGGCGTTAATATTTGACAACATACCTGGCGAGTTGGCCTCTACGTCTCCGTGGGACCTTCATATACATCAATAACGTGATATAACCTAACCTAACCCAACCTAACATTTCGGCGGTAATATTTGATATCATTCCTGGCGATTTGTCCTCTACGTCTCCGTTTGACCTTCATAAACATCAATAACGTAATATAACGTAACCTAACCCAACCTAACATCTCGGCGGTAATACTTGAATACATTCCTGGCGAGTTGGCCTCTACGTCTCCGTGGGACCTTCATATACATCAATAACGTAATATAGCCTAACCTAACTCAACCTAACATTTCGGCGGTAATATTTGACATCATTCCTGGCGAGTTGTCCTCTACGTCTCCGTTTGACCTTCATAAACATCAATAACGTAATATAACGTAACCTAACCCAACCTATCATCTCGGCGGTAATATTTGACAACATTCCTGGCGAGTTGGCTTCTACGTCTCCGTGGGACCATTATAGACATCCATAACGTAATATAACCTAACCTAACCCAACCTAACATCTCGGCGGTAATATTTGAAAACATTCCTGGCGAGTTGGCCTCTACGTCTCCATGGGACCTTAATATACATCAATAACGTAATATAGCCTAACCTAACTCAACCTAACATTTCGGCGGTAATATTTGACATCATTCCTGGCGAGTTGTCCTCTACGTCTCCGTTTGACCTTCATAAACATCAATAACGTAATATAACGTAACCTAACCCAACCTATCATCTCGGCGGTAATATTTGACAACATTCCTGGCGAGTTGGCCTCTACGTCTCCGTGGGACCTTCATATACATCAATAACGTAATATAACCTAACCTAACCCAACCTAACATTTCGGCGGTAATATTGGACATCATTCCTGGCGAGTTGGCCTCTACGTCTCCGTTTGACCTTCATAAACATCAATAACGTAATATAACCTAACCTAACCCAACCTAACATCTCGGCGGTAATATTTGAAAACATACCTGGCGAGTTGGCTTCTCCGTCTCCGCGGGACATTTATATACATCAGTAACGTAATATAACCTAACCTAACCCAACCTAACATCTCGGCGGTAATATTTGAAAACATTCCTGGCGAGTTGGCCTCTACGTCACCGTGGGACCTTTATAGACATCCATAACGAAATATAACCTAACCTAACCCAACCTAACATCTCGGCGATAATATTTGAAAACATTCCTGGCGACTTGGCTTCTCCGTCTCTGTGATATCTTTTTATACATCAATAACGTAATATAACCTAACATAACCCAACCTAACATTTCGGCGGTAATATTTGACATCATTCCTGGCGATTTGTCCTCTACGTCTCCGTTTGACCTTCATAAGCATCAATAACGTAATATAACGTAACCTAACCAAACCTATCATCTCGGCGGTAATATTTGACAACATTCCTGGCGAGTTGGCTTCTACGTCTCCGCGGGACCTTTATATACATCTATAACGTGATATAACCTAACCTAACCCAACCTAACATTTCGGCGGTAATATTTGATATCATTCCTGGCGATTTGTCCTCTACGTCTCCGTTTGAACTTCATAAACATCAATAACGTAATATAACCTAACCTAACCCAACCTATCATCTCGGCGGTAATGTTTGACAACATACCTGGCGAGTTGGCCTCTATGTCTCCGTGGGACCTTCATATACATCAATAACGAAATATAACCTAACCTAACCCAACCTAACATCTCGGCGATAATATTTGAAAACATTCCTGGCGAGTTGGCTTCTCCGTCTCTGTGATATCTTTTTATACATCAATAACGTAATATAACCTAACATAACCCAACCTAACATTTCGGCGGTAATATTTGACATCATTCCTGGCGATTTGTCCTCTACGTCTCCGTTTGACCTTTATAAGCATCAATAACGTAATATAACGTAACCTAACCCAACCTATCATCTCGGCGGTAATATTTGTCAACATTCCTGGCGAGTTGGTTTCTCCGTCTCCGTGGGACCTTTATATACATCAATAACGTTATATAACCTAACCTAACCCAACCTAACATCTCGGCGGTAATATTTAACAACATACCTGGCGAGTTGGCCTCTACGTCTCCGTGGGACCTTTATATACATCAATAACGTAATATAACCTAACCTAACCCAACCTAACATCTCGGCGGTAATATTTGACAACATTCCCAGCGAGTTGGTTTCTCCGTCTCCGTGGGACCTTTATATACATCAATAACGTTATATAACCTAACGTAACCCAACCTAACATCTCGGCGGTAATATTTAACAACATATCTGGCGAGTTGGCCTCTACGTCTCCGTTGGACCTTCATATACATCAATAACGAAATATAACCTAACCTATCCCAACCTAACATCTCGGTGATAATATTTGAAAACATTCCTGGCGAGTTGGCTTCTCCGTCTCTGTGATATCTTTTTATACATCAATAACGCATTATAACCTAACCTAAACCAACCTAACATCTCGGCGGTAATATTTGAAAACATACCTGGCGAGTTGGCCTCTACGTCTCCGTGGGACATTTATATACATCAATAACGTAATATAACCTAACCTAACTCAACCTAACATCTCGGCGGTAATATTTGATCACATTCCTAGCTTGTTGGCCTCTACGTCTCCGCGGGACCTTTATATACATCTATAACGTGATATAACCTAACCTAACCCAACCTAACATTTCGGCGGTAATATTTGATCACATTCCTGGCTTGTTGGCCTCTACGTCTCCGCGGGACCTTTATATACATCTATAACGTGATATAACCTTACCTAATCCAACCTAACATCTCGGCGGTAATACTTGAATACATTCCTGGTGAGTTGGCCTCTACGTCTCCGTGGGACCTTCATATACATCAATAACGAAATATAACCTAACCTAACCCAACCTAACATCTCGGCGATAATATTTGAAAACATTCCTGGCGAGTTGGCTTCTCCGTCTCTGTGATATCTTTTTATACATCAATAACGTAATATAACCTAACATAACCCAACCTAACATTTCGGCGGTAATATTTGACATCATTCCTGGCGATTTGTCCTCTACGTCTCCGTTTGACCTTCATAAGCATCAATAACGTAATATAACGTAACCTAACCCAACCTATCATCTCGGCGGTAATATTTGACAACATTCCTGGCGAGTTGGCTTCTACGTCTCCGCGGGACCTTTATATACATCTATAACGTGATATAACCTAACCTAACCCAACCTAACATTTCGGCGGTAATATTTGATATCATTCCTGGCGATTTGTCCTCTACGTCTCCGTTTGACCTTCATAAACATCAATAACGTAATATAACGTAACCTAACCCAACCTATCATCTCGGCGGTAATGTTTGACAACATACCTGGCGAGTTGGCCTCTACGTCTCCGTGGGACCTTCATATACATCAATAACGAAATATAACCTAACCTAACCCAACCTAACATCTCGGCGATAATATTTGAAAACATTCCTGGCGAGTTGGCTTCTCCGTCTCTGTGATATCTTTTTATACATCAATAACGTAATATAACCTAACATAACCCAACCTAACATTTCGGCGGTAATATTTGACATCATTCCTGGCGATTTGTCCTCTACGTCTCCGTTTGACCTTCATAAGCATCAATAACGTAATATAACCTAACATAACCCAACCTAACATCTCGGCGGTAATATTTGAAAACATACCTGGCGAGTTGGCCTCTACGTCTCCGTGGGACATTTATATACATCAATAACGTAATATAACCTAACCTAACCCAACCTAACATCTCGGCGGTAATATTTGATCACATTCCTAGCTTGTTGGCCTCTACGTCTCCGCGGGACCTTTATATACATCTATAACGTGATATAACCTAACCTGACCCAACCTAACATTTCGGCGGTAATATTTGATCACATTCCTGGCTTGTTGGCCTCTACGTCTCCGCGGGACCTTTATATACATCTATAACGTGATATAACCTATCCTAATCCAACCTAACATCTCGGCGGTCGTACTTGAATACATTCCTGGCGAGTTGGCCTCTACGTCTCCGTGGGACCTTCATATACATCAATAACGAAATATAACCTAACCTAACCCAACCTAACATCTCGGCGGTAATATTTGACAACATTCCTGGCGAGTTGGCTTCTCCGTCTCCGTGGGACCTTTATATACATCAATAACGTTATATAACCTAACCTAACCCAACCTAACATCTCGGCGGTAATGTTTGACAACATACCTGGCGAGTTGGCCTCTACGTCTCCGTGGGACCTTCATATACAACAATAACGAAATATAACCTAACCTAACCCAACCTAACATCTCGGCGATAATATTTGATATCATTCCTGGCGATTTGTCCTCTACGTCTCCGTTTGACCTTCATAATCATCAATAACGTAATATAACGTAACCTAACCCAACCTATCATCTCGGCGGTAATGTTTGACAACATACCTGGCGAGTTGGCCTCTACGTCTCCGTGGGACCTTCATATACATCAATAACGAAATATAACCTAACCTAACCCAACCTAACATCTCGGCAATAATATTTGAAAACATTCCTGGCGACTTGGCTTCTCCGTCTCTGTGATATCTTTTTATACATCAATAACGTAATATAACCTAACATAACCCAACCTAACATTTCGGCGGTAATATTTGACATCATTCCTGGCGATTTGTCCTCTACGTCTCCGTTTGACCTTCATAAGCATCAATAACGTAATATAACGTAACCTAACCCAACCTATCATCTCGGCGGTAATATTTGACAACATTCCTGGCGAGTTGGCTTCTACGTCTCCGCGGGACCTTTATATACATCTATAACGTGATATAACCTAACCTAACCCAACCTATCATTTCGGCGGTAATATTTGATATCATTCCTGGCGATTTGTCCTCTACGTCTCCGTTTGACCTTCATAAACATCAATAACGTAATATAACGTAACCTAACCCAACCTAACATCTCGGCGGTAATACTTGAATACATTCCTGGCGAGTTGGCCTCTACGTCTCCGTGGGACCTTCATATACATCAATAACGTAATATAGCCTAACCTAACTCAACCTAACATTTCGGCGGTAATATTTGACATCATTCCTGGCGAGTTGTCCTCTACGTCTCCGTTTGACCTTCATAAACATCAATAACGTAATATAACGTAACCTAACCCAACCTATCATCTCGGCGGTAATATTTGACAACATTCCTGGCGAGTTGGCTTCTACGTCTCCGTGGGACCTTTATAGACATCCATAACGTAATATAACCTAACCTAACCCAACCTAACATCTCGGCGGTAATATTTGAAAACATTCCTGGCGAGTTGGCCTCTACGTCTCCATGGGACCTTTCTATACATCAATAACGTAATATAACCTAACCTAACCCAACCTAACATCGCGGCTATAATATTTGAAAACATTCATGGCGATTTGACATCTACGTCTCCATGGGACCTTAATATACATCAATAACGTAATATTGCCTAACCTAACTCAACCTAACATTTCGGCGGTAATATTTGACATCATTCCTGGCGAGTTGTCCTCTACGTCTCCGTTTGACCTGCATAAACATCAATAACGTAATATAACGTAACCTAACCCAACCTATCATCTCGGCGGTAATATTTGACAACATTCCTGGCGAGTTGGCCTCTACGTCTCCGTGGGACCTTTATATACATCAATAAGGTAATATAACCTAACCTAACCCAACCTAACATCTCGGCGGTAATATTTGACAACATACCTGGCGAGTTGGCCTCTACGTCTCCGTGGGACCCTTATATACATCAATAACGTAATATAACCTAACCTAACCCAACCTAACATCTCGGCGTTAATATTTGACAACATACCTGGCGAGTTGGACTCTACGTCTCCGTGGGACCTTCATATACATCAATAACGTAATATAACCTAACCTAACCCAACCTAACATCTCGGCGGTAATATTTGAAAACATACCTGGCGAGTTGGCCCCTACGTCTCCGTGGGACCTTTATAGACATCCATAACGTAATATAACCTAACCTAACCCAACCTAACATCTCGGCGGTAATATTTGAAAACATTCATGGCGATTTGACATCTACGTCTCCGTGGGACCTTAATATACATCAATAACGTAATATAGTCTAACCTAACTCAACCTAACATTTCGGCGGTAATATTTGACATCATTCCTGGCGAGTTGTCCTCTACGTCTCCGTTTGACCTTCATAAACATCAATAACGTAATATAACGTAACCTAACCCAACCTATCATCTCGGCGGTAATATTTGACCAACATTCCTGGCGAGTTGGCCTCTACGTCTCCGTGGGACCTTCATATACATCAATAACGTAATATAACCTAACCTAACCCAACCTAACATTTCGGCGGTAATATTGGACATCATTCCTGGCGAGTTGGCCTCTACGTCTCCGTTTGACCTTCATAAACATCAATAACGTAATATAACCTAACCTAACCCAACCTAACATCTCGGCGGTAATATTTGAAAACATACCTGGCGAGTTGGCTTCTCCGTCTCCGCGGGACATTTATATACATCAGTAACGTAATATAACCTAACCTAACCCAACCTAACATCTCGGCGGTAATATTTGAAAACATTCGTGGCGAGTTGGCCTCTACGTCACCGTGGGACCTTTATAGACATCCATAACGTAATATTACCTAACCTAACCCAACCTAACATCTCGGCGGTAATATTTGAAAAAATTCATGGCGAGTTGGCATCTGCGTCTCCGTGGTACATTTATATACATCAATAACGTAATACAACCTATCCTAACCCAAAATAACATCTCGGCGGTAATATTTGACAACATTCCTGGCGAGTTGGTTTCTCCGTCTCCGTGGGACCCTTATATACATCAATAACGTAATATAACCTAACCTAACCCAACCTAACATCTCGGCGTTAATATTTGACAACATACCTGGCGAGTTGGCCTCTACGTCTCCGTGGGACCTTCATATACATCAATAACGTGATATAACCTAACCTAACCCAACCTAACATTTCGGCGGTAATATTTGATATCATTCCTGGCGATTTGTCCTCTACGTCTCCGTTTGACCTTCATAAACATCAATAACGTAATATAACGTAACCTAACCCAACCTAACATCTCGGCGGTAATACTTGAATACATTCCTGGCGAGTTGGCCTCTACGTCTCCGTGGGACCTTCATATACATCAATAACGTAATATAGCCTAACCTAACTCAACCTAACATTTCGGCGGTAATATTTGACATCATTCCTGGCGAGTTGTCCTCTACGTCTCCGTTTGACCTTCATAAACATCAATAACGTAATATAACGTAACCTAACCCAACCTATCATCTCGGCGGTAATATTTGACAACATTCCTGGCGAGTTGGCTTCTACGTCTCCGTGGGACCATTATAGACATCCATAACGTAATATAACCTAACCTAACCCAACCTAACATCTCGGCGGTAATATTTGAAAACATTCCTGGCGAGTTGGCCTCTACGTCTCCATGGGACCTTAATATACATCAATAACGTAATATAGCCTAACCTAACTCAACCTAACATTTCGGCGGTAATATTTGACATCATTCCTGGCGAGTTGTCCTCTACGTCTCCGTTTGACCTTCATAAACATCAATAACGTAATATAACGTAACCTAACCCAACCTATCATCTCGGCGGTAATATTTGACAACATTCCTGGCGAGTTGGCCTCTACGTCTCCGTGGGACCTTCATATACATCAATAACGTAATATAACCTAACCTAACCCAACCTAACATTTCGGCGGTAATATTGGACATCATTCCTGGCGAGTTGGCCTCTACGTCTCCGTTTGACCTTCATAAACATCAATAACGTAATATAACCTAACCTAACCCAACCTAACATCTCGGCGGTAATATTTGAAAACATACCTGGCGAGTTGGCTTCTCCGTCTCCGCGGGACATTTATATACATCAGTAACGTAATATAACCTAACCTAACCCAACCTAACATCTCGGCGGTAATATTTGAAAACATTCCTGGCGAGTTGGCCTCTACGTCACCGTGGGACCTTTATAGACATCCATAACGAAATATAACCTAACCTAACCCAACCTAACATCTCGGCGATAATATTTGAAAACATTCCTGGCGACTTGGCTTCTCCGTCTCTGTGATATCTTTTTATACATCAATAACGTAATATAACCTAACATAACCCAACCTAACATTTCGGCGGTAATATTTGACATCATTCCTGGCGATTTGTCCTCTACGTCTCCGTTTGACCTTCATAAGCATCAATAACGTAATATAACGTAACCTAACCAAACCTATCATCTCGGCGGTAATATTTGACAACATTCCTGGCGAGTTGGCTTCTACGTCTCCGCGGGACCTTTATATACATCTATAACGTGATATAACCTAACCTAACCCAACCTAACATTTCGGCGGTAATATTTGATATCATTCCTGGCGATTTGTCCTCTACGTCTCCGTTTGACCTTCATAAACATCAATAACGTAATATAACGTAACCTAACCCAACCTAACATCTCGGCGGTAATACTTGAATACATTCCTGGCGAGTTGGCCTCTACGTCTCCGTGGGACCTTCATATACATCAATAACGTAATATAGCCTAACCTAACTCAACCTAACATTTCGGCGGTAATATTTGACATCATTCCTGGCGAGTTGTCCTCTACGTCTCCGTTTGACCTTCATAAACATCAATAACGTAATATAACGTAACCTAACCCAACCTATCATCTCGGCGGTAATATTTGACAACATTCCTGGCGAGTTGGCTTCTACGTCTCCGTGGGACCTTTATAGACATCCATAACGTAATATAACCTAACCTAACCCAACCTAACATCTCGGCGGTAATATTTGAAAACATTCCTGGCGAGTTGGCCTCTACGTCTCCATGGGACCTTTCTATACATCAATAACGTAATATAACCTAACCTAACCCAACCTAACATCGCGGCTATAATATTTGAAAACATTCATGGCGATTTGACATCTACGTCTCCATGGGACCTTAATATACATCAATAACGTAATATTGCCTAACCTAACTCAACCTAACATTTCGGCGGTAATATTTGACATCATTCCTGGCGAGTTGTCCTCTACGTCTCCGTTTGACCTGCATAAACATCAATAACGTAATATAACGTAACCTAACCCAACCTATCATCTCGGCGGTAATATTTGACAACATTCCTGGCGAGTTGGCCTCTACGTCTCCGTGGGACCTTTATATACATCAATAAGGTAATATAACCTAACCTAACCCAACCTAACATCTCGGCGGTAATATTTGACAACATACCTGGCGAGTTGGCCTCTACGTCTCCGTGGGACCCTTATATACATCAATAACGTAATATAACCTAACCTAACCCAACCTAACATCTCGGCGTTAATATTTGACAACATACCTGGCGAGTTGGACTCTACGTCTCCGTGGGACCTTCATATACATCAATAACGTAATATAACCTAACCTAACCCAACCTAACATCTCGGCGGTAATATTTGAAAACATACCTGGCGAGTTGGCCCCTACGTCTCCGTGGGACCTTTATAGACATCCATAACGTAATATAACCTAACCTAACCCAACCTAACATCTCGGCGGTAATATTTGAAAACATTCATGGCGATTTGACATCTACGTCTCCGTGGGACCTTAATATACATCAATAACGTAATATAGCCTAACCTAACTCAACCTAACATTTCGGCGGTAATATTTGACATCATTCCTGGCGAGTTGTCCTCTACGTCTCCGTTTGACCTTCATAAACATCAATAACGTAATATAACGTAACCTAACCCAACCTATCATCTCGGCGGTAATATTTGACCAACATTCCTGGCGAGTTGGCCTCTACGTCTCCGTGGGACCTTCATATACATCAATAACGTAATATAACCTAACCTAACCCAACCTAACATTTCGGCGGTAATATTGGACATCATTCCTGGCGAGTTGGCCTCTACGTCTCCGTTTGACCTTCATAAACATCAATAACGTAATATAACCTAACCTAACCCAACCTAACATCTCGGCGGTAATATTTGAAAACATACCTGGCGAGTTGGCTTCTCCGTCTCCGCGGGACATTTATATACATCAGTAACGTAATATAACCTAACCTAACCCAACCTAACATCTCGGCGGTAATATTTGAAAACATTCGTGGCGAGTTGGCCTCTACGTCACCGTGGGACCTTTATAGACATCCATAACGTAATATTACCTAACCTAACCCAACCTAACATCTCGGCGGTAATATTTGAAAAAATTCATGGCGAGTTGGCATCTGCGTCTCCGTGGTACATTTATATACATCAATAACGTAATACAACCTATCCTAACCCAAAATAACATCTCGGCGGTAATATTTGACAACATTCCTGGCGAGTTGGTTTCTCCGTCTCCGTGGGACCCTTATATACATCAATAACGTAATATAACCTAACCTAACCCAACCTAACATCTCGGCGTTAATATTTGACAACATACCTGGCGAGTTGGCCTCTACGTCTCCGTGGGACCTTCATATACATCAATAACGTGATATAACCTAACCTAACCCAACCTAACATTTCGGCGGTAATATTTGATATCATTCCTGGCGATTTGTCCTCTACGTCTCCGTTTGACCTTCATAAACATCAATAACGTAATATAACGTAACCTAACCCAACCTAACATCTCGGCGGTAATACTTGAATACATTCCTGGCGAGTTGGCCTCTACGTCTCCGTGGGACCTTCATATACATCAATAACGTAATATAGCCTAACCTAACTCAACCTAACATTTCGGCGGTAATATTTGACATCATTCCTGGCGAGTTGTCCTCTACGTCTCCGTTTGACCTTCATAAACATCAATAACGTAATATAACGTAACCTAACCCAACCTATCATCTCGGCGGTAATATTTGACAACATTCCTGGCGAGTTGGCTTCTACGTCTCCGTGGGACCATTATAGACATCCATAACGTAATATAACCTAACCTAACCCAACCTAACATCTCGGCGGTAATATTTGAAAACATTCCTGGCGAGTTGGCCTCTACGTCTCCATGGGACCTTTCTATACATCAATAACGTAATATAACCTAACCTAACCCAACCTAACATCGCGGCTATAATATTTGAAAACATTCATGGCGATTTGACATCTACGTCTCCATGGGACCTTAATATACATCAATAACGTAATATTGCCTAACCTAACTCAACCTAACTTTTCGGCGGTAATATTTGACATCATTCCTGGCGAGTTGTCCTCTACGTCTCCGTTTGACCTGCATAAACATCAATAACGTAATATAACGTAACCTAACCCAACCTATCATCTCGGCGGTAATATTTGACAACATTCCTGGCGAGTTGGCCTCTACGTCTCCGTGGGACCTTTATATACATCAATAACGTAATATAACCTAACCTAACCCAACCTAACATCTCGGCGGTAATATTTGACAACATACCTGGCGAGTTGGCCTCTACGTCTCCGTGGGACCCTTATATACATCAATAACGTAATATAACCTAACCTAACCCAACCTAACATCTCGGCGTTAATATTTGACAACATACCTGGCGAGTTGGACTCTACGTCTCCGTGGGACCTTCATATACATCAATAACGTAATATAACCTAACCTAACCCAACCTAACATCTCG
This sequence comes from Xylocopa violacea, assembly GCA_963969225.1. Classification (NCBI taxonomy): domain Eukaryota; kingdom Metazoa; phylum Arthropoda; class Insecta; order Hymenoptera; family Apidae; genus Xylocopa; species Xylocopa violacea. Next base: position 1,771,456 of record CAXAJV010000051.1, read on the forward strand.
GCGGTAATATTTGAAAACATACCTGGCGAGTTGGCCCCTACGTCTCCGTGGGACCTTTATAGACATCCATAACGTAATATAACCTAACCTAACCCAACCTAACATCTCGGCGGTAATATTTGAAAACATTCATGGCGATTTGACATCTACGTCTCCGTGGGACCTTAATATACATCAATAACGTAATATAGCCTAACCTAACTCAACCTAACATTTCGGCGGTAATATTTGACATCATTCCTGGCGAGTTGTCCTCTACGTCTCCGTTTGACCTTCATAAACATCAATAACTTAATATAACGTAACCTAACCCAACCTATCATCTCGGCGGTAATATTTGACAACATTCCTGGCGAGTTGGCCTCTACGTCTCCGTGGGACCTTCATATACATCAATAACGTAATATAACCTAACCTAACCCAACCTAACATTTCGGCGGTAATATTGGACATCATTCCTGGCGAGTTGGCCTCTACGTCTCCGTTTGACCTTCATAAACATCAATAACGTAATATAACCTAACCTAACCCAACCTAACATCTCGGCGGTAATATTTGAAAACATACCTGGCGAGTTGGCTTCTCCGTCTCCGCGGGACATTTATATACATCAGTAACGTAATATAACCTAACCTAACCCAACCTAACATCTCGGCGGTAATATTTGAAAACATTCCTGGCGAGTTGGCCTCTACGTCACCGTGGGACCTTTATAGACATCCATAACGAAATATAACCTAACCTAACCCAACCTAACATCTCGGCGATAATATTTGAAAACATTCCTGGCGACTTGGCTTCTCCGTCTCTGTGATATCTTTTTATACATCAATAACGTAATATAACCTAACATAACCCAACCTAACATTTCGGCGGTAATATTTGACATCATTCCTGGCGATTTGTCCTCTACGTCTCCGTTTGACCTTCATAAGCATCAATAACGTAATATAACGTAACCTAACCAAACCTATCATCTCGGCGGTAATATTTGACAACATTCCTGGCGAGTTGGCTTCTACGTCTCCGCGGGACCTTTATATACATCTATAACGTGATATAACCTAACCTAACCCAACCTAACATTTCGGCGGTAATATTTGATATCATTCCTGGCGATTTGTCCTCTACGTCTCCGTTTGACCTTCATAAACATCAATAACGTAATATAACGTAACCTAACCCAACCTAACATCTCGGCGGTAATACTTGAATACATTCCTGGCGAGTTGGCCTCTACGTCTCCGTGGGACCTTCATATACATCAATAACGTAATATAGCCTAACCTAACTCAACCTAACATTTCGGCGGTAATATTTGACATCATTCCTGGCGAGTTGTCCTCTACGTCTCCGTTTGACCTTCATAAACATCAATAACGTAATATAACGTAACCTAACCCAACCTATCATCTCGGCGGTAATATTTGACAACATTCCTGGCGAGTTGGCTTCTACGTCTCCGTGGGACCTTTATAGACATCCATAACGTAATATAACCTAACCTAACCCAACCTAACATCTCGGCGGTAATATTTGAAAACATTCCTGGCGAGTTGGCCTCTACGTCTCCATGGGACCTTTCTATACATCAATAACGTAATATAACCTAACCTAACCCAACCTAACATCGCGGCTATAATATTTGAAAACATTCATGGCGATTTGACATCTACGTCTCCATGGGACCTTAATATACATCAATAACGTAATATTGCCTAACCTAACTCAACCTAACATTTCGGCGGTAATATTTGACATCATTCCTGGCGAGTTGTCCTCTACGTCTCCGTTTGACCTGCATAAACATCAATAACGTAATATAACGTAACCTAACCCAACCTATCATCTCGGCGGTAATATTTGACAACATTCCTGGCGAGTTGGCCTCTACGTCTCCGTGGGACCTTCATATACATCAATAACGTAATATAACCTAACCTAACCCAACCTAACATTTCGGCGGTAATATTGGACATCATTCCTGGCGAGTTGGCCTCTACGTCTCCGTTTGACCTTCATAAACATCAATAACGTAATATAACCTAACCTAACCCAACCTAACATCTCGGCGGTAATATTTGAAAACATACCTGGCGAGTTGGCTTCTCCGTCTCCGCGGGACATTTATATACATCAGTAACGTAATATAACCTAACCTAACCCAACCTAACATCTCGGCGGTAATATTTGAAAACATTCCTGGCGAGTTGGCCTCTACGTCACCGTGGGACCTTTATAGACATCCATAACGTAATATTACCTAACCTAACCCAACCTAACATCTCGGCGGTAATATTTGAAAAAATTCATGGCGAGTTGGCATCTGCGTCTCCGTGGTACATTTATATACATCAATAACGTAATACAACCTATCCTAACCCAAAATAACATCTCGGCGGTAATATTTGACAACATTCCTGGCGAGTTGGTTTCTCCGTCTCCGTGGGACCCTTATATACATCAATAACGTAATATAACCTAACCTAACCCAACCTAACATCTCGGCGTTAATATTTGACAACATACCTGGCGAGTTGGCCTCTACGTCTCCGTGGGACCTTCATATACATCAATAACGTGATATAACCTAACCTAACCCAACCTAACATTTCGGCGGTAATATTTGATATCATTCCTGGCGATTTGTCCTCTACGTCTCCGTTTGACCTTCATAAACATCAATAACGTAATATAACGTAACCTAACCCAACCTAACATCTCGGCGGTAATACTTGAATACATTCCTGGCGAGTTGGCCTCTACGTCTCCGTGGGACCTTCATATACATCAATAACGTAATATAGCCTAACCTAACTCAACCTAACATTTCGGCGGTAATATTTGACATCATTCCTGGCGAGTTGTCCTCTACGTCTCCGTTTGACCTTCATAAACATCAATAACGTAATATAACGTAACCTAACCCAACCTATCATCTCGGCGGTAATATTTGACAACATTCCTGGCGAGTTGGCTTCTACGTCTCCGTGGGACCATTATAGACATCCATAACGTAATATAACCTAACCTAACCCAACCTAACATCTCGGCGGTAATATTTGAAAACATTCCTGGCGAGTTGGCCTCTACGTCTCCATGGGACCTTTCTATACATCAATAACGTAATATAACCTAACCTAACCCAACCTAACATCGCGGCTATAATATTTGAAAACATTCATGGCGATTTGACATCTACGTCTCCATGGGACCTTAATATACATCAATAACGTAATATTGCCTAACCTAACTCAACCTAACATTTCGGCGGTAATATTTGACATCATTCCTGGCGAGTTGTCCTCTACGTCTCCGTTTGACCTGCATAAACATCAATAACGTAATATAACGTAACCTAACCCAACCTATCATCTCGGCGGTAATATTTGACAACATTCCTGGCGAGTTGGCCTCTACGTCTCCGTGGGACCTTTATATACATCAATAACGTAATATAACCTAACCTAACCCAACCTAACATCTCGGCGGTAATATTTGACAACATACCTGGCGAGTTGGCCTCTACGTCTCCGTGGGACCCTTATATACATCAATAACGTAATATAACCTAACCTAACCCAACCTAACATCTCGGCGTTAATATTTGACAACATACCTGGCGAGTTGGACTCTACGTCTCCGTGGGACCTTCATATACATCAATAACGTAATATAACCTAACCTAACCCAACCTAACATCTCGGCGGTAATATTTGAAAACATACCTGGCGAGTTGGCCCCTACGTCTCCGTGGGACCTTTATAGACATCCATAACGTAATATAACCTAACCTAACCCAACCTAACATCTCGGCGGTAATATTTGAAAACATTCATGGCGATTTGACATCTACGTCTCCGTGGGACCTTAATATACATCAATAACGTAATATAGCCTAACCTAACTCAACCTAACATTTCGGCGGTAATATTTGACATCATTCCTGGCGAGTTGTCCTCTACGTCTCCGTTTGACCTTCATAAACATCAATAACGTAATATAACGTAACCTAACCCAACCTATCATCTCGGCGGTAATATTTGACAACATACCTGGCGAGTTGGCCTCTACGTCTCCGTGGGACCTTCATATACATGAATAACGAAATATAACCTAACCTAACCCAACCTAGCATCTCGGCGGTAATATTTGACAACATTCCTGGCGAGTTGGCTTCTCCGTCTCCGCGGGACATTTATATACATCAATAACGTAATATAACCTAACCTAACCCAACCTAACATCTCGGCGGTAATATTTGAAAACATTCCTGGCGAGTTGGCCTCTACGTCACCGTGGGACCTTAATATACATCAATAACGTAATATAGCCTAACCTAACCCAACCTAACATTTCGGCGGTAATATTTGACATCATTCCTGGCGAGTTGTCCCCTACGTCTCCGTTTGACCTTCATAAACATCAATAACGTAATATAACGTAACCTAACCCAACCTATCATCTCGGCGGTAATATTTGACAACATTCCTGGCGATTTGGCCTCTACGTCTCCGTGGGACCTTTATATACATCAATAACGTAATATAACCTAACCTAACCCAACCTAACATCTCGGCGGTAATATTTGACAACATACCTGGCGAGTTGGCCTCTACGTCTCCGTGGGACCTTTATATACATCAATAACGTAATATACCCTAACCTAACCCAACCTAACATCTCGGCGATAATATTTGAAAACATTCATGGCGATTTGACATCTACGTCTCCATGGGACCATAATATACATCAATAACGTAATATAGCCTAACCTAACTCAACCTAACATTTCGGCGGTAATATTTGACATCATTCCTGGCGAGTTGTCCTCTACGTCTCCGTTTGACCTTCATAAACATCAATAACGTAATATAACGTAACCTAACCCAACCTATCATCTCGGCGGTAATATTTGACAACATTCCTGGCGAGTTGGCTTCTCCGTCTCCGCGGGACATTTATATACATCAATAACGTAATATGACCTAACCTAACCCAACCTAACATCTCGGCGGTAATATTTGAAAACATTCCTGGGGAGTTGGCCTCTACGTCACCGTGGGACCTTTATAGACATCCATAACGTAATATAACCTAACCTAACCCAACCTAACATCTCGGCGGTAATATTTGAAAAAATTCATGGCTGGTTGGCATCTGCGTCTCCGTGGTACATTTATATACATCAATAACGTAATACAACCTATCCTAACCCAAAATAACATCTCGGCGGTAATATTTGACAACATTCCTGGCGAGTTGGCTTCTCCGTCTCCGTGGGACCCTTATATACATCAATAACGTAATATAACCTAATCTAACCCAACCTAACATCTCGGCGTTAATATTTGACAACATACCTGGCGAGTTGGCCTCTACGTCTCCGTGGGACCTTCATATACATCAATAACGTAATATAACCTAACCTAACCCAACCTAACATTTCGGAAGTAATATTTGACATCATTCCTGGCGAGTTGTCCTCTACGTCTCCGTTTGACCTTCATAAACATCAATAACGTAATATAACGTAACCTAACCCAACCTATCATCTCGGCGGTAATATTTGACAACATTCCTGGCGAGTTGGCCTCTACGTCTCCATGGGACCTTTATATACATCAATAACGTAATATAACCTAACCTAACCCAACCTAACATCTCGGCGGTGATATTTGACAACATACCTGGCGAGTTGGCCTCTACGTCTCCATGGGACCTTTATATACATCAATAACGTAATATTACCTAACCTAACCCAACCTAACATCGCGGCTATAATATTTGAAAACATTCATGGCGATTTGACATCTACGTCTCCATGGGACCTTAATATACATCAATAACGTAATATTGCCTAACCTAACTCAACCTAACATTTCCGCGGTAATATTTGACATCATTCCTGGCGAGTTGTCCTCTACGTCTCCGTTTGACCTTCATAAACATCCATAACGTAATATAACGTAACCTAACCCAACCTATCATCTCGGCGGTAATATTTGACAACATTCCTGGCGAGTTGGCCTCTACGTCTCCGTGGGACCTTTATATACATCAATAACGTAATATAACGTAACCTAACCCAACCTAACATCTCGGCGGTAATATTTGACAACATACCTGGCGAGTTGGCCTCTACGTCTCCGTGGGACCCTTATATACATCAATAACGTAATATAACCTAACCTAACCCAACCTAACATCTCGGCGTTAATATTTGACAACATACCTGGCGAGTTGGACTCTACGTCTCCGTGGGACTTTCATATACATCAATAACGTAATATAACCTAACCTAACCCAACCTAACATCTCGGCGGTAATATTTGAAAACATACCTGGCGAGTTGGCCCCTACGTCTCCGTGGGACCTTTATAGACATCCATAACGTAATATAACCTAACCTAACCCAACCTAACATCTCGGCGGTAATATTTGAAAACATTCATGGCGATTTGACATCTACGTCTCCGTGGGACCTTAATACACATCAATAACGTAATATAGCCTAACCTAACTCAACCTAACATTTCGGCGGTAATATTTGACATCATTCCTGGCGAGTTGTCCTCTACGTCTCCGTTTGACCTTCATAAACATCAATAACGTAATATAACGTAAACTAACCCAACCTATCATCTCGGCGGTAATATTTGACAACATTCCTGGCGAGTTGGCCTCTACGTCTCCGTGGGACCTTCATATACATCAATAACGTAATATAACCTAACCTAACCCAACCTAACATCTCGGCGGTAGTATTTGAAAACATACCTGGCGAGTTGGCCCCTACGTCTCCGTGGGACCTTTATAGACATCCATAACGTAATATAACCTAACCTAACCCAACCTAACATCTCGGCGGTAATATTTGACAACATTCCTGGCGATTTGACATCTACGTCTCCGTGGGACCTTAATATACATCAATAACGTAATATAGCCTAACATAACTCAACCTAACATTTCGGCGGTAATATTTGAAAACATTCCTGGCGAGTTATCTTCTCCGTCTCCGTAGGATATTTTTATACATCAATAACGTAATATAACCTAACCTAACCCAACCTAACATCTCGGCGGTAATATTTGAAAACATTCCTGGTGAGTTGGCTTCTCCGTCTCCGCGGGACATTTATATACATCAGTAACGTAATATAACCTAACCTAACCCAAACTAACATCTCGGCGGTAATATTTGAAAACATTCCTGGGGAGTTGGCCTCTACGTCACCGTGGGACCTTTATAGACATCCATAACGTAATATAACCTAACCTAACCCAACCTAACATCTCGGCGGTAATATTTGAAAACATTCCTGGGGAGTTGGCCTCTACGTCACAGTGGGACCTTTATAGACATCCATAACGTAATATAACCTAACCTAACCCAACCTAACATCTCGGCGGTAATATTTGAAAAAATTCATGGCTGGTTGGCATCTGCGTCTCCGTGGTACATTTATATACATCAATAACGTAATACAACCTATCCTAACCCAAAATAACATCTCGGCGTTAATATTTGACAACATACCTGGCGAGTTGGCCTCTACGTCACCGTGGGTCCTTTATATACATCAATAACGTAATATAACCTCACTTAACCCAACCTAACATCTCGGCGGTAATATTTGACAACATACCTGGCGAGTTGGCCTCTACGTCTCCATGGGACCTTTATATACATCAATAACGTAATATAACCTAACCTAACCCAACCTAACATCTCGGCGGTAATATTTGAAAACATTCATGGCGATTTGACATCTACGTCTCCGTGGGACCTTAATACACATCAATAACGTAATATAGCCTAACCTAACTCAACCTAACATTTCGGCGGTAATATTTGACATCATTCCTGGCGAGTTGTCCTCTACGTCTCCGTTTGACCTTCATAAACATCAATAACGTAATATAACGTAAACTAACCCAACCTATCATCTCGGCGGTAATATTTGACAACATTCCTGGCGAGTTGGCCTCTACGTCTCCGTGGGACCTTCATATACATCAATAACGTAATATAACCTAACCTAACCCAACCTAACATCTCGGCGGTAGTATTTGAAAACATACCTGGCGAGTTGGCCCCTACGTCTCCGTGGGACCTTTATAGACATCCATAACGTAATATAACCTAACCTAACCCAACCTAACATCTCGGCGGTAATATTTGACAACATACCTGGCGAGTTGGCCTCTACGTCTCCGTGGGACCCTTATATACATCAATAACGTAATATAACCTAACCTAACCCAACCTAACATCTCGGCGTTAATATTTGACAACATACCTGGCGAGTTGGACTCTACGTCTCCGTGGGACCTTCATATACATCAATAACGTAATATAACCTAACCTAACCCAACCTAACATCTCGGCGGTAATATTTGAAAACATACCTGGCGAGTTGGCCCCTACGTCTCCGTGGGACCTTTATAGACATCCATAACGTAATATAACCTAACCTAACCCAACCTAACATCTCGGCGGTAATATTTGAAAACATTCATGGCGATTTGACATCTACGTCTCCGTGGGACCTTAATATACATCAATAACGTAATATAGCCTAACCTAACTCAACCTAACATTTCGGCGGTAATATTTGACATCATTCCTGGCGAGTTGTCCTCTACGTCTCCGTTTGACCTTCATAAACATCAATAACGTAATATAACGTAACCTAACCCAACCTATCATCTCGGCGGTAATATTTGACAACATACCTGGCGAGTTGGCCTCTACGTCTCCGTGGGACCTTCATATACATGAATAACGAAATATAACCTAACCTAACCCAACCTAGCATCTCGGCGGTAATATTTGACAACATTCCTGGCGAGTTGGCTTCTCCGTCTCCGCGGGACATTTATATACATCAATAACGTAATATAACCTAACCTAACCCAACCTAACATCTCGGCGGTAATATTTGAAAACATTCCTGGCGAGTTGGCCTCTACGTCACCGTGGGACCTTAATATACATCAATAACGTAATATAGCCTAACCTAACCCAACCTAACATTTCGGCGGTAATATTTGACATCATTCCTGGCGAGTTGTCCCCTACGTCTCCGTTTGACCTTCATAAACATCAATAACGTAATATAACGTAACCTAACCCAACCTATCATCTCGGCGGTAATATTTGACAACATTCCTGGCGATTTGGCCTCTACGTCTCCGTGGGACCTTTATATACATCAATAACGTAATATAACCTAACCTAACCCAACCTAACATCTCGGCGGTAATATTTGACAACATACCTGGCGAGTTGGCCTCTACGTCTCCGTGGGACCTTTATATACATCAATAACGTAATATACCCTAACCTAACCCAACCTAACATCTCGGCGATAATATTTGAAAACATTCATGGCGATTTGACATCTACGTCTCCATGGGACCATAATATACATCAATAACGTAATATAGCCTAACCTAACTCAACCTAACATTTCGGCGGTAATATTTGACATCATTCCTGGCGAGTTGTCCTCTACGTCTCCGTTTGACCTTCATAAACATCAATAACGTAATATAACGTAACCTAACCCAACCTATCATCTCGGCGGTAATATTTGACAACATTCCTGGCGAGTTGGCTTCTCCGTCTCCGCGGGACATTTATATACATCAATAACGTAATATGACCTAACCTAACCCAACCTAACATCTCGGCGGTAATATTTGAAAACATTCCTGGGGAGTTGGCCTCTACGTCACCGTGGGACCTTTATAGACATCCATAACGTAATATAACCTAACCTAACCCAACCTAACATCTCGGCGGTAATATTTGAAAAAATTCATGGCTGGTTGGCATCTGCGTCTCCGTGGTACATTTATATACATCAATAACGTAATACAACCTATCCTAACCCAAAATAACATCTCGGCGGTAATATTTGACAACATTCCTGGCGAGTTGGCTTCTCCGTCTCCGTGGGACCCTTATATACATCAATAACGTAATATAACCTAATCTAACCCAACCTAACATCTCGGCGTTAATATTTGACAACATACCTGGCGAGTTGGCCTCTACGTCTCCGTGGGACCTTCATATACATCAATAACGTAATATAACCTAACCTAACCCAACCTAACATTTCGGAAGTAATATTTGACATCATTCCTGGCGAGTTGTCCTCTACGTCTCCGTTTGACCTTCATAAACATCAATAACGTAATATAACGTAACCTAACCCAACCTATCATCTCGGCGGTAATATTTGACAACATTCCTGGCGAGTTGGCCTCTACGTCTCCATGGGACCTTTATATACATCAATAACGTAATATAACCTAACCTAACCCAACCTAACATCTCGGCGGTGATATTTGACAACATACCTGGCGAGTTGGCCTCTACGTCTCCATGGGACCTTTATATACATCAATAACGTAATATTACCTAACCTAACCCAACCTAACATCGCGGCTATAATATTTGAAAACATTCATGGCGATTTGACATCTACGTCTCCATGGGACCTTAATATACATCAATAACGTAATATTGCCTAACCTAACTCAACCTAACATTTCCGCGGTAATATTTGACATCATTCCTGGCGAGTTGTCCTCTACGTCTCCGTTTGACCTTCATAAACATCCATAACGTAATATAACGTAACCTAACCCAACCTATCATCTCGGCGGTAATATTTGACAACATTCCTGGCGAGTTGGCCTCTACGTCTCCGTGGGACCTTTATATACATCAATAACGTAATATAACGTAACCTAACCCAACCTAACATCTCGGCGGTAATATTTGACAACATACCTGGCGAGTTGGCCTCTACGTCTCCGTGGGACCCTTATATACATCAATAACGTAATATAACCTAACCTAACCCAACCTAACATCTCGGCGTTAATATTTGACAACATACCTGGCGAGTTGGACTCTACGTCTCCGTGGGACTTTCATATACATCAATAACGTAATATAACCTAACCTAACCCAACCTAACATCTCGGCGGTAATATTTGAAAACATACCTGGCGAGTTGGCCCCTACGTCTCCGTGGGACCTTTATAGACATCCATAACGTAATATAACCTAACCTAACCCAACCTAACATCTCGGCGGTAATATTTGAAAACATTCATGGCGATTTGACATCTACGTCTCCGTGGGACCTTAATACACATCAATAACGTAATATAGCCTAACCTAACTCAACCTAACATTTCGGCGGTAATATTTGACATCATTCCTGGCGAGTTGTCCTCTACGTCTCCGTTTGACCTTCATAAACATCAATAACGTAATATAACGTAAACTAACCCAACCTATCATCTCGGCGGTAATATTTGACAACATTCCTGGCGAGTTGGCCTCTACGTCTCCGTGGGACCTTCATATACATCAATAACGTAATATAACCTAACCTAACCCAACCTAACATCTCGGCGGTAGTATTTGAAAACATACCTGGCGAGTTGGCCCCTACGTCTCCGTGGGACCTTTATAGACATCCATAACGTAATATAACCTAACCTAACCCAACCTAACATCTCGGCGGTAATATTTGACAACATTCCTGGCGATTTGACATCTACGTCTCCGTGGGACCTTAATATACATCAATAACGTAATATAGCCTAACATAACTCAACCTAACATTTCGGCGGTAATATTTGAAAACATTCCTGGCGAGTTATCTTCTCCGTCTCCGTAGGATATTTTTATACATCAATAACGTAATATAACCTAACCTAACCCAACCTAACATCTCGGCGGTAATATTTGAAAACATTCCTGGTGAGTTGGCTTCTCCGTCTCCGCGGGACATTTATATACATCAGTAACGTAATATAACCTAACCTAACCCAAACTAACATCTCGGCGGTAATATTTGAAAACATTCCTGGGGAGTTGGCCTCTACGTCACCGTGGGACCTTTATAGACATCCATAACGTAATATAACCTAACCTAACCCAACCTAACATCTCGGCGGTAATATTTGAAAACATTCCTGGGGAGTTGGCCTCTACGTCACAGTGGGACCTTTATAGACATCCATAACGTAATATAACCTAACCTAACCCAACCTAACATCTCGGCGGTAATATTTGAAAAAATTCATGGCTGGTTGGCATCTGCGTCTCCGTGGTACATTTATATACATCAATAACGTAATACAACCTATCCTAACCCAAAATAACATCTCGGCGTTAATATTTGACAACATACCTGGCGAGTTGGCCTCTACGTCACCGTGGGTCCTTTATATACATCAATAACGTAATATAACCTCACTTAACCCAACCTAACATCTCGGCGGTAATATTTGACAACATACCTGGCGAGTTGGCCTCTACGTCTCCATGGGACCTTTATATACATCAATAACGTAATATAACCTAACCTAACCCAACCTAACATCTCGGCGGTAATATTTGAAAACATTCATGGCGATTTGACATCTACGTCTCCATGGGACCTTAATATACATCAATAACGTAATATAGCCTAACCTAACGCAACCTAACATTCCGGCGGTAATATTTGACATCATTCCTGGCGAGTTGTCCTCTACGTCTCCGTTTGACTTTCATAAACATCAATAACGTAATATAACGTAACCTATCCCAACCTAACATCTCGCCGGTAATATTTGACAACATATCTGGCGAGTTGGCCTCTACGTCTCCGTGGGACCTTCATATACATCAATAACGAAATATAACCTAACCTAACCCAACCTAAAATCTCGGCGGTAATATTTGAAAACATTCATGGCGATTTGACATCTACGTCTCCATGGGACCTTAATATACATCAATAACGTAATATAGCCTAACCTAACTCAACCTAACATTTCGGCGGTAATATTTGACATCATTCCGGGCGAGTTGTCCTCTACGTCTCCGTTTGACCTTCATAAACATCAATAACGTAATATAACGTAACCTAACCCAACCTATCATCTCGGCGGTAATATTTGACAACATACCTGGCGAGTTGGCCTCTACGTCTCCGTGGGACCCTTATATACATCAATAACGTAATATAACCTAACCTAACCCAACCTAACATCTCGGCGTTAATATTTGACAACATACCTGGCGAGTTGGACTCTACGTCTCCGTGGGACTTTCATATACATCAATAACGTAATATAACCTAACCTAACCCAACCTAACATCTCGGCGGTAATATTTGAAAACATACCTGGCGAGTTGGCCCCTACGTCTCCGTGGGACCTTTATAGACATCCATAACGTAATATAACCTAACCTAACCCAACCTAACATCTCGGCGGTAATATTTGAAAACATTCATGGCGATTTGACATCTACGTCTCCGTGGGACCTTAATACACATCAATAACGTAATATAGCCTAACCTAACTCAACCTAACATTTCGGCGGTAATATTTGACATCATTCCTGGCGAGTTGTCCTCTACGTCTCCGTTTGACCTTCATAAACATCAATAACGTAATATAACGTAAACTAACCCAACCTATCATCTCGGCGGTAATATTTGACAACATTCCTGGCGAGTTGGCCTCTACGTCTCCGTGGGACCTTCATATACATCAATAACGTAATATAACCTAACCTAACCCAACCTAACATCTCGGCGGTAATATTTGAAAACATACCTGGCGAGTTGGCCCCTACGTCTCCGTGGGACCTTTATAGACATCCATAACGTAATATAACCTAACCTAACCCAACCTAACATCTCGGCGGTAATATTTGACAACATTCCTGGCGATTTGACATCTACGTCTCCGTGGGACCTTAATATACATCAATAACGTAATATAGCCTAACATAACTCAACCTAACATTTCGGCGGTAATATTTGAAAACATTCCTGGCGAGTTATCTTCTCCGTCTCCGTAGGATATTTTTATACATCAATAACGTAATATAACCTAACCTAACCCAACCTAACATCTCGGCGGTAATATTTGAAAACATTCCTGGTGAGTTGGCTTCTCCGTCTCCGCGGGACATTTATATACATCAGTAACGTAATATAACCTAACCTAACCCAAACTAACATCTCGGCGGTAATATTTGAAAACATTCCTGGGGAGTTGGCCTCTACGTCACCGTGGGACCTTTATAGACATCCATAACGTAATATAACCTAACCTAACCCAACCTAACATCTCGGCGGTAATATTTGAAAACATTCCTGGGGAGTTGGCCTCTACGTCACAGTGGGACCTTTATAGACATCCATAACGTAATATAACCTAACCTAACCCAACCTAACATCTCGGCGGTAATATTTGAAAAAATTCATGGCTGGTTGGCATCTGCGTCTCCGTGGTACATTTATATACATCAATAACGTAATACAACCTATCCTAACCCAAAATAACATCTCGGCGTTAATATTTGACAACATACCTGGCGAGTTGGCCTCTACGTCACCGTGGGTCCTTTATATACATCAATAACGTAATATAACCTCACTTAACCCAACCTAACATCTCGGCGGTAATATTTGACAACATACCTGGCGAGTTGGCCTCTACGTCTCCATGGGACCTTTATATACATCAATAACGTAATATAACCTAACCTAACCCAACCTAACATCTCGGCGGTAATATTTGAAAACATTCATGGCGATTTGACATCTACGTCTCCATGGGACCTTAATATACATCAATAACGTAATATAGCCTAACCTAACGCAACCTAACATTCCGGCGGTAATATTTGACATCATTCCTGGCGAGTTGTCCTCTACGTCTCCGTTTGACTTTCATAAACATCAATAACGTAATATAACGTAACCTATCCCAACCTAACATCTCGCCGGTAATATTTGACAACATATCTGGCGAGTTGGCCTCTACGTCTCCGTGGGACCTTCATATACATCAATAACGAAATATAACCTAACCTAACCCAACCTAAAATCTCGGCGGTAATATTTGAAAACATTCATGGCGATTTGACATCTACGTCTCCATGGGACCTTAATATACATCAATAACGTAATATAGCCTAACCTAACTCAACCTAACATTTCGGCGGTAATATTTGACATCATTCCGGGCGAGTTGTCCTCTACGTCTCCGTTTGACCTTCATAAACATCAATAACGTAATATAACGTAACCTAACCCAACCTATCATCTCGGCGGTAATATTTGACAACATTCCTGGCGAGTTGGCCTCTACGTCTCCGTGGGACCTTTATATACATCAATAACGTAATATAACCTAACCTAACCCAACCTAACATCTCGGCGGTAATATTTCACAACATACCTGGCGAGTTGGCCTCTACGTCTCCGTGGGACCTTCATATACATCAATAACGAAATATAACCTAACCTAACCCAACCTAAAATCTCGGCGGTAATATTTGAAAACATTCCTGGCGAGTTGGCTTCTCCGTCTCCGTGGGATCTTTTTATACATCAATAACGTAATATAACCTATCCTAACCCAACCTAACATCTCGGCGGTAATATTTGAAACCATTCCTGGCGAGTTGTCCTCTACGTCTCCGTTTGACCTTCATAAACATCAATAACGTAATATAACGTAACCTAACCCAACCTATCATCTCGGCGGTAATATTTGACAACATTCCTGGCGAGTTGTCCTCTACGTCTCCGTTTGACCTTCATAAACATCAATAACGTAATATAACGTACCCTAACCCAACCTATCATCTCGGCGGTAATATTTGACAACATTCCTGGCGAGTTGGCCTCTACGTCTCCGTGGGACCTTTATATACATCAATAACGTAATATAACCTAACCTAACCCAACCTAACATCTCGGCGGTAATATTTGACAACATACCTGGCGAGTTGGCCTCTACGTCTCCGTGGGACCTTCATATACATCAATAACGAAATATAACCTAACCTAACCCAACCTAAAATCTCGGCGGTAATATTTGAAAACATTCCTGGCGAGTTGGCTTCTCCGTCTCCGTGGGATCTTTTTATACATCAATAACGTAATATAACCTATCCTAACCAAACCTAACATCTCGGCGGTAATATTTGAAACCATTCCTGGCGAGTTGTCCTCTACGTCTCCGTTTGACCTTCATAAACATCAATAACGTAATATAACGTAACCTAACCCAACCTATCATCTCGGCGGTAATATTTGACAACATTCCTGGCGAGTTGTCCTCTACGTCTCCGTTTGACCTTCATAAACATCAATAACGTAATATAACGTAACCTAACCGAACCTATCATCTCGGCGGTAATATTTCACAACATTACTGGCGAGTTGGCCTCTACGTCTCCGTGGGACCTTTATATACATCAATAACGTAATATAACCTAACCTAACCCAACCTAACATCTCGGCGGTAATATTTGACAACATACCTGGCGAGTTGGCCTCTACGTCTCCGTGGGACCTTCATATACATCAATAACGTAATACAACCTATCCTAACCCAAAATAACATCTCGGCGGTAATATTTGACAACATACCTGGCGAGTTGGCCTCTACGTCTCCGTGGAACCTTCATATACATCAATAACGAAATATAACCTAACCTAACCCAACCTAAAATCTCGGCGGTAATATTTGAAAACATTCCTGGCGAGTTGGCTTCTCCGTCTCCGTGGGATCTTTTTATACATCAATAACGTAATATAACCTATCCTAACCCAACCTAACATCTCGGCGGTAATATTTGAAACCATTCCTGGCGAGTTGTCCTCTACGTCTCCGTTTGACCTTCATAAACATCAATAACGTAATATAACGTAACCTAACCCAACCTATCATCTCGGCGGTAATATTTGACAACATTCCTGGCGAGTTGTCCTCTACGTCTCCGTTTGACCTTCATAAACATCAATAACGTAATATAACGTAACCTAACCCAAGCTATCATCTCGGCGGTAATATTTCACAACATTACTGGCGAGTTGGCCTCTACGTCTCCGTGGGACCTTTATATACATCAATAACGTAATATAACCTAACCTAACCCAACCTAACATCTCGGCGGTAATATTTGACAACATACCTGGCGAGTTGGCCTCTACGTCTCCGTGGGACCTTCATATACATCAATAACGTAATACAACCTATCCTAACCCAAAATAACATCTCGGCGGTAATATTTGACAACATACCTGGCGAGTTGGCCTCTACGTCTCCGTGGGACCTTCATATACATGAATAACGAAACATAACCTAACCTAACCCAACCGAACATCTCGGCGGTAATATTTGACAACATTCCTGGCGAGTTGGCTTCTCCGTCTCCGTGGGACCCTTATATACATCAATAACGTAATATAACCTAACCTAACCCAACCTAACATCTCGGCGTTAATATTTGACAACATACCTGGCGAGTTGGCCTCTACGTCTCCGCGGGACCTTCATATACATCAATAACGAAATATAACCTAAGCTAACCCAACCTAACATCTCGGCGGTAATATTTGAAAACATTCCTGGCGAGTTGGCTTCTCCGTCTCCGTGGGATGTTTTTATACATCAATAACGTAATATAACCTAACCTAACCCAACCTAACATCTCGGCGGTAATATTTGAAAACATTCCTGGCTTGTTGGCCTATACGTCTCCGCGGGACCTTTATATACATCTATAACGTCATATAACCTAACCTAATCCAACCTAACATCTCGGCGGTAATACTTGAATACATTCCTGGCGAGTTGGCCTCTACGTCTCCGTGGGACATTCATATACATCAATAACGAAATATAACGTAACCTAACCCAACCTAACATCTCGGCGGTAATATTTGAAAACATTCATGGCGATTTGAAATCTACGTCTCCATGGGACCTTAATATACATCAATAACGTAATATAGCCTAACCTAACTCAACCTAACATTTCGGCGGTAATATTTGACATCATTCCGGGCGAGTTGTCCTCTACGTCTCCGTTTGACCTTCATAAACATCAATAACGTAATATAACGTAACCTAACCCAACATATCATCTCGGCGGTAATATTTGACAACATTCCTGGCGAGTTGGCCTCTACGTCTCCGTGGGACCTTTATATACATCAATAACGTAATATAACCTAACCTAACCCAACCTAACATCTCGGCGGTAATATTTGACAACATACCTGGCGAGTTGGCCTCTACGTCTCCGTGGGACCTTCATATACATCAATAACGAAATATAACCTAACCTAACCCAACCTAAAATCTCGGCGGTAATATTTGAAAACATTCCTGGCGAGTTGGCTTCTCCGTCTCCGTGGGATCTTTTTATACATCAATAACGTAATATAACCTAACCTAACCCAACCTAACATCTCGGCGGTAATATTTGAAAACATTCCTGGCGAGTTGGCTTCTCCGTCTCCGCGGGACATTTATATACATCAGTAACGTAATATAACCTAACCTAACCCAACCTAACATCTCGGCGGTAATGTTTGAAAACATTCCTGGGGAGTTGGCCTCTACGTCACCGTGGGACCTTTATAGACATCCATAACGTAATATAACCTAACCTAACCCAACCTAACATCTCGGCGGTAATATTTGAAAAAATTCATGGCGAGTTGGCATCTGCGTCTCCGTGGTACATTTATATACATCAATAACGTAATACAACCTATCCTAAACCAAAATAACATCTCGGCGGTAATATTTGACAACATTCCTGGCGAGTTGGCCTCTACGTCTCCGTGGGACCTTTATATACATCAATAACGTAATATAACCTAACCTAACCCAACCTAACATCTCGGCGTTAATATTTGACAACATACCTGGCGAGTTGGCCTCTACGTCTCCGTGGGACCTTCATATACATTAATAACGAAATATAACCTAACCTAACCCAACCTAAAATCTCGGCGGTAATATTTGAAAACATTCCTGGCGAGTTGGCTTCTCTGTCTCCGTGGGATCTTTTTATACATCAATAACGTAATATAACCTAACCTAACCCAACCTAACATCTCGGCGGTAATATTTGAAAACATTCCTGGCGAGTTGGCATCTCCGTCTCCGCGGGACATTTATATACATCAGTAACGTAATATAACCTAACCTAACCCAACCTAACATCTCGGCGGTAATATTTGAAAACATTCATGGCGATTTGACATCTACGTCTCCATGGGACCTTAATATACATCAATAACGTAATATAGCCTAACCTAACTCAACCTAACATTTCGGCGGTAATATTTGACATCATTCCGGGCGAGTTGTCCTCTACGTCTCCGTTTGACCTTCATAAACATCAATAACGTAATATAACGTAACCTAACCCAACCTATCATCTCGGCGGTAATATTTGACAACAGTCCTGGCGAGTTGGCCTCTACGTCTCCGTGGGACCTTTATATACATCAATAACGTAATATAACCTAACCTAACCCAACCTAACATCTCGGCGGTAATATTTGACAACATACCTGGCGAGTTGGCCTCTACGTCTCCGTGGGACCTTCATATACATCAATAACGAAATATAACCTGACCTAACCCAACCTAAAATCTCGGCGGTATTATTTGAAAACATTCCTGGCGAGTTTGCTTCTCCGTCTCCGTGGTACATTTATATACATCAATAACGTAATACAACCTATCCTAACCCAAAATAACATCTCGGCGGTAATATTTGACAACATTCCTGGCGAGTTGGCTTCTCCGTCTCCGTGGGACCCTTATATACATCAATAACGTAATATAACCTAATCTAACCCAACCTAACATCTCGGCGGTAATATTTCACAACATTACTGGCGAGTTGGCCTCTACGTCTCCGTGGGACCTTTATATACATCAATAACGTAATATAACCTAACCTAACCCAACCTAACATCTCGGCGGTAATATTTGACAACATACCTGGCGAGTTGGCCTCTACATCTCCGTGGGACCTTCATATACATCAATAACGTAATACAACCTATCCTAACCCAAAATAACATCTCGGCGGTAATATTTGACAACATACCTGGCGAGTTGGCCTCTACGTCTCCGTGGGACCTTCATATACATCAATAACGAAATATAACCTAACCTAACCCAACCTAAAATCTCGGCGGTAATATTTGAAAACATTCCTGGCGAGTTGGCTTCTCCGTCTCCGTGGGATCTTTTTATACATCAATAACGTAATATAACCTATCCTAACCCAACCTAACATCTCGGCGGTAATATTTGAAACCATTCCTGGCGAGTTGGCTTCTCCGTCTCCGTGGGATCTTTTTATACATCAATAACGTAATATAACCTAACCTAACCCAACCTAACATCTCGGCGGTAATATTTGAAAACATACCTGGCGAGTTGGCCCCTACGTCTCCGTGGGACCTTTATAGACATCCATAACGTAATATAACCTAACCTAACCCAACCTAACATCTCGGCGGTAATATTTGAAAACATTCATGGCGATTTGACATCTAAGTCTCCGTGGGACCTTAATATACATCAATAACGTAATATAGCCTAACCTAACTCAACCTAACATTGCGGCGGTAATATTTGACATCATTCCTGGCGAGTTGTCCTCTACGTCTCCGTTTGACCTTCATAAACATCAATGACGTAATATAACGTAACCTAACCCAACCTAACATCTCGGCGGTAATATTTGACAACATACCTGGCGAGTTGGCCTCTACGTCTCCGTTTGACCTTCATAAACATCAATAACGTAATATAACGTAACCTAACCCAACCTATCATCTCGGCGGTAATATTTCACAACATTACTGGCGAGTTGGCCTCTACGTCTCCGTGGGACCTTTATATACATCAATAACGTAATATAACCTAACCTAACCCAACCTAACATCTCGGCGGTAATATTTGACAACATACCTGGCGAGTTGGCCTCTACGTCTCCGTGGTACATTTATATACATCAATAACGTAATACAACCTATCCTAACCCAAAATAACATCTCGGCGGTAATATTACAACATTCCTGGCGAGTTGGCTTCTCCGTCTCCGTGGGACCCTTATATACATCAATAACGTAATATAACCTAACCTAACCCAACCTAACATCTCGGCGTTAATATTTGACAACATACCTGGCGAGTTGGACTCTACGTCTCCGTGGGACCTTCATATACATCAATAACGAAATATAACCTAACCTAACCCAACCTAACATCTCGGCGGTAATATTTGAAAACATTCCTGGCGAGTTGGCTTCTCCGTCTCCGTGGGATCCTTTTATACATCAATAACGTAATATAACCTAACCTAACCCAACCTAACATCTCGGCGGTAATATTTGAAAACATACCTGGCGAGTTGGCCCCTACGTCTCCGTGGGACCTTTATAGACATCCATAACGTAATATAACCTAACCTAACCCAACCTAACATCTCGGCGGTAATATTTGAAAACATTCATGGCGATTTGACATCTACGTCTCCGTGGGACCTTAATATACATCAATAACGTAATATAGCCTAACCTAACTCAACCTAACATTGCGGCGGTAATATTTGACATCATTCCTGGCGAGTTGTCCTCTACGTCTCCGTTTGACCTTCATAAACATCAATGACGTAATATAACGTAACCTAACCCAACCTAACATCTCGGCGGTAATATTTGACAACATACCTGGCGAGTTGGCCTCTACGTCTCCGTGGGACCTTTATAGACATCCATAACGTAATATAACCTAACCTAACCCAACCTAACATCTCGGCGGTGATATTTGAAAAAATTCCTGGCGAGTTGGCCTCTCCGTCTCCGTGGGATCTTTTTATACATCAATAACGTAATATAACCTAACCTAACCCAACCTAACATCTCGGCGGTAATATTTGAAAACATTCCTGGCGAGTTGGCCTCTACGTCACCGTGGGACCTTTATAGACATCCATAACGTAATATAACCTAACCTAACCCAACCTAACATCTCGGCGGTAATATTTGAAAACATTCATGGCGATTTGACATCTACGTCTCCATGGGACCTTAATATACATCAATAACGTAATATAGCCTAACCTAACTCAACCTAACATTTCGGCGGTAATATTTGACATCATTCCTGGCGAGTTGTCCTCTACGTCTCCGTTTGACCTTCATAAACATCAATAACGTAATATAACGTAACCTAACCCAACCTATCATCTCGGCGGTAATATTTGAAAACATTCATGGCGATTTGACATCTACGTCTCCATGGGACCTTTATATACATCAATAACGTAATATAACCTAACCTAACCCAACCTAACATCTCGGCGGTAATATTTGAAAACATACCTGGCGAGTTGGCCTCTACGTCTCCGTGGGACCTTCATATACATCAATAACGTAATATCACCTAACCTAACCCAACCTAACATTTCAGCGGTAATATTTGACATCATTCCTGGCGAGTTGTCCTCTACGTCTCCGTTTGACCTTCATAAACATCAATAACGTAATATAACGTAACCTAACCCAACCTATCATCTCGGCGGTAATATTTGACAACATTCCTGGCGAGTTGTCCTCTACGTCTCCGTTTGACCTTCATAAACATCAATAACGTAATATAACGTAACCTAACCCAACCTATCATCTCGGCGGTAATATTTGACAACATTCCTGGCGAGTTGGCCTCTACGTCTCCGTGGGACCTTTATATACATCAATAACGTAATATAACCTAACCTAACCCAACCTAACATCTCGGCGGTAATATTTGACAACATACCTGGCGAGTTGGCCTCTACGTCTCCGTGGGACCTTCATATACATCAATAACGTAATACAACCTATCCTAACCCAAAATAACATCTCGGCGGTAATATTTGACAACATACCTGGCGAGTTGGCCTCTACGTCTCCGTGGAACCTTCATATACATCAATAACGAAATATAACCTAACCTAACCCAACCTAACATCTCGCCGGTAATATTTGACAACATATCTGGCGAGTTGGCCTCTACGTCTCCGTGGGACCTTCATATACATCAATAACGAAATATAACCTAACCTAACCCAACCTAAAATCTCGGCGGTAATATTTGAAAACATTCATGGCGATTTGACATCTACGTCTCCATGGGACCTTAATATACATCAATAACGTAATATAGCCTAACCTAACTCAACCTAACATTTCGGCGGTAATATTTGACATCATTCCGGGCGAGTTGTCCTCTACGTCTCCGTTTGACCTTCATAAACATCAATAACGTAATATAACGTAACCTAACCCAACCTATCATCTCGGCGGTAATATTTGACAACATACCTGGCGAGTTGGCCTCTACATCTCCGTGGGACCTTCATATACATCAATAACGTAATACAACCTATCCTAACCCAAAATAACATCTCGGCGGTAATATTTGACAACATACCTGGCGAGTTGGCCTCTACGTCTCCGTGGGACCTTCATATACATCAATAACGAAATATAACCTAACCTAACCCAACCTAAAATCTCGGCGGTAATATTTGAAAACATTCCTGGCGAGTTGGCTTCTCCGTCTCCGTGGGATCTTTTTATACATCAATAACGTAATATAACCTATCCTAACCCAACCTAACATCTCGGCGGTAATATTTGAAACCATTCCTGGCGAGTTGGCTTCTCCGTCTCCGTGGGATCTTTTTATACATCAATAACGTAATATAACCTAACCTAACCCAACCTAACATCTCGGCGGTAATATTTGAAAACATACCTGGCGAGTTGGCCCCTACGTCTCCGTGGGACCTTTATAGACATCCATAACGTAATATAACCTAACCTAACCCAACCTAACATCTCGGCGGTAATATTTGAAAACATTCATGGCGATTTGACATCTAAGTCTCCGTGGGACCTTAATATACATCAATAACGTAATATAGCCTAACCTAACTCAACCTAACATTGCGGCGGTAATATTTGACATCATTCCTGGCGAGTTGTCCTCTACGTCTCCGTTTGACCTTCATAAACATCAATGACGTAATATAACGTAACCTAACCCAACCTAACATCTCGGCGGTAATATTTGACAACATACCTGGCGAGTTGGCCTCTACGTCTCCGTTTGACCTTCATAAACATCAATAACGTAATATAACGTAACCTAACCCAACCTATCATCTCGGCGGTAATATTTCACAACATTACTGGCGAGTTGGCCTCTACGTCTCCGTGGGACCTTTATATACATCAATAACGTAATATAACCTAACCTAACCCAACCTAACATCTCGGCGGTAATATTTGACAACATACCTGGCGAGTTGGCCTCTACGTCCCCGTGGTACATTTATATACATCAATAACGTAATACAACCTATCCTAACCCAAAATAACATCTCGGCGGTAATATTTGACAACATTCCTGGCGAGTTGGCTTCTCCGTCTCCGTGGGACCCTTATATACATCAATAACGTAATATAACCTAACCTAACCCAACCTAACATCTCGGCGTTAATATTTGACAACATACCTGGCGAGTTGGACTCTACGTCTCCGTGGGACCTTCATATACATCAATAACGAAATATAACCTAACCTAACCCAACCTAACATCTCGGCGGTAATATTTGAAAACATTCCTGGCGAGTTGGCTTCTCCGTCTCCGTGGGATCTTTTTATACATCAATAACGTAATATAACCTAACCTAACCCAACCTAACATCTCGGCGGTAATATTTGAAAACATACCTGGCGAGTTGGCCCCTACGTCTCCGTGGGACCTTTATAGACATCCATAACGTAATATAACCTAACCTAACCCAACCTAACATCTCGGCGGTAATATTTGAAAACATTCATGGCGATTTGACATCTACGTCTCCGTGGGACCTTAATATACATCAATAACGTAATATAGCCTAACCTAACTCAACCTAACATTGCGGCGGTAATATTTGACATCATTCCTGGCGAGTTGTCCTCTACGTCTCCGTTTGACCTTCATAAACATCAATGACGTAATATAACGTAACCTAACCCAACCTAACATCTCGGCGGTAATATTTGACAACATACCTGGCGAGTTGGCCTCTACGTCTCCGTGGGACCTTTATAGACATCCATAACGTAATATAACCTAACCTAACCCAACCTAACATCTCGGCGGTGATATTTGAAAAAATTCCTGGCGAGTTGGCCTCTCCGTCTCCGTGGGATCTTTTTATACATCAATAACGTAATATAACCTAACCTAACCCAACCTAACATCTCGGCGGTAATATTTGAAAACATTCCTGGCGAGTTGGCCTCTACGTCACCGTGGGACCTTTATAGACATCCATAACGTAATATAACCTAACCTAACCCAACCTAACATCTCGGCGGTAATATTTGAAAACATTCATGGCGATTTGACATCTACGTCTCCATGGGACCTTAATATACATCAATAACGTAATATAGCCTAACCTAACTCAACCTAACATTTCGGCGGTAATATTTGACATCATTCCTGGCGAGTTGTCCTCTACGTCTCCGTTTGACCTTCATAAACATCAATAACGTAATATAACGTAACCTAACCCAACCTATCATCTCGGCGGTAATATTTGAAAACATTCATGGCGATTTGACATCTACGTCTCCATGGGACCTTTATATACATCAATAACGTAATATAACCTAACCTAATCCAACCTAACATCTCGGCGGTAATATTTGAAAACATACCTGGCGAGTTGGCCTCTACGTCTCCGTGGGACCTTCATATACATCAATAACGTAATATCACCTAACCTAACCCAACCTAACATTTCAGCGGTAATATTTGACATCATTCCTGGCGAGTTGTCCTCTACGTCTCCGTTTGACCTTCATAAACATCAATAACGTAATATAACGTAACCTAACCCAACCTATCATCTCGGCGGTAATATTTGACAACATTCCTGGCGAGTTGTCCTCTACGTCTCCGTTTGACCTTCATAAACATCAATAACGTAATATAACGTAACCTAACCCAACCTATCATCTCGGCGGTAATATTTGACAACATTCCTGGCGAGTTGGCCTCTACGTCTCCGTGGGACCTTTATATACATCAATAACGTAATATAACCTAACCTAACCCAACCTAACATCTCGGCGGTAATATTTGAAAACATTCCTGGGGAGTTGGCCTCTACGTCACCGTGGGACCTTTATAGACATCCATAACGTAATATAACCTAACCTAACCCAACCTAACATCTCGGCGGTAATATTTGAAAAAATTCTTGGCTGGTTGGCATCTGCGTCTCCGTGGTACATTTATATACATCAATAACGTAATATAACCTAACCTAACCCAACCTAACATCTCGGCGGTAATATTTGAAAACATTCCTGGGGAATTGGCCTCTACGTCACCGTGGGACCTTTATAGACATCCATAACGTAATATAACCTAACCTAACCCAACCTAACATCTCGGCGGTAATATTTGAAAAAATTCATGGCTGGTTGGCATCTGCGTCTCCGTGGTACATTTATATACATCAATAACGTAATACAACATATCCTAACCCAAAATAACATCTCGGCGGTAATATTTGACAACATTCCTGGCGAGTTGGCTTCTCCGTCTCCGTGGGACCCTTATATACATCAATAACGTGATATAACCTAACCTAACCCAACCTAACTTCTCGGCGTTAATATTTGACAACATACCTGGCGATTTGGCCTCTACGTCTCCGTGGGACCTTCATATACATCAATAACGTAATATAACGTAACCTAACCCAACCTATCATCTCGGCGGTAATATTTCACAACATTACTGGCGAGTTGGCCTCTACGTCTCCGTGGGACCTTTATATACATCAATAACGTAATATAACCTAACCTAACCCAACCTAACATCTCGGCGGTAATATTTGACAACATACCTGGCGAGTTGGCCTCTACGTCTCCGTGGGACCTTCATATACATCAATAACGTAATACAACCTATCCTAACCCAAAATAACATCTCGGCGGTAATATTTGACAACATACCTGGCGAGTTGGCCTCTACGTCTCCGTGGGACCTTCATATACATCAATAACGAAATATAACCTAACCTAACCCAACCTAAAATCTCGGCGGTAATATTTGAAAACATTCCTGGCGAGTTGGCTTCTCCGTCTCCGTGGGATCTTTTTATACATCAATAACGTAATATAACCTATCCTAACCCAACCTATCATCTCGGCGGTAATATTTGACAACATTCCTGGCGAGTTGTCCTCTACGTCTCCGTTTGACCTTCATAAACATCAATAACGTAATATAACGTAACCTAACCCAACCTATCATCTCGGCGGTAATATTTGACAACATTCCTGGCGAGTTGTCCTCTACGTCTCCGTTTGACCTTCATAAACATCAATAACGTAATATAACGTAACCTAACCCAACCTATCATCTCGGCGGTAATATTTCACAACATTACTGGCGAGTTGGCCTCTACGTCTCCGTGGGACCTTAATATACATCAATAACGTAATATAACCTAACCTAACCCAACCTAACATCTCGGCGGTAATATTTGACAACATACCTGGCGAGTTGGCCTCTACGTCTCCGTGGGACCTTCATATACATCAATAACGTAATACAACCTATCCTAACCCAAAATAACATCTCGGCGGTAATATTTGACAACATACCTGGCGAGTTGGCCTCTACGTCTCCGTGGGACCTTCATATACATGAATAACGAAACATAACCTAACCTAACCCAACCGATCATCTCGGCGGTAATATTTGACAACATTCCTGGCGAGTTGGCTTCTCCGTCTCCGTGGGACCTTTATAGACATCCATAACGTAATATAACCTAACCTAACCCAACCTAACATCTCGGCGGTAATATTTGAAAACATTCATGGCGATTTGACATCTACGTCTCCGTGGGACCTTAATATACATCAATAACGTAATATAGCCTAACCTAACTCAACCTAACATTGCGGCGGTAATATTTGACATCATTCCTGGCGAGTTGTCCTCTACGTCTCCGTTTGACCTTCATAAACATCAATGACGTAATATAACGTAACCTAACCCAACCTAACATCTCGGCGGTAATATTTGACAACATACCTGGCGAGTTGGCCTCTACGTCTCCGTTTGACCTTCATAAACATCAATAACGTAATATAACGTAACCTAACCCAACCTATCATCTCGGCGGTAATATTTCACAACATTACTGGCGAGTTGGCCTCTACGTCTCCGTGGGACCTTTATATACATCAATAACGTAATATAACCTAACCTAACCCAACCTAACATCTCGGCGGTAATATTTGACAACATACCTGGCGAGTTGGCCTCTACGTCCCCGTGGTACATTTATATACATCAATAACGTAATACAACCTATCCTAACCCAAAATAACATCTCGGCGGTAATATTTGACAACATTCCTGGCGAGTTGGCTTCTCCGTCTCCGTGGGACCCTTATATACATCAATAACGTAATATAACCTAACCTAACCCAACCTAACATCTCGGCGTTAATATTTGACAACATACCTGGCGAGTTGGACTCTACGTCTCCGTGGGACCTTCATATACATCAATAACGAAATATAACCTAACCTAACCCAACCTAACATCTCGGCGGTAATATTTGAAAACATTCCTGGCGAGTTGGCTTCTCCGTCTCCGTGGGATCTTTTTATACATCAATAACGTAATATAACCTAACCTAACCCAACCTAACATCTCGGCGGTAATATTTGAAAACATACCTGGCGAGTTGGCCCCTACGTCTCCGTGGGACCTTTATAGACATCCATAACGTAATATAACCTAACCTAACCCAACCTAACATCTCGGCGGTAATATTTGAAAACATTCATGGCGATTTGACATCTACGTCTCCGTGGGACCTTAATATACATCAATAACGTAATATAGCCTAACCTAACTCAACCTAACATTGCGGCGGTAATATTTGACATCATTCCTGGCGAGTTGTCCTCTACGTCTCCGTTTGACCTTCATAAACATCAATGACGTAATATAACGTAACCTAACCCAACCTAACATCTCGGCGGTAATATTTGACAACATACCTGGCGAGTTGGCCTCTACGTCTCCGTGGGACCTTTATAGACATCCATAACGTAATATAACCTAACCTAACCCAACCTAACATCTCGGCGGTGATATTTGAAAAAATTCCTGGCGAGTTGGCCTCTCCGTCTCCGTGGGATCTTTTTATACATCAATAACGTAATATAACCTAACCTAACCCAACCTAACATCTCGGCGGTAATATTTGAAAACATTCCTGGCGAGTTGGCCTCTACGTCACCGTGGGACCTTTATAGACATCCATAACGTAATATAACCTAACCTAACCCAACCTAACATCTCGGCGGTAATATTTGAAAACATTCATGGCGATTTGACATCTACGTCTCCATGGGACCTTTATATACATCAATAACGTAATATAACCTAACCTAATCCAACCTAACATCTCGGCGGTAATATTTGAAAACATACCTGGCGAGTTGGCCTCTACGTCTCCGTGGGACCTTCATATACATCAATAACGTAATATCACCTAACCTAACCCAACCTAACATTTCAGCGGTAATATTTGACATCATTCCTGGCGAGTTGTCCTCTACGTCTCCGTTTGACCTTCATAAACATCAATAACGTAATATAACGTAACCTAACCCAACCTATCATCTCGGCGGTAATATTTGACAACATTCCTGGCGAGTTGGCCTCTACGTCTCCGTGGGACCTTTATATACATCAATAACGTAATATAACCTAACCTAACCCAACCTAACATCTCGGCGGTAATATTTGAAAACATTCCTGGGGAGTTGGCCTCTACGTCACCGTGGGACCTTTATAGACATCCATAACGTAATATAACCTAACCTAACCCAACCTAACATCTCGGCGGTAATATTTGAAAAAATTCTTGGCTGGTTGGCATCTGCGTCTCCGTGGTACATTTATATACATCAATAACGTAATATAACCTAACCTAACCCAACCTAACATCTCGGCGGTAATATTTGAAAACATTCCTGGGGAATTGGCCTCTACGTCACCGTGGGACCTTTATAGACATCCATAACGTAATATAACCTAACCTAACCCAACCTAACATCTCGGCGGTAATATTTGAAAAAATTCATGGCTGGTTGGCATCTGCGTCTCCGTGGTACATTTATATACATCAATAACGTAATACAACATATCCTAACCCAAAATAACATCTCGGCGGTAATATTTGACAACATTCCTGGCGAGTTGGCTTCTCCGTCTCCGTGGGACCCTTATATACATCAATAACGTGATATAACCTAACCTAACCCAACCTAACTTCTCGGCGTTAATATTTGACAACATACCTGGCGATTTGGCCTCTACGTCTCCGTGGGACCTTCATATACATCAATAACGTAATATAACGTAACCTAACCCAACCTATCATCTCGGCGGTAATATTTCACAACATTACTGGCGAGTTGGCCTCTACGTCTCCGTGGGACCTTTATATACATCAATAACGTAATATAACCTAACCTAACCCAACCTAACATCTCGGCGGTAATATTTGACAACATACCTGGCGAGTTGGCCTCTACGTCTCCGTGGGACCTTCATATACATCAATAACGTAATACAACCTATCCTAACCCAAAATAACATCTCGGCGGTAATATTTGACAACATACCTGGCGAGTTGGCCTCTACGTCTCCGTGGGACCTTCATATACATCAATAACGAAATATAACCTAACCTAACCCAACCTAAAATCTCGGCGGTAATATTTGAAAACATTCCTGGCGAGTTGGCTTCTCCGTCTCCGTGGGATCTTTTTATACATCAATAACGTAATATAACCTATCCTAACCCAACCTATCATCTCGGCGGTAATATTTGACAACATTCCTGGCGAGTTGTCCTCTACGTCTCCGTTTGACCTTCATAAACATCAATAACGTAATATAACGTAACCTAACCCAACCTATCATCTCGGCGGTAATATTTGACAACATTCCTGGCGAGTTGTCCTCTACGTCTCCGTTTGACCTTCATAAACATCAATAACGTAATATAACGTAACCTAACCCAACCTATCATCTCGGCGGTAATATTTCACAACATTACTGGCGAGTTGGCCTCTACGTCTCCGTGGGACCTTAATATACATCAATAACGTAATATAACCTAACCTAACCCAACCTAACATCTCGGCGGTAATATTTGACAACATACCTGGCGAGTTGGCCTCTACGTCTCCGTGGGACCTTCATATACATCAATAACGTAATACAACCTATCCTAACCCAAAATAACATCTCGGCGGTAATATTTGACAACATACCTGGCGAGTTGGCCTCTACGTCTCCGTGGGACCTTCATATACATGAATAACGAAACATAACCTAACCTAACCCAACCGATCATCTCGGCGGTAATATTTGACAACATTCCTGGCGAGTTGGCTTCTCCGTCTCCGTGGGACCTTTATAGACATCCATAACGTAATATAACCTAACCTAACCCAACCTAACATCTCGGCGGTAATATTTGAAAACATTCATGGCGATTTGACATCTACGTCTCCGTGGGACCTTAATATACATCAATAACGTAATATAGCCTAACCTAACTCAACCTAACATTGCGGCGGTAATATTTGACATCATTCCTGGCGAGTTGTCCTCTACGTCTCCGTTTGACCTTCATAAACATCAATGACGTAATATAACGTAACCTAACCCAACCTAACATCTCGGCGGTAATATTTGACAACATACCGGGCGAGTTGGCCTCTACGTCTCCGTGGGACCTTTATAGACATCCATAACGTAATATAACCTAACCTAACCCAACCTAACATCTCGGCGGTAATATTTGAAAAAATTCCTGGCGAGTTGGCCTCTCCGTCTCCGTGGGATCTTTTTATACATCAATAACGTAATATAACCTAACCTAACCCAACCTATCATCTCGGCGGTAATATTTGACAACATTCCTGGCGAGTTGTCCTCTACGTCTCCGTTTGACCTTCATAAACATCAATAACGTAATATAACGTAACCTAACCCAACCTATCATCTCGGCGGTAATATTTGACAACATTCCTGGCGAGTTGGCCTCTACGTCTCCGTGGGACCTTTATATACATCAATAACGTAATATAACCTAACCTAACCCAACCTAACATCTCGGCGGTAATATTTGAAAACATTCCTGCGGAGTTGGCCTCTACGTCACCGTGGGACCTTTATAGACATCCATAACGTAATATAACCTAACCTAACCCAACCTAACATCTCGGCGGTAATATTTGAAAAAATTCATGGCTGGTTGGCATCTGCGTCTCCGTGGTACATTTATATACATCAATAACGTGATATAACCTAACCTAACCCAACCTAACATCTCGGCGTTAATATTTGACAACATACCTGGCGAGTTGGCCTCTACGTCTCCGTGGGACCTTCATATACATCAATAACGTAATATCACCTAACCTAACCCAACCTAACATTTCGGCGGTAATATTTGACATCATTCCTGGCGAGTTGTCCTCTACGTCTCCGTTTGACCTTCATAAACATCAATAACGTAATATAAATTAACCTAATCCAACCTATCATCTCGGCGGTAATATTTGACAACATTCCTGGCGAGTTGGCCTCTACGTCTCCGTGGGACCTTCATATACATTAATAACGAAATATAACCTAACCTAACCCAACCTAAAATCTCGGCGGTAATATTTGAAAACATTCCTGGCGAGTTGGCTTCTCTGTCTCCGTGGGATCTTTTTATACATCAATAACGTAATATAACCTAACCTAACCCAACCTAACATCTCGGCGGTAATATTTGAAAACATTCCTGGCGAGTTGGCTTCTCCGTCTCCGCGGGACATTTATATACATCAGTAACGTAATATAACCTAACCTAACCCAACCTAACATCTCGGCGGTAATATTTGAAAACATTCCTGGGGAGTTGGCCTCTACGTCACCGTGGGACCTTTATAGACATCCATAACGTAATATAACCTAACCTAACCCAACCTAACATCTCGGCGGTAATATTTGAAAAAATTCATGGCTGGTTGGCATCTGCGTCTCCGTGGTACATTTATATACATCAATAACGTAATACAACCTATCCTAACCCAAAATAACATCTCGGCGGTAATATTTGAAAACATTCCTGGCGAGTTGGCTTCTCTGTCTCCGTGGGATCTTTTTATACATCAATAACGTAATATAACCTAACCTAACCCAACCTAACATTTCGGCGGTAATATTTGAAAACATTCCTGGCGAGTTGGCTTCTCCGTCTCCGCGGGACATTTATATACATCAGTAACGTAATATAACCTAACCTAACCCAACCTAACATCTCGGCGGTAATATTTGAAAACATTCCTGGGGAGTTGGCCTCTACGTCACCGTGGGACCTTTATAGACATCCATAACGTAATATAACCTAACCTAACCCAACCTAACATCTCGGCGGTAATATTTGAAAAAATTCATGGCTGGTTGGCATCTGCGTCTCCGTGGTACATTTATATACATCAATAACGTAATACAACCTATCCTAACCCAAAATAACATCTCGGCGGTAATATTTGACAACATTCCTGGCGAGTTGGCTTCTCCGTCTCCGTGGGACCCTTATATACATCAATAACGTGATATAACCTAACCTAACCCAACCTAACATCTCGGCGTTAATATTTGACAACATACCTGGCGAGTTGGCCTCTACGTCTCCGTGGGACCTTCATATACATCAATAACGTAATATAACCTAACCTAACCCAACCTAACATCTCGGCGGTAATATTTGAAAACATTCCTGGGGAGTTGGCCTCTACGTCACCGTGGGACCTTTATAGACATCCATAACGTAATATAACCTAACCTAACCCAACCTAACATCTCGGCGGTAATATTTGAAAAAATTCATGGCGAGTTGGCATCTGCGTCTCCGTGGTACATTTATACACATCAATAACGTAATACAACCTATCCTAACTCAAAATAACATCTCGGGGGTAATATTTGACAACATTCCTGGCGAGTTGGCTTCTCCGTCTCCGTGGGACCCTTATATACATCAATAACGTAATATAACCTAACCTAACCCAACCTAACATCTCGGCGTTAATATTTGACAACATACCTGGCGAGTTGGCCTCTACGTCTCCATGGGACCTTTATATACATCAATAACGTAATATAGCCTAACCTAACCCAACCTAACATCTCGGCGGTAATATTTGAAAACGTTCCTGGGGAGTTGGCCTCTACGTCACCGTGGGACCTTTATAGACATCCATAACGTAATATAACCTAACCTAACCCAACCTAACATCTCGGCGGTAATATTTGAAAAAATTCATGGCTGGTTGGCATCTGCGTCTCCGTGGTACATTTATATACATCAATAACGTAATACAACCTATCCTAACCCAAAATAACATCTCGGCGGTAATATTTGACAACATTCCTGGCGAGTTGGCTTCTCCGTCTCCGTGGGACCCTTATATACATCAATAACGTGATATAACCTAACCTAACCCAACCTAACTTCTCGGCGTTAATATTTGACAACATACCTGGCGATTTGGCCTCTACGTCTCCGTGGGACCTTCATATACATCAATAACGTAATATAACGTAACCTAACCCAACCTATCATCTCGGCGGTAATATTTCACAACATTACTGGCGAGTTGGCCTCTACGTCTCCGTGGGACCTTTATATACATCAATAACGTAATATAACCTATCCTAACCCAACCTAACATCTCGGCGGTAATATTTGACAACATACCTGGCGAGTTGGCCTCTACGTCTCCGTGGGACCTTCATATACATCAATAACGTAATACAACCTATCCTAACCCAAAATAACATCTCGGCGGTAATATTTGACAACATACCTGGCGAGTTGGCCTCTACGTCTCCGTGGGACCTTCATATACATCAATAACGAAATATAACCTAACCTAACCCAACCTAAAATCTCGGCGGTAATATTTGAAAACATTCCTGGCGAGTTGGCTTCTCCGTCTCCGTGGGATCTTTTTATACATCAATAACGTAATATAACGTAACCTAACCCAACCTATCATCTCGGCGGTAATATTTGACAACATTCCTGGCGAGTTGTCCTCTACGTCTCCGTTTGACCTTCATAAACATCAATAACGTAATATAACGTAACCTAACCCAACCTATCATCTCGGCGGTAATATTCCACAACATTACTGGCGAGTTGGCCTCTACGTCTCCGTGGGACCTTTATATACATCAATAACGTAATATAACCTAACCTAACCCAACCTAACATCTCGGCGGTAATATTTGACAACATACCTGGCGAGTTGGCCTCTACGTCTCCGTGGGACCTTCATATACATCAATAACGTAATACAACCTATCCTAACCCAAAATAACATCTCGGCGGTAATATTTGACAACATACCTGGCGAGTTGGCCTCTACGTCTCCGTGGGACCTTCATATACATGAATAACGAAACATAACCTAACCTAACCCAACCGATCATCTCGGCGGTAATATTTGACAACATTCCTGGCGAGTTGGCTTCTCCGTCTCCGTGGGACCCTTATATACATCAATAACGTAATATAACCTAACCTAACCCAACCTAACATCTCGGCGTTAATATTTGACAACATACCTGGCGAGTTGGCCTCTACGTCTCCGTGGGACCTTCATATACATCAATAACGAAATATAACCTAACCTAACCCAACCTAACATCTCGGCGGTAATATTTGAAAACATTCCTGGCGAGTTGGCTTCTCCGTCTCCGTGGGATCTTTTTATACATCAATAACGTAATATAACCTAACCTAACCCAACCTAACATCTCGGCGGTAATATTTGAAAACATACCTGGCGAGTTGGCCCCTACGTCTCCGTGGGACCTTTATAGACATCCATAACGTAATATAACCTAACCTAACCCAACCTATCATTTCGGCGGTAATATTTGACAACATTCATGGCGATTTGACATCTACGTCTCCGTGGGACCATAATATACATCAATAACGTAATATAGCCTAACCTAACTCAACCTAACATTGCGGCGGTAATATTTGACATCATTCCTGGCGAGTTGTCCTCTACGTCTCCGTTTGACCTTCATAAACATCAATGACGTAATATAACCTAACCTAACCCAACCTAACATCTCGGCGGTAATATTTGACAACATACCTGGCGAGTTGGCCTCTACGTCTCCGTGGGACCTTCATATACATCAATAACGTAATATAACCTAACCTAACCCAACCTAACATCTCGGCGGTAATATTTGAAAAAATTCCTGGCGAGTTGGCCTCTCCGTCTCCGTGGGATCTTTTTATACATCAATAACGTAATATAACCTAATCTAACCCAACCTATCATCTCGGCGGTAATATTAGACAACATTCCTGGCGAGTTGGCCTCTACGTCTCCGTGGGACCTTCATATACATCAATAACGTAATATAACCTAACCTAACCCAACCTAACATTTCGGCGGTAATATTTGACATCATTCCTGGCGAGTTGTCCTCTACGTCTCCGTTTGACCTTCATAAACATCAATAACGTAATATAACGTAACCTAACCCAACCTATCATCTCGGCGGTAATATTTGACAACATTCCTGGCGAGTTGTCCTCTACGTCTCCGTTTGACCTTCATAAACATCAATAACGTAATATAACCTAACCTAACCCAACCGATCATCTCGGCGGTAATATTTGACAACATTCCTGGCGAGTTGGCTTCTCCGTCTCCGTGGGACCCTTATATACATCAATAACGTAATATAACCTAACCTAACCCAACCTAACATCTCGGCGTTAATATTTGACAACATACCTGGCGAGTTGGCCTCTACGTCTCCGTGGGACCTTCATATACATCAATAACGAAATATAACCTAACCTAACCCAACCTAACATCTCGGCGGTAATATTTGAAAACATTCCTGGCGAGTTGGCTTCTCCGTCTCCGTGGGATCTTTTTATACATCAATAACGTAATATAACCTAACCTAACCCAACCTAACATCTCGGCGGTAATATTTGAAAACATACCTGGCGAGTTGGCCCCTACGTCTCCGTGGGACCTTTATAGACATCCATAACGTAATATAACCTAACCTAACCCAACCTATCGTCTCGGCGGTAATATTTGACAACATTCATGGCGATTTGACATCTACGTCTCCGTGGGACCTTAATATACATCAATAACGTAATATAGCCTAACCTAACTCAACCTAACATTGCGGCGGTAATATTTGACATCATTCCTGGCGAGTTGTCCTCTACGTCTCTGTTTGACCTTCATAAACATCAATGACGTAATATAACCTAACCTAACCCAACCTAACATCTCGGCGGTAATATTTGACAACATACCTGGCGAGTTGGCCTCTACGTCTCCGTGGGACCTTCATATACATCAATAACGTAATATAACCTAACCTAACCCAACCTAACATCTCGGCGGTAATATTTGAAAAAATTCCTGGCGAGTTGGCCTCTCCGTCTCCGTGGGATCTTTTTATACATCAATAACGTAATATAACCTAATCTAACCCAACCTATCATCTCGGCGGTAATATTAGACAACATTCCTGGCGAGTTGGCCTCTACGTCTCCGTGGGACCTTTATATACATCAATAACGTAATATAACCTAACCTAACCCAACCTAACATCTCGGCGGTAATATTTGAAAACATTCATGGCGATTTGACATCTACGTCTCCGTGGGACCTTAATATACATCAATAACGTAATATAGCCTAACCTAACTCAACCTAACATTGCGGCGGTAATATTTGACATCATTCCTGGCGAGTTGTCCTCTACGTCTCCGTTTGACCTTCATAAACATCAATGACGTAATATAACGTAACCTAACCCAACCTAACATCTCGGCGGTAATATTTGACAACATACCTGGCGAGTTGGCCTCTACGTCTCCGTGGGACCTTTATAGACATCCATAACGTAATATAACCTAACCTAACCCAACCTAACATCTCGGCGGTAATATTTGAAAAAATTCCTGGCGAGTTGGCCTCTCCGTCTCCGTGGGATCTTTTTATACATCAATAACGTAATATAACCTAACCTAACCCAACCTAACATCTCGGCGGTAATATTTGAAAACATTCCTGGCGAGTTGGCTTCTCCGTCTCCGCGGGACATTTATATACATCAGTAACGTAATATAACCTAACCTAACCCAACCTAACATCTCGGCGGTAATATTTGAAAACATTCCTGGGGAGTTGGCCTCTACGTCACCGTGGGACCTTTATAGACATCCATAACGTAATATAACCTAACCTAACCCATCCTAACATCTCGGCGGTAATATTTGAAAAAATTCATGGCTGGTTGGCATCTGCGTCTCCGTGGTACATTTATATACATCAATAACGTGATATAACCTAACCTAACCCAACCTAACATCTCGGCGGTAATATTTGCCAACATTCCTGGCGAGTTGTCCTCTACGTCTCCGTTTGACCTTCATAAACATCAATAACGTAATATAACGTAACCTAACCCAACCTATCATCTCGGCGGTAATATTTGAAAACATTCATGGCGATTTGACATCTACGTCTCCATGGGACGTTTATATACATCAATAACGTAATATAACCTAACCTAACCCAACCTAACATCTCGGCGGTAATATTTGAAAACATTCATGGCGATTTGACATCTACGTCTCCATGGGACCTTAATATACATCAATAACGTAATATAGCCTAACCTAACTCAACCTAACATTTCGGCGGTAATATTTGACATCATTCCTGGCGAGTTGTCCTCTACGTCTCCGTTTGACCTTCATAAACATCAATAACGTAATATAACGTAACCTAACCCAACCTATCATCTCGGCGGTAATATTTGACAACATTCCTGGCGAGTTGGCCTCTACGTCTCCGTGGGACCTTTATATACATCAATAACGTAATATCACCTAACCTAACCCAACCTAACATCTCGGCGGTAATATTTGAAAAAATTCATGGCTGGTTGGCATCTGCGTCTCCGTGGTACATTTATATACATCAATAACGTGATATAACCTAACCTAACCCAACCTAACATCTCGGCGTTAATATTTGACAACATA
The DNA here is from genome assembly GCA_963969225.1 of Xylocopa violacea. Taxonomy (NCBI): domain Eukaryota; kingdom Metazoa; phylum Arthropoda; class Insecta; order Hymenoptera; family Apidae; genus Xylocopa; species Xylocopa violacea. Next base: position 1,810,606 of record CAXAJV010000051.1, read on the forward strand.
CCTGGCGAGTTGGCCTCTACGTCTCCGTGGGACCTTCATATACATCAATAACGTAATATCACCTAACCTAACCCAACCTAACATTTCGGCGGTAATATTTGACATCATTCCTGGCGAGTTGTCCTCTACGTCTCCGTTTGACCTTCATAAACATCAATAACGTAATATAACGTAACCTAACCCAACCTATCATCTCGGCGGTAATATTTGACAACATTCCTGTCGAGTTGGCCTCTACGTCTCCGTGGGACCTTCATATACATTAATAACGAAATATAACCTAACCTAACCCAACCTAAAATCTCGGCGGTAATATTTGAAAACATTCCTGGCGAGTTGGCTTCTCTGTCTCCGTGGGATCTTTTTATACATCAATAACGTAATATAACCTAACCTAACCCAACCTAACATCTCGGCGGTAATATTTGAAAACATTCCTGGCGAGTTGGCTTCTCCGTCTCCGCGGGACATTTATATACATCAGTAACGTAATATAACCTAACCTAACCCAACCTAACATCTCGGCGGTAATATTTGAAAACATTCCTGGGGAGTTGGCCTCTACGTCACCGTGGGACCTTTATAGACATCCATAACGTAATATAACCTAACCTAACCCAACCTAACATCTCGGCGGTAATATTTGAAAAAATTCATGGCTGGTTGGCATCTGCGTCTCCGTGGTACATTTATATACATCAATAACGTAATACAACCTATCCTAACCCAAAATAACATCTCGGCGGTAATATTTGACAACATTCCTGGCGAGTTGGCTTCTCCGTCTCCGTGGGACCCTTATATACATCAATAACGTGATATAACCTATCCTAACCCAACCTAACATCTCGGCGTTAATATTTGACAACATACCTGGCGAGTTGGCCTCTACGTCTCCGTGGGACCTTCATATACATCAATAACGTAATATAACCTAACCTAACCCAACCTAACATCTCGGCGGTAATATTTGAAAACATTCCTGGGGAGTTGGCCTCTACGTCACCGTGGGACCTTTATAGACATCCATAACGTAATATAACCTAACCTAACCCAACCTAACATCTCGGCGGTAATATTTGAAAAAATTCATGGCGAGTTGGCATCTGCGTCTCCGTGGTACATTTATATACATCAATAACGTAATACAACCTATCCTAACCCAAAATAACATCTCGGCGGTAATATTTGACAACATTCCTGGCGAGTTGGCTTCTCCGTCTCCGTGGGACCCTTATATACATCAATAACGTAATATAACCTAACCTAACCCAACCTAACACCTCGGCGGTAATATTTGAAAACATTCCTGGCGAGTTGGCTTCTCCGTCTCCGCGGGACATTTATATACATCAGTAACGTAATATAACCTAACCTAACCCAACCTAACATCTCGGCGGTAATATTTGAAAACATTCCTGGGGAGTTGGCCTCTACGTCACCGTGGGACCTTTATAGACATCCATAACGTAATATAACCTAACCTAACCCAACCTAACATCTCGGCGGTAATATTTGAAAACATTCATGGCGATTTGACATCTACGTCTCCATGGGACCTTAATATACATCAATAACGTAATATAGCCTAACCTAACTCAACCTAACATTTCGGCGGTAATATTTGACATCATTCCGGGCGAGTTGTCCTCTACGTCTCCGTTTGACCTTCATAAACATCAATAACCTAATATAACGTAACCTAACCCAACCTATCATCTCGGCGGTAATATTTGACAACATTCCTGGCGAGTTGTCCTCTACGTCTCCGTTTGACATTCATAAACATCAATAACGTAATATAACGTAACCTAACCCAACCTATCATCTCGGCGGTAATATTTCACAACATTACTGGCGAGTTGGCCTCTACGTCTCCGTGGGACCTTTATATACATCAATAACGTAATATAACCTAACCTAACCCAACCTAACATCTCGGCGGTAATATTTGACAACATACCTGGCGAGTTGGCCTCTACGTCTCCGTGGGACCTTCATATACATCAATAACGTAATACAACCTATCCTAACCCAAAATAACGTCTCGGCGGTAATATTTGACAACATACCTGGCGAGTTGGCCTCTACGTCTCCGTGGGACCTTCATATACATGAATGACGAAACATAACCTAACCTAACCCAACCGAACATCTCGGCGGTAATATTTGGCAACATTCCTGGCGAGTTGGCTTCTCCGTCTCCGCGGGACATTTATATACATCAATAACGTAATATAACCTAACCTAACCCAACCTAACATCTCGGCGGTAATATTTGAAAACATTCCTGGGGAGTTGGCCTCTACGTCACCGTGGGACCTTTATAGACATCCATAACGTAATATAACCTAACCTAACCCAACCTAACATCTCGGCGGTAATGTTTGAAAAAATTCATGGCGAGTTGGCATCTGCGTCTCCGTGGTACATTTATATACATCAATAACGTAATACAACCTATCCTAACCCAAATTAACATCTCGGCGGTAATATTTGACAACATTCCTGGCGAGTTGGCTTCTCCGTCTCCGTGGGACCCTTATATACATCAATAACGTAATATAACCTAACCTAACCCAACCTAACATCTCGGCGTTAATATTTGACAACATACCTGGCGAGTTGGCCTCTACGTCTCCGTGGGACCTTCATATACATCAATAACGAAATATAACCTAACCTAACCCAACCTAACATCTCGGCGGTAATATTTGAAAACATTCCTGGCGAGTTGGCTTCTCCGTCTCCGTGGGATCTTTTTATACATCAATAACGTAATATAACCTAACCTAACCCAACCTAACATCTCGGCGGTAATATTTGAAAGCATACCTGGCGAGTTGGCCCCTACGTCTCCGTGGGACCTTTATAGACATCCATAACGTAATATAACCTAACCTATCCCAACCTAACATCTCGGCGGTAATATTTGAAAACATTCATGGCGATTTGACATCTACGTCTCCGTGGGACCTTAATATACATCAATAACGTAATATAGCCTAACCTAACTCAACCTAACATTGCGGCGGTAATATTTGACATCATTCCTGGCGAGTTGTCCTCTACGTCTCCGTTTGACCTTCATAAACATCAATGACGTAATATAACGTAACCTAACCCAACCTAACATCTCGGCGGTAATATTTGACAACATACCGGGCGAGTTGGCCTCTACGACTCCGTGGGACCTTTATAGACATCCATAACGTAATATAACCTAACCTAACCCAACCTAACATCTCGGCGGTAATATTTGAAAAAATTCCTGGCGAGTTGGCCTCTCCGTCTCCGTGGGATCTTTTTATACATCAGTAACGTAATATAACCTAACCTAACCCAACCTATCATCTCGGCGGTAATATTAGACAACATTCCTGGCGAGTTGGCCTCTCCGTCTCCGTGGGATCTTTTTATACATCAATAACGTAATATAACCTAATCTAACCCAACCTATCATCTCGGCGGTAATATTAGACAACATTCCTGGCGAGTTGGCCTCTACGTCTCCGTGGGACCTTCATATACATCAATAACGTAATATAACCTAACCCAACCCAACCTAACATTTCGGCGGTAATATTTGACATCATTCCTGGCGAGTTGTCCTCTACGTCTCCGTTTGACCTTCATAAACATCAATAACGTAATATAACGTAACCTAACCCAACCTATCATCTCGGCGGTAATATTTGACAACATTCCTGGCGAGTTGTCCTCTACGTCTCCGTTTGACCTTCATAAACATCAATAACGTAATATAACCTAACCTAACCCAACCGATCATCTCGGCGGTAATATTTGACAACATTCCTGGCGAGTTGGCTTCTCCGTCTCCGTGGGACCCTTATATACATCAATAACGTAATATAACCTAACCTAACCCAACCTAACATCTCGGCGTTAATATTTGACAACATACCTGGCGAGTTGGCCTCTACGTCTCCGTGGGACCTTCATATACATCAATAACGAAATATAACCTAACCTAACCCAACCTAACATCTCGGCGGTAATATTTGAAAACATTCCTGGCGAGTTGGCTTCTCCGTCTCCGTGGGATCTTTTTATACATCAATAACGTAATATAACCTAACCTAACCCAACCTAACATCTCGGCGGTAATATTTGAAAACATACCTGGCGAGTTGGCCCCTACGTCTCCGTGGGACCTTTATAGACATCCATAACGTAATATAACCTAACCTAACCCAACCTATCATCTCGGCGGTAATATTTGACAACATTCATGGCGATTTGACATCTACGTCTCCGTGGGACCTTAATATACATCAATAACGTAATATAGCCTAACCTAACTCAACCTAACATTGCGGCGGTAATATTTGACATCATTCCTGGCGAGTTGTCCTCTACGTCTCCGTTTGACCTTCATAAACATCAATGACGTAATATAACCTAACCTAACCCAACCTAACATCTCGGCGGTAATATTTGACAACATACCTGGCGAGTTGGCCTCTACGTCTCCGTGGGACCTTTATAGACATCCATAACGTGATATAACCTAACCTAACCCAACCTAACATCTCGGCGTTAATATTTGACAACGTACCTGGCGAGTTGGCCTCTACGTCTCCGTGGGACCTTCATATACATCAATAACGTAATATCACCTAACCTAACCCAACCTAACATTTCGGCGGTAATATTTGACATCATTCCTGGCGAGTTGTCCTCTACGTCTCCGTTTGACCTTCATAAACATCAATAACGTAATATAACGTAACCTAACCCAACCTATCATCTCGGCGGTAATATTTGACAACATTCCTGTCGAGTTGGCCTCTACGTCTCCGTGGGACCTTCATATACATTAATAACGAAATATAACCTAACCTAACCCAACCTAAAATCTCGGCGGTAATATTTGAAAACATTCCTGGCGAGTTGGCTTCTCTGTCTCCGTGGGATCTTTTTATACATCAATAACGTAATATAACCTAACCTAACCCAACCTAACATCTCGGCGGTAATATTTGAAAACATTCCTGGCGAGTTGGCTTCTCCGTCTCCGCGGGACATTTATATACATCAGTAACGTAATATAACCTAACCTAACCCAACCTAACATCTCGGCGGTAATATTTGAAAACATTCCTGGGGAGTTGGCCTCTACGTCACCGTGGGACCTTTATAGACATCCATAACGTAATATAACCTAACCTAACCCAACCTAACATCTCGGCGGTAATATTTGAAAAAATTCATGGCTGGTTGGCATCTGCGTCTCCGTGGTACATTTATATACATCAATAACGTAATACAACCTATCCTAACCCAAAATAACATCTCGGCGGTAATATTTGACAACATTCCTGGCGAGTTGGCTTCTCCGTCTCCGTGGGACCCTTATATACATCAATAACGTGATATAACCTATCCTAACCCAACCTAACATCTCGGCGTTAATATTTGACAACATACCTGGCGAGTTGGCCTCTACGTCTCCGTGGGACCTTCATATACATCAATAACGTAATATAACCTAACCTAACCCAACCTAACATCTCGGCGGTAATATTTGAAAACATTCCTGGGGAGTTGGCCTCTACGTCACCGTGGGACCTTTATAGACATCCATAACGTAATATAACCTAACCTAACCCAACCTAACATCTCGGCGGTAATATTTGAAAAAATTCATGGCGAGTTGGCATCTGCGTCTCCGTGGTACATTTATATACATCAATAACGTAATACAACCTATCCTAACCCAAAATAACATCTCGGCGGTAATATTTGACAACATTCCTGGCGAGTTGGCTTCTCCGTCTCCGTGGGACCCTTATATACATCAATAACGTAATATAACCTAACCTAACCCAACCTAACATCTCGGCGTTAATATTTGACAACATACCTGGCGAGTTGGCCTCTACGTCTCCATGGGACCTTTATATACATCAATAACGTAATATAACCTAACCTAACCCAACCTAACATCTCGGCGGTAATATTTGAAAACATTCATGGCGATTTGACATCTACGTCTCCATGGGACCTTAATATACATCAATAACGTAATATAGCCTAACCTAACTCAACCTAACATTTCGGCGGTAATATTTGACATCATTCCGGGCGAGTTGTCCTCTACGTCTCCGTTTGACCTTCATAAACATCAATAACGTAATATAACGTAACCTAACCCAACCTATCATCTCGGCGGTAATATTTGACAACATTCCTGGCGAGTTGGCCTCTACGTCTCCGTGGGACCTTCATATACATCAATAACGTAATATAACCTAACCTAACCCAACCTAACATTTCGGCGGTAATATTTGACATCATTCCTGGCGAGTTGTCCTCTACGTCTCCGTTTGACCTTCATAAACATCAATAACGTAATATAACGTAACCTAACCCAACCTATCATCTCGGCGGTAATATTTGACAACATTCCTGGCGAGTTGTCCTCTACGTCTCCGTTTGACCTTCATAAACATCAATAACGTAATATAACCTAACCTAACCCAACCGATCATCTCGGCGGTAATATTTGACAACATTCCTGGCGAGTTGGCTTCTCCGTCTCCGTGGGACCCTTATATACATCAATAACGTAATATAACCTAACCTAACCCAACCTAACATCTCGGCGTTAATATTTGACAACATACCTGGCGAGTTGGCCTCTACGTCTCCGTGGGACCTTCATATACATCAATAACGAAATATAACCTAACCTAACCCAACCTAACATCTCGGCGGTAATATTTGAAAACATTCCTGGCGAGTTGGCTTCTCCGTCTCCGTGGGATCTTTTTATACATCAATAACGTAATATAACCTAACCTAACCCAACCTAACATCTCGGCGGTAATATTTGAAAACATACCTGGCGAGTTGGCCCCTACGTCTCCGTGGGACCTTTATAGACATCCATAACGTAATATAACCTAACCTAACCCAACCTATCATCTCGGCGGTAATATTTGACAACATTCATGGCGATTTGACATCTACGTCTCCGTGGGACCTTAATATACATCAATAACGTAATATAGCCTAACCTAACTCAACCTAACATTGCGGCGGTAATATTTGACATCATTCCTGGCGAGTTGTCCTCTACGTCTCCGTTTGACCTTCATAAACATCAATGACGTAATATAACCTAACGTAACCCAACCTAACATCTCGGCGGTAATATTTGACAACATACCTGGCGAGTTGGCCTCTACGTCTCCGTGGGACCTTCATATACATCAATAACGTAATATAACCTAACCTAACCCAACCTAACATCTCGGCGGTAATATTTGAAAAAATTCCTGGCGAGTTGGCCTCTCCGTCTCCGTGGGATCTTTTTATACATCAATAACGTAATATAACCTAATCTAACCCAACCTATCATCTCGGCGGTAATATTAGACAACATTCCTGGCGAGTTGGCCTCTACGTCTCCGTGGGACCTTTATATACATCAATAACGTAATATAACCTAACCTAACCCAACCTAACATCTCGGCGGTAATATTTGAAAACATTCATGGCGATTTGACATCTACGTCTCCGTGGGACCTTAATATACATCAATAACGTAATATAGCCTAACCTAACTCAACCTAACATTGCGGCGGTAATATTTGACATCATTCCTGGCGAGTTGTCCTCTACGTCTCCGTTTGACCTTCATAAACATCAATGACGTAATATAACGTAACCTAACCCAACCTAACATCTCGGCGGTAATATTTGACAACATACCTGGCGAGTTGGCCTCTACGTCTCCGTGGGACCTTTATAGACATCCATAACGTAATATAACCTAACCTAACCCAACCTAACATCTCGGCGGTAATATTTGAAAAAATTCCTGGCGAGTTGGCCTCTCCGTCTCCGTGGGATCTTTTTATACATCAATAACGTAATATAACCTAACCTAACCCAACCTAACATCTCGGCGGTAATATTTGAAAACATTCCTGGCGAGTTGGCTTCTCCGTCTCCGCGGGACATTTATATACATCAGTAACGTAATATAACCTAACCTAACCCAACCTAACATCTCGGCGGTAATATTTGAAAACATTCCTGGGGAGTTGGCCTCTACGTCACCGTGGGACCTTTATAGACATCCATAACGTAATATAACCTAACCTAACCCAACCTAACATCTCGGCGGTAATATTTGAAAAAATTCATGGCTGGTTGGCATCTGCGTCTCCGTGGTACATTTATATACATCAATAACGTGATATAACCTAACCTAACCCAACCTAACATCTCGGCGGTAATATTTGACAACATTCCTGGCGAGTTGTCCTCTACGTCTCCGTTTGACCTTCATAAACATCAATAACGTAATATAACGTAACCTAACCCAACCTATCATCTCGGCGGTAATATTTGAAAACATTCATGGCGATTTGACATCTACGTCTCCATGGGACCTTTATATACATCAATAACGTAATATAACCTAACCTAACCCAACCTAACATCTCGGCGGTAATATTTGAAAACATTCATGGCGATTTGACATCTACGTCTCCATGGGACCTTAATATACATCAATAACGTAATATAGCCTAACCTAACTCAACCTAACATTTCGGCGGTAATATTTGACATCATTCCTGGCGAGTTGTCCTCTACGTCTCCGTTTGACCTTCATAAACATCAATAACGTAATATAACGTAACCTAACCCAACCTATCATCTCGGCGGTAATATTTGACAACATTCCTGGCGAGTTGGCCTCTACGTCTCCGTGGGACCTTTATATACATCAATAACGTAATATCACCTAACCTAACCCAACCTAACATCTCGGCGGTAATATTTGAAAAAATTCATGGCTGGTTGGCATCTGCGTCTCCGTGGTACATTTATATACATCAATAACGTGATATAACCTAACCTAACCCAACCTAACATCTCGGCGTTAATATTTGACAACATATCTGGCGAGTTGGCCTCTACGTCTCCGTGGGACCTTCATATACATCAATAACGTAATATCACCTAACCTAACCCAACCTAACATTTCGGCGGTAATATTTGACATCATTCCTGGCGAGTTGTCCTCTACGTCTCCGTTTGACCTTCATAAACATCAATAACGTAATATAACGTAACCTAACCCAACCTATCATCTCGGCGGTAATATTTGACAACATTCCTGTCGAGTTGGCCTCTACGTCTCCGTGGGACCTTCATATACATTAATAACGAAATATAACCTAACCTAACCCAACCTAAAATCTCGGCGGTAATATTTGAAAACATTCCTGGCGAGTTGGCTTCTCTGTCTCCGTGGGATCTTTTTATACATCAATAACGTAATATAACCTAACCTAACCCAACCTAACATCTCGGCGGTAATATTTGAAAACATTCCTGGCGAGTTGGCTTCTCCGTCTCCGCGGGACATTTATATACATCAGTAACGTAATATAACCTAACCTAACCCAACCTAACATCTCGGCGGTAATATTTGAAAACATTCCTGGGGAGTTGGCCTCTACGTCACCGTGGGACCTTTATAGACATCCATAACGTAATATAACCTAACCTAACCCAACCTAACATCTCGGCGGTAATATTTGAAAAAATTCATGGCTGGTTGGCATCTGCGTCTCCGTGGTACATTTATATACATCAATAACGTAATACAACCTATCCTAACCCAAAATAACATCTCGGCGGTAATATTTGACAACATTCCTGGCGAGTTGGCTTCTCCGTCTCCGTGGGACCCTTATATACATCAATAACGTGATATAACCTATCCTAACCCAACCTAACATCTCGGCGTTAATATTTGACAACATACCTGGCGAGTTGGCCTCTACGTCTCCGTGGGACCTTCATATACATCAATAACGTAATATAACCTAACCTAACCCAACCTAACATCTCGGCGGTAATATTTGAAAACATTCCTGGGGAGTTGGCCTCTACGTCACCGTGGGACCTTTATAGACATCCATAACGTAATATAACCTAACCTAACCCAACCTAACATCTCGGCGGTAATATTTGAAAAAATTCATGGCTGGTTGGCATCTGCGTCTCCGTGGTACATTTATATACATCAATAACGTAATACAACCTATCCTAACCCAAAATAACATCTCGGCGGTAATATTTGACAACATTCCTGGCGAGTTGGCTTCTCCGTCTCCGTGGGACCCTTATATACATCAATAACGTGATATAACCTATCCTAACCCAACCTAACATCTCGGCGTTAATATTTGACAACATACCTGGCGAGTTGGCCTCTACGTCTCCGTGGGACCTTCATATACATCAATAACGTAATATAACCTAACCTAACCCAACCTAACATCTCGGCGGTAATATTTGAAAACATTCCTGGGGAGTTGGCCTCTACGTCACCGTGGGACCTTTATAGACATCCATAACGTAATATAACCTAACCTAACCCAACCTAACATCTCGGCGGTAATATTTGAAAAAATTCATGGCGAGTTAGCATCTGCGTCTCCGTGGTACATTTATATACATCAATAACGTAATACAACCTATCCTAACCCAAAATAACATCTCGGCGGTAATATTTGACAACATTCCTGGCGAGTTGGCTTCTCCGGATCCGTGGGACCCTTATATACATCAATAACGTAATATAACCTAACCTAACCCAACCTAACATCTCGGCGTTAATATTTGACAACATACCTGGCGAGTTGGCCTCTACGTCTCCATGGGACCTTTATATACATCAATAACGTAATATAACCTAACCTAACCCAACCTAACATCTCGGCGGTAATATTTGAAAACATTCATGGCGATTTGACATCTACGTCTCCATGGGACCTTAATATACATCAATAACGTAATATAGCCTAACCTAACTCAACCTAACATTTCGGCGGTAATATTTGACATCATTCCGGGCGAGTTGTCCTCTACGTCTCCGTTTGACCTTCATAAACATCAATAACGTAATATAACGTAACCTAACCCAACCTATCATCTCGGCGGTAATATTTGACAACATTCCTGGCGAGTTGGCCTCTACGTCTCCGTGGGACCTTTATATACATCAATAACGTAATATAACCTAACCTAACCCAACCTAACATCTCGGCGGTAATATTTGACAACATACCTGGCGAGTTGGCCTCTACGTCTCCGTAGGACCTTCATATACATCAATAACGAAATATAACCTAACCTAACCCAACCTAAAATCTCGGCGGTAATATTTGAAAACATTCCTGGCGAGTTGGCTTCTCCGTCTCCGTGGGATCTTTTTATACATCAATAACGTAATATAACCTAACCTAACCCAACCTAACATCTCGGCGGTAATATTTGAAAACATTCCTGGCGAGTTGGCTTCTCCGTCTCCGCGGGACATTTATATACATCAGTAACGTAATATAACCTAACCTAACCCAACCTAACATCTCGGCGGTAATATTTGAAAACATTCCTGGGGAGTTGGCCTCTACGTCACCGTGGGACCTTTATAGACATCCATAACGTAATATAACCTAACCTAACCCAACCTAACATCTCGGCGGTAATATTTGAAAACATTCATGGCGATTTGACATCTACGTCTCCATGGGACCTTAATATACATCAATAACGTAATATAGCCTAACCTAACTCAACCTAACATTTCGGCGGTAATATTTGACATCATTCCGGGCGAGTTGTCCTCTACGTCTCCGTTTGACCTTCATAAACATCAATAACCTAATATAACGTAACCTAACCCAACCTATCATCTCGGCGGTAATATTTGACAACATTCCTGGCGAGTTGTCCTCTACGTCTCCGTTTGACATTCATAAACATCAATAACGTAATATAACGTAACCTAACCCAACCTATCATCTCGGCGGTAATATTTCACAACATTACTGGCGAGTTGGCCTCTACATCTCCGTGGGACCTTTATATACATCAATAACGTAATATAACCTAACCTAACCCAACCTAACATCTCGGCGGTAATATTTGACAACATACCTGGCGAGTTGGCCTCTACGTCTCCGTGGGATCTTTTTATACATCAATAACGTAATACAACCTAACCTAACCCAACCTAACATCTCGGCGGTAATATTTGAAAGCATACCTGGCGAGTTGGCCCCTACGTCTCCGTGGGACCTTTATAGACATCCATAACGTAATATAACCTAACCTATCCCAACCTAACATCTCGGCGGTAATATTTGAAAACATTCATGGCGATTTGACATCTACGTCTCCGTGGGACCTTAATATACATCAATAACGTAATATAGCCTAACCTAACTCAACCTAACATTGCGGCGGTAATATTTGACATCATTCCTGGCGAGTTGTCCTCTACGTCTCCGTTTGACCTTCATAAACATCAATGACGTAATATAACGTAACCTAACCCAACCTAACATCTCGGCGGTAATATTTGACAACATACCGGGCGAGTTGGCCTCTACGTCTCCGTGGGACCTTTATAGACATCCATAACGTAATATAACCTAACCTAACCCAACCTAACATCTCGGCGGTAATATTTGAAAAAATTCCTGGCGAGTTGGCCTCTCCGTCTCCGTGGGATCTTTTTATACATCAGCAACGTAATATAACCTAACCTAACCCAACCTATCATCTCGGCGGTAATATTAGACAACATTCCTGGCGAGTTGGCCTCTACGTCTCCGTGGGACCTTTATGTACATCAATAACGTAATATAACCTAACCTAACCCAACCTAACATCTCGGCGGTAATATTTGACAACATACCTGGCGAGTTGGCCTCTACGTCTCCGTGGGACCTTCATATACATCAATAACGAAATATAACCTAACCTAACCCAACCTAAAATCTCGGCGGTAATATTTGAAAACATTCCTGGCGAGTTGGCTTCTCCGTCTCCGTGGGATCTTTTTATACATCAATAACGTAATATAACCTAACCTAACCCAACCTAACATCTCGGCGGTAATATTTGAAAACATTCCTGGCGAGTTGGCTTCTCCGTCTCCGCGGGACATTTATATACATCAGTAACGTAATATAACCTAACCTAACCCAACCTAACATCTCGGCGGTAATATTTGAAAACATTCCTGGGGAGTTGGCCTCTACGTCACCGTGGGACCTTTATAGACATCCATAACGTAATATAACCTAACCTAACCCAACCTAACATCTCGGCGGTAATATTTGAAAAAATTCATGGCTGGTTGGCATCTGCGTCTCCGTGGTACATTTATATACATCAATAACGTGATATAACCTAACCTAACCCAACCTAACATCTCGGCGTTAATATTTGACAACATACCTGGCGAGTTGGCCTCTACGTCTCCGTGTGACCTTCATATACATCAATAACGTAATATCACCTAACCTAACCCAACCTAACATTTCAGCGGTAATATTTGACATCATTCCTGGCGAGTTGTCCTCTACGTCTCCGTTTGACCTTCATAAACATCAATAACGTAATATAACGTAACCTAACCCAACTTATCATCTCGGCGGTAATATTTGACAACATTCCTGGCGAGTTGTCCTCTACGTCTCCGTTTGACCTTCATAAACATCAATAACGTAATATAACGTAACCTAACCCAACCTATCATCTCGGCGGTAATATTTGAAAACATTCATGGCGATTTGACATCTACGTCTCCATGGGACCTTTATATACATCAATAACGTAATATAACCTAACCTAACCCAACCTAACATCTCGGCGGTAATATTTGAAAACATTCATGGCGATTTGACATCTACGTCTCCATGGGACCTTAATATACATCAATAACGTAATATAGCCTAACCTAACTCAACCTAACATTTCGGCGGTAATATTTGACATCATTCCTGGCGAGTTGGCCTCTACGTCTCCGTGGGACCTTCATATACATCAATAACGTAATATAACCTAACCTAACCCAACCTAACATCTCGGCGGTAATATTTGAAAACATTCCTGGGGAGTTGGCCTCTACGTCACCGTGGGACCTTTATAGACATCCATAACGTAATATAACCTAACCTAACCCAACCTAACATCTCGGCGGTAATATTTGAAAAAATTCATGGCTGGTTGGCATCTGCGTCTCCGTGGTACATTTATATACATCAATAACGTAATACAACCTATCCTAACCCAAAATAACATCTCGGCGGTAATATTTGACAACATTCCTGGCGAGTTGGCTTCTCCGTCTCCGTGGGACCCTTATATACATCAATAACGTGATATAACCTATCCTAACCCAACCTAACATCTCGGCGTTAATATTTGACAACATACCTGGCGAGTTGGCCTCTACGTCTCCGTGGGACCTTCATATACATCAATAACGTAATATAACCTAACCTAACCCAACCTAACATCTCGGCGGTAATATTTGAAAACATTCCTGGGGAGTTGGCCTCTACGTCACCGTGGGACCTTTATAGACATCCATAACGTAATATAACCTAACCTAACCCAACCTAACATCTCGGCGGTAATATTTGAAAAAATTCATGGCTGGTTGGCATCTGCGTCTCCGTGGTACATTTATATACATCAATAACGTAATACAACCTATCCTAACCCAAAATAACATCTCGGCGGTAATATTTGACAACATTCCTGGCGAGTTGGCTTCTCCGTCTCCGTGGGACCCTTATATACATCAATAACGTGATATAACCTATCCTAACCCAACCTAACATCTCGGCGTTAATATTTGACAACATACCTGGCGAGTTGGCCTCTACGTCTCCGTGGGACCTTCATATACATCAATAACGTAATATAACCTAACCTAACCCAACCTAACATCTCGGCGGTAATATTTGAAAACATTCCTGGGGAGTTGGCCTCTACGTCACCGTGGGACCTTTATAGACATCCATAACGTAATATAACCTAACCTAACCCAACCTAACATCTCGGCGGTAATATTTGAAAAAATTCATGGCGAGTTGGCATCTGCGTCTCCGTGGTACATTTATATACATCAATAACGTAATACAACCTATCCTAACCCAAAATAACATCTCGGCGGTAATATTTGACAACATTCCTGGCGAGTTGGCTTCTCCGGATCCGTGGGACCCTTATATACATCAATAACGTAATATAACCTAACCTAACCCAACCTAACATCTCGGCGTTAATATTTGACAACATACCTGGCGAGTTGGCCTCTACGTCTCCATGGGACCTTTATATACATCAATAACGTAATATAACCTAACCTAACCCAACCTAACATCTCGGCGGTAATATTTGAAAACATTCATGGCGATTTGACATCTACGTCTCCATGGGACCTTAATATACATCAATAACGTAATATAGCCTAACCTAACTCAACCTAACATTTCGGCGGTAATATTTGACATCATTCCGGGCGAGTTGTCCTCTACGTCTCCGTTTGACCTTCATAAACATCAATAACGTAATATAACGTAACCTAACCCAACCTATCATCTCGGCGGTAATATTTGACAACATTCCTGGCGAGTTGGCCTCTACGTCTCCGTGGGACCTTTATATACATCAATAACGTAATATAACCTAACCTAACCCAACCTAACATCTCGGCGGTAATATTTGACAACATACCTGGCGAGTTGGCCTCTACGTCTCCGTAGGACCTTCATATACATCAATAACGAAATATAACCTAACCTAACCCAACCTAAAATCTCGGCGGTAATATTTGAAAACATTCCTGGCGAGTTGGCTTCTCCGTCTCCGTGGGATCTTTTTATACATCAATAACGTAATATAACCTAACCTAACCCAACCTAACATCTCGGCGGTAATATTTGAAAACATTCCTGGCGAGTTGGCTTCTCCGTCTCCGCGGGACATTTATATACATCAGTAACGTAATATAACCTAACCTAACCCAACCTAACATCTCGGCGGTAATATTTGAAAACATTCCTGGGGAGTTGGCCTCTACGTCACCGTGGGACCTTTATAGACATCCATAACGTAATATAACCTAACCTAACCCAACCTAACATCTCGGCGGTAATATTTGAAAACATTCATGGCGATTTGACATCTACGTCTCCATGGGACCTTAATATACATCAATAACGTAATATAGCCTAACCTAACTCAACCTAACATTTCGGCGGTAATATTTGACATCATTCCGGGCGAGTTGTCCTCTACGTCTCCGTTTGACCTTCATAAACATCAATAACCTAATATAACGTAACCTAACCCAACCTATCATCTCGGCGGTAATATTTGACAACATTCCTGGCGAGTTGTCCTCTACGTCTCCGTTTGACATTCATAAACATCAATAACGTAATATAACGTAACCTAACCCAACCTATCATCTCGGCGGTAATATTTCACAACATTACTGGCGAGTTGGCCTCTACATCTCCGTGGGACCTTTATATACATCAATAACGTAATATAACCTAACCTAACCCAACCTAACATCTCGGCGGTAATATTTGACAACATACCTGGCGAGTTGGCCTCTACGTCTCCGTGGGACCTTCATATACATGAATGACGAAACATAACCTAACCTAACCCAACCGAACATCTCGGCGGTAATATTTGGCAACATTCCTGGCGAGTTGGCTTCTCCGTCTCCGCGGGACATTTATATACATCAATAACGTAATATAACCTAACCTAACCCAACCTAACATCTCGGCGTTAATATTTGACAACATACCTGGCGAGTTGGCCTCTACGTCTCCGTGGGACCTTCATATACATCAATAACGAAATATAACCTAACCTAACCCAACCTAACATCTCGGCGGTAATATTTGAAAACATTCCTGGCGAGTTGGCTTCTCCGTCTCCGTGGGATCTTTTTATACATCAATAACGTAATACAACCTAACCTAACCCAACCTAACATCTCGGCGGTAATATTTGAAAGCATACCTGGCGAGTTGGCCCCTACGTCTCCGTGGGACCTTTATAGACATCCATAACGTAATATAACCTAACCTATCCCAACCTAACATCTCGGCGGTAATATTTGAAAACATTCATGGCGATTTGACATCTACGTCTCCGTGGGACCTTAATATACATCAATAACGTAATATAGCCTAACCTAACTCAACCTAACATTGCGGCGGTAATATTTGACATCATTCCTGGCGAGTTGTCCTCTACGTCTCCGTTTGACCTTCATAAACATCAATGACGTAATATAACGTAACCTAACCCAACCTAACATCTCGGCGGTAATATTTGACAACATACCGGGCGAGTTGGCCTCTACGTCTCCGTGGGACCTTTATAGACATCCATAACGTAATATAACCTAACCTAACCCAACCTAACATCTCGGCGGTAATATTTGAAAACATTCCTGGCGAGTTGGCTTCTCTGTCTCCGTGGTATCTTTTTATACATCAATAACGTAATATAACCTAACCTAACCCAACCTAACATCTCGGCGGTAATATTTGAAAACATTCCTGGCGAGTTGGCTTCTCCGTCTCCGCGGGACATTTATATACATCAGTAACGTAATATAACCTAACCTAACCCAACCTAACATCTCGGCGGTAATATTTGAAAACATTCCTGGGGAGTTGGCCTCTACGTCACCGTGGGACCTTTATAGACATCCATAACGTAATATAACCTAACCTAACCCAACCTAACATCTCGGCGGTAATATTTGAAAAAATTCATGGCTGGTTGGCATCTGCGTCTCCGTGGTACATTTATATACATCAATAACGTAATACAACCTATCCTAACCCAAAATAACATCTCGGCGGTAATATTTGACAACATTCCTGGCGAGTTGGCTTCTCCGTCTCCGTGGGACCCTTATATACATCAATAACGTGATATAACCTAACCTAACCCAACCTAACATCTCGGCGTTAATATTTGACAACATACCTGGCGAGTTGGCCTCTACGTCTCCGTTGGACCTTCATATACATCAATAACGTAATATAACCTAACCTAACCCAACCTAACATCTCGGCGGTAATATTTGAAAACATTCCTGGGGAGTTGGCCTCTACGTCACCGTGGGACATTTATAGACATCCATAACGTAATATAACCTAACCTAACCCAACCTGACATCTCGGCGGTAATATTTGAAAAAATTCATGGCGAGTTGGCATCTGCGTCTCCGTGGTACATTTATATACATCAATAACGTAATACAACCTATCCTAACCCAAAATAACATCTCGGCGGTAATATTTGACAACATTCCTGGCGAGTTGGCTTCTCCGTCTCCGTGGGACCCTTATATACATCAATAACGTAATATAACCTAACCTAACCCAACCTAACATCTCGGCGTTAATATTTGACAACATACCTGGCGAGTTGGCCTCTACGTCTCCATGGGACCTTTATATACATCAATAACGTAATATAACCTAACCTAACCCAACCTAACATCTCGGCGGTAATATTTGAAAACATTCATGGCGATTTGGCCTCTACGTCTCCGTGGGACCTTCATATACATCAATAACGAAATATAACCTAACCTAACCCAACCTAAAATCTCGGCGGTAATATTTGAAAACATTCCTGGCGAGTTGGCTTCTCCGTCTCCGTGGGATCTTTTTATACATCAATAACGTAATATAACCTATCCTAACCCAACCTAACATCTCGGCGGTAATATTTGAAAACATTCCTGGCGAGTTGTCCTGTACGTCTCCGTTTGACCTTCATAAACATCAATAACGTAATATAACGTAACCTAACCCAACCTATCATCTCGGCGGTAATATTTGACAACATTCCTGGCGAGTTGTCCTCTACGTCTCCGTTTGACCTTCATAAACATCAATAACGTAATATAACGTAACCTAACCCAACCTATCATCTCGGCGGTAATATTTCACAACATTACTGGCGAGTTGGCCTCTACGTCTCCGTGGGACCTTTATATACATCAATAACGTAATATAACCTAACCTAACCCAACCTAACATCTCGGCGGTAATATTTGACAACATACCTGGCGAGTTGGCCTCTACGTCTCCGTGGGACCTTCATATACATCAATAACGTAATACAACCTATCCTAACCCAAAATAACATCTCGGCGGTAATATTTGACAACATACCTGGCGAGTTGGCCTCTACGTCTCCGTGGGACCTTCATATACATGAATGACGAAACATAACCTAACCTAACCCAACAGAACATCTCGGCGGTAATATTTGGCAAGATTCCTGGCGAGTTGGCTTCTCCGTCTCCGCGGGACATTTATATACATCAATAACGTAATATAACCTAACCTAACCCAACCTAACATCTCGGCGGTAATGTTTGAAAAAATTCATGGCGAGTTGGCATCTGCGTCTCCGTGGTACATTTATATACATCAATAACGTAATACAACCTATCCTAACCCAAAATAACATCTCGGCGGTAATATTTGACAACATTCCTGGCGAGTTGGCTTCTCCGTCTCCGTGGGACCCTTATATACATCAATAACGTAATATAACCTAACCTAACCCAACCTAACATCTCGGCGTTAATATTTGACAACATACCTGGCGAGTTGGCCTCTACGTCTCCGTGGGACCTTCATATACATCAATAACGAAATATAACCTAACCTAACCCAACCTAACATCTCGGCGGTAATATTTGAAAACATTCCTGGCGAGTTGGCTTCTCCGTCTCCGTGGGATCTTTTTATACATCAATAACGTAATATAACCTAACCTATCCCAACCTAACATCTCGGCGGTAATATTTGAAAACATTCATGGCGATTTGACATCTACGTCTCCGTGGGACCTTAATATACATCAATAACGTAATATAGCCTAACCTAACTCAACCTAACATTGCGGCGGTAATATTTGACATCATTCCTGGCGAGTTGTCCTCTACGTCTCCGTTTGACCTTCATAAACATCAATGACGTAATATAACGTAACCTAACCCAACCTAACATCTCGGCGGTAATATTTGAAAAAATTCATGGCGAGTTGGCATCTGCGTCTCCGTGGTACATTTATATACATCAATAACGTAATACAACCTATCCTAACCCAAAATAACATCTCGGCGGTAATATTTGACAACATTCCTGGCGAGTTGGCTTCTCCGTCTCCGTGGGACCCTTATATACATCAATAACGTAATATAACCTAACCTAACCCAACCTAACATCTCGGCGTTAATATTTGACAACATACCTGGCGAGTTGGCCTCTACGTCTCCATGGGACCTTTATATACATCAATAACGTAATATAACCTAACCTAACCCAACCTAACATCTCGGCGGTAATATTTGAAAACATTCATGGCGATTTGACATCTACGTCTCCATGGGACCTTAATATACATCAATAACGTAATATAGCCTAACCTAACTCAACCTAACATTTCGGCGGTAATATTTGACATCATTCCGGGCGAGTTGTCCTCTACATCTCCGTTTGACCTTCATAAACATCAATAACGTAATATAACGTAACCTAACCCAACCTATCATCTCGGCGGTAATATTTGACAACATTCCTGGCGAGTTGGCCTCTACGTCTCCGTGGGACCTTTATATACATCAATAACGTAATATAACCTAACCTAACCCAACCTAACATCTCGGCGGTAATATTTGACAACATACCTGGCGAGTTGGCCTCTACGTCTCCGTGGGACCTTCATATACATCAATAACGAAATATAACCTAACCTAACCCAACCTAAAATCTCGGCGGTAATATTTGAAAACATTCCTGGCGAGTTGGCTTCTCCGTCTCCGTGGGATCTTTTTATACATCAATAACGTAATATAACCTAACCTAACCCAACCTAACATCTCGGCGGTAATATTTGAAAACATTCCTGGCGAGTTGGCTTCTCCGTCTCCGTGGGATCTTTTTATACATCAATAACGTAATATAACCTAACCTAACCCAACCTAACATCTCGGCGGTAATATTTGAAAACATACCTGGCGAGTTGGCCCCTACGTCTCCGTGGGACCTTTATAGACATCCATAACGTAATATAACCTAACCTAACCCAACCTAACATCTCGGCGGTAATATTTGAAAACATTCATGGCGATTTGACATCTACGTCTCCGTGGGACCTTAATATACATCAATAACGTAATATAGCCTAACCTAACTCAACCTAACATTGCGGCGGTAATATTTGACATCATTCGTGGCGAGTTGTCCTCTACGTCTCCGTTTGACCTTCATAAACATCAATGACGTAATATAACGTAACCTAACCCAACCTAACATCTCGGCGGTAATATTTGACAACATACCTGGCGAGTTGGCCTCAACGTCTCCGTGGGACCTTTATAGACATCCATAACGTAATATAACCTAACCTAACCCAACCTAACATCTCGGTGGTAATATTTGAAAAAATTCCTGGCGAGTTGGCCTCTCCGTCTCCGTGGGATCTTTTTATACATCAATAACGTAATATAACCTAACCTAACCCAACCTAACATCTCGGCGGTAATATTTGAAAACATTCATGGCGAGTTGGCCCCTACGTCTCCGTGGGACCTTTATAGACATCAATAACGTAATATAGCCTAACCTAACTCAACCTAACATTTCGGCGGTAATATTTGTCATCATTCCTGGCGAGTTGTCCTCTACGTCTCCGTTTGACCTTCATAAACA
The DNA here is from genome assembly GCA_963969225.1 of Xylocopa violacea. Lineage (NCBI taxonomy): Eukaryota > Metazoa > Arthropoda > Insecta > Hymenoptera > Apidae > Xylocopa > Xylocopa violacea. Next base: position 1,832,232 of record CAXAJV010000051.1, read on the forward strand.
TCAATAACGTAATATAACGTAACCTAACCCAACCTATCATCTCGGCGGTAATATTTGACAACATTCCTGGCGAGTTGGCCTCTACGTCTCCGTGGGACCTTCATATATATCAATAACGTAATATAACCTAACCTAACCCAACCTAACATTTCGGCGGTAATATTTGACATCATTCCTGGCGAGTTGTCCTCTACGTCTCCGTTTGACCTTCATAAACATCAATAACGTAATATAACGTAACCTAACCCAACCTATCATCTCGGCGTTAATATTTGACAACATTCCTGGCGAGTTGTCCTCTACGTCTCCGTTTGACCTTCATAAACATCAATGACGTAATATAACGTAACCTAACCCAACCTATCATCTCGGCGGTAATATTTCACAACATTACTGGCGACTTGGCCTCTACGTCTCCGTGGGACCTTTATATACATCAATAACGTAATATAACCTAACCTAACCCAACCTAACATCTCGGCGGTAATATTTGACAACATACCTGGCGAGTTGGCCTCTACGTCTCCGTGGGACCTTCATATACATCAATAACGTAATACAACCTATCCTAACCCAAAATAACATCTCGGCGGTAATATTTGACAACATACCTGGCGAGTTGGCCTCTACGTCTCCGTGGGACCTTCATATACATGAATAACGAAACATAACCTAACCTAACCCAACCGAACATCTCGGCGGTAATATTTGCAACATTCCTAGCGAGTTGGCTTCTCCGTCTCCGCGGGACATTTATATACATCAATAACGTAATATAACCTAACCTAACCCAACCTAACATCTCGGCGGTAATATTTGAAAACATTCCTGGGGAGTTGGCCTCTACGTCACCGTGGGACCTTTATAGACATCCATAACGTAATATAACCTAACCTAACCCAACCTAACATCTCGGCGGTAATATTTGAAAAAATTCATGGCGAGTTGGCATCTGCGTCTCCGTGGTACATTTATATACATCAATAACGTAATACAACCTATCCTAACCCAAAATAACATCTCGGCGGTAATATTTGACAACATTCCTGGCGAGTTGGCTTCTCCGTCTCCGTGGAACCCTTATATACATCAATAACGTAATATGACCTAACCTAACCCAACCTAACATCTCGGCGTTAATATTTGACAACATACCTGGCGAGTTGGCCTCTACGTCTCCGTGGGACCTTCATATACATCAATAACGAAATATAACCTAACCTAACCCAACCTAACATCTCGGCGGTAATATTTGACATCATTCCTGGCGAGTTGTCCTCTACGTCTCCGTTTGACCTTCATAAACATCAATAACGTAATATAACGTAACCTAACCCAACCTATCATCTCGGCGGTAATATTTGACAACATTCCTGGCGAGTTGTCCTCTACGTCTCCGTTTGACCTTCATAAACATCAATAACGTAATATAACGTAACCTAACCCAACCTATCACCTCGGCGGTAATATTTGAAAAAATTCCTGGCGAGTTGGCCTCTCCGTCTACGTGGGATCTTTTTATACATCAATAACGTAATATAACCTAACCTAACCCAACCTAACATCTCGGCGGTAATATTTGAAAACATTCATGGCGAGTTGGCCCCTACGTCTCCGTGGGACCTTTATAGACATCAATAACGTAATATAGCCTAACCTAACTCAACCTAACATTTCGGCGGTAATATTTGTCATCATTCCTGGCGAGTTGTCCTCTACGTCTCCGTTTGACCTTCATAAACATCAATAACGTAATATAACGTAACCTAACCCAACCTATCATCTCGGTGGTAATATTTGACAACATTCCTGGCGAGTTGGCCTCTACGTCTCCGTGGGACCTTTATATACATCAATAACGTAATATAACCTAACCTAACCCAACCTATCATCTCGGCGGTAATATTTGACAACATTCCTGGCGAGTTGGCCTCTACGTCTCCGTGGGACCTTTATATACATCAATAACGTAATATAACCTAACGTAACCCAACCTAACATCTCGGCGGTAATATTTGAAAACATACCTGGCGAGTTGGCCCCTACGTCTCCGTGGGACCTTTATAGACATCCATAACGTAATATAACCTAACCTAACCCAACCTAACATCTCGGCGGGAATATTTGAAAACATTCATGGCGATTTGACATCTACGTCTCCGTGGGACCTTAATATACATCAATAACGTAATATAGCCTAACCTAACTCACCATAACATTGCGGCGGTAATATTTGACATCATTCCTGGCGAGTTGTCCTCTACGTCTCCGTTTGACCTTCATAAACATCAATGACGTAATATAACGTAACCTAACCCAACCTAACATCTCGGCGGTAATATTTGACAACATACCGGGCGAGTTGGCCTCTACGTCTCCGTGGGACCTTTATAGACATCCATAACTTAATATAACCTAACCTAACCCAACCTAACATCTCGGCGGTAATATTTGAAAAAATTCCTGGCGAGTTGGCCTCTCCGTCTCCGTGGGATCTTTTTATACATCAATAACGTAATATAACCTAACCTAACCCAACCTATCATCTCGGCGGTAATATTAGACAACATTCCTGGCGAGTTGGCCTCTACGTCTCCGTGGGACCTTTATATACATCAATAACGTAATATAACCTAACCTAACCCAACCTAACATCTCGGCGGTAATATTTGACAACATACCTGGCGAGTTGGCCTCTACGTCTCCGTGGGACCTTCATATACATCAATAACGTAATATAACCTAACCTAACCCAACCTAACATTTCGGCGGTAATATTTGACATCATTCCTGGCGAGTTGTCCTCTACGTCTCCGTTTGACCTTCATAAACATCAATGACGTAATATAACGTAACCTAACCCAACCTATCATCTCGGCGGTAATATTTCACAACATTACTGGCGAGTTGGCCTCTACGTCTCCGTGGGACCTTTATATACATCAATAACGTAATATAACCTAACCTAACCCAACCTAACATCTCGGCGGTAATATTTGACAACATACCTGGCGAGTTGGCCTCTACGTCTCCGTGGGACCTTCATATACATCAATAACGTAATACAAACTATCCTAACCCAAAATAACATCTCGGCGGTAATATTTGACAACATACCTGGCGAGTTGGCCTCTACGTCTCCGTGGGACCTTCATATACATGAATAACGAAACATAACCTAACCTAACCCAACCGAACATCTCGGCGGTAATATTTGCAACATTCCTGGCGAGTTGGCTTCTCCGTCTCCGCGGGACATTTATATACATCAATAACGTAATATAACCTAACCTAACCCAACCTAACATCTCGGCGGTAATATTTGAAAACATTCCTGGGGAGTTGGCCTCTACGTCACCGTGGGACCTTTATAGACATCCATAACGTAATATACCCTAACCTAACCCAACCTAACATCTCGGCGGTAATATTTGAAAAAATTCATGGCGAGTTGGCATCTGCGTCTCCGTGGTACATTTATATACATCAATAACGTAATACAACCTATCCTAACCCAAAATAACATCTCGGCGGTAATATTTGACAACATTCCTGGCGAGTTGGCTTCTCCGTCTCCGTGGGACCCTTATATACATCAATAACGTAATATGACCTAACCTAACCCAACCTAACATCTCGGCGTTAATATTTGACAACATACCTGGCGAGTTGGCCTCTACGTCTCCGTGGGACCTTCATATACATCAATAACGAAATATAACCTAACCTAACCCAACCTAACATCTCGGCGGTAATATTTGACATCATTCCTGGCGAGTTGTCCTCTACGTCTCCGTTTGACCTTCATAAACATCAATAACGTAATATAACGTAACCTAACCCAACCTATCATCTCGGCGGTAATATTTGACAACATTCCTGGCGAGTTGTCCTCTACGTCTCCGTTTGACCTTCATAAACATCAATAACGTAATATAACGTAACCTAACCCAACCTATCACCTCGGCGGTAATATTTGACAACATTACTGGCGAGTTGGCCACTACGTCTCCGTGGGACCTTTATATACATCAATAACGTAATATAACCTAACCTAACCCAACCTAACATCTCGGCGGTAATATTTGACAACATACCTGGCGAGTTGGCCTCTACGTCTCCGTGGGACCTTCATATACATCAATAACGTAATACAACCTATCCTAACCCAAAATAACATCTCGGCGGTAATATTTGACAACATACCTGGCGAGTTGGCCTCTACGTCTCCGTGGGACCTTCATATACATCAATAACGAAATATAACCTAACCTAACCCAACCTAACATCTCGGCGGTAATATTTGAAAACATTCATGGCGAGTTGGCCCCTACGTCTCCGTGGGACCTTTATAGACATCAATAACGTAATATAGCCTAACCTAACTCAACCTAACATTTCGGCGGTAATATTTGACATCATTCCTGGCGAGTTGTCCTCTACGTCTCCGTTTGACCTTCATAAACATCAATAACGTAATATAACGTAACCTAACCGAACCTATCATCTCGACGGTAATATTTGACAACATTCCTGGCGAGTTGGCCTCTACGTCTCCGTGGGACCTTTATATACATCAATAACGTAATATAACCTAACCTAACCCAACCTATCATCTCGGCGGTAATATTTGACAACATTCCTGGCGAGTTGGCCTCTACGTCTCCGTGGGACCTTTATATACATCAATAACGTAATATAACCTAACCTAACCCAACCTAACATCTCGGCGGTAATATTTGAAAACATACCTGGCGAGTTGGCCCCTACGTCTCCGTGGGACCTTTATAGACATCCATAACGTAATATAACCTAACCTAACCCAACCTAACATCTCGGCGGTAATATTTGAAAACATTCATGGCGATTTGACATCTACGTCTCCGTGGGACCTTAATATACATCAATAACGTAATATAGCCTAACCTAACTCAACCTAACATTGCGGCGGTAATATTTGACATCATTCCTGGCGAGTTGTCCTCTACGTCTCCGTTTGACCTTCATAAACATCAATGACGTAATATAACGTAACCTAACCCAACCTAACATCTCGGCGGTAATATTTGACAACATACCGGGCGAGTTGGCCTCTACGTCTCCGTTGGACCTTTATAGACATCCATAACGTAATATAACCTAACCTAACCCAACCTAACATCTCGGCGGTAATATTTGAAAAAATTCCTGGCGAGTTGGCCTCTCCGTCTCCGTGGGATCTTTCTATACATCAATAACGTAATATAACCTAACCTAACCCAACCTATCATCTCGGCGGTAATATTAGACAACATTCCTGGCGAGTTGGCCTCTACGTCTCCGTGGGACCTTTATATACATCAATAACGTAATATAATCTAACCTAACCCAACCTAACATCTCGGCGGTAATATTTGACAACATACCTGGCGAGTTGGCCTCTACGTCTCCGTGGGACCTTCATATACATCAATAACGTAATATAACCTAACCTAACCCAACCTAACATTTCGGCGGTAATATTTGACATCATTCCTGGCGAGTTGTCCTCTACGTCTCCGTTTGACCTTCATAAACATCAATAACGTAATATAACGTAACCTAACCCAACCTATCATCTCGGCGGTAATATTTGACAACATTACTGGCGAGTTGGCCTCTACGTCTCCGTGGGACCTTTATATACATCAATAACGTAATATAACCTAACCTAACCCAACCTAACATCTCGGCGGTAATATTTGACAACATACCTGGCGAGTTGGCCTCTACGTCTCCGTGGGACCTTCATATACATCAATAACGTAATACAACCTATCCTAACCTAAAATAACATCTCGGCGGTAATATTTGACAACATACCTGGCGAGTTGGCCTCTACGTCTCCGTGGGACCTTCATATACATGAATAACGAAACATAACCTAACCTAACCCAACCGAACATCTCGGCGGTAATATTTGGCAACATTCCTGGCGAGTTGGCTTCTCCGTCTCCGCGGGACATTTATATACATCAATAACGTAATATAACCTAACCTAACCCAACCTAACATCTCGGCGGTAATATTTGAAAACATTCCTGGGGAGATGGCCTCTACGTCACCGTGGGACCTTTATAGACATCCATAACGTAATATAACCTAACCTAACCCAACCTAACATCTCGGCGGTAATATTTGAAAAAATTCATGGCGAGTTGGCATCTGCGTCTCCGTGGTACATTTATATACATCAATAACGTAATACAACCTATCCTAACCCAAAATAACATCTCGGCGGTAATATTTGACAACATTCCTGGCGAGTTGGCTTCTCCGTCTCCGTGGGACCCTTATATACATCAATAACGTAATATAACCTAACCTAACCCAACCTAACATCTCGGCGTTAATATTTGACAACATACCTGGCGAGTTGGCCTCTACGTCTCCGTGGGACGTTCATATACATCAATAACGTAATATAACCTAACCTAACCCAACCTATCATCTCGGCGGTAATATTTAACAACATTCCTGGCGAGTTGGCCTCTACGTCTCCGTGGGACCTTTATATACATCAATAACGTAATATAACCTAACCTAACCCAACCTAACATCTCGGCGGTAATATTTGAAAACATACCTGGCGAGTTGGCCCCTACGTCTCCGTGGGACCTTTATAGACATCCATAACGTAATATAACCTAACCTAACCCAACCTAACATCTCGGCGGTAATATTTGAAAACATTCATGGCGATTTGACATCTACGTCTCCGTGGGACCTTAATATACATCAATAACGTAATATAGCCTAACCTAACTCAACCTAACATTGCGGCGGTAATATTTGACATCATTCCTGGCGAGTTGTCCTCTACGTCTCCGTTTGAAGTTCATAAACATCAATGACGTAATATAACGTAACCTAACCCAACCTAACATCTCGGCGGTAATATTTGACAACATACCGGGCGAGTTGGCCTCTACGTCTCCGTGGGACCTTTATAGACATCCATAACGTAATATAACCTAACCTAACCCAACCTAACATCTCGGCGGTAATTGAAAAAATTCCTGGCGAGTTGGCCTCTCCGTCTCCGTGGAATCTTTTTATACATCAATAACGTAATATAACCTAACCTAACCCAACCTATCATCTCGGCGGTAATATTAGACAACATTCCTGGCGAGTTGGCCTCTACGTCTCCGTGGGACCTTTATATACATCAATAACGTAATATAACCTAACCTAACCCAACCTAACATCTCGGCGGTAATATTTGACAACATACCTGGCGAGTTGGCCTCTACGTCTCCGTGGGACCTTCATATACATCAATAACGTAATATAACCTAACCTAACCCAACCTAACATTTCGGCGGTAATATTTGACATCATTCCTGGCGAGTTGTCCTCTACGTCTCCGTTTGACCTTCATAAACATCAATAACGTAATATAACGTAACCTAACCCAACCTATCATCTCGGCGGTAATATTTGACAACATTCCTGGCGAGTTGTCCTCTACGTCTCCGTTTGACCTTCATAAACATCAATAACGTAATATAACGTAACCTAACCCAACCTATCATCTCGGCGGTAATATTTGACAACATTACTGGCGAGTTGGCCTCTACGTCTCCGTGGGACCTTTATATACATCAATAACGTAATATAACCTAACCTAACCCAACCTAACATCTCGGCGGTAATATTTGAAAACATACCTGGCGAGTTGGCCCCTACGTCTCCGTGGGACCTTTATAGACATCCATAACGTAATATAACCTAACCTAACCCAACCTAACATCTCGGCGGTAATATTTGAAAACATTCATGGCGATTTGACATCTACGTCTCCGTGGGACCTTAATATACATCAGTAACGTAATATAGCCTAACCTAACTCAACCTAACATTGCGGCGGTAATATTTGACATCATTCCTGGCGAGTTGTCCTCTACGTCTCCGTTTGACCTTCATAAACATCAATGACGTAATATAACGTAACCTAACCCAACCTAACATCTCGGCGGTAATATTTGACAACATACCGGGCGAGTTGGCCTCTACGTCTCCGTGGGACCTTTATAGACATCCATAACGTAATATAACCTAACCTAACCCAACCTAACATCTCGGCGGTAATATTTGAAAAAATTCCTGGCGAGTTGGCCTCTCCGTCTCCGTGGGATCTTTTTATACATCAATAACGTAATATAACCTAACCTAACCCAACCTAACATCTCGGCGGTAATATTTGAAAACATTCATGGCGAGTTGGCCCCTACGTCTCCGTGGGACCTTTATAGACATCAATAACGTAATATAGCCTAACCTAACTCAACCTAACATTTCGGCGGTAATATTTGACATCATTCCTGGCGAGTTGTCCTCTACGTCTCCGTTTGACCTTCATAAACATCAATAACGTAATATAACGTAACCTAACCCAACCTATCATCTCGGCGGTAATATTTGACAACATTCCTGGCGAGTTGGCCTCTACGTCTCCGTGGGACCTTCATATACATGAATAACGAAACATAACCTAACCTAACCCAACCGAACATCTCGGCGGTAATATTTGGCAACATTCCTGGCGAGTTGGCTTCTCCGTCTCCGCGGGAGATTTATATACATCAATAACGTAATATAACCTAACCTAACCCAACCTAACATCTCGGCGGTAATATTTGAAAACATTCCTGGGGAGTTGCCCTCTACGTCACCGTGGGACCTTTATAGACATCCATAACGTAATATAACCTAACCTAACCCAACCTAACATTTCGGCGGTAATATTTGACATTATTCCTGGCGAGTTGTCCTCTACGTCTCCGTTTGACCTTCATAAACATCAATAACGTAATATAACGTAACCTAACCCAACCTATCATCTCGGCGGTAATATTTGACAACATTCCTGGCGAGTTGTCCTCTACGTCTCCGTTTGACCTTCATAAACATCAATAACGTAATATAACGTAACCTAACCCAACCTATCATTTCGGCGGTAATATTTGACAACATTACTGGCGAGTTGGCCTCTACGTCTCCGTGGGACCTTTATATACATCAATAACGTAATATAACCTAACCTAGCCCAACCTAACATCTCGGCGGTAATATTTGACAACATACCTGGCGAGTTGGCCTCTACGTCTCCGTGGGACCTTCATATACATCAATAACGTAATACAACCTATCCTAACCCAAAATAACATCTCTGCGGTAATATTTGACAAAATACCTGGCGAGTTGGCCTCTACGTCTCCGTGGGACCTTCATATACATGAATAACGAAACATAACCTAACCTAACCCAACCGAACATCTCGGCGGTAATATTTGGCAACATTCCTGGCGAGTTGGCTTCTCCGTCTCCGCGGGACATTTATATACATCAATAACGTAATATAACCTAACCTAACCCAACCTAACATCTCGGCGGTAATATTTGAAAACATTCCTGGGTAGTTGGCCTCTACGTCACCGTGGGACCTTTATAGACATCCATAACGTAATATAACCTAACCTAACCCAACCTAACATCTCGGCGGTAATATTTGAAAAAATTCCTGGCGAGTTGGCCTCTACGTCTCCGTGGGACCTTTATATACATCAATAACGTAATATAACCTAACCTAACCCAACCTAACATCTCGGCGGTAATATTTGAAAACATACCTGGCGAGTTGGCCCCTACGTCTCCGTGGGACCTTTATAGACATCCATAACGTAATATAACCTAACCTAACCCAACCTAACATCTCGGCGGTAATATTTGAAAACATTCATGGCGATTTGACATCTACGTCTCCGTGGGACCTTAATATACATCAATAACGTAATATAGCCTAACCTAACTCAACCTAACATTGCGGCGGTAATATTTGACATCATTCCTGGCGAGTTGTCCTCTACGTCTCCGTTTGACCTTCATAAACATCAATGACGTAATATAACGTAACCTAACCCAACCTAACATCTCGGCAGTAATATTTGACAACATACCGGGCGAGTTGGCCTCTACGTCTCCGTGGGACCTTTATAGACATCCATAACGTAATATAACCTAACCTAACCCAACCTAACATCTCGGCGGTAATATTTGAAAAAATTCCTGGCGAGTTGGCCTCTCCGCCTCCGTGGGATCTTTTTATACATCAATAACGTAATATAACCTAACCTAACCCAACCTAACATCTCGGCGGTAATATTTGAAAACATTCATGGCGAGTTGGCCCCTACGTCTCCGTGGGACCTTTATAGACATCAATAACGTAATATAGCCTAACCTAACTCAACCTAACATTTCGGCGGTAATATTTGACATCATTCCTGGCGAGTTGTCCTCTACGTCTCCGTTTGACCTTCATAAACATCAATAACGTAATATAACGTAACCTAACCCAACCTATCATCTCGGCGGTAATATTTGACAACATTCCTGGCGAGTTGGCCTCTACGTCTCCGTGGGACCTTCATATACATGAATAACGAAACATAACCTAACCTAACCCAACCGAACATCTCGGCGGTAATATTTGGCAACATTCCTGGCGAGTTGGCTTCTCCGTCTCCGCGGGACATTTATATACATCAATAACGTAATATAACCTAACCTAACCCAACCTAACATCTCGGCGGTAATATTTGAAAACATTCCTGGGGAGTTGCCCTCTACGTCACCGTGGGACCTTTATAGACATCCATAACGTAATATAACCTAACCTAACCCAACCTAACATCTCGGCGGTAATATTTGAAAAAATTCCTGGCGAGTTGGCCTCTACGTCTCCGTGGGACCTTTATATACATCAATAACGTAATATAACCTAACCTAACCCAACCTAATATCTCGGCGGTAATATTTGAAAACATACCTGGCGAGTTGGCCCCTACGTCTCCGTGGGACCTTTATAGACATCCATAACGTAATATAACCTAACCTAACCCAACCTAACATCTCGGCGGTAATATTTGAAAACATTCATGGCGATTTGACATCTACGTCTCCGTGGGACCTTAATATACATCAATAACGTAATATAGCCTAACCTAACTCAACCTAACATTGCGGCGGTAATATTTGACATCATTCCTGGCGAGTTGTCCTCTACGTCTCCGTTTGACGTTCATAAACATCAATGACGTAATATAACGTAACCTAACCCAACCTAACATCTCGGCGGTAATATTTGACAACATACCGGGCGAGTTGGCCTCTACGTCTCCGTGGGACCTTTATAGACATCCATAACGTAATATAACCTAACCTAACCCAACCTAACATCTCGGCGGTAATATTTGAAAAAATTCCTGGCGAGTTGGCCTCTCCGTCTCCGTGGGATCTTTTTATACATCAATAACGTAATATAACCTAACCTAACCCAACCTAACATCTCGGCGGTAATATTTGACAACATACCTGGCGAGTTGGCCTCTACGTCTCCGTGGGACCTTCATATACATCAATAACGTAATATGACCTAACCTAACCCAACTTAACATTTCGGCGGTAATATTTGACATCATTCCTGGCGAGTTGTCCTCTACGTCTCCGTTTGACCTTCATAAACATCAATAACGTAATATAACGTAACCTAACCCAACCTATCATCTCGGCGGTAATATTTGACAACTTTCCTGGCGAGTTGTCCTCTACGTCTCCGTTTGACCTTCATAAACATCAATAACGTAATATAACGTAACCTAACCCAACCCATCATCTCGGCGGTAATATTTGACAACATTACTGGCGAGTTTGCCTCTACGTCTTCGTGGGACCTTTATATACATCAATAACGTAATATAACCTAACCTAGCCCAACCTAACATCTCGGCGGTAATATTTGACAACATACCTGGCGAGTTGGCCTCTACGTCTCCGTGGGACCTTCATATACATCAATAACGTAATACAACCTATCCTAACCCAAAATAACATCTCTGCGGTAATATTTGACAACATACCTGGCGAGTTGGCCTCTACGTCTCCGTGGGACCTTCATATACATGAATAACGAAACATAACCTAACCTAACCCAACCGAACATCTCGGCGGTAATATTTGGCAACATTCCTGGCGAGTTGGCTTCTCCGTCTCCGCGGGACATTTATATACATCAATAACGTAATATAACCTAACCTAACCCAACCTAACATCTCGGCGGTAATATTTGAAAACATTCCTGGGGAGTTGGCCTCTACGTCACCGTGGGACCTTTATAGACATCCATAACGTAATATAACCTAACCTAACCCAACCTAACATCTCGGCGGTAATATTTGAAAAAATTCATGGCGAGTTGGCATCTGCGTCTCCGTGGTACATTTATATACATCAATAACGTAATACAACCTATCCTAACCCAAAATAACATCTCGTCGGTAATATTTGACAACATTCCTGGCGAGTTGGCTTCTTCGTCTCCGTGGGACCCTTATATACATCAATAACGTAATATAACCTAACCTAACCCAACCTAACATCTCGGCGGTAATATTTGAAAACATACCTGGCGAGTTGGCCCCTACGTCTCCGTGGGACCTTTATAGACATCCATAACGTAATATAACCTAACCTAACCCAACCTAACATCTCGGCGGTAATATTTGAAAACATTCATGGCGATTTGACATCTACGTCTCCGTGGGACCTTAATATACATCAATAACGTAATATAGCCTAACCTAACTCAACCTAACATTGCGGCGGTAATATTTGACATCATTCCTGGCGATTTGACATCTACGTCTCCGTGGGACCTTAATATACATCAATAACGTAATATAGCCTAACCTAACTCAACCTAACATTGCGGCGGTAATATTTGACATCATTCCTGGCGATTTGACATCTACGTTTCCGTGGGACCTTAATATACATCAATAACGTAATATAGCCAAACCTAACTCAACCTAACATTGCGGCGGTAATATTTGACATCATTCCTGGCGAGTTGTCCTCTACGTCTCCGTTTGACGTTCATAAACATCAATGACGTAATATAACGTAACCTAACCCAACCTAACATCTCGGCGGTAATATTTGACAACATACCGGGCGAGTTGGCCTCTACGTCTCCGTGGGACCTTTATAGACATCCATAACGTAATATAACCTAACCTAACCCAACCTAACATCTCGGCGGTAATATTTGAAAAAATTCCTGGCGAGTTGGCCTCTCCGTCTCCGTGGGATCTTTTTATACATCAATAACGTAATATATCCTAACCTAACCCAACCTAACATCTCGGCGGTAATATTTGACAACATACCTGGCGAGTTGGCCTCTACGTCTCCGTGGGACCTTCATATACATCAATAACGTAATATAACCTAACCTAACCCAACCTAACATTTCGGCGGTAATATTTGACATCATTCCTGGCGAGTTGTCCTCTACGTCTCCGTTTGACCTTCATAAACATCAATAACGTCATATAACGTAACCTAACCCAACCTATCATCTCGGCGGTAATATTTGACAACATTCCTGGCGAGTTGTCCTCTACGTCTCCGTTTGACCTTCATAAACATCAATAACGTAATATAACGTAACCTAACCCAACCTATCATCTCGGCGGTAATATTTGACAACATTACTGGCGAGTTGGCCTCTACGTCTCCGTGGGACCTTTATATACATCAATAACGTAATATAACCTAACCTAGCCCAACCTAACATCTCGGCGGTAATATTTGACAACATACCTGGCGAGTTGGCCTCTACGTCTCCGTGGGACCTTCATATACATCAATAACGTAATACAACCTATCCTAACCCAAAATAACATCTCTGCGGTAATATCTGACAAAATACCTGGCGAGTTGGCCTCTACGTCTCCGTGGGACCTTCATATACATGAATAACGAAACATAACCTAACCTAACCCAACCGAACATCTCGGCGGTAATATTTGGCAACATTCCTGGCGAGTTGGCTTCTCCGTCTCCGCGGGACATTTATATACATCAATAACGTAATATAACCTAACCTAACCCAACCTAACATCTCGGCGGTAATATTTGAAAACATTCCTGGGGAGTTGGCCTCTACGTCACCGTGGGACCTTTATAGACATCCATAACGTAATATAACCTAACCTAACCCAACCTAACATCTCGGCGGTAATATTTGAAAAAATTCCTGGCGAGTTGGCCTCTACGTCTCCGTGGGACCTTTATATACATCAATAACGTAATATAACCTAACCTAACCCAACCTAACATCTCGGCGGTAATATTTGAAAACATACCTGGCGAGTTGGCCCCTACGTCTCCGTGGGACCTTTATAGACATCCATAACGTAATATAACCTAACCATACCCAACCTAACATCTCGGCGGTAATATTTGAAAACATTCATGGCGATTTGACATCTACGTCTCCGTGGGACCTTAATATATATCAATAACGTAATATAGCCTAACCTAACTCAACCTAACATTGCGGCGGTAATATTTGACATCATTCCTGGCGAGTTGTCCTCTACGTCTCCGTTTGACCTTCATAAACATCAATTACGTAATATAACGTAACCTAACCCAACCTAACATCTCGGCGGTAATATTTGAAAAAATTCCTGGCGAGTTGGCCTCTCCGTCTCCGTGGGATCTTTTTATACATCAATAACGTAATATAACCTAACCTAACCCAACCTAACATCTCGGCGGTAATATTTGAAAACATTCATGGCGAGTTGGCCCCTACGTCTCCGTGGGACCTTTATAGACATCAATAACGTAATATAGCCTAACCTAACTCAACCTAACATTTCGGCGGTAATATTTGACATCATTCCTGGCGAGTTGTCCTCTACGTCTCCGTTTGACCTTCATAAACATCAATAACGTAATATAACGTAACCTAACCCAACCTATCATCTCGGCGGTAATATTTGACAACATTCCTGGCGAGTTGGCCTCTACGTCTCCGTGGGACCTTCATATACTTGAATAACGAAACATAACCTAACCTAACCCAACCGAACATCTCGGCGGTAATATTTGGCAACATTCCTGGCGAGTTGGCTTCTTCGTCTCCGCGGGACATTTATATACATCAATAACGTAATATAACCTAACCTAACCCAACCTAACATCTCGGCGGTAATATTTGAAAACATTCCTGGGGAGTTGGCCTCTACGTCACCGTGGGACCTTTATAGACATCCATAACGTAATATAACCTAACCTAACCCAACCTAACATCTCGGCGGTAATATTTGAAAAAATTCCTGGCGAGTTGGCCTCTACGTCTCCGTGGGACCTTTATATACATCAATAACGTAATATAACCTAACCTAATCCAACCTAATATCTCGGCGGTAATATTTGAAAACATACCTGGCGAGTTGGCCCCTACGTCTCCGTGGGACCTTTATAGACATCCATAACGTAATATAACCTAACCTAACCCAACCTAACATCTCGGCGGTAATATTTGAAAACATTCATGGCGATTTGACATCTACGTCTCCGTGGGACCTTAATATACATCAATAACGTAATATAGCCTAACCTAACTCAACCTAACATTGCGGCGGTAATATTTGACATCATTCCTGGCGATTTGACATCTACGTCTCCGTGGGACCTTAATATACATCAATAACGTAATATAGCCTAACCTAACTCAACCTAACATTGCGGCGGTAATATTTGACATCATTCCTGGCGATTTGACATCTACGTCTCCGTGGGACCTTAATATACATCAATAACGTAATATAGCCTAACCTAACTCAACCTAACATTGCGGCGGTAATATTTGACATCATTCCTGGCGATTTGACATCTACGTCTCCGTGGGACCTTAATATACATCAATAACGTAATATAGCCTAACCTAACTCAACCTAACATTGCGGCGGTAATATTTGACATCATTCCTGGCGAGTTGTCCTCTACGTCTCCGTTTGACGTTCATAAACATCAATGACGTAATATAACGTAACCAAACCCAACCTAACATCTCGGCGGTAATATTTGACAACATACCGGGCGAGTTGGCCTCTACGTCTCCGTGGGACCTTTATAGACATCCATAACGTAATATAACCTAACCTAACCCAACCTAACATCTCGGCGGTAATATTTGAAAAAATTCCTGGCGAGTTGGCCTCTCCGTCTCCGTGGGATCTTTTTATACATCAATAACGTAATATATCCTAACCTAACCCAACCTAACATCTCGGCGGTAATATTTGACAACATACCTGGCGAGTTGGCCTCTACGTCTCCGTGGGACCTTCATATACATCAATAACGTAATATAACCTAACCTAACCCAACCTAACATTTCGGCGGTAATATTTGACATCATTCCTGGCGAGTTGTCCTCTACGTCTCCGTTTGACCTTCATAAACATCAATAACGTAATATAACGTAACCTAACCCAACCTATCATCTCGGCGGTAATATTTGACAACATTCCTGGCGAGTTGTCCTCTACGTCTCCGTTTGACCTTCATAAACATCAATAACGTAATATAACGTAACCTAACCCAACCTATCATCTCGGCGGTAATATTTGACAACATTACTGGCGAGTTGGCCTCTACGTCTCCGTGGGACCTTTATATACATCAATAACGTAATATAACCTAACCTAGCCCAACCTAACATCTCGGCGGTAATATTTGACAACATACCTGGCGAGTTGGCCTCTACGTCTCCGTGGGACCTTCATATACATCAATAACGTAATACAACCTATCCTAACCCAAAATAACATCTCTGCGGTAATATCTGACAAAATACCTGGCGAGTTGGCCTCTACGTCTCCGTTTGACCTTCATAAACATCAATAACGTAATATAACGTAACCTAACCCAACCTATCATCTCGGCGGTAATATTTGACAACATTCCTGGGGAGTTGGCCTCTACGTCACCGTGGGACCTTTATAGACATCCATAACGTAATATAACCTAACCTAACCCAACCTAACATCTCGGCGGTAATATTTGAAAAAATTCCTGGCGAGTTGGCCTCTACGTCTCCGTGGGACCTTTATATACATCAATAACGTAATATAACCTAACCTAACCCAACCTAACATCTCGGCGGTAATATTTGAAAACATACCTGGCGAGTTGGCCCCTACGTCTCCGTGGGACCTTTATAGACATCCATAACGTAATATAACCTAACCTAACCCAACCTAACATCTCGGCGGTAATATTTGAAAACATTCATGGCGATTTGACATCTACGTCTCCGTGGGACCTTAATATACATCAATAACGTAATATAGCCTAACCTAACTCAACCTAACATTGCGGCGGTAATATTTGACATCATTCCTGGCGAGTTGTCCTCTACGTCTCCGTTTGACCTTCATAAACATCAATGACGTAATATAACGTAACCTAACCCAACCTAACATCTCGGCGGTAATATTTGACAACATACCGGGCGAGTTGGCCTCTACGTCTCCGTGGGACGTTTATAGACGTCCATAACGTAATATAACCTAACCTAACCCAACCTAACATCTCGGCGGTAATATTTGAAAAAATTCCTGGCGAGTTGGCCTCTCCGTCTCCGTGGGATCTTTTTATACATCAATAACGTAATATAACCTAACCTAACCCAACCTAACATCTCGGCGGTAATATTTGAAAACATTCATGGCGAGTTGGCCCCTACGTCTCCGTGGGACCTTTATAGACATCAATAACGTAATATAGCCTAACCTAACTCAACCTAACATTTCGGCGGTAATATTTGACATCATTCCTGGCGAGTTGTCCTCTACGTCTCCGTTTGACCTTCATAAACATCAATAACGTAATATAACGTAACCTAACCCAACCTATCATCTCGGCGGTAATATTTGACAACATTCCTGGCGAGTTGGCCTCTACGTCTCCGTGGGACCTTCATATACATGAATAACGAAACATAACCTAACCTAACCCAACCGAACATCTCGGCGGTAATATTTGGCAACATTCCTGGCGAGTTGGCTTCTCCGTCTCCGCGGGACATTTATATACATCAATAACGTAATATAACCTAACCTAACCCAACCTAACATCTCGGCGGTAATATTTGAAAACATTCCTGGGGAGTTGGCCTCTACGTCACCGTGGGACCTTTATAGACATCCATAACGTAATGTAACCTAACCTAACCCAACCTAACATCTCGGCGGTAATATTTGAAAAAATTCCTGGCGAGTTGGCCTCTACGTCTCCGTGGGACCTTTATATACATCAATAACGTAATATAACCTAACCTAACCCAACCTAATATCTCGGCGGTAATATTTGAAAACATACCTGGCGAGTTGGCCCCTACGTCTCCGTGGGACCTTTATAGACATCCATAACGTAATATAACCTAACCTAACCCAACCTAACATCTCGGCGGTAATATTTGAAAACATTCATGGCGATTTGACATCTACGTCTCCGTGGGACCTTAATATACATCAATAACGTAATATAGCCTAACCTAACTCAACCTAACATTGCGGCGGTAATATTTGACATCATTCCTGGCGAGTTGTCCTCTACGTCTCCGTTTGACCTTCATAAACATCAATGACGTAATATAACGTAACCTAACCCAACCTAACATCTCGGCGGTAATATTTGACAACATACCGGGCGAGTTGGCCTCTACGTCTCCGTGGGACCTTTATAGACATCCATAACGTAATATAACCTAACCTAACCCAACCTAACATCTCGGCGGTAATATTTGAAAAAATTCCTGGCGGGTTGGCCTCTCCGTCTCCGTGGGATCTTTTTATACATCAATAACGTAATATAACCTAACCTAACCCAACCTATCATCTCGGCGGTAATATTAGACAACATTCCTGGCGAGTTGGCCTCTACGTCTCCGTGGGACCTTTATATACATCAATAACGTAATATAACCTAACCTAACCCAACCTAACATCTCGGCGGTAATATTTGACAACATACCTGGCGAGTTGGCCTCTACGTCTCCGTGGGACCTTCATATACATCAATAACGTAATATAACCTAACCTAACCCAACCTAACATTTCGGCGGTAATATTTGACATCATTCCTGGCGAGTTGTCCTCTACGTCTCCGTTTGACCTTCATAAACATCAATAACGTAATATAACGTAACCTAACCCAACCTATCATCTCGGCGGTAATATTTGACAACATTCCTGGCGAGTTGTCCTCTACGTCTCCGTTTGACCTTCATAAACATCAATAACGTAATATAACCTAACCTAACCCAACCTAACATCTCGGCGGTAATATTTGACAACATACCTGGCGAGTTGGCCTCTACGTCTCCGTGGGACCTTCATATACATGAATAACGAAATATAACCTAACCTAACCCAACCTAACATCTCGGCGGTAATATTTGACAACATTCCTGGCGAGTTGTCCTCTACGTCTTCGTTTGACCTTCATAAACATCAATAACGTAATAGAACGTAACCTAACCCAACCTATCATCTCGGCGGTAATATTTGACAACATTACTGGCGAGTTGGCCTCTACGTCTCCGTGGGACCTTTATATACATCAATAACGTAATATAACCTAACCTAGCCCAACCTAACATCTCGGCGGTAATATTTGACAACATACCTGGCGAGTTGGCCTCTACGTCTCCGTGGGACCTTCATATACATCAATAACGTAATACAACCTATCCTAACCCAAAATAACATCTCTGCGGTAATATTTGACAACATGCCTGGCGAGTTGGCCTCTACGTCTCCGTGGGACCTTCATATACATGAATAACGAAACATAACCTAACCTAACCCAACCGAACATCTCGGCGGTAATATTTGGCAACATTCCTGGCGAGTTGGCTTCTCCGTCTCCGCGGGACATTTATATACATCAATAACGTAATATAACCTAACCTAACCCAACCTAACATCTCGGCGGTAATATTTGAAAACATTCCTGGGGAGTTGGCCTCTACGTCACCGTGGGACCTTTATAGACATCCATAACGTAATATAACCTAACCTAACCCAACCTAACATCTCGGCGGTAATATTTGAAAAAATTCGTGGCGAGTTGGCATCTGCGTCTCCGTGGTACATTTATATACATCAATAACGTAATACAACCTATCCTAACCCAAAATAACATCTCGTCGGTAATATTTGACAACATTCCTGGCGAGTTGGCTTCTTCGTCTCCGTGGGACCCTTATATACATCAATAACGTAATATAACCTAACCTAACCCAACCTAACATCTCGGCGGTAATATTTGAAAACATTCATGGCGATTTGACATCTACGTCTCCGTGGGACCTTAATATACATCAATAACGTAATATAGCCTAACCTAACTCAACCTAACATTGCGGCGGTAATATTTGACATCATTCCTGGCGATTTGACATCTACGTCTCCGTGGGACCTTAATATACATCAATAACGTAATATAGCCTAACCTAACTCAACCTAACATTGCGGCGGTAATATTTGACATCATTCCTGGCGATTTGACATCTACGTCTCCGTGGGACCTTAATATACATCAATAACGTAATATAGCCTAACCTAACTCAACCTAACATTGCGGCGGTAATATTTGACATCATTCCTGGCGAGTTGTCCTCTACGTCTCCGTTTGACGTTCATAAACATCAATGACGTAATATAACGTAACCTAACCCAACCTAACATCTCGGCGGTAATATTTGACAACATACCGGGCGAGTTGGCCTCTACGTCTCCGTGGGACCTTTATAGACATCCATAACGTAATATAACCTAACCTAACCCAACCTAACATCTCGGCGGTAATATTTGAAAAAATTCCTGGCGAGTTGGCCTCTCCGTCTCCGTGGGATCTTTTTATACATCAATAACGTAATATATCCTAACCTAACCCAACCTAACATCTCGGCGGTAATATTTGACAACATACCTGGCGAGTTGGCCTCTACGTCTCCGTGGGACCTTCATATACATCAATAACGTAATATAACCTAACCTAACCCAACCTAACATTTCGGCGGTAATATTTGACATCATTCCTGGCGAGTTGTCCTCTACGTCTCCGTTTGACCTTCATAAACATCAATAACGTAATATAACGTAACCTAACCCAACCTATCATCTCGGCGGTAATATTTGACAACATTCCTGGCGAGTTGTCCTCTACGTCTCCGTTTGACCTTCATAAACATCAATAACGTAATATAACGTAACCTAACCCAACCTATCATCTCGGCGGTAATATTTGACAACATTACTGGCGAGTTGGCCTCTACGTCTCCGTGGGACCTTCATATACATGAATAACGAAATATAACCTAACCTAACCCAACCTAACATCTCGGCGGTAATATTTGACAGCATTCCTGGCGAGTTGTCCTCTACGTCTTCGTTTGACCTTCATAAACATCAATAACGTAATATAACGTAACCTAACCCAACCTATCATCTCGGCGGTAATATTTGACAACATTACTGGCGAGTTGGCCTCTACGTCTCCGTGGGACCTTTATATACATCAATAACGTAATATAACCTAACCTAGCCCAACCTAACATCTCGGCGGTAATATTTGACAACATACCTGGCGAGTTGGCCTCTACGTCTCCGTGGGACCTTCATATACATCAATAACGTAATACAACCTATCCTAACCCAAAATAACATCTCTGCGGTAATATTTGACAACATGCCTGGCGAGTTGGCCTCTACGTCTCCGTGGGACCTTCATATACATGAATAACGAAACATAACCTAACCTAACCCAACCGAACATCTCGGCGGTAATATTTGGCAACATTCCTGGCGAGTTGGCTTCTCCGTCTCCGCGGGACATTTATATACATCAATAACGTAATATAACCTAACCTAACCCAACCTAACATCTCGGCGGTAATATTTGAAAACATTCCTGGGGAGTTGGCCTCTACGTCACCGTGGGACCTTTATAGACATCCATAACGTAATATAACCTAACCTAACCCAACCTAACATCTCGGCGGTAATATTTGAAAAAATTCGTGGCGAGTTGGCATCTGCGTCTCCGTGGTACATTTATATACATCAATAACGTAATACAACCTATCCTAACCCAAAATAACATCTCGTCGGTAATATTTGACAACATTCCTGGCGAGTTGGCTTCTTCGTCTCCGTGGGACCCTTATATACATCAATAACGTAATATAACCTAACCTAACCCAACCTAACATCTCGGCGGTAATATTTGAAAACATTCATGGCGATTTGACATCTACGTCTCCGTGGGACCTTAATATACATCAATAACGTAATATAGCCTAACCTAACTCAACCTAACATTGCGGCGGTAATATTTGACATCATTCCTGGCGATTTGACATCTACGTCTCCGTGGGACCTTAATATACATCAATAACGTAATATAGCCTAACCTAACTCAACCTAACATTGCGGCGGTAATATTTGACATCATTCCTGGCGATTTGACATCTACGTCTCCGTGGGACCTTAATATACATCAATAACGTAATATAGCCTAACCTAACTCAACCTAACATTGCGGCGGTAATATTTGACATCATTCCTGGCGAGTTGTCCTCTACGTCTCCGTTTGACGTTCATAAACATCAATGACGTAATATAACGTAACCTAACCCAACCTAACATCTCGGCGGTAATATTTGACAACATACCGGGCGAGTTGGCCTCTACGTCTCCGTGGGACCTTTATAGACATCCATAACGTAATATAACCTAACCTAACCCAACCTAACATCTCGGCGGTAATATTTGAAAAAATTCCTGGCGAGTTGGCCTCTCCGTCTCCGTGGGATCTTTTTATACATCAATAACGTAATATATCCTAACCTAACCCAACCTAACATCTCGGCGGTAATATTTGACAACATACCTGGCGAGTTGGCCTCTACGTCTCCGTGGGACCTTCATATACATCAATAACGTAATATAACCTAACCTAACCCAACCTAACATTTCGGCGGTAATATTTGACATCATTCCTGGCGAGTTGTCCTCTACGTCTCCGTGGGACCTTCATATACATGAATAACGAAATATAACCTAACCTAACCCAACCTAACATCTCGGCGGTAATATTTGACAGCATTCCTGGCGAGTTGTCCTCTACGTCTTCGTTTGACCTTCATAAACATCAATAACGTAATATAACGTAACCTAACCCAACCTATCATCTCGGCGGTAATATTTGACAACATTACTGGCGAGTTGGCCTCTACGTCTCCGTGGGACCTTTATATACATCAATAACGTAATATAACCTAACCTAGCCCAACCTAACATCTCGGCGGTAATATTTGACAACATACCTGGCGAGTTGGCCTCTACGTCTCCGTGGGACCTTCATATACATCAATAACGTAATACAACCTATCCTAACCCAAAATAACATCTCTGCGGTAATATTTGACAACATGCCTGGCGAGTTGGCCTCTACGTCTCCGTGGGACCTTCATATACATGAATAACGAAACATAACCTAACCTAACCCAACCGAACATCTCGGCGGTAATATTTGGCAACATTCCTGGCGAGTTGGCTTCTCCGTCTCCGCGGGACATTTATATACATCAATAACGTAATATAACCTAACCTAACCCAACCTAACATCTCGGCGGTAATATTTGAAAACATTCCTGGGGAGTTGGCCTCTACGTCACCGTGGGACCTTTATAGACATCCATAACGTAATATAACCTAACCTAACCCAACCTAACATCTCGGCGGTAATATTTGAAAAAATTCATGGCGAGTTGGCATCTGCGTCTCCGTGGTACATTTATATACATCAATAACGTAATACAACCTATCCTAACCCAAAATAACATCTCGTCGGTAATATTTGACAACATTCCTGGCGAGTTGGCTTCTTCGTCTCCGTGGGACCCTTATATACATCAATAACGTAATATAACCTAACCTAACCCAACCTAACATCTCGGCGGTAATATTTGAAAACATTCATGGCGATTTGACATCTACGTCTCCGTGGGACCTTAATATACATCAATAACGTAATATAGCCTAACCTAACTCAACCTAACATTGCGGCGGTAATATTTGACATCATTCCTGGCGATTTGACATCTACGTCTCCGTGGGACCTTAATATACATCAATAACGTAATATAGCCTAACCTAACTCAACCTAACATTGCGGCGGTAATATTTGACATCATTCCTGGCGATTTGACATCTACGTCTCCGTGGGACCTTAATATACATCAATAACGTAATATAGCCTAACCTAACTCAACCTAACATTGCGGCGGTAATATTTGACATCATTCCTGGCGAGTTGTCCTCTACGTCTCCGTTTGACGTTCATAAACATCAATGACGTAATATAACGTAACCTAACCCAACCTAACATCTCGGCGGTAATATTTGACAACATACCGGGCGAGTTGGCCTCTACGTCTCCGTGGGACCTTTATAGACATCCATAACGTAATATAACCTAACCTAACCCAACCTAACATCTCGGCGGTAATATTTGAAAAAATTCCTGGCGAGTTGGCCTCTCCGTCTCCGTGGGATCTTTTTATACATCAATAACGTAATATATCCTAACCTAACCCAACCTAACATCTCGGCGGTAATATTTGACAACATACCTGGCGAGTTGGCCTCTACGTCTCCGTGGGACCTTCATATACATCAATAACGTAATATAACCTAACCTAACCCAACCTAACATTTCGGCGGTAATATTTGACATCATTCCTGGCGAGTTGTCCTCTACGTCTCCGTTTGACCTTCATAAACATCAATAACGTAATATAACGTAACCTAACCCAACCTATCATCTCGGCGGTAATATTTGACAACATTCCTGGCGAGTTGTCCTCTACGTCTCCGTTTGACCTTCATAAACATCAATAACGTAATATAACGTAACCTAACCCAACCTATCATCTCGGCGGTAATATTTGACAACATTACTGGCGAGTTGGCCTCTACGTCTCCGTGGGACCTTCATATACATGAATAACGAAATATAACCTAACCTAACCCAACCTAACATCTCGGCGGTAATATTTGACAGCATTCCTGGCGAGTTGTCCTCTACGTCTTCGTTTGACCTTCATAAACATCAATAACGTAATATAACGTAACCTAACCCAACCTATCATCTCGGCGGTAATATTTGACAACATTACTGGCGAGTTGGCCTCTACGTCTCCGTGGGACCTTTATATACATCAATAACGTAATATAACCTAACCTAGCCCAACCTAACATCTCGGCGGTAATATTTGACAACATACCTGGCGAGTTGGCCTCTACGTCTCCGTGGGACCTTCATATACATCAATAACGTAATACAACCTATCCTAACCCAAAATAACATCTCTGCGGTAATATTTGACAACATGCCTGGCGAGTTGGCCTCTACGTCTCCGTGGGACCTTCATATACATGAATAACGAAACATAACCTAACCTAACCCAACCGAACATCTCGGCGGTAATATTTGGCAACATTCCTGGCGAGTTGGCTTCTCCGTCTCCGCGGGACATTTATATACATCAATAACGTAATATAACCTAACCTAACCCAACCTAACATCTCGGCGGTAATATTTGAAAACATTCCTGGGGAGTTGGCCTCTACGTCACCGTGGGACCTTTATAGACATCCATAACGTAATATAACCTAACCTAACCCAACCTAACATCTCGGCGGTAATATTTGAAAAAATTCATGGCGAGTTGGCATCTGCGTCTCCGTGGTACATTTATATACATCAATAACGTAATACAACCTATCCTAACCCAAAATAACATCTCGTCGGTAATATTTGACAACATTCCTGGCGAGTTGGCTTCTTCGTCTCCGTGGGACCCTTATATACATCAATAACGTAATATAACCTAACCTAACCCAACCTAACATCTCGGCGGTAATATTTGAAAACATTCATGGCGATTTGACATCTACGTCTCCGTGGGACCTTAATATACATCAATAACGTAATATAGCCTAACCTAACTCAACCTAACATTGCGGCGGTAATATTTGACATCATTCCTGGCGATTTGACATCTACGTCTCCGTGGGACCTTAATATACATCAATAACGTAATATAGCCTAACCTAACTCAACCTAACATTGCGGCGGTAATATTTGACATCATTCCTGGCGATTTGACATCTACGTCTCCGTGGGACCTTAATATACATCAATAACGTAATATAGCCTAACCTAACTCAACCTAACATTGCGGCGGTAATATTTGACATCATTCCTGGCGAGTTGTCCTCTACGTCTCCGTTTGACGTTCATAAACATCAATGACGTAATATAACGTAACCTAACCCAACCTAACATCTCGGCGGTAATATTTGACAACATACCGGGCGAGTTGGCCTCTACGTCTCCGTGGGACCTTTATAGACATCCATAACGTAATATAACCTAACCTAACCCAACCTAACATCTCGGCGGTAATATTTGAAAAAATTCCTGGCGAGTTGGCCTCTCCGTCTCCGTGGGATCTTTTTATACATCAATAACGTAATATATCCTAACCTAACCCAACCTAACATCTCGGCGGTAATATTTGACAACATACCTGGCGAGTTGGCCTCTACGTCTCCGTGGGACCTTCATATACATCAATAACGTAATATAACCTAACCTAACCCAACCTAACATTTCGGCGGTAATATTTGACATCATTCCTGGCGAGTTGTCCTCTACGTCTCCGTTTGACCTTCATAAACATCAATAACGTAATATAACGTAACCTAACCCAACCTATCATCTCGGCGGTAATATTTGACAACATTCCTGGCGAGTTGTCCTCTACGTCTCCGTTTGACCTTCATAAACATCAATAACGTAATATAACGTAACCTAACCCAACCTATCATCTCGGCGGTAATATTTGACAACATTACTGGCGAGTTGGCCTCTACGTCTCCGTGGGACCTTCATATACATGAATAACGAAATATAACCTAACCTAACCCAACCTAACATCTCGGCGGTAATATTTGACAACATTCCTGGCGAGTTGTCCTCTACGTCTTCGTTTGACCTTCATAAACATCAATAACGTAATATAACGTAACCTAACCCAACCTATCATCTCGGCGGTAATATTTGACAACATTACTGGCGAGTTGGCCTCTACGTCTCCGTGGGACCTTTATATACATCAATAACGTAATATAACCTAACCTAGCCCAACCTAACATCTCGGCGGTAATATTTGACAACATACCTGGCGAGTTGGCCTCTACGTCTCCGTGGGACCTTCATATACATCAATAACGTAATACAACCTATCCTAACCCAAAATAACATCTCTGCGGTAATATTTGACAACATGCCTGGCGAGTTGGCCTCTACGTCTCCGTGGGACCTTCATATACATGAATAACGAAACATAACCTAACCTAACCCAACCGAACATCTGGGCGGTAATATTTGGCAACATTCCTGGCGAGTTGGCTTCTCCGTCTCCGCGGGACATTTATATACATCAATAACGTAATATAACCTAACCTAACCCAACCTAACATCTCGGCGGTAATATTTGAAAACATTCCTGGGGAGTTGGCCTCTACGTCACCGTGGGACCTTTATAGACATCCATAACGTAATATAACCTAACCTAGCCCAACCTAACATCTCGGCGGTAATATTTGACAACATACCTGGCGAGTTGGCCTCTACGTCTCCGTGGGACCTTCATATACATCAATAACGTAATACAACCTATCCTAACCCAAAATAACATCTCTGCGGTAATATTTGACAACATGCCTGGCGAGTTGGCCTCTACGTCTCCGTGGGACCTTCATATACATGAATAACGAAACATAACCTAACCTAACCCAACCGAACATCTCGGCGGTAATATTTGGCAACATTCCTGGCGAGTTGGCTTCTCCGTCTCCGTGGTACATTTATATACATCAATAACGTAATACAACCTATCCTAACCCAAAATAACATCTCGTCGGTAATATTTGACAACATTCCTGGCGAGTTGGCTTCTTCGTCTCCGTGGGACCCTTATATACATCAATAACGTAATATAACCTAACCTAACCCAACCTAACATCTCGGCGGTAATATTTGAAAACATTCATGGCGATTTGACATCTACGTCTCCGTGGGACCTTAATATACATCAATAACGTAATATAGCCTAACCTAACTCAACCTAACATTGCGGCGGTAATATTTGACATCATTCCTGGCGATTTGACATCTACGTCTCCGTGGGACCTTAATATACATCAATAACGTAATATAGCCTAACCTAACTCAACCTAACATTGCGGCGGTAATATTTGACATCATTCCTGGCGATTTGACATCTACGTCTCCGTGGGACCTTAATATACATCAATAACGTAATATAGCCTAACCTAACTCAACCTAACATTGCGGCGGTAATATTTGACATCATTCCTGGCGAGTTGTCCTCTACGTCTCCGTTTGACGTTCATAAACATCAATGACGTAATATAACGTAACCTAACCCAACCTAACATCTCGGCGGTAATATTTGACAACATACCGGGCGAGTTGGCCTCTACGTCTCCGTGGGACCTTTATAGACATCCATAACGTAATATAACCTAACCTAACCCAACCTAACATCTCGGCGGTAATATTTGAAAAAATTCCTGGCGAGTTGGCCTCTCCTTCTCCGTGGGATCTTTTTATACATCAATAACGTAATATATCCTAACCTAACCCAACCTAACATCTCGGCGGTAATATTTGACAACATACCTGGCGAGTTGGCCTCTACGTCTCCGTGGGACCTTCATATACATCAATAACGTAATATAACCTAACCTAACCCAACCTAACATTTCGGCGGTAATATTTGACATCATTCCTGGCGAGTTGTCCTCTACGTCTCCGTTTGACCTTCATAAACATCAATAACGTAATATAACGTAACCTAACCCAACCTATCATCTCGGCGGTAATATTTGACAACATTCCTGGCGAGTTGTCCTCTACGTCTCCGTTTGACCTTCATAAACATCAATAACGTAATATAACGTAACCTAACCCAACCTATCATCTCGGCGGTAATATTTGACAACATTACTGGCGAGTTGGCCTCTACGTCTCCGTGGGACCTTTATATACATCAATAACGTAATATAACCTAACCTAGCCCAACCTAACATCTCGGCGGTAATATTTGACAACATACCTGGCGAGTTGGCCTCTACGTCTCCGTGGGACCTTCATATACATCAATAACGTAATACAACCTATCCTAACCCAAAATAACATCTCTGCGGTAATATTTGACAAAATACCTGGCGAGTTGGCCTCTACGTCTCCGTGGGACCTTCATATACATGAATAACGAAACATAACCTAACCTAACCCAACCGAACTTCTCGGCGGTAATATTTGGCAACATTCCTGGCGAGTTGGCTTCTCCGTCTCCGCGGGACATTTATATACATCAATAACGTAATATAACCTAACCTAACCCAACCTAACATCTCGGCGGTAATATTTGAAAACATTCCTGGGGAGTTGGCCTCTACGTCACCGTGGGACCTTTATAGACATCCATAACGTAATATAACCTAACCTAACCCAACCTAACATCTCGGCGGTAATATTTGAAAAAATTCATGGCGAGTTGGCATCTGCGTCTCCGTGGTACATTTATATACATCAATAACGTAATACAACCTATCCTAACCCAAAATAACATCTCGTCGGTAATATTTGACAACATTCCTGGCGAGTTGGCTTCTCCGTCTCCGTGGGACCCTTATATACATCAATAACGTAATATAACCTAACCTAACCCAACCTAACATCTCGGCGTTAATATTTGACAACATACCTGGCGAGTTGGACTCTACGTCTCCGTGGGACTTTCATATACATCAATAACGAAATATAACCTAACCTAACCCAACCTAACATCTCGGCGGTAATATTTGAAAACATTCCTGGCGAGTTGGCTTCTCCGTCTCCGTGGGATCTTTTTATACATCAATAACGTAATATAACCTAACCTAACCCAACCTAACATCTCGGCGGTAATATTTGAAAACATACCTGGCGAGTTGGCCCCTACGTCTCCGTGGGACCTTTATAGACATCCATAACGTAATATAACCTAACCTAACCCAACCTAACATCTCGGCGGTAATATTTGAAAACATTCATGGCGATTTGACATCTACGTCTCCGTGGGACCTTAATATACATCAATAACGTAATATAGCCTAACCTAACTCAACCTAACATTGCGGCGGTAATATTTGACATCATTCCTGGCGAGTTGTCCTCTACGTCTCCGTTTGACCTTCATAAATATCAATGACGTAATATAACGTAACCTAACCCAACCTAACATCTCGGCGGTAATATTTGACAACATACCTGGCGAGTTGGCCTCTACGTCTCCGTTGGACCTTTATAGACATCCATAACGTAATATAACCTAACCTAACCCAACCTAACATCTCGGCGGTAATATTTGAAAAAATTCCTGGCGAGTTGGCCTCTCCGTCTCCGTGGGATCTTTTTATACATCAATAACGTAATATAACCTAACCTAACCCAACCTAACATCTCGGCGGTAATATTTGAAAACATTCATGGCGAGTTGGCCCCTACGTCTCCGTGGGACCTTTATAGACATCAATAACGTAATATAGCCTAACCTAACTCAACCTAACATTTCGGCGGTAATATTTGACATCATTCCTGGCTAGTTGTCCTCTACGTCTCCGTTTGACCTTCATAAACATCAATAACGTAATATAACGTAACCTAACCCAACCTATCATCTCGGCGGTAATATTTGACAACATTCCTGGCGAGTTGGCCTCTACGTCTCCGTGGGACCTTCATATACATGAATAACGAAACATAACCTAACCTAACCCAACCGAACATCTCGGCCGTAATATTTGACAACATACCTGGCGAGTTGGCCTCTACGTCTCCGTGGGACCTTCATATACATGAATAACGAAATATAACCTAACCTAACCCAACCTAACATCTCGGCGGTAATATTTGACAACATTCCTGGCGAGTTGTCCTCTACGTCTCCGTTTGACCTTCATAAACATCAATAACGTAATATAACGTAACCTAACCCAACCTATCATCTCGGCGGTAATATTTGACAACATTACTGGCGAGTTGGCCTCTACGTCTCCGTGGGACCTTTATATACATCAATAACGTAATATAACCTAACCTAACCCAACCTAACATCTCGGCGGTAATATTTGACAACATACCTGGCGAGTTGGCCTCTACGTCTCCGTGGGACCTTCATATACATCAATAACGTAATACAACCTATCCTAACCTAAAATAACATCTCGGCGGTAATATTTGACAACATACCTGGCGAGTTGGCCTCTACGTCTCCGTGGGACCTTCATATACATGAATAACGAAACATAACCTAACCTAACCCAACCGAACATCTCGGCGGTAATATTTGGCAACATTCCTGGCGAGTTGGCTTCTCCGTCTCCGCGGGACATTTATATACATCAATAACGTAATATAACCTAACCTAACCCAACCTAACATCTCGGCGGTAATATTTGAAAACATTCCTGGGGAGTAGGCCTCTACGTCACCGTGGGACCTTTATAGACATCCATAACGTAATATAACCTAACCTAACCCAACCTAACATCTCGGCGGTAATATTTGAAAAAATTCATGGCGAGTTGGCATCTGCGTCTCCGTGGTACATTTATATACATCAATAACGTAATACAACCTATCCTAACCCAAAATAACATCTCGGCGGTAATATTTGACAACATTCCTGGCGAGTTGGCTTCTCCGTCTCCGTGGGACCCTTATATACATCAATAACGTAATATAACCTAACCTAACCCAACCTAACATCTCGGCGTTAATATTTGACAACATACCTGGCGAGTTGGCCACTACGTCTCCGTGGGACCTTCATATACATCAATAACGAAATATAACCTAACCTAACCCAACCTAACATCTCGGCGGTAATATTTGAAAACATTCCTGGCGAGTTGGCTTCTCCGTCTCCGTGGGATCTTTTTATAAATCAATAACGTAATATAACCTAACCTAACCCAACCTAACATCTCGGCGGTAATATTTGAAAACATTCATGGCGATTTGACATCTACGTCTGCGTGGGACCTTAATATACATCAATAACGTAATATAGCCTAACCTAACTCAACCTAACATTGCGGCGGTAATATTTGACATCATTCCTGGCGAGTTGTCCTCTACGTCTCCGTTTGACCTTCATAAACATCAATGACGTAATATAACGTAACCTAACCCAACCTAACATCTCGGCGGTAATATTTGACAACATACCTGGCGAGTTGGCCTACGTCTCCGTGGGACCTTTATAGACATCCATAACGTAATATAACCTAACCTAACCCAACCTAACATCTCGGCGGTAATATTTGACAACATTCCTGGCGAGTTGGCCTCTACGTCTCCGTGGGACCTTTATATACATCAATAACGTAATATAACCTAACCTAACCCAACCTAACATCTCGGCGGTAATATTTGAAAACATACCTGGCGAGTTGGCCTCTACGTCTCCGTGGGACCTTCATATACATGAATAACGAAATATAACCTAACCTAACCCAACCTAACATCTCGGCCGTAATATTTGACAACATTCCTTTCGAGTTGGCTTCTCCGTCTCCGCGGGACATTTATATACATCAATAACGTAATATAACCTAACCTAACCCAACCTAACATCTCGGCGGTAATATTTGAAAACATTCCTGGCGAGTTGGCCTCTACGTCACCGTGGGACCTTTATAGACATCCATAACGTAATATAACCTAACCTAACCCAACCAAACATCTCGGCGGTAATATTTGAAAAAATTCATGTTGAGTTGGCATCTGCGTCTCCGTGGTACATTTATATACATCAATAACGTAATACAACCTATTCTAACCCAAAATAACATCTCGGCGGTAATATTTGACAACATTCCTGGCGAGTTGGCTTCTCCGTCTCCGTGGGACCCTTATATACATCCATAACGTAATATAACCTAACCTAACCCAACCTAACATCTCGGCGGTAATATTTGAAAACATTCATGGCGATTTGACATCTACGTCTCCGTGGGACCTTAATATACATCAATAACGTAATATAGCCTAACCTAACTCAACCTAACATTTCGGCGGTAATATTTGACATCATTCCTGGCGAGTTGTCCTCTACGTCTCCGTTTGACCTTCATAAACATCAATAACGTAATATAACGTAACCTAACCCAACCTATCATCTCGGCGGTAATATTTGACAACATTCCTGGCGAGTTGGCCTTTACGTCTCCGTGGGACCTTTATATACATCAATAACGTAATATAACCTAACCTAACCCAACCTAACATCTCGGCGGTAATATTTGACAACATACCTGGCGAGTTGGCCTCTACGTCTCCGTGGGACCTTCATAAACATCAATAACGTAATATAACTTAACCTAACCCAACCTAACATCTCGGCGGTAATATTTGAAAACATTCATGGCGATTTGACATCTACGTCACCATGGGACCTTAATATACATCAATAACGTAATATAACCTAACCTAACCCAACCTAACATCTCGGCGGTAATATTTGAAAACCTACCTGGCGAGTTGGCTCCTACGTCTCCGTGGGTTCTTTATAGACATCCATAACGTAATATAACCTAACCTAACCCAACCTAACATCTCGGCGGTAATATTTGAAAACATTCCTGGCGAGTTGGCTTCTCCGTCTCCGTGGGATCTTTTTATACATCAATAACGTAATATAACCTAACCTAACCCAACCTAACTTCTCGGCGGTAATATTTGAAAAAATTCATGGCGAGTTGGCATCTGCGTCTCCGTGGTACATTTATATACATCAATAACGTGATACAACCTATTCTAACCCAAAATAACATCTCGGCGGTAATATTTGACAACATTCCTGGCGAGTTGGCTTCTCCGTCTCCGTGGGACCCTTATATACATCCATAACGTAATATAACCTAACCTAACCCAACCTAACATCTCGGCGGTAATATTTGAAAACATACCTGGCGAGTTGGCCCCTACGTCTCCGTGGGACCTTTATAGACATCCATAACGTAATATAACCTAACCTAACCCAACCTAACATCTCGGCGGTAATATTTGAAAACATTCATGGCGATTTGACATCTACGTCTGCGTGGGACCTTAATATACATCAATAACGTAATATAGCCTAACCTAACTCAACCTAACATTGCGGCGGTAATATTTGACATCATTCCTGGCGAGTTGTCCTCTACGTCTCCGTTTGACCTTCATAAACATCAATGACGTAATATAACGTAACCTAACCCAACCTAACATCTCGGCGGTAATATTTGACAACATACCTGGCGAGTTGGCCTCTACGTCTCCGTGGGACCTTTATAGACATCCATAACGTAATATAACCTAACCTAACCCAACCTAACATCTCGGCGGTAATATTTGAAAAAATTCCTGTAGAGTTGGCCTCTCCGTCTCCGTGGGATCTTTTTATACATCAATAACGTAATATAACCTAACCTAACCCAACCTAACATCTCGGCGGTAATATTTGAAAACATTCATGGCGAGTTGGCCCCTATGTCTCCGTGGGACCTTTATAGACATCAATAACGTAATATAGCCTAACCTAACTCAACCTAACATTTCGGCGGTAATATTTGACATCATTCCTGGCGAGTTGTCCTCTACGTCTCCGTGGGACCTTTATATACATCAATAACGTATTATAACCTAACCTAACCCAACCTATCATCTCGGCGGTAATATTTGACAACATTCCTGGCGAGTTGGCCTCTACGTCTCCGTGGGACCTTTATATACATCAATAACGTAATATAACCTAACCTAACCCAACCTAACATCTCGGCGGTAATATTTGAAAACATACCTGGCGAGTTGGCCTCTACGTCTCCGTGGGACCTTCATATACATGAATAACGAAATATAACCTAACCTAACCCAACCTAACATCTCGGCCGTAATATTTGACAACATTCCTTTCGAGTTGGCTTCTCCGTCTCCGCGGGACATTTATATACATCAATAACGTAATATAACCTAACCTAACCCAACCTAACATCTCGGCGGTAATATTTGAAAACATTCCTGGCGAGTTGGCCTCTACGTCACCGTGGGACCTTTATAGACATCCATAACGTAATATAACCTAACCTAACCCAACCAAACATCTCGGCGGTAATATTTGAAAAAATTCATGGTGAGTTGGCATCTGCGTCTCCGTGGTACATTTATATACATCAATAACGTAATACAACCTATTCTAACCCAAAATAACATCTCGGCGGTAATATTTGACAACATTCCTGGCGAGTTGGCTTCTCCGTCTCCGTGGGACCCTTATATACATCCATAACGTAATATAACCTAACCTAACCCAACCTAACATCTCGGCGGTAATATTTGAAAACATTCATGGCGATTTGACATCTACGTCTCCGTGGGACCTTAATATACATCAATAACGTAATATAGCCTAACCTAACTCAACCTAACATTTCGGCGGTAATATTTGACATCATTCCTGGCGAGTTGTCCTCTACGTCTCCGTTTGACCTTCATAAACATCAATAACGTAATATAACGTAACCTAACCCAACCTATCATCTCGGCGGTAATATTTGACAACATTCCTGGCGAGTTGGCCTTTACGTCTCCGTGGGACCTTTATATACATCAATAACGTAATATAACCTAACCTAACCCAACCTAACATCTCGGCGGTAATATTTGACAACATACCTGGCGAGTTGGCCTCTACGTCTCCGTGGGACCTTCATAAACATCAATAACGTAATATAACTTAACCTAACCCAACCTAACATCTCGGCGGTAATATTTGAAAACATTCATGGCGATTTGACATCTACGTCACCATGGGACCTTAATATACATCAATAACGTAATATAACCTAACCTAACCCAACCTAACATCTCGGCGGTAATATTTGAAAACCTACCTGGCGAGTTGGCTCCTACGTCTCCGTGGGTTCTTTATAGACATCCATAACGTAATATAACCTAACCTAACCCAACCTAACATCTCGGCGGTAATATTTGAAAACATTCCTGGCGAGTTGGCTTCTCCGTCTCCGTGGGATCTTTTTATACATCAATAACGTAATATAACCTAACCTAACCCAACCTAACTTCTCGGCGGTAATATTTGAAAAAATTCATGGCGAGTTGGCATCTGCGTCTCCGTGGTACATTTATATACATCAATAACGTGATACAACCTATTCTAACCCAAAATAACATCTCGGCGGTAATATTTGACAACATTCCTGGCGAGTTGGCTTCTCCGTCTCCGTGGGACCCTTATATACATCCATAACGTAATATAACCTAACCTAACCCAACCTAACATCTCGGCGGTAATATTTGAAAACATACCTGGCGAGTTGGCCCCTACGTCTCCGTGGGACCTTTATAGACATCCATAACGTAATATAACCTAACCTAACCCAACCTAACATCTCGGCGGTAATATTTGAAAACATTCATGGCGATTTGACATCTACGTCTGCGTGGGACCTTAATATACATCAATAACGTAATATAGCCTAACCTAACTCAACCTAACATTGCGGCGGTAATATTTGACATCATTCCTGGCGAGTTGTCCTCTACGTCTCCGTTTGACCTTCATAAACATCAATGACGTAATATAACGTAACCTAACCCAACCTAACATCTCGGCGGTAATATTTGACAACATACCTGGCGAGTTGGCCTCTACGTCTCCGTGGGACCTTTATAGACATCCATAACGTAATATAACCTAACCTAACCCAACCTAACATCTCGGCGGTAATATTTGAAAAAATTCCTGTAGAGTTGGCCTCTCCGTCTCCGTGGGATCTTTTTATACATCAATAACGTAATATAACCTAACCTAACCCAACCTAACATCTCGGCGGTAATATTTGAAAACATTCATGGCGAGTTGGCCCCTATGTCTCCGTGGGACCTTTATAGACATCAATAACGTAATATAGCCTAACCTAACTCAACCTAACATTTCGGCGGTAATATTTGACATCATTCCTGGCGAGTTGTCCTCTACGTCTCCGTGGGACCTTTATATACATCAATAACGTATTATAACCTAACCTAACCCAACCTATCATCTCGGCGGTAATATTTGACAACATTCCTGGCGAGTTGGCCTCTACGTCTCCGTGGGACCTTTATATACATCAATAACGTAATATAACCTAACCTAACCCAACCTAACATCTCGGCGGTAATATTTGAAAACATACCTGGCGAGTTGGCCTCTACGTCTCCGTGGGACCTTCATATACATGAATAACGAAATATAACCTAACCTAACCCAACCTAACATCTCGGCCGTAATATTTGACAACATTCCTTTCGAGTTGGCTTCTCCGTCTCCGCGGGACATTTATATACATCAATAACGTAATATAACCTAACCTAACCCAACCTAACATCTCGGCGGTAATATTTGAAAACATTCCTGGCGAGTTGGCCTCTACGTCACCGTGGGACCTTTATAGACATCCATAACGTAATATAACCTAACCTAACCCAACCAAACATCTCGGCGGTAATATTTGAAAAAATTCATGGTGAGTTGGCATCTGCGTCTCCGTGGTACATTTATATACATCAATAACGTAATACAACCTATTCTAACCCAAAATAACATCTCGGCGGTAATATTTGACAACATTCCTGGCGAGTTGGCTTCTCCGTCTCCGTGGGACCCTTATATACATCCATAACGTAATATAACCTAACCTAACCCAACCTAACATCTCGGCGGTAATATTTGAAAACATTCATGGCGATTTGACATCTACGTCTCCGTGGGACCTTAATATACATCAATAACGTAATATAGCCTAACCTAACTCAACCTAACATTTCGGCGGTAATATTTGACATCATTCCTGGCGAGTTGTCCTCTACGTCTCCGTTTGACCTTCATAAACATCAATAACGTAATATAACGTAACCTAACCCAACCTATCATCTCGGCGGTAATATTTGACAACATTCCTGGCGAGTTGGCCTCTACGTCTCCGTGGGACCTTTATATACATCAATAACGTAATATAACCTAACCTAACCCAACCTAACATCTCGGCGGTAATATTTGACAACATACCTGGCGAGTTGGCCTCTACGTCTCCGTGGGACCTTCATAAACATCAATAACGTAATATAACTTAACCTAACCCAACCTAACATCTCGGCGGTAATATTTGAAAACATTCATGGCGATTTGACATCTACGTCACCATGGGACCTTAATATACATCAATAACGTAATATAACCTAACCTAACCCAACCTAACATCTCGGCGGTAATATTTGAAAACCTACCTGGCGAGTTGGCTCCTACGTCTCCGTGGGTTCTTTATAGACATCCATAACGTAATATAACCTAACCTAACCCAACCTAACATCTCGGCGGTAATATTTGAAAACATTCCTGGCGAGTTGGCTTCTCCGTCTCCGTGGGATCTTTTTATACATCAATAACGTAATATAACCTAACCTAACCCAACCTAACTTCTCGGCGGTAATATTTGAAAAAATTCATGGCGAGTTGGCATCTGCGTCTCCGTGGTACATTTATATACATCAATAACGTGATACAACCTATTCTAACCCAAAATAACATCTCGGCGGTAATATTTGACAACATTCCTGGCGAGTTGGCTTCTCCGTCTCCGTGGGACCCTTATATACATCCATAACGTAATATAACCTAACCTAACCCAACCTAACATCTCGGCGGTAATATTTGAGAACATTCATGGCGATTTGACATCTACGTCTCCGTGGGACATTAATATACATCAATAACGTGATATAGCCTAACCTAACCCAACCTAACATTTCGGCGGTAATATTTGACATCATTCCTGGCGAGTTGTCCTCTACGTCTCCGTTTGACCTTCATAAACATCAATAACGTAATATAACGTAACCTAACCCAACCTATCATTTCGGCGGTAATATTTGACAACATTCCTGGCGAGTTGGCCTCTACGTCTCCGTGGGACCTTTATATACATCACTAACGTAATATAACTTAACCTAACCCAACCTAACATTTCGGCGGTAATATCTGAAAACATTCATGGCGATTTGACATCTACGTCTCCATGGGACCTTAATATACATCAATAACGTAATATAACCTAACCTAACCCAACCTAACATCTCGGCGGTAATATTTGAAAACATACCTGGCGAGTTGGCTCCTATGTCTCCGTGGGTTCTTTATAGACATCCATAACGTAATATAACCTAACCTAACCCAACCTAACATCTCGGCGGTAATATTTGAAAACATTCATGGCGATTTGACATCTACGTCTTCGTGGGACCTTAATATACATCAATAACGTAATATAGCCTAACCTAACTCAACCTAACATTTCGGCGGTAATATTTGACATCATTCCTGGCGAGTTGTCCACTACGTCTCCGCTTGACCTTCATAAACATCAATGACGTAATATAACGTAACCTAACCCAACCTATCATCTCGGCGGTAATATTTGAAAACATTCCTGGGGAGTTGGCTTCTCCGTCTCCGCGGGAAATTTATATACATCAATAACGTAATATAACCTAACCTAACCCAACCTAACATTTCGGCGGTAATATTTGACATCATTCCTGGCGAGTTGTCCTCTACGTCTCCGTTTGACCTTCATAAACATCAATAACGTAATATAACGTAACCTAACCCAACCTATCATCTCGGCGGTAATATTTGACAACATTCCTGGCGAGTTGGCCTCTACGTCTCCGTGGGACCTTTATATACATCAATAACGTAATATAACCTAACCTAACCCAACCTAACATCTCGGCGGTAATATTTGACAACATACCTGGCGAGTTGGCCTCTTCGTCTCCGTGGGACCTTCATAAACATCAATAACGTAATATAACTTAACCTAACCCAACCTAACATCTCGGCGGTAATATTTGAAAACATTCATGGCGATTTGACATCTACGTCACCATGGGACCTTAATATACATCAATAACGTAATATAACCTAATCTAACCCAACCTAACATCTCGGCGGTAATATTTGAAAACATACCTGGCGAGTTGGCTCCTACGTCTCCGTGGATTCTTTATAGACATCCATAACGTAATATAACCTAACCTAACCCAACCTAACATCTCGGCGGTAATATTTGAAAACATACCTGGCGAGTTGGCCTCTACGTCTCCGTGGGACCTTCATATACATGAATAACGAAATATAACCTAACCTAACCCAACCTAACATCTCGGCGGTAATATTTGACAACATTCCTGGCGAGTTGGCTTCTCCGTCTCCGCGGGACATTTATATACATCAATAACGAAATATAACCTAACCTAACCCAACCTAACATCTCGGCGGTAATATTTGAAAACATTCCTGGGGAGTTGGCCTCTACGTCACCGTGGGACCTTTATAGACATCCATAACGTAATATAACCTAACCTAACCCAACCTAACATCTCGGCGGTAATATTTGAAAAAATTCATGGCGAGTTGGCATCTGCGTCTCCGTGGTACATTTATATACATCAATAACGTAATACAACCTATTCTAACCCAAAATAACATCTCGGCGGTAATATTTGACAACATTCCTGGCGAGTTGGCTTCTCCGTCTCCGTGGGACCCTTATATACATCCATAACGTAATATAACCTAACCTAACCCAACCTAACATCTCGGCGGTAATATTTGAAAACATTCATGGCGATTTGACATCTACGTCTCCGTGGGACCTTAATATACATCAATAACGTAATATAGCCTAACCTAACTCAACCTAACATTTCGGCGGTAATATTTGACATCATTCCTGGCGAGTTGTCCTCTACGTCTCCGTTTGACCTTCATAAACATCAATAACGTAATATAACGTAACCTAACCCAACCTATCATCTCGGCGGTAATATTTGACAACATTCCTGGCGAGTTGGCCTCTACGTCTCCGTGGGACCTTTATATACATCAATAACGTAATATAACCTAACCTAACCCAACCTAACATCTCGGCGGTAATATTTGACAACATACCTGGCGAGTTGGCCTCTACGTCTCCGTGGGACCTTCATAAACATCAATAACGTAATATAACTTAACCTAACCCAACCTAACATCTCGGCGGTAATATTTGAAAACATTCATGGCGATTTGACATCTACGTCACCATGGGACCTTAATATACATCAATAACGTAATATAACCTAACCTAACCCAACCTAACATCTCGGCGGTAATATTTGAAAACCTGCCTGGCGAGTTGGCTCCTACGTCTCCGTGGGTTCTTTATAGACATACATAACGTAATATAACCTAACCTAACCCAACCTAACATCTCGGCGGTAATATTTGAAAACATTCCTGGCGAGTTGGCTTCTCCGTCTCCGTGGGATCTTTTTATACATCAATAACGTAATATAACCTAACCTAACCCAACCTAACATCTCGGCGGTAATATTTGAAAAAATTCATGGCGAGTTGGCATCTGCGTCTCCGTGGTACATTTATATACATCAATAACGTGATACAACCTATTCTAACCCAAAACAACATCTCGGCGGTAATATTTCACAACATTCCTGGCGAGTTGGCTTCTCCGTCTCCGTGGGACCCTTATATACATCCATAACGTAATATAACCTAACCTAACCCAACCTAACATTTCGGCGGTAATATTTGAGAACATTCATGGCGATTTGACATCTACGTCTCCGTGGGACATTAATATACATCAATAACGTGATATAGCCTAACCTAACCCAACCTAACATTTCGGCGGTAATATTTGACATCATTCCTGGCGAGTTGTCCTCGACGTCTCCGTTTGACCTTCATAAACATCAATAACGTAATATAACGTAACCTAACCCAACCTATCATCTCGGCGGTAATATTTGACAACATTCCTGGCGAGTTGGCCTCTACGTCTCCGTGGGACCTTTATATACATCACTAACGTAATATAACTTAACCTAACCCAACCTAACATTTCGGCGGTAATATCTGAAAACATTCATGGCGATTTGACATCTACGTCTCCATGGGACCTTAATATACATCAATAACGTAATATAACCTAACCTAACCCAACCTAACATCTCGGCGGTAATATTTGAAAACATACCTGGCGAGTTGGCTCCTACGTCTCCGTGGGTTCTTTATAGACATCCATAACGTAATATAACCTAACCTAACCCAACCTAACATCTCGGCGGTAATATTTGAAAACATTCATGGCGATTTGACATCTACGTCTCCGTGGGACCTTAATATACATCAATAACGTAATATAGCCTAACCTAACTCAACCTAACATTTCGGCGGTAATATTTGACATCATTCCTGGCGAGTTGTCCACTACGTCTCCGCTTGACCTTCATAAACATCAATGACGTAATATAACGTAACCTAACCCAACCTATCATCTCGGCGGTAATATTTGAAAACATTCCTGGGGAGTTGGCTTCTCCGTCTCCGCGGGAAATTTATATACATCAATAACGTAATATAACCTAACCTAACCCAACCTAACATCTCGGCGGTAATATTTGAAAACATTCCTGGGGAGTTGGCCTCTACGTCACCGTGGGACCTTTATAGACATCCATAACGTAATATAACCTAACCTAACCCAACCTAACATCTCGGCGGTAATATTTGAAAAAATTCATGGCGAGTTGGCATCTGCGTCTCCGTGGTACATTTATATACATCAATAACGTAATACAACCTATCCTAACCCAAAATAACATCTCGGCGGTAATATTTGAAAACATTCCTGGCGAGTTGGCTTCTCCGTCTCCGTGGGACCCTTATATACATCAATAACGTAATATAACCTAACCTAACCCAACCTAACATTTCGGCGATAATATTTGATCACATTCCTAGCTTGTTGGCCTCTACGTGTCCGCGGGACCTTTATATACATCTATAACGTGATATAACCTAACCTAACCCAACCTAACATCTCGGCGGTAATATTTGAAAACATTCATGGCGATTTGACATCTACGTTTCCGTGGGACCTTAATATACATCAATAACGTAATATAGCCTAACCTAACTCAACCTAACATTTCGGCGGTAATATTTGAAATCATTCCTGGCGAGTTGTCCTCTACGTCTGCGTTTGACCTTCATAAACATCAATAAAGTAATATAACGTAACCTAACCCAACCTATCATCTCGGCGGTAATATTTGACAACATTCCTGGCGAGTTGGCCTCTACGTCTCCGTGGGACCTTTATATACATCAATAACGTAATATAACCTAACCTAACCCAACCTAACATTTCGGCGGTAATATCTGAAAACATTCATGGCGATTTGACATCTACGTCTCCATGGGACCTTAATATACATCAATAACGTAATATAACCTAACCTAACCCAA
This sequence comes from Xylocopa violacea, assembly GCA_963969225.1. Lineage (NCBI taxonomy): Eukaryota > Metazoa > Arthropoda > Insecta > Hymenoptera > Apidae > Xylocopa > Xylocopa violacea. The sequence goes on from CAXAJV010000051.1 coordinate 1,875,748, forward strand.
CCTAACATCTCGGCGGTAATATTTGAAAACATACCTGGCGAGTTGGCTCCTACGTCTCCGTGGGTTCTTTATAGACATCCATAACGTAATATAACCTAACCTAACCCAACCTAACATCTCGGCGGTAATATTTGAAAACATTCATGGCGATTTGACATCTACGTCTCCGTGGGACCTTAATATACATCAATAACGTAATATAGCCTAACCTAACTCAACCTAACATTTCGGCGGTAATATTTGACATCATTCCTGGCGAGTTGTCCACTACGTCTCCGCTTGACCTTCATAAACATCAATGACGTAATATAACGTAACCTAACCCAACCTATCATCTCGGCGGTAATATTTGAAAACATTCCTGGGGAGTTGGCTTCTCCGTCTCCGCGGGAAATTTATATACATCAATAACGTAATATAACCTAACCTAACCCAACCTAACATCTCGGCGGTAATATTTGAAAACATTCCTGGGGAGTTGGCCTCTACGTCACCGTGGGACCTTTATAGACATCCATAACGTAATATAACCTAACCTAACCCAACCTAACATCTCGGCGGTAATATTTGAAAAAATTCATGGCGAGTTGGCATCTGCGTCTCCGTGGTACATTTATATACATCAATAACGTAATACAACCTATCCTAACCCAAAATAACATCTCGGCGGTAATATTTGAAAACATTCCTGGCGAGTTGGCTTCTCCGTCTCCGTGGGACCCTTATATACATCAATAACGTAATATAACCTAACCTAACCCAACCTAACATTTCGGCGATAATATTTGATCACATTCCTAGCTTGTTGGCCTCTACGTGTCCGCGGGACCTTTATATACATCTATAACGTGATATAACCTAACCTAACCCAACCTAACATCTCGGCGGTAATATTTGAAAACATTCATGGCGATTTGACATCTACGTTTCCGTGGGACCTTAATATACATCAATAACGTAATATAGCCTAACCTAACTCAACCTAACATTTCGGCGGTAATATTTGAAATCATTCCTGGCGAGTTGTCCTCTACGTCTGCGTTTGACCTTCATAAACATCAATAAAGTAATATAACGTAACCTAACCCAACCTATCATCTCGGCGGTAATATTTGACAACATTCCTGGCGAGTTGGCCTCTACGTCTCCGTGGGACCTTTATATACATCAATAACGTAATATAACCTAACCTAACCCAACCTAACATCTCGGCGGTAATATTTGACAACATTCCTGGCGAGTTGGCTTCTCCGTCTCCGTGGGACCCTTATATACATCCATAACGTAATATAACCTAACCTAACCCAACCTAACATCTCGGCGGTAATATTTGAAAACATTCATGGCGATTTGACATCTACGTCTCCGTGGGACCTTAATATACATCAATAACGTGATATAGCCTAACCTAACCCAACCTAACATTTCGGCGGTAATATTTGACATCATTCCTGGCGAGTTGTCCTCTACGTCTCCGTTTGACCTTCATAAACATCAATAACGTAATATAACGTAACCTAACCCAACCTATCATCTCGGCGGTAATATTTGACAACATTCCTGGCGAGTTGGCCTCTACGTCTCCGTGGGACCTTTATATACATCACTAACGTAATATAACTTAACCTAACCCAACCTAACATCTCGGCGGTAATATCTGAAAACATTCATGGCGATTTGACATCTACGTCTCCATGGGACCTTAATATACATCAATAACGTAATATAACCTAACCTAACCCAACCTAACATCTCGGCGGTAATATTTGAAAACATACCTGGCGAGTTGGCTCCTACGTCTCCGTGGGTTCTTTATAGACATCCATAACGTAATATAACCTAACCTAACCCAACCTAACATCTCGGCGGTAATATTTGAAAACATTCATGGCGATTTGACATCTACGTCTCCGTGGGACCTTAATATACATCAATAACGTAATATAGCCTAACCTAACTCAACCTAACATTTCGGCGGTAATATTTAACATCATTCCTGGCGAGCTGTCCACTACGTCTCCGTTTGACCTTCATAAACATCAATGACGTAATATAACGTAACCTAACCCAACCTATCATCTCGGCGGTAATATATGACAACATTCCTGGCGAGTTGGCCTGTACGTCTCCGTGGGACCTTTATATACATCAATAACGTAATGTAACCTAACCTAACCCAACCTAACATCTCGGCGGTAATATTTGACAACATACCTGGCGAATTGGGCTCTACGTCTCCGTGGGACCTTCATATACATCAATAACGAAATATAACCTAACCTAACCCAACCTAACATCTCGGCGGTAATATTTGAGAACATACCTGGCGAGTTGGGCTCTACGTCTACGTGGGACCTTCATATACATCAATAACGAAATATAACCTAACCTAACCCAACCTAACATCTCGGCGGTAATATTTGAAAACATTCCTGGCGAGTTGGCTTCTCCGTCTCCGTGGGACATTTATATACATCAATAACGTAATATAACCTAACCTAACCCAACCTAACATCTCGGCGGTAATATTTGATTACATTCCTGGCTTGTTGGCCTCTACGTCTCCGCGGGACCTTTATATACATCTATAACGTGATATAACCTAACCTAAACCAACCTAACATCTTGGCGGTAATATTTGAAAACATACCTGGCGAGTTGGCCTCTACGTCTCCGTGGGACATTTATATACATCAATAACGTAATATAACCTAACCTAACCCAACCTAACATCTCGGCGGTAATATTTGATCACATTCCTAGCTTGTTGGCCTCTACGTCTCCGCGTGACCTTTATATACATCTATAACGTGATATAAACTAACCTAACCCAACCTAACATTTCGGCGGTAATATTTGACATCATTCCTAGCTTGTTGGCCTCTACGTGTCCGCGGGACCTTTATATACATCTATAACGTGATATAACCTAACCTAAACCAACCTAACATCTTGGCGGTAATATTTGAAAACATACCTGGCGATTTGGCCTCTACGTCTCCGTGGGACATTTATATACATCAATAACGTAATATAACCTAACCTAACCCAACATAACATCTCGGCGGTAATATTTGATCACATTCCTAGCTTGTTGGCCTCTACGTCTCCGCGTGACCTTTATATACATCTATAACGTGATATAACCTAACCTAACCCAACCTAACATTTCGGCGGTAATATTTGACATCATTCATGGCGAGTTGGCCTCTACGTCTCCGTTTGACCTTCATAAACATCAATAACGTAATATAACGTAACCTAACCCAACCTATCATCTCGGCGGTAATATTTGACAACATTCCTGGCGAGTTGGTCTCTACGTCTCCGTGGGACCTTCATATACATCAATAACGTAATATAACCTAACCTAACCCAACCTAACATCTCGGCGGTAATATTTGACAACATTCCTGGCTAGTTGGCTTCTCCGTCGCCGTGGGATCTTTTTATACATCAATAACGTAATATAACCTATCCTAACCCAACCTAACATCTCGGCGGTAATATTTGAAAACATTCCTGGCGAGTTGGCTTCTCCGTCTCCGTGGGATCTTTTTATACATCATTAACGTAATATAACCTAACCTAACCCAACCTAACATCTTGGCGGTATATATTTGAAAACATACCTGGCGAGTTGGCCTCTACGTCTATGTGGGACATTTATATACATCAATAACGTAATATAACCTAACCTAACCCAACCTAACATCTCGGCGGTAATATTTGATCACATTCCTAGCTTGTTGGCCTCTACGTCTCCGCGTGACCTTTATGTACATCTATAACGTAATATAACCTAACCTAACCCAACCTAACATTTCGGCGGTAATATTTGACATCATTCCTAGCTTGTTGGCCTCTACGTGTCCGCGGGACCTTTATATACATCTATAACGTGATATAACCTAACCTAACCCAACCTAACATCTCGGCGGTCATATTTGAAAACATTCCTGGCGAGTTGGCTTCTCCGTCTCCGTGGGATCCTTTTATACATCAATAACGTAATATAACGTAACCTCACCCACCTATCATTTCGGCTGTAATATTTGACAACATTCCTGGCGAGTTGGCCTCTACGTCTCCGTGGGACCTTTATATACATCAATAACGTAATATAACCTAACCTAACCCAACCTAACATCTCGGCGGTATTATTTGACAACATTCCCGGCCAGTTGGCTTCTCCGTCTCCGTGGGACCTTTATATACATCTATAACGTAATATAACCTAACCTAACCCAACCTAACATCTCGGCGGTAATATTTGATCACATTCCTAGCTTGTTGGCCTCTACGTCTCCGCGGGACCTTTATATACATCAATAACGTAATATAACCTAACCTAACCCAACCTAACATCTCGGCGGTAATATTTGACAACATACCTGGCGAGTTGGCCTCTACGTCTCCGTGGGACCTTTATATACATCAATAACGTAATATAACCTAACCTAACCCAACCTAACATCTCGGCGGTAGTATTTGAAAACATTCCTGGCGAGTTGGCTTCTCCGTCTCCGTGGGACCTTCATATACATGAATAACGAAATATAACCTAACCTAACCCAACCTAACATCTCGGCGGTATTATTTGATCACATTCCTGGCTTGTTGGCCTCTACGTCTCCGCGGGACCTTTATATACATCTATAACGTGATATAACCTAACCTAAACCAACCTAACATCTTGGCGGTAATATTTGAAAACATACCTGGCGAGTTGGCCTCTACGTCTCCGTGGGACATTTATATACATCAATAATGTAATATAACCTAACCTAACCCAACCTAACATCTCGGCGGTAATATTTGATCACATTCCCAGCTTGTTGGCCTCTACGTCTCCGCGTGACCTTTATATACATCTATAACGTGATATAACCTAACCTAACCCAACCTAACATTTCGGCGGTAATATTTGACATCATTCATGGCGAGTTGGCCTCTACGTCTCCGTTTGACCTTCATAAACATCAATAACGTAATATAACGTAACCTAACCCAACCTATCATCTCGGCGGTAATATTTGACAACATTCCTGGCGAGTTGGTCTCTACGTCTCCGTGGGAACTTCATATACATCAATAACGTAATATAACCTAACCTAACCCAACCTAACATCTCGGCGGTAATATTTGACAACATTCCTGGCTAGTTGGCTTCTCCGTCGCCGTGGGATCTTTTTATACATCAATAACGTAATATAACCTAACCTAACCCAACCTAACATCTCGGCGGTAATATTTGATTACATTCCTGGCTTGTTGGCCTCTACGTCCCCGCGGGACCTTTATATACATCTATAACGTGATATAACCTAACCTAAACCAACCTAACATCTTGGCGGTAATATTTGAAAACATACCTGGCGAGTTGGCCTCTACGTCTCCGTGGGACATTTATATACATCAATAACGTAATATAACCTAACCTAACCCAACCTAACATCTCGGCGGTAATATTTGATCACATTCCTAGCTTGTTGGCCTCTACGTCTCCGCGTGACCTTTATCTACATCTATAACGTGATATAAACTAACCTAACCCAACCTAACATTTCGGCGGTAATATTTGACATCATTCCTAGCTTGTTGGCCTCTACGTGTCCGCGGGACCTTTATATACATCTATAACGTGATATAACCTAACCTAAACCAACCTAACATCTTGGCGGTAATATTTGAAAACATACCTGGCGATTTGGCCTCTACGTCTCCGTGGGACATTTATATACATCAATAACGTAATATAACCTAACCTAACCCAACATAACATCTCGGCGGTAATATTTGATCACATTCCTAGCTTGTTGGCCTCTACGTCTCCGCGTGACCTTTATATACATCTATAACGTGATATAACCTAACCTAACCCAACCTAACATTTCGGCGGTAATATTTGACATCATTCATGGCGAGTTGGCCTCTACGTCTCCGTTTGACCTTCATAAACATCAATAACGTAATATAACGTAACCTAACCCAACCTATCATCTCGGCGGTAATATTTGACAACATTCCTGGCGAGTTGGTCTCTACGTCTCCGTGGGACCTTCATATACATCAATAACGTAATATAACCTAACCTAACCCAACCTAACATCTCGGCGGTAATATTTGACAACATTCCTGGCTAGTTGGCTTCTCCGTCGCCGTGGGATCTTTTTATACATCAATAACGTAATATAACCTATCCTAACCCAACCTAACATCTCGGCGGTAATATTTGAAAACATTCCTGGCGAGTTGGCTTCTCCGTCTCCGTGGGATCTTTTTATACATCATTAACGTAATATAACCTAACCTAACCCAACCTAACATCTTGGCGGTATATATTTGAAAACATACCTGGCGAGTTGGCCTCTACGTCTATGTGGGACATTTATATACATCAATAACGTAATATAACCTAACCTAACCCAACCTAACATCTCGGCGGTAATATTTGATCACATTCCTAGCTTGTTGGCCTCTACGTCTCCGCGTGACCTTTATGTACATCTATAACGTGATATAACCTAACCTAACCCAACCTAACATTTCGGCGGTAATATTTGACATCATTCCTAGCTTGTTGGCCTCTACGTGTCCGCGGGACCTTTATATACATCTATAACGTGATATAACCTAACCTAACCCAACCTAACATCTCGGCGGTCATATTTGAAAACATTCCTGGCGAGTTGGCTTCTCCGTCTCCGTGGGATCCTTTTATACATCAATAACGTAATATAACGTAACCTCACCCACCTATCATTTCGGCTGTAATATTTGACAACATTCCTGGCGAGTTGGCCTCTACGTCTCCGTGGGACCTTTATATACATCAATAACGTAATATAACCTAACCTAACCCAACCTAACATCTCGGCGGTATTATTTGACAACATTCCCGGCCAGTTGGCTTCTCCGTCTCCGTGGGACCTTTATATACATCTATAACGTAATATAACCTAACCTAACCCAACCTAACATCTCGGCGGTAATATTTGATCACATTCCTAGCTTGTTGGCCTCTACGTCTCCGCGGGACCTTTATATACATCAATAACGTAATATAACCTAACCTAACCCAACCTAACATCTCGGCGGTAATATTTGACAACATACCTGGCGAGTTGGCCTCTACGTCTCCGTGGGACCTTTATATACATCAATAACGTAATATAACCTAACCTAACCCAACCTAACATCTCGGCGGTAGTATTTGAAAACATTCCTGGCGAGTTGGCTTCTCCGTCTCCGTGGGACCTTCATATACATGAATAACGAAATATAACCTAACCTAACCCAACCTAACATCTCGGCGGTAATATTTGATCACATTCCTGGCTTGTTGGCCTCTACGTCTCCGCGGGACCTTTATATACATCTATAACGTGATATAACCTAACCTAAACCAACCTAACATCTTGGCGGTAATATTTGAAAACATACCTGGCGAGTTGGCCTCTACGTCTCCGTGGGACATTTATATACATCAATAATGTAATATAACCTAACCTAACCCAACCTAACATCTCGGCGGTAATATTTGATCACATTCCCAGCTTGTTGGCCTCTACGTCTCCGCGTGACCTTTATATACATCTATAACGTGATATAACCTAACCTAACCCAACCTAACATTTCGGCGGTAATATTTGACATCATTCATGGCGAGTTGGCCTCTACGTCTCCGTTTGACCTTCATAAACATCAATAACGTAATATAACGTAACCTAACCCAACCTATCATCTCGGCGGTAATATTTGACAACATTCCTGGCGAGTTGGTCTCTACGTCTCCGTGGGAACTTCATATACATCAATAACGTAATATAACCTAACCTAACCCAACCTAACATCTCGGCGGTAATATTTGACAACATTCCTGGCTAGTTGGCTTCTCCGTCGCCGTGGGATCTTTTTATACATCAATAACGTAATATAACCTATCCTAACCCAACCTAACATCTCGGCGGTAATATTTGAAAACATTCCTGGCGAGTTGGCTTCTCCGTCTCCGTGGGATCTTTTTATACATCATTAACGTAATATAACCTAACCTAACCCAACCTAACATCTTGGCGGTATATATTTGAAAACATACCTGGCGAGTTGGCCTCTACGTCTCCGTGGGACATTTATATACATCAATAACGTAATATAACCTCACCTAACCCAACCTGACATCTCGGCGGTAATATTTGATCACATTCCTAGCTTGTTGGCCTCTACGTCTCCGCGTGACCTTTATGTACATCTATAACGTGATATCACCTAACCTAACCCAACCTAACATTTCGGCGGTAATATTTGACATCATTCCTAGCTTGTTGGCCTCTACGTGTCCGCGGGACCTTTATATACATCTATAACGTGATATAACCTAACCTAACCCAACCTAACATCTCGGCGGTCATATTTGAAAACATTCCTGGCGAGTTGGCTTCTCCGTCTCCGTGGGATCCTTTTATACATCAATAACGTAATATAACGTAACCTCACCCACCTATCATCTCGGCTGTAATATTTGACAACATTCCTGGCGAGTTGGCCTCTACGTCTCCGTGGGACCTTTATATACATCAATAACGTAATATAACCTAACCTAACCCAACCTAACATCTCGGCGGTATTATTTGACAACATTCCCCGCCAGTTGGCTTCTCCGTCTCCGTGGGACCTTTATATACATCTATAACGTAATATAACCTAACCTAACCCAACCTAACATCTCGGCGGTAATATTTGATCACATTCCTAGCTTGTTGGCCTCTACGTCTCCGCGGGACCTTTATATACATCTATAACGTGATATAACCTAACCTAACCCAACCTAACATTTCGGCGGTAATATTTGACATCATTCCTGGCGAGTTGTCCTCTACGTCTCCGTTTGACCTTCATAAACATCAATAACGTAATATAACGTAACCTAACCCAACCTAACATGTTGCCGGTAATATCTGAAAACATTCCTGGCGAGTTGGCCTCTACGTCTCCGTGGGAACTTTATATACATCAATAACGTAATATAACCTAACCTAACCCAACCTAACATCTCGGCGGTAATATTTGAAAACATACCTGGCGAGTTGGCCTCTACGTCTCCGTGGGACCTTCATATACATGAATAACGAAATATAACCTAACCTAACCCAACCTAACATCTCGGCGGTAATATTTGAAAACATTCCTGGCGAGTTGGCTTCTCCGTCTCCGTGGGATCTTTTTATACATCATTAACGTAATATAACCTAACCTAACCCAACCTAACATCTTGGCGGTATATATTTGAAAACATACCTGGCGAGTTGGCCTCTACGTCTATGTGGGACATTTATATACATCAATAACGTAATATAACCTAACCTAACCCAACCTAACATCTCGGCGGTAATATTTGATCACATTCCTAGCTTGTTGGCCTCTACGTCTCCGCGTGACCTTTATGTACATCTATAACGTGATATAACCTAACCTAACCCAACCTAACATTTCGGCGGTAATATTTGACATCATTCCTAGCTTGTTGGCCTCTACGTGTCCGCGGGACCTTTATATACATCTATAACGTGATATAACCTAACCTAACCCAACCTAACATCTCGGCGGTCATATTTGAAAACATTCCTGGCGAGTTGGCTTCTCCGTCTCCGTGGGATCCTTTTATACATCAATAACGTAATATAACGTAACCTCACCCACCTATCATTTCGGCTGTAATATTTGACAACATTCCTGGCGAGTTGGCCTCTACGTCTCCGTGGGACCTTTATATACATCAATAACGTAATATAACCTAACCTAACCCAACCTAACATCTCGGCGGTATTATTTGACAACATTCCCGGCCAGTTGGCTTCTCCGTCTCCGTGGGACCTTTATATACATCTATAACGTAATATAACCTAACCTAACCCAACCTAACATCTCGGCGGTAATATTTGATCACATTCCTAGCTTGTTGGCCTCTACGTCTCCGCGGGACCTTTATATACATCAATAACGTAATATAACCTAACCTAACCCAACCTAACATCTCGGCGGTAATATTTGACAACATACCTGGCGAGTTGGCCTCTACGTCTCCGTGGGACCTTTATATACATCAATAACGTAATATAACCTAACCTAACCCAACCTAACATCTCGGCGGTAGTATTTGAAAACATTCCTGGCGAGTTGGCTTCTCCGTCTCCGTGGGACCTTCATATACATGAATAACGAAATATAACCTAACCTAACCCAACCTAACATCTCGGCGGTAATATTTGATCACATTCCTGGCTTGTTGGCCTCTACGTCTCCGCGGGACCTTTATATACATCTATAACGTGATATAACCTAACCTAAACCAACCTAACATCTTGGCGGTAATATTTGAAAACATACCTGGCGAGTTGGCCTCTACGTCTCCGTGGGACATTTATATACATCAATAATGTAATATAACCTAACCTAACCCAACCTAACATCTCGGCGGTAATATTTGATCACATTCCCAGCTTGTTGGCCTCTACGTCTCCGCGTGACCTTTATATACATCTATAACGTGATATAACCTAACCTAACCCAACCTAACATTTCGGCGGTAATATTTGACATCATTCATGGCGAGTTGGCCTCTACGTCTCCGTTTGACCTTCATAAACATCAATAACGTAATATAACGTAACCTAACCCAACCTATCATCTCGGCGGTAATATTTGACAACATTCCTGGCGAGTTGGTCTCTACGTCTCCGTGGGAACTTCATATACATCAATAACGTAATATAACCTAACCTAACCCAACCTAACATCTCGGCGGTAATATTTGACAACATTCCTGGCTAGTTGGCTTCTCCGTCGCCGTGGGATCTTTTTATACATCAATAACGTAATATAACCTATCCTAACCCAACCTAACATCTCGGCGGTAATATTTGAAAACATTCCTGGCGAGTTGGCTTCTCCGTCTCCGTGGGATCTTTTTATACATCATTAACGTAATATAACCTAACCTAACCCAACCTAACATCTTGGCGGTATATATTTGAAAACATACCTGGCGAGTTGGCCTCTACGTCTCCGTGGGACATTTATATACATCAATAACGTAATATAACCTCACCTAACCCAACCTGACATCTCGGCGGTAATATTTGATCACATTCCTAGCTTGTTGGCCTCTACGTCTCCGCGTGACCTTTATGTACATCTATAACGTGATATCACCTAACCTAACCCAACCTAACATTTCGGCGGTAATATTTGACATCATTCCTAGCTTGTTGGCCTCTACGTGTCCGCGGGACCTTTATATACATCTATAACGTGATATAACCTAACCTAACCCAACCTAACATTTCGGCGGTAATATTTGACATCATTCCTGGCGAGTTGTCCTCTACGTCTCCGTTTGACCTTCATAAACATCAATAACGTAATATAACGTAACCTAACCCAACCTAACATGTTGCCGGTAATATCTGAAAACATTCCTGGCGAGTTGGCCTCTACGTCTCCGTGGGAACTTTATATACATCAATAACGTAATATAACCTAACCTAACCCAACCTAACATCTCGGCGGTAATATTTGAAAACATACCTGGCGAGTTGGCCTCTACGTCTCCGTGGGACCTTCATATACATGAATAACGAAATATAACCTAACCTAACCCAACCTAACATCTCGGCGGTAATATTTGACAACATTCCTTTCGAGTTGGCTTCTCCGTCTCCGCGGGACATTTATATACATCAATAACGTAATATAACCTAACCTAACCCAACCTAACATCTCGGCGGTAATATTTGAAAACATTCCTGGCGAGTTGGCCTCTACGTCACCGTGGGACCTTTATAGACATCCATAACGTAATATAACCTAACCTAACCCAACCAAACATCTCGGCGGTAATATTTGAAAAAATTCATGGTGAGTTGGCATCTGCGTCTCCGTGGTACATTTATATACATCAATAACGTAATACAACCTATTCTAACCCAAAATAACATCTCGGCGGTAATATTTGACAACATTCCTGGCGAGTTGGCTTCTCCGTCTCCGTGGGACCCTTATATACATCCATAACGTAATATAACCTAACCTAACCCAACCTAACATCTCGGCGGTAATATTTGAAAACATTCATGGCGATTTGACATCTACGTCTCCGTGGGACCTTAATATACATCAATAACGTAATATAGCCTAACCTAACTCAACCTAACATTTCGGCGGTAATATTTGACATCATTCCTGGCGAGTTGTCCTCTACGTCTCCGTTTGACCTTCATAAACATCAATAACGTAATATAACGTAACCTAACCCAACCTATCATCTCGGCGGTAATATTTGACAACATTCCTGGCGAGTTGGCCTCTACGTCTCCGTGGGACCTTTATATACATCAATAACGTAATATAACCTAACCTAACCCAACCTAACATCTCGGCGGTAATATTTGACAACATACCTGGCGAGTTGGCCTCTACGTCTCCGTGGGACCTTCATAAACATCAATAACGTAATATAACTTAACCTAACCCAACCTAACATCTCGGCGGTAATATTTGAAAACATTCATGGCGATTTGACATCTACGTCACCATGGGACCTTAATATACATCAATAACGTAATATAACCTAACCTAACCCAACCTAACATCTCGGCGGTAATATTTGAAAACCTACCTGGCGAGTTGGCTCCTACGTCTCCGTGGGTTCTTTATAGACATCCATAACGTAATATAACCTAACCTAACCCAACCTAACATCTCGGCGGTAATATTTGAAAACATTCCTGGCGAGTTGGCTTCTCCGCCTCCGTGGGATCTTTTTATACATCAATAACGTAATATAACCTAACCTAACCCAACCTAACATCTCGGCGGTAATATTTGAAAAAATTCATGGCGAGTTGGCATCTGCGTCTCCGTGGTACATTTATATACATCAATAACGTGATACAACCTATTCTAACCCAAAATAACATCTCGGCGGTAATATTTGACAACATTCCTGGCGAGTTGGCTTCTCCGTCTCCGTGGGACCCTTATATACATCCATAACGTAATATAACCTAACCTAACCCAACCTAACATCTCGGCGGTAATATTTGAGAACATTCATGGCGATTTGACATCTACGTCTCCGTGGGACATTAATATACATCAATAACGTGATATAGCCTAACCTAACCCAACCTAACATTTCGGCGGTAATATTTGACATCATTCCTGGCGAGTTGTCCTCTACGTCTCCGTTTGACCTTCATAAACATCAATAACGTAATATAACGTAACCTAACCCACCCTATCATCTCGGCGGTAATATTTGACAACATTCCTGGCGAGTTGGCCTCTACGTCTCCGTGGGACCTTTATATACATCACTAACGTAATATAACTTAACCTAACCCAACCTAACATTTCGGCGGTAATATCTGAAAACATTCATGGCGATTTGACATCTACGTCTCCATGGGACCTTAATATACATCAATAACGTAATATAACCTAACCTAACCCAACCTAACATCTCGGCGGTAATATTTGAAAACATACCTGGCGAGTTGGCTCCTACGTCTCCGTGGGTTCTTTATAGACATCCATAACGTAATATAACCTAACCTAACCCAACCTAACATCTCGGCGGTAATATTTGAAAACATTCCTGGCGAGTTGGCTTCTCCGTCTCCGTGGGATCTTTTTATACATCATTAACGTAATATAACCTAACCTAACCCAACCTAACATCTTGGCGGTATATATTTGAAAACATACCTGGCGAGTTGTCCACTACGTCTCCGTGGGACCTTCATAAACATCAATAACGTAATATAACTTAACCTAACCCAACCTAACATCTCGGCGGTAATATTTGAAAACATTCATGGCGATTTGACATCTACGTCACCATGGGACCTTAATATACATCAATAACGTAATATAACCTAACCTAACCCAACCTAACATCTCGGCGGTAATATTTGAAAACATTCCTGGGGAGTTGGCCTCTACGTCACCGTGGGACCTTTATAGACATCCATAACGTAATATAACCTAACCTAACCCAACCTAACATCTCGGCGGTAATATTTGAAAAAATTCATGGCGAGTTGGCATCTGCGTCTCCGTGGTACATTTATATACATCAATAACGTAATACAACCTATCCTAACCCAAAATAACATCTCGGCGGTAATATTTGAAAACATTCCTGGCGAGTTGGCTTCTCCGTCTCCGTGGGACCCTTATATACATCAATAACGTAATATAACCTAACCTAACCCAACCTAACATTTCGGCGATAATATTTGATCACATTCCTAGCTTGTTGGCCTCTACGTGTCCGCGGGACCTTTATATACATCTATAACGTGATATAACCTAACCTAACCCAACCTAACATCTCGGCGGTAATATTTGAAAACATTCATGGCGATTTGACATCTACGTCTCCGTGGGACCTTAATATACATCAATAACGTAATATAGCCTAACCTAACTCAACCTAACATTTCGGCGGTAATATTTGACATCATTCCTGGCGAGTTGTCCTCTACGTCTCCGTTTGACCTTCATAAACATCAATAACGTAATATAACGTAACCTAACCCAACCTATCATCTCGGCGGTAATATTTGACAACATTCCTGGCGAGTTGGCCTCTACGTCTCCGTGGGACCTTTATATACATCAATAACGTAATATAACCTAACCTAACCCAACCTAACATCTCGGCGGTAATATTTGACAACATACCTGGCGAGTTGGCCTCTTCGTCTCCGTGGGACCTTCATAAACATCAATAACGTAATATAACTTAACCTAACCCAACCTAACATCTCGGCGGTAATATTTGAAAACATTCATGGCGATTTGACATCTACGTCACCATGGGACCTTAATATACATCAATAACGTAATATAACCTAATCTAACCCAACCTAACATCTCGGCGGTAATATTTGAAAACATACCTGGCGAGTTGGCTCCTACGTCTCCGTGGGTTCTTTATAGACATCCATAACGTAATATAACCTAACCTAACCCAACCTAACATCTCGGCGGTAATATTTGAAAACATACCTGGCGAGTTGGCCTCTACGTCTCCGTGGGACCTTCATATACATGAATAACGAAATATAACCTAACCTAACCCAACCTAACATCTCGGCGGTAATATTTGACAACATTCCTGGCGAGTTGGCTTCTCCGTCTCCGCAGGACATTTATATACATCAATAACGAAATATAACCTAACCTAACCCAACCTAACATCTCGGCGGTAATGTTTGAAAACATTCCTGGGGAGTTGGCCTCTACGTCACCGTGGGACCTTTATAGACATCCATAACGTAATATAACCTAACCTAACCCAACCTAACATCTCGGCGGTAATATTTGAAAAAATTCATGGCGAGTTGGCATCTGCGTCTCCGTGGTACATTTATATACATCAATAACGTAATACCACCTATCCTAACCCAAAATAACATCTCGGCGGTAATATTTGAAAACATTCCTGGCGAGTTGGCTTCTCCGTCTCCGTGGGACCCTTATATACATCAATAACGTAATATAACCTAACCTAACCCAACCTAACATTTCGGCGATAATATTTGATCACATTCCTAGCTTGTTGGCCTCTACGTGTCCGCGGGACCTTTATATACATCTATAACGTGATATAACCTAACCTAACCCAACCTAACATCTCGGCGGTAATATTTGAAAACATTCATGGCGATTTGACATCTACGTTTCCGTGGGACCTTAATATACATCAATAACGTAATATAGCCTAACCTAACTCAACCTAACATTTCGGCGGTAATATTTGACATCATTCCTGGCGAGTTGTCCTCTACGTCTGCGTTTGACCTTCATAAACATCAATAAAGTAATATAACGTAACCTAACCCAACCTATCATCTCGGCGGTAATATTTGACAACATTCCTGGCGAGTTGGCCTCTACGTCTCCGTGGGACCTTTATATACATCAATAACGTAATATAACCTAACCTAACCCAACCTAACATCTCGGCGGTAATATTTGACAACATTCCTGGCGAGTTGGCTTCTCCGTCTCCGTGGGACCCTTATATACATCCATAACGTAATATAACCTAACCTAACCCAACCTAACATCTCGGCGGTAATATTTGAAAACATTCATGGCGATTTGACATCTACGTCTCCGTGGGACCTTAATATACATCAATAACGTGATATAGCCTAACCTAACCCAACCTAACATTTCGGCGGTAATATTTGACATCATTCCTGGCGAGTTGTCCTCTACGTCTCCGTTTGACCTTCATAAACATCAATAACGTAATATAACGTAACCTAACCCAACCTATCATCTCGGCGGTAATATTTGACAACATTCCTGGCGAGTTGGCCTCTACGTCTCCGTGGGACCTTTATATACATCACTAACGTAATATAACTTAACCTAACCCAACCTAACATCTCGGCGGTAATATCTGAAAACATTCATGGCGATTTGACATCTACGTCTCCATGGGACCTTAATATACATCAATAACGTAATATAACCTAACCTAACCCAACCTAACATCTCGGCGGTAATATTTGAAAACATACCTGGCGAGTTGGCTCCTACGTCTCCGTGGGTTCTTTATAGACATCCATAACGTAATATAACCTAACCTAACCCAACCTAACATCTCGGCGGTAATATTTGAAAACATTCATGGCGATTTGACATCTACGTCTCCGTGGGACCTTAATATACATCAATAACGTAATATAGCCTAACCTAACACAACCTAACATTTCGGCGGTAATATTTAACATCATTCCTGGCGAGCTGTCCACTACGTCTCCGTTTGACCTTCATAAACATCAATGACGTAATATAACGTAACCTAACCCAACCTATCATCTCGGCGGTAATATATGACAACATTCCTGGCGAGTTGGCCTGTACGTCTCCGTGGGACCTTTATATACATCAATAACGTAATATAACGTAACCTCACCCACCTATCATCTCGGCTGTAATATTTGACAACATTCCTGGCGAGTTGGCCTCTACGTCTCCGTGGGACCTTTATATACATCAATAACGTAATATAACCTAACCTAACCCAACCTAACATCTCGGCGGTATTATTTGACAACATTCCCGGCCAGTTGGCTTCTCCGTCTCCGTGGGACCTTTATATACATCTATAACGTAATATAACCTAACCTAACCCAACCTAACATCTCGGCGGTAATATTTGATCACATTCCTAGCTTGTTGGCCTCTACGTCTCCGCGGGACCTTTATATACATCTATAACGTGATATAACCTAACCTAACCCAACCTAACATTTCGGCGGTAATATTTGACATCATTCCTGGCGAGTTGTCCTCTACGTCTCCGTTTGACCTTCATAAACATCAATAACGTAATATAACGTAACCTAACCCAACCTAACATGTTGCCGGTAATATCTGAAAACATTCCTGGCGAGTTGGCCTCTACGTCTCCGTGGGAACTTTATATACATCAATAACGTAATATAACCTAACCTAACCCAACCTAACATTTCGGCGGTAATATTTGATCACATTCCTAGCTTGTTGGCCTCTACGTTTCTGTGGGACCTTTATATACATCAATAACGAAATATAACCTAACCTAACCCAACCTAACATCTCGGCGGTAATATTTGACAACATACCTGGCGAGTTGGCCTCTACGTCTCCGTGGGACCTTTATATACATCAATAACGTAATATAACCTAACCTAACCCAACCTAACATCTCGGCGGTAATATTTGAAAACATTCCTGGCGAGTTGGCTTCTCTGTCTCCGTGGGACCTTCATATACATGAATAACGAAATATAACCTAACCTAACCCAACCTAACATCTCGGCGGTAATATTTGATCACATTCCTGGCTTGTTGGCCTCTACGTCTCCGCGGGACCTTTATATACATCTATAACGTGATATAACCTAACCTAAACCAACCTAACATCTTGGCGGTAATATTTGAAAACATACCTGGCGAGTTGGCCTCTACGTCTCCGTGGGACATTTATATACATCAATAACGTAATATAACCTAACCTAACCCAACCTAACATCTCGGCGGTAATATTTGATCACATTCCTAGCTTGTTGGCCTCTACGTCTCCGCGTGACCTTTATATACATCTATAACGTGATATAACCTAACCTAACCCAACCTAACATTTCGGCGGTAATATTTGACATCATTCCTAGCTTGTTGGCCTCTACGTGTCCGCGGGACCTTTATATACATCTATAACGTGATATAACCTAACCTAACCCAACCTAACATCTCGGCGGTCATATTTGAAAACATTCCTGGCGAGTTGGCTTCTCCGTCTCCGTGGGATCCTTTTATACATCAATAACGTAATATAACGTAACCTCACCCACCTATCATCTCGGCTGTAATATTTGACAACATTCCTGGCGAGTTGCCCTCTACGTCTCCGTGGGACCTTTATATACATCAATAACGTAATATAACCTAACCTAACCCAACCTAACATCTCGGCGGTATTATTTGACAACATTCCCGGCCAGTTGGCTTCTCCGTCTCCGTGGGACCTTTATATACATCAATAACGTAATATAACGTAACCTAACCCAACCTAACATGTCGGCGGTAATATTTGAAAACATACCTGGCGAGTTGGCCTCTACGTCTCCGTGGGACATTTATATACATCAATAACGTAATATAACCTAACCTAACCCAACCTAACATTTCGGCGGTAATATTTGACATCATTCCTGGCGAGTTGTCCTCTACGTCTCCGTTTGACCTTCATAAACATCAATAACGTAATATAACGTAACCTAACCCAACCTAACATGTCGGCGGTAATATTTGAAAACATACCTGGCGAGTTGGCCTCTATGTCTCCGTGGGACGTTTATATACATCAATAACGTAATATAACCTAACCTAACCCAACCTAACATCTCGGCGGTAATATTTGATCACATTCCTGGCTTGTTGGCCTCTACGTCTCCGCGGGACCTTTATATACAACTATAACGTGATATAACCTAACCTAAACCAACCTAACATCTTGGCGGTAATATTTGAAAACATACCTGGCGAGTTGGCCTCTACGTCTCCGTGGGACATTTATATACATCAATAACGTAATATAACCTAACCTAACCCAACCTAACATCTCGGCGGTAATATTTGATCACATTCCTAGCTTGTTGGCCTCTACGTCTCCGCGTGACCTTTATATACATCTATAACGTGATATAACCTAACCTAACCCAACCTAACATTTCGGCGGTAATATTTGACATCATTCATGGCGAGTTGACTTCTCCGTCTCCGCGGGAAATTTATATACATCAATAACGTAATATAACGTAACCTAACCCACCTATCATCTCGGCTGTAATATTTGACAACATTCCTGGCGAGTTGGCCTCTACGTCTCCGTGGGACATTTATATACATCAATAACGTAATATAACCTAACCTAACCCAACCTAAGATCTCGGCGGTAATATTTGATCACATTCCTAGCTTGTTGGCCTCTACGTCTCCGCGGGACCTTTATATACATCTATAACGTGATATAACCTAACCTAACCCAACCTAACATTTCGGCGGTAATATTTGACATCATTCCTGGCGAGTTGTCCTCTACGTCTCCGTCTGACCTTCATAAGCATCAATAACGTAATATAACGTAACCTAACCCAACCTAACATGTCGGCGGTAATATTTGACAACATTCCTGGCGAGTTGGTCTCTACGTCTCCGTGGGACCTTCATATACATCAATAACGTAATATAACCTAACCTAACCCAACCTAACATCTCGGCGGTAATATTTGACAACATTCCTGGCTAGTTGGCTTCTCCGTCGCCGTGGGATCTTTTTATACATCAATAACGTAATATAACCTATCCTAACCCAACCTAACATCTAGGCGGTAATATTTGAAAACATTCCTGGCGAGTTGGCTTCTCCGTCTCCGTGGGATCTTTTTATACATCATTAACGTAATATAACCTAACCTAACCCAACCTAACATCTTGGCGGTATATATTTTAAAACATACCTGGCGAGTTGGCCTCTACGTCTCTGTGGGACCTTTATATACATCAATAACGTAATATAACCTAACCTAACCCAACCTAACATCTCGGCGGTAATATTTGACAACATACCTGGCGAGTTGGCCTCTACGTCTCCGTGGGACCTTTATATACATCAATAACGTAATATAACCTAACCTAACCCAACCTAACATCTCGGCGGTAATATTTGAAAACATTCCTGGCGAGTTGGCTTCTCTGTCTCCGTGGGACCTTCATATACATGAATAACGAAATATAACCTAACCTAACCCAACCTAACATCTCGGCGGTAATATTTGATCACATTCCTGGCTTGTTGGCCTCTACGTCTCCGCGGGACCTTTATATACATCTATAACGTGATATAACCTAACCTAAACCAACCTAACATCTTGGCGGTAATATTTGAAAACATACCTGGCGAGTTGGCCTCTACGTCTCCGTGGGACATTTATATACATCAATAACGTAATATAACCTAACCTAACCCAACCTAACATCTCGGCGGTAATATTTGATCACATTCCTAGCTTGTTGGCCTCTACGTCTCCGCGTGACCTTTATATACATCTATAACGTGATATAACCTAACCTAACCCAACCTAACATCTCGGCGGTAATATTTGAAAACATTCCTGGCGAGTTGGCTTCTCCGTCTCCGTGGGATCTTTTTATACATCAATAACGTAATATAACCTAACCTAACCCAACCTAACATCTGGGCGGTAATATTTGAAAACATACCTGGCGAGTTGGCTTCTCCGTCTCCGTGGGACCTTTATATACATCTATAACGTAATATAACCTAACCTAACCCAACCTAACATCTCGGCGGTAATATTTCAGATCATACCTGGCGAGTTGGGCTCTACGTCTCCGTGGGACCTTCATATACATCAATAACGAAATATAACCTAACCTAACCCAACCTAACATCTCGGCGGTAATATTTGAAAACATTCCTGGCGAGTTGGCTTCTCCGTCTCCGTGGGATCTTTTTATACATCAATAACGTAATATAACCTAACCTAACCCAACCTAACATCTCGGCGGTAATATTTGAAAACATACCTGGCGAGTTGGCCTCTACGTCTCCGTGGGACATTTATATACATCAATAACGTAATATAACCTAACCTAACCCAACCTAAGATCTCGGCGGTAATATTTGATCACATTCCTAGCTTGTTGGCCTCTACGTCTCCGCGGGACCTTTATATACATCTATAACGTGATATAACCTAACCTAACCCAACCTAACATTTCGGCGGTAATATTTGACATCATTCCTGGCGAGTTGTCCTCTACGTCTCCGTCTGACCTTCATAAGCATCAATAACGTAATATAACGTAACCTAACCCAACCTAACATGTCGGCGGTAATATTTGAAAACATACATGGCGAGTTGGCCTCTACGTCTCCGTGGGACATTTATATACATCATTAACGTAATATAACCTAACCTAACCCAACCTAACATCTTGGCGGTATATATTTGAAAACATACCTGGCGATTTGACCTCTACGTCTCCATGGGACATTTATATACATCAATAACGTAATATAACCTAACCTAACCCAACATAACATCTCGGCGGTAATATTTGATCACATTCCTAGCTTGTTGGCCTCTACGTCTCCGCGTGACCTTTATATACATCAATAACGTAATATAACCTATCCTAACCCAACCTAACATCTCGGCGGTAATATTTGAAAACATTCCTGGCGAGTTGGCTTCTCCGTCTCCGTGGGATCTTTTTATACATCATTAACGTAATATAACCTAACCTAACCCAACCTAACATCTTGGCGGTATATATTTGAAAACATACCTGATGAGTTGGCCTCTATGTCTCCGTGGGACCTTTATATACATCAATAACGTAATATAACCTAACCTAACCCAACCTAACACCTCGGCGGTAATATTTGAAAACATACCTGGCGAGTTGGCCTCTACGTCTCCGTGGGACCTTCATATACATGAATAACGAAATATAACCTAACCTAACCCAACCTAACATCTCGGCGGTAATATTTGACAACATTCCTGGCGAGTTGGCTTCTCCGTCTCCGCGGGAAATTTATATACATCAATAACGTAATATACCCTAACCTAACCCAACCTAACATTTCGGCAGTAATATTTCAGAACATACCTGGCGAGTTGGGCTCTACGTCTCCGTGGGACCTTCATATACATCAATAACGAAATATAACCTAACCTAACCCAACCTAACTTCTCGGCGGTAATATTTGAAAACATTCCTGGCGAGTTGGCTTCTCCGTCTCCGTGGGATCTTTTTATACATCAATAACGTAATATAACCTAACCTAACCCAACATAACATCTCCGCGGTAATATTTGAAAACATACCTGGCGAGTTGGCCTCTACGTCTCCGCGGGACCTTTATATACATCTATAACGTGATATAACCTAACCTAAACCAACCTAACATTTCGGCGATAATATTTGATCAATTCCTAGCTTGTTGGCCTCTACGTGTCCGCGGGACCTTTATATACATCTATAACGTGATATAACCTAACCTAACCCAACCTAACATCTCGGCGGTCATATTTGAAAACATTCCTGGCGAGTTGGCTTCTCCGTCTCCGTGGGATCCTTTTATACATCAATAACGTAATATAACGTAACCTAACCCACCTATCATCTCGGCTGTAATATTTGACAACATTCCTGGCGAGTTGGCCTCTACGTCTCCGTGGGACCTTTATATACATCAATAACGTAATATAATCTAACCTAACCCAACCTAACATCTCGGCGGTAATATTTGAAAACATTCCTGGCGAGTTGGCTTCTCCGTCTCCGTGGGATCTTTTTATACATCAATAACGTAATATAACCTAACCTAACCCAACATAACATCTCCGCGGTAATATTTGAAAACATACCTGGCGAGTTGGCCTCTACGTCTCCGCGGGACCTTTATATACATCAATAACGTAATATAACCTAACCTAACCCAACCTAACATCTCGGCGGTAATATTTGATCACATTCCTAGCTTGTTGGCCTCTACGTCTCCGCGGGACCTTTATATACATCTATAACGTGATATAACCTAACCTAACCCAACCTAACATCTCGGCGGTAATATTTGACAACATACCTGGCGAGTTGGCCTCTACGTCTCCGTGGGACCTTCATATACATCAATAACGAAGTATAACATAACCTAACCCAACCTAACATCTCGGCAGTAATATCTGAAAACATTCCTGGCGAGTTGGCCTCTACGTCTCCGTGGGAACTTTATATACATCAATAACGTAATATAACCTAACCTAACCCAACCTAACATTTCGGCGGTAATATTTGATCACATTCCTAGCTTGTTGGCCTCTACGTCTCCGTGGGACCTTCATATACATGAATAACGAAATATAACCTAACGTAACCCAACCTAACATCATGGCGGTAATATTTGACAACATTCTTGGCGAGTTGGCTTCTCCGTCTCCGTGGGATCTTTTTATACATCAATGACGTAATATAACCTAACCTGACCCAACCTAACACCTCGGCGGTAATATTTGACAATATACCTGGCGAGTTGGCCTCTACGTCTCCGTGGGACCTTTATATACATCAATAACGTAATATAATCTAACCTAACCCAACATAACATCTCGGCGGTAATATTTGAAAACATACCTGGCGAGTTGGCCTCTACGTCTCCGTGGGACCTTCATATACATCAATAACGAAATATAACCTAACCTAACCCAACGTAACATCTCGGCGGTAATATTTGAAAACATTCCTGGCGAGTTGGCTTCTCCGTCTCCGTGGGATCTTTTTATACATCAATGACGTTATATAACCTAACCTAACCCAACCTAACATTTCGGCGGTAATATTTGAAAACATTCCTGGGGAGTTGGCCTCTACGTCACCGTGGAACCTTTATAGACATCCATAACGTAATATAACCTAACCTAACCCAACCTAACATCTCGGCGGTAATATTTGAAAAAATTCATGGCGAGTTGGCATCTGCGTCGCCGTGGTACATTTATATACATCAATAACGTAATACAACCTATCCTAACCCAAAATAACATCGCGACGGTAATATTTGAAAACATTCCTGGCGAGTTGGCTTCTCCGTCTCCGTGGGACCCTTATATACATCAATAACGTAATATAACGTAACCTAACCCACCTATCATCTCGGCTGTAATATTTGACAACATTCCTGGCGAGTTGGCCTCTACGTCTCCGTGGGACCTTTATATACATCAATAACGTAATATAACCTAACCTAACCCAACCTAACATCTCGGCGGTAATATTTGACAACATTCCTGGCCAGTTGGCTTCTCCGTCTCCGTGGGACCTTTATATACATCTATAACGTAATATAACCTAACCTAGCCCAACCTAACATCTCGGCGGTAATATTTCAGAACATACCTGGCGAGTTGGGCTCTACGTCTCCGTGGGACTTTCATATACATCAATAACGAAATATAACCTAACCTAACCCAACCTAACATCTCGGCGGTAATATTTGAAAACATTCCTGGCTAGTTGGCTTCTCCGTCTCCGTGGGATCTTTTTATACATCAATAACGAAATATAACCTAACCTAACCCAACCTAACATCTCGGCGGTAATATTTGAAAACATTCCTGGCGAGTTGTCCTCTACGTCTCCGTCTGACCTTCATAAGCATCAATAACGTAATATAACCTAACCTAACCCAACCTAACATCTCGGCGGTAATATTTGAAAACATACCTGGCGAGTTGGCCTCTACGTCTCCGTGGGACATTTATATACATCAATAACGTAATATAACCTAACCTAACCCAACCTAACATCTCGGCGGTAATATTTGATCACATTCCTGGCTTGTTGGCCTCTACGTCTCCGCGGGACCTTTATATACATCTATAACGTGATATAACCTAACCTAAACCAACCTAACATCTTGGCGGTAATATTTGAAAACATACCTGGCGATTTGACCTCTACGTCTCCGTGGGACATTTATATACATCAATAACGTAATATAACCTAACCTAACCCAACATAACATCTCGGCGGTAATATTTGATCACATTCCTAGCTTGTTGGCCTCTACGTCTCCGCGTGACCTTTATATACATCAATAACGTAATATAACCTATCCTAACCCAACCTAACATCTCGGCGGTAATATTTGAAAACATTCCTGGCGAGTTGGCTTCTCCGTCTCCGTGGGATCTTTTTATACATCATTAACGTAATATAACCTATCCTAACCCAACCTAACATCTTGGCGGTATATATTTGAAAACATACCTGGCGAGTTGGCCTCTACGTCTCCGTGGGACCTTTATATACATCAATAACGTAATATAACCTAACCTAACCCAACCTAACACCTCGGCGGTAATATTTGACAACATACCTGGCGAGTTGGCCTCTACGTCTCCGTGGGACCTTCATATACATGAATAACGAAATATAACCTAACCTAACCCAACCTAACATCTCGGCGGTAATATTTGACAACATTCCTGGCGAGTTGGCTTCTCCGTCTCCGCGGGAAATTTATATACATCAATAACGTAATATACCCTAACCTAACCCAACCTAACATTTCGGCAGTAATATTTCAGAACATACCTGGCGAGTTGGGCTCTACGTCTCCGTGGGACCTTCATATACATCAATAACGAAATATAACCTAACCTAACCCAACCTAACTTCTCGGCGGTAATATTTGAAAACATTCCTGGCGAGTTGGCTTCTCCGTCTCCGTGGGATCTTTTTATACATCAATAACGTAATATAACCTAACCTAACCCAACATAACATCTCCGCGGTAATATTTGAAAACATACCTGGCGAGTTGGCCTCTACGTCTCCGCGGGACCTTTATATACATCTATAACGTGATATAACCTAACCTAAACCAACCTAACGTTTCGGCGATAATATTTGATCAATTCCTAGCTTGTTGGCCTCTACGTGTCCGCGGGACCTTTATATACATCTATAACGTGATATAACCTAACCTAACCCAACCTAACATCTCGGCGGTCATATTTGAAAACATTCCTGCCGAGTTGGCTTCTCCGTCTCCGTGGGATCCTTTTATACATCAATAACGTAATATAACGTAACCTAACCCACCTATCATCTCGGCTGTAATATTTGACAACATTCCTGGCGAGTTGGCCTCTACGTCTCCGTGGGACCTTTATATACATCAATAACGTAATATAATCTAACCTAACCCAACATAACATCTCGGCGGTAATATTTGAAAACATTCCTGGCGAGTTGGCTTCTCCGTCTCCGTGGGATCTTTTTATACATCAATAACGTAATATAACCTAACCTAACCCAACCTAACATCTCGGCGGTAATATTTGAAAACATACCTGGCGAGTTGGCCTCTACGTCTCCGTGGGACATTTATATACATCAATAACGTAATATAACCTAACCTAACCCAACCTAACATCTCGGCGGTAATATTTGATCACATTCCTAGCTTGTTGGCCTCTACGTCTCCGCGGGACCTTTATATACATCTATAACGTGATATAACCTAACCTAAACCAACCTAACATCTTGGCGGTAATATTTGAAAACATACCTGGCGATTTGACCTCTACGTCTCCGTGGGACATTTATATACATCAATAACGTAATATAACCTAACCTAACCCAACATAACATCTCGGCGGTAATATTTGATCACATTCCTAGCTTGTTGGCCTCTACGTCTCCGCGTGACCTTTATATACATCAATAACGTAATATAACCTATCCTAACCCAACCTAACATCTCGGCGGTAATATTTGAAAACATTCCTGGCGAGTTGGCTTCTCCGTCTCCGTGGGATCTTTTTATACATCATTAACGTAATATAACCTATCCTAACCCAACCTAACATCTTGGCGGTATATATTTGAAAACATACCTGGCGAGTTGGCCTCTACGTCTCCGTGGGACCTTTATATACATCAATAACGTAATATAACCTAACCTAACCCAACCTAACACCTCGGCGGTAATATTTGACAACATACCTGGCGAGTTGGCCTCTACGTCTCCGTGGGACCTTCATATACATGAATAACGAAATATAACCTAACCTAACCCAACCTAACATCTCGGCGGTAATATTTGACAACATTCCTGGCGAGTTGGCTTCTCCGTCTCCGCGGGAAATTTATATACATCAATAACGTAATATACCCTAACCTAACCCAACCTAACATTTCGGCAGTAATATTTCAGAACATACCTGGCGAGTTGGGCTCTACGTCTCCGTGGGACCTTCATATACATCAATAACGAAATATAACCTAACCTAACCCAACCTAACTTCTCGGCGGTAATATTTGAAAACATTCCTGGCGAGTTGGCTTCTCCGTCTCCGTGGGATCTTTTTATACATCAATAACGTAATATAACCTAACCTAACCCAACATAACATCTCCGCGGTAATATTTGAAAACATACCTGGCGAGTTGGCCTCTACGTCTCCGCGGGACCTTTATATACATCTATAACGTGATATAACCTAACCTAAACCAACCTAACGTTTCGGCGATAATATTTGATCAATTCCTAGCTTGTTGGCCTCTACGTGTCCGCGGGACCTTTATATACATCTATAACGTGATATAACCTAACCTAACCCAACCTAACATCTCGGCGGTCATATTTGAAAACATTCCTGCCGAGTTGGCTTCTCCGTCTCCGTGGGATCCTTTTATACATCAATAACGTAATATAACGTAACCTAACCCACCTATCATCTCGGCTGTAATATTTGACAACATTCCTGGCGAGTTGGCCTCTACGTCTCCGTGGGACCTTTATATACATCAATAACGTAATATAATCTAACCTAACCCAACATAACATCTCGGCGGTAATATTTGAAAACATTCCTGGCGAGTTGGCTTCTCCGTCTCCGTGGGATCTTTTTATACATCAATAACGTAATATAACCTAACCTAACCCAACCTAACATCTCGGCGGTAATATTTGAAAACATACCTGGCGAGTTGGCCTCTACGTCTCCGTGGGACATTTATATACATCAATAACGTAATATAACCTAACCTAACCCAACCTAACATCTCGGCGGTAATATTTGATCACATTCCTAGCTTGTTGGCCTCTACGTCTCCGCGGGACCTTTATATACATCTATAACGTGATATAACCTAACCTAACCCAACCTATCATTTCGGCGGTAATATTTGACATCATTCCTGGCGAGTTGGCCTCTACGTCTCCGCGTGACCTTTATATACATCTATAACGTGATATAACCTAACCTAACCCAACCTAACATTTCGGCGGTAATTATTGACAACATTCCTGGCGAGTTGGCCTCTACGTCTCCGTGGGACCTTCATATACATCAATAACGAAGTATAACCTAACCTAACCCAACCTAACATCTCGGCAGTAATATTTGAAAACATACCTGGCGAGTTGGCCTCTACGTCTCCGTGGGACATTTATATACATCAATAACGTAATATAACCTAACCTAACCCAACCTAACATCTCGGCGGTAATATTTGATCACATTCCTGGCTTGTTGGCCTCTACGTCTCCGCGGGACCTTTATATACATCTATAACGTGATATAACCTAACCTAAACCAACCTAACATCTTGGCGGTAATATTTGAAAACATACCTGGCGATTTGACCTCTACGTCTCCGTGGGACATTTATATACATCAATAACGTAATATAACCTAACCTAACCCAACATAACATCTCGGCGGTAATATTTGATCACATTCCTAGCTTCTTGGCCTCTACGTCTCCGCGTGACCTTTATATACATCAATAACGTAATATAACCTATCCTAACCCAACCTAACATCTCGGCGGTAATATTTGAAAACATTCCTGGCGAGTTGGCTTCTCCGTCTCCGTGGGATCTTTTTATACATCATTAACGTAATATAACCTATCCTAACCCAACCTAACATCTTGGCGGTATATATTTGAAAACATACCTGGCGAGTTGGCCTCTACGTCTCCGTGGGACCTTTATATACATCAATAACGTAATATAACCTAACCTAACCCAACCTAACACCTCGGCGGTAATATTTGACAACATACCTGGCGAGTTGGCCTCTACGTCTCCGTGGGACCTTCATATACATGAATAACGAAATATAACCTAACCTAACCCAACCTAACATCTCGGCGGTAATATTTGACAACATTCCTGGCGAGTTGGCTTCTCCGTCTCCGCGGGAAATTTATATACATCAATAACGTAATATACCCTAACCTAACCCAACCTAACATTTCGGCAGTAATATTTCAGAACATACCTGGCGAGTTGGGCTCTACGTCTCCGTGGGACCTTCATATACATCAATAACGAAATATAACCTAACCTAACCCAACCTAACTTCTCGGCGGTAATATTTGAAAACATTCCTGGCGAGTTGGCTTCTCCGTCTCCGTGGGATCTTTTTATACATCAATAACGTAATATAACCTAACCTAACCCAACATAACATCTCCGCGGTAATATTTGACAACATTCCTGGCGAGTTGGCCTCTACGTCTCCGTGGGACCTTTATATACATCAATAACGTAATATAATCTAACCTAACCCAACATAACATCTCGGCGGTAATATTTGAAAACATTCCTGGCGAGTTGGCTTCTCCGTCTCCGTGGGATCTTTTTATACATCAATAACGTAATATAACCTAACCTAACCCAACCTAACATCTCGGCGGTAATATTTGAAAACATACCTGGCGAGTTGGCCTCTACGTCTCCGTGGGACATTTATATACATCAATAACGTAATATAACCTAACCTAACCCAACCTAACATCTCGGCGGTAATATTTGATCACATTCCTAGCTTGTTGGCCTCTACGTCTCCGCGGGACCTTTATATACATCTATAACGTGATATAACCTAACCTAACCCAACCTAACATTTCGGCGGTAATATTTGACATCATTCCTGGCGAGTTGGCCTCTACGTCTCCGCGTGACCTTTATATACATCTATAACGTGATATAACCTAACCTAACCCAACCTAACATTTCGGCGGTAATTATTGACAACATTCCTGGCGAGTTGGCCTCTACGTCTCCGTGGGACCTTCATATACATCAATAACGAAGTATAACCTAACCTAACCCAACCTAACATCTCGGCAGTAATATCTGAAAACATTCCTGGCGAGTTGGCCTCTACGTCTCCGTGGGAACTTTACATACATCAATAACGTAATATAACCTAACCTAACCCAACCTAACATTTCGGCGGTAATATTTGATCACATTCCTAGCTTGTGGGCCTCTACGTCTCCGCGGGACCTTTATATACATCTATAACGTGATATAACCTAACCTAAACCAACCTAACATCTCGGCGGTCATATTTGAAAACATTCCTGGCGAGTTGGCTTCTCCGTCTCCGTGGGATCCTTTTATACATCAATAACGTAATATAATCTAACCTAACCCAACATAACATCTCGGCGGTAATATTTGAAAACATTCCTGGCGAGTTGGCTTCTCCGTCTCCGTGGGATCTTTTTATACATCAATAACGTAATATAACCTAACCTAACCCAACCTAACATCTCGGCGGTAATATTTGAAAACATACCTGGCGAGTTGGCCTCTACGTCTCCGTGGGACATTTATATACATCAATAACGTAATATAACCTAACCTAACCCAACCTAACATCTCGGCGGTAATATTTGATCACATTCCTAGCTTGTTGGCCTCTACGTCTCCGCGGGACCTTTATATACATCTATAACGTGATATAACCTAACCTAAACCAACCTAACATCTTGGCGGTAATATTTGAAAACATACCTGGCGATTTGACCTCTACGTCTCCGTGGGACATTTATATACATCAATAACGTAATATAACCTAACCTAACCCAACATAACATCTCGGCGGTAATATTTGATCACATTCCTAGCTTGTTGGCCTCTACGTCTCCGCGTGACCTTTATATACATCAATAACGTAATATAACCTATCCTAACCCAACCTAACATCTCGGCGGTAATATTTGAAAACATTCCTGGCGAGTTGGCTTCTCCGTCTCCGTGGGATCTTTTTATACATCATTAACGTAATATAACCTATCCTAACCCAACCTAACATCTTGGCGGTATATATTTGAAAACATACCTGGCGAGTTGGCCTCTACGTCTCCGTGGGACCTTTATATACATCAATAACGTAATATAACCTAACCTAACCCAACCTAACACCTCGGCGGTAATATTTGACAACATACCTGGCGAGTTGGCCTCTACGTCTCCGTGGGACCTTCATATACATGAATAACGAAATATAACCTAACCTAACCCAACCTAACATCTCGGCGGTAATATTTGACAACATTCCTGGCGAGTTGGCTTCTCCGTCTCCGCGGGAAATTTATATACATCAATAACGTAATATACCCTAACCTAACCCAACCTAACATTTCGGCAGTAATATTTCAGAACATACCTGGCGAGTTGGGCTCTACGTCTCCGTGGGACCTTCATATACATCAATAACGAAATATAACCTAACCTAACCCAACCTAACTTCTCGGCGGTAATATTTGAAAACATTCCTGGCGAGTTGGCTTCTCCGTCTCCGTGGGATCTTTTTATACATCAATAACGTAATATAACCTAACCTAACCCAACATAACATCTCCGCGGTAATATTTGAAAACATACCTGGCGAGTTGGCCTCTACGTCTCCGCGGGACCTTTATATACATCTATAACGTGATATAACCTAACCTAAACCAACCTAACGTTTCGGCGATAATATTTGATCAATTCCTAGCTTGTTGGCCTCTACGTGTCCGCGGGACCTTTATATACATCTATAACGTGATATAACCTAACCTAACCCAACCTAACATCTCGGCGGTCATATTTGAAAACATTCCTGCCGAGTTGGCTTCTCCGTCTCCGTGGGATCCTTTTATACATCAATAACGTAATATAACGTAACCTAACCCACCTATCATCTCGG
Organism: Xylocopa violacea; assembly: GCA_963969225.1. NCBI lineage: Eukaryota > Metazoa > Arthropoda > Insecta > Hymenoptera > Apidae > Xylocopa > Xylocopa violacea. The sequence goes on from CAXAJV010000051.1 coordinate 1,907,913, forward strand.
CTGTAATATTTGACAACATTCCTGGCGAGTTGGCCTCTACGTCTCCGTGGGACCTTTATATACATCAATAACGTAATATAATCTAACCTAACCCAACATAACATCTCGGCGGTAATATTTGAAAACATTCCTGGCGAGTTGGCTTCTCCGTCTCCGTGGGATCTTTTTATACATCAATAACGTAATATAACCTAACCTAACCCAACCTAACATCTCGGCGGTAATATTTGAAAACATACCTGGCGAGTTGGCCTCTACGTCTCCGTGGGACATTTATATACATCAATAACGTAATATAACCTAACCTAACCCAACCTAACATCTCGGCGGTAATATTTGATCACATTCCTAGCTTGTTGGCCTCTACGTCTCCGCGGGACCTTTATATACATCTATAACGTGATATAACCTAACCTAACCCAACCTATCATTTCGGCGGTAATATTTGACATCATTCCTGGCGAGTTGGCCTCTACGTCTCCGCGTGACCTTTATATACATCTATAACGTGATATAACCTAACCTAACCCAACCTAACATTTCGGCGGTAATTATTGACAACATTCCTGGCGAGTTGGCCTCTACGTCTCCGTGGGACCTTCATATACATCAATAACGAAGTATAACCTAACCTAACCCAACCTAACATCTCGGCAGTAATATTTGAAAACATACCTGGCGAGTTGGCCTCTACGTCTCCGTGGGACATTTATATACATCAATAACGTAATATAACCTAACCTAACCCAACCTAACATCTCGGCGGTAATATTTGATCACATTCCTGGCTTGTTGGCCTCTACGTCTCCGCGGGACCTTTATATACATCTATAACGTGATATAACCTAACCTAAACCAACCTAACATCTTGGCGGTAATATTTGAAAACATACCTGGCGATTTGACCTCTACGTCTCCGTGGGACATTTATATACATCAATAACGTAATATAACCTAACCTAACCCAACATAACATCTCGGCGGTAATATTTGATCACATTCCTAGCTTCTTGGCCTCTACGTCTCCGCGTGACCTTTATATACATCAATAACGTAATATAACCTATCCTAACCCAACCTAACATCTCGGCGGTAATATTTGAAAACATTCCTGGCGAGTTGGCTTCTCCGTCTCCGTGGGATCTTTTTATACATCATTAACGTAATATAACCTATCCTAACCCAACCTAACATCTTGGCGGTATATATTTGAAAACATACCTGGCGAGTTGGCCTCTACGTCTCCGTGGGACCTTTATATACATCAATAACGTAATATAACCTAACCTAACCCAACCTAACACCTCGGCGGTAATATTTGACAACATACCTGGCGAGTTGGCCTCTACGTCTCCGTGGGACCTTCATATACATGAATAACGAAATATAACCTAACCTAACCCAACCTAACATCTCGGCGGTAATATTTGACAACATTCCTGGCGAGTTGGCTTCTCCGTCTCCGCGGGAAATTTATATACATCAATAACGTAATATACCCTAACCTAACCCAACCTAACATTTCGGCAGTAATATTTCAGAACATACCTGGCGAGTTGGGCTCTACGTCTCCGTGGGACCTTCATATACATCAATAACGAAATATAACCTAACCTAACCCAACCTAACTTCTCGGCGGTAATATTTGAAAACATTCCTGGCGAGTTGGCTTCTCCGTCTCCGTGGGATCTTTTTATACATCAATAACGTAATATAACCTAACCTAACCCAACATAACATCTCCGCGGTAATATTTGACAACATTCCTGGCGAGTTGGCCTCTACGTCTCCGTGGGACCTTTATATACATCAATAACGTAATATAATCTAACCTAACCCAACATAACATCTCGGCGGTAATATTTGAAAACATTCCTGGCGAGTTGGCTTCTCCGTCTCCGTGGGATCTTTTTATACATCAATAACGTAATATAACCTAACCTAACCCAACCTAACATCTCGGCGGTAATATTTGAAAACATACCTGGCGAGTTGGCCTCTACGTCTCCGTGGGACATTTATATACATCAATAACGTAATATAACCTAACCTAACCCAACCTAACATCTCGGCGGTAATATTTGATCACATTCCTAGCTTGTTGGCCTCTACGTCTCCGCGGGACCTTTATATACATCTATAACGTGATATAACCTAACCTAACCCAACCTAACATTTCGGCGGTAATATTTGACATCATTCCTGGCGAGTTGGCCTCTACGTCTCCGCGTGACCTTTATATACATCTATAACGTGATATAACCTAACCTAACCCAACCTAACATTTCGGCGGTAATTATTGACAACATTCCTGGCGAGTTGGCCTCTACGTCTCCGTGGGACCTTCATATACATCAATAACGAAGTATAACCTAACCTAACCCAACCTAACATCTCGGCAGTAATATCTGAAAACATTCCTGGCGAGTTGGCCTCTACGTCTCCGTGGGAACTTTACATACATCAATAACGTAATATAACCTAACCTAACCCAACCTAACATTTCGGCGGTAATATTTGATCACATTCCTAGCTTGTGGGCCTCTACGTCTCCGCGGGACCTTTATATACATCTATAACGTGATATAACCTAACCTAAACCAACCTAACATCTCGGCGGTCATATTTGAAAACATTCCTGGCGAGTTGGCTTCTCCGTCTCCGTGGGATCCTTTTATACATCAATAACGTAATATAACGTAACCTAACCCACCTATCATCTCGGCTGTAATATTTGACAACATTCCTGGCGAGTTGGCCTCTACGTCTCCGTGGGACCTTTATATACATCAATAACGTAATATAATCTAACCTAACCCAACCTAACATCTCGGCGGTAATATTTGATCACATTCCTAGCTTGTTGGCCTCTACGTCTCCGCGGGACCTTTATATACATCTATAACGTGATATAACCTAACCTAACCCAACCTAACATTTCGGCGGTAATATTTGACATCATTCCTGGCGAGTTGTCCTCTACGTCCCCGTTTGACCTTCATAAACATCAATAACGTAATATAACGTAACCTAACCCAACCTAACATATCGGCGGTAATATTTGAAAACATACCTGGCGAGTTGGCCTCTACGTCTCCGTGGGACATTTATATACATCAATAACGTAATATAACCTAACCTAACCCAACCTAACATCTCGGCGGTAATATTTGATCACATTCCTGGCTTGTTGGCCTCTACGTCTCCGCGGGACCTTTATATACATCTATAACGTGATATAACCTAACCTAAACCAACCTAACATCTTGGCGGTAATATTTGAAAACATACCTGGCGATTTGGCCTCTACGTCTTCGTGGGACATTTATATACATCAATAACGTAATATAACCTAACCTAACCCAACATAACTTCTCGGCGGTAATATTTGATCACATTCCTAGCTTGTTGGCCTCTACGTCTCCGCGTGACCTTTATATACATCTATAACGTGATATAACCTAACCTAACCCAACCTAACATTTCGGCGGTAATATTTGACATCATTCATGGCGAGTTGGCCTCTACGTCTCCGTTTGACCTTCATAAACATCAATAACGTAATATAACGTAACCTAACCCAACCTATCATCTCGGCGGTAATATTTGAAAACATTCCTGGCGAGTTGGCTTCTCCGTCTCCGTGGGATCTTTTTATACATCATTAACGTAATATAACCTAACCTAACCCAACCTAACATCTTGGCGGTATATATTGGAAAACATACCTGGCGAGTTGGCCTCTACGTCTCCGTGGGACCTTTATATACATCAATAACGTAATATAACCTAACCTAACCCAACCTAACATCTCGGCGGTAATATTTGACAACATACCTGGCGAGTTGGCCTCTACGTCTCCGTGGGACCTTCATATACATGAATAACGAAATATAACCTAACCTAACCCAACCTAACATCTCGGCGGTAATATTTGACAACATTCCTGGCGAGTTGGCTTCTCCGTCTCCGCGGGAAATTTATATACATCAATAACGTAATATAACCTAACCTAACCCAACCTAACATCTCGGCGGTAATATTTGAAAACATTCCTGGGGAGTTGGCCTCTACGTCACCGTGGGACCTTTATAGACATCCATAACGTAATATAACCTAACCTAACCCAACCTAACATCTCGGCGGTAATATTTGAAAAAATTCATGGCGAGTTGGCATCTGTGTCTCCGTGGTACATTTATATACATCAATAACGTAATATAACGTAACCTAACCCACCTATCATCTCGGCTGTAATATTTGACAACATTCCCGGCCAGTTGGCCTCTACGTCTCCGTGGGACCTTTATATACATCAATAACGTAATATAACCTAACCTAACCCAACCTAACATCTCGGCGGTAATATTTGACAACATACCTGGCGAGTTGGCCTCTACGTCACAGTGGGACCTTCATATACATGAATAACGAAATATAACCTAACCTAACCCAACCTAACATCTCGGCGGTAATATTTGACAACATTCCTGGCGAGTTGGCTTCTCCGTCTCCGCGGGAAATTTATATACATCAATAACGTAATATAACCTAACCTAACCCAACCTAACATCTCGGCGGTAATATTTGAAAACATTCCTGGGGAGTTGGCCTCTACGTCACCGTGGGACCTTTATAGACATCCATAACGTAATATAACCTAACCTAACCCAACCTAACATCTCGGCGGTAATATTTGAAAAAATTAATGGCGAGTTGGCATCTGCGTCTCCGTGGTACATTTATATACATCAATAACGTAATACAACCTATCCTAACCCAAAATAACATCTCGACGGTAATATTTGAAAACATTCCTGGCGAGTTGGCTTCTCCGTCTCCGTGGGACCCTTATATACATCAATAACGTAATATAACGTAACCTAACCCACCTATCATCTCGGCTGTAATATTTGACAAAATTCCTGGCCAGTTGGCTTCTCCGTCTCCGTGGGACCTTTATATACATCTATAACGTAATATAACCTAACCTAACCCAACCTAACATCTCGGCGGTAATATTTCAGAACATACCTGGCGAGTTGGCCTCTACGTGTCCGCGGGACGTTTATATACATCTATAACGTGATATAACCTAACCTAACCCAACCTAACATCTCGGCGGTCATATTTGAAAACATTCCTGGCGAGTTGGCCTCTACGTCTCCGTGGGACCTTCATATACATCAATAACGAAGTATAACCTAACCTAACCCAAACTAACATCTCGGCAGTAATATCTGAAAACATTCCTGGCGAGTTGGCCTCTACGTCTCCGTGGGAACTTTATATACATCAATAACGTAATATAACCTAACCTAACCCAACCTAACATTTCGGCGGTAATATTTGATCACATTCCTAGCTTGTTGGCCTCTACGTCTCCGTGGGACATTTATATACATCAATAACGTAATATAACCTAACCTAACCCAACCTAACATCTCGGCGGTAATATTTGAAAACATTCCTGGCGAGTTGGCTTCTCCGTCTCCGCGGGACATTTATATACATCAATAACGTAATATAACCTAACCTAACCCAACCTAACATCTCGGCGGTAATATTTGAAAACATTCCTGGCGAGTTGGCCTCTACGTCACCGTGGGACCTTTATAGACATCCATAACGTAATATAACCTAACCTAACCCAACCCAACATCTCGGCGGTAATATCTGAAAAAATTCATGGCGAGTTGGCATCTGCGTCTCCGTGGTACATTTATATACATCAATAACGTAATACAACCTATCCTAACCCAAAATAACATCTCGGCGGTAATATTTGACAACATTCCTGGCGAGTTGGCTTCTCCGTCTCCGTGGGACCCTTATATACATCAATAACGTAATATAACCTAACCTAACCCAACCTAACATCTCGGCGTTGATATTTGACAACATACCTGGCGAGTTGGCCTCTACGTCTCCGTGGGACCTTCATATACGTCAATAACGTAATATAACCTAACCTAACCCAACCTAACATTTCGGCGGTAATATTGGACATCATTCCTGGCGAGCTGGCCTCTACGTCTCCGTTTGACCTTCATAAACATCAATAACGTAATATAACCTAACCTAACCCAACCTAACATCTCGGCGGTAATATTTGATCACATTCCTGGCGAGTTGGCTTCTCCGTCTCCGTGGGATCTTTTTATACATCATTAACGTAATATAACCTAACCTAACCCAACCTAACATCTTGGCGGTATATATTGGAAAACATACCTGGCGAGTTGGCCTCTACGTCTCCGTGGGACCTTTATATACATCAATAACGTAATATAACCTAACCTAACCCAACCTAACATCTCGGCGGTAATATTTGACAACATACCTGGCGAGTTGGCCTCTACGTCTCCGTGGGACCTTCATATACATGAATAACGAAATATAACCTAACCTAACCCAACCTAACATCTCGGCGGTAATATTTGACAACATTCCTGGCGAGTTGGCTTCTCCGTCTCCGCGGGAAATTTATATACATCAATAACGTAATATAACCTAACCTAACCCAACCTAACATCTCGGCGGTAATATTTGAAAACATTCCTGGGGAGTTGGCCTCTACGTCACCGTGGGACCTTTATAGACATCCATAACGTAATATAACCTAACCTAACCCAACCTAACATCTCGGCGGTAATATTTGAAAAAATTCATGGCGAGTTGGCATCTGTGTCTCCGTGGTACATTTATATACATCAATAACGTAATATAACGTAACCTAACCCACCTATCATCTCGGCTGTAATATTTGACAACATTCCCGGCGAGTTGGCCTCTACGTCTCCGTGGGACCTTTATATACATCAATAACGTAATATAACCTAACCTAACCCAACCTAACATCTCGGCGGTAATATTTGACAACATACCTGGCGAGTTGGCCTCTACGTCTCCGTGGGACCTTCATATACATGAATAACGAAATATAACCTAACCTAACCCAACCTAACATCTCGGCGGTAATATTTGACAACATTCCTGGCGAGTTGGCTTCTCCGTCTCCGCGGGAAATTTATATACATCAATAACGTAATATAACCTAACCTAACCCAACCTAACATCTCGGCGGTAATATTTGAAAACATTCCTGGGGAGTTGGCCTCTACGTCACCGTGGGACCTTTATAGACATCCATAACGTAATATAACCTAACCTAACCCAACCTAACATCTCGGCGGTAATATTTGAAAAAATTAATGGCGAGTTGGCATCTGCGTCTCCGTGGTACATTTATATACATCAATAACGTAATACAACCTATCCTAACCCAAAATAACATCTCGACGGTAATATTTGAAAACATTCCTGGCGAGTTGGCTTCTCCGTCTCCGTGGGACCCTTATATACATCAATAACGTAATATAACGTAACCTAACCCACCTATCATCTCGGCTGTAATATTTGACAAAATTCCTGGCCAGTTGGCTTCTCCGTCTCCGTGGGACCTTTATATACATCTATAACGTAATATAACCTAACCTAACCCAACCTAACATCTCGGCGGTAATATTTCAGAACATACCTGGCGAGTTGGCCTCTACGTGTCCGCGGGACGTTTATATACATCTATAACGTGATATAACCTAACCTAACCCAACCTAACATCTCGGCGGCCATATTTGAAAACATTCCTGGCGAGTTGGCCTCTACGTCTCCGTGGGACCTTCATATACATCAATAACGAAGTATAACCTAACCTAACCCAAACTAACATCTCGGCAGTAATATCTGAAAACATTCCTGGCGAGTTGGCCTCTACGTCTCCGTGGGAACTTTATATACATCAATAACGTAATATAACCTAACCTAACCCAACCTAACATTTCGGCGGTAATATTTGATCACATTCCTAGCTTGTTGGCCTCTACGTCTCCGTGGGACATTTATATACATCAATAACGTAATATAACCTAACCTAACCCAACCTAACATCTCGGCGGTAATATTTGAAAACATTCCTGGCGAGTTGGCTTCTCCGTCTCCGCGGGACATTTATATACATCAATAACGTAATATAACCTAACCTAACCCAACCTAACATCTCGGCGGTAATATTTGAAAACATTCCTGGCGAGTTGGCCTCTACGTCACCGTGGGACCTTTATAGACATCCATAACGTAATATAACCTAACCTAACCCAACCCAACATCTCGGCGGTAATATCTGAAAAAATTCATGGCGAGTTGGCATCTGCGTCTCCGTGGTACATTTATATACATCAATAACGTAATACAACCTATCCTAACCCAAAATAACATCTCGGCGGTAATATTTGACAACATTCCTGGCGAGTTGGCTTCTCCGTCTCCGTGGGACCCTTATATACATCAATAACGTAATATAACCTAACCTAACCCAACCTAACATCTCGGCGTTGATATTTGACAACATACCTGGCGAGTTGGCCTCTACGTCTCCGTGGGACCTTCATATACGTCAATAACGTAATATAACCTAACCTAACCCAACCTAACATTTCGGCGGTAATATTGGACATCATTCCTGGCGAGCTGGCCTCTACGTCTCCGTTTGACCTTCATAAACATCAATAACGTAATATAACCTAACCTAACCCAACCTAACATCTCGGCGGTAATATTTGATCACATTCCTGGCTTGTTGGCCTCTACGTCTCCGCGGGACCTTTATATACATCTATAACGTGATATAACCTAACCTAAACCAACCTAACATCTCGGCGGTAATATTTGAAAACATTCCTGGCGAGTTGGCCTCTACGTCACCGTGGGACCTTTATAGACATCCATAACGTAATATAACCTAACCTAACCCAACCTAACATCTCGGCGGTAATATTTGAAAACATACCTGGCGAGTTGGCGTCTACGTCTCCGTGGGACATTTATATACATCAATAACGTAATATAACCTAACCTAACCCAACCTAACATCTCGGCGGTAATATTTGATCACATTCCTAGCTTGTTGGCCTCTACGTCTCCGCGGGACCTTTATATACATCTATAACGTGATATAACCTAACCTAACCCAACCTAACATTTCGGCGGTAATATTTGAGATCATTCATGGCGAGTTGGCCTCTACGTCTCCGTTTGGCCTTCATAAACATCAATAACGTAATATAACGTAACCTAACCCAACCTATCATCTCGGCGGTAATATTTGACAACATTCCTGGCGAGTTGGTCTCTACGTCTCCGTGGGACCTTCATATACATCAATAACGTAATATAACCTAACCTAACCCAACCTAACATCTCGGCGGTAATATTTGACAACATTCCTGGCTAGTTGGCTTCTCCGTCGCCGTGGGATCTTTTTATACATCAATAACGTAATATAACCTATCCTAACCCAACCTAACATCTCGGCGGTAATATTTGAAAACATTCCTGGCGAGTTGGCTTCTCCGTCTCCGTGGGATCTTTTTATACATCATTAACGTAATATAACCTAACCTAACCCAACCTAACATCTTGGCGGTATATATTTGAAAACATACATGGCGAGTTGGCCTCTACGTCTCCGTGGGACCTTTATATACATCAATAACGTAATATAACCTAACCTAACCCAACCTAACATCTCGGCGGTAATATTTGACAACATACCTGGCGAGTTGGCCTCTACGTCTCCGTGGGACCTTCATATACATGAATAACGAAATATAACCTAACCTAACCCAACCTAACATCTCGGCGGTAATATTTGATCACATTCCTAGCTTGTTGGCCTCTACGTCTCCGCGTGACCTTTATATACATCTATAACGTGATATAACCTAACCTAACCCAACCTAACATTTCGGCGGTAATATTTGACAACATTCCTGGCGAGTTGGCCTCTACGTCTCCGTGGTACCTTCATATACATCAATAACGAAGTATAACCTAACCTAACCCAACCTAACATCTCGGCAGTAATATCTGAAAACATTCCTGGCGAGTTGGCCTCTACGTCTCCGTGGGAACTTTATATACATCAATAACGTAATATAACCTAACCTAACCCAACCTAACATTTCGGCGGTAATATTTGATCACATTCCTAGCTTGTTGGCCTCTACGTCTCCGTGGGACCTTCATATACATGAAGAACGAAATATAACCTAACGTAACCCAACCTAACATCTCGGCGGTAATATTTGACAACATTCCTGGCGAGTTGGCTTCTCCGTCTCCGCGGGACATTTATATACATCAATAACGTAATATAACCTAACCTAACCCAACCTAACATCTCGGCGGTAATATTTGAAAACATTCCTGGCGAGTTGGCCTCTACGTCACCGTGGGACCTTTATAGACATCCATAACGTAATATAACCTAACCTAACCCAACCTAACATCTCGGCGGTAATATCTGAAAAAATTCATGGCGAGTTGGCATCTGCGTCTCCGTGGTACATTTATATACATCAATAACGTAATACAACCTATCCTAACCCAAAATAACATCTCGGCGGTAATATTTGACAACATTCCTGGCGAGTTGGCTTCTCCGTCTCCGTGGGACCCTTATATACATCAATAACGTAATATAACCTAACCTAACCCAACCTAACATCTCGGCGTTGATATTTGACAACATACCTGGCGAGTTGGCCTCTACGTCTCCGTGGGACCTTCATATACGTCAATAACGTAATATAACCTAACCTAACCCAACCTAACATTTCGGCGGTAATATTGGACATCATTCCTGGCGAGCTGGCCTCTACGTCTCCGTTTGACCTTCATAAACATCAATAACGTAATATAACCTAACCTAACCCAACCTAACATCTCGGCGGTAATATTTGATCACATTCCTGGCTTGTTGGCCTCTACGTCTCCGCGGGACCTTTATATACATCTATAACGTGATATAACCTAACCTAAACCAACCTAACATCTCGGCGGTAATATTTGAAAACATTCCTGGCGAGTTGGCCTCTACGTCACCGTGGGACCTTTATAGACATCCATAACGTAATATAACCTAACCTAACCCAACCTAACATCTCGGCGGTAATATTTGAAAACATACCTGGCGAGTTGGCGTCTACGTCTCCGTGGGACATTTATATACATCAATAACGTAATATAACCTAACCTAACCCAACCTAACATCTCGGCGGTAATATTTGATCACATTCCTAGCTTGTTGGCCTCTACGTCTCCGCGGGACCTTTATATACATCTATAACGTGATATAACCTAACCTAACCCAACCTAACATTTCGGCGGTAATATTTGAGATCATTCATGGCGAGTTGGCCTCTACGTCTCCGTTTGGCCTTCATAAACATCAATAACGTAATATAACGTAACCTAACCCAACCTATCATCTCGGCGGTAATATTTGACAACATTCCTGGCGAGTTGGTCTCTACGTCTCCGTGGGACCTTCATATACATCAATAACGTAATATAACCTAACCTAACCCAACCTAACATCTCGGCGGTAATATTTGACAACATTCCTGGCTAGTTGGCTTCTCCGTCGCCGTGGGATCTTTTTATACATCAATAACGTAATATAACCTATCCTAACCCAACCTAACATCTCGGCGGTAATATTTGAAAACATTCCTGGCGAGTTGGCTTCTCCGTCTCCGTGGGATCTTTTTATACATCATTAACGTAATATAACCTAACCTAACCCAACCTAACATCTTGGCGGTATATATTTGAAAACATACATGGCGAGTTGGCCTCTACGTCTCCGTGGGACCTTTATATACATCAATAACGTAATATAACCTAACCTAACCCAACCTAACATCTCGGCGGTAATATTTGACAACATACCTGGCGAGTTGGCCTCTACGTCTCCGTGGGACCTTCATATACATGAATAACGAAATATAACCTAACCTAACCCAACCTAACATCTCGGCGGTAATATTTGATCACATTCCTAGCTTGTTGGCCTCTACGTCTCCGCGTGACCTTTATATACATCTATAACGTGATATAACCTAACCTAACCCAACCTAACATTTCGGCGGTAATATTTGACAACATTCCTGGCGAGTTGGCCTCTACGTCTCCGTGGGACCTTCATATACATCAATAACGAAGTATAACCTAACCTAACCCAACCTAACATCTCGGCAGTAATATCTGAAAACATTCCTGGCGAGTTGGCCTCTACGTCTCCGTGGGAACTTTATATACATCAATAACGTAATATAACCTAACCTAACCCAACCTAACATTTCGGCGGTAATATTTGATCACATTCCTAGCTTGTTGGCCTCTACGTCTCCGTGGGACCTTCATATACATGAAGAACGAAATATAACCTAACGTAACCCAACCTAACATCTCGGCGGTAATATTTGACAACATTCCTGGCGAGTTGGCTTCTCCGTCTCCGCGGGACATTTATATACATCAATAACGTAATATAACCTAACCTAACCCAACCTAACATCTCGGCGGTAATATTTGAAAACATTCCTGGCGAGTTGGCCTCTACGTCACCGTGGGACCTTTATAGACATCCATAACGTAATATAACCTAACCTAACCCAACCTAACATCTCGGCGGTAATATCTGAAAAAATTCATGGCGAGTTGGCATCTGCGTCTCCGTGGTACATTTATATACATCAATAACGTAATACAACCTATCCTAACCCAAAATAACATCTCGGCGGTAATATTTGACAACATTCCTGGCGAGTTGGCTTCTCCGTCTCCGTGGGACCCTTATATACATCAATAACGTAATATAACCTAACCTAACCCAACCTAACATCTCGGCGTTGATATTTGACAACATACCTGGCGAGTTGGCCTCTACGTCTCCGTGGGACCTTCATATACGTCAATAACGTAATATAACCTAACCTAACCCAACCTAACATTTCGGCGGTAATATTGGACATCATTCCTGGCGAGCTGGCCTCTACGTCTCCGTTTGACCTTCATAAACATCAATAACGTAATATAACGTAACATAACCCAACCTAACATGTCGGCGGTAATATTTGAATACATACCTGGCGAGTTGGCCTCTACGTCTCCGTGGGACATTTATATGCATCAATAACGTAATATAACCTAACCTATCCCAGCCTAACATCTCGGCGGTAATATTTGATCACATTCCTGGCTTGTTGGCCTCTACGTCTCCGCGGGACCTTTATATACATCTATAACGTAATATAACCTAACCTAACCCAACCTAACATCTCGGCGGTAATATTTGAGAACATACCTGGGGAGTTGGGCTCTACGTCTCCGTGGGACCTTCATATACATCAATAACGAAATATAACCTAACCTAACCCAACCTAACATCTCGGCGGTAATATTTGAAAACATTCCTGGCGAGTTGGCTTCTCCGTCTCCGTGGGATCTTTTTATACATCAATAACGTAATATAACCTAACCTAACCCAACCAAACATCTCGGCGGTAATATTTGAAAACATACCTGTCGAGTTGGCCTCTACGTCTCCGTGGGACATTTATATACATCAATAACGTAATATAACCTAACCTAACCCAACCTAACATCTCGGCGGTAATATTTGATCACATTGCTAGCTTGTTGGCCTCTACGTCTCCGCGGGACCTTTATATACATCTATAACGTGATATAACCTAACATAACCCAACCTAACATTTCGGCGGTAATATTTGAGACCATTCATGGCGAGTTGGCCTCTACGTCTCCGTTTGGCCTTCATAAACATCAATAACGTAATATAACGTAACCTAACCCAACCTATCATCTCGGCGGTAATATTTGACAACATTCCTGGCGAGTTGGTCTCTACGTCTCCGTGGGACCTTCATATACATCAATAACGTAATATAACCTAACCTAACCCAACCTAACATCTTGGCGGCAATATTTGACAACATTCCTGGCTAGTTGGCTTCTCCGTCGCCGTGGGATCTTTTTATACATCAATAACGTAATATAACCTATCCTAACCCAACCTAACATCTCGGCGGTAATATTTGAAAACATTCCTGGCGAGTTGGCTTCTCCGTCTCCGTGGGATCTTTTTATACATCATTAACGTAATATAACCTAACCTAACCCAACCTAACATCTTGGCGGTATATATTTGAAAACATACCTGGCGAGTTGGCCTCTACGTCTCCGTGGGACCTTTATATACATCAATAACGTAATATAACCTAACCTAACCCAACCTAACATCTCGGCGGTAATATTTGACAACATACCTGGCGAGTTGGCCTCTACGTCTCCGTGGGACCTTCATATACATGAATAACGAAATATAACCTAACCTAACCCAACCTAACATCTCGGCGGTAATATTTGATCACATTCCTGGCTTGTTGGCCTCTACGTCTCCGCGGGACCTTTATATACATCTATAACGTGATATAACCTTACCAAACCCAACCTAACATCTCGGCGGTAATATTTGAAAACATTCCTGGCGAGTTGGCTTCTCCGTCTCCGTGGGATCTTTTTATACATCAATAACGTAATATAACCTAACCTAACCCAACCTAACATCTCGGCGGTAATATTTGAAAACATACCTGGCGAGTTGGCCTCTACGTCTCCGTGGGACATTTATATACATCAATAACGTAATATAACCTAACCTAACCCAACCTAACATCTCGGCGGTAATATTTGATCACATTCCTAGCTTGTTGGCCTCTACGTCTCCGCGGGACCTTTATATACATCTATAACGTGATATAACCTAACCTAACACAGCCTAACATTTCGGCGGTAATATTTGACATCATTCCTGGCGAGTTGTCCTCTACGTCTCCGTCTGACCTTCATAAGCATCAATAACGTAATATAACGTAACCTAACCCAACCTAACATGTCGGCGGTAATATTTGATCACATTCCTGGCTTGTTGGCCTCTACGTCTCCGCGGGACCTTTATATACATCTATAACGTGATATAACCTAACCTAAACCAACCTAACATCTTGGCGGTAATATTTGAAAACATACCTGGCGATTTGGCCTCTACGTCTCCGTGGGACATTTATATGCATCAATAACGTAATATAACCTAACCTAACCCAACATAACATCTCGGCGGTAATATTTGATCACATTCCTAGCTTGTTGGCCTCTACGTCTCCGCGTGACCTTTATATACATCTATAACGTGATATAACCTAACCTAACCCAACCTAACATTTCGGCGGTAATATTTGACAACATTCCTGGCGAGTTGGCTTCTCCGTCTCCGTGGGATCTTTTTATACATCATTAACGTAATATAACCTAACCTAACCCAACCTAACATCTTGGCGGTATATATTGGAAAACATACCTGGCGAGTTGGCCTCTACGTCTCCGTGGGACCTTTATATACATCAATAACGTAATATAACCTAACCTAACCCAACCTAACATCTCGGCGGTAATATTTGACAACATACCTGGCGAGTTGGCCTCTACGTCTCCGTGGGACCTTCATATACATGAATAACGAAATATAACCTAACCTAACCCAACCTAACATCTCGGCGGTAATATTTGACAACATTCCTGGCGAGTTGGCTTCTCCGTCTCCGCGGGAAATTTATATACATCAATAACGTAATAAGACCTAACCTAACCCAACCTAACATCTCGGCGGTAATATTTGAAAATATTCCTGGGGAGTTGGCCTCTACGTCACCGTGGGACCTTTATAGACATCCATAACGTAATATAACCTAACCTAACCCAACCTAACATCTCGGCGGTAATATTTGAAAAAATTCATGGCGAGTTGGCATCTGTGTCTCTGTGGTACATTTATATACATCAATAACGTAATATAACGTAACCTAACCCACCTATCATCTCGGCTGTAATATTTGACAACATTCCTGGCGAGTTGGCCTCTACGTCTCCGTGGGACCTTTATATACATCAATAACGTAATATAACCTAACCTAACCCAACCTAACATCTCGGCGGTAATATTTGACAACATTCCTGGCCAGTTGGCTTCTCCGTCTCCGTGGGACCTTTATATACATCTATAACGTAATATAACCTAACCTAACCCAACCTAACATCTCGGCGGTAATATTTCAGATCATACCTGGCGAGTTGGGCTCTACGTCTCCGTGGGACCTTCATATACATCAATAACGAAATATAACCTAACCAAACCCAACCTAACATCTCGGCGGTAATATTTGAAAACATTCCTGGGGAGTTGGCCTCTACGTCACCGTGGGACCTTTATAGACATCCATAACGTAATATAACCTAACCTAACCCAACCTAACATCTCGGCGGTAATATTTGAAAAAATTAATGGCGAGTTGGCATCTGCGTCTCCGTGGTACATTTATATACATCAATAACGTAATACAACCTATCCTAACCCAAAATAACATCTCGACGGTAATATTTGAAAACATTCCTGGCGAGTTGGCTTCTCCGTCTCCGTGGGACCCTTATATACATCAATAACGTAATATAACGTAACCTAACCCACCTATCATCTCGGCTGTAATATTTGACAAAATTCCTGGCCAGTTGGCTTCTCCGTCTCCGTGGGACCTTTATATACATCTATAACGTAATATAACCTAACCTAACCCAACCTAACATCTCGGCGGTAATATTTCAGAACATACCTGGCGAGTTGGCCTCTACGTGTCCGCGGGACGTTTATATACATCTATAACGTGATATAACCTAACCTAACCCAACCTAACATCTCGGCGGTCATATTTGAAAACATTCCTGGCGAGTTGGCCTCTACGTCTCCGTGGGACCTTCATATACATCAATAACGAAGTATAACCTAACCTAACCCAAACTAACATCTCGGCAGTAATATCTGAAAACATTCCTGGCGAGTTGGCCTCTACGTCTCCGTGGGAACTTTATATACATCAATAACGTAATATAACCTAACCTAACCCAACCTAACATTTCGGCGGTAATATTTGATCACATTCCTAGCTTGTTGGCCTCTACGTCTCCGTGGGACATTTATATACATCAATAACGTAATATAACCTAACCTAACCCAACCTAACATCTCGGCGGTAATATTTGAAAACATTCCTGGCGAGTTGGCTTCTCCGTCTCCGCGGGACATTTATATACATCAATAACGTAATATAACCTAACCTAACCCAACCTAACATCTCGGCGGTAATATTTGAAAACATTCCTGGCGAGTTGGCCTCTACGTCACCGTGGGACCTTTATAGACATCCATAACGTAATATAACCTAACCTAACCCAACCCAACATCTCGGCGGTAATATCTGAAAAAATTCATGGCGAGTTGGCATCTGCGTCTCCGTGGTACATTTATATACATCAATAACGTAATACAACCTATCCTAACCCAAAATAACATCTCGGCGGTAATATTTGACAACATTCCTGGCGAGTTGGCTTCTCCGTCTCCGTGGGACCCTTATATACATCAATAACGTAATATAACCTAACCTAACCCAACCTAACATCTCGGCGTTGATATTTGACAACATACCTGGCGAGTTGGCCTCTACGTCTCCGTGGGACCTTCATATACGTCAATAACGTAATATAACCTAACCTAACCCAACCTAACATTTCGGCGGTAATATTGGACATCATTCCTGGCGAGCTGGCCTCTACGTCTCCGTTTGACCTTCATAAACATCAATAACGTAATATAACCTAACCTAACCCAACCTAACATCTCGGCGGTAATATTTGATCACATTCCTGGCTTGTTGGCCTCTACGTCTCCGCGGGACCTTTATATACATCTATAACGTGATATAACCTAACCTAAACCAACCTAACATCTCGGCGGTAATATTTGAAAACATTCCTGGCGAGTTGGCCTCTACGTCACCGTGGGACCTTTATAGACATCCATAACGTAATATAACCTAACCTAACCCAACCTAACATCTCGGCGGTAATATTTGAAAACATACCTGGCGAGTTGGCGTCTACGTCTCCGTGGGACATTTATATACATCAATAACGTAATATAACCTAACCTAACCCAACCTAACATCTCGGCGGTAATATTTGATCACATTCCTAGCTTGTTGGCCTCTACGTCTCCGCGGGACCTTTATATACATCTATAACGTGATATAACCTAACCTAACCCAACCTAACATTTCGGCGGTAATATTTGAGATCATTCATGGCGAGTTGGCCTCTACGTCTCCGTTTGGCCTTCATAAACATCAATAACGTAATATAACGTAACCTAACCCAACCTATCATCTCGGCGGTAATATTTGACAACATTCCTGGCGAGTTGGTCTCTACGTCTCCGTGGGACCTTCATATACATCAATAACGTAATATAACCTAACCTAACCCAACCTAACATCTCGGCGGTAATATTTGACAACATTCCTGGCTAGTTGGCTTCTCCGTCGCCGTGGGATCTTTTTATACATCAATAACGTAATATAACCTATCCTAACCCAACCTAACATCTCGGCGGTAATATTTGAAAACATTCCTGGCGAGTTGGCTTCTCCGTCTCCGTGGGATCTTTTTATACATCATTAACGTAATATAACCTAACCTAACCCAACCTAACATCTTGGCGGTATATATTTGAAAACATACATGGCGAGTTGGCCTCTACGTCTCCGTGGGACCTTTATATACATCAATAACGTAATATAACCTAACCTAACCCAACCTAACATCTCGGCGGTAATATTTGACAACATACCTGGCGAGTTGGCCTCTACGTCTCCGTGGGACCTTCATATACATGAATAACGAAATATAACCTAACCTAACCCAACCTAACATCTCGGCGGTAATATTTGATCACATTCCTAGCTTGTTGGCCTCTACGTCTCCGCGTGACCTTTATATACATCTATAACGTGATATAACCTAACCTAACCCAACCTAACATTTCGGCGGTAATATTTGACAACATTCCTGGCGAGTTGGCCTCTACGTCTCCGTGGTACCTTCATATACATCAATAACGAAGTATAACCTAACCTAACCCAACCTAACATCTCGGCAGTAATATCTGAAAACATTCCTGGCGAGTTGGCCTCTACGTCTCCGTGGGAACTTTATATACATCAATAACGTAATATAACCTAACCTAACCCAACCTAACATTTCGGCGGTAATATTTGATCACATTCCTAGCTTGTTGGCCTCTACGTCTCCGTGGGACCTTCATATACATGAAGAACGAAATATAACCTAACGTAACCCAACCTAACATCTCGGCGGTAATATTTGACAACATTCCTGGCGAGTTGGCTTCTCCGTCTCCGCGGGACATTTATATACATCAATAACGTAATATAACCTAACCTAACCCAACCTAACATCTCGGCGGTAATATTTGAAAACATTCCTGGCGAGTTGGCCTCTACGTCACCGTGGGACCTTTATAGACATCCATAACGTAATATAACCTAACCTAACCCAACCTAACATCTCGGCGGTAATATCTGAAAAAATTCATGGCGAGTTGGCATCTGCGTCTCCGTGGTACATTTATATACATCAATAACGTAATACAACCTATCCTAACCCAAAATAACATCTCGGCGGTAATATTTGACAACATTCCTGGCGAGTTGGCTTCTCCGTCTCCGTGGGACCCTTATATACATCAATAACGTAATATAACCTAACCTAACCCAACCTAACATCTCGGCGTTGATATTTGACAACATACCTGGCGAGTTGGCCTCTACGTCTCCGTGGGACCTTCATATACGTCAATAACGTAATATAACCTAACCTAACCCAACCTAACATTTCGGCGGTAATATTGGACATCATTCCTGGCGAGCTGGCCTCTACGTCTCCGTTTGACCTTCATAAACATCAATAACGTAATATAACCTAACCTAACCCAACCTAACATCTCGGCGGTAATATTTGATCACATTCCTGGCTTGTTGGCCTCTACGTCTCCGCGGGACCTTTATATACATCTATAACGTGATATAACCTAACCTAAACCAACCTAACATCTCGGCGGTAATATTTGAAAACATTCCTGGCGAGTTGGCCTCTACGTCACCGTGGGACCTTTATAGACATCCATAACGTAATATAACCTAACCTAACCCAACCTAACATCTCGGCGGTAATATTTGAAAACATACCTGGCGAGTTGGCGTCTACGTCTCCGTGGGACATTTATATACATCAATAACGTAATATAACCTAACCTAACCCAACCTAACATCTCGGCGGTAATATTTGATCACATTCCTAGCTTGTTGGCCTCTACGTCTCCGCGGGACCTTTATATACATCTATAACGTGATATAACCTAACCTAACCCAACCTAACATTTCGGCGGTAATATTTGAGATCATTCATGGCGAGTTGGCCTCTACGTCTCCGTTTGGCCTTCATAAACATCAATAACGTAATATAACGTAACCTAACCCAACCTATCATCTCGGCGGTAATATTTGACAACATTCCTGGCGAGTTGGTCTCTACGTCTCCGTGGGACCTTCATATACATCAATAACGTAATATAACCTAACCTAACCCAACCTAACATCTCGGCGGTAATATTTGACAACATTCCTGGCTAGTTGGCTTCTCCGTCGCCGTGGGATCTTTTTATACATCAATAACGTAATATAACCTATCCTAACCCAACCTAACATCTCGGCGGTAATATTTGAAAACATTCCTGGCGAGTTGGCTTCTCCGTCTCCGTGGGATCTTTTTATACATCATTAACGTAATATAACCTAACCTAACCCAACCTAACATCTTGGCGGTATATATTTGAAAACATACATGGCGAGTTGGCCTCTACGTCTCCGTGGGACCTTTATATACATCAATAACGTAATATAACCTAACCTAACCCAACCTAACATCTCGGCGGTAATATTTGACAACATACCTGGCGAGTTGGCCTCTACGTCTCCGTGGGACCTTCATATACATGAATAACGAAATATAACCTAACCTAACCCAACCTAACATCTCGGCGGTAATATTTGATCACATTCCTAGCTTGTTGGCCTCTACGTCTCCGCGTGACCTTTATATACATCTATAACGTGATATAACCTAACCTAACCCAACCTAACATTTCGGCGGTAATATTTGACAACATTCCTGGCGAGTTGGCCTCTACGTCTCCGTGGGACCTTCATATACATCAATAACGAAGTATAACCTAACCTAACCCAACCTAACATCTCGGCAGTAATATCTGAAAACATTCCTGGCGAGTTGGCCTCTACGTCTCCGTGGGAACTTTATATACATCAATAACGTAATATAACCTAACCTAACCCAACCTAACATTTCGGCGGTAATATTTGATCACATTCCTAGCTTGTTGGCCTCTACGTCTCCGTGGGACCTTCATATACATGAAGAACGAAATATAACCTAACGTAACCCAACCTAACATCTCGGCGGTAATATTTGACAACATTCCTGGCGAGTTGGCTTCTCCGTCTCCGCGGGACATTTATATACATCAATAACGTAATATAACCTAACCTAACCCAACCTAACATCTCGGCGGTAATATTTGAAAACATTCCTGGCGAGTTGGCCTCTACGTCACCGTGGGACCTTTATAGACATCCATAACGTAATATAACCTAACCTAACCCAACCTAACATCTCGGCGGTAATATCTGAAAAAATTCATGGCCAGTTGGCATCTGCGTCTCCGTGGTACATTTATATACATCAATAACGTAATACAACCTATCCTAACCCAAAATAACATCTCGGCGGTAATATTTGACAACATTCCTGGCGAGTTGGCTTCTCCGTCTCCGTGGGACCCTTATATACATCAATAACGTAATATAACCTAACCTAACCCAACCTAACATCTCGGCGTTGATATTTGACAACATACCTGGCGAGTTGGCCTCTACGTCTCCGTGGGACCTTCATATACGTCAATAACGTAATATAACCTAACCTAACCCAACCTAACATTTCGGCGGTAATATTGGACATCATTCCTGGCGAGCTGGCCTCTACGTCTCCGTTTGACCTTCATAAACATCAATAACGTAATATAACGTAACCTAACCCAACCTAACATGTCGGCGGTAATATTTGAATACATACCTGGCGAGTTGGCCTCTACGTCTCCGTGGGACCTTCATATACATCAATAACGAAATATAACCTAACCTAACCCAACCTAACATCTCGGCGGTAATATTTGAAAACATTCCTGGCGAGTTGGCTTCTCCGTCTCCGTGGGATCTTTTTATACATCAATAACGTAATATAACCTAACCTAACCCAACCAAACATCTCGGCGGTAATATTTGAAAACATACCTGGCGAGTTGGCCTCTACGTCTCCGTGGGACATTTATATACATCAATAACGTAATATAACCTAACCTAACCCAACCTAACATCTCGGCGGTAATATTTGATCACATTGCTAGCTTGTTGGCCTCTACGTCTCCGCGGGACCTTTATATACATCTATAACGTGATATAACCTAACATAACCCAACCTAACATTTCGGCGGTAATATTTGAGACCATTCATGGCGAGTTGGCCTCTACGTCTCCGTTTGGCCTTCATAAACATCAATAACGTAATATAACGTAACCTAACCCAACCTATCATCTCGGCGGTAATATTTGACAACATTCCTGGCGAGTTGGTCTCTACGTCTCCGTGGGACCTTCATATACATCAATAACGTAATATAACCTAACCTAACCCAACCTAACATCTCGGCGGCAATATTTGACAACATTCCTGGCTAGTTGGCTTCTCCGTCGCCGTGGGATCTTTTTATACATCAATAACGTAATATAACCTATCCTAACCCAACCTAACATCTCGGCGGTAATATTTGAAAACATTCCTGGCGAGTTGGCTTCTCCGTCTCCGTGGGATCTTTTTATACATCATTAACGTAATATAACCTAACCTAACCCAACCTAACATCTTGGCGGTATATATTTGAAAACATACCTGGCGAGTTGGCCTCTACGTCTCCGTGGGACCTTTATATACATCAATAACGTAATATAACCTAACCTAACCCAACCTAACATCTCGGCGGTAATATTTGACAACATACCTGGCGAGTTGGCCTCTACGTCTCCGTGGGACCTTCATATACATGAATAACGAAATATAACCTAACCTAACCCAACCTAACATCTCGGCGGTAATATTTGATCACATTCCTAGCTTGTTGGCCTCTACGTCTCCGCGTGACCTTTATATACATCTATAACGTGATATAACCTAACCTAACCCAACCTAACATTTCGGCGGTAATATTTGACAACATTCCTGGCGAGTTGGCCTCTACGTCTCCGTGGGACCTTCATATACATCAATAACGAAGTATAACCTAACCTAACCCAACCTAATATCTCGGCAGTAATATCTGAAAACATTCCTGGCGAGTTGGCCTCTACGTCTCCGTGGGAACTTTATTTACATCTATAACGTGATATAACCTAACCTAACCCAACCTAACATTTCGGCGGTAATATTTGACAACATTCCTGGCGAGTTGGCCTCTACGTCTCCGTGGGACCTTCATATACATCAATAACGAAGTATAACCTAACCTAACCCAACCTAACATCTCGGCAGTAATATCTGAAAACATTCCTGGCGAGTTGGCCTCTACGTCTCCGTGGGAACTTTATATACATCAATAACGTAATATAACCTAACCTAACCCAACCTAACATTTCGGCGGTAATATTTGATCACATTCCTATCTTGTTGGCCTCTACGTCTCCGTGGGACCTTCATATACATGAATAACGAAATATAACCTAACGTAACCCAACCTAACATCTCGGCGGTAATATTTGACAACATTCCTGGCGAGTTGGCTTCTCCGTCTCCGCGGGACATTTATATACATCAATAACGTAATATAACCTAACCTAACCCAACCTAACATCTCGGCGGTAATATTTGAAAACATTCCTGGCGAGTTGGCCTCTACGTCACCGTGGGACCTTTATAGACATCCATAACGTAATATAACCTAACCTAACCCAACCTAACATCTCGGCGGTAATATCTGAAAAAATTCATGGCGAGTTGGCATCTGCGTCTCCGTGGTACATTTATATACATCAATAACGTAATACAACCTATCCTAACCCAAAATAACTTCTCGGCGGTAATATTTGACAACATTCCTGGCGAGTTGGCTTCTCCGTCTCCGTGGGACCCTTATATACATCAATAACGTAATATAACCTAACCTAACCCAACCTAACATCTCGGCGTTGATATTTAACAACATACCTGGCGAGTTGGCCTCTACGTCTCCGTGGGACCTTCATATACGTCAATAACGTAATATAACCTAACCTAACCCAACCTAACATTTCGGCGGTAATATTGGACATCATTCCTGGCGAGCTGGCCTCTACGTCTCCGTTTGACCTTCATAAACATCAATAACGTAATATAACCTAACCTAACCCAACCTAACATCTCGGCGGTAATATTTGATCACATTCCTGGCTTGTTGGCCTCTACGTCTCCGCGGGACCTTTATATACATCTATAACGTGATATAACCTAACCTAAACCAACCTAACATCTCGGCGGTAATATTTGAAAACATTCCTGGCGAGTTGGCCTCTACGTCACCGTGGGACCTTTATAGACATCCATAACGTAATATAACCTAACCTAACTCAACCTAACATCTCGGCGGTAATATTTGAAAACATTCACGGCGATTTGACATCTACGTCTCCGTGGGACCTTAATATACATCAATGACGTAATATAGCCTAACCTAACCCAACCTAACATTTCGGCGGTAATATTTGACATCATTCCTGGCGAGTTGTCCTCTACGTCTCCGTTTGACCTTCATAAACATCAATAACGTAATATAACGTAACCTAACCCAACCTAACATGTCGGCGGTAATATTTGAAAACATACCTGGCGAGTTGGCCTCTACGTCTCCGTGGGACATTTATATACATCAATAACGTAATATAACCTAACCTAACCCAACCTAACATCTCGGCGGTAATATTTGATCACATTCCTAGCTTGTTGGCCTCTACGTCTCCGCGGGACCTTTATATACATCTATAACGTGATATAACCTAACCTAACCCAACCTAACATTTCGGCGGTAATATTTGAGATCATTCATGGCGAGTTGGCCTCTACGTCTCCG
Organism: Xylocopa violacea; assembly: GCA_963969225.1. Lineage (NCBI taxonomy): Eukaryota > Metazoa > Arthropoda > Insecta > Hymenoptera > Apidae > Xylocopa > Xylocopa violacea. The sequence continues at coordinate 1,933,033 of CAXAJV010000051.1, forward strand.
TTTGGCCTTCATAAACATCAATAACGTAATATAACGTAACCTAACCCAACCTATCATCTCGGCGGTAATATTTGACAACATTCCTGGCGAGTTGGTCTCTACGTCTCCGTGGGACCTTCATATACATCAATAACGTAATATAACCTAACCTAGCCCAACCTAACATCTCGGCGGTAATATTTGACAACATTCCTAGCTAGTTGGCTTCTCCGTCGCCGTGGGATCTTTTTATACATCAATAACGTAATATAACCTATCCTAACCCAACCTAACATCTCGGCGGTAATATTTGAAAACATTCCTGGCGAGTTGGCTTCTCCGTCTCCGTGGGATCTTTTTATACATCATTAACGTAATATAACCTAACCTAACCCAACCTAACATCTTGGCGGTATATATTTGAAAACATACCTGGCGAGTTGGCCTCTACGTCTCCGTGGGACCTTTATATACATCAATAACGTAATATAACCTAACCTAACCCAACCTAACATCTCGGCGGTAATATTTGACAACATACCTGGCGAGTTGGCCTCTACGTCTCCGTGGGACCTTCATATACATGAATAACGAAATATAACCTAACCTAACCCAACCTAACATCTCGGCGGTAATATTTGATCACATTCCTAGCTTGTTGGCCTCTACGTCTCCGCGTGACCTTTATATACATCTATAACGTGATATAACCTAACCTAACCCAACCTAACATGTCGGCGGTAATATTTGACAACATTCCTGGCGAGTTGGCCTCTACGTCTCCGTGGGACCTTCATATACATCAATAACGAAGTATAACCTAACCTAACCCAACCTAACATCTCGGCAGTAATATCTGAAAACATTCCTGGCGAGTTGGCCTCTACGTCTCCGTGGGAACTTTATATACATCAATAACGTAATATAACCTAACCTAACCCAACCTAACATTTCGGCGGTAATATTTGATCACATTCCTAGCTTGTTGGCCTCTACGTCTCCGTGGGACCTTCATATACATGAATAACGAAATATAACCTAACGTAACCCAACCTAACATCTCGGCGGTAATATTTGACAACATTCCTGGCGAGTTGGCTTCTCCGTCTCCGCGGGACATTTATATACATCAATAACGTAATATAACCTAACCTAACCCAACCTAACATCTCGGCGGTAATATCTGAAAAAATTCATGGCGAGTTGGCATCTGCGTCTCCGTGGTACATTTATATACATCAATAACGTAATACAACCTATCCTAACGCAAAATAACATCTCGGCGGTAATATTTGACAACATTCCTGGCGAGTTGGCTTCTCCGTCTCCGTGGGACCCTTATATACATCAATAACGTAATATAACCTAACCTAACCCAACCTAACATCTCGGCGTTGATATTTGACAACATACCTGGCGAGTTGGCCTCTACGTCTCCGTGGGACCTTCATATACGTCAATAACGTAATATAACCTAACCTAACCCAACCTAACGTTTCGGCGGTAATATTGGACATCATTCCTGGCGAGCTGGCCTCTACGTCTCCGTTTGACCTTCATAAACATCAATAACGTAATATAACGTAACCTAACCCAACCTAACATGTCGGCGGTAATATTTGAATACATACCTGGCGAGTTGGCCTCTACGTCTCCGTGGGACATTTATATGCATCAATAACGTAATATAACCTAACCTAACCCAGCCTAACATCTCGGCGGTAATATTTGATCACATTCCTGGCTTGTTGGCCTCTACGTCTCCGCGGGACCTTTATATACATCTATAACGTGATATAACCTAACCTAACCCAACCTAACATTTCGGCGGTAATATTTGACAACATTCCTGGCGAGTTGGCCTCTACGTCTCCGTGGGACCTTCATATACATCAATAACGAAGTATAACCTAACCTAACCCAACCTAATATCTCGGCAGTAATATCTGAAAACATTCCTGGCGAGTTGGCCTCTACGTCTCCGTGGGAACTTTATATACATCAATAACGTAATATAACATAACCTAACCCAACCTAACATTTCGGCGGTAATATTTGATCACATTCCTAGCTTGTTGGCCTCTACGTCTCCGTGGGACCTTCATATACATGAATAACGAAATATAACCTAACGTAACCCAACCTAACATCTCGGCGGTAATATTTGACAACATTCCTGGCGAGTTGGCTTCTCCGTCTCCGTGGGACCCTTATATACATCAATAACGTAATATAACCTAACCTAACCCAACCTAACATCTCGGCGTTAATATTTGACAACATACCTGGCGAGTTGGCCTCTACGTCTCCGTGGGACCTTCATATACATCAATAACGTAATATAACCTAACCTAACCCAACCTAACATTTCGGCGGTAATATTGGACATCATTCCTGGCGAGCTGGCCTCTACGTCTCCGTTTGACCTTCATAAACATCAATAACGTAATATAACCTAACCTAACCCAACCTAACATCTCGGCGGTAATATTTGATCACATTCCTGGCTTGTTGGCCTCTACGTCTCCGCGGGACCTTTATATACATCTATAACGTGATATAACCTAACCTAAACCAAGCTAACATCTCGGCGGTAATATTTGAAAACATTCCTGGCGAGTTGGCCTCTACGTCACCGTGGGACCTTTATAGACATCCATAACGTAATATAACCTAACCTAACCCAACCTAACATCTCGGCGGTAATATTTGAAAGCATTCATGGCGATTGGACATCTACGTCTCCGTGGGACCTTAATATACATCAATGACGTAATATAGCCTAACCTAACCCAACCTAACATTTCGGCGGTAATATTTGACATCATTCCTGGCGAGTTGTCCTCTACGTCTCCGTTTGACCTTCATAAACATCAATAACGTAATATAACGTAACCTAACCCAACCTATCATCTCGGCCTTAATATTTGACAACATTCCTGGCGAGTTGGCCTCTACGTCTCCGTGGGACATTTATATGCATCAATAACGTGATATAACCTAACCTAACCCAGCCTAACATCTCGGCGGTAATATTTGATCACATTCCTGGCTTGTTGGCCTCTACGTCTCCGCGGGACCTTTATATACATCTATAACGTAATATAACCTAACCTAACCCAACCTAACATCTCGGCGGTAATATTTGAGAACATACCTGGCGAGTTGGGCTCTACGTCTCCGTGGGACCTTCATATACATCAATAACGAAATATAACCTAACCTAACCCAACCTAACATCTCGGCGGTAATATTTGAAAACATTCCTGGCGAGCTGGCTTCTCCGTCTCCGTGGGATCTTTTTATACATCAATAACGTAATATAACCTAACCTAACCCAACCTAACATCTCGGCGGTAATATTTGAAAACATACCTGGCGAGTTGGCCTCTACGTCTCCGTGGGACATTTATATACATCAATAACGTAATATAACCTAACCTAACCCAACCTAACATCTCGGCGGTAATATTTGATCACATTCCTAGCTTGTTGGCCTCTACGTCTCCGCGGGACCTTTATATACATCTATAACGTGATATAACCTAACCTAACCCAACCTAACATTTCGGCGGTAATATTTGAGATCATTCATGGCGAGTTGGCCTCTACGTCTCCGTTTGGCCTTCATAAACATCAATAACGTAATATAACGTAACCTAACCCAACCTATCATCTCGGCGGTAATATTTGACAACATTCCTGGCGAGTTGGTCTCTACGTCTCCGTGGGACCTTCATATACATCAATAACGTAATATAACCTAACCTAACCCAACCTAACATCTCGGCGGTAATATTTGACAACATTCCTAGCTAGTTGGCTTCTCCGTCGCCGTGGGATCTTTTTATACATCAATAACGTAATATAACCTATCCTAACCCAACCTAACATCTCGGCGGTAATATTTGAAAACATTCCTGGCGAGTTGGCTTCTCCGTCTCCGTGGGATCTTTTTATACATCATTAACGTAATATAACCTAACCTAACCCAACCTAACATCTTGGCGGTATATATTTGAAAACATACCTGGCGAGTTGGCCTCTACGTCTCCGTGGGACCTTTATATACATGAATAACGAAATATAACCTAACCTAACCCAACCTAGCATCTCGGCGGTAATATTTGATCACATTCCTAGCTTGTTGGCCTCTACGTCTCCGCGGGACCTTTATATACATCTATAACGTGATATAACCTAACCTAAACCAACCTAACATCTCGGCGGTAATATTTGAAAACATTCCTGGCGAGTTGGCCTCTACGTCACCGTGGGACCTTTATAGACATCCATAACGTAATATAACCTAACCTAACCCAACCTAACATCTCGGCGGTAATATTTGAAAGCATTCATGGCGATTGGACATCTACGTCTCCGTGGGACCTTAATATACATCAATGACGTAATATAGCCTAACCTAACCCAACCTAACATTTCGGCGGTAATATTTGACATCATTCCTGGCGAGTTGTCCTCTACGTCTCCGTTTGACCTTCATAAACATCAATAACGTAATATAACGTAACCTAACCCAACCTATCATCTCGGCCTTAATATTTGACAACATTCCTGGCGAGTTGGCCTCTACGTCTCCGTGGGACATTTATATGCATCAATAACGTAATATAACCTAACCTAACCCAGCCTAACATCTCGGCGGTAATATTTGATCACATTCCTGGCTTGTTGGCCTCTACGTCTCCGCGGGACCTTTATATACATCTATAACGTAATATTACCTAACCTAACCCAACCTAACATCTCGGCGGTAATATTTGAGAACATACCTGGCGAGTTGGGCTCTACGTCTCCGTGGGACCTTCATATACATCAATAACGAAATATAACCTAACCTAACCCAACCTAACATCTCGGCGGTAATATTTGAAAACATTCCTGGCGAGCTGGCTTCTCCGTCTCCGTGGGATCTTTTTATACATCAATAACGTAATATAACCTAACCTAACCCAACCTAACATCTCGGCGGTAATATTTGAAAACATACCTGGCGAGTTGGCCTCTACGTCTCCGTGGGACATTTATATACATCAATAACGTAATATAACCTAACCTAACCCAACCTAACATCTCGGCGGTAATATTTGATCACATTCCTAGCTTGTTGGCCTCTACGTCTCCGCGGGACCTTTATATACATCTATAACGTGATATAACCTAACCTAACCCAACCTAACATTTCGGCGGTAATATTTGAGATCATTCATGGCGAGTTGGCCTCTACGTCTCCGTTTGGCCTTCATAAACATCAATAACGTAATATAACGTAACCTAACCCAACCTATCATCTCGGCGGTAATATTTGACAACATTCCTGGCGAGTTGATCTCTACGTCTCCGTGGGACCTTCATATACATCAATAACGTAATATAACCTAACCTAACCCAACCTAACATCTCGGCGGTAATATTTGACAACATTCCTAGCTAGTTGGCTTCTCCGTCGCCGTGGGATCTTTTTATACATCAATAACGTAATATAACCTATCCTAACCCAACCTAACATCTCGGCGGTAATATTTGAAAACATTCCTGGCGAGTTGGCTTTTCCGTCTCCGTGGGATCTTTTTATACATCATTAACGTAATATAACCTAACCTAACCCAACCTAACATCTTGGCGGTATATATTTGAAAACATACCTGGCGAGTTGGCCTCTACGTCTCCGTGGGACCTTTATATACATCAATAACGTAATATAACCTAACCTAACCCAACCTAACATCTCGGCGGTAATATTTGACAACATACCTGGCGAGTTGGCCTCTACGTCTCCGTGGGACCTTCATATACATGAATAACGAAATATAACCTAACCTAACCCAACCTAACATCTCGGCGGTAATATTTGATCACATTCCTAGCTTGTTGGCCTCTACGTCTTCCCGTGACCTTTATATACATCTATAACGTGATATAACCTAACCTAACCCAACCTAACATTTCGGCGGTAATATTTGACAACATTCCTGGCGAGTTGGCCTCTACGTCTCCGTGGGACCTTCATATACATCAATAACGAAGTATAACCTAACCTAACCCAACCTAACATCTCGGCAGTAATATCTGAAAACATTCCTGGCGAGTTGGCCTCTACGTCTCCGTGGGAACTTTATATACATCAATAACGTAATATAACCTAACCTAACCCAACCTAACATTTCGGCGGTAATATTTGATCACATTCCTAGCTTGTTGGCCTCTACGTCTCCGTGGGACCTTCATATACATGAATAACGAAATATAACCTAACGTAACCCAACCTAACATCTCGGCGGTAATATTTGACAACATTCCTGGCGAGTTGGCTTCTCCGTCTCCGCGGGACATTTATATACATCAATAACGTAATATAACCTAACCTAACCCAACCTAACATCTCGGCGGTAATATTTGAAAACATTCCTGGCGAGTTGGCCTCTACGTCACCGTGGGACCTTTATAGACATCCATAACGTAATATAACCTAACCTAACCCAACCTAACATCTCGGCGGTAATATCTGAAAAAATTCATGGCGAGTTGGCTTCTCCGTCTCCGTGGGACCCTTATATACATCAATAACGTAATATAACCTAACCTAACCCAACCTAACATCTCGGCGTTGATATTTGACAACATACCTGGCGAGTTGGCCTCTACGTCTCCGTGGGACCTTCATATACGTCAATAACGTAATATAACCTAACCTAACCCAACCTAACATTTCGGCGGTAATATTGGACATCATTCCTGGCGAGCTGGCCTCTACGTCTCCGTTTGACCTTCATAAACATCAATAACGTAATATAACGTAACCTAACCCAACCTAACATGTCGGCGGTAATATTTGAATACATACCTGGCGAGTTGGCCTCTACGTCTCCGTGGGACATTTATATGCATCAATAACGTAATATAACCTAACCTAACCCAGCCTAACATCTCGGCGGTAATATTTGATCACATTCCTGGCTTGTTGGCCTCTACGTCTCCGCGGGACCTTTATATACATCTATAACGTAATATAACCTAACCTAACCCAACCTAACATCTCGGCGGTAATATTTGAGAACATACCTGGCGAGTTGGGCTCTACGTCTCCGTGGGACCTTCATATACATCAATAACGAAATATAACCTAACCTAACCCAACCTAACATCTCGGCGGTAATATTTGAAAACATTCCTGGCGAGTTGGCTTCTCCGTCTCCGTGGGACCTTCATATACGTCAATAACGTAATATAACCTAACCTAACCCAACCTAACATTTCGGCGGTAATATTGGACATCATTCCTGGCGAGCTGGCCTCTACGTCTCCGTTTGACCTTCATAAACATCAATAACGTAATATAACGTAACCTAACCCAACCTAACATGTCGGCGGTAATATTTGAATACATACCTGGCGAGTTGGCCTCTACGTCTCCGTGGGACATTTATATGCATCAATAACGTAATATAACCTAACCTAACCCAGCCTAACATCTCGGCGGTAATATTTGATCACATTCCTGGCTTGTTGGCCTCTACGTCTCCGCGGGACCTTTATATACATCTATAACGTAATATAACCTAACCTAACCCAACCTAACATCTCGGCGGTAATATTTGAGAACATACCTGGCGAGTTGGGCTCTACGTCTCCGTGGGACCTTCATATACATCAATAACGAAATATAACCTAACCTAACCCAACCTAACATCTCGGCGGTAATATTTGAAAACATTCCTGGCGAGTTGGCTTCTCCGTCTCCGTGGGATCTTTTTATACATCAATAACGTAATATAACCTAACCTAACCCAACCAAACATCTCGGCGGTAATATTTGAAAACATACCTGGCGAGTTGGCCTCTACGTCTCCGTGGGACATTTATATACATCAATAACGTAATATAACCTAACCTAACCCAACCTAACATCTCGGCGGTAATATTTGATCACATTCCTAGCTTGTTGGCCTCTACGTCTCCGCGGGACCTTTATATACATCTATAACGTGATATAACCTAACCTAACCCAACCTAACATTTCGGCGGTAATATTTGAGATCATTCATGGCGAGTTGGCCTCTACGTCTCCGTTTGGCCTTCATAAACATCAATAACGTAATATAACGTAACCTAACCCAACCTATCATCTCGGCGGTAATATTTGACAACATTCCTGGCGAGTTGGTCTCTACGTCTCCGTGGGACCTTCATATACATCAATAACGTAATATAACCTAACCTAACCCAACCTAACATCTCGGCGGTAATATTTGAAAACATTCCTGGCGAGTTGGCTTCTCCGTCTCCGTGGGATCTTTTTATACATCATTAACGTAATATAACCTAACCTAACCCAACCTAACATCTTGGCGGTATATATTTGAAAACATACCTGGCGAGTTGGCCTCTACGTCTCCGTGGGACCTTTATATACATCAATAACGTAATATAACCTAACCTAACCCAACCTAACATCTCGGCGGTAATATTTGACAACATACCTGGCGAGTTGGCCTCTACGTCTCCGTGGGACCTTCATATACATGAATAACGAAATATAACCTAACCTAACCCAACCTAACATCTCGGCGGTAATATTTGATCACATTCCTAGCTTGTTGGCCTCTACGTCTCCGCGTGACCTTTATATACATCTATAACGTGATATAACCTAACCTAACCCAACCTAACATTTCGGCGGTAATATTTGACAACATTCCTGGCGAGTTGGCCTCTACGTCTCCGTGGGACCTTCATATACATCAATAACGAAGTATAACCTAACCTAATCCAACCTAATATCTCGGCAGTAATATCTGAAAACATTCCTGGCGAGTTGGCCTCTACGTCTCCGTGGGAACTTTATATACATCAATAACGTAATATAACCTAACCTAACCCAACCTAACATTTCGGCGGTAATATTTGATCACATTCCTAGCTTGTTGGCCTCTACGTCTCCGTGGGACCTTCATATACATGAATAACGAAATATAACCTAACGTAACCCAACCTAACATCTCGGCGGTAATATTTGACAACATTCCTGGCGAGTTGGCTTCTCCGTCTCCGCGGGACATTTATATACATCAATAACGTAATATAACCTAACCTAACCCAACCTAACATCTCGGCGGTAATATTTGAAAACATTCCTGGCGAGTTGGCCTCTACGTCACCGTGGGGCCTTTATAGACATCCATAACGTAATATAACCTAACCTAACCCAACCTAACATCTCGGCGGTAATATCTGAAAAAATTCATGGCGAGTTGGCATCTGCGTCTCCGTGGTACATTTATATACATCAATAACGTAATACAACCTATCCTAACCCAAAATAACATCTCGGCGGTAATATTTGACAACATTCCTGGCGAGTTGGCTTCTCCGTCTCCGTGGGACCCTTATATACATCAATAACGTAATATAACCTAACCTAACCCAACCTAACATCTCGGCGTTAATATTTGACAACATACCTGGCGAGTTGGCCTCTACGTCTCCGTGGGACCTTCATATACATCAATAACGTAATATAACCTAACCTAACCCAACCTAACATTTCGGCGGTAATATTGGACATCATTCCTGGCGAGCTGGCCTCTACGTCTCCGTTTGACCTTCATAAACATCAATAACGTAATATAACCTAACCTAACCCAACCTAACATCTCGGTGGTAATATTTGAAAACATTCCTGGCGAGTTGGCTTCTCCGTCTCCGTGGGACCTTCATATACGTCAATAACGTAATATAACCTAACCTAACCCAACCTAACATTTCGGCGGTAATATTGGACATCATTCCTGGCGAGCTGGCCTCTACGTCTCCGTTTGACCTTCATAAACATCAATAACGTAATATAACGTAACCTAACCCAACCTAACATGTCGGCGGTAATATTTGAATACATACCTGGCGAGTTGGCCTCTACGTCTCCGTGGGACATTTATATGCATCAATAACGTAATATAACCTAACCTAACCCAGCCTAACATCTCGGCGGTAATATTTGATCACATTCCTGGCTTGTTGGCCTCTACGTCTCCGCGGGACCTTTATATACATCTATAACGTAATATAACCTAACCTAACCCAACCTAACATCTCGGCGGTAATATTTGACAACATTCCTGGCGAGTTGGCCTCTACGTCTCCGTGGGACCTTCATATACATCAATAACGAAGTATAACCTAACCTAACCCAACCTAACATCTCGGCAGTAATATCTGAAAACATTCCTGGCGAGTTGGCCTCTACGTCTCCGTGGGAACTTTATATACATCAATAACGTAATATAACCTAACCTAACCCAACCTAACATTTCGGCGGTAATATTTGATCACATTCCTAGCTTGTTGGCCTCTACGTCTCCGTGGGACCTTCATATACATGAATAACGAAATATAACCTAACGTAACCCAACCTAACATCTCGGCGGTAATATTTGACAACATTCCTGGCGAGTTGGCTTCTCCGTCTCCGCGGGACATTTATATACATCAATAACGTAATATAACCTAACCTAACCCAACCTAACATCTCGGCGGTAATATTTGAAAACATTCCTGGCGAGTTGGCCTCTACGTCACCGTGGGACCTTTATAGACATCCATAACGTAATATAACCTAACCTAACCCAACCTAACATCTCGGCGGTAATATCTGAAAAAATTCATGGCGAGTTGGCTTCTCCGTCTCCGTGGGACCCTTATATACATCAATAACGTAATATAACCTAACCTAACCCAACCTAACATCTCGGCGTTGATATTTGACAACATACCTGGCGAGTTGGCCTCTACGTCTCCGTGGGACCTTCATATACGTCAATAACGTAATATAACCTAACCTAACCCAACCTAACATTTCGGCGGTAATATTGGACATCATTCCTGGCGAGCTGGCCTCTACGTCTCCGTTTGACCTTCATAAACATCAATAACGTAATATAACGTAACCTAACCCAACCTAACATGTCGGCGGTAATATTTGAATACATACCTGGCGAGTTGGCCTCTACGTCTCCGTGGGACATTTATATGCATCAATAACGTAATATAACCTAACCTAACCCAGCCTAACATCTCGGCGGTAATATTTGATCACATTCCTGGCTTGTTGGCCTCTACGTCTCCGCGGGACCTTTATATACATCTATAACGTAATATAACCTAACCTAACCCAACCTAACATCTCGGCGGTAATATTTGAGAACATACCTGGCGAGTTGGGCTCTACGTCTCCGTGGGACCTTCATATACATCAATAACGAAATATAACCTAACCTAACCCAACCTAACATCTCGGCGGTAATATTTGAAAACATTCCTGGCGAGTTGGCTTCTCCGTCTCCGTGGGACCTTCATATACGTCAATAACGTAATATAACCTAACCTAACCCAACCTAACATTTCGGCGGTAATATTGGACATCATTCCTGGCGAGCTGGCCTCTACGTCTCCGTTTGACCTTCATAAACATCAATAACGTAATATAACGTAACCTAACCCAACCTAACATGTCGGCGGTAATATTTGAATACATACCTGGCGAGTTGGCCTCTACGTCTCCGTGGGACATTTATATGCATCAATAACGTAATATAACCTAACCTAACCCAGCCTAACATCTCGGCGGTAATATTTGATCACATTCCTGGCTTGTTGGCCTCTACGTCTCCGCGGGACCTTTATATACATCTATAACGTAATATAACCTAACCTAACCCAACCTAACATCTCGGCGGTAATATTTGAGAACATACCTGGCGAGTTGGGCTCTACGTCTCCGTGGGACCTTCATATACATCAATAACGAAATATAACCTAACCTAACCCAACCTAACATCTCGGCGGTAATATTTGAAAACATTCCTGGCGAGTTGGCTTCTCCGTCTCCGTGGGATCTTTTTATACATCAATAACGTAATATAACCTAACCTAACCCAACCAAACATCTCGGCGGTAATATTTGAAAACATACCTGGCGAGTTGGCCTCTACGTCTCCGTGGGACATTTATATACATCAATAACGTAATATAACCTAACCTAACCCAACCTAACATCTCGGCGGTAATATTTGATCACATTCCTAGCTTGTTGGCCTCTACGTCTCCGCGGGACCTTTATATACATCTATAACGTGATATAACCTAACCTAACCCAACCTAACATTTCGGCGGTAATATTTGAGATCATTCATGGCGAGTTGGCCTCTACGTCTCCGTTTGGCCTTCATAAACATCAATAACGTAATATAACGTAACCTAACCCAACCTATCATCTCGGCGGTAATATTTGACAACATTCCTGGCGAGTTGGTCTCTACGTCTCCGTGGGACCTTCATATACATCAATAACGTAATATAACCTAACCTAACCCAACCTAACATCTCGGCGGTAATATTTGAAAACATTCCTGGCGAGTTGGCTTCTCCGTCTCCGTGGGATCTTTTTATACATCATTAACGTAATATAACCTAACCTAACCCAACCTAACATCTTGGCGGTATATATTTGAAAACATACCTGGCGAGTTGGCCTCTACGTCTCCGTGGGACCTTTATATACATCAATAACGTAATATAACCTAACCTAACCCAACCTAACATCTCGGCGGTAATATTTGACAACATACCTGGCGAGTTGGCCTCTACGTCTCCGTGGGACCTTCATATACATGAATAACGAAATATAACCTAACCTAACCCAACCTAACATCTCGGCGGTAATATTTGATCACATTCCTAGCTTGTTGGCCTCTACGTCTCCGCGTGACCTTTATATACATCTATAACGTGATATAACCTAACCTAACCCAACCTAACATTTCGGCGGTAATATTTGACAACATTCCTGGCGAGTTGGCCTCTACGTCTCCGTGGGACCTTCATATACATCAATAACGAAGTATAACCTAACCTAATCCAACCTAATATCTCGGCAGTAATATCTGAAAACATTCCTGGCGAGTTGGCCTCTACGTCTCCGTGGGAACTTTATATACATCAATAACGTAATATAACCTAACCTAACCCAACCTAACATTTCGGCGGTAATATTTGATCACATTCCTAGCTTGTTGGCCTCTACGTCTCCGTGGGACCTTCATATACATGAATAACGAAATATAACCTAACGTAACCCAACCTAACATCTCGGCGGTAATATTTGACAACATTCCTGGCGAGTTGGCTTCTCCGTCTCCGCGGGACATTTATATACATCAATAACGTAATATAACCTAACCTAACCCAACCTAACATCTCGGCGGTAATATTTGAAAACATTCCTGGCGAGTTGGCCTCTACGTCACCGTGGGGCCTTTATAGACATCCATAACGTAATATAACCTAACCTAACCCAACCTAACATCTCGGCGGTAATATCTGAAAAAATTCATGGCGAGTTGGCATCTGCGTCTCCGTGGTACATTTATATACATCAATAACGTAATACAACCTATCCTAACCCAAAATAACATCTCGGCGGTAATATTTGACAACATTCCTGGCGAGTTGGCTTCTCCGTCTCCGTGGGACCCTTATATACATCAATAACGTAATATAACCTAACCTAACCCAACCTAACATCTCGGCGTTAATATTTGACAACATACCTGGCGAGTTGGCCTCTACGTCTCCGTGGGACCTTCATATACATCAATAACGTAATATAACCTAACCTAACCCAACCTAACATTTCGGCGGTAATATTGGACATCATTCCTGGCGAGCTGGCCTCTACGTCTCCGTTTGACCTTCATAAACATCAATAACGTAATATAACCTAACCTAACCCAACCTAACATCTCGGTGGTAATATTTGAAAACATTCCTGGCGAGTTGGCTTCTCCGTCTCCGTGGGACCTTCATATACGTCAATAACGTAATATAACCTAACCTAACCCAACCTAACATTTCGGCGGTAATATTGGACATCATTCCTGGCGAGCTGGCCTCTACGTCTCCGTTTGACCTTCATAAACATCAATAACGTAATATAACGTAACCTAACCCAACCTAACATGTCGGCGGTAATATTTGAATACATACCTGGCGAGTTGGCCTCTACGTCTCCGTGGGACATTTATATGCATCAATAACGTAATATAACCTAACCTAACCCAGCCTAACATCTCGGCGGTAATATTTGATCACATTCCTGGCTTGTTGGCCTCTACGTCTCCGCGGGACCTTTATATACATCTATAACGTAATATAACCTAACCTAACCCAACCTAACATCTCGGCGGTAATATTTGAGAACATACCTGGCGAGTTGGGCTCTACGTCTCCGTGGGAACTTTATATACGTCAATAACGTAATATAACCTAACCTAACCCAACCTAACATTTCGGCGGTAATATTTGATCACATTCCTAGCTTGTTGGCCTCTACGTCTCCGTGGGACCTTCATATACATGAATAACGAAATATAACCTAACGTAACCCAACCTAACATCTCGGCGGTAATATTTGACAACATTCCTGGCGAGTTGGCCTCTACGTCTCCGTGGGACCTTCATATACATGAATAACGAAATATAACCTAACCTAACCCAACCTAACATCTCGGCGGTAATATTTGATCACATTCCTAGCTTGTTGGCCTCTACGTCTTCCCGTGACCTTTATATACATCTATAACGTGATATAACCTAACCTAACCCAACCTAACATTTCGGCGGTAATATTTGACAACATTCCTGGCGAGTTGGCCTCTACGTCTCCGTGGGACCTTCATATACATCAATAACGAAGTATAACCTAACCTAACCCAACCTAACATCTCGGCAGTAATATCTGAAAACATTCCTGGCGAGTTGGCCTCTACGTCTCCGTGGGAACTTTATATACATCAATAACGTAATATAACCTAACCTAACCCAACCTAACATTTCGGCGGTAATATTTGATCACATTCCTAGCTTGTTGGCCTCTACGTCTCCGTGGGACCTTCATATACATGAATAACGAAATATAACCTAACGTAACCCAACCTAACATCTCGGCGGTAATATTTGACAACATTCCTGGCGAGTTGGCTTCTCCGTCTCCGCGGGACATTTATATACATCAATAACGTAATATAACCTAACCTAACCCAACCTAACATCTCGGCGGTAATATTTGAAAACATTCCTGGCGAGTTGGCCTCTACGTCACCGTGGGACCTTTATAGACATCCATAACGTAATATAACCTAACCTAACCCAACCTAACATCTCGGCGGTAATATCTGAAAAAATTCATGGCGAGTTGGCTTCTCCGTCTCCGTGGGACCCTTATATACATCAATAACGTAATATAACCTAACCTAACCCAACCTAACATCTCGGCGTTGATATTTGACAACATACCTGGCGAGTTGGCCTCTACGTCTCCGTGGGACCTTCATATACGTCAATAACGTAATATAACCTAACCTAACCCAACCTAACATTTCGGCGGTAATATTGGACATCATTCCTGGCGAGCTGGCCTCTACGTCTCCGTTTGACCTTCATAAACATCAATAACGTAATATAACGTAACCTAACCCAACCTAACATGTCGGCGGTAATATTTGAATACATACCTGGCGAGTTGGCCTCTACGTCTCCGTGGGACATTTATATGCATCAATAACGTAATATAACCTAACCTAACCCAGCCTAACATCTCGGCGGTAATATTTGATCACATTCCTGGCTTGTTGGCCTCTACGTCTCCGCGGGACCTTTATATACATCTATAACGTAATATAACCTAACCTAACCCAACCTAACATCTCGGCGGTAATATTTGAGAACATACCTGGCGAGTTGGGCTCTACGTCTCCGTGGGACCTTCATATACATCAATAACGAAATATAACCTAACCTAACCCAACCTAACATCTCGGCGGTAATATTTGAAAACATTCCTGGCGAGTTGGCTTCTCCGTCTCCGTGGGACCTTCATATACGTCAATAACGTAATATAACCTAACCTAACCCAACCTAACATTTCGGCGGTAATATTGGACATCATTCCTGGCGAGCTGGCCTCTACGTCTCCGTTTGACCTTCATAAACATCAATAACGTAATATAACGTAACCTAACCCAACCTAACATGTCGGCGGTAATATTTGAATACATACCTGGCGAGTTGGCCTCTACGTCTCCGTGGGACATTTATATGCATCAATAACGTAATATAACCTAACCTAACCCAGCCTAACATCTCGGCGGTAATATTTGATCACATTCCTGGCTTGTTGGCCTCTACGTCTCCGCGGGACCTTTATATACATCTATAACGTAATATAACCTAACCTAACCCAACCTAACATCTCGGCGGTAATATTTGAGAACATACCTGGCGAGTTGGGCTCTACGTCTCCGTGGGACCTTCATATACATCAATAACGAAATATAACCTAACCTAACCCAACCTAACATCTCGGCGGTAATATTTGAAAACATTCCTGGCGAGTTGGCTTCTCCGTCTCCGTGGGATCTTTTTATATATCAATAACGTAATATAACCTAACCTAACCCAACCAAACATCTCGGCGGTAATATTTGAAAACATACCTGGCGAGTTGGCCTCTACGTCTCCGTGGGACATTTATATACATCAATAACGTAATATAACCTAACCTAACCCAACCTAACATCTCGGCGGTAATATTTGATCACATTCCTAGCTTGTTGGCCTCTACGTCTCCGCGGGACCTTTATATACATCTATAACGTGATATAACCTAACCTAACCCAACCTAACATTTCGGCGGTAATATTTGAGATCATTCATGGCGAGTTGGCCTCTACGTCTCCGTTTGGCCTTCATAAACATCAATAACGTAATATAACGTAACCTAACCCAACCTATCATCTCGGCGGTAATATTTGACAACATTCCTGGCGAGTTGGTCTCTACGTCTCCGTGGGACCTTCATATACATCAATAACGTAATATAACCTAACCTAACCCAACCTAACATCTCGGCGGTAATATTTGAAAACATTCCTGGCGAGTTGGCTTCTCCGTCTCCGTGGGATCTTTTTATACATCATTAACGTAATATAACCTAACCTAACCCAACCTAACATCTTGGCGGTATATATTTGAAAACATACCTGGCGAGTTGGCCTCTACGTCTCCGTGGGACCTTTATATACATCAATAACGTAATATAACCTAACCTAACCCAACCTAACATCTCGGCGGTAATATTTGACAACATACCTGGCGAGTTGGCCTCTACGTCTCCGTGGGACCTTCATATACATGAATAACGAAATATAACCTAACCTAACCCAACCTAACATCTCGGCGGTAATATTTGATCACATTCCTAGCTTGTTGGCCTCTACGTCTCCGCGTGACCTTTATATACATCTATAACGTGATATAACCTAACCTAACCCAACCTAACATTTCGGCGGTAATATTTGACAACATTCCTGGCGAGTTGGCCTCTACGTCTCCGTGGGACCTTCATATACATCAATAACGAAGTATAACCTAACCTAATCCAACCTAATATCTCGGCAGTAATATCTGAAAACATTCCTGGCGAGTTGGCCTCTACGTCTCCGTGGGAACTTTATATACATCAATAACGTAATATAACCTAACCTAACCCAACCTAACATTTCGGCGGTAATATTTGATCACATTCCTAGCTTGTTGGCCTCTACGTCTCCGTGGGACCTTCATATACATGAATAACGAAATATAACCTAACGTAACCCAACCTAACATCTCGGCGGTAATATTTGACAACATTCCTGGCGAGTTGGCTTCTCCGTCTCCGCGGGACATTTATATACATCAATAACGTAATATAACCTAACCTAACCCAACCTAACATCTCGGCGGTAATATTTGAAAACATTCCTGGCGAGTTGGCCTCTACGTCACCGTGGGGCCTTTATAGACATCCATAACGTAATATAACCTAACCTAACCCAACCTAACATCTCGGCGGTAATATCTGAAAAAATTCATGGCGAGTTGGCATCTGCGTCTCCGTGGTACATTTATATACATCAATAACGTAATACAACCTATCCTAACCCAAAATAACATCTCGGCGGTAATATTTGACAACATTCCTGGCGAGTTGGCTTCTCCGTCTCCGTGGGACCCTTATATACATCAATAACGTAATATAACCTAACCTAACCCAACCTAACATCTCGGCGTTAATATTTGACAACATACCTGGCGAGTTGGCCTCTACGTCTCCGTGGGACCTTCATATACATCAATAACGTAATATAACCTAACCTAACCCAACCTAACATTTCGGCGGTAATATTGGACATCATTCCTGGCGAGCTGGCCTCTACGTCTCCGTTTGACCTTCATAAACATCAATAACGTAATATAACCTAACCTAACCCAACCTAACATCTCGGTGGTAATATTTGATCACATTCCTGGCTTGTTGGCCTCTACGTCTCCGCGGGACGTTTATATACATCTATAACGTGATATAACCTAACCTAAACCAACCTAACATCTCGGCGGTAATATTTGAAAACATTCCTGGCGAGTTGGCCTCTACGTCACCGTGGGACCTTTATAGACATCCATAACGTAATATAACCTAACCTAACCCAACCTAACATCTCGGCGGTAATATTTGAAAGCATTCATGGCGATTGGACATCTACGTCTCCGTGGGACCTTAATATACATCAATGACGTAATATAGCCTAACCTAACCCAACCTAACATTTCGGCGGTAATATTTGACATCATTCCTGGCGAGTTGTCCTCTACGTCTCCGTTTGACCTTCATAAACATCAATAACGTAATATAACGTAACCTAACCCAACCTAACATGTCGGCGGTAATATTTGAAAACATACCTGGCGAGTTGGCCTCTACGTCTCCGTGGGACATTTATATACATCAATAACGTAATATAACCTAACCTAACCCAACCTAACATCTCGGCGGTAATATTTGATCACATTCCTGGCTTGTTGGCCTCTACGTCTCCGCGGGACCTTCAAATACATCAATAACGAAATATAACCTAACCTAACCCAACCTAACATCTCGACGGTAATATTTAACAACATTCCTGGCGAGTTGGCTTCTCCGTCTCCGCGGGAAATTTATATACATCAATAACGTAATATAAGCTAACCTAACCCAACCTAACATCTCGGCGGTAATATTTGAAAACATTCCTGGGGAGTTGGCCTCTACGTCACCGTGGGACCCTTATATACATCAATAACGTAATATAACCTAACCTAACCCAACCTAACATTTCGGCGATAATATTTGATCACATTCCTAGCTTGTTGGCCTCTACGTGTCCGCGGGACCTTTATATACATCTATAACGTGATATAACCTAACCTAACCCAACCTAACATTTCGGCGGTAATATTTGACATCATTCCTGGCGAGTTGTCCTCTACGTCTCCGTTTGACCTTCATAAACATCAATAACGTAATATAACGTAACCTAACCCAACCTAACATGTCGGCGGTAATATTTGAAAACATACCTGGCGAGTTGGCCTCTACGTCTCCGTGGGACATTTATATACATCAATAACGTAATATAACCTAACCTAACCCAACCTAACATCTCGGCGGTAATATTTGAAAACATTCCTGGCGAGTTGGCCTCTACGTCACCGTGGGACCTTTATAGACATCCATAACGTAATATAACCTAACCTAACCCAACCTAACATCTCGGCGGTAATATCTGAAAAAATTCATGGCGAGTTGGCATCTGCGTCTCCGTGGTACATTTATATACATCAATAACGTAATACAACCTATCCTAACCCAAAATAACATCTCGGCGGTAATATTTGACAACATTCCTGGCGAGTTGGCTTCTCCGTCTCCGTGGGATCCTTATATACATCAATAACGTAATATAACCTAACCTAACCCAACCTAACATCTCGGCGTTGATATTTGACAACATACCTGGCGAGTTGGCCTCTACGTCTCCGTGGGACCTTCATATACGTCAATAACGTAATATAACCTAACCTAACCCAACCTAACATTTCGGCGGTAATATTGGACATCATTCCTGGCGAGCTGGCCTCTACGTCTCCGTTTGACCTTCATAAACATCAATAACGTAATATAACGTAACCTAACCCAACCTAACATGTCGGCGGTAATATTTGAATACATACCTGGCGAGTTGGCGTCTACGTCTCCGTGGGACATTTATATGCATCAATAACGTAATATAACCTAACCTAACCCAGCCTAACATCTCGGCGGTAATATTTGATCACATTCCTGGCTTGTTGGCCTCTACGTCTCCGCGGGACCTTTATATACATCTATAACGTAATATAACCTAACCTAACCCAACCTAACATCTCGGCGGTAATATTTGAGAACATACCTGGCGAGTTGGGCTCTACGTCTCCGTGGGACCTTCATATACATCAATAACGAAATATAACCTAACCTAACCCAACCTAACATCTCGGCGGTAATATTTGAAAACATTCCTGGCGAGTTGGCTTCTCCGTCTCCGTGGGATCTTTTTATACATCAATAACGTAATATAACCTAACCTAACCCAACCAAACATCTCGGCGGTAATATTTGAAAACATACCTGGCGAGGTGGCCTCTACGTCTCCGTGGGACATTTATATACATCAATAACGTAATATAACCTAACCTAACCCAACCTAACATCTCGGCGGTAATATTTGATCACATTCCTAGCTTGTTGGCCTCTACGTCTCCGCGGGACCTTTATATACATCTATAACGTGATATAACCTAACCTAACCCAACCTAACATTTCGGCGGTAATATTTGAGATCATTCATGGCGAGTTGGCCTCTACGTCTCCGTTTGGCCTTCATAAACATCAATAACGTAATATAACGTAACCTAACCCAACCTATCATCTCGGCGGTAATATTTGACAACATTCCTGGCGAGTTGGTCTCTACGTCTCCGTGGGACCTTCATATACATCAATAACGTAATATAACCTAACCTAACCCAACCTAACATCTCGGCGGTAATATTTGACAACATTCCTGGCTAGTTGGCTTCTCCGTCGCCGTGGGATCTTTTTATACATCAATAACGTAATATAACCTATCCTAACCCAACCTAACATCTCGGCGGTAATATTTGAAAACATTCCTGGCGAGTTGGCTTCTCCGTCTCCGTGGGATCTTTTTATACATCATTAACGTAATATAACCTAACCTAACCCAACCTAACATCTTGGCGGTATATATTTGAAAACATACCTGGCGAGTTGGCCTCTACGTCTCCGTGGGACCTTTATATACATCAATAACGTAATATAACCTAACCTAACCCAACCTAACATCTCGGCGGTAATATTTGACAACATACCTGGCGAGTTGGCCTCTACGTCTCCGTGGGACCTTCATATACATGAATAACGAAATATAACCTAACCTAACCCAACCTAACATCTCGGCGGTAATATTTGATCACATTCCTAGCTTGTTGGCCTCTACGTCTCCGCGTGACCTTTATATACATCTATAACGTGATATAACCTAACCTAACCCAACCTAACATTTCGGCGGTAATATTTGACAACATTCCTGGCGAGTTGGCCTCTACGTCACCGTGGGGCCTTTATAGACATCCATAACGTAATATAACCTAACCTAACCCAACCTAACATCTCGGCGGTAATATCTGAAAAAATTCATGGCGAGTTGGCATCTGCGTCTCCGTGGTACATTTATATACATCAATAACGTAATACAACCTATCCTAACCCAAAATAACATCTCGGCGGTAATATTTGACAACATTCCTGGCGAGTTGGCTTCTCCGTCTCCGTGGGACCCTTATATACATCAATAACGTAATATAACCTAACCTAACCCAACCTAACATCTCGGCGTTAATATTTGACAACATACCTGGCGAGTTGGCCTCTACGTCTCCGTGGGACCTTCATATACATCAATAACGTAATATAGCCTAACCTAACCCAACCTAACATCTCGGCGGTAATATTTGATCACATTCCTGGCTTGTTGGCCTCTACGTCTCCGCGGGACCTTCAAATACATCAATAACGAAATATAACCTAACCTAACCCAACCTAACATCTCGGCGGTAATATTTGACAACATTCCTGGCGAGTTGGCTTCTCCGTCTCCGCGGGAAATTTATATACATCAATAACGTAATACAAGCTAACCTAACCCAACCTAACATCTCGGCGGTAATATCTGAAAAAATTCATGGCGAGTTGGCATCTGCGTCTCCGTGGTACATTTATATACATCAATAACGTAATATAACCTATCCTAACCCAAAATAACATCTCGGCGGTAATATTTGACAACATTCCTGGCGAGTTGGCTTCTCCGTCTCCGTGGGACCCTTATATACATCAATAACGTAATATAACCTAACCTAACCCAACCTAACATCTCGGCGTTGATATTTGACAACATACCTGGCGAGTTGGCCTCTACGTCTCCGTGGGACCTTCATATACGTCAATAACGTAATATAACCTAACCTAACCCAACCTAACATTTCGGCGGTAATATTGGACATCATTCCTGGCGAGCTGGCCTCTACGTCTCCGTTTGACCTTCATAAACATCAATAACGTAATATAACGTAACCTAACCCAACCTAACATGTCGGCGGTAATATTTGAATACATACCTGACGAGTTGGCCTCTACGTCTCCGTGGGACATTTATATGCATCAATAACGTAATATAACCTAACCTAACCCAGCCTAACATCTCGGCGGTAATATTTGATCACATTCCTGGCTTGTTGGCCTCTACGTCTCCGCGGGACCTTTATATACATCTATAACGTAATATAACCTAACCTAACCCAACCTAACATCTCGGCGGTAATATTTGAAAACATTCCTGGCGAGTTGGCTTCTCCGTCTCCGTGGGATCTTTTTATACATCAATAACGTAATATAACCTAACCTAACCCAACCAAACATCTCGGCGGTAATATTTGAAAACATACCTGGCGAGTTGGCCTCTACGTCTCCGTGGGACATTTATATACATCAATAACGTAATATAACCTAACCTAACCCAACCTAACATCTCGGCGGTAATATTTGATCACATTCCTAGCTTGTTGGCCTCTACGTCTCCGCGGGACCTTTATATACATCTATAACGTGATATAACCTAACCTAACCCAACCTAACATTTCGGCGGTAATATTTGAGATCATTCATGGCGAGTTGGCCTCTACGTCTCCGTTTGGCCTTCATAAACATCAATAACGTAATATAACGTAACCTAACCCAACCTATCATCTCGGCGGTAATATTTGACAACATTCCTGGCGAGTTGGTCTCTACGTCTCCGTGGGACCTTCATATACATCAATAACGTAATATAACCTAACCTAACCCAACCTAACATCTCGGCGGTAATATTTGACAACATTCCTGGCTAGTTGGCTTCTCCGTCGCCGTGGGATCTTTTTATACATCAATAACGTAATATAACCTATCCTAACCCAACCTAACATCTCGGCGGTAATATTTGAAAACATTCCTGGCGAGTTGGCTTCTCCGTCTCCGTGGGATCTTTTTATACATCATTAACGTAATATAACCTAACCTAACCCAACCTAACATCTTGGCGGTATATATTTGAAAACATACCTGGCGAGTTGGCCTCTACGTCTCCGTGGGACCTTTATATACATCAATAACGTAATATAACCTAACCTATCCCAACCTAACATCTCGGCGGTAATATTTGACAACATACCTGGCGAGTTGGCCTCTACGTCTCCGTGGGACCTTCATATACATGAATAACGAAATATAACCTAACCTAACCCAACCTAACATCTCGGCGGTAATATTTGATCACATTCCTAGCTTGTTGGCCTCTACGTCTCCGCGTGACCTTTATATACATCTATAACGTGATATAACCTAACCTAACCCAACCTAACATTTCGGCGGTAATATTTGACAACATTCCTGGCGAGTTGGCCTCTACGTCTCCGTGGGACCTTCATATACATCAATAACGAAGTATAACCTAACCTAACCCAACCTAATATCTCGGCAGTAATATCTGAAAACATTCCTGGCGAGTTGGCCTCTACGTCTCCGTGGGAACTTTATATACATCAATAACGTAATATAACCTAACCTAACCCAACCTAACATTTCGGCGGTAATATTTGATCACATTCCTAGCTTGTTGGCCTCTACGTCTCCGTGGGACCTTCATATACATGAATAACGAAATATAACCTAACGTAACCCAACCTAACATCTCGGCGGTAATATTTGACAACATTCCTGGCGAGTTGGCTTCTCCGTCTCCGCGGGACATTTATATACATCAATAACGTAATATAACCTAACCTAACCCAACCTAACATCTCGGCGGTAATATTTGAAAACATTCCTGGCGAGTTGGCCTCTACGTCACCGTGGGGCCTTTATAGACATCCATAACGTAATATAACCTAACCTAACCCAACCTAACATCTCGGCGGTAATATCTGAAAAAATTCATGGCGAGTTGGCATCTGCGTCTCCGTGGTACATTTATATACATCAATAACGTAATACAACCTATCCTAACCCAAAATAACATCTCGGCGGTAATATTTGACAACATTCCTGGCGAGTTGGCTTCTCCGTCTCCGTGGGACCCTTATATACATCAATAACGTAATATAACCTAACCTAACCCAACCTAACATCTCGGCGTTAATATTTGACAACATACCTGGCGAGTTGGCCTCTACGTCTCCGTGGGACCTTCATATACATCAATAACGTAATATAACCTAACCTAACCCAACCTAACATTTCGGCGGTAATATTGGACATCATTCCTGGCGAGCTGGCCTCTACGTCTCCGTTTGACCTTCATAAACATCAATAACGTAATATAACCTAACCTAACCCAACCTAACATCTCGGTGGTAATATTTGATCACATTCCTGGCTTGTTGGCCTCTACGTCTCCGCGGGACCTTTATATACATCTATAACGTGATATAACCTAACCTAAACCAACCTAACACCTCGGCGGTAATATTTGAAAACATTCCTGGCGAGTTGGCCTCTACGTCACCGTGGGACCTTTATAGACATCCATAACGTAATATAACCTAACCTAACCCAACCTAACATCTCGGCGGTAATATTTGAAAGCATTCATGGCGATTGGACATCTACGTCTCCGTGGGACCTTAATATACATCAATGACGTAATATAGCCTAACCTAACCCAACCTAACATTTCGGCGGTAATATTTAACATCATTCCTGGCGAGTTGTCCTCTACGTCTCCGTTTGACCTTCATAAACATCAATAACGTAATATAACGTAACCTAACCCAACCTAACATGTCGGCGGTAATATTTGAAAACATACCTGGCGAGTTGGCCTCTACGTCTCCGTGGGACATTTATATACATCAATAACGTAATATAACCTAACCTAACACGACCTAACATCTCGGCGGTAATATTTGATCACATTCCTGGCTTGTTGGCCTCTACGTCTCCGCGGGACCTTCAAATACATCAATAACGAAATATAACCTAACCTAACCCAACCTAACATCTCGGCGGTAATATTTGACAACATTCCTGGCGAGTTGGCTTCTCCGTCTCCGCGGGAAATTTATATACATCAATAACGTAATATAAGCTAACCTAACCCAACCTAACATCTCGGCGTTAATATTTGACAACATACCTGGTGAGTTGGCCTCTACGTCTCCGTGGGACCTTCATATACATCAATAACGTAATATAACCTAACCTAACCCAACCTAACATTTCGGCGGTAATATTGGACATCATTCCTGGCGAGCTGGCCTCTACGTCTCCGTTTGACCTTCATAAACATCAATAACGTAATATAACCTAACCTAACCCAACCTAACATGTCGGCGGTAATATTTGAAAACATACCTGGCGAGTTGGCCTCTACGTCTCCGTGGGACCTTCATATACATCAATAACGTAATATAACCTAACCTAACCCAACCTAACATTTCGGCGGTAATATTGGACATCATTCCTGGCGAGCTGGCCTCTACGTCTCCGTTTGACCTTCATAAACATCAATAACGTAATATAACCTAACCTAACCCAACCTAACATTTCGGCGATAATATTTGATCACATTCCTAGCTTGTTGGCCTCTACGTGTCCGCGGGACCTTTATATACATCTATAACGTGATATAACCTAACCTAACCCAACCTAACATTTCGGCGGTAATATTTGACATCATTCCTGGCGAGTTGTCCTCTACGTCTCCGTTTGACCTTCATAAACATCAATAACGTAATATAACGTAACCTAACCCAACCTAACATGTCGGCGGTAATATTTGAAAACATACCTGGCGAGTTTGCCTCTACGTCTCCGTGGGACATTTATATGCATCAATAACGTAATATAACCTAACCTAACCCAGCCTAACATCTCGGCGGTAATATTTGATCACATTCCTGGCTTGTTGGCCTCTACGTCTCCGCGGGACCTTTATATACATCTATAACGTAATATAACCTAACCTAACCCAACCTAACATCTCGGCGGTAATATTTGAGAACATACCTGGCGAGTTGGGCTCTACGTCTCCGTGGGACCTTCATATACATCAATAACGAAATATAACCTAACCTAACCCAACCTAACATCTCGGCGGTAATATTTGAAAACATTCCTGGCGAGTTGGCTTCTCCGTCTCCGTGGGATCTTTTTATACATCAATAACGTAATATAACCTAACCTAACCCAACCTAACATCTCGGCGGTAATATTTGAAAACATACCTGGCGAGTTGGCCTCTACGTCTCCGTGGGACATTTATATACATCAATAACGTAATATAACCTAACCTAACCCAACCTAACACCTCGGCGGTAATATTTGATCACATTCCTAGCTTGTTGGCCTCTACGTCTCCGCGGGACCTTTATATACATCTATAACGTGATATAACCTAACCTAACCCAACCTAACATTTCGGCGGTAATATTTGACATCATTCATGGCGAGTTGGCCTCTACGTCTCCGTTTGACCTTCATAAACATCAATAACGTAATATAACGTAACCTAACCCAACCTATCATCTCGGCGGTAATATTTGACAACATTCCTGGCGAGTTGGTCTCTACGTCTCCGTGGGACATTTATATGCATCAATAACGTAATATAACCTAACCTAACCCAGCCTAACATCTCGGCGGTAATATTTGATCACATTCCTGGCTTGTTGGCCTCTACGTCTCCGCGGGACCTTTATATACATCAATAACGTAATATAACCTAATCTAACCTAACCTAACCTCTCGGCGGTAATATTTGACAACATTCCTGGCTAGTTGGCTTCTCCGTCGCCGTGGGAACTTTTTATACATCAATAACGTAATATAACCTATCCTAACCCAACCAAACATCTCGGCGGTAATATTTGAAAACATTCCTGGCGAGTTGGCTTCTCCGTCTCCGTGGGATCTTTTTATACATCATTAACGTAATATAACCTAACCTAACCCAACCTAACATCTTGGCGGTATATATTTGAAAGCATACCTGGCGAGTTGGCCTCTACGTCTCCGTGGGACCTTTATATACATCAATAACGAAGTATAACCTAACCTAACCCAACCTAACATCTCGGCAGTAATATCTGAAAACATTCCTGGCGAGTTGGCCTCTACGTCTCCGTGGGAACATTATATACATCAATAACGTAATATAACCTAACCTAACCCAACCTAACATTTCGGCGGTAATATTTGATCACATTCCTAGCTTGTTGGCCTCTACGTCTCCGTGGGACCTTCATATACATGAATAACGAAATATAACCTAACGTAACCCAACCTAACATCTCGGCGGTAATATTTGACAACATTCCTGGCGAGTTGGCTTCTCCGTCTCCGCGGGACATTTATATACATCAATAACGTAATATAACCTAACCTAACCCAACCTAACATATCGGCGGTAATATTTGAAAACATTCCTGGCGAGTTGGCCTCTACGTCACCGTGGGGCCTTTATAGACATCCATAACGTAATATAACCTAACCTAACCCAACCTAACATCTCGGCGGTAATATCTGAAAAAATTCATGGCGAGTTGGCATCTGCGTCTCCGTGGTACATTTATATACATCAATAACGTAATACAACCTACCCTAACCCAAAATAACATCTCGGCGGTAATATTTGACAACATTCCTGGCGAGTTGGCTTCTCCGTCTCCGTGGGACCCTTATATACATCAATAACGTAATATAACCTAACCTAACCCAACCTAACATCTCGGCGTTAATATTTGACAACATACCTGGCGAGTTGGCCTCTACGTCTCCGTGGGACCTTCATATACATCAATAACGTAATATAACCTAACCTAACCCAACCTAACATTTCGGCGGTAATATTGGACATCATTCCTGGCGAGCTGGCCTCTACGTCTCCGTTTGACCTTCATAAACATCAATAACGTAATATAACCTAACCTAACCCAACCTAACATCTCGGCGGTAATATTTGATCACATTCCTGGCTTGTTGGCCTCTACGTCTCCGCGGGACCTTTATATACATCTATAACGTGATATAACCTAACCTAAACCAACCTAACATCTCGGCGGTAATATTTGAAAACATTCCTGGCGAGTTGGCCTCTACGTCACCGTGGGACCTTTATAGACATCCATAACGTAATATAACCTAACCTAACCCAACCTAACATCTCGGCGGTAATATTTGAAAACATTCATGGCGATTGGACATCTACGTCTCCGTGGGACCTTAATATACATCAATGACGTAATATAGCCTAACCTAACCCAACCTAACATTTCGGCGGTAATATTTGACATCATTCCTGGCGAGTTGTCCTCTACGTCTCCGTTTGACCTTCATAAACATCAATAACGTAATATAACGTAACCTAACCCAACCTATCATCTCGGCCTTAATATTTGACAACATTCCTGGCGAGTTGGCCTCTACGTCTCCGTGGGACCTTTATATACATCAATAACGTAATATAACCTAACCTAACCCAACCTAACATCTCGGCGGTAATATTTGACAACATACCTGGCGAGTTGGCCTCTACGTCTCCGTGGGACCTTCATATACATCAATAACGAAATATAACCTAACCTAACCCAACCTAACATCTCGGCGGTAATATTTGACAACATTCCTGGCGAGTTGGCTTCTCCGTCTCCGCGGGAAATTTATATACATCAATAACGTAATATAACCTAACCTAACCCAACCTAACATCTCGGCGGTAATATTTGAAAACATTCCTGGGGAGTTGGCCTCTACGTCACCGTGGGACCTTTATAGACATCCATAACGTAATATAACCTAACCTAACCCAACCTAACATCTCGTCGGTAATATTTGAAAACATTCATGGCGATTGGACATCTACGTCTCCGTGGGACCTTAATATACATCAATAACGTAATATAACCTAACCTAACCCAACCTAACATCTCGGCGGTAATATTTGACAACATTCCTGGCGAGTTGGCCTCTACGTCTCCGTGGGACCTTCATATACATCAATAACGAAGTATAACCTAACCTAACCCAACCTAACATCTCGGCAGTAATATCTGAAAACATTCCTGGCGAGTTGGCCTCTACGTCTCCGTGGGAACTTTATATACATCAATAACGTAATGTAACCTAACCTAACCCAACCTAACATTTCGGCGGTAATATTTGATCACATTCCTAGCTTGTTGGCCTCTACGTCTCCGTGGGACCTTCATATACATGAATAACGAAATATAACCTAACGTAACCCAACCTAACATCTCGGCGGTAATATTTGACAACATTCCTGGCGAGTTGGCTTCTCCGTCTCCGTGGGACCCTTATATACATCAATAACGTAATATAACCTAACCTAACCCAACCTAACATCTCGGCGTTAATATTTGACAACATACCTGGCGAGTTGGCCTCTACGTCTCCGTGGGACCTTCATATACGTCAATAACGTAATATAACCTAACCTAACCCAACCTAACATTTCGGCGGTAATATTGGACATCATTCCTGGCGAGCTGGCCTCTACGTCTCCGTTTGACCTTCATAAACATCAATAACGTAATATAACCTAACCTAACCCAACCTAACATCTCGGCGGTAATATTTGATCACATTCCTGGATTGTTGGCCTCTACGTCTCCGCGGGACCTTTATATACATCTATAACGTGATATAACCTAACCTAAACCAACCTAACATCTCGGCGGTAATATTTGAAAACATTCCTGGCGAGTTGGCCTCTACGTCACCGTGGGACCTTTATAGACATCCATAACGTAATATAACCTAACCTAACCCAACCTAACATCTCGGCGGTAATATTTGAAAACATTCACGGCGATTTGACATCTACGTCTCCGTGGGACCTTAATATACATCAATGACGTAATATAGCCTAACCTAACCCAACCTAACATTTCGGCGGTAATATTTGACATCATTCCTGGCGAGTTGTCCTCTACGTCTCCGTTTGACCTTCATATACATCAATAACGAAATATAACCTAACCTAACCCAACCTAACATCTCGGCGGTAATATTTGACAACATTCCTGGCGAGTTGGCTTCTCCGTCTCCGCGGGAAATTTATATACATCAATAACGTAATATAACCTAACCTAACCCAACCTAACATCTCGGCGGTAATATTTGAAAACATACCTGGCGAGTTGGCCTCTACGTCCCCGTGGGACATTTATATACATCAATAACGTAATATAACCTAACCTAACCCAACCTAACATCTCGGCGGTAATATTTGACAACATTCCTGGCGAGTTGGCTTCTCCGTCTCCGCGGGAAATTTATATACATCAATAACGTAATATAACCTAACCTAACCCAACCTAACATCTCGGCGGTAATATTTGAAAACATACCTGGCGAGTTGGCCTCTACGTCTCCGTGGGACATTTATATACATCAATAACGTAATATAACCTAACCTAACCCAACCTAACATCTCGGCGGTAATATTTGATCACATTCCTAGCTTGTTGGCCTCTACGTCTCCGCGGGACCTTTATATACATCTATAACGTGATATAACCTAACCTAACCCAACCTAACATTTCGGCGGTAATATTTGACATCATTCATGGCGAGTTGGCCTCTACGTCTCCGTTTGGCCTTCATAAACATCAATAACGTAATATAACGTAACCTAACCCAACCTATCATCTCGGCGGTAATATTTGACAACATTCCTGGCGAGTTGGTCTCTACGTCTCCGTGGGACCTTCATATACATCAATAACGTAATATAACCTAACCTAACCCAACCTAACATCTCGGCGGTAATATTTGACAACATTCCTGGCTAGTTGGCTTCTCCGTCGCCGTGGGATCTTTTTATACATCAATAACGTAATATAACCTATCCTAACCCAACCTAACATCTCCGCGGTAATATTTGAAAACATTCCTGGCGAGTTGGCTTCTCCGTCTCCGTGGGATCTTTTTATACATCATTAACGTAATATAACCTAACCTAACCCAACCTAACATCTTGGCGGTATATATTTGAAAACATACCTGGCGAGTTGGCCTCTACGTCTCCGTGGGACCTTTATATACATCAATAACGTAATATAACCTAACCTAACCCAACCTAACATCTCGGCGGTAATATTTGACAACATACCTGGCGAGTTGGCCTCTACGTCTCCGTGGGACCTTCATATACATGAATAACGAAATATAACCTAACCTAACCCAACCTAACATTTCGGCGGTAATATTTGATCACATTCCTAGCTTGTTGGCCTCTACGTCTCCGTGGGACCTTCATATACATGAATAACGAAATATAACCTAACGTAACCCAACCTAACATCTCGGCGGTAATATTTGACAACATTCCTGGCGAGTTGGCTTCTCCGTCTCCGCGGGACATTTATATACATCAATAACGTAATATAACCTAACCTAACCCAACCTAACATCTCGGCGGTAATATTTGAAAACATTCCTGGCGAGTTGGCCTCTACGTCACCGTGGGGCCTTTATAGACATCCATAACGTAATATAACCTAACCTAACCCAACCTAACATCTCGGCGGTAATATCTGAAAAAATTCATGGCGAGTTGGCATCTGCGTCTCCGTGGTACATTTATATACATCAATAACGTAATACAACCTATCCTAACCCAAAATAACATCTCGGCGGTAATATTTGACAACATTCCTGGCGAGTTGGCTTCTCCGTCTCCGTGGGACCCTTATATACATCAATAACGTAATATAACCTAACCTAACCCAACCTAACATCTCGGCGGTAATATTTGACAACATTCCTGGCTAGTTGGCTTCTCCGTCGCCGTGGGATCTTTTTATACATCAATAACGTAATATAACCTAACCTAACCCAACCTAACATCTCGGCAGTAATATCTGAAAACATTCCTGGCGAGTTGGCCTCTACGTTTCCGTGGGAACTTTATATACATCAATAACGTAATATAACCTAACCTAACCCAACCTAACATCTCGGCGGTAATATTTGGTCACATTCCTAGCTTGTTGGCCTCTACGTCTCCGCGTGACCTTTATATACATCTATAACGTGATATAACCTAACCTAACCCAACCTAACATTTCGGCGGTAATATTTGACATCATTCATGGCGAGTTGGCCTCTACGTCTCCGTTTGACCTTCATAAACATCAATAACGTAATATAACGTAACCTAACCCAACCTATCATCTCGGCGGTAATATTTGACAACATTCCTGGCGAGTTGGTCTCTACGTCTCCGTGGGACCTTCATATACATCAATAACGTAATATAACCTAACCTAACCCAACCTAACATCTCGGCGGTAATATTTGACAACATTCCTGGCGAGTTGGCTTCTCCGTCTCCGCGGGAAATTTATATACATCAATAACGTAATATAACCTAACCTAACCCAACCTAACATCTCGGCGGTAATATTTGAAAACATTCCTGGGGAGTTGGCCTCTACGTCACCGTGGGACCTTTATAGACATCCATAACGTAATATAACCTAACCTAACC
Source organism: Xylocopa violacea (assembly GCA_963969225.1). Taxonomy (NCBI): domain Eukaryota; kingdom Metazoa; phylum Arthropoda; class Insecta; order Hymenoptera; family Apidae; genus Xylocopa; species Xylocopa violacea. The sequence goes on from CAXAJV010000051.1 coordinate 1,966,116, forward strand.
CAACCTAACATCTCGGCGGTAATATTTGAAAAAATTAATGGCGAGTTGGCATCTGCGTCTCCGTGGTACATTTATATACATCAATAACGTAATACAACCTATCCTAACCCAAAATAACATCTCGACGGTAATATTTGAAAACATTCCTGGCGAGTTGGCTTCTCCGTCTCCGGGGGACCCTTATATACATCAATAACGTAATATAACGTAACCTAACCCACCTATCATCTCGGCTGTAATATTTGACAACATTCCTGGCCAGTTGGCTTCTCCGTCTCCGTGGGACCTTTATATACATCTATAACGTAATATAACCTAACCTAACCCAACATAACATCTCGGCGGTAATATTTCAGAACATACCTGGCGAGTTGACCTCTACGTGTCCGCGGGACCTTTATATACATCTATAACGTGATATAACCTAACCTCACCCAACCTAACATCTCGGCGGTCATATTTGAAAACATTCCTGGCGAGTTGGCTTCTCCGTCTCCGTGGGATCCTTTTATACTTCAATAACGTAATATAACGTAACCTAACCCACCTATCATCTCGGCTGTAATATTTGACAACATTCCTGGCGAGTTGGCCTCTACGTCTCCGTGGGACCTTTATATACATCAATAACGTAATATAACCTAACCTAACCCAACCTAACATCTCGGCGGTAATATTTGATCACATTCCTGGCTTGTTGGCCTCTACGTCTCCGCGGGACCTTTATATACATCTATAACGTGATATAACCTAACCTAAACCAAACTAACATCTTGGCGGTAATATTTGAAAACATACCTGGCGAGTTGGCCTCTACGTCTCCGTGGGACATTTATATACATCAATAACGTAATATAACCTAACCTAACCCAACCTAACATCTCGGCGGTAATATTTGATCACATTCCTAGCTTGTTGGCCTCTACGTCTCCGCGGGACCTTTATATACATCTATAACGTGATATAACCTAACCTAACCCAACCTAACATTTCGGCGGTAATATTTGACATCATTCATGGCGAGTTGGCCTCTACGTCTCCGTTTGGCCTTCATAAACATCAATAACGTAATATAACGTAACCTAACCCAACCTATCATCTCGGCGGTAATATTTGACAACATTCCTGGCGAGTTGGTCTCTACGTCTCCGTGGGACCTTCATATACATCAATAACGTAATATAACCTAACCTAACCCAACCTAACATCTCGGCGGTAATATTTGACAACATTCCTGGCTAGTTGGCTTCTCCGTCGCCGTGGGATCTTTTTATACATCAATAACGTAATATAACCTATCCTAACCCAACCTAACATCTCGGCGGTAATATTTGAAAACATTCCTGGCGAGTTGGCTTCTCCGTCTCCGTGGGATCTTTTTATACATCATTAACGTAATATAACCTAACCTAACCCAACCTAACATCTTGGCGCTATATATTTGAAAACATACCTGGCGAGTTGGCCTCTACGTCTCCGTGGGACCTTTATATACATCAATAACGTAATATAACCTAACCTAACCCAACCTAACATCTCGGCGGTAATATTTGACAACATACCTGGCGAGTTGACCTCTACGTCTCCGTGGGACCTTCATATACATGAATAACGAAATATAACCTAACCTAACCCAACCTAACATCTCGGCGGTAATATTTGATCACATTCCTAGCTTGTTGTCCTCTACGTCTCCGCGTGACCTTTATATACATCTATAACGTGATATAACCTAACCTAACCCAACCTAACATTTCGGCGGTAATATTTGACAACATTCCTGGCGAGTTGGCCTCTACGTCTCCGTGGGACCTTCATATACATCAATAACGAAGTATAACCTAACCTAACCCAACCTAACATCTCGGCAGTAATATCTGAAAACATTCCTGGCGAGTTGGCCTCTACGTCTCCGTGGGAACTTTATATACATCAATAACGTAATATAACCTAACCTAACCCAACCTAACATTTCGGCGGTAATATTTGATCACATTCCTAGCTTGTTGGCCTCTACGTCTCCGTGGGACCTTCATATACATGAATAACGAAATATAACCTAACGTAACCCAACCTAACATCTCGGCGGTAATATTTGACAACATTCCTGGCGAGTTGGCTTCTCCGTCTCCGCGGGACATTTATATACATCAATAACGTAATATAACCTAACCTAACCCAACCTAACATCTCGGCGGTAATATTTGAAAACATTCCTGGCGAGTTGGCCTCTACGTCACCGTGGGGCCTTTATAGACATCCATAACGTAATATAACCTAACCTAACCCAACCTAACATCTCGGCGGTAATATCTGAAAAAATTCATGGCGAGTTGGCATCTGCGTCGCCGTGGTACATTTATATACATCAATAACGTAATACAACCTATCCTAACCCAAAATAACATCTCGGCGGTAATATTTGACAACATTCCTGGCGAGTTGGCCTCTACGTCTCCGTTTGACCTTCATAAACATCAATAACGTAATATAACGTAACCTAACCCAACCTATCATCTCGGCGGTAATATTTGACAACATTCCTGGCGAGTTGGTCTCTACGTCTCCGTGGGACCTTCATATACATCAATAACGTAATATAACCTAACCTAACCCAACCTAACATCCCGGCGGTAATATTTGACAACATTCCTGGCTAGTTGGCTTCTCCGTCGCCGTGGAATCTTTTTATACCTCAATAACGTAATATAACCTATCCTAACCCAACCTAACATCTCGGCGGTAATATTTGAAAACATTCCTGGCGAGTTGGCTTCTCCGTCTCCGTGGGATCTTTTTATACATCATTAACGTAATATAACCTAACCTAACCCAACCTAACATCTTGGCGGTATATATTTGAAAACATACCTGGCGAGTTGGCCTCTACGTCTCCGTGGGACCTTTATATACATCAATAACGTAATATAACCTAACCTAACCCAACCTAACATCTCGGCGGTAATATTTGAAAACATTCCTGGCGAGTTGGCCTCTACGTCACCGTGGGGCCTTTATAGACATCCATAACGTAATATAACCTAACCTAACCCAACCTAACATCTCGGCGGTAATATCTGAAAAAATTCATGGCGAGTTGGCATCTGCGTCTCCGTGGTACATTTATATACATCAATAACGTAATACAACCTATCCTAACCCAAAATAACATCTCGGCGGTAATATTTGACAACATTCCTGGCGAGTTGGCTTCTCCGTCTCCGTGGGACCCTTATATACATCAATAACGTAATATAACCTAACCTAACCCAACCTAACATCTCGGCGGTAATATTTGACAACATTCCTGGCTAGTTGGCTTCTCCGTCGCCGTGGGATCTTTTTATACATCAATAACGTAATATAACCTAACCTAACCCAACCTAACATCTCGGCAGTAATATCTGAAAACATTCCTGGCGAGTTGGCCTCTACGTTTCCGTGGGAACTTTATATACATCAATAACGTAATATAACCTAACCTAACCCAACCTAACATCTCGGCGGTAATATTTGGTCACATTCCTAGCTTGTTGGCCTCTACGTCTCCGCGTGACCTTTATATACATCTATAACGTGATATAACCTAACCTAACCCAACCTAACATTTCGGCGGTAATATTTGACATCATTCATGGCGAGTTGGCCTCTACGTCTCCGTTTGACCTTCATAAACATCAATAACGTAATATAACGTAACCTAACCCAACCTATCATCTCGGCGGTAATATTTGACAACATTCCTGGCGAGTTGGTCTCTACGTCTCCGTGGGACCTTCATATACATCAATAACGTAATATAACCTAACCTAACCCAACCTAACATCTCGGCGGTAATATTTGACAACATTCCTGGCGAGTTGGCTTCTCCGTCTCCGCGGGAAATTTATATACATCAATAACGTAATATAACCTAACCTAACCCAACCTAACATCTCGGCGGTAATATTTGAAAACATTCCTGGGGAGTTGGCCTCTACGTCACCGTGGGACCTTTATAGACATCCATAACGTAATATAACTTAACCTAACCCAACCTAACATCTCGGCGGTAATATTTGAAAAAATTAATGGCGAGTTGGCATCTGCGTCTCCGTGGTACATTTATATACATCAATAACGTAATACAACCTATCCTAACCCAAAATAACATCTCGACGGTAATATTTGAAAACATTCCTGGCGAGTTGGCTTCTCCGTCTCCGGGGGACCCTTATATACATCAATAACGTAATATAACGTAACCTAACCCACCTATCATCTCGGCTGTAATATTTGACAACATTCCTGGCCAGTTGGCTTCTCCGTCTCCGTGGGACCTTTATATACATCTATAACGTAATATAACCTAACCTAACCCAACATAACATCTCGGCGGTAATATTTCAGAACATACCTGGCGAGTTGACCTCTACGTGTCCGCGGGACCTTTATATACATCTATAACGTGATATAACCTAACCTCACCCAACCTAACATCTCGGCGGTCATATTTGAAAACATTCCTGGCGAGTTGGCTTCTCCGTCTCCGTGGGATCCTTTTATACTTCAATAACGTAATATAACGTAACCTAACCCACCTATCATCTCGGCTGTAATATTTGACAACATTCCTGGCGAGTTGGCCTCTACGTCTCCGTGGGACCTTTATATACATCAATAACGTAATATAACCTAACCTAACCCAACCTAACATCTCGGCGGTAATATTTGATCACATTCCTGGCTTGTTGGCCTCTACGTCTCCGCGGGACCTTTATATACATCTATAACGTGATATAACCTAACCTAAACCAAACTAACATCTTGGCGGTAATATTTGAAAACATACCTGGCGAGTTGGCCTCTACGTCTCCGTGGGACATTTATATACATCAATAACGTAATATAACCTAACCTAACCCAACCTAACATCTCGGCGGTAATATTTGATCACATTCCTAGCTTGTTGGCCTCTACGTCTCCGCGGGACCTTTATATACATCTATAACGTGATATAACCTAACCTAACCCAACCTAACATTTCGGCGGTAATATTTGACATCATTCATGGCGAGTTGGCCTCTACGTCTCCGTTTGGCCTTCATAAACATCAATAACGTAATATAACGTAACCTAACCCAACCTATCATCTCGGCAGTAATATTTGACAACATTCCTGGCGAGTTGGTCTCTACGTCTCCGTGGGACCTTCATATACATCAATAACGTAATATAACCTAACCTAACCCAACCTAACATCTCGGCGGTAATATTTGACAACATTCCTGGCTAGTTGGCTTCTCCGTCGCCGTGGGATCTTTTTATACATCAATAACGTAATATAACCTATCCTAACCCAACCTAACATCTCGGCGGTAATATTTGAAAACATTCCTGGCGAGTTGGCTTCTCCGTCTCCGTGGGATCTTTTTATACATCATTAACGTAATATAACCTAACCTAACCCAACCTAACATCTTGGCGCTATATATTTGAAAACATACCTGGCGAGTTGGCCTCTACGTCTCCGTGGGACCTTTATATACATCAATAACGTAATATAACCTAACCTAACCCAACCTAACATCTCGGCGGTAATATTTGACAACATACCTGGCGAGTTGGCCTCTACGTCTCCGTGGGACCTTCATATACATGAATAACGAAATATAACCTAACCTAACCCAACCTAACATCTCGGCGGTAATATTTGATCACATTCCTAGCTTGTTGTCCTCTACGTCTCCGCGTGACCTTTATATACATCTATAACGTGATATAACCTAACCTAACCCAACCTAACATTTCGGCGGTAATATTTGACAACATTCCTGGCGAGTTGGCCTCTACGTCTCCGTGGGACCTTCATATACATCAATAACGAAGTATAACCTAACCTAACCCAACCTAACATCTCGGCAGTAATATCTGAAAACATTCCTGGCGAGTTGGCCTCTACGTCTCCGTGGGAACTTTATATACATCAATAACGTAATATAACCTAACCTAACCCAACCTAACATTTCGGCGGTAATATTTGATCACATTCCTAGCTTGTTGGCCTCTACGTCTCCGTGGGACCTTCATATACATGAATAACGAAATATAACCTAACGTAACCCAACCTAACATCTCGGCGGTAATATTTGACAACATTCCTGGCGAGTTGGCTTCTCCGTCTCCGCGGGACATTTATATACATCAATAACGTAATATAACCTAACCTAACCCAACCTAACATCTCGGCGGTAATATTTGAAAACATTCCTGGCGAGTTGGCCTCTACGTCACCGTGGGGCCTTTATAGACATCCATAACGTAATATAACCTAACCTAACCCAACCTAACATCTCGGCGGTAATATCTGAAAAAATTCATGGCGAGTTGGCATCTGCGTCGCCGTGGTACATTTATATACATCAATAACGTAATACAACCTATCCTAACCCAAAATAACATCTCGGCGGTAATATTTGACAACATTCCTGGCGAGTTGGCCTCTACGTCTCCGTTTGACCTTCATAAACATCAATAACGTAATATAACGTAACCTAACCCAACCTATCATCTCGGCGGTAATATTTGACAACATTCCTGGCGAGTTGGTCTCTACGTCTCCGTGGGACCTTCATATACATCAATAACGTAATATAACCTAACCTAACCCAACCTAACATCCCGGCGGTAATATTTGACAACATTCCTGGCTAGTTGGCTTCTCCGTCGCCGTGGAATCTTTTTATACATCAATAACGTAATATAACCTATCCTAACCCAACCTAACATCTCGGCGGTAATATTTGAAAACATTCCTGGCGAGTTGGCTTCTCCGTCTCCGTGGGATCTTTTTATACATCATTAACGTAATATAACCTAACCTAACCCAACCTAACACCTTGGCGGTATATATTTGAAAACATACCTGGCGAGTTGGCCTCTACGTCTCCGTGGGACCTTTATATACATCAATAACGTAATATAACCTAACCTAACCCAACCTAACATCTCGGCGGTAATATTTGACAACATACCTGGCGAGTTGGCCTCTACGTCTCCGTGGGACCTTCATATACATGAATAACGAAATATAACCTAACCTAACCCAACCTAACATCTCGGCGGTAATAGTTGATCACATTCCTAGCTTGTTGTCCTCTACGTCTCCGCGTGACCTTTATATACATCTATAACGTGATATAACCTAACCTAACCCAACCTAACATTTCGGCGGTAATATTTGACAACATTCCTGGCGAGTTGGTCTCTACGTCTCCGTGGGACCTTCATATACATCAATAACGTAATATAACCTAACCTAACCCAACCTAACATCCCGGCGGTAATATTTGACAACATTCCTGGCTAGTTGGCTTCTCCGTCGCCGTGGAATCTTTTTATACATCAATAACGTAATATAACCTATCCTAACCCAACCTAACATCTCGGCGGTAATATTTGAAAACATTCCTGGCGAGTTGGCTTCTCCGTCTCCGTGGGATCTTTTTATACATCATTAACGTAATATAACTTAACCTAACCCAACCTAACATCTTGGCGGTATATATTTGGAAACATACCTGGCGAGTTGGCCTCTACGTCTCCGTGGGACCTTCATATACATGAATAACGAAATATAACCTAACCTAACCCAACCTAACATCTCGGCGGTAATATTTGACAACATTCCTGGCGAGTTGGCTTCTCCGTCTCCGCGGGAAATTTATATACATCAATAACGTAATATAACCTAACCTAACCCAACCTAACATCTCGGCGGTAATATTTGAAAACATTCCTGGGGAGTTGGCCTCTACGTCACCGTGGGACCTTTATAGACATCCATAACGTAATATAACCTAACCTAACCCAACCTAACATCTCGGCGGTAATATTTGAAAAAATTAATGGCGAGTTGGCATCTGCGTCTCCGTGGTACATTTATATACATCAATAACGTAATACAACCTATCCTAACCCAAAATAACATCTCGACGGTAATATTTGAAAACATTCCTGGCGAGTTGGCTTCTCCGTCTCCGGGGGACCCTTATATACATCAATAACGTAATATAACGTAACCTAACCCACCTATCATCTCGGCTGTAATATTTGACAACATTCCTGGCCAGTTGGCTTCTCCGTCTCCGTGGGACCTTTATATACATCTATAACGTAATATAACCTAACCTAACCCAACCTAACATCTCGGCGGTAATATTTCAGAACATACCTGGCGAGTTGACCTCTACGTGTCCGCGGGACCTTTATATACATCTATAACGTGATATAACCTAACCTCACCCAACCTAACATCTCGGCGGTCATATTTGAAAACATTCCTGGCGAGTTGGCTTCTCCGTCTCCGTGGGATCCTTTTATACTTCAATAACGTAATATAACGTAACCTAACCCACCTATCATCTCGGCTGTAATATTTGACAACATTCCTGGCGAGTTGGCCTCTACGTCTCCGTGGGACCTTTATATACATCAATAACGTAATATAACCTAACCTAACCCAACCTAACATCTCGGCGGTAATATTTGATCACATTCCTGGCTTGTTGGCCTCTACGTCTCCGCGGGACCTTTATATACATCTATAACGTGATATAACCTAACCTAAACCAAACTAACATCTTGGCTTTAATATTTGAAAACATACCTGGCGAGTTGGCCTCTACGTCTCCGTGGGACATTTATATACATCAATAACGTAATATAACCTAACCTAACCCAACCTAACATCTCGGCGGTAATATTTGATCACATTCCTAGCTTGTTGGCCTCTACGTCTCCGCGTGACCTTTATATACATCTATAACGTGATATAACCTAACCTAACCCAACCTAACATTTCGGCGGAAATATTTGACAACATTCCTGGCGAGTTGGCCTCTACGTCTCCGTGGGACCTTCATATACATCAATAACGTAATATAACCTAACCTAACCCAACCTAACATCTCGGCGGTAATATTTGATCACATTCCTGGCTTGTTGGCCTCTACGTCTCCGCGGGACCTTTATATACATCTATAACGTGATATAACCTAACCTAACCCAACCTAACATTTCGGCGGTAATATTTGACATCATTCATGGCGAGTTGGCCTCTACGTCTCCGTTTGGCCTTCATAAACATCAATAACGTAATATAACGTAACCTAACCCAACCTATCATCTCGGCGGTAATATTTGACAACATTCCTGGCGAGTTGGTCTCTACGTCTCCGTGGGACCTTCATATACATCAATAACGTAATATAACCTAACCTAACCCAACCTAACATCTCGGCGGTAATATTTGACAACATTCCTGGCTAGTTGGCTTCTCCGTCGCCGTGGGATCTTTTTATACATCAATAACGTAATATAACCTATCCTAACCCAACCTAACATCTCGGCGGTAATATTTGAAAACATTCCTGGCGAGTTGGCTTCTCCGTCTCCGTGGGATCTTTTTATACATCATTAACGTAATATAACCTAACCTAACCCAACCTAACATCTTGGCGCTATATATTTGAAAACATACCTGGCGAGTTGGCCTCTACGTCTCCGTGGGACCTTTATATACATCAATAACGTAATATAACCTAACCTAACCCAACCTAACATCTCGGCGGTAATATTTGACAACATACCTGGCGAGTTGGCCTCTACGTCTCCGTGGGACCTTCATATACATGAATAACGAAATATAACCTAACCTAACCCAACCTAACATCTCGGCGGTAATATTTGATCACATTCCTAGCTTGTTGTCCTCTACGTCTCCGCGTGACCTTTATATACATCTATAACGTGATATAACCTAACCTAACCCAACCTAACATTTCGGCGGTAATATTTGACAACATTCCTGGCGAGTTGGCCTCTACGTCTCCGTGGGACCTTCATATACATCAATAACGAAGTATAACCTAACCTAACCCAACCTAACATCTCGGCAGTAATATCTGAAAACATTCCTGGCGAGTTGGCCTCTACGTCTCCGTGGGAACTTTATATACATCAATAACGTAATATAACCTAACCTAACCCAACCTAACATTTCGGCGGTAATATTTGATCACATTCCTAGCTTGTTGGCCTCTACGTCTCCGTGGGACCTTCATATACATGAATAACGAAATATAACCTAACGTAACCCAACCTAACATCTCGGCGGTAATATTTGACAACATTCCTGGCGAGTTGGCTTCTCCGTCTCCGCGGGACATTTATATACATCAATAACGTAATATAACCTAACCTAACCCAACCTAACATCTCGGCGGTAATATTTGAAAACATTCCTGGCGAGTTGGCCTCTACGTCACCGTGGGGCCTTTATAGACATCCATAACGTAATATAACCTAACCTAACCCAACCTAACATCTCGGCGGTAATATCTGAAAAAATTCATGGCGAGTTGGCATCTGCGTCGCCGTGGTACATTTATATACATCAATAACGTAATACAACCTATCCTAACCCAAAATAACATCTCGGCGGTAATATTTGACAACATTCCTGGCGAGTTGGCCTCTACGTCTCCGTTTGACCTTCATAAACATCAATAACGTAATATAACGTAACCTAACCCAACCTATCATCTCGGCGGTAATATTTGACAACATTCCTGGCGAGTTGGTCTCTACGTCTCCGTGGGACCTTCATATACATCAATAACGTAATATAACCTAACCTAACCCAACCTAACATCCCGGCGGTAATATTTGACAACATTCCTGGCTAGTTGGCTTCTCCGTCGCCGTGGAATCTTTTTATACATCAATAACGTAATATAACCTATCCTAACCCAACCTAACATCTCGGCGGTAATATTTGAAAACATTCCTGGCGAGTTGGCTTCTCCGTCTCCGTGGGATCTTTTTATACATCATTAACGTAATATAACCTAACCTAACCCAACCTAACATCTTGGCGGTATATATTTGAAAACATACCTGGCGAGTTGGCCTCTACGTCTCCGTGGGACCTTTATATACATCAATAACGTAATATAACCTAACCTAACCCAACCTAACATCTCGGCGGTAATATTTGACAACATACCTGGCGAGTTGGCCTCTACGTCTCCGTGGGACCTTCATATACATGAATAACGAAATATAACCTAACCTAACCCAACCTAACATCTCGGCGGTAATAGTTGATCACATTCCTAGCTTGTTGTCCTCTACGTCTCCGCGTGACCTTTATATACATCTATAACGTGATATAACCTAACCTAACCCAACCTAACATTTCGGCGGTAATATTTGACAACATTCCTGGCGAGTTGGTCTCTACGTCTCCGTGGGACCTTCATATACATCAATAACGTAATATAACCTAACCTAACCCAACCTAACATCCCGGCGGTAATATTTGACAACATTCCTGGCTAGTTGGCTTCTCCGTCGCCGTGGAATCTTTTTATACATCAATAACGTAATATAACCTATCCTAACCCAACCTAACATCTCGGCGGTAATATTTGAAAACATTCCTGGCGAGTTGGCTTCTCCGTCTCCGTGGGATCTTTTTATACATCATTAACGTAATATAACTTAACCTAACCCAACCTAACATCTTGGCGGTATATATTTGGAAACATACCTGGCGAGTTGGCCTCTACGTCTCCGTGGGACCTTCATATACATGAATAACGAAATATAACCTAACCTAACCCAACCTAACATCTCGGCGGTAATATTTGACAACATTCCTGGCGAGTTGGCTTCTCCGTCTCCGCGGGAAATTTATATACATCAATAACGTAATATAACCTAACCTAACCCAACCTAACATCTCGGCGGTAATATTTGAAAACATTCCTGGGGAGTTGGCCTCTACGTCACCGTGGGACCTTTATAGACATCCATAACGTAATATAACCTAACCTAACCCAACCTAACATCTCGGCGGTAATATTTGAAAAAATTAATGGCGAGTTGGCATCTGCGTCTCCGTGGTACATTTATATACATCAATAACGTAATACAACCTATCCTAACCCAAAATAACATCTCGACGGTAATATTTGAAAACATTCCTGGCGAGTTGGCTTCTCCGTCTCCGGGGGACCCTTATATACATCAATAACGTAATATAACGTAACCTAACCCACCTATCATCTCGGCTGTAATATTTGACAACATTCCTGGCCAGTTGGCTTCTCCGTCTCCGTGGGACCTTTATATACATCTATAACGTAATATAACCTAACCTAACCCAACCTAACATCTCGGCGGTAATATTTCAGAACATACCTGGCGAGTTGACCTCTACGTGTCCGCGGGACCTTTATATACATCTATAACGTGATATAACCTAACCTCACCCAACCTAACATCTCGGCGGTCATATTTGAAAACATTCCTGGCGAGTTGGCTTCTCCGTCTCCGTGGGATCCTTTTATACTTCAATAACGTAATATAACGTAACCTAACCCACCTATCATCTCGGCTGTAATATTTGACAACATTCCTGGCGAGTTGGCCTCTACGTCTCCGTGGGACCTTTATATACATCAATAACGTAATATAACCTAACCTAACCCAACCTAACATCTCGGCGGTAATATTTGATCACATTCCTGGCTTGTTGGCCTCTACGTCTCCGCGGGACCTTTATATACATCTATAACGTGATATAACCTAACCTAAACCAAACTAACATCTTGGCTTTAATATTTGAAAACATACCTGGCGAGTTGGCCTCTACGTCTCCGTGGGACATTTATATACATCAATAACGTAATATAACCTAACCTAACCCAACCTAACATCTCGGCGGTAATATTTGATCACATTCCTAGCTTGTTGGCCTCTACGTCTCCGCGTGACCTTTATATACATCTATAACGTGATATAACCTAACCTAACCCAACCTAACATTTCGGCGGAAATATTTGACAACATTCCTGGCGAGTTGGCCTCTACGTCTCCGTGGGACCTTCATATACATCAATAACGTAATATAACCTAACCTAACCCAACCTAACATCTCGGCGGTAATATTTGATCACATTCCTGGCTTGTTGGCCTCTACGTCTCCGCGGGACCTTTATATACATCTATAACGTGATATAACCTAACCTAAACCAACCTAACATCTCGGCGGCAATATTTGAAAACATTCCTGGCGAGTTGGCCTCTACGTCACCGTGGGACCTTTATAGACATCCATAACGTAATATAACCTAACCTAACCCAACCTAACATCTCGGCGGTAATATTTGAAAACATTCACGGCGATTTGACATCTACGTCTCCGTGGGACCTTAATATACATCAATGACGTAATATAGCCTAACCTAACCCAACCTAACATTTCGGCGGTAATATTTGACATCATTCGTGGCGAGTTGTCCTCTACGTCTCCGTTTGACCTTCATAAACATCAATAACGTAATATAACGTAACCTAACCCAACCTATCATCTCGGCCTTAATATTTGACAACATTCCTGGCGAGTTGGCCTCTACGTCTCCGTGGGACCTTTATATACATCAATAACGTAATATAACCTAACCTAACCCAACCTAACATCTCGGCGGTAATATTTGACGACATACCTGGCGAGTTGGCCTCTACGTCTCCGTGGGACCTTCATATACATCAATAACGAAATATAACCTAACCTAACCCAACCTAACATCTCGGCGGTAATATTTGACAACATTCCTGGCGAGTTGGCTTCTCCGTCTCCGCGGGAAATTTATATACATCAATAACGTAATATAACCTAACCTAACCCAACCTAACATCTCGGCGGTAATATTTGAAAACATACCTGGCGAGTTGGCCTCTACGTCTCCGTGGGACATTTATATACATCAATAACGTAATATAACCTAACCTAACCCAACCTAACATCTCGGCGGTAATATTTGATCACATTCCTAGCTTGTTGGCCTCTACGTCTCCGCGGGACCTTTATATACATCTATAACGTGATATAACCTAACCTAACCCAACCTAACATTTCGGCGGTAATATTTGACATCATTCATGGCGAGTTGGCCTCTACGTCTCCGTGGGACCTTCATATACATCAATAACGAAGTATAACTTAACCTAACCCAACCTAACATCTCGGCAGTAATATCTGAAAACATTCCTGGCGAGTTGGCCTCTACGTCTCCGTGGGAACTTTATATACATCAATAACGTAATATAACCTAACCTAACCCAACCTAACATTTCGGCGGTAATATTTGATCACATTCCTAGCTTGTTGGCCTCTACGTCTCCGTGGGACCTTCATATACATGAATAACGAAATATAACCTAACGTAACCCAACCTAACATCTCGGCGGTAATATTTGACAACATTCCTGGCGAGTTGGCTTCTCCGTCTCCGCGGGACATTTATATACATCAATAACGTAATATAACCTAACCTAACCCAACCTAACATCTCGGCGGTAATATTTGAAAACATTCCTGGCGAGTTGGCCTCTACGTCACCGTGGGGCCTTTATAGACATCCATAACGTAATATAACCTAACCTAACCCAACCTAACATCTCGGCGGTAATATCTGAAAAAATTCATGGCGAGTTGGCATCTGCGTCTCCGTGGTACATTTATATACATCAATAACGTAATACAACCTATCCTAACCCAAAATAACATCTCGGCGGTAATATTTGACAACATTCCTGGCGAGTTGGCTTCTCCGTCTCCGTGGGACCCTTATATACATCAATAACGTAATATAACCTAACCTAACCCAACCTAACATCTCGGCGGTAATATTTGACAACATTCCTGGCTAGTTGGCTTCTCCGTCGCCGTGGGATCTTTTTATACATCAATAACGTAATATAACCTATCTTAACCCAACCTAACATCTCGGCGGTAATATTTGAAAACATTCCTGGCGAGTTGGCTTCTCCGTCTCCGTGGGATCTTTTTATACATCATTAACGTAATATAACCTAACCTAACCCAACCTAACATCTTGGCGGTATATATTTGAAAACATACCTGGCGAGTTGGCCTCTACGTCTCCGTGGGACCTTTATATACATCAATAACGTAATATAACCTAACCTAACCCAACCTAACATCTCGGCGGTAATATTTGACAACATACCTGGCGAGTTGGCCTCTACGTCTCCGTGGGACATTCATATACATGAATAACGAAATATAACCTAACCTAACCCAACCTAACATCTCGGCGGTAATATTTGATCACATTCCTAGCTTGTTGGCCTCTACGTCTCCGCGTGACCTTTATATACATCTATAACGTGATATAAGCTAACCTAACCCAACCTAACATTTCGGCGGTAATATTTGACAACATTCCTGGCGAGTTGGCCTCTACGTCTCCGTGGGACCTTCATATACATCAATAACGAAGTATAACCTAACCTAACCCAACCTAACATCTCGGCAGTAATATCTGAAAACATTCCTGGCGAGTTGGCCTCTACGTCTCCGTGGGAACTTTATATACATCAATAACGTAATATAACCTAACCTAACCCAACCTAACATTTCGGCGGTAATATTTGATCACATTCCTAGCTTGTTGGCCTCTACGTCTCCGTGGGACCTTCATATACATGAATAATGAAATATAACCTAACGTAACCCAACCTAACATCTCGGCGGTAATATTTGACAACTTTCCTGGCGAGTTGGCTTCTCCGTCTCCGCGGGACATTTATATACATCAATAACGTAATATAACCTAACCTAACCCAACCTAACATCTCGGCGGTAATATTTGAAAACATTCCTGGCGAGTTGGCCTCTACGTCACCGTGGGGCCTTTATAGACATCCATAACGTAATATAACCTAACCTAACCCAACTTAACATCTCGGCGGTAATATCTGAAAAAATTCATGGCGAGTTGGCATCTGCGTCTCCGTGGTACATTTATATACATCAATAACGTAATACAACCTATCCTAACCCAAAATAACATCTCGGCGGTAATATTTGACAACATTCCTGGCGAGTTGGCTTCTCCGTCTCCGTGGGACCCTTATATACATCAATAACGTAATATAACCTAACCTAACCCAACCTAACATCTCGGCGTTAGTATTTGACAACATACCTGGCGAGTTGGCCTCTACGTCTCCGTGGGACCTTCATATACATCAATAACGTAATATAACCTAACCTAACCCAACCTAACATTTCGGCGGTAATATTGGACATCATTCCTGGCTTGTTGGCCTCTACGTCTCCGCGGGACCTTTATATACATCTATAACGTGATATAACCTAACCTAAACCAACCTAACATCTCGGCGGTAATATTTGAAAACATTCCTGGCGAGTTGGCCTCTACGTCACCGTGGGACCTTTATAGACATCCATAACGTAATATAACCTAACCTAACCCAACCTAACATCTCGGCGGTAATATTTGAAAACATTCATGGCGATTGGACATCTACGTCTCCGTGGGACCTTAATATACATCAATGACGTAATATAGCCTAACCTAACCCAACCTAACATTTCGGCGGTAATATTTGACATCATTCCTGGCGAGTTGTCCTCTACGTCTCCGTTTGACGTTCATAAATATCAATAACGTAATATAACGTAACCTAACCCAACCTAACATGTCGGCGGTAATATTTGAAAACATACCTGGCGAGTTGGTCTCTACGTCTCCGTGGGACCTTCATATACATGAATAACGAAATATAACCTAACCTAACCCAACCTAACATCTCGGCGGTAATATTTGATCACATTCCTAGCTTGTTGGCCTCTACGTCTCCGCGTGACCTTTATATACATTTATAACGTGATATAACCTAACCTAACCCAACCTAACATTTCGGCGGTAATATTTGACAACATTCCTGGCGAGTTGGCCTCTACGTCTCCGTGGGATCTTCATATACATCAATAACGAAGTATAACCTAACCTAACCCAACCTAACATCTCGGCAGTAATATCTGAAAACATTCCTGGCGAGTTGGCCTCTACGTCTCCGTGGGAACTTTATATACATCAATAACGTAATATAACCTAACCTAACCCAACCTAACATTTCGGCGGTAATATTTGATCACATTCCTAGCTTGTTGGCCTCTACGTCTCCGTGGGACCTTCATATACATGAATAACGAAATATAACCTAACGTAACCCAACCTAACATCTCGGCGGTAATATTTGACAACATTCCTGGCGAGTTGGCTTCTCCGTCTCCGCGGGACATTTATATACATCAATAACGTAATATAACCTAACCTAACCCAACCTAACATATCGGCGGTAATATTTGAAAACATACCTGGCGAGTTGGCCTCTACGTCTCCGTGGGACCTTCATATACATCAATAACGTAATATAACCTAACCTAACCCAACCTAACATTTCGGCGGTAATATTGGACATCATTCCTGGCGAGCTGACCTCTACGTCTCCGTTTGACCTTCATAAACATCAATAACGTAATATAACCTAACCTAACCCAACCTAACATCTCGGCGGTAATATTTGATCACATTCCTGGCTTGTTGGCCTCTACGTCTCCGCGGGACCTTTATATACATCTATAACGTGATATAACCTAACCTAAACCAACCTAACATCTCGGCGGTAATATTTGAAAACATTCCTGGCGAGTTGGCCTCTACGTCACAGTGGGACCTTTATAGACATCCATAACGTAATATAACCTAACCTAACCCAACCTAACATCTCGGCGGTAATATTTGAAAACATTCATGGCGATTGGACATCTACGTCTCCGTGGGACCTTAATATACATCAATGACGTAATATAGCCTAACCTAACCCAACCTAACATTTCGGCGGTAATATTTGACATCATTCCTGGCGAGTTGTCCTCTACGTCTCCGTTTGACCTTCATAAACATCAATAACGTAATATAACGTAACCTAACCCAACCTATCATCTCGGCCTTAATATTTGACAACATTCCTGGCGAGTTGGCCTCTACGTCTCCGTGGGACCTTCATATACATCAATAACGAAATATAACCTAACCTAACCCAACCTAACATCTCGGCGGTAATATTTGACAACATTCCTGGCGAGTTGGCTTCTCCGTCTCCGCGGGAAATTTATATACATCAATAACGTAATATAACCTAACCTAACCCAACCTAACATCTCGGCGGTAATATTTGAAAACATACCTGGCGAGTTGGCCTCTACGTCTCCGTGGGACATTTATATACATCAATAACGTAATATAACCTAACCTAACCCAACCTAACATCTCGGCGGTAATATTTGATCACATTCCTAGCTTGTTGGCCTCTACGTCTCCGCGGGACCTTTATATACATCTATAACGTGATATAACCTAACCTAACCCAACCTAACATTTCGGCGGTAATATTTGACATCATTCATGGCGAGTTGGCCTCTACGTCTCCGTGGGACCTTCATATACATCAATAACGAAGTATAACTTAACCTAACCCAACCTAACATCTCGGCAGTAATATCTGAAAACATTCCTGGCGAGTTGGCCTCTACGTCTCCGTGGGAACTTTATATACATCAATAACGTAATATAACCTAACCTAACCCAACCTAACATTTCGGCGGTAATATTTGATCACATTCCTAGCTTGTTGGCCTCTACGTCTCCGTGGGACCTTCATATACATGAATAACGAAATATAACCTAACGTAACCCAACCTAACATCTCGGCGGTAATATTTGACAACATTCCTGGCGAGTTGGCTTCTCCGTCTCCGCGGGACATTTATATACATCAATAACGAAATATAACCTAACCTAACCCAACCTAACATCTCGGCGGTAATATTTGACAACATTCCTGGCTAGTTGGCTTCTCCGTCGCCGTGGGATCTTTTTATACATCAATAACGTAATATAACCTATCTTAACCCAACCTAACATCTCGGCGGTAATATTTGAAAACATTCCTGGCGAGTTGGCTTCTCCGTCTCCGTGGGATCTTTTTATACATCATTAACGTAATATAACCTAACCTAACCCAACCTAACATCTTGGCGGTATATATTTGAAAACATACCTGGCGAGTTGGCCTCTACGTCTCCGTGGGACCTTTATATACATCAATAACGTAATATAACCTAACCTAACCCAACCTAACATCTCGGCGGTAATATTTGACAACATACCTGGCGAGTTGGCCTCTACGTCTCCGTGGGACATTCATATACATGAATAACGAAATATAACCTAACCTAACCCAACCTAACATCTCGGCGGTAATATTTGATCACATTCCTAGCTTGTTGGCCTCTACGTCTCCGCGTGACCTTTATATACATCTATAACGTGATATAAGCTAACCTAACCCAACCTAACATTTCGGCGGTAATATTTGACAACATTCCTGGCGAGTTGGCCTCTACGTCTCCGTGGGACCTTCATATACATCAATAACGAAGTATAACCTAACCTAACCCAACCTAACATCTCGGCAGTAATATCTGAAAACATTCCTGGCGAGTTGGCCTCTACGTCTCCGTGGGAACTTTATATACATCAATAACGTAATATAACCTAACCTAACCCAACCTAACATTTCGGCGGTAATATTTGATCACATTCCTAGCTTGTTGGCCTCTACGTCTCCGTGGGACCTTCATATACATGAATAACGAAATATAACCTAACGTAACCCAACCTAACATCTCGGCGGTAATATTTGACAACATTCCTGGCGAGTTGGCTTCTCCGTCTCCGCGGGACATTTATATACATCAATAACGTAATATAACCTAACCTAACCCAACCTAACATATCGGCGGTAATATTTGAAAACATACTTGGCGAGTTGGCCTCTACGTCTCCGTGGGACCTTCATATACATCAATAACGTAATATAACCTAACCTAACCCAACCTAACATTTCGGCGGTAATATTGGACATCATTCCTGGCGAGCTGACCTCTACGTCTCCGTTTGACCTTCATAAACATCAATAACGTAATATAACCTAACCTAACCCAACCTAACATCTCGGCGGTAATATTTGATCACATTCCTGGCTTGTTGGCCTCTACGTCTCCGCGGGACCTTTATATACATCTATAACGTGATATAACCTAACCTAAACCAACCTAACATCTCGGCGGTAATATTTGAAAACATTCCTGGCGAGTTGGCCTCTACGTCACAGTGGGACCTTTATAGACATCCATAACGTAATATAACCTAACCTAACCCAAACCTAACATCTCGGCGGTAATATTTGAAAACATTCATGGCGATTGGACATCTACGTCTCCGTGGGACCTTAATATACATCAATGACGTAATATAGCCTAACCTAACCCAACCTAACATTTCGGCGGTAATATTTGACATCATTCCTGGCGAGTTGTCCTCTACGTCTCCGTTTGACCTTCGTAACATCAATAACGTAATATAACGTAACCTAACCCAACCTATCATCTCGGCCTTAATATTTGACAACATTCCTGGCGAGTTGGCCTCTACGTCTCCGTGGGACCTTTATATACATCAATAACGTAATATAACCTAACCCAACCCAACCTAACATCTCGGCGGTAATATTTGACAACATACCTGGCGAGTTGGCCTCTACGTCTCCGTGGGACCTTCATATACATCAATAACGAAATATAACCTAACCTAACCCAACCTAACATCTCGGCGGTAATATTTGACAACATTCCTGGCGAGTTGGCATGTGCGTCTCCGTGGTACATTTATATACATCAATAACGTAATACAACCTAACCTAAACCAACCTAACATCTTGGCGATAATATTTGAAAACATACCTGGCGATTTGGCCTCTACGTCTCCGTGGGACATTTATATACATCAATAACGTAATATAACCTAACCTAACCCAACATAACATGTCGGCGGTAATATTTGAGCACATTCCTAGCTTGTTGGCCTCTACGTCTCCGCGTGACCTTTATATACATCTATAACGTGATATAACCTAACCTAACCCAACCTAACATTTCGGCGGTAATATTTGACATCATTCATGGCGAGTTGGCCTCTACGTCTCCGTTTGACGTTCATAAATATCAATAACGTAATATAACGTAACCTAACCCAACCTAACATGTCGGCGGTAATATTTGAAAACATACCTGGCGAGTTGGCCTCTACGTCTCCGTGGGACCTTCATATACATGAATAACGAAATATAACCTAACCTAACCCAACCTAACATCTCGGCGGTAATATTTGATCACATTCCTAGCTTGTTGGCCTCTACGTCTCCCCGTGACCTTTATATACATCTATAACGTGATATAACCTAACCTAACCCAACCCAACATTTCGGCGGTAATATTTGACAACATTCCTGGCGAGTTGGCCTCTACGTCTCCGTGGGACCTTCATATACATCAATAACGAAGTATAACCTAACCTAACCCAACCTAACATCTCGGCAGTAATATCTGAAAACATTCCTGGCGAGTTGGCCTCTACGTCTCCGTGGGAACTTTATATACATCAATAACGTAATATAACCTAACCTAACCCAACCTAACATTTCGGCGGTAATATTTGATCACATTCCTAGCTTGTTGGCCTCTACGTCTCCGTGGGACCTTCATATACATGAATAACGAAATATAACCTAACGTAACCCAACCTAACATCTCGGCGGTAATATTTGACAACATTCCTGGCGAGTTGGCTTCTCCGTCTCCGCGGGACATTTATATACATCAATAACGTAATATAACCTAACCTAACCCAACCTAACATATCGGCGGTAATATTTGAAAACATACCTGGCGAGTTGGCCTCTACGTCTCCGTGGGACCTTCATATACATCAATAACGTAATATAACCTAACCTAACCCAACCTAACATTTCGGCGGTAATATTGGACATCATTCCTGGCGAGCTGACCTCTACGTCTCCGTTTGACCTTCATAAACATCAATAACGTAATATAACCTAACCTAACCCAACCTAACATCTCGGCGGTAATATTTGATCACATTCCTGGCTTGTTGGCCTCTACGTCTCCGCGGGACCTTTATATACATCTATAACGTGATATAACCTAACCTAAACCAACCTAACATCTCGGCGGTAATATTTGAAAACATTCCTGGCGAGTTGGCCTCTACGTCACAGTGGGACCTTTATAGACATCCATAACGTAATATAACCTAACCTAACCCAAACCTAACATCTCGGCGGTAATATTTGAAAACATTCATGGCGATTGGACATCTACGTCTCCGTGGGACCTTAATATACATCAATGACGTAATATAGCCTAACCTAACCCAACCTAACATTTCGGCGGTAATATTTGACATCATTCCTGGCGAGTTGTCCTCTACGTCTCCGTTTGACCTTCGTAACATCAATAACGTAATATAACGTAACCTAACCCAACCTATCATCTCGGCCTTAATATTTGACAACATTCCTGGCGAGTTGGCCTCTACGTCTCCGTGGGACCTTTATATACATCAATAACGTAATATAACCTAACCCAACCCAACCTAACATCTCGGCGGTAATATTTGACAACATACCTGGCGAGTTGGCCTCTACGTCTCCGTGGGACCTTCATATACATCAATAACGAAATATAACCTAACCTAACCCAACCTAACATCTCGGCGGTAATATTTGACAACATTCCTGGCGAGTTGGCATGTGCGTCTCCGTGGTACATTTATATACATCAATAACGTAATACAACCTAACCTAAACCAACCTAACATCTTGGCGATAATATTTGAAAACATACCTGGCGATTTGGCCTCTACGTCTCCGTGGGACATTTATATACATCAATAACGTAATATAACCTAACCTAACCCAACATAACATGTCGGCGGTAATATTTGAGCACATTCCTAGCTTGTTGGCCTCTACGTCTCCGCGTGACCTTTATATACATCTATAACGTGATATAACCTAACCTAACCCAACCTAACATTTCGGCGGTAATATTTGACATCATTCATGGCGAGTTGGCCTCTACGTCTCCGTTTGACCTTCATAAATATCAATAACGTAATATAACGTAACCTAACCCAACCTATCATCTCGGCGGTAATATTTGACAACATTCCTGGCGAGTTGGTCTCTACGTCTCCGTGGGACCTTCATATACATCAATAACGTAATATAACCTAACCTAACCCAACCTAACATCTCGGCGGTAATATTTGACAACATTCCTGGCGACTTGGCTTCTCCGTCTCCGTGGGATCTTTTTATACATCATTAACGTAATATAACCTAACCTAAGCCAACCTAACATCTTGGCGGTATATATTTGAAAACATACCTGGCGAGTTGGCCTCTACGTCTCCGTGGGACCTTTATATACATCAATAACGTAATATAACCTAACCTAACCCAACCTAACATCTCGGCGGTAATATTTGAAAACATTCCTGGGGAGTTGGCCTCTACGTCACCGTGGGACCTTTATAGACATCCATAACGTAATATAACCTAACCTAACCCAACCTAACATCTCGGCGGTAATATTTGAAACAATTCATGGCGAGTTGGCCTCTACGTCACCGTGGGACCTTTATAGACATCCATAACGTAATATAACCTAACCTAACCCAACCTAACATCTCGGCGGTAATATTTGAAAACATTCATGGCGATTGGACATCTACGTCTCCGTGGGACCTTAATATACATCAATGACGTAATATAGCCTAACCTAACCCAACCTAACATTTCGGCGGTAATATTTGACATCATTCCTGGCGAGTTGTCCTCTACGTCTCCGTTTGACGTTCATAAATATCAATAACGTAATATAACGTAACCTAACCCAACCTAACATGTCGGCGGTAATATTTGAAAACATACCTGGCGAGTTGGTCTCTACGTCTCCGTGGGACCTTCATATACATGAGTAACGAAATATAACCTAACCTAACCCAACCTAACATCTCGGCGGTAATATTTGATCACATTCCTAGCTTGTTGGCCTCTACGTCTCCGCGTGACCTTTATATACATTTATAACGTGATATAACCTAACCTAACCCAACCTAACATTTCGGCGGTAATATTTGACAACATTCCTGGCGAGTTGGCCTCTACGTCTCCGTGGGATCTTCATATACATCAATAACGAAGTATAACCTAACCTAACCCAACCTAACATCTCGGCAGTAATATCTGAAAACATTCCTGGCGAGTTGGCCTCTACGTCTCCGTGGGAACTTTATATACATCAATAACGTAATATAACCTAACCTAACCCAACCTAACATTTCGGCGGTAATATTTGATCACATTCCTAGCTTGTTGGCCTCTACGTCTCCGTGGGACCTTCATATACATGAATAACGAAATATAACCTAACGTAACCCAACCTAACATCTCGGCGGTAATATTTGACAACATTCCTGGCGAGTTGGCTTCTCCGTCTCCACGGGACATTTATATACATCAATAACGTAATATAACCTAACCTAACCCAACCTAACATATCGGCGGTAATATTTGAAAACATACCTGGCGAGTTGGCCTCTACGTCTCCGTGGGACCTTCATATACATCAATAACGTAATATAACCTAACCTAACCCAACCTAACATTTCGGCGGTAATATTGGACATCATTCCTGGCGAGCTGACCTCTACGTCTCCGTTTGACCTTCATAAACATCAATAACGTAATATAACCTAACCTAACCCAACCTAACATCTCGGCGGTAATATTTGATCACATTCCTGGCTTGTTGGCCTCTACGTCTCCGCGGGACCTTTATATACATCTATAACGTGATATAACCTAACCTAAACCAACCTAACATCTCGGCGGTAATATTTGAAAACATTCCTGGCGAGTTGGCCTCTACGTCACAGTGGGACCTTTATAGACATCCATAACGTAATATAACCTAACCTAACCCAACCTAACATCTCGGCGGTAATATTTGAAAACATTCATGGCGATTGGACATCTACGTCTCCGTGGGACCTTAATATACATCAATGACGTAATATAGCCTAACCTAACCCAACCTAACATTTCGGCGGTAATATTTGACATCATTCCTGGCGAGTTGTCCTCTACGTCTCCGTTTGACCTTCATAAACATCAATAACGTAATATAACGTAACCTAACCCAACCTATCATCTCGGCCTTAATATTTGACAACATTCCTGGCGAGTTGGCCTCTACGTCTCCGTGGGACCTTCATATACATCAATAACGAAATATAACCTAACCTAACCCAACCTAACATCTCGGCGGTAATATTTGACAACATTCCTGGCGAGTTGGCTTCTCCGTCTCCGCGGGAAATTTATATACATCAATAACGTAATATAACCTAACCTAACCCAACCTAACATCTCGGCGGTAATATTTGAAAACATACCTGGCGAGTTGGCCTCTACGTCTCCGTGGGACATTTATATACATCAATAACGTAATATAACCTAACCTAACCCAACCTAACATCTCGGCGGTAATATTTGATCACATTCCTAGCTTGTTGGCCTCTACGTCTCCGCGGGACCTTTATATACATCTATAACGTGATATAACCTAACCTAACCCAACCTAACATTTCGGCGGTAATATTTGACATCATTCATGGCGAGTTGGCCTCTACGTCTCCGTGGGACCTTCATATACATCAATAACGAAGTATAACTTAACCTAACCCAACCTAACATCTCGGCAGTAATATCTGAAAACATTCCTGGCGAGTTGGCCTCTACGTCTCCGTGGGAACTTTATATACATCAATAACGTAATATAACCTAACCTAACCCAACCTAACATTTCGGCGGTAATATTTGATCACATTCCTAGCTTGTTGGCCTCTACGTCTCCGTGGGACCTTCATATACATGAATAACGAAATATAACCTAACGTAACCCAACCTAACATCTCGGCGGTAATATTTGACAACATTCCTGGCGAGTTGGCTTCTCCGTCTCCGCGGGACATTTATATACATCAATAACGAAATATAACCTAACCTAACCCAACCTAACATCTCGGCGGTAATATTTGACAACATTCCTGGCTAGTTGGCTTCTCCGTCGCCGTGGGATCTTTTTATACATCAATAACGTAATATAACCTATCTTAACCCAACCTAACATCTCGGCGGTAATATTTGAAAACATTCCTGGCGAGTTGGCTTCTCCGTCTCCGTGGGATCTTTTTATACATCATTAACGTAATATAACCTAACCTAACCCAACCTAACATCTTGGCGGTATATATTTGAAAACATACCTGGCGAGTTGGCCTCTACGTCTCCGTGGGACCTTTATATACATCAATAACGTAATATAACCTAACCTAACCCAACCTAACATCTCGGCGGTAATATTTGACAACATACCTGGCGAGTTGGCCTCTACGTCTCCGTGGGACATTCATATACATGAATAACGAAATATAACCTAACCTAACCCAACCTAACATCTCGGCGGTAATATTTGATCACATTCCTAGCTTGTTGGCCTCTACGTCTCCGCGTGACCTTTATATACATCTATAACGTGATATAAGCTAACCTAACCCAACCTAACATTTCGGCGGTAATATTTGACAACATTCCTGGCGAGTTGGCCTCTACGTCTCCGTGGGACCTTCATATACATCAATAACGAAGTATAACCTAACCTAACCCAACCTAACATCTCGGCAGTAATATCTGAAAACATTCCTGGCGAGTTGGCCTCTACGTCTCCGTGGGAACTTTATATACATCAATAACGTAATATAACCTAACCTAACCCAACCTAACATTTCGGCGGTAATATTTGATCACATTCCTAGCTTGTTGGCCTCTACGTCTCCGTGGGACCTTCATATACATGAATAACGAAATATAACCTAACGTAACCCAACCTAACATCTCGGCGGTAATATTTGACAACATTCCTGGCGAGTTGGCTTCTCCGTCTCCGCGGGACATTTATATACATCAATAACGTAATATAACCTAACCTAACCCAACCTAACATATCGGCGGTAATATTTGAAAACATACCTGGCGAGTTGGCCTCTACGTCTCCGTGGGACCTTCATATACATCAATAACGTAATATAACCTAACCTAACCCAACCTAACATTTCGGCGGTAATATTGGACATCATTCCTGGCGAGCTGACCTCTACGTCTCCGTTTGACCTTCATAAACATCAATAACGTAATATAACCTAACCTAACCCAACCTAACATCTCGGCGGTAATATTTGATCACATTCCTGGCTTGTTGGCCTCTACGTCTCCGCGGGACCTTTATATACATCTATAACGTGATATAACCTAACCTAAACCAACCTAACATCTCGGCGGTAATATTTGAAAACATTCCTGGCGAGTTGGCCTCTACGTCACAGTGGGACCTTTATAGACATCCATAACGTAATATAACCTAACCTAACCCAAACCTAACATCTCGGCGGTAATATTTGAAAACATTCATGGCGATTGGACATCTACGTCTCCGTGGGACCTTAATATACATCAATGACGTAATATAGCCTAACCTAACCCAACCTAACATTTCGGCGGTAATATTTGACATCATTCCTGGCGAGTTGTCCTCTACGTCTCCGTTTGACCTTCGTAACATCAATAACGTAATATAACGTAACCTAACCCAACCTATCATCTCGGCCTTAATATTTGACAACATTCCTGGCGAGTTGGCCTCTACGTCTCCGTGGGACCTTTATATACATCAATAACGTAATATAACCTAACCCAACCCAACCTAACATCTCGGCGGTAATATTTGACAACATACCTGGCGAGTTGGCCTCTACGTCTCCGTGGGACCTTCATATACATCAATAACGAAATATAACCTAACCTAACCCAACCTAACATCTCGGCGGTAATATTTGACAACATTCCTGGCGAGTTGGCATGTGCGTCTCCGTGGTACATTTATATACATCAATAACGTAATACAACCTAACCTAAACCAACCTAACATCTTGGCGATAATATTTGAAAACATACCTGGCGATTTGGCCTCTACGTCTCCGTGGGACATTTATATACATCAATAACGTAATATAACCTAACCTAACCCAACATAACATGTCGGCGGTAATATTTGAGCACATTCCTAGCTTGTTGGCCTCTACGTCTCCGCGTGACCTTTATATACATCTATAACGTGATATAACCTAACCTAACCCAACCTAACATTTCGGCGGTAATATTTGACATCATTCATGGCGAGTTGGCCTCTACGTCTCCGTTTGACGTTCATAAATATCAATAACGTAATATAACGTAACCTAACCCAACCTAACATGTCGGCGGTAATATTTGAAAACATACCTGGCGAGTTGGCCTCTACGTCTCCGTGGGACCTTCATATA
Source organism: Xylocopa violacea (assembly GCA_963969225.1). Classification (NCBI taxonomy): domain Eukaryota; kingdom Metazoa; phylum Arthropoda; class Insecta; order Hymenoptera; family Apidae; genus Xylocopa; species Xylocopa violacea. The sequence goes on from CAXAJV010000051.1 coordinate 1,994,429, forward strand.
CATGAATAACGAAATATAACCTAACCTAACCCAACCTAACATCTCGGCGGTAATATTTGATCACATTCCTAGCTTGTTGGCCTCTACGTCTCCGCGTGACCTTTATATACATCTATAACGTGATATAACCTAACCTAACCCAACCCAACATTTCGGCGGTAATATTTGACAACATTCCTGGCGAGTTGGCCTCTACGTCTCCGTGGGACCTTCATATACATCAATAACGAAGTATAACCTAACCTAACCCAACCTAACATCTCGGCAGTAATATCTGAAAACATTCCTGGCGAGTTGGCCTCTACGTCTCCGTGGGAACTTTATATACATCAATAACGTAATATAACCTAACCTAACCCAACCTAACATTTCGGCGGTAATATTTGATCACATTCCTAGCTTGTTGGCCTCTACGTCTCCGTGGGACCTTCATATACATGAATAACGAAATATAACCTAACGTAACCCAACCTAACATCTCGGCGGTAATATTTGACAACATTCCTGGCGAGTTGGCTTCTCCGTCTCCGCGGGACATTTATATACATCAATAACGTAATATAACCTAACCTAACCCAACCTAACATATCGGCGGTAATATTTGAAAACATACCTGGCGAGTTGGCCTCTACGTCTCCGTGGGACCTTCATATACATCAATAACGTAATATAACCTAACCTAACCCAACCTAACATTTCGGCGGTAATATTGGACATCATTCCTGGCGAGCTGACCTCTACGTCTCCGTTTGACCTTCATAAACATCAATAACGTAATATAACCTAACCTAACCCAACCTAACATCTCGGCGGTAATATTTGATCACATTCCTGGCTTGTTGGCCTCTACGTCTCCGCGGGACCTTTATATACATCTATAACGTGATATAACCTAACCTAAACCAACCTAACATCTCGGCGGTAATATTTGAAAACATTCCTGGCGGGTTGGCCTCTACGTCACAGTGGGACCTTTATAGACATCCATAACGTAATATAACCTAACCTAACCCAAACCTAACATCTCGGCGGTAATATTTGAAAACATTCATGGCGATTGGACATCTACGTCTCCGTGGGACCTTAATATACATCAATGACGTAATATAGCCTAACCTAACCCAACCTAACATTTCGGCGGTAATATTTGACATCATTCCTGGCGAGTTGTCCTCTACGTCTCCGTTTGACCTTCGTAACATCAATAACGTAATATAACGTAACCTAACCCAACCTATCATCTCGGCCTTAATATTTGACAACATTCCTGGCGAGTTGGCCTCTACGTCTCCGTGGGACCTTTATATACATCAATAACGTAATATAACCTAACCCAACCCAACCTAACATCTCGGCGGTAATATTTGACAACATACCTGGCGAGTTGGCCTCTACGTCTCCGTGGGACCTTCATATACATCAATAACGAAATATAACCTAACCTAACCCAACCTAACATCTCGGCGGTAATATTTGACAACATTCCTGGCGAGTTGGCATGTGCGTCTCCGTGGTACATTTATATACATCAATAACGTAATACAACCTAACCTAAACCAACCTAACATCTTGGCGATAATATTTGAAAACATACCTGGCGATTTGGCCTCTACGTCTCCGTGGGACATTTATATACATCAATAACGTAATATAACCTAACCTAACCCAACATAACATGTCGGCGGTAATATTTGAGCACATTCCTAGCTTGTTGGCCTCTACGTCTCCGCGTGACCTTTATATACATCTATAACGTGATATAACCTAACCTAACCCAACCTAACATTTCGGCGGTAATATTTGACATCATTCATGGCGAGTTGGCCTCTACGTCTCCGTTTGACCTTCATAAATATCAATAACGTAATATAACGTAACCTAACCCAACCTATCATCTCGGCGGTAATATTTGACAACATTCCTGGCGAGTTGGTCTCTACGTCTCCGTGGGACCTTCATATACATCAATAACGTAATATAACCTAACCTAACCCAACCTAACATCTCGGCGGTAATATTTGACAACATTCCTGGCGACTTGGCTTCTCCGTCTCCGTGGGATCTTTTTATACATCATTAACGTAATATAACCTAACCTAAGCCAACCTAACATCTTGGCGGTATATATTTGAAAACATACCTGGCGAGTTGGCCTCTACGTCTCCGTGGGACCTTTATATACATCAATAACGTAATATAACCTAACCTAACCCAACCTAACATCTCGGCGGTAATATTTGAAAACATTCCTGGGGAGTTGGCCTCTACGTCACCGTGGGACCTTTATAGACATCCATAACGTAATATAACCTAACCTAACCCAACCTAACATCTCGGCGGTAATATTTGAAAAAATTCATGGCGAGTTGGCATCTGCGTCTCCGTGGTACATTTATATACATCAATAACGTAATACAACCTATCCTAACCCAAAATAACATCTCGGCGGTAATATTTGAAAACATTCCTGGCGAGTTGGCTTCTCCGTCTCCGTGGGACCCTTATATACATCAATAACGTAATATAACGTAACCTAACCCACCTATCATCTCGGCTGTAATATTTGACAACATTCCTGGCGAGTTGGCCTCTACGTCTCCGTGGGACCTTTATATACATCAATAACGTAATATAACCTAACCTAACCCAACCTAACATCTCGGCGGTAATATTTGACAACATTCCTGGCCAGTTGGCTTCTCCGTCTCCGTGGGACCTTTATATACATCTATAACGTAATATAACCTAACCTAACCCAACCTAACATCTCGGCGGTAATATTTCAGAACATACCTGGCGAGTTGGGATCTACGTCTCCGTGGGACCTTCATATACATCAATAACGAAATATAACCTACCCTAACCCAACCTAACATCTCGGCGGTAATATTTGATCACATTCCTAGCTTGTTGGCCTCTACGTCTCCGCGTGACCTTTATATACTTCTATAACGTGATATAACCTAACCTAACCCAACCCAACATTTCGGCGGTAATATTTGACAACATTCCTGGCGAGTTGGCCTCTACGTCTCCGTGGGACCTTCATATACATCAATAACGAAGTATAACCTAACCTAACCCAACCTAACATCTCGGCAGTAATATCTGAAAACATTCCTGGCGAGTTGGCCTCTACGTCTCCGTGGGAACTTTATATACATCAATAACGTAATATAACCTAACCTAACCCAACCTATCATTTCGGCGGTAATATTTGATCACATTCCTAGCTTGTTGGCCTCTACGTCTCCGTGGGACCTTCATATACATGAATAACGAAATATAACCTGACGTAACCCAACCTAACATCTCGGCGGTAATATTTGACAATATTCCTGGCGAGTTGGCTTCTCCGTCTCCGCGGGACATTTATATACATCAATAACGTAATATAACCTAACCTAACCCAACCTAACATATCGGCGGTAATATTTGAAAACATACCTGGCGAGTTGGCCTCTACGTCTCCGTGGGACCTTCATATACATCAATAACGTAATATAACCTAACCTAACCCAACCTAACATTTCGGCGGTAATATTGGACATCATTCCTGGCGAGCTGACCTCTACGTCTCCGTTTGACCTTCATAAACATCAATAACGTAATATAACCTAACCTAACCCAACCTAACATCTCGGCGGTAATATTTGATCACATTTCTGGCTTGTTGGCCTCTACGTCTCCGCGGGACCTTTATATACATCTATAACGTGATATAACCTAACCTAAACCAACCTAACATCTCTGCGGTAATATTTGAAAACATTCCTGGCGAGTTGGCCTCTACGTCACAGTGGGACCTTTATAGACATCCATAACGTAATATAACCTAACCTAACCCAACCTAACATCTCGGCGGTAATATTTGAAAACATTCATGGCGATTGGACATCTACGTCTCCGTGGGACCTTAATATACATCAATGACGTAATATAGCCTAACCTAACCCAACCTAACATTTCGGCGGTAATATTTGACATCATTCCTGGCGAGTTGTCCTCTACGTATCCGTTTGACCTTCATAAACATCAATAACGTAATATAACGTAACCTAACCCAACCTATCATCTCGGCCTTAATATTTGACAACATTCCTGGCGAGTTGGCCTCTACGTCTCCGTGGGACCTTTATATACATCAATAACGTAATATAACCTAACCCAACCCAACCTAACATCTCGGCGGTAATATTTGACAACATACCTGGCGAGTTGGCCTCTACGTCTCCGTGGGACCTTCATATACATCAATAACGAAATATAACCTAACCTAACCCAACCTAACATCTCGGCGGTAATATTTGACAACATTCCTGGCGAGTTGGCATCTGCGTCTCCGTGGTACATTTATATACATCAATAACGTAATACAACCTAACCTAAACCAACCTAACATCTTGGCGATAATATTTGAAAACATACCTGGCGATTTGGCCTCTACGTCTCCGTGGGACATTTATATACATCAATAACGTAATATAACCTAACCTAACCCAACATAACATGTCGGCGGTAATATTTGAGCACATTCCTAGCTTGTTGGCCTCTACGTCTCCGCGTGACCTTTATATACATCTATAACGTGATATAACCTAACCTAACCCAACCTAACATTTCGGCGGTAATATTTGACATCATTCATGGCGAGTTGGCCTCTACGTCTCCGTTTGACCTTCATAAATATCAATAACGTAATATAACGTAACCTAACCCAACCTATCATCTCGGCGGTAATATTTGACAACATTCCTGGCGAGTTGGTCTCTACGTCTCCGTGGGACCTTCATATACATCAATAACGTAATATAACCTAACCTAACCCAACCTAACATCTCGGCGGTAATATTTGACAACATTCCTGGCGACTTGGCTTCTCCGTCTCCGTGGGATCTTTTTATACATCATTAACGTAATATAACCTAACCTAAGCCAACCTAACATCTTGGCGGTATATATTTGAAAACATACCTGGCGAGTTGGCCTCTACGTCTCCGTGGGACCTTTATATACATCAATAACGTAATATAACCTAACCTAACCCAACCTAACATCTCGGCGGTAATATTTGAAAACATTCCTGGGGAGTTGGCCTCTACGTCACCGTGGGACCTTTATAGACATCCATAACGTAATATAACCTAACCTAACCCAACCTAACATCTCGGCGGTAATATTTGAAAAAATTCATGGCGAGTTGGCATCTGCGTCTCCGTGGTACATTTATATACATCAATAACGTAATACAACCTATCCTAACCCAAAATAACATCTCGGCGGTAATATTTGAAAACATTCCTGGCGAGTTGGCTTCTCCGTCTCCGTGGGACCCTTATATACATCAATAACGTAATATAACGTAACCTAACCCACCTATCATCTCGGCTGTAATATTTGACAACATTCCTGGCGAGTTGGCCTCTACGTCTCCGTGGGACCTTTATATACATCAATAACGTAATATAACCTAACCTAACCCAACCTAACATCTCGGCGGTAATATTTGACAACATTCCTGGCCAGTTGGCTTCTCCGTCTCCGTGGGACCTTTATATACATCTATAACGTAATATAACCTAACCTAACCCAACCTAACATCTCGGCGGTAATATTTCAGAACATACCTGGCGAGTTGGGATCTACGTCTCCGTGGGACCTTCATATACATCAATAACGAAATATAACCTAACCTAACCCAACCTAACATCTCGGCGGTAATATTTGATCACATTCCTAGCTTGTTGGCCTCTACGTCTCCGCGTGACCTTTATATACTTCTATAACGTGATATAACCTAACCTAACCCAACCCAACATTTCGGCGGTAATATTTGACAACATTCCTGGCGAGTTGGCCTCTACGTCTCCGTGGGACCTTCATATACATCAATAACGAAGTATAACCTAACCTAACCCAACCTAACATCTCGGCAGTAATATCTGAAAACATTCCTGGCGAGTTGGCCTCTACGTCTCCGTGGGAACTTTATATACATCAATAACGTAATATAACCTAACCTAACCCAACCTATCATTTCGGCGGTAATATTTGATCACATTCCTAGCTTGTTGGCCTCTACGTCTCCGTGGGACCTTCATATACATGAATAACGAAATATAACCTGACGTAACCCAACCTAACATCTCGGCGGTAATATTTGACAACATTCCTGGCGAGTTGGCTTCTCCGTCTCCGCGGGACATTTATATACATCAATAACGTAATATAACCTAACCTAACCCAACCTAACATATCGGCGGTAATATTTGAAAACATACCTGGCGAGTTGGCCTCTACGTCTCCGTGGGACCTTCATATACATCAATAACGTAATATAACCTAACCTAACCCAACCTAACATTTCGGCGGTAATATTGGACATCATTCCTGGCGAGCTGACCTCTACGTCTCCGTTTGACCTTCATAAACATCAATAACGTAATATAACCTAACCTAACCCAACCTAACATCTCGGCGGTAATATTTGATCACATTCCTGGCTTGTTGGCCTCTACGTCTCCGCGGGACCTTTATATACATCTATAACGTGATATAACCTAACCTAAACCAACCTAACATCTCTGCGGTAATATTTGAAAACATTCCTGGCGAGTTGGCCTCTACGTCACAGTGGGACCTTTATAGACATCCATAACGTAATATAACCTAACCTAACCCAACCTAACATCTCGGCGGTAATATTTGAAAACATTCATGGCGATTGGACATCTACGTCTCCGTGGGACCTTAATATACATCAATGACGTAATATAGCCTAACCTAACCCAACCTAACATTTCGGCGGTAATATTTGACATCATTCCTGGCGAGTTGTCCTCTACGTATCCGTTTGACCTTCATAAACATCAATAACGTAATATAACGTAACCTAACCCAACCTATCATCTCGGCCTTAATATTTGACAACATTCCTGGCGAGTTGGCCTCTACGTCTCCGTGGGACCTTTATATACATCAATAACGTAATATAACCTAACCCAACCCAACCTAACATCTCGGCGGTAATATTTGACAACATACCTGGCGAGTTGGCCTCTACGTCTCCGTGGGACCTTCATATACATCAATAACGAAATATAACCTAACCTAACCCAACCTAACATCTCGGCGGTAATATTTGACAACATTCCTGGCGAGTTGGCATCTGCGTCTCCGTGGTACATTTATATACATCAATAACGTAATACAACCTAACCTAAACCAACCTAACATCTTGGCGATAATATTTGAAAACATACCTGGCGATTTGGCCTCTACGTCTCCGTGGGACATTTATATACATCAATAACGTAATATAACCTAACCTAACCCAACATAACATGTCGGCGGTAATATTTGAGCACATTCCTAGCTTGTTGGCCTCTACGTCTCCGCGTGACCTTTATATACATCTATAACGTGATATAACCTAACCTAACCCAACCTAACATTTCGGCGGTAATATTTGACATCATTCATGGCGAGTTGGCCTCTACGTCTCCGTTTGACCTTCATAAATATCAATAACGTAATATAACGTAACCTAACCCAACCTATCATCTCGGCGGTAATATTTGACAACATTCCTGGCGAGTTGGTCTCTACGTCTCCGTGGGACCTTCATATACATCAATAACGTAATATAACCTAACCTAACCCAACCTAACATCTCGGCGGTAATATTTGACAACATTCCTGGCGAGTTGGCTTCTCCGTCTCCGTGGGATCTTTTTATACATCATTAACGTAATATAACCTAACCTAAGCCAACCTAACATCTTGGCGGTATATATTTGAAAACATACCTGGCGAGTTGGCCTCTACGTCTCCGTGGGACCTTTATATACATCAATAACGTAATATAACCTAACCTAACCCAACCTAACATCTCGGCGGTAATATTTGAAAACATTCCTGGGGAGTTGGCCTCTACGTCACCGTGGGACCTTTATAGATATCCATAACGTAATATAACCTAACCTAACCCAACCTAACATCTCGGCGGTAATATTTGAAAAAATTCATGGCGAGTTGGCTTCTCCGTCTTCGTGGGACCCTTATATACATCAATAACGTAATATAACGTAACCTAACCCACCTATCATCTCGGCTGTAATATTTGACAACATTCCTGGCGAGTTGGCCTCTACGTCTCCGTGGGACCTTTATATACATCAATAACGTAATATAACCTAACCTAACCCAACCTAACATCTCGGCGGTAATATTTGACAACATTCCTGGCCAGTTGGCTTCTCCGTCTCCGTGGGATCTTTATATACATCTATAACGTAATATAACCTAACCTAACCCAACCTAACATCTCGGCGGTAATATTTCAGAACATACCTGGCGAGTTGGGATCTACGTCTCCGTGGGACCTTCATATACATCAATAACGAAATATAACCTAACCTAACCCAACCTAACATCTCGGCGGTAATATTTGAAAACATTCCTGGCGAGTTGGCTTCTCCGTCTCAGTGGGATCTTTTTATACATCACTAACGTAATATAACCTAACCTAACCCAACATAACATCTCGGCGGTAATATTTGAAAACATACCTGCCGAGTTGGCCTCTACGTCTCCGCGGGACCTTTATATACATCTATAACGTGATATAACCTAACCTAACCCAACCTAACATTTCGGCGGTAATATTTGACATGATTCCTAGCTTGTTGGCCTCTACGTGTCCGCGGGACCTTTATATACATCTATACCGTGATATAACCTAACCTAACCCAACCTAACATCTCGGCGGTCATATTTGAAAAAATTCCTGGCGAGTTGGCTTCTCCGTCTCCGTGGGATCCTTTTATACATCAATAACGTAATATAACGTAACCTAACCCACCTATCATCTCGGCTGTAATATTTGACAACATTCCTGGCGAGTTGGCCTCTACGTCTCCGTGGGACCTTTATATACATCAATAACGTAATATAACCTATCCTAACCCAACCTAACATCTCGGCGGTAATATTTGATCACATTCCTGGCTTGTTGGCCTCTACATCTCCGCGGGACCTTTATATACATCTATAACGTGATATAACCTAACCTAAACCAACCTAACATCTTTGCGGTAATATTTGAAAACATACCTGGCGAGTTGGCCTCTACGTCTCCGTGGGACATTTATATACATCAATAACGTAATATAACCTAACCTAACCCAACCTAACATCTCGGCGGTAATATTTGATCACATTCCTAGCTTGTTGGCGTCTACGTCTCCGCGTGACCTTTATATACATCTATAACGTGATATAACCTAACCTAACCCAACCTAACATTTCGGCGGTAATATTTGACATCATTCATGGCGAGTTGGCCTCTACGTCTCCGTTTGACCTTCATAAACATCAATAACGTAATATAACGTAACCTAACCCAACCTATCACCTCGGCGGTAATATTTGACAACATTCCTGGCGAGTTGGCCTCTACGCCTCCGTGGGACCTTCATATACATCAATAACGAAATATAACCTAACCTCACCCAACCTAACATCTCGGCAGTAATATCTGAAAACATTCCTGGCGAGTTGGCTTCTCCGTCTCCGCGGGAAATTTATATACATCAATAACGTAATATAACCTAACCTAACCCAACCTAACATCTCGGCGGTAATATTTGAAAACATTCCTGGGGAGTTGGCCTCTACGTCTCCGTGGGACCTTTGTAGACATCAATAACGTAATATAACCTAACCTAACCCAACCTATCATCTCGGCGGTAATATTTGACAACATTCCTGGCGAGTTGGCCTCTACGCCTCCGTGGGACCTTCATATACATCAATAACGAAATATAACCTAACCTAACCCAACCTAACATCTCGGCAGTAATATCTGAAAACATTCCTGGCGAGTTGGCTTCTCCGTCTCCGCGGGAAATTTATATACATCAATAACGTAATATAACCTAACCTAACCCAACCTAACATCTCGGCGGTAATATTTGAAAACATTCCTGGGGAGTTGGCCTCTACGTCACCGTGGGACCTTTATAGACATCCATAACGTAATATAACCTAACCTAACCCAACCTAACATCTCGGCGGTAATATTTGAAAACATACCTGGCGAGTTGGCCTCTACGTCTCCGTGGGACATTTATATACATCAATAACGTAATATAACCTAACCTAACCCAACCTAACATCTCGGCGGTAATATTTGATCACATTCCTGGCTTGTTGGCCTCTACGTCTCCGCGGGACCTTTATATACATCTATAACGTGATATAACCTAACCTAAACCAACCTAACATCTTGGCGGTAATATTTGAAAACATACCTGGCGAGTTGGCCTCTACGTCTCCGTGGGACATTTATATACATCAATAACGTAATATAACCTAACCTAATCCAACCTAACATCTCGGCGGTAATATTTGATCACATTCCTAGCTTGTTGGCCTCTACGTCTCCGCGTGACCTTTATATACATCTATAACGTGATATAACCTAACCTAACCCAACCTAACATTTCGGCGGTAATATTTGACATCATTCCTATCTTGTTGGCCTCTACGTGTCCGCGGGACCTTTATATACATCTATAACGTGATATAACCTAACCTAACCCAACCTAACATCTCGGCGGTCATATTTGAAAACATTCCTGGCGAGTTGGCTTCTCCGTCTCCGTGGGATCCTTTTATACATCAATAACGTAATATAACGTAACCTAACCCACCTATCATCTCGGCTGTAATATTTGACAACATTCCTGGCGAGTTGGCCTCTACGTCTCCGTGGGACCTTCATATACAACAATAACGAAATATAACCTAACCTAACCCAAACTAACATCTCGGCAGTAATATCTGAAAACATTCCTGGCGAGTTGGCTTCTCCGTCTCCGCGGGAAATTTATATACATCAACAACGTAATATAACCTAACCTAACCCAACCTAACATCTCGGCGGTAATATTTGAAAACATTCCTGGGGAGTTGGACTCTACGTCACCGTGGGACCTTTATAGACATCCATAACATAATATAACCTAACCTAACCCAACCTAACATCTCGGCGGTAATATTTGAAAAAATTCATGGCGAGTTGGCATCTGCGTCTCCGTGGTACATTTATATACATCAATAACGTAATACAACTTATCCTAACCCAAAATAACATCTCGGCGGTAATATTTGAAAACATTCCTGGCGAGTTGGCTTCTCCGTCTCCGTGGGACCCTTATATACATCAATAACGTAATATAACCTAACCTAACCCAACCTAACATTTCGGCGATAATATTTGATCACATTCCTAGCTTGTTGGCCTCTACGTGTCCGCGGGACCTTTATATACATCTATAACGTGATATAACCTAACCTAACCCAACCTAACATTTCGGCGGTAATATTTGACATCATTCCTGGCGAGTTGTACTCTACGTCTCCGTTTGACCTTCATAAACATCAATAACGTAATATAACGTAACCTAACCCAACCTAACATGTCGGCGGTAATATTTGAAAACATACCTGGCGAGTTGGCATCTACGTCTCCGTGGGACATTTATATACATCAATAACGTAATATAACCTAACCTAACCCAACCTAACATCTCGGCGGTAATATTTGATCACATTCCTGGCTTGTTGGCCTCTACGTCTCCGCGGGAACTTTATATACATCTATAACGTGATATAACCTAACCTAAACCAACCTAACATCTTGGCGGTAATATTTGAAAACATACCTGGCGACTTGGCTTCTCCGTCTCCGTGGGACACTTATATACATCAATAACGTAATATAACCTAACCTAACCCAACCTAACATTTCGCCGATAATATTTGATCACATTCCTAGCTTGTTGGCCTCTACGTGTCCGCGGGACCTTTATATACATCTATAACGTGATATAACCTATCCTAACCCAAAATAACATCTCGGCGGTAATATTTGAAAACATTCCTGGCGAGTTGGCTTCTCCGTCCCCGTGGGACCCTTATATACATCAATAACGTAATATAACCTAACCTAACCCAACCTAACATTTCGCTGATAATATTTGATCACATTCCTAGCTTGTTGGCCTCTACGTGTCCGCGGGACCTTTATATACATCTATAACGTGATATAACCTAACCTAACCCAACCTAACATTTCGGCGGTAATATTTGACATCATTCCTGGCGAGTTGTCCTCTACGTCTCCGTTTGACCTTCATAAACATCAATAACGTAATATAACGTAACCTCACCCAACCTAACATGTCGGCGGTAATATTTGAAAACATACCTGGCGAGTTGGCCTCTACGTCTCCGTGGGATATTTATATACATCAATAACGTAATATAACCTAACCTAACCCAACCTAACATCTCGGCGGTAATATTTGATCACATTCCTGGCTTGTTGGCCTCTACGTCTCCGCGGGAACTTTATATACATCTATAACGTGATATAACCTAACCTATACCAACCTAACATCTTGGCGGTAATATTTGAAAACATACCTGGCGAGTTGGCCTCTACGTCTCCGTGGGACATTTATATACATCAATAACGTAATATAACCTAACCTAACCCAACCTAACATCTCGGCGGTAATATTTGATCACATTCCTAGCTTGTTGGCCTCTACGTCTCCGCGTGACCTTTATATACATCTATAACGTGATATAACCTAACCTAACCCAACCTAACATTTCGGCGGTAATATTTGACATCATTCCTAGCTTGTTGGCCTCTACGTGTCCGCGGGACCTTTATATACATCTATAACGTGATATAACCTAACCTAACCCAACCTAACATCTCGGCGGTCATATTTGAAAAAATTCCTGGCGAGTTGGCTTCTCCGTCTCCGTGGGACATTTATATACATCAATAACGTAATATAACCTAACCTAACCCAACCTAACATCTCGGCGGTAATATTTGATCACATTCCTAGCTTGTTGGCGTCTACGTCTCCGCGTGACCTTTATATACATCTATAACGTGATATAACCTAACCTAACCCAACCTAACATTTCGGCGGTAATATTTGACATCATTCATGGCGAGTTGGCCTCTACGTCTCCGTTTGACCTTCATAAACATCAATAACGTAATATAACGTAACCTAACCCAACCTATCACCTCGGCGGTAATATTTGACAACATTCCTGGCGAGTTGGCCTCTACGTCTCCGTGGGACCTTTGTATACATCAATAACGTAATATAACCTAACCTAACCCAACCTATCATCTCGGCGGTAATATTTGATCACATTCCTAGCTTGTTGGCCTCTACGTCTCCGCGTGACCTTTATATACATCTATAACGTGATATAACCTAACCTAACCCAACCTAACATTTCGGCGGTAATATTTGACATCATTCCTATCTTGTTGGCCTCTACGTGTCCGCGGGACCTTTATATACATCTATAACGTGATATAACCTAACCTAACCCAACCTAACATCTCGGCGGTCATATTTGAAAAAATTTCTGGCGAGTTGGCTTCTCCGTCTCCGTGGGATCCTTTTATACATCAATAACGTAATATAACGTAACCTAACCCACCTATCATCTCGGCTGTAATATTTGTCAACATTCCTGGCGAGTTGGCCTCTACGTCTCCGTGGAACCTTTATATACATCAATAACGAAATATAACCTAACCTAACCCAACCTAACATCTCGGCAGTAATATCTGAAAACATTCCTGGCGAGTTGGCTTCTCCGTCTCCGCGGAAAATTTATATACATCAATAACGTAATATAACCTAACCTAACCCAACCTAACATCTCGGCGGTAATATTTGAAAACATTCCTGGGGAGTTGGCCTCTACGTCACCGTGGGACCTTTATAGACATCCATAACGTAATATAACCTAACCTAACCCAACCTAACATCTCGGCGGTAATATTTGAAAACATACCTGGCGAGTTGGCCTCTACGTCTCCGTGGGACATTTATATACATCAATAACGTAATATAACCTAACCTAACCCAACCTAACATCTCGGCGGTAATATTTGATCACATTCCTGGCTTGTTGGCCTCTACGTCTCCGCGGGACCTTTATATACATCTATAACGTGATATAACCTAACCTAAACCAACCTAACATCTTGGCGGTAATATTTGAAAACATACCTGGCGAGTTGGCCTCTACGTCTCCGTGGGACATTTATATACATCAATAACGTAATATAACCTAACCTAATCCAACCTAACATCTCGGCGGTAATATTTGATCACATTCCTAGCTTGTTGGCCTCTACGTCTCCGCGTGACCTTTATATACATCTATAACGTGATATAACCTAACCTAACCCAACCTAACATTTCGGCGGTAATATTTGACATCATTCCTATCTTGTTGGCCTCTACGTGTCCGCGGGACCTTTATATACATCTATAACGTGATATAACCTAACCTAACCCAACCTAACATCTCGGCGGTCATATTTGAAAACATTCCTGGCGAGTTGGCTTCTCCGTCTCCGTGGGATCCTTTTATACATCAATAACGTAATATAACGTAACCTAACCCACCTATCATCTCGGCTGTAATATTTGACAACATTCCTGGCGAGTTGGCCTCTACGTCTCCGTGGGACCTTCATATACAACAATAACGAAATATAACCTAACCTAACCCAAACTAACATCTCGGCAGTAATATCTGAAAACATTCCTGGCGAGTTGGCTTCTCCGTCTCCGCGGGAAATTTATATACATCAACAACGTAATATAACCTAACCTAACCCAACCTAACATCTCGGCGGTAATATTTGAAAACATTCCTGGGGAGTTGGACTCTACGTCACCGTGGGACCTTTATAGACATCCATAACATAATATAACCTAACCTAACCCAACCTAACATCTCGGCGGTAATATTTGAAAAAATTCATGGCGAGTTGGCATCTGCGTCTCCGTGGTACATTTATATACATCAATAACGTAATACAACTTATCCTAACCCAAAATAACATCTCGGCGGTAATATTTGAAAACATTCCTGGCGAGTTGGCTTCTCCGTCTCCGTGGGACCCTTATATACATCAATAACGTAATATAACCTAACCTAACCCAACCTAACATTTCGGCGATAATATTTGATCACATTCCTAGCTTGTTGGCCTCTACGTGTCCGCGGGACCTTTATATACATCTATAACGTGATATAACCTAACCTAACCCAACCTAACATTTCGGCGGTAATATTTGACATCATTCCTGGCGAGTTGTCCTCTACGTCTCCGTTTGACCTTCATGAACATCAATAACGTAATATAACGTAACCTAACCCAACCTAACATGTCGGCGGTAATATTTGAAAACACCTGGCGAGTTGGCCTCTACGTCTCCGTGGGACATTTATATACATCAATAACGTAATATAACCTAACCTAACCCAACCTAACATCTCGGCGGTAATATTTGATCACATTCCTGGCTTGTTGGCCTCTACGTCTCCGCGGGAACTTTATATACATCTATAACGTGATATAACCTAACCTAAACCAACCTAACATCTTGGCGGTAATATTTGAAAACATACCTGGCGAGTTGGCCTCTACGTCTCCGTGGGACATTTATATACATCAATAACGTAATATAACCTAACCTAACCCAACATAACATCTCGGCGGTAATATTTGATCACATTCCTAGCTTGTTGGCCTCTACGTCTCCGCGTGACCTTTATATACATCTATAACGTGATATAACCTAACCTAAGCCAACCTAACATTTCGGCGGTAATATTTGACATCATTCCTAGCTTGTTGGCCTCTACGTGTCCGCGGGACCTTTATATACATCTATAACGTGATATAACCTATCCTAACCCAAAATAACATCTCGGCGGTAATATTTGAAAACATTCCTGGCGAGTTGGCTTCTCCGTCTCCGTGGGACCCTTATATACATCAATAACGTAATATAACCTAACCTAACCCAACCTAACATTTCGCCGATAATATTTGATCACATTCCTAGCTTGTTGGCCTCTACGTGTCCGCGGGACCTTTATATACATCTATAACGTGATATAACCTATCCTAACCCAAAATAACATCTCGGCGGTAATATTTGAAAACATTCCTGGCGAGTTGGCTTCTCCGTCTCCGTGGGACCCTTATATACATCAATAACGTAATATAACCTAACCTAACCCAACCTAACATTTCGCTGATAATATTTGATCACATTCCTAGCTTGTTGGCCTCTACGTGTCCGCGGGACCTTTATATACATCTATAACGTAATATAACCTAACCTAACCCAACCTAACATTTCGGCGGTAATATTTGACATCATTCCTATCTTATTGGCCTCTACGTCTCCGTTTGACCTTCATAAACATCTATAACGTGATATAACCTAACCTAACCCAACCTAACATCTCGGCGGTCATATTTGAAAACATTCCTGGCGAGTTGGCTTCTCCGTCTCCGTGGGATCCTTTTATACATCAATAACGTAATATAACGTAACCTAACCCACCTATCATCTCGGCGGTAATATTTGAAAACATTCCTGGGGAGTTGGGCTCTACGTCACCGTGGGACCTTTATATACATCTATAACGTGATATAACCTAACCTAACCCAACCTAACATCTCGGCGGTCATATTTGAAAACATTCCTGGCGAGTTGGCTTCTCCGTCTCCGTGGGATCCTTTTATACATCAATAACGTAATATAACGTAACCTAACCCACCTATCATCTCGGCTGTAATATTTGACAACATTCCTGGCGAGTTGGCCTCTACGTCTCCGTGGGACCTTCATATACAACAATAACGAAATATAACCTAACCTAACCCAACCTAACATCTCGGCAGTAATATCTGAAAACATTCCTGGCGAGTTGGCTTCTCCGTCTCCGCGGGAAATTTATATACATCAATAACGTAATATAACCTAACCTAACCCAACCTAACATTTCGGCGATAATATTTGATCACATTCCTAGCTTGTTGGCCTCTACGTGTCCGCGGGACCTTTATATACATCTATAACGTGATATAACCTAACCTAACCCAACCTAACATTTCGGCGGTAATATTTGACATCATTCCTGGCGAGTTGTCCTCTACGTCTCCGTTTGACCTTCATAAACATCAATAACGTAATATAACGTAACCTAACCCAACCTAACATGTCGGCGGTAATATTTGAAAACACCTGGCGAGTTGGCCTCTACGTCTCCGTGGGACATTTATATACATCAATAACGTAATATAACCTAACCTAACCCAACCTAACATCTCGGCGGTAATATTTGATCACATTCCTGGCTTGTTGGCCTCTACGTCTCCGCGGGAACTTTATATACATCTATAACGTGATATAACCTAACCTAAACCAACCTAACATCTTGGCGGTAATATTTGAAAACATACCTGGCGAGTTGGCCTCTACGTCTCCGTGGGACATTTATATACATCAATAACGTAATATAACCTAACCTAACCCAACATAACATCTCGGCGGTAATATTTGATCACATTCCTAGCTTGTTGGCCTCTACGTCTCCGCGTGACCTTTATATACATCTATAACGTGATATAACCTAACCTAACCCAACCTAACATTTCGGCGGTAATATTTGACATCATTCCTAGCTTGTTGGCCTCTACGTGTCCGCGGGACCTTTATATACATCTATAACGTGATATAACCTATCCTAACCCAAAATAACATCTCGGCGGTAATATTTGAAAACATTCCTGGCGAGTTGGCTTCTCCGTCTCCGTGGGACCCTTATATACATCAATAACGTAATATAACCTAACCTAACCCAACCTAACATTTCGCCGATAATATTTGATCACATTCCTAGCTTGTTGGCCTCTACGTGTCCGCGGGACCTTTATATACATCTATAACGTGATATAACCTATCCTAACCCAAAATAACATCTCGGCGGTAATATTTGAAAACATTCCTGGCGAGTTGGCTTCTCCGTCTCCGTGGGACCCTTATATACATCAATAACGTAATATAACCTAACCTAACCCAACCTAACATTTCGCTGATAATATTTGATCACATTCCTAGCTTGTTGGCCTCTACGTGTCCGCGGGACCTTTATATACATCTATAACGTGATATAACCTAACCTAACCCAACCTAACATTTCGGCGGTAATATTTGACATCATTCCTGGCGAGTTGTCCTCTACGTCTCCGTTTGACCTTCATAAACATCAATAACGTAATATAACGTAACCTAACCCAACCTAACATGTCGGCGGTAATATTTGAAAACATACCTGGCGAGTTGGCCTCTACGTCTCCGTGGGACATTTATATACATCAATAACGTAATATAACCTAACCTAACCCAACCTAACATCTCGGCGGTAATATTTGATCACATTCCTGGCTTGTTGGCCTCTACGTCTCCGCGGGAACTTTATATACATCTATAACGTGATATAACCTAACCTATACCAACCTAACATCTTGGCGCTAATATTTGAAAACATACCTGGCGAGTTGGCCTCTACGTCTCCG
This sequence comes from Xylocopa violacea, assembly GCA_963969225.1. Lineage (NCBI taxonomy): Eukaryota > Metazoa > Arthropoda > Insecta > Hymenoptera > Apidae > Xylocopa > Xylocopa violacea. The sequence continues at coordinate 2,012,934 of CAXAJV010000051.1, forward strand.
TGGGACATTTATATACATCAATAACGTAATATAACCTAACCTAACCCAACCTAACATCTCGGCGGTAATATTTGATCACATTCCTAGCTTGTTGGCCTCTACGTCTCCGCGTGACCTTTATATACATCTATAACGTGATATAACCTAACCTAACCCAACCTAACATTTCGGCGGTAATATTTGACATCATTCCTAGCTTGTTGGCCTCTACGTGTCCGCGGGACCTTTATATACATCTATAACGTGATATAACCTAACCTAACCCAACCTAACATCTCGGCGGTCATATTTGAAAAAATTCCTGGCGAGTTGGCTTCACCGTCTCCGTGGGACATTTATATACATCAATAACGTAATATAACCTAACCTAACCCAACCTAACATCTTTGCGGTAATATTTGAAAACATACCTGGCGAGTTGGCCTCTACGACTCCGTGAGACCTTTATATACATCAATAACGTAATATAACCTAACCTAACCCAACCTAACATCTCGGCGGTAATATTTGACAACATTCCTGGCCAGTTGGCTTCTCCGTCTCCGTGGGACCTTTATATACATCTATAACGTAATATAACCTAACCTAACCCAACCTAACATCTCGGCGGTAATATTTGACATCATTCCTGGCGAGTTGTCCTCTACGTCTCCGTCTGACCTTCATAAACATCAGTAACGTAATATAACGTAACCTAACCCAACCTAACATTTCGGCGGTAATATTTGAAAACATACCTGGCGAGTTGGCCTCTACGTCTCCGTGGGACATTTATATACATCAATAACGTAATATAACCTAACCTAACCCAACCTAACATCTCGGCGGTAATATTTGATCACATTCCTGGCTTGTTGGCCTCTACGTCTCCGCGGGACCTTTATATACATCTATAACGTGATATAACCTAACCTAAACCAACCTAACATTTCGGCGGTAATATTTGACATCATTCATGGCGAGTTGGCTTCTCCGTCTCCGCGGGAAATTTATATACATCAATAACGTAATATAACGTAACCTAACCCACCTATCTTCTCGGCTGTAATATTTGACAACATTCCTGGCGAGTTGGCCTCTACGACTCCGTGAGACCTTTATATACATCAATAACGTAATATAACCTAACCTAACCCAACCTAACATCTCGGCGGTAATATTTGACAACATTCCTGGCCAGTTGGCTTCTCCGTCTCCGTGGGACCTTTATATACATCTATAACGTAATATAACCTAACCTAACCCAACCTAACATCTCGGCGGTAATATTTGACATCATTCCTGGCGAGTTGTCCTCTACGTCTCCGTCTGACCTTCATAAACATCAATAACGTAATATAACGTAACCTAACCCAACCTAACATTTCGGCGGTAATATTTGAAAACATACCTGGCGAGTTGGCCTCTACGTCTCCGTGGGACATTTATATACATCAATAACGTAATATAACCTAACCTAACCCAACCTAACATCTCGGCGGTAATATTTGATCACCTTCCTGGCTTGTTGGCCTCTACGTCTCCGCGGGACCTTTATATACATCTATAACGTGATATAACCTAACCTAAACCAACCTAACATTTCGGCGGTAATATTTGACATCATTCATGGCGAGTTGGCCTCTTCGTCTCCGTTTGACCTTCATAAACATCAATAACGTAATATAACGTAACCTAACCCAACCTATCATCTCGGCGCTAATATTTGACAACATTCCTGGCGAGTTGGTCTCTACGTCTCCGTGGGACCTTCATATACATCAATAACGTAATATAACCTAACCTAACCCAACCTAATATCTCGGCGGTAATATTTGACAACATTCCTGGCTAGTTGGCTTCTCCGTCGCCGTGGGATCTTTTTATACATCAATAACGTAATATAACCTATCCTAACCCAACCTAACATCTCGGCGGTCATATTTGAAAACATTCCTGGCGAGTTGGCTTCTCCGTCTCCGCGGGAAATTTATATACATCAATAACGTAATATAACCTAACCTAACCCAACCTAACATCTCGGCGGTAATATTTGAAAACATTCCTGGGGAGTTGGACTCTACGTCACCGTGGGACCTTTATAGACATCCATAACATAATATAACCTAACCTAACCCAAAATAACATCTCGGCGGTAATATTTGAAAACATTCCTGGCGAGTTGGCTTCTCCGTCTCCGTGGGACCCTTATATACATCAATAACGTAATATAACCTAACCTAACCCAACCTAACATTTCGGCGATAATATTTGATCACATTCCTAGCTTGTTGGCCTCTACGTGTCCGCGGGACCTTTATATACATCTATAACGTGATATAACCTAACCTAACCCAACCTAACATTTCGGCGGTAATATTTGACATCATTCCTGGCGAGTTGTCCTCTACGTCTCCGTTTGACCTTCATAAACATCAATAACGTAATATAACGTAACCTAACCCAACCTAACATGTCGGCGGTAATATTTGAAAACACCTGGCGAGTTGGCCTCTACGTCTCCGTGGGACATTTATATACATCAATAACGTAATATAACCTAACCTAACCCAACCTAACATCTCGGCGGTAATATTTGATCACATTCCTGGCTTGTTGGCCTCTACGTCTCCGCGGGAACTTTATATACATCTATAACGTGATATAACCTAACCTAAACCAACCTAACATCTTGGCGGTAATATTTGAAAACATACCTGGCGAGTTGGCCTCTACGTCTCCGTGGGACATTTATATACATCAATAACGTAATATAACCTAACCTAACCCAACATAACATCTCGGCGGTAATATTTGATCACATTCCTAGCTTGTTGGCCTCTACGTCTCCGCGTGACCTTTATATACATCTATAACGTGATATAACCTAACCTAACCCAACCTAACATTTCGGCGGTAATATTTGACATCATTCCTAGCTTGTTGGCCTCTACGTGTCCGCGGGACCTTTATATACATCTATAACGTGATATAACCTATCCTAACCCAAAATAACATCTCGGCGGTAATATTTGAAAACATTCCTGGCGAGTTGGCTTCTCCGTCTCCGTGGGACCCTTATATACATCAATAACGTAATATAACCTAACCTAACCCAACCTAACATTTCGCCGATAATATTTGATCACATTCCTAGCTTGTTGGCCTCTACGTGTCCGCGGGACCTTTATATACATCTATAACGTGATATAACCTATCCTAACCCAAAATAACATCTCGGCGGTAATATTTGAAAACATTCCTGGCGAGTTGGCTTCTCCGTCTCCGTGGGACCCTTATATACATCAATAACGTAATATAACCTAACCTAACCCAACCTAACATTTCGCTGATAATATTTGATCACATTCCTAGCTTGTTGGCCTCTACGTGTCCGCGGGACCTTTATATACATCTATAACGTAATATAACCTAACCTAACCCAACCTAACATTTCGGCGGTAATATTTGACATCATTCCTATCTTGTTGGCCTCTACGTCTCCGTTTGACCTTCATAAACATCTATAACGTGATATAACCTAACCTAACCCAACCTAACATCTCGGCGGTCATATTTGAAAACATTCCTGGCGAGTTGGCTTCTCCGTCTCCGTGGGATCCTTTTATACATCAATAACGTAATATAACGTAACCTAACCCACCTATCATCTCGGCGGTAATATTTGAAAACATTCCTGGGGAGTTGGCCTCTACGTCACCGTGGGACCTTTATATACATCTATAACGTGATATAACCTAACCTAACCCAACCTAACATCTCGGCGGTCATATTTGAAAACATTCCTGGCGAGTTGGCTTCTCCGTCTCCGTGGGATCCTTTTATACATCAATAACGTAATATAACGTAACCTAACCCACCTATCATCTCGGCTGTAATATTTGACAACATTCCTGGCGAGTTGGCCTCTACGTCTCCGTGGGACCTTCATATACAACAATAACGAAATATAACCTAACCTAACCCAACCTAACATCTCGGCAGTAATATCTGAAAACATTCCTGGCGAGTTGGCTTCTCCGTCTCCGCGGGAAATTTATATACATCAATAACGTAATATAACCTAACCTAACCCAACCTAACATCTCGGCGGTAATATTTGAAAACATTCCTGGGGAGTTGGACTCTACGTCACCGTGGGACCTTTATAGACATCCATAACATAATATAACCTAACCTAACCCAAAATAACATCTCGGCGGTAATATTTGACAACATTCCTGGCTAGTTGGCTTCTCCGTCGCCGTGGGATCTTTTTATACATCAATAACGTAATATAACCTATCCTAACCCAACCTAACATCTTGGCGGTATATATTTGAAAACATACCTGGCGAGTTGGCCTCTACGTCTCCGTGGGACCTTTATATACATCAATAACGTAATATAACCTAACCTAACCCAACCTAACATCTCGGCGGTAATATTTGACAACATACCTGGCGAGTTGGCCTCTATGTCTCCGTGGGACCTTCATATACATGAATAACGAAATATAACCTAACCTAACCCAACCTAACATCTCGGCGGTAATATTTGACAACATTCCTGGCGAGTTGGCATCTGCGTCTCCGTGGTACATTTATATACATCAATAACGTAATACAACCTATCCTAACCCAAAATAACATCTCGGCGGTAATATTTGAAAACATTCCTGGCGAGTTGGCTTCTCCGTCTCCGTGGGACCCTTATATACATCAATAACGTAATATAACCTAACCTAAGCCCACCTAACATTTCGGCGATAATATTTGAACACATTCCTAGCTTGTTGGCCTCTACGTGTCCGCGGGACCTTTATATACATCTATAACGTGATATAACCTAACCTAACCCAACCTAACATCTCGGCGGTCATATTTGAAAACATTCCTGGCCAGTTGGCTTCTCCGTCTCCGTGGGACCTTTATATACATCTATAACGTAATATAACCTAACCTAACCCAACCTAACATCTCGGCGGTAATATTTCATAACATACCTGGCGAGTTGGGCTCTACGTCTCCGTGGGACCTTCATATACATCAATAACGAAATATAACCTAACCTAACCCAACCTAACATCTCGGCGGTAATATTTGAAAACATTCCTGGCGAGTTGGCTTCTCCGTCTCCGTGGGACCCTTATATACATCAATAACGTAATATAACCTAACCTAACCCAACCTAACATTTCGCCGATAATATTTGATCACATTCCTAGCTTGTTGGCCTCTACGTGTCCGCGGGACCTTTATATACATCTATAACGTGATATAACCTATCCTAACCCAAAATAACATCTCGGCGGTAATATTTGAAAACATTCCTGGCGAGTTGGCTTCTCCGTCTCCGTGGGACCCTTATATACATCAATAACGTAATATAACCTAACCTAACCCAACCTAACATTTCGCTGATAATATTTGATCACATTCCTAGCTTGTTGGCCTCTACGTGTCCGCGGGACCTTTATATACATCTATAACGTGATATAACCTAACCTAACCCAACCTAACATTTCGGCGGTAATATTTGACATCATTCCTGGCGAGTTGTCCTCTACGTCTCCGTTTGACCTTCATAAACATCAATAACGTAATATAACGTAACCTAACCCAACCTAACATGTCGGCGGTAATATTTGAAAACATACCTGGCGAGTTGGCCTCTACGTCTCCGTGGGACATTTATATACATCAATAACGTAATATAACCTAACCTAACCCAACCTAACATCTCGGCGGTAATATTTGATCACATTCCTGGCTTGTTGGCCTCTACGTCTCCGCGGGAACTTTATATACATCTATAACGTGATATAACCTAACCTATACCAACCTAACATCTTGGCGCTAATATTTGAAAACATACCTGGCGAGTTGGCCTCTACGTCTCCGTGGGACATTTATATACATCAATAACGTAATATAACCTAACCTAACCCAACCTAACATCTCGGCGGTAATATTTGATCACATTCCTAGCTTGTTGGCCTCTACGTCTCCGCGTGACCTTTATATACATCTATAACGTGATATAACCTAACCTAACCCAACCTAACATTTCGGCGGTAATATTTGACATCATTCCTAGCTTGTTGGCCTCTACGTGTCCGCGGGACCTTTATATACATCTATAACGTGATATAACCTAACCTAACCCAACCTAACATCTCGGCGGTCATATTTGAAAAAATTCCTGGCGAGTTGGCTTCTCCGTCTCCGTGGGACATTTATATACATCAATAACGTAATATAACCTAACCTAACCCAACCTAACATCTTTGCGGTAATATTTGAAAACATACCTGGCGAGTTGGCCTCTACGACTCCGTGAGACCTTTATATACATCAATAACGTAATATAACCTAACCTAACCCAACCTAACATCTCGGCGGTAATATTTGACAACATTCCTGGCCAGTTGGCTTCTCCGTCTCCGTGGGACCTTTATATACATCTATAACGTAATATAACCTAACCTAACCCAACCTAACATCTCGGCGGTAATATTTGACATCATTCCTGGCGAGTTGTCCTCTACGTCTCCGTCTGACCTTCATAAACATCAATAACGTAATATAACGTAACCTAACCCAACCTAACATTTCGGCGGTAATATTTGAAAACATACCTGGCGAGTTGGCCTCTACGTCTCCGTGGGACATTTATATACATCAATAACGTAATATAACCTAACCTAACCCAACCTAACATCTCGGCGGTAATATTTGATCACATTCCTGGCTTGTTGGCCTCTACGTCTCCGCGGGACCTTTATATACATCTATAACGTGATATAACCTAACCTAAACCAACCTAACATTTCGGCGGTAATATTTGACATCATTCATGGCGAGTTGGCTTCTCCGTCTCCGCGGGAAATTTATATACATCAATAACGTAATATAACGTAACCTAACCCACCTATCTTCTCGGCTGTAATATTTGACAACATTCCTGGCGAGTTGGCCTCTACGACTCCGTGAGACCTTTATATACATCAATAACGTAATATAACCTAACCTAACCCAACCTAACATCTCGGCGGTAATATTTGACAACATTCCTGGCCAGTTGGCTTCTCCGTCTCCGTGGGACCTTTATATACATCTATAACGTAATATAACCTAACCTAACCCAACCTAACATCTCGGCGGTAATATTTGACATCATTCCTGGCGAGTTGTCCTCTACGTCTCCGTCTGACCTTCATAAACATCAATAACGTAATATAACGTAACCTAACCCAACCTAACATTTCGGCGGTAATATTTGAAAACATACCTGGCGAGTTGGCCTCTACGTCTCCGTGGGACATTTATATACATCAATAACGTAATATAACCTAACCTAACCCAACATAACATCTCGGCGGTAATATTTGATCACATTCCTAGCTTGTTGGCCTCTACGTCTCCGCGTGACCTTTATATACATCTATAACGTGATATAACCTAACCTAACCCAACCTAACATTTCGGCGGTAATATTTGACATCATTCCTAGCTTGTTGGCCTCTACGTGTCCGCGGGACCTTTATATACATCTATAACGTGATATAACCTATCCTAACCCAAAATAACATCTCGGCGGTAATATTTGAAAACATTCCTGGCGAGTTGGCTTCTCCGTCTCCGTGGGACCCTTATATACATCAATAACGTAATATAACCTAACCTAACCCAACCTAACATTTCGCCGATAATATTTGATCACATTCCTAGCTTGTTGGCCTCTACGTGTCCGCGGGACCTTTATATACATCTATAACGTGATATAACCTATCCTAACCCAAAATAACATCTCGGCGGTAATATTTGAAAACATTCCTGGCGAGTTGGCTTCTCCGTCTCCGTGGGACCCTTATATACATCAATAACGTAATATAACCTAACCTAACCCAACCTAACATTTCGCTGATAATATTTGATCACATTCCTAGCTTGTTGGCCTCTACGTGTCCGCGGGACCTTTATATACATCTATAACGTAATATAACCTAACCTAACCCAACCTAACATTTCGGCGGTAATATTTGACATCATTCCTATCTTGTTGGCCTCTACGTCTCCGTTTGACCTTCATAAACATCTATAACGTGATATAACCTAACCTAACCCAACCTAACATCTCGGCGGTCATATTTGAAAACATTCCTGGCGAGTTGGCTTCTCCGTCTCCGTGGGATCCTTTTATACATCAATAACGTAATATAACGTAACCTAACCCACCTATCATCTCGGCGGTAATATTTGAAAACATTCCTGGGGAGTTGGCCTCTACGTCACCGTGGGACCTTTATATACATCTATAACGTGATATAACCTAACCTAACCCAACCTAACATCTCGGCGGTCATATTTGAAAACATTCCTGGCGAGTTGGCTTCTCCGTCTCCGTGGGATCCTTTTATACATCAATAACGTAATATAACGTAACCTAACCCACCTATCATCTCGGCTGTAATATTTGACAACATTCCTGGCGAGTTGGCCTCTACGTCTCCGTGGGACCTTCATATACAACAATAACGAAATATAACCTAACCTAACCCAACCTAACATCTCGGCAGTAATATCTGAAAACATTCCTGGCGAGTTGGCTTCTCCGTCTCCGCGGGAAATTTATATACATCAATAACGTAATATAACCTAACCTAACCCAACCTAACATCTCGGCGGTAATATTTGAAAACATTCCTGGGGAGTTGGACTCTACGTCACCGTGGGACCTTTATAGACATCCATAACATAATATAACCTAACCTAACCCAAAATAACATCTCGGCGGTAATATTTGACAACATTCCTGGCTAGTTGGCTTCTCCGTCGCCGTGGGATCTTTTTATACATCAATAACGTAATATAACCTATCCTAACCCAACCTAACATCTTGGCGGTATATATTTGAAAACATACCTGGCGAGTTGGCCTCTACGTCTCCGTGGGACCTTTATATACATCAATAACGTAATATAACCTAACCTAACCCAACCTAACATCTCGGCGGTAATATTTGACAACATACCTGGCGAGTTGGCCTCTATGTCTCCGTGGGACCTTCATATACATGAATAACGAAATATAACCTAACCTAACCCAACCTAACATCTCGGCGGTAATATTTGACAACATTCCTGGCGAGTTGGCATCTGCGTCTCCGTGGTACATTTATATACATCAATAACGTAATACAACCTATCCTAACCCAAAATAACATCTCGGCGGTAATATTTGAAAACATTCCTGGCGAGTTGGCTTCTCCGTCTCCGTGGGACCCTTATATACATCAATAACGTAATATAACCTAACCTAAGCCCACCTAACATTTCGGCGATAATATTTGAACACATTCCTAGCTTGTTGGCCTCTACGTGTCCGCGGGACCTTTATATACATCTATAACGTGATATAACCTAACCTAACCCAACCTAACATCTCGGCGGTCATATTTGAAAACATTCCTGGCCAGTTGGCTTCTCCGTCTCCGTGGGACCTTTATATACATCTATAACGTAATATAACCTAACCTAACCCAACCTAACATCTCGGCGGTAATATTTCATAACATACCTGGCGAGTTGGGCTCTACGTCTCCGTGGGACCTTCATATACATCAATAACGAAATATAACCTAACCTAACCCAACCTAACATCTCGGCGGTAATATTTGAAAACATTCCTGGCGAGTTGGCTTCTCCGTCTCCGTGGGACCCTTATATACATCAATAACGTAATATAACCTAACCTAACCCAACCTAACATTTCGCCGATAATATTTGATCACATTCCTAGCTTGTTGGCCTCTACGTGTCCGCGGGACCTTTATATACATCTATAACGTGATATAACCTATCCTAACCCAAAATAACATCTCGGCGGTAATATTTGAAAACATTCCTGGCGAGTTGGCTTCTCCGTCTCCGTGGGACCCTTATATACATCAATAACGTAATATAACCTAACCTAACCCAACCTAACATTTCGCTGATAATATTTGATCACATTCCTAGCTTGTTGGCCTCTACGTGTCCGCGGGACCTTTATATACATCTATAACGTGATATAACCTAACCTAACCCAACCTAACATTTCGGCGGTAATATTTGACATCATTCCTGGCGAGTTGTCCTCTACGTCTCCGTTTGACCTTCATAAACATCAATAACGTAATATAACGTAACCTAACCCAACCTAACATGTCGGCGGTAATATTTGAAAACATACCTGGCGAGTTGGCCTCTACGTCTCCGTGGGACATTTATATACATCAATAACGTAATATAACCTAACCTAACCCAACCTAACATCTCGGCGGTAATATTTGATCACATTCCTGGCTTGTTGGCCTCTACGTCTCCGCGGGAACTTTATATACATCTATAACGTGATATAACCTAACCTATACCAACCTAACATCTTGGCGCTAATATTTGAAAACATACCTGGCGAGTTGGCCTCTACGTCTCCGTGGGACATTTATATACATCAATAACGTAATATAACCTAACCTAACCCAACCTAACATCTCGGCGGTAATATTTGATCACATTCCTAGCTTGTTGGCCTCTACGTCTCCGCGTGACCTTTATATACATCTATAACGTGATATAACCTAACCTAACCCAACCTAACATTTCGGCGGTAATATTTGACATCATTCCTAGCTTGTTGGCCTCTACGTGTCCGCGGGACCTTTATATACATCTATAACGTGATATAACCTAACCTAACCCAACCTAACATCTCGGCGGTCATATTTGAAAAAATTCCTGGCGAGTTGGCTTCTCCGTCTCCGTGGGACATTTATATACATCAATAACGTAATATAACCTAACCTAACCCAACCTAACATCTTTGCGGTAATATTTGAAAACATACCTGGCGAGTTGGCCTCTACGACTCCGTGAGACCTTTATATACATCAATAACGTAATATAACCTAACCTAACCCAACCTAACATCTCGGCGGTAATATTTGACAACATTCCTGGCCAGTTGGCTTCTCCGTCTCCGTGGGACCTTTATATACATCTATAACGTAATATAACCTAACCTAACCCAACCTAACATCTCGGCGGTAATATTTGACATCATTCCTGGCGAGTTGTCCTCTACGTCTCCGTCTGACCTTCATAAACATCAATAACGTAATATAACGTAACCTAACCCAACCTAACATTTCGGCGGTAATATTTGAAAACATACCTGGCGAGTTGGCCTCTACGTCTCCGTGGGACATTTATATACATCAATAACGTAATATAACCTAACCTAACCCAACCTAACATCTCGGCGGTAATATTTGATCACATTCCTGGCTTGTTGGCCTCTACGTCTCCGCGGGACCTTTATATACATCTATAACGTGATATAACCTAACCTAAACCAACCTAACATTTCGGCGGTAATATTTGACATCATTCATGGCGAGTTGGCTTCTCCGTCTCCGCGGGAAATTTATATACATCAATAACGTAATATAACGTAACCTAACCCACCTATCTTCTCGGCTGTAATATTTGACAACATTCCTGGCGAGTTGGCCTCTACGACTCCGTGAGACCTTTATATACATCAATAACGTAATATAACCTAACCTAACCCAACCTAACATCTCGGCGGTAATATTTGACAACATTCCTGGCCAGTTGGCTTCTCCGTCTCCGTGGGACCTTTATATACATCTATAACGTAATATAACCTAACCTAACCCAACCTAACATCTCGGCGGTAATATTTGACATCATTCCTGGCGAGTTGTCCTCTACGTCTCCGTCTGACCTTCATAAACATCAATAACGTAATATAACGTAACCTAACCCAACCTAACATTTCGGCGGTAATATTTGAAAACATACCTGGCGAGTTGGCCTCTACGTCTCCGTGGGACATTTATATACATCAATAACGTAATATAACCTAACCTAACCCAACCTAACATCTCGGCGGTAATATTTGATCACCTTCCTGGCTTGTTGGCCTCTACGTCTCCGCGGGACCTTTATATACATCTATAACGTGATATAACCTAACCTAAACCAACCTAACATTTCGGCGGTAATATTTGACATCATTCATGGCGAGTTGGCCTCTTCGTCTCCGTTTGACCTTCATAAACATCAATAACGTAATATAACGTAACCTAACCCAACCTATCATCTCGGCGCTAATATTTGACAACATTCCTGGCGAGTTGGTCTCTACGTCTCCGTGGGACCTTCATATACATCAATAACGTAATATAACCTAACCTAACCCAACCTAATATCTCGGCGGTAATATTTGACAACATTCCTGGCTAGTTGGCTTCTCCGTCGCCGTGGGATCTTTTTATACATCAATAACGTAATATAACCTATCCTAACCCAACCTAACATCTTGGCGGTATATATTTGAAAACATACCTGGCGAGTTGGCCTCTACGTCTCCGTGGGACCTTTATATACATCAATAACGTAATATAACCTAACCTAACCCAACCTAACATCTCGGCGGTAATATTTGACAACATACCTGGCGAGTTGGCCTCTATGTCTCCGTGGGACCTTCATATACATGAATAACGAAATATAACCTAACCTAACCCAACCTAACATCTCGGCGGTAATATTTGACAACATTCCTGGCGAGTTGGCATCTGCGTCTCCGTGGTACATTTATATACATCAATAACGTAATACAACCTATCCTAACCCAAAATAACATCTCGGCGGTAATATTTGAAAACATTCCTGGCGAGTTGGCTTCTCCGTCTCCGTGGGACCCTTATATACATCAATAACGTAATATAACCTAACCTAAGCCCACCTAACATTTCGGCGATAATATTTGAACACATTCCTAGCTTGTTGGCCTCTACGTGTCCGCGGGACCTTTATATACATCTATAACGTGATATAACCTAACCTAACCCAACCTAACATCTCGGCGGTCATATTTGAAAACATTCCTGGCCAGTTGGCTTCTCCGTCTCCGTGGGACCTTTATATACATCTATAACGTAATATAACCTAACCTAACCCAACCTAACATCTCGGCGGTAATATTTCATAACATACCTGGCGAGTTGGGCTCTACGTCTCCGTGGGACCTTCATATACATCAATAACGAAATATAACCTAACCTAACCCAACCTAACATCTCGGCGGTAATATTTGAAAACATTCCTGGCGAGTTGGCTTCTCCGTCTCCGGGGGATCTTTTTATACATCAATAACGTAATATAACCTAACCTAACCCAACCTAACATCTCGGCGGTAATATTTGAAATCATACCTGGCGCGTTGGCCTCTACGTCTCCGCGGGACATTTATATACATCTATCACGTGATATAACCTAACCTAAACCAACCTAACATTTCGGCGATAATATATGATCACATTCCTAGCTTGTTGGCCTCTACGTGTCCGTGGGACCTTTATATACATCTATAACGTGATATAACCTAACCTAACCCAACCTAACATCTCGGCGGTCATATTTGAAAACATTCCTGGCGAGTTGGCTTCTCCGTCTCCGTGGGATCCTTTTATACATCAATAACGTAATATAACGTAACCTAACCCACCTATCATCTCGGCTGTAATATTTGACAACATTCCTGGCGAGTTGGCCTCTACGTCTCCGTGGGACCTTTATATACATCAATAACGTAATATAACCTAACCTAACCCAACCTAACATCTCGGCGGTAATATTTGAAAACATTCCTGGCTTGTTGGCCTCTATGTCTCCGCGGGACCTTTATATACATCTATAACGTGATATAACCTAACCTAAACCAACCTAACATCTTTGCGGTAATATTTGAAAACATACCTGGCGAGTTGGCCTCTACGTCTCCGTGGGACATTTATATACATCAATAACGTAATACAACCTATCCTAACCCAAAATAACATCTCGGCGGTAATATTTGAAAACATTCCTGGCGAGTTGGCTTCTCCGTCTCCGTGGGACCCTTATATACATCAATAACGTAATATAACCTAACCTAACCCAACCTAACATTTCGGCGATAATATTTGATCACATTCCTAGCTTGTTGGCCTCTACGTGTCCGCGGGACCTTTATATACATCTATAACGTGATATAACCTAACCTAACCCAACCTAACATTTCGGCGGTAATATTTGACATCATTCCTGGCGAGTTGTCCTCTACGTCTCCGTTTGACCTTCATAAACATCAATAACGTAATATAACGTAACCTAACCCAACCTAACATGTCGGCGGTAATATTTGAAAACATACCTGGCGAGTTGGCCTCTACGTCTCCGTGGGACATTTATATACATCAATAACGTAATATAACCTAACCTAACCCAACCTAACATCTCGGCGGTAATATTTGATCACATTCCTGGCTTGTTGGCCTCTACGTCTCCGCGGGACCTTTATATACATCTATAACGTGATATAACCTAACCTAAACCAACCTAACATCTTGGCGGTAATATTTGAAAACATACCTGGCGAGTTGGCCTCTACGTCTCCGTGGGACATTTATATACATCAATAACGTAATATAACCTAACCTAACCCAGCCTAACATCTCGGCGGTAATATTTGACATCATTCCTGGCGAGTTGTCCTCTACGTCTCCGTTTGACCTTCATAAACATCAATAACGTAATATAACGTAACCTAACCCAACCTAACATTTCGGCGGTAATATTTGAAAACATACCTGGCGAGTTGGCCTCTACGTCTCCGTGGGACATCTATATACATCAATAACGTAATATAACGTAACCTAACCCAACCTAACATCTCGGCGGTAACATTTGATCACATTCCTGGCTTGTTGGCCTCTACGTCCCCGCGGGACCTTTATATACATCTATAACGTGATATAACCTAACCTAAACCAACCTAACATCTTTGCGGTAATATTTGAAAACATACCTGGCGAGTTGGCCTCTACGTCTCCGTGGGACATTTATATACATCAATAACGTAATATAACCTAACCTAACCCAACCTAACATCTCGGCGGTAATATTTGATCACATTCCTAGCTTGTTGGCCTCTACGTCTCCGCGTGACCTTTATATACATCTATATCGTGATATAACCTAACCTAACCCAACCTAACATTTCGGCGGTAATATTTGACATCATTCATGGCGAGTTGGCCTCTACGTCTCCGTTTGACCTTCATAAACATCAATAACGTAATATAACGTAACCTAACCCAACCTATCACCTCGGCGGTAATATTTGATCACATTCCTGGCTTGTTGGCCTCTACGTCTCCGCGGGACCTTTATATACATCTATAACGTGATATAACCTAACCTAAACCAACCCAACATCTTTGCGGTAATATTTGAAAACATACCTGGCGAGTTGGCCTCTACGTCTCCGTGGGACATTTATATACATCAATAACGTAATATAACCTAACCTAACCCAACCTAACATCTCGGCGGTAATATTTGATCACATTCCTAGCTTGTTGGCCTCTACGTCTCCGCGTGACCTTTATATACATCTATAACGTGATATAACCTAACCTAACCCAACCTAACATTTCGGCGGTAATATTTGAAATCATTCCTAGCTTGTTGGCCTCTACGTGTCCGCGGGACCTTTATATACATCTATAACGTGATATAACCTAACCTAACCCAACCTAACATCTCGGCGGTCATATTTGAAAAAATTCCTGGCGAGTTGGCTTCTCCGTCTCCGTGGGACATTTATATACATCAATAACGTAATATAACCTAACCTAACCCAACCTAACATCTCGGCGGTAATATTTGATCACATTCCTAGCTTGTTGGCGTCTACGTCTCCGCGTGACCTTTATATACATCTATAACGTGATATAACCTAACCTAACCCAACCTAACATTTCGGCGGTAATATTTGACATCATTCATGGCGAGTTGGCCTCTACGTCTCCGTTTGACCTTCATAAACATCAATAACGTAATATAACGTAACCTAACCCAACCTATCACCTCGGCGGTAATATTTGACAACATTCCTGGCGAGTTGGCCTCTACGTCTCCGTGGGACCTTTGTATACATCAATAACGTAATATAACCTAACCTAACCCAACCTATCATCTCGGCGGTAATATTTGATCACATTCCTGGCTTGTTGGCCTCTACGTCTCCGCGTGACCTTTATATACATCTATAACGTGATATAACCTAACCTAACCCAACCTAACATTTCGGCGGTAATATTTGACATCATTCCTATCTTGTTGGCCTCTACGTGTCCGCGGGACCTTTATATACATCTATAACGTGATATAACCTAACCTAACCCAACCTAACATCTCGGCGGTCATATTTGAAAAAATTCCTGGCGAGTTGGCTTCTCCGTCTCCGTGGGATCCTTTTATTCATCAATAACGTAATATAACGTAACCTAACCCACCTATCATCTCGGCTATAATATTTGTCAACATTCCTGGCGAGTTGGCCTCTACGTCTCCGTGGAACCTTTATATACATCAATAACGTAATATAACCTATCCTAACCCAACCTAACATCTCGGCGGTAATATTTGATCACATTCCTGGCTTGTTGGCCACTACGTCTCCGCGGGACCTTTATATACATCTATAACGTGATATAACCTAACCTAAACCAACCTAACATCTTTGCGGTAATATTTGAAAACATACCTGGCGAGTTGGCCTCTACGTCTCCGTGGGACATTTATATACATCAATAACGTAATACAACCTATCCTAACCCAAAATAACATCTCGGCGGTAATATTTGAAAACATTCCTGGCGAGTTGGCTTCTCCGTCTCCGTGGGACCCTTATATACATCAATAACGTAATATAACCTAACCTAACCCAACCTAACATTTCGGCGATAATATTTGATCACATTCCTAGCTTGTTGGCCTCTACGTGTCCGCGGGACCTTTATATACATCATATAACGTGATATAACCTAACCTAACCCAACCTAACATTTCGGCGGTAATATTTGACATCATTCCTGGCGAGTTGTCCTCTACGTCTCCGTTTGACCTTCATAAACATCAATAACGTAATATAACGTAACCTAACCCAACCTAACATGTCGGCGGTAATATTTGAAAACATACCTGGCGAGTTGGCCTCTACGTCTCCGTGGGACATTTATATACATCAATAACGTAATATAACCTAACCTAACCCAACCTAACATCTCGGCGGTAATATTTGATCACATTCCTGGCTTGTTGGCCTCTACGTCTCCGCGGGACCTTTATATACATCTATAACGTGATATAACCTAACCTAAACCAACCTAACATCTTGGCGGTAATATTTGAAAACATACCTGGCGAGTTGGCCTCTACGTCTCCGTGGGACATTTATATACATCAATAACGTAATATAACCTAACCTAACCCAACCTAACATCTCGGCGGTAATATTTGACAACATTCCTGGCCAGTTGGCTTCTCCGTCTCCGTGGGACCTTTATATACATCTATAACGTAATATAACCTAACCTAACCCAACCTAACATCTCGGCGGTAATATTTGACATCATTCCTGGCGAGTTGTCCTCTACGTCTCCGTGGGACATTTATATACATCAATAACGTAATATAACCTAACCTAACCCAACCTAACATCTCGGCGGTAATATTTGATCACATTCCTAGCTTGGTGGCCTCTACGTCTCCGCGTGACCTTTATATACATCTATAACGTGATATAACCTAACCTAACCCAACCTAACATTTCGGCGGTAATATTTGACATCATTCATGGCGAGTTGGCCTCTACGTCTCCGTTTGACCTTCATAAACATCAATAACGTAATATAACGTAACCTAACCCAACCTATCACCTCGGCGGTAATATTTGATCACATTCCTGGCTTGTTGGCCTCTACGTCTCCGCGGGACCTTTATATACATCTATAACGTGATATAACCTAACCTAAACCAACCTAACATTTTTGCGGTAATATTTGAAAACATACCTGGCGAGTTGGCCTCTACGTCTCCGTGGGACATTTATATACATCAATAACGTAATATAACCTAACCTAACCCAACCTAACATCTCGGCGGTAATATTTGATCACATTCCTAGCTTGTTGGCCTCTACGTCTCCGCGTGACCTTTATATACATCTATAACGTGATATAACCTAACCTAACCCAACCTAACATTTCGGCGGTAATATTTGACATCATTCATGGCGAGTTGGCCTCTACGTCTCCGCGGGACATTTATATACATCAATAACGTAATATAACCTAACCTAACCCAACCTAACATCTCGGCGGTAATATTTGAAAACATTCCTGGCGAGTTGGCCTCTACGTCACCGTGGGACCGTTATAGACATCCATAACGTAATATAACCTAACCTAACCCAACCTAACATCTCGGCGGTAATATCTGAAAAAATTCATGGCGAGTTGGCATCTGCGTCTCCGTGGTACATTTATATACATCAATAACGTAATACAACCTATCCTAACCCAACCTAACATTTCGGCGGTAATATTGGACATCATTCCTGGCGAGCTGGCCTCTACGTCTCCGTTTGACCTTCATAAACATCAATAACGTAATATAACCTAACCTAACCCAACCTAACATCTCGGCGGTAATATTTGATCACATTCCTGGCTTGTTGGCCTCTACGTCTCCGCGGGACCTTTATATACATCTATAACGTGATATAACCTAACCTAACCCAACCTAACATCTCGGCGGTAATATTTGAAAACATTCCTGGCGAGTTGGCCTCTACGTCACCGTGGGACCTTTATAGACATCCATAACGTAATATAACCTAACCTAACCCAACCTAACATCTCGGCGGTAATATTTGAAAACATTCATGGCGATTTGACATCTACGTCTCCGTGGGACCTTAATATACATCAATGACGTAATATAGCCTAACCTAACCCAACCTAACATTTCGGCGGTAATATATGACATCATTCCTGGCGAGTTGTCCTCTACGTCTCCGTTTGACCTTCATAAACATCAATAACGTAATATAACGTAACCTAACCCAACCTATCATCTCGGCCTAAATATTTGACAACATTCCTGGCGAGTTGGCCTCTACGTCTCCGTGGGACCTTTATATACATCAATAACGTAATATAACCTAACCTAACCCAACCTAACATCTCGGCGGTAATATTTGATAACATACCTGGCGGGTTGGCCTCTACGTCTCCGTGGGACCTTCATATACATCAATAACGAAATATAACCTAACCTAACCCAACCTAACATCTCGGCGGTAATATTTGAAAACATTCATGGCGATTTGGCATCTACGTCTCCGTGGTACCTTCATATACATCAATAACGTAATATAGCCTAACCTAACCCAACCTAACATTTCGGCGATAATATTTGATCACATTCCTAGCTTGTTGGCCTCTACGTGTCCGCGGCACCTTTATATACATCTATAACGTGATATAACCTAACCTAACCCAACCTAACATCTCGGCGGTCATATTTGAAAACATTCCTGGCGAGTTGGCTTCTCCGTCTCCGTGGGATCCTTTTATACATCAATAACGTAATATAATCTAACCTAACCCAACCTAACATCTTGGCGGTAATATTTGAAAACATACCTGGCGAGTTGGCCTCTACGTCTCCGTGGGACATTTATATACATCAATAACGTAAAATAACCTAACCTAACCCAACCTAACCTCTCGGCGGTAATATTTGATCACATTCCTAGCTTGTTGGCCTCTACGTCTCCGCGGGACCTTTATATACATCTATAACGTGATATAACCTAACCTAAACCAACCTAACATTTCGGCGATAATATTTGATCACATTCCTAGCTTGTTGGCCTCTACGTGTCCGCGGGACCTTTATATACATCTATAACGTGATATAACCTAACCTAACCCAACCTAACATCTCGGCGGTAATATTTGAGAACATACCTGGCGAGTTGGGCTCTACGTCTCCGTGGGACCTTCATATACATCAATAACGTAATATAACCTATCCTAACCCAACCTAACATCTCGGCGGTAATATTTGAAAACATTCCTGGCGAGTTGGCTTCTCCGTCTCCGTGGGATCTTTTTATACATCATTAACGTAATATAACCTAACCTAACCCAACCTAACATCTTGGCGGTATATATTGGAAAACATACCTGGCGAGTTGGCCTCTACGTCTCCGTGGGACCTTTATATACATCAATAACGTAATATAACCTAACCTAACCTAACCTAACATCTCGGCGGTAATATTTGACAACATACCTGTCGAGTTGGCCTCTACGTCTCCGTGGGACATTCATATACATGAATAACGAAATATAACCTAACCTAACCCAACCTAACACCTCGGCGGTAATATTTGACAACATTGCTGGCGAGTTGGCTTCTCCGTCTCCGCGGGAAATTTATATACATCAATAACGTAATATAACCTAACCTAACCCAACCTAACATCTCGGCGGTAATATTTGAAAACATTCCTGGGGAGTTGGCCTCTACGTCACCGTGGGACCTTTATAGACATCCATAACGTAATATAACCTAACCTAACCCAACCTAACATCTCGGCGGTAATATTTGAAAAAATTCATGGCGACTTGGCATCTGCGTCTCCGTGGTACATTTATATACATCAATAACGTAATACAACCTATCCTAACCCAAAATAACATCTCGGCGGTAATATTTGAAAAAATTCATGGCGACTTGGCATCTGCGTCTCCGTGGTACATTTATATACATCTATAACGTGATATAACCTAACCTAACCCAACCTAACATTTCGGCGGTAATATTTGACATCATTCCTGGCGATTTGTCCTCTACGTCTCCGTTTGACCTTCATAAACATCAATAACGTAATATAACGTAACCTAACCCAACCTAACATCTCGGCGGCAATATTTGATCACATTCCTGGCATGTTGGCCTCTACGTCTCCGCGGGACCTTTATATACATCTATAACGTGATATAACCTAACCTAAACCAACCTAACATCTCGGCGGTAATATTTGAAAACATTCCTGGCGAGTTGGCTTCTCCGTCTCCGTGGGATCTTTTTATACATCAATAACGTAATATAACCTAACCTAAGCCAACCTAACATCTCGGCGATAATGTTTGATCACATTCCTAGCTTGTTGGCCTCTACGTGTCCGCGGGACCTTTACATACATCTATAACGTGATATAACCTAACCTAACACAACCTAACATCTCGGCGGTCATATTTGAAAACATTCCTGGCGAGTTGGCATCTGCGTCTCCGTGGTACATTTATATACATCAATAACGTAATACAACCTATCCTAACCCAAAATAACATCTCGGCGGTAATATTTGACAACATTCCTGGCGAGTTGGCTTCTCCGTCTCCGTGGGACCCTTATATACATCAATAACGTAATATAACCTAACCTAACCCAACCTAACATCTCGGCGTTAATATTTGACAACATACCTGGCGAGTTGGCCTCTACGTCTCCGTGGGACCTTCATATACATCAATAACGTAATATAACCTAACCTAACCCAACCTAACATCTCGGCGGTAATATTTGATCACATTCCTGGCTTGTTGGCCTCTACGTCTCCGCGGGACCTTTATATACATCTATAACGTGATATAACCTAACCTAAACCAACCTAACATCTCGGCGGTAATATTTGAAAACATTCATGGCGATTTGATATCTACGTCTCCGTGGGACCTTAATATACATCAATGACGTAATATAGGCTAACCTAACCCAACATAACATCTCGGCGGTAATATTTGATCACATTCCTAGCTTGTTGGCCTCTACGTCTCCGCGTGACCTTTATATACATCTATAACGTGATATAACCTAACCTAACCCAACCTAACATTTCGGCGGTAATATTTGACATCATTCATGGCGAGTTGGCCTCTACGTCTCCGTTTGACCTTCATAAACATCAATAACGTAATATAACGTAACCTAACCGAACCTATCATCTCGGCGGTAATATTTGAAAACATTCCTGGCGAGTTGGTCTCTACGTCTCCGTGGGACCTTCATATACATCAATAACGTAATATAACCTAACCTAACCCAACCTAACATCTCGGCGGTAATATTTGACAACATTCCTGGCTAGTTGGCTTCTCCGTCGCCGTGGGATCTTTTTATACATCAATAACGTAATATAACCTATCCTAACCCAACCTAACATCTCGGCGGTAATATTTGAAAACATACCTGGCGAGTTGGCCTCTACGTCTCCGTGGGACATTTATATACATCAATAACGTAATATAACCTAACCTAACCAACCTAACATCTCGGCGGTAATATTTGATCACATTCCTGGCTTGTTGGCCTCTACGTCTCCGCGGGACCTTTATATACATCTATAACGTGATATAACCTAACCTAAACCAACCTAACATCTCGGCGGTAATATTTGACAACATACCTGGCGGGTTGGCCTCTACGTCACCGTGGGACCTTCATATACATCAATAACGAAATATAACGTAACCTAACCCAACCTAACATGTCGGCGGTAATATTTGAAAACATACCTGTCGAGTTGGCCTCTACGTCTCCGTGGGACATTTATATACATCAATAACGTAATATAACCTAACCTAACCCAACCTAACATCTCGGCGGTAATATTTGATCACATTCCTGGCTTGTTGGCCTCTACGTCTCCGCGGGACCTTTATATACATCTATAACGTGATATAACCTAACCTAAACCAACCTAACATCTTGGCGGTAATATTTGAAAACATACCTGGCGAGTTGGCCTCTACGTCTCCGTGGAACATTTATATACATCAATAACGTAATATAACCTAACCTAACCCAACCTAACATCTCGGCGGTAATATTTGATCACATTCCTGGCTTGTTGGCCTCTACGTCTCCGCGGGACGTATATATACATCTATAACGTGATATAACCTAACCTAAACCAACCTAACATCTTGGCGGTAATATTTGATCAGATTCCTAGCTTGTTGGCCTCTACGTCTCCGCGGGACCTTTATATACATCTATAACGTGATATAACCTAACCTAACCCAACCTAACATTTCGGCGGTAATATTTGACATCATTCCTGGCGATTTGTCCTCTACGTCTCCGTTTGACCTTCATAAACATCAATAACGTAATATAACGTAACCTAAACCAACCTAACATCTCGGCGGCAATATTTGATCACATTCCTGGCTTGTTGGCCTCTACGTCTCCGCGGGACCTTTATATACATCTATAACGTGATATAACCTAACCTAAACCAACCTAACATCTCGGCGGTAATATTTGAAAACATTCCTGGCGAGTTGGCTTCTCCGTCTCCGTGGGATCTTTTTATACATCAATAACGTAATATAACCTAACCTAACCCAACCTAACATCTCGGCGGTAATATTTGAAAACATACCTGGCGAGTTGGCCTCTACGTCTCCGTGGGACATTTATATACATCAATAACGTAATATAACCTAACCTAACCCAACCTAACATCTCGGCGGTAATATTTGATCACATTCCTGGCTTGTTGGCCTCTACGTCTCCGCGGGAACTTTATATACATCTATAACGTGATATAACCTAACCTAACCCAACCTAACATTTCGGCGGTAATATTTGACATCATTCCTGGCGATTTGTCCTCTACGTCTCCGTTTGACCTTCATAAACATCAATAACGTAATATAACGTAACCTAACCCAACCTAACATCTCGGCGGCAATATTTGATCACATTCCTGGCATGTTGGCCTCTACGTCTCCGTGGGACCTTCATATACATCAATAACGTAATATAACCTAACCTAACCCAACCTAACATCTCGGCGGTAATATTTGACAACATTCCTGGCTAGTTGGCTTCTCCGTCGCCGTGGGATCTTTTTATACATCAATAACGTAATATAACCTATCCTAACCCAACCTAACATCTCGGCGGTAATATTTGAAAACATACCTGGCGAGTTGGCCTCTACGTCTCCGTGGGACATTTATATACATCAATAACGTAATATAACCTAACCTAACCAACCTAACATCTCGGCGGTAATATTTGATCACATTCCTGGCTTGTTGGCCTCTACGTCTCCGCGGGACCTTTATATACATCTATAACGTGATATAACCTAACCTAAACCAACCTAACATCTCGGCGGTAATATTTGACAACATACCTGGCGGGTTGGCCTCTACGTCACCGTGGGACCTTCATATACATCAATAACGAAATATAACGTAACCTAACCCAACCTAACATGTCGGCGGTAATATTTGAAAACATACCTGTCGAGTTGGCCTCTACGTCTCCGTGGGACATTTATATACATCAATAACGTAATATAACCTAACCTAACCCAACCTAACATCTCGGCGGTAATATTTGATCACATTCCTGGCTTGTTGGCCTCTACGTCTCCGCGAGACCTTTATATACATCTATAACGTGATATAACCTAACCTAAACCAACCTAACATCTTGGCGGTAATATTTGAAAACATACCTGGCGAGTTGGCCTCTACGTCTCCGTGGGACATTTATATACATCAATAACGTAATATAACCTAACCTAACCCAACCTAACATCTCGGCGGTAATATTTGATCACATTCCTAGCTTGTTGGCCTCTACGTCTCCGCATGACCTTTATATACATCTATAACGTGATATAACCTAACCTAACCCAACCTAACATTTCGGCGGTAATATTTGACATCATTCATGGCGAGTTGGCCTCTACGTCTCCGTTTGACCTTCATAAACATCAATAACGTAATATAACGTAACCTAACCGAACCTATCATCTCGGCGGTAATATTTGAAAACATTCCTGGCGAGTTGGTCTCTACGTCTCCGTGGGACCTTCATATACATCAATAACGTAATATAACCTAACCTAACCCAACCTAACATCTCGGCGGTAATATTTGAAAACATTCCTGGCGAGTTGGCCTCTACGTCTCCGTGGGATCTTTTTATACATCAATAACGTAATATAACCTAACCTAACCCAACCTAACATCTCGGCGATAATGTTTGATCACATTCCTAGCTTGTTGGCCTCTACGTGTCCGCGGGACCTTTATATACATCTATAACGTGATATAACCTAACCTAACCCAACCTAACATTTCGGCGGTAATATTTGACATCATTCCTGGCGATTTGTCCTCTACGTCTCCGTTTGACCTTCACAAACATCAATAACGTAATATAACGTAACCTAACCGAACCTATCATCTCGGCGGTAATATTTGAAAACATTCCTGGCGAGTTGGTCTCTACGTCTCCGTGGGACCTTCATATACATCAATAACGTAATATAACCTAACCTAACCCAACCTAACATCTCGGCGGTAATATTTGACAACATTCCTGGCTAGTTGGCTTCTCCGTCGCCGTGGGATCTTTTTATACATCAATAACGTAATATAACCTATCCTAACCCAACCTAACATCTCGGCGGTAATATTTGAAAACATACCTGGCGAGTTGGCCTCTACGTCTCCGTGGGACATTTATATACATCAATAACGTAATATAACCTAACCTAACCAACCTAACATCTCGGCGGTAATATTTGATCACATTCCTGGCTTGTTGGCCTCTACGTCTCCGCGGGACCTTTATATACATCTATAACGTGATATAACCTAACCTAAACCAACCTAACATCTCGGCGGTAATATTTGACAACATACCTGGCGGGTTGGCCTCTACGTCACCGTGGGACCTTCATATACATCAATAACGAAATATAACGTAACCTAACCCAACCTAACATGTCGGCGGTAATATTTGAAAACATACCTGTCGAGTTGGCCTCTACGTCTCCGTGGGACATTTATAAACATCAATAACGTAATATAACCTAACCTAACCCAACCTAACATCTCGGCGGTAATATTTGATCACATTCCTGGCTTGTTGGCCTCTACGTCTCCGCGGGACCTTTATATACATCTATAACGTGATATAACCTAACCTAAACCAACCTAACATCTTGGCGGTAATATTTGAAAACATACCTGGCGAGTTGGCCTCTACGTCTCCGTGGGACATTTATATACATCAATAACGTAATATAACCTAACCTAACCCAACCTAACATCTCGGCGGTAATATTTGATCACATTCCTAGCTTGTTGGCCTCTACGTCTCCGCATGACCTTTATATACATCTATAACGTGATATAACCTAACCTAACCCAACCTAACATTTCGGCGGTAATATTTGACATCATTCATGGCGAGTTGGCCTCTACGTCTCCGTTTGACCTTCATAAACATCAATAACGTAATATAACGTAACCTAACCGAACCTATCATCTCGGCGGTAATATTTGAAAACATTCCTGGCGAGTTGGTCTCTACGTCTCCGTGGGACCTTCATATACATCAATAACGTAATATAACCTAACCTAACCCAACCTAACATCTCGGCGGTAATATTTGAAAACATTCCTGGCGAGTTGGCCTCTACGTCTCCGTGGGATCTTTTTATACATCAATAACGTAATATAACCTAACCTAACCCAACCTAACATCTCGGCGATAATGTTTGATCACATTCCTAGCTTGTTGGCCTCTACGTGTCCGCGGGACCTTTATATACATCTATAACGTGATATAACCTAACCTAACACAACCTAACATCTCGGCGGTAATATTTGAAAACATTCATGGCGATTTGACATCTACGTCTCCGTGGGACCTTAATATACATCAATGACGTAATATAGCCTAACCTAACCCAACATAACATCTCGGCGGTAATATTTGATCACATTCCTAGCTTGTTGGCCTCTACGTCTCCGCGTGACCTTTATATACATCTATAACGTGATATAACCTAACCTAACCCAACCTAACATTTCGGCGGTAATATTTGACATCATTCATGGCGAGTTGGCCTCTACGTCTCCGTTTGACCTTCATAAACATCAATAACGTAATATAACGTAACCTAACCGAACCTATCATCTCGGCGGTAATATTTGAAAACATTCCTGGCGAGTTGGTCTCTACGTCTCCGTGGGACCTTCATATACATCAATAACGTAATATAACCTAACCTAACCCAACCTAACATCTCGGCGGTAATATTTGACAACATTCCTGGCTAGTTGGCTTCTCCGTCGCCGTGGGATCTTTTTATACATCAATAACGTAATATAACCTATCCTAACCCAACCTAACATCTCGGCGGTAATATTTGAAAACATACCTGGCGAGTTGGCCTCTACGTCTCCGTGGGACATTTATATACATCAATAACGTAATATAACCTAACCTAACCAACCTAACATCTCGGCGGTAATATTTGATCACATTCCTGGCTTGTTGGCCTCTACGTCTCCGCGGGACCTTTATATACATCTATAACGTGATATAACCTAACCTAAACCAACCTAACATCTCGGCGGTAATATTTGACAACATACCTGGCGGGTTGGCCTCTTCGTCACCGTGGGACCTTCATATACATCAATAACGAAATATAACGTAACCTAACCCAACCTAACATGTCGGCGGTAATATTTGAAAACATACCTGTCGAGTTGGCCTCTACGTCTCCGTGGGACATTTATATACATCAATAACGTAATATAACCTAACCTAACCCAACCTAACATCTAGGCGGTAATATTTGATCACATTCCTGGCTTGTTGGCCTCTACGTCTCCGCGGGACCTTTATATACATCTATAACGTGATATAACCTAACCTAAACCAACCTAACATCTTGGCGGTAATATTTGAAAACATACCTGGCGAGTTGGCCTCTACGTCTCCGTGGGACATTTATATACATCAATAACGTAATATAACCTAACCTAACCCAACCTAACATCTCGGCGGTAATATTTGAGAACATTCCTGGCGAGTTGGCCTCTACGTCTCCGTGGGACCTTCATATACATCAATAACGTAATATAACCTAACCTAACCCAACCTAACATCTCGGCGGTAATATCTGAAAAAATTCATGGCGAGTTGGCATCTGCGTCTCCGTGGTACATTTATATACATCAATAACGTAATACAACCTATCCTAACCCAACCTAACATTTCGGCGGTAATATTGGACATCATTCCTGGCGAGCTGGCCTCTACGTCTCCGTTTGACCTTCATAAACATCAATAACGTAATATAACCTAACCTAACCCAACCTAACATCTCGGCGGTAATATTTAATCACATTCCTGGCTTGTTGGCCTCTACGTCTCCGCGGGACCTTTATATACATCTATAACGTGATATAACCTAACCTAAACCAACCTAACATCTCGGCGGTAATATTTGAAAACATTCCTGGCGAGTTGGCCTCTACGTCACCGTGGGACCTTTATAGACATCCATAACGTAATATAACCTAACCTAACCCAACCTAACATCTTGGCGGTAATATTTGAAAACATTCATGGCGATTTGACATCTACGTCTCCGTGGGACCTTAATATACATCAATGACGTAATATAGCCTAACCTAACCCAACCTAACATTTCGGCGGTAATATTTGACATCATTCCTGGCGAGTTGTCCTCTACGTCTCCGTTTGACCTTCATAAACATCAATAACGTAATATAACGTAACCTAACCCACCTATCATCTCGGCTGTAATATTTGACAACATTCCTAGCGAGTTGGCCTCTACGTCTCCGTTTGACCTTCATAAACATCAATAACGTAATATAACGTAACCTAACCCAACCTAACATGTCGGCGGTAATATTTGAAAACATACCTGGCGAGTTGGCCTCTACGTCTCCGTGGGACATTTATATACATCAATAACGTAAAATAACCTAACCTAACCCAACCTAACCTCTCGGCGGTAATATTTGATCACATTCCTAGCTTGTTGGCCTCTACGTCTCCGCGGGACCTTTATATACATCTATAACGTGATATAACCTAACCTAACCCAACCTAACATTTCGGCGGTAATATTTGACATCATTCCTGGCGATTTGTCCTCTACGTCTCCGTTTGACCTTCATAAACATCAATAACGTAATATAACGTAACCTAACCCAACCTAACATCTCGGCGGCAATATTTGATCACATTCCTGGCTTGTTGGCCTCTACGTCTCCGCGGGACCTTTATATACATCTATAACGTGATATAACCTAACCTAAACCAACCTAACATCTCGGCGGTAATATTTGAAAACATTCCTGGCGAGTTGGCTTCTCCGTCTCCGTGGGATATTTTTATACATCAATAACGTAATATAACCTAACCTAACCCAACCTAACATCTCGGCGGTAATATTTGAAAACATACCTGGCGAGTTGGCCTCTACGTCTCCGCGGGACCTTTATATACATCTATAACGTGATATAACCTAACCTAAACCAACCTAACATTTCGGCGATAATATTTGATCACATTCCTAGCTTGTTGGCCTCTACGTGTCCGCGGGACCTTTATATACATCTATAACGTGATATAACCTAACCTAACCCAACCTAACATCTCGGCGGTAATATTTGAGAATATACCTGGCGAGTTGGGCTCTACGTCTCCGTGGGACCTTCATATACATCAATAACGTAATATAACCTATCCTAACCCAACCTAACATCTCGGCGGTAATATTTGAAAACATTCCTGGCGAGTTGGCTTCTCCGTCTCCGTGGGATCTTTTTATACATCATTAACGTAATATAACCTACCCTAACCCAACCTAACATCTTGGCGGTATATATTTGACAACATACCTGGCGGGTTGGCCTCTACGTCACCGTGGGACCTTCATATACATCAATAACGAAATATAACGTAACCTAACCCAACCTAACATGTCGGCGGTAATATTTGAAAACATACCTGTCGAGTTGGCCTCTACGTCTCCGTGGGACATTTATATACATCAATAACGTAATATAACCTAACCTAACCCAACCTAACATCTAGGCGGTAATATTTGATCACATTCCTGGCTTGTTGGCCTCTACGTCTCCGCGGGACCTTTATATACATCTATAACGTGATATAACCTAACCTAAACCAACCTAACATCTTGGCGGTAATATTTGAAAACATACCTGGCGAGTTGGCCTCTACGTCTCCGTGGCACATTTATATACATCAATAACGTAATATAACCTAACCTAACCCAACCTAACATCTCGGCGGTAATATTTGATCACATTCCTAGCTTGTTGGCCTCTACGTCTCCGCATGACCTTTATATACATCTATAACGTGATATAACCTAACCTAACCCAACCTAACATTTCGGCGGTAATATTTGACATCATTCATGGCGAGTTGGCCTCTACGTATCCGTTTGACCTTCATAAACATCAATAACGTAATATAACGTAACCTAACCGAACCTATCATCTCGGCGGTAATATTTGAAAACATTCCTGTCGAGTTGGTCTCTACGTCTCCGTGGGACCTTCATATACATCAATAACGTAATATAACCTAACCTAACCCAACCTAACATCTCGGCGGTAATATCTGAAAAAATTCATGGCGAGTTGGCATCTGCGTCTCCGTGGTACATTTATATACATCCATAACGTAATATAACCTAACCTAACCCAACCTAACATCTCGGCGGTAATATTTGAAAACATTCATGGCGATTTGACATCTACGTCTCCGTGGGACCTTAATATACATCAATGACGTAATATAGCCTAACCTAACCCAACCTAACATTTCGGCGGTAATATTTGACATCATTCCTGGCGAGTTGTCCTCTACGTCTCCGTTTGACCTTCATAAACATCAATAACGTAATATAACGTAACCTAACCCAACCTATCATCTCGGCCTTAATATTTGACAACATTCCTGGCGAGTTGGCCTCTACGTCTCCGTGGGACCTTTATATACATCAATAACGTAATATAACCTAACCTAACCCAACCTAACATCTCGGCGGTAATATTTGATAACATACCTGGCGGGTTGGCCTCTACGTCTCCGTGGGACCTTCATATACATCAATAACGAAATATAACCTAACCTAACCCAACCTAACATCTCGGCGGTAATATTTGAAAACATTCATGGCGATTTGGCATCTACGTCTCCGTGGGACCTTCATATACATCAATAACGTAATATAGCCTAACCTAACCCAACCTAACATTTCGGCGATAATATTTGATCACATTCCTAGCTTGTTGGCCTCTACGTGTCCGCGGGACCTTTATATACATCTATAACGTGATATAACCTAACCTAACCCAACCTAACATCTCGGCGGTCATATTTGAAAGCATTCCTGGCGAGTTGGCTTCTCCGTCTCCGTGGGATCCTTTTATACATCAATAACGTAATATAACGTAACCTAACCCACCTATCATCTCGGCTGTAATATTTGACAACATTCCTAGCGAGTTGGCCTCTACGTCTCCGTTTGACCTTCATAAACATCAATAACGTAATATAACGTAACCTAACCCAACCTAACATGTCGGCGGTAATATTTGAAAACATACCTGGCGAGTTGGCCTCTACGTCTCCGTGGGACATTTATATACATCAATAACGTAATATAACCTAACCTAACACAACCTAACATCTCGGCGGTAATATTTGATCACATTCCTAGCTTGTTGGTCTCTACGTCTCCGCGGGACCTTTATATACATCTATAACGTGATATAACCTAACCTAACCCAACCTAACATTTCGGCGGTAATATTTGACATCATTCATGGCGAGTTGGCCTCTACGTCTCCGTTTGACCTTCATAAACATCAATAACGTAATATAACGTAACCTAACCGAACCTATCATCTCGGCGGTAATATTTGTCAACATTCCTGGCGAGTTGGTCTCTACGTCTCCGTGGGACCTTCATATACATCAATAACGTAATATAACCTAACCTAACCCAACCTAACATCTCGGCGGTAATATTTGAAAACATACCTGGCGAGTTGGCCTCTACGTCTCCGCGGGACCTTTATATACATCTATAACGTGATATAACCTAACCTAAACCAACCTAACATCTCGGCGGTAATATTTGACAACATACCTGGCGGGTTGGACTCTACGTCACCGTGGGACCTTCATATACATCAATAACGAAATATAACGTAACCTAACCCAACCTAACATGTCGGCGGTAATATTTGAAAACATACCTGTCGAGTTGGCCTCTACGTCTCCGTGGGACATTTATATACATCAATAACGTAATATAACCTAACCTAACCCAACCTAACATCTCGGCGGTAATATTTGATCACATTCCTGGCTTGTTGGCCTCTACGTCTCCGCGGGACCTTTATATACATCTATAACGTGATATAACCTAACCTAAACCAACCTAACATCTTGGCGGTAATATTTGAAAACATACCTGGCGAGTTGGCCTCTACGTCTCCGTGGGACATTTATATACATCAATAACGTAATATAACCTAACCTAACCCAACCTAACATCTCGGCGGTAATATTTGATCACATTCCTAGCTTGTTGGCCTCTACGTCTCCGCATGACCTTTATATACATCTATAACGTGATATAACCTAACCTAAACCAACCTAACATCTCGGCGGTAATATTTGACAACATACCTGGCGGGTTGGCCTCTACGTCACCGTGGGACCTTCATATACATCAATAACGAAATATAACATAACCTAACCCAGCCTAACATGTCGGCGGTAATATTTGAAAACATACCTGTCGAGTTGGCCTCTACGTCTCCGTGGGACATTTATATACATCAATAACGTAATATAACCTAACCTAACCCAACCTAACATCTAGGCGGTAATATTTGATCACATTCCTGGCTTGTTGGCCTCTACGTCTCCGCGGGACCTTTATATACATCTATAACGTGATATAACCTAACCTAAACCAACCTAACATCTTGGCGGTAATATTTGAAAACATACCTGGCGAGTTGGCCTCTACGTCTCCGTGGGACATTTATATACATCAATAACGTAATATAACCTAACCTAACCCAACCTAACATCTCGGCGGTAATATTTGAGAACATTCCTGGCGAGTTGGCCTCTACGTCTCCGTGGGACCTTCATATACATCAATAACGTAATATAACCTAACCTAACCCAACCTAACATCTCGGCGGTAATATCTGAAAAAATTCATGGCGAGTTGGCATCTGCGTCTCCGTGGTACATTTATATACATCAATAACGTAATACAACCTATCCTAACCCAACCTAACATTTCGGCGGTAATATTGGACATCATTCCTGGCGAGCTGGCCTCTACGTCTCCGTTTGACCTTCATAAACATCAATAACGTAATATAACCTAACCTAACCCAACCTAACATCTCGGCGGTAATATTTAATCACATTCCTGGCTTGTTGGCCTCTACGTCTCCGCGGGACCTTTATATACATCTATAACGTGATATAACCTAACCTAAACCAACCTAACATCTCGGCGGTAATATTTGAAAACATTCCTGGCGAGTTGGCCTCTACGTCACCGTGGGACCTTAATATACATCAATGACGTAATATAGCCTAACCTAACCCAACCTAACATTTCGGCGGTAATATTTGACATCATTCCTGGCGATTTGTCCTCTACGTCTCCGTTTGACCTTCATAAACATCAATAACGTAATATAACGTAACCTAACCCACCTATCATCTCGGCTGTAATATTTGACAACATTCCTAGCGAGTTGGCCTCTACGTCTCCGTTTGACCTTCATAAACATCAATAACGTAATATAACGTAACCTAACCCAACCTAACATGTCGGCGGTAATATTTGAAAACATACCTGGCGAGTTGGCCTCTACGTCTCCGTGGGACATTTATATACATCAATAACGTAAAATAACCTAACCTAACCCAACCTAACCTCTCGGCGGTAATATTTGATCACATTCCTAGCTTGTTGGCCTCTACGTCTCCGCGGGACCTTTATATACATCTATAACGTGATATAACCTAACCTAACCCAACCTAACATTTCGGCGGTAATATTTGACATCATTCCTGGCGATTTGTCCTCTACGTCTCCGTTTGACCTTCATAAACATCAATAACGTAATATAACGTAACCTAACCCAACCTAACATCTCGGCGGCAATATTTGATCACATTCCTGGCTTGTTGGCCTCTACGTCTCCGCGGGACCTTTATATACATCTATAACGTGATATAACCTAACCTAAACCAACCTAACATCTCGGCGGTAATATTTGAAAACATTCCTGGCGAGTTGGCTTCTCCGTCTCCGTGGGATATTTTTATACAT
Source organism: Xylocopa violacea (assembly GCA_963969225.1). Lineage (NCBI taxonomy): Eukaryota > Metazoa > Arthropoda > Insecta > Hymenoptera > Apidae > Xylocopa > Xylocopa violacea. The sequence continues at coordinate 2,047,166 of CAXAJV010000051.1, forward strand.
CAATAACGTAATATAACCTAACCTAACCCAACCTAACATCTCGGCGGTAATATTTGAAAACATACCTGGCGAGTTGGCCTCTACGTCTCCGCGGGACCTTTATATACATCTATAACGTGATATAACCTAACCTAAACCAACCTAACATTTCGGCGATAATATTTGATCACATTCCTAGCTTGTTGGCCTCTACGTGTCCGCGGGACCTTTATATACATCTATAACGTGATATAACCTAACCTAACCCAACCTAACATCTCGGCGGTAATATTTGAGAATATACCTGGCGAGTTGGGCTCTACGTCTCCGTGGGACCTTCATATACATCAATAACGTAATATAACCTATCCTAACCCAACCTAACATCTCGGCGGTAATATTTGAAAACATTCCTGGCGAGTTGGCTTCTCCGTCTCCGTGGGATCTTTTTATACATCATTAACGTAATATAACCTACCCTAACCCAACCTAACATCTTGGCGGTATATATTTGACAACATACCTGGCGGGTTGGCCTCTACGTCACCGTGGGACCTTCATATACATCAATAACGAAATATAACGTAACCTAACCCAACCTAACATGTCGGCGGTAATATTTGAAAACATACCTGTCGAGTTGGCCTCTACGTCTCCGTGGGACATTTATATACATCAATAACGTAATATAACCTAACCTAACCCAACCTAACATCTAGGCGGTAATATTTGATCACATTCCTGGCTTGTTGGCCTCTACGTCTCCGCGGGACCTTTATATACATCTATAACGTGATATAACCTAACCTAAACCAACCTAACATCTTGGCGGTAATATTTGAAAACATACCTGGCGAGTTGGCCTCTACGTCTCCGTGGCACATTTATATACATCAATAACGTAATATAACCTAACCTAACCCAACCTAACATCTCGGCGGTAATATTTGATCACATTCCTAGCTTGTTGGCCTCTACGTATCCGCATGACCTTTATATACATCTATAACGTGATATAACCTAACCTAACCCAACCTAACATTTCGGCGGTAATATTTGACATCATTCATGGCGAGTTGGCCTCTACGTATCCGTTTGACCTTCATAAACATCAATAACGTAATATAACGTAACCTAACCGAACCTATCATCTCGGCGGTAATATTTGAAAACATTCCTGGCGAGTTGGTCTCTACGTCTCCGTGGGACCTTCATATACATCAATAACGTAATATAACCTAACCTAACCCAACCTAACATCTCGGCGGTAATATTTGAAAACATTCCTGGCGAGTTGGCCTCTACGTCTCCGTGGGACCTTCATATACATCAATAACGTAATATAACCTAACCTAACCCAACCTAACATCTCGGCGGTAATATCTGAAAAAATTCATGGCGAGTTGGCATCTGCGTCTCCGTGGTACATTTATATACATCAATAACGTAATACCACCTATCCTAACCCAACCTAACATTTCGGCGGTAATATTGGACATCATTCCTGGCGAGCTGGCCTCTACGTCTCCGTTTGACCTTCATAAACATCAATAACGTAATATAACCTAACCTAACCCAACCTAACATCTCGGCGGTAATATTTGATCACATTCCTGGCTTGTTGGCCTCTACGTCTCCGCGGGACCTTTATATACATCTATAACGTGATATAACCTAACCTAAACCAACCTAACATCTCGGCGGTAATATTTGAAAACATTCCTGGCGAGTTGGCCTCTACGTCACCGTGGGACCTTTATAGACATCCATAACGTAATATAACCTAACCTAACCCAACCTAACATCTCGGCGGTAATATTTGAAAACATTCATGGCGATTTGACATCTACGTCTCCGTGGGACCTTAATATACATCAATGACGTAATATAGCCTAACCTAACCCAACCTAACATTTCGGCGGTAATATTTGACATCATTCCTGGCGAGTTGTCCTCTACGTCTCCGTTTGACCTTCATAAACATCAATAACGTAATATAACGTAACCTAACCCAACCTATCATCTCGGCCTTAATATTTGACAACATTCCTGGCGAGTTGGCCTCTACGTCTCCGTGGGACCTTTATATACATCAATAACGTAATATAACCTAACCTAACCCAACCTAACATCTCGGCGGTAATATTTGATAACATACCTGGCGGGTTGGCCTCTACGTCTCCGCGGGACCTTTATATACATCTATAACGTGATATAACCTAACCTAAACCAACCTAACATTTCGGCGATAATATTTGATCACATTCCTAGCTTGTTGGCCTCTACGTGTCCGCGGGACCTTTATATACATCTATAACGTGATATAACCTAACCTAACCCAACCTAACATCTCGGCGGTCATATTTGAAAACATTCCTGGCGAGTTGGCTTCTCCGTCTCCGTGGGATCCTTTTATACATCAATAACGTAATATAACCTAACCTAGCCCAACCTAACATCTTGGCGGTAATATTTGAAAACATACCTGGCGAGTTGGCCTCTACGTCTCCGTGGGACATTTATATACATCAATAACGTAAAATAACCTAACCTAACCCAACCTAACCTCTCGGCGGTAATATTTGATCACATTCCTAGCTTGTTGGCCTCTACGTCTCCGCGGGACCTTTATATACATCTATAACGTGATATAACCTAACCTAACCCAACCTAACATCTCGGCGGTAATATTTGATCACATTCCTGGCTTGTTGGCCTCTACGTCTCCGCGGGAACTTTATATACATCTATAACGTGATATAACCTAACCTAAACCAACCTAACATCTTGGCGGTAATATTTGAAAACATACCTGGCGAGTTGGCCTCTACGTCTCCGTGGGACCTTCATATACATCAATAACGTAATATAACCTATCCTAACCCAACCTAACATCTCGGCGGTAATATTTGAAAACATTCCTGGCGAGTTGGCTTCTCCGTCTCCGTGGGATCTTTTTATACATCATTAACGTAATATAACCTAACCTAACACAACCTAACATCTTGGCGGTATATATTTGACAACATACCTGGCGGGTTGGCCTCTACGTCACCGTGGGACCTTCATATACATCAATAACGAAATATAACGTAACCTAACCCAACCTAACATGTCGGCGGTAATATTTGAAAACATACCTGTCGAGTTGGCCTCTACGTCTCCGTGGGACATTTATATACATCAATAACGTAATATAACCTAACCTAACCCAACCTAACATCTAGGCGGTAATATTTGATCACATTCCTGGCTTGTTGGCCTCTACGTCTCCGCGGGACCTTTATATACATCTATAACGTGATATAACCTAACCTAAACCAACCTAACATCTTGGCGGTAATATTTGAAAACATACCTGGCGAGTTAGCCTCTACGTCTCCGTGGCACATTTATATACATCAATAACGTAATATAACCTAACCTAACCCAACCTAACATCTCGGCGGTAATATTTGATCACATTCCTAGCTTGTTGGCCTCTACGTCTCCGCATGACCTTTATATACATCTATAACGTGATATAACCTAACCTAACCCAACCTAACATTTCGGCGGTAATATTTGACATCATTCATGGCGAGTTGGCCTCTACGTATCCGTTTGACCTTCATAAACATCAATAACGTAATATAACGTAACCTAACCGAACCTATCATCTCGGCGGTAATATTTGAAAACATTCCTGGCGAGTTGGTCTCTACGTCTCCGTGGGACCTTCATATACATCAATAACGTAATAGAACCTAACCTAACCCAACCTAACATCTCGGCGGTAATATTTGAAAACATTCCTGGCGAGTTGGCCTCTACGTCTCCGTGGGACCTTCATATACATCAATAACGTAATATAACCTAACCTAACCCAACCTAACATCTCGGCGGTAATATCTGAAAAAATTCATGGCGAGTTGGCATCTGCGTCTCCGTGGTACATTTATATACATCAATAACGTAATACAACCTATCCTAACCCAACCTAACATTTCGGCGGTAATATTGGACATCATTCCTGGCGAGCTGGCCTCTACGTCTCCGTTTGACCTTCATAAACATCAATAACGTAATATAACCTAACCTAACCCAACCTAACATCTCGGCGGTAATATTTGATCACATTCCTGGCTTGTTGGCCTCTACGTCTCCGCGGGACCTTTATATACATCTATAACGTGATATAACCTAACCTAAACCAACCTAACATCTCGGCGGTAATATTTGAAAACATTCCTGGCGAGTTGGCCTCTACGTCACCGTGGGACCTTTATAGACATCCATAACGTAATATAACCTAACCTAACCCAACCTAACATCTCGGCGGTAATATTTGAAAACATTCATGGCGATTTGACATCTACGTCTCCGTGGGACCTTAATATACATCAATGACGTAATATAGCCTAACCTAACCCAACCTAACATTTCGGCGGTAATATTTGACATCATTCCTGGCGAGTTGTCCTCTACGTCTCCGTTTGACCTTCATAAACATCAATAACGTAATATAACGTAACCTAACCCAACCTATCATCTCGGCCTTAATATTTGACAACATTCCTGGCGAGTTGGCCTCTACGTCTCCGTGGGACCTTTATATACATCAATAACGTAATATAACCTAACCTAACCCAACCTAACATCTCGGCGGTAATATTTGATAACATACCTGGCGGGTTGGCCTCTACGTCTCCGCGGGACCTTTATATACATCTATAACGTGATATAACCTAACCTAAACCAACCTAACATTTCGGCGATAATATTTGATCACATTCCTAGCTTGTTGGCCTCTACGTGTCCGCGGGACCTTTATATACATCTATAACGTGATATAACCTAACCTAACCCAACCTAACATCTCGGCGGTCATATTTGAAAACATTCCTGGCGAGTTGGCTTCTCCGTCTCCGTGGGATCCTTTTATACATCAATAACGTAATATAACCTAACCTAGCCCAACCTAACATCTTGGCGGTAATATTTGAAAACATACCTGGCGAGTTGGCCTCTACGTCTCCGTGGGACATTTATATACATCAATAACGTAAAATAACCTAACCTAACCCAACCTAACCTCTCGGCGGTAATATTTGATCACATTCCTAGCTTGTTGGCCTCTACGTCTCCGCGGGACCTTTATATACATCTATAACGTGATATAACCTAACCTAACCCAACCTAACATTTCGGCGGTAATATTTGACATCATTCCTGGCGATTTGTCCTCTACGTCTCCGTTTGACCTTCATAAACATCAATAACGTAATATAACGTAACCTAACCCAACCTAACATCTCGGCGGCAATATTTGATCACATTCCTGGCTTGTTGGCCTCTACGTCTCCGCGGGACCTTTATATACATCTATAACGTGATATAACCTAACCTAAACCAACCTAACATCTCGGCGGTAATATTTGAAAACATTCCTGGCGAGTTGGCTTCTCCGTCTCCGTGGGATATTTTTATACATCAATAACGTAATATAACCTAACCTAACCCAACCTAACATCTCGGCGGTAATATTTGAAAACATACCTGGCGAGTTGGCCTCTACGTCTCCGCGGGACCTTTATATACATCTATAACGTGATATAACCTAACCTAAACCAACCTAACATTTCGGCGATAATATTTGATCACATTCCTAGCTTGTTGGCCTCTACGTGTCCGCGGGACCTTTATATACATCTATAACGTGATATAACCTAACCTAACCCAACCTAACATCTCGGCGGTAATATTTGAGAACATACCTGGCGAGTTGGGCTCTACGTCTCCGTGGGACCTTCATATACATCAATAACGTAATATAACCTATCCTAACCCAACCTAACATCTCGGCGGTAATATTTGAAAACATTCCTGGCGAGTTGGCTTCTCCGTCTCCGTGGGATCTTTTTATACATCATTAACGTAATATAACCTAACCTAACCCAACCTAACATCTTGGCGGTATATATTGGAAAACATACCTGGCGAGTTGGCCTCTACGTCTCCGTGGGACCTTTATATACATCAATAACGTAATATAACCTAACCTAACCTAACCTAACATCTAGGCGGTAATATTTGACAACATACCTGTCGAGTTGGCCTCTACGTCTCCGTGGGACATTCATATACATGAATAACGTAATATAACCTAACCTAACCCAACCTAACATCTCGGCGGTAATATTTGAAAAAATTCATGGCGACTTGGCATCTGCGTCTCCGTGGTACATTTATATACATCAATAACGTAATACAACCTATCCTAACCCAAAATAACATCTCGGCGGTAATATTTGAAAAAATTCATGGCGACTTGGCATCTGCGTCTCCGTGGTACATTTATATACATCTATAACGTGATATAACCTAACCTAACCCAACCTAACATTTCGGCGGTAATATTTGACATCATTCCTGGCGATTTGTCCTCTACGTCTCCGTTTGACCTTCATAAACATCAATAACGTAATATAACGTAACCTAACCCAACCTAACATCTCGGCGGCAATATTTGATCACATTCCTGGCATGTTGGCCTCTACGTCTCCGCGGGACCTTTATATACATCTATAACGTGATATAACCTAACCTAAACCAACCTAACATCTCGGCGGTAATATTTGAAAACATTCCTGGCGAGTTGGCTTCTCCGTCTCCGTGGGATCTTTTTATACATCAATAACGTAATATAACCTAACCTAACCCAACCTAACATCTCGGCGGTAATATTTGATCACATTCCTGGCTTGTTGGCCTCTACGTCTCCGCGGGACCTTTATATACATCTATAACGTGATATAACCTAACCTAAACCAACCTAACATCTCGGCGGTAATATTTGAAAACATTCCTGGCGAGTTGGCCTCTACGTCACCGTGGGACCTTTATAGACATCCATAACGTAATATAACCTAACCTAACCCAACCTAACATCTCGGCGGTAATATTTGAAAACATTCATGGCGATTTGACATCTACGTCTCCGTGGGACCTTAATATACATCAATGACGTAATATAGCCTAACCTAACCCAACATAACATCTCGGCGGTAATATTTGATCACATTCCTAGCTTGTTGGCCTCTACGTCTCCGCGTGACCTTTATATACATCTATAACGTGATATAACCTAACCTAAGCCAACCTAACATTTCGGCGGTAATATTTGACATCATTCATGGCGAGTTGGCCTCTACGTCTCCGTTTGACCTTCATAAACATCAATAACGTAATATAACGTAACCTAACCGAACCTATCATCTCGGCGGTAATATTTGAAAACATTCCTGGCGAGTTGGTCTCTACGTCTCCGTGGGACCTTCATATACATCAATAACGTAATATAACCTAACCTAACCCAACCTAACATCTCGGCGGTAATATTTGACAACATTCCTGGCTAGTTGGCTTCTCCGTCGCCGTGGGATCTTTTTATACATCAATAACGTAATATAACCTATCCTAACCCAACCTAACATCTCGGCGGTAATATTTGAAAACATACCTGGCGAGTTGGCCTCTACGTCTCCGTGGGACATTTATATACATCAATAACGTAATATAACCTAACCTAACCAACCTAACATCTCGGCGGTAATATTTGATCACATTCCTGGCTTGTTGGCCTCTACGTCTCCGCGGGACCTTTATATACATCTATAACGTGATATAACCTAACCTAAACCAACCTAACATCTCGGCGGTAATATTTGACAACATACCTGGCGGGTTGGCCTCTACGTCACCGTGGGACCTTCATATACATCAATAACGAAATATAACGTAACCTAACCCAACCTAACATGTCGGCGGTAATATTTGAAAACATACCTGTCGAGTTGGCCTCTACGTCTCCGTGGGACATTTATATACATCTATAACGTGATATAACCTAACCTAAACCAACCTAACATCTCGGCGGTAATATTTGATCACATTCCTGGCGAGTTGGTCTCTACGTCTCCGTGGGACCTTCATATACATCAATAACGTAATATAACCTAACCTAACCCAACCTAACATCTCGGCGGTAATATTTGAAAACATACCTGGCGAGTTGGCCTCTACGTCTCCGCGGGACCTTTATATACATCTATAACGTGATATAACCTAACCTAACCCAACCTAACATTTCGGCGGTAATATTTGACATCATTCCTGGCGATTTGTCCTCTACGTCTCCGTTTGACCTTCATAAACATCAATAACGTAATATAACGTAACCTAACCCAACCTAACATCTCGGCGGCAATATTTGATCACATTCCTGGCTTGTTGGCCTCTAAGTCTCCGCGGGACCTTTATATACATCTATAACGTGATATAACCTAACCTAAACCAACCTAACATCTCGGCGGTAATATTTGAAAACATTCCTGGCGAGTTGGCTTCTCCGTCTCCGTGGGATATTTTTATACATCAATAACGTAATATAACCTAACCTAACCCAACCTAACATCTAGGCGGTAATATTTGAAAACATACCTGGCGAGTTGGCCTCTACGTCTCCGCGGGACCTTTATATACATCTATAACGTGATATAACCTAACCTAAACCAACCTAACATTTCGGCGATAATATTTGATCACATTCCTAGCTTGTTGGCCTCTACGTGTCCGCGGGACCTTTATATACATCTATAACGTGATATAACCTAACCTAACCCAACCTAACATCTCGGCGGTAATATTTGAGAACATACCTGGCGAGTTGGGCTCTACGTCTCCGTGGGACCTTCATATACATCAATAACGTAATATAACCTATCCTAACCCAACCTAACATCTCGGCGGTAATATTTGAAAACATTCCTGGCGAGTTGGCTTCTCCGTCTCCGTGGGATCTTTTTATACATCATTAACGTAATATAACCTAACCTAACCCAACCTAACATCTTGGCGGTATATATTGGAAAACATACCTGGCGAGTTGGCCTCTACGTCTCCGTGGGACCTTTATATACATCAATAACGTAATATAACCTAACCTAACCTAACCTAACATCTCGGCGGTAATATTTGACAACATACCTGTCGAGTTGGCCTCTACGTCTCCGTGGGACATTCATATACATGAATAACGTAATATAACCTAACCTAACCCAACCTAACATCTCGGCGGTAATATTTGAAAAAATTCATGGCGACTTGGCATCTGCGTCTCCGTGGTACATTTATATACATCAATAACGTAATACAACCTATCCTAACCCAAAATAACATCTCGGCGGTAATATTTGAAAAAATTCATGGCGACTTGGCATCTGCGTCTCCGTGGTACATTTATATACATCTATAACGTGATATAACCTAACCTAACCCAACCTAACATTTCGGCGGTAATATTTGACATCATTCCTGGCGATTTGTCCTCTACGTCTCCGTTTGACCTTCATAAACATCAATAACGTAATATAACGTAACCTAACCCAACCTAACATCTCGGCGGCAATATTTGATCACATTCCTGGCATGTTGGCCTCTACGTCTCCGCGGGACCTTTATATACATCTATAACGTGATATAACCTAACCTAAACCAACCTAACATCTCGGCGGTAATATTTGAAATCATTCCTGGCGAGTTGGCTTCTCCGTCTCCGTGGGATCTTTTTATACATCAATAACGTAATATAACCTAACCTAACCCAACCTAACATCTCGGCGGTAATATTTGATCACATTCCTGGCTTGTTGGCCTCTACGTCTCCGCGGGACCTTTATATACATCTATAACGTGATATAACCTAACCTAAACCAACCTAACATCTCGGCGGTAATATTTGAAAACATTCCTGGCGAGTTGGCCTCTACGTCACCGTGGGACCTTTATAGACATCCATAACGTAATATAACCTAACCTAACCCAACCTAACATCTCGGCGGTAATATTTGAAAACATTCATGGCGATTTGACATCTACGTCTCCGTGGGACCTTAATATACATCAATGACGTAATATAGCCTAACCTAACCCAACATAACATCTCGGCGGTAATATTTGATCACATTCCTAGCTTGTTGGCCTCTACGTCTCCGCGTGACCTTTATATACATCTATAACGTGATATAACCTAACCTAACCCAACCTAACATTTCGGCGGTAATATTTGACATCATTCATGGCGAGTTGGCCTCTACGTCTCCGTTTGACCTTCATAAACATCAATAACGTAATATAACGTAACCTAACCGAACCTATCATCTCGGCGGTAATATTTGAAAACATTCCTGGCGAGTTGGTCTCTACGTCTCCGTGGGACCTTCATATACATCAATAACGTAATATAACCTAACCTAACCCAACCTAACATCTCGGCGGTAATATTTGACAACATTCCTGGCTAGTTGGCTTCTCCGTCGCCGTGGGATCTTTTTATACATCAATAACGTAATATAACCTATCCTATCCCAACCTAACATCTCGGCGGTAATATTTGAAAACATACCTGGCGAGTTGGCCTCTACGTCTCCGTGGGACATTTATATACATCAATAACGTAATATAACCTAACCTAACCAACCTAACATCTCGGCGGTAATATTTGATCACATTCCTGGCTTGTTGGCCTCTACGTCTCCGCGGGACCTTTATATACATCTATAACGTGATATAACCTAACCTAAACCAACCTAACATCTCGGCGGTAATATTTGACAACATACCTGGCGGGTTGGCCTCTACGTCACCGTGGGACCTTCATATACATCAATAACGAAATATAACGTAACCTAACCCAACCTAACATGTCGGCGGTAATATTTGAAAACATACCTGTCGAGTTGGCCTCTACGTCTCCGTGGGACATTTATATACATCAATAACGTAATATAACCTAACCTAACCCAACCTAACATCTCGGCGGTAATATTTGATCACATTCCTGGCTTGTTGGCCTCTACGTCTCCGCGGGACCTTTATATACATCTATAACGTGATATAACCTAACCTAAACCAACCTAACATCTCGGCGGTAATATTTGATCACATTCCTGGCGAGTTGGTCTCTACGTCTCCGTGGGACCTTCATATACATCAATAACGTAATATAACCTAACCTAACCCAACCTAACATCTCGGCGGTAATATTTGAAAACATACCTGGCGAGTTGGCCTCTACGTCTCCGCGGGACCTTTATATACATCTATAACGTGATATAACCTAACCTAAACCAACCTAACATTTCGGCGATAATATTTGATCACATTCCTAGCTTGTTGGCCTCTACGTGTCCGCGGGACCTTTATATACATCTATAACGTGATATAACCTAACCTAACCCAACCTAACATCTCGGCGGTCATATTTGAAAACATTCCTGGCGAGTTGGCTTCTCCGTTTCCGTGGGATCCTTTTATACATCAATAACGTAATATAACCTAACCTAGCCCAACCTAACATCTTGGCGGAAATATTTGAAAACATACCTGGCGAGTTGGCCTCTACGTCTCCGTGGGACATTTATATACATCAATAACGTAAAATAACCTAACCTAACCCAACCTAACCTCTCGGCGGTAATATTTGATCACATTCCTAGCTTGTTGGCCTCTACGTCTCCGCGGGACCTTTATATACATCTATAACGTGATATAACCTAACCTAACCCAACCTAACATTTCGGCGGTAATATTTGACATCATTCCTGGCGATTTGTCCTCTACGTCTCCGTTTGACCTTCATAAACATCAATAACGTAATATAACGTAACCTAACCCAACCTAACATCTCGGCGGCAATATTTGATCACATTCCTGGCTTGTTGGCCTCTACGTCTCCGCGGGACCTTTATATACATCTATAACGTGATATAACCTAACCTAAACCAACCTAACATCTCGGCGGTAATATTTGAAAACATTCCTGGCGAGTTGGCTTCTCCGTCTCCGTGGGATATTTTTATACATCAATAACGTAATATAACCTAACCTAACCCAACCTAACATCTCGGCGGTAATATTTGAAAACATACCTGGCGAGTTGGCCTCTACGTCTCCGCGGGACCTTTATATACATCTATAACGTGATATAACCTAACCTAAACCAACCTAACATTTCGGCGATAATATTTGATCACATTCCTAGCTTGTTGGCCTCTACGTGTCCGCGGGACCTTTATATACATCTATAACGTGATATAACCTAACCTAACCCAACCTAACATCTCGGCGGTAATATTTGAGAACATACATGGCGAGTTGGGCTCTACGTCTCCGTGGGACCTTCATATACATCAATAACGTAATATAACCTATCCTAACCCAACCTAACATCTCGGCGGTAATATTTGAAAACATTCCTGGCGAGTTGGCTTCTCCGTCTCCGTGGGATCTTTTTATACATCATTAACGTAATATAACCTAACCTAACCCAACCTAACATCTTGGCGGTATATATTGGAAAACATACCTGGCGAGTTGGCCTCTACGTCTCCGTGGGACCTTTATATACATCAATAACGTAATATAACCTAACCTAACCTAACCTAACATCTCGGCGGTAATATTTGACAACATACCTGTCGAGTTGGCCTCTACGTCTCCGTGGGACATTCATATACATGAATAACGAAATATAACCTAACCTAACCCAACCTAACACCTCGGCGGTAATATTTGACAACATTGCTGGCGAGTTGGCTTCTCCGTCTCCGCGGGAAATTTATATACATCAATAACGTAATATAACCTAACCTAACCCAACCTAACATCTCGGCGGTAATATTTGAAAACATTCCTGGGGAGTTGGCCTCTACGTCACCGTGGGACCTTTATAGACATCCATAACGTAATATAACCTAACCTAACCCAACCTAACATCTCGGCGGTAATATTTGAAAAAATTCATGGCGACTTGGCATCTGCGTCTCCGTGGTACATTTATATACATCAATAACGTAATACAACCTATCCTAACCCAAAATAACATCTCGGCGGTAATATTTGAAAAAATTCATGGCGACTTGGCATCTACGTCTCCGTGGGACCTTCATATACATCAATAACGTAATATAGCCTAACCTAACCCAACCTAACATTTCGGCGATAATATTTGATCACATTCCTAGCTTGTTGGCCTCTACGTGTCCGCGGGACCTTTATATACATCTATAACGTGATATAACCTAACCTAACCCAACCTAACATCTCGGCGGTCATATTTGAAAGCATTCCTGGCGAGTTGGCTTCTCCGTCTCCGTGGGATCCTTTTATACATCAATAACGTAATATAACGTAACCTAACCCACCTATCATCTCGGCTGTAATATTTGACAACATTCCTAGCGAGTTGGCCTCTACGTCTCCGTTTGACCTTCATAAACATCAATAACGTAATATAACGTAACCTAACCCAACCTAACATGTCGGCGGTAATATTTGAAAACATACCTGGCGAGTTGGCCTCTACGTCTCCGTGGGACATTTATATACATCAATAACGTAATATAACCTAACCTAACACAACCTAACATCTCGGCGGTAATATTTGATCACATTCCTAGCTTGTTGGCCTCTACGTCTCCGCGGGACCTTTATATACATCTATAACGTGATATAACCTAACCTAACCCAACCTAACATTTCGGCGGTAATATTTGACATCATTCATGGCGAGTTGGCCTCTACGTCTCCGTTTGACCTTCATAAACATCAATAACGTAATATAACGTAACCTAACCGAACCTATCATCTCGGCGGTAATATTTGTCAACATTCCTGGCGAGTTGGTCTCTACGTCTCCGTGGGACCTTCATATACATCAATAACGTAATATAACCTAACCTAACCCAACCTAACATCTCGGCGGTAATATTTGAAAACATACCTGGCGAGTTGGCCTCTACGTCTCCGCGGGACCTTTATATACATCTATAACGTGATATAACCTAACCTAAACCAACCTAACATCTCGGCGGTAATATTTGACAACATACCTGGCGGGTTGGACTCTACGTCACCGTGGGACCTTCATATACATCAATAACGAAATATAACGTAACCTAACCCAACCTAACATGTCGGCGGTAATATTTGAAAACATACCTGTCGAGTTGGCCTCTACGTCTCCGTGGGACATTTATATACATCAATAACGTAATATAACCTAACCTAACCCAACCTAACATCTCGGCGGTAATATTTGATCACATTCCTGGCTTGTTGGCCTCTACGTCTCCGCGGGACCTTTATATACATCTATAACGTGATATAACCTAACCTAAACCAACCTAACATCTTGGCGGTAATATTTGAAAACATACCTGGCGAGTTGGCCTCTACGTCTCCGTGGGACATTTATATACATCAATAACGTAATATAACCTAACCTAACCCAACCTAACATCTAGGCGGTAATATTTGATCACATTCCTGGCTTGTTGGCCTCTACGTCTCCGCGGGACCTTTATATACATCTATAACGTGATATAACCTAACCTAAACCAACCTAACATCTTGGCGGTAATATTTGAAAACATACCTGGCGAGTTGGCCTCTACGTCTCCGTGGGACATTTATATACATCAATAACGTAATATAACCTAACCTAACCCAACCTAACATCTCGGCGGTAATATTTGAGAACATTCCTGGCGAGTTGGCCTCTACGTCTCCGTGGGACCTTCATATACATCAATAACGTAATATAACCTAACCTAACCCAACCTAACATCTCGGCGGTAATATCTGAAAAAATTCATGGCGAGTTGGCATCTGCGTCTCCGTGGTACATTTATATACATCAATAACGTAATACAACCTATCCTAACCCAACCTAACATTTCGGCGGTAATATTGGACATCATTCCTGGCGAGCTGGCCTCTACGTCTCCGTTTGACCTTCATAAACATCAATAACGTAATATAACCTAACCTAACCCAACCTAACATCTCGGCGGTAATATTTAATCACATTCCTGGCTTGTTGGCCTCTACGTCTCCGCGGGACCTTTATATACATCTATAACGTGATATAACCTAACCTAAACCAACCTAACATCTCGGCGGTAATATTTGAAAACATTCCTGGCGAGTTGGCCTCTACGTCACCGTGGGACCTTAATATACATCAATGACGTAATATAGCCTAACCTAACCCAACCTAACATTTCGGCGGTAATATTTGACATCATTCCTGGCGAGTTGTCCTCTACGTCTCCGTTTGACCTTCATAAACATCAATAACGTAATATAACGTAACCTAACCCACCTATCATCTCGGCTGTAATATTTGACAACATTCCTAGCGAGTTGGCCTCTACGTCTCCGTTTGACCTTCATAAACATCAATAACGTAATATAACGTAACCTAACCCAACCTAACATGTCGGCGGTAATATTTGAAAACATACCTGGCGAGTTGGCCTCTACGTCTCCGTGGGACATTTATATACATCAATAACGTAAAATAACCTAACCTAACCCAACCTAACCTCTCGGCGGTAATATTTGATCACATTCCTAGCTTGTTGGCCTCTACGTCTCCGCGGGACCTTTATATACATCTATAACGTGATATAACCTAACCTAACCCAACCTAACATTTCGGCGGTAATATTTGACATCATTCCTGGCGATTTGTCCTCTACGTCTCCGTTTGACCTTCATAAACATCAATAACGTAATATAACGTAACCTAACCCAACCTAACATCTCGGCGGCAATATTTGATCACATTCCTGGCTTGTTGGCCTCTACGTCTCCGCGGGACCTTTATATACATCTATAACGTGATATAACCTAACCTAAACCAACCTAACATCTCGGCGGTAATATTTGAAAACATTCCTGGCGAGTTGGCTTCTCCGTCTCCGTGGGATATTTTTATACATCAATAACGTAATATAACCTAACCTAACCCAACCTAACATCTCGGCGGTAATATTTGAAAACATACCTGGCGAGTTGGCCTCTACGTCTCCGCGGGACCTTTATATACATCTATAACGTGATATAACCTAACCTAAACCAACCTAACATTTCGGCGATAATATTTGATCACATTCCTAGCTTGTTGGCCTCTACGTGTCCGCGGGACCTTTATATACATCTATAACGTGATATAACCTAACCTAACCCAACCTAACATCTCGGCGGTAATATTTGAGAATATACCTGGCGAGTTGGGCTCTACGTCTCCGTGGGACCTTCATATACATCAATAACGTAATATAACCTATCCTAACCCAACCTAACATCTCGGCGGTAATATTTGAAAACATTCCTGGCGAGTTGGCTTCTCCGTCTCCGTGGGATCTTTTTATACATCATTAACGTAATATAACCTACCCTAACCCAACCTAACATCTTGGCGGTATATATTTGACAACATACCTGGCGGGTTGGCCTCTACGTCACCGTGGGACCTTCATATACATCAATAACGAAATATAACGTAACCTAACCCAACCTAACATGTCGGCGGTAATATTTGAAAACATACCTGTCGAGTTGGCCTCTACGTCTCCGTGGGACATTTATATACATCAATAACGTAATATAACCTAACCTAACCCAACCTAACATCTAGGCGGTAATATTTGATCACATTCCTGGCTTGTTGGCCTCTACGTCTCCGCGGGACCTTTATATACATCTATAACGTGATATAACCTAACCTAAACCAACCTAACATCTTGGCGGTAATATTTGAAAACATACCTGGCGAGTTGGCCTCTACGTCTCCGTGGCACATTTATATACATCAATAACGTAATATAACCTAACCTAACCCAACCTAACATCTCGGCGGTAATATTTGATCACATTCCTAGCTTGTTGGCCTCTACGTCTCCGCATGACCTTTATATACATCTATAACGTGATATAACCTAACCTAACCCAACCTAACATTTCGGCGGTAATATTTGACATCATTCATGGCGAGTTGGCCTCTACGTATCCGTTTGACCTTCATAAACATCAATAACGTAATATAACGTAACCTAACCGAACCTATCATCTCGGCGGTAATATTTGAAAACATTCCTGGCGAGTTGGTCTCTACGTCTCCGTGGGACCTTCATATACATCAATAACGTAATATAACCTAACCTAACCCAACCTAACATCTCGGCGGTAATATTTGAAAACATTCCTGGCGAGTTGGCCTCTACGTCTCCGTGGGACCTTCATATACATCAATAACGTAATATAACCTAACCTAACCCAACCTAACATCTCGGCGGTAATATCTGAAAAAATTCATGGCGAGTTGGCATCTGCGTCTCCGTGGTACATTTATATACATCAATAACGTAATACCACCTATCCTAACCCAACCTAACATTTCGGCGGTAATATTGGACATCATTCCTGGCGAGCTGGCCTCTACGTCTCCGTTTGACCTTCATAAACATCAATAACGTAATATAACCTAACCTAACCCAACCTAACATCTCGGCGGTAATATTTGATCACATTCCTGGCTTGTTGGCCTCTACGTCTCCGCGGGACCTTTATATACATCTATAACGTGATATAACCTAACCTAAACCAACCTAACATCTCGGCGGTAATATTTGAAAACATTCCTGGCGAGTTGGCCTCTACGTCACCGTGGGACCTTTATAGACATCCATAACGTAATATAACCTAACCTAACCCAACCTAACATCTCGGCGGTAATATTTGAAAACATTCATGGCGATTTGACATCTACGTCTCCGTGGGACCTTAATATACATCAATGACGTAATATAGCCTAACCTAACCCAACCTAACATTTCGGCGGTAATATTTGACATCATTCCTGGCGAGTTGTCCTCTACGTCTCCGTTTGACCTTCATAAACATCAATAACGTAATATAACGTAACCTAACCCAACCTATCATCTCGGCCTTAATATTTGACAACATTCCTGGCGAGTTGGCCTCTACGTCTCCGTGGGACCTTTATATACATCAATAACGTAATATAACCTAACCTAACCCAACCTAACATCTCGGCGGTAATATTTGATAACATACCTGGCGGGTTGGCCTCTACGTCTCCGCGGGACCTTTATATACATCTATAACGTGATATAACCTAACCTAAACCAACCTAACATTTCGGCGATAATATTTGATCACATTCCTAGCTTGTTGGCCTCTACGTGTCCGCGGGACCTTTATATACATCTATAACGTGATATAACCTAACCTAACCCAACCTAACATCTCGGCGGTCATATTTGAAAACATTCCTGGCGAGTTGGCTTCTCCGTCTCCGTGGGATCCTTTTATACATCAATAACGTAATATAACCTAACCTAGCCCAACCTAACATCTTGGCGGTAATATTTGAAAACATACCTGGCGAGTTGGCCTCTACGTCTCCGTGGGACATTTATATACATCAATAACGTAAAATAACCTAACCTAACCCAACCTAACCTCTCGGCGGTAATATTTGATCACATTCCTAGCTTGTTGGCCTCTACGTCTCCGCGGGACCTTTATATACATCTATAACGTGATATAACCTAACCTAACCCAACCTAACATCTCGGCGGTAATATTTGATCACATTCCTGGCTTGTTGGCCTCTACGTCTCCGCGGGAACTTTATATACATCTATAACGTGATATAACCTAACCTAAACCAACCTAACATCTTGGCGGTAATATTTGAAAACATACCTGGCGAGTTGGCCTCTACGTCTCCGTGGGACCTTCATATACATCAATAACGTAATATAACCTATCCTAACCCAACCTAACATCTCGGCGGTAATATTTGAAAACATTCCTGGCGAGTTGGCTTCTCCGTCTCCGTGGGATCTTTTTATACATCATTAACGTAATATAACCTAACCTAACACAACCTAACATCTTGGCGGTATATATTTGACAACATACCTGGCGGGTTGGCCTCTACGTCACCGTGGGACCTTCATATACATCAATAACGAAATATAACGTAACCTAACCCAACCTAACATGTCGGCGGTAATATTTGAAAACATACCTGTCGAGTTGGCCTCTACGTCTCCGTGGGACATTTATATACATCAATAACGTAATATAACCTAACCTAACCCAACCTAACATCTAGGCGGTAATATTTGATCACATTCCTGGCTTGTTGGCCTCTACGTCTCCGCGGGACCTTTATATACATCTATAACGTGATATAACCTAACCTAAACCAACCTAACATCTTGGCGGTAATATTTGAAAACATACCTGGCGAGTTAGCCTCTACGTCTCCGTGGCACATTTATATACATCAATAACGTAATATAACCTAACCTAACCCAACCTAACATCTCGGCGGTAATATTTGATCACATTCCTAGCTTGTTGGCCTCTACGTCTCCGCATGACCTTTATATACATCTATAACGTGATATAACCTAACCTAACCCAACCTAACATTTCGGCGGTAATATTTGACATCATTCATGGCGAGTTGGCCTCTACGTATCCGTTTGACCTTCATAAACATCAATAACGTAATATAACGTAACCTAACCGAACCTATCATCTCGGCGGTAATATTTGAAAACATTCCTGGCGAGTTGGTCTCTACGTCTCCGTGGGACCTTCATATACATCAATAACGTAATAGAACCTAACCTAACCCAACCTAACATCTCGGCGGTAATATTTGAAAACATTCCTGGCGAGTTGGCCTCTACGTCTCCGTGGGACCTTCATATACATCAATAACGTAATATAACCTAACCTAACCCAACCTAACATCTCGGCGGTAATATCTGAAAAAATTCATGGCGAGTTGGCATCTGCGTCTCCGTGGTACATTTATATACATCAATAACGTAATACAACCTATCCTAACCCAACCTAACATTTCGGCGGTAATATTGGACATCATTCCTGGCGAGCTGGCCTCTACGTCTCCGTTTGACCTTCATAAACATCAATAACGTAATATAACCTAACCTAACCCAACCTAACATCTCGGCGGTAATATTTGATCACATTCCTGGCTTGTTGGCCTCTACGTCTCCGCGGGACCTTTATATACATCTATAACGTGATATAACCTAACCTAAACCAACCTAACATCTCGGCGGTAATATTTGAAAACATTCCTGGCGAGTTGGCCTCTACGTCACCGTGGGACCTTTATAGACATCCATAACGTAATATAACCTAACCTAACCCAACCTAACATCTCGGCGGTAATATTTGAAAACATTCATGGCGATTTGACATCTACGTCTCCGTGGGACCTTAATATACATCAATGACGTAATATAGCCTAACCTAACCCAACCTAACATTTCGGCGGTAATATTTGACATCATTCCTGGCGAGTTGTCCTCTACGTCTCCGTTTGACCTTCATAAACATCAATAACGTAATATAACGTAACCTAACCCAACCTATCATCTCGGCCTTAATATTTGACAACATTCCTGGCGAGTTGGCCTCTACGTCTCCGTGGGACCTTTATATACATCAATAACGTAATATAACCTAACCTAACCCAACCTAACATCTCGGCGGTAATATTTGATAACATACCTGGCGGGTTGGCCTCTACGTCTCCGCGGGACCTTTATATACATCTATAACGTGATATAACCTAACCTAAACCAACCTAACATTTCGGCGATAATATTTGATCACATTCCTAGCTTGTTGGCCTCTACGTGTCCGCGGGACCTTTATATACATCTATAACGTGATATAACCTAACCTAACCCAACCTAACATCTCGGCGGTCATATTTGAAAACATTCCTGGCGAGTTGGCTTCTCCGTCTCCGTGGGATCCTTTTATACATCAATAACGTAATATAACCTAACCTAGCCCAACCTAACATCTTGGCGGTAATATTTGAAAACATACCTGGCGAGTTGGCCTCTACGTCTCCGTGGGACATTTATATACATCAATAACGTAAAATAACCTAACCTAACCCAACCTAACCTCTCGGCGGTAATATTTGATCACATTCCTAGCTTGTTGGCCTCTACGTCTCCGCGGGACCTTTATATACATCTATAACGTGATATAACCTAACCTAACCCAACCTAACATTTCGGCGGTAATATTTGACATCATTCCTGGCGATTTGTCCTCTACGTCTCCGTTTGACCTTCATAAACATCAATAACGTAATATAACGTAACCTAACCCAACCTAACATCTCGGCGGCAATATTTGATCACATTCCTGGCTTGTTGGCCTCTACGTCTCCGCGGGACCTTTATATACATCTATAACGTGATATAACCTAACCTAAACCAACCTAACATCTCGGCGGTAATATTTGAAAACATTCCTGGCGAGTTGGCTTCTCCGTCTCCGTGGGATATTTTTATACATCAATAACGTAATATAACCTAACCTAACCCAACCTAACATCTCGGCGGTAATATTTGAAAACATACCTGGCGAGTTGGCCTCTACGTCTCCGCGGGACCTTTATATACATCTATAACGTGATATAACCTAACCTAAACCAACCTAACATTTCGGCGATAATATTTGATCACATTCCTAGCTTGTTGGCCTCTACGTGTCCGCGGGACCTTTATATACATCTATAACGTGATATAACCTAACCTAACCCAACCTAACATCTCGGCGGTAATATTTGAGAACATACCTGGCGAGTTGGGCTCTACGTCTCCGTGGGACCTTCATATACATCAATAACGTAATATAACCTATCCTAACCCAACCTAACATCTCGGCGGTAATATTTGAAAACATTCCTGGCGAGTTGGCTTCTCCGTCTCCGTGGGATCTTTTTATACATCATTAACGTAATATAACCTAACCTAACCCAACCTAACATCTTGGCGGTATATATTGGAAAACATACCTGGCGAGTTGGCCTCTACGTCTCCGTGGGACCTTTATATACATCAATAACGTAATATAACCTAACCTAACCTAACCTAACATCTCGGCGGTAATATTTGACAACATACCTGTCGAGTTGGCCTCTACGTCTCCGTGGGACATTCATATACATGAATAACGAAATATAACCTAACCTAACCCAACCTAACACCGCGGCGGTAATATTTGACAACATTGCTGGCGAGTTGGCTTCTCCGTCTCCGCGGGAAATTTATATACATCAATAACGTAATATAACCTAACCTAACCCAACCTAACATCTCGGCGGTAATATTTGAAAACATTCCTGGGGAGTTGGCCTCTACGTCACCGTGGGACCTTTATAGACATCCATAACGTAATATAACCTAACCTAACCCAACCTAACATCTCGGCGGTAATATTTGAAAAAATTCATGGCGACTTGGCATCTGCGTCTCCGTGGTACATTTATATACATCAATAACGTAATACAACCTATCCTAACCCAAAATAACATCTCGGCGGTAATATTTGAAAAAATTCATGGCGACTTGGCATCTGCGTCTCCGTGGTACATTTATATACATCTATAACGTGATATAACGTAACCTAACCCAACCTAACATTTCGGCGGTAATATTTGACATCATTCCTGGCGATTTGTCCTCTACGTCTCCGTTTGACCTTCATAAACATCAATAACGTAATATAACGTAACCTAACCCAACCTAACATCTCGGCGGCAATATTTGATCACATTCCTGGCATGTTGGCCTCTACGTCTCCGCGGGACCTTTATATACATCTATAACGTGATATAACCTAACCTAAACCAACCTAACATCTCGGCGGTAATATTTGAAAACATTCCTGGCGAGTTGGCTTCTCCGTCTCCGTGGGATCTTTTTATACATCAATAACGTAATATAACCTAACCTAACCCAACCTAACATCTCGGCGGTAATATTTGATCACATTCCTGGCTTGTTGGCCTCTACGTCTCCGCGGGACCTTTATATACATCTATAACGTAATATAACGTAACCTAACCCAACCTAACATCTCGGCGGCAATATTTGATCACATTCCTGGCATGTTGGCCTCTACGTCTCCGTGGGACCTTTATATACATCAATAACGTAATATAACCTAACCTAACCCAACCTAACATCTCGGCGGTAATATTTGATAACATACCTGGCGGGTTGGCCTCTACGTCTCCGTGGGACCTTCATATACATCAATAACGAAATATAACCTAACCTAACCCAACCTAACATCTCGGCGGTAATATTTGAAAACATTCATGGCGATTTGGCATCTACGTCTCCGTGGGACCTTCATATACATCAATAACGTAATATAGCCTAACCTAACCCAACCTAACATTTCGGCGATAATATTTGATCACATTCCTAGCTTGTTGGCCTCTACGTGTCCGCGGGACCTTTATATACATCTATAACGTGATATAACCTAACCTAACCCAACCTAACATCTCGGCGGTCATATTTGAAAGCATTCCTGGCGAGTTGGCTTCTCCGTCTCCGTGGGATCCTTTTATACATCAATAACGTAATATAACGTAACCTAACCCACCTATCATCTCGGCTGTAATATTTGACAACATTCCTAGCGAGTTGGCCTCTACGTCTCCGTTTGACCTTCATAAACATCAATAACGTAATATAACGTAACCTAACCCAACCTAACATGTCGGCGGTAATATTTGAAAACATACCTGGCGAGTTGGCCTCTACGTCTCCGTGGGACATTTATATACATCAATAACGTAATATAACCTAACCTAACCCAACCTAACATCTCGGCGGTAATATTTGATCACATTCCTAGCTTGTTGGCCTCTACGTCTCCGCGGGACCTTTATATACATCTATAACGTGATATAACCTAACCTAACCCAACCTAACATTTCGGCGGTAATATTTGACATCATTCATGGCGAGTTGGCCTCTACGTCTCCGTTTGACCTTCATAAACATCAATAACGTAATATAACGTAACCTAACCGAACCTATCATCTCGGCGGTCATATTTGACAACATTCCTGGCGAGTTGGTCTCTACGTCTCCGTGGGACCTTCATATACATCAATAACGTAATATAACCTAACCTAACCCAACCTAACATCTCGGCGGTAATATTTGAAAACATACCTGGCGAGTTGGCCTCTACGTCTCCGCGGGACCTTTATATACATCTATAACGTGATATAACCTAACCTAAACCAACCTAACATTTCGGCGATAATATTTGATCACATTCCTAGCTTGTTGGCCTCTACGTGTCCGCGGGACCTTTATATACATCTATAACGTGATATAACCTAACCTAACCCAACCTAACATCTCGGCGGTAATATTTGAGAACATACCTGGCGAGTTGGGCTCTACGTCTCCGTGGGACCTTCATATACATCAATAACGTAATATAACCTATCCTAACCCAACCTAACATCTCGGCGGTAATATTTGAAAACATTCCTGGCGAGTTGGCTTCTCCGTCTCCGTGGGATCTTTTTATACATCATTAACGTAATATAACCTAACCTAACCCAACCTAACATCTTGGCGGTATATATTGGAAAACATACCTGGCGAGTTGGCCTCTACGTCTCCGTGGGACCTTTATATACATCAATAACGTAATATAACCTAACCTAACCTAACCTAACATCTAGGCGGTAATATTTGACAACATACCTGTCGAGTTGGCCTCTACGTCTCCGTGGGACATTCATATACATGAATAACGTAATATAACCTAACCTAACCCAACCTAACATCTCGGCGGTAATATTTGAAAAAATTCATGGCGACTTGGCATCTGCGTCTCCGTGGTACATTTATATACATCAATAACGTAATACAACCTATCCTAACCCAAAATAACATCTCGGCGGTAATATTTGAAAAAATTCATGGCGACTTGGCATCTGCGTCTCCGTGGTACATTTATATACATCTATAACGTGATATAACCTAACCTAACCCAACCTAACATTTCGGCGGTAATATTTGACATCATTCCTGGCGATTTGTCCTCTACGTCTCCGTTTGACCTTCATAAACATCAATAACGTAATATAACGTAACCTAACCCAACCTAACATCTCGGCGGCAATATTTGATCACATTCCTGGCATGTTGGCCTCTACGTCTCCGCGGGACCTTTATATACATCTATAACGTGATATAACCTAACCTAAACCAACCTAACATCTCGGCGGTAATATTTGAAAACATTCCTGCCGAGTTGGCTTCTCCGTCTCCGTGGGATCTTTTTATACATCAATAACGTAATATAACCTAACCTAACCCAACCTAACATCTCGGCGGTAATATTTGATCACATTCCTGGCTTGTTGGCCTCTACGTCTCCGCGGGACCTTTATATACATCTATAACGTGATATAACCTAACCTAAACCAACCTAACATCTCGGCGGTAATATTTGAAAACATTCCTGGCGAGTTGGCCTCTACGTCACCGTGGGACCTTTATAGACATCCATAACGTAATATAACCTAACCTAACCCAACCTAACATCTCGGCGGTAATATTTGAAAACATTCATGGCGATTTGACATCTACGTCTCCGTGGGACCTTAATATACATCAATGACGTAATATAGCCTAACCTAACCCAACATAACATCTCGGCGGTAATATTTGATCACATTCCTAGCTTGTTGGCCTCTACGTCTCCGCGTGACCTTTATATACATCTATAACGTGATATAACCTAACCTAAGCCAACCTAACATTTCGGCGGTAATATTTGACATCATTCATGGCGAGTTGGCCTCTACGTCTCCGTTTGACCTTCATAAACATCAATAACGTAATATAACGTAACCTAACCGAACCTATCATCTCGGCGGTAATATTTGAAAACATTCCTGGCGAGTTGGTCTCTACGTCTCCGTGGGACCTTCATATACATCAATAACGTAATATAACCTAACCTAACCCAACCTAACATCTCGGCGGTAATATTTGACAACATTCCTGGCTAGTTGGCTTCTCCGTCGCCGTGGGATCTTTTTATACATCAATAACGTAATATAACCTATCCTAACCCAACCTAACATCTCGGCGGTAATATTTGAAAACATACCTGGCGAGTTGGCCTCTACGTCTCCGTGGGACATTTATATACATCAATAACGTAATATAACCTAACCTAACCAACCTAACATCTCGGCGGTAATATTTGATCACATTCCTGGCTTGTTGGCCTCTACGTCTCCGCGGGACCTTTATATACATCTATAACGTGATATAACCTAACCTAAACCAACCTAACATCTCGGCGGTAATATTTGACAACATACCTGGCGGGTTGGCCTCTACGTCACCGTGGGACCTTCATATACATCAATAACGAAATATAACGTAACCTAACCCAACCTAACATGTCGGCGGTAATATTTGAAAACATACCTGTCGAGTTGGCCTCTACGTCTCCGTGGGACATTTATATACATCTATAACGTGATATAACCTAACCTAAACCAACCTAACATCTCGGCGGTAATATTTGATCACATTCCTGGCGAGTTGGTCTCTACGTCTCCGTGGGACCTTCATATACATCAATAACGTAATATAACCTAACCTAACCCAACCTAACATCTCGGCGGTAATATTTGAAAACATACCTGGCGAGTTGGCCTCTACGTCTCCGCGGGACCTTTATATACATCTATAACGTGATATAACCTAACCTAACCCAACCTAACATTTCGGCGGTAATATTTGACATCATTCCTGGCGATTTGTCCTCTACGTCTCCGTTTGACCTTCATAAACATCAATAACGTAATATAACGTAACCTAACCCAACCTAACATCTCGGCGGCAATATTTGATCACATTCCTGGCTTGTTGGCCTCTAAGTCTCCGCGGGACCTTTATATACATCTATAACGTGATATAACCTAACCTAAACCAACCTAACATCTCGGCGGTAATATTTGAAAACATTCCTGGCGAGTTGGCTTCTCCGTCTCCGTGGGATATTTTTATACATCAATAACGTAATATAACCTAACCTAACCCAACCTAACATCTCGGCGGTAATATTTGAAAACATACCTGGCGAGTTGGCCTCTACGTCTCCGCGGGACCTTTATATACATCTATAACGTGATATAACCTAACCTAAACCAACCTAACATTTCGGCGATAATATTTGATCACATTCCTAGCTTGTTGGCCTCTACGTGTCCGCGGGACCTTTATATACATCTATAACGTGATATAACCTAACCTAACCCAACCTAACATCTCGGCGGTAATATTTGAGAACATACCTGGCGAGTTGGGCTCTACGTCTCCGTGGGACCTTCATATACATCAATAACGTAATATAACCTATCCTAACCCAACCTAACATCTCGGCGGTAATATTTGAAAACATTCCTGGCGAGTTGGCTTCTCCGTCTCCGTGGGATCTTTTTATACATCATTAACGTAATATAACCTAACCTAACCCAACCTAACATCTTGGCGGTATATATTGGAAAACATACCTGGCGAGTTGGCCTCTACGTCTCCGTGGGACCTTTATATACATCAATAACGTAATATAACCTAACCTAACCTAACCTAACATCTCGGCGGTAATATTTGACAACATACCTGTCGAGTTGGCCTCTACGTCTCCGTGGGACATTCATATACATGAATAACGTAATATAACCTAACCTAACCCAACCTAACATCTCGGCGGTAATATTTGAAAAAATTCATGGCGACTTGGCATCTGCGTCTCCGTGGTACATTTATATACATCAATAACGTAATACAACCTATCCTAACCCAAAATAACATCTCGGCGGTAATATTTGAAAAAATTCATGGCGACTTGGCATCTGCGTCTCCGTGGTACATTTATATACATCTATAACGTGATATAACCTAACCTAACCCAACCTAACATTTCGGCGGTAATATTTGACATCATTCCTGGCGATTTGTCCTCTACGTCTCCGTTTGACCTTCATAAACATCAATAACGTAAT
The DNA here is from genome assembly GCA_963969225.1 of Xylocopa violacea. Lineage (NCBI taxonomy): Eukaryota > Metazoa > Arthropoda > Insecta > Hymenoptera > Apidae > Xylocopa > Xylocopa violacea. Next base: position 2,074,977 of record CAXAJV010000051.1, read on the forward strand.
ATAACGTAACCTAACCCAACCTAACATCTCGGCGGCAATATTTGATCACATTCCTGGCATGTTGGCCTCTACGTCTCCGCGGGACCTTTATATACATCTATAACGTGATATAACCTAACCTAAACCAACCTAACATCTCGGCGGTAATATTTGAAATCATTCCTGGCGAGTTGGCTTCTCCGTCTCCGTGGGATCTTTTTATACATCAATAACGTAATATAACCTAACCTAACCCAACCTAACATCTCGGCGGTAATATTTGATCACATTCCTGGCTTGTTGGCCTCTACGTCTCCGCGGGACCTTTATATACATCTATAACGTGATATAACCTAACCTAAACCAACCTAACATCTCGGCGGTAATATTTGAAAACATTCCTGGCGAGTTGGCCTCTACGTCACCGTGGGACCTTTATAGACATCCATAACGTAATATAACCTAACCTAACCCAACCTAACATCTCGGCGGTAATATTTGAAAACATTCATGGCGATTTGACATCTACGTCTCCGTGGGACCTTAATATACATCAATGACGTAATATAGCCTAACCTAACCCAACATAACATCTCGGCGGTAATATTTGATCACATTCCTAGCTTGTTGGCCTCTACGTCTCCGCGTGACCTTTATATACATCTATAACGTGATATAACCTAACCTAACCCAACCTAACATTTCGGCGGTAATATTTGACATCATTCATGGCGAGTTGGCCTCTACGTCTCCGTTTGACCTTCATAAACATCAATAACGTAATATAACGTAACCTAACCGAACCTATCATCTCGGCGGTAATATTTGAAAACATTCCTGGCGAGTTGGTCTCTACGTCTCCGTGGGACCTTCATATACATCAATAACGTAATATAACCTAACCTAACCCAACCTAACATCTCGGCGGTAATATTTGACAACATTCCTGGCTAGTTGGCTTCTCCGTCGCCGTGGGATCTTTTTATACATCAATAACGTAATATAACCTATCCTATCCCAACCTAACATCTCGGCGGTAATATTTGAAAACATACCTGGCGAGTTGGCCTCTACGTCTCCGTGGGACATTTATATACATCAATAACGTAATATAACCTAACCTAACCAACCTAACATCTCGGCGGTAATATTTGATCACATTCCTGGCTTGTTGGCCTCTACGTCTCCGCGGGACCTTTATATACATCTATAACGTGATATAACCTAACCTAAACCAACCTAACATCTCGGCGGTAATATTTGACAACATACCTGGCGGGTTGGCCTCTACGTCACCGTGGGACCTTCATATACATCAATAACGAAATATAACGTAACCTAACCCAACCTAACATGTCGGCGGTAATATTTGAAAACATACCTGTCGAGTTGGCCTCTACGTCTCCGTGGGACATTTATATACATCAATAACGTAATATAACCTAACCTAACCCAACCTAACATCTCGGCGGTAATATTTGATCACATTCCTGGCTTGTTGGCCTCTACGTCTCCGCGGGACCTTTATATACATCTATAACGTGATATAACCTAACCTAAACCAACCTAACATCTCGGCGGTAATATTTGATCACATTCCTGGCGAGTTGGTCTCTACGTCTCCGTGGGACCTTCATATACATCAATAACGTAATATAACCTAACCTAACCCAACCTAACATCTCGGCGGTAATATTTGAAAACATACCTGGCGAGTTGGCCTCTACGTCTCCGCGGGACCTTTATATACATCTATAACGTGATATAACCTAACCTAAACCAACCTAACATTTCGGCGATAATATTTGATCACATTCCTAGCTTGTTGGCCTCTACGTGTCCGCGGGACCTTTATATACATCTATAACGTGATATAACCTAACCTAACCCAACCTAACATCTCGGCGGTCATATTTGAAAACATTCCTGGCGAGTTGGCTTCTCCGTTTCCGTGGGATCCTTTTATACATCAATAACGTAATATAACCTAACCTAGCCCAACCTAACATCTTGGCGGAAATATTTGAAAACATACCTGGCGAGTTGGCCTCTACGTCTCCGTGGGACATTTATATACATCAATAACGTAAAATAACCTAACCTAACCCAACCTAACCTCTCGGCGGTAATATTTGATCACATTCCTAGCTTGTTGGCCTCTACGTCTCCGCGGGACCTTTATATACATCTATAACGTGATATAACCTAACCTAACCCAACCTAACATTTCGGCGGTAATATTTGACATCATTCCTGGCGATTTGTCCTCTACGTCTCCGTTTGACCTTCATAAACATCAATAACGTAATATAACGTAACCTAACCCAACCTAACATCTCGGCGGCAATATTTGATCACATTCCTGGCTTGTTGGCCTCTACGTCTCCGCGGGACCTTTATATACATCTATAACGTGATATAACCTAACCTAAACCAACCTAACATCTCGGCGGTAATATTTGAAAACATTCCTGGCGAGTTGGCTTCTCCGTCTCCGTGGGATATTTTTATACATCAATAACGTAATATAACCTAACCTAACCCAACCTAACATCTCGGCGGTAATATTTGAAAACATACCTGGCGAGTTGGCCTCTACGTCTCCGCGGGACCTTTATATACATCTATAACGTGATATAACCTAACCTAAACCAACCTAACATTTCGGCGATAATATTTGATCACATTCCTAGCTTGTTGGCCTCTACGTGTCCGCGGGACCTTTATATACATCTATAACGTGATATAACCTAACCTAACCCAACCTAACATCTCGGCGGTAATATTTGAGAACATACATGGCGAGTTGGGCTCTACGTCTCCGTGGGACCTTCATATACATCAATAACGTAATATAACCTATCCTAACCCAACCTAACATCTCGGCGGTAATATTTGAAAACATTCCTGGCGAGTTGGCTTCTCCGTCTCCGTGGGATCTTTTTATACATCATTAACGTAATATAACCTAACCTAACCCAACCTAACATCTTGGCGGTATATATTGGAAAACATACCTGGCGAGTTGGCCTCTACGTCTCCGTGGGACCTTTATATACATCAATAACGTAATATAACCTAACCTAACCTAACCTAACATCTCGGCGGTAATATTTGACAACATACCTGTCGAGTTGGCCTCTACGTCTCCGTGGGACATTCATATACATGAATAACGAAATATAACCTAACCTAACCCAACCTAACACCTCGGCGGTAATATTTGACAACATTGCTGGCGAGTTGGCTTCTCCGTCTCCGCGGGAAATTTATATACATCAATAACGTAATATAACCTAACCTAACCCAACCTAACATCTCGGCGGTAATATTTGAAAACATTCCTGGGGAGTTGGCCTCTACGTCACCGTGGGACCTTTATAGACATCCATAACGTAATATAACCTAACCTAACCCAACCTAACATCTCGGCGGTAATATTTGAAAAAATTCATGGCGACTTGGCATCTGCGTCTCCGTGGTACATTTATATACATCAATAACGTAATACAACCTATCCTAACCCAAAATAACATCTCGGCGGTAATATTTGAAAAAATTCATGGCGACTTGGCATCTGCGTCTCCGTGGTACATTTATATACATCTATAACGTGATATAACCTAACCTAACCCAACCTAACATTTCGGCGGTAATATTTGACATCATTCCTGGCGATTTGTCCTCTACGTCTCCGTTTGACCTTCATAAACATCAATAACGTAATATAACGTAACCTAACCCAACCTAACATCTCGGCGGCAATATTTGATCACATTCCTGGCATGTTGGCCTCTACGTCTCCGCGGGACCTTTATATACATCTATAACGTGATATAACCTAACCTAAACCAACCTAACATCTCGGCGGTAATATTTGAAAACATTCCTGGCGAGTTGGCTTCTCCGTCTCCGTGGGATCTTTTTATACATCAATAACGTAATATAACCTAACCTAACCCAACCTAACATCTCGGCGGTAATATTTGAAAACATTCCTGGCGAGTTGGTCTCTACGTCTCCGTGGGACCTTCATATACATCAATAACGTAATATAACCTAACCTAACCCAACCTAACATCTCGGCGGTAATATTTGACAACATTCCTGGCTAGTTGGCTTCTCCGTCGCCGTGGGATCTTTTTATACATCAATAACGTAATATAACCTATCCTAACCCAACCTAACATCTCGGCGGTAATATTTGAAAACATACCTGGCGAGTTGGCCTCTACGTCTCCGTGGGACATTTATATACATCAATAACGTAATATAACCTAACCTAACCAACCTAACATCTCGGCGGTAATATTTGATCACATTCCTGGCTTGTTGGCCTCTACGTCTCCGCGGGACCTTTATATACATCTATAACGTGATATAACCTAACCTAAACCAACCTAACATCTCGGCGGTAATATTTGACAACATACCTGGCGGGTTGGCCTCTACGTCACCGTGGGACCTTCATATACATCAATAACGAAATATAACGTAACCTAACCCAACCTAACATGTCGGCGGTAATATTTGAAAACATACCTGTCGAGTTGGCCTCTACGTCTCCGTGGGACATTTATATACATCAATAACGTAATATAACCTAACCTAACCCAACCTAACATCTCGGCGGTAATATTTGATCACATTCCTGGCTTGTTGGCCTCTACGTCTCCGCGGGACCTTTATATACATCTATAACGTGATATAACCTAACCTAAACCAACCTAACATCTCGGCGGTAATATTTGATCACATTCCTGGCGAGTTGGTCTCTACGTCTCCGTGGGACCTTCATATACATCAATAACGTAATATAACCTAACCTAACCCAACCTAACATCTCGGCGGTAATATTTGAAAACATACCTGGCGAGTTGGCCTCTACGTCTCCGCGGGACCTTTATATACATCTATAACGTGATATAACCTAACCTAAACCAACCTAACATTTCGGCGATAATATTTGATCACATTCCTAGCTTGTTGGCCTCTACGTGTCCGCGGGACCTTTATATACATCTATAACGTGATATAACCTAACCTAACCCAACCTAACATCTCGGCGGTCATATTTGAAAACATTCCTGGCGAGTTGGCTTCTCCGTTTCCGTGGGATCCTTTTATACATCAATAACGTAATATAACCTAACCTAGCCCAACCTAACATCTTGGCGGTAATATTTGAAAACATACCTGGCGAGTTGGCCTCTACGTCTCCGTGGGACATTTATATACATCAATAACGTAAAATAACCTAACCTAACCCAACCTAACCTCTCGGCGGTAATATTTGATCACATTCCTAGCTTGTTGGCCTCTACGTCTCCGCGGGACCTTTATATACATCTATAACGTGATATAACCTAACCTAACCCAACCTAACATTTCGGCGGTAATATTTGACATCATTCCTGGCGATTTGTCCTCTACGTCTCCGTTTGACCTTCATAAACATCAATAACGTAATATAACGTAACCTAACCCAACCTAACATCTCGGCGGCAATATTTGATCACATTCCTGGCTTGTTGGCCTCTACGTCTCCGCGGGACCTTTATATACATCTATAACGTGATATAACCTAACCTAAACCAACCTAACATCTCGGCGGTAATATTTGAAAACATTCCTGGCGAGTTGGCTTCTCCGTCTCCGTGGGATATTTTTATACATCAATAACGTAATATAACCTAACCTAACCCAACCTAACATCTCGGCGGTAATATTTGAAAACATACCTGGCGAGTTGGCCTCTACGTCTCCGCGGGACCTTTATATACATCTATAACGTGATATAACCTAACCTAAACCAACCTAACATTTCGGCGATAATATTTGATCACATTCCTAGCTTGTTGGCCTCTACGTGTCCGCGGGACCTTTATATACATCTATAACGTGATATAACCTAACCTAACCCAACCTAACATCTCGGCGGTAATATTTGAGAACATACCTGGCGAGTTGGGCTCTACGTCTCCGTGGGACCTTCATATACATCAATAACGTAATATAACCTATCCTAACCCAACCTAACATCTCGGCGGTAATATTTGAAAACATTCCTGGCGAGTTGGCTTCTCCGTCTCCGTGGGATCTTTTTATACATCATTAACGTAATATAACCTAACCTAACCCAACCTAACATCTTGGCGGTATATATTGGAAAACATACCTGGCGAGTTGGCCTCTACGTCTCCGTGGGACCTTTATATACATCAATAACGTAATATAACCTAACCTAACCTAACCTAACATCTCGGCGGTAATATTTGACAACATACCTGTCGAGTTGGCCTCTACGTCTCCGCGGGACATTCATATACATGAATAACGAAATATAACCTAACCTAACCCAACCTAACACCTCGGCGGTAATATTTGACAACATTGCTGGCGAGTTGGCTTCTCCGTCTCCGCGGGAAATTTATATACATCAATAACGTAATATAACCTAACCTAACCCAACCTAACACCTCGGCGGTAATATTTGAAAACATTCCTGGGGAGTTGGCCTCTACGTCACCGTGGGACCTTTATAGACATCCATAACGTAATATAACCTAACCTAACCCAACCTAACATCTCGGCGGTAATATTTGAAAAAATTCATGGCGACTTGGCATCTGCGTCTCCGTGGTACATTTATATACATCAATAACGTAATACAACCTATCCTAACCCAAAATAACATCTCGGCGGTAATATTTGAAAAAATTCATGGCGACTTGGCATCTGCGTCTCCGTGGTACATTTATATACATCTATAACGTGATATAACCTAACCTAACCCAACCTAACATTTCGGCGGTAATATTTGACATCATTCCTGGCGATTTGTCCTCTACGTCTCCGTTTGACCTTCATAAACATCAATAACGTAATATAACGTAACCTAACCCAACCTAACATCTCGGCGGCAATATTTGATCACATTCCTGGCATGTTGGCCTCTACGTCTCCGCGGGACCTTTATATACATCTATAACGTGATATAACCTAACCTAAACCAACCTAACATCTCGGCGGTAATATTTGAAAACATTCCTGGCGAGTTGGCTTCTCCGTCTCCGTGGGATCTTTTTATACATCAATAACGTAATATAACCTAACCTAACCCAACCTAACATCTCGGCGGTAATATTTGATCACATTCCTGGCTTGTTGGCCTCTACGTCTCCGCGGGACCTTTATATACATCTATAACGTGATATAACCTAACCTAAACCAACCTAACATCTCGGCGGTAATATTTGAAAACATTCCTGGCGAGTTGGCCTCTACGTCACCGTGGGACCTTTATAGACATCCATAACGTAATATAACCTAACCTAACCCAACCTAACATCTCGGCGGTAATATTTGAAAACATTCATGGCGATTTGACATCTACGTCTCCGTGGGACCTTAATATACATCAATGACGTAATATAGCCTAACCTAACCCAACATAACATCTCGGCGGTAATATTTGATCACATTCCTAGCTTGTTGGCCTCTACGTCTCCGCGTGACCTTTATATACATCTATAACGTGATATAACCTAACCTAACCCAACCTAACATTTCGGCGGTAATATTTGACATCATTCATGGCGAGTTGGCCTCTACGTCTCCGTTTGACCTTCATAAACATCAATAACGTAATATAACGTAACCTAACCGAACCTATCATCTCGGCGGTAATATTTGAAAACATTCCTGGCGAGTTGGTCTCTACGTCTCCGTGGGACCTTCATATACATCAATAACGTAATATAACCTAACCTAACCCAACCTAACATCTCGGCGGTAATATTTGACAACATTCCTGGCTAGTTGGCTTCTCCGTCGCCGTGGGATCTTTTTATACATCAATAACGTAATATAACCTATCCTAACCCAACCTAACATCTCGGCGGTAATATTTGAAAACATACCTGGCGAGTTGGCCTCTACGTCTCCGTGGGACATTTATATACATCAATAACGTAATATAACCTAACCTAACCAACCTAACATCTCGGCGGTAATATTTGATCACATTCCTGGCTTGTTGGCCTCTACGTCTCCGCGGGACCTTTATATACATCTATAACGTGATATAACCTAACCTAAACCAACCTAACATCTCGGCGGTAATATTTGACAACATACCTGGCGGGTTGGCCTCTACGTCACCGTGGGACCTTCATATACATCAATAACGAAATATAACGTAACCTAACCCAACCTAACATGTCGGCGGTAATATTTGAAAACATACCTGTCGAGTTGGCCTCTACGTCTCCGTGGGACATTTATATACATCAATAACGTAATATAACCTAACCTAACCCAACCTAACATCTCGGCGGTAATATTTGATCACATTCCTGGCTTGTTGGCCTCTACGTCTCCGCGGGACCTTTATATACATCTATAACGTGATATAACCTAACCTAAACCAACCTAACATCTCGGCGGTAATATTTGATCACATTCCTGGCGAGTTGGTCTCTACGTCTCCGTGGGACCTTCATATACATCAATAACGTAATATAACCTAACCTAACCCAACCTAACATCTCGGCGGTAATATTTGAAAACATACCTGGCGAGTTGGCCTCTACGTCTCCGCGGGACCTTTATATACATCTATAACGTGATATAACCTAACCTAAACCAACCTAACATTTCGGCGATAATATTTGATCACATTCCTAGCTTGTTGGCCTCTACGTGTCCGCGGGACCTTTATATACATCTATAACGTGATATAACCTAACCTAACCCAACCTAACATCTCGGCGGTCATATTTGAAAACATTCCTGGCGAGTTGGCTTCTCCGTTTCCGTGGGATCCTTTTATACATCAATAACGTAATATAACCTAACCTAGCCCAACCTAACATCTTGGCGGAAATATTTGAAAACATACCTGGCGAGTTGGCCTCTACGTCTCCGTGGGACATTTATATACATCAATAACGTAAAATAACCTAACCTAACCCAACCTAACCTCTCGGCGGTAATATTTGATCACATTCCTAGCTTGTTGGCCTCTACGTCTCCGCGGGACCTTTATATACATCTATAACGTGATATAACCTAACCTAACCCAACCTAACATTTCGGCGGTAATATTTGACATCATTCCTGGCGATTTGTCCTCTACGTCTCCGTTTGACCTTCATAAACATCAATAACGTAATATAACGTAACCTAACCCAACCTAACATCTCGGCGGCAATATTTGATCACATTCCTGGCTTGTTGGCCTCTACGTCTCCGCGGGACCTTTATATACATCTATAACGTGATATAACCTAACCTAAACCAACCTAACATCTCGGCGGTAATATTTGAAAACATTCCTGGCGAGTTGGCTTCTCCGTCTCCGTGGGATATTTTTATACATCAATAACGTAATATAACCTAACCTAACCCAACCTAACATCTCGGCGGTAATATTTGAAAACATACCTGGCGAGTTGGCCTCTACGTCTCCGCGGGACCTTTATATACATCTATAACGTGATATAACCTAACCTAAACCAACCTAACATTTCGGCGATAATATTTGATCACATTCCTAGCTTGTTGGCCTCTACGTGTCCGCGGGACCTTTATATACATCTATAACGTGATATAACCTAACCTAACCCAACCTAACATCTCGGCGGTAATATTTGAGAACATACATGGCGAGTTGGGCTCTACGTCTCCGTGGGACCTTCATATACATCAATAACGTAATATAACCTATCCTAACCCAACCTAACATCTCGGCGGTAATATTTGAAAACATTCCTGGCGAGTTGGCTTCTCCGTCTCCGTGGGATCTTTTTATACATCATTAACGTAATATAACCTAACCTAACCCAACCTAACATCTTGGCGGTATATATTGGAAAACATACCTGGCGAGTTGGCCTCTACGTCTCCGTGGGACCTTTATATACATCAATAACGTAATATAACCTAACCTAACCTAACCTAACATCTCGGCGGTAATATTTGACAACATACCTGTCGAGTTGGCCTCTACGTCTCCGTGGGACATTCATATACATGAATAACGAAATATAACCTAACCTAACCCAACCTAACACCTCGGCGGTAATATTTGACAACATTGCTGGCGAGTTGGCTTCTCCGTCTCCGCGGGAAATTTATATACATCAATAACGTAATATAACCTAACCTAACCCAACCTAACATCTCGGCGGTAATATTTGAAAACATTCCTGGGGAGTTGGCCTCTACGTCACCGTGGGACCTTTATAGACATCCATAACGTAATATAACCTAACCTAACCCAACCTAACATCTCGGCGGTAATATTTGAAAAAATTCATGGCGACTTGGCATCTGCGTCTCCGTGGTACATTTATATACATCAATAACGTAATACAACCTATCCTAACCCAAAATAACATCTCGGCGGTAATATTTGAAAAAATTCATGGCGACTTGGCATCTGCGTCTCCGTGGTACATTTATATACATCTATAACGTGATATAACCTAACCTAACCCAACCTAACATTTCGGCGGTAATATTTGACATCATTCCTGGCGATTTGTCCTCTACGTCTCCGTTTGACCTTCATAAACATCAATAACGTAATATAACGTAACCTAACCCAACCTAACATCTCGGCGGCAATATTTGATCACATTCCTGGCATGTTGGCCTCTACGTCTCCGCGGGACCTTTATATACATCTATAACGTGATATAACCTAACCTAAACCAACCTAACATCTCGGCGGTAATATTTGAAAACATTCCTGGCGAGTTGGCTTCTCCGTCTCCGTGGGATCTTTTTATACATCAATAACGTAATATAACCTAACCTAACCCAACCTAACATCTCGGCGGTAATATTTGAAAACATTCCTGGCGAGTTGGTCTCTACGTCTCCGTGGGACCTTCATATACATCAATAACGTAATATAACCTAACCTAACCCAACCTAACATCTCGGCGGTAATATTTGACAACATTCCTGGCTAGTTGGCTTCTCCGTCGCCGTGGGATCTTTTTATACATCAATAACGTAATATAACCTATCCTAACCCAACCTAACATCTCGGCGGTAATATTTGAAAACATACCTGGCGAGTTGGCCTCTACGTCTCCGTGGGACATTTATATACATCAATAACGTAATATAACCTAACCTAACCAACCTAACATCTCGGCGGTAATATTTGATCACATTCCTGGCTTGTTGGCCTCTACGTCTCCGCGGGACCTTTATATACATCTATAACGTGATATAACCTAACCTAAACCAACCTAACATCTCGGCGGTAATATTTGACAACATACCTGGCGAGTTGGCCTCTACGTCTCCGCGGGACCTTTATATACATCTATAACGTGATATAACCTAACCTAAACCAACCTAACATTTCGGCGATAATATTTGATCACATTCCTAGCTTGTTGGCCTCTACGTGTCCGCGGGACCTTTATATACATCTATAACGTGATATAACCTAACCTAACCCAACCTAACATCTCGGCGGTCATATTTGAAAACATTCCTGGCGAGTTGGCTTCTCCGTTTCCGTGGGATCCTTTTATACATCAATAACGTAATATAACCTAACCTAGCCCAACCTAACATCTTGGCGGTAATATTTGAAAACATACCTGGCGAGTTGGCCTCTACGTCTCCGTGGGACATTTATATACATCAATAACGTAAAATAACCTAACCTAACCCAACCTAACCTCTCGGCGGTAATATTTGATCACATTCCTAGCTTGTTGGCCTCTACGTCTCCGCGGGACCTTTATATACATCTATAACGTGATATAACCTAACCTAACCCAACCTAACATTTCGGCGGTAATATTTGACATCATTCCTGGCGATTTGTCCTCTACGTCTCCGTTTGACCTTCATAAACATCAATAACGTAATATAACGTAACCTAACCCAACCTAACATCTCGGCGGCAATATTTGATCACATTCCTGGCATGTTGGCCTCTACGTCTCCGCGGGACCTTTATATACATCTATAACGTGATATAACCTAACCTAAACCAACCTAACATCTCGGCGGTAATATTTGAAAACATTCCTGGCGAGTTGGCTTCTCCGTCTCCGTGGGATCTTTTTATACATCAATAACGTAATATAACCTAACCTAACCCAACCTAACATCTCGGCGGTAATATTTGATCACATTCCTGGCTTGTTGGCCTCTACGTCTCCGCGGGACCTTTATATACATCTATAACGTGATATAACCTAACCTAAACCAACCTAACATCTCGGCGGTAATATTTGAAAACATTCCTGGCGAGTTGGCCTCTACGTCACCGTGGGACCTTTATAGACATCCATAACGTAATATAACCTAACCTAACCCAACCTAACATCTCGGCGGTAATATTTGAAAACATTCATGGCGATTTGACATCTACGTCTCCGTGGGACCTTAATATACATCAATGACGTAATATAGCCTAACCTAACCCAACATAACATCTCGGCGGTAATATTTGATCACATTCCTAGCTTGTTGGCCTCTACGTCTCCGCGTGACCTTTATATACATCTATAACGTGATATAACCTAACCTAACCCAACCTAACATTTCGGCGGTAATATTTGACATCATTCATGGCGAGTTGGCCTCTACGTCTCCGTTTGACCTTCATAAACATCAATAACGTAATATAACGTAACCTAACCGAACCTATCATCTCGGCGGTAATATTTGAAAACATTCCTGGCGAGTTGGTCTCTACGTCTCCGTGGGACCTTCATATACATCAATAACGTAATATAACCTAACCTAACCCAACCTAACATCTCGGCGGTAATATTTGACAACATTCCTGGCTAGTTGGCTTCTCCGTCGCCGTGGGATCTTTTTATACATCAATAACGTAATATAACCTATCCTAACCCAACCTAACATCTCGGCGGTAATATTTGAAAACATACCTGGCGAGTTGGCCTCTACGTCTCCGTGGGACATTTATATACATCAATAACGTAATATAACCTAACCTAACCAACCTAACATCTCGGCGGTAATATTTGATCACATTCCTGGCTTGTTGGCCTCTACGTCTCCGCGGGACCTTTATATACATCTATAACGTGATATAACCTAACCTAAACCAACCTAACATCTCGGCGGTAATATTTGACAACATACCTGGCGGGTTGGCCTCTACGTCACCGTGGGACCTTCATATACATCAATAACGAAATATAACGTAACCTAACCCAACCTAACATGTCGGCGGTAATATTTGAAAACATACCTGTCGAGTTGGCCTCTACGTCTCCGTGGGACATTTATATACATCAATAACGTAATATAACCTAACCTAACCCAACCTAACATCTCGGCGGTAATATTTGATCACATTCCTGGCTTGTTGGCCTCTACGTCTCCGCGGGACCTTTATATACATCTATAACGTGATATAACCTAACCTAAACCAACCTAACATCTCGGCGGTAATATTTGATCACATTCCTGGCGAGTTGGTCTCTACGTCTCCGTGGGACCTTCATATACATCAATAACGTAATATAACCTAACCTAACCCAACCTAACATCTCGGCGGTAATATTTGAAAACATACCTGGCGAGTTGGCCTCTACGTCTCCGCGGGACCTTTATATACATCTATAACGTGATATAACCTAACCTAACCCAACCTAACATTTCGGCGGTAATATTTGACATCATTCCTGGCGATTTGTCCTCTACGTCTCCGTTTGACCTTCATAAACATCAATAACGTAATATAACGTAACCTAACCCAACCTAACATCTCGGCGGCAATATTTGATCACATTCCTGGCTTGTTGGCCTCTACGTCTCCGCGGGACCTTTATATACATCTATAACGTGATATAACCTAACCTAAACCAACCTAACATCTCGGCGGTAATATTTGAAAACATTCCTGGCGAGTTGGCTTCTCCGTCTCCGTGGGATATTTTTATACATCAATAACGTAATATAACCTAACCTAACCCAACCTAACATCTCGGCGGTAATATTTGAAAACATACCTGGCGAGTTGGCCTCTACGTCTCCGCGGGACCTTTATATACATCTATAACGTGATATAACCTAACCTAAACCAACCTAACATTTCGGCGATAATATTTGATCACATTCCTAGCTTGTTGGCCTCTACGTGTCCGCGGGACCTTTATATACATCTATAACGTGATATAACCTAACCTAACCCAACCTAACATCTCGGCGGTAATATTTGAGAACATACATGGCGAGTTGGGCTCTACGTCTCCGTGGGACCTTCATATACATCAATAACGTAATATAACCTATCCTAACCCAACCTAACATCTCGGCGGTAATATTTGAAAACATTCCTGGCGAGTTGGCTTCTCCGTCTCCGTGGGATCTTTTTATACATCATTAACGTAATATAACCTAACCTAACCCAACCTAACATCTTGGCGGTATATATTGGAAAACATACCTGGCGAGTTGGCCTCTACGTCTCCGTGGGACCTTTATATACATCAATAACGTAATATAACCTAACCTAACCTAACCTAACATCTCGGCGGTAATATTTGACAACATACCTGTCGAGTTGGCCTCTACGTCTCCGTGGGACATTCATATACATGAATAACGAAATATAACCTAACCTAACCCAACCTAACACCTCGGCGGTAATATTTGACAACATTGCTGGCGAGTTGGCTTCTCCGTCTCCGCGGGAAATTTATATACATCAATAACGTAATATAACCTAACCTAACCCAACCTAACATCTCGGCGGTAATATTTGAAAACATTCCTGGGGAGTTGGCCTCTACGTCACCGTGGGACCTTTATAGACATCCATAACGTAATATAACCTAACCTAACCCAACCTAACATCTCGGCGGTAATATTTGAAAAAATTCATGGCGACTTGGCATCTGCGTCTCCGTGGTACATTTATATACATCAATAACGTAATACAACCTATCCTAACCCAAAATAACATCTCGGCGGTAATATTTGAAAAAATTCATGGCGACTTGGCATCTGCGTCTCCGTGGTACATTTATATACATCTATAACGTGATATAACCTAACCTAACCCAACCTAACATTTCGGCGGTAATATTTGACATCATTCCTGGCGATTTGTCCTCTACGTCTCCGTTTGACCTTCATAAACATCAATAACGTAATATAACGTAACCTAACCCAACCTAACATCTCGGCGGCAATATTTGATCACATTCCTGGCATGTTGGCCTCTACGTCTCCGCGGGACCTTTATATACATCTATAACGTGATATAACCTAACCTAAACCAACCTAACATCTCGGCGGTAATATTTGAAAACATTCCTGGCGAGTTGGCTTCTCCGTCTCCGTGGGATCTTTTTATACATCAATAACGTAATATAACCTAACCTAACCCAACCTAACATCTCGGCGGTAATATTTGAAAACATTCCTGGCGAGTTGGTCTCTACGTCTCCGTGGGACCTTCATATACATCAATAACGTAATATAACCTAACCTAACCCAACCTAACATCTCGGCGGTAATATTTGACAACATTCCTGGCTAGTTGGCTTCTCCGTCGCCGTGGGATCTTTTTATACATCAATAACGTAATATAACCTATCCTAACCCAACCTAACATCTCGGCGGTAATATTTGAAAACATACCTGGCGAGTTGGCCTCTACGTCTCCGTGGGACATTTATATACATCAATAACGTAATATAACCTAACCTAACCAACCTAACATCTCGGCGGTAATATTTGATCACATTCCTGGCTTGTTGGCCTCTACGTCTCCGCGGGACCTTTATATACATCTATAACGTGATATAACCTAACCTAACCCAACCTAACATTTCGGCGGTAATATTTGACATCATTCCTGGCGATTTGTCCTCTACGTCTCCGTTTGACCTTCATAAACATCAATAACGTAATATAACGTAACCTAACCCAACCTAACATCTCGGCGGCAATATTTGATCACATTCCTGGCTTGTTGGCCTCTACGTCTCCGCGGGACCTTTATATACATCTATAACGTGATATAACCTAACCTAAACCAACCTAACATCTCGGCGGTAATATTTGAAAACATTCCTGGCGAGTTGGCTTCTCCGTCTCCGTGGGATATTTTTATACATCAATAACGTAATATAACCTAACCTAACCCAACCTAACATCTCGGCGGTAATATTTGAAAACATACCTGGCGAGTTGGCCTCTACGTCTCCGCGGGACCTTTATATACATCTATAACGTGATATAACCTAACCTAAACCAACCTAACATTTCGGCGATAATATTTGATCACATTCCTAGCTTGTTGGCCTCTACGTGTCCGCGGGACCTTTATATACATCTATAACGTGATATAACCTAACCTAACCCAACCTAACATCTCGGCGGTAATATTTGAGAACATACATGGCGAGTTGGGCTCTACGTCTCCGTGGGACCTTCATATACATCAATAACGTAATATAACCTATCCTAACCCAACCTAACATCTCGGCGGTAATATTTGAAAACATTCCTGGCGAGTTGGCTTCTCCGTCTCCGTGGGATCTTTTTATACATCATTAACGTAATATAACCTAACCTAACCCAACCTAACATCTTGGCGGTATATATTGGAAAACATACCTGGCGAGTTGGCCTCTACGTCTCCGTGGGACCTTTATATACATCAATAACGTAATATAACCTAACCTAACCTAACCTAACATCTCGGCGGTAATATTTGACAACATACCTGTCGAGTTGGCCTCTACGTCTCCGTGGGACATTCATATACATGAATAACGAAATATAACCTAACCTAACCCAACCTAACACCTCGGCGGTAATATTTGACAACATTGCTGGCGAGTTGGCTTCTCCGTCTCCGCGGGAAATTTATATACATCAATAACGTAATATAACCTAACCTAACCCAACCTAACATCTCGGCGGTAATATTTGAAAACATTCCTGGGGAGTTGGCCTCTACGTCACCGTGGGACCTTTATAGACATCCATAACGTAATATAACCTAACCTAACCCAACCTAACATCTCGGCGGTAATATTTGAAAAAATTCATGGCGACTTGGCATCTGCGTCTCCGTGGTACATTTATATACATCAATAACGTAATACAACCTATCCTAACCCAAAATAACATCTCGGCGGTAATATTTGAAAAAATTCATGGCGACTTGGCATCTGCGTCTCCGTGGTACATTTATATACATCTATAACGTGATATAACCTAACCTAACCCAACCTAACATTTCGGCGGTAATATTTGACATCATTCCTGGCGATTTGTCCTCTACGTCTCCGTTTGACCTTCATAAACATCAATAACGTAATATAACGTAACCTAACCCAACCTAACATCTCGGCGGCAATATTTGATCACATTCCTGGCATGTTGGCCTCTACGTCTCCGCGGGACCTTTATATACATCTATAACGTGATATAACCTAACCTAAACCAACCTAACATCTCGGCGGTAATATTTGAAAACATTCCTGGCGAGTTGGCTTCTCCGTCTCCGTGGGATCTTTTTATACATCAATAACGTAATATAACCTAACCTAACCCAACCTAACATCTCGGCGGTAATATTTGAAAACATTCCTGGCGAGTTGGTCTCTACGTCTCCGTGGGACCTTCATATACATCAATAACGTAATATAACCTAACCTAACCCAACCTAACATCTCGGCGGTAATATTTGACAACATTCCTGGCTAGTTGGCTTCTCCGTCGCCGTGGGATCTTTTTATACATCAATAACGTAATATAACCTATCCTAACCCAACCTAACATCTCGGCGGTAATATTTGAAAACATACCTGGCGAGTTGGCCTCTACGTCTCCGTGGGACATTTATATACATCAATAACGTAATATAACCTAACCTAACCAACCTAACATCTCGGCGGTAATATTTGATCACATTCCTGGCTTGTTGGCCTCTACGTCTCCGCGGGACCTTTATATACATCTATAACGTGATATAACCTAACCTAAACCAACCTAACATCTCGGCGGTAATATTTGAAAACATTCCTGGCGAGTTGGCTTCTCCGTCTCCGTGGGATCTTTTTATACATCAATAACGTAATATAACCTAACCTAACCCAACCTAACATCTCGGCGGTAATATTTGAAAACATTCCTGGCGAGTTGGTCTCTACGTCTCCGTGGGACCTTCATATACATCAATAACGTAATATAACCTAACCTAACCCAACCTAACATCTCGGCGGTAATATTTGACAACATTCCTGGCTAGTTGGCTTCTCCGTCGCCGTGGGATCTTTTTATACATCAATAACGTAATATAACCTATCCTAACCCAACCTAACATCTCGGCGGTAATATTTGAAAACATACCTGGCGAGTTGGCCTCTACGTCTCCGTGGGACATTTATATACATCAATAACGTAATATAACCTAACCTAACCAACCTAACATCTCGGCGGTAATATTTGATCACATTCCTGGCTTGTTGGCCTCTACGTCTCCGCGGGACCTTTATATACATCTATAACGTGATATAACCTAACCTAAACCAACCTAACATCTCGGCGGTAATATTTGACAACATACCTGGCGGGTTGGCCTCTACGTCACCGTGGGACCTTCATATACATCAATAACGAAATATAACGTAACCTAACCCAACCTAACATGTCGGCGGTAATATTTGAAAACATACCTGTCGAGTTGGCCTCTACGTCTCCGTGGGACATTTATATACATCAATAACGTAATATAACCTAACCTAACCCAACCTAACATCTCGGCGGTAATATTTGATCACATTCCTGGCTTGTTGGCCTCTACGTCTCCGCGGGACCTTTATATACATCTATAACGTGATATAACCTAACCTAAACCAACCTAACATCTCGGCGGTAATATTTGATCACATTCCTGGCGAGTTGGTCTCTACGTCTCCGTGGGACCTTCATATACATCAATAACGTAATATAACCTAACCTAACCCAACCTAACATCTCGGCGGTAATATTTGAAAACATACCTGGCGAGTTGGCCTCTACGTCTCCGCGGGACCTTTATATACATCTATAACGTGATATAACCTAACCTAAACCAACCTAACATTTCGGCGATAATATTTGATCACATTCCTAGCTTGTTGGCCTCTACGTGTCCGCGGGACCTTTATATACATCTATAACGTGATATAACCTAACCTAACCCAACCTAACATCTCGGCGGTCATATTTGAAAACATTCCTGGCGAGTTGGCTTCTCCGTTTCCGTGGGATCCTTTTATACATCAATAACGTAATATAACCTAACCTAGCCCAACCTAACATCTTGGCGGTAATATTTGAAAACATACCTGGCGAGTTGGCCTCTACGTCTCCGTGGGACATTTATATACATCAATAACGTAAAATAACCTAACCTAACCCAACCTAACCTCTCGGCGGTAATATTTGATCACATTCCTAGCTTGTTGGCCTCTACGTCTCCGCGGGACCTTTATATACATCTATAACGTGATATAACCTAACCTAACCCAACCTAACATTTCGGCGGTAATATTTGACATCATTCCTGGCGATTTGTCCTCTACGTCTCCGTTTGACCTTCATAAACATCAATAACGTAATATAACGTAACCTAACCCAACCTAACATCTCGGCGGCAATATTTGATCACATTCCTGGCTTGTTGGCCTCTACGTCTCCGCGGGACCTTTATATACATCTATAACGTGATATAACCTAACCTAAACCAACCTAACATCTCGGCGGTAATATTTGAAAACATTCCTGGCGAGTTGGCTTCTCCGTCTCCGTGGGATATTTTTATACATCAATAACGTAATATAACCTAACCTAACCCAACCTAACATCTCGGCGGTAATATTTGAAAACATACCTGGCGAGTTGGCCTCTACGTCTCCGCGGGACCTTTATATACATCTATAACGTGATATAACCTAACCTAAACCAACCTAACATTTCGGCCATAATATTTGATCACATTCCTAGCTTGTTGGCCTCTACGTGTCCGCGGGACCTTTATATACATCTATAACGTGATATAACCTAACCTAACCCAACCTAACATCTCGGCGGTAATATTTGAGAACATACCTGGCGAGTTGGGCTCTACGTCTCCGTGGGACCTTCATATACATCAATAACGTAATATAACCTATCCTAACCCAACCTAACATCTCGGCGGTAATATTTGAAAACATTCCTGGCGAGTTGGCTTCTCCGTCTCCGTGGGATCTTTTTATACATCATTAACGTAATATAACCTAACCTAACCCAACCTAACATCTTGGCGGTATATATTGGAAAACATACCTGGCGAGTTGGCCTCTACGTCTCCGTGGGACCTTTATATACATCAATAACGTAATATAACCTAACCTAACCTAACCTAACATCTCGGCGGTAATATTTGACAACATACCTGTCGAGTTGGCCTCTACGTCTCCGTGGGACATTCATATACATGAATAACGAAATATAACCTAACCTAACCCAACCTAACACCTCGGCGGTAATATTTGACAACATTGCTGGCGAGTTGGCTTCTCCGTCTCCGCGGGAAATTTATATACATCAATAACGTAATATAACCTAACCTAACCCAACCTAACACCTCGGCGGTAATATTTGAAAACATTCCTGGGGAGTTGGCCTCTACGTCACCGTGGGACCTTTATAGACATCCATAACGTAATATAACCTAACCTAACCCAACCTAACATCTCGGCGGTAATATTTGAAAAAATTCATGGCGACTTGGCATCTGCGTCTCCGTGGTACATTTATATACATCAATAACGTAATACAACCTATCCTAACCCAAAATAACATCTCGGCGGTAATATTTGAAAAAATTCATGGCGACTTGGCATCTGCGTCTCCGTGGTACATTTATATACATCTATAACGTGATATAACCTAACCTAACCCAACCTAACATTTCGGCGGTAATATTTGACATCATTCCTGGCGATTTGTCCTCTACGTCTCCGTTTGACCTTCATAAACATCAATAACGTAATATAACGTAACCTAACCCAACCTAACATCTCGGCGGCAATATTTGATCACATTCCTGGCATGTTGGCCTCTACGTCTCCGCGGGACCTTTATATACATCTATAACGTGATATAACCTAACCTAAACCAACCTAACATCTCGGCGGTAATATTTGAAAACATTCCTGGCGAGTTGGCTTCTCCGTCTCCGTGGGATCTTTTTATACATCAATAACGTAATATAACCTAACCTAACCCAACCTAACATCTCGGCGGTAATATTTGATCACATTCCTGGCTTGTTGGCCTCTACGTCTCCGCGGGACCTTTATATACATCTATAACGTGATATAACCTAACCTAAACCAACCTAACATCTCGGCGGTAATATTTGAAAACATTCCTGGCGAGTTGGCCTCTACGTCACCGTGGGACCTTTATAGACATCCATAACGTAATATAACCTAACCTAACCCAACCTAACATCTCGGCGGTAATATTTGAAAACATTCATGGCGATTTGACATCTACGTCTCCGTGGGACCTTAATATACATCAATGACGTAATATAGCCTAACCTAACCCAACATAACATCTCGGCGGTAATATTTGATCACATTCCTAGCTTGTTGGCCTCTACGTCTCCGCGTGACCTTTATATACATCTATAACGTGATATAACCTAACCTAACCCAACCTAACATTTCGGCGGTAATATTTGACATCATTCATGGCGAGTTGGCCTCTACGTCTCCGTTTGACCTTCATAAACATCAATAACGTAATATAACGTAACCTAACCGAACCTATCATCTCGGCGGTAATATTTGAAAACATTCCTGGCGAGTTGGTCTCTACGTCTCCGTGGGACCTTCATATACATCAATAACGTAATATAACCTAACCTAACCCAACCTAACATCTCGGCGGTAATATTTGACAACATTCCTGGCTAGTTGGCTTCTCCGTCGCCGTGGGATCTTTTTATACATCAATAACGTAATATAACCTATCCTAACCCAACCTAACATCTCGGCGGTAATATTTGAAAACATACCTGGCGAGTTGGCCTCTACGTCTCCGTGGGACATTTATATACATCAATAACGTAATATAACCTAACCTAACCAACCTAACATCTCGGCGGTAATATTTGATCACATTCCTGGCTTGTTGGCCTCTACGTCTCCGCGGGACCTTTATATACATCTATAACGTGATATAACCTAACCTAAACCAACCTAACATCTCGGCGGTAATATTTGACAACATACCTGGCGGGTTGGCCTCTACGTCACCGTGGGACCTTCATATACATCAATAACGAAATATAACGTAACCTAACCCAACCTAACATGTCGGCGGTAATATTTGAAAACATACCTGTCGAGTTGGCCTCTACGTCTCCGTGGGACATTTATATACATCAATAACGTAATATAACCTAACCTAACCCAACCTGACATCTCGGCGGTAATATTTGATCACATTCCTGGCTTGTTGGCCTCTACGTCTCCGCGGGACCTTTATATACATCTATAACGTGATATAACCTAACCTAAACCAACCTAACATCTCGGCGGTAATATTTGATCACATTCCTGGCTTGTTGGCCTCTACGTCTCCGCGGGACCTATATATACATCTATAACGTGATATAACCTAACCTAAACCAACCTAACATCTTGGCGGTAATATTTGATCACATTCCTAGCTTGTTGGCCTCTACGTCTCCGCGGGACCTTTATATACATCTATAACGTGATATAACCTAACCTAACCCAACCTAACATTTCGGCGGTAATATTTGACATCATTCCTGGCGATTTGTCCTCTACGTCTCCGTTTGACCTTCATAAACATCAATAACGTAATATAACGTAACCTAAACCAACCTAACATCTCGGCGGCAATATTTGATCACATTCCTGGCTTGTTGGCCTCTACGTCTCCGCGGGACCTTTATATACATCTATAACGTGATATAACCTAACCTAAACCAACCTAACATCTCGGCGGTAATATTTGAAAACATTCCTGGCGAGTTGGCTTCTCCGTCTCCGTGGGATCTTTTTATACATCAATAACGTAATATAACCTAACCTAACCCAACCTAACATCTCGGCGGTAATATTTGAAAACATACCTGGCGAGTTGGCCTCTACGTCTCCGCGGGTCCTTTATATACATCAATAACGTAATATAACGTAACCTAAACCAACCTAACATCTCGGCGGTAATATTTGATCACATTCCTAGCTTGTTGGCCTCTACGTCTCCGCGTGACCTTTATATACATCTATAACGTGATATAACCTAACCTAACCCAACCTAACATTTCGGCGGTAATATTTGACATCATTCATGGCGAGTTGGCCTCTACGTCTCCGTTTGACCTTCATAAACATCAATAACGTAATATAACGTAACCTAACCGAACCTATCATCTCGGCGGTAATATTTGAAAACATTCCTGGCGAGTTGGTCTCTACGTCTCCGTGGGACCTTCATATACATCAATAACGTAATATAACCTAACCTAACCCAACCTAACATCTCGGCGGTAATATTTGACAACATTCCTGGCTAGTTGGCTTCTCCGTCGCCGTGGGATCTTTTTATACATCAATAACGTAATATAACCTATCCTAACCCAACCTAACATCTCGGCGGTAATATTTGAAAACATACCTGGCGAGTTGGCCTCTACGTCTCCGTGGGACATTTATATACATCAATAACGTAATATAACCTAACCTAACCAACCTAACATCTCGGCGGTAATATTTGAAAACATTCCTGGCGAGTTGGCCTCTACGTCACCGTGGGACCTTTATAGACATCCATAACGTAATATAACCTAACCTAACCCAACCTAACATCTCGGCGGTAATATTTGAAAACATTCATGGCGATTTGACATCTACGTCTCCGTGGGACCTTAATATACATCAATGACGTAATATAGCCTAACCTAACCCAACATAACATCTCGGCGGTAATATTTGATCACATTCCTAGCTTGTTGGCCTCTACGTCTCCGCGTGACCTTTATATACATCTATAACGTGATATAACCTAACCTAACCCAACCTAACATTTCGGCGGTAATATTTGACATCATTCATGGCGAGTTGGCCTCTACGTCTCCGTTTGACCTTCATAAACATCAATAACGTAATATAACGTAACCTAACCGAACCTATCATCTCGGCGGTAATATTTGAAAACATTCCTGGCGAGTTGGTCTCTACGTCTCCGTGGGACCTTCATATACATCAATAACGTAATATAACCTAACCTAACCCAACCTAACATCTCGGCGGTAATATTTGACAACATTCCTGGCTAGTTGGCTTCTCCGTCGCCGTGGGATCTTTTTATACATCAATAACGTAATATAACCTATCCTAACCCAACCTAACATCTCGGCGGTAATATTTGAAAACATACCTGGCGAGTTGGCCTCTACGTCTCCGTGGGACATTTATATACATCAATAACGTAATATAACCTAACCTAACCAACCTAACATCTCGGCGGTAATATTTGATCACATTCCTGGCTTGTTGGCCTCTACGTCTCCGCGGGACCTTTATATACATCTATAACGTGATATAACCTAACCTAAACCAACCTAACATCTCGGCGGTAATATTTGACAACATACCTGGCGGGTTGGCCTCTACGTCACCGTGGGACCTTCATATACATCAATAACGAAATATAACGTAACCTAACCCAACCTAACATGTCGGCGGTAATATTTGAAAACATACCTGTCGAGTTGGCCTCTACGTCTCCGTGGGACATTTATATACATCAATAACGTAATATAACCTAACCTAACCCAACCTAACATCTCGGCGGTAATATTTGATCACATTCCTGGCTTGTTGGCCTCTACGTCTCCGCGGGACCTTTATATACATCTATAACGTGATATAACCTAACCTAAACCAACCTAACATCTCGGCGGTAATATTTGATCACATTCCTGGCTTGTTGGCCTCTACGTCTCCGCGGGACCTATATATACATCTATAACGTGATATAACCTAACCTAAACCAACCTAACATCTTGGCGGTAATATTTGATCACATTCCTAGCTTGTTGGCCTCTACGTCTCCGCGGGACCTTTATATACATCTATAACGTGATATAACCTAACCTAACCCAACCTAACATTTCGGCGGTAATATTTGACATCATTCCTGGCGATTTGTCCTCTACGTCTCCGTTTGACCTTCATAAACATCAATAACGTAATATAACGTAACCTAAACCAACCTAACATCTCGGCGGCAATATTTGATCACATTCCTGGCTTGTTGGCCTCTACGTCTCCGCGGGACCTTTATATACATCTATAACGTGATATAACCTAACCTAAACCAACCTAACATCTCGGCGGTAATATTTGAAAACATTCCTGGCGAGTTGGCTTCTCCGTCTCCGTGGGATCTTTTTATACATCAATAACGTAATATAACCTAACCTAACCCAACCTAACATCTCGGCGGTAATATTTGAAAACATACCTGGCGAGTTGGCCTCTACGTCTCCGCGGGTCCTTTATATACATCTATAACGTGATATAACCTAACCTAAACCAACCTAACATTTCGGCGA
Source organism: Xylocopa violacea (assembly GCA_963969225.1). Classification (NCBI taxonomy): domain Eukaryota; kingdom Metazoa; phylum Arthropoda; class Insecta; order Hymenoptera; family Apidae; genus Xylocopa; species Xylocopa violacea. The sequence goes on from CAXAJV010000051.1 coordinate 2,100,622, forward strand.
TAATATTTGATCACATTCCTAGCTTGTTGGCCTCTACGTGTCCGCGGGACCTTTATATACATCTATAACGTGATATGACCTAACCTAACCCAACCTAACATTTCGGCGGTAATATTTGACATCATTCCTGGCGATTTGTCCTCTACGTCTCCGTTTGACCTTCATAAACATCAATAACGTAATATAACGTAACCTAACCCAACCTAACATCTCGGCGGCAATCTTTGATCACATTCCTGGCTAGTTGGCTTCTCCGTCTCCGTGGGATCTTTTTATACATCAATAACGTAATATAACCTAACCTAACCCAACCTAACATCTCGGCGATAATGTTTGATCACATTCCTAGCTTGTTGGCCTCTACGTGTCCGCGGGACCTTTATATACATCTATAACGTGATATAACCTAACCTAACACAACCTAACATCTCGGCGGTCATATTTGAAAACATTCCTGGCGAGTTGGCATCTGCGTCTCCGTGGTACATTTATATACATCAATAACGTAATACAACCTATCCTAACCCAAAATAACATCTCGGCGGTAATATTTGACAACATTCCTGGCGAGTTGGCTTCTCCCTCTCCGTGGGACCCTTATATACATCAATAACGTAATATAACCTAACCTAACCCAACCTAACATCTCGGCGTTAATATTTGACAACATACCTGGCGAGTTGGCCTCTACGTCACCGTGGGCCCTTTATAGACATCCATAACGTAATATAACCTAACCTAACCCAACCTAACATCTCGGCGGTAATATTTGAAAACATTCATGGCGATTTGACATCTACGTCTCCGTGGGACCTTAATATACATCAATGACGTAATATAGCCTAACCTAACCCAACATAACATCTCGGCGGTAATATTTGATCACATTCCTAGCTTGTTGGCCTCTACGTCTCCGCGTGACCTTTATATACATCTATAACGTGATATAACCTAACCTAACCCAACCTAACATTTCGGCGGTAATATTTGACATCATTCATGGCGAGTTGGCCTCTACGTCTCCGTTTGACCTTCATAAACATCAATAACGTAATATAACGTAACCTAACCGAACCTATCATCTCGGCGGTAATATTTGAAAACATTCCTGGCGAGTTGGTCTCTACGTCTCCGTGGGACCTTCATATACATCAATAACGTAATATAACCTAACCTAACCCAACCTAACATCTCGGCGGTAATATTTGACAACATTCCTGGCTAGTTGGCTTCTCCGTCGCCGTGGGATCTTTTTATACATCAATAACGTAATATAACCTATCCTAACCCAACCTAACATCTCGGCGGCAATATTTGATCACATTCCTGGCATGTTGGCCTCTACGTCTCCGCGGGACCTTTATATACATCTATAACGTGATATAACCTAACCTAAACCAACCTAACATCTCGGCGGTAATATTTGAAAACATTCCTGGCGAGTTGGCTTCTCCGTCTCCGTGGGATCTTTTTATACATCAATAACGTAATATAACCTAACCTAACCCAACCTAACATCTCGGCGGTAATATTTGAAAACATACCTGGCGAGTTGGCCTCTACGTCTCCGCGGGTCCTTTATATACATCTATAACGTGATATAACCTAACCTAAACCAACCTAACATTTCGGCGATAATATTTGATCACATTCCTAGCTTGTTGGCCTCTACGTGTCCGCGGGACCTTTATATACATCTATAACGTGATATGACCTAACCTAACCCAACCTAACATTTCGGCGGTAATATTTGACATCATTCCTGGCGATTTGTCCTCTACGTCTCCGTTTGACCTTCATAAACATCAATAACGTAATATAACGTAACCTAACCCAACCTAACATCTCGGCGGCAATATTTGATCACATTCCTGGCATGTTGGCCTCTACGTCTCCGCGGGACCTTTATATACATCTATAACGTGATATAACCTAACCTAAACCAACCTAACATCTCGGCGGTAATATTTGACAACATTCCTGGCTAGTTGGCTTCTCCGTCTCCGTGGGATCTTTTTATACATCAATAACGTAATATAACCTAACCTAACCCAACCTAACATCTCGGCGATAATGTTTGATCACATTCCTAGCTTGTTGGCCTCTACGTGTCCGCGGGACCTTTATATACATCTATAACGTGATATAACCTAACCTAACACAACCTAACATCTCGGCGGTCATATTTGAAAACATTCCTGGCGAGTTGGCATCTGCGTCTCCGTGGTACATTTATATACATCAATAACGTAATACAACCTATCCTAACCCAAAATAACATCTCGGCGGTAATATTTGACAACATTCCTGGCGAGTTGGCTTCTCCCTCTCCGTGGGACCCTTATATACATCAATAACGTAATATAACCTAACCTAACCCAACCTAACATCTCGGCGTTAATATTTGACAACATACCTGGCGAGTTGGCCTCTACGTCTCCGTGGGACCTTCATATACATCAATAACGTAATATAACCTAACCTAACCCAACCTAACATCTCGGCGGTAATATTTGATCACATTCCTGGCTTGTTGGCCTCTACGTCTCCGCGGGACCTTTATATACATCTATAACGTGATATAACCTAACCAAAACCAACCTAACATCTCGGCGGTAATGTTTGAAAACATTCCTGGCGAGTTGGCCTCTACGTCACCGTGGGACCTTTATAGACATCCATAACGTAATATAACCTAACCTAACCCAACCTAACATCTCGGCGGTAATATTTGAAAACATTCATGGCGATTTGACATCTACGTCTCCGTGGGACCTTAATATACATCAATGACGTAATATAGCCTAACCTAACCCAACATAACATCTCGGCGGTAATATTTGATCACATTCCTAGCTTGTTGGCCTCTACGTCTCCGCGTGACCTTTATATACATCTATAACGTGATATAACCTAACCTAACCCAACCTAACATTTCGGCGGTAATATTTGACATCATTCATGGCGAGTTGGCCTCTACGTCTCCGTTTGACCTTCATAAACATCAATAACGTAATATAACGTAACCTAACCGAACCTATCATCTCGGCGGTAATATTTGAAAACATTCCTGGCGAGTTGGTCTCTACGTCTCCGTGGGACCTTCATATACATCAATAACGTAATATAACCTAACCTAACCCAACCTAACATCTCGGCGGTAATATTTGACAACATTCCTGGCTAGTTGGCTTCTCCGTCGCCGTGGGATCTTTTTATACATCAATAACGTAATATAACCTATCCTAACCCAACCTAACATCTCGGCGGCAATATTTGATCACATTCCTGGCATGTTGGCCTCTACGTCTCCGCGGGACCTTTATATACATCTATAACGTGATATAACCTAACCTAAACCAACCTAACATCTCGGCGGTAATATTTGACAACATTCCTGGCTAGTTGGCTTCTCCGTCTCCGTGGGATCTTTTTATACATCAATAACGTAATATAACGTAACCTAAACCAACCTAACATCTCGGCGGTAATATTTGATCACATTCCTAGCTTGTTGGCCTCTACGTCTCCGCGTGACCTTTATATACATCTATAACGTGATATAACCTAACCTAACCCAACCTAACATTTCGGCGGTAATATTTGACATCATTCATGGCGAGTTGGCCTCTACGTCTCCGTTTGACCTTCATAAACATCAATAACGTAATATAACGTAACCTAACCGAACCTATCATCTCGGCGGTAATATTTGAAAACATTCCTGGCGAGTTGGTCTCTACGTCTCCGTGGGACCTTCATATACATCAATAACGTAATATAACCTAACCTAACCCAACCTAACATCTCGGCGGTAATATTTGACAACATTCCTGGCTAGTTGGCTTCTCCGTCGCCGTGGGATCTTTTTATACATCAATAACGTAATATAACCTATCCTAACCCAACCTAACATCTCGGCGGTAATATTTGAAAACATACCTGGCGAGTTGGCCTCTACGTCTCCGTGGGACATTTATATACATCAATAACGTAATATAACCTAACCTAACCAACCTAACATCTCGGCGGTAATATTTGAAAACATTCCTGGCGAGTTGGCCTCTACGTCACCGTGGGACCTTTATAGACATCCATAACGTAATATAACCTAACCTAACCCAACCTAACATCTCGGCGGTAATATTTGAAAACATTCATGGCGATTTGACATCTACGTCTCCGTGGGACCTTAATATACATCAATGACGTAATATAGCCTAACCTAACCCAACATAACATCTCGGCGGTAATATTTGATCACATTCCTAGCTTGTTGGCCTCTACGTCTCCGCGTGACCTTTATATACATCTATAACGTGATATAACCTAACCTAACCCAACCTAACATTTCGGCGGTAATATTTGACATCATTCATGGCGAGTTGGCCTCTACGTCTCCGTTTGACCTTCATAAACATCAATAACGTAATATAACGTAACCTAACCGAACCTATCATCTCGGCGGTAATATTTGAAAACATTCCTGGCGAGTTGGTCTCTACGTCTCCGTGGGACCTTCATATACATCAATAACGTAATATAACCTAACCTAACCCAACCTAACATCTCGGCGGTAATATTTGACAACATTCCTGGCTAGTTGGCTTCTCCGTCGCCGTGGGATCTTTTTATACATCAATAACGTAATATAACCTATCCTAACCCAACCTAACATCTCGGCGGTAATATTTGAAAACATACCTGGCGAGTTGGCCTCTACGTCTCCGTGGGACATTTATATACATCAATAACGTAATATAACCTAACCTAACCAACCTAACATCTCGGCGGTAATATTTGATCACATTCCTGGCTTGTTGGCCTCTACGTCTCCGCGGGACCTTTATATACATCTATAACGTGATATAACCTAACCTAAACCAACCTAACATCTCGGCGGTAATATTTGACAACATACCTGGCGGGTTGGCCTCTACGTCACCGTGGGACCTTCATATACATCAATAACGAAATATAACGTAACCTAACCCAACCTAACATGTCGGCGGTAATATTTGAAAACATACCTGTCGAGTTGGCCTCTACGTCTCCGTGGGACATTTATATACATCAATAACGTAATATAACCTAACCTAACCCAACCTAACATCTCGGCGGTAATATTTGATCACATTCCTGGCTTGTTGGCCTCTACGTCTCCGCGGGACCTTTATATACATCTATAACGTGATATAACCTAACCTAAACCAACCTAACATCTCGGCGGTAATATTTGATCACATTCCTGGCTTGTTGGCCTCTACGTCTCCGCGGGACCTATATATACATCTATAACGTGATATAACCTAACCTAAACCAACCTAACATCTTGGCGGTAATATTTGATCACATTCCTAGCTTGTTGGCCTCTACGTCTCCGCGGGACCTTTATATACATCTATAACGTGATATAACCTAACCTAACCCAACCTAACATTTCGGCGGTAATATTTGACATCATTCCTGGCGATTTGTCCTCTACGTCTCCGTTTGACCTTCATAAACATCAATAACGTAATATAACGTAACCTAAACCAACCTAACATCTCGGCGGCAATATTTGATCACATTCCTGGCTTGTTGGCCTCTACGTCTCCGCGGGACCTTTATATACATCTATAACGTGATATAACCTAACCTAAACCAACCTAACATCTCGGCGGTAATATTTGAAAACATTCCTGGCGAGTTGGCTTCTCCGTCTCCGTGGGATCTTTTTATACATCAATAACGTAATATAACCTAACCTAACCCAACCTAACATCTCGGCGGTAATATTTGAAAACATACCTGGCGAGTTGGCCTCTACGTCTCCGCGGGTCCTTTATATACATCTATAACGTGATATAACCTAACCTAAACCAACCTAACATTTCGGCGATAATATTTGATCACATTCCTAGCTTGTTGGCCTCTACGTGTCCGCGGGACCTTTATATACATCTATAACGTGATATGACCTAACCTAACCCAACCTAACATTTCGGCGGTAATATTTGACATCATTCCTGGCGATTTGTCCTCTACGTCTCCGTTTGACCTTCATAAACATCAATAACGTAATATAACGTAACCTAACCCAACCTAACATCTCGGCGGCAATCTTTGATCACATTCCTGGCTAGTTGGCTTCTCCGTCTCCGTGGGATCTTTTTATACATCAATAACGTAATATAACCTAACCTAACCCAACCTAACATCTCGGCGATAATGTTTGATCACATTCCTAGCTTGTTGGCCTCTACGTGTCCGCGGGACCTTTATATACATCTATAACGTGATATAACCTAACCTAACACAACCTAACATCTCGGCGGTCATATTTGAAAACATTCCTGGCGAGTTGGCATCTGCGTCTCCGTGGTACATTTATATACATCAATAACGTAATACAACCTATCCTAACCCAAAATAACATCTCGGCGGTAATATTTGACAACATTCCTGGCGAGTTGGCTTCTCCCTCTCCGTGGGACCCTTATATACATCAATAACGTAATATAACCTAACCTAACCCAACCTAACATCTCGGCGTTAATATTTGACAACATACCTGGCGAGTTGGCCTCTACGTCACCGTGGGCCCTTTATAGACATCCATAACGTAATATAACCTAACCTAACCCAACCTAACATCTCGGCGGTAATATTTGAAAACATTCATGGCGATTTGACATCTACGTCTCCGTGGGACCTTAATATACATCAATGACGTAATATAGCCTAACCTAACCCAACATAACATCTCGGCGGTAATATTTGATCACATTCCTAGCTTGTTGGCCTCTACGTCTCCGCGTGACCTTTATATACATCTATAACGTGATATAACCTAACCTAACCCAACCTAACATTTCGGCGGTAATATTTGACATCATTCATGGCGAGTTGGCCTCTACGTCTCCGTTTGACCTTCATAAACATCAATAACGTAATATAACGTAACCTAACCGAACCTATCATCTCGGCGGTAATATTTGAAAACATTCCTGGCGAGTTGGTCTCTACGTCTCCGTGGGACCTTCATATACATCAATAACGTAATATAACCTAACCTAACCCAACCTAACATCTCGGCGGTAATATTTGACAACATTCCTGGCTAGTTGGCTTCTCCGTCGCCGTGGGATCTTTTTATACATCAATAACGTAATATAACCTATCCTAACCCAACCTAACATCTCGGCGGCAATATTTGATCACATTCCTGGCATGTTGGCCTCTACGTCTCCGCGGGACCTTTATATACATCTATAACGTGATATAACCTAACCTAAACCAACCTAACATCTCGGCGGTAATATTTGAAAACATTCCTGGCGAGTTGGCTTCTCCGTCTCCGTGGGATCTTTTTATACATCAATAACGTAATATAACCTAACCTAACCCAACCTAACATCTCGGCGGTAATATTTGAAAACATACCTGGCGAGTTGGCCTCTACGTCTCCGCGGGTCCTTTATATACATCTATAACGTGATATAACCTAACCTAAACCAACCTAACATTTCGGCGATAATATTTGATCACATTCCTAGCTTGTTGGCCTCTACGTGTCCGCGGGACCTTTATATACATCTATAACGTGATATGACCTAACCTAACCCAACCTAACATTTCGGCGGTAATATTTGACATCATTCCTGGCGATTTGTCCTCTACGTCTCCGTTTGACCTTCATAAACATCAATAACGTAATATAACGTAACCTAACCCAACCTAACATCTCGGCGGCAATATTTGATCACATTCCTGGCATGTTGGCCTCTACGTCTCCGCGGGACCTTTATATACATCTATAACGTGATATAACCTAACCTAAACCAACCTAACATCTCGGCGGTAATATTTGACAACATTCCTGGCTAGTTGGCTTCTCCGTCTCCGTGGGATCTTTTTATACATCAATAACGTAATATAACCTAACCTAACCCAACCTAACATCTCGGCGATAATGTTTGATCACATTCCTAGCTTGTTGGCCTCTACGTGTCCGCGGGACCTTTATATACATCTATAACGTGATATAACCTAACCTAACACAACCTAACATCTCGGCGGTCATATTTGAAAACATTCCTGGCGAGTTGGCATCTGCGTCTCCGTGGTACATTTATATACATCAATAACGTAATACAACCTATCCTAACCCAAAATAACATCTCGGCGGTAATATTTGACAACATTCCTGGCGAGTTGGCTTCTCCCTCTCCGTGGGACCCTTATATACATCAATAACGTAATATAACCTAACCTAACCCAACCTAACATCTCGGCGTTAATATTTGACAACATACCTGGCGAGTTGGCCTCTACGTCTCCGTGGGACCTTCATATACATCAATAACGTAATATAACCTAACCTAACCCAACCTAACATCTCGGCGGTAATATTTGATCACATTCCTGGCTTGTTGGCCTCTACGTCTCCGCGGGACCTTTATATACATCTATAACGTGATATAACCTAACCAAAACCAACCTAACATCTCGGCGGTAATATTTGAAAACATTCCTGGCGAGTTGGCCTCTACGTCACCGTGGGACCTTTATAGACATCCATAACGTAATATAACCTAACCTAACCCAACCTAACATCTCGGCGGTAATATTTGAAAACATTCATGGCGATTTGACATCTACGTCTCCGTGGGACCTTAATATACATCAATGACGTAATATAGCCTAACCTAACCCAACATAACATCTCGGCGGTAATATTTGATCACATTCCTAGCTTGTTGGCCTCTACGTCTCCGCGTGACCTTTATATACATCTATAACGTGATATAACCTAACCTAACCCAACCTAACATTTCGGCGGTAATATTTGACATCATTCATGGCGAGTTGGCCTCTACGTCTCCGTTTGACCTTCATAAACATCAATAACGTAATATAACGTAACCTAACCGAACCTATCATCTCGGCGGTAATATTTGAAAACATTCCTGGCGAGTTGGTCTCTACGTCTCCGTGGGACCTTCATATACATCAATAACGTAATATAACCTAACCTAACCCAACCTAACATCTCGGCGGTAATATTTGACAACATTCCTGGCTAGTTGGCTTCTCCGTCGCCGTGGGATCTTTTTATACATCAATAACGTAATATAACCTATCCTAACCCAACCTAACATCTCGGCGGCAATATTTGATCACATTCCTGGCATGTTGGCCTCTACGTCTCCGCGGGACCTTTATATACATCTATAACGTGATATAACCTAACCTAAACCAACCTAACATCTCGGCGGTAATATTTGACAACATTCCTGGCTAGTTGGCTTCTCCGTCTCCGTGGGATCTTTTTATACATCAATAACGTAATATAACCTAACCTAACCCAACCTAACATCTCGGCGATAATGTTTGATCACATTCCTAGCTTGTTGGCCTCTACGTGTCCGCGGGACCTTTATATACATCTATAACGTGATATAACCTAACCTAACACAACCTAACATCTCGGCGGTCATATTTGAAAACATTCCTGGCGAGATGGCATCTGCGTCTCCGTGGTACATTTATATACATCAATAACGTAATACAACCTATCCTAACCCAAAATAACATCTCGGCGGTAATATTTGACAACATTCCTGGCGAGTTGGCTTCTCCCTCTCCGTGGGACCCTTATATACATCAATAACGTAATATAACCTAACCTAACCCAACCTAACATCTCGGCGTTAATATTTGACAACATACCTGGCGAGTTGGCCTCTGCGTCTCCGTGGGACCTTCATATACATCAATAACGTAATATAACCTAACCTAACCCAACCTAACATCTCGGCGGTAATATTTGATCACATTCCTGGCTTGTTGGCCTCTACGTCTCCGCGGGACCTTTATATACATCTATAACGTGATATAACCTAACCAAAACCAACCTAACATCTCGGCGGTAATATTTGAAAACATTCCTGGCGAGTTGGCCTCTACGTCACCGTGGGACCTTTATAGACATCCATAACGTAATATAACCTAACCTAACCCAACCTAACATCTCGGCGGTAATATTTGAAAACATTCATGGCGATTTGACATCTACGTCTCCGTGGGACCTTAATATACATCAATGACGTAATATAGCCTAACCTAACCCAACATAACATCTCGGCGGTAATATTTGATCACATTCCTAGCTTGTTGGCCTCTACGTCTCCGCGTGACCTTTATATACATCTATAACGTGATATAACCTAACCTAACCCAACCTAACATTTCGGCGGTAATATTTGACATCATTCATGGCGAGTTGGCCTCTACGTCTCCGTTTGACCTTCATAAACATCAATAACGTAATATAACGTAACCTAACCGAACCTATCATCTCGGCGGTAATATTTGAAAACATTCCTGGCGAGTTGGTCTCTACGTCTCCGTGGGACCTTCATATACATCAATAACGTAATATAACCTAACCTAACCCAACCTAACATCTCGGCGGTAATATTTGACAACATTCCTGGCTAGTTGGCTTCTCCGTCGCCGTGGGATCTTTTTATACATCAATAACGTAATATAACCTATCCTAACCCAACCTAACATCTCGGCGGTAATATTTGAAAACATACCTGGCGAGTTGGCCTCTACGTCTCCGTGGGACATTTATATACATCAATAACGTAATATAACCTAACCTAACCAACCTAACATCTCGGCGGTAATATTTGATCACATTCCTGGCTTGTTGGCCTCTACGTCTCCGCGGGACCTTTATATACATCTATAACGTGATATAACCTAACCTAAACCAACCTAACATCTCGGCGGTAATATTTGACAACATACCTGGCGGGTTGGCCTCTACGTCACCGTGGGACCTTCATATACATCAATAACGAAATATAACGTAACCTAACCCAACCTAACATGTCGGCGGTAATATTTGAAAACATACATGTCGAGTTGGCCTCTACGTCTCCGTGGGACATTTATATACATCAATAACGTAATATAACCTAACCTAACCCAACCTAACATCTCGGCGGTAATATTTGATCACATTCCTGGCTTGTTGGCCTCTACGTCTCCGCGGGACCTTTATATACATCTATAACGTGATATAACCTAACCTAAACCAACCTAACATCTTGGCGGTAATATTTGAAAACATACCTGGCGAGTTGGCCTCTACGTCTCCGTGGGACATTTATATACATCAATAACGTAATATAACCTAACCTAACCCAACCTAACATCTCGGCGGTAATATTTGACAACATTCCTGGCGAGTTGGCTTCTCCCTCTCCGCATGACCTTTATATACATCTATAACGTGATATAACCTAACCTAACCCAACCTAACATTTCGGCGGTAATATTTGACATCATTCATGGCGAGTTGGCCTCTACGTCTCCGTTTGACCTTCATAAACATCAATAACGTGATATAACCTAACCTAAACCAACCTAACATCTCGGCGGTAATATTTGATCACATTCCTGGCGAGTTGGTCTCTACGTCTCCGTGGGACCTTCATATACATCAATAACGTAATATAACCTAACCTAACCCAACCTAACATCTCGGCGGTAATATTTGAAAACATACCTGGCGAGTTGGCCTCTACGTCTCCGCGGGACCTTTATATACATCTATAACGTGATATAACCTAACCTAAACCAACCTAACATCTCGGCGGTAATATTTGACAACATACCTGGCGGGTTGGCCTCTACGTCACCGTGGGACCTTCATATACATCAATAACGAAATATAACGTAACCTAACCCAACCTAACATGTCGGCGGTAATATTTGAAAACATACCTGTCGAGTTGGCCTCTACGTCTCCGTGGGACATTTATATACATCAATAACGTAATATAACCTAACCTAACCCAACCTAACATCTCGGCGGTAATATTTGATCACATTCCTGGCTTGTTGGCCTCTACGTCTCCGCGGGACCTTTATATACATCTATAACGTGATATAACCTAACCTAAACCAACCTAACATCTCGGCGGTAATATTTGATCACATTCCTGGCTTGTTGGCCTCTACGTCTCCGCGGGACCTATATATACATCTATAACGTGATATAACCTAACCTAAACCAACCTAACATCTTGGCGGTAATATTTGATCACATTCCTAGCTTGTTGGCCTCTACGTCTCCGCGGGACCTTTATATACATCTATAACGTGATATAACCTAACCTAACCCAACCTAACATTTCGGCGGTAATATTTGACATCATTCCTGGCGATTTGTCCTCTACGTCTCCGTTTGACCTTCATAAACATCAATAACGTAATATAACGTAACCTAAACCAACCTAACATCTCGGCGGCAATATTTGATCACATTCCTGGCTTGTTGGCCTCTACGTCTCCGCGGGACCTTTATATACATCTATAACGTGATATAACCTAACCTAAACCAACCTAACATCTCGGCGGTAATATTTGAAAACATTCCTGGCGAGTTGGCTTCTCCGTCTCCGTGGGATCTTTTTATACATCAATAACGTAATATAACCTAACCTAACCCAACCTAACATCTCGGCGGTAATATTTGAAAACATACCTGGCGAGTTGGCCTCTACGTCTCCGCGGGTCCTTTATATACATCTATAACGTGATATAACCTAACCTAAACCAACCTAACATTTCGGCGATAATATTTGATCACATTCCTAGCTTGTTGGCCTCTACGTGTCCGCGGGACCTTTATATACATCTATAACGTGATATGACCTAACCTAACCCAACCTAACATTTCGGCGGTAATATTTGACATCATTCCTGGCGATTTGTCCTCTACGTCTCCGTTTGACCTTCATAAACATCAATAACGTAATATAACGTAACCTAACCCAACCTAACATCTCGGCGGCAATATTTGATCACATTCCTGGCATGTTGGCCTCTACGTCTCCGCGGGACCTTTATATACATCTATAACGTGATATAACCTAACCTAAACCAACCTAACATCTCGGCGGTAATATTTGACAACATTCCTGGCTAGTTGGCTTCTCCGTCTCCGTGGGATCTTTTTATACATCAATAACGTAATATAACCTAACCTAACCCAACCTAACATCTCGGCGATAATGTTTGATCACATTCCTAGCTTGTTGGCCTCTACGTGTCCGCGGGACCTTTATATACATCTATAACGTGATATAACCTAACCTAACACAACCTAACATCTCGGCGGTCATATTTGAAAACATTCCTGGCGAGTTGGCATCTGCGTCTCCGTGGTACATTTATATACATCAATAACGTAATACAACCTATCCTAACCCAAAATAACATCTCGGCGGTAATATTTGACAACATTCCTGGCGAGTTGGCTTCTCCCTCTCCGTGGGACCCTTATATACATCAATAACGTAATATAACCTAACCTAACCCAACCTAACATCTCGGCGTTAATATTTGACAACATACCTGGCGAGTTGGCCTCTACGTCTCCGTGGGACCTTCATATACATCAATAACGTAATATAACCTAACCTAACCCAACCTAACATCTCGGCGGTAATATTTGATCACATTCCTGGCTTGTTGGCCTCTACGTCTCCGCGGGACCTTTATATACATCTATAACGTGATATAACCTAACCAAAACCAACCTAACATCTCGGCGGTAATATTTGAAAACATTCCTGGCGAGTTGGCCTCTACGTCACCGTGGGACCTTTATAGACATCCATAACGTAATATAACCTAACCTAACCCAACCTAACATCTCGGCGGTAATATTTGAAAACATTCATGGCGATTTGACATCTACGTCTCCGTGGGACCTTAATATACATCAATGACGTAATATAGCCTAACCTAACCCAACATAACATCTCGGCGGTAATATTTGATCACATTCCTAGCTTGTTGGCCTCTACGTCTCCGCGTGACCTTTATATACATCTATAACGTGATATAACCTAACCTAACCCAACCTAACATTTCGGCGGTAATATTTGACATCATTCATGGCGAGTTGGCCTCTACGTCTCCGTTTGACCTTCATAAACATCAATAACGTAATATAACGTAACCTAACCGAACCTATCATCTCGGCGGTAATATTTGAAAACATTCCTGGCGAGTTGGTCTCTACGTCTCCGTGGGACCTTCATATACATCAATAACGTAATATAACCTAACCTAACCCAACCTAACATCTCGGCGGTAATATTTGACAACATTCCTGGCTAGTTGGCTTCTCCGTCGCCGTGGGATCTTTTTATACATCAATAACGTAATATAACCTATCCTAACCCAACCTAACATCTCGGCGGCAATATTTGATCACATTCCTGGCATGTTGGCCTCTACGTCTCCGCGGGACCTTTATATACATCTATAACGTGATATAACCTAACCTAAACCAACCTAACATCTCGGCGGTAATATTTGACAACATTCCTGGCTAGTTGGCTTCTCCGTCTCCGTGGGATCTTTTTATACATCAATAACGTAATATAACCTAACCTAACCCAACCTAACATCTCGGCGATAATGTTTGATCACATTCCTAGCTTGTTGGCCTCTACGTGTCCGCGGGACCTTTATATACATCTATAACGTGATATAACCTAACCTAACACAACCTAACATCTCGGCGGTCATATTTGAAAACATTCCTGGCGAGTTGGCATCTGCGTCTCCGTGGTACATTTATATACATCAATAACGTAATACAACCTATCCTAACCCAAAATAACATCTCGGCGGTAATATTTGACAACATTCCTGGCGAGTTGGCTTCTCCCTCTCCGTGGGACCCTTATATACATCAATAACGTAATATAACCTAACCTAACCCAACCTAACATCTCGGCGTTAATATTTGACAACATACCTGGCGAGTTGGCCTCTACGTCTCCGTGGGACCTTCATATACATCAATAACGTAATATAACCTAACCTAACCCAACCTAACATCTCGGCGGTAATATTTGATCACATTCCTGGCTTGTTGGCCTCTACGTCTCCGCGGGACCTTTATATACATCTATAACGTGATATAACCTAACCAAAACCAACCTAACATCTCGGCGGTAATATTTGAAAACATTCCTGGCGAGTTGGCCTCTACGTCACCGTGGGACCTTTATAGACATCCATAACGTAATATAACCTAACCTAACCCAACCTAACATCTCGGCGGTAATATTTGAAAACATTCATGGCGATTTGACATCTACGTCTCCGTGGGACCTTAATATACATCAATGACGTAATATAGCCTAACCTAACCCAACATAACATCTCGGCGGTAATATTTGATCACATTCCTAGCTTGTTGGCCTCTACGTCTCCGCGTGACCTTTATATACATCTATAACGTGATATAACCTAACCTAACCCAACCTAACATTTCGGCGGTAATATTTGACATCATTCATGGCGAGTTGGCCTCTACGTCTCCGTTTGACCTTCATAAACATCAATAACGTAATATAACGTAACCTAACCGAACCTATCATCTCGGCGGTAATATTTGAAAACATTCCTGGCGAGTTGGTCTCTACGTCTCCGTGGGACCTTCATATACATCAATAACGTAATATAACCTAACCTAACCCAACCTAACATCTCGGCGGTAATATTTGACAACATTCCTGGCTAGTTGGCTTCTCCGTCGCCGTGGGATCTTTTTATACATCAATAACGTAATATAACCTATCCTAACCCAACCTAACATCTCGGCGGTAATATTTGAAAACATACCTGGCGAGTTGGCCTCTACGTCTCCGTGGGACATTTATATACATCAATAACGTAATATAACCTAACCTAACCAACCTAACATCTCGGCGGTAATATTTGATCACATTCCTGGCTTGTTGGCCTCTACGTCTCCGCGGGACCTTTATATACATCTATAACGTGATATAACCTAACCTAAACCAACCTAACATCTCGGCGGTAATATTTGACAACATACCTGGCGGGTTGGCCTCTACGTCACCGTGGGACCTTCATATACATCAATAACGAAATATAACGTAACCTAACCCAACCTAACATGTCGGCGGTAATATTTGAAAACATACATGTCGAGTTGGCCTCTACGTCTCCGTGGGACATTTATATACATCAATAACGTAATATAACCTAACCTAACCCAACCTAACATCTCGGCGGTAATATTTGATCACATTCCTGGCTTGTTGGCCTCTACGTCTCCGCGGGACCTTTATATACATCTATAACGTGATATAACCTAACCTAAACCAACCTAACATCTTGGCGGTAATATTTGAAAACATACCTGGCGAGTTGGCCTCTACGTCTCCGTGGGACATTTATATACATCAATAACGTAATATAACCTAACCTAACCCAACCTAACATCTCGGCGGTAATATTTGATCACATTCCTAGCTTGTTGGCCTCTACGTCTCCGCATGACCTTTATATACATCTATAACGTGATATAACCTAACCTAACCCAACCTAACATTTCGGCGGTAATATTTGACATCATTCATGGCGAGTTGGCCTCTACGTCTCCGTTTGACCTTCATAAACATCAATAACGTAATATAACGTAACCTAACCGAACCTATCATCTCGGCGGTAATATTTGAAAACATTCCTGGCGAGTTGGTCTCTACGTCTCCGTGGGACCTTCATATACATCAATAACGTAATATAACCTAACCTAACCCAACCTAACATCTCGGCGGTAATATTTGAAAACATTCCTGGCGAGTTGGCCTCTACGTCTCCGTGGGACCTTCATATACATCAATAACGTAATATAACCTAACCTAACCCAACCTAACATCTCGGCGGTCATATTTGAAAACATTCCTGGCGAGTTGGCTTCTCCGTCTCCGTGGGATCATTTTATACATCAATAACGTAATATAACGTAACCTAACCCACCTATCATCTCGGCTGTAATATTTGACAACATTCCTAGCGAGTTGGCCTCTACGTCTACGTTTGACCTTCATAAACATCAATAACGTAATATAACGTAACCTAACCCAACCTAACATGTCGGCGGTAATATTTGAAAACATACCTGGCGAGTTGGCCTCTACGTCTCCGTGGAACATTTATATACATCAATAACGTAATATAACCTAACCTAACCCAACCTAACATCTCGGCGGTAATATTTGATCACATTCCTGGCTTGTTGGCCTCTACGTCTCCGCGGGACCTATATATACATCTATAACGTGATATAACCTAACCTAACCCAACCTAACATTTCGGCGGTAATATTTGACATCATTCATGGCGAGTTGGCCTCTACGTCTCCGTTTGACCTTCATAAACATCAATAACGTAATATAACGTAACCTAACCGAACCTATCATCTCGGCGGTAATATTTGAAAACATACCTGGCGGGTTGGCCTCTACGTCACCGTGGGACCTTCATATACATCAATAACGAAATATAACGTAACCTAACCCAACCTAACATGTCGGCGGTAATATTTGAAAACATACCTGTCGAGTTGGCCTCTACGTCTCCGTGGGACATTTATATACATCAATAACGTAATATAACCTAACCTAACCCAACCTAACATCTCGGCGGTAATATTTGATCACATTCCTGGCTTGTTGGCCTCTACGTCTCCGCGGGACCTTTATATACATCTATAACGTGATATAACCTAACCTAAACCAACCTAACATCTTGGCGGTAATATTTGAAAACATACCTGGCGAGTTGGCCTCTACGTCTCCGTGGGACATTTATATACATCAATAACGTAATATAACCTAACCTAACCCAACCTAACATCTCGGCGGTAATATTTGATTCACATTCCTAGCTTGTTGGCCTCTACGTCTCGGCATGACCTTTATATACATCAATAACGTAATATAACGTAACCTAACCGAACCTATCATCTCGGCGGTAATATTTGAAAACATTCCTGGCGAGTTGGTCTCTACGTCTCCGTGGGACCTTCATATACATCAATAACGTAATATAACCTAACCTAACCCAACCTAACATTTCGGCGATAATATTTCATCTCATTCCTAGCTTGTTGGCCTCTACGTGTCCGCGGGACCTTTATATACATCTATAACGTGATATAACCTAACCTAACCCAACCTAACATCTCGGCGGTCATATTTGAAAACATTCCTGGCGAGTTGGCTTCTCCGTCTCCGTGGGATCCTTTTATACATCAATAACGTAATATAACGTAACCTAACCCAACCTAACATTTCGGCGGTAATATTTGACATCATTCATGGCGAGTTGGCCTCTACGTCTCCGTTTGACCTTCATAAACATCAATAACGTAATATAACGTAACCTAACCGAACCTATCATCTCGGCGGTCATATTTGACAACATTCCTGGCGAGTTGGTCTCTACGTCTCCGTGGGACCTTCATATACATCAATAACGTAATATAACCTAACCTAACCCAACCTAACATCTCGGCGGTAATATTTGAAAACATACCTGGCGAGTTGGCCTCTACGTCTCCGCGGGACCTTTATATACATCTATAACGTGATATAACCTAACCTAAACCAACCTAACATTTCGGCGATAATATTTGATCACATTCCTAGCTTGTTGGCCTCTACGTGTCCGCGGGACCTTTATATACATCTATAACGTGATATAACCTAACCTAACCCAACCTAACATCTCGGCGGTCATATTTGAAAACATTCCTGGCGAGTTGGCTTCTCCGTTTCCGTGGGATCCTTTTATACATCAATAACGTAATATAACCTAACCTAGCCCAACCTAACATCTTGGCGGTAATATTTGAAAACATACCTGGCGAGTTGGCCTCTACGTCTCCGTGGGACATTTATATACATCAATAACGTAAAATAACCTAACCTAACCCAACCTAACCTCTCGGCGGTAATATTTGATCACATTCCTAGCTTGTTGGCCTCTACGTCTCCGCGGGACCTTTATATACATCTATAACGTGATATAACCTAACCTAACCCAACCTAACATTTCGGCGGTAATATTTGACATCATTCCTGGCGATTTGTCCTCTACGTCTCCGTTTGACCTTCATAAACATCAATAACGTAATATAACGTAACCTAACCCAACCTAACATATCGGCGGCAATGTTTGATCACATTCCTGGCTTGTTGGCCTCTACGTCTCCGCGGGACCTTTATATACATCTATAACGTGATATAACCTAACCTAAACCAACCTAACATCTCGGCGGTAATATTTGAAAACATTCCTGGCGAGTTGGCTTCTCCGTCTCCGTGGGATATTTTTATACATCAATAACGTAATATAACCTAACCTAACCCAACCTAACATCTCGGCGGTAATATTTGAAAACATACCTGGCGAGTTGGCCTCTACGTCTCCGCGGGACCTTTATATACATCTATAACGTGATATAACCTAACCTAAACCAACCTAACATTTCGGCGATAATATTTGATCACATTCCTAGCTTGTTGGCCTCTACGTGTCCGCGGGACCTTTATATACATCTATAACGTGATATAACCTAACCTAACCCAACCTAACATCTCGGCGGTAATATTTGAGAACATACCTGTCGAGTTGGGCTCTACGTCTCCGTGGGACCTTCATATACATCAATAACGTAATATAACCTATCCTAACCCAACCTAACATCTCGGCGGTAATATTTGAAAACATTCCTGGCGAGTTGGCTTCTCCGTCTCCGTGGGATCTTTTTATACATCATTAACGTAATATAACCTAACCTAACCCAACCTAACATCTTGGCGGTATATATTGGAAAACATACCTGGCGAGTTGGCCTCTACGTCTCCGTGGGACCTTTATATACATCAATAACGTAATATAACCTAACCTAACCTAACCTAACATCTCGGCGGTAATATTTGACAACATACCTGTCGAGTTGGCCTCTACGTCTCCGTGGGACATTCATATACATGAATAACGTAATATAACATAACCTAACCCAACCTAACATCTCGGCGGTAATATTTGAAAAAATTCATGGCGACTTGGCATCTGCGTCTCCGTGGTACATTTATATACATCAATAACGTAATACAACCTATCCTAACCCAAAATAACATCTCGGCGGTAATATTTGAAAAAATTCATGGCGACTTGGCATCTGCGTCTCCGTGGTACATTTATATACATCTATAACGTGATATAACCTAACCTAACCCAACCTAACATTTCGGCGGTAATATTTGACATCATTCCTGGCGATTTGTCCTCTACGTCTCCGTTTGACCTTCATAAACATCAATAACGTAATATAACGTAACCTAACCCAACCTAACATCTCGGCGGTAATATTTGATCACATTCCTGGCTTGTTGGCCTCTACGTCTCCGCGGGACCTTTATATACATCTATAACGTGATATAACCTAACCTAAACCAACCTAACATCTCGGCGGTAATATTTGAAAACATTCCTGGCGAGTTGGCCTCTACGTCACCGTGGGACCTTTATAGACATCCATAACGTAATATAACCTAACCTAACCCAACCTAACATCTCGGCGGTAATATTTGAAAACATTCATGGCGATTTGACATCTACGTCTCCGTGGGACCTTAATATACATCAATGACGTAATATAGCCTAACCTAACCCAACATAACATCTCGGCGGTAATATTTGATCACATTCCTAGCTTGTTGGCCTCTACGTCTCCGCGTGACCTTTATATACATCTATAACGTGATATAACCTAACCTAACCCAACCTAACATTTCGGCGGTAATATTTGACATCATTCATGGCGAGTTGGCCTCTACGTCTCCGTTTGACCTTCATAAACATCAATAACGTAATATAACGTAACCTAACCGAACCTATCATCTCGGCGGTAATATTTGAAAACATACCTGGCGAGTTGGCCTCTACGTCTCCGCGGGACCTTTATATACATCTATAACGTGATATAACCTAACCTAAACCAACCTAACATTTCGGCGATAATATTTGATCACATTCCTAGCTTGTTGGCCTCTACGTGTCCGCGGGACCTTTATATACATCTATAACGTGATATAACCTAACCTAACCCAACCTAACATCTCGGCGGTCATATTTGAAAACATTCCTGGCGAGTTGGCTTCTCCGTTTCCGTGGGATCCTTTTATACATCAATAACGTAATATAACCTAACCTAGCCCAACCTAACATGTTGGCGGTAATATTTGAAAACATACCTGGCGAGTTGGCCTCTACGTCTCCGTGGGACATTTATATACATCAATAACGTAAAATAACCTAACCTAACCCAACCTAACCTCTCGGCGGTAATATTTGATCACATTCCTAGCTTGTTGGCCTCTACGTCTCCGCGGGACCTTTATATACATCTATAACGTGATATAACCTAACCTAACCCAACCTAACATTTCGGCGGTAATATTTGACATCATTCCTGGCGATTTGTCCTCTACGTCTCCGTTTGACCTTCATAAACATCAATAACGTAATATAACGTAACCTAACCCAACCTAACATCTCGGCGGCAATATTTGATCACATTCCTGGCTTGTTGGCCTCTACGTCTCCGCGGGACCTTTATATACATCTATAACGTGATATAACCTAACCTAAACCAACCTAACATCTCGGCGGTAATATTTGAAAACATTCCTGGCGAGTTGGCTTCTCCGTCTCCGTGGGATATTTTTATACATCAATAACGTAATATAACCTAACCTAACCCAACCTAACATCTCGGCGGTAATATTTGAAAACATACCTGGCGAGTTGGCCTCTACGTCTCCGCGGGACCTTTATATACATCTATAACGTGATATAACCTAACCTAAACCAACCTAACATTTCGGCGATAATATTTGATCACATTCCTAGCTTGTTGGCCTCTACGTGTCCGCGGGACCTTTATATACATCTATAACGTGATATAACCTAACCTAACCCAACCTAACATCTCGGGGGTAATATTTGAGAACATACCTGGCGAGTTGGGCTCTACGTCTCCGTGGGACCTTCATATACATCAATAACGTAATATAACCTATCCTAACCCAACCTAACATCTCGGCGGTAATATTTGAAAACATTCCTGGCGAGTTGGCTTCTCCGTCTCCGTGGGATCTTTTTATACATCATTAACGTAATATAACCTAACCTAACCCAACCTAACATCTTGGCGGTATATATTGGAAAACATACCTGGCGAGTTGGCCTCTACGTCTCCGTGGGACCTTTATATACATCAATAACGTAATATAACCTAACCTAACCTAACCTAACATCTCGGCGGTAATATTTGACAACATACCTGTCGAGTTGGCCTCTACGTCTCCGTGGGACATTCATATACATGAATAACGAAATATAACCTAACCTAACCCAACCTAACACCTCGGCGGTAATATTTGACAACATTGCTGGCGAGTTGGCTTCTCCGTCTCCGCGGGAAATTTATATACATCAATAACGTAATATAACCTAACCTAACCCAACCTAACATCTCGGCGGTAATATTTGAAAACATTCCTGGGGAGTTGGCCTCTACGTCACCGTGGGACCTTTATAGACATCCATAACGTAATATAACCTAACCTAACCCAACCTAACATCTCGGCGGTAATATTTGAAAAAATTCATGGCGACTTGGCATCTGCGTCTCCGTGGTACATTTATATACATCAATAACGTAATACAACCTATCCTAACCCAAAATAACATCTCGGCGGTAATATTTGAAAAAATTCATGGCGACTTGGCATCTGCGTCTCCGTGGTACATTTATATACATCTATAACGTGATATAACCTAACCTAACCCAACCTAACATTTCGGCGGTAATATTTGACATCATTCCTGGCGATTTGTCCTCTACGTCTCCGTTTGACCTTCATAAACATCAATAACGTAATATAACGTAACCTAACCCAACCTAACATCTCGGCGGCAATATTTGATCACATTCCTGGCATGTTGGCCTCTACGTCTCCGCGGGACCTTTATATACATCTATAACGTGATATAACCTAACCTAAACCAACCTAACATCTCGGCGGTAATATTTGAAAACATTCCTGGCGAGTTGGCTTCTCCGTCTCCGTGGGATCTTTTTATACATCAATAACGTAATATAACCTAACCTAACCCAACCTAACATCTCGGCGGTAATATTTGATCACATTCCTGGCTTGTTGGCCTCTACGTCTCCGCGGGACCTTTATATACATCTATAACGTGATATAACCTAACCTAAACCAACCTAACATCTCGGCGGTAATATTTGAAAACATTCCTGGCGAGTTGGCCTCTACGTCACCGTGGGACCTTTATAGACATCCATAACGTAATATAACCTAACCTAACCCAACCTAACATTTCGGCGGTAATATTTGACATCATTCCTGGCGATTTGTCCTCTACGTCTCCGTGGGACCTTTATATACATCAATAACGTAATATAACCTAACCTAACCTAACCTAACATCTCGGCGGTAATATTTGACAACATACCTGTCGAGTTGGCCTCTACGTCTCCGTGGGACATTCATATACATGAATAACGTAATATAACATAACCTAACCCAACCTAACATCTCGGCGGTAATATTTGAAAAAATTCATGGCGACTTGGCATCTGCGTCTCCGTGGTACATTTATATACATCAATAACGTAATACAACCTATCCTAACCCAAAATAACATCTCGGCGGTAATATTTGAAAAAATTCATGGCGACTTGGCATCTGCGTCTCCGTGGTACATTTATATACATCTATAACGTGATATAACCTAACCTAACCCAACCTAACATTTCGGCGGTAATATTTGACATCATTCCTGGCGATTTGTCCTCTACGTCTCCGTTTGACCTTCATAAACATCAATAACGTAATATAACGTAACCTAACCCAACCTAACATATCGGCGGCAATATTTGATCACATTCCTGGCTTGTTGGCCTCTACGTCTCCGCGGGACCTTTATATACATCTATAACGTGATATAACCTAACCTAAACCAACCTAACATCTCGGCGGTAATATTTGAAAACATTCCTGGCGAGTTGGCTTCTCCGTCTCCGTGGGATATTTTTATACATCAATAACGTAATATAACCTAACCTAACCCAACCTAACATCTCGGCGGTAATATTTGAAAACATACCTGGCGAGTTGGCCTCTACGTCTCCGCGGGACCTTTATATACATCTATAACGTGATATAACCTAACCTAAACCAACCTAACATTTCGGCGATAATATTTGATCACATTCCTAGCTTGTTGGCCTCTACGTGTCCGCGGGACCTTTATATACATCTATAACGTGATATAACCTAACCTAACCCAACCTAACATCTCGGCGGTAATATTTGAGAACATACCTGTCGAGTTGGGCTCTACGTCTCCGTGGGACCTTCATATACATCAGTAACGTAATATAATCTATCCTAACCCAACCTAACATCTCGGCGGTAATATTTGAAAACATTCCTGGCGAGTTGGCTTCTCCGTCTCCGTGGGATCTTTTTATACATCATTAACGTAATATAACCTAACCTAACCCAACCTAACATCTTGGCGGTATATATTGGAAAACATACCTGGCGAGTTGGCCTCTACGTCTCCGTGGGACCTTTATATACATCAATAACGTAATATAACCTAACCTAACCTAACCTAACATCTCGGCGGTAATATTTGACAACATACCTGTCGAGTTGGCCTCTACGTCTCCGTGGGACATTCATATACATGAATAACGTAATATAACATAACCTAACCCAACCTAACATCTCGGCGGTAATATTTGAAAAAATTCATGGCGACTTGGCATCTGCGTCTCCGTGGTACATTTATATACATCAATAACGTAATACAACCTATCCTAACCCAAAATAACATCTCGGCGGTAATATTTGAAAAAATTCATGGCGACTTGGCATCTGCGTCTCCATGGTACATTTATATACATCTATAACGTGATATAACCTAACCTAACCCAACCTAACATTTCGGCGGTAATATTTGACATCATTCCTGGCGATTTGTCCTCTACGTCTCCGTTTGACCTTCATAAACATCAATAACGTAATATAACGTAACCTAACCCAACCTAACATCTCGGCGGTAATATTTGATCACATTCCTGGCTTGTTGGCCTCTACGTCTCCGCGGGACCTTTATATACATCTATAACGTGATATAACCTAACCTAAACCAACCTAACATCTCGGCGGTAATATTTGAAAACATTCCTGGCGAGTTGGCCTCTACGTCACCGTGGGACCTTTATAGACATCCATAACGTAATATAACCTAACCTAACCCAACCTAACATCTCGGCGGTAATATTTGAAAACATTCATGGCGATTTGACATCTACGTCTCCGTGGGACCTTAATATACATCAATGACGTAATATAGCCTAACCTAACCCAACATAACATCTCGGCGGTAATATTTGATCACATTCCTAGCTTGTTGGCCTCTACGTCTCCGCGTGACCTTTATATACATCTATAACGTGATATAACCTAACCTAACCCAACCTAACATTTCGGCGGTAATATTTGACATCATTCATGGCGAGTTGGCCTCTACGTCTCCGTTTGACCTTCATAAACATCAATAACGTAATATAACGTAACCTAACCGAACCTATCATCTCGGCGGTAATATTTGAAAACATACCTGGCGAGTTGGCCTCTACGTCTCCGCGGGACCTTTATATACATCTATAACGTGATATAACCTAACCTAAACCAACCTAACATTTCGGCGATAATATTTGATCACATTCCTAGCTTGTTGGCCTCTACGTGTCCGCGGGACCTTTATATACATCTATAACGTGATATAACCTAACCTAACCCAACCTAAAATCTCGGCGGTCATATTTGAAAACATTCCTGGCGAGTTGGCTTCTCCGTTTCCGTGGGATCCTTTTATACATCAATAACGTAATATAACCTAACCTAGCCCAACCTAACATCTTGGCGGTAATATTTGAAAACATACCTGGCGAGTTGGCCTCTACGTCTCCGTGGGACATTTATATACATCAATAACGTAAAATAACCTAACCTAACCCAACCTAACCTCTCGGCGGTAATATTTGATCACATTCCTAGCTTGTTGGCCTCTACGTCTCCGCGGGACCTTTATATACATCTATAACGTGATATAACCTAACCTAACCCAACCTAACATTTCGGCGGTAATATTTGACATCATTCCTGGCGATTTGTCCTCTACGTCTCCGTTTGACCTTCATAAACATCAATAACGTAATATAACGTAACCTAACCCAACCTAACATCTCGGCGGCAATATTTGATCACATTCCTGGCTTGTTGGCCTCTACGTCTCCGCGGGACCTTTATATACATCTATAACGTGATATATCCTAACCTAAACCAACCTAACATCTCGGCGGTAATATTTGAAAACATTCCTGGCGAGTTGGCTTCTCCGTCTCCGTGGGATATTTTTATACATCAATAACGTAATATAACCTAACCTAACCCAACCTAACATCTCGGCGGTAATATTTGAAAACATACCTGGCGAGTTGGCCTCTACGTCTCCGCGGGACCTTTATATACATCTATAACGTGATATAACCTAACCTAAACCAACCTAACATTTCGGCGATAATATTTGATCACATTCCTAGCTTGTTGGCCTCTACGTGTCCGCGGGACCTTTATATACATCTATAACGTGATATAACCTAACCTAACCCAACCTAACATCTCGGCGGTAATATTTGAGAACATACCTGGCGAGTTGGGCTCTACGTCTCCGTGGGACCTTCATATACATCAATAACGTAATATAACCTATCCTAACCCAACCTAACATCTCGGCGGTAATATTTGAAAACATTCCTGGCGAGTTGGCTTCTCCGTCTCCGTGGGATCTTTTTATACATCATTAACGTAATATAACCTAACCTAACCCAACCTAACATCTTGGCGGTATATATTGGAAAACATACCTGGCGAGTTGGCCTCTACGTCTCCGTTTGACCTTCATAAACATCAATAACGTAATATAACGTAACCTAACCGAACCTATCATCTCGGCGGTAATATTTGAAAACATTCCTGGCGAGTTGGTCTCTACGTCTCCGTGGGACCTTCATATACATCAATAACGTAATATAACCTAACCTAACCCAACCTAACATCTCGGCGGTAATATTTGACAACATTCCTGGCTAGTTGGCTTCTCCGTCGCCGTGGGATCTTTTTATACATCAATAACGTAATATAACCTATCCTAACCCAACCTAACATCTCGGCGGTAATATTTGAAAACATACCTGGCGAGTTGGCCTCTACGTCTCCGTGGGACATTTATATACATCAATAACGTAATATAAC
The DNA here is from genome assembly GCA_963969225.1 of Xylocopa violacea. Lineage (NCBI taxonomy): Eukaryota > Metazoa > Arthropoda > Insecta > Hymenoptera > Apidae > Xylocopa > Xylocopa violacea. Next base: position 2,127,951 of record CAXAJV010000051.1, read on the forward strand.
CTAACCTAACCAACCTAACATCTCGGCGGTAATATTTGATCACATTCCTGGCTTGTTGGCCTCTACGTCTCCGCGGGACCTTTATATACATCTATAACGTGATATAACCTAACCTAAACCAACCTAACATCTCGGCGGTAATATTTGACAACATACCTGGCGGGTTGGCCTCTACGTCACCGTGGGACCTTCATATACATCAATAACGAAATATAACGTAACCTAACCCAACCTAACATGTCGGCGGTAATATTTGAAAACATACCTGTCGAGTTGGCCTCTACGTCTCCGTGGGACATTTATATACATCAATAACGTAATATAACCTAACCTAACCCAACCTAACATCTCGGCGGTAATATTTGATCACATTCCTGGCTTGTTGGCCTCTACGTCTCCGCGGGACCTTTATATACATCTATAACGTGATATAACCTAACCTAAACCAACCTAACATCTCGGCGGTAATATTTGATCACATTCCTGGCGAGTTGGTCTCTACGTCTCCGTGGGACCTTCATATACATCAATAACGTAATATAACCTAACCTAACCCAACCTAACATCTCGGCGGTAATATTTGAAAACATACCTGGCGAGTTGGCCTCTACGTCTCCGCGGGACCTTTATATACATCTATAACGTGATATAACCTAACCTAAACCAACCTAACATTTCGGCGATAATATTTGATCACATTCCTAGCTTGTTGGCCTCTACGTGTCCGCGGGACCTTTATATACATCTATAACGTGATATAACCTAACCTAACCCAACCTAACATCTCGGCGGTCATATTTGAAAACATTCCTGGCGAGTTGGCTTCTCCGTTTCCGTGGGATCCTTTTATACATCAATAACGTAATATAACCTAACCTAGCCCAACCTAACATCTTGGCGGTAATATTTGAAAACATACCTGGCGAGTTGGCCTCTACGTCTCCGTGGGACATTTATATACATCAATAACGTAAAATAACCTAACCTAACCCAACCTAACCTCTCGGCGGTAATATTTGATCACATTCCTAGCTTGTTGGCCTCTACGTCTCCGCGGGACCTTTATATACATCTATAACGTGATATAACCTAACCTAACCCAACCTAACATTTCGGCGGTAATATTTGACATCATTCCTGGCGATTTGTCCTCTACGTCTCCGTTTGACCTTCATAAACATCAATAACGTAATATAACGTAACCTAACCCAACCTAACATCTCGGCGGCAATATTTGATCACATTCCTGGCTTGTTGGCCTCTACGTCTCCGCGGGACCTTTATATACATCTATAACGTGATATAACCTAACCTAAACCAACCTAACATCTCGGCGGTAATATTTGAAAACATTCCTGGCGAGTTGGCTTCTCCGTCTCCGTGGGATATTTTTATACATCAATAACGTAATATAACCTAACCTAACCCAACCTAACATCTCGGCGGTAATATTTGAAAACATACCTGGCGAGTTGGCCTCTACGTCTCCGCGGGACCTTTATATACATCTATAACGTGTTATAACCTAACCTAAACCAACCTAACATTTCGGCGATAATATTTGATCACATTCCTAGCTTGTTGGCCTCTACGTGTCCGCGGGACCTTTATATACATCTATAACGTGATATAACCTAACCTAACCCAACCTAACATCTCGGCGGTAATATTTGAGAACATACCTGGCGAGTTGGGCTCTACGTCTCCGTGGGACCTTCATATACATCAATAACGTAATATAACCTATCCTAACCCAACCTAACATCTCGGCGGTAATATTTGAAAACATTCCTGGCGAGTTGGCTTCTCCGTCTCCGTGGGATCTTTTTATACATCATTAACGTAATATAACCTAACCTAACCCAACCTAACATCTTGGCGGTATATATTGGAAAACATACCTGGCGAGTTGGCCTCTACGTCTCCGTGGGACCTTTATATACATCAATAACGTAATATAACCTAACCTAACCTAACCTAACATCTCGGCGGTAATATTTGACAACATACCTGTCGAGTTGGCCTCTACGTCTCCGTGGGACATTCATATACATGAATAACGAAATATAACCTAACCTAACCCAACCTAACACCTCGGCGGTAATATTTGACAACATTCCTGGCTAGTTGGCTTCTCCGTCGCCGTGGGATCTTTTTATACATCAATAACGTAATATAACCTATCTTAACCCAACCTAACATCTCGGCGGTAATATTTGAAAACATTCCTGGCGAGTTGGCTTCTCCGTCTCCGCGGGAAATTTATATACATCAATAACGTAATATAACCTAACCTAACCCAACCTAACATCTCGGCGGTAATATTTGAAAACATTCCTGGGGAGTTGGCCTCTACGTCACCGTGGGACCTTTATAGACATCCATAACGTAATATAACCTAACCTAACCCAACCTAACATCTCGGCGGTAATATTTGAAAAAATTCATGGCGACTTGGCATCTGCGTCTCCGTGGTACATTTATATACATCAATAACGTAATACAACCTATCCTAACCCAAAATAACATCTCGGCGGTAATATTTGAAAAAATTCATGACGACTTGGCATCTGCGTCTCCGTGGTACATTTATATACATCTATAACGTGATATAACCTAACCTAACCCAACCTAACATTTCGGCGGTAATATTTGACATCATTCCTGGCGATTTGTCCTCTACGTCTCCGTTTGACCTTCATAAACATCAATAACGTAATATAACGTAACCTAACCCAACCTAACATATCGGCGGCAATATTTGATCACATTCCTGGCTTGTTGGCCTCTACGTCTCCGCGGGACCTTTATATACATCTATAACGTGATATAACCTAACCTAAACCAACCTAACATCTTGGCGGTAATATTTGAAAACATTCCTGGCGAGTTGGCTTCTCCGTCTCCGTGGGATCTTTTTATACATCAATAACGTAATATAACCTAACCTAACCCAACCTAACATCTCGGCGGTAATATTTGATCACATTCCTGGCTTGTTGGCCTCTACGTCTCCGCGGGACCTTTATATACATCTATAACGTGATATAACCTAACCTAAACCAACCTAACATCTCGGCGGTAATATTTGAAAACATTCCTGGCGAGTTGGCCTCTACGTCACCGTGGGACCTTTATAGACATCCATAACGTAATATAACCTAACCTAACCCAACCTAACATCTCGGCGGTAATATTTGAAAACATTCATGGCGATTTGACATCTACGTCTCCGTGGGACCTTAATATACATCAATGACGTAATATAGCCTAACCTAACCCAACATAACATCTCGGCGGTAATATTTGATCACATTCCTAGCTTGTTGGCCTCTACGTCTCCGCGTGACCTTTATATACATCTATAACGTGATATAACCTAACCTAACCCAACCTAACATTTCGGCGGTAATATTTGACATCATTCATGGCGAGTTGGCCTCTACGTCTCCGTTTGACCTTCATAAACATCAATAACGTAATATAACGTAACCTAACCGAACCTATCATCTCGGCGGTAATATTTGAAAACATTCCTGGCGAGTTGGTCTCTACGTCTCCGTGGGACCTTCATATACATCAATAACGTAATATAACCTAACCTAACCCAACCTAACATCTCGGCGGTAATATTTGACAACATTCCTGGCTAGTTGGCTTCTCCGTCGCCGTGGGACCTTTTTATACATCAATAACGTAATATAACCTATCCTAACCCAACCTAACATCTCGGCGGTAATATTTGAAAACATACCTGGCGAGTTGGCCTCTACGTCTCCGTGGGACATTTATATACATCAATAACGTAATATAACCTAACCTAACCAACCTAACATCTCGGCGGTAATATTTGATCACATTCCTGGCTTGTTGGCCTCTACGTCTCCGCGGGACCTTTATATACATCTATAACGTGATATAACCTAACCTAAACCAACCTAACATCTCGGCGGTAATATTTGACAACATACCTGGCGGGTTGGCCTCTACGTCACCGTGGGACCTTCATATACATCAATAACGAAATATAACGTAACCTAACCCAACCTAACATGTCGGCGGTAATATTTGAAAACATACCTGTCGAGTTGGCCTCTACGTCTCCGTGGGACATTTATATACATCAATAACGTAATATAACCTAACCTAACCCAACCTAACATCTCGGCGGTAATATTTGATCACATTCCTGGCTTGTTGGCCTCTACGTCTCCGCGGGACCTTTATATACATCTATAACGTGATATAACCTAACCTAAACCAACCTAACATCTCGGCGGTAATATTTGATCACATTCCTGGCTTGTTGGCCTCTACGTCTCCGCGGGACCTATATATACATCTATAACGTGATATAACCTAACCTAAACCAACCTAACATCTTGGCGGTAATATTTGATCACATTCCTAGCTTGTTGGCCTCTACGTCTCCGCGGGACCTTTATATACATCTATAACGTGATATAACCTAACCTAACCCAACCTAACATTTCGGCGGTAATATTTGACATCATTCCTGGCGATTTGTCCTCTACGTCTCCGTTTGACCTTCATAAACATCAATAACGTAATATAACGTAACCTAAACCAACCTAACATCTCGGCGGCAATATTTGATCACATTCCTGGCTTGTTGGCCTCTACGTCTCCGCGGGACCTTTATATACATCTATAACGTGATATAACCTAACCTAAACCAACCTAACATCTCGGCGGTAATATTTGAAAACATTCCTGGCGAGTTGGCTTCTCCGTCTCCGTGGGATCTTTTTATACATCAATAACGTAATATAACCTAACCTAACCCAACCTAACATCTCGGCGGTAATATTTGAAAACATACCTGGCGAGTTGGCCTCTACGTCTCCGCGGGTCCTTTATATACATCTATAACGTGATATAACCTAACCTAAACCAACCTAACATTTCGGCGATAATATTTGATCACATTCCTAGCTTGTTGGCCTCTACGTGTCCGCGGGACCTTTATATACATCTATAACGTGATATGACCTAACCTAACCCAACCTAACATTTCGGCGGTAATATTTGACATCATTCCTGGCGATTTGTCCTCTACGTCTCCGTTTGACCTTCATAAACATCAATAACGTAATATAACGTAACCTAACCCAACCTAACATCTCGGCGGCAATATTTGATCACATTCCTGGCATGTTGGCCTCTACGTCTCCGCGGGACCTTTATATACATCTATAACGTGATATAACCTAACCTAAACCAACCTAACATCTCGGCGGTAATATTTGACAACATTCCTGGCTAGTTGGCTTCTCCGTCTCCGTGGGATCTTTTTATACATCAATAACGTAATATAACCTAACCTAACCCAACCTAACATCTCGGCGATAATGTTTGATCACATTCCTAGCTTGTTGGCCTCTACGTGTTCGCGGGACCTTTATATACATCTATAACGTGATATAACCTAACCTAACACAACCTAACATCTCGGCGGTCATATTTGAAAACATTCCTGGCGAGTTGGCATCTGCGTCTCCGTGGTAAATTTATATACATCAATAACGTAATACAACCTATCCTAACCCAAAATAACATCTCGGCGGTAATATTTGACAACATTCCTGGCGAGTTGGCTTCTCCCTCTCCGTGGGACCCTTATATACATCAATAACGTAATATAACCTAACCTAACCCAACCTAACATCTCGGCGTTAATATTTGACAACATACCTGGCGAGTTGGCCTCTACGTCTCCGTGGGACCTTCATATACATCAATAACGTAATATAACCTAACCTAACCCAACCTAACATCTCGGCGGTAATATTTGATCACATTCCTGGCTTGTTGGCCTCTACGTCTCCGCGGGACCTTTATATACATCTATAACGTGATATAACCTAACCAAAACCAACCTAACACCTCGGCGGTAATATTTGAAAACATTCCTGGCGAGTTGGCCTCTACGTCACCGTGGGACCTTTATAGACATCCATAACGTAATATAACCTAACCTAACCCAACCTAACATCTCGGCGGTAATATTTGAAAACATTCATGGCGATTTGACATCTACGTCTCCGTGGGACCTTAATATACATCAATGACGTAATATAGCCTAACCTAACCCAACATAACATCTCGGCGGTAATATTTGATCACATTCCTAGCTTGTTGGCCTCTACGTCTCCGCGTGACCTTTATATACATCTATAACGTGATATAACCTAACCTAACCCAACCTAACATTTCGGCGGTAATATTTGACATCATTCATGGCGAGTTGGCCTCTACGTCTCCGTTTGACCTTCATAAACATCAATAACGTAATATAACGTAACCTAACCGAACCTATCATCTCGGCGGTAATATTTGAAAACATTCCTGGCGAGTTGGTCTCTACGTCTCCGTGGGACCTTCATATACATCAATAACGTAATATAACCTAACCTAACCCAACCTAACATCTCGGCGGTAATATTTGACAACATTCCTGGCTAGTTGGCTTCTGCGTCGCCGTGGGATCTTTTTATACATCAATAACGTAATATAACCTATCCTAACCCAACCTAACATCTCGGCGGTAATATTTGAAAACATACCTGGCGAGTTGGCCTCTACGTCTCCGTGGGACATTTATATACATCAATAACGTAATATAACCTAACCTAACCAACCTAACATCTCGGCGGTAATATTTGAAAACATTCCTGGCGAGTTGGCCTCTACGTCACCGTGGGACCTTTATAGACATCCATAACGTAATATAACCTAACCTAACCCAACCTAACATCTCGGCGGTAATATTTGAAAACATTCATGGCGATTTGACATCTACGTCTCCGTGGGACCTTAATATACATCAATGACGTAATATAGCCTAACCTAACCCAACATAACATCTCGGCGGTAATATTTGATCACATTCCTAGCTTGTTGGCCTCTACGTCTCCGCGTGACCTTTATATACATCTATAACGTGATATAACCTAACCTAACCCAACCTAACATTTCGGCGGTAATATTTGACATCATTCATGGCGAGTTGGCCTCTACGTCTCCGTTTGACCTTCATAAACATCAATAACGTAATATAACGTAACCTAACCGAACCTATCATCTCGGCGGTAATATTTGAAAACATTCCTGGCGAGTTGGTCTCTACGTCTCCGTGGGACCTTCATATACATCAATAACGTAATATAACCTAACCTAACCCAACCTAACATCTCGGCGGTAATATTTGACAACATTCCTGGCTAGTTGGCTTCTCCGTCGCCGTGGGATCTTTTTATACATCAATAACGTAATATAACCTATCCTAAACCAACCTAACATCTCGGCGGTAATATTTGAAAACATACCTGGCGAGTTGGCCTCTACGTCTCCGTGGGACATTTATATACATCAATAACGTAATATAACCTAACCTAACCAACCTAACATCTCGGCGGTAATATTTGATCACATTCCTGGCTTGTTGGCCTCTACGTCTCCGCGGGACCTTTATATACATCTATAACGTGATATAACCTAACCTAAACCAACCTAACATCTCGGCGGTAATATTTGAAAACATTCCTGGCGAGTTGGCCTCTACGTCACCGTGGGACCTTTATAGACATCCATAACGTAATATAACCTAACCTAACCCAACCTAACATCTCGGCGGTAATATTTGAAAACATTCATGGCGATTTGACATCTACGTCTCCGTGGGACCTTAATATACATCAATGACGTAATATAGCCTAACCTAACCCAACATAACATCTCGGCGGTAATATTTGATCACATTCCTAGCTTGTTGGCCTCTACGTCTCCGCGTGACCTTTATATACATCTATAACGTGATATAACCTAACCTAACCCAACCTAACATTTCGGCGGTAATATTTGACATCATTCATGGCGAGTTGGCCTCTACGTCTCCGTTTGACCTTCATAAACATCAATAACGTAATATAACGTAACCTAACCGAACCTATCATCTCGGCGGTAATATTTGAAAACATTCCTGGCGAGTTGGTCTCTACGTCTCCGTGGGACCTTCATATACATCAATAACGTAATATAACCTAACCTAACCCAACCTAACATCTCGGCGGTAATATTTGACAACATTCCTGGCTAGTTGGCTTCTCCGTCGCCGTGGGATCTTTTTATACATCAATAACGTAATATAACCTATCCTAAACCAACCTAACATCTCGGCGGTAATATTTGAAAACATACCTGGCGAGTTGGCCTCTACGTCTCCGTGGGACATTTATATACATCAATAACGTAATATAACCTAACCTAACCAACCTAACATCTCGGCGGTAATATTTGATCACATTCCTGGCTTGTTGGCCTCTACGTCTCCGCGGGACCTTTATATACATCTATAACGTGATATAACCTAACCTAAACCAACCTAACATCTCGGCGGTAATATTTGACAACATACCTGGCGGGTTGGCCTCTACGTCACCGTGGGACCTTCATATACATCAATAACGAAATATAACGTAACCTAACCCAACCTAACATGTCGGCGGTAATATTTGAAAACATACCTGTCGAGTTGGCCTCTACGTCTCCGTGGGACATTTATATACATCAATAACGTAATATAACCTAACCTAACCCAACCTAACATCTCGGCGGTAATATTTGATCACATTCCTGGCTTGTTGGCCTCTACGTCTCCGCGGGACCTTTATATACATCTATAACGTGATATAACCTAACCTAAACCAACCTAACATCTTGGCGGTAATATTTGAAAACATACCTGGCGAGTTGGCCTCTACGTCTCCGTGGGACATTTATATACATCAATAACGTAATATAACCTAACCTAACCCAACCTAACATCTCGGCGGTAATATTTGATCACATTCCTAGCTTGTTGGCCTCTACGCCTCCGTGGGAACTTTATATACATCAATAACGTAATATAACCTAACCTAACCCAACCTAACATTTCGGCGGTAATATTTGATAACATTCCTAGCTTGTTGGCCTCTACGTCTCCGTGGGACCTTCATATACATAAATAACGAAATATAACCTAACGTAACCCAACCTAACATCTCGGCGGTAATATTTGACAACATTCCTGGCGCGTTGGCTTCTCCGTCTCCGCGGGACATTTATATACATCCATAACGTAATATAACCTAACCTAACCCAACCTAACATCTCGGCGGTAATATCTGAAAAAATTCATGGCGAGTTGGCATCTGCGTCTCCGTGGTACATTTATATACATCAATAACGTAATACAACCTATCCTTACCCAAAATAACATCTCGGCGGTAATATTTGACAACATTCCTGGCGAGTTGGCTTCTCCGTCTCCGTGGGACCCTTATATACATCAATAACGTAATATAACCTAGCCTAACCCAACCTAACATCTCGGCGTTAATATTTGACAACATACCTGGCGACTTGGCCTCTACGTCTCCGTGGGACCTTCATATACATCAATAACGTAATATAACCTAACCTAACCCAACCTAACATTTCGGCGGTAATATTGGACATCATTCCTGGCGAGCTGGCCTCTACGTCTCCGTTTGACCTTCATAAACATCAATAACGTAATATAACCTAACCTAACCCAACCTAACATCTCGGCGGTAATATTTGATCACATTCCTGGCTTGTTGGCCTCTACGTCTCCGCGGGACCTTTATATACATCTATAACGTGATATAACCTAACCTAAACCAACCTAACATCTCGGCGGTAATATTTGACAACATACCTGGCGGGTTGGCCTCTACGTCACCGTGGCACCTTCATATAAATCAATAACGAAATATAACGTAACCTAACCCAACCTAACATGTCGGCGGTAATATTTGAAAACATACCTGGCGAGTTGGCCTCTACGTCTCCGTGGGACATTTATATACATCAATAACGTAATATAACCTAACCTAACCCAACCTAACATCTCGGCGGTAATATTTGACATCATTCCTGGCGAGTTGTCCTCTACGTCTCCGTTTGACCTTCATAAACATCAATAACGTAATATAACGTAACCTAACCCAACCTAACATGTCGGCGGTAATATTTGAAAACATACCTGGCGAGTTGGCCTCTACGTCTCCGTGGGACATTTATATACATCAATAACGTAATATAACCTAACCTAACCCAACCTAACATCTCGGCGGTAATATTTGATCACATTCCTGGCTTGTTGGCCTGTACGTCTCCGCGGGACCTTTATATACATCTATAAAGTGATATAACCTAACCTAAACCAACCTAACATCTTGGCGGTAATATTTGAAAACATACCTGGCGAGTTGGCCTCTACTTCTCCGTGGGACATTTATATACATCAATAAGGTAATATAACCTAACCTAACCCAACCTAACATCTCGGCGGTAATATTTGATCACATTCCTAGCTTGTTGGCCTCTACGTCTCCGTGGGAACTTTATATACATCAATAACGTAATATAACCTAACCTAACCCAACCTAACATTTCGGCGGTAATATTGGACATCATTCCTGGCGAGCTGGCCTCTACGTCTCCGTTTGACCTTCATAAACATCAATAACGTAATATAACCTAACCTAACCCAACCTAACATCTCGGCGGTAATATTTGATCACATTCCTAGCTTGTTGGCCTCTACGTCTCCGTGGGAACTTTATATACATCAATAACGTAATATAACCTAACCTAACCCAACCTAACATTTCGGCGGTAATATTTGAAAAAATTCATGGCGAGTTGGCATCTGCGTCTCCGTGGTACATTTATATACATCAATAACGTAATATAACCTAACCTAACCCAAAATAACATCTCGGCGGTAATATTTGACAACATTCCTGGCGAGTTGGCTTCTCCGTCTCCGTGGGACCCTTATATACATCAATAACGTAATATAACCTAGCCTAACCCAACCTAACATCTCGGCGTTAATATTTGACAACATACCTGGCGAGTTGGCCTCTACGTCTCCGTGGGACCTTCATATACATCAATAACGTAATATAACCTAACCTAACCCAACCTAACATTTCGGCGGTAATATTGGACATCATTCCTGGCGAGCTGGCCTCTACGTCTCCGTTTGACCTTCATAAACATCAATAACGTAATATAACCTAACCTAACCCAACCTAACATCTCGGCGGTAATATTTGATCACATTCCTGGCTTGTTGGCCTCTACGTCTCCGCGGGACCTTTATATACATCTATAACGTGATATAACCTAACCTAAACCAACCTAACATCTCGGCGGTAATATTTGACAACATACCTGGCGGGTTGGCCTCTACGTCACCGTGGGACCTTCATATACATCAATAACGAAATATAACGTAACCTAACCCAACCTAACATGTCGGCGGTAATATTTGAAAACATACCTGGCGAGTTGGCCTCTACGTCTCCGTGGGACATTTATATACATCAATAACGTAATATAACCTAACCTAACCCAACCTAACATCTCGGCGGTAATATTTGATCACATTCCTGGCTTGTTGGCCTCTACGTCTCCGCGGGACCTTTATATACATCTATAACGTGATATAACCTAACCTAAACCAACCTAACATCTTGGCGGTAATATTTGAAAACATACCTGGCGAGTTGGCCTCTACGTCTCCGTGGGACATTTATATACATCAATAACGTAATATAACCTAACCTAACCCAACCTAACATCTCGGCGGTAATATTTGATCACATTCCTAGCTTGTTGGCCTCTACGTCTCCGTGGGAACTTTATATACATCAATAACGTAATATAACCTAACCTAACCCAACCTAACATTTCGGCGGTAATATTTGATAACATTCCTAGCTTGTTGGCCTCTACGTCTCCGTGGGACCTACATATACATAAATAACGAAATATAACCTAACGTAACCCAACCTAACATCTCGGCGGTAATATTTGACAACATTCCTGGCGCGTTGGCTTCTCCGTCTCCGCGGGACATTTATATACATCCATAACGTAATATAACCTAACCTAACCCAACCTAACATCTCGGCGGTAATATCTGAAAAAATTCATGGCGAGTTGGCATCTGCGTCTCCGTGGTACATTTATATACATCAATAACGTAATACAACCTATCCTAACCCAAAATAACATCTCGGCGGTAATATTTGACAACATTCCTGGCGAGTTGGCTTCTCCGTCTCCGTGGGACCCTTATATACATCAATAACGTAATATAACCTAGCCTAACCCAACCTAACATCTCGGCGTTAATATTTGACAACATACCTGGCGAGTTGGCCTCTACGTCTCCGTGGGACCTTCATATACATCAATAACGTAATATAACCTAACCTAACCCAACCTAACATTTCGGCGGTAATATTGGACATCATTCCTGGCGAGCTGGCCTCTACGTCTCCGTTTGACCTTCATAAACATCAATAACGTAATATAACCTAACCTAACCCAACCTAACATCTCGGCGGTAATATTTGATCACATTCCTGGCTTGTTGGCCTCTACGTCTCCGCGGGACCTTTATATACATCTATAACGTGATATAACCTAACCTAAACCAACCTAACATCTCGGCGGTAATATTTGACAACATACCTGGCGGGTTGGCCTCTACGTCACCGTGGGACCTTCATATACATCAATAACGAAATATAACGTAACCTAACCCAACCTAACATGTCGGCGGTAATATTTGAAAACATACCTGGCGAGTTGGCCTCTACGTCTCCGTGGGACATTTATATACATCAATAACGTAATATAACCTAACCTAACCCAACCTAACATCTCGGCGGTAATATTTGATCACATTCCTGGCTTGTTGGCCTCTACGTCTCCGCGGGACCTTTATATACATCTATAACGTGATATAACCTAACCTTAACCAACCTAACATCTTGGCGGTAATATTTGAAAACATATCTGGCGAGTTGGCCTCTACGTCTCCGTGGGACATTTATATACATCAATAACGTAATATAACCTAACCTAACCCAACCTAACATCTCGGCGGTAATATTTGATCACATTCCTAGCTTGTTGGCCTCTACGTCTCCGTGGGAACTTTATATACATCAATAACGTAATATAACCTAACCTAACCCAACCTAACATTTCGGCGGTAATATTTGATAACATTCCTAGCTTGTTGGCCTCTACGTCTCCGTGGGACCTTCATATACATAAATAACGAAATATAACCTAACGTAACCCAACCTAACATCTCGGCGGTAATATTTGACAACATTCCTGGCGAGTTGGCTTCTCCGTCTCCGCGGGACATTTATATACATCCATAACGTAATATAACCTAACCTAACCCAACCTAACATCTCGGCGGTAATATCTGAAAAAATTCATGGCGAGTTGGCATCTGCGTCTCCGTGGTACATTTATATACATCAATAACGTAATACAACCTATCCTAACCCAAAATAACATCTCGGCGGTAATATTTGACAACATTCCTGGCGAGTTGGCTTCTCCGTCTCCGTGGGACCCTTATATACATCAATAACGTAATATAACCTAACCTAACCCAACCTAACATCTCGGCGTTAATATTTGACAACATACATGGCGAGTTGGCCTCTACGTCTCCGTGGGACCTTCATATACATCAATAACGTAATATAACCTAACCTAACCCAACCTAACATTTCGGCGGTAATATTGGACATCATTCCTGGCGAGCTGGCCTCTACGTCTCCGTTTGACCTTCATAAACATCAATAACGTAATATAACCTAACCTAACCCAACCTAACATCTCGGCGGTAATATTTGATCACATTCCTGGCTTGTTGGCCTCTACGTCTCCGCGGGACCTTTATATACATCTATAACGTGATATAACCTAACCTAAACCAACCTAACATCTCGGCGGTAATATTTGACAACATACCTGGCGGGTTGGCCTCTACGTCACCGTGGGACCTTCATATACATCAATAACGAAATATAACGTAACCTAACCCAACCTAACATGTCGGCGGTAATATTTGAAAACATACCTGGCGAGTTGGCCTCTACGTCTCCGTGGGACATTTATATACATCAATAACGTAATATAACCTAACCTAACCCAACCTAACATCTCGGCGGTAATATTTGATCACATTCCTGGCATGTTGGCCTCTACGTCTCCGCGGGACCTTTATATACATCTATAACGTGATATAACCTAACCTAAACCAACCTAACATCTTGGCGGTAATATTTGAAAACATACCTGGCGAGTTGGCCTCTACGTCTCCGTGGGACATTTATATACATCAATAACGTAATATAACCTAACCTAACCCAACCTAACATCTCGGCGGTAATATTTGATCACATTCCTAGCTTGTTGGCCTCTACGTCTCCGCGTGACCTTTATATACATCTATAACGTGATATAACCTAACCTAACCCAACCTAACATTTCGGCGGTAATATTTGACATCATTCATGGCGAGTTGGCCTCTCCGTCTCCGTTTGACCTTCATAAACATCAATAACGTAATATAACGTAACCTAACCGAACCTATCATCTCGGCGGTAATATTTGACAACATTCCTGGCGAGTTGGTCTCTACGTCTCCGTGGGACCTTCATATACATCAATAACGTAATATAACCTAACCTAACCCAACCTAACATCTCGGCGGTAATATTTGACAACATTCCTGGCTAGTTGGCTTCTCCGTCACCGTGGGACCTTTATAGACATCCATAACGTAATATAACCTAACGTAACCCAACCTAACATCTCGGCGGTAATATTTGAAAACATTCATGGCGAGTTGGCATCTGCGTCTCCGTGGTACATTTATATACATCAATAACGTAATATAACCTAACCTAACCCAAAATAACATCTCGGCGGTAATATTTGATAACATTCCTGGCGAGTTGGCTTCTCCGTCTCCGTGGGACCCTTATATACATCAATAACGTAATATAACCTAACCTAACCCAACCTAACATCTCGGCGTTAATATTTGACAACATACCTGGCGAGTTGGCCTCTACGTCTCCGTGGGACCTTCATATACATCAATAACGTAATATAACCTAAGCTAACCCAACCTAACATTTCGGCGGTAATATTGGACATCATTCCTGGCGAGCTGGCCTCTACGTCTCCGTTTGACCTTCATAAACATCAATAACGTAATATAACCTAACCTAACCCAACCTAACATCTCGGCGGTAATATTTGATCACATTCCTGGCTTGTTGGCCTCTACGTCTCCGCGTGACCTTTATATACATCTATAACGTGATATAACCTAACCTAACCCAACCTAACATCTCGGCGTTAATATTTGACAACATACCTGGCGAGTTGGCCTCTACGTCTCCGTGGGACCTTCATATACATCAATAACGTAATATAACCTAACCTAACCCAACCTAACATTTCGGCGGTAATATTGGACATCATTCCTGGCGAGCTGGCCTCTACGTCTCCGTTTGACCTTCATAAACATCAATAACGTAATATAACCTAACCTAGCCCAACCTAACATCTCGGCGGTAATATTTGATCACATTCCTGGCTTGTTGGCCTCTACGTCTCCGCGGGACCTTTATATACATCTATAACGTGATATAACCTAACCTAAACCAACCTAACATCTTGGCGGTAATATTTGAAAACATACGTGGCGAGTTGGCCTCTACGTCTCCGTGGGACCTTCATATACATCAATAACGTAATATAACCTAACCTAACCCAACCTAACATCTCGGCGGTAATATTTGACAACATTCCTGGCTAGTTGGCTTCTCCGTCGCCGTGGGATCTTTTTATACATCAATAACGTAATATAACCTATCCTAACCCAACCTAACATCTCGGCGGTAATATTTGAAAACATTCCTGGCGAGTTGGCTTCTCCGTCTCCGTGGGATCTTTTTATACATCATTAACGTAATATAACCTAACCTAACCCAACCTAACATCTTGGCGGTATATATTTGAAAACATACCTGGCGAGTTGGCATCTGCGTCTCCGTGGTACATTTATATACATCAATAACGTAATACAACCTATCCTAACCCAAAATAACATCTCGGCGGTAATATTTGAAAACATTCCTGGCGAGTTGGCTTCTCCGTCTCCGTGGGATCCTTATATACATCAATAACGTAATATAACCTAACCTAACCCAACCTAACATTTCGGCGATAATATTTCATCACATTCCTAGCTTGTTGGCCTCTACGTGTCCGCGGGACCTTTATATACATCTATAACGTGATATAACCTAACCTAACCCAACCTAACATCTCGGCGGTCATATTTGAAAACATTCCAGGCGAGTTGGCTTCTCCGACTCCGTGGGATCCTTTTATACATCAATAACGTAATATAACGTAACCTAACCCACCTATCATCTCGGCTGTAATATTTGACAACATTCCTGGCGAGTTGGCCTCTACGTCTCCGTGGGACCTTTATATACATCAATAACGTAATATAACCTAACCTAACCCAACCTAACATCTCGGCGGTAATATTTGATCACATTCCTGGCTTGTTGGCCTCTACGTCTCCGCGGGACCTTTATATACATCTATAACGTGATATAACCTAACCTAAACCAACCTAACATCTTGGCGGTAATATTTGAAAACATACCTGGCGAGTTGGCCTCTACGTCTCCGTGGGACATTTATATACATCAATAACGTAATATAACCTAACCTAACCCAACCTAACATCTCGGCGGTAATATTTGATCACATTCCTAGCTTGTTGGCCTCTACGTCTCCGCGTGACCTTTATATACATCTATAACGTGATATAACCTAACCTAACCCAACCTAACATTTCGGCGG
Source organism: Xylocopa violacea (assembly GCA_963969225.1). Classification (NCBI taxonomy): domain Eukaryota; kingdom Metazoa; phylum Arthropoda; class Insecta; order Hymenoptera; family Apidae; genus Xylocopa; species Xylocopa violacea. The sequence continues at coordinate 2,144,763 of CAXAJV010000051.1, forward strand.
TAATATTTGACATCATTCATGGCGAGTTGGCCTCTACGTCTCCGTTTGACCTTCATAAACATCAATAACGTAATATAACGTAACCTAACCGAACCTATCATCTCGGCGGTAATATTTGACAACATTCCTGGCGAGTTGGTCTCTACGTCTCCGTGGGACCTTCATATACAACAATAACGTAATATAACGTAACCTAACCCAACCTAACATCTCGGCGGTAATATTTGACAACATTCCTGGCTAGTTGGCTTCTCCGTCGCCGTGGGATCTTTTTATACATCAATAACGTAATATAACCTATCCTAACCCAACCTAACATCTCGGCGGTAATATTTGAAAACATTCCTGGCGAGTTGGCTTCTCCGTCTCCGTGGGATCCTTATATACATCAATAACGTAATATAACCTAGCCTAACCCAACCTAACATCTCGGCGTTAATATTTGACAACATACCTGGCGAGTTGGCCTCTACGTCTCCGTGGGACCTTCATATACATCAATAACGTAATATAACCTAACCTAACCCAACCTAACATTTCGGCGGTAATATTGGACATCATTCCTGGCGAGCTGGCCTCTACGTCTCCGTTTGACCTTCATAAACATCAATAACGTAATATAACCTAACCTAACCCAACCTAACATCTCGGCGGTAATATTTGATCACATTCCTGGCTTGTTGGCCTCTACGTCTCCGCGGGACCTTTATATACATCTATAACGTGATATAACCTAACCTAAACCAACCTAACATCTCGGCGGTAATATTTGACAACATACCTGGCGGGTTGGCCTCTACGTCACCGTGGGACCTTCATATACATCAATAACGAAATATAACGTAACCTAACCCAACCTAACATCTCGGCGGTAACATTTGACAACATTCCTGGCCAGTTGGCTTCTCCGTCTCCGTGGGACCTTTAAATACATCTATAAAGTAATATAACCTAACCTAACCCAACCTAAGATCTCGGCGGTAATATTTGAGAACATACCTGGCGAGTTGGGTTCTACGTCTCCGTGGGACATTCATATACATCAATAACGAAATATAACCTAACCTAACCCAACCTAACATCTCGGCGGTAATATTTGAAAACATTCCTGGCGAGTTGGCTTCTCCGTCTCCGTGGGATCTTTTTATACATCAATAACGTAATATAACCTAACCTAATCCAACATAACATCTCGGCGGTAATATTTGATCACATTCCTAGCTTGTTGGCCTCTACGTCTCCGCGCGACCTTTATATACATCTATAACGTGATATAACCTAACCTAACCCAACCTAACATTTCGGCGGTAATATTTGACATCATTCATGGCGAGTTGGCCTCTACGTCTCCGTTTGACCTTCATAAACATCAATAACGTAATATAACGTAACCTAACCCAACCTATCACCTCGGCGGTAATATTTGACAACATTCCTGGCGAGTTGGCCTCTACGTCTCCGTGGGACCTTTGTATACATCAATAACGTAATATAACCTAACCTAACCCAACCTATCATCTCGGGGGTAATATTTGACAACATTCCTGGCGAGTTGGCCTCTACGTCTCCGTGGGACCTTCATATACATCAATAACGAAATATAACCTAACCTAACCCAACCTAACATCTCGGCGGTAATATCTGAAAACATTCCTGGCGAGTTGCCCTCTACGTCTCCGTGGGAACTTTATATACATCAATAACGTAATATAACCTAACCTAACCCAACCTAACATTTCGGCGGTAATATTTGATCACATTCCTAGCTTGTTGGCCTCTACGTCTCCGTGGGACCCTCATATACATGAATAACGAAATATAACCTAACGTAACCCAACCTAACATCTCGGCGGTAACATTTGACAACATTCCTGGCCAGTTGGCTTCTCCGTCTCCGTGGGACCTTTGTATACATCAATAACGTAATATAACCTAACCTAACCCAACCTATCATCTCGGGGGTAATATTTGACAACATTCCTGGCGAGTTGGCCTCTACGTCTCCGTGGGACCTTCATATACATCAATAACGAAATATAACCTAACCTAACCCAACCTAACATCTCGGCGGTAATATTTGAAAACATTCCTGGCGAGTTGGCTTCTCCGTCTCCGTGGGATCTTTTTATACATCAATAACGTAATATAACCTAACCTAATCCAACATAACATCTCGGCGGTAATATTTGATCACATTCCTAGCTTGTTGGCCTCTACGTCTCCGCGCGACCTTTATATACATCTATAACGTGATATAACCTAACCTAACCCAACCTAACATTTCGGCGGTAATATTTGACATCATTCATGGCGAGTTGGCCTCTACGTCTCCGTTTGACCTTCATAAACATCAATAACGTAATATAACGTAACCTAACCCAACCTATCACCTCGGCGGTAATATTTGACAACATTCCTGGCGAGTTGGCCTCTACGTCTCCGTGGGACCTTTGTATACATCAATAACGTAATATAACCTAACCTAACCCAACCTATCATCTCGGGGGTAATATTTGACAACATTCCTGGCGAGTTGGCCTCTACGTCTCCGTGGGACCTTCATATACATCAATAACGAAATATAACCTAACCTAACCCAACCTAACATCTCGGCGGTAATATCTGAAAACATTCCTGGCGAGTTGGCCTCTACGTCTCCGTGGGAACTTTATATACATCAATAACGTAATATAACCTAACCTAACCCAACCTAACATTTCGGCGGTAATATTTGATCACATTCCTAGCTTGTTGGCCTCTACGTCTCCGTGGGACCCTCATATACATGAATAACGAAATATAACCTAACGTAACCCAACCTAACATCTCGGCGGTAATATTTGACAACATTCCTGGCGAGTTGGCATCTGCGTCTCCGTGGGACCATTATATACATCAATAACGTAATATAACCTAACCTAACCCAACCTAACATCTCGGCGTTAATATTTAACAACATACCTGGCGAGTTGGCATCTACGTCTCCGTGGGACCTTCATATACATCAATAACGTAATATAACTTAACCTAACCCAACCTAACATTTCGGCGGTAATATTGGACATCATTCCTGGCGAGCTGGCCTCTACGTCTCCGTTTGACCTTCATAAACATCAATAACGTAATATAACCTAACCTAACCCAACCTAACATCTCGGCGGTAATATTTGATCACATTCCTGGCTTGTTGGCCTCTACGTCTCCGCGGGACCTTTATATACATCTATAACGTGATATAACCTAACCTAAACCAACCTAACATCTCGGCGGTAATATTTGAAAACATTCCTGGCGAGTTGGCCTCTACGTCACCGTGGGACCTTTATAGACATCCATAACGTAATATAACCTAACCTAACCCAACCTAACATCTCGGCGGTAATATTTGAAAACATTCCTGGCGAGTTGGCCTCTACGTCACCGTGGGACCTTTATAGACATCCATAACGTAATATAACCTAACCTAACCCAACCTAACATCTCGGCGGTAATATTTGAAAACATTCATGGCGATTTGACATCTACGTCTCCGTGGGACCTTAATATACATCAATGACGTAATATAGCATAACCTAACCCAACCTAACATTTCGGCGGTAATATTTGACATCATTCCTGGCGAGTTGTCCTCTACGTCTCCGTTTGACCTTCATAAACATCAATAACGTAATATAACGTAACCTAACCCAACCTATCATCTCGGCCTTAATATTTGACAACATTTCTGGCGAGTTGGCCTCTACGTCTCCGTGGGACCTTCATATACATCAATAACGTAATATAACCTAACCTAACCCAACCTAACATCTCGGCGGTAATATATGACAACATACCTGGCGGGTTGGCCTCTACGTCTCCGTGGGACCTTCATATACATCAATAACGAAATATAACCTAACCTAACCCAACCTAACATCTCGGCGGTAATATTTGAAAACATTCATGGCGATTTGGAATCTACGTCTCCGTGGGACCTTCATATACATCAATAACGTAATATAGCCTAACCTAACCCAACCTAACATTTCGGCGATAATATTTGATCACATTCCTGGCGAGTTGGCCTCTACGTCACCGTGGGACCTTTATAGATATCCATAACGTAATATAACCTAACCTAACCCAACCTAACATCTCGGCGGTAATATTTGAAAAAATTCATGGCGAGTTGGCATCTGCGTCTCCGTGGTACATTTATATACATCAATAACGTAATACAACCTATCCTAACCCAAAATAACATCTCGGCGGTAATATTTGACAACATTCCTGGCGAGTTGGCTTCTCCGTCTCCGTGGGACCCTTATATACATCAATAACGTAATATAACCTAACCTAACCCAACCTTACATCTCGGCGTTAATATTTGACAACATACCTGGCGAGTTGGCCTCTACGTCTCCGTGGGACCTTCATATACATCAATAACATAATATAACCTAACCTAACCCAACCTAACATTTCGGCGGTAATATTGGACATCATTCCTGGCGAGCTGGCCTCTACGTCTCCGTTTGACCTTTATAAACATCAATAACGTAATATAACCTAACCTAACCCAACCTAACATCTCGGCGATAATATTTGATCACATTCCTAGCTTGTTGGCCTCTACGTGTCCGCGGGACCTTTATATACATCTATAACGTGATATAACCTAACCTAACCCAACCTAACATCTCGGCGGTCATATTTGAAAACATTCCTGGCGAGTTGGCTTCTCCGTCTCCGTGGGATCCTTTTATACATCAATAACGTAATATAACCTAACCTAACCCAACCTAACATCTCGGCGGTAATATTTGATCACATTCCTAGCTTGTTGGCCTCTACGTCTCCGCGGGACCTTTATATACATCTATAACGTGATATAACCTAACCTAACCCAACATAACATTTCGGCGGTAATATTTGACATCATTCATGGCGAGTTGCCCTCTACGTCTCCGTTTGACCTTCATAAACATCAATAACGTAATATAACGTAACCTAACCCAACCTATCATCTCGGCGGTAATATTTGACAACATTCCTGGCGAGTTGGTCTCTACGCCTTCGTGGGACCTTCATATACATCAATAACGTAATATAACCTAACCTAACCCAACCTAAGATCTCGGCGGTAATATTTGACAACATTCCTGGCCAGTTGGCTTCTCCGTCACCGTGGGACCTTTATAGACATCCATAACGTAATATAACCTAACCTAACCCAACCTAACATCTCGGCGGTAATATTTGATCACATTCCTAGCTTGTTGGCCTCTACGTGTCCGCGGGACCTTTATATACATCTATAACGTGATATAACCTAACCTAACCCAACCTAACATCTCGGCGGCCATATTTGAAAACATTCCTGGCGTGTTGGCTTCTCCGTCTCCGTGGGATCCTTTTATACATCAATAACGTAATATAACCTAACCTAACCCAACCTAACATCTCGGCGGTAATATTTGATCACATTCCTATCTTGTTGGCCTCTACGTCTCCGCGGGACCTTTATATACATCTATAACGTGATATAACCTAACCTAACCCAACCTAACATCTTGGCGGTAATATTTGAAAACATACCTGGCGAGTTGGCCTCTACGTCTCCGTGGGACATTTATATACATCAATAACGTAATATAACCTAACCTAACCCAACCTAACATCTCGGCGGTAATATTTGATCACATTCCTATCTTGTTGGCCTCTACGTCTCCGCGGGACCTTTATATACATCTATAACGTGATATAACCTAACCTAACCCAACCTAACATTTCGGCGGTAATATTTGACATCATTCCTGGCGATTTGTCCTCTACGTCTCCGTTTGACCTTCATAAACATCAATAACGTAATATAACGTAACCTAACCCAACCTAACATCTCGGCGGCAATATTTGATCACATTCCTGGCTTGTTGGCCTCTACGTCTCCGCGGGACCTTTATGTACATCTATAACGTGATATAACCTAACCTAAACCAACCTAACATCGCGGCGGTAATATTTGAAAACATTCCTGGCGTTTTGGCCTCTACGCCTCCGCGGGACCTTTATATACATCTATAACGTGATATAACCTAACCTAAACCAACCTCACATATCGGCGGTAATATTTGAAAACATTCCTGGCATGTTGGCCTCTACGTCTCCGCGGGACCTTTATATACATCTATAACGTGATATAACCTAACCTAAACCAACCTAACATCTTGGCGGTAATATTTGAAAACATACCTGGCGAGTTGGCCTCTACGTCTCCGTGGGACATTTATATACATCAATAACGTAATATAACCTAACCTAACCCAACCTAACATCTCGGCGGTCATATTTGAAAACATTCCTGGCGAGTTGGCTTCTCCGTCTCCGTGGGATCCTTTTATACATCAATAACGTAATATAACGTAACCTAACCCAACCTATCATCTCGGCGGTAATATTTGAGAGCATTCCTGGCGAGTTGGCCTCTACGTCACCGTGGGGCCTTTATAGACATCCATAACGTAATATAACATAACCTAACCCAACCTAACATCTCGGCGGTAATATTTGACAACATTCCTGGCGAGTTGGCTTCTCCGTCTCCGTGGGACCTTTATATACATCAATAACGTAATATAACCTAACCTAACCCAACCTAACATCTCGGCGGTAATATTTGACAACATTCCTGGCTTGTTGGCTTCTACGTCTCCGCGTGACCTTTATATACATCTATAACGTCATATAACCTAACCTAACCCAACCTAACATCTCGGCGGTAATATTTGAAGACATTCCTGGCGAGTTGGCTTCTCCGTCTCCGTGGGATCTTTTTATACATCATTAACGTAATATAACCTAACCTAATCCAACCTAACATCTTGGCGGTATATATTTGAAAACATACCTGGCGAGTTGGCCTCTACGTCTCCGTGGGACCTTGATATACATCAATAACGAAATATAACCTAACCTAACCCAACCTAACATCTCGGCGGTAATATTTGAAAACATACCTGGCGAGTTGGCCTCTACGTCTCCGTGGGACATTTATATACATCAATAACGTAATATAACCTAACCTAACCCAACCTAACATCTCGGCGGTAATATTTGATCACATTCCTAGCTTGTTGGCCTGTACGTCTCCGCGGGACCTTTATATACATCTATAACGTGATATAACATAACCCAACCCAACCTAACATTTCGCTGGTAACATTTGACATCATTCCTGGCGAGTTGTCCTCTACGTCTCCGTGGGACATTTATATACATCAATAACGTAATATAACCTAACCTAACCCAACCTAACATCTCGGCGGTAATATTTGAAAACATTCATGGCGATTTGACATCTACGTCTCCGTGGGACCTTAATATACATCAATGACGTAATATAGCCTAACCTAACCCAACCTAACATTTCGGCGGTAATATTTGACATCATTCCTGGCGAGTTGTCCTCTACGTCTCCGTTTGACCTTCATAAACATCAATAACGTAATATAACGTAACCTAACCCAACCTATCATCTCGGCCTTAATATTTGACAACATTCCTGGCGAGTTGGCCTCTACGTCTCCGTGGGACATTTATATACATCAATAACGTAATATAACGTAACCTAACCCAACCTAACATCTCGGCGGTCATATTTGAAAACATTCCTGGCGAGTTGGCTTCTCCGTCTCCGTGGGATCCTTTTATACATCAATAACGTAATATAACCTAACCTAACCCAACCTAACATCTCGGCGGTAATATTTGATCACATTCCTAGCTTGTTGGCCTCTACGTCTCCGCGGGACCTTTATATACATCTATAACGTGATATAACCTAACCTAACCCAACATAACATTTCGGCGGTAATATTTGACATCATTCATGGCGAGTTGCCCTCTACGTCTCCGTTTGACCTTCATAAACATCAATAACGTAATATAACGTAACCTAACCCAACCTATCATCTCGGCGGTAATATTTGACAACATTCCTGGCGAGTTGGTCTCTACGCCTTCGTGGGACCTTCATATACATCAATAACGTAATATAACCTAACCTAACCCAACCTAAGATCTCGGCGGTAATATTTGACAACATTCCTGGCTAGTTGGCTTCTCCGTCACCGTGGGACCTTTATAGACATCCATAACGTAATATAACCTAACCTAACCCAACCTAATATCTCGGCGGTAATATTTGATCACATTCCTAGCTTGTTGGCCTCTACGTGTCCGCGGGACCTTTATATACATCTATAACGTGATATAACCTAACCTAACCCAACCTAACATCTCGGCGGCCATATTTGAAAACATTCCTGGCGAGTTGGCTTCTCCGTCTCCGTGGGATCCTTTTATACATCAATAACGTAATATAACCTAACCTAACCCAACCTAACATCTCGGCGGTAATATTTGATCACATTCCTATCTTGTTGGCCTCTACGTCTCCGCGGGACCTTTATATACATCTATAACGTGATATAACCTAACCTAACCCAACCTAACATCTTGGCGGTAATATTTGAAAACATACCTGGCGAGTTGGCCTCTACGTCTCCGTGGGACATTTATATACATCAATAACGTAATATAACCTAACCTAACCCAACCTAACATCTCGGCGGTAATATTTGATCACATTCCTATCTTGTTGGCCTCTACGTCTCCGCGGGACCTTTATATACATCTATAACGTGATATAACCTAACCTAACCCAACCTAACATTTCGGCGGTAATATTTGACATCATTCCTGGCGATTTGTCCTCTACGTCTCCGTTTGACCTTCATAAACATCAATAACGTAATATAACGTAACCTAACCCAACCTAACATCTCGGCGGCAATATTTGATCACATTCCTGGCTTGTTGGCCTCTACGTCTCCGCGGGACCTTTATGTACATCTATAACGTGATATAACCTAACCTAAACCAACCTAACATCTCGGCGGTAATATTTGAAAACATTCCTGGCGTTTTGGCCTCTACGCCTCCGCGGGACCTTTATATACATCTATAACGTGATATAACCTAACCTAAACCAACCTAACATATCGGCGGTAATATTTGAAAACATTCCTGGCATGTTGGCCTCTACGTCTCCGCGGGACCTTTATATACATCTATAACGTGATATAACCTAACCTAAACCAACCTAACATCTTGGCGGTAATATTTGAAAACATACCTGGCGAGTTGGCCTCTACGTCTCCGTGGGACATTTATATACATCAATAACGTAATATAACCTAACCTAACCCAACCTAACATCTCGGCGGTAATATTTGAAGACATTCCTGGCGAGTTGGCTTCTCCGTCTCCGTGGGATCTTTTTATACATCATTAACGTAATATAACCTAACCTAATCCAACCTAACATCTTGGCGGTATATATTTGAAAACATACCTGGCGAGTTGGCCTCTACGTCTCCGTGGGACCTTGATATACATCAATAACGAAATATAACCTAACCTAACCCAACCTAACATCTCGGCGGTAATATTTGAAAACATACCTGGCGAGTTGGCCTCTACGTCTCCGTGGGACATTTATATACATCAATAACGTAATATAACCTAACCTAACCCAACCTAACATCTCGGCGGTAATATTTGATCACATTCCTAGCTTGTTGGCCTCTACGTCTCCGCGGGACCTTTATATACATCTATAACGTGATATAACCTAACCCAACCCAACCTAACATTTCGCTGGTAACATTTGACATCATTCCTGGCGAGTTGTCCTCTACGTCTCCGTTTGACCTTCATAAACATCAATAACGTAATATAACGTAACCTAACCAAACCTATCTTCTCGGTGGTAATATTTGAAAACATTCCCTGGCGAGTTGGCCTCTACGTCTCCGTGGGACCTTTATATACATCAATAACGTAATATAACCCAACCTAACCCAACCTAACATGTCGGCGGTAATATTTGAAAACATACCTGGCGAGTTGGCCTCTACGTCTCCGTGGGACATTTATATACATCAATAACGTAATATAACCTAACTTTACCCAACCAAACATCTCGGCGGTAATATTTGAAAACATACCTGGCGAGTTGGCCTCTACGTCTCCGCGGGACCTTTATATACATCTATAACGTGATATAACCTAACCTAACCCAACCTAACATCTCGGCGGTAATATTTGAAAACATTCCTGGCGAGTTGGCTTCTCCGTCTCCGTGGGATCTTTTTATACATCATTAACGTAATATTACCTAACCTAACCCAACCTAACATCTTGGCGGTATATATTTGAAAACATACCTGGAGGGTTGGCCTCTACGTCTCCGTGGGACATTGATATACAACAATAACGAAATATAACCTAACCTAACCCAACCTAACATCTCGGCGGTAATATTTGAAAACATTCCTGGCGAGTTGGCTTCTCCGTCTCCGTGGGATCTTTTTATACATCAATAACGTAATATAACCTAACCTAACCCAACCTAACATCTCGGCGGTCATATTTGAAAACATTCCTGGCGAGTTGGCTTCTCCGTCTCCGTGGGATCCTTTTATACATCAATAACGAAATATAACCTAACCTAACCCAACCTAACATCTCGGCGGTAATATTTGAAAACATACCTGGCGAGTTGGCCTCTACGTCTCCGTGGGACATTTATATACATCAATAACGTAATATAACCTAACCTAACCCAACCTAACATCTCGGCGGTAATATTTGATCACATTCCTAGCTTGTTGGCCTCTACGTCTCCGTGGGACCCTCATATACATGAATAACGAAATATGACCTAACGTAACCCAACCTAACATCTCGGCGGTAATATTTGACAACATTCATGGCGATTTGGCATCTACGTCTCCGTGGGACCTTTATATACATCAATAACGTAATATAACCTAACTTAACCCAACCAAACATCTCGGCGGTAATATTTGAAAACATACCTGGCGAGTTGGCCTCTACGTCTCCGCGGGACCTTTATATACATCTATAACGTGATATAACCTAACCTAACCCAACCTAACATCTCGGCGTTAATATTTGACATCATACCTGGCGGGTTGGCCTCTACGTCTCCGTGGGACCTTCATATACATCAATAACGAAATATAACCTAACCTAACCCAACCTAACATCTCGGCGGTAATATTTGAAAACATTCATGGCGATTTGGCATCTACGTCTCCGTGGGACCTTCATATACATCAATAACGTAATATAGCCTAACCTAACCAACCTAACATTTCGGCGATAATATTTGATCACATTCCTAGCTTGTTGGCCTCTACGTGTCCGCGGGACCTTTATATACATCTATAACGTGATATAACCTAACCTAACCCAACCTAACATCTCGGCGGTCATATTTGAAAACATTCCTGGCGAGTTGGCTTCTCCGTCTCCGTGGGATCCTTTTATACATCAATAACGTAATATAACGTAACCTAACCCACCTATCATCTCGGCTGTAATATTTGACAACATTCCTGGCCAGTTGGCTTCTCCGTCTCCGTGGGACCTTTAAATACATCTATAAAGTAATATAACCTAACCTAACCCAACCTAACATCTCGGCGGTAATATTTGAGAACATACCTGGCGAGTTGGGCTCTACGTCTCCGTGGGACCTTCATATACATCAATAACGAAATATAACCTAACCTAACCCAACCTAACATCTCGGCGGTAATATTTGAAAACATTCCTGGCGAGTTGGCTTCTCCGTCTCCGTGGGATCTTTTTATACATCAATAACGTAATATAACCTAACCTAATCCAACATAACATCTCGGCGGTAATATTTGATCACATTCCTAGCTTGTTGGCCTCTACGTCTCCGCGCGACCTTTATATACATCTATAACGTGATATAACCTAACCTAACCCAACCTAACATTTCGGCGGTAATATTTGACATCATTCATGGCGAGTTGGCCTCTACGTCTCCGTTTGACCTTCATAAACATCAATAACGTAATATAACGTAACCTAACCCAACCTATCACCTCGGCGGTAATATTTGACAACATTCCTGGCGAGTTGGCCTCTACGTCTCCGTGGGACCTTTGTATACATCAATAACGTAATATAACCTAACCTAACCCAACCTATCATCTCGGGGGTAATATTTGACAACATTCCTGGCGAGTTGGCCTCTACGTCTCCGTGGGACCTTCATATACTTCAATAACGAAATATAACCTAACCTAACCCAACCTAACATCTCGGCGGTAATATTTGAAAACATACCTGGCGAGTTGGCCTCTACGTCTCCGTGGGAACTTTATATACATCAATAACGTAATATAACCTAACCTAACCCAACCTAACATTTCGGCGGTAATATTTGATCACATTCCTAGCTTGTTGGCCTCTACGTCTCCGTGGGACCCTCATATACATGAATAACGAAATATAACCTAACGTAACCCAACCTAACATCTCGGCGGTAATATTTGACAACATTCCTGGCGAGTTGGCATCTGCGTCTCCGTGGTACATTTATATACATCAATAACGTAATATAACCTATCCTAACCCAAAATAACATCTCGGCGGTAATATTTGACAACATTCCTGGCGAGTTGGCTTCTCCGTCTCCGTGGGACCCTTATATACATCAATAACGTAATATAACCTAACCTAACCCAACCTAACATTTCGGCGATAATATTTGATCACATTCCTAGCTTGTTGGCCTCTACGTGTCCGCGGGACCTTTATATACATCTATAACGTGATATAACCTAACCTAACCCAACCTAACATCTCGGCGGTCATATTTGAAAACATTCCTGGCGAGTTGGCTTCTCCGTCTCCGTGGGATCCTTTTATACATCAATAACGTAATATAACGTAACCTAACCCACCTATCATCTCGGCTGTAATATTTGACAACATTCCTGGCCAGTTGGCTTCTCCGTCTCCGTGGGACCTTTAAATACATCTATAAAGTAATATAACCTAACCTAACCCAACCTAACATCTCGGCGGTAATATTTGAGAACATACCTGGCGAGTTGGGCTCTACGTCTCCGTGGTACCTTCATATACATCAATAACGAAATATAACCTAACCTAACCCAACCTAACATCACGGCGGTAATATTTGACAACATTCCTGGCTAGTTGGCTTCTCCGTCTCCGTGGGATCTTTTTATACATCAATAACGTAATATAACCTATCCTAACCCAACCTAACATCTCGGCGGTAATATTTGAAAACATACCTGGCGAGTTGGCCTCTACGTCTCCGTGGGACCTTCATATACATCAATAACGAAATATAACCTAACCTAACCCAACCTAACATCTCGGCGGTAATATTTGAAAACATTCATGGCGATTTGGCATCTACGTCTCCGTGGGACCTTCATATACATCAATAACGTAATATAGCCTAACCTAACCAACCTAACATTTCGGCGATAATATTTGATCACATTCCTAGCTTGTTGGCCTCTACGTGTCCGCGGGACCTTTATATACATCTATAACGTGATATAACCTAACCTAACCCAACCTAACATCTCGGCGGTCATATTTGAAAACATTCCTGGCGAGTTGGCTTCTCCGTCTCCGTGGGATCCTTTTATACATCAATAACGTAATATAACGTAACCTAACCCACCTATCATCTCGGCTGTAATATTTGACAACATTCCTGGCCAGTTGGCTTCTCCGTCTCCGTGGGACCTTTAAATACATCTATAAAGTAATATAACCTAACCTAACCCAACCTAACATCTCGGCGGTAATATTTGAGAACATACCTGGCGAGTTGGGCTCTACGTCTCCGTGGTACCTTCATATACATCAATAACGAAATATAACCTAACCTAACCCAACCTAACATCTCGGCGGTAATATTTGAAAACATTCCTGGCGAGTTGGCTTCTCCGTCTCCGTGGGATCTTTTTATACATCAATAACGTAATATAACCTAACCTAATCCAACATAACATCTCGGCGGTAATATTTGATCACATTCCTAGCTTGTTGGCCTCTACGTCTCCGCGCGACCTTTATATACATCTATAACGTGATATAACCTAACCTAACCCAACCTAACATTTCGGCGGTAATATTTGACATCATTCATGGCGAGTTGGCCTCTACGTCTCCGTTTGACCTTCATAAACATCAATAACGTAATATAACGTAACCTAACCCAACCTATCACCTCGGCGGTAATATTTGACAACATTCCTGGCGAGTTGGCCTCTACGTCTCCGTGGGACCTTTGTATACATCAATAACGTAATATAACCTAACCTAACCCAACCTATCATCTCGGGGGTAATATTTGACAACATTCCTGGCGAGTTGGCCTCTACGTCTCCGTGGGACCTTCATATACATCAATAGCGAAATATAACCTAACCTAACCCAACCTAACATCTCGGCGGTAATATTTGAAAACATACCTGGCGAGTTGGCCTCTACGTCTCCGTGGGAACTTTATATACATCAATAACGTAATATAACCTAACCTAACCCAACCTAACATTTCGGCGGTAATATTTGATCACATTCCTAGCTTGTTGGCCTCTACGTCTCCGTGGGACCCTCATATACATGAATAACGAAATATAACCTAACGTAACCCAACCTAACATCTCGGCGGTAATATTTGACAACATTCCTGGCGAGTTGGCATCTGCGTCTCCGTGGTACATTTATATACATCAATAACGTAATATAACCTATCCTAACCCAAAATAACATCTCGGCGGTAATATTTGACAACATTCCTGGCGAGTTGGCTTCTCCGTCTCCGTGGGACCCTTATATACATCAATAACGTAATATAACCTAACCTAACCCAACCTATCATCTCGGCGGTAATATTTGACAACATTCCTGGCGAGTTGGTCTCTACGTCTCCGTGGGACCTTCATATACATCAATTACGTAATATAACCTAACCTAACCCAACCTAACATCTCGGCGGTAATATTTGACAACATTCCTGGCTAGTTGGCTTCTCCGTCTCCGTGGGATCTTTTTATACATCAATAACGTAATATAACCTATCCTAACCCAACCTAACATCTCGGCGGTAATATTTGAAAACATTCCTGGCGAGTTGGCTTCTCCGTTTCCGTGGGATCTTTTTATACATCATTAACGTAATATAACCTAACCTAACCCAACCTAACATCTTGGCGGTATATATTTGAAAACATACCTGGCGAGTTGGCCTCTACGTCTCCGTGGGACCTTGATATACATCAATAACGAAATATAACCTAACCTAACCCAACCTAACATCTCGGCGGTAATATTTGACAACATTCCTGGCTAGTTGGCTTCTCCGTCTCCGTGGAATCTTTTTATACATCAATAACGTAATATAACCTATCCTAACCCAACCTAACATCTCGGCGGTAATATTTGAAAACATACCTGGCGAGTTGGCCTCTACGTCTCCGTGGGACCTTTATATACATCAATAACGTAATATAACCTAACCTATCCCAACCTAACATCTCGGCGGTAATATTTGAAAACATACCTGGCGGGTTGGCCTCTACGTCTCCGTGGGACATTTATATACATCAATAACGTAATGTAACCTAACCTAACCCAACCTAACATCTCGGCGGTCATATTTGACAACATTCCTGGCGAGTTGGCTTCTCCGTCTCCGTGGGAGCTTTATATACATCAATAACGTAATATAACCTAACCTAACCCAACCTAACATCTCGGCGGTAATATTTGAAAACATTCCTGGCGAGTTGGTCTCTACGTCTCCGTGGGACCTTCATATACATCAATAACGTAATATAACCTAACCTAAGCCAACCAAACATCACGGCGGTAATATTTGACAACATTCCTGGCGAGTTGGCTTCTCCGTCTCCGTGGGAGCTTTATATACATCAATAACGTAATATAACCTAACCTAACCCAACCTAACATCTCGGCGGTAATATTTGAAAACATTCCTGGCGAGTTGGTCTCTACGTCTCCGTGGGACCTTCATATACATCAATAACGTAATATAACCTAACCTAACCCAACCTAACATCACGGCGGTAATATTTGACAACATTCCTGACTAGTTGGCTTCTCCGTCTCCGTGGGACATTTATATATATCAATAACGTAATATAACCGAACCCAACCCAACCTAACATCTCGGCGGTAATATTTGACAACATTCCTGGCGAGTTGGTCTCTACGTCTCCGTGGGACCTTCATATACATCAATAACGTAATATAACCTAACCTAACCCAACCTAACATCTCGGCGGTAATATTTGAAAACATTCATGGCGATTTGGCATCTACGTCCCGTGAGACCTTCATATACATCAATAACGTAATATAGCCTAACCTAATCCAACCTAACATTTCGGCGGTAATATTTGACATCATTCCTGGCGAGTTGGCCTCTACGTCTCCGTGGGACCTTTATATACATCAATAACGTAATATAACCTAACCTAACCCAACCTAACATCTCGGCGGTAATATTTGAAAACATACCTGGCGGGTTGGCCTCTACGTCTCCGTGGGACATTTATATACATCAATAACGTAATATAACCTAACCTAACCCAACCTAACATCTCGGCGGTCATATTTGACAACATTCCTGGCGAGTTGGCTTCTCCGTCTCCGTGGGACCTTTATATACATCATTAACGTAATATAACCTAACCTAACCCAACCTAACATTTCGGCGGTAATATTTGACATCATTCGTGGCGAGTTGTCCTCTACGTCTCCGTTTGACCTTCATAAACATCAATAACGTAATATAACGTAACCTAACCCAACCTATCATCTCGGTGGTAATATTTGACAACATTCCCTGGCGAGTTGGCCTCTACGTCTCCGTGGGACCTTTATATACATCAATAACGTAATATAACCCAACCTAACCCAACCTAACATGTCGGCGGTAATATTTGAAAACATACCTGGCGAGTTGGCCTCTACGTCTCCGTGGGACATTTATATACATCAATAACGTAATATAACCTATCCTAAACCAACCTAACATCTCGGCGGTAATATTTGATCACATTCCTAGCTTGTTGGCCTCTACGTCTCCGTGGGAGCTTTATATACATCAATAACGTAATATAACCTAACCTAACCCAACCTAACATCTCGGCGGTAATATTTGAATACATTCCAGGCGAGTTGGTCTCTACGTCTCCGTGGGACCTTCATATACATCAATAACGTAATATAACCTAACCTAACCCAACCTAACATCACGGCGGTAATATTTGACAACATTCCTGACTAGTTGGCTTCTCCGTCTCCGTGGGACATTTATATATATCAATAACGTAATATAACCGAACCCAACCCAACCTAACATCTCGGCGGTAATATTTGACAACATTCCTGGCGAGTTGGTCTCTACGTCTCCGTGGGACCTTCATATACATCAATAACGTAATATAACCTAACCTAACCCAACCTAACATCTCGGCGGTAATATTTGAATACATTCCAGGCGAGTTGGTCTCTACGTCTCCGTGGGACCTTCATATACATCAATAACGTAATATAACCTAACCTAACCCAACCTAACATCACGGCGGTAATATTTGACAACATTCCTGACTAGTTGGCTTCTCCGTCTCCGTGGGACATTTATATATATCAATAACGTAATATAACCGAACCCAACCCAACCTAACATCTCGGCGGTAATATTTGACAACATTCCTGGCGAGTTGGTCTCTACGTCTCCGTGGGACCTTCATATACATCAATAACGTAATATAACCTAACCTAACCCAACCAAACATCACGGCGGTAATATTTGACAACATTCCTGGCTAGTTGGCTTCTCCGTCTCCGTGGGATCTTTTTATACATCAATAACGTAATATAACCTATCCTAACCCAACCTAACATCTCGGCGGTAATATTTGAAAACATACCTGGCGAGTTGGCCTCTACGTCTCCGTGGGACCTTTATATACATCAATAACGTAATATAACCTAACCTATCCCAACCTAACATCTCGGCGGTAATATTTGAAAACATACCTGGCGGGTTGGCCTCTACGTCTCCGTGGGACATTTATAAACATCAGTAACGTAATATAACCTAACCTAACCCAACCTAACATCTCGGCGGTCATATTTGACAACATTCCTGGCGAGTTGGCTTCTCCGTCTCCGTGGGAGCTTTATATACATCAATAACGTAATATAACCTAACCTAACCCAACCTAACATCTCGGCGGTAATATTTGAAAACATTCCTGGCGAGTTGGTCTCTACGTCTCCGTGGGACCTTCATATACATCAATAACGTAATATAACCTAACCTAACCCAACCTAACATCACGGCGGTAATATTTGACAACATTCCTGACTAGTTGGCTTCTCCGTCTCCGTGGGACATTTATATATATCAATAACGTAATATAACCGAACCCAACCCAACCTAACATCTCGGCGGTAATATTTGACAACATTCCTGGCGAGTTGGTCTCTACGTCTCCGTGGGACCTTCATATACATCAATAGCGTAATATAACCTAACCTAACCCAACCAAACATGACGGCGGTAATATTTGACAACATTCCTGGCTAGTTGGCTTCTCCGTCTCCGTGGGATCTTTTTATACATCAATAACGTAATATAACCTATCCTAACCCAACCTAACATCTCGGCGGTAATATTTGAAAACATACCTGGCGAGTTGGCCTCTACGTCTCCGTGGGACCTTTATATACATCAATAACGTAATATAACCTAGCCTATCCCAACCTAACATCTCGGCGGTAATATTTGAAAACATTCCTGGCGAGTTGGCTTCTCCGTCTCCGTGGGACCTTTATATACATCAATAACGTAATATAACCTAACGTAACCCAACCTAACATTTCGGCGGTAATATTTGACATCATTCCTGGCGAGTTGTCCTCTACGTCTCCGTTCGACCTTCATAAACATCAATAACGTAATATAACGTAACCTAACCCAACCTATCATCTCGGTGGTAATATTTGACAACATTCCCTGGCGAGTTGGCCTCTATGTCTCCGTGGGACCTTTATATACATCAATAACGTAATATAACCCAACCTAACCCAACCTAACATGTCGGCGGTCATATTTGACAACATTCCTGGCGAGTTGGCTTCTCCGTCTCCGTGGGACCTTTATATACATCAATAACGTAATATAACCTAACGTAACCCAACCTAACATTTCGGCGGTAATATTTGACATCATTCCTGGCGAGTTGTCCTCTACGTCTCCGTTTGACCTTCATAAACATCAATAACGTAATATAACGTAACCTAACCCAACCTATCATCTCGGTGGTAATATTTGACAACATTCCCTGGCGAGTTGGCCTCTATGTCTCCGTGGGACCTTTATATACATCAATAACGTAATATAACCCAACCTAACCCAACCTAACATGTCGGCGGTAATATTTGAAAACATACCTGGCGAGTTGGCCTCTACGTCTCCGTGGGACATTTATATACATCAATAACGTAATATAACCTAACCTAAGCCAACCTAACATCTCGGCGGTAATATTTGATCACATTCCTAGCTTGTTGGCCTCTACGTCTCCGCGTGACCTTTGTATACATCAATAACGTAATATAACCTAACCTAACCCAACCTATCATCTCGGCGGTAATATTTGACAACATTCCTGGCGAGTTGGTCTCTACGTCTCCGTGGGACCTTCATATACATCAATAACGTAATATAACCTAACCTAACCCAACCTAACATCTCGGCGGTAATATTTGACAACATTCCTGGCTAGTTGGCTTCTCCGTCTCCGTGGGATCTTTTTATACATCAATAACGTAATATAACCTATCCTAAACCAACCTAACATCTCGGCGGTCATATTTGACAACATTCCTGGCGAGTTGGCTTCTCCGTCTCCGTGGGAGCTTTATATACATCAATAACGTAATATAACCTAACCTAACCCAACCTAACATCTCGGCGGTAATATTTGAAAACATTCCTGGCGAGTTGGTCTCTACGTCTCCGTGGGACCTTCATATACATCAATAACGTAATATAACCTAACCTAACCCAACCTAACATCTCGGCGGTAATATTTGACAACATTCCTGGCTAGTTGGCTTCTCCGTCTCCGTGGGATCTTTTTATACATCAATAACGTAATATAACCTATCCTAAACCAACCTAACATCTCGGCGGTCATATTTGACAACATTCCTGGCGAGTTGGCTTCTCCGTCTCCGTGGGAGCTTTATATACATCAATAACGTAATATAACCTAACCTAACCCAACCTAACATCTCGGCGGTAATATTTGAAAACATTCCTGGCGAGTTGGTCTCTACGTCTCCGTGGGACCTTCATATACATCAATAACGTAATATAACCTAACCTAACCCAACCTAACATCACGGCGGTAATATTTGACAACATTCCTGACTAGTTGGCTTCTCCGTCTCCGTGGGACCTTTATATACATCAATAACGTAATATAACCTAACGTAACCCAACCTAACATTTCGGCGGTAATATTTGACATCATTCCTGGCGAGTTGTCCTCTACGTCTCCGTTTGACCTTCATAAACATCAATAACGTAATATAACGTAACCTAACCCAACCTATCATCTCGGTGGTAATATTTGACAACATTCCCTGGCGAGTTGGCCTCTATGTCTCCGTGGGACCTTTATATACATCAATAACGTAATATAACCCAACCTAACCCAACCTAACATGTCGGCGGTCATATTTGACAACATTCCTGGCGAGTTGGCTTCTCCGTCTCCGTGGGACCTTTATATACATCAATAACGTAATATAACCTAACGTAACCCAACCTAACATTTCGGCGGTAATATTTGACATCATTCCTGGCGAGTTGTCCTCTACGTCTCCGTTTGACCTTCATAAACATCAATAACGTAATATAACGTAACCTAACCCAACCTATCATCTCGGTGGTAATATTTGACAACATTCCCTGGCGAGTTGGCCTCTATGTCTCCGTGGGACCTTTATATACATCAATAACGTAATATAACCCAACCTAACCCAACCTAACATGTCGGCGGTAATATTTGAAAACATACCTGGCGAGTTGGCCTCTACGTCTCCGTGGGACATTTATATACATCAATAACGTAATATAACCTAACCTAACCCAACCTAACATCTCGGCGGTAATATTTGATCACATTCCTAGCTTGTTGGCCTCTACGTCTCCGCGTGACCTTTGTATACATCAATAACGTAATATAACCTAACCTAACCCAACCTATCATCTCGGCGGTAATATTTGACAACATTCCTGGCGAGTTGGTCTCTACGTCTCCGTGGGACCTTCATATACATCAATAACGTAATATAACCTAACCTAACCCAACCTAACATCTCGGCGGTAATATTTGACAACATTCCTGGCTAGTTGGCTTCTCCGTCTCCGTGGGATCTTTTTATACATCAATAACGTAATATAACCTATCCTAAACCAACCTAACATCTCGGCGGTCATATTTGACAACATTCCTGGCGAGTTGGCTTCTCCGTCTCCGTGGGAGCTTTATATACATCAATAACGTAATATAACCTAACCTAACCCAACCTAACATCTCGGCGGTAATATTTGAAAACATTCCTGGCGAGTTGGTCTCTACGTCTCCGTGGGACCTTCATATACATCAATAACGTAATATAACCTAACCTAACCCAACCTAACATCTCGGCGGTAATATTTGACAACATTCCTGGCTAGTTGGCTTCTCCGTCTCCGTGGGATCTTTTTATACATCAATAACGTAATATAACCTATCCTAAACCAACCTAACATCTCGGCGGTCATATTTGACAACATTCCTGGCGAGTTGGCTTCTCCGTCTCCGTGGGAGCTTTATATACATCAATAACGTAATATAACCTAACCTAACCCAACCTAACATCTCGGCGGTAATATTTGAAAACATTCCTGGCGAGTTGGTCTCTACGTCTCCGTGGGACCTTCATATACATCAATAACGTAATATAACCTAACCTAACCCAACCTAACATCACGGCGGTAATATTTGACAACATTCCTGACTAGTTGGCTTCTCCGTCTCCGTGGGACATTTATATATATCAATAACGTAATATAACCGAACCCAACCCAACCTAACATCTCGGCGGTAATATTTGACAACATTCCTGGCGAGTTGGTCTCTACGTCTCCGTGGGACCTTCATATACATCAATAACGTAATATAACCTAACCTAACCCAACCAAACATCACGGCGGTAATATTTGACAACATTCCTGGCTAGTTGGCTTCTCCGTCTCCGTGGGATCTTTTTATACATCAATAACGTAATATAACCTATCCTAACCCAACCTAACATCTCGGCGGTAATATTTGAAAACATACCTGGCGAGTTGGCCTCTACGTCTCCGTGGGACCTTTATATACATCAATAACGTAATATAACCTAGCCTATCCCAACCTAACATCTCGGCGGTAATATTTGAAAACATTCATGGCGATTTGGCATCTACGTCCCGTGAGACCTTCATATACATCAATAACGTAATATAGCCTAACCTAATCCAACCTAACATTTCGGCGGTAATATTTGACATCATTCCTGGCGAGTTGGCCTCTACGTCTCCGTGGGACCTTTATATACATCAATAACGTAATATAACCTAACCTAACCCAACCTAACATCTCGGCGGTAATATTTGAAAACATACCTGGCGGGTTGGCCTCTACGTCTCCGTGGGAAATTTATATACATCAATAACGTAATATAACCTAACCTAACCCAACCTAACATCTCGGCGGTCATATTTGACAACATTCCTGGCGAGTTGGCTTCTCCGTCTCCGTGGGACCTTTATATACATCAATAACGTAATATAACCTAACCTAAACCAACCTAACATTTCGGCGGTAATATTTGACATCATTCCTGGCGAGTTGTCCTCTACGTCTCCGTTTGACCTTCATAAACATCAATAACGTAATATAACGTAACCTAACCCAACCTATCATCTCGGTGGTAATATTTGACAACATTCCCTGGCGAGTTGGCCTCTATGTCTCCGTGGGACCTTAAATACATCAATAACGTAATATAACCCAACCTAACCCAAACTAACATGTCGGCGGTAATATTTGAAAACATACCTGGCGAGTTGGCCTCTACGTCTCCGTGGGACATTTATATACATCAATAACGTAATATAACCTAACCTAACCCAACCTAACATCTCGGCGGTAATATTTGATCACATTCCTGGCTTGTTGGCCTCCTCGTCTCCGCGGGACCTTTATATACATCTATAACGTGATATAACCTAACCTAAACCAACCTAACATCTTGGCGGTAATATTTGAAAACATACCTGGCGAGTTGGCCTCTACGTCTCCGTGAGACATTTATATACATCAATAACGTAATATAACCTAACCTAACCCAACCTAACATCTCGGCGGTAATATTTGATCACATTCCTAGCTTGTTGGCCTCTACGTCTCCGCGTGACCTTTGTATACATCAATAACGTAATATAACCTAACCTAACCCAACCTATCATCTCGGCGGTAATATTTGACAACATTCCTGGCTAGTTGGCTTCTCCGTCTCCGTGGGATCTTTTTATACATCAATAACGTAATATAACCTATCCTAACCCAACCTAACATCTCGGCGGTAATATTTGAAAACATTCCTGGCGAGTTGGCTTCTCCGTCTCCGTGGGATCTTTTTATACATCATTAACGTAATATAACCTAACCTAACCCAACCTAACATCTTGGCGGTATATATTTGAAAACATACCTGGCGAGTTGGCCTCTACGTCTCCGTGGGACCTTGATATACATCAATAACGAAATATAACCTAACCTAACCCAACCTAACATCTCGGCGGTAATATTTGAAAACATTCCTGGCGAGTTGGCTTCTCCGTCTCCGTGGGATCTTTTTATACATCAATAACGTAATATAACCTATCCTAACCCAACCTAACATCTCGGCGGTAACATTTGAAAACATACCTGGCGAGTTGGCCTCTACGTCTCCGTGGGACCTTTATATACATCAATAACGTAATATAACCTAACCTATCCCAACCTAACATCTCGGCGGTAATATTTGAAAACATACCTGGCGGGTTGGCCTCTACGTCTCCGTGGGACATTTATAAACATCAGTAACGTAATATAACCTAACCTAACCCAACCTAACATCTCGGCGGTCATATTTGACAACATTCCTGGCGAGTTGGCTTCTCCGTCTCCGTGGGAGCTTTATATACATCAATAACGTAATATAACCTAACCTAACCCAACCTAACATCTCGGCGGTAATATTTGAAAACATTCCCTGGCGAGTTGGCCTCTATGTCTCCGTGGGACCTTAAATACATCAATAACGTAATATAACCCAACCTAACCCAAACTAACATGTCGGCGGTAATATTTGAAAACATACCTGGCGAGTTGGCCTCTACGTCTCCGTGGGACATTTATATACATCAATAACGTAATATAACCTAACCTAACCCAACCTAACATCTCGGCGGTAATATTTGATCACATTCCTGGCTTGTTGGCCTCCTCGTCTCCGCGGGACCTTTATATACATCTATAACGTGATATAACCTAACCTAAACCAACCTAACATCTTGGCGGTAATATTTGAAAACATACCTGGCGAGTTGGCCTCTACGTCTCCGTGAGACATTTATATACATCAATAACGTAATATAACCTAACCTAACCCAACCTAACATCTCGGCGGTAATATTTGATCACATTCCTAGCTTGTTGGCCTCTACGTCTCCGCGTGACCTTTGTATACATCAATAACGTAATATAACCTAACCTAACCCAACCTATCATCTCGGCGGTAATATTTGACAACATTCCTGGCTAGTTGGCTTCTCCGTCTCCGTGGGATCTTTTTATACATCAATAACGTAATATAACCTATCCTAACCCAACCTAACATCTCGGCGGTAATATTTGAAAACATTCCTGGCGAGTTGGCTTCTCCGTCTCCGTGGGATCTTTTTATACATCATTAACGTAATATAACCTAACCTAACCCAACCTAACATCTTGGCGGTATATATTTGAAAACATACCTGGCGAGTTGGCCTCTACGTCTCCGTGGGACCTTGATATACATCAATAACGAAATATAACCTAACCTAACCCAACCTAACATCTCGGCGGTAATATTTGAAAACATTCCTGGCGAGTTGGCTTCTCCGTCTCCGTGGGATCTTTTTATACATCAATAACGTAATATAACCTATCCTAACCCAACCTAACATCTCGGCGGTAACATTTGAAAACATACCTGGCGAGTTGGCCTCTACGTCTCCGTGGGACCTTTATATACATCAATAACGTAATATAACCGAACCCAACCCAACCTAACATCTCGGCGGTAATATTTGACAACATTCCTGGCGAGTTGGTCTCTACGTCTCCGTGGGACCTTCATATACATCAATAACGTAATATAACCTAACCTAACCCAACCAAACATCACGGCGGTAATATTTGACAACATTCCTGGCTAGTTGGCTTCTCCGTCTCCGTGGGATCTTTTTATACATCAATAACGTAATATAACCTATCCTAACCCAACCTAACATCTCGGCGGTAATATTTGAAAACATACCTGGCGAGTTGGCCTCTACGTCTCCGTGGGACCTTTATATACATCAATAACGTAATATAACCTAGCCTATCCCAACCTAACATCTCGGCGGTAATATTTGAAAACATTCATGGCGATTTGGCATCTACGTCCCGTGAGACTTTCATATACATCAATAACGTAATATAGCCTAACCTAATCCAACCTAACATTTCGGCGGTAATATTTGACATCATTCCTGGCGAGTTGGCCTCTACGTCTCCGTAGGACCTTTATATACATCAATAACGTAATATAACCTAACCTATCCCAACCTAACATCTCGGCGGTAATATTTGAAAACATACCTGGCGGGTTGGCCTCTACGTCTCCGTGGGACATTTATATACATCAATAACGTAATATAACCTAACCTAACCCAACCTAACATCTCGGCGGTCATATTTGACAACATTCCTGGCGAGTTGGCTTCTCCGTCTCCGTGGGAGCTTTATATACATCAATAACGTAATATAACCTAACCTAACCCAACCTAACATCTCGGCGGTAATATTTGAATACATTCCAGGCGAGTTGGTCTCTACGTCTCCGTGGGACCTTCATATACATCAATAACGTAATATAACCTAACCTAACCCAACCTAACATCACGGCGGTAATATTTGACAACATTCCTGACTAGTTGGCTTCTCCGTCTCCGTGGGACATTTATATATATCAATAACGTAATATAACCGAACCCAACCCAACCTAACATCTCGGCGGTAATATTTGACAACATTCCTGGCGAGTTGGTCTCTACGTCTCCGTGGGACCTTCATATACATCAATAACGTAATATAACCTAACCTAACCCAACCAAACATCACGGCGGTAATATTTGACAACATTCCTGGCTAGTTGGCTTCTCCGTCTCCGTGGGATCTTTTTATACATCAATAACGTAATATAACCTATCCTAACCCAACCTAACATCTCGGCGGTAATATTTGAAAACATACCTGGCGAGTTGGCCTCTACGTCTCCGTGGGACCTTTATATACATCAATAACGTAATATAACCTAACCTATCCCAACCTAACATCTCGGCGGTAATATTTGAAAACATACCTGGCGGGTTGGCCTCTACGTCTCCGTGGGACATTTATAAACATCAGTAACGTAATATAACCTAACCTAACCCAACCTAACATCTCGGCGGTCATATTTGACAACATTCCTGGCGAGTTGGCTTCTCCGTCTCCGTGGGAGCTTTATATACATCAATAACGTAATATAACCTAACCTAACCCAACCTAACATCTCGGCGGTAATATTTGAAAACATTCCTGGCGAGTTGGTCTCTACGTCTCCGTGGGACCTTCATATACATCAATAACGTAATATAACCTAACCTAACCCAACCTAACATCACGGCGGTAATATTTGACAACATTCCTGACTAGTTGGCTTCTCCGTCTCCGTGGGACATTTATATATATCAATAACGTAATATAACCGAACCCAACCCAACCTAACATCTCGGCGGTAATATTTGACAACATTCCTGGCGAGTTGGTCTCTACGTCTCCGTGGGACCTTCATATACATCAATAGCGTAATATAACCTAACCTAACCCAACCAAACATGACGGCGGTAATATTTGACAACATTCCTGGCTAGTTGGCTTCTCCGTCTCCGTGGGATCTTTTTATACATCAATAACGTAATATAACCTATCCTAACCCAACCTAACATCTCGGCGGTAATATTTGAAAACATACCTGGCGAGTTGGCCTCTACGTCTCCGTGGGACCTTTATATACATCAATAACGTAATATAACCTAGCCTATCCCAACCTAACATCTCGGCGGTAATATTTGAAAACATTCCTGGCGAGTTGGCTTCTCCGTCTCCGTGGGACCTTTATATACATCAATAACGTAATATAACCTAACGTAACCCAACCTAACATTTCGGCGGTAATATTTGACATCATTCCTGGCGAGTTGTCCTCTACGTCTCCGTTCGACCTTCATAAACATCAATAACGTAATATAACGTAACCTAACCCAACCTATCATCTCGGTGGTAATATTTGACAACATTCCCTGGCGAGTTGGCCTCTATGTCTCCGTGGGACCTTTATATACATCAATAACGTAATATAACCCAACCTAACCCAACCTAACATGTCGGCGGTCATATTTGACAACATTCCTGGCGAGTTGGCTTCTCCGTCTCCGTGGGACCTTTATATACATCAATAACGTAATATAACCTAACGTAACCCAACCTAACATTTCGGCGGTAATATTTGACATCATTCCTGGCGAGTTGTCCTCTACGTCTCCGTTTGACCTTCATAAACATCAATAACGTAATATAACGTAACCTAACCCAACCTATCATCTCGGTGGTAATATTTGACAACATTCCCTGGCGAGTTGGCCTCTATGTCTCCGTGGGACCTTTATATACATCAATAACGTAATATAACCCAACCTAACCCAACCTAACATGTCGGCGGTAATATTTGAAAACATACCTGGCGAGTTGGCCTCTACGTCTCCGTGGGACATTTATATACATCAATAACGTAATATAACCTAACCTAAGCCAACCTAACATCTCGGCGGTAATATTTGATCACATTCCTAGCTTGTTGGCCTCTACGTCTCCGCGTGACCTTTGTATACATCAATAACGTAATATAACCTAACCTAACCCAACCTATCATCTCGGCGGTAATATTTGACAACATTCCTGGCGAGTTGGTCTCTACGTCTCCGTGGGACCTTCATATACATCAATAACGTAATATAACCTAACCTAACCCAACCTAACATCTCGGCGGTAATATTTGACAACATTCCTGGCTAGTTGGCTTCTCCGTCTCCGTGGGATCTTTTTATACATCAATAACGTAATATAACCTATCCTAAACCAACCTAACATCTCGGCGGTCATATTTGACAACATTCCTGGCGAGTTGGCTTCTCCGTCTCCGTGGGAGCTTTATATACATCAATAACGTAATATAACCTAACCTAACCCAACCTAACATCTCGGCGGTAATATTTGAAAACATTCCTGGCGAGTTGGTCTCTACGTCTCCGTGGGACCTTCATATACATCAATAACGTAATATAACCTAACCTAACCCAACCTAACATCTCGGCGGTAATATTTGACAACATTCCTGGCTAGTTGGCTTCTCCGTCTCCGTGGGATCTTTTTATACATCAATAACGTAATATAACCTATCCTAAACCAACCTAACATCTCGGCGGTCATATTTGACAACATTCCTGGCGAGTTGGCTTCTCCGTCTCCGTGGGAGCTTTATATACATCAATAACGTAATATAACCTAACCTAACCCAACCTAACATCTCGGCGGTAATATTTGAAAACATTCCTGGCGAGTTGGTCTCTACGTCTCCGTGGGACCTTCATATACATCAATAACGTAATATAACCTAACCTAACCCAACCTAACATCACGGCGGTAATATTTGACAACATTCCTGACTAGTTGGCTTCTCCGTCTCCGTGGGACCTTTATATACATCAATAACGTAATATAACCTAACGTAACCCAACCTAACATTTCGGCGGTAATATTTGACATCATTCCTGGCGAGTTGTCCTCTACGTCTCCGTTTGACCTTCATAAACATCAATAACGTAATATAACGTAACCTAACCCAACCTATCATCTCGGTGGTAATATTTGACAACATTCCCTGGCGAGTTGGCCTCTATGTCTCCGTGGGACCTTTATATACATCAATAACGTAATATAACCCAACCTAACCCAACCTAACATGTCGGCGGTCATATTTGACAACATTCCTGGCGAGTTGGCTTCTCCGTCTCCGTGGGACCTTTACATACATCAATAACGTAATATAACCTAACGTAACCCAACCTAACATTTCGGCGGTAATATTTGACATCATTCCTGGCGAGTTGTCCTCTACGTCTCCGTTTGACCTTCATAAACATCAATAACGTAATATAACGTAACCTAACCCAACCTATCATCTCGGTGGTAATATTTGACAACATTCCCTGGCGAGTTGGCCTCTATGTCTCCGTGGGACCTTTATATACATCAATAACGTAATATAACCCAACCTAACCCAACCTAACATGTCGGCGGTAATATTTGAAAACATACCTGGCGAGTTGGCCTCTACGTCTCCGTGGGACATTTATATACATCAATAACGTAATATAACCTAACCTAACCCAACCTAACATCTCGGCGGTAATATTTGATCACATTCCTAGCTTGTTGGCCTCTACGTCTCCGCGTGACCTTTGTATACATCAATAACGTAATATAACCTAACCTAACCCAACCTATCATCTCGGCGGTAATATTTGACAACATTCCTGGCGAGTTGGTCTCTACGTCTCCGTGGGACCTTCATATACATCAATAACGTAATATAACCTAACCTAACCCAACCTAACACCTCGGCGGTAATATTTGACAACATTCCTGGCTAGTTGGCTTCTCCGTCTCCGTGGGATCTTTTTATACATCAATAACGTAATATAACCTATCCTAAACCAACCTAACATCTCGGCGGTCATATTTGACAACATTCCTGGCGAGTTGGCTTCTCCGTCTCCGTGGGAGCTTTATATACATCAATAACGTAATATAACCTAACCTAACCCAACCTAACATCTCGGCGGTAATATTTGAAAACATTCCTGGCGAGTTGGTCTCTACGTCTCCGTGGGACCTTCATATACATCAATAACGTAATATAACCTAACCTAACCCAACCTAACATCTCGGCGGTAATATTTGACAACATTCCTGGCTAGTTGGCTTCTCCGTCTCCGTGGGATCTTTTTATACATCAATAACGTAATATAACCTATCCTAAACCAACCTAACATCTCGGCGGTCATATTTGACAACATTCCTGGCGAGTTGGCTTCTCCGTCTCCGTGGGAGCTTTATATACATCAATAACGTAATATAACCTAACCTAACCCAACCTAACATCTCGGCGGTAATATTTGAAAACATTCCTGGCGAGTTGGTCTCTACGTCTCCGTGGGACCTTCATATACATCAATAACGTAATATAACCTAACCTAACCCAACCTAACATCACGGCGGTAATATTTGACAACATTCCTGACTAGTTGGCTTCTCCGTCTCCGTGGGACATTTATATATATCAATAACGTAATATAACCGAACCCAACCCAACCTAACATCTCGGCGGTAATATTTGACAACATTCCTGGCGAGTTGGTCTCTACGTCTCCGTGGGACCTTCATATACATCAATAACGTAATATAACCTAACCTAACCCAACCAAACATCACGGCGGTAATATTTGACAACATTCCTGGCTAGTTGGCTTCTCCGTCTCCGTGGGATCTTTTTATACATCAATAACGTAATATAACCTATCCTAACCCAACCTAACATCTCGGCGGTAATATTTGAAAACATACCTGGCGAGTTGGCCTCTACGTCTCCGTGGGACCTTTATATACATCAATAACGTAATATAACCTAGCCTATCCCAACCTAACATCTCGGCGGTAATATTTGAAAACATTCATGGCGATTTGGCATCTACGTCCCGTGAGACCTTCATATACATCAATAACGTAATATAGCCTAACCTAATCCAACCTAACATTTCGGCGGTAATATTTGACATCATTCCTGGCGAGTTGGCCTCTACGTCTCCGTGGGACCTTTATATACATCAATAACGTAATATAACCTAACCTAACCCAACCTAACATCTCGGCGGTAATATTTGAAAACATACCTGGCGGGTTGGCCTCTACGTCTCCGTGGGAAATTTATATACATCAATAACGTAATATAACCTAACCTAACCCAACCTAACATCTCGGCGGTCATATTTGACAACATTCCTGGCGAGTTGGCTTCTCCGTCTCCGTGGGACCTTTATATACATCAATAACGTAATATAACCTAACCTAACCCAACCTAACATTTCGGCGGTAATATTTGACATCATTCCTGGCGAGTTGTCCTCTACGTCTCCGTTTGACCTTCATAAACATCAATAACGTAATATAACGTAACCTAACCCAACCTATCATCTCGGTGGTAATATTTGACAACATTCCCTGGCGAGTTGGCCTCTATGTCTCCGTGGGACCTTAAATACATCAATAACGTAATATAACCCAACCTAACCCAAACTAACATGTCGGCGGTAATATTTGAAAACATACCTGGCGAGTTGGCCTCTACGTCTCCGTGGGACATTTATATACATCAATAACGTAATATAACCTAACCTAACCCAACCTAACATCTCGGCGGTAATATTTGATCACATTCCTGGCTTGTTGGCCTCCTCGTCTCCGCGGGACCTTTATATACATCTATAACGTGATATAACCTAACCTAAACCAACCTAACATCTTGGCGGTAATATTTGAAAACATACCTGGCGAGTTGGCCTCTACGTCTCCGTGAGACATTTATATACATCAATAACGTAATATAACCTAACCTAACCCAACCTAACATCTCGGCGGTAATATTTGATCACATTCCTAGCTTGTTGGCCTCTACGTCTCCGCGTGACCTTTGTATACATCAATAACGCAATATAACCTAACCTAACCCAACCTATCATCTCGGCGGTAATATTTGACAACATTCCTGGCTAGTTGGCTTCTCCGTCTCCGTGGGATCTTTTTATACATCAATAACGTAATATAACCTATCCTAACCCAACCTAACATCTCGGCGGTAATATTTGAAAACATTCCTGGCGAGTTGGCTTCTCCGTCTCCGTGGGATCTTTTTATACATCATTAACGTAATATAACCTAACCTAACCCAACCTAACATCTTGGCGGTATATATTTGAAAACATACCTGGCGAGTTGGCCTCTACGTCTCCGTGGGACCTTGATATACATCAATAACGAAATATAACCTAACCTAACCCAACCTAACATCTCGGCGGTAATATTTGAAAACATTCCTGGCGAGTTGGCTTCTCCGTCTCCGTGGGATCTTTTTATACATCAATAACGTAATATAACCTATCCTAACCCAACCTAACATCTCGGCGGTAACATTTGAAAACATACCTGGCGAGTTGGCCTCTACGTCTCCGTGGGACCTTTATATACATCAATAACGTAATATAACCGAACCCAACCCAACCTAACATCTCGGCGGTAATATTTGACAACATTCCTGGCGAGTTGGTCTCTACGTCTCCGTGGGACCTTCATATACATCAATAACGTAATATAACCTAACCTAACCCAACCAAACATCACGGCGGTAATATTTGACAACATTCCTGGCTAGTTGGCTTCTCCGTCTCCGTGGGATCTTTTTATACATCAATAACGTAATATAACCTATCCTAACCCAACCTAACATCTCGGCGGTAATATTTGAAAACATACCTGGCGAGTTGGCCTCTACGTCTCCGTGGGACCTTTATATACATCAATAACGTAATATAACCTAGCCTATCCCAACCTAACATCTCGGCGGTAATATTTGAAAACATTCATGGCGATTTGGCATCTACGTCCCGTGAGACTTTCATATACATCAATAACGTAATATAGCCTAACCTAATCCAACCTAACATTTCGGCGGTAATATTTGACATCATTCCTGGCGAGTTGGCCTCTACGTCTCCGTAGGACCTTTATATACATCAATAACGTAATATAACCTAACCTATCCCAACCTAACATCTCGGCGGTAATATTTGAAAACATACCTGGCGGGTTGGCCTCTACGTCTCCGTGGGACATTTATATACATCAATAACGTAATATAACCTAACCTAACCCAACCTAACATCTCGGCGGTCATATTTGACAACATTCCTGGCGAGTTGGCTTCTCCGTCTCCGTGGGAGCTTTATATACATCAATAACGTAATATAACCTAACCTAACCCAACCTAACATCTCGGCGGTAATATTTGAAAACATTCCTGGCGAGTTGGTCTCTACGTCTCCGTGGGACCTTCATATACATCAATAACGTAATATAACCTAACCTAACCCAACCTAACATCACGGTGGTAATATTTGACAACATTCCTGACTAGTTGGCTTCTCCGTCTCCGTGGGACATTTATATATATCAATAACGTAATATAACCGAACCCAACCCAACCTAACATCTCGGCGGTAATATTTGACAACATTCCTGGCGAGTTGGTCTCTACGTCTCCGTGGGACCTTCATATACATCAATAACGTAATATAACCTAACCTAACCCAACCAAACATCACGGAGGTAATATTTGACAACATTCCTGGCTAGTTGGCTTCTCCGTCTCCGTGGGATCTTTTTATACATCAATAACGTAATATAACCTATCCTAACCCAACCTAACATCTCGGCGGTAATATTTGAAAGCATACCTGGCGAGTTGGCCTCTACGTCTCCGTGGGACCTTTATATACATCAATAACGTAATATAACCTAGCCTATCCCAACCTACCATCTCGGCGGTAATATTTGAAAACATTCATGGCGATTTGGCATCTACGTCCCGTGAGACCTTCATATACATCAATAACGTAATATAGCCTAACCTAATCCAACCTAACATTTCGGCGGTAATATTTGACATCATTCCTGGCGAGTTGGCCTCTACGTCTCCGTGGGACCTTTATATACATCAATAACGTAATATAACCTAACCTAACCCAACCTAACATCTCGGCGGTAATATTTGAAAACATACCTGGCGAGTTGGCCTCTACGTCTCCGTGGGACCTTTATATACATCAATAACGTAATATAACCTAACCTAACACAACCTAACATCTCGGCGGTAATATTTGAAAATATACCTGGCGAGTTGGCATCTACGTCTCCGTGGGACCTTTATATACATCAATAACGTAATATAACCTAGCCTATCCCAACCTAACATCTCGGCGGTAATATTTGAAAACATTCATGGCGTTTTGGCATCTACGTCCCGTGAGACTTTCATATACATCAATAACGTAATATAGCCTAACCTAATCCAACCTAACATTTCGGCGGTAATATTTGACATCATTCCTGTCGAGTTGGCCTCTACGTCTCCGTGGGACCTTTATATACATCAATAACGTAATATAACCTATCCTAACCCAACCTAACATCTCGGCGGTAATATTTGAAAACATTCCTGGCGAGTTGGCCTCTACGTCTCCGTGGGACCTTTATATACATCAATAACGTAATATAACCTAACCTATCCCAACCTAACATCTCGGCGGTAATATGTGAAAACATACCTGGCGGGTTGGCCTCTACGTCTCCGTGGGACATTTATATACATCAATAACGTAATATAACCTAACCTAACCCAACCTAACATCTCGGCGGTAATATTTGAAAACATTCCAGGCGAGTTGGTCTCTACGTCTCCGTGGGACCTTCATATACATCAATAACGTAATATAACCTAACCTAACCCAACCTAACATCACGGCGGTAATATTTGGCAACATTCCTGACTAGTTGGCTTCTCCGTCTCCGTGGGACATTTATATATATCAATAACGTAATATAACCGAACCCAACCCAACCTAACATCTCGGCGGTAATATTTGACAACATTCCTGGCGAGTTGGTCTCTACGTCTCCGTGGGAGCATCATATACATCAATAACGTAATATAACCTAACCTAACCCAACCAAACATCACGGCGGTAATATTTGACAACATTCCTGGCTAGTTGGCTTCTCCGTCTCCGTGGGATCTTTTTATACATCAATAACGTAATATAACCTATCCTAACCCAACCTAACATCTCGGCGGTAATATTTGAAAACATACCTGGCGAGTTGGCCTCTACGTCTCCGTGGGACCTTTATATACATCAATAACGTAATATAACCTAACCTATCCCAACCTAACATCTCGGCGGTAATATTTGAAAACATACCTGGCGGCTTGGCCTCTACGTCTCCGTGGGACATTTATATACATCAATAACGTAATATAACCTAACCTAACCCAACCTAACATCTCGGCGGTCATATTTGACAACATTCCTGGCGAGTTGGCTTCTCCGTCTCCGTGGGAGCTTTATATACATCAATAACGTAATATAACCTAACCTAACCCAACCTAACATCTCGGCGGTAATATTTGAAAACATTCCAGGCGAGTTGGTCTCTACGTCTCCGTGGGACCTTCATATACATCAATAACGTAATAGAACCTAACCTATCCCAACCTAACATCACGGCGGTAATATTTGACAACATTCCTGACTAGTTGGCTTCTCCGTCTCCGTGGGACATTTATATATATCAATAACGTAATATAACCGAACCCAACCCAACCTAACATCTCGGCGGTAATATTTGACAACATTCCTGGCGAGTTGGTCTCTACGTCTCCGTGGGACCTTCATATACATCAATAACGTAATATAACCTAACCTAACCCAACCAAACATCACGGCGGTAATATTTGACAACATTCCTGGCTAGTTGGCTTCTCCGTCTCCGTGGGATCTTTTTATACATCAATAACGTAATATAACCTATCCTAACCCAACCTAACATCTCGCCGGTAATATTTGAAAACATACCTGGCGAGTTGGCCTCTACGTCTCCGTGGGACCTTTATATACATCAATAACGTAATATAACCTAACCTATCCCAACCTAACATCTCGGCGGTAATATTTGAAAACATACCTGGCGGGTTGGCCTCTACGTCTCCGTGGGACATTTATATACATCAATAACGTAATATAACCTAACCTAACCCAACCTAACATCTCGGCGGTCATATTTGACAACATTCCTGGCGAGTTCGCTTCTCCGTCTCCGTGGGAGCTTTATATACATCAATAACGTAATATAACCTAACCTAACCCAACCTAACATCTCGGCGGTAATATTTGAAAACATTCCTGGCGAGTTGGTCTCTACGTCTCCGTGGGAACTTCATATACATCAATAACGTAATATAACCTAACCTAACCCAACCTAACATCACGGCGGTAATATTTGACAACATTCCTGACTAGTTGGCTTCTCCGTCTCCGTGGGACATTTATATATATCAATAACGTAATATAACCGAACCCAACCCAACCTAACATCTCGGCGGTAATATTTGACAACATTCCTGGCGAGTTGGTCTCTACGTCTCCGTGGGACCTTCATATACATCAATAACGTAATATAACCTAACCTAACCCAACCAAACATCACGGCGGTAATATTTGACAACATTCCTGGCTAGTTGGCTTCTCCGTCTCCGTGGGATCTTTTTATACATCAATAACGTAATATAACCTATCCTAGCCCAACCTAACATCTCGGCGGTAATATTTGAAAACATACCTGGCGAGTTGGCCTCTACGTCTCCGTGGGACCTTTATATACATCAATAACGTAATATAACCTAGCCTATCCCAACCTAACATCTCGGCGGTAATATTTGAAAACATTCATGGCGATTTGGCATCTACGTCCCGTGAGACTTTCATATACATCAATAACGTAATATAGCCTAACCTAATCCAACCTAACATTTCGGCGGTAATATTTGACATCATTCCTGGCGAGTTGGCCTCTACGTCTCCGTGGGACCTTTATATACATCAATAACGTAATATAACCTAACCTATCCCAACCTAACATCTCGGCGGTAATATTTGAAAACATACCTGGCGGGTTGGCCTCTACGTCTCCGTGGGACATTTATATACATCAATAACGTAATATAACCTAACCTAACCCAACCTAACATCTCGGCGGTCATATTTGACAACATTCCTGGCGAGTTGGCTTCTCCGTCTCCGTGGGAGCTTTATATACATCAATAACGTAATATAACCTAACCTAACCCAACCTAACATCTCGGCGGTAATATTTGAAAACATTCCTGGCGAGTTGGTCTCTACGTCTCCGTGGGACCTTCATATACATCAATAACGTAATATGACCTAACCTAACCCAACCTAACATCACGGCGGTAATATTTGACAACATTCCTGACTAGTTGGCTTCTCCGTCTCCGTGGGACATTTATATATATCAATAACATAATATAACCGAACCCAACCCAACCTAACATCTCGGCGGTAATATTTGACAACATTCCTGGCGAGTTGGTCTCTACGTCTCCGTGGGACCTTCATATACATCAATAACGTAATATAACCTAACCTAACCCAACCAAACATCACGGAGGTAATATTTGACAACATTCCGGGCTAGTTGGCTTCTCCGTCTCCGTGGGATCTTTTTATACATCAATAACGTAATATAACCTATCCTAACCCAACCTAACATCTCGGCGGTAATATTTGAAAACATTCATGGCGAGTTGGCCTCTACGTCTCCGTGGGACCTTTATATACATCAATAACGTAATATAACCTAACCTATCCCAACCTACCATCTCGGCGGTAATATTTGAAAACATTCATGGCGATTTGGAATCTACGTCCCGTGAGACCTTCATATACATCAATAACGTAATATAGCCTAACCTAATCCAACCTAACATTTCGGCGGTAATATTTGACATCATTCCTGGCGAGTTGGCCTCTACGTCTCCGTGGGACCTTTATATACATCAATAACGTAATATAACCTAACCTAACCCAACCTAACATCTCGGCGGTAATATTTGAAAACATACCTGGCGGGTTGGCCTCTACGTCTCCGTGGGACATTTATATACATCAATAACGTAATATAACCTAACCTAACCCAACCTAACATCTCGGCGGTCATATTTGACAACATTCCTGGCGAGTTGGCCTCTACGTCTCCGTGGGAGCTTTATATACATCAATAACGTAATATAACCTAACCTAACCCAACCTAACATCTCGGCGGTAATATTTGAAAACATTCCAGGCGAGTTGGTCTCTACGTCTCCGTGGGACCTTCATATACATCAATAACGTAATAGAACCTAACCTATCCCAACCTAACATCACGGCGGTAATATTTGACAACATTCCTGGCTAGTTGGCTTCTCCGTCTCCGTGGGATCTTTTTATACATCAATAACGTAATATAACCTATCCTAACCCAACCTAACATCTCGGCGGTCATATTTGACAACATTCCTGGCGAGTTGGCCTCTACGTCTCCGTGGGAGCTTTATATACATCAATAACGTAATATAACCTAACCTAACCCAACCAAACATCACGGCGGTAATATTTGACAACATTCCTGGCTAGTTGGCTTCTCCGTCTCCGTGGGATCTTTTTATACATCAATAACGTAATATAACCTATCCTAACCCAACCTAACATCTCGCCGGTAATATTTGAAAACATACCTGGCGAGTTGGCCTCTACGTCTCCGTGGGAGCTTTATATACATCAATAACGTAATATAGCCTAACCTAACTCAACCTAACATCTCGGCGGTAATATTTGAAAACATTCCTGGCGAGTTGGTCTCTACGTCTCCGTGGGAACTTCATATACATCAATAACGTAATATAACCTAACCTAACCCAACCTAACATCACGGCGGTAATATTTGACAACATTCCTGACTAGTTGGCTTCTCCGTCTCCGTGGGACATTTATATATATCAATAACGTAATATAACCGAACCCAACCCAACCTAACATCTCGGCGGTAATATTTGACAACATTCCTGGCGAGTTGGTCTCTACGTCTCCGTGGGACCTTCATATACATCAATAACGTAATTTAACCTAACCTAACCCAACCAAACATCACAGCGGTAATATTTGACAACATTCCTGGCTAGTTGGCTTCTCCGTCTCCGTGGGATCTTTTTATACATCAATAACGTAATATAACCTATCCTAACCCAACCTAACATCTCGGCGGTAATATTTGAAAACATACCTGGCGAGTTGGCCTCTACGTCTCCGTGGGACCTTTATATACATCAATAACGTAATATAACCTAGCCTATCCCAACCTAACATCTCGGCGGTAATATTTGAAAACATTCATGGCGATTTGGCATCTACGTCCCGTGAGACCTTCATATACATCAATAACGTAATATAGCCTAACCTAATCCAACCTAACATTTCGGCGGTAATATTTGACATCATTCCTGGCGAGTTGGCCTCTACGTCTCCGTGGGACCTTTATATACATCAATAACGTAATATAACCTAACCTAACCCAACCTAACATCTAAGCGGTAATATTTGAAAACATACCTGGCGGGTTGGCCTCTAAGTCTCCGTGGGACATTTATATACATCAATAACGTAATATAACCTAACCTAACCCAACCTAACATCACGGCGGTAATATTTGACAACATTCCTGACTATTTGGCTTCTCCGTCTCCGTGGGACATTTATATATATCAATAACGTAATATAACCGAACCCAACACAACCTAACATCTCGGCGGTAATATTTGAAAACATTCCTGGCGAGTTGGTCTCTACGTCTCCGTGGGACCTTCATATACATCAATAACGTAATATAACCTAACCTAACCCAACCTAACATCACGGCGGTAATATTTGACAACATTCCTGACTAGTTGGCTTCTCCGTCTCCGTGGGACATTTATATATATCAATAACGTAATATAACCGAACCCAACCCAACCTAACATCTCGGCGGTAATATTTGACAACATTCCTGGCGAGTTGGTCTCTACGTCTCCGTGGGACCTTCATATACATCAATAACGTAATATAACCTAACCTAACCCAAACAAACATCACGGAGGTAATATTTGACAACATTCCTGGCTAGTTGGCTTCTCCGTCTCCGTGGGATCTTTTTATACATCAATAACGTAATATAACCTATCCTAACCCAACCTAACATCTCGGCGGTAATATTTGAAAACATACCTGGCGAGTTGGCCTCTACGTCTCCGTGGGACCTTTATATACATCAATAACGTAATACAACCTAACCTAACCCAACCTAACATCTCGGCGGTAATATTTGAAAACATACCTGGCGGGTTGGCCTCTACGTCTCCGTGGGACATTTATATACATCAATAACGTAATATAACCTAACCTAACCCAACCTAACATCTCGGCGGTCATATTTGACAACATTCCTGGCGAGTTGGCCTCTACGTCTCCGTGGGAGCTTTATATACATCAATAACGTAATATAACCTAACCTAACCCAACCTAACATCTCGGCGGTAATATTTGAAAACATTCCAGGCGAGTTGGTCTCTACGTCTCCGTGGGACCTTCATATACATCAATAACGTAATATAACCTAACCTATCCCAACCTAACATCACGGCGGTAATATTTGAAAACATACCTGGCGAGTTGGCCTCTACGTCTCCGTGGGACCTTTATATACATCAATAACGTAATATAACCTAACCTAACCCAACCTAACATCTCGGCGGTAATATTTGAAAACATACCTGGCGGGTTGGCCTCTACGTCTCCGTGGGACATTTATATACATCAATAACGTAATATAACCTAACCTAACCCAACCTAACATCTCGGCGGTCATATTTGACAACATTCCTGGCGAGTTGGCCTCTACGTCTCCGTGGGAGCTTTATATACATCAATAACGTAATATAACCTAACCTAACCCAACCTAACATCTCGGCGGTAATATTTGAAAACATTCCAGGCGAGTTGGTCTCTACGTCTCCGTGGGACCTTCATATACATCAATAACGTAATATAACCTAACCTAACCCAACCAAACATCACGGCGGTAATATTTGACAACATTCCTGGCTAGTTGGCTTCTCCGTCTCCGTGGGATCTTTTTATACATCAATAACGTAATATAACCTATCCTAACCCAACCTAACATCTCGGCGGTCATATTTGACAACATTCCTGGCGAGTTGGCCTCTACGTCTCCGTGGGAGCTTTATATACATCAATAACGTAATATAACCTAACCTAACCCAACCTAACATCTCGGCGGTAATATTTGAAAACATTCCAGGCGAGTTGGTCTCTACGTCTCCGTGGGACCTTCATATACATCAATAACGTAATAGAACCTAACCTATCCCAACCTAACATCACGGCGGTAATATTTGACAACATTCCTGACTAGTTGGCTTCTCCGTCTCCGTGGGACATTTATATATATCAATAACGTAATATAACCGAACCCAACCCAACCTAACATCTCGGCGGTAATATTTGACAACATTCCTGGCGAGTTGGTCTCTACGTCTCCGTGGGACCTTCATATACATCAATAACGTAATATAACCTAACCTAACCCAACCAAACATCACGGCGGTAATATTTGACAACATTCCTGGCTAGTTGGCTTCTCCGTCTCCGTGGGATCTTTTTATACATCAATAACGTAATATAACCTATCCTAACCCAACCTAACATCTCGGCGGTAATATTTGAAAACATACCTGGCGAGTTGGCCTCTACGTCTCCGTGGGACCTTTATATACATCAATAACGTAATATAACCTAACCTATCCCAACCTAACATCTCGGCGGTAATATTTGAAAACATACCTGGCGGGTTGGCCTCTACGTCTCCGTGGGACATTTATATACATCAATAACGTAATATAACCTAACCTAACCCAACCTAACATCTCGGCGGTCATATTTGACAACATTCCTGGCGAGTTCGCTTCTCCGTCTCCGTGGGAGCTTTATATACATCAATAACGTAATATAACCTAACCTAACCCAACCTAACATCTCGGCGGTAATATTTGAAAACATTCCTGGCGAGTTGGTCTCTACGTCTCCGTGGGAACTTCATATACATCAATAACGTAATATAACCTAACCTAACCCAACCTAACATCACGGCGGTAATATTTGACAACATTCCTGACTAGTTGGCTTCTCCGTCTCCGTGGGACATTTATATATATCAATAACGTAATATAACCGAACCCAACCCCACCTAACATCTCGGCGGTAATATTTGACAACATTCCTGGCGAGTTGGTCTCTACGTCTCCGTGGGACCTTCATATACATCAATAACGTAATTTAACCTAACCTAACCCAACCAAACATCACAGCGGTAATATTTGACAACATTCCTGGCTAGTTGGCTTCTCCGTCTCCGTGGGATCTTTTTATACATCAATAACGTAATATAACCTATCCTAACCCAACCTAACATCTCGGCGGTAATATTTGAAAACATACCTGGCGAGTTGGCCTCTACGTCTCCGTGGGACCTTTATATACATCAATAACGTAATATAACCTAGCCTATCCCAACCTAACATCTCGGCGGTAATATTTGAAAACATTCATGGCGATTTGGCATCTACGTCCCGTGAGACCTTCATATACATCAATAACGTAATATAACCTAACCTAACCCAACCTAACATCTCGGCGGTAATATTTGAAAACATTCCAGGCGAGTTGGTCTCTACGTCTCCGTGGGACCTTCATATACATCAATAACGTAATAGAACCTAACCTATCCCAACCTAACATCACGGCGGTAATATTTGACAACATTCCTGACTAGTTGGCTTCTCCGTCTCCGTGGGACATTTATATATATCAATAACGTAATATAACCGAACCCAACCCAACCTAACATCTCGGCGGTAATATTTGACAACATTCCTGGCGAGTTGGTCTCTACGTCTCCGTGGGACCTTCATATACATCAATAACGTAATTTAACCTAACCTAACCCAACCAAACATCACAGCGGTAATATTTGACAACATTCCTGGCTAGTTGGCTTCTCCGTCTCCGTGGGATCTTTTTATACATCAATAACGTAATATAACCTATCCTAACCCAACCTAACATCTCGGCGGTAATATTTGAAAACATACCTGGCGAGTTGGCCTCTACGTCTCCGTGGGACCTTTATATACATCAATAACGTAATATAACCTAGCCTATCCCAACCTAACATCTCGGCGGTAATATTTGAAAACATTCATGGCGATTTGGCATCTACGTCCCGTGAGACCTTCATATACATCAATAACGTAATATAGCCTAACCTAATCCAACCTAACATTTCGGCGGTAATATTTGACATCATTCCTGGCGAGTTGGCCTCTACGTC
Source organism: Xylocopa violacea (assembly GCA_963969225.1). Classification (NCBI taxonomy): domain Eukaryota; kingdom Metazoa; phylum Arthropoda; class Insecta; order Hymenoptera; family Apidae; genus Xylocopa; species Xylocopa violacea. The sequence continues at coordinate 2,188,403 of CAXAJV010000051.1, forward strand.
TCCGTGGGACCTTTATATACATCAATAACGTAATATAACCTAACCTAACCCAACCTAACATCTCGGCGGTAATATTTGAAAACATACCTGGCGGGTTGGCCTCTAAGTCTCCGTGGGACATTTATATACATCAATAACGTAATATAACCTAACCTAACCCAACCTAACATCTCGGCGGTCATATTTGACAACATTCCTGGCGAGTTGGCTTCTCCGTCTCCGTGGGAGCTTTATATACATCAATAACGTAATATAACCTAACCTAACCCAACCTAACATCTCGGCGGTAATATTTGAAAACATTCCTGGCGAGTTGGTCTCTACGTCTCCGTGGGACCTTCATATACATCAATAACGTAATATAACCTAACCTAACCCAACCTAACATCACGGCGGTAATATTTGACAACATTCCTGACTAGTTGGCTTCTCCGTCTCCGTGGGACATTTATATATATCAATAACGTAATATAACCGAACCCAACCCAACCTAACATCTCGGCGGTAATATTTGACAACATTCCTGGCGAGTTGGTCTCTACGTCTCCGTGGGACCTTCATATACATCAATAACGTAATATAACCTAACCTAACCCAACCAAACATCACGGCGGTAATATTTGACAACATTCCTGGCTAGTTGGCTTCTCCGTCTCCGTGGGATCTTTTTATACATCAATAACGTAATATAACCTATCCTAACCCAACCTAACATCTCGCCGGTAATATTTGAAAACATACCTGGCGAGTTGGCCTCTACGTCTCCGTGGGACCTTTATATACATCAATAACGTAATATAACCTAACCTATCCCAACCTAACATCTCGGCGGTAATATTTGAAAACATACCTGGCGGGTTGGCCTCTACGTCTCCGTGGGACATTTATATACATCAATAACGTAATATAACCTAACCTAACCCAACCTAACATCTCGGCGGTCATATTTGACAACATTCCTGGCGAGTTCGCTTCTCCGTCTCCGTGGGAGCTTTATATACATCAATAACGTAATATAACCTAACCTAACCCAACCTAACATCTCGGCGGTAATATTTGAAAACATTCCTGGCGAGTTGGTCTCTACGTCTCCGTGGGAACTTCATATACATCAATAACGTAATATAACCTAACCTAACCCAACCTAACATCACGGCGGTAATATTTGACAACATTCCTGACTAGTTGGCTTCTCCGTCTCCGTGGGACATTTATATATATCAATAACGTAATATAACCGAACCCAACCCAACCTAACATCTCGGCGGTAATATTTGACAACATTCCTGGCGAGTTGGTCTCTACGTCTCCGTGGGACCTTCATATACATCAATAACGTAATTTAACCTAACCTAACCCAACCAAACATCACAGCGGTAATATTTGACAACATTCCTGGCTAGTTGGCTTCTCCGTCTCCGTGGGATCTTTTTATACATCAATAACGTAATATAACCTATCCTAACCCAACCTAACATCTCGGCGGTAATATTTGACAACATTCCTGGCGAGTTCGCTTCTCCGTCTCCGTGGGAGCTTTATATACATCAATAACGTAATATAGCCTAACCTAACTCAACCTAACATCTCGGCGGTAATATTTGAAAACATTCCTGGCGAGTTGGTCTCTACGTCTCCGTGGGAACTTCATATACATCAATAACGTAATATAACCTAACCTAACCCAACCTAACATCACGGCGGTAATATTTGACAACATTCCTGACTAGTTGGCTTCTCCGTCTCCGTGGGACATTTATATATATCAATAACGTAATATAACCGAACCCAACCCAACCTAACATCTCGGCGGTAATATTTGACAACATTCCTGGCGAGTTGGTCTCTACGTCTCCGTGGGACCTTCATATACATCAATAACGTAATTTAACCTAACCTAACCCAACCAAACATCACAGCGGTAATATTTGACAACATTCCTGGCTAGTTGGCTTCTCCGTCTCCGTGGGATCTTTTTATACATCAATAACGTAATATAACCTATCCTAACCCAACCTAACATCTCGGCGGTAATATTTGAAAACATACCTGGCGAGTTGGCCTCTACGTCTCCGTGGGACCTTTATATACATCAATAACGTAATATAACCTAGCCTATCCCAACCTAACATCTCGGCGGTAATATTTGAAAACATTCATGGCGATTTGGCATCTACGTCCCGTGAGACCTTCATATACATCAATAACGTAATATAGCCTAACCTAATCCAACCTAACATTTCGGCGGTAATATTTGACATCATTCCTGGCGAGTTGGCCTCTACGTCTCCGTGGGACCTTTATATACATCAATAACGTAATATAACCTAACCTAACCCAACCTAACATCTCGGCGGTAATATTTGAAAACATACCTGGCGGGTTGGCCTCTAAGTCTCCGTGGGACATTTATATACATCAATAACGTAATATAACCTAACCTAACCCAACCTAACATCTCGGCGGTCATATTTGACAACATTCCTGGCGAGTTGGCTTCTCCGTCTCCGTGGGAGCTTTATATACATCAATAACGTAATATAACCTAACCTAACCCAACCTAACATCTCGGCGGTAATATTTGAAAACATTCCTGGCGAGTTGGTCTCTACGTCTCCGTGGGACCTTCATATACATCAATAACGTAATATAACCTAACCTAACCCAACCTAACATCACGGCGGTAATATTTGACAACATTCCTGACTAGTTGGCTTCTCCGTCTCCGTGGGACATTTATATATATCAATAACGTAATATAACCGAACCCAACCCAACCTAACATCTCGGCGGTAATATTTGACAACATTCCTGGCGAGTTGGTCTCTACGTCTCCGTGGGACCTTCATATACATCAATAACGTAATATAACCTAACCTAACCCAACCAAACATCACGGCGGTAATATTTGACAACATTCCTGGCTAGTTGGCTTCTCCGTCTCCGTGGGATCTTTTTATACATCAATAACGTAATATAACCTATCCTAACCCAACCTAACATCTCGCCGGTAATATTTGAAAACATACCTGGCGAGTTGGCCTCTACGTCTCCGTGGGACCTTTATATACATCAATAACGTAATATAACCTAACCTATCCCAACCTAACATCTCGGCGGTAATATTTGAAAACATACCTGGCGGGTTGGCCTCTACGTCTCCGTGGGACATTTATATACATCAATAACGTAATATAACCTAACCTAACCCAACCTAACATCTCGGCGGTCATATTTGACAACATTCCTGGCGAGTTCGCTTCTCCGTCTCCGTGGGAGCTTTATATACATCAATAACGTAATATAACCTAACCTAACCCAACCTAACATCTCGGCGGTAATATTTGAAAACATTCCTGGCGAGTTGGTCTCTACGTCTCCGTGGGAACTTCATATACATCAATAACGTAATATAACCTAACCTAACCCAACCTAACATCACGGCGGTAATATTTGACAACATTCCTGACTAGTTGGCTTCTCCGTCTCCGTGGGACATTTATATATATCAATAACGTAATATAACCGAACCCAACCCAACCTAACATCTCGGCGGTAATATTTGACAACATTCCTGGCGAGTTGGTCTCTACGTCTCCGTGGGACCTTCATATACATCAATAACGTAATTTAACCTAACCTAACCCAACCAAACATCACAGCGGTAATATTTGACAACATTCCTGGCTAGTTGGCTTCTCCGTCTCCGTGGGATCTTTTTATACATCAATAACGTAATATAACCTATCCTAACCCAACCTAACATCTCGGCGGTAATATTTGACAACATTCCTGGCGAGTTCGCTTCTCCGTCTCCGTGGGAGCTTTATATACATCAATAACGTAATATAGCCTAACCTAACTCAACCTAACATCTCGGCGGTAATATTTGAAAACATTCCTGGCGAGTTGGTCTCTACGTCTCCGTGGGAACTTCATATACATCAATAACGTAATATAACCTAACCTAACCCAACCTAACATCACGGCGGTAATATTTGACAACATTCCTGACTAGTTGGCTTCTCCGTCTCCGTGGGACATTTATATATATCAATAACGTAATATAACCGAACCCAACCCAACCTAACATCTCGGCGGTAATATTTGACAACATTCCTGGCGAGTTGGTCTCTACGTCTCCGTGGGACCTTCATATACATCAATAACGTAATTTAACCTAACCTAACCCAACCAAACATCACAGCGGTAATATTTGACAACATTCCTGGCTAGTTGGCTTCTCCGTCTCCGTGGGATCTTTTTATACATCAATAACGTAATATAACCTATCCTAACCCAACCTAACATCTCGGCGGTAATATTTGAAAACATACCTGGCGAGTTGGCCTCTACGTCTCCGTGGGACCTTTATATACATCAATAACGTAATATAACCTAGCCTATCCCAACCTAACATCTCGGCGGTAATATTTGAAAACATTCATGGCGATTTGGCATCTACGTCCCGTGAGACCTTCATATACATCAATAACGTAATATAGCCTAACCTAATCCAACCTAACATTTCGGCGGTAATATTTGACATCATTCCTGGCGAGTTGGCCTCTACGTCTCCGTGGGACCTTTATATACATCAATAACGTAATATAACCTAACCTAACCCAACCTAACATCTCGGCGGTAATATTTGAAAACATACCTGGCGGGTTGGCCTCTAAGTCTCCGTGGGACATTTATATACATCAATAACGTAATATAACCTAACCTAACCCAACCTAACATCTCGGCGGTCATATTTGACAACATTCCTGGCGAGTTGGCTTCTCCGTCTCCGTGGGAGCTTTATATACATCAATAACGTAATATAACCTAACCTAACCCAACCTAACATCTCGGCGGTAATATTTGAAAACATTCCTGGCGAGTTGGTCTCTACGTCTCCGTGGGACCTTCATATACATCAATAACGTAATATAACCTAACCTAACCCAACCTAACATCACGGCGGTAATATTTGACAACATTCCTGACTAGTTGGCTTCTCCGTCTCCGTGGGACATTTATATATATCAATAACGTAATATAACCGAACCCAACCCAACCTAACATCTCGGCGGTAATATTTGACAACATTCCTGGCGAGTTGGTCTCTACGTCTCCGTGGGACCTTCATATACATCAATAACGTAATATAACCTAACCTAACCCAACCAAACATCACGGCGGTAATATTTGACAACATTCCTGGCTAGTTGGCTTCTCCGTCTCCGTGGGATCTTTTTATACATCAATAACGTAATATAACCTATCCTAACCCAACCTAACATCTCGGCGGTAATATTTGAAAACATACCTGGCGAGTTGGCCTCTACGTCTCCGTGGGACCTTTATATACATCAATAACGTAATATAACCTAACCTATCCCAACCTAACATCTCGGCGGTAATATTTGAAAACATACCTGGCGGGTTGGCCTCTACGTCTCCGTGGGACATTTATATACATCAATAACGTAATATAACCTAACCTAACCCAACCTAACATCTCGGCGGTCATATTTGACAACATTCCTGGCGAGTTCGCTTCTCCGTCTCCGTGGGAGCTTTATATACATCAATAACGTAATATAACCTAACCTAACCCAACCTAACATCTCGGCGGTAATATTTGAAAACATTCCTGGCGAGTTGGTCTCTACGTCTCCGTGGGAACTTCATATACATCAATAACGTAATATAACCTAACCTAACCCAACCTAACATCACGGCGGTAATATTTGACAACATTCCTGACTAGTTGGCTTCTCCGTCTCCGTGGGACATTTATATATATCAATAACGTAATATAACCGAACCCAACCCCACCTAACATCTCGGCGGTAATATTTGACAACATTCCTGGCGAGTTGGTCTCTACGTCTCCGTGGGACCTTCATATACATCAATAACGTAATTTAACCTAACCTAACCCAACCAAACATCACAGCGGTAATATTTGACAACATTCCTGGCTAGTTGGCTTCTCCGTCTCCGTGGGATCTTTTTATACATCAATAACGTAATATAACCTATCCTAACCCAACCTAACATCTCGGCGGTAATATTTGAAAACATACCTGGCGAGTTGGCCTCTACGTCTCCGTGGGACCTTTATATACATCAATAACGTAATATAACCTAGCCTATCCCAACCTAACATCTCGGCGGTAATATTTGAAAACATTCATGGCGATTTGGCATCTACGTCCCGTGAGACCTTCATATACATCAATAACGTAATATAACCTAACCTAACCCAACCTAACATCTCGGCGGTAATATTTGAAAACATTCCAGGCGAGTTGGTCTCTACGTCTCCGTGGGACCTTCATATACATCAATAACGTAATAGAACCTAACCTATCCCAACCTAACATCACGGCGGTAATATTTGACAACATTCCTGACTAGTTGGCTTCTCCGTCTCCGTGGGACATTTATATATATCAATAACGTAATATAACCGAACCCAACCCAACCTAACATCTCGGCGGTAATATTTGACAACATTCCTGGCGAGTTGGTCTCTACGTCTCCGTGGGACCTTCATATACATCAATAACGTAATTTAACCTAACCTAACCCAACCAAACATCACAGCGGTAATATTTGACAACATTCCTGGCTAGTTGGCTTCTCCGTCTCCGTGGGATCTTTTTATACATCAATAACGTAATATAACCTATCCTAACCCAACCTAACATCTCGGCGGTAATATTTGAAAACATACCTGGCGAGTTGGCCTCTACGTCTCCGTGGGACCTTTATATACATCAATAACGTAATATAACCTAGCCTATCCCAACCTAACATCTCGGCGGTAATATTTGAAAACATTCATGGCGATTTGGCATCTACGTCCCGTGAGACCTTCATATACATCAATAACGTAATATAGCCTAACCTAATCCAACCTAACATTTCGGCGGTAATATTTGACATCATTCCTGGCGAGTTGGCCTCTACGTCTCCGTGGGACCTTTATATACATCAATAACGTAATATAACCTAACCTAACCCAACCTAACATCTCGGCGGTAATATTTGAAAACATACCTGGCGGGTTGGCCTCTAAGTCTCCGTGGGACATTTATATACATCAATAACGTAATATAACCTAACCTAACCCAACCTAACATCTCGGCGGTCATATTTGACAACATTCCTGGCGAGTTGGCTTCTCCGTCTCCGTGGGAGCTTTATATACATCAATAACGTAATATAACCTAACCTAACCCAACCTAACATCTCGGCGGTAATATTTGAAAACATTCCTGGCGAGTTGGTCTCTACGTCTCCGTGGGACCTTCATATACATCAATAACGTAATATAACCTAACCTAACCCAACCTAACATCACGGCGGTAATATTTGACAACATTCCTGACTAGTTGGCTTCTCCGTCTCCGTGGGACATTTATATATATCAATAACGTAATATAACCGAACCCAACCCAACCTAACATCTCGGCGGTAATATTTGACAACATTCCTGGCGAGTTGGTCTCTACGTCTCCGTGGGACCTTCATATACATCAATAACGTAATATAACCTAACCTAACCCAACCAAACATCACGGCGGTAATATTTGACAACATTCCTGGCTAGTTGGCTTCTCCGTCTCCGTGGGATCTTTTTATACATCAATAACGTAATATAACCTATCCTAACCCAACCTAACATCTCGCCGGTAATATTTGAAAACATACCTGGCGAGTTGGCCTCTACGTCTCCGTGGGACCTTTATATACATCAATAACGTAATATAACCTAACCTATCCCAACCTAACATCTCGGCGGTAATATTTGAAAACATACCTGGCGGGTTGGCCTCTACGTCTCCGTGGGACATTTATATACATCAATAACGTAATATAACCTAACCTAACCCAACCTAACATCTCGGCGGTCATATTTGACAACATTCCTGGCGAGTTCGCTTCTCCGTCTCCGTGGGAGCTTTATATACATCAATAACGTAATATAACCTAACCTAACCCAACCTAACATCTCGGCGGTAATATTTGAAAACATTCCTGGCGAGTTGGTCTCTACGTCTCCGTGGGAACTTCATATACATCAATAACGTAATATAACCTAACCTAACCCAACCTAACATCACGGCGGTAATATTTGACAACATTCCTGACTAGTTGGCTTCTCCGTCTCCGTGGGACATTTATATATATCAATAACGTAATATAACCGAACCCAACCCAACCTAACATCTCGGCGGTAATATTTGACAACATTCCTGGCGAGTTGGTCTCTACGTCTCCGTGGGACCTTCATATACATCAATAACGTAATTTAACCTAACCTAACCCAACCAAACATCACAGCGGTAATATTTGACAACATTCCTGGCTAGTTGGCTTCTCCGTCTCCGTGGGATCTTTTTATACATCAATAACGTAATATAACCTATCCTAACCCAACCTAACATCTCGGCGGTAATATTTGACAACATTCCTGGCGAGTTCGCTTCTCCGTCTCCGTGGGAGCTTTATATACATCAATAACGTAATATAGCCTAACCTAACTCAACCTAACATCTCGGCGGTAATATTTGAAAACATTCCTGGCGAGTTGGTCTCTACGTCTCCGTGGGAACTTCATATACATCAATAACGTAATATAACCTAACCTAACCCAACCTAACATCACGGCGGTAATATTTGACAACATTCCTGACTAGTTGGCTTCTCCGTCTCCGTGGGACATTTATATATATCAATAACGTAATATAACCGAACCCAACCCAACCTAACATCTCGGCGGTAATATTTGACAACATTCCTGGCGAGTTGGTCTCTACGTCTCCGTGGGACCTTCATATACATCAATAACGTAATTTAACCTAACCTAACCCAACCAAACATCACAGCGGTAATATTTGACAACATTCCTGGCTAGTTGGCTTCTCCGTCTCCGTGGGATCTTTTTATACATCAATAACGTAATATAACCTATCCTAACCCAACCTAACATCTCGGCGGTAATATTTGAAAACATACCTGGCGAGTTGGCCTCTACGTCTCCGTGGGACCTTTATATACATCAATAACGTAATATAACCTAGCCTATCCCAACCTAACATCTCGGCGGTAATATTTGAAAACATTCATGGCGATTTGGCATCTACGTCCCGTGAGACCTTCATATACATCAATAACGTAATATAGCCTAACCTAATCCAACCTAACATTTCGGCGGTAATATTTGACATCATTCCTGGCGAGTTGGCCTCTACGTCTCCGTGGGACCTTTATATACATCAATAACGTAATATAACCTAACCTAACCCAACCTAACATCTCGGCGGTAATATTTGAAAACATACCTGGCGGGTTGGCCTCTAAGTCTCCGTGGGACATTTATATACATCAATAACGTAATATAACCTAACCTAACCCAACCTAACATCTCGGCGGTCATATTTGACAACATTCCTGGCGAGTTGGCTTCTCCGTCTCCGTGGGAGCTTTATATACATCAATAACGTAATATAACCTAACCTAACCCAACCTAACATCTCGGCGGTAATATTTGAAAACATTCCTGGCGAGTTGGTCTCTACGTCTCCGTGGGACCTTCATATACATCAATAACGTAATATAACCTAACCTAACCCAACCTAACATCACGGCGGTAATATTTGACAACATTCCTGACTAGTTGGCTTCTCCGTCTCCGTGGGACATTTATATATATCAATAACGTAATATAACCGAACCCAACCCAACCTAACATCTCGGCGGTAATATTTGACAACATTCCTGGCGAGTTGGTCTCTACGTCTCCGTGGGACCTTCATATACATCAATAACGTAATATAACCTAACCTAACCCAACCAAACATCACGGCGGTAATATTTGACAACATTCCTGGCTAGTTGGCTTCTCCGTCTCCGTGGGATCTTTTTATACATCAATAACGTAATATAACCTATCCTAACCCAACCTAACATCTCGCCGGTAATATTTGAAAACATACCTGGCGAGTTGGCCTCTACGTCTCCGTGGGACCTTTATATACATCAATAACGTAATATAACCTAACCTATCCCAACCTAACATCTCGGCGGTAATATTTGAAAACATACCTGGCGGGTTGGCCTCTACGTCTCCGTGGGACATTTATATACATCAATAACGTAATATAACCTAACCTAACCCAACCTAACATCTCGGCGGTCATATTTGACAACATTCCTGGCGAGTTCGCTTCTCCGTCTCCGTGGGAGCTTTATATACATCAATAACGTAATATAACCTAACCTAACCCAACCTAACATCTCGGCGGTAATATTTGAAAACATTCCTGGCGAGTTGGTCTCTACGTCTCCGTGGGAACTTCATATACATCAATAACGTAATATAACCTAACCTAACCCAACCTAACATCACGGCGGTAATATTTGACAACATTCCTGACTAGTTGGCTTCTCCGTCTCCGTGGGACATTTATATATATCAATAACGTAATATAACCGAACCCAACCCAACCTAACATCTCGGCGGTAATATTTGACAACATTCCTGGCGAGTTGGTCTCTACGTCTCCGTGGGACCTTCATATACATCAATAACGTAATTTAACCTAACCTAACCCAACCAAACATCACAGCGGTAATATTTGACAACATTCCTGGCTAGTTGGATTCTCCGTCTCCGTGGGATCTTTTTATACATCAATAACGTAATATAACCTATCCTAACCCAACCTAACATCTCGGCGGTAATATTTGACAACATTCCTGGCGAGTTCGCTTCTCCGTCTCCGTGGGAGCTTTATATACATCAATAACGTAATATAGCCTAACCTAACTCAACCTAACATCTCGGCGGTAATATTTGAAAACATTCCTGGCGAGTTGGTCTCTACGTCTCCGTGGGAACTTCATATACATCAATAACGTAATATAACCTAACCTAACCCAACCTAACATCACGGCGGTAATATTTGACAACATTCCTGACTAGTTGGCTTCTCCGTCTCCGTGGGACATTTATATATATCAATAACGTAATATAACCGAACCCAACCCAACCTAACATCTCGGCGGTAATATTTGACAACATTCCTGGCGAGTTGGTCTCTACGTCTCCGTGGGACCTTCATATACATCAATAACGTAATTTAACCTAACCTAACCCAACCAAACATCACAGCGGTAATATTTGACAACATTCCTGGCTAGTTGGCTTCTCCGTCTCCGTGGGATCTTTTTATACATCAATAACGTAATATAACCTATCCTAACCCAACCTAACATCTCGGCGGTAATATTTGAAAACATACCTGGCGAGTTGGCCTCTACGTCTCCGTGGGACCTTTATATACATCAATAACGTAATATAACCTAGCCTATCCCAACCTAACATCTCGGCGGTAATATTTGAAAACATTCATGGCGATTTGGCATCTACGTCCCGTGAGACCTTCATATACATCAATAACGTAATATAGCCTAACCTAATCCAACCTAACATTTCGGCGGTAATATTTGACATCATTCCTGGCGAGTTGGCCTCTACGTCTCCGTGGGACCTTTATATACATCAATAACGTAATATAACCTAACCTAACCCAACCTAACATCTCGGCGGTAATATTTGAAAACATACCTGGCGGGTTGGCCTCTAAGTCTCCGTGGGACATTTATATACATCAATAACGTAATATAACCTAACCTAACCCAACCTAACATCTCGGCGGTCATATTTGACAACATTCCTGGCGAGTTGGCTTCTCCGTCTCCGTGGGAGCTTTATATACATCAATAACGTAATATAACCTAACCTAACCCAACCTAACATCTCGGCGGTAATATTTGAAAACATTCCTGGCGAGTTGGTCTCTACGTCTCCGTGGGACCTTCATATACATCAATAACGTAATATAACCTAACCTAACCCAACCTAACATCACGGCGGTAATATTTGACAACATTCCTGACTAGTTGGCTTCTCCGTCTCCGTGGGACATTTATATATATCAATAACGTAATATAACCGAACCCAACCCAACCTAACATCTCGGCGGTAATATTTGACAACATTCCTGGCGAGTTGGTCTCTACGTCTCCGTGGGACCTTCATATACATCAATAACGTAATATAACCTAACCTAACCCAACCAAACATCACGGCGGTAATATTTGACAACATTCCTGGCTAGTTGGCTTCTCCGTCTCCGTGGGATCTTTTTATACATCAATAACGTAATATAACCTATCCTAACCCAACCTAACATCTCGCCGGTAATATTTGAAAACATACCTGGCGAGTTGGCCTCTACGTCTCCGTGGGACCTTTATATACATCAATAACGTAATATAACCTAACCTATCCCAACCTAACATCTCGGCGGTAATATTTGAAAACATACCTGGCGGGTTGGCCTCTACGTCTCCGTGGGACATTTATATACATCAATAACGTAATATAACCTAACCTAACCCAACCTAACATCTCGGCGGTCATATTTGACAACATTCCTGGCGAGTTCGCTTCTCCGTCTCCGTGGGAGCTTTATATACATCAATAACGTAATATAACCTAACCTAACCCAACCTAACATCTCGGCGGTAATATTTGAAAACATTCCTGGCGAGTTGGTCTCTACGTCTCCGTGGGAACTTCATATACATCAATAACGTAATATAACCTAACCTAACCCAACCTAACATCACGGCGGTAATATTTGACAACATTCCTGACTAGTTGGCTTCTCCGTCTCCGTGGGACATTTATATATATCAATAACGTAATATAACCGAACCCAACCCAACCTAACATCTCGGCGGTAATATTTGACAACATTCCTGGCGAGTTGGTCTCTACGTCTCCGTGGGACCTTCATATACATCAATAACGTAATTTAACCTAACCTAACCCAACCAAACATCACAGCGGTAATATTTGACAACATTCCTGGCTAGTTGGCTTCTCCGTCTCCGTGGGATCTTTTTATACATCAATAACGTAATATAACCTATCCTAACCCAACCTAACATCTCGGCGGTAATATTTGACAACATTCCTGGCGAGTTCGCTTCTCCGTCTCCGTGGGAGCTTTATATACATCAATAACGTAATATAGCCTAACCTAACTCAACCTAACATCTCGGCGGTAATATTTGAAAACATTCCTGGCGAGTTGGTCTCTACGTCTCCGTGGGAACTTCATATACATCAATAACGTAATATAACCTAACCTAACCCAACCTAACATCACGGCGGTAATATTTGACAACATTCCTGACTAGTTGGCTTCTCCGTCTCCGTGGGACATTTATATATATCAATAACGTAATATAACCGAACCCAACCCAACCTAACATCTCGGCGGTAATATTTGACAACATTCCTGGCGAGTTGGTCTCTACGTCTCCGTGGGACCTTCATATACATCAATAACGTAATTTAACCTAACCTAACCCAACCAAACATCACAGCGGTAATATTTGACAACATTCCTGGCTAGTTGGCTTCTCCGTCTCCGTGGGATCTTTTTATACATCAATAACGTAATATAACCTATCCTAACCCAACCTAACATCTCGGCGGTAATATTTGAAAACATACCTGGCGAGTTGGCCTCTACGTCTCCGTGGGACCTTTATATACATCAATAACGTAATATAACCTAGCCTATCCCAACCTAACATCTCGGCGGTAATATTTGAAAACATTCATGGCGATTTGGCATCTACGTCCCGTGAGACCTTCATATACATCAATAACGTAATATAGCCTAACCTAATCCAACCTAACATTTCGGCGGTAATATTTGACATCATTCCTGGCGAGTTGGCCTCTACGTCTCCGTGGGACCTTTATATACATCAATAACGTAATATAACCTAACCTAACCCAACCTAACATCTCGGCGGTAATATTTGAAAACATACCTGGCGGGTTGGCCTCTAAGTCTCCGTGGGACATTTATATACATCAATAACGTAATATAACCTAACCTAACCCAACCTAACATCTCGGCGGTCATATTTGACAACATTCCTGGCGAGTTGGCTTCTCCGTCTCCGTGGGAGCTTTATATACATCAATAACGTAATATAACCTAACCTAACCCAACCTAACATCTCGGCGGTAATATTTGAAAACATTCCTGGCGAGTTGGTCTCTACGTCTCCGTGGGACCTTCATATACATCAATAACGTAATATAACCTAACCTAACCCAACCTAACATCACGGCGGTAATATTTGACAACATTCCTGACTAGTTGGCTTCTCCGTCTCCGTGGGACATTTATATATATCAATAACGTAATATAACCGAACCCAACCCAACCTAACATCTCGGCGGTAATATTTGACAACATTCCTGGCGAGTTGGTCTCTACGTCTCCGTGGGACCTTCATATACATCAATAACGTAATATAACCTAACCTAACCCAACCAAACATCACGGCGGTAATATTTGACAACATTCCTGGCTAGTTGGCTTCTCCGTCTCCGTGGGATCTTTTTATACATCAATAACGTAATATAACCTATCCTAACCCAACCTAACATCTCGCCGGTAATATTTGAAAACATACCTGGCGAGTTGGCCTCTACGTCTCCGTGGGACCTTTATATACATCAATAACGTAATATAACCTAACCTATCCCAACCTAACATCTCGGCGGTAATATTTGAAAACATACCTGGCGGGTTGGCCTCTACGTCTCCGTGGGACATTTATATACATCAATAACGTAATATAACCTAACCTAACCCAACCTAACATCTCGGCGGTCATATTTGACAACATTCCTGGCGAGTTCGCTTCTCCGTCTCCGTGGGAGCTTTATATACATCAATAACGTAATATAACCTAACCTAACCCAACCTAACATCTCGGCGGTAATATTTGAAAACATTCCTGGCGAGTTGGTCTCTACGTCTCCGTGGGAACTTCATATACATCAATAACGTAATATAACCTAACCTAACCCAACCTAACATCACGGCGGTAATATTTGACAACATTCCTGACTAGTTGGCTTCTCCGTCTCCGTGGGACATTTATATATATCAATAACGTAATATAACCGAACCCAACCCAACCTAACATCTCGGCGGTAATATTTGACAACATTCCTGGCGAGTTGGTCTCTACGTCTCCGTGGGACCTTCATATACATCAATAACGTAATTTAACCTAACCTAACCCAACCAAACATCACAGCGGTAATATTTGACAACATTCCTGGCTAGTTGGCTTCTCCGTCTCCGTGGGATCTTTTTATACATCAATAACGTAATATAACCTATCCTAACCCAACCTAACATCTCGGCGGTAATATTTGACAACATTCCTGGCGAGTTCGCTTCTCCGTCTCCGTGGGAGCTTTATATACATCAATAACGTAATATAGCCTAACCTAACTCAACCTAACATCTCGGCGGTAATATTTGAAAACATTCCTGGCGAGTTGGTCTCTACGTCTCCGTGGGAACTTCATATACATCAATAACGTAATATAACCTAACCTAACCCAACCTAACATCACGGCGGTAATATTTGACAACATTCCTGACTAGTTGGCTTCTCCGTCTCCGTGGGACATTTATATATATCAATAACGTAATATAACCGAACCCAACCCAACCTAACATCTCGGCGGTAATATTTGACAACATTCCTGGCGAGTTGGTCTCTACGTCTACGTGGGACCTTCATATACATCAATAACGTAATTTAACCTAACCTAACCCAACCAAACATCACAGCGGTAATATTTGACAACATTCCTGGCTAGTTGGCTTCTCCGTCTCCGTAGGATCTTTTTATACATCAATAACGTAATATAACCTATCCTAACCCAACCTAACATCTCGGCGGTAATATTTGAAAACATACCTGGCGAGTTGGCCTCTACGTCTCCGTGGGACCTTTATATACATCAATAACGTAATATAACCTAGCCTATCCCAACCTAACATCTCGGCGGTAATATTTGAAAACATTCATGGCGATTTGGCATCTACGTCCCGTGAGACCTTCATATACATCAATAACGTAATATAGCCTAACCTAATCCAACCTAACATTTCGGCGGTAATATTTGACATCATTCCTGGCGAGTTGGCCTCTACGTCTCCGTGGGACCTTTATATACATCAATAACGTAATATAACCTAACCTAACCCAACCTAACATCTAGGCGGTAATATTTGAAAACATACCTGGCGGGTTGGCCTCTAAGTCTCCGTGGGACATTTATATACATCAATAACGTAATATAACCTAACCTAACCCAACCTAACATCACGGCGGTAATATTTGACAACATTCCTGACTATTTGGCTTCTCCGTCTCCGTGGGACATTTATATATATCAATAACGTAATATAACCGAACCCAACACAACCTAACATCTCGGCGGTAATATTTGAAAACATTCCTGGCGAGTTGGTCTCTACGTCTCCGTGGGACCTTCATATACATCAATAACGTAATATAACCTAACCTAACCCAACCTAACATCACGGCGGTAATATTTGACAACATTCCTGACTAGTTGGCTTCTCCGTCTCCGTGGGACATTTATATATATCAATAACGTAATATAACCGAACCCAACCCAACCTAACATCTCGGCGGTAATATTTGACAACATTCCTGGCGAGTTGGTCTCTACGTCTCCGTGGGACCTTCATATACATCAATAACGTAATATAACCTAACCTAACCCAAACAAACATCACGGAGGTAATATTTGACAACATTCCTGGCTAGTTGGCTTCTCCGTCTCCGTGGGATCTTTTTATACATCAATAACGTAATATAACCTATCCTAACCCAACCTAACATCTCGGCGGTAATATTTGAAAACATACCTGGCGAGTTGGCCTCTACGTCTCCGTGGGACCTTTATATACATCAATAACGTAATACAACCTAACCTAACCCAACCTAACATCTCGGCGGTAATATTTGAAAACATACCTGGCGGGTTGGCCTCTGCGTCTCCGTGGGACATTTATATACATCAATAACGTAATATAACCTAACCTAACCCAACCTAACATCTCGGCGGTCATATTTGACAACATTCCTGGCGAGTTGGCCTCTACGTCTCCGTGGGAGCTGTATATACATCAATAACGTAATATAACCTAACCTAACCCAACCTAACATCTCGGCGGTAATATTTGAAAACATTCCAGGCGAGTTGGTCTCTACGTCTCCGTGGGACCTTCATATACATCAATAACGTAATATAACCTAACCTATCCCAACCTAACATCACGGCGGTAATATTTGAAAACATACCTGGCGAGTTGGCCTCTACGTCTCCGTGGGACCTTTATATACATCAATAACGTAATATAACCTAACCTAACCCAACCTAACATCTCGGCGGTAATATTTGAAAACATACCTGGCGGGTTGGCCTCTACGTCTCCGTGGGACATTTATATACATCAATAACGTAATATAACCTAACCTAACCCAACCTAACATCTCGGCGGTCATATTTGACAACATTCCTGGCGAGTTGGCCTCTACGTCTCCGTGGGAGCTTTATATACATCAATAACGTAATATAACCTAACCTAACCCAACCTAACATCTCGGCGGTAATATTTGAAAACATTCCAGGCGAGTTGGTCTCTACGTCTCCGTGGGACCTTCATATACATCAATAACGTAATATAACCTAACCTAACCCAACCAAACATCACGGCGGTAATATTTGACAACATTCCTGGCTAGTTGGCTTCTCCGTCTCCGTGGGATCTTTTTATACATCAATAACGTAATATAACCTATCCTAACCCAACCTAACATCTCGGCGGTAATATTTGAAAACATACCTGGCGAGTTGGCCTCTACGTCTCCGTGGGACCTTTATATACATCAATAACGTAATATAACCTAACCTATCCCAACCTAACATCTCGGCGGTAATATTTGAAAACATACCTGGCGGGTTGGCCTCTACGTCTCCGTGGGACATTTATATACATCAATAACGTAATATAACCTAACCTAACCCAACCTAACATCTCGGCGGTCATATTTGACAACATTCCTGGCGAGTTGGCTTCTCCGTCTCCGTGGGAGCTTTATATACATCAATAACGTAATATAACCTAACCTAACCCAACCTAACATCTCGGCGGTAATATTTGAAAACATTCCTGGCGAGTTGGTCTCTACGTCTCCGTGGGAACTTCATATACATCAATAACGTAATATAACCTAACCTAACCCAACCTAACATCACGGCGGTAATATTTGACAACATTCCTGACTAGTTGGCTTCTCCGTCTCCGTGGGACATTTATATATATCAATAACGTAATATAACCGAACCCAACCCAACCTAACATCTCGGCGGTAATATTTGACAACATTCCTGGCGAGTTGGTCTCTACGTCTCCGTGGGACCTTCATATACATCAATAACGTAATATAACCTAACCTAACCCAACCAAACATCACAGCGGTAATATTTGACAACATTCCTGGCTAGTTGGCTTCTCCGTCTCCGTGGGATCTTTTTATACATCAATAACGTAATATAACCTATCCTAACCCAACCTAACATCTCGGCGGTAATATTTGAAAACATACCTGGCGAGTTGGCCTCTACGTCTCCGTGGGACCTTTATATACATCAATAACGTAATATAACCTAGCCTATCCCAACCTAACATCTCGGCGGTAATATTTGAAAACATTCATGGCGATTTGGCATCTACGTCCCGTGAGACCTTCATATACATCAATAACGTAATATAGCCTAACCTAATCCAACCTAACATTTCGGCGGTAATATTTGACATCATTCCTGGCGAGTTGGCCTCTACGTCTCCGTGGGACCTTTATATACATCAATAACGTAATATAACCTAACCTAACCCAACCTAACATCTCGGCGGTAATATTTGAAAACATACCTGGCGGGTTGGCCTCTACGTCTCCGTGGGACATTTATATACATCAATAACGTAATATAACCTAACCTAACCCAACCTAAGATCTCGGCGGTCATATTTGACAACATTCCTGGCGATTTGGCTTCTCCGTCTCCGTGGGACCTTTATATACATCAATAACGTAATATAACCTAACCTAAGCCAACCTAACATTTCGGCGGTAATATTTGACATCATTCCTGGCGAGTTGTCCTCTACGTCTCCGTTTGACCTTCATAAACATCAATAACGTAATATAACGTAACCTAACCCAACCTATCATCTCGGTGGTAATATTTGACAACATTCCCTGGCGAGTTGTCCTCTACGTCTCCGTGGGACCTTTATATACATCAATAACGTAATATAACCCAACCTAACCCAACCTAACATGTCGGCGGTAATATTTGAAAACATACCTGGCGAGTTGGCCTCTACGTCTCCGTGGGACATTTATATACATCAATAACGTAATATAACCTAACCTAACCCAACCTAACATCTCGGCGGTAATATTTGATCACATTCCTGGCTTGTTGGCCTCCTCGTCTCCGCGGGACCTTTATATACATCTATAACGTGATATAACCTAACCTAAACCAACCTAACATCTTGGCGGTAATATTTGAAAACATACCTGGCGAGTTGGCCTCTACGTCTCCGTGAGACATTTATATACATCAATAACGTAATATAACCTAACCTAACCCAACCTAACATCTCGGCGGTCATATTTGACAACATTCCTGGCGAGTTGGCTTCTCCGTCTCCGTGGGAGCTTTATATACATCAATAACGTAATATAACCTAACCTAACCCAACCTAACATCTCGGCGGTAATATTTGAAAACATTCCTGGCGAGTTGGTCTCTACGTCTCCGTGGGACCTTCATATACATCAATAACGTAATATAACCTAACCTAACCCAACCTAACATCACGGCGGTAATATTTGACAACATTCCTGACTAGTTGGCTTCTCCGTCTCCGTGGGACATTTATATATATCAATAACGTAATATAACCGAACCCAACCCAACCTAACATCTCGGCGGTAATATTTGACAACATTCCTGGCGAGTTGGTCTCTACGTCTCCGTGGGACCTTCATATACATCAATAACGTAATATAACCTAACCTAACCCAACCAAACATCACGGCGGTAATATTTGACAACATTCCTGGCTAGTTGGCTTCTCCGTCTCCGTGGGATCTTTTTATACATCAATAACGTAATATAACCTATCCTAACCCAACCTAACATCTCGGCGGTAATATTTGAAACATACCTGGCGAGTTGGCCTCTACGTCTCCGTGGGACCTTTATATACATCAATAACGTAATATAGCCTAACCTAATCCAACCTAACATTTCGGCGGTAATATTTGACATCATTCCTGGCGAGTTGGCCTCTACGTCTCCGTGGGACCTTTATATACATCAATAACGTAATATAATCTAACCTAACCCAACCTAACATCTCGGCGGTCATATTTGACAACATTCCTGGCGAGTTGGCTTCTCCGTCTCCGTTGGACCTTTATATACATCAATAACGTTATATAACCTAACCTAACCCAACCTAACAACTCGGCGGTAATATTTGACAACATACCTGGCGAGTTGGCCTCTACGTTTCCGTGGGACCTTCATATACATCAATAACGAAATATAACCTAACCTAACACAACCTAACATCTCGGCGGTAATATTTGAAAACATTCCTGGCGAGTTGGCTTCTCCGTCTCCGTGGGATCCTTTTATACATCCATAACGTAATATAACCTAACCTAACCCAACCTAACATCTCGGCGGTAATATTTGATCACATTCCTAGCTTGTTGGCCTCTACGTCTCCGCGGGAACTTTATATACATCTATAACGTGATATAACATAACCTAACCCAACCTAACATTTCGGCGGTAATATTTGACATCATTCCTGGCGATTTGTCCTCTACGTCTCCGTGTGACTTTCATAAACATCAATAACGTAATATAACGTAACCTAACCCAACCTTTCATCTCGGCGGTAATATTTGACAACATTCCTGGCGAGTTGGCTTCTACATCTAAGCGGGACCTTTATATACATCAATAACGTAATATAACCTAACCTAACCCAACCTAACATCTCGGCGGTAATATTTGAAAACATACCTGGCGAGTTGGCCTCTACGTCTCCGCGGGACCTTTACATACATCTATAACGTGATATAACCTATCCTAACCCAACCTAACATTTCGGCGGTAATATTTGACATCATTCCTGGCGAGTTGTCCTCTACGTCTCCGTTTGACCTCCATAAACATCAATAACGTAATATAACGTAACCTAACCCAACCTATCATCTCGGCGGTAATATTTGACAACATTCCTGGCGAGTTGGCTTCTACATCTCCGTGGGACCTTTATAGACATCCATAACGTAATATAACCTAACCTATCCCAACCTAACATCTCGGCGGTAATATTTGAAAACATACCTGGCGGGTTGGCCTCTACGTCTCCGTGGGACATTTATATACATCAATAACGTAATATAACCTAACCTAACCCAACCTAACATCTCGGCGGTCATATTTGACAACATTCCTGGCGAGTTGGCTTCTCCGTCTCCGTGGGATCTTTTTATACATCATTAACGTAATATAACCTAACCTAACCCAACCTACCATCTTGGCGGTATATATTTGAAAACATACCTGGCGAGTTGGCCTCTACGTCTCCGTGGGACCTTGATATACATCAATAACGAAATATAACCTAACCTAACCCAACCAAACATCACGGCGGTAATATTTGACAACATTCCTGGCTAGTTGGCTTCTCCGTCTCCGTGGGATCTTTTTATACATCAATAACGTAATATAACCTATCCTAACCCAACCTAACATCTCGGCGGTAATATTTGAAAACATACCTGGCGAGTAGGCCTCTACGTCTCCGCGGGACATTTATATATATCAATAACGTAATATAACCGAACCCAACCCAACCTAACATCTCGGCGGTAATATTTGATCACATTCCTAGCTTGTTGGCCTCTACGTCTCCGCGGGAACTTTATATATATCTATAACGTGATATAACATAACCTAACCCAACCTAACATTTCGGCGGTAATATTTGACATCATTCCTGGCGATTTGTCCTCTACGTCTCCGTGTGACTTTCATAAACATCAATAACGTAATATAACGTAACCTAACCCAACCTTTCATCTCGGCGGTAATATTTGACAACATTCCTGGCGAGTTGGCTTCTACATCTAAGCGGGACCTTTATATACATCAATAACGTAATATAACCTAACCTAACCCAACCTAACATCTCGGCGGTAATATTTGAAAACATACCTGGCGAGTTGGCCTCTACGTCTCCGCGGGACCTTTACATACATCTATAACGTGATATAACCTATCCTAACCCAACCTAACATTTCGGCGGTAATATTTGACATCATTCCTGGCGAGTTGTCCTCTACGTCTCCGTTTGACCTCCATAAACATCAATAACGTAATATAACGTAACCTAACCCAACCTATCATCTCGGCGGTAATATTTGACAACATTCCTGGCGAGTTGGCTTCTACATCTCCGTGGGACCTTTATATACATCAATAACGTAATATAACCTAACCTAACCCAACCTAACATTTCGGCGGTAATATTTGAAAACATACCTGGCGAGTTGGCCTCTACGTCTCCGTGGGACATTTATATACATCAATAACGTAATATAACCTAACCTAACCCAACCTAACATCTCGGCGGTAATATTTGATCACATTCCTGGCTTGTTGGCCTCTACGTCTCCGCGGGACCTTTATATACATCTATAACGTGATATAACCTAACCTAATCCAACCTAACATCTCGGAGGTAATATTTGAAAACATTCCTGGCGAGTTGGCCTCTACGTCACCGTGGGACCTTTATAGACATCCATAACGTAATATAACCTAACCTATCCCAACCTAACATCTCGGCGGTAATATTTGAAAACATACCTGGCGGGTTGGCCTCTACGTCTCCGTGGGACATTTATATACATCAATAACGTAATATAACCTAACCTAACCCAACCTAACATCTCGGCGGTCATATTTGACAACATTCCTGGCGAGTTGGCTTCTCCGTCTCCGTGGGAGCTTTATATACATCAATAACGAAATATAACCTAACCTAACCCAACCTAACATCTTGGCGGTATATATTTGAAAACATACCTGGCGAGTTGGCCTCTACGTCTCCGTGGGACCTTGATATACATCAATAACGAAATATAACCTAACCTAACCCAACCTAACATCTCGGCGGTAATATTTGAAAACATTCCTGGCGAGTTGGCTTCTCCGTCTCCGTGGGATCTTTTTATACATCAATAACGTAATATAACCTATCCTAACCCAACCTAACATCTCGGCGGTAATATTTGAAAACATACCTGGCGAGTTGGCCTCTACGTCTCCGTGGGACCTTTATATACATCAATAACATAATATAACCTAACCTAACCCAACCTAACATCTCGGCGGTCATATTTGACAACATTCCTGGCGAGTTGGCTTCTCCGTCTCCGTGGGAGCTTTATATACATCAATAACGTAATATAACCTAACCTAACCCAACCTAACATCTCGGCGGTAATATTTGAAAACATTCCTGGCGAGTTGGTCTCTACGTCTCCGTGGGACCTTCATATACATCAATAACGTAATATAACCTAACCTAACCCAACCTAACATCACGGCGGTAATATTTGACAACATTCCTGACTAGTTGGCTTCTCCGTCTCCGTGGGACATTTATATATATCAATAACGTAATATAACCGAACCCAACCCAACCTAACATCTCGGCGGTAAGATTTGACAACATTCCTGGCGAGTTGGTCTCTACGTCTCCGTGGGACCTTCATATACATCAATAACGTAATATAACCTAACCTAACCCAACCAAACATCACGGCGGTAATATTTGACAACATTCCTGGCTAGTTGGCTTCTCCGTCTCCATGGGATCTTTTTATACATCAATAACGTAATATAACCTATCCTAACCCAACCTAACATCTCGGCGGTAATATTTGAAAACATACCTGGCGAGTTGGCCTCTACGTCTCCGTGGGACCTTTATATACATCAATAACGTAATATAACCTAACCTATCCCAACCTAACATCTCGGCGGTAATATTTGAAAACATTCATGGCGATTTGGCATCTACGTCCCGTGAGACCTTCATATACATCAATAACGTAATATAGCCTAACCTAATCCAACCTAACATTTCGGCGGTAATATTTGACATCATGCCTGGCGAGTTGGCCTCTACGTCTCCGTGGGACCTTTATATACATCAATAACGTAATATAACCTAACCTAACCCAACCTAACATCTCGGCGGTAATATTTGAAAACATACCTGGCGAGTTGGCCTCTACGTCTCCGTGGGACATTTATATACATCAATAACGTAATATAACCTAACCTAACCCAACCTAACATCTCGGCGGTCATATTTGACAACATTCCTGGCGAGTTGGCTTCTCCGTCTCCGTGGGACCTTTATATACATCAATAACGTAATATAACCTAACAACTCGGCGGTAATATTTGACAACATTCCTGGCTAGTTGGCTTCTCCGTCTCCGTGGGATCTTTTTATACATCAATAACGTAATATAACCTATCCTAACCCAACCTAACATCTCGGCGGTAATATTTGAAAACATACCTGGCGAGTTGGCCTCTACGTCTCCGTGGGACCTTTATATACATCAATAACGTAATATAACCTAACCTATCCCAACCTAACATCTCGGCGGTAATATTTGAAAACATTCATGGCGATTTGGCATCTACGTCCCGTGAGACCTTCATATACATCAATAACGTAATATAGCCTAACCTAATCCAACTTAACATTTCGGCGGTAATATTTGACATCATTCCTGGCGAGTTGGCCTCTACGTCTCCGTGGGACCTTTATATACATCAATAACGTAATATAACCTAACCTAACCCAACCTAACATCTCGGCGGTAATATTTGAAAACATACCTGGCGGGTTGGCCTCTAAGTCTCCGTGGGACATTTATATACATCAATAACGTAATATAACCTAACCTAACCCAACCTAACATCTCGGCGGTCATATTTGACAACATTCCTGGCGAGTTGGCTTCTCCGTCTCCGTGGGACCTTTATATACATCAATAAGGTAATATAACCTAACCTAACCCAACCTAACAACTCGGCGGTAATATTTGACAACATACCTGGCGAGTTGGCCTCTACGTTTCCGTGGGACCTTCATATACATCAATAACGAAATATAACCTAACCTAACCCAACCTAACATCTCGGCGGTAATATTTGAAAACATTCCTGGCGAGTTGGCTTCTCCGTCTCCGTGGGATCTTTTTATACATCAATAACGTAATATAACCTAACCTAACCCAACCTAACATCTCGGCGGTAATATTTGACAACATACCTGGCGAGTTCGCCTCTACGTCTCCGTGGGACCTTTATATACAACTATAACGTAATATAACCTAACCTAACCCAACCTAACATCTCGGCGGTAATATTTGAGAACATACCTGGCGAGTTGGGCTCTACGTCTCCGCGGGACCTTCATATACATCAATAACGTAATATAACCTATCCTAACCCAACCTAACATCTCGGCGGTAATATTTGAAAACATTCCTGGCGAGTTGGCTTCTCCGTCTCCGTGGGATCTTTTTATACATCATTAACGTAATATAACCTAACCTAACCCAACCTGACATCTTGGCGGTATATATTTGGAAACATACCTGGCGAGTTGGCCTCTACGTCTCCGTGGGACCTTGATATACATCAATAACGAAATATAACCTAACCTAACCCAACCTAACATCTCGGCGGTAATATTTGAAAACATTCCTGGCGAGTTGGCTTCTCCGTCTCCGTGGGATCTTTTTATACATCAATAACGTAATATAACCTATCCTAACCCAACCTAAGATCTCGGCGGTAATATTTGAAAACATACCTGGCGAGTTGGCCTCTACGTCTCCGTGGGACCCTTATATACATCAATAACGTAATATAACCTAACCTATCCCAACCTAACATCTCGGCGGTAATATTTGAAAACATACCTGGCGGGTTGGCCTCTACGTCTCCGTGGGACATTTATATACATCAATAACGTAATATAACCTAACCTAACCCAACCTAACATCTCGGCGGTCATATTTGACAACATTCCTGGCGAGTTGGCTTCTCCGTCTCCGTGGGAGCTTTATATACATCAATAACGTAATATAACCTAACCTAACCCAACCTAACATCTCGGCGGTAATATTTGAAAACATTCCTGGCGAGTTGGTCTCTACGTCGCCGTGGGACCTTCATATACATCAATAACGTAATATAACCTAACCTAACCCAACCTAACATCACGGCGGTAATATTTGACAACATTCCTGACTAGTTGGCTTCTCCGTCTCCGTGGGACATTTATATATATCAATAACGTAATATAACCGAACCCAACCCAACCTAACATCTCGGCGGTAATATTTGACAACATTCCTGGCGAGTTGGTCTCTACGTCTCCGTGGGACCTTCATATACATCAATAACGTAATATAAACTAACCTAACCCAACCAAACATCACGGCGGTAATATTTGACAACATTCCTGGCGAGTTGGCTTCTCCGTCTCCGTGGGACCTTTATATACATCAATAACGTAATATAACCTAACCTAACCCAACCTAACAACTCGGCGGTAATATATGATCACATTCCTAGCTTGTTGGCCTCTACGTCTCCGCGGGAACTTTATATACATCTATAACGTGATATAACATAACCTAACCCAACCTAACATTTCGGCGGTAATATTTGACATCATTTATGGCGATTTGTCCTCTACGTCTCCGTGTGACTTTCATAAACATCAATAACGTAATATAACGTAACCTAACCCAACCTATCATCTCGGCGGTAATATTTGACAACATTCCTGGCGAGTTGGCTTCTACATCTAAGCGGGACCTTTATATACATCCATAACGTAATATAACCTAACCTAACCCAACCTAACATCTCGGCGGTAATATTTGAAAACATTCCTGGCGAGTTGGCCTCTACGTCACCGTGGGACCTTTATAGATATCCATAACGTAATATAACCTAACCTAACCCAACCTAACATCTCGGCGGTAATATTTGACAACATTCCTGTCGATTTGTCCTCTACGTCTCCGTTTGACCTTCATAAACATCAATAACGTAATATAACGTAACCTAACCCAACCTAACATTTCGGCGGTAATATTTGACATCATTCCTGGCGAGTTGGCATCTACGTCTCCGTGGGATCTTTTTATACATCAATAACGTAATATAACCTAACCTAACCCAACCTATCATCTCGGCGGTAATATTTGATCACATACCTGGCGAGTTGACCTCTACGTCTCCGTGGGAAGTTTATATACATCAATAACGTAATATAGCCTAACCTAACGCAACCTAACATCTCGGCGGTAATATTTGAAAACATTCCTGGCGAGTTGGCTTCTCCGTCTCCGTGGGATCCTTTTATACCTCAGTAACGTAATATAACGTAACCTAACCCAACCTATCATCTCGGCGGTAATATTTGAAAACATTCCTGGCGAGTTGGCCTCTACGTCACCGTGGGACCTTTATAGACATCCATAACGTAATATAACCTAACCTAACCCAACCTAACTTCTCGGCGGTATTATTTGACAACATTCCTGGCGAGTTGGCTTCTCCGTCTCCGTGGGACCTTTATATACATCAATAACGAAATATAACCTAACCTAACCCAACCTAACATCTCGGCGGTAATATTTGAAAACATTCCTGGCGAGTTGGCTTCTCCGTCTCCGTGGGACCTTTATATACATCAATAACGTAATATAACCTAACCTAACCCAACCTAACATCTCGGCGGTAATATTTGACAACATTCCTGGCGAGTTGGCCTCTACGTCACCGTGGGACCTTTATAGACATCCATAACGTAATATAACCTAACCTAACCCAACCTAACATCTCGGCGGTAATATTTGAAAACATACCTGGCGAGTTGGCCTCTACGTCTCCGTGGGACCTTTATATACATCAATAACGTAATATAACCTAACCTATCCTAA
Organism: Xylocopa violacea; assembly: GCA_963969225.1. NCBI lineage: Eukaryota > Metazoa > Arthropoda > Insecta > Hymenoptera > Apidae > Xylocopa > Xylocopa violacea. The sequence goes on from CAXAJV010000051.1 coordinate 2,216,555, forward strand.
CCTAACATCTCGGCGGTAATATTTGAAAACATACCTGGCGGGTTGGCCTCTACGTCTCCGTGGGACATTTATATACATCAATAACGTAATATAACCTAACCTAACCCAACCTAACATCTCGGCGGTCATATTTGACAACATTCCTGGCGAGTTGGCTTCTCCGTCTCCATGGGAGCTTTATATACATCAATAACGTAATATAACCTAACCTAACCCAACCTAACATCTCGGCGGTAATATTTGAAAACATTCCTGGCGAGTTGGTCTCTACGTCTCCGTGGGACCTTCATATACATCAATAACGTAATATAACCTAACCTAACCCAACCTAACATCACGGCGGTAATATTTGACAACATTCCTGACTAGTTGGCTTCTCCGTCTCCGTGGGACATTTATATATATCAATAACGTAATATAACCGAACCCAACCCAACCTAACATCTCGGCGGTAATATTTGACAACATTCCTGGCGAGTTGGCCTCTACGTCACCGTGGGACCTTTATAGACATCCATAACGTAATATAACCTAACCTATCCCAACCTAACATCTCGGCGGTAATATTTGAAAACATACCTGGCGGGTTGGCCTCTACGTCTCCGTGGGACCTTGATATACATCAATAACGAAATATAACCCAACCTAACCCAACCAAACATCACGGCGGTAATATTTGACAACATTCCTGGCTAGTTGGCTTCTCCGTCTCCGTGGGATCTTTTTATACATCAATAACGTAATATAACCTATCCTAACCCAACCTAACATCTCGGCGGTAATATTTGAAAACATACCTGGCGAGTAGGCCTCTACGTCTCCGTGGGACATTTATATATATCAATAACGTAATATAACCGAACCCAACCCAACCTAACATCTCGGCGGTAATATTTGACAACATTCCTGGCGAGTTGGTCTCTACGTCCCCGTGGGACCTTTATACACATCCATAACGTAATATAACCTAACCTAACCCAACCTAACATCTCGGCGGTAATATTTGATCACATTCCTAGCTTGTTGGCCTCTACGTCTCCGCGGGAACTTTATATACATCTATAACGGGATATAACATAACCTAACCCAACCTAACATTTCGGCGGTAATATTTGACATCATTCCTGGCGATTTGTCCTCTACGTCTCCGTGTGACTTTCATAAACATCAATAACGTAATATAACGTAACCTAACCCAACCTATCATCTCGGCGGTAATATTTGACAACATTCCTGGCGAGTTGGCTTCTACATCTAAGCGGGACCTTTATATACATCAATAACGTAATATAACCTAACCTAACCCAACCTAACATCTCGGCGGTAATATTTGAAAACATACCTGGCGAGTTGGCCTCTACGTCTCCGCGGGACCTTTACATACATCTATAACGTGATATAACCTATCCTAACCCAACCTAACATTTCGGCGGTAATATTTGACATCATTCCTGGCGAGTTGTCCTCTACGTCTCCGTTTGACCTCCATAAACATCAATAACGTAATATAACGTAACCTAACCCAACCTATCATCTCGGCGGTAATATTTGACAACATTCCTGGCGAGTTGGCTTCTACATCTCCGTGGGACCTTTATATACATCAATAACGTAATATAACCTAACCTAACCCAACCTAACATTTCGGCGGTAATATTTGAAAACATACCTGGCGAGTTGGCCTCTACGTCTCCGTGGGACATTTATATACATCAATAACGTAATATAACCTAACCTAACCCAACCTAACATCTCGGCGGTAATATTTGATCACATTCCTGGCTTGTTGGCCTCTACATCTCCGCGGGACCTTTATATACATCTATAACGTGATATAACCTAACCTAATCCAACCTAACATCTCGGAGGTAATATTTGAAAACATTCCTGACGAGTTGGCCTCTACGTCACCGTGGGACCTTTATAGACATCCATAACGTAATATAACCTAACCTATCCCAACCTAACATCTCGGCGGTAATATTTGAAAACATACCTGGCGGGTTGGCCTCTACGTCTCCGTGGGACATTTATATACATCAATAACGTAATATAACCTAACCTAACCCAACCTAACATCTCGGCGGTCATATTTGACAACATTCCTGGCGAGTTGGCTTCTCCGTCTCCGTGGGAGCTTTATATACATCAATAACGAAATATAACCTAACCTAACCCAACCTAACATCTTGGCGATATATATTTGAAAACATACCTGGCGAGTTGGCCTCTACGTCTCCGTGGGACCTTGATATACATCAATAACGAAATATAACCTAACCTAACCCAACCTAACATCTCGGCGGTAATATTTGAAAACATTCCTGGCGAGTTGGCTTCTCCGTCTCCGTGGGATCTTTTTATACATCAATAACGTAATATAACCTATCCTAACCCAACCTAACATCTCGGCGGTAATATTTGAAAACATACCTGGCGAGTTGGCCTCTACGTCTCCGTGGGACCTTTATATACATCAATAACATAATATAACCTAACCTAACCCAACCTAACATCTCGGCGGTCATATTTGACAACATTCCTGGCGAGTTGGCTTCTCCGTCTCCGTGGGAGCTTTATATACATCAATAACGTAATATAACCTAACCTAACCCAACCTAACATCTCGGCGGTAATATTTGAAAACATTCCTGGCGAGTTGGCCTCTACGTCTCCGTGGGACCTTCATATACATCAACAACGTAATATAACCTAACCTAACCCAACCTAACATCACGGCGGTAATATTTGACAACATTCCTGACTAGTTGGCTTCTCCGTCTCCGTGGGATCTTTTTATACATCATTAACGTAATATAACCTAACCTAACCCAACCTAACATCTTGGCGGTATATATTTGGAAACATACCTGGCGAGTTGGCCTCTACGTCTCCGCGGGACCTTGATATACATCAATAACGAAATATAACCTAACCTAACCCAACCTAACATCTCGGCGGTAATATTTGAAAACATTCCTGGCGAGTTGGCTTCTCCGTCTCCGTGGGATCTTTTTATACATCAATAACGTAATATAACCTATCCTAACCCAACCTAAGATCTCGGCGGTAATATTTGAAAACATACCTGGCGAGTTGGCCTCTACGTCTCCGTGGGACCTTTATATACATCAATAACGTAATATAACCTAACCTATCCCAAGCTAACATCTCGGCGGTAATATTTGAAAACATACCTGGCGGGTTGGCCTCTACGTCTCCGTGGGACATTTATATACATCAATAACGTAATATAACCTAACCTAACCCAACCTAACATCTCGGCGGTCATATTTGACAACATTCCTGGCGAGTTGGCTTCTCCGTCTCCGTGGGAGCTTTATATACATCAATAACGTAATATAACCTAACCTAACCCAACCTAACATCTCGGCGGTAATATTTGAAAACATTCCTGGCGAGTTGGTCTCTACGTCGCCGTGGGACCTTCATATACATCAATAACGTAATATAACCTAACCTAACCCAACCTAACATCACGGCGGTAATATTTGACAACATTCCTGACTAGTTGGCTTCTCCGTCTCCGTGGGACATTTATATATATCAATAACGTAATATAACCGAACCCAACCCAACCTAACATCTCGGCGGTAATATTTGACAACATTCCTGGCGAGTTGGTCTCTACGTCTCCGTGGGACCTTCATATACATCAATAACGTAATATAAACTAACCTAACCCAACCAAACATCACGGCGGTAATATTTGACAACATTCCTGGCGAGTTGGCTTCTCCGTCTCCGTGGGAGCTTTATATACATCAATAACGTAATATAACCTAACCTAACCCAACCTAACATCTCTGCGGTAATATTTGAAAACATTCCTGGCGAGTTGGTCTCTACGTCGCCGTGGGACCTTCATATACATCAATAACGTAATATAACCTAACCTAACCCAACCTAACATCTCGGCGGTAATATTTGAAAACATTCCTGGCGAGTTGGCTTCTCCGTCTCCGTGGGATCTTTTTATACATCAATAACGTAATATAACCTATCCTAACCCAACCTAACATCTCGGCGGTAATATTTGAAAACATACCTGGCGAGTTGGCTTCTACATCTCCGTGGGACCTTTATATACATCAATAACGTAATATAACCTAACCTAACCCAACCTAACATTTCGGCGGTAATATTTGAAAACATACCTGGCGAGTTGGCCTCTACGTCTCCGTGGGACATTTATATACATCAATAACGTAATATAACCTAACCTAACCCAACCTAACATCTCGGCGGTAATATTTGATCACATTCCTGGCTTGTTGGCCTCTACGTCTCCGCGGGACCTTTATATACATCTATAACGTGATATAACCTAACCTAATCCAACCTAACATCTCGGAGGTAATATTTGAAAACATTCCTGACGAGTTGGCCTCTACGTCACCGTGGGACCTTTATAGACATCCATAACGTAATATAACCTAACCTATCCCAACCTAACATCTCGGCGGTAATATTTGAAAACATACCTGGCGGGTTGGCCTCTACGTCTCCGTGGGACATTTATATACATCAATAACGTAATATAACCTAACCTAACCCAACCTAACATCTCGGCGGTCATATTTGACAACATTCCTGGCGAGTTGGCTTCTCCGTCTCCGTGGGAGCTTTATATACATCAATAACGAAATATAACCTAACCTAACCCAACCTAACATCTTGGCGATATATATTTGAAAACATACCTGGCGAGTTGGCCTCTACGTCTCCGTGGGACCTTGATATACATCAATAACGAAATATAACCTAACCTAACCCAACCTAACATCTCGGCGGTAATATTTGAAAACATTCCTGGCGAGTTGGCTTCTCCGTCTCCGTGGGATCTTTTTATACATCAATAACGTAATATAACCTATCCTAACCCAACCTAACATCTCGGCGGTAATATTTGAAAACATACCTGGCGAGTTGGCCTCTACGTCTCCGTGGGACCTTTATATACATCAATAACATAATATAACCTAACCTAACCCAACCTAACATCTCGGCGGTCATATTTGACAACATTCCTGGCGAGTTGGCTTCTCCGTCTCCGTGGGAGCTTTATATACATCAATAACGTAATATAACCTAACCTAACCCAACCTAACATCTCGGCGGTAATATTTGAAAACATTCCTGGCGAGTTGGCCTCTACGTCTCCGTGGGACCTTCATATACATCAACAACGTAATATAACCTAACCTAACCCAACCTAACATCACGGCGGTAATATTTGACAACATTCCTGACTAGTTGGCTTCTCCGTCTCCGTGGGATCTTTTTATACATCATTAACGTAATATAACCTAACCTAACCCAACCTAACATCTTGGCGGTATATATTTGGAAACATACCTGGCGAGTTGGCCTCTACGTCTCCGCGGGACCTTGATATACATCAATAACGAAATATAACCTAACCTAACCCAACCTAACATCTCGGCGGTAATATTTGAAAACATTCCTGGCGAGTTGGCTTCTCCGTCTCCGTGGGATCTTTTTATACATCAATAACGTAATATAACCTATCCTAACCCAACCTAAGATCTCGGCGGTAATATTTGAAAACATACCTGGCGAGTTGGCCTCTACGTCTCCGTGGGACCTTTATATACATCAATAACGTAATATAACCTAACCTATCCCAACCTAACATCTCGGCGGTAATATTTGAAAACATACCTGGCGGGTTGGCCTCTACGTCTCCGTGGGACATTTATATACATCAATAACGTAATATAACCTAACCTAACCCAACCTAACATCTCGGCGGTCATATTTGACAACATTCCTGGCGAGTTGGCTTCTCCGTCTCCGTGGGAGCTTTATATACATCAATAACGTAATATAACCTAACCTAACCCAACCTAACATCTCGGCGGTAATATTTGAAAACATTCCTGGCGAGTTGGTCTCTACGTCGCCGTGGGACCTTCATATACATCAATAACGTAATATAACCTAACCTAACCCAACCTAACATCACGGCGGTAATATTTGACAACATTCCTGACTAGTTGGCTTCTCCGTCTCCGTGGGACATTTATATATATCAATAACGTAATATAACCGAACCCAACCCAACCTAACATCTCGGCGGTAATATTTGACAACATTCCTGGCGAGTTGGTCTCTACGTCTCCGTGGGACCTTCATATACATCAATAACGTAATATAAACTAACCTAACCCAACCAAACATCACGGCGGTAATATTTGACAACATTCCTGGCGAGTTGGCTTCTCCGTCTCCGTGGGAGCTTTATATACATCAATAACGTAATATAACCTAACCTAACCCAACCTAACATCTCTGCGGTAATATTTGAAAACATTCCTGGCGAGTTGGTCTCTACGTCGCCGTGGGACCTTCATATACATCAATAACGTAATATAACCTAACCTAACCCAACCTAACATCTCGGCGGTAATATTTGAAAACATTCCTGGCGAGTTGGCTTCTCCGTCTCCGTGGGATCTTTTTATACATCAATAACGTAATATAACCTATCCTAACCCAACCTAACATCTCGGCGGTAATATTTGAAAACATACCTGGCGAGTTGGCCTCTACGTCTCCGTGGGACCTTTATATACATCAATAACATAATATAACCTAACCTAACCCAACCTAACATCTCGGCGGTCATATTTGACAACATTCCTGGCGAGTTGGCTTCTCCGTCTCCGTGGGAGCTTTATATACATCAATAACGTAATATAACCTAACCTAACCCAACCTAACATCTCGGCGGTAATATTTGAAAACATTCCTGGCGAGTTGGCCTCTACGTCTCCGTGGGACCTTCATATACATGAACAACGTAATATAACCTAACCTAACCCAACCTAACATCACGGCGGTAATATTTGACAACATTCCTGACTAGTTGGCTTCTCCGTCTCCGTGGGATCTTTTTATACATCATTAACGTAATATAACCTAACCTAACCCAACCTAACATCTTGGCGGTATATATTTGGAAACATACCTGGCGAGTTGGCCTCTACGTCTCCGTGGGACCTTGATATACATCAATAACGAAATATAACCTAACCTAACCCAACCTAACATCTCGGCGGTAATATTTGAAAACATTCCTGGCGAGTTGGCTTCTCCGTCTCCGTGGGATCTTTTTATACATCAATAACGTAATATAACCTATCCTAACCCAACCTAAGATCTCGGCGGTAATATTTGAAAACATACCTGGCGAGTTGGCCTCTACGTCTCCGTGGGACCTTTATATACATCAATAACGTAATATAACCTAACCTATCCCAACCTAACATCTCGGCGGTAATATTTGAAAACATACCTGGCGGGTTGGCCTCTACGTCTCCGTGGGACATTTATATACATCAATAACGTAATATAACCTAACCTAACCCAACCTAACATCTCGGCGGTCATATTTGACAACATTCCTGGCGAGTTGGCTTCTCCGTCTCCGTGGGAGCTTTATATACATCAATAACGTAATATAACCTAACCTAACCCAACCTAACATCTCGGCGGTAATATTTGAAAACATTCCTGGCGAGTTGGTCTCTACGTCGCCGTGGGACCTTCATATACATCAATAACGTAATATAACCTAACCTAACCCAACCTAACATCACGGCGGTAATATTTGACAACATTCCTGACTAGTTGGCTTCTCCGTCTCCGTGGGACATTTATATATATCAATAACGTAATATAACCGAACCCAACCCAACCTAACATCTCGGCGGTAATATTTGACAACATTCCTGGCGAGTTGGTCTCTACGTCTCCGTGGGACCTTCATATACATCAATAACGTAATATAAACTAACCTAACCCAACCAAACATCACGGCGGTAATATTTGACAACATTCCTGGCTAGTTGGCTTCTCCGTCTCCGTGGGATCTTTTTATACATCAATAACGTAATATAACCTATCCTAACCCAACCTAACATCTCGGCGGTAATATTTGAAACCATACCTGGCGAGTAGGCCTCTACGTCTCCGTGGGACATTTATATATATCAATAACGTAATATAACCGAACCCAACCCAACCTAACATCTCGGCGGTAATATTTGACAACATTCCTGGCGAGTTGGTCTCTACGTCCCCGTGGGACCTTTATACACATCCATAACGTAATATAACCTAACCTAACGCAACCTAACATCTCGGCGGTAATATTTGATCACATTCCTAGCTTGTTGGCCTCTACGTCTCCGCGGGAACTTTATATACATCTATAACGTGATATAACATAACCTAACCCAACCTAACATTTCGGCGGTAATATTTGACATCATTCCTGGCGATTTGTCCTCTACGTCTCCGTGTGACTTTCATAAACATCAATAACGTAATATAACGTAACCTAACCCAACCTATCATCTCGGCGGTAATATTTGACAACATTCCTGGCGAGTTGGCTTCTACATCTAAGCGGGACCTTTATATACATCAATAACGTAATACAACCTAACCTAACCCAACCTAACATCTCGGCGGTAATATTTGAAAACATACCTGGCGAGTTGGCCTCTACGTCTCCGCGGGACCTTTACATACATCTATAACGTGATATAACCTATCCTAACCCAACCTAACATTTCGGCGGTAATATTTGACATCATTCCTGGCGAGTTGTCCTCTACGTCTCCGTTTGACCTCCATAAACATCAATAACGTAATATAACGTAACCTAACCCAACCTATCATCTCGGCGGTAATATTTGACAACATTCCTGGCGAGTTGGCTTCTACATCTCCGTGGGACCTTTATATACATCAATAACGTAATATAACCTAACCTAACCCAACCTAACATTTCGGCGGTAATATTTGAAAACATACCTGGCGAGTTGGCCTCTACGTCTCCGTGGGACATTTATATACATCAATAACGTAATATAACCTAACCTAACCCAACCTAACATCTCGGCGGTAATATTTGATCACATTCCTGGCTTGTTGGCCTCTACGTCTCCGCGGGACCTTTATATACATCTATAACGTGATATAACCTAACCTAATCCAACCTAACATCTCGGAGGTAATATTTGAAAACATTCCTGGCGAGTTGGCCTCTACGTCACCGTGGGACCTTTATAGACATCCATAACGTAATATAACCTAACCTATCCCAACCTAACATCTCGGCGGTAATATTTGAAAACATACCTGGCGGGTTGGCCTCTACGTCTCCGTGGGACATTTATATACATCAATAACGTAATATAACCTAACCTAACCCAACCTAACATCTCGGCGGTCATATTTGACAACATTCCTGGCGAGTTGGCTTCTCCGTCTCCGTGGGAGCTTTATATACATCAATAACGAAATATAACCTAACCTAACCCAACCTAACATCTTGGCGGTATATATTTGAAAACATACCTGGCGAGTTGGCCTCTACGTCTCCGTGGGACATTTATATACATCAATAACGTAATATAACCTAACCTAACCCAACCTAACATCTCGGCGGTAATATTTGATCACATTCCTGGCTTGTTGGCCTCTACGTCTCCGCGGGACCTTTATATACATCTATAACGTGATATAACCTAACCTAATCCAACCTAACATCTCGGAGGTAATATTTGAAAACATTCCTGGCGAGTTGGCCTCTACGTCACCGTGGGACCTTTATAGACATCCATAACGTAATATAACCTAACCTATCCCAACCTAACATCTCGGCGGTAATATTTGAAAACATACCTGGCGGGTTGGCCTCTACGTCTCCGTGGGACATTTATATACATCAATAACGTAATATAACCTAACCTAACCCAACCTAACATCTCGGCGGTCATATTTGACAACATTCCTGGCGAGTTGGCTTCTCCGTCTCCGTGGGAGCTTTATATACATCAATAACGAAATATAACCTAACCTAACCCAACCTAACATCTTGGCGGTATATATTTGAAAACATACCTGGCGAGTTGGCCTCTACGTCTCCGTGGGACCTTGATATACATCAATAACGAAATATAACCTAACCTAACCCAACCTAACATCTCGGCGGTAATATTTGAAAACATTCCTGGCGAGTTGGCTTCTCCGTCTCCGTGGGATCTTTTTATACATCAATAACGTAATATAACCTATCCTAACCCAACCTAACATCTCGGCGGTAATATTTGAAAACATACCTGGCGAGTTGGCCTCTACGTCTCCGTGGGACCTTTATATACATCAATAACATAATATAACCTAACCTAACCCAACCTAACATCTCGGCGGTCATATTTGACAACATTCCTGGCGAGTTGGCTTCTCCGTCTCCGTGGGAGCTTTATATACATCAATAACGTAATATAACCTAACCTAACCCAACCTAACATCTCGGCGGTAATATTTGAAAACATTCCTGGCGAGTTGGCCTCTACGTCTCCGTGGGACCTTCATATACATCAACAACGTAATATAACCTAACCTAACCCAACCTAACATCACGGCGGTAATATTTGACAACATTCCTGACTAGTTGGCTTCTCCGTCTCCGTGGGATCTTTTTATACATCATTAACGTAATATAACCTAACCTAACCCAACCTAACATCTTGGCGGTATATATTTGGAAACATACCTGGCGAGTTGGCCTCTACGTCTCCGCGGGACCTTGATATACATCAATAACGAAATATAACCTAACCTAACCCAACCTAACATCTCGGCGGTAATATTTGAAAACATTCCTGGCGAGTTGGCTTCTCCGTCTCCGTGGGATCTTTTTATACATCAATAACGTAATATAACCTATCCTAACCCAACCTAAGATCTCGGCGGTAATATTTGAAAACACACCTGGCGAGTTGGCCTCTACGTCTCCGTGGGACCTTTATATACATCAATAACGTAATATAACCTAACCTATCCCAACCTAACATCTCGGCGGTAATATTTGAAAACATACCTGGAGGGTTGGCCTCTACGTCTCCGTGGGACATTTATATACATCAATAACGTAATATAACCTAACCTAACCCAACCTAACATCTCGGCGGTCATATTTGACAACATTCCTGGCGAGTTGGCTTCTCCGTCTCCGTGGGAGCTTTATATACATCAATAACGTAATATAACCTAACCTAACCCAACCTAACATCTCGGCGGTAATATTTGAAAACATTCCTGGCGAGTTGGTCTCTACGTCGCCGTGGGACCTTCATATACATCAATAACGTAATATAACCTAACCTAACCCAACCTAACATCACGGCGGTAATATTTGACAACATTCCTGACTAGTTGGCTTCTCCGTCTCCGTGGGACATTTATATATATCAATAACGTAATATAACCTATCCTAACCCAACCTAAGATCTCGGCGGTAATATTTGAAAACATACCTGGCGAGTTGGCCTCTACGTCTCCGTGGGACCTTTATATACATCAATAACGTAATATAACCTAACCTATCCCAACCTAACATCTCGGCGGTAATATTTGAAAACATACCTGGCGGGTTGGCCTCTACGTCTCCGTGGGACATTTATATACATCAATAACGTAATATAACCTAACCTAACCCAACCTAACATCTCGGCGGTCATATTTGACAACATTCCTGGCGAGTTGGCTTCTCCGTCTCCGTGGGAGATTTATATACATCAATAACGTAATATAACCTAACCTAACCCAACCTAACATCTCGGCGGTAATATTTGAAAACATTCCTGGCGAGTTGGTCTCTACGTCGCCGTGGGACCTTCATATACATCAATAACGTAATATAACCTAACCTAACCCAACCTAACATCTCGGCGGTAATATTTGAAAACATTCCTGGCGAGTTGGCTTCTCCGTCTCCGTGGGATCTTTTTATACATCAATAACGTAATATAACCTATCCTAACCCAACCTAACATCTCGGCGGTAATATTTGAAAACATACCTGGCGAGTTGGCCTCTACGTCTCCGTGGGACCTTCATATACATCAATAACGAAATATAACCTAACCTAACCCAACCTAACATCTCGGCGGTAATATTTGAAAACATTCCTGGCGAGTTGGCTTCTCCGTCTCCGTGGGATCTTTTTATACATCAATAACGTAATATAACCTAACCTAACCCAACCTAACTTCTCGGCGGTAATATTTGAAAACATACCTGGCGGGTTGGCCTCTACGTCTCCGTGGGACATTTATATACATCAATAACGTAATATAACCTAACCTAACCCAACCTAACATCTCGGCGGTAATATTTGATCACATTCCTAGCTTGTTGGCCTCTACGTCTCCGCGGGAACTTTATATACATCTATAACGTGATATAACATAACCTAACCCAACCTAACATTTCGGCGGTAATATTTGACATCATTCCTGGCGATTTGTCCTCTACGTCTCCGTGTGACTTTCATAAACATCAATAACGTAATATAACGTAACCTAACCCAACCTAACATCTCGGCGGTCATATTTGACAACATTCCTGGCGAGTTGGCTTCTCCGTCTCCGTGGGACCTTTATATACATCAATAACGTAATATAACCTAACAACTCGGCGGTAATATTTGACAACATTCCTGGCTAGTTGGCTTCTCCGTCTCCGTGTGATCTTTTTATACATCAATAACGTAATATAACCTATCCTAACCCAACCTAACATCTCGGCGGTAATATTTGAAAACATACCTGGCGAGTTGGCCTCTACGTCTCCGTGGGACCTTTATATACATCAATAACGTAATATAACCTAACCTATCCCAACCTAACATCTCGGCGGTAATATTTGAAAACATTCATGGCGATTTGGCATCTACGTCCCGTGAGACCTTCATATACATCAATAACGTAATATAGCCTAACCTAATCCAACTTAACATTTCGGCGGTAATATTTGACATCATTCCTGGCGAGTTGGCCTCTACGTCTCCGTGGGACCTTTATATACATCAATAACGTAATATAACCTAACCTAACCCAACCTAACATCTCGGCGGTAATATTTGAGAACATACCTGGCGAGTTGGGCTCTACGTCTCCGCGGGACCTTCATATACATCAATAACGTAATATAACCTATCCTAACCCAACCTAACATCTCGGCGGTAATATTTGAAAACATTCCTGGCGAGTTGGCTTCTCCGTCTCCGTGGGATCTTTTTATACATCATTAACGTAATATAACCTAACCTAACCCAACCTAACATCTCGGCGGTAATATTTGAAAACATACCTGGCGAGTTGGCCTCTACGTCTCCGCGGGACCTTTACATACATCTATAACGTGATATAACCTAACCTAACCCAACCTAACATTTCGGCGGTAATATTTGACATCATTCCTGGCGAGTTGTCCTCTACGTCTCCGTTTGACCTTCATAAACATCAATAACGTAATATAACGTAACCTAACCCAACTTATCATCTCGGCGGTAATATTTGACAACATTCCTGGCGAGTTGGCTTCTACATCTCCGTGGGACCTTTATATACATCAATAACGTAATATAACCTAACCTAACCCAACCTAACATCTCGGCGGTAATATTTGATCACATTCCTGGCTTGTTGGCCTCTACGTCTCCGCGGGACCTTTATATACATCTATAACGTGATATAACCTAACCTAATCCAACCTAACATCTCGGAGGTAATATTTGAAAACATTCCTGGCGAGTTGGCCTCTACGTCACCGTGGGACCTTTATAGACATCCATAACGTAATATAACCTAACCTATCCCAACCTAACATCTCGGCGGTAATATTTGAAAACATTCATGGCGATTTGGCATCTACGTCCCGTGAGACCTTCATATACATCAATAACGTAATATAGCCTAACCTAATCCAACCTAACATTTCGGCGGTAATATTTGACATCATTCTTGGCGAATTGGCCTCTACGTCTCCGTGGGACCTTTATATACATCAATAACGTAATATAACCTAACCTTACCCAACCTAACATCTCGGCGGTAATATTTGAAAACATACCTGGCGGGTTGGCCTCTACGTCTCCGTGGGACATTTATATACATCAATAACGTAATATAACCTAACCTAACCCAACCTAACATCTCGGCGGTCATATTTGACAACATTCCTGGCGAGTTGGCTTCTCCGTCTCCGTGGGACCTTTATATACATCAATAACGTAATATAACCTAACAACTCGGCGGTAATATTTGACAACATTCCTGGCTAGTTGGCTTCTCCGTCTCCGTGTGACCTTTTTATACATTAATAACGTAATATAACCTATCCTAACCCAACCTAACATCTCGGCGGTAATATTTGAAAACATACCTGGCGAGTTGGCCTCTACGTCTCCGTGGGACCTTTATATACATCAATAACGTAATATAACCTAACCTATCCCAACCTAACATCTCGGCGGTAATATTTGAAAACATTCATGGCGATTTGGCATCTACGTCCCGTGAGACCTTCATATACATCAATAACGTAATATAGCCTAACCTAATCCAACTTAACATTTCGGCGGTAATATTTGACATCATTCCTGGCGAGTTGGCCTCTACGTCTCCGTGGGACCTTTATATACATCAATAACGTAATATAACCTAACCTAACCCAACCTAACATCTCGGCGGTAATATTTGAGAACATACCTGGCGAGTTGGGCTCTACGTCTCCGCGGGACCTTCATATACATCAATAACGTAATATAACCTATCCTAACCCAACCTAACATCTCGGCGGTAATATTTGAAAACATTCCTGGCGAGTTGGCTTCTCCGTCTCCGTGGGATCTTTTTATACATCATTAACGTAATATAACCTAACCTAACCCAACCTAACATCTCGGCGGTAATATTTGAAAACATACCTGGCGAGTTGGCCTCTACGTCTCCGCGGGACCTTTACATACATCTATAACGTGATATAACCTAACCTAACCCAACCTAACATTTCGGCGGTAATATTTGACATCATTCCTGGCGAGTTGTCCTCTACGTCTCCGTTTGACCTTCATAAACATCAATAACGTAATATAACGTAACCTAACCCAACCTATCATCTCGGCGGTAATATTTGACAACATTCCTGGCGAGTTGGCTTCTACATCTCCGTGGGACCTTTATATACATCAATAACGTAATATAACCTAACCTAACCCAACCTAACATCTCGGCGGTAATATTTGATCACATTCCTGGCTTGTTGGCCTCTACGTCTCCGCGGGACCTTTATATACATCTATAACGTGATATAACCTAACCTAATCCAACCTAACATCTCGGAGGTAATATTTGAAAACATTCCTGGCGAGTTGGCCTCTACGTCACCGTGGGACCTTTATAGACATCCATAACGTAATATAACCTAACCTATCCCAACCTAACATCTCGGCGGTAATATTTGAAAACATACCTGGCGGGTTGGCCTCTACGTCTCCGTGGGACATTTATATACATCAATAACGTAATATAACCTAACCTAACCCAACCTAACATCTCGGCGGTCATATTTGACAACATTCCTGGCGAGTTGGCTTCTCCGTCTCCGTGGGAGCTTTATATACATCAATAACGAAATATAACCTAACCTAACCCAACCTAACATCTTGGCGGTATATATTTGAAAACATACCTGGCGAGTTGGCCTCTACGTCTCCGTGGGACCTTGATATACATCAATAACGAAATATAACCTAACCTAACCCAACCTAACATCTCGGCGGTAATATTTGAAAACATTCCTGGCGAGTTGGCTTCTCCGTCTCCGTGGGATCTTTTTATACATCAATAACGTAATATAACCTATCCTAACCCAACCTAACATCTCGGCGGTAATATTTGAAAACATACCTGGCGAGTTGGCCTCTACGTCTCCGTGGGACCTTTATATACATCAATAACGTAATATAACCTAACCTATCCTAACCTAACATCTCGGCGGTAATATTTGAAAACATACCTGGCGGGTTGGCCTCTACGTCTCCGTGGGACATTTATATACATCAATAACGTAATATAACCTAACCTAAGCCAACCTAACATCTCGGCGGTAATATTTGAAAACATTCCTGGCGAGTTGGCTTCTCCGTCTCCGTGGGATCTTTTTATACATCAATAACGTAATATAACCTATCCTAACCCAACCTAACATCTCGGCGGTAATATTTGAAAACATACCTGGCGAGTTGGCCTCTACGTCTCCGTGGGACCTTTATATACATCAATAACGTAATATAACCTAACCTATCCCAACCTAACATCTCGGCGGTAATATTTGAAAACATACCTGGCGGGTTGGTCTCTACGTCTCCGTGGGACCTTCATATACATCAATAACGTAATATAACCTAACCTAACCCAACCTAACATCACGGCGGTAATATTTGACAACATTCCTGACTAGTTGGCTTCTCCGTCTCCGTGGGACATTTATATATATATCAATAACGTAATATAACCGAACCCAACCCAACCTAACATCTCGGCGGTAATATTTGACAACATTCCTGGCGAGTTGGTCTCTACGTCCCCGTGGGACCTTTATACACATCCATAACGTAATATAACCTAACCTAACCCAACCTAACATCTCGGCGGTAATATTTGATCACATTCCTAGCTTGTTGGCCTCTACGTCTCCGCGGGAACTTTATATACATCTATAACGTGATATAACATAACCTAACCCAACCTAACATTTCGGCGGTAATATTTGACATCATTCCTGGCGATTTGTACTCTACGTCTCCGTGTGACTTTCATAAACATCAATAACGTAATATAACGTAACCTAACCCAACCTATCATCTCGGCGGTAATATTTGACAACATTCCTGGCGAGTTGGCTTCTACATCTAAGCGGGACCTTTATATACATCAATAACGTAATATAACCTAACCTAACCCAACCTAACATCTCGGCGGTAATATTTGAAAACATACCTGGCGAGTTGGCCTCTACGTCTCCGCGGGACCTTTACATACATCTATAACGTGATATAACCTATCCTAACCCAACCTAACATTTCGGCGGTAATATTGGACATCATTCCTGGCGAGTTGTCCTCTACGTCTCCGTTTGACCTCCATAAACATCAATAACGTAATATAACCTAACCTAACCCAACCTAACATCTCGGCGGTAATATTTGATCACATTCCTGGCTTGTTGGCCTCTACGTCTCCGCGGGACCTTTATATACATCTATAACGTGATATAACCTAACCTAATCCAACCTAACATCTCGGAGGTAATATTTGAAAACATTCCTGGCGAGTTGGCCTCTACGTCACCGTGGGACCTTTATAGACATCCATAACGTAATATAACCTAACCTATCCCAACCTAACATCTCGGCGGTAATATTTGAAAACATACCTGGCGGGTTGGCCTCTACGTCTCCGTGGGACATTTATATACATCAATAACGTAATATAACCTAACCTAACCCAACCTAACATCTCGGCGGTCATATTTGACAACATTCCTGGCGAGTTGGCTTCTCCGTCTCCGTGGGAGCTTTATATACATCAATAACGAAATATAACCTAACCTAACCCAACCTAACATCTTGGCGGTATATATTTGAAAACATACCTGGCGAGTTGGCCTCTACGTCTCCGTGGGACCTTGATATACATCAATAACGAAATATAACCTAACCTAACCCAACCTAACATCTCGGCGGTAATATTTGAAAACATTCCTGGCGAGTTGGCTTCTCCGTCTCCGTGGGATCTTTTTATACATCAATAACGTAATATAACCTATCCTAACCCAACCTAACATCTCGGCGGTAATATTTGAAAACATACCTGGCGAGTTGGCCTCTACGTCTCCGTGGGACCTTTATATACATCAATAACGTAATATAACCTAACCTATCCTAACCTAACATCTCGGCGGTAATATTTGAAAACATACCTGGCGGGTTGGCCTCTACGTCTCCGTGGGACATTTATATACATCAATAACGTAATATAACCTAACCTAAGCCAACCTAACATCTCGGCGGTAATATTTGAAAACATTCCTGGCGAGTTGGCTTCTCCGTCTCCGTGGGATCTTTTTATACATCAATAACGTAATATAACCTATCCTAACCCAACCTCACATCTCGGCGGTAATATTTGAAAACATACCTGGCGAGTTGGCCTCTACGTCTCCGTGGGACCTTTATATACATCAATAACGTAATATAACCTAACCTATCCCAACCTAACATCTCGGCGGTAATATTTGAAAACATACCTGGCGGGTTGGTCTCTACGTCTCCGTGGGACCTTCATATACATCAATAACGTAATATAACCTAACCTAACCCAACCTAACATCACGGCGGTAATATTTGACAACATTCCTGACTAGTTGGCTTCACCGTCTCCGTGGGACATTTATATATATATCAATAACGTAATATAACCGAACCCAACCCAACCTAACATCTCGGCGGTAATATTTGACAACATTCCTGGCGAGTTGGTCTCTACGTCCCCGTGGGACCTTTATACACATCCATAACGTAATATAACCTAACCTAACCCAACCTAACATCTCGGCGGTAATATTTGATCACATTCCTAGCTTGTTGGCCTCTACGTCTCCGCGGGAACTTTATATACATCTATAACGTGATATAACATAACCTAACCCAACCTAACATTTCGGCGGTAATATTTGACATCATTCCTGGCGATTTGTCCTCTACGTCTCCGTGTGACTTTCATAAACATCAATAACGTAATATAACGTAACCTAACCCAACCTATCATCTCGGCGGTAATATTTGACAACATTCCTGGCGAGTTGGCTTCTACATCTAAGCGGGACCTTTATATACATCAATAACGTAATATAACCTAACCTAACCCAACCTAACATCTCGGCGGTAATATTTGAAAACATACCTGGCGAGTTGGCCTCTACGTCTCCGCGGGACCTTTACATACATCTATAACGTGATATAACCTATCCTAACCCAACCTAACATTTCGGCGGTAATATTGGACATCATTCCTGGCGAGTTGTCCTCTACATCTCCGTTTGACCTCCATAAACATCAATAACGTAATATAACGTAACCTAACCCAACCTATCATCTCGGCGGTAATATTTGACAACATTCCTGGCGAGTTGGCTTCTACATCTCCGTGGGACCTTTATATACATCAATAACGTAATATAACCTAACCTAACCCAACCTAACATTTTGGCGGTAATATTTGGAAACATACCTGGCGAGTTGGCCTCTACGTCTCCGTGGGACCTTGATATACATCAATAACGAAATATAACCTAACCTAACCCAACCTAACATCTCGGCGGTAATATTTGAGAACATTCCTGGCGAGTTGGCTTCTCCGTCTCCGTGGGATCTTTTTATACATCAATAACGTAATATAACCTATCCTAATCCAACCTAAGATCTCGGCGGTAATATTTGAAAACATACCTGGCGAGTTGGCCTCTACGTCTCCGTGGGACCTTTATATACATCAATAACGTAATATAACCTAACCTATCCCAACCTAACATCTCGGCGGTAATATTTGAAAACATACCTGGCGGGTTGGCCTCTACGTCTCCGTGGGACATTTATATACATCAATAACGTAATATAACCTAACCTAACCCAACCTAACTTCTCGGCGGTAATATTTGACAACATTCCTGGCCAGTTGGCTTCTCCGTCCCCGTGGGACCTTTATAGACATCCATAACGTAATATAACCTAACCTAACCCAACCTAACATCTCGGCGGTAATATTTGATCACATTCCTAGCTTGTTGGCCTCTACGTCTCCGCGGGAACTTTATATACATCTATAACGTGATATAACATAACCTAACCCAACCTAACATTTCGGCGGTAATATTTGACATCATTCCTGGCGATTTGTCCTCTACGTCTCCATGTGACTTTCATAAACATCAATAACGTAATATAACGTAACCTAACCCAACCTATCATCTCGGCGGTAATATTTGACAACATTCCTGGCGAGTTGGCTTCTACATCTAAGCGGGACCTTTATATACATCCATAACGTAATATAACCTAACCTAACCCAACCTAACATCTCGGCGGTAATATTTGAAAACATACCTGGCGAGTTGGCCTCTACGTCTCCGCGGGACCTTTACATACATCAATAACGTAATATAACCTAACCTATCCCAACCTAACATCTCGGCGGTAATATTTGAAAACATTCCTGGCGAGTTGGCTTCTCCGTCTCCGTGGGATCTTTTTATACATCAATAACGTAATATAACCTATCCTAACCCAACCTAACATCTCGGCGGTAATATTTGAAAACATACCTGCCGAGTTGGCCTCTACGTCTCCGTGGGACCTTTATATACATCAATAACATAATATAACCTAACCTAACCCAACCTAACATCTCGGCGGTCATATTTGACAACATTCCTGGCGAGTTGGCTTCTCCGTCTCCGTGGGAGCTTTATATACATCAATAACGTAATATAACCTAACCTAACCCAACCTAACATCTCGGCGGTAATATTTGAAAACATTCCTGGCGAGTTGGCCTCTACGTCTCCGTGGGACCTTCATATACATCAACAACGTAATATAACCTAACCTAACCCAACCTAACCTCACGGCGGTAATATTTGACAACATTCCTGACTAGTTGGCTTCTCCGTCTCCGTGGGACATTTATATATATCAATAACGTAATATAACCGAACCCAACCCAACCTAACATCTCGGCGGTAATATTTGACAACATTCCTGGCGAGTTGGCTTCTCCGTCTCCGTGGGACCTTTATATACATCAATAACGTAATATAACCTAACAACTCGGCGGTAATATTTGACAACATTCCTGGCTAGTTGGCTTCTCCGTCTCCGTGGGATCTTTTTATACATCAATAACGTAATATAACCTATCCTAACCCAACCTAACATCTCGGCGGTAATATTTGAAAACATACCTGGCGAGTTGGCCTCTACGTCTCCGTGGGACCTTTATATACATCAATAACGTAATATAACCTAACCTATCCCAACCTAACATCTCGGCGGTAATATTTGAAAACATTCATGGCGATTTGGCATCTACGTCCCGTGAGACCTTCATATACATCAATAACGTAATATAGCCTAACCTAATCCAACTTAACATTTCGGCGGTAATATTTGACATCATTCCTGGCGAGTTGGCCTCTACGTCTCCGTGGGACCTTTATATACATCAATAACGTAATATAACCTAACCTAACCCAACCTAACATCTCGGCGGTAATATTTGAAAACATACCTGGCGGGTTGGCCTCTAAGTCTCCGTGGGACATTTATATACATCAATAACGTAATATAACCTAACCTAACCCAACCTAACATCTCGGCGGTCATATTTGACAACATTCCTGGCGAGTTGGCTTCTCCGTCTCCGTGGGACCTTTATATACATCAATAAGGTAATATAACCTAACCTAACCCAACCTAACAACTCGGCGGTAATATTTGACAACATACCTGGCGAGTTGGCCTCTACGTTTCCGTGGGACCTTCATATACATCAATAACGAAATATAACCTAACCTAACCCAACCTAACATCTCGGCGGTAATATTTGAAAACATTCCTGGCGAGTTGGCTTCTCCGTCTCCGTGGGATCTTTTTATACATCAATAACGTAATATAACCTAACCTAACCCAACCTAACATCTCGGCGGTAATATTTGACAACATACCTGGCGAGTTCGCCTCTACGTCTCCGTGGGACCTTTATATACAACTATAACGTAATATAACCTAACCTAACCCAACCTAACATCTCGGCGGTAATATTTGAGAACATACCTGGCGAGTTGGGCTCTACGTCTCCGCGGGACCTTCATATACATCAATAACGTAATATAACCTATCCTAACCCAACCTAACATCTCGGCGGTAATATTTGAAAACATTCCTGGCGAGTTGGCTTCTCCGTCTCCGTGGGATCTTTTTATACATCATTAACGTAATATAACCTAACCTAACCCAACCTAACATCTTGGCGGTATATATTTGGAAACATACCTGGCGAGTTGGCCTCTACGTCTCCGTGGGACCTTGATATACATCAATAACGAAATATAACCTAACCTAACCCAACCTAACATCTCGGCGGTAATATTTGAGAACATTCCTGGCGAGTTGGCTTCTCCGTCTCCGTGGGATCTTTTTATACATCAATAACGTAATATAACCTATCCTAATCCAACCTAAGATCTCGGCGGTAATATTTGAAAACATACCTGGCGAGTTGGCCTCTACGTCTCCGTGGGACCTTTATATACATCAATAACGTAATATAACCTAACCTATCCCAACCTAACATCTCGGCGGTAATATTTGAAAACATACCTGGCGGGTTGGCCTCTACGTCTCCGTGGGACATTTATATACATCAATAACGTAATATAACCTAACCTAACCCAACCTAACATCTCGGCGGTCATATTTGACAACATTCCTGGCGAGTTGGCTTCTCCGTCTCCGTGGGAGCTTTATATACATCACTAACGTAATATAACCTAACCTAACCCAACCTAACATCTCGGCGGTAATATTTGAAAACATTCCTGGCGAGTTGGTCTCTACGTCGCCGTGGGACCTTCATATACATCAATAACGTAATATAATCTAACCTAACCCAACCTAACATCTCGGCGGTAATATTTGAAAACATTCCTGGCGAGTTGGCTTCTCCGTCTCCGTGGGATCTTTTTATACATCAATAACGTAATATAACCTAACCTAACCCAACCTAACTTCTCGGCGGTAATATTTGACAACATTCCTGGCCAGTTGGCTTCTCCGTCCCCGTGGGACCTTTATAGACATCCATAACGTAATATAACCTAACCTAACCCAACCTAACATCTCGGCGGTAATATTTGATCACATTCCTAGCTTGTTGGCCTCTACGTCTCCGCGGGAACTTTATATACATCTATAACGTGATATAACATAACCTAACCCAACCTAACATTTCGGCGGTAATATTTGACATCATTCCTGGCGATTTGTCCTCTACGTCTCCATGTGACTTTCATAAACATCAATAACGTAATATAACGTAACCTAACCCAACCTATCATCTCGGCGGTAATATTTGACAACATTCCTGGCGAGTTGGCTTCTACATCTAAGCGGGACCTTTATATACATCCATAACGTAATATAACCTAACCTAACCCAACCTAACATCTCGGCGGTAATATTTGAAAACATACCTGGCGAGTTGGCCTCTACGTCTCCGCGGGACCTTTACATACATCAATAACGTAATATAACCTAACCTATCCCAACCTAACATCTCGGCGGTAATATTTGAAAACATTCCTGGCGAGTTGGCTTCTCCGTCTCCGTGGGATCTTTTTATACATCAATAACGTAATATAACCTATCCTAACCCAACCTAACATCTCGGCGGTAATATTTGAAAACATACCTGCCGAGTTGGCCTCTACGTCTCCGTGGGACCTTTATATACATCAATAACATAATATAACCTAACCTAACCCAACCTAACATCTCGGCGGTCATATTTGATAACATTCCTGGCGAGTTGGCTTCTCCGTCTCCGTGGGAGCTTTATATACATCAATAACGTAATATAACCTAACCTAACCCAACCTAACATCTCGGCGGTAATATTTGAAAACATTCCTGGCGAGTTGGCCTCTACGTCTCCGTGGGACCTTCATATACATCAACAACGTAATATAACCTAACCTAACCCAACCTAACCTCACGGCGGTAATATTTGACAACATTCCTGACTAGTTGGCTTCTCCGTCTCCGTGGGACATTTATATATATCAATAACGTAATATAACCGAACCCAACCCAACCTAACATCTCGGCGGTAATATTTGACAACATTCCTGGCGAGTTGGTCTCTACGTCTCCGTGGGACCTTCATATACATCAATAACGTAATATAACCTAACCTAACCCAACCAAACATCACGGCGGTAATATTTGACAACATTCCTGGCTAGTTGGCTTCTCCGTCTCCGTGGGATCTTTTTATACATCAATAACGTAATATAACCTATCCTAACCCAACCTAACATCTCGGCGGTAATATTTGAAAACATACCTGGCGAGTTGGCCTCTACGTCTCCGTGGGACCTTTATATACATCAATAACGTAATATAACCTAACCTATCCCAACCTAACATCTCGGCGGTAATATTTGAAAACATTCATGGCGATTTGGCATCTACGTCCCGTGAGACCTTCATATACATCAATAACGTAATATAGCCTAACCTAATCCAACCTAACATTTCGGCGGTAATATTTGACATCATTCCTGGCGAGTTGGCCTCTACGTCTCCGTGGTACCTTTGTATACATCAATAACGTAATATAACCTAACCTAACCCAACCTAACATCTCGGCGGTAATATTTGAAAACATACCTGGCGGGTTGGCCTCTACGTCTCCGTGGGACATTTATATACATCAATAACGTAATATAACCTAACCTAACCCAACCTAACATCTCGGCGGTCATATTTGACAACATTCCTGGCGAGTTGGCTTCTCCGTCTCCGTGGGACCTTTATATACATCAATAACGTAATATAACCTAACAACTCGGCGGTAATATTTGACAACATTCCTGGCTAGTTGGCTTCTCCGTCTCCGTGGGATCTTTTTATACATCAATAACGTAATATAACCTATCCTAACCCAACCTAACATCTCGGCGGTAATATTTGAAAACATACCTGGCGAGTTGGCCTCTACGTCTCCGTGGGACCTTTATATACATCAATAACGTAATATAACCTAACCTATCCCAACCTAACATCTCGGCGGTAATATTTGAAAACATTCATGGCGATTTGGCATCTACGTCCCGTGAGACCTTCATATACATCAATAACGTAATATAGCCTAACCTAATCCAACTTAACATTTCGGCGGTAATATTTGACATCATTCCTGGCGAGTTGGCCTCTACGTCTCCGTGGGACCTTTATATACATCAATAACGTAATATAACCTAACCTAACCCAACCTAACATCTCGGCGGTAATATTTGAAAACATACCTGGCGGGTTGGCCTCTAAGTCTCCGTGGGACATTTATATACATCAATAACGTAATATAACCTAACCTAACCCAACCTAACATCTCGGCGGTCATATTTGACAACATTCCTGGCGAGTTGGTTCTCCGTCTCCGTGGGACCTTTATATACATCAATAAGGTAATATAACCTAACCTAACCCAACCTAACAACTCGGCGGTAATATTTGACAACATACCTGGCGAGTTGGCCTCTACGTTTCCGTGGGACCTTCATATACATCAATAACGAAATATAACCTAACCTAACCCAACCTAACATCTCGGCGGTAATATTTGAAAACATTCCTGGCGAGTTGGCTTCTCCGTCTCCGTGGGATCTTTTTATACATCAATAACGTAATATAACCTAACCTAACCCAACCTAACATCTCGGCGGTAATATTTGACAACATACCTGGCGAGTTCGCCTCTACGTCTCCGTGGGACCTTTATATACAACTATAACGTAATATAACCTAACCTAACTCAACCTAACATCTCGGCGGTAATATTTGAGAACATACCTGGCGAGTTGGGCTCTACGTCTCCGCGGGACCTTCATATACATCAATAACGTAATATAACCTATCCTAACCCAACCTAACATCTCGGCGGTAATATTTGAAAACATTCCTGGCGAGTTGGCTTCTCCGTCTCCGTGGGATCTTTTTATACATCATTAACGTAATATAACCTAACCTAACCCAACCTAACATCTTGGCGGTATATATTTGGAAACATACCTGGCGAGTTGGCCTCTACGTCTCCGTGGGACCTTGATATACATCAATAACGAAATATAACCTAACCTAACCCAACCTAACATCTCGGCGGTAATATTTGAGAACATTCCTGGCGAGTTGGCTTCTCCGTCTCCGTGGGATCTTTTTATACATCAATAACGTAATATAACCTATCCTAATCCAACCTAAGATCTCGGCGGTAATATTTGAAAACATACCTGGCGAGTTGGCCTCTACGTCTCCGTGGGACCTTTATATACATCAATAACGTAATATAACCTAACCTATCCCAACCTAACATCTCGGCGGTAATATTTGAAAACATACCTGGCGGGTTGGCCTCTACGTCTCCGTGGGACATTTATATACATCAATAACGTAATATAACCTAACCTAACCCAACCTAACATCTCGGCGGTCATATTTGACAACATTCCTGGCGAGTTGGCTTCTCCGTCTCCGTGGGAGCTTTATATACATCAATAACGTAATATAACCTAACCTAACCCAACCTAACATCTCGGCGGTAATATTTGAAAACATTCCTGGCGAGTTGGTCTCTACGTCGCCGTGGGACCTTCATATACATCAATAACGTAATATAACCTAACCTAACCCGACCTAACATCTCGGCGGTAATATTTGAAAACATTCCTGGCGAGTTGGCTTCTCCGTCTCCGTGGGATCTTTTTATACATCAATAACGTAATATAACCTAACCTAACCCAACCTAACTTCTCGGCGGTAATATTTGACAACATTCCTGGCCAGTTGGCTTCTCCGTCCCCGTGGGACCTTTATAGACATCCATAACGTAATATAACCTAACCTAACCCAACCTAACATCTCGGCGGTAATATTTGATCACATTCCTAGCTTGTTGGCCTCTACGTCTCCGCGGGAACTTTATATACATCTATAACGTGATATAACATAACCTAACCCAACCTAACATTTCGGCGGTAATATTTGACATCATTCCTGGCGATTTGTCCTCTACGTCTCCATGTGACTTTCATAAACATCAATAACGTAATATAACGTAACCTAACCCAACCTATCATCTCGGCGGTAATATTTGACAACATTCCTGGCGAGTTGGCTTCTACATCTAAGCGGGACCTTTATATACATCCATAACGTAATATAACCTAACCTAACCCAACCTAACATCTCGGCGGTAATATTTGAAAACATACCTGGCGAGTTGGCCTCTACGTCTCCGCGGGACCTTTACATACATCAATAACGTAATATAACCTAACCTATCCCAACCTAACATCTCGGCGGTAATATTTGAAAACATTCCTGGCGAGTTGGCTTCTCCGTCTCCGTGGGATCTTTTTATACATCAATAACGTAATATAACCTATCCTAACCCAACCTAACATCTCGGCGGTAATATTTGAAAACATACCTGCCGAGTTGGCCTCTACGTCTCCGTGGGACCTTTATATACATCAATAACATAATATAACCTAACCTAACCCAACCTAACATCTCGGCGGTCATATTTGATAACATTCCTGGCGAGTTGGCTTCTCCGTCTCCGTGGGAGCTTTATATACATCAATAACGTAATATAACCTAACCTAACCCAACCTAACATCTCGGCGGTAATATTTGAAAACATTCCTGGCGAGTTGGCCTCTACGTCTCCGTGGGACCTTCATATACATCAACAACGTAATATAACCTAACCTAACCCAACCTAACCTCACGGCGGTAATATTTGACAACATTCCTGACTAGTTGGCTTCTCCGTCTCCGTGGGACATTTATATATATCAATAACGTAATATAACCGAACCCAACCCAACCTAACATCTCGGCGGTAATATTTGACAACATTCCTGGCGAGTTGGTCTCTACGTCTCCGTGGGACCTTCATATACATCAATAACGTAATATAACCTAACCTAACCCAACCAAACATCACGGCGGTAATATTTGACAACATTCCTGGCTAGTTGGCTTCTCCGTCTCCGTGGGATCTTTTTATACATCAATAACGTAATATAACCTATCCTAACCCAACCTAACATCTCGGCGGTAATATTTGAAAACATACCTGGCGAGTTGGCCTCTACGTCTCCGTGGGACCTTTATATACATCAATAACGTAATATAACCTAACCTATCCCAACCTAACATCTCGGCGGTAATATTTGAAAACATTCATGGCGATTTGGCATCTACGTCCCGTGAGACCTTCATATACATCAATAACGTAATATAGCCTAACCTAATCCAACCTAACATTTCGGCGGTAATATTTGACATCATTCCTGGCGAGTTGGCCTCTACGTCTCCGTGGTACCTTTGTATACATCAATAACGTAATATAACCTAACCTAACCCAACCTAACATCTCGGCGGTAATATTTGAAAACATACCTGGCGGGTTGGCCTCTACGTCTCCGTGGGACATTTATATACATCAATAACGTAATATAACCTAACCTAACCCAACCTAACATCTCGGCGGTCATATTTGACAACATTCCTGGCGAGTTGGCTTCTCCGTCTCCGTGGGACCTTTATATACATCAATAACGTAATATAACCTAACAACTCGGCGGTAATATTTGACAACATTCCTGGCTAGTTGGCTTCTCCGTCTCCGTGGGATCTTTTTATACATCAATAACGTAATATAACCTATCCTAACCCAACCTAACATCTCGGCGGTAATATTTGAAAACATACCTGGCGAGTTGGCCTCTACGTCTCCGTGGGACCTTTATATACATCAATAACGTAATATAACCTAACCTATCCCAACCTAACATCTCGGCGGTAATATTTGAAAACATTCATGGCGATTTGGCATCTACGTCCCGTGAGACCTTCATATACATCAATAACGTAATATAGCCTAACCTAATCCAACTTAACATTTCGGCGGTAATATTTGACATCATTCCTGGCGAGTTGGCCTCTACGTCTCCGTGGGACCTTTATATACATCAATAACGTAATATAACCTAACCTAACCCAACCTAACATCTCGGCGGTAATATTTGAAAACATACCTGGCGGGTTGGCCTCTAAGTCTCCGTGGGACATTTATATACATCAATAACGTAATATAACCTAACCTAACCCAACCTAACATCTCGGCGGTCATATTTGACAACATTCCTGGCGAGTTGGCTTCTCCGTCTCCGTGGGACCTTTATATACATCAATAAGGTAATATAACCTAACCTAACCCAACCTAACAACTCGGCGGTAATATTTGACAACATACCTGGCGAGTTGGCCTCTACGTTTCCGTGGGACCTTCATATACATCAATAACGAAATATAACCTAACCTAACCCAACCTAACATCTCGGCGGTAATATTTGAAAACATTCCTGGCGAGTTGGCTTCTCCGTCTCCGTGGGATCTTTTTATACATCAATAACGTAATATAACCTAACCTAACCCAACCTAACATCTCGGCGGTAATATTTGACAACATACCTGGCGAGTTCGCCTCTACGTCTCCGTGGGACCTTTATATACAACTATAACGTAATATAACCTAACCTAACTCAACCTAACATCTCGGCGGTAATATTTGAGAACATACCTGGCGAGTTGGGCTCTACGTCTCCGCGGGACCTTCATATACATCAATAACGTAATATAACCTATCCTAACCCAACCTAACATCTCGGCGGTAATATTTGAAAACATTCCTGGCGAGTTGGCTTCTCCGTCTCCGTGGGATCTTTTTATACATCATTAACGTAATATAACCTAACCTAACCCAACCTAACATCTTGGCGGTATATATTTGGAAACATACCTGGCGAGTTGGCCTCTACGTCTCCGTGGGACCTTGATATACATCAATAACGAAATATAACCTAACCTAACCCAACCTAACATCTCGGCGGTAATATTTGAGAACATTCCTGGCGAGTTGGCTTCTCCGTCTCCGTGGGATCTTTTTATACATCAATAACGTAATATAACCTATCCTAATCCAACCTAAGATCTCGGCGGTAATATTTGAAAACATACCTGGCGAGTTGGCCTCTACGTCTCCGTGGGACCTTTATATACATCAATAACGTAATATAACCTAACCTATCCCAACCTAACATCTCGGCGGTAATATTTGAAAACATACCTGGCGGGTTGGCCTCTACGTCTCCGTGGGACATTTATATACATCAATAACGTAATATAACCTAACCTAACCCAACCTAACATCTCGGCGGTCATATTTGACAACATTCCTGGCGAGTTGGCTTCTCCGTCTCCGTGGGAGCTTTATATACATCAATAACGTAATATAACCTAACCTAACCCAACCTAACATCTCGGCGGTAATATTTGAAAACATTCCTGGCGAGTTGGTCTCTACGTCGCCGTGGGACCTTCATATACATCAATAACGTAATATAACCTAACCTAACCCAACCTAACATCTCGGCGGTAAAATTTGAAAACATTCCTGGCGAGTTGGCTTCTCCGTCTCCGTGGGATCTTTTTATACATCAATAACGTAATATAACCTAACCTAACCCAACCTAACTTCTCGGCGGTAATATTTGACAACATTCCTGGCCAGTTGGCTTCTCCGTCCCCGTGGGACCTTTATAGACATCCATAACGTAATATAACCTAACCTAACCCAACCTAACATCTCGGCGGTAATATTTGATCACATTCCTAGCTTGTTGGCCTCTACGTCTCCGCGGGAACTTTATATACATCTATAACGTGATATAACATAACCTAACCCAACCTAACATTTCGGCGGTAATATTTGACATCATTCCTGGCGATTTGTCCTCTACGTCTCCATGTGACTTTCATAAACATCAATAACGTAATATAACGTAACCTAACCCAACCTATCATCTCGGCGGTAATATTTGACAACATTCCTGGCGAGTTGGCTTCTACATCTAAGCGGGACCTTTATATACATCCATAACGTAATATAACCTAACCTAACCCAACCTAACATCTCGGCGGTAATATTTGAAAACATACCTGGCGAGTTGGCCTCTACGTCTCCGCGGGACCTTTACATACATCAATAACGTAATATAACCTAACCTATCCCAACCTAACATCTCGGCGGTAATATTTGAAAACATTCCTGGCGAGTTGGCTTCTCCGTCTCCGTGGGATCTTTTTATACATCAATAACGTAATATAACCTATCCTAACCCAACCTAACATCTCGGCGGTAATATTTGAAAACATACCTGCCGAGTTGGCCTCTACGTCTCCGTGGGACCTTTATATACATCAATAACATAATATAACCTAACCTAACCCAACCTAACATCTCGGCGGTCATATTTGACAACATTCCTGGCGAGTTGGCTTCTCCGTCTCCGTGGGAGCTTTATATACATCAATAACGTAATATAACCTAACCTAACCCAACCTAACATCTCGGCGGTAATATTTGAAAACATTCCTGGCGAGTTGGCCTCTACGTCTCCGTGGGACCTTCATATACATCAACAACGTAATATAACCTAACCTAACCCAACCTAACCTCACGGCGGTAATATTTGACAACATTCCTGACTAGTTGGCTTCTCCGTCTCCGTGGGACATTTATATATATCAATAACGTAATATAACCGAACCCAACCCAACCTAACATCTCGGCGGTAATATTTGACAACATTCCTGGCGAGTTGGTCTCTACGTCTCCGTGGGACCTTCATATACATCAATAACGTAATATAACCTAACCTAACCCAACCAAACATCACGGCGGTAATATTTGACAACATTCCTGGCTAGTTGGCTTCTCCGTCTCCGTGGGATCTTTTTATACATCAATAACGTAATATAACCTATCCTAACCCAACCTAACATCTCGGCGGTAATATTTGAAAACATACCTGGCGAGTTGGCCTCTACGTCTCCGTGGGACCTTTATATACATCAATAACGTAATATAACCTAACCTATCCCAACCTAACATCTCGGCGGTAATATTTGAAAACATTCATGGCGATTTGGCATCTACGTCCCGTGAGACCTTCATATACATCAATAACGTAATATAGCCTAACCTAATCCAACCTAACATTTCGGCGGTAATATTTGACATCATTCCTGGCGAGTTGGCCTCTACGTCTCCGTGGTACCTTTGTATACATCAATAACGTAATATAACCTAACCTAACCCAACCTAACATCTCGGCGGTAATATTTGAAAACATACCTGGCGGGTTGGCCTCTACGTCTCCGTGGGACATTTATATACATCAATAACGTAATATAACCTAACCTAACCCAACCTAACATCTCGGCGGTCATATTTGACAACATTCCTGGCGAGTTGGCTTCTCCGTCTCCGTGGGACCTTTATATACATCAATAACGTAATATAACCTAACAACTCGGCGGTAATATTTGACAACATTCCTGGCTAGTTGGCTTCTCCGTCTCCGTGGGATCTTTTTATACATCAATAACGTAATATAACCTATCCTAACCCAACCTAACATCTCGGCGGTAATATTTGAAAACATACCTGGCGAGTTGGCCTCTACGTCTCCGTGGGACCTTTATATACATCAATAACGTAATATAACCTAACCTATCCCAACCTAACATCTCGGCGGTAATATTTGAAAACATTCATGGCGATTTGGCATCTACGTCCCGTGAGACCTTCATATACATCAATAACGTAATATAGCCTAACCTAATCCAACTTAACATTTCGGCGGTAATATTTGACATCATTCCTGGCGAGTTGGCCTCTACGTCTCCGTGGGACCTTTATATACATCAATAACGTAATATAACCTAACCTAACCCAACCTAACATCTCGGCGGTAATATTTGAAAACATACCTGGCGGGTTGGCCTCTAAGTCTCCGTGGGACATTTATATACATCAATAACGTAATATAACCTAACCTAACCCAACCTAACATCTCGGCGGTCATATTTGACAACATTCCTGGCGAGTTGGCTTCTCCGTCTCCGTGGGACCTTTATATACATCAATAAGGTAATATAACCTAACCTAACCCAACCTAACAACTCGGCGGTAATATTTGACAACATACCTGGCGAGTTGGCCTCTACGTTTCCGTGGGACCTTCATATACATCAATAACGAAATATAACCTAACCTAACCCAACCTAACATCTCGGCGGTAATATTTGAAAACATTCCTGGCGAGTTGGCTTCTCCGTCTCCGTGGGATCTTTTTATACATCAATAACGTAATATAACCTAACCTAACCCAACCTAACATCTCGGCGGTAATATTTGACAACATACCTGGCGAGTTCGCCTCTACGTCTCCGTGGGACCTTTATATACAACTATAACGTAATATAACCTAACCTAACCCAACCTAACATCTCGGCGGTAATATTTGAGAACATACCTGGCGAGTTGGGCTCTACGTCTCCGCGGGACCTTCATATACATCAGTAACGTAATATAACCTATCCTAACCCAACCTAACATCTCGGCGGTAATATTTGAAAACATTCCTGGCGAGTTGGCTTCTCCGTCTCCGTGGGATCTTTTTATACATCATTAACGTAATATAACCTAACCTAACCCAACCTAACATCTTGGCGGTATATATTTGGAAACATACCTGGCGAGTTGGCCTCTACGTCTCCGTGGGACCTTGATATACATCAATAACGAAATATAAACTAACCTAACCCAACCTAACATCTCGGCGGTAATATTTGAGAACATTCCTGGCGAGTTGGCTTCTCCGTCTCCGTGGGATCTTTTTATACATCAATAACGTAATATAACCTATCCTAATCCAACCTAAGATCTCGGCGGTAATATTTGAAAACATACCTGGCGAGTTGGCCTCTACGTCTCCGTGGGACCTTTATATACATCAATAACGTAATATAACCTAACCTATCCCAACCTAACATCTCGGCGGTAATATTTGAAAACATACCTGGCGGGTTGGCCTCTACGTCTCCGTGGGACATTTATATACATCAATAACGTAATATAACCTAACCTAACCCAACCTAACATCTCGGCGGTCATATTTGACAACATTCCTGGCGAGTTGGCTTCTCCGTCTCCGTGGGAGCTTTATATACATCAATAACGTAATATAACCTAACCTAACCCAACCTAACATCTCGGCGGTAATATTTGAAAACATTCCTGGCGAGTTGGTCTCTACGTCGCCGTGGGACCTTCATATACATCAATAACGTAATATAACCTAACCTAACCCAACCTAACATCTCGGCGGTAATATTTGAAAACATTCCTGGCGAGTTGGCTTCTCCGTCTCCGTGGGATCTTTTTATACATCAATAACGTAATATAACCTAACCTAACCCAACCTAACTTCTCGGCGGTAATATTTGACAACATTCCTGGCCAGTTGGCTTCTCCGTCCCCGTGGGACCTTTATAGACATCC
Source organism: Xylocopa violacea (assembly GCA_963969225.1). Lineage (NCBI taxonomy): Eukaryota > Metazoa > Arthropoda > Insecta > Hymenoptera > Apidae > Xylocopa > Xylocopa violacea. The sequence goes on from CAXAJV010000051.1 coordinate 2,250,778, forward strand.
ATAACGTAATATAACCTAACCTAACCCAACCTAACATCTCGGCGGTAATATTTGATCACATTCCTAGCTTGTTGGCCTCTACGTCTCCGCGGGAACTTTATATACATCTATAACGTGATATAACATAACCTAACCCAACCTAACATTTCGGCGGTAATATTTGACATCATTCCTGGCGATTTGTCCTCTACGTCTCCATGTGACTTTCATAAACATCAATAACGTAATATAACGTAACCTAACCCAACCTATCATCTCGGCGGTAATATTTGACAACATTCCTGGCGAGTTGGCTTCTACATCTAAGCGGGACCTTTATATACATCCATAACGTAATATAACCTAACCTAACCCAACCTAACATCTCGGCGGTAATATTTGAAAACATACCTGGCGAGTTGGCCTCTACGTCTCCGCGGGACCTTTACATACATCAATAACGTAATATAACCTAACCTATCCCAACCTAACATCTCGGCGGTAATATTTGAAAACATACCTGGCGAGTTGGCCTCTACGTCTCCGTGGGACCTTTATATACATCAATAACGTAATATAACCTAACCTATCCCAACCTAACATCTCGGCGGTAATATTTGAAAACATTCATGGCGATTTGGCATCTACGTCCCGTGAGACCTTCATATACATCAATAACGTAATATAGCCTAACCTAATCCAACTTAACATTTCGGCGGTAATATTTGACATCATTCCTGGCGAGTTCGCCTCTACGTCTCCGTGGGACCTTTATATACATCAATAACGTAATATAACCTAACCTAACCCAACCTAACATCTCGGCGGTAATATTTGAAAACATACCTGGCGGGTTGGCCTCTAAGTCTCCGTGGGACATTTATATACATCAATAACGTAATATAACCTAACCTAACCCAACCTAACATCTCGGCGGTCATATTTGACAACATTCCTGGCGAGTTGGCTTCTCCGTCTCCGTGGGACCTTTATATACATCAATAAGGTAATATAACCTAACCTAACCCAACCTAACAACTCGGCGGTAATATTTGACAACATACCTGGCGAGTTGGCCTCTACGTTTCCGTGGGACCTTCATATACATCAATAACGAAATATAACCTAACCTAACCCAACCTAACATCTCGGCGGTAATATTTGAAAACATTCCTGGCGAGTTGGCTTCTCCGTCTCCGTGGGATCTTTTTATACATCAATAACGTAATATAACCTAACCTAACCCAACCTAACATCTCGGCGGTAATATTTGACAACATACCTGGCGAGTTCGCCTCTACGTCTCCGTGGGACCTTTATATACAACTATAACGTAATATAACCTAACCTAACCCAACCTAACATCTCGGCGGTAATATTTGAGAACATACCTGGCGAGTTGGGCTCTACGTCTCCGTGGGACCTTCATATACATCAATAACGTAATATAACCTATCCTAACCCAACCTAACATCTCGGCGGTAATATTTGAAAACATTCCTGGCGAGTTGGCTTCTCCGTCTCCGTGGGATCTTTTTATACATCATTAACGTAATATAACCTAACCTAACCCAACCTAACATCTTGGCGGTATATATTTGGAAACATACCTGGCGAGTTGGCCTCTACGTCTCCGTGGGACCTTGATATACATCAATAACGAAATATAACCTAACCTAACCCAACCTAACATCTCGGCGGTAATATTTGAGAACATTCCTGGCGAGTTGGCTTCTCCGTCTCCGTGGGATCTTTTTATACATCAATAACGTAATATAACCTATCCTAATCCAACCTAAGATCTCGGCGGTAATATTTGAAAACATACCTGGCGAGTTGGCCTCTACGTCTCCGTGGGACCTTTATATACATCAATAACGTAATATAACCTAACCTATCCCAACCTAACATCTCGGCGGTAATATTTGAAAACATACCTGGCGGGTTGGCCTCTACGTCTCCGTGGGACATTTATATACATCAATAACGTAATATAACCTAACCTAACCCAACCTAACATCTCGGCGGTCATATTTGACAACATTCCTGGCGAGTTGGCTTCTCCGTCTCCGTGGGAGCTTTATATACATCAATAACGTAATATAACCTAACCTAACCCAACCTAACATCTCGGCGGTAATATTTGAAAACATTCCTGGCGAGTTGGTCTCTACGTCGCCGTGGGACCTTCATATACATCAATAACGTAATATAACCTAACCTAACCCAACCTAACATCTCGGCGGTAATATTTGAAAACATTCCTGGCGAGTTGGCTTCTCCGTCTCCGTGGGATCTTTTTATACATCAATAACGTAATATAACCTAACCTAACCCAACCTAACTTCTCGGCGGTAATATTTGACAACATTCCTGGCCAGTTGGCTTCTCCGTCCCCGTGGGACCTTTATAGACATCCATAACGTAATATAACCTAACCTAACCCAACCTAACATCTCGGCGGTAATATTTGATCACATTCCTAGCTTGTTGGCCTCTACGTCTCCGCGGGAACTTTATATACATCTATAACGTGATATAACATAACCTAACCCAACCTAACATTTCGGCGGTAATATTTGACATCATTCCTGGCGATTTGTCCTCTACGTCTCCATGTGACTTTCATAAACATCAATAACGTAATATAACGTAACCTAACCCAACCTATCATCTCGGCGGTAATATTTGACAACATTCCTGGCGAGTTGGCTTCTACATCTAAGCGGGACCTTTATATACATCCATAACGTAATATAACCTAACCTAACCCAACCTAACATCTCGGCGGTAATATTTGAAAACATACCTGGCGAGTTGGCCTCTACGTCTCCGCGGGACCTTTACATACATCAATAACGTAATATAACCTAACCTATCCCAACCTAACATCTCGGCGGTAATATTTGAAAACATACCTGGCGAGTTGGCCTCTACGTCTCCGTGGGACCTTTATATACATCAATAACGTAATATAACCTAACCTATCCCAACCTAACATCTCGGCGGTAATATTTGAAAACATTCATGGCGATTTGGCATCTACGTCCCGTGAGACCTTCATATACATCAATAACGTAATATAGCCTAACCTAATCCAACTTAACATTTCGGCGGTAATATTTGACATCATTCCTGGCGAGTTCGCCTCTACGTCTCCGTGGGACCTTTATATACATCAATAACGTAATATAACCTAACCTAACCCAACCTAACATCTCGGCGGTAATATTTGAAAACATACCTGGCGGGTTGGCCTCTAAGTCTCCGTGGGACATTTATATACATCAATAACGTAATATAACCTAACCTAACCCAACCTAACATCTCGGCGGTCATATTTGACAACATTCCTGGCGAGTTGGCTTCTCCGTCTCCGTGGGACCTTTATATACATCAATAAGGTAATATAACCTAACCTAACCCAACCTAACAACTCGGCGGTAATATTTGACAACATACCTGGCGAGTTGGCCTCTACGTTTCCGTGGGACCTTCATATACATCAATAACGAAATATAACCTAACCTAACCCAACCTAACATCTCGGCGGTAATATTTGAAAACATTCCTGGCGAGTTGGCTTCTCCGTCTCCGTGGGATCTTTTTATACATCAATAACGTAATATAACCTAACCTAACCCAACCTAACATCTCGGCGGTAATATTTGACAACATACCTGGCGAGTTCGCCTCTACGTCTCCGTGGGACCTTTATATACAACTATAACGTAATATAACCTAACCTAACCCAACCTAACATCTCGGCGGTAATATTTGAGAACATACCTGGCGAGTTGGGCTCTACGTCTCCGTGGGACCTTCATATACATCAATAACGTAATATAACCTATCCTAACCCAACCTAACATCTCGGCGGTAATATTTGAAAACATTCCTGGCGAGTTGGCTTCTCCGTCTCCGTGGGATCTTTTTATACATCATTAACGTAATATAACCTAACCTAACCCAACCTAACATCTTGGCGGTATATATTTGGAAACATACCTGGCGAGTTGGCCTCTACGTCTCCGTGGGACCTTGATATACATCAATAACGAAATATAACCTAACCTAACCCAACCTAACATCTCGGCGGTAATATTTGAGAACATTCCTGGCGAGTTGGCTTCTCCGTCTCCGTGGGATCTTTTTATACATCAATAACGTAATATAACCTATCCTAATCCAACCTAAGATCTCGGCGGTAATATTTGAAAACATACCTGGCGAGTTGGCCTCTACGTCTCCGTGGGACCTTTATATACATCAATAACGTAATATAACCTAACCTATCCCAACCTAACATCTCGGCGGTAATATTTGAAAACATACCTGGCGGGTTGGCCTCTACGTCTCCGTGGGACATTTATATACATCAATAACGTAATATAACCTAACCTAACCCAACCTAACATCTCGGCGGTCATATTTGACAACATTCCTGGCGAGTTGGCTTCTCCGTCTCCGTGGGAGCTTTATATACATCAATAACGTAATATAACCTAACCTAACCCAACCTAACATCTCGGCGGTAATATTTGAAAACATTCCTGGCGAGTTGGTCTCTACGTCGCCGTGGGACCTTCATATACATCAATAACGTAATATAACCTAACCTAACCCAACCTAACATCTCGGCGGTAATATTTGAAAACATTCCTGGCGAGTTGGCTTCTCCGTCTCCGTGGGATCTTTTTATACATCAATAACGTAATATAACCTAACCTAACCCAACCTAACTTCTCGGCGGTAATATTTGACAACATTCCTGGCCAGTTGGCTTCTCCGTCCCCGTGGGACCTTTATAGACATCCATAACGTAATATAACCTAACCTAACCCAACCTAACATCTCGGCGGTAATATTTGATCACATTCCTAGCTTGTTGGCCTCTACGTCTCCGCGGGAACTTTATATACATCTATAACGTGATATAACATAACCTAACCCAACCTAACATTTCGGCGGTAATATTTGACATCATTCCTGGCGATTTGTCCTCTACGTCTCCATGTGACTTTCATAAACATCAATAACGTAATATAACGTAACCTAGCCCAACCTATCATCTCGGCGGTAATATTTGACAACATTCCTGGCGAGTTGGCTTCTACATCTAAGCGGGACCTTTATATACATCCATAACGTAATATAACCTAACCTAACCCAACCTAACATCTCGGCGGTAATATTTGAAAACATACCTGGCGAGTTGGCCTCTACGTCTCCGCGGGACCTTTACATACATCAATAACGTAATATAACCTAACCTATCCCAACCTAACATCTCGGCGGTAATATTTGAAAACATTCCTGGCGAGTTGGCTTCTCCGTCTCCGTGGGATCTTTTTATACATCAATAACGTAATATAACCTATCCTAACCCAACCTAACATCTCGGCGGTAATATTTGAAAACATACCTGCCGAGTTGGCCTCTACGTCTCCGTGGGACCTTTATATACATCAATAACATAATATAACCTAACCTAACCCAACCTAACATCTCGGCGGTCATATTTGATAACATTCCTGGCGAGTTGGCTTCTCCGTCTCCGTGGGAGCTTTATATACATCAATAACGTAATATAACCTAACCTAACCCAACCTAACATCTCGGCGGTAATATTTGAAAACATTCCTGGCGAGTTGGCCTCTACGTCTCCGTGGGACCTTCATATACATCAACAACGTAATATAACCTAACCTAACCCAACCTAACCTCACGGCGGTAATATTTGACAACATTCCTGACTAGTTGGCTTCTCCGTCTCCGTGGGACATTTATATATATCAATAACGTAATATAACCGAACCCAACCCAACCTAACATCTCGGCGGTAATATTTGACAACATTCCTGGCGAGTTGGTCTCTACGTCTCCGTGGGACCTTCATATACATCAATAACGTAATATAACCTAACCTAACCCAACCAAACATCACGGCGGTAATATTTGACAACATTCCTGGCTAGTTGGCTTCTCCGTCTCCGTGGGATCTTTTTATACATCAATAACGTAATATAACCTATCCTAACCCAACCTAACATCTCGGCGGTAATATTTGAAAACATACCTGGCGAGTTGGCCTCTACGTCTCCGTGGGACCTTTATATACATCAATAACGTAATATAACCTAACCTATCCCAACCTAACATCTCGGCGGTAATATTTGAAAACATTCATGGCGATTTGGCATCTACGTCCCGTGAGACCTTCATATACATCAATAACGTAATATAGCCTAACCTAATCCAACCTAACATTTCGGCGGTAATATTTGACATCATTCCTGGCGAGTTGGCCTCTACGTCTCCGTGGGACCTTTGTATACATCAATAACGTAATATAACCTAACCTAACCCAACCTAACATCTCGGCGGTAATATTTGAAAACATACCTGGCGGGTTGGCCTCTACGTCTCCGTGGGACATTTATATACATCAATAACGTAATATAACCTAACCTAACCCAACCTAACATCTCGGCGGTCATATTTGACAACATTCCTGGCGAGTTGGCTTCTCCGTCTCCGTGGGACCTTTATATACATCAATAACGTAATATAACCTAACAACTCGGCGGTAATATTTGACAACATTCCTGGCTAGTTGGCTTCTCCGTCTCCGTGGGATCTTTTTATACATCAATAACGTAATATAACCTATCCTAACCCAACCTAACATCTCGGCGGTAATATTTGAAAACATACCTGGCGAGTTGGCCTCTACGTCTCCGTGGGACCTTTATATACATCAATAACGTAATATAACCTAACCTATCCCAACCTAACATCTCGGCGGTAATATTTGAAAACATTCATGGCGATTTGGCATCTACGTCCCGTGAGACCTTCATATACATCAATAACGTAATATAGCCTAACCTAATCCAACTTAACATTTCGGCGGTAATATTTGACATCATTCCTGGCGAGTTGGCCTCTACGTCTCCGTGGGACCTTTATATACATCAATAACGTAATATAACCTAACCTAACCCAACCTAACATCTCGGCGGTAATATTTGAAAACATACCTGGCGGGTTGGCCTCTAAGTCTCCGTGGGACATTTATATACATCAATAACGTAATATAACCTAACCTAACCCAACCTAACATCTCGGCGGTCATATTTGACAACATTCCTGGCGAGTTGGCTTCTCCGTCTCCGTGGGACCTTTATATACATCAATAAGGTAATATAACCTAACCTAACCCAACCTAACAACTCGGCGGTAATATTTGACAACATACCTGGCGAGTTGGCCTCTACGTTTCCGTGGGACCTTCATATACATCAATAACGAAATATAACCTAACCTAACCCAACCTAACATCTCGGCGGTAATATTTGAAAACATTCCTGGCGAGTTGGCTTCTCCGTCTCCGTGGGATCTTTTTATACATCAATAACGTAATATAACCTAACCTAACACAACCTAACATCTCGGCGGTAATATTTGACAACATACCTGGCGAGTTCGCCTCTACGTCTCCGTGGGACCTTTATATACAACTATAACGTAATATAACCTAACCTAACCCAACCTAACATCTCGGCGGTCATATTTGACAACATTCCTGGCGAGTTGGCTTCTCCGTCTCCGTGGGACCTTTATATACATCAATAACGTAATATAACCTAACAACTCGGCGGTAATATTTGACAACATTCCTGGCTAGTTGGCTTCTCCGTCTCCGTGGGATCTTTTTATACATCAATAACGTAATATAACCTATCCTAACCCAACCTAACATCTCGGCGGTAATATTTGAAAACATACCTGGCGAGTTGGCCTCTACGTCTCCGTGGGACCTTTATATACATCAATAACGTAATATAACCTAACCTATCCCAACCTAACATCTCGGCGGTAATATTTGAAAACATTCATGGCGATTTGGCATCTACGTCCCGTGAGACCTTCATATACATCAATAACGTAATATAGCCTAACCTAATCCAACTTAACATTTCGGCGGTAATATTTGACATCATTCCTGGCGAGTTGGCCTCTACGTCTCCGTGGGACCTTTATATACATCAATAACGTAATATAACCTAACCTAACCCAACCTAACATCTCGGCGGTAATATTTGAAAACATACCTGGCGGGTTGGCCTCTAAGTCTCCGTGGGACATTTATATACATCAATAACGTAATATAACCTAACCTAACCCAACCTAACATCTCGGCGGTCATATTTGACAACATTCCTGGCGAGTTGGCTTCTCCGTCTCCGTGGGACCTTTATATACATCAATAAGGTAATATAACCTAACCTAACCCAACCTAACAACTCGGCGGTAATATTTGACAACATACCTGGCGAGTTGGCCTCTACGTTTCCGTGGGACCTTCATATACATCAATAACGAAATATAACCTAACCTAACCCAACCTAACATCTCGGCGGTAATATTTGAAAACATTCCTGGCGAGTTGGCTTCTCCGTCTCCGTGGGATCTTTTTATACATCAATAACGTAATATAACCTAACCTAACCCAACCTAACATCTCGGCGGTAATATTTGACAACATACCTGGCGAGTTCGCCTCTACGTCTCCGTGGGACCTTTATATACAACTATAACGTAATATAACCTAACCTAACCCAACCTAACATCTCGGCGGTAATATTTGAGAACATACCTGGCGAGTTGGGCTCTACGTCTCCGCGGGACCTTCATATACATCAATAACGTAATATAACCTATCCTAACCCAACCTAACATCTCGGCGGTAATATTTGAAAACATTCCTGGCGAGTTGGTCTCTACGTCGCCGTGGGACCTTCATATACATCAATAACGTAATATAACCTAACCTAACCCAACCTAACATCTCGGCGGTAATATTTGAAAACATTCCTGGCGAGTTGGCTTCTCCGTCTCCGTGGGATCTTTTTATACATCAATAACGTAATATAACCTAACCTAACCCAACCTAACTTCTCGGCGGTAATATTTGACAACATTCCTGGCCAGTTGGCTTCTCCGTCCCCGTGGGACCTTTATAGACATCCATAACGTAATATAACCTAACCTAACCCAACCTAACATCTCGGCGGTAATATTTGATCACATTCCTAGCTTGTTGGCCTCTACGTCTCCGCGGGAACTTTATATACATCTATAACGTGATATAACATAACCTAACCCAACCTAACATTTCGGCGGTAATATTTGACATCATTCCTGGCGATTTGTCCTCTACGTCTCCGTGTGACTTTCATAAACATCAATAACGTAATATAACGTAACCTAACCCAACCTATCATCTCGGCGGTAATATTTGACAACATTCCTGGCGAGTTGGCTTCTACATCTAAGCGGGACCTTTATATACATCCATAACGTAATATAACCTAACCTAACCCAACCTAACGTCTCGGCGGTAATATTTGAAAACATACCTGGCGAGTTGGCCTCTACGTCTCCGCGGGACCTTTACATACATCTATAACGTGATATAACCTAACCTAACCCAACCTAACATTTCGGCGGTAATATTTGACATCATTCCTGGCGAGTTGTCCTCTACGTCTCCGTTTGACCTTCATAAACATCAATAACGTAATATAACGTAACCTAACCCAACCTATCATCTCGGCGGTAATATTTGACAACATTCCTGGCGAGTTGGCTTCTACATCTCCGTGGGACCTTTATATACATCAATAACGTAATATAACCTAACCTAACCCAACCTAACATCTCGGCGGTAATATTTGATCACATTCCTGGCTTGTTGGCCTCTACGTCTCCGCGGGACCTTTATATACATCTATAACGTGATATAACCTAACCTAATCCAACCTAACATCTCGGAGGTAATATTTGAAAACATTCCTGGCGAGTTGGCCTCTACGTCACCGTGGGACCTTTATAGACATCCATAACGTAATATAACCTAACCTATCCCAACCTAACATCTCGGCGGTAATATTTGAAAACATTCATGGCGATTTGGCATCTACGTCCCGTGAGACCTTCATATACATCAATAACGTAATATAGCCTAACCTAATCCAACCTAACATTTCGGCGGTAATATTTGACATCATTCCTGGCGAGTTGGCCTCTACGTCTCCGTGGGACCTTTATATACATCAATAACGTAATATAACCTAACCTAACCCAACCTAACATCTCGGCGGTAATATTTGAAAACATACCCGGCGGGTTGGCCTCTACGTCTCCGTGGGACATTTATATACATCAATAACGTAATATAACCTAACCTAACCCAACCTAACATCTCGGCGGTCATATTTGACAACATTCCTGGCGAGTTGGCTTCTCCGTCTCCGTGGGACCTTTATATACATCAATAACGTAATATAACCTAACAACTCGGCGGTAATATTTGACAACATTCCTGGCTAGTTGGTTTCTCCGTCTCCGTGGGATCTTTTTATACATCAATAACGTAATATAACCTATCCTAACCCAACCTAACATCTCGGCGGTAATATTTGAAAACATACCTGGCGAGTTGGCCTCTACGTCTCCGTGGGACCTTTATATACATCAATAACGTAATATAGCCTAACCTAATCCAACTTAACATTTCGGCGGTAATATTTGACATCATTCCTGGCGAGTTGGCCTCTACGTCTCCGTGGGACCTTTATATACATCAATAACGTAATATAACCTAACCTAACCCAACCTAACATCTCGGCGGTAATATTTGAGAACATACCTGGCGAGTTGGGCTCTACGTCTCCGCGGGACCTTCATATACATCAATAACGTAATATAACCTATCCTAACCCAACCTAACATCTCGGCGGTAATATTTGAAAACATTCCTGGCGAGTTGGCTTCTCCGTCTCCGTGGGATCTTTTTATACATCATTAACGTAATATAACCTAACCTAACCCAACCTAACATCTTGGCGGTATATATTTGGAAACATACCTGGCGAGTTGGCCTCTACGTCTCCGTGGGACCTTGATATACATCAATAACGAAATATAACCTAACCTAACCCAACCTAACATCTCGGCGGTAATATTTGAAAACATTCCTGGCGAGTTGGCTTCTCCGTCTCCGTGGGATCTTTTTATACATCAATAACGTAATATAACCTATCCTAACCCAACCTAAGATCTCGGCGGTAATATTTGAAAACATACCTGGCGAGTTGGCCTCTACGTCTCCGTGGGACCTTTATATACATCAATAACGTAATATAACCTAACCTATCCCAACCTAACATCTCGGCGGCCATATTTGAAAACATACCTTCCGGGTTGGCCTCTACGTCTCCGTGGGACATTTATATACATCAATAACGTAATATAACCTAACCTAACCCAACCTAACATCTCGGCGGTCATATTTGACAACATTCATGGCGAGTTGGCTTCTCCGTCTCCGTGGGAGCTTTATATACATCAATAACGTAATATAACCTAACCTAACCCAACCTAACATCTCGGCGGTAATATTTGAAAACATTCCTGGCGAGTTGGTCTCTACGTCGCCGTGGGACCTTCATATACATCAATAACGTAATATAACCTAACCTAACCCAATCTAACATCACGGCGGTAATATTTGACAACATTCCTGACTAGTTGGCTTCTCCGTCTCCGTGGGACATTTATATATATCAATAACGTAATATAACCGAACCCAACCCAACCTAACATCTCGGCGGTAATATTTGACAACATTCCTGGCGAGTTGGTCTCTACGTCTCCGTGGGACCTTCATATACATCAATAACGTAATATAAACTAACCTAACCCAACCAAACATCACGGCGGTAATATTTGACAACATTCCTGGCGAGTTGGCTTCTCCGTCTCCGTGGGACCTTTATATACATCAATAACGTAATATAACCTAACCTAACCCAACCTAACAACTCGGCGGTAATATTTGACAACATACCTGGCGAGTTGGCCTCTACGTTTCCGTGGGACCTTCATATACATCAATAACGAAATATAACCTAACCTAACCCAACCTAACATCTCGGCGGTAATATTTGAAAACATTCCTGGCGAGTTGGCTTCTCCGTCTCCGTGGGATCTTTTTATACATCAATAACGTAATATAACCTAACCTAACCCAACCTAACTTCTCGGCGGTAATATTTGACAACATTCCTGGCCAGTTGGCTTCTCCGTCCCCGTGGGACCTTTATAGACATCCATAACGTAATATAACCTAACCTAACCCAACCTAACATCTCGGCGGTAATATTTGATCACATTCCTAGCTTGTTGGCCTCTACGTCTCCGCGGGAACTTTATATACATCTATAACGTGATATAACATAACCTAACCCAACCTAACATTTCGGCGGTAATATTTGACATCATTCCTGGCGATTTGTCCTCTACGTCTCCGTGTGACTTTCATAAACATCAATAACGTAATATAACGTAACCTAACCCAACCTATCATCTCGGCGGTAATATTTGACAACATTCCTGGCGAGTTGGCTTCTACATCTAAGCGGGACCTTTATATACATCCATAACGTAATATAACCTAACCTAACCCAACCTAACATCTCGGCGGTAATATTTGAAAACATACCTGGCGAGTTGGCCTCTACGTCTCCGCGGGACCTTTACATACATCTATAACGTGATATAACCTAACCTAACCCAACCTAACATTTCGGCGGTAATATTTGACATCATTCCTGGCGAGTTGTCCTCTACGTCTCCGTTTGACCTTCATAAACATCAATAACGTAATATAACGTAACCTAACCCAACCTATCATCTCGGCGGTAATATTTGACAACATTCCTGGCGAGTTGGCTTCTACATCTCCGTGGGACCTTTATATACATCAATAACGTAATATAACCTAACCTAACCCAACCTAACATCTCGGCGGTAATATTTGATCACATTCCTGGCTTGTTGGCCTCTACGTCTCCGCGGGACCTTTATATACATCTATAACGTGATATAACCTAACCTAATCCAACCTAACATCTCGGCGGTAATATTTGAAAACATACCTGGCGGGTTGGCCTCTACGTCTCCGTGGGACATTTATATACATCAATAACGTAATATAACCTAACCTAACCCAACCTAACATCTCGGCGGTCATATTTGACAACATTCCTGGCGAGTTGGCTTCTCCGTCTCCGTGGGAGCTTTATATACATCAATAACGAAATATAACCTAACCTAACCCAACCTAACATCTTGGCGGTATATATTTGAAAACATACCTGGCGAGTTGGCCTCTACGTCTCCGTGGGACCTTGATATACATCAATAACGAAATATAACCTAACCTAACCCAACCTAACATCTCGGCGGTAATATTTGAAAACATTCCTGGCGAGTTGGCTTCTCCGTCTCCGTGGGACCTTTTTATACATCAATAACGTAATATAACCTATCCTAACCCAACCTAACATCTCGGCGGTAATATTTGACAACATACCTGGCGAGTTGGCCTCTACGTTTCCGTGGGACCTTCATATACATCAATAACGAAATATAACCTAACCTAACCCAACCTAACATCTCGGCGGTAATATTTGAAAACATTCCTGGCGAGTTGGCTTCTCCGTCTCCGTGGGATCTTTTTATACATCAATAACGTAATATAACCTAACCTAACCCAACCTAACATCTCGGCGGTAATATTTGACAACATACCTGGCGAGTTCGCCTCTACGTCTCCGTGGGACCTTTATATACAACTATAACGTAATATAACCTAACCTAACCCAACCTAACATCTCGGCGGTAATATTTGAGAACATACCTGGCGAGTTGGGCTCTACGTCTCCGCGGGACCTTCATATACATCAATAACGTAATATAACCTATCCTAACCCAACCTAACATCTCGGCGGTAATATTTGAAAACATTCCTGGCGAGTTGGCTTCTCCGTCTCCGTGGGATCTTTTTATACATCATTAACGTAATATAACCTAACCTAACCCAACCTAACATCTTGGCGGTATATATTTGGAAACATACCTGGCGAGTTGGCCTCTACGTCTCCGTGGGACCTTGATATACATCAATAACGAAATATAACCTCACCTAACCCAACCTAACATCTCGGCGGTAATATTTGAGAACATTCCTGGCGAGTTGGCTTCTCCGTCTCCGTGGGATCTTTTTATACATCAATAACGTAATATAACCTATCCTAATCCAACCTAAGATCTCGGCGGTAATATTTGAAAACATACCTGGCGAGTTGGCCTCTACGTCTCCGTGGGACCTTTATATACATCAATAACGTAATATAACCTAACCTATCCCAACCTAACATCTCGGCGGTAATATTTGAAAACATACCTGGCGGGTTGGCCTCTACGTCTCCGTGGGACATTTATATACATCAATAACGTAATATAACCTAACCTAACCCAACCTAACATCTCGGCGGTCATATTTGACAACATTCCTGGCGAGTTGGCTTCTCCGTCTCCGTGGGAGCTTTATATACATCAATAACGTAATATAACCTAACCTAACCCAACCTAACATCTCGGCGGTAATATTTGAAAACATTCCTGGCGAGTTGGTCTCTACGTCGCCGTGGGACCTTCATATACATCAATAACGTAATATAACCTAACCTAACCCAACCTAACATCTCGGCGGTAATATTTGAAAACATTCCTGGCGAGTTGGCTTCTCCGTCTCCGTGGGATCTTTTTATACATCAATAACGTAATATAACCTAACCTAACCCAACCTAACTTCTCGGCGGTAATATTTGACAACATTCCTGGCCAGTTGGCTTCTCCGTCCCCGTGGGACCTTTATAGACATCCATAACGTAATATAACCTAACCTAACCCAACCTAACATCTCGGCGGTAATATTTGATCACATTCCTAGCTTGTTGGCCTCTACGTCTCCGCGGGAACTTTATATACATCTATAACGTGATATAACATAACCTAACCCAACCTAACATTTCGGCGGTAATATTTGACATCATTCCTGGCGATTTGTCCTCTACGTCTCCGTGTGACTTTCATAAACATCAATAACGTAATATAACGTAACCTAACCCAACCTATCATCTCGGCGGTAATATTTGACAACATTCCTGGCGAGTTGGCTTCTACATCTAAGCGGGACCTTTATATACATCCATAACGTAATATAACCTAACCTAACCCAACCTAACATCTCGGCGGTAATATTTGAAAACATACCTGGCGAGTTGGCCTCTACGTCTCCGCGGGACCTTTACATACATCTATAACGTGATATAACCTAACCTAACCCAACCTAACATTTCGGCGGTAATATTTGACATCATTCCTGGCGAGTTGTCCTCTACGTCTCCGTTTGACCTTCATAAACATCAGTAACGTAATATAACGTAACCTAACCCAACCTATCATCTCGGCGGTAATATTTGACAACATTCCTGGCGAGTTGGCTTCTACATCTCCGTGGGACCTTTATATACATCAATAACGTAATATAACCTAACCCAACCTAACATCTCGGCGGTAATATTTGATCACATTCCTGGCTTGTTGGCCTCTACGTCTCCGCGGGACCTTTATATACATCTATAACGTGATATAACCTAACCTAATCCAACCTAACATCTCGGAGGTAATATTTGAAAACATTCCTGGCGAGTTGGCCTCTACGTCACCGTGGGACCTTTATAGACATCCATAACGTAATATAACCTAACCTATCCCAACCTAACATCTCGGCGGTAATATTTGAAAACATTCATGGCGATTTGGCATCTACGTCCCGTGAGACCTTCATATACATCAATAACGTAATATAGCCTAACCTAATCCAACCTAACATTTCGGCGGTAATATTTGACATCATTCCTGGCGAGTTGGCCTCTACGTCTCCGTGGGACCTTTATATACATCAATAACGTAATATAACCTAACCTAACCCAACCTAACATCTCGGCGGTAATATTTGAAAACATACCTGGCGGGTTGGCCTCTACGTCTCCGTGGGACATTTATATACATCAATAACGTAATATAACCTAACCTAACCCAACCTAACATCTCGGCGGTCATATTTGACAACATTCCTGGCGAGTTGGCTTCTCCGTCTCCGTGGGACCTTTATATACATCAATAACGTAATATAACCTAACAACTCGGCGGTAATATTTGACAACATTCCTGGCTAGTTGGCTTCTCCGTCTCCGTGGGATCTTTTTATACATCAATAACGTAATATAACCTATCCTAACCCAACCTAACATCTCGGCGGTAATATTTGAAAACATACCTGGCGAGTTGGCCTCTACGTCTCCGTGGGACCTTTATATACATCAATAACGTAATATAACCTAACCTATCCCAACCTAACATCTCGGCGGTAATATTTGAAAACATTCATGGCGATTTGGCATCTACGTCCCGTGAGACCTTCATATACATCAATAACGTAATATAGCCTAACCTAATCCAACTTAACATTTCGGCGGTAATATTTGACATCATTCCTGGCGAGTTGGCCTCTACGTCTCCGTGGGACCTTTATATACATCAATAACGTAATATAACCTAACCTAACCCAACCTAACATCTCGGCGGTAATATTTGAGAACATACCTGGCGAGTTGGGCTCTACGTCTCCGCGGGACCTTCATATACATCAATAACGTAATATAACCTATCCTAACCCAACCTAACATCTCGGCGGTAATATTTGAAAACATTCCTGGCGAGTTGGCTTCTCCGTCTCCGTGGGATCTTTTTATACATCATTAACGTAATATAACCTAACCTAACCCAACCTAACATCTTGGCGGTATATATTTGGAAACATACCTGGCGAGTTGGCCTCTACGTCTCCGTGGGACCTTGATATACATCAATAACGAAATATAACCTAACCTAACCCAACCTAACATCTCGGCGGTAATATTTGAAAACATTCCTGGCGAGTTGGCTTCTCCGTCTCCGTGGGATCTTTTTATACATCAATAACGTAATATAACCTATCCTAACCCAACCTAAGATCTCGGCGGTAATATTTGAAAACATACCTGGCGAGTTGGCCTCTACGTCTCCGTGGGACCTTTATATACATCAATAACGTAATATAACCTAACCTATCCCAACCTAACATCTCGGCGGTAATATTTGAAAACATACCTGGCGGGTTGGCCTCTACGTCTCCGTGGGACATTTATATACATCAATAACGTAATATAACCTAACCTAACCCAACCTAACATCTCGGCGGTCATATTTGACAACATTCATGGCGAGTTGGCTTCTCCGTCTCCGTGGGAGCTTTATATACATCAATAACGTAATATAACCTAACCTAACCCAACCTAACGTCACGGCGGTAATATTTGACAACATTCCTGACTAGTTGGCTTCTCCGTCTCCGTGGGACATTTATATATATCAATAACGTAATATAAGCGAACCCAACCCAACCTAACATCTCGGCGGTAATATTTGACAACATTCCTGGCGAGTTGGTCTCTACGTCTCCGTGGGACCTTCATATACATCAATAACGTAATATAAACTAACCAAACCCAACCAAACATCACGGCGGTAATATTTGACAACATTCCTGGCGAGTTGGCTTCTCCGTCTCCGTGGGACCTTTATATACATCAATAACGTAATATAACCTAACCTAACCCAACCTAACAACTCGGCGGTAATATTTGACAACATACCTGGCGAGTTGGCCTCTACGTTTCCGTGGGACCTTCATATACATCAATAACGTAATATAACCTAACCTAACCCAACCTAACTTCTCGGCGGTAATATTTGACAACATTCCTGGCCAGTTGGCTTCTCCGTCCCCGTGGGACCTTTATAGACATCCATAACGTAATATAACCTAACCTAACCCAACCTAACATCTCGGCGGTAATATTTGATCACATTCCTAGCTTGTTGGCCTCTACGTCTCCGCGGGAACTTTATATACATCTATAACGTGATATAACATAACCTAACCCAACCTAACATTTCGGCGGTAATATTTGACATCATTCCTGGCGATTTGTCCTCTACGTCTCCGTGTGACTTTCATAAACATCAATAACGTAATATAACGTAACCTAACCCAACCTATCATCTCGGCGGTAATATTTGAAAACATACCTGGCGAGTTGGCCTCTACGTCTCCGCGGGACCTTTACATACATCTATAACGTGATATAACCTAACCTAACCCAACCTAACATTTCGGCGGTAATATTTGACATCATTCCTGGCGAGTTGTCCTCTACGTCTCCGTTTGACCTTCATAAACATCAATAACGTAATATAACGTAACCTAACCCAACCTATCATCTCGGCGGTAATATTTGACAACATTCCTGGCGAGTTGGCTTCTACATCTCCGTGGGACCTTTATATACATCAATAACGTAATATAACCTAACCTAACCCAACCTAACATCTCGGCGGTAATATTTGATCACATTCCTGGCTTGTTGGCCTCTACGTCTCCGCGGGACCTTTATATACATCTATAACGTGATATAACCTAACCTAATCCAACCTAACATCTCGGAGGTAATATTTGAAAACATTCCTGGCGAGTTGGCCTCTACGTCACCGTGGGACCTTTATAGACATCCATAACGTAATATAACCTAACCTATCCCAACCTAACATCTCGGCGGTAATATTTGAAAACATACCTGGCGGGTTGGCCTCTACGTCTCCGTGGGACATTTATATACATCAATAACGTAATATAACCTAACCTAAGCCAACCTAACATCTCGGCGGTAATATTTGAAAACATTCCTGGCGAGTTGGCTTCTCCGTCTCCGTGGGATCTTTTTATACATCAATAACGTAATATAACCTATCCTAACCCAACCTAACATCTCGGCGGTAATATTTGAAAACATACCTGGCGAGTTGGCCTCTACGTCTCCGTGGGACCTTTATATACATCAATAACGTAATATAACCTAACCTATCCCAACCTAACATCTCGGCGGTAATATTTGAAAACATACCTGGCGGGTTGGTCTCTACGTCTCCGTGGGACCTTCATATACATCAATAACGTAATATAACCTAACCTAACCCAACCTAACATCACGGCGGTAATATTTGACAACATTCCTGACTAGTTGGCTTCTCCGTCTCCGTGGGACATTTATATATATATCAATAACGTAATATAACCGAACCCAACCCAACCTAACATCTCGGCGGTATTATTTGACAACATTCCTGGCGAGTTGGTCTCTACGTCTCCGTGGGACCTTCATATACATCAATAACGTAATATAACCTAACCTAACCCAACCAAACATCACGGCGGTAATATTTGAAAACATACCTGGCGGGTTGGCCTCTACGTCTCCGTGGGACATTTATATACATCAATAACGTAATATAACCTAACCTAACCCAACCTAACATCTCGGCGGTCATATTTGACAACATTCCTGGCGAGTTGGCTTCTCCGTCTCCGTGGGAGCTTTATATACATCAATAACGTAATATAACCTAACCTAACCCAACCTAACATCTCGGCGGTAATATTTGAAAACATTCCTGGCGAGTTGGTCTCTACGTCTCCGTGGGACCTTCATATACATCAATAACGTAATATAACCTGACCTAACCCAACCTAACATCACGGCGGTAATATTTGACAACATTCCTGACTAGTTGGCTTCTCCGTCTCCGTGGGACATTTATATATATCAATAACGTAATATAACCGAACCCAACCCAACCTAACATCTCGGCGGTAATATTTGACAACATTCCTGGCGAGTTGGTCTCTACGTCTCCGTGGGACCTTCATATACATCAATAACGTAATATAACCTAACCTTACCCAACCAAACATCACGGCGGTAATATTTGACAACATTCCTGGCGAGTTGGCTTCTCCGTCTCCGTGGGACCTTTATATACATCAATAACGTAATATAACCTAACCTAACCCAACCTAACAACTCGGCGGTAATATTTGACAACATACCTGGCGAGTTGGCCTCTACGTTTCCGTGGGACCTTCATATACATCAATAACGAAATATAACCTAACCTATCCCAACCTAACATCTCGGCGGTAATATTTGAAAACATTCCTGGCGAGTTGGCTTCTCCGTCTCCGTGGGATCTTTTTATACATCAATAACGTAATATAACCTAACCTAACCCAACCTAACATCTCGGCGGTAATATTTGACAACATTCCTGGCCAGTTGGCTTCTCCGTCCCCGTGGGACCTTTATAGACATCCATAACGTAATATAACCTAACCTAACCCAACCTAACATCTCGGCGGTAATATTTGATCACATTCCTAGCTTGTTGGCCTCTACGTCTCCGCGGGAACTTTATATACATCTATAACGTGATATAACATAACCTAACCCAACCTAACATTTCGGCGGTAATATTTGACATCATTCCTGGCGATTTGTCCTCTACGTCACCGTGTGACTTTCATAAACATCAATAACGTAATATAACGTAACCTAACCCAACCTATCATCTCGGCGGTAATATTTGACAACATTCCTGGCGAGTTGGCTTCTACATCTAAGCGGGACCTTTATATACATCAATAACGTAATATAACCTAACCTAACCCAACCTAACATCTCGGCGGTAATATTTGAAAACATACCTGGCGAGTTGGCCTCTACGTCTCCGCGGGACCTTTACATACATCTATAACGTGATATAACCTATCCTAACCCAACCTAACATTTCGGCGGTAATATTGGACATCATTCCTGGCGAGTTGTCCTCTACGTCTCCGTTTGACCTCCATAAACATCAATAACGTAATATAACGTAACCTAACCCAACCTATCATCTCGGCGGTAATATTTGACAACATTCCTGGCGAGTTGGCTTCTACATCTCCGTGGGACCTTTATATACATCAATAACGTAATATAACCTAACCTAACCCAACCTAATATTTTGGCGGTAATATTTGAAAACATACCTGGCGAGTTGGCCTCTACGTCTCCGTGGGACATTTATATACATCAATAACGTAATATAACCTAACCTAACCCAACCTAACATCTCGGCGGTAATATTTGATCACATTCCTGGCTTGTTGGCCTCTACGTCTCCGCGGGACCTTTATATACATCTATAACGTGATATAACCTAACCTAATCCAACCTAACATCTCGGAGGTAATATTTGAAAACATTCCTGGCGAGTTGGCCTCTACGTCACCGTGGGACCTTTATAGACATCCATAACGTAATATAACCTAACCTATCCCAACCTAACATCACGGCGGTAATATTTGACAACATTCCTGACTAGTTGGCTTCTCCGTCTCCGTGGGACATTTATATATATATCAATAACGTAATATAACCGAACCCAACCCAACCTAACATCTCGGCGGTATTATTTGACAACATTCCTGGCGAGTTGGTCTCTACGTCTCCGTGGGACCTTCATATACATCAATAACGTAATATAACCTAACCTAACCCAACCAAACATCACGGCGGTAATATTTGAAAACATACCTGGCGGGTTGGCCTCTACGTCTCCGTGGGACATTTATATACATCAATAACGTAATATAACCTAACCTAACCCAACCTAACATCTCGGCGGTCATATTTGACAACATTCCTGGCGAGTTGGCTTCTCCGTCTCCGTGGGAGCTTTATATACATCAATAACGTAATATAACCTAACCTAACCCAACCTAACATCTCGGCGGTAATATTTGAAAACATTCCTGGCGAGTTGGTCTCTACGTCTCCGTGGGACCTTCATATACATCAATAACGTAATATAACCTGACCTAACCCAACCTAACATCACGGCGGTAATATTTGACAACATTCCTGACTAGTTGGCTTCTCCGTCTCCGTGGGACATTTATATATATCAATAACGTAATATAACCGAACCCAACCCAACCTAACATCTCGGCGGTAATATTTGACAACATTCCTGGCGAGTTGGTCTCTACGTCTCCGTGGGACCTTCATATACATCAATAACGTAATATAACCTAACCTTACCCAACCAAACATCACGGCGGTAATATTTGACAACATTCCTGGCGAGTTGGCTTCTCCGTCTCCGTGGGACCTTTATATACATCAATAACGTAATATAACCTAACCTAACCCAACCTAACAACTCGGCGGTAATATTTGACAACATACCTGGCGAGTTGGCCTCTACGTTTCCGTGGGACCTTCATATACATCAATAACGAAATATAACCTAACCTATCCCAACCTAACATCTCGGCGGTAATATTTGAAAACATTCCTGGCGAGTTGGCTTCTCCGTCTCCGTGGGATCTTTTTATACATCAATAACGTAATATAACCTAACCTAACCCAACCTAACATCTCGGCGGTAATATTTGACAACATTCCTGGCCAGTTGGCTTCTCCGTCCCCGTGGGACCTTTATAGACATCCATAACGTAATATAACCTAACCTAACCCAACCTAACATCTCGGCGGTAATATTTGATCACATTCCTAGCTTGTTGGCCTCTACGTCTCCGCGGGAACTTTATATACATCTATAACGTGATATAACATAACCTAACCCAACCTAACATTTCGGCGGTAATATTTGACATCATTCCTGGCGATTTGTCCTCTACGTCACCGTGTGACTTTCATAAACATCAATAACGTAATATAACGTAACCTAACCCAACCTATCATCTCGGCGGTAATATTTGACAACATTCCTGGCGAGTTGGCTTCTACATCTAAGCGGGACCTTTATATACATCAATAACGTAATATAACCTAACCTAACCCAACCTAACATCTCGGCGGTAATATTTGAAAACATACCTGGCGAGTTGGCCTCTACGTCTCCGCGGGACCTTTACATACATCTATAACGTGATATAACCTATCCTAACCCAACCTAACATTTCGGCGGTAATATTGGACATCATTCCTGGCGAGTTGTCCTCTACGTCTCCGTTTGACCTCCATAAACATCAATAACGTAATATAACGTAACCTAACCCAACCTATCATCTCGGCGGTAATATTTGACAACATTCCTGGCGAGTTGGCTTCTACATCTCCGTGGGACCTTTATATACATCAATAACGTAATATAACCTAACCTAACCCAACCTAACATTTTGGCGGTAATATTTGAAAACATACCTGGCGAGTTGGCCTCTACGTCTCCGTGGGACATTTATATACATCAATAACGTAATATAACCTAACCTAACCCAACCTAACATCTCGGCGGTAATATTTGATCACATTCCTGGCTTGTTGGCCTCTACGTCTCCGCGGGACCTTTATATACATCTATAACGTGATATAACCTAACCTAATCCAACCTAACATCTCGGAGGTAATATTTGAAAACATTCCTGGCGAGTTGGCCTCTACGTCACCGTGGGACCTTTATAGACATCCATAACGTAATATAACCTAACCTATCCCAACCTAACATCTCGGCGGTAATATTTGAAAACATACCTGGCGGGTTGGTCTCTACGTCTCCGTGGGACATTTATATACATCAATAACGTAATATAACCTAACCTAACCCAACCTAACATCTCGGCGGTCATATTTGACAACATTCCTGGCGAGTTGGCTTCTCCGTGTCCGTGGGAGCTTTATATACATCAATAACGAAATATAACCTAACCTAACCCAACCTAACATCTTGGCGGTATATATTTGAAAACATACCTGGCGAGTTGGCCTCTACGTCTCCGTGGGACCTTGATATACATCAATAACGAAATATAACCTAACCTAACCCAACCTAACATCTCGGCGGTAATATTTGAAAACATTCCTGGCGAGTTGGCTTCTCCGTCTCCGTGGGATCTTTTTATACATCAATAACGTAATATAACCTATCCTAACCCAACCTAACATCTCGGCGGTAATATTTGAAAACATACCTGCCGAGTTGGCCTCTACGTCTCCGTGGGACCTTTATATACATCAATAACATAATATAACCTAACCTAACCCAACCTAACATCTCGGCGGTCATATTTGACAACATTCCTGGCGAGTTGGCTTCTCCGTCTCCGTGGGAGCTTTATATACATCAATAACGTAATATAACCTAACCTAACCCAACCTAACATCTCGGCGGTAATATTTGAAAACATTCCTGGCGAGTTGGCCTCTACGTCTCCGTGGGACCTTCATATACATCAACAACGTAATATAACCTAACCTAACCCAACCTAAAATCACGGCGGTAATATTTGACAACATTCCTGACTAGTTGGCTTCTCCGTCTCCGTGGGACATTTATATATATCAATAACGTAATATAACCGAACCCAACCCAACCTAACATCTCGGCGGTAATATTTGACAACATTCCTGGCGAGTTGGTCTCTACGTCTCCGTGGGACCTTCATATACATCAATAACGTAATATAACCTAACCTAACCCAACCAAACATCACGGCGGTAATATTTGACAACATTCCTGGCTAGTTGGCTTCTCCGTCTCCGTGGGATCTTTTTATACATCAATAACGTAATATAACCTATCCTAACCCAACCTAACATCTCGGCGGTAATATTTGAAAACATACCTGGCGAGTTGGCCTCTACGTCTCCGTGGGACCTTTATATACATCAATAACGTAATATAACCTAACCTATCCCAACCTAACATCTCGGCGGTAATATTTGAAAACATTCATGGCGATTTGGCATCTACGTCCCGTGAGACCTTCATATACATCAATAACGTAATATAGCCTAACCTAATCCAACCTAACATTTCGGCGGTAATATTTGACATCATTCCTGGCGAGTTGGCCTCTACGTCTCCGTGGGACCTTTATATACATCAATAACGTAATATAACCTAACCTAACCCAACCTAACATCTCGGCGGTAATATTTGAAAACATACCTGGCGGGTTGGCCTCTACGTCTCCGTGGGACATTTATATACATCAATAACGTAATATAACCTAACCTAACCCAACCTAACATCTCGGCGGTCATATTTGACAACATTCCTGGCGAGTTGGCTTCTCCGTCTCCGTGGGACCTTTATATACATCAATAACGTAATATAACCTAACAACTCGGCGGTAATATTTGACAACATTCCTGGCTAGTTGGCTTCTCCGTCTCCGTGGGATCTTTTTATACATCAATAACGTAATATAACCTATCCTAACCCAACCTAAATCTCGGCGGTAATATTTGAAAACATACCTGGCGAGTTGGCCTCTACGTCTCCGTGGGACCTTTATATACATCAATAACGTAATATAACCTAACCTATCCCAACCTAACATCTCGGCGGTAATATTTGAAAACATTCATGGCGATTTGGCATCTACGTCCCGTGAGACCTTCATATACATCAATAACGTAATATAGCCTAACCTAATCCAACTTAACATTTCGGCGGTAATATTTGACATCATTCCTGGCGAGTTGGCCTCTACGTCTCCGTGGGACCTTTATATACATCAATAACGTAATATAACCTAACCTAACCCAACCTAACATCTCGGCGGTAATATTTGAAAACATACCTGGCGGGTTGGCCTCTAAGTCTCCGTGGGACATTTATATACATCAATAACGTAATATAACCTAACCTAACCCAACCTAACATCTCGGCGGTCATATTTGACAACATTCCTGGCGAGTTGGCTTCTCCGTCTCCGTGGGACCTTTATATACATCAATAAGGTAATATAACCTAACCTAACCCAACCTAACAACTCGGCGGTAATATTTGACAACATACCTGGCGAGTTGGCCTCTACGTTTCCGTGGGACCTTCATATACATCAATAACGAAATATAACCTAACCTAACCCAACCTAACATCTCGGCGGTAATATTTGAAAACATTCCTGGCGAGTTGGCTTCTCCGTCTCCGTGGGATCTTTTTATACATCAATAACGTAATATAACCTAACCTAACCCAACCTAACATCTCGGCGGTAATATTTGACAACATACCTGGCGAGTTCGCCTCTACGTCTCCGTGGGACCTTTATATACAACTATAACGTAATATAACCTAACCTAACCCAACCTAACATCTCGGCGGTAATATTTGAGAACATACCTGGCGAGTTGGGCTCTACGTCTCCGCGGGACCTTCATATACATCAATAACGTAATATAACCTATCCTAACCCAACCTAACATCTCGGCGGTAATATTTGAAAACATTCCTGGCGAGTTGGCTTCTCCGTCTCCGTGGGATCTTTTTATACATCAATAACGTAATATAACCTATCCTAACCCAACCTAACATCTCGGCGGTAATATTTGAAAACATACCTGGCGAGTTGGCCTCTACGTCTCCGTGGGACCTTAATATACATCAATAACGTAATATAACCTAACCTATCCCAACCTAACATCTCGGCGGTAATATTTGAAAACATACCTGGCGTGTTGGTCTCTACGTCTCCGTGGGACCTTCATATACATCAATAACGTAATATAACCTAACCTAACCCAACCTAACATCACGGCGGTAATATTTGACAACATTCCTGACTAGTTGGCTTCTCCGTCTCCGTGGGACATTTATATATATATCAATAACGTAATATAACCGAACCCAACCCAACCTAACATCTCGGCGGTATTATTTGACAACATTCCTGGCGAGTTGGTCTCTACGTCTCCGTGGGACCTTCATATACATCAATAACGTAATATAACCTAACCTAACCCAACCAAACATCACGGCGGTAATATTTGAAAACATACCTGGCGGGTTGGCCTCTACGTCTCCGTGGGACATTTATATACATCAATAACGTAATATAACCTAACCTAACCCAACCTAACATCTCGGCGGTCATATTTGACAACATTCCTGGCGAGTTGGCTTCTCCGTCTCCGTGGGAGCTTTATATACATCAATAACGTAATATAACCTAACCTAACCCAACCTAACATCTCGGCGGTAATATTTGAAAACATTCCTGGCGAGTTGGTCTCTACGTCTCCGTGGGACCTTCATATACATCAATAACGTAATATAACCTGACCTAACCCAACCTAACATCACGGCGGTAATATTTGACAACATTCCTGACTAGTTGGCTTCTCCGTCTCCGTGGGACATTTATATATATCAATAACGTAATATAACCGAACCCAACCCAACCTAACATCTCGGCGGTAATATTTGACAACATTCCTGGCGAGTTGGTCTCTACGTCTCCGTGGGACCTTCATATACATCAATAACGTAATATAACCTAACCTTACCCAACCAAACATCACGGCGGTAATATTTGACAACATTCCTGGCGAGTTGGCTTCTCCGTCTCCGTGGGACCTTTATATACATCAATAACGTAATATAACCTAACCTAACCCAACCTAACAACTCGGCGGTAATATTTGACAACATACCTGGCGAGTTGGCCTCTACGTTTCCGTGGGACCTTCATATACATCAATAACGAAATATAACCTAACCTATCCCAACCTAACATCTCGGCGGTAATATTTGAAAACATTCCTGGCGAGTTGGCTTCTCCGTCTCCGTGGGATCTTTTTATACATCAATAACGTAATATAACCTAACCTAACCCAACCTAACATCTCGGCGGTAATATTTGACAACATTCCTGGCCAGTTGGCTTCTCCGTCCCCGTGGGACCTTTATAGACATCCATAACGTAATATAACCTAACCTAACCCAACCTAACATCTCGGCGGTAATATTTGATCACATTCCTAGCTTGTTGGCCTCTACGTCTCCGCGGGAACTTTATATACATCTATAACGTGATATAACATAACCTAACCCAACCTAACATTTCGGCGGTAATATTTGACATCATTCCTGGCGATTTGTCCTCTACGTCACCGTGTGACTTTCATAAACATCAATAACGTAATATAACGTAACCTAACCCAACCTATCATCTCGGCGGTAATATTTGACAACATTCCTGGCGAGTTGGCTTCTACATCTAAGCGGGACCTTTATATACATCAATAACGTAATATAACCTAACCTAACCCAACCTAACATCTCGGCGGTAATATTTGAAAACATACCTGGCGAGTTGGCCTCTACGTCTCCGCGGGACCTTTACATACATCTATAACGTGATATAACCTATCCTAACCCAACCTAACATTTCGGCGGTAATATTGGACATCATTCCTGGCGAGTTGTCCTCTACGTCTCCGTTTGACCTCCATAAACATCAATAACGTAATATAACGTAACCTAACCCAACCTATCATCTCGGCGGTAATATTTGACAACATTCCTGGCGAGTTGGCTTCTACATCTCCGTGGGACCTTTATATACATCAATAACGTAATATAACCTAACCTAACCCAACCTAACATTTTGGCGGTAATATTTGAAAACATACCTGGCGAGTTGGCCTCTACGTCTCCGTGGGACATTTATATACATCAATAACGTAATATAACCTAACCTAACCCAACCTAACATCTCGGCGGTAATATTTGATCACATTCCTGGCTTGTTGGCCTCTACGTCTCCGCGGGACCTTTATATACATCTATAACGTGATATAACCTAACCTAATCCAACCTAACATCTCGGAGGTAATATTTGAAAACATTCCTGGCGAGTTGGCCTCTACGTCACCGTGGGACCTTTATAGACATCCATAACGTAATATAACCTAACCTATCCCAACCTAACATCTCGGCGGTAATATTTGAAAACATACCTGGCGGGTTGGTCTCTACGTCTCCGTGGGACATTTATATACATCAATAACGTAATATAACCTAACCTAACCCAACCTAACATCTCGGCGGTCATATTTGACAACATTCCTGGCGAGTTGGCTTCTCCGTGTCCGTGGGAGCTTTATATACATCAATAACGAAATATAACCTAACCTAACCCAACCTAACATCTTGGCGGTATATATTTGAAAACATACCTGGCGAGTTGGCCTCTACGTCTCCGTGGGACCTTGATATACATCAATAACGAAATATAACCTAACCTAACCCAACCTAACATCTCGGCGGTAATATTTGAAAACATTCCTGGCGAGTTGGCTTCTCCGTCTCCGTGGGATCTTTTTATACATCAATAACGTAATATAACCTATCCTAACCCAACCTAACATCTCGGCGGTAATATTTGAAAACATACCTGCCGAGTTGGCCTCTACGTCTCCGTGGGACCTTTATATACATCAATAACATAATATAACCTAACCTAACCCAACCTAACATCTCGGCGGTCATATTTGACAACATTCCTGGCGAGTTGGCTTCTCCGTCTCCGTGGGAGCTTTATATACATCAATAACGTAATATAACCTAACCTAACCCAACCTAACATCTCGGCGGTAATATTTGAAAACATTCCTGGCGAGTTGGCCTCTACGTCTCCGTGGGACCTTCATATACATCAACAACGTAATATAACCTAACCTAACCCAACCTAAAATCACGGCGGTAATATTTGACAACATTCCTGACTAGTTGGCTTCTCCGTCTCCGTGGGACATTTATATATATCAATAACGTAATATAACCGAACCCAACCCAACCTAACATCTCGGCGGTAATATTTGACAACATTCCTGGCGAGTTGGTCTCTACGTCTCCGTGGGACCTTCATATACATCAATAACGTAATATAACCTAACCTAACCCAACCAAACATCACGGCGGTAATATTTGACAACATTCCTGGCTAGTTGGCTTCTCCGTCTCCGTGGGATCTTTTTATACATCAATAACGTAATATAACCTATCCTAACCCAACCTAACATCTCGGCGGTAATATTTGAAAACATACCTGGCGAGTTGGCCTCTACGTCTCCGTGGGACCTTTATATACATCAATAACGTAATATAACCTAACCTATCCCAACCTAACATCTCGGCGGTAATATTTGAAAACATTCATGGCGATTTGGCATCTACGTCCCGTGAGACCTTCATATACATCAATAACGTAATATAGCCTAACCTAATCCAACCTAACATTTCGGCGGTAATATTTGACATCATTCCTGGCGAGTTGGCCTCTACGTCTCCGTGGGACCTTTATATACATCAATAACGTAATATAACCTAACCTAACCCAACCTAACATCTCGGCGGTAATATTTGAAAACATACCTGGCGGGTTGGCCTCTACGTCTCCGTGGGACATTTATATACATCAATAACGTAATATAACCTAACCTAACCCAACCTAACATCTCGGCGGTCATATTTGACAACATTCCTGGCGAGTTGGCTTCTCCGTCTCCGTGGGACCTTTATATACATCAATAACGTAATATAACCTAACAACTCGGCGGTAATATTTGACAACATTCCTGGCTAGTTGGCTTCTCCGTCTCCGTGGGATCTTTTTATACATCAATAACGTAATATAACCTATCCTAACCCAACCTAAATCTCGGCGGTAATATTTGAAAACATACCTGGCGAGTTGGCCTCTACGTCTCCGTGGGACCTTTATATACATCAATAACGTAATATAACCTAACCTATCCCAACCTAACATCTCGGCGGTAATATTTGAAAACATTCATGGCGATTTGGCATCTACGTCCCGTGAGACCTTCATATACATCAATAACGTAATATAGCCTAACCTAATCCAACTTAACATTTCGGCGGTAATATTTGACATCATTCCTGGCGAGTTGGCCTCTACGTCTCCGTGGGACCTTTATATACATCAATAACGTAATATAACCTAACCTAACCCAACCTAACATCTCGGCGGTAATATTTGAAAACATACCTGGCGGGTTGGCCTCTAAGTCTCCGTGGGACATTTATATACATCAATAACGTAATATAACCTAACCTAACCCAACCTAACATCTCGGCGGTCATATTTGACAACATTCCTGGCGAGTTGGCTTCTCCGTCTCCGTGGGACCTTTATATACATCAATAAGGTAATATAACCTAACCTAACCCAACCTAACAACTCGGCGGTAATATTTGACAACATACCTGGCGAGTTGGCCTCTACGTTTCCGTGGGACCTTCATATACATCAATAACGAAATATAACCTAACCTAACCCAACCTAACATCTCGGCGGTAATATTTGAAAACATTCCTGGCGAGTTGGCTTCTCCGTCTCCGTGGGATCTTTTTATACATCAATAACGTAATATAACCTAACCTAACCCAACCTAACATCTCGGCGGTAATATTTGACAACATACCTGGCGAGTTCGCCTCTACGTCTCCGTGGGACCTTTATATACAACTATAACGTAATATAACCTAACCTAACCCAACCTAACATCTCGGCGGTAATATTTGAGAACATACCTGGCGAGTTGGGCTCTACGTCTCCGCGGGACCTTCATATACATCAATAACGTAATATAACCTATCCTAACCCAACCTAACATCTCGGCGGTAATATTTGAAAACATTCCTGGCGAGTTGGCTTCTCCGTCTCCGTGGGATCTTTTTATACATCATTAACGTAATATAACCTAACCTAACCCAACCTAACATCTTGGCGGTATATATTTGGAAACATACCTGGCGAGTTGGCCTCTACGTCTCCGTGGGACCTTGATATACATCAATAACGAAATATAACCTAACCTAACCCAACCTAACATCTCGGCGGTAATATTTGAGAACATTCCTGGCGAGTTGGCTTCTCCGTCTCCGTGGGATCTTTTTATACATCAATAACGTAATATAACCTATCCTAATCCAACCTAAGATCTCGGCGGTAATATTTGAAAACATACCTGGCGAGTTGGCCTCTACGTCTCCGTGGGACCTTTATATACATCAATAACGTAATATAACCTAACCTATCCCAACCTAACATCTCGGCGGTAATATTTGAAAACATACCTGGCGGGTTGGCCTCTACGTCTCCGTGGGACATTTATATACATCAATAACGTAATATAACCTAACCTAACCCAACCTAACATCTCGGCGGTCATATTTGACAACATTCCTGGCGAGTTGGCTTCTCCGTCTCCGTGGGAGCTTTATATACATCAATAACGTAATATAACCTAACCTAACCCAACCTAACATCTCGGCGGTAATATTTGAAAACATTCCTGGCGAGTTGGTCTCTACGTCGCCGTGGGACCTTCATATACATCAATAACGTAATATAACCTAACCTAACCCAACCTAACATCTCGGCGGTAATATTTGAAAACATTCCTGGCGAGTTGGCTTCTCCGTCTCCGTGGGATCTTTTTATACATCAATAACGTAATATAACCTAACCTAACCCAACCTAACTTCTCGGCGGTAATATTTGACAACATTCCTGGCCAGTTGGCTTCTCCGTCCCCGTGGGACCTTTATAGACATCCATAACGTAATATAACCTAACCTAACCCAACCTAACATCTCGGCGGTAATATTTGATCACATTCCTAGCTTGTTGGCCTCTACGTCTCCGCGGGAACTTTATATACATCTATAACGTGATATAACATAACCTAACCCAACCTAACATTTCGGCGGTAATATTTGACATCATTCCTGGCGATTTGTCCTCTACGTCTCCATGTGACTTTCATAAACATCAATAACGTAATATAACGTAACCTAACCCAACCTATCATCTCGGCGGTAATATTTGACAACATTCCTGGCGAGTTGGCTTCTACATCTAAGCGGGACCTTTATATACATCCATAACGTAATATAACCGAACCTAACCCAACCTAACATCTCGGCGGTAATATTTGAAAACATACCTGGCGAGTTGGCCTCTACGTCTCCGCGGGACCTTTACATACATCAATAACGTAATATAACCTAACCTATCCCAACCTAACATCTCGGCGGTAATATTTGAAAACATTCCTGGCGAGTTGGCTTCTCCGTCTCCGTGGGATCTTTTTATACATCAATAACGTAATATAACCTATCCTAACCCAACCTAACATCTCGGCGGTAATATTTGAAAACATACCTGCCGAGTTGGCCTCTACGTCTCCGTGGGACCTTTATATACATCAATAACATAATATAACCTAACCTAACCCAACCTAACATCTCGGCGGTCATATTTGACAACATTCCTGGCGAGTTGGCTTCTCCGTCTCCGTGGGAGCTTTATATACATCAATAACGTAATATAACCTAACCTAACCCAACCTAACATCTCGGCGGTAATATTTGAAAACATTCCTGGCGAGTTGGCCTCTACGTCTCCGTGGGACCTTCATATACATCAACAACGTAATATAACCTAACCTAACCCAACCTAACCTCACGGCGGTAATATTTGACAACATTCCTGACTAGTTGGCTTCTCCGTCTCCGTGGGACATTTATATATATCAATAACGTAATATAACCGAACCCAACCCAACCTAACATCTCGGCGGTAATATTTGATCACATTCCTAGCTTGTTGGCCTCTACGTCTCCGCGGGAACTTTATATACATCTATAACGTGATATAACATAACCTAACCCAACCTAACATTTCGGCGGTAATATTTGACATCATTCCTGGCGATTTGTCCTCTACGTCTCCATGTGACTTTCATAAACATCAATAACGTAATATAACGTAACCTAACCCAACCTATCATCTCGGCGGTAATATTTGACAACATACCTGGCGGGTTGGCCTCTACGTCTCCGTGGGACATTTATATACATCAATAACGTAATATAACCTAACCTAACCCAACCTAACATCTCGGCGGTCATATTTGACAACATTCCTGGCGAGTTGGCTTCTCCGTCTCCGTGGGAGCTTTATATACATCAATAACGTAATATAACCTAACCTAACCCAACCTAACATCTCGGCGGTAATATTTGAAAACATTCCTGGCGAGTTGGTCTCTACGTCGCCGTGGGACCTTCATATACATCAATAACGTAATATAACCTAACCTAACCCAACCTAACATCTCGGCGGTAATATTTGAAAACATTCCTGGCGAGTTGGCTTCTCCGTCTCCGTGGGATCTTTTTATACATCAATAACGTAATATAACCTAACCTAACCCAACCTAACTTCTCGGCGGTAATATTTGACAACATTCCTGGCCAGTTGGCTTCTCCGTCCCCGTGGGACCTTTATAGACATCCATAACGTAATATAACCTAACCTAACCCAACCTAACATCTCGGCGGTAATATTTGATCACATTCCTAGCTTGTTGGCCTCTACGTCTCCGCGGGAACTTTATATACATCTATAACGTGATATAACATAACCTAACCCAACCTAACATTTCGGCGGTAATATTTGACATCATTCCTGGCGATTTGTCCTCTACGTCTCCATGTGACTTTCATAAACATCAATAACGTAATATAACGTAACCTAACCCAACCTATCATCTCGGCGGTAATATTTGACAACATTCCTGGCGAGTTGGCTTCTACATCTAAGCGGGACCTTTATATACATCCATAACGTAATATAACCGAACCTAACCCAACCTAACATCTCGGCGGTAATATTTGAAAACATACCTGGCGAGTTGGCCTCTACGTCTCCGCGGGACCTTTACATACATCAATAACGTAATATAACCTAACCTATCCCAACCTAACATCTCGGCGGTAATATTTGAAAACATTCCTGGCGAGTTGGCTTCTCCGTCTCCGTGGGATCTTTTTATACATCAATAACGTAATATAACCTATCCTAACCCAACCTAACATCTCGGCGGTAATATTTGAAAACATACCTGCCGAGTTGGCCTCTACGTCTCCGTGGGACCTTTATATACATCAATAACATAATATAACCTAACCTAACCCAACCTAACATCTCGGCGGTCATATTTGACAACATTCCTGGCGAGTTGGCTTCTCCGTCTCCGTGGGAGCTTTATATACATCAATAACGTAATATAACCTAACCTAACCCAACCTAACATCTCGGCGGTAATATTTGAAAACATTCCTGGCGAGTTGGCCTCTACGTCTCCGTGGGACCTTCATATACATCAACAACGTAATATAACCTAACCTAACCCAACCTAACCTCACGGCGGTAATATTTGACAACATTCCTGACTAGTTGGCTTCTCCGTCTCCGTGGGACATTTATATATATCAATAACGTAATATAACCGAACCCAACCCAACCTAACATCTCGGCGGTAATATTTGACAACATTCCTGGCGAGTTGGTCTCTACGTCTCCGTGGGACCTTCATATACATCAATAACGTAATATAACCTAACCTAACCCAACCAAACATCACGGCGGTAATATTTGACAACATTCCTGGCTAGTTGGCTTCTCCGTCTCCGTGGGATCTTTTTATACATCAATAACGTAATATAACCTATCCTAACCCAACCTAACATCTCGGCGGTAATATTTGAAAACATACCTGGCGAGTTGGCCTCTACGTCTCCGTGGGACCTTTATATACATCAATAACGTAATATAACCTAACCTATCCCAACCTAACATCTCGGCGGTAATATTTGAAAACATTCATGGCGATTTGGCATCTACGTCCCGTGAGACCTTCATATACATCAATAACGTAATATAGCCTAACCTAATCCAACCTAACATTTCGGCGGTAATATTTGACATCATTCCTGGCGAGTTGGCCTCTACGTCTCCGTGGGACCTTTGTATACATCAATAACGTAATATAACCTAACCTAACCCAACCTAACATCTCGGCGGTAATATTTGAAAACATACCTGGCGGGTTGGCCTCTACGTCTCCGTGGGACATTTATATACATCAATAACGTAATATAACCTAACCTAACCCAACCTAACATCTCGGCGGTCATATTTGACAACATTCCTGGCGAGTTGGCTTCTCCGTCTCCGTGGGACCTTTATATACATCAATAACGTAATATAACCTAACAACTCGGCGGTAATATTTGACAACATTCCTGGCTAGTTGGCTTCTCCGTCTCCGTGGGATCTTTTTATACATCAATAACGTAATATAACCTATCCTAACCCAACCTAACATCTCGGCGGTAATATTTGAAAACATACCTGGCGAGTTGGCCTCTACGTCTCCGTGGGACCTTTATATACATCAATAACGTAATATAACCTAACCTATCCCAACCTAACATCTCGGCGGTAATATTTGAAAACATTCATGGCGATTTGGCATCTACGTCCCGTGAGACCTTCATATACATCAATAACGTAATATAGCCTAACCTAATCCAACTTAACATTTCGGCGGTAATATTTGACATCATTCCTGGCGAGTTGGCCTCTACGTCTCCGTGGGACCTTTATATACATCAATAACGTAATATAACCTAACCTAACCCAACCTAACATCTCGGCGGTCATATTTGACAACATTCCTGGCGAGTTGGCTTCTCCGTCTCCGTGGGACCTTTATATACATCAATAAGGTAATATAACCTAACCTAACCCAACCTAACAACTCGGCGGTAATATTTGACAACATACCTGGCGAGTTGGCCTCTACGTTTCCGTGGGACCTTCATATACATCAATAACGAAATATAACCTAACCTAACCCAACCTAACATCTCGGCGGTAATATTTGAAAACATTCCTGGCGAGTTGGCTTCTCCGTCTCCGTGGGATCTTTTTATACATCAATAACGTAATATAACCTAACCTAACCCAACCTAACATCTCGGCGGTAATATTTGACAACATACCTGGCGAGTTCGCCTCTACGTCTCCGTGGGACCTTTATATACAACTATAACGTAATATAACCTAACCTAACTCAACCTAACATCTCGGCGGTAATATTTGAGAACATACCTGGCGAGTTGGGCTCTACGTCTCCGCGGGACCTTCATATACATCAATAACGTAATATAACCTATCCTAACCCAACCTAACATCTCGGCGGTAATATTTGAAAACATTCCTGGCGAGTTGGCTTCTCCGTCTCCGTGGGATCTTTTTATACATCATTAACGTAATATAACCTAACCTAACCCAACCTAACATCTTGGCGGTATATATTTGGAAACATACCTGGCGAGTTGGCCTCTACGTCTCCGTGGGACCTTGATATACATCAATAACGAAATATAACCTAACCTAACCCAACCTAACATCTCGGCGGTAATATTTGAGAACATTCCTGGCGAGTTGGCTTCTCCGTCTCCGTGGGATCTTTTTATACATCAATAACGTAATATAACCTATCCTAATCCAACCTAAGATCTCGGCGGTAATATTTGAAAACATACCTGGCGAGTTGGCCTCTACGTCTCCGTGGGACCTTTATATACATCAATAACGTAATATAACCTAACCTATCCCAACCTAACATCTCGGCGGTAATATTTGAAAACATACCTGGCGGGTTGGCCTCTGCGTCTCCGTGGGACATTTATATACATCAATAACGTAATATAACCTAACCTAACCCAACCTAACATCTCGGCGGTCATATTTGACAACATTCCTGGCGAGTTGGCTTCTCCGTCTCCGTGGGAGCTTTATATACATCAATAACGTAATATAACCTAACCTAACCCAACCTAACATCTCGGCGGTAATATTTGAAAACATTCCTGGCGAGTTGGTCTCTACGTCGCCGTGGGACCTTCATATACATCAATAACGTAATATAACCTAACCTAACCCAACCTAACATCTCGGCGGTAATATTTGAAAACATTCCTGGCGAGTTGGCTTCTCCGTCTCCGTGGGATCTTTTTATACATCAATAACGTAATATAACCTAACCTAACCCAACCTAACTTCTCGGCGGTAATATTTGACAACATTCCTGGCCAGTTGGCTTCTCCGTCCCCGTGGGACCTTTATAGACATCCATAACGTAATATAACCTAACCTAACCCAACCTAACATCTCGGCGGTAATATTTGATCACATTCCTAGCTTGTTGGCCTCTACGTCTCCGCGGGAACTTTATATACATCTATAACGTGATATAACATAACCTAACCCAACCTAACATTTCGGCGGTAATATTTGACATCATTCCTGGCGATTTGTCCTCTACGTCTCCATGTGACTTTCATAAACATCAATAACGTAATATAACGTAACCTAACCCAACCTATCATCTCGGCGGTAATATTTGACAACATTCCTGGCGAGTTGGCTTCTACATCTAAGCGGGACCTTTATATACATCCATAACGTAATATAACCTAACCTAACCCAACCTAACATCTCGGCGGTAATATTTGAAAACATACCTGGCGAGTTGGCCTCTACGTCTCCGCGGGACCTTTACATACATCAATAACGTAATATAACCTAACCTATCCCAACCTAACATCTCGGCGGTAATATTTGAAAACATTCCTGGCGAGTTGGCTTCTCCGTCTCCGTGGGATCTTTTTATACATCAATAACGTAATATAACCTATCCTAACCCAACCTAACATCTCGGCGGTAATATTTGAAAACATTCCTGGCGAGTTGGCTTCTCCGTCTCCGTGGGATCTTTTTATACATCAACAACGTAATATAACCTAACCTAACCCAACCTAACCTCACGGCGGTAATATTTGACAACATTCCTGACTAGTTGGCTTCTCCGTCTCCGTGGGACATTTATATATATCAATAACGTAATATAACCGAACCCAACCCAACCTAACATCTCGGCGGTAATATTTGACAACATTCCTGGCGAGTTGGTCTCTACGTCTCCGTGGGACCTTCATATACATCAATAACGTAATATAACCTAACCTAACCCAACCAAACATCACGGCGGTAATATTTGACAACATTCCTGGCTAGTTGGCATCTCCGTCTCCGTGGGATCTTTTTATACATCAATAACGTAATATAACCTATCCTAACCCAACCTAACATCTCGGCGGTAATATTTGAAAACATACCTGGCGAGTTGGCCTCTACGTCTCCGTGGGACCTTTATATACATCAATAACGTAATATAACCTAACCTATCCCAACCTAACATCTCGGCGGTAATATTTGAAAACATTCATGGCGATTTGGCATCTACGTCCCGTGAGACCTTCATATACATCAATAACGTAATATAGCCTAACCTAATCCAACCTAACATTTCGGCGGTAATATTTGACATCATTCCTGGCGAGTTGGCCTCTACGTCTCCGTGGGACCTTTGTATACATCAATAAAGTAATATAACCTAACCTAACCCAACCTAACATCTCGGCGGTAATATTTGAAAACATACCTGGCGGGTTGGCCTCTACGTCTCCGTGGGACATTTATATACATCAATAACGTAATATAACCTAACCTAACCCAACCTAACATCTCGGCGGTCATATTTGACAACATTCCTGGCGAGTTGGCTTCTCCGTCTCCGTGGGACCTTTATATACATCAATAACGTAATATAACCTAACAACTCGGCGGTAATATTTGACAACATTCCTGGCTAGTTGGCTTCTCCGTCTCCGTGGGATCTTTTTATACATCAATAACGTAATATAACCTATCCTAACCCAACCTAACATCTCGGCGGTAATATTTGAAAACATACCTGGCGAGTTGGCCTCTACGTCTCCGTGGGACCTTTATATACATCAATAACGTAATATAACCTAACCTATCCCAACCTAACATCTCGGCGGTAATATTTGAAAACATTCATGGCGATTTGGCATCTACGTCCCGTGAGACCTTCATATACATCAATAACGTAATATAGCCTAACCTAATCCAACTTAACATTTCGGCGGTAATATTTGACATCATTCCTGGCGAGTTGGCCTCTACGTCTCCGTGGGACCTTTATATACATCAATAACGTAATATAACCTAACCTAACCCAACCTAACATCTCGGCGGTAATATTTGAAAACATACCTGGCGGGTTGGCCTCTAAGTCTCCGTGGGACATTTATATACATCAATAACGTAATATAACCTAACCTAACCCAACCTAACATCTCGGCGGTCATATTTGACAACATTCCTGGCGAGTTGGCTTCTCCGTCTCCGTGGGACCTTTATATACATCAATAAGGTAATATAACCTAACCTAACCCAACCTAACAACTCGGCGGTAATATTTGACAACATACCTGGCGAGTTGGCCTCTACGTTTCCGTGGGACCTTCATATACATCAATAACGAAATATAACCTAACCTAACCCAACCTAACATCTCGGCGGTAATATTTGAAAACATTCCTGGCGAGTTGGCTTCTCCGTCTCCGTGGGATCTTTTTATACATCAATAACGTAATATAACCTAACCTAACCCAACCTAACATCTCGGCGGTAATATTTGACAACATACCTGGCGAGTTCGCCTCTACGTCTCCGTGGGACCTTTATATACAACTATAACGTAATATAACCTAACCTAACCCAACCTAACATCTCGGCGGTAATATTTGAGAACATACCTGGCGAGTTGGGCTCTACGTCTCCGCGGGACCTTCATATACATCAATAACGTAATATAACCTATCCTAACCCAACCTAACATCTCGGCGGTAATATTTGAAAACATTCCTGGCGAGTTGGTCTCTACGTCGCCGTGGGACCTTCATATACATCAATAACGTAATATAACCTAACCTAACCCAACCTAACATCTCGGCGGTAATATTTGACATCATTCCTGGCGATTTGTCCTCTACGTCTCCGTGTGACTTTCATAAACATCAATAACGTAATATAACGTAACCTAACCCAACCTATCATCTCGGCGGTAATATTTGACAACATTCCTGGCGAGTTGGCTTCTACATCTAAGCGGGACCTTTATATACATCCATAACGTAATATAACCTAACCTAACCCAACCTAACATCTCGGCGGTAATATTTGAAAACATACCTGGCGAGTTGGCCTCTACGTCTCCGCGGGACCTTTACATACATCTATAACGTGATATAACCTAACCTAACCCAACCTAACATTTCGGCGGTAATATTTGACATCATTCCTGGCGAGTTGTCCTCTACGTCTCCGTTTGACCTTCATAAACATCAATAACGTAATATAACGTAACCTAACCCAACCTATCATCTCGGCGGTAATATTTGACAACATTCCTGGCGAGTTGGCTTCTACATCTCCGTGGGACCTTTATATACATCAATAACGTAATATAACCTAACCTAACCCAACCTAACATCTCGGCGGTAATATTTGATCACATTCCTGGCTTGTTG
This sequence comes from Xylocopa violacea, assembly GCA_963969225.1. Classification (NCBI taxonomy): domain Eukaryota; kingdom Metazoa; phylum Arthropoda; class Insecta; order Hymenoptera; family Apidae; genus Xylocopa; species Xylocopa violacea. Next base: position 2,291,818 of record CAXAJV010000051.1, read on the forward strand.
GCCTCTACGTCTCCGCGGGACCTTTATATACATCTATAACGTGATATAACCTAACCTAATCCAACCTAACATCTCGGAGGTAATATTTGAAAACATTCCTGGCGAGTTGGCCTCTACGTCACCGTGGGACCTTTATAGACATCCATAACGTAATATAACCTAACCTATCCCAACCTAACATCTCGGCGGTAATATTTGAAAACATTCATGGCGATTTGGCATCTACGTCCCGTGAGACCTTCATATACATCAATAACGTAATATAGCCTAACCTAATCCAACCTAACATTTCGGCGGTAATATTTGACATCATTCCTGGCGAGTTGGCCTCTACGTCTCCGTGGGACCTTTATATACATCAATAACGTAATATAACCTAACCTAACCCAACCTAACATCTCGGCGGTAATATTTGAAAACATACCCGGCGGGTTGGCCTCTACGTCTCCGTGGGACATTTATATACATCAATAACGTAATATAACCTAACCTAACCCAACCTAACATCTCGGCGGTCATATTTGACAACATTCCTGGCGAGTTGGCTTCTCCGTCTCCGTGGGACCTTTATATACATCAATAACGTAATATAACCTAACAACTCGGCGGTAATATTTGACAACATTCCTGGCTAGTTGGTTTCTCCGTCTCCGTGGGATCTTTTTATACATCAATAACGTAATATAACCTATCCTAACCCAACCTAACATCTCGGCGGTAATATTTGAAAACATACCTGGCGAGTTGGCCTCTACGTCTCCGTGGGACCTTTATATACATCAATAACGTAATATAGCCTAACCTAATCCAACTTAACATTTCGGCGGTAATATTTGACATCATTCCTGGCGAGTTGGCCTCTACGTCTCCGTGGGACCTTTATATACATCAATAACGTAATATAACCTAACCTAACCCAACCTAACATCTCGGCGGTAATATTTGAGAACATACCTGGCGAGTTGGGCTCTACGTCTCCGCGGGACCTTCATATACATCAATAACGTAATATAACCTATCCTAACCCAACCTAACATCTCGGCGGTAATATTTGAAAACATTCCTGGCGAGTTGGCTTCTCCGTCTCCGTGGGATCTTTTTATACATCATTAACGTAATATAACCTAACCTAACCCAACCTAACATCTTGGCGGTATATATTTGGAAACATACCTGGCGAGTTGGCCTCTACGTCTCCGTGGGACCTTGATATACATCAATAACGAAATATAACCTAACCTAACCCAACCTAACATCTCGGCGGTAATATTTGAAAACATTCCTGGCGAGTTGGCTTCTCCGTCTCCGTGGGATCTTTTTATACATCAATAACGTAATATAACCTATCCTAACCCAACCTAAGATCTCGGCGGTAATATTTGAAAACATACCTGGCGAGTTGGCCTCTACGTCTCCGTGGGACCTTTATATACATCAATAACGTAATATAACCTAACCTATCCCAACCTAACATCTCGGCGGTCATATTTGAAAACATACCTGGCGGGTTGGCCTCTACGTCTCCGTGGGACATTTATATACATCAATAACGTAATATAACCTAACCTAACCCAACCTAACATCTCGGCGGTCATATTTGACAACATTCATGGCGAGTTGGCTTCTCCGTCTCCGTGGGAGCTTTATATACATCAATAACGTAATATAACCTAACCTAACCCAACCTAACATCTCGGCGGTAATATTTGAAAACATTCCTGGCGAGTTGGTCTCTACGTCGCCGTGGGACCTTCATATACATCAATAACGTAATATAACCTAACCTAACCCAATCTAACATCACGGCGGTAATATTTGACAACATTCCTGACTAGTTGGCTTCTCCGTCTCCGTGGGACATTTATATATATCAATAACGTAATATAACCGAACCCAACCCAACCTAACATCTCGGCGGTAATATTTGACAACATTCCTGGCGAGTTGGTCTCTACGTCTCCGTGGGACCTTCATATACATCAATAACGTAATATAAACTAACCTAACCCAACCAAACATCACGGCGGTAATATTTGACAACATTCCTGGCGAGTTGGCTCCTCCGTCTCCGTGGGACCTTTATATACATCAATAACGTAATATAACCTAACCTAACCCAACCTAACAACTCGGCGGTAATATTTGACAACATACCTGGCGAGTTGGCCTCTACGTTTCCGTGGGACCTTCATATACATCAATAACGAAATATAACCTAACCTAACCCAACCTAACATCTCGGCGGTAATATTTGAAAACATTCCTGGCGAGTTGGCTTCTCCGTCTCCGTGGGATCTTTTTATACATCAATAACGTAATATAACCTAACCTAACCCAACCTAACTTCTCGGCGGTAATATTTGACAACATTCCTGGCCAGTTGGCTTCTCCGTCCCCGTGGTACCTTTATAGACATCCATAACGTAATATAACCTAACCTAACCCAACCTAACATCTCGGCGGTAATATTTGATCACATTCCTAGCTTGTTGGCCTCTACGTCTCCGCGGGAACTTTATATACATCTATAACGTGATATAACATAACCTAACCCAACCTAACATTTCGGCGGTAATATTTGACATCATTCCTGGCGATTTGTCCTCTACGTCTCCGTGTGACTTTCATAAACATCAATAACGTAATATAACGTAACCTAACCCAACCTATCATCTCGGCGGTAATATTTGACAACATTCCTGGCGAGTTGGCTTCTACATCTAAGCGGGACCTTTATATACATCCATAACGTAATATAACCTAACCTAACCCAACCTAACATCTCGGCGGTAATATTTGAAAACATACCTGGCGAGTTGGCCTCTACGTCTCCGCGGGACCTTTACATACATCTATAACGTGATATAACCTAACCTAACCCAACCTAACATTTCGGCGGTAATATTTGACATCATTCCTGGCGAGTTGTCCTCTACGTCTCCGTTTGACCTTCATAAACATCAATAACGTAATATAACGTAACCTAACCCAACCTATCATCTCGGCGGTAATATTTGACAACATTCCTGGCGAGTTGGCTTCTACATCTCCGTGGGACCTTTATATACATCAATAACGTAATATAACCTAACCTAACCCAACCTAACATCTCGGCGGTAATATTTGATCACATTCCTGGCTTGTTGGCCTCTACGTCTCCGCGGGACCTTTATATACATCTATAACGTGATATAACCTAACCTAATCCAACCTAACATCTCGGAGGTAATATTTGAAAACATTCCTGGCGAGTTGGCCTCTACGTCACCGTGGGACCTTTATAGACATCCATAACGTAATATAACCTAACCTATCCCAACCTAACATCTCGGCGGTAATATTTGAAAACATTCATGGCGATTTGGCATCTACGTCCCGTGAGACCTTCATATACATCAATAACGTAATATAGCCTAACCTAATCCAACCTAACATTTCGGCGGTAATATTTGACATCATTCCTGGCGAGTTGGCCTCTACGTCTCCGTGGGACCTTTATATACATCAATAACGTAATATAACCTAACCTAACCCAACCTAACATCTCGGCGGTAATATTTGAAAACATACCCGGCGGGTTGGCCTCTACGTCTCCGTGGGACATTTATATACATCAATAACGTAATATAACCTAACCTAACCCAACCTAACATCTCGGCGGTCATATTTGACAACATTCCTGGCGAGTTGGCTTCTCCGTCTCCGTGGGACCTTTATATACATCAATAACGTAATATAACCTAACAACTCGGCGGTAATATTTGACAACATTCCTGGCTAGTTGGTTTCTCCGTCTCCGTGGGATCTTTTTATACATCAATAACGTAATATAACCTATCCTAACCCAACCTAACATCTCGGCGGTAATATTTGAAAACATACCTGGCGAGTTGGCCTCTACGTCTCCGTGGGACCTTTATATACATCAATAACGTAATATAGCCTAACCTAATCCAACTTAACATTTCGGCGGTAATATTTGACATCATTCCTGGCGAGTTGGCCTCTACGTCTCCGTGGGACCTTTATATACATCAATAACGTAATATAACCTAACCTAACCCAACCTAACATCTCGGCGGTAATATTTGAGAACATACCTGGCGAGTTGGGCTCTACGTCTCCGCGGGACCTTCATATACATCAATAACGTAATATAACCTATCCTAACCCAACCTAACATCTCGGCGGTAATATTTGAAAACATTCCTGGCGAGTTGGCTTCTCCGTCTCCGTGGGATCTTTTTATACATCATTAACGTAATATAACCTAACCTAACCCAACCTAACATCTTGGCGGTATATATTTGGAAACATACCTGGCGAGTTGGCCTCTACGTCTCCGTGGGACCTTGATATACATCAATAACGAAATATAACCTAACCTAACCCAACCTAACATCTCGGCGGTAATATTTGAAAACATTCCTGGCGAGTTGGCTTCTCCGTCTCCGTGGGATCTTTTTATACATCAATAACGTAATATAACCTATCCTAACCCAACCTAAGATCTCGGCGGTAATATTTGAAAACATACCTGGCGAGTTGGCCTCTACGTCTCCGTGGGACCTTTATATACATCAATAACGTAATATAACCTAACCTATCCCAACCTAACATCTCGGCGGTCATATTTGAAAACATACCTGGCGGGTTGGCCTCTACGTCTCCGTGGGACATTTATATACATCAATAACGTAATATAACCTAACCTAACCCAACCTAACATCTCGGCGGTCATATTTGACAACATTCATGGCGAGTTGGCTTCTCCGTCTCCGTGGGAGCTTTATATACATCAATAACGTAATATAACCTAACCTAACCCAACCTAACATCTCGGCGGTAATATTTGAAAACATTCCTGGCGAGTTGGTCTCTACGTCGCCGTGGGACCTTCATATACATCAATAACGTAATATAACCTAACCTAACCCAATCTAACATCACGGCGGTAATATTTGACAACATTCCTGACTAGTTGGCTTCTCCGTCTCCGTGGGACATTTATATATATCAATAACGTAATATAACCGAACCCAACCCAACCTAACATCTCGGCGGTAATATTTGACAACATTCCTGGCGAGTTGGTCTCTACGTCTCCGTGGGACCTTCATATACATCAATAACGTAATATAAACTAACCTAACCCAACCAAACATCACGGCGGTAATATTTGACAACATTCCTGGCGAGTTGGCTCCTCCGTCTCCGTGGGACCTTTATATACATCAATAACGTAATATAACCTAACCTAACCCAACCTAACAACTCGGCGGTAATATTTGACAACATACCTGGCGAGTTGGCCTCTACGTTTCCGTGGGACCTTCATATACATCAATAACGAAATATAACCTAACCTAACCCAACCTAACATCTCGGCGGTAATATTTGAAAACATTCCTGGCGAGTTGGCTTCTCCGTCTCCGTGGGATCTTTTTATACATCAATAACGTAATATAACCTAACCTAACCCAACCTAACTTCTCGGCGGTAATATTTGACAACATTCCTGGCCAGTTGGCTTCTCCGTCCCCGTGGTACCTTTATAGACATCCATAACGTAATATAACCTAACCTAACCCAACCTAACATCTCGGCGGTAATATTTGATCACATTCCTAGCTTGTTGGCCTCTACGTCTCCGCGGGAACTTTATATACATCTATAACGTGATATAACATAACCTAACCCAACCTAACATTTCGGCGGTAATATTTGACATCATTCCTGGCGATTTGTCCTCTACGTCTCCGTGTGACTTTCATAAACATCAATAACGTAATATAACGTAACCTAACCCAACCTATCATCTCGGCGGTAATATTTGACAACATTCCTGGCGAGTTGGCTTCTACATCTAAGCGGGACCTTTATATACATCCATAACGTAATATAACCTAACCTAACCCAACCTAACATCTCGGCGGTAATATTTGAAAACATACCTGGCGAGTTGGCCTCTACGTCTCCGCGGGACCTTTACATACATCTATAACGTGATATAACCTAACCTAACCCAACCTAACATTTCGGCGGTAATATTTGACATCATTCCTGGCGAGTTGTCCTCTACGTCTCCGTTTGACCTTCATAAACATCAATAACGTAATATAACGTAACCTAACCCAACCTATCATCTCGGCGGTAATATTTGACAACATTCCTGGCGAGTTGGCTTCTACATCTCCGTGGGACCTTTATATACATCAATAACGTAATATAACCTAACCTAACCCAACCTAACATCTCGGCGGTAATATTTGATCACATTCCTGGCTTGTTGGCCTCTACGTCTCCGCGGGACCTTTATATACATCTATAACGTGATATAACCTAACCTAATCCAACCTAACATCTCGGCGGTAATATTTGAAAACATACCTGGCGGGTTGGCCTCTACGTCTCCGTGGGACATTTATATACATCAATAACGTAATATAACCTAACCTAACCCAACCTAACATCTCGGCGGTCATATTTGACAACATTCCTGGCGAGTTGGCTTCTCCGTCTCCGTGGGAGCTTTATATACATCAATAACGAAATATAACCTAACCTAACCCAACCTAACATCTTGGCGGTATATATTTGAAAACATACCTGGCGAGTTGGCCTCTACGTCTCCGTGGGACCTTGATATACATCAATAACGAAATATAACCTAACCTAACCCAACCTAACATCTCGGCGGTAATATTTGAAAACATTCCTGGCGAGTTGGCTTCTCCGTCTCCGTGGGATCTTTTTATACATCAATAACGTAATATAACCTATCCTAACCCAACCTAACATCTCGGCGGTAATATTTGACAACATACCTGGCGAGTTGGCCTCTACGTTTCCGTGGGACCTTCATATACATCAATAACGAAATATAACCTAACCTAACCCAACCTAACATCTCGGCGGTAATATTTGAAAACATTCCTGGCGAGTTGGCTTCTCCGTCTCCGTGGGATCTTTTTATACATCAATAACGTAATATAACCTAACCTAACCCAACCTAACATCTCGGCGGTAATATTTGACAACATACCTGGCGAGTTCGCCTCTACGTCTCCGTGGGACCTTTATATACAACTATAACGTAATATAACCTAACCTAACCCAACCTAACATCTCGGCGGTAATATTTGAGAACATACCTGGCGAGTTGGGCTCTACGTCTCCGCGGGACCTTCATATACATCAATAACGTAATATAACCTATCCTAACCCAACCTAACATCTCGGCGGTAATATTTGAAAACATTCCTGGCGAGTTGGCTTCTCCGTCTCCGTGGGATCTTTTTATACATCATTAACGTAATATAACCTAACCTAACCCAACCTAACATCTTGGCGGTATATATTTGGAAACATACCTGGCGAGTTGGCCTCTACGTCTCCGTGGGACCTTGATATACATCAATAACGAAATATAACCTCACCTAACCCAACCTAACATCTCGGCGGTAATATTTGAGAACATTCCTGGCGAGTTGGCTTCTCCGTCTCCGTGGGATCTTTTTATACATCAATAACGTAATATAACCTATCCTAATCCAACCTAAGATCTCGGCGGTAATATTTGAAAACATACCTGGCGAGTTGGCCTCTACGTCTCCGTGGGACCTTTATATACATCAATAACGTAATATAACCTAACCTATCCCAACCTAACATCTCGGCGGTAATATTTGAAAACATACCTGGCGGGTTGGCCTCTACGTCTCCGTGGGACATTTATATACATCAATAACGTAATATAACCTAACCTAACCCAACCTAACATCTCGGCGGTCATATTTGACAACATTCCTGGCGAGTTGGCTTCTCCGTCTCCGTGGGAGCTTTATATACATCAATAACGTAATATAACCTAACCTAACCCAACCTAACATCTCGGCGGTAATATTTGAAAACATTCCTGGCGAGTTGGTCTCTACGTCGCCGTGGGACCTTCATATACATCAATAACGTAATATAACCTAACCTAACCCAACCTAACATCTCGGCGGTAATATTTGAAAACATTCCTGGCGAGTTGGCTTCTCCGTCTCCGTGGGATCTTTTTATACATCAATAACGTAATATAACCTAACCTAACCCAACCTAACTTCTCGGCGGTAATATTTGACAACATTCCTGGCCAGTTGGCTTCTCCGTCCCCGTGGGACCTTTATAGACATCCATAACGTAATATAACCTAACCTAACCCAACCTAACATCTCGGCGGTAATATTTGATCACATTCCTAGCTTGTTGGCCTCTACGTCTCCGCGGGAACTTTATATACATCTATAACGTGATATAACATAACCTAACCCAACCTAACATTTCGGCGGTAATATTTGACATCATTCCTGGCGATTTGTCCTCTACGTCTCCGTGTGACTTTCATAAACATCAATAACGTAATATAACGTAACCTAACCCAACCTATCATCTCGGCGGTAATATTTGACAACATTCCTGGCGAGTTGGCTTCTACATCTAAGCGGGACCTTTATATACATCCATAACGTAATATAACCTAACCTAACCCAACCTAACATCTCGGCGGTAATATTTGAAAACATACCTGGCGAGTTGGCCTCTACGTCTCCGCGGGACCTTTACATACATCTATAACGTGATATAACCTAACCTAACCCAACCTAACATTTCGGCGGTAATATTTGACATCATTCCTGGCGAGTTGTCCTCTACGTCTCCGTTTGACCTTCATAAACATCAATAACGTAATATAACGTAACCTAACCCAACCTATCATCTCGGCGGTAATATTTGACAACATTCCTGGCGAGTTGGCTTCTACATCTCCGTGGGACCTTTATATACATCAATAACGTAATATAACCTAACCTAACCCAACCTAACATCTCGGCGGTAATATTTGATCACATTCCTGGCTTGTTGGCCTCTACGTCTCCGCGGGACCTTTATATACATCTATAACGTGATATAACCTAACCTAATCCAACCTAACATCTCGGAGGTAATATTTGAAAACATTCCTGGCGAGTTGGCCTCTACGTCACCGTGGGACCTTTATAGACATCCATAACGTAATATAACCTAACCTATCCCAACCTAACATCTCGGCGGTAATATTTGAAAACATTCATGGCGATTTGGCATCTACGTCCCGTGAGACCTTCATATACATCAATAACGTAATATAGCCTAACCTAATCCAACCTAACATTTCGGCGGTAATATTTGACATCATTCCTGGCGAGTTGGCCTCTACGTCTCCGTGGGACCTTTATATACATCAATAACGTAATATAACCTAACCTAACCCAACCTAACATCTCGGCGGTAATATTTGAAAACATACCTGGCGGGTTGGCCTCTACGTCTCCGTGGGACATTTATATACATCAATAACGTAATATAACCTAACCTAACCCAACCTAACATCTCGGCGGTCATATTTGACAACATTCCTGGCGAGTTGGCTTCTCCGTCTCCGTGGGACCTTTATATACATCAATAACGTAATATAACCTAACAACTCGGCGGTAATATTTGACAACATTCCTGGCTAGTTGGCTTCTCCGTCTCCGTGGGATCTTTTTATACATCAATAACGTAATATAACCTATCCTAACCCAACCTAACATCTCGGCGGTAATATTTGAAAACATACCTGGCGAGTTGGCCTCTACGTCTCCGTGGGACCTTTATATACATCAATAACGTAATATAACCTAACCTATCCCAACCTAACATCTCGGCGGTAATATTTGAAAACATTCATGGCGATTTGGCATCTACGTCCCGTGAGACCTTCATATACATCAATAACGTAATATAGCCTAACCTAATCCAACTTAACATTTCGGCGGTAATATTTGACATCATTCCTGGCGAGTTGGCCTCTACGTCTCCGTGGGACCTTTATATACATCAATAACGTAATATAACCTAACCTAACCCAACCTAACATCTCGGCGGTAATATTTGAGAACATACCTGGCGAGTTGGGCTCTACGTCTCCGCGGGACCTTCATATACATCAATAACGTAATATAACCTATCCTAACCCAACCTAACATCTCGGCGGTAATATTTGAAAACATTCCTGGCGAGTTGGCTTCTCCGTCTCCGTGGGATCTTTTTATACATCATTAACGTAATATAACCTAACCTAACCCAACCTAACATCTTGGCGGTATATATTTGGAAACATACCTGGCGAGTTGGCCTCTACGTTTCCGTGGGACCTTGATATACATCAATAACGTAATATAACCTAACCTAACCCAACCTAACATCTCGGCGGTAATATTTGAAAACATTCCTGGCGAGTTGGCTTCTCCGTCTCCGTGGGATCTTTTTATACATCAATAACGTAATATAACCTATCCTAACCCAACCTAAGATCTCGGCGGTAATATTTGAAAACATACCTGGCGAGTTGGCCTCTACGTCTCCGTGGGACCTTTATATACATCAATAACGTAATATAACCTAACCTATCCCAACCTAACATCTCGGCGGTAATATTTGATCACATTCCTGGCTTGTTGGCCTCTACGTCTCCGCGGGACCTTTATATACATCTATAACGTGATATAACCTAACCTAATCCAACCTAACATCTCGGAGGTAATATTTGAAAACATTCCTGGCGAGTTGGACTCTACGTCACCGTGGGACCTTTATAGACATCCATAACGTAATATAACCTAACCTATCCCAACCTAACATCTCGGCGGTAATATTTGAAAACATACCTGGCGGGTTGGCCTCTACGTCTCCGTGGGACATTTATATACATCAATAACGTAATATAACCTAACCTAAGCCAACCTAACATCTCGGCGGTAATATTTGAAAACATTCCTGGCGAGTTGGCTTCTCCGTCTCCGTGGGATCTTTTTATACATCAATAACGTAATATAACCTATCCTAACCCAACCTAACATCTCGGCGGTAATATTTGAAAACATACCTGGCGAGTTGGCCTCTACGTCTCCGTGGGACCTTTATATACATCAATAACGTAATATAACCTAACCTATCCCAACCTAACATCTCGGCGGTAATATTTGAAAACATACCTGGCGGGTTGGTCTCTACGTCTCCGTGGGACCTTCATATACATCAATAACGTAATATAACCTAACCTAACCCAACCTAACATCACGGCGGTAATATTTGACAACATTCCTGACTAGTTGGCTTCTCCGTCTCCGTGGGACATTTATATATATATCAATAACGTAATATAACCGAACCCAACCCAACCTAACATCTCGGCGGTATTATTTGACAACATTCCTGGCGAGTTGGTCTCTACGTCTCCGTGGGACCTTCATATACATCAATAACGTAATATAACCTAACCTAACCCAACCAAACATCACGGCGGTAATATTTGAAAACATACCTGGCGGGTTGGCCTCTACGTCTCCGTGGGACATTTATATACATCAATAACGTAATATAACCTAACCTAACCCAACCTAACATCTCGGCGGTCATATTTGACAACATTCCTGGCGAGTTGGCTTCTCCGTCTCCGTGGGAGCTTTATATACATCAATAACGTAATATAACCTAACCTAACCCAACCTAACATCTCGGCGGTAATATTTGAAAACATTCCTGGCGAGTTGGTCTCTACGTCTCCGTGGGACCTTCATATACATCAATAACGTAATATAACCTAACCTAACCCAACCTAACATCACGGCGGTAATATTTGACAACATTCCTGACTAGTTGGCTTCTCCGTCTCCGTGGGACATTTATATATATCAATAACGTAATATAACCGAACCCAACCCAACCTAACATCTCGGCGGTAATATTTGACAACATTCCTGGCGAGTTGGTCTCTACGTCTCCGTGGGACCTTCATATACATCAATAACGTAATATAACCTAACCTTACCCAACCAAACATCACGGCGGTAATATTTGACAACATTCCTGGCGAGTTGGCTTCTCCGTCTCCGTGGGACCTTTATATACATCAATAACGTAATATAACCTAACCTAACCCAACCTAACAACTCGGCGGTAATATTTGACAACATACCTGGCGAGTTGGCCTCTACGTTTCCGTGGGACCTTCATATACATCAATAACGAAATATAACCTAACCTATCCCAACCTAACATCTCGGCGGTAATATTTGAAAACATTCCTGGCGAGTTGGCTTCTCCGTCTCCGTGGGATCTTTTTATACATCAATAACGTAATATAACCTAACCTAACCCAACCTAACATCTCGGCGGTAATATTTGACAACATTCCTGGCCAGTTGGCTTCTCCGTCCCCGTGGGACCTTTATAGACATCCATAACGTAATATAACCTAACCTAACCCAACCTAACATCTCGGCGGTAATATTTGATCACATTCCTAGCTTGTTGGCCTCTACTTCTCCGCGGGAACTTTATATACATCTATAACGTGATATAACATAACCTAACCCAACCTAACATTTCGGCGGTAATATTTGACATCATTCCTGGCGATTTGTCCTCTACGTCACCGTGTGACTTTCATAAACATCAATAACGTAATATAACGTAACCTAACCCAACCTATCATCTCGGCGGTAATATTTGACAACATTCCTGGCGAGTTGGCTTCTACATCTAAGCGGGACCTTTATATACATCAATAACGTAATATAACCTAACCTAACCCAACCTAACATCACCGGCGGTAATATTTGAAAACATACCTGGCGAGTTGGCCTCTACGTCTCCGCGGGACCTTTACATACATCTATAACGTGATATAACCTAACCTAACCCAACCTAACATTTCGGCGGTAATATTTGACATCATTCCTGGCGAGTTGTCCTCTACGTCTCCGTTTGACCTTCATAAACATCAATTACGTAATATAACGTAACCTAACCCAACCTATCATCTCGGCGGTAATATTTGACAACATTCCTGGCGAGTTGGCTTCTACATCTCCGTGGGACCTTCATATACATCAATAACGTATTATAACCTAACCTAACCCAACCTAACATCACGGCGGTAATATTTGACAACATTCCTGACTAGTTGGCTTCTCCGTCTCCGTGGGACATTTATATATATATCAATAACGTAATATAACCGAACCCAACCCAACCTAACATCTCGGCGGTAATATTTGACAACATTCCTGGCGAGTTGGTCTCTACGTCTCCGTGGGACCTTCATATACATCAATAACGTAATATAACCTAACCTAACCCAACCAAACATCACGGCGGTAATATTTGAAAACATACCTGGCGGGTTGGCCTCTACGTCTCCGTGGGACATTTATATACATCAATAACGTAATATAACCTAACCTAACCCAACCTAACATCTCGGCGGTCATATTTGACAACATTCCTGGCGAGTTGGCTTCTCCGTCTCCGTGGGAGCTTTATATACATCAATAACGTAATATAACCTAACCTAACCCAACCTAACATCTCGGCGGTAATATTTGAAAACATTCCTGGCGAGTTGGTCTCTACGTCTCCGTGGGACCTTCATATACATCAATAACGTAATATAACCTAACCTAACCCAACCTAACATCACGGCGGTAATATTTGACAACATTCCTGACTAGTTGGCTTCTCCGTCTCCGTGGGACATTTATATATATCAATAACGTAATATAACCGAACCCAACCCAACCTAACATCTCGGCGGTAATATTTGACAACATTCCTGGCGAGTTGGTCTCTACGTCTCCGTGGGACCTTCATATACATCAATAACGTAATATAACCTAACCTAACCCAACCAAACATCACGGCGGTAATATTTGACAACATTCCTGGCGAGTTGGCTTCTCCGTCTCCGTGGGACCTTTATATACATCAATAACGTAATATAACCGAACCCAACCCAACCTAACATCTCGGCGGTAATATTTGACAACATTCCTGGCGAGTTGGTCTCTACGTCTCCGTGGGACCTTCATATACATCAATAACGTAATATAACCTAACCTAACCCAACCAAACATCACGGCGGTAATATTTGAAAACATACCTGGCGGGTTGGCCTCTACGTCTCCGTGGGACATTTATATACATCAATAACGTAATATAACCTAACCTAACCCAACCTAACATCTCGGCGGTCATATTTGACAACATTCCTGGCGAGTTGGCTTCTCCGTCTCCGTGGGAGCTTTATATACATCAATAACGTAATATAACCTAACCTAACCCAACCTAACATCTCGGCGGTAATATTTGAAAACATTCCTGGCGAGTTGGTCTCTACGTCTCCGTGGGACCTTCATATACATCAATAACGTAATATAACCTAACCTAACCCAACCTAACATCACGGCGGTAATATTTGACAACATTCCTGACTAGTTGGCTTCTCCGTCTCCGTGGGACATTTATATATATCAATAACGTAATATAACCGAACCCAACCCAACCTAACATCTCGGCGGTAATATTTGACAACATTCCTGGCGAGTTGGTCTCTACGTCTCCGTGGGACCTTCATATACATCAATAACGTAATATAACCTAACCTTACCCAACCAAACATCACGGCGGTAATATTTGACAACATTCCTGGCGAGTTGGCTTCTCCGTCTCCGTGGGACCTTTATATACATCAATAACGTAATATAACCTAACCTAACCCAACCTAACAACTCGGCGGTAATATTTGACAACATACCTGGCGAGTTGGCCTCTACGTTTCCGTGGGACCTTCATATACATCAATAACGAAATATAACCTAACCTATCCCAACCTAACATCTCGGCGGTAATATTTGAAAACATTCCTGGCGAGTTGGCTTCTCCGTCTCCGTGGGATCTTTTTATACATCAATAACGTAATATAACCTAACCTAACCCAACCTAACATCTCGGCGGTAATATTTGACAACATTCCTGGCCAGTTGGCTTCTCCGTCCCCGTGGGACCTTTATAGACATCCATAACGTAATATAACCTAACCTAACCCAACCTAACATCTCGGCGGTAATATTTGATCACATTCCTAGCTTGTTGGCCTCTACGTCTCCGCGGGAACTTTATATACATCTATAACGTGATATAACATAACCTAACCCAACCTAACATTTCGGCGGTAATATTTGACATCATTCCTGGCGATTTGTCCTCTACGTCACCGTGTGACTTTCATAAACATCAATAACGTAATATAACGTAACCTAACCCAACCTATCATCTCGGCGGTAATATTTGACAACATTCCTGGCGAGTTGGCTTCTACATCTAAGCGGGACCTTTATATACATCAATAACGTAATATAACCTAACCTAACCCAACCTAACATCTCCGGCGGTAATATTTGAAAACATACCTGGCGAGTTGGCCTCTACGTCTCCGCGGGACATTTATATACATCAATAACGTAATATAACCTAACCTAAGCCAACCTAACATCTCGGCGGTAATATTTGATCACATTCCTATCTTGTTGGCCTCCACGTCTCCGTGGAACCTCTATATACATCAATAACGTAATATAACCTAACCTAACCCAACCTAACATTTCGGCGGTAATATTTGACATCATTCCTGGCGAGTTGTCCTCTACGTCTCCGTTTGACCTTCATAAACATCAATTACGTAATATAACGTAACCTAACCCAACCTATCATCTCGGCGGTAATATTTGACAACATTCCTGGCGAGTTGGCTTCTACATCTCCGTGGGACCTTTATATACATCAATAACGTAATATAACCTAACCTAACCCAACCTAACATCTCGGCGGTAATATTTGATCACATTCCTGGCTTGTTGGCCTCTACGTCTCCGCGGGACCTTTATATACATCTATAACGTGATATAACCTAACCTAATCCAACCTAACATCTCGGAGGTAATATTTGAAAACATTCCTGGCGAGTTGGCCTCTACGTCACCGTGGGACCTTTATAGACATCCATAACGTAATATAACCTAACCTATCCCAACCTAACATCTCCGCGGTAATATTTGACAACATTCCTGGCCAGTTGGCTTCTCCGTCCCCGTGGGACCTTTATAGACATCCATAACGTAATATAACCTAACCTAACCCAACCTAACATCTCGGCGGTAATATTTGATCACATTCCTAGCTTGTTGGCCTCTACGTCTCCGCGGGAACTTTATATACATCTATAACGTGATATAACATAACCTAACCCAACCTAACATTTCGGCGGTAATATTTGACATCATTCCTGGCGATTTGTCCTCTACGTCTCCGTGTGACTTTCATAAACATCAATAACGTAATATAACGTAACCTAACCCAACCTATCATCTCGGCGGTAATATTTGACAACATTCCTGGCGAG
Source organism: Xylocopa violacea (assembly GCA_963969225.1). Taxonomy (NCBI): domain Eukaryota; kingdom Metazoa; phylum Arthropoda; class Insecta; order Hymenoptera; family Apidae; genus Xylocopa; species Xylocopa violacea. The sequence goes on from CAXAJV010000051.1 coordinate 2,308,127, forward strand.
TTGGCTTCTACATCTAAGCGGGACCTTTATATACATCAATAACGTAATATAACCTAACCTAACCCAACCTAACATCTCGGCGGTAATATTTGAAAACATACCTGGCGAGTTGGCCTCTACGTCTCCGCGGGACCTTTACATACATCTATAACGTGATATAACCTAACCTAACCCAACCTAACATTTCGGCGGTAATATTTGACATCATTCCTGGCGAGTTGTCCTCTACGTCTCCGTTTGACCTTCATAAACATCAATAACGTAATATAACGTAACCTAACCCAACCTAACATCTCGGCGGTAATATTTGAAAACATTCCTGGCGAGTTGGCTTCTCCGTCTCCGTGGGACCTTTATATACATCAATAACGTAATATAACCTAACCTAACCCAACCTAACAACTCGGCGGTAATATTTGACAACATACCTGGCGAGTTGGCCTCTACGTCTCCGTGGGACCTTGATATACATCAATAACGAAATATAACCTAACCTAAACCAACCTAACATCTCGGCGGTAATATTTGAAAACATTCCTGGCGAGTTGGCTTCTCCGTCTCCGTGGGATCTTTTTATACATCAATAACGTAATATAACCTATCCTAACCCAACCTAACATCTCGGCGGTAATATTTGAAAACATACCTGGCGAGTTGGCCTCTACGTCTCCGTGGGACCTTTATATACATCAATAACGTAATATAACCTAACCTATCCTAACCTAACATCTCGGCGGTAATATTTGAAAACATACCTGGCGGGTTGGCCTCTACGTCTCCGTGGGACATTTATATACATCAATAACGTAATATAACCTAACCTAACCCAACCTAACATCTCGGCGGTAATATTTGACAACATTCCTGGCGAGTTGGCTTCTCCGTCTCCGTGGGAGCTTTATATACATCAATAACGTAATATAACCTAACCTAACCCAACCTAACATCTCGGCGGTAATATTTGAAAACATTCCTGGCGAGTTGGTCTCTACGTCTCCGTGGGACCTTCATATACATCAATAACGTAATATAACCTAACCTAACCCAACCTAACATCACGGCGGTAATATTTGACAACATTCCTGACTAGTTGGCTTCTCCGTCTCCGTGGGACATTTATATATATCAATAACGTAATATAACCGAACCCAACCCAACCTAACATCTCGGCGGTAATATTTGACAACATTCCTGGCGAGTTGGTCTCTACGTCTCCGTGGGACCTCCATATACATCAATAACGTAATATAACCTAACCTAACCCAACCAAACATCACGGCGGTAATATTTGACAACATTCCTGGCTAGTTGGCTTCTCCGTCTCCGTGGGATCTTTTTATACATCAATAACGTAATATAACCTATCCTAACCCAACCTAACATCTCGGCGGTAATATTTGAAAACATACCTGGCGAGTTGGCCTCTACGTCTCCGTGGGACCTTTATATACATCAATAACGTAATATAACCTAACCTATCCCAACCTAACATCTCGGCGGTAATATTTGAAAACATTCATGGCGATTTGGCATCTACGTCCCGTGAGACCTTCATATACATCAATAACGTAATATAGCCTAACCTAATCCAACCTAACATTTCGGCGGTAATATTTGACATCATTCCTGGCGAGTTGGCCTCTACGTCTCCGTGGGACCTTTATATACATCAATAACGTAATATAACCTAACCTAACCCAACCTAACATCTCGGCGGTAATATTTGAAAACATACCTGGCGGGTTGGCCTCTACGTCTCCGTGGGACATTTATATACATCAATAACGTAATATAACCTAACCTAACCCAACCTAACATCTCGGCGGTCATATTTGACAACATTCCTGGCGAGTTCGCTTCTCCGTCTCCGTGGGACCTTTATATACATCAATAACCTAATATAACCTAACCTAACCCAACCTAACAACTCGGCGGTAATATTTGACAACATACCTGGCGAGTTGGCCTCTACGTTTCCGTGGGACCTTCATATACATCAATAACGAAATATAACCTAACCTAACAAAACCTAACATCTCGGCGGTAATATTTGAAAACATTCCTGGCGATTTGGCTTCTCCGTCTCCGTGGGATCTTTTTATACATCAATAACGTAATATAACCTAAACTAACCCAACCTAACATCTCGGCGGTAATATTTGACAACATTCCTGGCCAGTTGGCTTCTCCGTCCCCGTGGGACCTTTATAGACATCCATAACGTAATATAACCTAACCTAACCCAACCTAACATCTCGGCGGTAATATTTGATCACATTCCTAGCTTGTTGGCCTCTACGTCTCCGCGGGAACTTTATATACATCTATAACGTGATATAACATAACCTAACCCAACCTAACATTTCGGCGGTAATATTTGACATCATTCCTGGCGATTTGTCCTCTACGTCTCCGTGTGACTTTCATAAACATCAATAACGTAATATAACGTAACCTAACCCAACCTATCATCTCGGCGGTAATATTTGACAACATTCCTGGCGAGTTGGCTTCTACATCTAAGCGGGACCTTTATATACATCAATAACGTAATATAACCTAACCTAACCCAACCTAACATCTCGGCGGTAATATTTGAAAACATACCTGGCGAGTTGGCCTCTACGTCTCCGCGGGACCTTTACATACATCTATAACGTGATATAACCTAACCTAACCCAACCTAACATTTCGGCGGTAATATTTGACATCATTCCTGGCGAGTTGTCCTCTACGTCTCCGTTTGACCTTCATAAACATCAATAACGTAATATAACGTAACCTAACCCAACCTAACATCTCGGCGGTAATATTTGAAAACATTCCTGGCGAGTTGGCTTCTCCGTCTCCGTGGGATCTTTTTATACATCAATAACGTAATATAACCTATCCTAACCCAACCTAACATCTAGGCGGTAATATTTGAAAACATACCTGGCGAGTTGGCCTCTATGTCTCCGTGGGACCTTTATATACATCAATAACGTAATATAACCTAACCTATCCTAACCTAACATCTCGGCGGTAATATTTGAAAACATACCTGGCGGGTTGGCCTCTACGTCTCCGTGGGACATTTATATACATCAATAACGTAATATAACCTAACCTAACCCAACCTAACATCTCGGCGGTCATATTTGACAACATTCCTGGCGAGTTGGCTTCTCCGTCTCCGTGGGAGCTTTATATACATCAATAACGTAATATAACCTAACCTAACCCAACCTAACATCTCGGCGGTAATATTTGAAAACATTCCTGGCGAGTTGGTCTCTACGTCTCCGTGGAACCTTCATATACATCAATAACGTAATATAACCTAACATAACCCAACCTAACATCACGGCGGTAATATTTGACAACATTCCTGACTAGTTGGCTTCTCCGTCTCCGTGGGACATTTATATATATCAATAACGTAATATAACCGAACCCAACCCAACCTAACATCTCGGCGGTAATATTTGACAACATTCCTGGCGAGTTGGTCTCTACGTCTCCGTGGGACCTTCATATACATCAATAACGTAATATAACCTAACCTAACCCAACCAAACATCACGGCGGTAATATTTGACAACATTCCTGGCTAGTTGGCTTCTCCGTCTCCGTGGGATCTTTTTATACATCAATAACGTAATATAACCTATCCTAACCCAACCTAACATCTCGGCGGTAATATTTGAAAACATACCTGGCGTGTTGGCCTCTACGTCTCCGTGGGACCTTTATATACATCAATAACGTAATATAACCTAACCTATCCCAACCTAACATCTCGGCGGTAATATTTGAAAACATTCATGGCGATTTGGCATCTACGTCCCGTGAGACCTTCATATACATCAATAACGTAATATAGCCTAACCTAATCCAACCTAACATTTCGGCGGTAATATTTGACATCATTCCTGGCGAGTTGGCCTCTACGTCTCCGTGGGACCTTTATATACATCAATAACGTAATATAACCTAACCTAACCCAACCTAACATCTCGGCGGTAATATTTGAAAACATACCTGGCGGGTTGGCCTCTACGTCTCCGTGGGACATTTATATACATCAATAACGTAATATAACCTAACCTAACCCAACCTAACATCTCGGCGGTCATATTTGACAACATTCCTGGCGAGTTGGCTTCTCCGTCTCCGTGGGACCTTTATATACATCAATAACGTAATATAACCTAACCTAACCCAACCTAACAACTCGGCGGTAATATTTGACATCATTCCTGGCGAGTTGTCCTCTACGTCTCCGTTTGACCTTCATAAACATCAATAACGTAATATAACGTAACCTAACCCAACCTATCATCTCGGCGGTAATATTTGACAACATTCCTGGCGAGTTGGCTTCTACATCTCCGTGGGACCTTTATATACATCAATAACGTAATATAACCTAACCTAACCCAACCTAACATTTCGGCGGTAATATTTGAAAACATACCTGGCGAGTTGGCCTCTACGTCTCCGTGGGACATTTATATACATCAATAACGTAATATAACCTAACCTAACCCAACCTAACATCTCGGCGGTAATATTTGATCACATTCCTGGCTTGTTGGCTTCTACGTCTCCGCGGGACTTTTACATACATCTATAACGTGATATAACCTAACCTAACCCAACCTAACATTTCGGCGGTAATATTTGACATCATTCCTGGCGAGTTGTCCTCTACGTCTCCGTTTGACCTTCATAAACATCAATAACGTAATATAACGTAACCTAACCCAACCTATCATCTCGGCGGTAATATTTGACAACATTCCTGGCGAGTTGGCTTCTACATCTCCGTGGGACCTTTATATACATCAATAACGTAATATAACCTAACCTAACCCAACCTAACATCTCGGCGGTAATATTTGATCACATTCCTGGCTTGTTGGCCTCTACGTCTCCGCGGGACCTTTATATACATCTATAACGTGATATAACCTAACCTAATCCAACCTAACATCTCGGAGGTAATATTTGAAAACATTCCTGGCGAGTTGGCCTCTACGTCACCGTGGGACCTTTATAGACATCCATAACGTAATATAACCTAACCTATCCCAACCTAACATCTCGGCGGTAATATTTGAAAACATACCTGGCGGGTTGGCCTCTACGTCTCCGTGGGACATTTATATACATCAATAACGTAATATAACCTAACCTAACCCAACCTAACATCTCGGCGGTCATATTTGACAACATTCCTGGCGAGTTGGCTTCTCCGTCTCTGTGGGAGCTTTATATACATCAATAACGAAATATAACCTAACCTAACCCAACCTAACATCTTGGCGGTATATATTTGAAAACATACCTGGCGAGTTGGCCTCTACGTCTCCGTGGGACCTTGATATACATCAATAACGAAATATAACCTAACCTAACCCAACCTAACATCTCGGCGGTAATATTTGAAAACATTCCTGGCGAGTTGGCTTCTCCGTCTCCGTGGGATCTTTTTATACATCAATAACGTAATATAACCTATCCTAACCCAACCTAACATCTCGGCGGTAATATTTGAAAACATACCTGGCGAGTTGGCCTCTACGTCTCCGTGGGACCTTTATATACATCAATAACGTAATATAACCTAACCTATCCTAACCTAACATCTCGGCGGTAATATTTGAAAACATACCTGGCGGGTTGGCCTCTACGTCTCCGTGGGACATTTATATACATCAATAACGTAATATAACCTAACCTAACCCAACCTAACATCTCGGCGGTAATATTTGACAACATTCCTGGCGAGTTGGCTTCTCCGTCTCCGTGGGAGCTTTATATACATCAATAACGTAATATAACCTAACCTAACCCAACCTAACATCTCGGCGGTAATATTTGAAAACATTCCTGGCGAGTTGGTCTCTACGTCTCCGTGGGACCTTCATATACATCAATAACGTAATATAACCTAACCTAACCCAACCTAACATCACGGCGGTAATATTTGACAACATTCCTGACTAGTTTGCTTCTCCGTCTCCGTGGGACATTTATATATATCAATAACGTAATATAACCGAACCCAACCCAACCTAACATCTCGGCGGTAATATTTGACAACATTCCTGGCGAGTTGGTCTCTACGTCTCCGTGGGACCTTCATATACATCAATAACGTAATATAACCTAACCTAACCCAACCAAACATCACGGCGGTAATATTTGACAACATTCCTGGCTAGTTGGCTTCTCCGTCTCCGTGGGATCTTTTTATACATCAATAACGTAATATAACCTATCCTAACCCAACCTAACATCTCGGCGGTAATATTTGAAAACATACCTGGCGAGTTGGCCTCTACGTCTCCGTGGGACCTTTATATACATCAATAACGTAATATAACCTAACCTATCCCAACCTAACATCTCGGCGGTAATATTTGAAAACATTCATGGCGATTTGGCATCTACGTCCCGTGAGACCTTCATATACATCAATAACGTAATATAGCCTAACCTAATCCAACCTAACATTTCGGCGGTAATATTTGACATCATTCCTGGCGAGTTGGCCTCTACGTCTCCGTGGGACCTTTATATACATCAATAACGTAATATAACCTAACCTAACCCAACCTAACATCTCGGCGGTAATATTTGAAAACATACCTGGCGGGTTGGCCTCTACGTCTCCGTGGGACATTTATATACATCAATAACGTAATATAACCTAACCTAACCCAACCTAACATCTCGGCGGTCATATTTGACAACATTCCTGGCGAGTTGGCTTCTCCGTCTCCGTGGGACCTTTATATACATCAATAACCTAATATAACCTAACCTAACCCAACCTAACAACTCGGCGGTAATATTTGACAACATACCTGGCGAGTTGGCCTCTACGTTTCCGTGGGACCTTCATATACATCAATAACGAAATATAACCTAACCTAACAAAACCTAACATCTCGGCGGTAATATTTGAAAACATTCCTGGCGATTTGGCTTCTCCGTCTCCGTGGGATCTTTTTATACATCAATAACGTAATATAACCTAAACTAACCCAACCTACCATCTCGGCGGTAATATTTGACAACATTCCTGGCCAGTTGGCTTCTCCGTCCCCGTGGGACCTTTATAGACATCCATAACGTAATATAACCTAACCTAACCCAACCTAACATCTCGGCGGTAATATTTGATCACATTCCTAGCTTGTTGGCCTCTACGTCTCCGCGGAAACTTTATATACATCTATAACGTGATATAACATAACCTAACCCAACCTAACATTTCGGCGGTAATATTTGACATCATTCCTGGCGATTTGTCCTCTACGTCTCCGTGTGACTTTCATAAACATCAATAACGTAATATAACGTAACCTAACCCAACCTATCATCTCGATGGTAATATTTGACAACATTCCTGGCGAGTTGGCTTCTACATCTAAGCGGGACCTTTATATACATCAATAACGTAATATAGCCTAACCTAACCCAACCTAACATCTCGGCGGTAATATTTGATCACATTCCTGGCTTGTTGGCTTCTACATCTCCGTGGGACCTTTATATACATCAATAACGTGATATAACCTAACCTAATCTAACCTAACATCTCGGAGGTAATATTTGAAAACATTCCTGGCGAGTTGGCCTCTACGTCACCGTGGGACCTTTATAGACATCCATAGCGTAATATAACCTAACCTATCCCAACCTAACATCTCGGCGGTAATATTTGAAAACATACCTGGCGGGTTGGCCTCTACATCTCCGTGGGACCTTTATATACATCAATAACGTAATATAACCTAACCTAACCCAACCTAACATTTCGGCGGTAATATTTGAAAACATACCTGGCGAGTTGGCCCCTACGTCTCCGTGGGACATTTATATACATCAATAACGTAATATAACCTAACCTAACCCAACCTAACATCTCGGCGGTAATATTTGATCACATTCCTGGCTTGTTGGCTTCTACATCTCCGTGGGACCTTTATATACATCAATAACGTGATATAACCTAACCTAATCCAACCTAACATCTCGGAGGTAATATTTGAAAACATTCCTGGCGAGTTGGCCTCTACGTCACCGTGGGACCTTTATAGACATCCATAGCGTAATATAACCTAACCTATCCCAACCTAACATCTCGGCGGTAATATTTGAAAACATACCTGGCGGGTTGGCCTCTACGTCTCCGTGGGACATTTATATACATCAATAACGTAATATAACCTAACCTAACCCAACCTAACATCTCGGCGGTCATATTTGACAACATTCCTGGCGAGTTGGCCTCTACGTCTCCGTGGGACCTTTATATACATCAATAACGTAATATAACCTAACCTAACCCAACCTAACATCTCGGCGGTAATATTTGAAAACATACCTGGCGGGTTGGCCTCTACGTCTCCGTGGGACATTTATATACATCAATAACGTAATATAACCTAACCTAACCCAACCTAACATCTCGGCGGTCATATTTGACAACATTCCTGGCGAGTTGGCTTCTCCGTCTCCGTGGGACCTTTATATACATCAATAACGAAATATAACCTAACCTAACCCAACCTAACATCTTGGCGGTATATATTTGAAAACATACCTGGCGAGTTGGCCTCTACGTCTCCGTGGGACCTTGATATACATCAATAACGAAATATAACCTAACCTAACCCAACCTAACATCTCGGCGGTAATATTTGAAAACATTCCTGGCGAGTTGGCTTCTCCGTCTCCGTGGGATCTTTTTATACATCAATAACGTAATATAACCTATCCTAACCCAACCTAACATCTCGGCGGTAACATTTGAAAACATACCTGGCGAGTTGGCCTCTACGTCTCCGTGGGACCTTTATATACATCAATAACGTAGTATAACCTAACCTAACCCAACCTAACATCTCGGCGGTCATATTTGACAACATTCCTGGCGAGTTGGCTTCTCCGTCTCCGTGGGAGCTTTATATACATCAATAACGTAATATAACCTAACCTAACCCAACCTAACATCTCGGCGGTAATATTTGAAAACATTCCTGGCGAGTTGGTCGCTACGTCTCCGTGGGACCTTCATATACATCAATAACGTAATATAACCTAACCTAACCCAACCTAACATCACGGCGGTAATATTTGACAACATTCCTGACTAGTTGGCTTCTCCGTCTCCGTGGGACATTTATATATATCAATAACGTAATATAACCGAACCCAACCCAACCAAACATCTAGGCGGTAATATTTGACAACATTCCTGGCGAGTTGGTCTCTACGTCTCCGTGGGACCTTCATATACATCAATAACGTAATATAACCTAACCTAACCCAACCAAACATCACGGCGGTAATATTTGACAACATTCCTGGCTAGTTGGCTTCTCCGTCTCCGTGGGATCTTTTTATACATCAATAACGTAATATAACCTATCCTAACCCAACCTAACATCTCGGCGGTAATATTTGAAAACATACCTGGCGAGTAGGCCTCTACGTCTCCGTGGGACCTTTATATACATCAATAACGTAATATAACCTAACCTATCCCAACCTAACATCTCGGCGGTAATATTTGAAAACATTCATGGCGATTTGGCATCTACGTCCCGTGAGACCTTCATATACATCAATAACGTAATATAGCCTAACCTAATCCAACCTAACATTTCGGCGGTAATATTTGACATCATTCCTGGCGAGTTGGCCTCTACGTTTCCGTGGGACCTTCATATACATCAATAACGAAATATAACCTAACCTAACCCAACCTAACATCTCGGCGGTAATATTTGAAAACATTCCTGGCGAGTTGGCTTCTCCGTCTCCGTGGGATCTTTTTATACATCAATAACGTAATATAACCTAACCTAACCCAACCTAACATCTCGGCGGTAATATTTGACAACATACCTGGCGAGTTCGCCTCTACGTCTCCGTGGGACCTTTATATACAACTATAACGTAATATAACCTAACCTAACCCAACCTAACATCTCGGCGGTAATATTTGAAAACATCCCTGGCGAGTTGGCTTCTCCGTCTCCGTGGGATCTTTTTATACATCAATAACGTAATATAACCTAACCTAACCCAACCTAACATCTCGGCGGTAATATTTGAAAAGATACCTGGCGAGTTGGCCTCTACGTCTCCGTGGGACATTTATATACATCAATAACGTAGTATAACCTAACCTAACCCAACCTAACATCTTGGCGGTAATATTTGAAAACATACCTGGCGAGTTGGCCTCTACGTCTCCGTGAGACATTTATATACATCAATAACGTAATATAACCTAACCTAACCCAACCTAACATCTCGGCGGTAATATTTGATCACATTCCTAGCTTGTTGGCCTCTACGTCTCCGCGTGACCTTTGTATACATCAATAACGTAATATAACCTAACCTAACCCAACCTATCATCTCGGCGGTAATATTTGACAACATTCCTGGCGAGTTGGTCTCTACGTCTCCGTGGGACCTTCATATACATCAATAACGTAATATAACCTAACCTAACCCAACCTAACATCTCGGCGGTAATATTTGACAACATTCCTCGCTAGTTGGCTTCTCCGTCTCCGTGGGATCTTTTTATACATCAATAACGTAATATAACCTATCCTAACACAACCTAACATCTCGGCGGTAATATTTGAAAACATTCCTGGCGAGTTGGCTTCTCCGTCTCCGTGGGATCTTTTTATACATCATTAACGTAATATAACCTAACCTAACCCAACCTAACATCTTGGCGGTATATATTTGGAAACATACCTGGCGAGTTGGCCTCTACGTCTCCGTGGGACCTTGATATACATCAATAACGAAATATAACCTAACCTAACCCTACCTAACATCTCGGCGGTAATATTTGAAAACATTCCTGGCGAGTTGGCTTCTCCGTCTCCGTGGGACCTTTTTATACATCAATAACGTAATATAACCTATCCTAACCCAACCTAAGATCTCGGCGGTAATATTTGAAAACATACCTGGCGAGTTGGCCTCTACGTCTCCGTGGGACCTTTATATACATCAATAACGTAATATAACCTAACCTATCCCAACCTAACATCACGGCGGTAATATTTGACAACATTCCTGGCGAGTTGGTCTCTACGTCTCCGTGGGATCTTTTTATACATCAATAACGTAATATAACCTAACCTAACCCAACCTAACATCTCGGCGGTAATATTTGACAACATTCCTGGCCAGTTGGCTTCTCCGTCCCCGTGGGACCTTTATAGACATCCATAACGTAATATAACCTAACCTAACCCAACCTAACATCTCGGCGGTAATATTTGATCACATTCCTAGCTTGTTGGCCTCTACGTCTCCGCGGGAACTTTATATACATCTATAACGTGATATAACATAACCTAACCCAACCTAACATTTCGGCGGTAATATTTGACATCATTCCTGGCGATTTGTCCTCTACGTCTCCGTGTGACTTTCATAAACATCAATAACGTAATATAACGTAACCTAACCCAACCTATCATCTCGGCGGTAATATTTGACAACATTCCTGGCGAGTTGGCTTCTACATCTAAGCGGGAGCTTTATATACATCAATATCGTAATATAACCTAACCTAACCCAACCTAACATCTCGGCGGTAATATTTGAAAACATACCTGGCGAGTTGGCCTCTACGTCTCCGCGGGACCTTTACACACATCTATAACGTGATATAACCTAACCTAACCCAACCTAACATTTCGGCGGTAATATTTGACATCATTCCTGGCGAGTTGTCCTCTACGTCTCCGTTTGACCTTCATAAACATCAATAACGTAATATAACGTAACCTAACCCAACCTATCATCTCGGCGGTAATATTTGACAACATTCCTGGCGAGTTGGCTTCTACATCTCCGTGGGACCTTTATATACATCAATAACGTAATATAACCTAACCTAACCCAACCTAACATTTCGGCGGTAATATTTGAAAACATACCTGGCGAGTTGGCCTCTACGTCTCCGTGGGACATTTATATACATCAATAATGTAATATAACCTAACCTAACCCAACCTAACATCTCGGCGGTAATATTTGATCACATTCCTGGCTTGTTGGCCTCTACGTCTGCGCGGGACCTTTATATACATCTATAACGTGATATAACCTAACTTAATCCAACCTAACATCTCGGAGGTAATATTTGAAAACATTCCTGGCGAGTTGGCCTCTACGTCACCGTGGGACCTTTATAGACATCCATAACGTAATATAACCTAACCTATCCCAACCTAACATCTCGGCGGTAATATTTGAAAACATACCTGGCGGGTTGGCCTCTACGTCTCTGTGGGACATTTATATTCATCAATAACGTAATATAACCTAACCTAACCCAACCTAACATCTCGGCGGTCATATTTGACAACATTCCTGGCGAGTTGGCTTCTCCGTCTCCGTGGGAGCTTTATATACATCAATAACGTAATATAACCTAACCTAAACCAACCTAACATCTCGGCGGTAATATTTGAAAATATTCCGGGCGTGTTGGCCTCTACGTCACCGTGGGACCCTCATATACATCAATAACGTAATATAACCTAACCTAACCCAACCTAACATCACGGCGGTAATATTTGACAACATTCCTGGCTAGTTGGCTTCTCCGTCTCCGTGGGACATTTATATACATCAATAACGTAATATAACCGAACCTAACCCAACCTAACATCTCGGCGGGAATATTTGATCACATTCCTAGCTTGTTGGCCTCTACGTCTCCGCGGGAACTTTATATACATCTATAACGTGATATAACATAACCTAACCCAACCTAACATTTCGGCGGTAATATTTGACATCATTCCTGGCGATTTGTCCTCTACGTCTCCGTGTGACTTTCATAAACATCAATAACGTAATATAACGTAACCTAACCCAACCTATCATCTCGGCGGTAATATTTGAAAACATACCTGGCGAGTTGGCCTCTACGTCTCCGCGGGACCTTTACATACATCTATAACGTGATATAACCTAACCTAACCCAACCTAACATTTCGGCGGTAATATTTGACATCATTCCTGGCGAGTTGTCCTCTACGTCTCCGTTTGACCTTCATAAACATCAATAACGTAATATAACGTAACCTAACCCAACCTATCATCTCGGCGGTAATATTTGACAACATTCCTGGCGAGTTGGCTTCTACATCTCCGTGGGACCTTTATATACATCAATAACGTAATATAACCTAACCTAACCCAACCTAACATTTCGGCGGTAATATTTGAAAACATACCTGGCGGGTTGGCCTCTACGTCTCCGTGGGACATTTATATTCATCAATAACGTAATATAACCTAACCTAACCCAACCTAACATCTCGACGGTAATATTTGAAAACATACCTGGCGGGTTGGCCTCTACGTCTCCGTGGGACATTTATATTCATCAATAACGTAATATAACCTAACCTAACCCAACCTAACATCTCGGCGGTCATATTTGACAACATTCCTGGCGAGTTGGCTTCTCCGTCTCCGTGGGAGCTTTATATACATCAATAACGTAATATAACCTAACCTAATCCAACCTAACATTTCGGCGGTAATATTTGACATCATTCCTGGCGAGTTGGCCTCTACGTCTCCGTGGGACCTTTATATACATCAATAACGTAATATAACCTAACCTAACCCAACCTAACATCTCGGCGGTAATATTTGAAAACATACCTGGCGGGTTGGCATCTACGTCCCGTGAGACCTTCATATACATCAATAACGTAATATAGCCTAACCTAATCCAACCTAACATCTCGGCGGTAATATTTGATCACATTCCTAGCTTGTTGGCCTCTACGTCTCCGCGTGACCTTTATATACATCTATAACGTGATATAACCTAACCTAACCCAACCTAACATTTCGGCGGTAATATTTGACATCATTCATGGCGAGTTGGCCTCTACGTCTCCGTGGGACCTTTATATACATCAATAACGTAATATAACCTAACCTATCCCAACCTAATATCTCGGCGGTAATATTTGAAAACATTCATGGCGATTTGGCATCTACGTCCCGTGGGACCTTCATATACATCAATAACGTAATATAGCCTAACCTAACCCAACCTAACATTTCGGCGGTAATATTTGACATCATTCCTGGCGAGTTGGCCTCTACGTCTACGTGGGACCTTTATATACATCAATAACGTAATATAACCTAACCTAACCCAACCTAACATCTCGGCGGTAATATTTGACAACATTCCTGGCGAGTTGGCCTCTACGTCTCCGTGGGACCTTCATATACATCAATAACGTAATATAACCTAACCTAACCCAACCTATCATCTCGGCGGTAATATTTGACACCATTCCTGGCGAGTTGGTCTCTCCGTCTCCGTGGGATCTTTTTATACATCATTAACGTGATATAACCTAACCTAAACCAACCTAACATCTCGGCGGTAATATTTGAAAACATTCCTGGCGTGTTGGCCTCTACGTCTCCGTGGGACCTTCATTTACATCAATAACGTAATATAACCTAACCTAACCCAACCTAACATCTCGGCGATAATATTTGACAACATTCCTGGCCAGTTGGCTTCTCCGTCTCCGTGGGACCTTTATATACATCAATAACGTATTATAACCTAACCTAACCCAACCTAACATCTCGGCGGTAATATTTGACAACATACCTGGCGAGTTCGCCTCTACGTCTCCGTGGGACCTTTATATACAACTATAACGTAATATAACCTAACCTAACCCAACCTAACATCTCGGCGGTAATATTTGAGAACATACCTGGCGAGTTGGGCTCTACGTCTCCGTGGGACCTTCATATACATCAATAACGAAATATAACCTAACCTAACCCAACCTAACATCTCGGCGGTAATATTTGAAAACATTCCTGGCGAGTTGGCTTCTCCGTCTCCGTGGGATCTTTTTATACATCAATAACGTAATATAACCTAACCTAACCCAACCTAACATCTCGGCGGTAATATTTGAAAAGATACCTGGCGAGTTGGCCTCTACGTCTCCGTGGGACATTTATATACATCAATAACGTAGTATAACCTAACCTAACCCAACCTAACATCTCGGCGGTAATATTTGATCACATTCCTAGCTTGTTGGCCTCTACGTCTCCGCGGGACCTTTATATACATCTATAACGTGATATAACCTAACCTAACCCAACCTAACATTTCGGCGGTAATATTTGACATCATTCCTGGCGAGTTGTCCTCTACGTCTCCGTTTGACCTTCATAAACATCAATAACGTAATATAACCTAACCTATCCCAACCTAACATCTCGGCGGTAATATTTGAAAACATTCATGGCGATTTGGCATCTACGTCCCGTGAGACCTTCATATACATCAATAACGTAATATAGCCTAACCTAATCCAACCTAACATCTCGGCGGTAATATTTGAAAACATACCTGGCGAGTTGGCCTCTACGTCTCCGTGGGACCTTTATATACATCAATAACGTAATATAACCTAACCTATCCCAACCTAACATCTCGGCGGTAATATTTGAAAACATTCATGGCGATTTGGCATCTACGTCCCGTGAGACCTTCATATACATCAATAACGTAATATAGCCTAACCTAATCCAACTTAACATTTCGGCGGTAATATTTGACATCATTCCTGGCGAGTTGGCCTCTACGTCTCCGTGGGACCTTTATATACATCAATAACGTAATATAACCTAACCTAACCCAACCTAACATCTCGGCGGTAATATTTGAAAACATACCTGGCGGGTTGGCCTCTACGTCTCCGTGAGACATTTATATACATCAATAACGTAATATAACCTAACCTAACCCAACCTAACATCTCGGCGGTAATATTTGACAACATTCCTGGCTAGTTGGCTTCTCCGTCTCCGTGGGACATTTATATACATCAATAACGTAATATAACCTAACCTAACCCAACCTAACATCTCGGCGGTAATATTTGATCACATTCCTGGCTTGTTGGCCTCTACGTCTCCGCGGGACCTTTATATACATCTATAACGTGATATAACCTAACTTAATCCAACCTAACATCTCGGAGGTAATATTTGAAAACATTCCGGGCGAGTTGGCCTCTACGTCACCGTGGGACCTTTATAGACATCCATAACGTAATATAACCTAACCTATCCCAACCTAACATCTCGGCGGTAATATTTGAAAACATACCTGGCGGGTTGGCCTCTACGTCTCCGTGGGACATTTATATTCATCAATAACGTAATATAACCTAACCTAACCCAACCTAACATCTCGGCGGTCATATTTGACAACATTCCTGGCGAGTTGGCTTCTCCGTCTCCGTGGGAGCTTTATATACATCAATAACGTAATATAACCTAACCTAACCCAACCTAACATCTCGGCGGTAATATTTGAAAACATTCCTGGCGAGTTGGTCTCTACGTCTCCGTGGGACCTTCATATACATCAATAACGTAATATAACCTAACCTAACCCAACCTAACATCACGGCGGTAATATTTGACAACATTCCCTGGCGAGTTGGCCTCTACGTCTCCGTGGGACCTTTATAAACATCAATAACGTAATATAACCCAACCTAACCCAACCTAACATGTCGGCGGTAATATTTGAAAACATACCTGGCGAGTTGGCCTCTACCTCTCCGTGGGACATTTATATACATCAATAACGTAATATAACCTAACCTAACCCAACCTAACATCTCGGCGGTAATATTTGAAAACATTCATGGCGATTTGGCATCTACGTCCCGTGAGACCTTCATATACATCAATAACGTAATATAGCCTAACCTAATCCAACTTAACATTTCGGCGGTAATATTTGACATCATTCCTGGCGAGTTGGCCTCTACGTCTCCGTGGGACCTTTATATACATCAATAACGTAATATAACCTAACCTAACCCAACCTAACATCTCGGCGGTAATATTTGAAAACATACCTGGCGGGTTGGCCTCTACGTCTCCGTGGGACATTTATATACATCAATAACGTAATATAACCGAACCTAACCCAACCTAACATCTCGGCGGTCATATTTGACAACATTCCTGGCGAGTTGGCTTCTCCGTCTCCGTGGGACCTTTATATACATCAATAAGGTAATATAACCTAACCTAACCCAACCTAACAACTCGGCGGTAATATTTGACAACATACCTGGCGAGTTGGCCTCTACGTTTCCGTGGGACCTTCATATACATCAATAACGAAATATAACCTAACCTAACCCAACCTAACATCTCGGCGGTAATATTTGAAAACATTCCTGGCGAGTTGGCTTCTCCGTCTCCGTGGGATCTTTTTATACATCAATAACGTAATATAACCTAACCTAACCCAACCTAACATCTCGGCGGTAATATTTGACAACATACCTGGCGAGTTCGCCTCTACGTCTCCGTGGGACCTTTATATACAACTATAACGTAATATAACCTAACCTAACCCAACCTAACATCTCGGCGGTAATATTTGAGAACATACCTGGCGAGTTGGGCTCTACGTCTCCGTGGGACCTTCATATACATCAATAACGAAATATAACCTAACCTAACCCAACCTAACATCTCGGCGGTAATATTTGAAAACATTCCTGGCGAGTTGGCTTCTCCGTCTCCGTGGGATCTTTTTATACATCAATAACGTAATATAACCTAACCTAACCCAACCTAACATCTCGGCGGTAATATTTGAAAAGATACCTGGCGAGTTGGCCTCTACGTCTCCGTGCGACATTTATATACATCAATAACGTAGTATAACCTAACCTAACCCAACCTAACATCTCGGCGGTAATATTTGATCACATTCCTAGCTTGTTGGCCTCTACGTCTCCGCGGGACCTTTATATACATCTATAACGTGATATAACCTAACCTAACCCAACCTAACATTTCGGCGGTAATATTTGACATCATTCCTGGCGAGTTGTCCTCTACGTCTCCGTTTGACCTTCATAAACATCAATAACGTAATATAACGTAACCTAACCCAACCTATCATCTCGGTGGTAATATTTGACAACATTCCCTGGCGAGTTGGCCTCTACGTCTCCGTGGGACCTTTATATACATCAATAACGTAATATAACCCAACCTAACCCAACCTAACATGTCGGCGGTAATATTTGAAAACATACCTGGCGAGTTGGCCTCTACGTCTCCGTGGGACATTTATGTACATCAATAACGTAATATAACCTAACCTAACCCAACCTAACATCTCGGCGGTAATATTTGATCACATTCCTGGCTTGTTGGCCTCCTCGTCTTCGCGGGACCTTTATATACATCTATAACGTGATATAACCTAACCTAAACCAACCTAACATCTTGGCGGTAATATTTGAAAACATACCTGTCGAGTTGGCCTCTACGTCTCCGTGAGACATTTATATACATCAATAACGTAATATAACCTAACCTAACCCAACCTAACATCTCGGCGGTAATATTTGATCACATTCCTAGCTTGTTGGCCTCTACGTCTCCGCGTGACCTTTGTATACATCAATAACGTAATATAACTTAACCTAACCCAAACTATCATCTCGGCGGTAATATTTGACAACATTCCTGGCGAGTTGGTCTCTACGTCTCCGTGGGACCTTCATATACATCAATAACGTAATATAACCTAACCTAACCCAACCTAACATCTCGGCGGTAATATTTGATCACATTCCTAGCTTGTTGGCCTCTACGTCTCCGCGGGAACTTTATATACATCTATAACGTGATATAACATAACCTAACCCAACCTAACATTTCGGCGGCAATATTTGACATCATTCCTGGCGATTTGTCCTCTACGTCTCCGTGTGACTTTCATAAACATCAATAACGTAATATAACGTAACCTAACCCAACCTATCATCTCGGCGGTAATATTTGACAACATTCCTGGCGAGTTGGCTTCTACATCTAAGCGGGACCTTTATATACATCAATAACGTAATATAACCTAACCTAACCCAACCTAACATCTCGGCGGTAATATTTGAAAACATACCTGGCGAGTTGGCCTCTACGTCTCCGCGGGACCTTTACATACATCTATAACGTAATATAACGTAACCTAACCCAACCTATCATCTCGGCGGTAATATTTGACAACATTCCTGGCGAGTTGGCTTCTACATCTCCGTGGGACCTTTATATACATCAATAACGTAATATAACCTAACCTAAGCCAACCTAACATCTCGGCGGTAATATTTGATCACATTCCTGGCTTGTTGGCCTCTACGTCTCCGTGGGACCTTTATATACATCAATAACGTAATATAACCCAACCTAACCCAACCTAACATGTCGGCGGTAATATTTGAAAACATACCTGGCGAGTTGGCCTCTACGTCTCCGTGGGACATTTATATACATCAATAACGTAATATAACCTAACCTAACCCAACCTAACATCTCGGCGGTAATATTTGATCACATTCCTGGCTTGTTGGCCTCCTCGTCTCCGCGGGACCTTTATATACATCTATAACGTGATATAACCTAACCTAAACCAACCTAACATCTTGGCGGTAATATTTGAAAACATACCTGGCGAGTTGGCCTCTACGTCTCCGTGAGACATTTATATACATCAATAACGTAATATAACCTAACCTAACCCAACCTAACATCTCGGCGGTAATATTTGATCACATTCCTAGCTTGTTGGCCTCTACGTCTCCGCGTGACCTTTGTATACATCAATAACGTAATATAACCTAACCTAACCCAACCTATCATCTCGGCGGTAATATTTGACAACATTCCTGGCGAGTTGGTCTCTACGTCTCCGTGGGACCTTCATATACATCAATAACGTAATATAACCTAACCTAACCCAACCTAACATCTCGGCGGTAATATTTGAAAAGATACCTGGCGAGTTGGCCTCTACGTCTACGTGGGACCTTTATATACATCAATAACGTAATATAACCTAACCTAACCCAACCTAACATCTCGGCGGTAATATTTGACATCATTCATGGCGAGTTGGCCTCTACGTCTCCGTGGGACCTTTATATACATCAATAACGTAATATAACCTAACCTATCCCAACCTAATATCTCGGCGGTAATATTTGAAAACATTCATGGCGATTTGGCATCTACGTCCCGTGGGACCTTCATATACATCAATAACGTAATATAGCCTAACCTAACCCAACCTAACATGTCGGCGGTAATATTTGAAAAGATACCTGGCGAGTTGGCCTCTACGTCTACGTGGGACCTTTATATACATCAATAACGTAATATAACCTAACCTAACCCAACCTAACATCTCGGCGGTAATATTTGACAACATTCCTGGCGAGTTGGCCTCTACGACTCCGTGGGACCTTCATATACATCAATAACGTAATATAACCTAACCTAACCCAACCAAACATCACGGCGGAAATATTTGACAACATTCCTGGCTAGTTGGCTTCTCCGTCTCCGTGGGATCTTTCTATACATCAATAACGTAATATAACCTATCCTAACCCAACCCAACATCTCGGCGGTAATATTTGACATCATTCCTGGCGAGTTGTCCTCTACCCTCTCCGTTTGACCTTCATAAACATCAATAACGTAATATAACGTAACCTAACCCACCTATCATCTCGGCTGTAATGTTTGACAACATTCCTGGCGAGTTGGCCTCTACGTCTCCGTGGGACCTTTATATACATCTATAACGTGATATAACCTAACCTAACCCAACCTAACATTTCGGCGGTAATATTTGACATCATTCCTGGCGAGTTGTCCTCTACGTCTCCGTTTGACCTTCATAAACATCAATAACGTAATATAACGTAACCTAACCCAACCTATCATCTCGGTGGTAATATTTGACAACATTCCCTGGCGAGTTGGCCTCTACGTCTCCGTGGGACCTTTATATACATCAATAACGTAATATAACCCAACCTAACCCAACCTAACATGTCGGCGGTAATATTTGAAAACATACCTGGCGAGTTGGCCTCTACGTCTCCGTGGGACATTTATGTACATCAATAACGTAATATAACCTAACCTAACCCAACCTAACATCTCGGCGGTAATATTTGATCACATTCCTGGCTTGTTGGCCTCCTCGTCTTCGCGGGACCTTTATATACATCTATAACGTGATATAACCTAACCTAAACCAACCTAACATCTTGGCGGTAATATTTGAAAACATACCTGTCGAGTTGGCCTCTACGTCTCCGTGAGACATTTATATACATCAATAACGTAATATAACCTAACCTAACCCAACCTAACATCTCGGCGGTAATATTTGATCACATTCCTAGCTTGTTGGCCTCTACGTCTCCGCGTGACCTTTGTATACATCAATAACGTAATATAACTTAACCTAACCCAAACTATCATCTCGGCGGTAATATTTGACAACATTCCTGGCGAGTTGGTCTCTACGTCTCCGTGGGACCTTCATATACATCAATAACGTAATATAACCTAACCTAACCCAACCTAACATCTCGGCGGTAATATTTGATCACATTCCTAGCTTGTTGGCCTCTACGTCTCCGCGGGAACTTTATATACATCTATAACGTGATATAACATAACCTAACCCAACCTAACATTTCGGCGGCAATATTTGACATCATTCCTGGCGATTTGTCCTCTACGTCTCCGTGTGACTTTCATAAACATCAATAACGTAATATAACGTAACCTAACCCAACCTATCATCTCGGCGGTAATATTTGACAACATTCCTGGCGAGTTGGCTTCTACATCTAAGCGGGACCTTTATATACATCAATAACGTAATATAACCTAACCTAACCCAACCTAACATCTCGGCGGTAATATTTGAAAACATACCTGGCGAGTTGGCCTCTACGTCTCCGCGGGACCTTTACATACATCTATAACGTAATATAACGTAACCTAACCCAACCTATCATCTCGGCGGTAATATTTGACAACATTCCTGGCGAGTTGGCTTCTACATCTCCGTGGGACCTTTATATACATCAATAACGTAATATAACCTAACCTAAGCCAACCTAACATCTCGGCGGTAATATTTGATCACATTCCTGGCTTGTTGGCCTCTACGTCTCCGTGGGACCTTTATATACATCAATAACGTAATATAACCCAACCTAACCCAACCTAACATGTCGGCGGTAATATTTGAAAACATACCTGGCGAGTTGGCCTCTACGTCTCCGTGGGACATTTATATACATCAATAACGTAATATAACCTAACCTAACCCAACCTAACATCTCGGCGGTAATATTTGATCACATTCCTGGCTTGTTGGCCTCCTCGTCTCCGCGGGACCTTTATATACATCTATAACGTGATATAACCTAACCTAAACCAACCTAACATCTTGGCGGTAATATTTGAAAACATACCTGGCGAGTTGGCCTCTACGTCTCCGTGAGACATTTATATACATCAATAACGTAATATAACCTAACCTAACCCAACCTAACATCTCGGCGGTAATATTTGATCACATTCCTAGCTTGTTGGCCTCTACGTCTCCGCGTGACCTTTGTATACATCAATAACGTAATATAACCTAACCTAACCCAACCTATCATCTCGGCGGTAATATTTGACAACATTCCTGGCGAGTTGGTCTCTACGTCTCCGTGGGACCTTCATATACATCAATAACGTAATATAACCTAACCTAACCCAACCTAACATCTCGGCGGTAATATTTGAAAAGATACCTGGCGAGTTGGCCTCTACGTCTACGTGGGACCTTTATATACATCAATAACGTAATATAACCTAACCTAACCCAACCTAACATCTCGGCGGTAATATTTGACATCATTCATGGCGAGTTGGCCTCTACGTCTCCGTGGGACCTTTATATACATCAATAACGTAATATAACCTAACCTATCCCAACCTAATATCTCGGCGGTAATATTTGAAAACATTCATGGCGATTTGGCATCTACGTCCCGTGGGACCTTCATATACATCAATAACGTAATATAGCCTAACCTAACCCAACCTAACATGTCGGCGGTAATATTTGAAAAGATACCTGGCGAGTTGGCCTCTACGTCTACGTGGGACCTTTATATACATCAATAACGTAATATAACCTAACCTAACCCAACCTAACATCTCGGCGGTAATATTTGACAACATTCCTGGCGAGTTGGCCTCTACGACTCCGTGGGACCTTCATATACATCAATAACGTAATATAACCTAACCTAACCCAACCAAACATCACGGCGGAAATATTTGACAACATTCCTGGCTAGTTGGCTTCTCCGTCTCCGTGGGATCTTTCTATACATCAATAACGTAATATAACCTATCCTAACCCAACCCAACATCTCGGCGGTAATATTTGACATCATTCCTGGCGAGTTGTCCTCTACCCTCTCCGTTTGACCTTCATAAACATCAATAACGTAATATAACGTAACCTAACCCACCTATCATCTCGGCTGTAATGTTTGACAACATTCCTGGCGAGTTGGCCTCTACGTCTCCGTGGGACCTTTATATACATCTATAACGTAATATAACCTAACCTAACCCAACCTAACATGTCGGCGGTAATATTTGAAAACATACCTGGCGAGTTGGCCTCTACGTCTCCGTGGGACATTTATATACATCAATAACGTAATATAACGTAACCTAACCCAACCTATCATCTCGGTGTTAATATTTGACAACATTCCCTGGCGAGTTGGCCTCTACGTCTCCGTGGGACCTTTATATACATCAATAACGTAATATAACCCAACCTAACCCAACCTAACATGTCGGCGGTAATATTTGAAAACATACCTGGCGAGTTGGCCTCTACGTCTCCGTGGGACATTTATATACATCAATAACGTAATATAACCTAACCTAACCCAACCTAACATCTCGGCGGTAATATTTGATCACATTCCTGGCTTGTTGGCCTCCTCGTCTCCGCGGGACCTTTATATACATCTATAACGTGATATAACCTAACCTAAACCAACCTAACATCTTGGCGGTAATATTTGAAAACATACCTGGCGAGTTGGCCTCTACGTCTCCGTGGGACATTTATATACATCAATAACGTAATATAACCTAACCTAACCCAACCTAACATCTCGGCGGTAATATTTGATCACATTCCTGGCTTGTTGGCCTCTACGTCTCCGCGGGAACTTTATATACATCTATAACGTGATATAACATAACCTAACCCAACCTAACATTTCGGAGGTAATATTTGACATCATTCCTGGCGATTAGTCCTCTACGTCTCCGTGTGACTTTCATAAACATCAATAACGTAATATAACGTAACCTAACCCAACCTATCATCTCGGCGGTAATATTTGACAACATTCCTGGCGAGTTGGCTTCTACATCTAAGCGGGACCTTTATATACATCAATAACGTAATATAACCTAACCTAACCCAACCTAACATCTCGGCGGTAATATTTGAAAACATACCTGGCGAGTTGGCCTCTACGTCTCCGCGGGACCTTTACATACATCTATAACGTGATATAACCTAACCTAACCCAACCTAACATTTCGGCGGTAATATTTGACATCATTCCTGGCGAGTTGTCCTCTACGTCTCCGTTTGACCTTCATAAACATCAATAACGTAATATAACGTAACCTAACCAAACCTATCATCTCGGCGGTAATATTTGACAACATTCCTGGCGAGTTGGCTTCTACATCTCCGTGGGACCTTTATATACATCAATAACGTAATATAACCTAACCTAACCCAACCTAACATCTCGGCGGTAATATTTGATCACATTCCTGGCTTGTTGGCCTCTACGTCTCCGCGGGACCTTTATATACATCTATAACGTGATATAACCTAACCTAATCCAACCTAACATCTCGGAGGTAATATTTGAAAACATTCCTGGCGAGTTGGCCTCTACGTCACCGTGGGACCTTTATAGACATCCATAACGTAATATAACCTAACCTATTCCAACCTAACATCTCGGCGGTAATATTTGAAAACATACCTGGCGGGTTGGCCTCTACGTCTCCGTGGGACATTTATATTCATCAATAACGTAATATAACCTAACCTAACCCAACCTAACATCTCGGCGGTCATATTTGACAACATTCCTGGCGAGTTGGCTTCTCCGTCTCCGTGGGAGCTTTATATACATCAATAACGTAATATAACCTAACCTAACCCAACCTAACATCTCGGCGGTAATATTTGAAAACATTCCTGGCGAGTTGGTCTCTACGTCTCCGTGGGACCTTCATATACATCAATAACGTAATATAACCTAACCTAACCCAACCTAACATCACGGCGGTAATATTTGACATCATTCCTGGCGGGTTGTCCTCTACGTCTCCGTTTGACCTTCATAAACATCAATAACGTAATATAACGTAACCTAACCCAACCTATCATCTCGGTGGTAATATTTGACAACATTCCCTGGCGAGTTGGCCTCTACGTCTCCGTGGGACCTTTATATACATCAATAACGTAATATAACCCAACCTAACCCAACCTAACACGTCGGCGGTAATATTTGAAAACATACCCGGCGAGTTGGCCTCTACGTCTCCGTGGGACATTTATATACATCAATAACGTAATATAACCTAACCTAACCCAACCTAACATCTCGGCGGTAATATTTGATCACATTCCTGGCTTGTTGGCCTCCTCGTCTCCGTGGGATCTTTTTATACATCATTAACGTAATATAACCTAACCTAACCCAACCTAACATCTTGGCGGTATATATTTGGAAACATACCTGGCGAGTTGGCCTCTACGTCTCCGTGGGACCTTGATATACATCAATAACGAAATATAACCTAACCTAACCCAACCTAACATCTCGGCGGTAATATTTGAAAACATTCCTGGCGAGTTGGCTTCTCCGTCTCCGTGGGATCTTTTTATACATCAATAACGTAATATAACCTAACCTAACCCAACCTAACATCTCGGCGGTCATATTTGACAACATTCCTGGCGAGTTGGCTTCTCCGTCTCCGTGGGACCTTTATATACATCAATAACGTAATATAACCTAACCTAACCCAACCTAACAACTCGGCGGTAATATTTGACAACATACCTGGCGAGTTGGCCTCTACGTTTCCGTGGGACCTTCATATACATCAATAACGTAATATAACCCAACCTAACCCAACCTAACATGTCGGCGGTAATATTTGAAAACATACCTGTCGAGTTGGCCTCTACGTCTCCGTGGGACATTTATATACATCAATAACGTAATATAACCTAACCTAACCCAACCTAACATCTCGGCGGTAATATTTGACAACATTCCTGGCTAGTTGGCTTCTCCGTCTCCGTGGGATCTTTTTATACATCAATAACGTAATATAACCTATCCTAACCCAACCTAACATCTCGGCGGTAATATTTGAAAACATTCCTGGCGAGTTGGCTTCTCCGTCTCCGTGGGATCTTTTTATACATCATTAACGTAATATAACCTAACCTAACCCAACCTAACATCTTGGCGGTATATATTTGGAAACATACCTGGCCAGTTGGCCTCTACGTCTCCGTGTGACCTTGATATACATCAATAACGAAATATAACCTAACCTAACCCAACCTAACATCTCGGCGGTAATATTTGAAAACATTCCTGGCGAGTTGGCTTCTCCGTCTCCGTGGGATCTTTTTATACATCAATAACGTAATATAACCTAACCTAACCCAACCTAACATCTCGGCGGTCATATTTGACAACATTTCCTGGCGAGTTGGCCTCTACGTCTCCGTGGGACCTTTATATACATCAATAACGTAATATAACCCAACCTAACCCAACCTAACATGTCGGCGGTAATATTTGAAAACATACCTGGCGAGTTGGCCTCTACGTCTCCGTGGGACATTTATATACATCAATAACGTAATATAACCTAACCTAACCCAACCTAACATCTCGGCGGTAATATTTGATCACATTCCTGGCTTGTTGGCCTCCTCGTCTCCGCGGGACCTTTATATACATCTATAACGTGATATAACTTAACCTAAACCAACCTAACATCTTGGCGGTAATATTTGAAAACATACCTGGCGAGTTGGCCTCTACGTCTCCGTGGGACATTTATATACATCAATAACGTAATATAACCTAACCTAACCCAACCTAACATCTCGGCGGTAATATTTGATCACATTCCTGACTTGTTGGCCTCTACGTCTCCGCGGGAACTTTATATACATCTATAACGTGATATAACATAACCTAACCCAACCTAACATTTCGGCGGTAATATTTGACATCATTCCTGGCGAGTTGTCCTCTACGTCTCCGTTTGACCTTCATAAACATCAATAACGTAATATAACGTAACCTAACCCAACCTATCATCTCGGCGGTAATATTTGACAACATTCCTGGCGAGTTGGCTTCTACATCTCCGTGGGACCTTTATATACATCAATAACGTAATATAACCTAACCTAACCCAACCTAACATCTCGGCGGTAATATTTGATCACATTCCTGGCTTGTTGGCCTCTACGTCTCCGCGGGACCTTTATATACATCTATAACGTGATATAACCTAACCTAATCCAACCTAACATCTCGGAGGTAATATTTGAAAACATTCCTGGCGAGTTGGCCTCTACGTCACCGTGGGACCTTTATAGACATCCATAACGTAATATAACCTAACCTATTCCAACCTAACATCTCGGCGGTAATATTTGAAAACATACCTGGCGGGTTGGCCTCTACGTCTCCGTGGGACATTTATATTCATCAATAACGTAATATAACCTAACCTAACCCAACCTAACATCTCGGCGGTCATATTTGACAACATTCCTGGCGAGTTGGCTTCTCCGTCTCCGTGGGAGCTTTATATACATCAATAACGTAATATAACCTAACCTAACCCAACCTAACATCTCGGCGGTAATATTTGATCACATTCCTGGCTTGTTGGCCTCTACGTCTCCGCGGGAACTTTATATACATCTATAACGTGATATAACATAACCTAACCCAACCTAACATTTCGGCGGTAATATTTGACATCATTCCTGGCGATTTGTCCTCTACGTCTCCGTGTGACTTTCATAAACATCAATAACGTAATATAACGTAACCTAACCCAACCTATCATCTCGGCGGTAATATTTGACAACATTCCTGGCGAGTTGGCTTCTACATCTAAGCGGGACCTTTATATACATCAATAACGTAATATAACCTAACCTAACCCAACCTAACATCTCGGCGGTAATATTTGAAAACATACCTGGCGAGTTGGCCTCTACGTCTCCGCGGGACCTTTACATACATCTATAACGTGATATAACCTAACCTAACCCAACCTAACATTTCGGCGGTAATATTTGACATCATTCCTGGCGAGTTGTCCTCTACGTCTCCGTTTGACCTTCATAAACATGAATAACGTAATATAACGTAACCTAACCCAACCTATCATCTCGGCGGTAATATTTGACAACATTCCTGGCGAGTTGGCTTCTACATCTCCGTGGGACCTTTATATACATCAATAACGTAATATAACCTAACCTAACCCAACCTAACATCTCGGCGGTAATATTTGATCACATTCCTGGCTTGTTGGCCTCTACGTCTCCGCGGGACCTTTATATACATCTATAACGTGATATAACCTAACCTAATCCAACCTAACATCTCGGAGGTAATATTTGAAAACATTCCTGGCGAGTTGGCCTCTACGTCACCGTGGGACCTTTATAGACATCCATAACGTAATATAACCTAACCTATTCCAACCTAACATCTCGGCGGTAATATTTGAAAACATACCTGGCGGGTTGGCCTCTACGTCTCCGTGGGACATTTATATTCATCAATAACGTAATATAACCTAACCTAACCCAACCTAACATCTCGGCGGTCATATTTGACAACATTCCTGGCGAGTTGGCTTCTCCGTCTCCGTGGGAGCTTTATATACATCAATAACGTAATATAACCTAACCTAACCCAACCTAACATCTCGGCGGTAATATTTGAAAACATTCCTGGCGAGTTGGTCTCTACGTCTCCGTGGGACCTTCATATACATCAATAACGTAATATAACCTAACCTAACCCAACCTAACATCACGGCGGTAATATTTGACATCATTCCTGGCGGGTTGTCCTCTACGTCTCCGTTTGACCTTCATAAACATCAATAACGTAATATAACGTAACCTAACCCAACCTATCATCTCGGTGGTAATATTTGACAACATTCCCTGGCGAGTTGGCCTCTACGTCTCCGTGGGACCTTTATATACATCAATAACTTCTTATAACCCAACCTAACCCAACCTAACATGTCGGCGGTAATATTTGAAAACATACCCGGCGAGTTGGCCTCTACGTCTCCGTGGGACATTTATATACATCAATAACGTAATATAACCTAACCTAACCCAACCTAACATCTCGGCGGTAATATTTGATCACATTCCTGGCTTGTTGGCCTCCTCGTCTCCGCGGGACCTTTATATACATCTATAACGTGATATAACCTAACCTAAACCAACCTAACATCTTGGCGGTAATATTTGAAAACATACCTGGCGAGTTGGCCTCTACGTCTCCGTGAGACATTTATATACATCAATAACGTAATATAACCTAACCTAACCCAACCTAACATCTCGGCGGTAATATTTGATCACATTCCTAGCTTGTTGGCCTCTACGTCTCCGCGTGACCTTTGTATACATCAATAACGTAATATAACCTAACCTAACCCAACCTATCATCTCGGCGGTAATATTTGACAACATTCCTGGCGAGTTGGTCTCTACGTCTCCGTGGGACCTTCATATACATCAATAACGTAATATAACCTAACCTAACCCAACCTAACATCTTGGCGGTATATATTTGGAAACATACCTGGCGAGTTGGCCTCTACGTCTCCGTGGGACCTTGATATACATCAATAACGAAATATAACCTAACCTAACCCAACCTAACATCTCGGCGGTAATATTTGAAAACATTCCTGGCGAGTTGGCTTCTCCGTCTCCGTGGGATCTTTTTATACATCAATAACGTAATATAACCTAACCTAACCCAACCTAACATCTCGGCGGTCATATTTGACAACATTCCTGGCGAGTTGGCTTCTCCGTCTCCGTGGGACCTTTATATACATCAATAACGTAATATAACCTAACCTAACCCAACCTAACAACTCGGCGGTAATATTTGACAACATACCTGGCGAGTTGGCCTCTACGTTTCCGTGGGACCTTCATATACATCAATAACGTAATATAACCCAACCTAACCCAACCTAACATGTCGGCGGTAATATTTGAAAACATACCTGTCGAGTTGGCCTCTACGTCTCCGTGGGACATTTATATACATCAATAACGTAATATAACCTAACCTAACCCAACCTAACATCTCGGCGGTAATATTTGATCACATTCCTGGCTTGTTGGCCTCCTCGTCTCCGCGGGACCTTCATATACATCAATAACGAAATATAACCTAACCTAACCCAACCTAACATCTCGGCGGTAATATTTGAAAACATTCCTGGCGTGTTGGCCTCTACGTCTCCGCGGGACCTTTATATACATCTATAACGTGATATAACCTAACCTAACCCAACCAAACATCACGGCGGAAATATTTGACAACATTCCTGGCTAGTTGGCTTCTCCGTCTCCGTGGGATCTTTCTATACATCAATAACGTAATATAACCTATCCTAACCCAACCCAACATCTCGGCGGTAATATTTGACATCATTCCTGGCGAGTTGTCCTCTACCCTCTCCGTTTGACCTTCATAAACATCAATAACGTAATATAACGTAACCTAACCCACCTATCATCTCGGCTGTAATGTTTGACAACATTCCTGGCGAGTTGGCCTCTACGTCTCCGTGGGACCTTTATATACATCTATAACGTAATATAACCTAACCTAACCCAACCTAACATGTCGGCGGTAATATTTGAAAACATACCTGGCGAGTTGGCCTCTACGTCTCCGTGGGACATTTATATACATCAATAACGTAATATAACGTAACCTAACCCAACCTATCATCTCGGTGGTAATATTTGACAACATTTCCTGGCGAGTTGGCCTCTACGTCTCCGTGGGACCTTTATATACATCAATAACGTAATATAACCCAACCTAACCCAACCTAACATGTCGGCGGTAATATTTGAAAACATACCTGGCGAGTTGGCCTCTACGTCTCCGTGGGACATTTATATACATCAATAACGTAATATAACCTAACCTAACCCAACCTAACATCTCGGCGGTAATATTTGATCACATTCCTGGCTTGTTGGCCTCCTCGTCTCCGCGGGACCTTTATATACATCTATAACGTGATATAACCTAACCTAAACCAACCTAACATCTTGGCGGTAATATTTGAAAACATACCTGGCGAGTTGGCCTCTACGTCTCCGTGGGACATTTATATACATCAATAACGTAATATAACCTAACCTAACCCAACCTAACATCTCGGCGGTAATATTTGATCACATTCCTGGCTTGTTGGCCTCTACGTCTCCGCGGGAACTTTATATACATCTATAACGTGATATAACATAACCTAACCCAACCTAACATTTCGGCGGTAATATTTGACATCATTCCTGGCGAGTTGTCCTCTACGTCTCCGTTTGACCTTCATAAACATCAATAACGTAATATAACGTAACCTAACCCAACCTATCATCTCGGCGGTAATATTTGACAACATTCCTGGCGAGTTGGCTTCTACATCTCCGTGGGACCTTTATATACATCAATAACGTAATATAACCTAACCTAACCCAACCTAACATCTCGGCGGTAATATTTGATCACATTCCTGGCTTGTTGGCCTCTACGTCTCCGCGGGACCTTTATATACATCTATAACGTGATATAACCTAACCTAATCCAACCTAACATCTCGGAGGTAATATTTGAAAACATTCCTGGCGAGTTGGCCTCTACGTCACCGTGGGACCTTTATAGACATCCATAACGTAATATAACCTAACCTATTCCAACCTAACATCTCGGCGGTAATATTTGAAAACATACCTGGCGGGTTGGCCTCTACGTCTCCGTGGGACATTTATATTCATCAATAACGTAATATAACCTAACCTAACCCAACCTAACATCTCGGCGGTCATATTTGACAACATTCCTGGCGAGTTGGCTTCTCCGTCTCCGTGGGACCTTTATATACATCAATAACGTAATATAACCTAACCTAACCCAACCTAACATCTCGGCGGTAATATTTGAAAACATTCCTGGCGAGTTGGCCTCTACGTCTCCGTGGGACATTTATATACATCAATAACGTAATATAACCTAACCTAACCCAACCTAACATCTCGGCGGGAATATTTGATCACATTCCTAGCTTGTTGGCCTCTACGTCTCCGCGTGACCTTTGTATACATCAATAACGTAATATAACCTAACCTAACCCAACCTAACATCTCGGCGGTAATATTTGATCACATTCCTGGCTTGTTGGCCTCCTCGTCTCCGCGGGACCTTTATATACATCTATAACGTGATATAACCTAACCTAAACCAACCTAACATCTTGGCGGTAATATTTGAAAACATACCTGGCGAGTTGGCCTCTACGTCTCCGTGAGACATTTATATACATCAATAACGTAATATAACCTAACCTAACCCAACCTAACATCTCGGCGGGAATATTTGATCACATTCCTAGCTTGTTGGCCTCTACGTCTCCGCGTGACCTTTGTATACATCAATAACGTAATATAACCTAACCTAACCCAACCTATCATCTCGGCGGTAATATTTGACAACATTCCTGGCGAGTTGGTCTCTACGTCTCCGTGGGACCTTCATATACATCAATAACGTAATATAACCTAACCTAACCCAACCTAACATCTCGGCGGTAATATTTGACAACATTCCTGGCTAGTTGGCTTCTCCGTCTCCGTGGGATCTTTTTATACATCAATAACGTAATATAACCTATCCTAACCCAACCTAACATCTCGGCGGTAATATTTGAAAACATTCCTGGCGAGTTGGCTTCTCCGTCTCCGTGGGATCTTTTTATACATCATTAACGTAATATAACCTAACCTAACCCAACCTAACATCTTGGCGGTATATATTTGGAAACATACCTGGCGAGTTGGCCTCTACGTCTCCGTGGGACCTTGATATACATCAATAACGAAATATAACCTAACCTAACCCAACCTAACATCTCGGCGGTAATATTTGAAAACATTCCTGGCGAGTTGGCTTCTCCGTCTCCGTGGGATCTTTTTATACATCAATAACGTAATATAACCTAACCTAACCCAACCTAACATCTCGGCGGTAATATTTGACAACATTCCTGGCGAGTTGGCTTCTCCGTCTCCGTGGGACCTTTATATACATCAATAACGTAATATAACCTAACCTAACCCAACCTAACAACTCGGCGGTAATATTTGACAACATACCTGGCGAGTTGGCCTCTACGTTTCCGTGGGACCTTCATATACATCAATAACGAAATATAACCTAACCTAACCCAACCTAACATCTCGGCGGTAATATTTGAAAACATTCCTGGCGTGTTGGCCTCTACGTCTCCGCGGGACCTTTATATACATCTATAACGTGATATAACCTAACCTAACCCAACCTAACATTTCGGCGGTAATATTTGACATCATTCATGGCGAGTTGGCCTCTACGTCTCCGTGGGACCTTTATATACATCAATAACGTAATATAACCTAACCTATCCCAACCTAATATCTCGGCGGTAATATTTGAAAACATTCATGGCGATTTGGCATCTACGTCCCGTGGGACCTTCATATACATCAATAACGTAATATAGCCTAACCTAACCCAACCTAACATGTCGGCGGTAATATTTGACATCATTCCTGGCGAGTTGGTCTCTACGTCTCCGCGGGACCTTCATATACATCAATAACGTAATATAACCTAACCTAACCCAACCTAACATCACGGCGGTAATATTTGACATCATTCCTGGCGGGTTGTCCTCTACGTCTCCGTTTGACCTTCATAAACATCAATAACGTAATATAACGTAACCTAACCCAACCTATCATCTCGGTGGTAATATTTGACAACATTCCCTGGCGAGTTGGCCTCTACGTCTCCGTGGGACCTTTATATACATCAATAACGTAATATAACCCAACCTAACCCAACCTAACATGTCGGCGGTAATATTTGAAAACATACCCGGCGAGTTGGCCTCTACGTCTCCGTGGGACATTTATATACATCAATAACGTAATATAACCTAACCTAACCCAACCTAACATCTCGGCGGTAATATTTGATCACATTCCTGGCTTGTTGGCCTCCTCGTCTCCGCGGGACCTTTATATACATCTATAACGTGATATAACCTAACCTAAACCAACCTAACATCTTGGCGGTAATATTTGAAAACATACCTGGCGAGTTGGCCTCTACGTCTCCGTGAGACATTTATATACATCAATAACGTAATATAACCTAACCTAACCCAACCTAACATCTCGGCGGTAATATTTGATCACATTCCTAGCTTGTTGGCCTCTACGTCTCCGCGTGACCTTTGTATACATCAATAACGTAATATAACCTAACCTAACCCAACCTATCATCTCGGCGGTAATATTTGACAACATTCCTGGCGAGTTGGTCTCTACGTCTCCGTGGGACCTTCATATACATCAATAACGTAATATAACCTAACCTAACCCAACCTAACATCTTGGCGGGAATATTTGATCACATTCCTAGCTTGTTGGCCTCTACGTCTCCGCGTGACCTTTGTATACATCAATAACGTAATATAACCTAACCTAACCCAACCTATCATCTCGGCGGTAATATTTGACAACATTCCTGGCGAGTTGGTCTCTACGTCTCCGTGGGACCTTCATATACATCAATAACGTAATATAACCTAACCTAACCCAACCTAACATCTCGGCGGTAATATTTGACAACATTCCTGGCTAGTTGGCTTCTCCGTCTCCGTGGGATCTTTTTATACATCAATAACGTAATATAACCTATCCTAACCCAACCTAACATCTCGGCGGTAATATTTGAAAACATTCCTGGCGAGTTGGCTTCTCCGTCTCCGTGGGATCTTTTTATACATCATTAACGTAATATAACCTAACCTAACCCAACCTAACATC
The DNA here is from genome assembly GCA_963969225.1 of Xylocopa violacea. Lineage (NCBI taxonomy): Eukaryota > Metazoa > Arthropoda > Insecta > Hymenoptera > Apidae > Xylocopa > Xylocopa violacea. The sequence goes on from CAXAJV010000051.1 coordinate 2,343,414, forward strand.
TTGGCGGTATATATTTGGAAACATACCTGGCGAGTTGGCCTCTACGTCTCCGTGGGACCTTGATATACATCAATAACGAAATATAACCTAACCTAACCCAACCTAACATCTCGGCGGTAATATTTGAAAACATTCCTGGCGAGTTGGCTTCTCCGTCTCCGTGGGATCTTTTTATACATCAATAACGTAATATAACCTAACCTAACCCAACCTAACATCTCGGCGGTAATATTTGACAACATTCCTGGCGAGTTGGCTTCTCCGTCTCCGTGGGACCTTTATATACATCAATAACGTAATATAACCTAACCTAACCCAACCTAACAACTCGGCGGTAATATTTGACAACATACCTGGCGAGTTGGCCTCTACGTTTCCGTGGGACCTTCATATACATCAATAACGAAATATAACCTAACCTAACCCAACCTAACATCTCGGCGGTAATATTTGAAAACATTCCTGGCGTGTTGGCCTCTACGTCTCCGCGGGACCTTTATATACATCTATAACGTGATATAACCTAACCTAACCCAACCTAACATTTCGGCGGTAATATTTGACATCATTCATGGCGAGTTGGCCTCTACGTCTCCGTGGGACCTTTATATACATCAATAACGTAATATAACCTAACCTATCCCAACCTAATATCTCGGCGGTAATATTTGAAAACATTCATGGCGATTTGGCATCTACGTCCCGTGGGACCTTCATATACATCAATAACGTAATATAGCCTAACCTAACCCAACCTAACATGTCGGCGGTAATATTTGACATCATTCCTGGCGAGTTGGTCTCTACGTCTCCGCGGGACCTTCATATACATCAATAACGTAATATAACCTAACCTAACCCAACCTAACATCACGGCGGTAATATTTGACATCATTCCTGGCGGGTTGTCCTCTACGTCTCCGTTTGACCTTCATAAACATCAATAACGTAATATAACGTAACCTAACCCAACCTATCATCTCGGTGGTAATATTTGACAACATTCCCTGGCGAGTTGGCCTCTACGTCTCCGTGGGACCTTTATATACATCAATAACGTAATATAACCCAACCTAACCCAACCTAACATGTCGGCGGTAATATTTGAAAACATACCCGGCGAGTTGGCCTCTACGTCTCCGTGGGACATTTATATACATCAATAACGTAATATAACCTAACCTAACCCAACCTAACATCTCGGCGGTAATATTTGATCACATTCCTGGCTTGTTGGCCTCCTCGTCTCCGCGGGACCTTTATATACATCTATAACGTGATATAACCTAACCTAAACCAACCTAACATCTTGGCGGTAATATTTGAAAACATACCTGGCGAGTTGGCCTCTACGTCTCCGTGAGACATTTATATACATCAATAACGTAATATAACCTAACCTAACCCAACCTAACATCTCGGCGGTAATATTTGATCACATTCCTAGCTTGTTGGCCTCTACGTCTCCGCGTGACCTTTGTATACATCAATAACGTAATATAACCTAACCTAACCCAACCTATCATCTCGGCGGTAATATTTGACAACATTCCTGGCGAGTTGGTCTCTACGTCTCCGTGGGACCTTCATATACATCAATAACGTAATATAACCTAACCTAACCCAACCTAACATCTTGGCGGTATATATTTGGAAACATACCTGGCGAGTTGGCCTCTACGTCTCCGTGGGACCTTGATATACATCAATAACGAAATATAACCTAACCTAACCCAACCTAACATCTCGGCGGTAATATTTGAAAACATTCCTGGCGAGTTGGCTTCTCCGTCTCCGTGGGATCTTTTTATACATCAATAACGTAATATAACCTAACCTAACCCAACCTAACATCTCGGCGGTCATATTTGACAACATTCCTGGCGAGTTGGCTTCTCCGTCTCCGTGGGACCTTTATATACATCAATAACGTAATATAACCTAACCTAACCCAACCTAACAACTCGGCGGTAATATTTGACAACATACCTGGCGAGTTGGCCTCTACGTTTCCGTGGGACCTTCATATACATCAATAACGTAATATAACCCAACCTAACCCAACCTAACATGTCGGCGGTAATATTTGAAAACATACCTGTCGAGTTGGCCTCTACGTCTCCGTGGGACATTTATATACATCAATAACGTAATATAACCTAACCTAACCCAACCTAACATCTCGGCGGTAATATTTGATCACATTCCTGGCTTGTTGGCCTCCTCGTCTCCGCGGGACCTTTATATACATCTATAACGTGATATAACCTAACCTAAACCAACCTAACATCTTGGCGGTAATATTTGAAAACATACCTAGCGAGTTGGCCTCTACGTCTCCGTGAGACATTTATATACATCAATAACGTAATATAACCTAACCTAACCCAACCTAACATCTCGGCGGTAATATTTGATCACATTCCTAGCTTGTTGGCCTCTACGTCTCCGCGTGACCTTTGTATACATCAATAACGTAATATAACCTAACCTAACCCAACCTATCATCTCGGCGGTAATATTTGACAACATTCCTGGCGAGTTGGTCTCTACGTCTCCGTGGGACCTTCATATACATCAATAACGTAATATAACCTAACCTAACCCAACCTAACATCTCGGCGGTAATATTTGACAACATTCCTGGCTAGTTGGCTTCTCCGTCTCCGTGGGATCTTTTTATACATCAATAACGTAATATAACCTATCCTAACCCAACCTAACATCTCGGCGGTAATATTTGAAAACATTCCTGGCGAGTTGGCTTCTCCGTCTCCGTGGGATCTTTTTATACATCATTAACGTAATATAACCTAACCTAACCCAACCTAACATCTTGGCGGTATATATTTGGAAACATACCTGGCGAGTTGGCCTCTACGTCTCCGTGGGACCTTGATATACATCAATAACGAAATATAACCTAACCTAACCCAACCTAACATCTCGGCGGTAATATTTGAAAACATTCCTGGCGAGTTGGCTTCTCCGTCTCCGTGGGATCTTTTTATACATCAATAACGTAATATAACCTAACCTAACCCAACCTAACATCTCGGCGGTCATATTTGACAACATTCCTGGCGAGTTGGCTTCTCCGTCTCCGTGGGACGTTTATATACGTCAATAACGTAATATAACCTAACCTAACCCAACCTAACAACTCGGCGGTAATATTTGACAACATACCTGGCGAGTTGGCCTCTACGTTTCCGTGGGACCTTCATATACATCAATAACGAAATATAACCTAACCTAACCCAACCTAACATCTCGGCGGTAATATTTGAAAACATTCCTGGCGTGTTGGCCTCTACGTCTCCGCGGGACCTTTATATACATCTATAACGTGATATAACCTAACCTAACCCAACCAAACATCACGGCGGAAATATTTGACAACATTCCTGGCTAGTTGGCTTCTCCGTCTCCGTGGGATCTTTCTATACATCAATAACGTAATATAACCTATCCTAACCCAACCCAACATCTCGGCGGTAATATTTGACATCATTCCTGGCGAGTTGTCCTCTACCCTCTCCGTTTGACCTTCATAAACATCAATAACGTAATATAACGTAACCTAACCCACCTATCATCTCGGCTGTAATGTTTGACAACATTCCTGGCGAGTTGGCCTCTACGTCTCCGTGGGACCTTTATATACATCTATAACGTAATATAACCTAACCTAACCCAACCTAACATGTCGGCGGTAATATTTGAAAACATACCTGGCGAGTTGGCCTCTACGTCTCCGTGGGACATTTATATACATCAATAACGTAATATAACGTAACCTAACCCAACCTATCATCTCGGTGGTAATATTTGACAACATTTCCTGGCGAGTTGGCCTCTACGTCTCCGTGGGACCTTTATATACATCAATAACGTAATATAACCCAACCTAACCCAACCTAACATGTCGGCGGTAATATTTGAAAACATACCTGGCGAGTTGGCCTCTACGTCTCCGTGGGACATTTATATACATCAATAACGTAATATAACCTAACCTAACCCAACCTAACATCTCGGCGGTAATATTTGATCACATTCCTGGCTTGTTGGCCTCCTCGTCTCCGCGGGACCTTTATATACATCTATAACGTGATATAACCTAACCTAAACCAACCTAACATCTTGGCGGTAATATTTGAAAACATACCTGGCGAGTTGGCCTCTACGTCTCCGTGGGACATTTATATACATCAATAACGTAATATAACCTAACCTAACCCAACCTAACATCTCGGCGGTAATATTTGATCACATTCCTGGCTTGTTGGCCTCTACGTCTCCGCGGGAACTTTATATACATCTATAACGTGATATAACATAACCTAACCCAACCTAACATTTCGGCGGTAATATTTGACATCATTCCTGGCGAGTTGTCCTCTACGTCTCCGTTTGACCTTCATAAACATCAATAACGTAATATAACGTAACCTAACCCAACCTATCATCTCGGCGGTAATATTTGACAACATTCCTGGCGAGTTGGCTTCTACATCTCCGTGGGACCTTTATATACATCAATAACGTAATATAACCTAACCTAACCCAACCTAACATCTCGGCGGTAATATTTGATCACATTCCTGGCTTGTTGGCCTCTACGTCTCCGCGGGACCTTTATATACATCTATAACGTGATATAACCTAACCTAATCCAACCTAACATCTCGGAGGTAATATTTGAAAACATTCCTGGCGAGTTGGCCTCTACGTCACCGTGGGACCTTTATAGACATCCATAACGTAATATAACCTAACCTATTCCAACCTAACATCTCGGCGGTAATATTTGAAAACATACCTGGCGGGTTGGCCTCTACGTCTCCGTGGGACATTTATATTCATCAATAACGTAATATAACCTAACCTAACCCAACCTAACATCTCGGCGGTCATATTTGACAACATTCCTGGCGAGTTGGCTTCTCCGTCTCCGTGGGACCTTTATATACATCAATAACGTAATATAACCTAACCTAACCCAACCTAACATCTCGGCGGTAATATTTGAAAACATTCCTGGCGAGTTGGCCTCTACGTCTCCGTGGGACATTTATATACATCAATAACGTAATATAACCTAACCTAACCCAACCTAACATCTCGGCGGGAATATTTGATCACATTCCTAGCTTGTTGGCCTCTACGTCTCCGCGTGACCTTTGTATACATCAATAACGTAATATAACCTAACCTAACCCAACCTAACATCTCGGCGGTAATATTTGATCACATTCCTGGCTTGTTGGCCTCCTCGTCTCCGCGGGACCTTTATATACATCTATAACGTGATATAACCTAACCTAAACCAACCTAACATCTTGGCGGTAATATTTGAAAACATACCTGGCGAGTTGGCCTCTACGTCTCCGTGAGACATTTATATACATCAATAACGTAATATAACCTAACCTAACCCAACCTAACATCTCGGCGGGAATATTTGATCACATTCCTAGCTTGTTGGCCTCTACGTCTCCGCGTGACCTTTGTATACATCAATAACGTAATATAACCTAACCTAACCCAACCTATCATCTCGGCGGTAATATTTGACAACATTCCTGGCGAGTTGGTCTCTACGTCTCCGTGGGACCTTCATATACATCAATAACGTAATATAACCTAACCTAACCCAACCTAACATCTCGGCGGTAATATTTGACAACATTCCTGGCTAGTTGGCTTCTCCGTCTCCGTGGGATCTTTTTATACATCAATAACGTAATATAACCTATCCTAACCCAACCTAACATCTCGGCGGTAATATTTGAAAACATTCCTGGCGAGTTGGCTTCTCCGTCTCCGTGGGATCTTTTTATACATCATTAACGTAATATAACCTAACCTAACCCAACCTAACATCTTGGCGGTATATATTTGGAAACATACCTGGCGAGTTGGCCTCTACGTCTCCGTGGGACCTTGATATACATCAATAACGAAATATAACCTAACCTAACCCAACCTAACATCTCGGCGGTAATATTTGAAAACATTCCTGGCGAGTTGGCTTCTCCGTCTCCGTGGGATCTTTTTATACATCAATAACGTAATATAACCTAACCTAACCCAACCTAACATCTCGGCGGTCATATTTGACAACATTCCTGGCGAGTTGGCTTCTCCGTCTCCGTGGGACGTTTATATACGTCAATAACGTAATATAACCTAACCTAACCCAACCTAACAACTCGGCGGTAATATTTGACAACATACCTGGCGAGTTGGCCTCTACGTTTCCGTGGGACCTTCATATACATCAATAACGAAATATAACCTAACCTAACCCAACCTAACATCTCGGCGGTAATATTTGAAAACATTCCTGGCGTGTTGGCCTCTACGTCTCCGCGGGACCTTTATATACATCTATAACGTGATATAACCTAACCTAACCCAACCAAACATCACGGCGGAAATATTTGACAACATTCCTGGCTAGTTGGCTTCTCCGTCTCCGTGGGATCTTTCTATACATCAATAACGTAATATAACCTATCCTAACCCAACCCAACATCTCGGCGGTAATATTTGACATCATTCCTGGCGAGTTGTCCTCTACCCTCTCCGTTTGACCTTCATAAACATCAATAACGTAATATAACGTAACCTAACCCACCTATCATCTCGGCTGTAATGTTTGACAACATTCCTGGCGAGTTGGCCTCTACGTCTCCGTGGGACCTTTATATACATCTATAACGTAATATAACCTAACCTAACCCAACCTAACATGTCGGCGGTAATATTTGAAAACATACCTGGCGAGTTGGCCTCTACGTCTCCGTGGGACATTTATATACATCAATAACGTAATATAACGTAACCTAACCCAACCTATCATCTCGGTGGTAATATTTGACAACATTTCCTGGCGAGTTGGCCTCTACGTCTCCGTGGGACCTTTATATACATCAATAACGTAATATAACCCAACCTAACCCAACCTAACATGTCGGCGGTAATATTTGAAAACATACCTGGCGAGTTGGCCTCTACGTCTCCGTGGGACATTTATATACATCAATAACGTAATATAACCTAACCTAACCCAACCTAACATCTCGGCGGTAATATTTGATCACATTCCTGGCTTGTTGGCCTCCTCGTCTCCGCGGGACCTTTATATACATCTATAACGTGATATAACCTAACCTAAACCAACCTAACATCTTGGCGGTAATATTTGAAAACATACCTGGCGAGTTGGCCTCTACGTCTCCGTGGGACATTTATATACATCAATAACGTAATATAACCTAACCTAACCCAACCTAACATCTCGGCGGTAATATTTGATCACATTCCTGGCTTGTTGGCCTCTACGTCTCCGCGGGAACTTTATATACATCTATAACGTGATATAACATAACCTAACCCAACCTAACATTTCGGCGGTAATATTTGACATCATTCCTGGCGAGTTGTCCTCTACGTCTCCGTTTGACCTTCATAAACATCAATAACGTAATATAACGTAACCTAACCCAACCTATCATCTCGGCGGTAATATTTGACAACATTCCTGGCGAGTTGGCTTCTACATCTCCGTGGGACCTTTATATACATCAATAACGTAATATAACCTAACCTAACCCAACCTAACATCTCGGCGGTAATATTTGATCACATTCCTGGCTTGTTGGCCTCTACGTCTCCGCGGGACCTTTATATACATCTATAACGTGATATAACCTAACCTAATCCAACCTAACATCTCGGAGGTAATATTTGAAAACATTCCTGGCGAGTTGGCCTCTACGTCACCGTGGGACCTTTATAGACATCCATAACGTAATATAACCTAACCTATTCCAACCTAACATCTCGGCGGTAATATTTGAAAACATACCTGGCGGGTTGGCCTCTACGTCTCCGTGGGACATTTATATTCATCAATAACGTAATATAACCTAACCTAACCCAACCTAACATCTCGGCGGTCATATTTGACAACATTCCTGGCGAGTTGGCTTCTCCGTCTCCGTGGGACCTTTATATACATCAATAACGTAATATAACCTAACCTAACCCAACCTAACATCTCGGCGGTAATATTTGAAAACATTCCTGGCGAGTTGGCCTCTACGTCTCCGTGGGACATTTATATACATCAATAACGTAAAATAACCTAACCTAACCCAAACTAACATCTCGGCGGGAATATTTGATCACATTCCTAGCTTGTTGGCCTCTACGTCTCCGCGTGACCTTTGTATACATCAATAACGTAATATAACCTAACCTAACCCAACCTAACATCTCGGCGGTAATATTTGATCACATTCCTGGCTTGTTGGCCTCCTCGTCTCCGCGGGACCTTTATATACATCTATAACGTGATATAACCTAACCTAAACCAACCTAACATCTTGGCGGTAATATTTGAAAACATACCTGGCGAGTTGGCCTCTACGTCTCCGTGAGACATTTATATACATCAATAACGTAATATAACCTAACCTAACCCAACCTAACATCTCGGCGGGAATATTTGATCACATTCCTAGCTTGTTGGCCTCTACGTCTCCGCGTGACCTTTGTATACATCAATAACGTAATATAACCTAACCTAACCCAACCTATCATCTCGGCGGTAATATTTGACAACATTCCTGGCGAGTTGGTCTCTACGTCTCCGTGGGACCTTCATATACATCAATAACGTAATATAACCTAACCTAACCCAACCTAACATCTCGGCGGTAATATTTGACAACATTCCTGGCTAGTTGGCTTCTCCGTCTCCGTGGGATCTTTTTATACATCAATAACGTAATATAACCTATCCTAACCCAACCTAACATCTCGGCGGTAATATTTGAAAACATTCCTGGCGAGTTGGCTTCTCCGTCTCCGTGGGATCTTTTTATACATCATTAACGTAATATAACCTAACCTAACCCAACCTAACATCTTGGCGGTATATATTTGGAAACATACCTGGCGAGTTGGCCTCTACGTCTCCGTGGGACCTTGATATACATCAATAACGAAATATAACCTAACCTAACCCAACCTAACATCTCGGCGGTAATATTTGAAAACATTCCTGGCGAGTTGGCTTCTCCGTCTCCGTGGGATCTTTTTATACATCAATAACGTAATATAACCTAACCTAACCCAACCTAACATCTCGGCGGTAATATTTGACAACATTCCTGGCGAGTTGGCTTCTCCGTCTCCGTGGGACCTTTATATACATCAATAACGTAATATAACCTAACCTAACCCAACCTAACAACTCGGCGGTAATATTTGACAACATACCTGGCGAGTTGGCCTCTACGTTTCCGTGGGACCTTCATATACATCAATAACGAAATATAACCTAACCTAACCCAACCTAACATCTCGGCGGTAATATTTGAAAACATTCCTGGCGTGTTGGCCTCTACGTCTCCGCGGGACCTTTATATACATCTATAACGTGATATAACCTAACCTAACCCAACCTAACATTTCGGCGGTAATATTTGACATCATTCATGGCGAGTTGGCCTCTACGTCTCCGTGGGACCTTTATATACATCAATAACGTAATATAACCTAACCTATCCCAACCTAATATCTCGGCGGTAATATTTGAAAACATTCATGGCGATTTGGCATCTACGTCCCGTGGGACCTTCATATACATCAATAACGTAATATAGCCTAACCTAACCCAACCTAACATGTCGGCGGTAATATTTGACATCATTCCTGGCGAGTTGGCCTCTACGTCTACGTGGGACCTTTATATACATCAATAACGTAATATAACCTAACCTAACCCAACCTAACATCTCGGCGGTAATATTTGACAACATTCCTGGCGAGTTGGCCTCTACGTCTCCGTGGGACCTTCATATACATCAATAACGTAATATAACCTAACCTAACCCAACCTATCATCTCGGTGGTAATATTTGACAACATTTCCTGGCGAGTTGGCCTCTACGTCTCCGTGGGACCTTTATATACATCAATAACGTAATATAACCCAACCTAACCCAACCTAACATGTCGGCGGTAATATTTGAAAACATACCTGGCGAGTTGGCCTCTACGTCTCCGTGGGACATTTATATACATCAATAACGTAATATAACCTAACCTAACCCAACCTAACATCTCGGCGGTAATATTTGATCACATTCCTGGCTTGTTGGCCTCCTCGTCTCCGTGGGACCTTCATATACATCAATAACGTAATATAACCTAACCTAACCCAACCTATCATCTCGGTGGTAATATTTGACAACATTTCCTGGCGAGTTGGCCTCTACGTCTCCGTGGGACCTTTATATACATCAATAACGTAATATAACCCAACCTAACCCAACCTAACATGTCGGCGGTAATATTTGAAAACATACCTGGCGAGTTGGCCTCTACGTCTCCGTGGGACATTTATATACATCAATAACGTAATATAACCTAACCTAACCCAACCTAACATCTCGGCGGTAATATTTGATCACATTCCTGGCTTGTTGGCCTCCTCGTCTCCGCGGGACCTTTATATACATCTATAACGTGATATAACCTAACCTAAACCAACCTAACATCTTGGCGGTAATATTTGAAAACATACCTGGCGAGTTGGCCTCTACGTCTCCGTGGGACATTTATATACATCAATAACGTAATATAACCTAACCTAACCCAACCTAACATCTCGGCGGTAATATTTGATCACATTCCTGGCTTGTTGGCCTCTACGTCTCCGCGGGAACTTTATATACATCTATAACGTGATATAACATAACCTAACCCAACCTAACATTTCGGCGGTAATATTTGACATCATTCCTGGCGATTTGTCCTCTACGTCTCCGTGTGACTTTCATAAACATCAATAACGTAATATAACGTAACCTAACCCAACCTATCATCTCGGCGTTAATATTTGACAACATTCCTGGCGAGTTGGCTTCTACATCTAAGCGGGACCTTTATATACATCAATAACGTAATATAACCTAACCTAACCCAACCTAACATCTCGGCGGTAATATTTGAAAACATACCTGGCGAGTTGGCCTCTACGTCTCCGCGGGACCTTTACATACATCTATAACGTGATATAACCTAACCTAACCCAACCTAACATTTCGGCGGTAATATTTGACATCATTCCTGGCGAGTTGTCCTCTACGTCTCCGTTTGACCTTCATAAACATCAATAACGTAATATAACGTAACCTAACCCAACCTATCATCTCGACGGTAATATTTGACAACATTCCTGGCGAGTTGGCTTCTACATCTCCGTGGGACCTTTATATACATCAATAACGTAATATAACCTAACCTAACCCAACCTAACATCTCGGCGGTAATATTTGATCACATTCCTGGCTTGTTGGCCTCTACGTCTCCGCGGGACCTTTATATACATCTATAACGTGATATAACCTAACCTAATCCAACCTAACATCTCGGAGGTAATATTTGAAAACATTCCTGGCGAGTTGGCCTCTACGTCACCGTGGGACCTTTATAGACATCCATAACGTAATATAACCTAACCTATTCCAACCTAACATCTCGGCGGTAATATTTGAAAACATACCTGGCGGGTTGGCCTCTACGTCTCCGTGGGACATTTATATTCATCAATAACGTAATATAACCTAACCTAACCCAACCTAACATCTCGGCGGTCATATTTGACAACATTCCTGGCGAGTTGGCTTCTCCGTCTCCGTGGGAGCTTTATATACATCAATAACGTAATATAACCTAACCTAACCCAACCTAACATCTCGGCGGTAATATTTGAAAACATTCCTGGCGAGTTGGTCTCTACGTCTCCGTGGGACCTTCATATACATCAATAACGTAATATAACCTAACCTAACCCAACCTAACATCACGGCGGTAATATTTGACATCATTCCTGGCGGGTTGTCCTCTACGTCTCCGTTTGACCTTCATAAACATCAATAACGTAATATAACGTAACCTAACCCAACCTATCATCTCGGTGGTAATATTTGACAACATTCCCTGGCGAGTTGGCCTCTACGTCTCCGTGGGACCTTTATATACATCAATAACGTAATATAACCCAACCTAACCCAACCTAACATGTCGGCGGTAATATTTGAAAACATACCTGGCGAGTTGGCCTCTACGTCTCCGTGGGACATTTATATACATCAATAACGTAATATAACCTAACCTAACCCAACCTAACATCTCGGCGGTAATATTTGATCACATTCCTGGCTTGTTGGCCTCCTCGTCTCCGCGGGACCTTTATATACATCTATAACGTGATATAACCTAACCTAAACCAACCTAACATCTTGGCGGTAATATTTGAAAACATACCTGGCGAGTTGGCCTCTACGTCTCCGTGAGACATTTATATACATCAATAACGTAATATAACCTAACCTAACCCAACCTAACATCTCGGCGGTAATATTTGATCACATTCCTAGCTTGTTGGCCTCTACGTCTCCGCGTGACCTTTGTATACATCAATAACGTAATATAACCTAACCTAACCCAACCTATCATCTCGGCGGTAATATTTGACAACATTCCTGGCGAGTTGGTCTTTACGTCTCCGTGGGACCTTCATATACATCAATAACGTAATATAACCTAACCTAACGCAACCTAACATCTCGGCGGTAATATTTGACAACATTCCTGGCTAGTTGGCTTCTCCGTCTCCGTGGGATCTTTTTATACATCAATAACGTAATATAACCTATCCTAACCCAACCTAACATCTCGGCGGTAATATTTGAAAACATTCCTGGCGAGTTGGCTTCTCCGTCTCCGTGGGATCTTTTTATACATCATTAACGTAATATAACCTAACCTAACCCAACCTAACATTTCGGCGGTAATATTTGACATCATTCATGGCGAGTTGGCCTCTACGTCTCCGTGGGACCTTTATATACATCAATAACGTAATATAACCTAACCTATCCCAACCTAATATCTCGGCGGTAATATTTGAAAACATTCATGGCGATTTGGCATCTACGTCCCGTGGGACCTTCATATACATCAATAACGTAATATAGCCTAACCTAACCCAACTTAACATGTCGGCGGTAATATTTGACATCATTCCTGGCGAGTTGGCCTCTACGTCTACGTGGGACCTTTATATACATCAATAACGTAATATAACCTAACCTAACCCAACCTAACATCTCGGCGGTAATATTTGACAACATTCCTGGCGAGTTGGCCTCTACGTCTCCGTGGGACCTTCATATACATCAATAACGTAATATAACCTAACCTAACCCAACCAAACATCACGGCGGAAATATTTGACAACATTCCTGGCTAGTTGGCTTCTCCGTCTCCGTGGGATCTTTCTATACATCAATAACGTAATATAACCTATCCTAACCCAACCTAACATCTCGGCGGTAATAGTTGACATCATTCCTGGCGAGTTGTCCTCTACCCTCTCCGTTTGACCTTCATAAACATCAATAACGTAATATAACGTAACCTAACCCACCTATCATCTCGGCTGTAATGTTTCACAACATTCCTGGCGAGTTGGCCTCTACGTCTCCGTGGGACATTTATATACATCTATAACGTAATATAACCTAACCTAACCCAACCTAACATCTCGGCGGTAATATTTGATCACATTCCTGGCTTGTTGGCCTCCTCGTCTCCGCGGGACCTTTATATACATCTATAACGTGATATAACCTAACCTAAACCAACCTAACATCTTGGCGGTAATATTTGAAAACATACCTGGCGAGTTGGCCTCTACGTCTCCGTGAGACATTTATATACATCAATAACGTAATATAACCTAACCTAACCCAACCTAACATCTCGGCGGTAATATTTGATCACATTCCTAGCTTGTTGGCCTCTACGTCTCCGCGTGACCTTTGTATACATCAATAACGTAATATAACCTAACCTAACCCGACCTATCATCTCGGCGGTAATATTTGACAACATTCCTGGCGAGTTGGTCTCTACGTCTCCGTGGGACCTTCATATACATCAATAACGTAATATAACCTAACCTAACCCAACCTAACATCTCGGCGGTAATATTTGATCACATTCCTAGCTTGTTGGCCTCTACGTCTCCGCTGGAACTTTATATACATCTATAACGTGATATAACATAACCTAACCCAACCTAACATTTCGGCGGTAATATTTGACATCATTCCTGGCGATTTGTCCTCTACGTCTCCGTGTGACTTTCATAAACATCAATAACGTAATATAACGTAACCTAACCCAACCTATCATCTCGGCGGTAATATTTGACAACATTCCTGGCGAGTTGGCTTCTACATCTAAGCGGGACCTTTATATACATCAATAACGTAATATAACTTAACCTAACCCAACCTAACATCTCGGCGGTAATATTTGAAAACATACCTGGCGAGTTGGCCTCTACGTCACCGTGGGACCTTTATAGACATCCATAACGTAATATAACCTAACCTATCCCAACCTAACATCTCGGCGGTAATATTTGAAAACATACCTGGCGGGTTGGCCTCTACGTCTCCGTGGGACATTTATATTCATCAATAACGTAATATAACCTAACCTAACCCAACCTAACATCTCGGCGGTCATATTTGACAACATTCCTGGCGAGTTGGCTTCTCCGTCTCCGTGGGAGCTTTATATACATCAATAACGTAATATAACCTAACCTAACCCAACCTAACATCTCGGCGGTAATATTTGAAAACATTCCTGGCGAGTTGGTCTCTACGTGTCCGTGGGACCTTCATATACATCAATAACGTAATATAACCTAACCTAACCCAACCTAACATCACGGCGGTAATATTTGACATCATTCCTGGCGAGTTGTCCTCTACGTCTCCGTTTGACCTTCATAAACATCAATAACGTAATATAACGTAACCTAACCCAACCTATCATCTCGGTGGTAATATTTGACAACATTCCCTGGCGAGTTGGCCTCTACGTCTCCGTGGGACCTTTATATACATCAATAACGTAATATAACGCAACCTAACCCAACCTAACACGTCGGCGGTAATATTTGAAAACATACCTGGCGAGTTGGCCTCTACGTCTCCGTGGGACATTTATATACATCAATAACGTAATATAACCTAACCTAACCCAACCTAACATCTCGGCGGTAATATTTGATCACATTCCTGGCTTGTTGGCCTCCTCGTCTCCGCGGGACCTTTATATACATCTATAACGTGATATAACCTAACCTAAACCAACCTAACATCTTGGCGGTAATATTTGAAAACATACCTGGCGAGTTGGCCTCTACGTCTCCGTGAGACATTTATATACATCAATAACGTAATATAACCTAACCTAACCCAACCTAACATGTCGGCGGTAATATTTGACATCATTCCTGGCGAGTTGGCCTCTACGTCTACGTGGGACCTTTATATACATCAATAACGTAATATAACCTAACCTAACCCAACCTAACATCTCGGCGGTAATATTTGACAACATTCCTGGCGAGTTGGCCTCTACGTCTCCGTGGGACCTTCATATACATCAATAACGTAATATAACCTAACCTAACCCAACCAAACATCACGGCGGAAATATTTGACAACATTCCTGGCTAGTTGGCTTCTCCGTCTCCGTGGGATCTTTCTATACATCAATAACGTAATATAACCTATCCTAACCCAACCTAACATCTCGGCGGTAATATTTGACATCATTCCTGGCGAGTTGTCCTCTACCCTCTCCGTTTGACCTTCATAAACATCAATAACGTAATATAACGTAACCTAACCCACCTATCATCTCGGCTGTAATGTTTCACAACATTCCTGGCGAGTTGGCCTCTACGTCTCCGTGGGACCTTTATATACATCTATAACGTAATATAACCTAACCTAACCCAACCTAACATGTCGGCGGTAATATTTGAAAACATACCTGGCGAGTTGGCCTCTACGTCTCCATGGGACATTTATATACATCAATAACGTAATATAACCTAACCTAACCCAACCTAACATCTCGGCGGTAATATTTGAAAACATACCTGGCGAGTTGGCCTCTACGTCACCGTGGGACCTTTATAGACATCCATAACGTAATATAACCTAACCTATCCCAACCTAACATCTCGGCGGTAATATTTGAAAACATACCTGGCGGGTTGGCCTCTACGTCTCCGTGGGACATTTATATTCATCAATAACGTAATATAACCTAACCTAACCCAACCTAACATCTCGGCGGTCATATTTGACAACATTCCTGGCGAGTTGGCTTCTCCGTCTCCGTGGGAGCTTTATATACATCAATAACGTAATATAACCTAACCTAACCCAACCTAACATCTCGGCGGTAATATTTGAAAACATTCCTGGCGAGTTGGTCTCTACGTCTCCGTGGGACCTTCATATACATCAATAACGTAATATAACCTAACCTAACCCAACCTAACATCACGGCGGTAATATTTGACATCATTCCTGGCGAGTTGTCCTCTACGTCTCCGTTTGACCTTCATAAACATCAATAACGTAATATAACGTAACCTAACCCAACCTATCATCTCGGTGGTAATATTTGACAACATTCCTGTCTAGTTGGCTTCTCCGTCTCCGTGGGATCTTTTTATACATCAATAACGTAATATAACCTATCCTAACCCAACCTAACATCTCGGCGGTAATATTTGAAAACATTCCTGGCGAGTTGGCTTCTCCGTCTCCGTGGGATCTTTTTATACATCATTAACGTAATATAACCTAACCTAACCCAACCTAACATCTTGGCGGTATATATTTGGAAACATACCTGGCGAGTTGGCCTCTCCGTCTCCGTGGGACCTTGATATACATCAATAACGACATATAACCTAACCTAACCCAACCTAACATCTCGGCGGTAATATTTGAAAACATTCCTGGCGAGTTGGCTTCTCCGTCTCCGTGGGATCTTTTTATACATCAATAACGTAATATAACCTAACCTAACCCAACCTAACATCTCGGCGGTCATATTTGACAACATTCCTGGCGAGTTGGCTTCTCCGTCTCCGTGGGACCTTTATATATATCAATAACGTAATATAACCTAACCTAACCCAACCTAACAACTCGGCGGTAATATTTGACAACATACCTGGCGAGTTGGCCTCTACGTTTCCGTGGGACCTTCATATACATCAATAACGAAATATAACCTAACCTAACCCAACCTAACATCTCGGCGGTAATATTTGAAAACATTCCTGGCGTGTTGGCCTCTACGTCTCCGCGGGACCTTTATATACATCTATAACGTGATATAACCTAACCTAACCCAACCTAACATTTCGGCGGTAATATTTGACATCATTCATGGCGAGTTGACCTCTACGTCTCCGTGGGACCTTTATATACATCAATAACGTAATATAACCTAACCTATCCCAACCTAATATCTCGGCGGTAATATTTGAAAACATTCATGGCGATTTGGCATCTACGTCCCGTGGGACCTTCATATACATCAATAACGTAATATAGCCTAACCTAACCCAACCTAACATGTCGGCGGTAATATTTGACATCATTCCTGGCGAGTTGGCCTCTACGTCTACGTGGGACCTTTATATACATCAATAACGTAATATAACCTAACCTAACCCAACCTAACATCTCGGCGGTAATATTTGACAACATTCCTGGCGAGTTGGCCTCTACGTCTCCGTGGGACCTTCATATACATCAATAACGTAATATAACCTAACCTAACCCAACCAAACATCACGGCGGAAATATTTGACAACATTCCTGGCTAGTTGGCTTCTCCGTCTCCGTGGGATCTTTCTATACATCAATAACGTAATATAACCTATCCTAACCCAACCTAACATCTCGGCGGTAATAGTTGACATCATTCCTGGCGAGTTGTCCTCTACCCTCTCCGTTTGACCTTCATAAACATCAATAACGTAATATAACGCAACCTAACCCACCTATCATCTCGGCTGTAATGTTTCACAACATTCCTGGCGAGTTGGCCTCTACGTCTCCGTGGGACCTTTATATACATCTATAACGTAATATAACCTAACCTAACCCAACCTAACATGTCGGCGGTAATATTTGAAAACATACCTGGCGAGTTGGCCTCTACGTCTCCATGGGACATTTATATACATCAATAACGTAATATAACCTAACCTAACCCAACCTAACATCTCGGCGGTAATATTTGATCACATTCCTGGCTTGTTGGCCTCCTCGTCTCCGCGGGACCTTTATATACATCTATAACGTGATATAACCTAACCTAAACCAACCTAACATCTTGGCGGTAATATTTGAAAACATACCTGGCGAGTTGGCCTCTACGTCTCCGTGAGACATTTATATACATCAATAACGTAATATAACCTAACCTAACCCAACCTAACATCTCGGCGGTAATATTTGATCACATTCCTAGCTTGTTGGCCTCTACGTCTCCGCGTGACCTTTGTATACATCAATAACGTAATATAACCTAACCTAACCCGACCTATCATCTCGGCGGTAATATTTGACAACATTCCTGGCGAGTTGGTCTCTACGTCTCCGTGGGACCTTCATATACATCAATAACGTAATATAACCTAACCTAACCCAACCTAACATCACGGCGGTAATATTTGACATCATTCCTGGCGAGTTGTCCTCTACGTCTCCGTTTGACCTTCATAAACATCAATAACGTAATATAACGTAACCTAACCCAACCTATCATCTCGGTGGTAATATTTGAGAACATTCCCTGGCGAGTTGGCCTCTACGTCTCCGTGGGACCTTTATATACATCAATAACGTAATATAACCCAACCTAACCCAACCTAACATGTCGGCGGTAATATTTGACATCATTCCTGGCGAGTTGGCCTCTACGTCTACGTGGGACCTTTATATACATCAATAACGTAATATAACCTAACCTAACCCAACCTAACATCTCGGCGGTAATATTTGACAACATTCCTGGCGAGTTGGCCTCTACGTCTCCGTGGGACCTTCATATACATCAATAACGTAATATAACCTAACCTAACCCAACCAAACATCACGGCGGAAATATTTGACAACATTCCTGGCTAGTTGGCTTCTCCGTCTCCGTGGGATCTTTCTATACATCAATAACGTAATATAACCTATCCTAACCCAACCTAACATCTCGGCGGTAATAGTTGACATCATTCCTGGCGAGTTGTCCTCTACCCTCTCCGTTTGACCTTCATAAACATCAATAACGTAATATAACGTAACCTAACCCACCTATCATCTCGGCTGTAATGTTTCACAACATTCCTGGCGAGTTGGCCTCTACGTCTCCGTGGGACCTTTATATACATCTATAACGTAATATAACCTAACCTAACCCAACCTAACATGTCGGCGGTAATATTTGAAAACATACCTGGCGAGTTGGCCTCTACGTCTCCATGGGACATTTATATACATCAATAACGTAATATAACCTAACCTAACCCAACCTAACATCTCGGCGGTAATATTTGATCACATTCCTGGCTTGTTGGCCTCCTCGTCTCCGCGGGACCTTTATATACATCTATAACGTGATATAACCTAACCTAAACCAACCTAACATCTTGGCGGTAATATTTGAAAACATACCTGGCGAGTTGGCCTCTACGTCTCCGTGAGACATTTATATACATCAATAACGTAATATAACCTAACCTAACCCAACCTAACATCTCGGCGGTAATATTTGATCACATTCCTAGCTTGTTGGCCTCTACGTCTCCGCGTGACCTTTGTATACATCAATAACGTAATATAACCTAACCTAACCCGACCTATCATCTCGGCGGTAATATTTGACAACATTCCTGGCGAGTTGGTCTCTACGTCTCCGTGGGACCTTCATATACATCAATAACGTAATATAACCTAACCTAACCCAACCTAACATCACGGCGGTAATATTTGACATCATTCCTGGCGAGTTGTCCTCTACGTCTCCGTTTGACCTTCATAAACATCAATAACGTAATATAACGTAACCTAACCCAACCTATCATCTCGGTGGTAATATTTGAGAACATTCCCTGGCGAGTTGGCCTCTACGTCTCCGTGGGACCTTTATATACATCAATAACGTAATATAACCCAACCTAACCCAACCTAACATGTCGGCGGTAATATTTGAAAACATACCTGGCGGGTTGGCCTCTACGTCTCCGTGGGACATTTATATACATCAATAACGTAATATAACCTAACCTAACCCAACCTAACATCTCGGCGGTAATATTTGATCACATTCCTGGCTTGTTGGCCTCCTCGTCTCCGCGGGACCTTTATATACATCTATAACGTGATATAACCTAACCTAAACCAACCTAACATTTCGGCGGTAATATTTGACATCATTCCTGGCGATTTGTCCTCTACGTCTCCGTGTGACTTTCATAAACATCAATAACGTAATATAACGTAACCTAACCCAACCTATCATCTCGGCGGTAATATTTGACAACATTCCTGGCGAGTTGGCTTCTACATCTAAGCGGGACCTTTATATACATCAATAACGTAATATAACCTAACCTAACCCAACCTAACATCTCGGCGGTAATATTTGAAAACATACCTGGCGAGTTGGCCTCTACGTCACCGTGGGACCTTTATAGACATCCATAACGTAATATAACCTAACCTATCCCAACCTAACATCTCGGCGGTAATATTTGAGAACATACCTGGCGAGTTGGGTTCGACGTCTCCGTGGAACCTTCATATACATCAATAACGAAATATAACCTAACCTAACCCAACCTAACATCTCGGCGGTAATATTTGACAACATTCCTGGCGAGTTGGCCTCTACGTCTCCGTGGGACCTTCATATACATCAATAACGTAATATAACCTAACCTAACCCAACCAAACATCACGGCGGAAATATTTGACAACATTCCTGGCGAGTTGTCCTCTACGTCTCCGTTTGACCTTCATAAACATCAATAACGTAATATAACGTAACCTAACCCAACCTATCATCTCGGTGGTAATATTTGACAACATTCCCTGGCGAGTTGGCCTCTACGTCTCCGTGGGACCTTTATATACATCAATAACGTAATATAACCCAACCTAACCCAACCTAACATGTCGGCGGTAATATTTGAAAACATACCTGGCGAGTTGGCCTCTACGTCTCCGTGGGACCTTTATATACATCAATAACGTAATATAACCTAACCTATCCCAACCTAATATCTCGGCGGTAATATTTGAAAACATTCATGGCGATTTGGCATCTACGTCCCGTGGGACCTTCATATACATCAATAACGTAATATAGCCTAACCTAACCCAACCTAACATGTCGGCGGTAATATTTGACATCATTCCTGGCGAGTTGGCCTCTACGTCTACGTGGGACCTTTATATACATCAATAACGTAATATAACCTAACCTAACCCAACCTAACATCTCGGCGGTAATATTTGACAACATTCCTGGCGAGTTGGCCTCTACGTCTCCGTGGGACCTTCATATACATCAATAACGTAATATAACCTAACCTAACCCAACCAAACATCACGGCGGAAATATTTGACAACATTCCTGGCTAGTTGGCTTCTCCGTCTCCGTGGGATCTTTCTATACATCAATAACGTAATATAACCTATCCTAACCCAACCTAACATCTCGGCGGTAATAGTTGACATCATTCCTGGCGAGTTGTCCTCTACCCTCTCCGTTTGACCTTCATAAACATCAATAACGTAATATAACGTAACCTAACCCACCTATCATCTCGGCTGTAATGTTTCACAACATTCCTGGCGAGTTGGCCTCTACGTCTCCGTGGGACCTTTATATACATCTATAACGTAATATAACCTAACCTAACCCAACCTAACATGTCGGCGGTAATATTTGAAAACATACCTGGCGAGTTGGCCTCTACGTCTCCATGGGACATTTATATACATCAATAACGTAATATAACCTAACCTAACCCAACCTAACATCTCGGCGGTAATATTTGATCACATTCCTGGCTTGTTGGCCTCCTCGTCTCCGCGGGACCTTTATATACATCTATAACGTGATATAACCTAACCTAAACCAACCTAACATCTTGGCGGTAATATTTGAAAACATACCTGGCGAGTTGGCCTCTACGTCTCCGTGAGACATTTATATACATCAATAACGTAATATAACCTAACCTAACCCAACCTAACATCTCGGCGGTAATATTTGATCACATTCCTAGCTTGTTGGCCTCTACGTCTCCGCGTGACCTTTGTATACATCAATAACGTAATATAACCTAACCTAACCCGACCTATCATCTCGGCGGTAATATTTGACAACATTCCTGGCGAGTTGGTCTCTACGTCTCCGTGGGACCTTCATATACATCAATAACGTAATATAACCTAACCTAACCCAACCTAACATCACGGCGGTAATATTTGACATCATTCCTGGCGAGTTGTCCTCTACGTCTCCGTGGGACCTTCATATACATCAATAACGTAATATAACCTAACCTAACCCAACCAAACATCACGGCGGAAATATTTGACAACATTCCTGGCTAGTTGGCTTCTCCGTCTCCGTGGGATCTTTCTATACATCAATAACGTAATATAACCTATCCTAACCCAACCTAACATCTCGGCGGTAATATTTGAGAACATACCTGGCGGGTTGGCCTCTACGTCTCCGTGGGACCTTTATATACATCAATAACGTAATATAACCTAACCTATCCCAAACTAACATCTCGGCGGTAATATTTGAAAACATTCATGGCGATTTGGCATCTACGTCCCGTGAGACCTTCATATACATCAATAACGTAATATAGCCTAACCTAATCCAACCTAACATTTCGGCGGTAATATTTGACATCATTCCTGGCGAGTTGGCCTCTACGTCTCCGTGGGACCTTTATATACATCAATAACGTAATATAACCTAACCTAACCCAACCTAACATCTCGGCGGTAATATTTGACAACATACCTGGCGAGTTGGCCTCTACGTCTCCGCGGGACCTTTATATACATCTATAACGTGATATAACCTAATCTAAACCAACCTAACATCTCGGCGGTAATATTTGAAAACATTCCTGGCGAGTTGGCCTCTACGTCACCGTGGGACCTTTATAGACATCCATAACGTAATATAACCTAACCTAACCCAACCTAACATCTCGGCGGTAATATTTGAAAACATTCATGGCGATTTGGCATCTACGTCTCCGTGGGACCTTCATATACATCAATAACGTAATATAGCTTAACCTAACGCAACCTAACATTTCGGCGGTAATATTTGACATCATTGCTGGCGAGTTGTCCTCTACGTCTCCGTTTGACCTTCATAAACATCAATAACGTAATATAACGTAACCTAACCCAACCTATCATCTCGGCGGTAGTATTTGACAACATTCCTGGCGAGTTGGCCTCTACGTCTCCGTGGGACCTTTATATACATCTATAACGTAATATAACCTAACCTAAACCAACCTAACATCTCGGCGGTAATATTTGAAAACATTCCTGGCGTGTTGGCCTCTACGTCTCCGTGGGACCTTCATATACATCAATAACGAAATATAACCCAACCTAACCCAACCTAACATCTCGGCGGTAATATTTGAAAACATTCCTGGCGAGTTGGCCTCTACGTCTCCGTGGGACCTTCATATACATTAATAACGAAATATAAACTAACCTAACCCAACCTAACATCTCGGCGGTAATATTTGAAAACATTCCTGGCGAGTTGGCTTCTCCGTCTCCGTGGGATCCTTTTATACATCAATAACGTAATATAACGTAACCTAACCCACCTATCATCTCGGCTGTAATGTTTGACAACATTCCTGGCGAGTTGGCCTCTATGTCTCCGTGGGACCTTTATATACATCAACAACGTAATATAACCTAACCTAACCCAACCTAACATCTCGGCGGTAATATTTGACAACATTCCTTGCCAGTTGGCTTCTCCGTCCCCGTGGGACCTTTATAGACATCCATAACGTAATATAACCTAACCTAACCCAACCTAACATCTCGGCGGTAATATTTGAAAACATTCATGGCGATTTGGCATCTACGTCTCCGTGGGACCTTCATATACATCAATAACGTAATATAGCCTAACCTAACCCAACCTAACATTTCGGCGGTAATATTTGATCACATTCCTGGCTTGCTGGACTCTACGTCTCCGCGGGACCTTTATATACATTTATAACGTGATATAACCTAACCTAAACCAACCTAAGATCTCGGCGGTAATATTTGAAAACATTCCTGGCGAGTTGGCCTCTACGTCACCGTGGGACCTTTATAGACATCCATAACGTAATATAACCTAACCTTACCCAACATAACATCTCGGCGGTAATATTTGAAAACATTCGTGGCGCTTTGACATCTATGTCTCCGTGGGACCTATATATACATCAATAACGTAATATAGCTTAACCTAACCCAACCTAACATTTCGGCGGTAATATTTGACATCATTCCTGGCGAGTTGTCCTCTACCCTCTCCGTTTGACCTTCATAAACATCAATAACGTAATATAACGTAACCTAACCCAACCTATCATCTCGGCGGTAATATTTGACAACATTCCTGGCGAGTTGGCCTCTACGTCTCCGTGGGACCTTTATATACATCTATAACGTAATATAACCTAACCTAACCCAACCTAACATCTCGGCGGTAATATTTGAGAACATACCTGGCGAGTTGGGTTCTACGTCTCCGTGGGACCTTCATATACATCAATAACGAAATATAACCTAACCTAACCCAACCTAACATCTCGGCGGTAATATTTGAAAACAGTCCTGGCGAGTTGGCTTCTCCGTCTCCGTGGGACCTTTATATACATCAATAACGTATTATAACCTAACCTAACCCAACCTAACGTCTCGGCGGTAATATTTGACAACATACCTGGCGAGTTGGCCTCTACGTCTCCGCGGGACCTTTTTATACATCTATAACGTGATATAACCTAATCTAAACCAACCTAACATCTCGGCGGTAATATTTGAAAACATTCCTGGCGAGTTGGCCTCTACGTCACCGTGGGACCTTTATAGACATCCATAACGTAATATAACCTAACCTAACCCAACCTAACATCTCGGCGGTAATATATGAAAACATTCCTGGCGAGTTGGCTTCTCCGTCTCCGTGGGATCTTTTTATACATCATTAATGTAATATAACCTAACCTAACCAAATTAACATCTTGGCGGTATATATTTGAAAACATACCTAGCGAGTTGGCCTCTACGTCTCCGTGGGACCTTGACATACATCAATAACGAAATATAACCTAACCTAACCCAACCTAACATCTCGGCGGTAATATTTGAAAACATTCCTGGCGAGTTGGCTTCTCCGTCTCCGTGGGACCTTTATATACATCAATAACGTATTATAACCTAACCTAACCCAACCTAACGTCTCGGCGGTAATATTTGACAACATACCTGGCGAGTTGGCCTCTACGTCTCCGCGGGACCTTTTTATACATCTATAACGTGATATAACCTAATCTAAACCAACCTAACATCTCGGCGGTAATATTTGAAAACATTCCTGGCGAGTTGGCCTCTACGTCACCGTGGGACCTTTATAGACATCCATAACGTAATATAACCTAACCTAACCCAACCTAACATCTCGGCGGTAATATATGAAAACATTCCTGGCGAGTTGGCTTCTCCGTCTCCGTGGGATCTTTTTATACATCATTAATGTAATATAACCTAACCTAACCAAATTAACATCTTGGCGGTATATATTTGAAAACATACCTAGCGAGTTGGCCTCTACGTCTCCGTGGGACCTTGACATACATCAATAACGAAATATAACCTAACCTAACCCAACCTAACATCTCGGCGGTAATATTTGAAAACATTCCTGGCGAGTTGGCTTCTCCGTCTCCGTGGGATCTTTTTATACATCATTAACGTAATATAACCTAACCTAACCCAACCTAACATCTTGGCGGTAAAATTTGAAGACATACCTGGCGAGTTGGCCTCTACGTCTCCGTGGGACATTTATATACATCAATAACGTGATATAACCTAACCTAACCCAACCTAACATTTCGGCGGTAATATTTGACATCATTCCTGGCGATTTGTCCTCTACGTCTCCGTGTGACCTTCATAAACATCAATAACGTAATATAACGTAACCTAACCCAACCTAACATCTTGGCGGTAATATTTGAAGACATACCTGGCGAGTTGGCCTCTACGTCTCCGTGGGACATTTATATACATCAATAACGTGATATAACCTAACCTAACCCAACCTAACATTTCGGCGGTAATATTTGACATCATTCCTGGCGATTTGTCCTCTACGTCTCCGTGTGACCTTCATAAACATCAATAACGTAATATAACGTAACCTAACCCAACCTATCATCTCGGCTGTAATATTTGACAACATTCCTGGCGAGTTGGCTTCTACATCTCCGTGGGACCTTTATATACATCAATAACGTAGTATAACCTAACCTAACCCAACCTAACATCTCGGCGGTAATATTTGAAAACATACCTGGCGAGTTGGCCTCTACGTCTCCGCGGGACCTTTATATAAATCTATAACGTGATATAACATAACCTAACCCAACCTAACATTTCGGCGGTAATATTTGACATCATTCCTGGCGATTTGTCCTCTACGTCTCCGTGGGACCTTTATAGACATCAACAACGTAATATAACCTAACCTAACCCAATCTAACATCTCGGCGGTAATATTTGAAAACATACCTGGCGAGTTGGCCTCTACGTCTCCGCGGGACCTTTATATAAATCTATAACGTGATATAACATAACCTAACCCAACCTAACATTTCGGCGGTAATATTTGACATCATTCCTGGCGATTTGTCCTCTACGTCTCCGTGGGACCTTCATATACATCAATAACGAAATATAAACTAACCTAACCCAACCTAACATCTCGGCGGTAATATTTGACAACATTCCTGGCGAGTTGGCTTCTCCGTCTCCGTGGGAGCTTTATATACATCAATAACGTAATATAACCTAACCTAACCCAACCTAACATCTCGGCGGTAATATTTGAAAACATTCCTGGCGAGTTGGTCTCTACGTCTCCGTGGGACCTTCATATACATCAATAACGTAATATAACCTAACCTAACCCAACCTAACATCACGGCGGTAATATTTGACATCATTCCTGGCGAGTTGTCCTCTACGTCTCCGTTTGACCTTCATAAACATCAATAACGTAATATAACGTAACCTAACCCAACCTATCATCTCGGTGGTAATATTTGACAACATTCCCTGGCGAGTTGGCCTCTACGTCTCCGTGGGACCTTTATATACATCAATAACGTAATATAACCCAACCTAACCCAACCTAACATGTCGGCGGTAATATTTGAAAACATACCTGGCGAGTTGGCCTCTACGTCTCCGTGGGACCTTTATATACATCAATAACGTAATATAACCTAACCTATCCCAACCTAATATCTCGGCGGTAATATTTGAAAACATTCATGGCGATTTGGCATCTACGTCCCGTGGGACCTTCATATACATCAATAACGTAATATAGCCTAACCTAACCCAACCTAACATGTCGGCGGTAATATTTGACATCATTCCTGGCGAGTTGGCCTCTACGTCTACGTGGGACCTTTATATACATCAATAACGTAATATAACCTAACCTAACCCAACCTAACATCTCGGCGGTAATATTTGACAACATTCCTGGCGAGTTGGCCTCTACGTCTCCGTGGGACCTTCATATACATCAATAACGTAATATAACCTAACCTAACCCAACCAAACATCACGGCGGAAATATTTGACAACATTCCTGGCTAGTTGGCTTCTCCGTCTCCGTGGGATCTTTCTATACATCAATAACGTAATATAACCTATCCTAACCCAACCTAACATCTCGGCGGTAATAGTTGACATCATTCCTGGCGAGTTGTCCTCTACCCTCTCCGTTTGACCTTCATAAACATCAATAACGTAATATAACGTAACCTAACCCACCTATCATCTCGGCTGTAATGTTTCACAACATTCCTGGCGAGTTGGCCTCTACGTCTCCGTGGGACCTTTATATACATCTATAACGTAATATAACCTAACCTAACCCAACCTAACATGTCGGCGGTAATATTTGAAAACATACCTGGCGAGTTGGCCTCTACGTCTCCATGGGACATTTATATACATCAATAACGTAATATAACCTAACCTAACCCAACCTAACATCTCGGCGGTAATATTTGATCACATTCCTGGCTTGTTGGCCTCCTCGTCTCCGCGGGACCTTTATATACATCTATAACGTGATATAACCTAACCTAAACCAACCTAACATCTTGGCGGTAATATTTGAAAACATACCTGGCGAGTTGGCCTCTACGTCTCCGTGAGACATTTATATACATCAATAACGTAATATAACCTAACCTAACCCAACCTAACATCTCGGCGGTAATATTTGATCACATTCCTAGCTTGTTGGCCTCTACGTCTCCGCGTGACCTTTGTATACATCAATAACGTAATATAACCTAACCTAACCCGACCTATCATCTCGGCGGTAATATTTGACAACATTCCTGGCGAGTTGGTCTCTACGTCTCCGTGGGACCTTCATATACATCAATAACGTAATATAACCTAACCTAACCCAACCTAACATCACGGCGGTAATATTTGACATCATTCCTGGCGAGTTGTCCTCTACGTCTCCGTGGGACCTTCATATACATCAATAACGTAATATAACCTAACCTAACCCAACCAAACATCACGGCGGAAATATTTGACAACATTCCTGGCTAGTTGGCTTCTCCGTCTCCGTGGGATCTTTCTATACATCAATAACGTAATATAACCTATCCTAACCCAACCTAACATCTCGGCGGTAATATTTGAGAACATACCTGGCGGGTTGGCCTCTACGTCTCCGTGGGACCTTTATATACATCAATAACGTAATATAACCTAACCTATCCCAAACTAACATCTCGGCGGTAATATTTGAAAACATTCATGGCGATTTGGCATCTACGTCCCGTGAGACCTTCATATACATCAATAACGTAATATAGCCTAACCTAATCCAACCTAACATTTCGGCGGTAATATTTGACATCATTCCTGGCGAGTTGGCCTCTACGTCTCCGTGGGACCTTTATATACATCAATAACGTAATATAACCTAACCTAACCCAACCTAACATCTCGGCGGTAATATTTGACAACATACCTGGCGAGTTGGCCTCTACGTCTCCGCGGGACCTTTATATACATCTATAACGTGATATAACCTAATCTAAACCAACCTAACATCTCGGCGGTAATATTTGAAAACATTCCTGGCGAGTTGGCCTCTACGTCACCGTGGGACCTTTATAGACATCCATAACGTAATATAACCTAACCTAACCCAACCTAACATCTCGGCGGTAATATTTGAAAACATTCATGGCGATTTGGCATCTACGTCTCCGTGGGACCTTCATATACATCAATAACGTAATATAGCTTAACCTAACGCAACCTAACATTTCGGCGGTAATATTTGACATCATTGCTGGCGAGTTGTCCTCTACGTCTCCGTTTGACCTTCATAAACATCAATAACGTAATATAACGTAACCTAACCCAACCTATCATCTCGGCGGTAGTATTTGACAACATTCCTGGCGAGTTGGCCTCTACGTCTCCGTGGGACCTTTATATACATCTATAACGTAATATAACCTAACCTAAACCAACCTAACATCTCGGCGGTAATATTTGAAAACATTCCTGGCGTGTTGGCCTCTACGTCTCCGTGGGACCTTCATATACATCAATAACGAAATATAACCTAACCTAACCCAACCTAACATCTCGGCGGTAATATTTGAAAACATTCCTGGCGAGTTGGCCTCTACGTCTCCGTGGGACCTTCATATACATTAATAACGAAATATAAACTAACCTAACCCAACCTAACATCTCGGCGGTAATATTTGAAAACATTCCTGGCGAGTTGGCTTCTCCGTCTCCGTGGGATCCTTTTATACATCAATAACGTAATATAACGTAACCTAACCCACCTATCATCTCGGCTGTAATGTTTGACAACATTCCTGGCGAGTTGGCCTCTATGTCTCCGTGGGACCTTTATATACATCAACAACGTAATATAACCTAACCTAACCCAACCTAACATCTCGGCGGTAATATTTGACAACATTCCTTGCCAGTTGGCTTCTCCGTCCCCGTGGGACCTTTATAGACATCCATAACGTAATATAACCTAACCTAACCCAACCTAACATCTCGGCGGTAATATTTGAAAACATTCATGGCGATTTGGCATCTACGTCTCCGTGGGACCTTCATATACATCAATAACGTAATATAGCCTAACCTAACCCAACCTAACATTTCGGCGGTAATATTTGATCACATTCCTGGCTTGCTGGACTCTACGTCTCCGCGGGACCTTTATATACATTTATAACGTGATATAACCTAACCTAAACCAACCTAAGATCTCGGCGGTAATATTTGAAAACATTCCTGGCGAGTTGGCCTCTACGTCACCGTGGGACCTTTATAGACATCCATAACGTAATATAACCTAACCTTACCCAACATAACATCTCGGCGGTAATATTTGAAAACATTCGTGGCGCTTTGACATCTATGTCTCCGTGGGACCTATATATACATCAATAACGTAATATAGCTTAACCTAACCCAACCTAACATTTCGGCGGTAATATTTGACATCATTCCTGGCGAGTTGTCCTCTACCCTCTCCGTTTGACCTTCATAAACATCAATAACGTAATATAACGTAACCTAACCCAACCTATCATCTCGGCGGTAATATTTGACAACATTCCTGGCGAGTTGGCCTCTACGTCTCCGTGGGACCTTTATATACATCTATAACGTAATATAACCTAACCTAACCCAACCTAACATCTCGGCGGTAATATTTGAGAACATACCTGGCGAGTTGGGTTCTACGTCTCCGTGGGACCTTCATATACATCAATAACGAAATATAACCTAACCTAACCCAACCTAACATCTCGGCGGTAATATTTGAAAACAGTCCTGGCGAGTTGGCTTCTCCGTCTCCGTGGGATCTTTTTATACATCATTAACGTGATATAACCTAACCTAAACCAACCTAACATCTCGGCGGTAATATTTGAAAACATTCCTGGCGTGTTGGCCTCTACGTCTCCGTGGGACCTTCATATACATCAATAACGTAATATAACCTAACCTAACCCAACCTAACATCTCGGCGGTAATATTTGACAACATTCCTGGCCAGTTGGCTTCTCCGTCTCCGTGGGACCTTTATATACATCAATAACGTATTATAACCTAACCTAACCCAACCTAACGTCTCGGCGGTAATATTTGACAACATACCTGGCGAGTTGGCCTCTACGTCTCCGCGGGACCTTTTTATACATCTATAACGTGATATAACCTAATCTAAACCAACCTAACATCTCGGCGGTAATATTTGAAAACATTCCTGGCGAGTTGGCCTCTACGTCACCGTGGGACCTTTATAGACATCCATAACGTAATATAACCTAACCTAACCCAACCTAACATCTCGGCGGTAATATATGAAAACATTCCTGGCGAGTTGGCTTCTCCGTCTCCGTGGGATCTTTTTATACATCATTAATGTAATATAACCTAACCTAACCAAATTAACATCTTGGCGGTATATATTTGAAAACATACCTAGCGAGTTGGCCTCTACGTCTCCGTGGGACCTTGACATACATCAATAACGAAATATAACCTAACCTAACCCAACCTAACATCTCGGCGGTAATATTTGAAAACATTCCTGGCGAGTTGGCTTCTCCGTCTCCGTGGGACCTTTATATACATCAATAACGTATTATAACCTAACCTAACCCAACCTAACGTCTCGGCGGTAATATTTGACAACATACCTGGCGAGTTGGCCTCTACGTCTCCGCGGGACCTTTTTATACATCTATAACGTGATATAACCTAATCTAAACCAACCTAACATCTCGGCGGTAATATTTGAAAACATTCCTGGCGAGTTGGCCTCTACGTCACCGTGGGACCTTTATAGACATCCATAACGTAATATAACCTAACCTAACCCAACCTAACATCTCGGCGGTAATATATGAAAACATTCCTGGCGAGTTGGCTTCTCCGTCTCCGTGGGATCTTTTTATACATCATTAATGTAATATAACCTAACCTAACCAAATTAACATCTTGGCGGTATATATTTGAAAACATACCTAGCGAGTTGGCCTCTACGTCTCCGTGGGACCTTGACATACATCAATAACGAAATATAACCTAACCTAACCCAACCTAACATCTCGGCGGTAATATTTGAAAACATTCCTGGCGAGTTGGCTTCTCCGTCTCCGTGGGATCTTTTTATACATCATTAACGTAATATAACCTAACCTAACCCAACCTAACATCTTGGCGGTAAAATTTGAAGACATACCTGGCGAGTTGGCCTCTACGTCTCCGTGGGACATTTATATACATCAATAACGTGATATAACCTAACCTAACCCAACCTAACATTTCGGCGGTAATATTTGACATCATTCCTGGCGATTTGTCCTCTACGTCTCCGTGTGACCTTCATAAACATCAATAACGTAATATAACGTAACCTAACCCAACCTAACATCTTGGCGGTAATATTTGAAGACATACCTGGCGAGTTGGCCTCTACGTCTCCGTGGGACATTTATATACATCAATAACGTGATATAACCTAACCTAACCCAACCTAACATTTCGGCGGTAATATTTGACATCATTCCTGGCGATTTGTCCTCTACGTCTCCGTGTGACCTTCATAAACATCAATAACGTAATATAACGTAACCTAACCCAACCTATCATCTCGGCTGTAATATTTGACAACATTCCTGGCGAGTTGGCTTCTACATCTCCGTGGGACCTTTATATACATCAATAACGTAGTATAACCTAACCTAACCCAACCTAACATCTCGGCGGTAATATTTGAAAACATACCTGGCGAGTTGGCCTCTACGTCTCCGCGGGACCTTTATATAAATCTATAACGTGATATAACATAACCTAACCCAACCTAACATTTCGGCGGTAATATTTGACATCATTCCTGGCGATTTGTCCTCTACGTCTCCGTGGGACCTTTATAGACATCAACAACGTAATATAACCTAACCTAACCCAATCTAACATCTCGGCGGTAATATTTGAAAACATACCTGGCGAGTTGGCCTCTACGTCTCCGCGGGACCTTTATATAAATCTATAACGTGATATAACATAACCTAACCCAACCTAACATTTCGGCGGTAATATTTGACATCATTCCTGGCGATTTGTCCTCTACGTCTCCGTGGGACCTTCATATACATCAATAACGAAATATAAACTAACCTAACCCAACCTAACATCTCGGCGGTAATATTTGACAACATTCCTGGCGAGTTGGCTTCTCCGTCTCCGTGGGAGCTTTATATACATCAATAACGTAATATAACCTAACCTAACCCAACCTAACATCTCGGCGGTAATATTTGAAAACATTCCTGGCGAGTTGGTCTCTACGTCTCCGTGGGACCTTCATATACATCAATAACGTAATATAACCTAACCTAACCCAACCTAACATCACGGCGGTAATATTTGACATCATTCCTGGCGAGTTGTCCTCTACGTCTCCGTTTGACCTTCATAAACATCAATAACGTAATATAACGTAACCTAACCCAACCTATCATCTCGGTGGTAATATTTGACAACATTCCCTGGCGAGTTGGCCTCTACGTCTCCGTGGGACCTTTATATACATCAATAACGTAATATAACCCAACCTAACCCAACCTAACATGTCGGCGGTAATATTTGAAAACATACCTGGCGAGTTGGCCTCTACGTCTCCGTGGGACCTTTATATACATCAATAACGTAATATAACCTAACCTATCCCAACCTAATATCTCGGCGGTAATATTTGAAAACATTCATGGCGATTTGGCATCTACGTCCCGTGGGACCTTCATATACATCAATAACGTAATATAGCCTAACCTAACCCAACCTAACATGTCGGCGGTAATATTTGACATCATTCCTGGCGAGTTGGCCTCTACGTCTACGTGGGACCTTTATATACATCAATAACGTAATATAACCTAACCTAACCCAACCTAACATCTCGGCGGTAATATTTGACAACATTCCTGGCGAGTTGGCCTCTACGTCTCCGTGGGACCTTCATATACATCAATAACGTAATATAACCTAACCTAACCCAACCAAACATCACGGCGGAAATATTTGACAACATTCCTGGCTAGTTGGCTTCTCCGTCTCCGTGGGATCTTTCTATACATCAATAACGTAATATAACCTATCCTAACCCAACCTAACATCTCGGCGGTAATAGTTGACATCATTCCTGGCGAGTTGTCCTCTACCCTCTCCGTTTGACCTTCATAAACATCAATAACGTAATATAACGTAACCTAACCCACCTATCATCTCGGCTGTAATGTTTCACAACATTCCTGGCGAGTTGGCCTCTACGTCTCCGTGGGACCTTTATATACATCTATAACGTAATATAACCTAACCTAACCCAACCTAACATGTCGGCGGTAATATTTGAAAACATACCTGGCGAGTTGGCCTCTACGTCTCCATGGGACATTTATATACATCAATAACGTAATATAACCTAACCTAACCCAACCTAACATCTCGGCGGTAATATTTGATCACATTCCTGGCTTGTTGGCCTCCTCGTCTCCGCGGGACCTTTATATACATCTATAACGTGATATAACCTAACCTAAACCAACCTAACATCTTGGCGGTAATATTTGAAAACATACCTGGCGAGTTGGCCTCTACGTCTCCGTGAGACATTTATATACATCAATAACGTAATATAACCTAACCTAACCCAACCTAACATCTCGGCGGTAATATTTGATCACATTCCTAGCTTGTTGGCCTCTACGTCTCCGCGTGACCTTTGTATACATCAATAACGTAATATAACCTAACCTAACCCGACCTATCATCTCGGCGGTAATATTTGACAACATTCCTGGCGAGTTGGTCTCTACGTCTCCGTGGGACCTTCATATACATCAATAACGTAATATAACCTAACCTAACCCAACCTAACATCACGGCGGTAATATTTGACATCATTCCTGGCGAGTTGTCCTCTACGTCTCCGTGGGACCTTCATATACATCAATAACGTAATATAACCTAACCTAACCCAACCAAACATCACGGCGGAAATATTTGACAACATTCCTGGCTAGTTGGCTTCTCCGTCTCCGTGGGATCTTTCTATACATCAATAACGTAATATAACCTATCCTAACCCAACCTAACATCTCGGCGGTAATATTTGAGAACATACCTGGCGGGTTGGCCTCTACGTCTCCGTGGGACCTTTATATACATCAATAACGTAATATAACCTAACCTATCCCAAACTAACATCTCGGCGGTAATATTTGAAAACATTCATGGCGATTTGGCATCTACGTCCCGTGAGACCTTCATATACATCAATAACGTAATATAGCCTAACCTAATCCAACCTAACATTTCGGCGGTAATATTTGACATCATTCCTGGCGAGTTGGCCTCTACGTCTCCGTGGGACCTTTATATACATCAATAACGTAATATAACCTAACCTAACCCAACCTAACATCTCGGCGGTAATATTTGACAACATACCTGGCGAGTTGGCCTCTACGTCTCCGCGGGACCTTTATATACATCTATAACGTGATATAACCTAATCTAAACCAACCTAACATCTCGGCGGTAATATTTGAAAACATTCCTGGCGAGTTGGCCTCTACGTCACCGTGGGACCTTTATAGACATCCATAACGTAATATAACCTAACCTAACCCAACCTAACATCTCGGCGGTAATATTTGAAAACATTCATGGCGATTTGGCATCTACGTCTCCGTGGGACCTTCATATACATCAATAACGTAATATAGCTTAACCTAACGCAACCTAACATTTCGGCGGTAATATTTGACATCATTGCTGGCGAGTTGTCCTCTACGTCTCCGTTTGACCTTCATAAACATCAATAACGTAATATAACGTAACCTAACCCAACCTATCATCTCGGCGGTAGTATTTGACAACATTCCTGGCGAGTTGGCCTCTACGTCTCCGTGGGACCTTTATATACATCTATAACGTAATATAACCTAACCTAAACCAACCTAACATCTCGGCGGTAATATTTGAAAACATTCCTGGCGTGTTGGCCTCTACGTCTCCGTGGGACCTTCATATACATCAATAACGAAATATAACCTAACCTAACCCAACCTAACATCTCGGCGGTAATATTTGAAAACATTCCTGGCGAGTTGGCCTCTACGTCTCCGTGGGACCTTCATATACATTAATAACGAAATATAAACTAACCTAACCCAACCTAACATCTCGGCGGTAATATTTGAAAACATTCCTGGCGAGTTGGCTTCTCCGTCTCCGTGGGATCCTTTTATACATCAATAACGTAATATAACGTAACCTAACCCACCTATCATCTCGGCTGTAATGTTTGACAACATTCCTGGCGAGTTGGCCTCTATGTCTCCGTGGGACCTTTATATACATCAACAACGTAATATAACCTAACCTAACCCAACCTAACATCTCGGCGGTAATATTTGACAACATTCCTTGCCAGTTGGCTTCTCCGTCCCCGTGGGACCTTTATAGACATCCATAACGTAATATAACCTAACCTAACCCAACCTAACATCTCGGCGGTAATATTTGAAAACATTCATGGCGATTTGGCATCTACGTCTCCGTGGGACCTTCATATACATCAATAACGTAATATAGCCTAACCTAACCCAACCTAACATTTCGGCGGTAATATTTGATCACATTCCTGGCTTGCTGGACTCTACGTCTCCGCGGGACCTTTATATACATTTATAACGTGATATAACCTAACCTAAACCAACCTAAGATCTCGGCGGTAATATTTGAAAACATTCCTGGCGAGTTGGCCTCTACGTCACCGTGGGACCTTTATAGACATCCATAACGTAATATAACCTAACCTTACCCAACATAACATCTCGGCGGTAATATTTGAAAACATTCGTGGCGCTTTGACATCTATGTCTCCGTGGGACCTATATATACATCAATAACGTAATATAGCTTAACCTAACCCAACCTAACATTTCGGCGGTAATATTTGACATCATTCCTGGCGAGTTGTCCTCTACCCTCTCCGTTTGACCTTCATAAACATCAATAACGTAATATAACGTAACCTAACCCAACCTATCATCTCGGCGGTAATATTTGACAACATTCCTGGCGAGTTGGCCTCTACGTCTCCGTGGGACCTTTATATACATCTATAACGTAATATAACCTAACCTAACCCAACCTAACATCTCGGCGGTAATATTTGAGAACATACCTGGCGAGTTGGGTTCTACGTCTCCGTGGGACCTTCATATACATCAATAACGAAATATAACCTAACCTAACCCAACCTAACATCTCGGCGGTAATATTTGAAAACAGTCCTGGCGAGTTGGCTTCTCCGTCTCCGTGGGATCTTTTTATACATCATTAACGTGATATAACCTAACCTAAACCAACCTAACATCTCGGCGGTAATATTTGAAAACATTCCTGGCGTGTTGGCCTCTACGTCTCCGTGGGACCTTCATATACATCAATAACGTAATATAACCTAACCTAACCCAACCTAACATCTCGGCGGTAATATTTGACAACATTCCTGGCCAGTTGGCTTCTCCGTCTCCGTGGGACCTTTATATACATCAATAACGTATTATAACCTAACCTAACCCAACCTAACGTCTCGGCGGTAATATTTGACAACATACCTGGCGAGTTGGCCTCTACGTCTCCGCGGGACCTTTTTATACATCTATAACGTGATATAACCTAATCTAAACCAACCTAACATCTCGGCGGTAATATTTGAAAACATTCCTGGCGAGTTGGCCTCTACGTCACCGTGGGACCTTTATAGACATCCATAACGTAATATAACCTAACCTAACCCAACCTAACATCTCGGCGGTAATATATGAAAACATTCCTGGCGAGTTGGCTTCTCCGTCTCCGTGGGATCTTTTTATACATCATTAATGTAATATAACCTAACCTAACCAAATTAACATCTTGGCGGTATATATTTGAAAACATACCTAGCGAGTTGGCCTCTACGTCTCCGTGGGACCTTGACATACATCAATAACGAAATATAACCTAACCTAACCCAACCTAACATCTCGGCGGTAATATTTGAAAACATTCCTGGCGAGTTGGCTTCTCCGTCTCCGTGGGACCTTTATATACATCAATAACGTATTATAACCTAACCTAACCCAACCTAACGTCTCGGCGGTAATATTTGACAACATACCTGGCGAGTTGGCCTCTACGTCTCCGCGGGACCTTTTTATACATCTATAACGTGATATAACCTAATCTAAACCAACCTAACATCTCGGCGGTAATATTTGAAAACATTCCTGGCGAGTTGGCCTCTACGTCACCGTGGGACCTTTATAGACATCCATAACGTAATATAACCTAACCTAACCCAACCTAACATCTCGGCGGTAATATATGAAAACATTCCTGGCGAGTTGGCTTCTCCGTCTCCGTGGGATCTTTTTATACATCATTAATGTAATATAACCTAACCTAACCAAATTAACATCTTGGCGGTATATATTTGAAAACATACCTAGCGAGTTGGCCTCTACGTCTCCGTGGGACCTTGACATACATCAATAACGAAATATAACCTAACCTAACCCAACCTAACATCTCGGCGGTAATATTTGAAAACATTCCTGGCGAGTTGGCTTCTCCGTCTCCGTGGGATCTTTTTATACATCATTAACGTAATATAACCTAACCTAACCCAACCTAACATCTTGGCGGTAAAATTTGAAGACATACCTGGCGAGTTGGCCTCTACGTCTCCGTGGGACATTTATATACATCAATAACGTGATATAACCTAACCTAACCCAACCTAACATTTCGGCGGTAATATTTGACATCATTCCTGGCGATTTGTCCTCTACGTCTCCGTGTGACCTTCATAAACATCAATAACGTAATATAACGTAACCTAACCCAACCTAACATCTTGGCGGTAATATTTGAAGACATACCTGGCGAGTTGGCCTCTACGTCTCCGTGGGACATTTATATACATCAATAACGTGATATAACCTAACCTAACCCAACCTAACATTT
The DNA here is from genome assembly GCA_963969225.1 of Xylocopa violacea. Classification (NCBI taxonomy): domain Eukaryota; kingdom Metazoa; phylum Arthropoda; class Insecta; order Hymenoptera; family Apidae; genus Xylocopa; species Xylocopa violacea. The sequence goes on from CAXAJV010000051.1 coordinate 2,382,881, forward strand.
CGGCGGTAATATTTGACATCATTCCTGGCGATTTGTCCTCTACGTCTCCGTGGGACCTTCATATACATCAATAACGAAATATAAACTAACCTAACCCAACCTAACATCTCGGCGGTAATATTTGAAAACATTCCTGGCGAGTTGGCTTTTCCGTCTCCGTGGGATCTTTTTATACATCATTAACGTGATATAACCTAACCTAAACCAACCTAACATCTCGGCGGTAATATTTGAAAACATTCCTGGCGTGTTGGCCTCTACGTCTCCGTGGGACCTTCATATACATCAATAACGTAATATAACCTAACCTAACCCAACCTAACATCTCGGCGGTAATATTTGACAACATTCCTGGCCAGTTGGCTTCTGCGTCTCCGTGGGACCTTTATATACATCAATAACGTATTATAACCTAACCTAACCCAACCTAACGTCTCGGCGGTAATATTTGACAACATACCTGGCGAGTTGGCCTCTACGTCTCCGCGGGACCTTTATATACATCTATAACGTGATATAACCTAATCTAAACCAACCTAACATCTCGGCGGTAATATTTGAAAACATTCCTGGCGAGTTGGCCTCTACGTCACCGTGGGACCTTTATAGACATCCATAACGTAATATAACCTAACCTAACCCAACCTAACATCTCGGCGGTAATATTTGAGAACATACCTGGCGAGTTGGGTTCTACGTCTCCGTGGAACCTTCATATACATCAATAACGAAATATAACCTAACCTAACCCAACCTAACATCTCGGCGGTAATATTTGAAAACAGTCCTGGCGAGTTGGCTTCTCCGTCTCCGTGGGATCTTTTTATACATCATTAACGTGATATAACCTAACCTAAACCAACCTAACATCTCGGCGGTAATATTTGAAAACATTCATGGCGATTTGGCATCTACGTCTCCGTGGGACCTTCATATACATCAATAACGTAATATAGCTTAACCTAACGCAACCTAACATTTCGGCGGTAATATTTGACATCATTGCTGGCGAGTTGTCCTCTACGTCTCCGTTTGACCTTCTTAAACATCAATAACGTAATATAACGTAACCTAACCCAACCTATCATCTCGGCGGTAATATTTGACAACATTCCTGGCGAGTTGTCGTCTACCCTCTCCGTTTGACCTTCATAAACATCAATAACGTAATATAACGTAACCTAACCCACCTATCATCTCGGCTGTAATGTTTGACAACATTCCTGGCGAGTTGGCCTCTACGTCTCCGTGGGACCTTTATATACATCAATAACGTAATATAACCTAACCTAACCCAACCTAACATCTCGGCGGTAATGTTTGACAACATTCCTGGCCAGTTGGCTTCTCCGTCCCCGTGGGACCTTTATAGACATCCATAACGTAATATAACCTAACCTAACCCAACCTAACATCTCGGCGGTAATATTTGAAAACATTCATGGCGATTTGGCATCTACGTCTCCGTGGGACCTTCATATACATCAATAACGTAATATAGCTTAACCTAACGCAACCTAACATTTCGGCGGTAATATTTGACATCATTGCTGGCGAGTTGTCCTCTACGTCTCCGTTTGACCTTCATAAACATCAATAACGTAATATAACGTAACCTAACCCAACCTATCATCTCGGCGGTAATATTTGACAACATTCCTGGCGAGTTGGCCTCTACGTCACCGTGGGACCTTTATAGACATCCATAACGTAATATAACCTAACCTAACCCAACATAACATCTCGGCGGTAATATTTGAAAACATTCGTGGCGCTTTGACATCTATGTCTCCGTGGGACCTATATATACATCAATAACGTAATATAGCTTAACCTAACCCAACCTAACATTTCGGCGGTAATATTTGACATCATTCCTGGCGAGTTGGGTTCTACGTCTCCGTGGGACCTTCATATACATCAATAACGAAATATAACCTAACCTAACCCAACCTAACATCTCGGCGGTAATATATGAAGACATTCCTGGCGAGTTGGCTTCTCCGTCCCCGTGGGATCTTTTTATACATCATTAATGTAATATAACCTAACCTAACCAAATTAACATCTTGGCGGTATATATTTGAAAACATACCTAGCGAGTTGGCCTCTACGTCTCCGTGGGACCTTGACATACATCAATAACGAAATATAACCTAACCTAACCCAACCTAACATCTCGGCGGTAATATTTGAAAACATTCCTGGCGAGTTGGCTTCTCCGTCTCCGTGGGATCTTTTTATACATCATTAACGTAATATAACCTAACCTAACCCAACCTAACATCTTGGCGGTAAAATTTGAAGACATACCTGGCGAGTTGGCCTCTACGTCTCCGTGGGACATTTATATACATCAATAACGTGATATAACCTAACCTAACCCAACCTAACATTTCGGCGGTAATATTTGACATCATTCCTGGCGATTTGTTCTCTACGTCTCCGTGTGACCTTCATAAACATCAATAACGTAATATAACGTAACCTAACCCAACCTAACATCTTGGCGGTAATATTTGAAGACATACCTGGCGAGTTGGCCTCTACGTCTCCGTGGGACATTTATATACATCAATAACGTGATATAACCTAACCTAACCCAACCTAACATTTCGGCGGTAATATTTGACATCATTCCTGGCGATTTGTCCTCTACGTCTCCGTGTGACCTTCATAAACATCAATAACGTAATATAACGTAACCTAACCCAACCTATCATCTCGGCGGTAATATTTGACAACATTCCTGGCGAGTTGGCTTCTACATCTCCGTGGGACCTTTATATACATCAATAACGTAATATAACCTAACCTAACCCAACCTAACATCTCGGCGGTAATATTTGAAAACATACCTGGCGAGTTGGCCTCTACGTCTCCATGGGACATTTATATACATCAATAACGTAATATAACCTAACCTAACCCAACCTAACATCTCGGCGGTAATATTTGATCACATTCCTGGCTTGTTGGCCTCTACGTCTCCGCGGGACCTTTATATACATCTATAACGTGATATAACCTAACCTAAACCAACCTAAGATCTCGGCGGTAATATTTGAAAACATTCCTGGCGAGTTGGCCTCTACGTCACCGTGGGACCTTTATAGACATCAATAACGTAATATAACCTAACCTAACCCAATCTAACATCTCGGCGGTAATATTTGAAAACATACCTGGCGAGTTGGCCTCTACGTCTCCGCGGGACCTTTATATAAATCTATAACGTGATATAACATAACCTAACCCAACCTATCATCTCGGCGGTAATATTTGACAACATTCCTGGCGAGTTGGCCTCTACGTCTCCGTGGGACCTTTATATACATCTATAACGTAATATAACCTAACCTAAACCAACCTAACATCTCGGCGATAATATTTGAAAACATTCCTGGCGTGTTGGCCTCTACGTCTCCGTGGGACCTTCATATACATCAATAACGAAATATAACCTAACCTAACCCAACCTAACATCTCGGCGGTAATATTTGAAAACATTCCTGGCGAGTTGGCCTCTACGTCTCCGTGGGACCTTCATATACATCAATAACGTAATATAACGTAACCTAACCCACCTATCATCTCGGCTGTAATGTTTGACAACATTCCTGGCGAGTTGGCCTCTACGTCTCCGTGGGACCTTTATATACATCAATAACGTAATATAACCTAACCTAACCCAACCTAACATCTCGGCGGTAATATTTGACAACATTCCTTGCCAGTTGGCTTCTCCGTCCCCGTGGGACCTTTATAGACATCCATAACGTAATATAACCTAACCTAACCCAACCTAACATCTCGGCGGTAATATTTGAAAACATTCATGGCGATTTGGCATCTACGTCTCCGTGGGACCTTCATATACATCAATAACGTAATATAGCTTAACCTAACGCAACCTAACATTTCGGCGGTAATATTTGACATCATTGCTGGCGAGTTGTCCTCTACGTCTCCGTTTGACCTTCATAAACATCAATAACGTAATATAACGTAACCTAACCCAACCTATCATCTCGGCGGTAATATTTGACAACATTCCTGGCGAGTTGGCCTCTACGTCTCCGTGGGACCTTTATATACATCTATAACGTAATATAACCTAACCTAAACCAACCTAACATCTCGGCGGTAATATTTGAAAACATTCCTGGCGTGTTGGCCTCTACGTCTCCGTGGGACCTTCATATACATCAATAACGAAATATAACCTAACCTAACCCAACCTAACATCTCGGCGGTAATATTTGAAAACATTCCTGGCGAGTTGGCCTCTACGTCTCCGTGGGACATTTATATACATCAATAACGTGATATAACCTAACCTAACCCAACCTAACATCTCGGCGGTAATATTTGAAAACATACCTGGCGAGTTGGCCTCTACGTCTCCGTGGGACATTTATATACATCAATAACGTGATATAACCTAACCTAACCCAACCTAACATTTCGGCGGTAATATTTGACATCATTCCTGGCGATTTGTCCTCTACGTCTCCGTGTGACCTTCATAAACATCAATAACGTAATATAACGTAACCTAACCCAACCTAACATCTTGGCGGTAATATTTGAAGACATACCTGGCGAGTTGGCCTCTACGTCTCCGTGGGACATTTATATACATCAATAACGTGATATAACCTAACCTAACCCAACCTAACATTTCGGCGGTAATATTTGACATCATTCCTGGCGATTTTCCTCTACGTCTCCGTGTGACCTTCATAAACATCAATAACGTAATATAACGTAACCTAACCCAACCTATCATCTCGGCGGTAATATTTGACAACATTCCTGGCGAGTTGGCTTCTACATCTCCGTGGGACCTTTATATACATCAATAACGTAATATAACCTAACCTAACCCAACCTAACATCTCGGCGGTAATATTTGAAAACATTCATGGCGATTTGGCATCTACGTCTCCGTGGGACCTTCATATACATCAATAACGTAATATAGCCTAACCTAACCCAACCTAACATTTCGGCGGTAATATTTGATCACATTCCTGGCTTGTTGGCCTCTACGTCTCCGCGGGACCTTTATATACATCTATAACGTGATATAACCTAACCTAAACCAACCTAAGATCTCGGCGGTAATATTTGAAAACATTCCTGGCGAGTTGGCCTCTACGTCACCGTGGGACCTTTATAGACATCCATAACGTAATATAACCTAACCTAACCCAACATAACATCTCGGCGGTAATATTTGAAAACATTCGTGGCGCTTTGACATCTATGTCTCCGTGGGACCTATATATACATCAATAACGAAATATAACCTAACCTAACCCAACCTAACATCTCGGCGGTAATATTTGAAAACATTCCTGGCGAGTTGGCCTCTACGTCTCCGTGGGACATTCATATACATCAATAACGAAATATAAACTAACCTAACCCAACCTAACATCTCGGCGGTAATATTTGAGAACATTCCTGGCGAGTTGGCTTCTCCGTTTCCGTGGGATCCTTTTATACATCAATAACGTAATATAACGTAACCAAACCCACCTATCATCTCGGCTGTAATGTTTGACAACATTCCTGGCGAGTTGGCCTCTACGTCTCCGTGGGACCTTTATATACATCAATAACGTAATATAACCTAACCTAACCCAACCTAACATCTCGGCGGTAATATTTGACAACATTCCTTGCCAGTTGGCTTCTCCGTCCCCGTGGGACCTTTATAGACATCCATAACGTAATATAACCTAACCTAACCCAACCTAACATCTCGGCGGTAATATTTGAAAACATTCATGGCGATTTGGCATCTACGTCTCCGTGGGACCTTCATATACATCAATAACGTAATATAGCCTAACCTAACCCAACCTAACATTTCGGCGGTAATATTTGATCACATTCCTGGCTTGTTGGCCTCTACGTCTCCGTTTGACCTTCATAAACATCAATAACGTAATATAACGTAACCTAACCCAACCTATCATCTCGGCGGTAATATTTGACAACATTCCTGGCGAGTTGGCCTCTACGTCTCCGTGGGACCTTTATATACATCTATAACGTAATATAACCTAACCTAAACCAACCTAACATCTCGGCGGTAATATTTGAAAACATTCCTGGCGTGTTGGCCTCTACGTCTCCGTGGGACCTTCATATACATCAATAACGAAATATAACCTAACCTAACCCAACCTAACATCTCGGCGGTAATATTTGAAAACATTCCTGGCGAGTTGGCCTCTACGTCTCCGTGGGACCTTCATATACATCAATAACGAAATATAAACTAACCTAACCCAACCTAACATCTCGGCGGTAATATTTGAAAACATTCCTGGCGAGTTGGCTTCTCCGTTTCCGTGGGATCCTTTTATACATCAATAACGTAATATAACGTAACCTAACCCACCTATCATCTTGGCTGTAATGTTTGACAACATTCCTGGCGAGTTGGCCTCTACGTCTCCGCGGGACCTTTATATACATCTATAACGTGATATAACCTAACCTAAACCAACCTAAGATCTCGGCGGTAATATTTGAAAACATTCCTGGCGAGTTGGCCTCTACGTCACCGTGGGACCTTTATAGACATCCATAACGTAATATAACCTAACCTAACCCAACATAACATCTCGGCGGTAATATTTGAAAACATTCGTGGCGCTTTGACATCTATGTCTCCGTGGGACCTATATATACATCAATAACGTAATATAGCTTAACCTAACCCAACCTAACATTTCGGCGGTAATATTTGACATCATTCCTGGCGAGTTGTCCTCTACCCTCTCCGTTTGACCTTCATAAACATCAATAACGTAATATAACGTAACCTAACCCACCTATCATCTCGGCTGTAATGTTTGACAACATTCCTGGCGAGTTGGCCTCTACGTCTCCGTGGGACCTTTATATACATCTATAACGTAATATAACCTAACCTAACCCAACCTAACATCTCGGCGGTAATATTTGAGAACATACCTGGCGAGTTGGGTTCTACGTCTCCGTGGAACCTTCATATACATCAATAACGTAATATAACCTAACCTAACCCAACCTAACATCTCGGCGGTAATATTTGAAAACATTCCTGGCGAGTTGGCTTCTCCGTCTCCGTGGGATCTTTTTATACATCATTAACGTAATATAACCTAACCTAACCCAACCTAACATCTTGGCGGTAATATTTGAAGACATACCTGGCGAGTTGGCCTCTACGTCGCCGTGGGACATTTATATACATCAATAACGTGATATAACCTAACCTAACCCAACCTAACATTTCGGCGGTAATATTTGACATCATTCCTGGCGATTTGTCCTCTACGTCTCCGTGTGACCTTCATAAACATCAATAACGTAATATAACGTAACCTAACCCAACCTATCATCTCGGCGGTAATATTTGACAACATTCCTGGCGAGTTGGCTTCTACATCTCCGTGGGACCTTCATATACATCAATAACGTAATATAACCTAACCTAACCCTACCTAACATCTCGGCGGTAATATTTGACAACATTCCTGGCCAGTTGGCTTCTCCGTCTCCGTGGGACCTTTATATACATCAATAACGTATTATAACCTAACCTAACCCAACCTAACGTCTCGGCGGTAATATTTGACAACATACCTGGCGAGTTGGCCTCTACGTCTCCGCGGGACCTTTTTATACATCTATAACGTGATATAACCTAATCTAAACCAACCTAACATCTCGGCGGTAATATTTGAAAACATTCCTGGCGAGTTGGCCTCTACGTCACCGTGGGACCTTTATAGACATCCATAACGTAATATAACCTAACCTAACCCAACCTAACATCTCGGCGGTAATATTTGAAAACATTCATGACGATTTGGCATCTACGTCTCCGTGGGACCTTCATATACATCAATAACGTAATATAGCTTAACCTAACGCAACCTAACATTTCGGCGGTAATATTTGACATCATTGCTGGCGAGTTGTCCTCTACGTCTCCGTTTGACCTTCATAAACATCAATAACGTAATATAACGTAACCTAACCCAACCTATCATCTCGGCGGTAATATTTGACAACATTCCTGGCGAGTTGGCCTCTACGTCTCCGTGGGACCTTTATATACATCTATAACGTAATATAACCTAACCTAACCCAACCTAACATCTCGGCGGTAATAATTGAGAACATACCTGGCGAGTTGGGCTCTACGTCTCCGTGAGACCTTCATATACATCAATAACGAAATATAACCTAACCTAACCCAACCTAACATCTCGGCGGTAATATATGAAAACATTCCTGGCGAGTTGGCTTCTCCGTCTCCGTGGGATCTTTTTATACATCATTAATGTAATATAACCTAACCTAACCAAATTAACATCTTGGCGGTATATATTTGAAAACATACCTAGCGAGTTGGCCTCTACGTCTCCGTGGGACCTTGACATACATCAATAACGAAATATAACCTAACCTAACCCAACCTAACATCTCGGCGGTAATATTTGAAAACATTCCTGGCGAGTTGGCTTCTCCGTCTCCGTGGGATCTTTTTATACATCATTAACGTAATATAACCTAACCTAACCCAACCTAACATCTTGGCGGTAAAATTTGAAGACATACCTGGCGAGTTGGCCTCTACGTCTCCGTGGGACATTTATATACATCAATAACGTGATATAACCTAACCTAACCCAACCTAACATTTCGGCGGTAATATTTGACATCATTCCTGGCGATTTGTCCTCTACGTCTCCGTGTGACCTTCATAAACATCAATAACGTAATATAACGTAACCTAACCCAACCTAACATCTTGGCGGTAATATTTGAAGACATACCTGGCGAGTTGGCCTCTACGTCTCCGTGGGACATTTATATACATCAATAACGTGATATAACCTAACCTAACCCAACCTAACATTTCGGCGGTAATATTTGACATCATTCCTGGCGATTTGTCCTCTACGTCTCCGTGTGACCTTCATAAACATCAATAACGTAATATAACGTAACCTAACCCAACCTATCATCTCGGCGGTAATATTTGACAACATTCCTGGCGAGTTGGCTTCTACATCTCCGCGGGACCTTTATATACATCTATAACGTGATATAACCTAACCTAAACCAACCTAAGATCTCGGCGGTAATATTTGAAAACATTCCTGGCGAGTTGGCCTCTACGTCACCGTGGGACCTTTATAGACATCAATAACGTAATATAACCTAACCTAACCCAATCTAACATCTCGGCGGTAATATTTGAAAACATACCTGGCGAGTTGGCCTCTACGTCTCCGCGGGACCTTTATATAAATCTATAACGTGATATAACATAACCTAACCCAACCTATCATCTCGGCGGTAATATTTGACAACATTCCTGGCGAGTTGGCCTCTACGTCTCCGTGGGACCTTTATATACATCTATAACGTAATATAACCTAACCTAAACCAACCTAACATCTCGGCGGTAATATTTGAAAACATTCCTGGCGTGTTGGCCTCTACGTCTCCGTGGGACCTTCATATACATCAATAACGAAATATAACCTAACCTAACCCAACCTAACATCTCGGCGGTAATATTTGAAAACATTCCTGGCGAGTTGGCCTCTACGTCTCCGTGGGACCTTCATATACATCAATAACGAAATATAAACTAACCTAACCCAACCTAACATCTCGGCGGTAATATTTGAAAACATTCCTGGCGAGTTGGCTTCTCCGTTTCCGTGGGATCCTTTTATACATCAATAACGTAATATAACGTAACCTAACCCACCTATCATCTCGGCTGTAATGTTTGACAACATTCCTGGCGAGTTGGCCTCTACGTCTCCGTGGGACCTTTATATACATCAATAACGTAATATAACCTAACCTAACCCAACCTAACATCTCGGCGGTAATATTTGACAACATTCCTTGCCTGTTGGCTTCTCCGTCCCCGTGGGACCTTTATAGACATCCATAACGTAATATAACCTAACCTAACCCAACCTAACATCTCGGCGGTAATATTTGAAAACATTCATGGCGATTTGGCATCTACGTCTCCGTGGGACCTTCATATACATCAATAACGTAATATAGCTTAACCTAACGCAACCTAACATTTCGGCGGTAATATTTGACATCATTGCTGGCGAGTTGTCCTCTACGTCTCCGTTTGACCTTCTTAAACATCAATAACGTAATATAACGTAACCTAACCCAACCTATCATCTCGGCGGTAATATTTGACAACATTCCTGGCGAGTTGGCCTCTACGTCTCCGTGGGACCTTTATATACATCTATAACGTGATATAACCTAATCTAAACCAACCTAACATTTCGGCGGTAATAATTGAGAACATACCTGGCGAGTTGGGCTCTACGTCTCCGTGGGACCTTCATATACATCAATAACGAAATATAACCTAACCTAACCCAACCTAACATCTCGGCGGTAATATATGAAAACATTCCTGGCGAGTTGGCTTCTCCGTCTCCGTGGAATCTTTTTATACATCATTAATGTAATATAACCTAACCTAACCCAACCTAACATCTTGGCGGTATATATTTGAAGACATACTTGGCGAGTTGGCCTCTACGTCTCCGTGGGACATTTATATACATCAATAACGTAATATAACCTAACCTAACCCAACCTAACATCTCGGCGGTAATATTTGATCACATTCCTAGCTTGTTGGCCTCTACGTCTCCGCGGGACCTTTATATACATCTATAACGTAATATAACCTAACCTAACCCAACCTAACAACTCGGCGGTAATATTTGACAACATTCCTGGCGAGTTGGCTTCTACATCTAAGCGGGACCTTTATATACATCAATAACGTAATATAACCTAACCTAACCCAACCTAACATCTCGGCGGTAATATTTGAAAACATACCTGGCGAGTTGGCCTCTACGTCTCCGCGGGACCTTTATATAAATCTATAACGTGATATAACATAACCTAACCCAACCTAACATTTCGGCGGTAATATTTGACATCATTCCTGGCGATTTGTCCTCTATGTCTCCGTGTGACCTTCATAAACATCAATAACGTAATATAACGTAACCTAACCCACCTATCATCTCGGCTGTAATGTTTGACAACATTCCTGGCGAGTTGGCCTCTACGTCTCCGTGGGACCTTTATATACATCTATAACGTAATATAACCTAACCTAACCCAACCTAACATCTCGGCGGTAATATTTGAGAACATACCTGGCGAGTTGGGTTCTACGTCTCCGTGGAACCTTCATATACATCAATAACGAAATATAACCTAACCTAACCCAACCTAACATCTCGGCGGTAATATTTGAAAACAGTCCTGGCGAGTTGGCTTCTCCGTCTCCGTGGGATCTTTTTATACATTATTAACGTGATATAACCTAACCTAAACCAACCTAACATCTCGGCGGTAATATTTGAAAACATTCCTGGCGTGTTGGCCTCTACGTCTCCGTGGGACCTTCATATACATCAATAACGTAATATAACCTAACCTAACCCAACCTAACATCTCGGCGGTAATATTTGACAACATTCCTGGCCAGTTGGCTTCTCCGTCTCCGTGGGACCTTTATATACATCAATAACGTATTATAACCTAAACTAACCCAACCTAACATCTCGGCGGTAATATTTGACAACATACCTGGCGAGTTGGCCTCTACGTCTCCGCGGGACCTTTATATACATCTATAACGTGATATAACCTAATCTAAACCAACCTAACATCTCGGCGGTAATATTTGAAAACATTCCTGGCGAGTTGGCCTCTACGTCACCGTGGGACCTTTATAGACATCCATAACGTAATATAACCTAACCTAACCCAACCTAACATCTCGGCGGTAATATTTGAAAACATTCATGGCGATTTGGCATCTACGTCTCCGTGGGACCTTCATATACATCAATAACGTAATATAGCTTAACCTAACGCAACCTAACATTTCGGCGGTAATATTTGACATCATTGCTGGCGAGTTGTCCTCTACGTCTCCGTTTGACCTTCTTAAACATCAATAACGTAATATAACGTAACCTAACCCAACCTATCATCTCGGCGGTAATATTTGACAACATTCCTGGCGAGTTGTCGTCTACCCTCTCCGTTTGACCTTCATAAACATCAATAACGTAATATAACGTAACCTAACCCACCTATCATCTCGGCTGTAATGTTTGACAACATTCCTGGCGAGTTGGCCTCTACGTCTCCGTGGGACCTTTATATACATCAATAACGTAATATAACCTAACCTAACCCAACCTAACATCTCGGCGGTAATATTTGACAACATTCCTGGCGAGTTGGCCTCTACGTCTCCGTGGGACCTTCATATACATCAATAACGAAATATAAACTAACCTAACCCAACCTAACATCTCGGCGGTAATATTTGAAAACATTCCTGGCGAGTTGGCTTCTCCGTTTCCGTGGGATCCTTTTATACATCAATAACGTAATATAACGTAACCTAACCCACCTATCATCTCGGCTGTAATGTTTGACAACATTCCTGGCGAGTTGGCCTCTACGTCTCCGTGGGACCTTTATATACATCAATAACGTAATATAACCTAACCTAACCCAACCTAACATCTCGGCGGTAATATTTGACAACATTCCTTGCCAGTTGGCTTCTCCGTCCCCGTGGGACCTTTATAGACATCCATAACGTAATATAACCTAACCTAACCCAACCTAACATCTCGGCGGTAATATTTGAAAACATTCATGGCGATTTGGCATCTACGTCTCCGTGGGACCTTCATATACATCAATAACGTAATATAGCCTAACCTAACCCAACCTAACATTTCGGCGGTAATATTTGATCACATTCCTGGCTTGTTGGCCTCTACGTCTCCGCGGGACCTTTATATACATCTATAACGTGATATAACCTAACCTAAACCAACCTAAGATCTCGGCGGTAATATTTGAAAACATTCCTGGCGAGTTGGCCTCTACGTCACCGTGGGACCTTTATAGACATCCATAACGTAATATAACCTAACCTAACCCAACATAACATCTCGGCGGTAATATTTGAAAACATTCGTGGCGCTTTGACATCTATGTCTCCGTGGGACCTATATATACATCAATAACGTAATATAGCTTAACCTAACCCAACCTAACATTTCGGCGGTAATATTTGACATCATTCCTGGCGAGTTGTCCTCTACCCTCTCCGTTTGACCTTCATAAACATCAATAACGTAATATAACGTAACCTAACCCACCTATCATCTCGGCTGTAATGTTTGACAACATTCCTGGCGAGTTGGCCTCTACGTCTCCGTGGGACCTTTATATACATCTATAACGTAATATAACCTAACCTAACCCAACCTAACATCTCGGCGGTAATATTTGAGAACATACCTGGCGAGTTGGGTTCTACGTCTCCGTGGAACCTTCATATACATCAATAACGTAATATAACCTAACCTAACCCAACCTAACATCTCGGCGGTAATATTTGAAAACATTCCTGGCGAGTTGGCTTCTCCGTCTCCGTGGGATCTTTTTATACATCATTAACGTAATATAACCTAACCTAACCCAACCTAACATCTTGGCGGTAATATTTGAAGACATACCTGGCGAGTTGGCCTCTACGTCTCCGTGGGACATTTATATACATCAATAACGTGATATAACCTAACCTAACCCAACCTAACATTTCGGCGGTAATATTTGACATCATTCCTGGCGATTTGTCCTCTACGTCTCCGTGTGACCTTCATAAACATCAATAACGTAATATAACGTAACCTAACCCAACCTATCATCTCGGCGGTAATATTTGACAACATTCCTGGCGAGTTGGCTTCTACATCTCCGTGGGACCTTCATATACATCAATAACGTAATATAACCTAACCTAACCCTACCTAACATCTCGGCGGTAATATTTGACAACATTCCTGGCCAGTTGGCTTCTCCGTCTCCGTGGGACCTTTATATACATCAATAACGTATTATAACCTAACCTAACCCAACCTAACGTCTCGGCGGTAATATTTGACAACATACCTGGCGAGTTGGCCTCTACGTCTCCGCGGGACCTTTTTATACATCTATAACGTGATATAACCTAATCTAAACCAACCTAACATCTCGGCGGTAATATTTGAAAACATTCCTGGCGAGTTGGCCTCTACGTCACCGTGGGACCTTTATAGACATCCATAACGTAATATAACCTAACCTAACCCAACCTAACATCTCGGCGGTAATATTTGAAAACATTCATGACGATTTGGCATCTACGTCTCCGTGGGACCTTCATATACATCAATAACGTAATATAGCTTAACCTAACGCAACCTAACATTTCGGCGGTAATATTTGACATCATTGCTGGCGAGTTGTCCTCTACGTCTCCGTTTGACCTTCATAAACATCAATAACGTAATATAACGTAACCTAACCCAACCTATCATCTCGGCGGTAATATTTGACAACATTCCTGGCGAGTTGGCCTCTACGTCTCCGTGGGACCTTTATATACATCTATAACGTAATATAACCTAACCTAACCCAACCTAACATCTCGGCGGTAATAATTGAGAACATACCTGGCGAGTTGGGCTCTACGTCTCCGTGAGACCTTCATATACATCAATAACGAAATATAACCTAACCTAACCCAACCTAACATCTCGGCGGTAATATATGAAAACATTCCTGGCGAGTTGGCTTCTCCGTCTCCGTGGGATCTTTTTATACATCATTAATGTAATATAACCTAACCTAACCAAATTAACATCTTGGCGGTATATATTTGAAAACATACCTAGCGAGTTGGCCTCTACGTCTCCGTGGGACCTTGACATACATCAATAACGAAATATAACCTAACCTAACCCAACCTAACATCTCGGCGGTAATATTTGAAAACATTCCTGGCGAGTTGGCTTCTCCGTCTCCGTGGGATCTTTTTATACATCATTAACGTAATATAATCTAACCTAACCCAACCTAACATCTTGGCGGTAAAATTTGAAGACATACCTGGCGAGTTGGCCTCTACGTCTCCGTGGGACATTTATATACATCAATAACGTGATATAACCTAACCTAACCCAACCTAACATTTCGGCGGTAATATTTGACATCATTCCTGGCGATTTGTCCTCTACGTCTCCGTGTGACCTTCATAAACATCAATAACGTAATATAACGTAACCTAACCCAACCTAACATCTTGGCGGTAATAGTTGAAGACATACCTGTCGAGTTGGCCTCTACGTCTCCGTGGGACATTTATATACATCAATAACGTGATATAACCTAACCTAACCCAACCTAACATTTCGGCGGTAATATTTGACATCATTCCTGGCGATTTGTCCTCTACGTCTCCGTGTGACCTTCATAAACATCAATAACGTAATATAACGTAACCTAACCCAACCTATCATCTCGGCGGTAATATTTGACAACATTCCTGGCGAGTTGGCTTCTACATCTCCGTGGGACCTTTATATACATCAATAACGTAATATAACCTAACCTAACCCAACCTAACATCTCGGCGGTAATATTTGAAAACATACCTGGCGAGTTGGCCTCTACGTCTCCATGGGACATTTATATACATCAATAACGTAATATAACCTAACCTAACCCAACCTAACATCTCGGCGGTAATATTTGATCACATTCCTGGCTTGTTGGCCTCTACGTCTCCGCGGGACCTTTATATACATCTATAACGTGATATAACCTAACCTAAACCAACCTAAGATCTCGGCGGTAATATTTGAAAACATTCCTGGCGAGTTGGCCTCTACGTCACCGTGGGACCTTTATAGACATCAATAACGTAATATAACCTAACCTAACCCAATCTAACATCTCGGCGGTAATATTTGAAAACATACCTGGCGAGTTGGCCTCTACGTCTCCGCGGGACCTTTATATAAATCTATAACGTGATATAACATAACCTAACCCAACCTATCATCTCGGCGGTAATATTTGACAACATTCCTGGCGAGTTGGCCTCTACGTCTCCGTGGGACCTTTATATACATCTATAACGTAATATAACCTAACCTAAACCAACCTAACATCTCGGCGGTAATATTTGAAAACATTCCTGGCGTGTTGGCCTCTACGTCTCCGTGGGACCTTCATATACATCAATAACGAAATATAACCTAACCTAACCCAACCTAACATCTCGGCGGTAATATTTGAAAACATTCCTGGCGAGTTGGCCTCTACGTCTCCGTGGGACCTTCATATACATCAATAACGAAATATAAACTAACCTAACCCAACCTAACATCTCGGCGGTAATATTTGAAAACATTCCTGGCGAGTTGGCTTCTCCGTTTCCGTGGGATCCTTTTATACATCAATAACGTAATATAACGTAACCTAACCCACCTATCATCTCGGCTGTAATGTTTGACAACATTCCTGGCGAGTTGGCCTCTACGTCTCCGTGGGACCTTTATATACATCAATAACGTAATATAACCTAACCTAACCCAACCTAACATCTCGGCGGTAATATTTGACAACATTCCTTGCCTGTTGGCTTCTCCGTCCCCGTGGGACCTTTATAGACATCCATAACGTAATATAACCTAACCTAACCCAACCTAACATCTCGGCGGTAATATTTGAAAACATTCATGGCGATTTGGCATCTACGTCTCCGTGGGACCTTCATATACATCAATAACGTAATATAGCTTAACCTAACGCAACCTAACATTTCGGCGGTAATATTTGACATCATTGCTGGCGAGTTGTCCTCTACGTCTCCGTTTGACCTTCTTAAACATCAATAACGTAATATAACGTAACCTAACCCAACCTATCATCTCGGCGGTAATATTTGACAACATTCCTGGCGAGTTGGCCTCTACGTCTCCGTGGGACCTTTATATACATCTATAACGTGATATAACCTAATCTAAACCAACCTAACATTTCGGCGGTAATAATTGAGAACATACCTGGCGAGTTGGGCTCTACGTCTCCGTGGGACCTTCATATACATCAATAACGAAATATAACCTAACCTAACCCAACCTAACATCTCGGCGGTAATATATGAAAACATTCCTGGCGAGTTGGCTTCTCCGTCTCCGTGGAATCTTTTTATA
This sequence comes from Xylocopa violacea, assembly GCA_963969225.1. Classification (NCBI taxonomy): domain Eukaryota; kingdom Metazoa; phylum Arthropoda; class Insecta; order Hymenoptera; family Apidae; genus Xylocopa; species Xylocopa violacea. The sequence continues at coordinate 2,400,052 of CAXAJV010000051.1, forward strand.
CATCGTTAATGTAATATAACCTAACCTAACCCAACCTAACATCTTGGCGGTATATATTTGAAGACATACTTGGCGAGTTGGCCTCTACGTCTCCGTGGGACATTTATATACATCAATAACGTAATATAACCTAACCTAACCCAACCTAACATCTCGGCGGTAATATTTGATCACATTCCTAGCTTGTTGGCCTCTACGTCTCCGCGGGACCTTTATATACATCTATAACGTAATATAACCTAACCTAACCCAACCTAACAACTCGGCGGTAATATTTGACAACATTCCTGGCGAGTTGGCTTCTACATCTAAGCGGGACCTTTATATACATCAATAACGTAATATAACCTAACCTAACCCAACCTAACATCTCGGCGGTAATATTTGAAAACATACCTGGCGAGTTGGCCTCTACGTCTCCGCGGGACCTTTATATAAATCTATAACGTGATATAACATAACCTAACCCAACCTAACATTTCGGCGGTAATATTTGACATCATTCCTGGCGATTTGTCCTCTATGTCTCCGTGTGACCTTCATAAACATCAATAACGTAATATAACGTAACCTAACCCACCTATCATCTCGGCTGTAATGTTTGACAACATTCCTGGCGAGTTGGCCTCTACGTCTCCGTGGGACCTTTATATACATCTATAACGTAATATAACCTAACCTAACCCAACCTAACATCTCGGCGGTAATATTTGAGAACATACCTGGCGAGTTGGGTTCTACGTCTCAGTGGAACCTTCATATACATCAATAACGAAATATAACCTAACCTAACCCAACCTAACATCTCGGCGGTAATATTTGAAAACAGTCCTGGCGAGTTGGCTTCTCCGTCTCCGTGGGATCTTTTCATACATTATTAACGTGATATAACCTAACCTAAACCAACCTAACATCTCGGCGGTAATATTTGAAAACATTCCTGGCGTGTTGGCCTCTACGTCTCCGTGGGACCTTCATATACATCAATAACGTAATATAACCTAACCTAACCCAACCTAACATCTCGGCGGTAATATTTGACAACATTCCTGGCCAGTTGGCTTCTCCGTCTCCGTGGGACCTTTATATACATCAATAACGTATTATAACCTAAACTAACCCAACCTAACATCTCGGCGGTAATATTTGACAACATACCTGGCGAGTTGGCCTCTACGTCTCCGCGGGACCTTTATATACATCTATAACGTGATATAACCTAATCTAAACCAACCTAACATCTCGGCGGTAATATTTGAAAACATTCCTGGCGAGTTGGCCTCTACGTCACCGTGGGACCTTTATAGACATCCATAACGTAATATAACCTAACCTAACCCAACCTAACATCTCGGCGGTAATATTTGAAAACATTCATGGCGATTTGGCATCTACGTCTCCGTGGGACCTTCATATACATCAATAACGTAATATAGCTTAACCTAACGCAACCTAACATTTCGGCGGTAATATTTGACATCATTGCTGGCGAGTTGTCCTCTACGTCTCCGTTTGACCTTCTTAAACATCAATAACGTAATATAACGTAACCTAACCCAACCTATCATCTCGGCGGTAATATTTGACAACATTCCTGGCGAGTTGTCGTCTACCCTCTCCGTTTGACCTTCATAAACATCAATAACGTAATATAACGTAACCTAACCCACCTATCATCTCGGCTGTAATGTTTGACAACATTCCTGGCGAGTTGGCCTCTACGTCTCCGTGGGACCTTTATATACATCAATAACGTAATATAACCTAACCTAACCCAACCTAACATCTCGGCGGTAATATTTGACAACATTCCTGGCCAGTTGGCTTCTCCGTCCCCGTGGGACCTTTATAGACATCCATAACGTAATATAACCTAACCTAACCCAACCTAACATCTCGGCGGTAATATTTGAAAACATTCATGGCGATTTGGCATCTACGTCTCCGTGGGACCTTCATATACATCAATAACGTAATATAGCTTAACCTAACGCAACCTAACATTTCGGCGGTAATATTTGACATCATTGCTGGCGAGTTGTCCCCTACGTCTCCGTTTGACCTTCATAAACATCAATAACGTAATATAACGTAACCTAACCCAACCTATCATCTCGGCGGTAATATTTGACAACATTCCTGGCGAGTTGGCCTCTACGTCTCCGTGGGACCTTTATATACATCTATAACGTAATATAACCTAACCTAAACCAACCTAACATCTCGGCGGTAATATTTGAAAACATTCCTGGCGTGTTGGCCTCTACGTCTCCGTGGGACCTTCATATACATCAATAACGAAATATAACCTAACCTAACCCAACCTAACATCTCGGCGGTAATATTTGAAAACATTCCTGGCGAGTTGGCCTCTACGTCTCCGTGGGACCTTCATATACATCAATAACGAAATATAAACTAACCTAACCCAACCTAACATCTCGGCGGTAATATTTGAAAACATTCCTGGCGAGTTGGCTTCTCCGTTTCCGTGGGATCCTTTTATACATCAATAACGTAATATAACGTAACCTAACCCACCTATCATCTCGGCTGTAATGTTTGACAACATTCCTGGCGAGTTGGCCTCTACGTCTCCGTGGGACCTTTATATACATCAATAACGTAATATAACCTAACCTAACCCAACCTAACATCTCGGCGGTAATATTTGACAACATTCCTTGCCAGTTGGCTTCTCCGTCCCCGTGGGACCTTTATAGACATCCATAACGTAATATAACCTAACCTAACCCAACCTAACATCTCGGCGGTAATATTTGAAAACATTCATGGCGATTTGGCATCTACGTCTCCGTGGGACCTTCATATACATCAATAACGTAATATAGCTTAACCTAACGCAACCTAACATTTCGGCGGTAATATTTGACATCATTGCTGGCGAGTTGTCCTCTACGTCTCCGTTTGACCTTCTTAAACATCAATAACGTAATATAACGTAACCTAACCCAACCTATCATCTCGGCGGTAATATTTGACAACATTCCTGGCGAGTTGTCGTCTACCCTCTCCGTTTGACCTTCATAAACATCAATAACGTAATATAACGTAACCTAACCCACCTATCATCTCGGCTGTAATGTTTGACAACATTCCTGGCGAGTTGGCCTCTACGTCTCCGTGGGACCTTTATATACATCAATAACGTAATATAACCTAACCTAACCCAACCTAACATCTCGGCGGTAATATTTGACAACATTCCTGGCCAGTTGGCTTCTCCGTCCCCGTGGGACCTTTATAGACATCCATAACGTAATATAACCTAACCTAACCCAACCTAACATCTCGGCGGTAATATTTGAAAACATTCATGGCGATTTGGCATCTACGTCTCCGTGGGACCTTCATATACATCAATAACGTAATATAGCTTAACCTAACGCAACCTAACATTTCGGCGGTAATATTTGACATCATTGCTGGCGAGTTGTCCTCTACGTCTCCGTTTGACCTTCATAAACATCAATAACGTAATATAACGTAACCTAACCCAACCTATCATCTCGGCGGTAATATTTGACAACATTCCTGGCGAGTTGGCCTCTACGTCTCCGTGGGACCTTTATATACATCAATAACGTAATATAACCTAACCTAACCCAACCTAACATCTCGGCGGTAATATTTGACAACATTCCTTGCCAGTTGGCTTCTCCGTCCCCGTGGGACCTTTATAGACATCCATAACGTAATATAACCTAACCTAACCCAACCTAACATCTCGGCGGTAATATTTGACAACATTCCTGGCGATTTGTCCTCTACGTCTCCGTGTGACCTTCATAAACATCAATAACGTAATATAACGTAACCTAACCCAACCTATCATCTCGGCGGTAATATTTGACAACATTCCTGGCGAGTTGGCTTCTACATCTCCGTGGGACCTTCATATACATCAATAACGTAATATAACCTAACCTAACCCTACCTAACATCTCGGCGGTAATATTTGACAACATTCCTGGCCAGTTGGCTTCTCCGTCTCCGTGGGACATTTATATACATCAATAACGTGATATAACCTAACCTAACCCAACCTAACATTTCGGCGGTAATATTTGACATCATTCCTGGCGAGTTGTCCTCTACCCTCTCCGTTTGACCTTCATAAACATCAATAACGTAATATAACGTAACCTAACCCACCTATCATCTCGGCTGTAATGTTTGACAACATTCCTGGCGAGTTGGCCTCTACGTCTCCGTGGGACCTTTATATACATCTATAACGTAATATAACCTAACCTAACCCAACCTAACATCTCGGCGGTAATATTTGAGAACATACCTGGCGAGTTGGGTTCTACGTCTCCGTGGAACCTTCATATACATCAATAACGTAATATAACCTAACCTAACCCAACCTAACATCTCGGCGGTAATATTTGAAAACATTCCTGGCGAGTTGGCTTCTCCGTCTCCGTGGGATCTTTTTATACATCATTAACGTAATATAACCTAACCTAACCCAACCTAACATCTTGGCGGTAATATTTGAAGACATACCTGGCGAGTTGGCCTCTACGTCTCCGTGGGACATTTATATACATCAATAACGTGATATAACCTAACCTAACCCAACCTAACATTTCGGCGGTAATATTTGACATCATTCCTGGCGATTTGTCCTCTACGTCTCCGTGTGACCTTCATAAACATCAATAACGTAATATAACGTAACCTAACCCAACCTATCATCTCGGCGGTAATATTTGACAACATTCCTGGCGAGTTGGCTTCTACATCTCCGTGGGACCTTCATATACATCAATAACGTAATATAACCTAACCTAACCCTACCTAACATCTCGGCGGTAATATTTGACAACATTCCTGGCCAGTTGGCTTCTCCGTCTCCGTGGGACCTTTATATACATCAATAACGTATTATAACCTAACCTAACCCAACCTAACGTCTCGGCGGTAATATTTGACAACATACCTGGCGAGTTGGCCTCTACGTCTCCGCGGGACCTTTTTATACATCTATAACGTGATATAACCTAATCTAAACCAACCTAACATCTCGGCGGTAATATTTGAAAACATTCCTGGCGAGTTGGCCTCTACGTCACCGTGGGACCTTTATAGACATCCATAACGTAATATAACCTAACCTAACCCAACCTAACATCTCGGCGGTAATATTTGAAAACATTCATGACGATTTGGCATCTACGTCTCCGTGGGACCTTCATATACATCAATAACGTAATATAGCTTAACCTAACGCAACCTAACATTTCGGCGGTAATATTTGACATCATTGCTGGCGAGTTGTCCTCTACGTCTCCGTTTGACCTTCATAAACATCAATAACGTAATATAACGTAACCTAACCCAACCTATCATCTCGGCGGTAATATTTGACAACATTCCTGGCGAGTTGGCCTCTACGTCTCCGTGGGACCTTTATATACATCTATAACGTAATATAACCTAACCTAACCCAACCTAACATCTCGGCGGTAATAATTGAGAACATACCTGGCGAGTTGGGCTCTACGTCTCCGTGAGACCTTCATATACATCAATAACGAAATATAACCTAACCTAACCCAACCTAACATCTCGGCGGTAATATATGAAAACATTCCTGGCGAGTTGGCTTCTCCGTCTCCGTGGGATCTTTTTATACATCATTAATGTAATATAACCTAACCTAACCAAATTAACATCTTGGCGGTATATATTTGAAAACATACCTAGCGAGTTGGCCTCTACGTCTCCGTGGGACCTTGACATACATCAATAACGAAATATAACCTAACCTAACCCAACCTAACATCTCGGCGGTAATATTTGAAAACATTCCTGGCGAGTTGGCTTCTCCGTCTCCGTGGGATCTTTTTATACATCATTAACGTAATATAATCTAACCTAACCCAACCTAACATCTTGGCGGTAAAATTTGAAGACATACCTGGCGAGTTGGCCTCTACGTCTCCGTGGGACATTTATATACATCAATAACGTGATATAACCTAACCTAACCCAACCTAACATTTCGGCGGTAATATTTGACATCATTCCTGGCGATTTGTCCTCTACGTCTCCGTGTGACCTTCATAAACATCAATAACGTAATATAACGTAACCTAACCCAACCTAACATCTTGGCGGTAATAGTTGAAGACATACCTGTCGAGTTGGCCTCTACGTCTCCGTGGGACATTTATATACATCAATAACGTGATATAACCTAACCTAACCCAACCTAACATTTCGGCGGTAATATTTGACATCATTCCTGGCGATTTGTCCTCTACGTCTCCGTGTGACCTTCATAAACATCAATAACGTAATATAACGTAACCTAACCCAACCTATCATCTCGGCGGTAATATTTGACAACATTCCTGGCGAGTTGGCTTCTACATCTCCGTGGGACCTTTATATACATCAATAACGTAATATAACCTAACCTAACCCAACCTAACATCTCGGCGGTAATATTTGAAAACATACCTGGCGAGTTGGCCTCTACGTCTCCATGGGACATTTATATACATCAATAACGTAATATAACCTAACCTAACCCAACCTAACATCTCGGCGGTAATATTTGATCACATTCCTGGCTTGTTGGCCTCTACGTCTCCGCGGGACCTTTATATACATCTATAACGTGATATAACCTAACCTAAACCAACCTAAGATCTCGGCGGTAATATTTGAAAACATTCCTGGCGAGTTGGCCTCTACGTCACCGTGGGACCTTTATAGACATCAATAACGTAATATAACCTAACCTAACCCAATCTAACATCTCGGCGGTAATATTTGAAAACATACCTGGCGAGTTGGCCTCTACGTCTCCGCGGGACCTTTATATAAATCTATAACGTGATATAACATAACCTAACCCAACCTATCATCTCGGCGGTAATATTTGACAACATTCCTGGCGAGTTGGCCTCTACGTCTCCGTGGGACCTTTATATACATCTATAACGTAATATAACCTAACCTAAACCAACCTAACATCTCGGCGGTAATATTTGAAAACATTCCTGGCGTGTTGGCCTCTACGTCTCCGTGGGACCTTCATATACATCAATAACGAAATATAACCTAACCTAACCCAACCTAACATCTCGGCGGTAATATTTGAAAACATTCCTGGCGAGTTGGCCTCTACGTCTCCGTGGGACCTTCATATACATCAATAACGAAATATAAACTAACCTAACCCAACCTAACATCTCGGCGGTAATATTTGAAAACATTCCTGGCGAGTTGGCTTCTCCGTTTCCGTGGGATCCTTTTATACATCAATAACGTAATATAACGTAACCTAACCCACCTATCATCTCGGCTGTAATGTTTGACAACATTCCTGGCGAGTTGGCCTCTACGTCTCCGTGGGACCTTTATATACATCAATAACGTAATATAACCTAACCTAACCCAACCTAACATCTCGGCGGTAATATTTGACAACATTCCTTGCCTGTTGGCTTCTCCGTCCCCGTGGGACCTTTATAGACATCCATAACGTAATATAACCTAACCTAACCCAACCTAACATCTCGGCGGTAATATTTGAAAACATTCATGGCGATTTGGCATCTACGTCTCCGTGGGACCTTCATATACATCAATAACGTAATATAGCTTAACCTAACGCAACCTAACATTTCGGCGGTAATATTTGACATCATTGCTGGCGAGTTGTCCTCTACGTCTCCGTTTGACCTTCTTAAACATCAATAACGTAATATAACGTAACCTAACCCAACCTATCATCTCGGCGGTAATATTTGACAACATTCCTGGCGAGTTGGCCTCTACGTCTCCGTGGGACCTTTATATACATCTATAACGTGATATAACCTAATCTAAACCAACCTAACATTTCGGCGGTAATAATTGAGAACATACCTGGCGAGTTGGGCTCTACGTCTCCGTGGGACCTTCATATACATCAATAACGAAATATAACCTAACCTAACCCAACCTAACATCTCGGCGGTAATATATGAAAACATTCCTGGCGAGTTGGCTTCTCCGTCTCCGTGGAATCTTTTTATACATCGTTAATGTAATATAACCTAACCTAACCCAACCTAACATCTTGGCGGTATATATTTGAAGACATACTTGGCGAGTTGGCCTCTACGTCTCCGTGGGACATTTATATACATCAATAACGTAATATAACCTAACCTAACCCAACCTAACATCTCGGCGGTAATATTTGATCACATTCCTAGCTTGTTGGCCTCTACGTCTCCGCGGGACCTTTATATACATCTATAACGTAATATAACCTAACCTAACCCAACCTAACAACTCGGCGGTAATATTTGACAACATTCCTGGCGAGTTGGCTTCTACATCTAAGCGGGACCTTTATATACATCAATAACGTAATATAACCTAACCTAACCCAACCTAACATCTCGGCGGTAATATTTGAAAACATACCTGGCGAGTTGGCCTCTACGTCTCCGCGGGACCTTTATATAAATCTATAACGTGATATAACATAACCTAACCCAACCTAACATTTCGGCGGTAATATTTGACATCATTCCTGGCGATTTGTCCTCTATGTCTCCGTGTGACCTTCATAAACATCAATAACGTAATATAACGTAACCTAACCCACCTATCATCTCGGCTGTAATGTTTGACAACATTCCTGGCGAGTTGGCCTCTACGTCTCCGTGGGACCTTTATATACATCTATAACGTAATATAACCTAACCTAACCCAACCTAACATCTCGGCGGTAATATTTGAGAACATACCTGGCGAGTTGGGTTCTACGTCTCAGTGGAACCTTCATATACATCAATAACGAAATATAACCTAACCTAACCCAACCTAACATCTCGGCGGTAATATTTGAAAACAGTCCTGGCGAGTTGGCTTCTCCGTCTCCGTGGGATCTTTTCATACATTATTAACGTGATATAACCTAACCTAAACCAACCTAACATCTCGGCGGTAATATTTGAAAACATTCCTGGCGTGTTGGCCTCTACGTCTCCGTGGGACCTTCATATACATCAATAACGTAATATAACCTAACCTAACCCAACCTAACATCTCGGCGGTAATATTTGACAACATTCCTGGCCAGTTGGCTTCTCCGTCTCCGTGGGACCTTTATATACATCAATAACGTATTATAACCTAAACTAACCCAACCTAACATCTCGGCGGTAATATTTGACAACATACCTGGCGAGTTGGCCTCTACGTCTCCGCGGGACCTTTATATACATCTATAACGTGATATAACCTAATCTAAACCAACCTAACATCTCGGCGGTAATATTTGAAAACATTCCTGGCGAGTTGGCCTCTACGTCACCGTGGGACCTTTATAGACATCCATAACGTAATATAACCTAACCTAACCCAACCTAACATCTCGGCGGTAATATTTGAAAACATTCATGGCGATTTGGCATCTACGTCTCCGTGGGACCTTCATATACATCAATAACGTAATATAGCTTAACCTAACGCAACCTAACATTTCGGCGGTAATATTTGACATCATTGCTGGCGAGTTGTCCTCTACGTCTCCGTTTGACCTTCTTAAACATCAATAACGTAATATAACGTAACCTAACCCAACCTATCATCTCGGCGGTAATATTTGACAACATTCCTGGCGAGTTGTCGTCTACCCTCTCCGTTTGACCTTCATAAACATCAATAACGTAATATAACGTAACCTAACCCACCTATCATCTCGGCTGTAATGTTTGACAACATTCCTGGCGAGTTGGCCTCTACGTCTCCGTGGGACCTTTATATACATCAATAACGTAATATAACCTAACCTAACCCAACCTAACATCTCGGCGGTAATATTTGACAACATTCCTGGCCAGTTGGCTTCTCCGTCCCCGTGGGACCTTTATAGACATCCATAACGTAATATAACCTAACCTAACCCAACCTAACATCTCGGCGGTAATATTTGAAAACATTCATGGCGATTTGGCATCTACGTCTCCGTGGGACCTTCATATACATCAATAACGTAATATAGCTTAACCTAACGCAACCTAACATTTCGGCGGTAATATTTGACATCATTGCTGGCGAGTTGTCCCCTACGTCTCCGTTTGACCTTCATAAACATCAATAACGTAATATAACGTAACCTAACCCAACCTATCATCTCGGCGGTAATATTTGACAACATTCCTGGCGAGTTGGCCTCTACGTCTCCGTGGGACCTTTATATACATCTATAACGTAATATAACCTAACCTAAACCAACCTAACATCTCGGCGGTAATATTTGAAAACATTCCTGGCGTGTTGGCCTCTACGTCTCCGTGGGACCTTCATATACATCAATAACGAAATATAACCTAACCTAACCCAACCTAACATCTCGGCGGTAATATTTGAAAACATTCCTGGCGAGTTGGCCTCTACGTCTCCGTGGGACCTTCATATACATCAATAACGAAATATAAACTAACCTAACCCAACCTAACATCTCGGCGGTAATATTTGAAAACATTCCTGGCGAGTTGGCTTCTCCGTTTCCGTGGGATCCTTTTATACATCAATAACGTAATATAACGTAACCTAACCCACCTATCATCTCGGCTGTAATGTTTGACAACATTCCTGGCGAGTTGGCCTCTACGTCTCCGTGGGACCTTTATATACATCAATAACGTAATATAACCTAACCTAACCCAACCTAACATCTCGGCGGTAATATTTGACAACATTCCTTGCCAGTTGGCTTCTCCGTCCCCGTGGGACCTTTATAGACATCCATAACGTAATATAACCTAACCTAACCCAACCTAACATCTCGGCGGTAATATTTGAAAACATTCATGGCGATTTGGCATCTACGTCTCCGTGGGACCTTCATATACATCAATAACGTAATATAGCTTAACCTAACGCAACCTAACATTTCGGCGGTAATATTTGACATCATTGCTGGCGAGTTGTCCTCTACGTCTCCGTTTGACCTTCTTAAACATCAATAACGTAATATAACGTAACCTAACCCAACCTATCATCTCGGCGGTAATATTTGACAACATTCCTGGCGAGTTGTCGTCTACCCTCTCCGTTTGACCTTCATAAACATCAATAACGTAATATAACGTAACCTAACCCACCTATCATCTCGGCTGTAATGTTTGACAACATTCCTGGCGAGTTGGCCTCTACGTCTCCGTGGGACCTTTATATACATCAATAACGTAATATAACCTAACCTAACCCAACCTAACATCTCGGCGGTAATATTTGACAACATTCCTGGCCAGTTGGCTTCTCCGTCCCCGTGGGACCTTTATAGACATCCATAACGTAATATAACCTAACCTAACCCAACCTAACATCTCGGCGGTAATATTTGAAAACATTCATGGCGATTTGGCATCTACGTCTCCGTGGGACCTTCATATACATCAATAACGTAATATAGCTTAACCTAACGCAACCTAACATTTCGGCGGTAATATTTGACATCATTGCTGGCGAGTTGTCCTCTACGTCTCCGTTTGACCTTCATAAACATCAATAACGTAATATAACGTAACCTAACCCAACCTATCATCTCGGCGGTAATATTTGACAACATTCCTGGCGAGTTGGCCTCTACGTCTCCGTGGGACCTTTATATACATCAATAACGTAATATAACCTAACCTAACCCAACCTAACATCTCGGCGGTAATATTTGACAACATTCCTTGCCAGTTGGCTTCTCCGTCCCCGTGGGACCTTTATAGACATCCATAACGTAATATAACCTAACCTAACCCAACCTAACATCTCGGCGGTAATATTTGACAACATTCCTTGCCAGTTGGCATCTACGTCTCCGTGGGACCTTCATATACATCAATAACGTAATATAGCTTAACCTAACGCAACCTAACATTTCGGCGGTAATATTTGACATCATTGCTGGCGAGTTGTCCTCTACGTCTCCGTTTGACCTTCATAAACATCAATAACGTAATATAACGTAACCTAACCCAACCTATCATCTCGGCGGTAATATTTGACAACATTCCTGGCGAGTTGGCCTCTACGTCTCCGCGGGACCTTTATATACATCTATAACGTGATATAACCTAACCTAATCCAACCTAACATCTCGGCGGTAATATTTGATCACATTCCTAGCTTGTTGGCCTCTACGTCTCCGTGGGACCTTTATAGACATCCATAACGTAATATAACCTAACCTAACCCAACCTAACATCTCGGCGGTAATATTTGAAAACATTCATGGCGATTTGGCATCTACGTCTCCGTGGGACCTTCATATACATCAATAACGTAATATAGCTTAACCTAACGCAACCTAACATTTCGGCGGTAATATTTGACATCATTGCTGGCGAGTTGTCCTCTACGTCTCCGTTTGACCTTCTTAAACATCAATAACGTAATATAACGTAACCTAACCCAACCTATCATCTCGGCGGTAATATTTGACAACATTCCTGGCGAGTTGTCGTCTACCCTCTCCGTTTGACCTTCATAAACATCAATAACGTAATATAACGTAACCTAACCCACCTATCATCTCGGCTGTAATGTTTGACAACATTCCTGGCGAGTTGGCCTCTACGTCTCCGTGGGACCTTTATATACATCAATAACGTAATATAACCTAACCTAACCCAACCTAACATCTCGGCGGTAATATTTGACAACATTCCTGGCCAGTTGGCTTCTCCGTCCCCGTGGGACCTTTATAGACATCCATAACGTAATATAACCTAACCTAACCCAACCTAACATCTCGGCGGTAATATTTGAAAACATTCATGGCGATTTGGCATCTACGTCTCCGTGGGACCTTCATATACATCAATAACGTAATATAGCTTAACCTAACGCAACCTAACATTTCGGCGGTAATATTTGACATCATTGCTGGCGAGTTGTCCTCTACGTCTCCGTTTGACCTTCATAAACATCAATAACGTAATATAACGTAACCTAACCCAACCTATCATCTCGGCGGTAATATTTGACAACATTCCTGGCGAGTTGGCCTCTACGTCTCCGTGGGACCTTTATATACATCAATAACGTAATATAACCTAACCTAACCCAACCTAACATCTCGGCGGTAATATTTGACAACATTCCTTGCCAGTTGGCTTCTCCGTCCCCGTGGGACCTTTATAGACATCCATAACGTAATATAACCTAACCTAACCCAACCTAACATCTCGGCGGTAATATTTGACAACATTCCTTGCCAGTTGGCATCTACGTCTCCGTGGGACCTTCATATACATCAATAACGTAATATAGCTTAACCTAACGCAACCTAACATTTCGGCGGTAATATTTGACATCATTGCTGGCGAGTTGTCCTCTACGTCTCCGTTTGACCTTCATAAACATCAATAACGTAATATAACGTAACCTAACCCAACCTATCATCTCGGCGGTAATATTTGACAACATTCCTGGCGAGTTGGCCTCTACGTCTCCGCGGGACCTTTATATACATCTATAACGTGATATAACCTAACCTAATCCAACCTAACATCTCGGCGGTAATATTTGATCACATTCCTAGCTTGTTGGCCTCTACGTCTCCGTGGGACCTTTATAGACATCCATAACGTAATATAACCTAACCTAACCCAACCTAACATCTCGGCGGTAATATTTGAAAACATTCATGGCGATTTGGCATCTACGTCTCCGTGGGACCTTCATATACATCAATAACGTAATATAGCTTAACCTAACGCAACCTAACATTTCGGCGGTAATATTTGACATCATTGCTGGCGAGTTGTCCTCTACGTCTCCGTTTGACCTTCTTAAACATCAATAACGTAATATAACGTAACCTAACCCAACCTATCATCTCGGCGGTAATATTTGACAACATTCCTGGCGAGTTGTCGTCTACCCTCTCCGTTTGACCTTCATAAACATCAATAACGTAATATAACGTAACCTAACCCACCTATCATCTCGGCTGTAATGTTTGACAACATTCCTGGCGAGTTGGCCTCTACGTCTCCGTGGGACCTTTATATACATCAATAACGTAATATAACCTAACCTAACCCAACCTAACATCTCGGCGGTAATATTTGAAAACATACCTGGCGAGTTGGCCTCTACGTCTCCGTGGGACATTTATATACATCAATAACGTAATATAACCTAACCTAACCCAACCTAACATCTCGGCGGTAATATTTGATCACATTCCTGGCTTGTTGGCATCTACGTCTCCGCGGGACCTTTATATACATCTATAACGTGATATAACCTAACCTAATCCAACCTAACATCTCGGCGGTAATATTTGATCACATTCCTAGCTTGTTGGCCTCTACGTCTCCGTGGGACCTTTATATACATCAATAACGTAATATAACCTAACCTAACCCAACCTAACAACTCGGCGGTAATATTTGACAACACTCCTGGCGAGTTGGCTTCTACATCTAAGCGGGACCTTTATATACATCTATAACGTAATATAACCTAACCTAACCCAACCTAACAACTCGGCGGTAATATTTGACAACATACCTGGCGAGTTGGCCTCTACGTTCCCGTGGGACCTTCATATACATCAATAACGAAATATAACCTAACCTAACCCAACCTAACATCTCGGCGGTAATATTTGAAAACATTCCTGGCGAGTTGGCTTCTACATCTCCGTGGGACCTTTATATACATCAATAACGTAATATAACCTAACCTAACCCAACCTAACATCTCGGCGGTAATATTTGAAAACATACCTGGCGAGTTGGCCTCTACGTCTCCGTGGGACATTTATATACATCAATAACGTAATATAACCTAACCTAACCCAACCTAACATCTCGGCGGTAATATTTGATCACATTCCTGGCTTGTTGGCATCTACGTCTCCGCGGGACCTTTATATACATCCATAACGTGATATAACCTAACCTAATCCAACCTAACATCTCGGCGGTAATATTTGATCACATTCCTAGCTTGTTGGCCTCTACGTCTCCGTGGGACCTTTATATACATCAATAACGTAATATAGCTTAACCTAACGCAACCTAACATTTCGGCGGTAATATTTGACATCATTGCTGGCGAGTTGTCCTCTACGTCTCCGTTTGACCTTCATAAACATCAATAACGTAATATAACGTAACCTAACCCAACCTAACATCTCGGCGGTAATAATTGAGAACATACCTGGCGAGTTGGGCTCTACGTCTCCGTGGGACCTGCATATACATCAATAACGAAATATAACCTAACCTAATCCAACCTAACATCTCGGCGGTAGTATTTGAAAACATTCCTGGCGAGTTGGATTCTCCGTCTCCGTGGGATCTTTTTATACATCATTAATGTAATATAACCTAACCTAACCCAACCTAACATCTTGGCGGTATATATTTGAGAACATACCTAGCGAGTTGGCCTCTACGTCTCCATGGGACCTTGATATACATCAATAACGAAATATAACCTAACGTAACCCAACCTAACACCTTGGCGGTAATATTTGAAGACATACCTGGCGAGTTGGCCTCTACGTCTCCGTGGGACATTTATATACATCAATAACGTAATATAACCTAACCTAACCCAACCTAACATCTCGGCGGTAATATTTGACAACATACCTGGCGAGTTGGCCTCTACGTCTCCGTGGGACCTGCATATACATCAATAACGAAATATAACCTAACCTAATCCAACCTAACATCTCGGCGGTAGTATTTGAAAACATTCCTGGCGAGTTGGCTTCTCCGTCTCCGTGGGATCCTTTTATACATCAATAACGTAATATAACCTAACCTAACCCAACCTAACTTCTCGGCGGTGATATTTGAAAACATACCTGGCGAGTTGGCCTCTACGTTTCCGTGGGATCCTTTTATACATCAATAACGTAATATAACCTAACCTAACCCAACCTAACATCTCGGCGGTAATATTTGATCACATTCCTGGCTTGTTGGCCTCTACGTCTCCGCGGGACCTTTATATACATCTATAACGTGATATAACCTAATCTAAACCAATCTAACATCTCGGCGGTAATATTTGAAAACATTCCTGTCGAGTTGGCCTCTACGTCACCGTGGGACCTTTATAGACATCCATAACGTAATATAACCTAACCTAACCCAACCTAACATCTCGGCGGTAACATTTGAAAACATTCATGGCGATTTGGCATCTACGTCTCCGTGGGACCTTCATATACATCAATAACGTAATATAGCCTAACCTAACCCAACCTAACATTTCGGCGATAATATTTGATCACATTCCTAGCTTGTTGGCTTCTACGTCTCCGCGGGACCTTTATATACATCTATAATGTGATATAACCTAACCTAAACCAACCTAACATCTCGGCGGTAATATTTGAAGACATTCCTGGCGTGTTGGCCTCTACGTCTCCGCGGGACCTTTATATACATCTATAACGTGATATAACCTAACCTAAACCAACCTAACATCTCGGCGGTAATATTTGAAAATATTCCTGGCGTGTTGGCCTCTACGTCACCGTGGGACCTTTATAGACATCCATAACGTAATATAACCTAACCTAACCCAACCTAACATCTCGGCGGTAATATTTGAAAACATTCATGGCGATTTGGCATCTACGTCTCCGTGGGACCTTCATATACATCAATAACGTAATATAGCCTAACCTAACCCAACCTAACATTTCGGCGATAATATTTGATCACATTCCTAGCTTGTTGGGCTCTACGTGTCCGCGGGACCTTTATATACATCTATAACGTGATATAACCTAACCTAACGCAACCTATCATCTCGGTGGTAATATTTGACAACATTCCCTGGCGAGTTGGCCTCTACGTCTCCGCGGGACCTTTATATACATCTATAGCGTGATATAACCTAACCTAACCCAACCTAACATCTCGGCGGTAACCTATGAAAACATTCATGGCGATTTGGCCTCTACGTCTCCGCGGGACCTTTATATACATCTATAACGTGATATAACCTAACCTAAACCAACCTAACATCTCGGCGGTAATATTTGAAGACATTCCTGGCGTGTTGGCCTCTACGTCTCCGCGGGACCTTTATATACATCTATAACGTGATATAACCTAACCTAAACCAACCTAACATCTCGGCGGTAATATTTGAAAATATTCCTGGCGTGTTGGCCTCTACGTCACCGTGGGACCTTTATAGACATCCATAACGTAATATAACCTAACCTAACCCAACCTAACATCTCGGCGGTAATATTTGAAAACATTCATGGCGATTTGGCATCTACGTCTCCGTGGGACCTTCATATACATCAATAACGTAATATAGCCTAACCTAACCCAACCTAACATTTCGGCGATAATATTTGATCACATTCCTAGCTTGTTGGGCTCTACGTGTCCGCGGGACCTTTATATACATCTATAACGTGATATAACCTAACCTAACGCAACCTATCATCTCGGTGGTAATATTTGACAACATTCCCTGGCGAGTTGGCCTCTACGTCTCCGCGGGACCTTTATATACATCTATAACGTGATATAACCTAACCTAACCCAACCTAACATCTCGGCGGTAACCTATGAAAACATTCATGGCGATTTGGCCTCTACGTCTCCGCGGGACCTTTATATACATCTATAACGTGATATAACCTAACCTAAACCAACCTAACATCTCGGCGGTAATATTTGAAAACATTCCTGGCGTGTTGGCCTCTACGTCTCCGTGGGACCTTCATATACATCAATAACGAAATATAACCTAACCTAACCCAACCTAACATCTCGGCGGTAATATTTGAAAACATTCCTGGCGAGTTGGCCTCTACGTCTCCGTGGGACCTTCATATACATCAATAACGAAATATAAACTAACCTAACCCAACCTAACATCTCGGCGGTAATATTTGAAAACTTTCCTGGCGAGTTGGCTTCTCCGTTTCCGTGCGATCCTTTTATACATGAATAACGTAATATAACGTAACCTAACCCACCTATCATCTCGGCGGTAATATTTGACAACATTCCTGGCGAGTTGGCCTCTACGTCTCCGTGGGACCTTTATACACATCAATAACGTAATATAACCTAACCTAACCCAACCTAACATCTCGGCGGTAGTATTTGAAAACGTTCCTGGCGAGTTGGCTTCTCCGTCTCTGTGGGATCCTTTTATACATCAATAACGTAATATAACCTAACCTAACCCAACCTAACATCTCGGCGGTAATATTTGATCACATTCCTGTCTAGTTGGCTTCTCCGTCTCCGTGGGATCTTTTTATACATCAATAACGTAATATAGCCTAACCTAACCCAACCTAACATTTCGGCGATAATATTTGATCACATTCCTAGCTTGTTGGCCTCTACGTCTCCGCGGGACCTTTATATACATCTATAATGTGATATAACCTAACCTAAACCAACCTAACATCTCGGCGTTAATATTTGAAGACATTCCTGGCGTGTTGGCCTCTACGTCTCCGCGGGACCTTTATATACATCTATAACGTGATATAACCTAACCTAAACCAACCTAACAACTCGGCGGTAATATTTGAAAATATTCCTGGCGTGTTGGCCTCTACGTCACCGTGGGACCTTTATAGACATCCATAACGTAATATAACCTAACCTAACCCAACCTAACATCTCGGCGGTAATATTTGACAACATTCCTGGCCAGTTGGCTTCTCCGTCTCCGTGGGACCTTTATATACATCAATAACGTATTATAACCTAACCTAACCCAACCTAACATCTCGGCGGTAATATTTGAAAACATTCCTGGCGAGTTGGCCTCTACGTCACCGTGGGACCTTTATAGACATCCATAACGTAATATAACCTAACCTAACCCAACCTAACATCTCGGCGGTAATATTTGAAAACATTCATGGCGATTTGGCATCTACGTCTCCGTGGGACCTTCATATACATCAATAACGTAATATAGCCTAACCTAACCCAACCTAACATCTCGGAGGCAATATTTGAAAACATACCTGTCGAGTTGGCCTCTACGTCTCCGCGGGACCTTTATATACATCTATAACGTGATATAACCTAACCTAAACCAACCTATCATCTCGGCGGTAATATTTGACAACATTCCTGGCGAGTTGGCCTCTACGTCTCCGTGGGACCTTTATATACATCTATAACGTAATATAACCTAACCTAACCCAACCTAACATCTCGGCGGTAATATTTGAGAACATACCTGGCGAGTTGGCCTCTACGTCTCCGTGGGACATTTATATACATCAATAACGTAATATAACCTAACCTAACCCAACCTAACATCTCGGCGGTAATATTTGATCACATTCCTAGCTTGTTGGCCTCTACGTCTCCGCGGGACCTTTATATACATCTATAACGTAATATAACCTAACCTAACCCAACCTACCAACTCGGCGGTAATATTTGACAACATACCTCTCGAGTTGGCCTCTACGTTTCCGTGGGACCTTCATATACATCAATAACGAAATATAACCTAACCTAACCCAACCTAACATCTCGGCGGTAATATTTGAAAACATTCCTGGCGAGTTGGCTTCTCCGTCTCCGTGGGATCTTTTTATACATCAATAACGTAATATAACCTAACCTAACCCAACCTAACATCTTGGCGGTAATATTTGAAAACATACCTGGCGAGTTGGCCTCTACGTCTCCGTGGGACATTTATATATATCAACAACGTAATATAACGTAACCTAACCCAACCTATCATCTCGGCGGTAATATTTGACAACATTCCTGGCGAGTTGGCTTCTACATCTCCGTGGGACCTTTATATACATCAATAACGTAATATAACCTAACCTAACCCAACCTAACATCTCGGCGGTAATATTTGAAAACATACCTGGCGAGTTGGCCTCTACGTCTCCGTGGGACCTTCATATCCATCAATAACGAAATATAACCTAACCTAACCCAACCTAACATCTCGGCGGTAATATTTGAAAACAGTCCTGGCGAGTTGGGTTCTCCGTCTCCGTGGGATCTTTATATACATCAATAACGTGATATAACCTAACCTAACCCAACCTAACATCTCGGCGGTAATATTTGACAACATTCCTGGCCAGTTGGCTTCTCCGTCCCCGTGGGACCTTTATAGACATCCATAACGTAATATAACCTAACCTAACCCAACCTAACATCTCGGCGGTAATATTTGAAAACATTCATGGCGATTTGGCATCTACGTCTCCGTGGGACCTTCATATACATCAATAACGTAATATAGCTTAACCTAACGCAACCTAACATTTCGGCGGTAATATTTGACATCATTGCTGGCGAGTTGTCCTCTACGTCTCCGTTTGACCTTCATAAACATCAATAACGTAATATAACGTAACCTAACCCAACCTATCATCTCGGCGGTAATATTTGACAACATTCCTGGCGAGTTGGCCTCTACGTCTCCGTGGGACCTTTATATACATCAATAACGTAATATAACCTAACCTAACCCAACCTAACATCTCGGCGGTAATATTTGACAACATTCCTTGCCAGTTGGCTTCTCCGTCCCCGTGGGACCTTTATAGACATCCATAACGTAATATAACCTAACCTAACCCAACCTAACATCTCGGCGGTAATATTTGAAAACATTCATGGCGATTTGGCATCTACGTCTCCGTGGGACCTTCATATACATCAATAACGTAATATAGCTTAACCTAACGCAACCTAACATTTCGGCGGTAATATTTGACATCATTGCTGGCGAGTTGTCCTCTACGTCTCCGTTTGACCTTCATAAACATCAATAACGTAATATAACGTAACCTAACCCAACCTAACATCTCGGCGGTAATAATTGAGAACATACCTGGCGAGTTGGGCTCTACGTCTCCGTGGGACCTGCATATACATCAATAACGAAATATAACCTAACCTAATCCAACCTAACATCTCGGCGGTAGTATTTGAAAACATTCCTGGCGAGTTGGATTCTCCGTCTCCGTGGGATCTTTTTATACATCATTAATGTAATATAACCTAACCTAACCCAACCTAACATCTTGGCGGTATATATTTGAGAACATACCTAGCGAGTTGGCCTCTACGTCTCCATGGGACCTTGATATACATCAATAACGAAATATAACCTAACGTAACCCAACCTAACACCTTGGCGGTAATATTTGAAGACATACCTGGCGAGTTGGCCTCTACGTCTCCGTGGGACATTTATATACATCAATAACGTAATATAACCTAACCTAACCCAACCTAACATCTCGGCGGTAATATTTGATCACATTCCTAGCTTGTTGGCCTCTACGTCTCCGCGGGACCTTTATATACATCTATAACGTAATATAACCTAACCTAACCCAACCTAACAACTCGGCGGTAATATTTGACAACATACCTGGCGAGTTGGCCTCTACGTTTCCGTGGGACCTTCATATACATCAATAACGAAATATATCCTAACCTAATCCAACCTAACATCTCGGCGGTAATATTTGATCACATTCCTAGCTTGTTGGCCTCTACGTCTCCGTGGGACCTTTATATACATCAATAACGTAATATAACCTAACCTAACCCAACCTAACATCTCGGCGGTAATATTTGAAAACATACCTGGCGAGTTGGCCTCTACGTCTCCGCGGGACCTTTATATAAATCTATAACGTGATATAACATAACCTAACCCAACCTAACATTTCGGCGGTAATATTTGACATCATTCCTGGCGATTTGTCCTCTACGTCTCCGTGTGACCTTCATAAACATCAATAACGTAATATAACGTAACCTAACCCAACCTATCATCTCGGCGGTAATATTTGACAACATTCCTGGCGAGTTGGCTTCTACATCTCCGTGGGACCTTTATATACATCAATAACGTAATATAACCTAACCTAACCCAACCTAACTTCTCGGCGGTAATATTTGAAAACATACCTGGCGAGTTGGCCTCTACGTCTCCGTGGGACATTTATATACATCAATAACGTAATATAACCTAACCTAACCCAACCTAACATCTCGGCGGTAATATTTGACAACATACCTGGCGAGTTGGCCTCTACGTCTCCGTGGGACCTGCATATACATCAATAACGAAATATAACCTAACCTAATCCAACCTAACATCTCGGCGGTAGTATTTGAAAACATTCCTGGCGAGTTGGCTTCTCCGTCTCCGTGGGATCCTTTTATACATCAATAACGTAATATAACCTAACCTAACCCAACCTAACTTCTCGGCGGTGATATTTGAAAACATACCTGGCGAGTTGGCCTCTACGTTTCCGTGGGATCCTTTTATACATCAATAACGTAATATAACCTAACCTAACCCAACCTAACATCTCGGCGGTAATATTTGATCACATTCCTGGCTTGTTGGCCTCTACGTCTCCGCGGGACCTTTATATACATCTATAACGTGATATAACCTAATCTAAACCAATCTAACATCTCGGCGGTAATATTTGAAAACATTCCTGTCGAGTTGGCCTCTACGTCACCGTGGGACCTTTATAGACATCCATAACGTAATATAACCTAACCTAACCCAACCTAACATCTCGGCGGTAACATTTGAAAACATTCATGGCGATTTGGCATCTACGTCTCCGTGGGACCTTCATATACATCAATAACGTAATATAGCCTAACCTAACCCAACCTAACATTTCGGCGATAATATTTGATCACATTCCTAGCTTGTTGGCTTCTACGTCTCCGCGGGACCTTTATATACATCTATAATGTGATATAACCTAACCTAAACCAACCTAACATCTCGGCGGTAATATTTGAAGACATTCCTGGCGTGTTGGCCTCTACGTCTCCGCGGGACCTTTATATACATCTATAACGTGATATAACCTAACCTAAACCAACCTAACATCTCGGCGGTAATATTTGAAAATATTCCTGGCGTGTTGGCCTCTACGTCACCGTGGGACCTTTATAGACATCCATAACGTAATATAACCTAACCTAACCCAACCTAACATCTCGGCGGTAATATTTGAAAACATTCATGGCGATTTGGCATCTACGTCTCCGTGGGACCTTCATATACATCAATAACGTAATATAGCCTAACCTAACCCAACCTAACATTTCGGCGATAATATTTGATCACATTCCTAGCTTGTTGGGCTCTACGTGTCCGCGGGACCTTTATATACATCTATAACGTGATATAACCTAACCTAACGCAACCTATCATCTCGGTGGTAATATTTGACAACATTCCCTGGCGAGTTGGCCTCTACGTCTCCGCGGGACCTTTATATACATCTATAACGTGATATAACCTAACCTAACCCAACCTAACATCTCGGCGGTAACCTATGAAAACATTCATGGCGATTTGGCCTCTACGTCTCCGCGGGACCTTTATATACATCTATAACGTGATATAACCTAACCTAAACCAACCTAACATCTCGGCGGTAATATTTGAAAACATTCCTGGCGTGTTGGCCTCTACGTCTCCGTGGGACCTTCATATACATCAATAACGAAATATAACCTAACCTAACCCAACCTAACATCTCGGCGGTAATATTTGAAAACATTCCTGGCGAGTTGGCCTCTACGTCTCCGTGGGACCTTCATATACATCAATAACGAAATATAAACTAACCTAACCCAACCTAACATCTCGGCGGTAATATTTGAAAACTTTCCTGGCGAGTTGGCTTCTCCGTTTCCGTGCGATCCTTTTATACATCAATAACGTAATATAACGTAACCTAACCCACCTATCATCTCGGCGGTAATATTTGACAACATTCCTGGCGAGTTGGCCTCTACGTCTCCGTGGGACCTTTATACACATCAATAACGTAATATAACCTAACCTAACCCAACCTAACATCTCGGCGGTAGTATTTGAAAACGTTCCTGGCGAGTTGGCTTCTCCGTCTCTGTGGGATCCTTTTATACATCAATAACGTAATATAACCTAACCTAACCCAACCTAACATCTCGGCGGTAATATTTGATCACATTCCTGTCTAGTTGGCTTCTCCGTCTCCGTGGGATCTTTTTATACATCAATAACGTAATATAGCCTAACCTAACCCAACCTAACATTTCGGCGATAATATTTGATCACATTCCTAGCTTGTTGGCCTCTACGTCTCCGCGGGACCTTTATATACATCTATAATGTGATATAACCTAACCTAAACCAACCTAACATCTCGGCGTTAATATTTGAAGACATTCCTGGCGTGTTGGCCTCTACGTCTCCGCGGGACCTTTATATACATCTATAACGTGATATAACCTAACCTAAACCAACCTAACAACTCGGCGGTAATATTTGAAAATATTCCTGGCGTGTTGGCCTCTACGTCACCGTGGGACCTTTATAGACATCCATAACGTAATATAACCTAACCTAACCCAACCTAACATCTCGGCGGTAATATTTGACAACATTCCTGGCGAGTTGGCTTCTACATCTCCGTGGGACCTTTATATACATCAATAACGTAATATAACCTAACCTAACCCAACCTAACATCTCGGCGGTAATATTTGAAAACATACCTGGCGAGTTGGCCTCTACGTCTCCGTGGGACCTTCATATCCATCAATAACGAAATATAACCTAACCTAACCCAACCTAACATCTCGGCGGTAATATTTGAAAACAGTCCTGGCGAGTTGGGTTCTCCGTCTCCATGGGATCTTTATATACATCAATAACGTGATATAACCTAACCTAACCCAACCTAACATTTCGGCGGTAATATTTGAAAACAGTCCTGGCGAGTTGGCTTCTCCGTCTCCGTGGGATCTTTTTATACATCATTAACGTGATATAATCTAACCTAACCCAACCTAACATCTCGGCGGTAATATTTAAAAACATTCCTGGCGTGTTGGCCTCTACGTCTCCGTGGGACCTTCATATACATCAATAACGAAATACAACCTAACCTAACCCAACCTAACATCTCGGCGGTAATATTTGTTAACATTCCTGGCGAGTTGGCTTCTCCGTTTCCGTGGGATCCTTTTATACATCAATAACGTAATATAACGTAACCTAACCCACCTATCATCTCGGCTGTAATATTTGAAAACATTCCTGGCGAGTTGGCCTCTACGTCTCCGTGGGACCTTTATATACATCAATAACGTAATATAACCTAACCTAACCCAACCTAACATCTCGGCGGTAATATTTGATAACATTCCTGGCCAGCTGGCTTCTCCGTCTCCGTGGGACCTTTATATACATCAATAACGTATTATAACCTAACCTAACCCAACCTAACATCTCGGCGGTAATATTTGAAAACAGTCCTGGCGAGTTGGCTTCTCCGTCTCCGTGGGATCTTTATATACATCAATAACGTGATATAACCTAACCTAACCCAACCTAACATTTCGGCGGTAATATTTGACATCATTCCTGGCGATTTGTCCTCTACGTCTCCGTGTGACCTTCATAAACATCAATAACGTAATATAACGTAACCTAACCCAACCTATCATCGCGGCGGTAATATTTGACAACATTCTTGGCGAGTTGGCCTCTACGTCTCCGTGGGACCTTTATATACATCTATAACGTAATATAACCTAACCTAACCCAACCTAACATCTCGGCGGTAATATTTGAGAACATACCTGGCGAGTTGGGTTCGACGTCTCCGTGGGACCTTCATATACATCAATAACGAAATATAACCTAACCTAACCCAACCTAACATCTCGGCGGTAATATTTGAAAACAGTCCTGGCGAGTTGGCTTCTCCGTCTCCGTGGGATCTTTTTATACCTCATTAACGTGATATAATCTAACCTAAACCAACCTAACATCTCGGCGGTAATATTTGAAAACATTCCTGGCGATTTGTCCTCTACGTCTCCGTGTGACCTTCATAAACATCAATAACGTAATATAACGTAACCTAACCCAACCTATCATCTCGGCGGTAATATTTGACAACATTCCTGGCGAGTTGGCCTCTACGTCTCCGTGGGACCTTTATATACATCTATAACGTAATATAACCTAACCTAACCCAACCTAACATCTCGGCGGTAATATTTGAGAACATACCTGGCGAGTTGGGTTCTACGTCTCCGTGGGACCTTCATATACATCAATAACGAAATATAACCTAACCTAACCCAACCTAACATCTCGGCGGTAATATTTGAAAACAGTCCTGGCGAGTTGGCTTCTCCGTCTCCGTGGGATCTTTTTATACCTCATTAACGTGATATAATCTAACCTAAACCAACCTAACATCTCGGCGGTAATATTTGAAAACATTCCTGGCGTGTTGGCCTCTACGTCTCCGTGGGACCTTCATATACATCAATAACGAAATATAACCTAACCTAACCCAACCTAACATCTCGGCGGTAATATTTGAAGACGTTCCTGGCGAGTTGGGCTCTACGGCTCCGTGGGACCTTCATATACATCAATAACGAAATATAACCTAACCTAACCCAACCTAACATCTCGGCGGTAATATTTGAAAACATTCCTGGCGAGTTGGCTTCTCCGTCTCCGTGGGATCTTTTTATACATCAATAACGTAATATTACCTAACCTAACCCAACCTAACATCTTGGCCGTAATATTTGAAGACATACCTGGCGAGTTGGCCTCTACGTCTCCGTGGGACCTTTATATACATCAATAACGTATTATAACCTAACCTAACCCAACCTAACATCTCGACGGTAATATTTGAAAACATTCCTGGCGAATTGGCCTCTACGTCACCGTGGGACCTTTATAGACATCCATAACGTAATATAACCTAACCTAACCCAACCTAACATCTCGGCGGTAATATTTGAAAACATTCATGGCGATTTGGCATCTACGTCTCCGTGGGACCTTCATATACATCAATAACGTAATATAGCCTAACCTAACCCAACCTAACATTTCGGCGGTAATATTTGATCACATTCCTGGCTTGTTGGCCTCTACGTCTCCGCGGGACCTTCATATACATCAATAACGAAATATAACCTAACCTAACCCAACCTAACATCTCGTCGGTAATATTTGAAAACAGTCCTGGCGAGTTGGCTTCTCCGTCTCCGTGGGATCTTTATATACATCAATAACGTGATATAACCTAACCTAACCCAACCTAACATTTCGGCGGTAATATTTGACATCATTCCTGGCGATTTGTCCTCTACGTCTCCGTGTGACCTTCATAAACATCAATAACGTAATATAACGTAACCTAACCCAACCTATCATCTCGGCGGTAATATTTGATAACATTCCTGGCGAGTTGGCTTCTACATCTCCGTGGGACCTTTATATACATCAATAACGTAATATAACCTAACCTAACCCAACCTAACATCTCGGCGGTAATATTTGAAAACATACCTGGCGAGTTGGCCTCTACGTCTCCGTGGGACCTTCATATACATCAATAACGAAATATAACCTAACCTAACCCAACCTAACATCCGGCGGTAATATTTGAAAACAGTCCTGGCGAGTTGGGTTCTCCGTCGCCGTGGGATCTTTATATATATCAATAACGTGATATAACCTAACCTAACCCAACCTAACATTTCGGCGGTAATATTTGAAAACAGTCCTGGCGAGTTGGCTTCTCCGTCTCCGTGGGATCTTTTTATACATCATTAACGTGATATAATCTAACCTAAACCAACCTAACATCTCGGCGGTAATATTTAAAAACATTCCTGGCGTGTTGGCCTCTACGTCTCCGTGGGACCTTCATATACATCAATAACGAAATATAACCTAACCTAACCCAACCTAACATCTCGGCGGTAATATTTGAAAACGTTCCTGGCGAGTTGGCCTCTACGTCTCCGTGGGACCTTCATATACATCAATAACGAAATACAACCTAACCTAACCCAACCTAACATCTCGGCGGTAATATTTGTTAACATTCCTGGCGAGTTGGCTTCTCCGTTTCCGTGGGATCCTTTTATACATCAATAACGTAATATAACGTAACCTAACCCACCTATCATCTCGGCTGTAATATTTGAAAACATTCCTGGCGAGTTGGCCTCTACGTCTCCGTGGGACCTTTATATACATCAATAACGTAATATCACCTAACCTAACCCAACCTAACATCTCGGCGGTAATATTTGAAAACATTCGTGGCGCTTTGGCCCCTACGTCTCCGTGGGACCTTGATATACATCAATAACGAAATATAACCTAACCTAACCCAACCTAACATCTCGGCGGTAATATTTGAGAACATACCTGGCGAGTTGGCCTCTACGTCACCGTGGGACCTTCATATACATCAATAACGAAATATAACCTAACCTAACCCAACCTATCATCTCGGCGGTAATATTTGAAAACAGTCCTGGCGAGTTGGCTTCTCCGTCTCCGTGGGATCTTTTTATACATCATTAACGTGATATAATCTAACCTAAACCAACCTAACATCTCGGCGGTAATATTTGAAAACATTCCTGGCGTGTTGGCCTCTACGTCTCCGTGGGACCTTCATATACATCAATAACGAAATATAACCTAACCTAACCCAACCTAACATCTCGGCGGTAATATTTGAAAACGTTCCTGGCGAGTTGGCCTCTACGTCTCCGTGGGACCTTCATATACATCAATAACGAAATATAACCTAACCTAACCCAACCTAACATCTCGGCGGTAATATTTGAAAACATTCCTGGCGAGTTGGCTTCTCCGTCTCCGTGGGATCTTTTTATACATCAATAACGTAATATAACCTAACCTAACGCGACCTAACATCTTGGCCGTAATATTTGAAGACATACCTGGCGAGTTGGCCTCTAC
This sequence comes from Xylocopa violacea, assembly GCA_963969225.1. Classification (NCBI taxonomy): domain Eukaryota; kingdom Metazoa; phylum Arthropoda; class Insecta; order Hymenoptera; family Apidae; genus Xylocopa; species Xylocopa violacea. The sequence continues at coordinate 2,428,912 of CAXAJV010000051.1, forward strand.
GTCTCCGTGGGACATTTATATACATCAATAACGTAATATAACCTAACCTAACACAACCTAACATCTCGGCGGTAATATTTGATCACATTCCTAGCTTGTTGGCCTCTACGTCTCCGCGGGACCTTTATATACATCTATAACGTAATATAACCTAACCTAACCCAACCTAACAACTCGGCGGTAATATTTGACAACATACCTGGCGAGTTGGCCTCTACGTTTCCGTGGGACCTTCATATACATCAATAACGACATATAACCTAACCTAACCCAACCTAACATCTCGGCGGTAATATTTGAAAACATTCCTGGCGAGTTGGCTTCTCCGTCTCCGTGGGATCTTTTTATACATCAATAACGTAATATAACCTAACCTAACCCAACCTAACATCTTGGCGGTAATATTTGAAAACATACCTGTCGAGTTGGCCTCTACGTCTCCGTGGGACATTTATATACATCAATAACCTGATATAACCTAACCTAACCCAACCTAACATTTCGGCGGTAATATTTGACATCATTCCTGGCGATTTGTTCTCTACGTCTCCGTGTGACCTTCATAAACATCAGTAACGTAATATAACGTAACCTAACCCAACCTATCATCTCGGCGGTAATATTTGACAACATTCCTGGCGAGTTGGCTTCTACATCTCCGTGGGACCTTTATATACATCAATAACGTAATATAACCTAACCTAACCCAACCTAACATCTCGGCGGTAATATTTGAAAACATTCCTGGCGAGTTGGCCTCTACGTCACCGTGGGACCTTTATAGACATCCATAACTTAATATCACCTAACCTAACCCAACCTAACATCTCGGCGGTAATATTTGAAAACATTCGTGGCGCTTTGACATCTATGTCTCCGTGGGACCTTAATATACATCAATAACGTAATATAGCTTAACCTAACGCAACCTAACATTTCGGCGGTAATATTTGACATCATTCCTGGCGAGTTGTCCTCTACGTCTCCGTTTGACCTTCATAAACATCAATAACGTAATATAACGTAACCTAACCCAACCTATCATGTCGGCCGTAATATTTGACAACATTCCTGGCGAGTTGGCCTCTACGTCTCCGTGGGACCTTTATATACATCTATAACGTAATATAACCTAACCTAACCCAACCTAACATCTCGGCGGTAATATTTGATCACATTCCTAGCTTGTTGGCCTCTACGTCTCCGCGGGACCTTTATATACATCTATAACGTAATATAACCTAACCTAACCCAACCTAACAACTCGGCGGTAATATTTGACAACATACCTGGCGAGTTGGCCTCTACGTTTCCGTGGGACCTTCATATACATCAATAACGAAATATAACCTAACCTAACCCAACCTAACATCTCGGCGGTAATATTTGAAAACATACCTGGTGGGTTGGCCTCTACGCCTCCGTGGGACATTTATATACATCAATAACGTAATATAACCTAACCTAACCCAACCTAACAACTCGGCGGTAATATTTGACAACATACCTGGCGAGTTGGCCTCTACGTTTCCGTGGGACCTTCATATACATCAATAACGAAATATAACCTAACCTAACCCAACCTAACATCTCGGCGGTAATATTTGAAAACATTCCTGGCGAGTTGGCTTCTCCGTCTCCGTGGGATCTTTTTATACATCAATAACGTAATATAACCTAACCTAACCCAACCTAACATCTTGGCGGTAATATTTAAAAACATACCTGGCGAGTTGGCCTCTACGTCTCCGTGGGACATTTATATACATCAATAACGTGATATAACCTAACCTAACCCAAACTAACATTTCGGCGGTAATATTTGACATCATTTCTGGCGATTTGTCCTCTACGTCTCCGTGTGACCTTCATAAACATCAATAACGTAATATAACGTAACCTAACCCAACCTATCATCTCGGCGGTAATATTTGACAACATTCCTGGCGAGTTGGCTTCTACATCTCCGTGGGACCTTTATATACATCAATAACGTAATATAACCTAACCTAACCCAACCTAACATCTCGGCGGTAATATTTGAAAACATACCTGGCGAGTTGGCCTCTACGTCTCCGTGGGACATTTATATACATCAATAACGTAATATAACCTAACCTAACCCAACCTAACATCTCGGCGGTAATATTTGAAAACCTTCATGGCGATTTGGCATCTACGTCCCGTGGGACCTTCATATACATCAATAACGTAATATAGCCTAACCTAACCCAACCTAACATTTCGGCGGTAATATTTGACATCATTCCTGGCGAGTTGGCTTCTCCGTCTCCGTGGGACCTTTATATACATCAATAACGTAATATAACCTAACCTAACCCAACCTAACAACTCGGCGGTAATATTTGACAACATACCTGGCGAGTTGGCCTCTACGTTTCCGTGGGACCTTCATATACATCAATAACGTGATATAACCTAACCTAACCCAACCTAACATTTCGGCGGTAATATTTGACATCATTCCTGGCGATTTGTCCTCTACGTCTCCGTGTGACCTTCATAAACATCAATAACGTAATATAACGTAACCTAACCCAACCTATCATCTCGGCGGTAATATTTGACAACATTCCTGGCGAGTTGGCTTCTACATCTCCGTGGGACCTTTATATACATCAATAACGTAATATAATCTAACCTAATCCAATTTAACATCTCGGCAGTAATATTTGAAAACATACCTGGCGAGTTGGCTTCTACGTCTCCGTGGGACCTTCATATACATCAATAACGTAATATAGCCTAACCTAACCCAACCTAACATTTCGGCGGTAATATTTGACATCATTCCTGGCGAGTTGGCCTCTACGTCTCCGTGGGACCTTTATATACATCAATAACGTAATATAACCTAACTTAACCCAACCAAACATCTCGGCGGTAATATTTGAAAACATACCTGGCGAGTTGGCCTCTACGTCTCCGTGGGACATTTATATACATCAATAACGTAATATAACATAACCTAACCCAACCTAACATCTCGGCGGTAATATTTGACAACATACCTGGCGAGTTGGTCTCTACGTCTCCGTGGGACCTTCATATACATCAATAACGAAATATAACCTAACCTAACCCAACCTAACATCTCGGCGGTAATATTTGAAAACATTCCTGGCGAGCTGGCTTCTCCGTCTCCGTGGGATCTTTTTATACATCAATAACGTAATATAACCTAACCTAACCCAACCTAACATCTTGGCGGTAATATTTGAAAACATACCTGGCGAGTTGGCCTCTACGTCTCCATGGGACATTTATATACATCAATATCGTGATATAACCTAACCTAACCCAACCTAACATTTCGGCGGTAATATTTGACATCAATCCTGGCGAGTTGGCCTCTACGTCTCCGTGGGAACTTTATATACATCACTAACGTAATATAACCTAACCTAACCCAACCTAACATATCGGCGGTAATATTTGAAAACATACCTGGTGGGTTGGCCTCTACGCCTCCGTGGGACATTTATATACATCAATAACGTAATATAACCTAACCTAACCCAACCTAACATTTCGGCGGTAATATCTGACAACATTCCTGGCGAGTGGGCTTCTCCGTCTCCGTGGGATCTTTTTATACATAAATAACGTAATATAACCTAACCTAACCCAACCTAACATCTTGGCGGTAATATTTGAAAACATACCTGGCGAGTTGGCCTCTACGTCTCCGTGGGACATTTATACACATCAATAACGTAATATAACCTAACCTAACCCAACCTAACATCTCGGCGGTAATATTTGATCACATTCCTAGCTTGTTGGCCTCTACGTCTCCGTGGGACCTTTATATACATCAATAACGTAATATAACCTAACCTAACCCAACCTAACAACTCGGCGGTAATATTTGACAACATTCCTGGCGAGTTGGCCTCTACGTCTCCGTGGGACCTTTATATACATCAATAACGTAATATAACCTAACCTAACCCAACCTAACAACTCGGCGGTAATATTTGACAACATTCCTGGCGAGTTGGCCTCTACGCCTCCGTGGGACATTTATATACATCAATAACGTAATATAACCTAACCTAACCCAACCTAACATCTCGGCGGTAATATCTGACAACATTCCTGGCGAGTTGGCTTCTCCGTCTCCGTGGAATCTTTTTATACATCAATAACGTAATACAACCTAACCTAACCCAACCTAACATCTTGGCGGTAATATTTGAAAACATACCTGGCGAGTTGGCCTCTACGTCTCCGTAGGACATTTATATACATCAATTACGTAATATAACCTAACCTAACCCAACCTAACATCTCGGCGGTAATATTTGATCACATTCCTAGCTTGTTGGCCTCTACGTCTCCGCGGGACCTTTATATACATCTATAACGTGATATAACCTAACCTAACGCAACCTAACATTTCGGCGGTAATATTTGACATCATTCCTGGCGATTTGTCCTCTACGTCTCCGTTTGACCTTCGTAAACATCAATAACGTAATATAACGTAACCTAACCCAACCTATCATCTTGGCGGTAATATCTGACAACATTCCTGGCGAGTTGGCTTCTCCGTCTCCGTGGGATCTTTTTATACATCAATAACGTAACATAACCTAACCTAACCCAACCTAACATCCTGGCGGTAATATTCGAAAGCAGACCTGGCGAGTTGGCCTCTACGTCTCCGTGGGACATTTATATACATCAATAACGTAATATAACCTAACCTAACCCAACCTAACATCTCGGCGGTAATATTTGAAAACATTCCTGGCGAGTTGGCTTCTCCGTCTCCGTGGGATCTTTTTATTCATCAATAACGTAATATAACCTAACCTAACCCAACCTAACATCTTGGCGGTAATATTTGAAAACAGTCCTGGCGAGTTGGCTTCTCCGTCTCCGTGGGACATTTATATACATCAATAACGTAATATAACCTAACCTAACCCAACCTAACATCTCGGCTGTAATATTTGAAAACATTCCTGGCGAGATGGCCTCTACGTCTCCGTGGGACCTTTATATACATCAATAACGTAATATAACCTAACCTAACCCAACCTAACATCTCGGCGGTAATATTTGAGAACATACCTGGCGAGTTGGGCTCTACGTCTCCGTGGGACCTTCATATACATCAATAACGAAATATAACCTAACCTAACCCAACATAACATCTCGGCGGTAATATATGAAAACATTCCTGGCGAGTTGGCTTCTCCGTCTCCGTGGGATCTTTTTATACATCATTAACGTAATATAACCTAACCTAACCCAACCTAACATCTTGGCGGTATATATTTGAAAACATACCTAGCGAGATGGCCTCTACGTCTCCGTGGGACCTTGATATACATCAATAACGAAATATAACCTAACCTAACCCAACCTAACATCTCGGCGGTAATATTTGAAAACATTCCTGGCGAGTTGGCTTCTCCGTCTCCGTGGGATCTTTTTATACATCATTAACGTAATATAACCTAACCTAACCCAACTATCATCTTGGCGGTAATATTTGAAGACATACCTGGCGAGTTGGCCTCTACGTCTCCGTGGGACATTTATATACATCAATAACGTAATATAACCTAACCTAACCCAACCTAACATCTCGGCGGTAATATTTGATCACATTCCTAGCTTGTTGGCCTCTACGCCTCCGTGGGACATTTATATACATCAATAACGTAATATAACCTAACCTAACCCAACCTAACAACTCGGCGGTAATATTTGACAACATACCTGGCGAGTTGGCCTCTACGTTTCCGTGGGACTTTCATATACATCAATAACGAAATATAACCTAACCTAACCCAACCTAACATCTCGGCGGTAATATTTGAAAACATTCCTGGCGAGTTGGCTTCTCCGTCTCCGTGGGATCTTTTTATACATCAATAACGTAATATAACCTAACCTAACCCAACCTAACATCTTGGCGTTAATATTTGAAAACATACCTGGCGAGTTGGCCTCTACGTCTCCGTGGGACATTTATATACATCAATAACGTGATATAACCTAACCTAACCCAACCTAACATTTCGGCGGTAATATTTCACATCATTCCTGGCGATTTGTCCTCTACGTCTCCGTGGGACCTTTATATACATCAATAACGTAATATAACCTAACCTAACCCAACCTAACATCTCGGCTGTAATATTTGAAAACATTCCTGGCGAGATGGCCTCTACGTCTCCGTGGGACCTTTATATACATCAATAACGTAATATAACCTAACCTAACCCAACCTAACATCTCGGCGGTAATATTTGAGAACATACCTGGCGAGTTGGGCTCTACGTCTCCGTGGGACCTTCATATACATCAATAACGAAATATAACCTAACCTAACCCAACATAACATCTCGGCGGTAATATATGAAAACATTCCTGGCGAGTTGGCTTCTCCGTCTCCGTGGGATCTTTTTATACATCATTAACGTAATATAACCTAACCTAACCCAACCTAACATCTTGGCGGTATATATTTGAAAACATACCTAGCGAGATGGCCTCTACGTCTCCGTGGGACCTTGATATACATCAATAACGAAATATAACCTAACCTAACCCAACCTAACATCTCGGCGGTAATATTTGAAAACATTCCTGGCGAGTTGGCTTCTCCGTCTCCGTGGGATCTTTTTATACATCATTAACGTAATATAACCTAACCTAACCCAACTATCATCTTGGCGGTAATATTTGAAGACATACCTGGCGAGTTGGCCTCTACGTCTCCGTGGGACATTTATATACATCAATAACGTAATATAACCTAACCTAACCCAACCTAACATCTCGGCGGTAATATTTGATCACATTCCTAGCTTGTTGGCCTCTACGCCTCCGTGGGACATTTATACACATCAATAACGTAATATAACCTAACCTAACCCAACCTAACAACTCGGCGGTAATATTTGACAACATACCTGGCGAGTTGGCCTCTACGTTTCCGTGGGACTTTCATATACATCAATAACGAAATATAACCTAACCTAACCCAACCTAACATCTCGGCGGTAATATTTGAAAACATTCCTGGCGAGTTGGCTTCTCCGTCTCCGTGGGATCTTTTTATACATCAATAACGTAATATAACCTAACCTAACCCAACCTAACATCTTGGCGTTAATATTTGAAAACATACCTGGCGAGTTGGCCTCTACGTCTCCGTGGGACATTTATATACATCAATAACGTGATATAACCTAACCTAACCCAACCTAACATTTCGGCGGTAATATTTCACATCATTCCTGGCGATTTGTCCTCTACGTCTCCGTGGGACCTTTATATACATCAATAACGTAATATAACCTAACCTAACCCAACCTAACATCTCGGCGGTAATATTTGAGAACATACCTGGCGAGTTGGCTTCTCCGTCTCCGTGGGATCCTTTTATACATCAATAACGTAATATAACGTAACCTAACCCACCTATCATCTCGGCTGTAATATTTGAAAACATTCCTGGCGAGATGGCCTCTACGTCTCCGTGGGACCTTTATATACATCAATAACGTAATATAACCTAACCTAACCCAACCTAACATCTCGGCGGTAATATTTGAGAACAAACCTGGCGAGTTGGGCTCTACGTCTCCGTGGGACCTTCATATACATCAATAACGAAATATAACCTAACCTAACCCAACCTAACATCTCGGCGGTAATATATGAAAACATTCCTGGCGAGTTGGCTTCTCCGTCTCCGTGGGATCTTTTTATACATCATTAACGTAATATAACCTAACCTAACCCAACCTAACATCTTGGCGGTATATATTTGAAAACATACCTAGCGAGTTGGCCTCTACGTCTCCGTGGGACCTTGATATACATCAATAATGAAATATAACCTAACCTAACCCAACCTAACATCTCGGCGGTAATATTCGAAAACATTCTTGGCGAGTTGGCTTCTCCGTCTCCGTGGGATCTTTTTATACATCAATAACGTAATATAACCTAACCTAACCCAACCTAACATCTCGGCGGTAATATTTGAAAACATACCTGGCGAGTTGGCCTCTACGTCTCCGTGGGACATTTATATACATCAATAACGTGATATAACCTAACCTAACCCAACCTAACATTTCGGCGGTAATATTTGACATCATTCCTGGCGATTTGTCCTCTACGTCTCCGTGGGATCTTTTTATACATCATTAACGTAATATAACCTAACCTAACCCAACCTAACATCTTGGCGGTAATATTTGAAGACATACCTGGCGAGTTGGCATCTACGTCTCCGTGGGACATTTATATACATCAATAACGTAATATAACCTAACCTAACCCAACCTAACATCTCGGCGGTAATATTTGAACACATTCCTAGCTTGTTGGCCTCTACGTCTCCGTGGGACCTTTATATACATCTATAACGTAATATAACCTAACCTAACCCAACCTAACATCTCGGCGGTAATATTTGAGAACATACCTGGCGAGTTGGGCTCTACGTCTCCGTGGGACCTTCATATACATCAATAACGAAATATAACCTAACCCAACCCAACCTAACATCTCGGCGGTAATATATGAAAGCATTCCTGGCGAGTTGGCTTCTCCGTCTCCGTGGGATCTTTTTATACATCATTAACGTAATATAACCTAACCTAACCCAACCTAACATCTTGGCGGTATATATTTGAAAACATACCTAGCGAGATGGCCTCTACGTCTCCGTGGGACCTTGATATACATCAATAACGAAATATAACCTAACCTAACCCAACCTAACATCTCGGCGGTAATATTTGAAAACATTCCTGGCGAGTTGGCTTCTCCGTCTCCGTGGGATCTTTTTATACATCATTAACGTAATATAACCTAACCTAACCCAACTATCATCTTGGCGGTAATATTTGAAGACATACCTGGCGAGTTGGCCTCTACGTCTCCGTGGGACATTTATATACATCAATAACGTAATATAACCTAACCTAACCCAACCTAACATCTCGGCGGTAATATTTGATCACATTCCTAGCTTGTTGGCCTCTACGCCTCCGTGGGACATTTATATACATCAATAACGTAATATAACCTAACCTAACCCAACCTAACAACTCGGCGGTAATATTTGACAACATACCTGGCGAGTTGGCCTCTACGTTTCCGTGGGACTTTCATATACATCAATAACGAAATATAACCTAACCTAACCCAACCTAACATCTCGGCGGTAATATTTGAAAACATTCCTGGCGAGTTGGCTTCTCCGTCTCCGTGGGATCTTTTTATACATCAATAACGTAATATAACCTAACCTAACCCAACCTAACATCTTGGCGTTAATATTTGAAAACATACCTGGCGAGTTGGCCTCTACGTCTCCGTGGGACATTTATATACATCAATAACGTGATATAACCTAACCTAACCCAACCTAACATTTCGGCGGTAATATTTCACATCATTCCTGGCGATTTGTCCTCTACGTCTCCGTGGGATCTTTTTATACATCATTAACGTAATATAACCTAACCTAACCCAACCTAACATCTTGGCGGTAATATTTGAAGACATACCTGGCGAGTTGGCCTCTACGTCTCCGTGGGACATTTATATACATCAATAACGTAATATAACCTAACCTAACCCAACCTAACATCTCGGCGGTAATATTTGATCACATTCCTAGCTTGTTGGCCTCTACGTCTCCGCGTGACCTTTATATACATCTATAACGTGATATAACCTAACCTAACCCAACCTAACATTTCGGCGGTAATATTTGTTAACATTCCTGGCGAGTTGGCTTCTCCGTTTCCGTGGGATCCTTTTATACATCAATAACGTAATATAACGTAACCTAACCCACCTATCATCTCGGCTGTAATATTTGAAAACATTCCTGGCGAGATGGCCTCTACGTCTCCGTGGGACCTTTATATACATCAATAACGTAATATAACCTAACCTAACCCAAACTAACATCTCGGCGGTAATATTTGAGAACATACCTGGCGAGTTGGGCTCTACGTCTCCGTGGGACCTTCATATACATCAATAACGAAATATAACCTAACCTAACCCAACCTAACATCTCGGCGGTAATATATGAAAACATTCCTGGCGAGTTGGCATCTCCGTCTCCGTGGGATCTTTTTATACATCATTAACGTAATATAACCTAACCTAACCCAACCTAACATCTTGGCGGTATATATTTGAAAACATACCTAGCGAGTTGGCCTCTACGTCTCCGTGGGACCTTGATATACATCAATAATGAAATATAACCTAACCTAACCCAACCTAACATCTCGGCGGTAATATTCGAAAACATTCTTGGCGAGTTGGCTTCTCCGTCTCCGTGGGATCTTTTTATACATCAATAACGTAATATAACCTAACCTAACCCAACCTAACATCTTGGCGGTAATATTTGAAAACATACCTGGCGAGTTGGGCTCTACGTCTCCGTGGGACCTTCATATACATCAATAACGAAATATAACCTAACCTAACCCAACCTAACATCTCGGCGGTAATATATGAAAACATTCCTGGCGAGTTGGCTTCTCCGTCTCCGTGGGATCTTTTTATACATCATTAACGTAATATAACCTAACCTAATCCAACCTAACATCTTGGCGGTATATATTTGAAAACATACCTAGCGAGTTGGCCTCTACGTCTCCGTGGGACCTTTATATACATCTATAACGTAATATAACCTAACCTAACCCAACCTAACATCTCGGCGGTAATATTTGATCACATTCCTAGCTTGTTGGCCTCTGCGCCTCCGTGGGACATTTATATACATCAATAACGTAATATAACCTAACCTAACCCAACCTAACAACTCGGCGGTAATATTTGACAACATACCTGGCGAGTTGGTCTCTACGTTTCCGTGGGACCTTCATATACATCAATAACGAAATATAACCTAACCTAACCCCACCTAACATCTCGGCGGTAATATTTGAAAACATTCCTGGCGAGTTGGCTTCTCCGTCTCCGTGGGATCTTTTTATACATCAATAACGTAATATAACCTAACCTAATCCAACCTAACATCTTGGCGTTAATATTTGAAAACATACCTGGCGAGTTGGCCTCTACGTCTCCGTGGGACATTTATATACATCAATAACGTGATATAACCTAACCTAACCCAACCTAACATCTTGGCGGTAATATTTGAAGACATACCTGGCGAGTTGGCCTCTACGTCTCCGTGGGACATTTATATACATCAATAACGTAATATAACCTAACCTAACCCAACCTAACATCTCGGTGGTAATATTTGATCACATTCCTAGCTTGTTGGCCTCTACGTCTCCGCGGGACCTTTATATACATCTATAACGTAATATAACCTAACCTAACCCAACCTAACAACTCGGCGGTAATATTTGACAACATACCTGGCGAGTTGGCCTCTACGTTTCCGTGGGACCTTCATATACATCAATAACGTAATATAACCTAACCTAACCCAACCTAACATCTCGGTGGTAATATTTGATCACATTCCTAGCTTGTTGGCCTCTACGTCTCCGCGGGACCTTTATATACATCTATAACGTAATATAACCTAACCTAACCCAACCTAACATCTCGGCGGTAATATCTGACAACATTCCTGGCGAGTGGGCTTCTCCGTCTCCGTGGGATCTTTTTATACATAAATAACGTAATATAACCTAACCTAACCCAACCTAACATCTTGGCGGTAATATTTGAAAACATACCTGGCGAGTTGGCCTCTACGTCTCCGTGGGACATTTATATACATCAATAACGTAATATAACCTAACCTAACCCAACCTAACATCTCGGCGGTAATATTTGATCACATTCCTAGCTTGTTGGCCTCTACGTCTCCGTGGGACCTTTATATACATCAATAACGTAATATAACCTAACCTAACCCAACCTAACAACTCGGCGGTAATATTTGACAACATTCCTGGCGAGTTGGCCTCTACGCCTCCGTGGGACATTTATATACATCAATAACGTAATATAACCTAACCTAACCCAACCTAACATCTCGGCGGTAATATTTGAAAACATTCCTGGCGAGTTGGCTTCTCCGTCTCCGTGGGATCTTTTTATACATCAATAACGTAATATAACCTAACCTAACCCAACCTAACATCTTGGCGGTAATATTTGAAAACAGTCCTGGCGAGTTGGCTTCTCCGTCTCCGTGGGACATTTATATACATCAATAACGTAATATAACCTAACCTAACCCAACCTAACATCTCGGCGGTAATATTTGATCACATTCCTAGCTTGTTGGCCTCCACGTCTCCGTGGAACCTTTATATACATCAATAACGTAATATAACCTAACCTAACCCAACCTAACATCTCGGCGGTAATATTTGAAAACGTTCCTGGCGAGTTGGGCTCTACGTCTCCGTGGGACCTTTATATACATCAATAACGAAATATAACCTAACCTAACCCAACCTAACATCTCGGCGGTAATATTTGTTAACATTCCTGGCGAGTTGGCTTCTCCGTTTCCGTGGGATCCTTTTATACATCAATAACGTAATATAACGTAACCTAACCCACCTATCATCTCGGTTGTAATATTTGAAAACATTCCTGGCGAGATGGCCTCTACGTCTCCGTGGGACCTTTATATACATCAATAACGTAATATAACCTAACCTAACCCAACCTAACATCTCGGCGGTAATATTTGAGAACATACCTGGCGAGTTGGGCTCTACGTCTCCGTGGGACCTTCATATACATCAATAACGAAATATAACCTAACCTAACCCAACCTAACATCTCGGCGGTAATATATGAAAACATTCCTGGCGAGTTGGCTTCTCCGTCTCCGTGGGATCTTTTTATACATCATTAACGTAATATAACCTAACCTAACCCAACCTAACATCTTGGCGGTATATATTTGAAAACATACCTAGCGAGTTGGCCTCTACGTCTCCGTGGGACCTTGATATACATCAATAACGAAATATAACCTAACCTAACCCAACCTAACATCTCGGCGGTAATATTCGAAAACATTCTTGGCGAGTTGGCTTCTCCGTCTCCGTGGGATCTTTTTATACATCAATAACGTAATATAACCTAACCTAACCCAACCTAACATCTTGGCGGTAATATTTGAAAACATACCTGGCGAGTTGGCCTCTACGTCTCCGTGGGACATTTATATACATCAATAACGTGATATAACCTAACCTAACCCAACCTAACATTTCGGCGGTAATATTTGACATCATTCCTGGCGATTTGTCCTCTACGTCTCCGTGGGATCTTTTTATACATCATTAACGTAATATAACCTAACCTAACCCAACCTAACATCTTGGCGGTAATATTTGAAGACATACCTGGCGAGTTGGCATCTACGTCTCCGTGGGACATTTATATACATCAATAACGTAATATAACCTAACCTAACCCAACCTAACATCTCGGCGGTAATATTTGATCACATTCCTATCTTGTTGGCCTCTACGTCTCCGTGGGACCTTTATATACATCTATAACGTAATATAACCTAACCTAACCCAACCTAACATCTCGGCGGTAATATTTGAGAACATACCTGGCGAGTTGGGCTCTACGTCTCCGTGGGACCTTCATATACATCAATAACGAAATATAACCTAACCTAACCCAACCTAACATCTCGGCGGTAATATATGAAAGCATTCCTGGCGAGTTGGCTTCTCCGTCTCCGTGGGATCTTTTTATACATCATGAACGTAATATAACCTAACCTAACCCAACCTAACATCTTGGCGGTTTATATTTGAAAACATACCTAGCGAGATGGCCTCTACGTCTCCGTGGGACCTTGATATACATCAATAACGAAATATAACCTAACCTAACCCAACCTAACATCTCGGCGGTAATATTTGAAAACATTCCTGGCGAGTTGGCTTCTCCGTCTCCGTGGGATCTTTTTATACATCAATAACGTAATATAACCTAACCTAACCCAACCTAACATCTCGGCGGTAATATTTGAAAACGTTCCTGGCGAGTTGGGCTCTACGTCTCCGTGGGACCTTCATATACATCAATAACGAAATATAACCTAACCTAACCCAACCTAACATCTCGGCGGTAATATTTGTTAACATTCCTGGCGAGTTGGCTTCTCCGTTTCCGTGGGATCCTTTTATACATCAATAACGTAATATAACGTAACCTAACCCACCTATCATCTCGGCTGTAATATTTGAAAACATTCCTGGCGAGATGGCCTCTACGTCTCCGTGGGACCTTTATATACATCAATAACGTAATATAACCTAACCTAACCCAACCTAACATCTCGGCGGTAATATTTGAGAACATACCTGGCGAGTTGGGCTCTACGTCTCCGTGGGACCTTCATATACATCAATAACGAAATATAACCTAACCTAACCCAACCTAACATCTCGGCGGTAATATATGAAAACATTCCTGGCGAGTTGGCTTCTCCGTCTCCGTGGGATCTTTTTATACATCATTAACGTAATATAACCTAACCTAACCCAACCTAACATCTTGGCGGTATATATTTGAAAACATACCTAGCGAGTTGGCCTCTACGTCTCCGTGGGACCTTGATATACATCAATAATGAAATATAACCTAACCTAACCCAACCTAACATCTCGGCGGTAATATTCGAAAACATTCTTGGCGAGTTGGCTTCTCCGTCTCCGTGGGATCTTTTTATACATCAATAACGTAATATAACCTAACCTAACCCAACCTAACATCTCGGCGGTAATATTTGAAAACATACCTGGCGAGTTGGCCTCTACGTCTCCGTGGGACATTTATATACATCAATAACGTGATATAACCTAACCTAACCCAACCTAACATTTCGGCGGTAATATTTGACATCATTCCTGGCGATTTGTCCTCTACGTCTCCGTGGGATCTTTTTATACATCATTAACGTAATATAACCTAACCTAACCCAACCTAACATCTTGGCGGTAATATTTGAAGACATACCTGGCGAGTTGGCATCTACGTCTCCGTGGGACATTTATATACATCAATAACGTAATATAACCTAACCTAACCCAACCTAACATCTCGGCGGTAATATTTGAACACATTCCTAGCTTGTTGGCCTCTACGTCTCCGTGGGACCTTTATATACATCTATAACGTAATATAACCTAACCTAACCCAACCTAACATCTCGGCGGTAATATTTGAGAACATACCTGGCGAGTTGGGCTCTACGTCTCCGTGGGACCTTCATATACATCAATAACGAAATATAACCTAACCCAACCCAACCTAACATCTCGGCGGTAATATATGAAAGCATTCCTGGCGAGTTGGCTTCTCCGTCTCCGTGGGATCTTTTTATACATCATTAACGTAATATAACCTAACCTAACCCAACCTAACATCTTGGCGGTATATATTTGAAAACATACCTAGCGAGATGGCCTCTACGTCTCCGTGGGACCTTGATATACATCAATAACGAAATATAACCTAACCTAACCCAACCTAACATCTCGGCGGTAATATTTGAAAACATTCCTGGCGAGTTGGCTTCTCCGTCTCCGTGGGATCTTTTTATACATCATTAACGTAATATAACCTAACCTAACCCAACTATCATCTTGGCGGTAATATTTGAAGACATACCTGGCGAGTTGGCCTCTACGTCTCCGTGGGACATTTATATACATCAATAACGTAATATAACCTAACCTAACCCAACCTAACATCTCGGCGGTAATATTTGATCACATTCCTAGCTTGTTGGCCTCTACGCCTCCGTGGGACATTTATATACATCAATAACGTAATATAACCTAACCTAACCCAACCTAACAACTCGGCGGTAATATTTGACAACATACCTGGCGAGTTGGCCTCTACGTTTCCGTGGGACTTTCATATACATCAATAACGAAATATAACCTAACCTAACCCAACCTAACATCTCGGCGGTAATATTTGAAAACATTCCTGGCGAGTTGGCTTCTCCGTCTCCGTGGGATCTTTTTATACATCAATAACGTAATATAACCTAACCTAACCCAACCTAACATCTTGGCGTTAATATTTGAAAACATACCTGGCGAGTTGGCCTCTACGTCTCCGTGGGACATTTATATACATCAATAACGTGATATAACCTAACCTAACCCAACCTAACATTTCGGCGGTAATATTTCACATCATTCCTGGCGATTTGTCCTCTACGTCTCCGTGGGATCTTTTTATACATCATTAACGTAATATAACCTAACCTAACCCAACCTAACATCTTGGCGGTAATATTTGAAGACATACCTGGCGAGTTGGCCTCTACGTCTCCGTGGGACATTTATATACATCAATAACGTAATATAACCTAACCTAACCCAACCTAACATCTCGGCGGTAATATTTGATCACATTCCTAGCTTGTTGGCCTCTACGTCTCCGCGTGACCTTTATATACATCTATAACGTGATATAACCTAACCTAACCCAACCTAACATTTCGGCGGTAATATTTGTTAACATTCCTGGCGAGTTGGCTTCTCCGTTTCCGTGGGATCCTTTTATACATCAATAACGTAATATAACGTAACCTAACCCACCTATCATCTCGGCTGTAATATTTGAAAACATTCCTGGCGAGATGGCCTCTACGTCTCCGTGGGACCTTTATATACATCAATAACGTAATATAACCTAACCTAACCCAACCTAACATCTCGGCGGTAATATTTGAGAACATACCTGGCGAGTTGGGCTCTACGTCTCCGTGGGACCTTCATATACAACAATAACGAAATATAACCTAACCTAACCCAACCTAACATCTCGGCGGTAATATATGAAAACATTCCTGGCGAGTTGGCATCTCCGTCTCCGTGGGATCTTTTTATACATCATTAACGTAATATAACCTAACCTAACCCAACCTAACATCTTGGCGGTATATATTTGAAAACATACCTAGCGAGTTGGCCTCTACGTCTCCGTGGGACCTTGATATACATCAATAATGAAATATAACCTAACCTAACCCAACCTAACATCTCGGCGGTAATATTCGAAAACATTCTTGGCGAGTTGGCTTCTCCGTCTCCGTGGGATCTTTTTATACATCAATAACGTAATATAACCTAACCTAACCCAACCTAACATCTTGGCGGTAATATTTGAAAACATACCTGGCGAGTTGGGCTCTACGTCTCCGTGGGACCTTCATATACATCAATAACGAAATATAACCTAACCTAACCCAACCTAACATCTCGGCGGTAATATATGAAAACATTCCTGGCGAGTTGGCTTCTCCGTCTCCGTGGGATCTTTTTATACATCATTAACGTAATATAACCTAACCTAATCCAACCTAACATCTTGGCGGTATATATTTGAAAACATACCTAGCGAGTTGGCCTCTACGTCTCCGTGGGACCTTTATATACATCTATAACGTAATATAACCTAACCTAACCCAACCTAACATCTCGGCGGTAATATTTGATCACATTCCTAGCTTGTTGGCCTCTGCGCCTCCGTGGGACATTTATATACATCAATAACGTAATATAACCTAACCTAACCCAACCTAACAACTCGGCGGTAATATTTGACAACATACCTGGCGAGTTGGCCTCTACGTTTCCGTGGGACCTTCATATACATCAATAACGAAATATAACCTAACCTAACCCAACCTAACATCTCGGCGGTAATATTTGAAAACATTCCTGGCGAGTTGGCTTCTCCGTCTCCGTGGGATCTTTTTATACATCAATAACGTAATATAACCTAGCCTAACCCAACCTAACATCTTGGCGTTAATATTTGAAAACATACCTGGCGAGTTGGCCTCTACGTCTCCGTGGGACATTTATATACATCAATAACGTGATATAACCTAACCTAACCCAACCTAACATTTCGGCGGTAATATTTCACATCATTCCTGGCGATTTGTCCTCTACGTCTCCGTGGGATCTTTTTATACATCATTAACGTAATATAACCTAACCTAACCCAACCTAACATCTTGGCGGTAATATTTGAAGACATACCTGGCGAGTTGGCCTCTACGTCTCCGTGGGACATTTATATACATCAATAACGTAATATAACCTAACCTAACCCAACCTAACATCTCGGCGGTAATATTTGATCACATTCCTAGCTTGTTGGCCTCTACGTCTCCGCGGGACCTTTATATACATCTATAACGTAATATAACCTAACCTAACCCAACCTAACAACTCGGCGGTAATATTTGACAACATACCTGGCGAGTTGGCCTCTACGTTTCCGTGGGACCTTCATATACATCAATAACGAAATATAACCTAACCTAACCCAACCTAACATCTCGGCGGTAATATTTGAAAACATACCTGGTGGGTTGGCCTCTACGCCTCCGTGGGACATTTATATACATCAATAACGTAATATAACCTAACCTAACCCAACCTAACATCTCGGCGGTAATATCTGACAACATTCCTGGCGAGTGGGCTTCTCCGTCTCCGTGGGATCTTTTTATACATAAATAACGTAATATAACCTAACCTAACCCAACCTAACATCTTGGCGGTAATATTTGAAAACATACCTGGCGAGTTGGCCTCTACGTCTCCGTGGGACATTTATATACATCAATAACGTAATATAACCTAACCTAACCCAACCTAACATCTCGGCGGTAATATTTGAGAACATACCTGGCGAGTTGGGCTCTACGTCTCCGTGGGACCTTCATATACATCAATAACGAAATATAACCTAACCTAACCCAACCTAACATCTCGGCGGTAATATATGAAAACATTCCTGGCGAGTTGGCTTCTCCGTCTCCGTGGGATCTTTTTATACATCATTAACGTAATATAACCTAACCTAACCCAACCTAACATCTTGGCGGTATATATTTGAAAACATACCTAGCGAGTTGGCCTCTACGTCTCCGTGGGACCTTGATATACATCAATAATGAAATATAACCTAACCTAACCCAACCTAACATCTCGGCGGTAATATTCGAAAACATTCTTGGCGAGTTGGCTTCTCCGTCTCCGTGGGATCTTTTTATACATCAATAACGTAATATAACCTAACCTAACCCAACCTAACATCTCGGCGGTAATATTTGAAAACATACCTGGCGAGTTGGCCTCTACGTCTCCGTGGGACATTTATATACATCAATAACGTGATATAACCTAACCTAACCCAACCTAACATTTCGGCGGTAATATTTGACATCATTCCTGGCGATTTGTCCTCTACGTCTCCGTGGGATCTTTTTATACATCATTAACGTAATATAACCTAACCTAACCCAACCTAACATCTTGGCGGTAATATTTGAAGACATACCTGGCGAGTTGGCATCTACGTCTCCGTGGGACATTTATATACATCAATAACGTAATATAACCTAACCTAACCCAACCTAACATCTCGGCGGTAATATTTGAACACATTCCTAGCTTGTTGGCCTCTACGTCTCCGTGGGACCTTTATATACATCTATAACGTAATATAACCTAACCTAACCCAACCTAACATCTCGGCGGTAATATTTGAGAACATACCTGGCGAGTTGGGCTCTACGTCTCCGTGGGACCTTCATATACATCAATAACGAAATATAACCTAACCCAACCCAACCTAACATCTCGGCGGTAATATATGAAAGCATTCCTGGCGAGTTGGCTTCTCCGTCTCCGTGGGATCTTTTTATACATCATTAACGTAATATAACCTAACCTAACCCAACCTAACATCTTGGCGGTATATATTTGAAAACATACCTAGCGAGATGGCCTCTACGTCTCCGTGGGACCTTGATATACATCAATAACGAAATATAACCTAACCTAACCCAACCTAACATCTCGGCGGTAATATTTGAAAACATTCCTGGCGAGTTGGCTTCTCCGTCTCCGTGGGATCTTTTTATACATCATTAACGTAATATAACCTAACCTAACCCAACTATCATCTTGGCGGTAATATTTGAAGACATACCTGGCGAGTTGGCCTCTACGTCTCCGTGGGACATTTATATACATCAATAACGTAATATAACCTAACCTAACCCAACCTAACATCTCGGCGGTAATATTTGATCACATTCCTAGCTTGTTGGCCTCTACGCCTCCGTGGGACATTTATATACATCAATAACGTAATATAACCTAACCTAACCCAACCTAACAACTCGGCGGTAATATTTGACAACATACCTGGCGAGTTGGCCTCTACGTTTCCGTGGGACTTTCATATACATCAATAACGAAATATAACCTAACCTAACCCAACCTAACATCTCGGCGGTAATATTTGAAAACATTCCTGGCGAGTTGGCTTCTCCGTCTCCGTGGGATCTTTTTATACATCAATAACGTAATATAACCTAACCTAACCCAACCTAACATCTTGGCGTTAATATTTGAAAACATACCTGGCGAGTTGGCCTCTACGTCTCCGTGGGACATTTATATACATCAATAACGTGATATAACCTAACCTAACCCAACCTAACATTTCGGCGGTAATATTTCACATCATTCCTGGCGATTTGTCCTCTACGTCTCCGTGGGATCTTTTTATACATCATTAACGTAATATAACCTAACCTAACCCAACCTAACATCTTGGCGGTAATATTTGAAGACATACCTGGCGAGTTGGCCTCTACGTCTCCGTGGGACATTTATATACATCAATAACGTAATATAACCTAACCTAACCCAACCTAACATCTCGGCGGTAATATTTGATCACATTCCTAGCTTGTTGGCCTCTACGTCTCCGCGTGACCTTTATATACATCTATAACGTGATATAACCTAACCTAACCCAACCTAACATTTCGGCGGTAATATTTGTTAACATTCCTGGCGAGTTGGCTTCTCCGTTTCCGTGGGATCCTTTTATACATCAATAACGTAATATAACGTAACCTAACCCACCTATCATATCGGCTGTAATATTTGAAAACATTCCTGGCGAGATGGCCTCTACGTCTCCGTGGGACCTTTATATACATCAATAACGTAATATAACCTAACCTAACCCAACCTAACATCTCGGCGGTAATATTTGAGAACATACCTGGCGAGTTGGGCTCTACGTCTCCGTGGGACCTTCATATACAACAATAACGAAATATAACCTAACCTAACCCAACCTAACATCTCGGCGGTAATATATGAAAACATTCCTGGCGAGTTGGCATCTCCGTCTCCGTGGGATCTTTTTATACATCATTAACGTAATATAACCTAACCTAACCCAACCTAACATCTTGGCGGTATATATTTGAAAACATACCTAGCGAGTTGGCCTCTACGTCTCCGTGGGACCTTGATATACATCAATAATGAAATATAACCTAACCTAACCCAACCTAACATCTCGGCGGTAATATTCGAAAACATTCTTGGCGAGTTGGCTTCTCCGTCTCCGTGGGATCTTTTTATACATCAATAACGTAATATAACCTAACCTAACCCAACCTAACATCTTGGCGGTAATATTTGAAAACATACCTGGCGAGTTGGGCTCTACGTCTCCGTGGGACCTTCATATACATCAATAACGAAATATAACCTAACCTAACCCAACCTAACATCTCGGCGGTAATATATGAAAACATTCCTGGCGAGTTGGCTTCTCCGTCTCCGTGGGATCTTTTTATACATCATTAACGTAATATAACCTAACCTAATCCAACCTAACATCTTGGCGGTATATATTTGAAAACATACCTAGCGAGTTGGCCTCTACGTCTCCGTGGGACCTTTATATACATCTATAACGTAATATAACCTAACCTAACCCAACCTAACATCTCGGCGGTAATATTTGATCACATTCCTAGCTTGTTGGCCTCTGCGCCTCCGTGGGACATTTATATACATCAATAACGTAATATAACCTAACCTAACCCAACCTAACAACTCGGCGGTAATATTTGACAACATACCTGGCGAGTTGGCCTCTACGTTTCCGTGGGACCTTCATATACATCAATAACGAAATATAACCTAACCTAACCCAACCTAACATCTCGGCGGTAATATTTGAAAACATTCCTGGCGAGTTGGCTTCTCCGTCTCCGTGGGATCTTTTTATACATCAATAACGTAATATAACCTAACCTAATCCAACCTAACATCTTGGCGTTAATATTTGAAAACATACCTGGCGAGTTGGCCTCTACGTCTCCGTGGGACATTTATATACATCAATAACGTGATATAACCTAACCTAACCCAACCTAACATTTCGGCGGTAATATTTCACATCATTCCTGGCGATTTGTCCTCTACCTCTCCGTGGGACCTTTTTATACATCATTAACGTAATATAACCTAACCTAACCCAACCTAACATCTTGGCGGTAATATTTGAAGACATACCTGGCGAGTTGGCCTCTACGTCTCCGTGGGACATTTATATACATCAATAACGTAATATAACCTAACCTAACCCAACCTAACATCTCGGTGGTAATATTTGATCACATTCCTAGCTTGTTGGCCTCTACGTCTCCGCGGGACCTTTATATACATCTATAACGTAATATAACCTAACCTAACCCAACCTAACAACTCGGCGGTAATATTTGACAACATACCTGGCGAGTTGGCCTCTACGTTTCCGTGGGACCTTCATATACATCAATAACGAAATATAACCTAACCTAACCCAACCTAACATCTCGGCGGTAATATTTGAAAACATACCTGGTGGGTTGGCCTCTACGCCTCCGTGGGACATTTATATACATCAATAACGTAATATAACCTAACCTAACCCAACCTAACATCTCGGCGGTAATATCTGACAACATTCCTGGCGAGTGGGCTTCTCCGTCTCCGTGGGATCTTTTTATACATAAATAACGTAATATAACCTAACCTAACCCAACCTAACATCTTGGCGGTAATATTTGAAAACATACCTGGCGAGTTGGCCTCTACGTCTCCGTGGGACATTTATATACATCAATAACGTAATATAACCTAACCTAACCCAACCTAACATCTCGGCGGTAATATTTGATCACATTCCTAGCTTGTTGGCCTCTACGTCTCCGTGGGACCTTTATATACATCAATAACGTAATATAACCTAACCTAACCCAACCTAACAACTCGGCGGTAATATTTGACAACATTCCTGGCGAGTTGGCCTCTACGCCTCCGTGGGACATTTATATACATCAATAACGTAATATAACCTAACCTAACCCAACCTAACATCTCGGCGGTGATATTTGAAAACATTCCTGGCGAGTTGGCTTCTCCGTCTCCGTGGGATCTTTTTATACATCAATAACGTAATATAACCTAACCTAACCCAACCTAACATGTTGGCGGTAATATTTGAAAACAGTCCTGGCGAGTTGGCTTCTCCGTCTCCGTGGGACATTTATATACATCAATAACGTAATATAACCTAACCTAACCCAACCTAACATCTCGGCGGTAATATTTGATCACATTCCTAGCTTGTTGGCCTCCACGTCTCCGTGGAACCTTTATATACATCAATAACGTAATATAACCTAACCTAACCCAACCTAACATCTCGGCGGTAATATTTGAAAACGTTCCTGGCGAGTTGGGCTCTACGTCTCCGTGGGACCTTTATATACATCAATAACGAAATATAACCTAACCTAACCCAACCTAACATCTCGGCGGTAATATTTGTTAACATTCCTGGCGAGTTGGCTTCTCCGTTTCCGTGGGATCCTTTTATACATCAATAACGTAATATAACGTAACCTAACCCACCTATCATCTCGGTTGTAATATTTGAAAACATTCCTGGCGAGATGGCCTCTACGTCTCCGTGGGACCTTTATATACATCAATAACGTAATATAACCTAACCTAACCCAACCTAACATCTCGGCGGTAATATTTGAGAACATACCTGGCGAGTTGGGCTCTACGTCTCCGTGGGACCTTCATATACATCAATAACGAAATATAACCTAACCTAACCCAACCTAACATCTCGGCGGTAATATATGAAAACATTCCTGGCGAGTTGGCTTCTCCGTCTCCGTGGGATCTTTTTATACATCATTAACGTAATATAACCTAACCTAACCCAACCTAACATCTTGGCGGTATATATTTGAAAACATACCTAGCGAGTTGGCCTCTACGTCTCCGTGGGACCTTGATATACATCAATAACGAAATATAACCTAACCTAACCCAACCTAACATCTCGGCGGTAATATTCGAAAACATTCTTGGCGAGTTGGCTTCTCCGTCTCCGTGGGATCTTTTTATACATCAATAACGTAATATAACCTAACCTAACCCAACCTAACATCTTGGCGGTAATATTTGAAAACATACCTGGCGAGTTGGCCTCTACGTCTCCGTGGGACATTTATATACATCAATAACGTGATATAACCTAACCTAACCCAACCTAACATTTCGGCGGTAATATATGACATCATTCCTGGCGATTTGTCCTCTACGTCTCCGTGGGATCTTTTTATACATCATTAACGTAATATAACCTAACCTAACCCAACCTAACATCTTGGCGGTAATATTTGAAGACATACCTGGCGAGTTGGCATCTACGTCTCCGTGGGACATTTATATACATCAATAACGTAATATAACCTAACCTAACCCAACCTAACATCTCGGCGGTAATATATGAAAGCATTCCTGGCGAGTTGGCTTCTCCGTCTCCGTGGGATCTTTTTATACATCATTAACGTAATATAACCTAACCTAACCCAACCTAACATCTTGGCGGTTTATATTTGAAAACATACCTAGCGAGATGGCCTCTACGTCTCCGTGGGACCTTGATATACATCAATAACGAAATATAACCTAACCTAACCCAACCTAACATCTCGGCGGTAATATTTGAAAACATTCCTGGCGAGTTGGCTTCTCCGTCTCCGTGGGATCTTTTTATACATCATTAACGTAATATAACCTAACCTAACCCAACCTAACATCTTGGCGGTAATATTTGAAGACATACCTGGCGAGTTGGCATCTACGTCTCCGTGGGACATTTATATACATCAATAACGTAATATAACCTAACCTAACCCAACCTAACATCTCGGCGGTAATATTTGATCACATTCCTAGCTTGTTGGCCTCTACGTCTCCGTGGGACCTTTATATACATCTATAACGTAATATAACCTAACCTAACCCAACCTAACATCTCGGCGGTAATATTTGAGAACATACCTGGCGAGTTGGGCTCTACGTCTCCGTGGGACCTTCATATACATCAATAACGAAATATAACCTAACCTAACCCAACCTAACATCTCGGCGGTAATATATGAAAGCATTCCTGGCGAGTTGGCTTCTCCGTCTCCGTGGGATCTTTTTATACATCATTAACGTAATATAACCTAACCTAACCCAACCTAACATCTTGGCGGTTTATATTTGAAAACATACCTAGCGAGATGGCCTCTACGTCTCCGTGGGACCTTGATATACATCAATAACGAAATATAACCTAACCTAACCCAACCTAACATCTCGGCGGTAATATTTGAAAACATTCCTGGCGAGTTGGCTTCTCCGTCTCCGTGGGATCTTTTTATACATCATTAACGTAATATAACCTAACCTAACCCAACCTAACATCTTGGCGGTAATATTTGAAGACATACCTGGCGAGTTGGCCTCTACGTCTCCGTGGGACATTTATATACATCAATAACGTAATATAACCTAACCTAACCCAACCTAACATCTCGGCGGTAATATTTGATCACATTCCTAGCTTGTTGGCCTCTACGTCTCCGCGGGACCTTTATATACATCTATAACGTAATATAACCTAACCTAACCCAACCTAACAACTCGGCGGTAATATTTGACAACATACCTGGCGAGTTGGCCTCTACGTTTCCGTGGGACCTTCATATACATCAATAACGAAATATAACCTAACCTAACCCAACCTAACATCTTGGCGGTAATATTTGAAAACATACCTGGCGAGTTGGCCTCTACGTCTCCGTGGGACATTTATATACATCAATAACGTGATATAACCTAACCTAACCCAAACTAACATTTCGGCGGTAATATTTGACATCATTCCTGGCGATTTGTCCTCTACGTCTCCGTGTGACCTTCATAAACATCAATAGCGTAATATAACGTAACCTAACCCAACCTATCATCTCGGCGGTAATATTTGACAACATTCCTGGCGAGTTGGCTTCTACATCTCCGTGGGACCTTTATATACATCAATAACGTAATATAACCTAACCTAACCCAACCTAACATCTCGGCGGTAATATTTGAAAACATACCTGGCGAGTTGGCCTCTACGTCTCCGTGGGACATTTATATACATCAATAACGTA
The DNA here is from genome assembly GCA_963969225.1 of Xylocopa violacea. Taxonomy (NCBI): domain Eukaryota; kingdom Metazoa; phylum Arthropoda; class Insecta; order Hymenoptera; family Apidae; genus Xylocopa; species Xylocopa violacea. The sequence continues at coordinate 2,455,331 of CAXAJV010000051.1, forward strand.
ATATAACCTAACCTAACCCAACCTAACATCTCGGCCGTAATATTTGATCACATTCCTGGCCTGTTGGCATCTACGTCTCCGCGGGACCTTTATATACATCTATAACGTGATATAACCTAACCTAATCCAACCTAACATCTCGGCGGTAATATTTGATCACATTCCTAGCTTGTTGGCCTCTACGTCTCCGCGTGACCTTTATATACATCTATAACGTAATATAACCTAACCTAACCCAACCTAACATCTCGGCGGTAATATTTGAGAACATACCTGGCGAGTTGGGCTCTACGTCTCCGTGGGACCTTCATATACATCAATAACGAAATATAACCTAACCTAACCCAACCTAACATCTCGGCGGTAATATATGAAAGCATTCCTGGCGAGTTGGCTTCTCCGTCTCCGTGGGATCTTTTTATACATCATTAACGTAATATAACCTAACCTAACCCAACCTAACATCTTGGCGGTATATATTTGAAAACATACCTAGCGAGATGGCCTCTACGTCTCCGTGGGACCTTGATATACATCAATAACGAAATATAACCTAACCTAACCCAACCTAACATCTCGGCGGTAATATTTGAAAACATTCCTGGCGAGTTGGCTTCTCCGTCTCCGTGGGATCTTTTTATACATCATTAACGTAATATAACCTAACCTAACCCAACTATCATCTTGGCGGTAATATTTGAAGACATACCTGGCGAGTTGGCCTCTACGTCTCCGTGGGACATTTATATACATCAATAACGTAATATAACCTAACCTAACCCAACCTAACATCTCGGCGGTAATATTTGATCACATTCCTAGCTTGTTGGCCTCTACGCCTCCGTGGGACATTTATATACATCAATAACGTAATATAACCTAACCTAACCCAACCTAACATCTCGGCGGTAATATTTGAGAACATACCTGGCGAGTTGGGCTCTACGTCTCCGTGGGACCTTCATATACATCAATAACGAAATATAACCTAACCTAACCCAACCTAACATCTCGGCGGTAATATATGAAAGCATTCCTGGCGAGTTGGCTTCTCCGTCTCCGTGGGATCTTTTTATACATCATTAACGTAATATAACCTAACCTAACCCAACCTAACATCTTGGCGGTATATATTTGAAAACATACCTAGCGAGATGGCCTCTACGTCTCCGTGGGACCTTGATATACATCAATAACGAAATATAACCTAACCTAACCCAACCTAACATCTCGGCGGTAATATTTGAAAACATTCCTGGCGAGTTGGCTTCTCCGTCTCCGTGGGATCTTTTTATACATCATTAACGTAATATAACCTAACCTAACCCAACTATCATCTTGGCGGTAATATTTGAAGACATACCTGGCGAGTTGGCCTCTACGTCTCCGTGGGACATTTATATACATCAATAACGTAATATAACCTAACCTAACCCAACCTAACATCTCGGCGGTAATATTTGATCACATTCCTAGCTTGTTGGCCTCTACGCCTCCGTGGGACATTTATATACATCAATAACGTAATATAACCTAACCTAACCCAACCTAACAACTCGGCGGTAATATTTGACAACATACCTGGCGAGTTGGCCTCAACGTTTCCGTGGGACCTTCATATACATCAATAACGAAATATAACCTAACCTAACCCAACCTAACATCTCGGCGGTAATATTTGAAAACATTCCTGGCGAGTTGGCTTCTCCGTCTCCGTGGGATCTTTTTATACATCAATAACGTAATATAACCTAGCCTAACCCAACCTAACATCTTGGCGTTAATATTTGAAAACATACCTGGCGAGTTGGCCTCTACGTCTCCGTGGGACATTTATATACATCAATAACGTGATATAACCTAACCTAACCCAACCTAACATTTCGGCGGTAATATTTCACATCATTCCTGGCGATTTGTCCTCTACGTCTCCGTGGGATCTTTTTATACATCATTAACGTAATATAACCTAACCTAACCCAACCTAACATCTTGGCGGTAATATTTGAAGACATACCTGGCGAGTTGGCCTCTACGTCTCCGTGGGACATTTATATACATCAATAACGTAATATAACCTAACCTAACCCAACCTAACATCTCGGCGGTAATATTTGATCACATTCCTAGCTTGTTGGCCTCTACGTCTCCGCGGGACCTTTATATACATCTATAACGTAATATAACCTAACCTAACCCAACCTAACAACTCGGCGGTAATATTTGACAACATACCTGGCGAGTTGGCCTCTACGTTTCCGTGGGACCTTCATATACATCAATAACGAAATATAACCTAACCTAACCCAACCTAACATCTCGGCGGTAATATTTGAAAACATTCCTGGCGAGTTGGCTTCTCCGTCTCCGTGGGATCTTTTTATACATCAATAACGTAATATAACCTAACCTAACCCAACCTAACGTCTTGGCGGTAATATTTGAAAACATACCTGGCGAGTTGGCCTCTACGTCTCCGTGGGACATTTATATACATCAATAACGTGATATAACCTAACCTAACCCAAACTAACATTTCGGCGGTAATATTTGACATCATTCCTGGCGATTTGTCCTCTACGTCTCCGTGTGACCTTCATAAACATCAATAACGTAATATAACGTAACCTAACCCAACCTATCATCTCGGCGGTAATATTTGACAACATTCCTGGCGAGTTGGCTTCTACATCTCCGTGGGACCTTTATATACATCAATAACGTAATATAACCTAACCTAACCCAACCTAACATCTCGGCGGTAATATTTGAAAACATACCTGGCGAGTTGGCCTCTACGTCTCCGTGGGACATTTATATACATCAATAACGTAATATAACCTAACCTAACCCAACCTAACATCTCGGCGGTAATATTTGAAAACATTCATGGCGATTTGGCATCTACGTCCCGTGGGACCTTCATATACATCAATAACGTAATATAGCCTAACCTAACCCAACCTAACATTTCGGCGGTAATATTTGACATCATTCCTGGCGAGTTGGCTTCTCCGTCTCCGTGGGACCTTTATATACATCAATAACGTAATATAACCTAACCTAACCCAACCTAACAACTCGGCGGTAATATTTGACAACATACCTGGCGAGTTGGCCTCTACGTTTCCGTGGGACCTTCATATACATCAATAACGTGATATAACCTAACCTAACCCAACCTAACATTTCGGCGGTAATATTTGACATCATTCCTGGCGATTTGTCCTCTACGTCTCCGTGTGACCTTCATAAACATCAATAACGTAATATAACGTAACCTAACCCAACCTATCATCTCGGCGGTAATATTTGACAACATTCCTGGCGAGTTGGCTTCTACATCTCCGTGGGACCTTTATATACATCAATAACGTAATATAACCTAACCTAATCCAATTTAACATCTCGGCGGTAATATTTGAAAACATACCTGGCGAGTTGGCTTCTACGTCTCCGTGGGACCTTCATATACATCAATAACGTAATATAGCCTAACCTAACCCAACCTAACATTTCGGCGGTAATATTTGACATCATTCCTGGCGAGTTGGCCTCTACGTCTCCGTGGGACCTTTATATACATCAATAACGTAATATAACCTAACTTAACCCAACCAAACATCTCGGCGGTAATATTTGAAAACATACCTGGCGAGTTGGCCTCTACGTCTCCGTGGGACATTTATATACATCAATAACGTAATATAACATAACCTAACCCAACCTAACATCTCGGCGGTAATATTTGACAACATACCTGGCGAGTTGGTCTCTACGTCTCCGTGGGACCTTCATATACATCAATAACGAAATATAACCTAACCTAACCCAACCTAACATCTCGGCGGTAATATTTGAAAACATTCCTGGCGAGCTGGCTTCTCCGTCTCCGTGGGATCTTTTTATACATCAATAACGTAATATAACCTAACCTAACCCAACCTAACATCTTGGCGGTAATATTTGAAAACATACCTGGCGAGTTGGCCTCTACGTCTCCGTGGGACATTTATATACATCAATAACGTAATATAACCTAACCTAACCCAACCTAACATCTCGGCGGTAATATTTGATCACATTCCTAGCTTGTTGGCCTCCACGTCTCCGTGGAACCTTTATATACATCAATAACGTAATATAACCTAACCTAACCCAACCTAACAACTCGGCGGTAATATTTGACAACATTCCTGGCGAGTTGGCCTCTACGCCTCCGTGGGATCTTTTTATACATCAATAACGTAATATAACCTAACCTAACCCAACCTAACATCTTGGCGGTAATATTTGAAAACATACCTGGCGAGTTGGCCTCTACGTCTCCGTGGGACATTTATATACATCAATAACGTGATATAACCTAACCTAACCCAAACTAACATTTCGGCGGTAATATTTGACATCATTCCTGGCGATTTGTCCTCTACGTCTCCGTGTGACCTTCATAAACATCAATAACGTAATATAACGTAACCTAACCCAACCTATCATCTCGGCGGTAATATTTGACAACATTCCTGGCGAGTTGGCTTCTACATCTCCGTGGGACCTTTATATACATCAATAACGTAATATAACCTAACCTAACCCAACCTAACATCTCGGCGGTAATATTTGAAAACATACCTGGCGAGTTGGCCTCTACGTCTCCGTGGGACATTTATATACATCAATAACGTAATATAACCTAACCTAACCCAACCTAACATCTCGGCCGTAATATTTGATCACATTCCTGGCCTGTTGGCATCTACGTCTCCGCGGGACCTTTATATACATCTATAGCGTGATATAACCTAACCTAATCCAACCTAACATCTCGGCGGTAATATTTGATCACATTCCTAGCTTGTTGGCCTCTACGTCTCCGCGTGACCTTTATATACATCTATAACGTAATATAACCTAACCTAACCCAACCTAACATCTCGGCGGTAATATTTGAGAACATACCTGGCGAGTTGGGCTCTACGTCTCCGTGGGACCTTCATATACATCAATAACGAAATATAACCTAACCTAACCCAACCTAACATCTCGGCGGTAATATATGAAAGCATTCCTGGCGAGTTGGCTTCTCCGTCTCCGTGGGATCTTTTTATACATCATTAACGTAATATAACCTAACCTAACCCAACCTAACATCTTGGCGGTATATATTTGAAAACATACCTAGCGAGATGGCCTCTACGTCTCCGTGGGACCTTGATATACATCAATAACGAAATATAACCTAACCTAACCCAACCTAACATCTCGGCGGTAATATTTGAAAACATTCCTGGCGAGTTGGCTTCTCCGTCTCCGTGGGATCTTTTTATACATCATTAACGTAATATAACCTAACCTAACCCAACTATCATCTTGGCGGTAATATTTGAAGACATACCTGGCGAGTTGGCCTCTACGTCTCCGTGGGACATTTATATACATCAATAACGTAATATAACCTAACCTAACCCAACCTAACATCTCGGCGGTAATATTTGATCACATTCCTAGCTTGTTGGCCTCTACGCCTCCGTGGGACATTTATATACATCAATAACGTAATATAACCTAACCTAACCCAACCTAACAACTCGGCGGTAATATTTGACAACATACCTGGCGAGTTGGCCTCTACGTTTCCGTGGGACCTTCATATACATCAATAACGAAATATAACCTAACCTAACCCAACCTAACATCTCGGCGGTAATATTTGAAAACATTCCTGGCGAGTTGGCTTCTCCGTCTCCGTGGGATCTTTTTATACATCAATAACGTAATATAACCTAGCCTAACCCAACCTAACATCTTGGCGTTAATATTTGAAAACATACCTGGCGAGTTGGCCTCTACGTCTCCGTGGGACATTTATATACATCAATAACGTGATATAACCTAACCTAACCCTACCTAACATTTCGGCGGTAATATTTCACATCATTCCTGGCGATTTGTCCTCTACGTCTCCGTGGGATCTTTTTATACATCATTAACGTAATATAACCTAACCTAACCCAACCTAACATCTTGGCGGTAATATTTGAAGACATACCTGGCGAGTTGGCCTCTACGTCTCCGTGGGACATTTATATACATCAATAACGTAATATAACCTAACCTAACCCAACCTAACATCTCGGCGGTAATATTTGATCACATTCCTAGCTTGTTGGCCTCTACGTCTCCGCGGGACCTTTATATACATCTATAACGTAATATAACCTAACCTAACCCAACCTAACAACTCGGCGGTAATATTTGACAACATACCTGGCGAGTTGGCCTCTACGTTTCCGTGGGACCTTCATATACATCAATAACGAAATATAACCTAACCTAACCCAACCTAACATCTCGGCGGTAATATTTGAAAACATTCCTGGCGAGTTGGCTTCTCCGTCTCCGTGGGATCTTTTTATACATCAATAACGTAATATAACCTAACCTAACCCAACCTAACGTCTTGGCGGTAATATTTGAAAACATACCTGGCGAGTTGGCCTCTACGTCTCCGTGGGACATTTATATACATCAATAACGTGATATAACCTAACCTAACCCAAACTAACATTTCGGCGGTAATATTTGACATCATTCCTGGCGATTTGTCCTCTACGTCTCCGTGTGACCTTCATAAACATCAATAACATAATATAACGTAACCTAACCCAACCTATCATCTCGGCGGTAATATTTGACAACATTCCTGGCGAGTTGGCTTCTCCGTCTCCGTGGGATCTTTTTATACATCAATAACGTAATATAACCTAACCTAACCCAACCTAACATCTCGGCGGTAATATTTGAAAACATACCTGGTGGGTTGGCCTCTACGCCTCCGTGGGACATTTATATACATCAATAACGTAATATAACCTAACCTAACCCAACCTAACAACTCGGCGGTAATATTTGACAACATACCTGGCGAGTTGGCCTCTACGTTTCCGTGGGACCTTCATATACATCAATAACGAAATATAACCTAACCTAACCCAACCTAACATCTCGGCGGTAATATTTGAAAACATTCCTGGCGAGTTGGCTTCTCCGTCTCCGTGGGATCTTTTTATACATCAATAACGTAATATAACCTAACCTAACCCAACCTAACATCTTGGCGGTAATATTTAAAAACATACCTGGCGAGTTGGCCTCTACGTCTCCGTGGGACATTTATATACATCAATAACGTGATATAACCTAACCTAACCCAAACTAACATTTCGGCGGTAATATTTGACATCATTCCTGGCGATTTGTCCTCTACGTCTCCGTGTGACCTTCATAAACATCAATAACGTAATATAACGTAACCTAACCCAACCTATCATCTCGGCGGTAATATTTGACAACATTCCTGGCGAGTTGGCTTCTACATCTCCGTGGGACCTTTATATACATCAATAACGTAATATAACCTAACCTAACCCAACCTAACATCTCGGCGGTAATATTTGAAAACATACCTGGCGAGTTGGCCTCTACGTCTCCGTGGGACATTTATATACATCAATAACGTAATATAACCTAACCTAACCCAACCTAACATCTCGGCGGTAATATTTGAAAACATTCATGGCGATTTGGCATCTACGTCCCGTGGGACCTTCATATACATCAATAACGTAATATAGCCTAACCTAACCCAACCTAACATTTCGGCGGTAATATTTGACATCATTCCTGGCGAGTTGGCTTCTCCGTCTCCGTGGGACCTTTATATACATCAATAACGTAATATAACCTAACCTAACCCAACCTAACAACTCGGCGGTAATATTTGACAACATACCTGGCGAGTTGGCCTCTACGTTTCCGTGGGACCTTCATATACATCAATAACGTGATATAACCTAACCTAACCCAACCTAACATTTCGGCGGTAATATTTGACATCATTCCTGGCGATTTGTCCTCTACGTCTCCGTGTGACCTTCATAAACATCAATAACGTAATATAACGTAACCTAACCCAACCTATCATCTCGGCGGTAATATATGACAACATTCCTGGCGAGTTGGCTTCTACATCTCCGTGGGACCTTTATATACATCAATAACGTAATATAACCTAACCTAATCCAATTTAACATCTCGGCGGTAATATTTGAAAACATACCTGGCGAGTTGGCTTCTACGTCTCCGTGGGACCTTCATATACATCAATAACGTAATATAGCCTAACCTAACCCAACCTAACATTTCGGCGGTAATATTTGACATCATTCCTGGCGAGTTGGCCTCTACGTCTCCGTGGGACCTTTATATACAGCAATAACGTAATATAACCTAACTTAACCCAACCAAACATCTCGGCGGTAATATTTGAAAACATACCTGGCGAGTTGGCCTCTACGTCTCCGTGGGACATTTATATACATCAATAACGTAATATAACATAACCTAACCCAACCTAACATCTCGGCGGTAATATTTGACAACATACCTGGCGAGTTGGTCTCTACGTCTCCGTGGGAGCTTCATATACATCAATAACGAAATATAACCTAACCTAACCCAACCTAACATCTCGGCGGTAATATTTGAAAACATTCCTGGCGAGCTGGCTTCTCCGTCTCCGTGGGATCTTTTTATACATCAATAACGTAATATAACCTAACCTAACCCAACCTAACATCTTGGCGGTAATATTTGAAAACATACCTGGCGAGTTGGCCTCTACGTCTCCATGGGACATTTATATACATCAATAACGTGATATAACCTAACCTAACCCAACCTAACATTTCGGCGGTAATATTTGACATCATTCCCGGCGATTTGTCCTCTACGTCTCCGTGTGACCTTCATAAACATCAATAACGTAATATAACCTAACCTATCCCAACCTAACATCTCGGCGGTAATATTTGAAAACATTCATGGCGATTTGGCCTCTACGTCTCCGCGGGCCCTTTATATACATCTATAACATGATATAACCTAACCTAATCCAACCCAACATCTCGGTGGTAATATTTGAAAACATTCCTGGCGAGTTGGCCTCTACGTCTCCGTGGGACCTTCATATACATCAATAACGTAATATAGCCTAACCTAACCCAACCTAACATATCGGCGGTAATATTTGACATCAATCCTGGCGAGTTGGCCTCTACGTCTCCGTGGGAACTTTATATACATCAATAACGTAATATAACCTAACCTAACCCAAACTAACATCTCGGCGGTAATATTTGAAAACATACCTGGTGGGTTGGCCTCTACGCCTCCGTGGGACATTTATATACATCAATAACGTAATATAACGTAACCTGCCCCAACCTATCATCTCGGCGGTAATATTTGACAACATTCCTGGCGAGTGGGCCTCTACGTCTCCGTGGGACCTTTATATACATCAATAACGTAATATAACCTAACCTATCCCAACCTAACATCTCGGCGGTAATATTTGAACACATTCATGGCGATTTGGCATCTACGTCTCCGTGGGACCTTCATATACATCAATAACGTAATATAGCCTAACCTAACCCAACCTAACATTTCGGCGGTAATATTTGACATCAATCCTGGCGAGTTGGCCTCTACGTCTCCGTGGGAACTTTATATACATCAATAACGTAATATAACCTAACCTAACCCAACCTAACATATCGGCGGTAATATTTGAAAACATACCTGGTGGGTTGGCCTCTACGCCTCCGTGGGACATTTATATACATCAATAACGTAATATAACCTAACCTAACCCAACCTAACATTTCGGCGGTAATATCTGACAACATTCCTGGCGAGTGGGCTTCTCCGTCTCCGTGGGATCTTTTTATACATAAATAACGTAATATAACCTAACCTAACCCAACCTAACATCTTGGCGGTAATATTTGAAAACATACCTGGCGAGTTGGCCTCTACGTCTCCGTGGGACATTTATACACATCAATAACGTAATATAACCTAACCTAACCCAACCTAACATCTCGGCGGTAATATTTGATCACATTCCTAGCTTGTTGGCCTCTACGTCTCCGTGGGACCTTTATATACATCAATAACGTAATATAACCTAACCTAACCCAACCTAACAACTCGGCGGTAATATTTGACAACATTCATGGCGAGTTGGCCTCTACGTCTCCGTGGGACCTTTATATACATCAATAACGTAATATAACCTAACCTAACCCAACCTAACAACTCGGCGGTAATATTTGACAACATTCCTGGCGAGTTGGCCTCCACGCCTCCGTGGGACATTTATATACATCAATAACGTAATATAACCTAACCTAACCCAACCTAACATCTCGGCGGTAATATCTGACAACATTCCTGGCGAGTTGGCTTCTCCGTCTCCGTGGAATCTTTTTATACATCAATAACGTAATACAACCTAACCTAACCCAACCTAACATCTTGGCGGTAATATTTGAAAACATACCTGGCGAGTTGGCCTCTACGTCTCCGTAGGACATTTATATACATCAATTACGTAATATAACCTAACCTAACCCAACCTAACATCTCGGCGGTAATATTTGATCACATTCCTAGCTTGTTGGCCTCTACGTCTCCGCGGGACCTTTATATACATCTATAACGTGATATAACCTAACCTAACGCAACCTAACATTTCGGCGGTAATATTTGACATCATTCCTGGCGATTTGTCCTCTACGTCTCCGTTTGACCTTCGTAAACATCAATAACGTAATATAACGTAACCTAACCCAACCTATCATCTTGGCGGTAATATCTGACAACATTCCTGGCGAGTTGGCTTCTCCGTCTCCGTGGGATCTTTTTATACATCAATAACGTAACATAACCTAACCTAACCCAACCTAACATCCTGGCGGTAATATTTGAAAGCAGACCTGGCGAGTTGGCCTCTACGTCTCCGTGGGACATTTATATACATCAATAACGTAATATAACCTAACCTAACCCAACCTAACATCTCGGCGGTAATATTTGAAAACATTCCTGGCGAGTTGGCTTCTCCGTCTCCGTGGGATCTTTTTATTCATCAATAACGTAATATAACCTAACCTAACCCAACCTAACATCTTGGCGGTAATATTTGAAAACAGTCCTGGCGAGTTGGCTTCTCCGTCTCCGTGGGACATTTATATACATCAATAACGTAATATAACCTAACCTAACCCAACCTAACATCTCGGCGGTAATATTTGATCACATTCCTAGCTTGTTGGCCTCCACGTCTCCGTGGAACCTTTATATACATCAATAACGTAATATAACCTAACCTAACCCAACCTAACAACTCGGCGGTAATATTTGACAACATTCCTGGCGAGTTGGCCTCTACGCCTCCGTGCGACATTTATATACATCAATAACGTAATATAACCTAACCTAACCCAACCTAACATCTCGGCGGTAATATCTGACAACATTCCTGGCGAGTTGGCTTCTCCGTCTCCGTGGGATCTTTTTATACATCAATAACGTAATACAACCTAACCTAACCCAACCTAACATCTTGGCGGTAATATTTGAAAACATACCTGGCGAGTTGGCCTCTACGTCTCCGTGGGACATTTATATACATCAATTACGTAATATAACCTAACCTAACCCAACCTAACATCTCGGCGGTAATATTTGATCACATTCCTAGCATGTTGGCCTCTACGTCTCCGCGGGACCTTTATATACATCTATAACGTGATATAACCTAACCTAACGCAACCTAACATTTCGGCGGTAATATTTGACATCATTCCTGGCGATTTGTCCTCTACGTCTCCGTTTGACCTTCGTAAACATCAATAACGTAATATAACGTAACCTAACCCAACCTATCATCTCGGCGGTAATATCTGACAACATTCCTGGCGAGTTGGCTTCTCCGTCTCCGTGGGATCTTTTTATACATCAATAACGTAACATAACCTAACCTAACCCAACCTAACATCCTGGCGGTAATATTTGAAAGCAGACCTGGCGAGTTGGCCTCTACGTCTCCGTGGGACATTTATATACATCAATAACGTAATATAACCTAACCTAACCCAACCTAACATCTCGGCGGTAATATTTGAAAACATTCCTGGCGAGTTGGCTTCTCCGTCTCCGTGGGATCTTTTTATACATCAATAACGTAATATAACCTAACCTAACCCAACCTAACATCTTGGCGGTAATATTTGAAAACAGTCCTGGCGAGTTGGCTTCTCCGTCTCCGTGGGACATTTATATACATCAATAACGTAATATAACCTAACCTAACCCAACCTAACATCTCGGCGGTAATATTTGATCACATTCCTAGCTTGTTGGCCTCCACGTCTCCGTGGAACCTTTATATACATCAATAACGTAATATAACCTAACCTAACCCAACCTAACATCTCGGCGGTAATATTTGAAAACGTTCCTGGCGAGTTGGGCTCTACGTCTCCGTGGGACCTTCATATACATCAATAACGAAATATAACCTAACCTAACCCAACCTAACATCTCGGCGGTAATATTTGTTAACATTCCTGGCGAGTTGGCTTCTCCGTTTCCGTGGGATCCTTTTATACATCAATAACGTAATATAACGTAACCTAACCCACCTATCATCTCGGCTGTAATATTTGAAAACATTCCTGGCGAGATGGCCTCTACGTCTCCGTGGGACCTTTATATACATCAATAACGTAATATAACCTAACCTAACCCAACCTAACATCTCGGCGGTAATATTTGAGAACATACCTGGCGAGTTGGGCTCTACGTCTCCGTGGGACCTTCATATACATCAATAACGAAATATAACCTAACCTAACCCAACCTAACATCTCGGCGGTAATATATGAAAACATTCCTGGCGAGTTGGCTTCTCCGTCTCCGTGGGATCTTTTTATACATCAATAACGTAATATAACCTAACCTAACCCAACCTAACATCTTGGCGGTAATATTTGAAAACAGTCCTGGCGAGTTGGCTTCTCCGTCTCCGTGGGACATTTATATACATCAATAACGTAATATAACCTAACCTAACCCAACCTAACATCTCGGCGGTAATATTTGATCACATTCCTAGCTTGTTGGCCTCCACGTCTCCGTGGAACCTTTATATACATCAATAACGTAATATAACCTAACCTAACCCAACCTAACATCTCGGCGGTAATATTTGAAAACGTTCCTGGCGAGTTGGGCTCTACGTCTCCGTGGGACCTTCATATACATCAATAACGAAATATAACCTAACCTAACCCAACCTAACATCTCGGCGGTAATATTTGTTAACATTCCTGGCGAGTTGGCTTCTCCGTTTCCGTGGGATCCTTTTATACATCAATAACGTAATATAACGTAACCTAACCCACCTATCATCTCGGCTGTAATATTTGAAAACATTCCTGGCGAGATGGCCTCTACGTCTCCGTGGGACCTTTATATACATCAATAACGTAATATAACCTAACCTAACCCAACCTAACATCTCGGCGGTAATATTTGAGAACATACCTGGCGAGTTGGGCTCTACGTCTCCGTGGGACCTTCATATACATCAATAACGAAATATAACCTAACCTAACCCAACCTAACATCTCGGCGGTAATATATGAAAACATTCCTGGCGAGTTGGCTTCTCCGTCTCCGTGGGATCTTTTTATACATCATTAACGTAATATAACCTAACCTAACCCAACCTAACATCTTGGCGGTATATATTTGAAAACATACCTAGCGAGTTGGCCTCTACGTCTCCGTGGGACCTTGATATACATCAATAATGAAATATAACCTAACCTAACCCAACCTAACATCTCGGCGGTAATATTCGAAAACATTCTTGGCGAGTTGGCTTCTCCGTCTCCGTGGGATCTTTTTATACATCAATAACGTAATATAACCTAACCTAACCCAACCTAACATCTTGGCGGTAATATTTGAAAACATACCTGGCGAGTTGGCCTCTACGTCTCCGTGGGACATTTATATACATCAATAACGTGATATAACCTAACCTAACCCAACCTAACATTTCGGCGGTAATATTTGACATCATTCCTGGCGATTTGTCCTCTACGTCTCCGTGGGATCTTTTTATACATCATTAACGTAATATAACCTAACCTAACCCAACCTAACATCTTGGCGGTAATATTTGAAGACATACCTGGCGAGTTGGCATCTACGTCTCCGTGGGACATTTATATACATCAATAACGTAATATAACCTAACCTAACCCAACCTAACATCTCGGCGGTAATATTTGAACACATTCCTAGCTTGTTGGCCTCTACGTCTCCGTGGGACCTTTATATACATCTATAACGTAATATAACCTAACCTAACCCAACCTAACATCTCGGCGGTAATATTTGAGAACATACCTGGCGAGTTGGGCTCTACGTCTCCGTGGGACCTTCATATACATCAATAACGAAATATAACCTAACCTAACCCAACCTAACATCTCGGCGGTAATATATGAAAGCATTCCTGGCGAGTTGGCTTCTCCGTCTCCGTGGGATCTTTTTATACATCATTAACGTAATATAACCTAACCTAACCCAACCTAACATCTTGGCGGTATATATTTGAAAACATACCTAGCGAGATGGCCTCTACGTCTCCGTGGGACCTTGATATACATCAATAACGAAATATAACCTAACCTAACCCAACCTAACATCTCGGCGGTAATATTTGAAAACATTCCTGGCGAGTTGGCTTCTCCGTCTCCGTGGGATCTTTTTATACATCATTAACGTAATATAACCTAACCTAACCCAACTATCATCTTGGCGGTAATATTTGAAGACATACCTGGCGAGTTGGCCTCTACGTCTCCGTGGGACATTTATATACATCAATAACGTAATATAACCTAACCTAACCCAACCTAACATCTCGGCGGTAATATTTGATCACATTCCTAGCTTGTTGGCCTCTACGCCTCCGTGGGACATTTATATACATCAATAACGTAATATAACCTAACCTAACCCAACCTAACAACTCGGCGGTAATATTTGACAACATACCTGGCGAGTTGGCCTCTACGTTTCCGTGGGACTTTCATATACATCAATAACGAAATATAACCTAACCTAACCCAACCTAACATCTCGGCGGTAATATTTGAAAACATTCCTGGCGAGTGGGCTTCTCCGTCTCCGTGGGACCTTTTTATACATAAATAACGTAATATAACCTAACCTAACCCAACCTAACATCTTGGCGGTAATATTTGAAAACATACCTGGCGAGTTGGCCTCTACGTCTCCGTGGGACATTTATATACATCAATAACGTAATATAACCTAACCTAACCCAACCTAACATCTCGGCGGTAATATTTGATCACATTCCTAGCTTGTTGGCCTCTACGTCTCCGTGGGACCTTTATATACATCAATAACGTAATATAACCTAACCTAACCCAACCTAACAACTCGGCGGTAATATTTGACAACATTCCTGGCGAGTTGGCCTCTACGCCTCCGTGGGACATTTATATACATCACTAACGTAATATAACCTAACCTAACCCAACCTAACATCTCGGCGGTAATATTTGAAAACATTCCTGGCGAGTTGGCTTCTCCGTCTCCGTGGGATCTTTTTATACATCAATAACGTAATATAACCTAACCTAACCCAACCTAACATCTTGGCGGTAATATTTGAAAACAGTCCTGGCGAGTTGGCTTCTCCGTCTCCGTGGGACATTTATATACATCAATAACGTAATATAACCTAACCTAACCCAACCTAACATCTCGGCGGTAATATTTGATCACATTCCTAGCATGTTGGCCTCCACGTCTCCGTGGAACCTTTATATACATCAATAACGTAATATAACCTAACCTAACCCAACCTAACATCTCGGCGGTAATATTTGAAAACGTTCCTGGCGAGTTGGGCTCTACGTCTCCGTGGGACCTTCATATACATCAATAACGAAATATAACCTAACCTAACCCAACCTAACATCTCGGCGGTAATATTTGTTAACATTCCTGGCGAGTTGGCTTCTCCGTTTCCGTGGGATCCTTTTATACATCAATAACGTAATATAACGTAACCTAACCCACCTATCATCTCGGTTGTAATATTTGAAAACATTCCTGGCGAGATGGCCTCTACGTCTCCGTGGGACATTTATATACATCAATAACGTGATATAACCTAACCTAACCCAACCTAACATTTCGGCGGTAATATTTGACATCATTCCTGGCGATTTGTCCTCTACGTCTCCGTGGGATCTTTTTATACATCATTAACGTAATATAACCTAACCTAACCCAACCTAACATCTTGGCGGTAATATTTGAAGACATACCTGGCGAGTTGGCATCTACGTCTCCGTGGGACATTTATATACATCAATAACGTAATATAACCTAACCTAACCCAACCTAACATCTCGGCGGTAATATTTGATCACATTCCTAGCTTGTTGGCCTCTACGTCTCCGTGGGACCTTTATATACATCTATAACGTAATATAACCTAACCTAACCCAACCTAACATCTCGGCGGTAATATTTGAGAACATACCTGGCGAGTTGGGCTCTACGTCTCCGTGGGACCTTCATATACATCAATAACGAAATATAACCTAACCTAACCCAACCTAACATCTCGGCGGTAATATATGAAAGCATTCCTGGCGAGTTGGCTTCTCCGTCTCCGTGGGATCTTTTTATACATCATTAACGTAATATAACCTAACCTAACCCAACCTAACATCTTGGCGGTATATATTTGAAAACATACCTAGCGAGATGGCCTCTACGTCTCCGTGGGACCTTGATATACATCAATAACGTAATATAACCTAACCTAACCCAACCTAACATCTCGGCGGTAATATTTGAAAACATTCCTGGCGAGTTGGCTTCTCCGTCTCCGTGGGATCTTTTTATACATCATTAACGTAATATAACCTAACCTAACCCAACTATCATCTTGGCGGTAATATTTGAAGACATACCTGGCGAGTTGGCCTCTACGTCTCCGTGGGACATTTATAAACATCAATAACGTAATATAACCTAACCTAACCCAACCTAACATCTCGGCGGTAATATTTGATCACATTCCTAGCTTGTTGGCCTCTACGCCTCCGTGGGACATTTATATACATCAATAACGTAATATAACCTAACCTAACCCAACCTAACAACTCGGCGGTAATATTTGACAACATACCTGGCGAGTTGGCCTCTACGTTTCCGTGGGACTTTCATATACATCAATAACGAAATATAACCTAACCTAACCCAACCTAACATCTCGGCGGTAATATTTGAAAACATTCCTGGCGAGTTGGCTTCTCCGTCTCCGTGGGATCTTTTTATACATCAATAACGTAATATAACCTAACCTAACCCAACCTAACATCTTGGCGTTAATATTTGAAAACATACCTGGCGAGTTGGCCTCTACGTCTCCGTGGGACATTTATATACATCAATAACGTGATATAACCTAACCTAACCCAACCTAACATTTCGGCGGTAATATTTCACATCATTCCTGGCGATTTGTCCTCTACGTCTCCGTGGGATCTTTTTATACATCATTAACGTAATATAACCTAACCTAACCCAACCTAACATCTTGGCGGTAATATTTGAAGACATACCTGGCGAGTTGGCCTCTACGTCTCCGTGGGACATTTATATACATCAATAACGTAATATAACCTAACCTAACCCAACCTAACATCTCGGCGGTAATATTTGATCACATTCCTAGCTTGTTGGCCTCTACGTCTCCGCGTGACCTTTATATACATCTATAACGTGATATAACCTAACCTAACCCAACCTAACATTTCGGCGGTAATATTTGTTAACATTCCTGGCGAGTTGGCTTCTCCGTTTCCGTGGGATCCTTTTATACATCAATAACGTAATATAACGTAACCTAACCCACCTATCATCTCGGCTGTAATATTTGAAAACATTCCTGGCGAGATGGCCTCTACGTCTCCGTGGGACCTTTATATACATCAATAACGTAATATAACCTAACCTAACCCAACCTAACATCTCGGCGGTAATATTTGAGAACATACCTGGCGAGTTGGGCTCTACGTCTCCGTGGGACCTTCATATACATCAATAACGAAATATAACCTAACCTAACCCAACCTAACATCTCGGCGGTAATATATGAAAACATTCCTGGCGAGTTGGCTTCTCCGTCTCCGTGGGATCTTTTTATACATCATTAACGTAATATATCCTAACCTAACCCAACCTAACATCTTGGCGGTATATATTTGAAAACATACCTAGCGAGTTGGCCTCTACGTCTCCGTGGGACCTTGATATACATCAATAATGAAATATAACCTAACCTAACCCAACCTAACATCTCGGCGGTAATATTCGAAAACATTCTTGGCGAGTTGGCTTCTCCGTCTCCGTGGGATCTTTTTATACATCAATAACGTAATATAACCTAACCTAACCCAACCTAACATCTTGGCGGTAATATTTGAAAACATACCTGGCGAGTTGGGCTCTACGTCTCCGTGGGACCTTCATATACATCAATAACGAAATATAACCTAACCTAACCCAACCTAACATCTCGGCGGTAATATATGAAAACATTCCTGGCGAGTTGGCTTCTCCGTCTCCGTGGGATCTTTTTATACATCATTAACGTAATATAACCTAACCTAATCCAACCTAACATCTTGGCGGTATATATTTGAAAACATACCTAGCGAGTTGGCCTCTACGTCTCCGTGGGACCTTTATATACATCTATAACGTAATATAACCTAACCTAACCCAACCTAACATCTCGGCGGTAATATTTGATCACATTCCTAGCTTGTTGGCCTCTGTGCCTCCGTGGGACATTTATATACATCAATAACGTAATATAACCTAACCTAACCCAACCTAACAACTCGGCGGTAATATTTGACAACATACCTGGCGAGTTGGCCTCTACGTTTCCGTGGGACCTTCATATACATCAATAACGAAATATAACCTAACCTAACCCAACCTAACATCTCGGCGGTAATATTTGAAAACATTCCTGGCGAGTTGGCTTCTCCGTCTCCGTAGGATCTTTTTATACATCAATAACGTAATATAACCTAACCTAATCCAACCTAACATCTTGGCGTTAATATTTGAAAACATACCTGGCGAGTTGGCCTCTACGTCTCCGTGGGACATTTATATACATCAATAACGTGATATAACCTAACCTAACCCAACCTAACATTTCGGCGGTAATATTTCACATCATTCCTGGCGATTTGTCCTCTACGTCTCCGTGGGATCTTTTTATACATCATTAACGTAATATAACCTAACCTAACCCAACCTAACATCTTGGCGGTAATATTTGAAGACATACCTGGCGAGTTGGCCTCTACGTCTCCGTGGGACATTTATATACATCAATAACGTAATATAACCTAACCTAACCCAACCTAACATCTCGGCGGTAATATTTGATCACATTCCTAGCTTGTTGGCCTCTACGTCTCCGCGGGACCTTTATATACATCTATAACGTAATATAACCTAACCTAACCCAACCTAACAACTCGGCGGTAATATTTGACAACATACCTGGCGAGTTGGCCTCTACGTTTCCGTGGGACCTTCATATACATCAATAACGAAATATAACCTAACCTAACCCAACCTAACATCTCGGCGGTAATATTTGAAAACATACCTGGTGGGTTGGCCTCTACGCCTCCGTGGGACATTTATATACATCAATAACGTAATATAACCTAACCTAACCCAACCTAACATCTCGGCGGTAATATCTGACAACATTCCTGGCGAGTGGGCTTCTCCGTCTCCGTGGGATCTTTTTATACATAAATAACGTAATATAACCTAACCTAACCCAACCTAACATCTTGGCGGTAATATTTGAAAACATACCTGGCGAGTTGGCCTCTACGTCTCCGTGGGACATTTATATACATCAATAACGTAATATAACCTAACCTAACCCAACCTAACATCTCGGCGGTAATATTTGATCACATTCCTAGCTTGTTGGCCTCTACGCCTCCGTGGGACATTTATATACATCAATAACGTAATATAACCTAACCTAACCCAACCTAACAACTCGGCGGTAATATTTGACAACATACCTGGCGAGTTGGCCTCTACGTTTCCGTGGGACTTTCATATACATCAATAACGAAATATAACCTAACCTAACCCAACCTAACATCTCGGCGGTAATATTTGAAAACATTCCTGGCGAGTTGGCTTCTCCGTCTCCGTGGGATCTTTTTATACATCAATAACGTAATATAACCTAACCTAACCCAACCTAACATCTTCGCGTTAATATTTGAAAACATACCTGGCGAGTTGGCCTCTACGTCTCCGTGGGACATTTATATACATCAATAACGTGATATAACCTAACCTAACCCAACCTAACATTTCGGCGGTAATATTTCACATCATTCCTGGCGATTTGTCCTCTACGTCTCCGTGGGATCTTTTTATACATCATTAACGTAATATAACCTAACCTAACCCAACCTAACATCTTGGCGGTAATATTTGAAGACATACCTGGCGAGTTGGCCTCTACGTCTCCGTGGGACATTTATATACATCAATAACGTAATATAACCTAACCTAACCCAACCTAACATCTCGGCGGTAATATTTGATCACATTCCTAGCTTGTTGGCCTCTACGTCTCCGCGTGACCTTTATATACATCTATAACGTGATATAACCTAACCTAACCCAACCTAACATTTCGGCGGTAATATTTGTTAACATTCCTGGCGAGTTGGCTTCTCCGTTTCCGTGGGATCCTTTTATACATCAATAACGTAATATAACGTAACCTAACCCACCTATCATCTCGGCTGTAATATTTGAAAACATTCCTGGCGAGATGGCCTCTACGTCTCCGTGGGACCTTTATATACATCAATAACGTAATATAACCTAACCTAACCCAACCTAACATCTCGGCGGTAATATTTGAGAACATACCTGGCGAGTTGGGCTCTACGTCTCCGTGGGACCTTCATATACATCAATAACGAAATATAACCTAACCTAACCCAACCTAACATCTCGGCGGTAATATATGAAAACATTCCTGGCGAGTTGGCTTCTCCGTCTCCGTGGGATCTTTTTATACATCATTAACGTAATATATCCTAACCTAACCCAACCTAACATCTTGGCGGTATATATTTGAAAACATACCTAGCGAGTTGGCCTCTACGTCTCCGTGGGACCTTGATATACATCAATAATGAAATATAACCTAACCTAACCCAACCTAACATCTCGGCGGTAATATTCGAAAACATTCTTGGCGAGTTGGCTTCTCCGTCTCCGTGGGATCTTTTTATACATCAATAACGTAATATAACCTAACCTAACCCAACCTAACATCTTGGCGGTAATATTTGAAAACATACCTGGCGAGTTGGGCTCTACGTCTCCGTGGGACCTTCATATACATCAATAACGAAATATAACCTAACCTAACCCAACCTAACATCTCGGCGGTAATATATGAAAACATTCCTGGCGAGTTGGCTTCTCCGTCTCCGTGGGATCTTTTTATACATCATTAACGTAATATAACCTAACCTAATCCAACCTAACATCTTGGCGGTATATATTTGAAAACATACCTAGCGAGTTGGCCTCTACGTCTCCGTGGGACCTTTATATACATCTATAACGTAATATAACCTAACCTAACCCAACCTAACATCTCGGCGGTAATATTTGATCACATTCCTAGCTTGTTGGCCTCTGTGCCTCCGTGGGACATTTATATACATCAATAACGTAATATAACCTAACCTAACCCAACCTAACAACTCGGCGGTAATATTTGACAACATACCTGGCGAGTTGGCCTCTACGTTTCCGTGGGACCTTCATATACATCAATAACGAAATATAACCTAACCTAACCCAACCTAACATCTCGGCGGTAATATTTGAAAACATTCCTGGCGAGTTGGCTTCTCCGTCTCCGTAGGATCTTTTTATACATCAATAACGTAATATAACCTAACCTAATCCAACCTAACATCTTGGCGTTAATATTTGAAAACATACCTGGCGAGTTGGCCTCTACGTCTCCGTGGGACATTTATATACATCAATAACGTGATATAACCTAACCTAACCCAACCTAACATTTCGGCGGTAATATTTCACATCATTCCTGGCGATTTGTCCTCTACGTCTCCGTGGGATCTTTTTATACATCATTAACGTAATATAACCTAACCTAACCCAACCTAACATCTTGGCGGTAATATTTGAAGACATACCTGGCGAGTTGGCCTCTACGTCTCCGTGGGACATTTATATACATCAATAACGTAATATAACCTAACCTAACCCAACCTAACATCTCGGCGGTAATATTTGATCACATTCCTAGCTTGTTGGCCTCTACGTCTCCGCGGGACCTTTATATACATCTATAACGTAATATAACCTAACCTAACCCAACCTAACAACTCGGCGGTAATATTTGACAACATACCTGGCGAGTTGGCCTCTACGTTTCCGTGGGACCTTCATATACATCAATAACGAAATATAACCTAACCTAACCCAACCTAACATCTCGGCGGTAATATTTGAAAACATACCTGGTGGGTTGGCCTCTACGCCTCCGTGGGACATTTATATACATCAATAACGTAATATAACCTAACCTAACCCAACCTAACATCTCGGCGGTAATATCTGACAACATTCCTGGCGAGTGGGCTTCTCCGTCTCCGTGGGATCTTTTTATACATAAATAACGTAATATAACCTAACCTAACCCAACCTAACATCTTGGCGGTAATATTTGAAAACATACCTGGCGAGTTGGCCTCTACGTCTCCGTGGGACATTTATATACATCAATAACGTAATATAACCTAACCTAACCCAACCTAACATCTCGGCGGTAATATTTGATCACATTCCTAGCTTGTTGGCCTCTACGTCTCCGTGGGACCTTTATATACATCTATAACGTAATATAACCTAACCTAACCCAACCTAACATCTCGGCGGTAATATTTGAGAACATACCTGGCGAGTTGGGCTCTACGTCTCCGTGGGACCTTCATATACATCAATAACGAAATATAACCTAACCTAACCCAACCTAACATCTCGGCGGTAATATATGAAAGCATTCCTGGCGAGTTGGCTTCTCCGTCTCCGTGGGATCTTTTTATACATCATTAACGTAATATAACCTAACCTAACCCAACCTAACATCTTGGCGGTTTATATTTGAAAACATACCTAGCGAGATGGCCTCTACGTCTCCGTGGGACCTTGATATACATCAATAACGAAATATAACCTAACCTAACCCAACCTAACATCTCGGCGGTAATATTTGAAAACATTCCTGGCGAGTTGGCTTCTCCGTCTCCGTGGGATCTTTTTATACATCATTAACGTAATATAACCTAACCTAACCCAACCTAACATCTTGGCGGTAATATTTGAAGACATACCTGGCGAGTTGGCCTCTACGTCTCCGTGGGACATTTATATACATCAATAACGTAATATAACCTAACCTAACCCAACCTAACATCTCGGCGGTAATATTTGATCACATTCCTAGCTTGTTGGCCTCTACGTCTCCGCGGGACCTTTATATACATCTATAACGTAATATAACCTAACCTAACCCAACCTAACAACTCGGCGGTAATATTTGACAACATACCTGGCGAGTTGGCCTCTACGTTTCCGTGGGACCTTCATATACATCAATAACGAAATATAACCTAACCTAACCCAACCTAACATCTCGGCGGTAATATTTGAAAACATTCCTGGCGAGTTGGCTTCTCCGTCTCCGTGGGATCTTTTTATACATCAATAACGTAATATAACCTAACCTAACCCAACCTAACATCTTGGCGGTAATATTTGAAAACATTCCTGGCGAGTTGGCTTCTACATCTCCGTGGGACCTTTATATACATCAATAACGTAATATAACCTAACCTAACCCAACCTAACATCTTGGCGGTAATATTTGAAAACATACCTGGCGAGTTGGCCTCTACGTCTCCGTGGGACATTTATATACATCAATAACGTGATATAACCTAACCTAACCCAACCTAACATTTCGGCGGTAATATTTGACATCATTCCTGGCGATTTGTCCTCTACGTCTCCGTGGGATCTTTTTATACATCATTAACGTAATATAACCTAACCTAACCCAACCTAACATCTTGGCGGTAATATTTGAAGACATACCTGGCGAGTTGGCATCTACGTCTCCGTGGGACATTTATATACATCAATAACGTAATATAACCTAACCTAACCCAACCTAACATCTCGGCGGTAATATTTGAACACATTCCTAGCTTGTTGGCCTCTACGTCTCCGTGGGACCTTTATATACATCTATAACGTAATATAACCTAACCTAACCCAACCTAACATCTCGGCGGTAATATTTGAGAACATACCTGGCGAGTTGGGCTCTACGTCTCCGTGGGACCTTCATATACATCAATAACGAAATATAACCTAACCTAACCCAACCTAACATCTCGGCGGTAATATATGAAAGCATTCCTGGCGAGTTGGCTTCTCCGTCTCCGTGGGATCTTTTTATACATCATTAACGTAATATAACCTAACCTAACCCAACCTAACATCTTGGCGGTATATATTTGAAAACATACCTAGCGAGATGGCCTCTACGTCTCCGTGGGACCTTGATATACATCAATAACGAAATATAACCTAACCTAACCCAACCTAACATCTCGGCGGTAATATTCGAAAACATTCTTGGCGAGTTGGCTTCTCCGTCTCCGTGGGATCTTTTTATACATCAATAACGTAATATAACCTAACCTAACCCAACCTAACATCTTGGCGGTAATATTTGAAAACATACCTGGCGAGTTGGGCTCTACGTCTCCGTGGGACCTTCATATACATCAATAACGAAATATAACCTAACCTAACCCAACCTAACATCTCGGCGGTAATATATGAAAACATTCCTGGCGAGTTGGCTTCTCCGTCTCCGTGGGATCTTTTTATACATCATTAACGTAATATAACCTAACCTAATCCAACCTAACATCTTGGCGGTATATATTTGAAAACATACCTAGCGAGTTGGCCTCTACGTCTCCGTGGGACCTTTATATACATCTATAACGTAATATAACCTAACCTAACCCAACCTAACATCTCGGCGGTAATATTTGATCACATTCCTAGCTTGTTGGCCTCTGTGCCTCCGTGGGACATTTATATACATCAATAACGTAATATAACCTAACCTAACCCAACCTAACAACTCGGCGGTAATATTTGACAACATACCTGGCGAGTTGGCCTCTACGTTTCCGTGGGACCTTCATATACATCAATAACGAAATATAACCTAACCTAACCCAACCTAACATCTCGGCGGTAATATTTGAAAACATTCCTGGCGAGTTGGCTTCTCCGTCTCCGTAGGATCTTTTTATACATCAATAACGTAATATAACCTAACCTAATCCAACCTAACATCTTGGCGTTAATATTTGAAAACATACCTGGCGAGTTGGCCTCTACGTCTCCGTGGGACATTTATATACATCAATAACGTGATATAACCTAACCTAACCCAACCTAACATTTCGGCGGTAATATTTCACATCATTCCTGGCGATTTGTCCTCTACGTCTCCGTGGGATCTTTTTATACATCATTAACGTAATATAACCTAACCTAACCCAACCTAACATCTTGGCGGTAATATTTGAAGACATACCTGGCGAGTTGGCCTCTACGTCTCCGTGGGACATTTATATACATCAATAACGTAATATAACCTAACCTAACCCAACCTAACATCTCGGCGGTAATATTTGATCACATTCCTAGCTTGTTGGCCTCTACGTCTCCGCGGGACCTTTATATACATCTATAACGTAATATAACCTAACCTAACCCAACCTAACAACTCGGCGGTAATATTTGACAACATACCTGGCGAGTTGGCCTCTACGTTTCCGTGGGACCTTCATATACATCAATAACGAAATATAACCTAACCTAACCCAACCTAACATCTCGGCGGTAATATTTGAAAACATACCTGGTGGGTTGGCCTCTACGCCTCCGTGGGACATTTATATACATCAATAACGTAATATAACCTAACCTAACCCAACCTAACATCTCGGCGGTAATATCTGACAACATTCCTGGCGAGTGGGCTTCTCCGTCTCCGTGGGATCTTTTTATACATAAATAACGTAATATAACCTAACCTAACCCAACCTAACATCTTGGCGGTAATATTTGAAAACATACCTGGCGAGTTGGCCTCTACGTCTCCGTGGGACATTTATATACATCAATAACGTAATATAACCTAACCTAACCCAACCTAACATCTCGGCGGTAATATTTGATCACATTCCTAGCTTGTTGGCCTCTACGCCTCCGTGGGACATTTATATACATCAATAACGTAATATAACCTAACCTAACCCAACCTAACAACTCGGCGGTAATATTTGACAACATACCTGGCGAGTTGGCCTCTACGTTTCCGTGGGACTTTCATATACATCAATAACGAAATATAACCTAACCTAACCCAACCTAACATCTCGGCGGTAATATTTGAAAACATTCCTGGCGAGTTGGCTTCTCCGTCTCCGTGGGATCTTTTTATACATCAATAACGTAATATAACCTAACCTAACCCAACCTAACATCTTGGCGTTAATATTTGAAAACATACCTGGCGAGTTGGCCTCTACGTCTCCGTGGGACATTTATATACATCAATAACGTGATATAACCTAACCTAACCCAACCTAACATTTCGGCGGTAATATTTCACATCATTCCTGGCGATTTGTCCTCTACGTCTCCGTGGGATCTTTTTATACATCATTAACGTAATATAACCTAACCTAACCCAACCTAACATCTTGGCGGTAATATTTGAAGACATACCTGGCGAGTTGGCCTCTACGTCTCCGTGGGACATTTATATACATCAATAACGTAATATAACCTAACCTAACCCAACCTAACATCTCGGCGGTAATATTTGATCACATTCCTAGCTTGTTGGCCTCTACGTCTCCGCGTGACCTTTATATACATCTATAACGTGATATAACCTAACCTAACCCAACCTAACATTTCGGCGGTAATATTTGTTAACATTCCTGGCGAGTTGGCTTCTCCGTTTCCGTGGGATCCTTTTATACATCAATAACGTAATATAACGTAACCTAACCCACCTATCATCTCGGCTGTAATATTTGAAAACATTCCTGGCGAGATGGCCTCTACGTCTCCGTGGGACCTTTATATACATCAATAACGTAATATAACCTAACCTAACCCAACCTAACATCTCGGCGGTAATATTTGAGAACATACCTGGCGAGTTGGGCTCTACGTCTCCGTGGGACCTTCATATACATCAATAACGAAATATAACCTAACCTAACCCAACCTAACATCTCGGCGGTAATATATGAAAACATTCCTGGCGAGTTGGCTTCTCCGTCTCCGTGGGATCTTTTTATACATCATTAACGTAATATATCCTAACCTAACCCAACCTAACATCTTGGCGGTATATATTTGAAAACATACCTAGCGAGTTGGCCTCTACGTCTCCGTGGGACCTTGATATACATCAATAATGAAATATAACCTAACCTAACCCAACCTAACATCTCGGCGGTAATATTCGAAAACATTCTTGGCGAGTTGGCTTCTCCGTCTCCGTGGGATCTTTTTATACATCAATAACGTAATATAACCTAACCTAACCCAACCTAACATCTTGGCGGTAATATTTGAAAACATACCTGGCGAGTTGGGCTCTACGTCTCCGTGGGACCTTCATATACATCAATAACGAAATATAACCTAACCTAACCCAACCTAACATCTCGGCGGTAATATATGAAAACATTCCTGGCGAGTTGGCTTCTCCGTCTCCGTGGGATCTTTTTATACATCATTAACGTAATATAACCTAACCTAATCCAACCTAACATCTTGGCGGTATATATTTGAAAACATACCTAGCGAGTTGGCCTCTACGTCTCCGTGGGACCTTTATATACATCTATAACGTAATATAACCTAACCTAAC
The DNA here is from genome assembly GCA_963969225.1 of Xylocopa violacea. Lineage (NCBI taxonomy): Eukaryota > Metazoa > Arthropoda > Insecta > Hymenoptera > Apidae > Xylocopa > Xylocopa violacea. The sequence goes on from CAXAJV010000051.1 coordinate 2,483,472, forward strand.
CCAACCTAACATCTCGGCGGTAATATTTGATCACATTCCTAGCTTGTTGGCCTCTGTGCCTCCGTGGGACATTTATATACATCAATAACGTAATATAACCTAACCTAACCCAACCTAACAACTCGGCGGTAATATTTGACAACATACCTGGCGAGTTGGCCTCTACGTTTCCGTGGGACCTTCATATACATCAATAACGAAATATAACCTAACCTAACCCAACCTAACATCTCGGCGGTAATATTTGAAAACATTCCTGGCGAGTTGGCTTCTCCGTCTCCGTAGGATCTTTTTATACATCAATAACGTAATATAACCTAACCTAATCCAACCTAACATCTTGGCGTTAATATTTGAAAACATACCTGGCGAGTTGGCCTCTACGTCTCCGTGGGACATTTATATACATCAATAACGTGATATAACCTAACCTAACCCAACCTAACATTTCGGCGGTAATATTTCACATCATTCCTGGCGATTTGTCCTCTACGTCTCCGTGGGATCTTTTTATACATCATTAACGTAATATAACCTAACCTAACCCAACCTAACATCTTGGCGGTAATATTTGAAGACATACCTGGCGAGTTGGCCTCTACGTCTCCGTGGGACATTTATATACATCAATAACGTAATATAACCTAACCTAACCCAACCTAACATCTCGGCGGTAATATTTGATCACATTCCTAGCTTGTTGGCCTCTACGTCTCCGCGGGACCTTTATATACATCTATAACGTAATATAACCTAACCTAACCCAACCTAACAACTCGGCGGTAATATTTGACAACATACCTGGCGAGTTGGCCTCTACGTTTCCGTGGGACCTTCATATACATCAATAACGAAATATAACCTAACCTAACCCAACCTAACATCTCGGCGGTAATATTTGAAAACATACCTGGTGGGTTGGCCTCTACGCCTCCGTGGGACATTTATATACATCAATAACGTAATATAACCTAACCTAACCCAACCTAACATCTCGGCGGTAATATCTGACAACATTCCTGGCGAGTGGGCTTCTCCGTCTCCGTGGGATCTTTTTATACATAAATAACGTAATATAACCTAACCTAACCCAACCTAACATCTTGGCGGTAATATTTGAAAACATACCTGGCGAGTTGGCCTCTACGTCTCCGTGGGACATTTATATACATCAATAACGTAATATAACCTAACCTAACCCAACCTAACATCTCGGCGGTAATATTTGATCACATTCCTAGCTTGTTGGCCTCTACGTCTCCGTGGGACCTTTATATACATCTATAACGTAATATAACCTAACCTAACCCAACCTAACATCTCGGCGGTAATATTTGAGAACATACCTGGCGAGTTGGGCTCTACGTCTCCGTGGGACCTTCATATACATCAATAACGAAATATAACCTAACCTAACCCAACCTAACATCTCGGCGGTAATATATGAAAGCATTCCTGGCGAGTTGGCTTCTCCGTCTCCGTGGGATCTTTTTATACATCATTAACGTAATATAACCTAACCTAACCCAACCTAACATCTTGGCGGTTTATATTTGAAAACATACCTAGCGAGATGGCCTCTACGTCTCCGTGGGACCTTGATATACATCAATAACGAAATATAACCTAACCTAACCCAACCTAACATCTCGGCGGTAATATTTGAAAACATTCCTGGCGAGTTGGCTTCTCCGTCTCCGTGGGATCTTTTTATACATCATTAACGTAATATAACCTAACCTAACCCAACCTAACATCTTGGCGGTAATATTTGAAGACATACCTGGCGAGTTGGCCTCTACGTCTCCGTGGGACATTTATATACATCAATAACGTAATATAACCTAACCTAACCCAACCTAACATCTCGGCGGTAATATTTGATCACATTCCTAGCTTGTTGGCCTCTACGTCTCCGCGGGACCTTTATATACATCTATAACGTAATATAACCTAACCTAACCCAACCTAACAACTCGGCGGTAATATTTGACAACATACCTGGCGAGTTGGCCTCTACGTTTCCGTGGGACCTTCATATACATCAATAACGAAATATAACCTAACCTAACCCAACCTAACATCTCGGCGGTAATATTTGAAAACATTCCTGGCGAGTTGGCTTCTCCGTCTCCGTGGGATCTTTTTATACATCAATAACGTAATATAACCTAACCTAACCCAACCTAACATCTTGGCGGTAATATTTGAAAACATTCCTGGCGAGTTGGCTTCTACATCTCCGTGGGACCTTTATATACATCAATAACGTAATATAACCTAACCTAACCCAACCTAACATCTTGGCGGTAATATTTGAAAACATACCTGGCGAGTTGGCCTCTACGTCTCCGTGGGACATTTATATACATCAATAACGTGATATAACCTAACCTAACCCAACCTAACATTTCGGCGGTAATATTTGACATCATTCCTGGCGATTTGTCCTCTACGTCTCCGTGGGATCTTTTTATACATCATTAACGTAATATAACCTAACCTAACCCAACCTAACATCTTGGCGGTAATATTTGAAGACATACCTGGCGAGTTGGCATCTACGTCTCCGTGGGACATTTATATACATCAATAACGTAATATAACCTAACCTAACCCAACCTAACATCTCGGCGGTAATATTTGAACACATTCCTAGCTTGTTGGCCTCTACGTCTCCGTGGGACCTTTATATACATCTATAACGTAATATAACCTAACCTAACCCAACCTAACATCTCGGCGGTAATATTTGAGAACATACCTGGCGAGTTGGGCTCTACGTCTCCGTGGGACCTTCATATACATCAATAACGAAATATAACCTAACCTAACCCAACCTAACATCTCGGCGGTAATATATGAAAGCATTCCTGGCGAGTTGGCTTCTCCGTCTCCGTGGGATCTTTTTATACATCATTAACGTAATATAACCTAACCTAACCCAACCTAACATCTTGGCGGTATATATTTGAAAACATACCTAGCGAGATGGCCTCTACGTCTCCGTGGGACCTTGATATACATCAATAACGAAATATAACCTAACCTAACCCAACCTAACATCTCGGCGGTAATATTTGAAAACATTCCTGGCGAGTTGGCTTCTCCGTCTCCGTGGGATCTTTTTATACATCATTAACGTAATATAACCTAACCTAACCCAACTATCATCTTGGCGGTAATATTTGAAGACATACCTGGCGAGTTGGCCTCTACGTCTCCGTGGGACATTTATATACATCAATAACGTAATATAACCTAACCTAACCCAACCTAACATCTCGGCGGTAATATTTGATCACATTCATAGCTTGTTGTTCTCTACGCCTCCGTGGGACATTTATATACATCAATAACGTAATATAACCTAACCTAACCCAACCTAACAACTCGGCGGTAATATTTGACAACATACCTGGCGAGTTGGCCTCTACGTTTCCGTGGGACTTTCATATACATCAATAACGAAATATAACCTAACCTAACCCAACCTAACATCTCGGCGGTAATATTTGAAAACATTCCTGGCGAGTTGGCTTCTCCGTCTCCGTGGGATCTTTTTATACATCAATAACGTAATATAACCTAACCTAACCCAACCTAACATCTTGGCGTTAATATTTGAAAACATACCTGGCGAGTTGGCCTCTACGTCTCCGTGGGACATTTATATACATCAATAACGTGATATAACCTAACCTAACCCAACCTAACATCTCGGCGGTAATATATGAAAACATTCCTGGCGAGTTGGTTTCTCCGTCTCCGTGGGATCTTTTTATACATCATTAACGTAATATAACCTAACCTAATCCAACCTAACATCTTGGCGGTATATATTTGAAAACATACCTAGCGAGTTGGCCTCTACTTCTCCGTGGGACCTTTATATACATCTATAACGTAATATAACCTAACCTAACCCAACCTAACATCTCGGCGGTAATATTTGATCACATTCCTGGCTTGTTGGCCTCTGCGCCTCCGTGGGACATTTATATACATCAATAACGTAATATAACCTAACCTAACCCAACCTAACAACTCGGCGGTAATATTTGACAACATACCTGGCGAGTTGGCCTCTACGTTTCCGTGGGACCTTCATATACATCAATAACGAAATATAACCTAACCTAACCCAACCTAACATCTCGGCGGTAATATTTGAAAACATTCCTGGCGAGTTGGCTTCTCCGTCTCCGTGGGATCTTTTTATACATCAATAACGTAATATAACCTAACCTAATCCAACCTAACATCTTGGCGTTAATATTTGAAAACATACCTGGCGAGTTGGCCTCTACGTCTCCGTGGGACATTTATATACATCAATAACGTGATATAACCTAACCTAACCCAACCTAACATTTCGGCGGTAATATTTCACATCATTCCTGGCGATTTGTCCTCTACGTCTCCGTGGGATCTTTTTATACATCATTAACGTAATATAACCTAACCTAACCCAACCTAACATCTTGGCGGTAATATTTGAAGACATACCTGGCGAGTTGGCCTCTACGTCTCCGTGGGACATTTATATACATCAATAACGTAATATAACCTAACCTAACCCAACCTAACATCTCGGCGGTAATATTTGATCACATTCCTAGCTTGTTGGCCTCTACGTCTCCGCGGGACCTTTATATACATCTATAACGTAATATAACCTAACCTAACCCAACCTAACAACTCGGCGGTAATATTTGACAACATACCTGGCGAGTTGGCCTCTACGTTTCCGTGGGACCTTCATATACATCAATAACGAAATATAACCTAACCTAACCCAACCTAACATCTCGGCGGTAATATTTGAAAACATGCCTGGTGGGTTGGCCTCTACGCCTCCGTGGGACATTTATATACATCAATAACGTAATATAACCTAACCTAACCCAACCTAACATCTCGGCGGTAATATCTGACAACATTCCTGGCGAGTGGGCTTCTCCGTCTCCGTGGGACCTTTTTATACATAAATAACGTAATATAACCTAACCTAACCCAACCTAACATCTTGGCGGTAATATTTGAAAACATACCTGGCGAGTTGGCCTCTACGTCTCCGTGGGACATTTATATACATCAATAACGTAATATAACCTAACCTAACCCAACCTAACATCTCGGCGGTAATATTTGATCACATTCCTAGCTTGTTGGCCTCTACGTCTCCGTGGGACCTTTATATACATCAATAACGTAATATAACCTAACCTAACCCAACCTAACAACTCGGCGGTAATATTTGACAACATTCCTGGCGAGTTGGCCTCTACGCCTCCGTGGGACATTTATATACATCACTAACGTAATATAACCTAACCTAACCCAACCTAACATCTCGGCGGTAATATTTGAAAACATTCCTGGCGAGTTGGCTTCTCCGTCTCCGTGGGATCTTTTTATACATCAATAACGTAATATAACCTAACCTAACCCAACCTAACATCTTGGCGGTAATATTTGAAAACAGTCCTGGCGAGTTGGCTTCTCCGTCTCCGTGGGACATTTATATACATCAATAACGTAATATAACCTAACCTAACCCAACCTAACATCTCGGCGGTAATATTTGATCACATTCCTAGCTTGTTGGCCTCCACGTCTCCGTGGAACCTTTATATACATCAATAACGTAATATAACCTAACCTAACCCAACCTAACATCTCGGCGGTAATATTTGAAAACGTTCCTGGCGAGTTGGGCTCTACGTCTCCGTGGGACCTTCATATACATCAATAACGAAATATAACCTAACCTAACCCAACCTAACATCTCGGCGGTAATATTTGTTAACATTCCTGGCGAGTTGGCTTCTCCGTTTCCGTGGGATCCTTTTATACATCAATAACGTAATATAACGTAACCTAACCCACCTATCATCTCGGTTGTAATATTTGAAAACATTCCTGGCGAGATGGCCTCTACGTCTCCGTGGGACATTTATATACATCAATAACGTGATATAACCTAACCTAACCCAACCTAACATTTCGGCGGTAATATTTGACATCATTCCTGGCGATTTGTCCTCTACGTCTCCGTGGGATCTTTTTATACATCATTAACGTAATATAACCTAACCTAACCCAACCTAACATCTTGGCGGTAATATTTGAAGACATACCTGGCGAGTTGGCATCTACGTCTCCGTGGGACATTTATATACATCAATAACGTAATATAACCTAACCTAACCCAACCTAACATCTCGGCGGTAATATTTGATCACATTCCTAGCTTGTTGGCCTCTACGTCTCCGTGGGACCTTTATATACATCTATAACGTAATATAACCTAACCTAACCCAACCTAACATCTCGGCGGTAATATTTGAGAACATACCTGGCGAGTTGGGCTCTACGTCTCCGTGGGACCTTCATATACATCAATAACGAAATATAACCTAACCTAACCCAACCTAACATCTCGGCGGTAATATATGAAAGCATTCCTGGCGAGTTGGCTTCTCCGTCTCCGTGGGATCTTTTTATACATCATTAACGTAATATAACCTAACCTAACCCAACCTAACATCTTGGCGGTATATATTTGAAAACATACCTAGCGAGATGGCCTCTACGTCTCCGTGGGACCTTGATATACATCAATAACGTAATATAACCTAACCTAACCCAACCTAACATCTCGGCGGTAATATTTGAAAACATTCCTGGCGAGTTGGCTTCTCCGTCTCCGTGGGATCTTTTTATACATCATTAACGTAATATAACCTAACCTAACCCAACTATCATCTTGGCGGTAATATTTGAAGACATACCTGGCGAGTTGGCCTCTACGTCTCCGTGGGACATTTATAAACATCAATAACGTAATATAACCTAACCTAACCCAACCTAACATCTCGGCGGTAATATTTGATCACATTCCTAGCTTGTTGGCCTCTACGCCTCCGTGGGACATTTATATACATCAATAACGTAATATAACCTAACCTAACCCAACCTAACAACTCGGCGGTAATATTTGACAACATACCTGGCGAGTTGGCCTCTACGTTTCCGTGGGACTTTCATATACATCAATAACGAAATATAACCTAACCTAACCCAACCTAACATCTCGGCGGTAATATTTGAAAACATTCCTGGCGAGTTGGCTTCTCCGTCTCCGTGGGATCTTTTTATACATCAATAACGTAATATAACCTAACCTAACCCAACCTAACATCTTGGCGTTAATATTTGAAAACATACCTGGCGAGTTGGCCTCTACGTCTCCGTGGGACATTTATATACATCAATAACGTGATATAACCTAACCTAACCCAACCTAACATTTCGGCGGTAATATTTCACATCATTCCTGGCGATTTGTCCTCTACGTCTCCGTGGGATCTTTTTATACATCATTAACGTAATATAACCTAACCTAACCCAACCTAACATCTTGGCGGTAATATTTGAAGACATACCTGGCGAGTTGGCCTCTACGTCTCCGTGGGACATTTATATACATCAATAACGTAATATAACCTAACCTAACCCAACCTAACATCTCGGCGGTAATATTTGATCACATTCCTAGCTTGTTGGCCTCTACGTCTCCGCGTGACCTTTATATACATCTATAACGTGATATAACCTAACCTAACCCAACCTAACATTTCGGCGGTAATATTTGTTAACATTCCTGGCGAGTTGGCTTCTCCGTTTCCGTGGGATCCTTTTATACATCAATAACGTAATATAACGTAACCTAACCCACCTATCATCTCGGCTGTAATATTTGAAAACATTCCTGGCGAGATGGCCTCTACGTCTCCGTGGGACCTTTATATACATCAATAACGTAATATAACCTAACCTAACCCAACCTAACATCTCGGCGGTAATATTTGAGAACATACCTGGCGAGTTGGGCTCTACGTCTCCGTGGGACCTTCATATACATCAATAACGAAATATAACCTAACCTAACCCAACCTAACATCTCGGCGGTAATATATGAAAACATTCCTGGCGAGTTGGCTTCTCCGTCTCCGTGGGATCTTTTTATACATCATTAACGTAATATATCCTAACCTAACCCAACCTAACATCTTGGCGGTATATATTTGAAAACATACCTAGCGAGTTGGCCTCTACGTCTCCGTGGGACCTTGATATACATCAATAATGAAATATAACCTAACCTAACCCAACCTAACATCTCGGCGGTAATATTCGAAAACATTCTTGGCGAGTTGGCTTCTCCGTCTCCGTGGGATCTTTTTATACATCAATAACGTAATATAACCTAACCTAACCCAACCTAACATCTTGGCGGTAATATTTGAAAACATACCTGGCGAGTTGGGCTCTACGTCTCCGTGGGACCTTCATATACATCAATAACGAAATATAACCTAACCTAACCCAACCTAACATCTCGGCGGTAATATATGAAAACATTCCTGGCGAGTTGGCTTCTCCGTCTCCGTGGGATCTTTTTATACATCATTAACGTAATATAACCTAACCTAATCCAACCTAACATCTTGGCGGTATATATTTGAAAACATACCTAGCGAGTTGGCCTCTACGTCTCCGTGGGACCTTTATATACATCTATAACGTAATATAACCTAACCTAACCCAACCTAACATCTCGGCGGTAATATTTGATCACATTCCTAGCTTGTTGGCCTCTGCGCCTCCGTGGGACATTTATATACATCAATAACGTAATATAACCTAACCTAACCCAACCTAACAACTCGGCGGTAATATTTGACAACATACCTGGCGAGTTGGCCTCTACGTTTCCGTGGGACCTTCATATACATCAATAACGAAATATAACCTAACCTAACCCAACCTAACATCTCGGCGGTAATATTTGAAAACATTCCTGGCGAGTTGGCTTCTCCGTCTCCGTAGGATCTTTTTATACATCAATAACGTAATATAACCTAACCTAATCCAACCTAACATCTTGGCGTTAATATTTGAAAACATACCTGGCGAGTTGGCCTCTACGTCTCCGTGGGACATTTATATACATCAATAACGTGATATAACCTAACCTAACCCAACCTAACATTTCGGCGGTAATATTTCACATCATTCCTGGCGATTTGTCCTCTACGTCTCCGTGGGATCTTTTTATACATCATTAACGTAATATAACCTAACCTAACCCAACCTAACATCTTGGCGGTAATATTTGAAGACATACCTGGCGAGTTGGCCTCTACGTCTCCGTGGGACATTTATATACATCAATAACGTAATATAACCTAACCTAACCCAACCTAACATCTCGGCGGTAATATTTGATCACATTCCTAGCTTGTTGGCCTCTACGTCTCCGCGGGACCTTTATATACATCTATAACGTAATATAACCTAACCTAACCCAACCTAACAACTCGGCGGTAATATTTGACAACATACCTGGCGAGTTGGCCTCTACGTTTCCGTGGGACCTTCATATACATCAATAACGAAATATAACCTAACCTAACCCAACCTAACATCTCGGCGGTAATATTTGAAAACATACCTGGTGGGTTGGCCTCTACGCCTCCGTGGGACATTTATATACATCAATAACGTAATATAACCTAACCTAACCCAACCTAACATCTCGGCGGTAATATCTGACAACATTCCTGGCGAGTGGGCTTCTCCGTCTCCGTGGGATCTTTTTATACATAAATAACGTAATATAACCTAACCTAACCCAACCTAACATCTTGGCGGTAATATTTGAAAACATACCTGGCGAGTTGGCCTCTACGTCTCCGTGGGACATTTATATACATCAATAACGTAATATAACCTAACCTAACCCAACCTAACATCTCGGCGGTAATATTTGATCACATTCCTAGCTTGTTGGCCTCTACGTCTCCGTGGGACCTTTATATACATCTATAACGTAATATAACCTAACCTAACCCAACCTAACATCTCGGCGGTAATATTTGAGAACATACCTGGCGAGTTGGGCTCTACGTCTCCGTGGGACCTTCATATACATCAATAACGAAATATAACCTAACCTAACCCAACCTAACATCTCGGCGGTAATATATGAAAGCATTCCTGGCGAGTTGGCTTCTCCGTCTCCGTGGGATCTTTTTATACATCATTAACGTAATATAACCTAACCTAACCCAACCTAACATCTTGGCGGTTTATATTTGAAAACATACCTAGCGAGATGGCCTCTACGTCTCCGTGGGACCTTGATATACATCAATAACGAAATATAACCTAACCTAACCCAACCTAACATCTCGGCGGTAATATTTGAAAACATTCCTGGCGAGTTGGCTTCTCCGTCTCCGTGGGATCTTTTTATACATCATTAACGTAATATAACCTAACCTAACCCAACCTAACATCTTGGCGGTAATATTTGAAGACATACCTGGCGAGTTGGCCTCTACGTCTCCGTGGGACATTTATATACATCAATAACGTAATATAACCTAACCTAACCCAACCTAACATCTCGGCGGTAATATTTGATCACATTCCTAGCTTGTTGGCCTCTACGTCTCCGCGGGACCTTTATATACATCTATAACGTAATATAACCTAACCTAACCCAACCTAACAACTCGGCGGTAATATTTGACAACATACCTGGCGAGTTGGCCTCTACGTTTCCGTGGGACCTTCATATACATCAATAACGAAATATAACCTAACCTAACCCAACCTAACATCTCGGCGGTAATATTTGAAAACATTCCTGGCGAGTTGGCTTCTCCGTCTCCGTGGGATCTTTTTATACATCAATAACGTAATATAACCTAACCTAACCCAACCTAACATCTTGGCGGTAATATTTGAAAACATTCCTGGCGAGTTGGCTTCTACATCTCCGTGGGACCTTTATATACATCAATAACGTAATATAACCTAACCTAACCCAACCTAACATCTCGGCGGTAATATTTGAAAACATACCTGGCGAGTTGGCCTCTACGTCTCCGTGGGACATTTATATACATCAATAACGTAATATAACCTAACCTAACCCAACCTAACATCTCGGCCGTAATATTTGATCACATTCCTGGCCTGTTGGCATCTACGTCTCCGCGGGACCTTTATATACATCTATAACGTGATATAACCTAACCTAATCCAACCTAACATCTCGGCGGTAATATTTGATCACATTCCTAGCTTGTTGGCCTCTACGTCTCCGCGTGACCTTTATATACATCTATAACGTAATATAACATAACCTAACCCAACCTTACATCTCGGCGGTAATATTTGAGAACATACCTGGCGAGTTGGGCTCTACGTCTCCGTGGGACCTTCATATACATCAATAACGAAATATAACCTAACCTAACCCAACCTAACATCTCGGCGGTAATATATGAAAGCATTCCTGGCGAGATGGCTTCTCCGTCTCCGTGGGATCTTTTTATACATCATTAACGTAATATAACCTAACCTAACCCAACCTAACATCTTGGCGGTATATATTTGAAAACATACCTAGCGAGATGGCCTCTACGTCTCCGTGGGACCTTGATATACATCAATAACGAAATATAACCTAACCTAACCCAACCTAACATCTCGGCGGTAATATTTGAAAACATTCCTGGCGAGTTGGCTTCTCCGTCTCCGTGGGATCTTTTTATACATCATTAACGTAATATAACCTAACCTAACCCAACTATCATCTTGGCGGTAATATTTGAAGACATACCTGGCGAGTTGGCCTCTACGTCTCCGTGGGACATTTATATACATCAATAACGTAATATAACCTAACCTAACCCAACCTAACATCTCGGCGGTAATATTTGATCACATTCCTAGCTTGTTGGCCTCTACGCCTCCGTGGGACATTTATATACATCAATAACGTAATATAACCTAACCTAACCCAACCTAACAACTCGGCGGTAATATTTGACAACATACCTGGCGAGTTGGCCTCTACGTTTCCGTGGGACCTTCATATACATCAATAACGAAATATAACCTAACCTAACCCAACCTAACATCTCGGCGGTAATATTTGAAAACATTCCTGGCGAGTTGGCTTCTCCGTCTCCGTGGGATCTTTTTATACATCAATAACGTAATATAACCTAGCCTAACCCAACCTAACATCTTGGCGTTAATATTTGAAAACATACCTGGCGAGTTGGCCTCTACGTCTCCGTGGGACATTTATATACATCAATAACGTGATATAACCTAACCTAACCCAACCTAACATTTCGGCGGTAATATTTCACATCATTCCTGGCGATTTGTCCTCTACGTCTCCGTGGGATCTTTTTATACATCATTAACGTAATATAACCTAACCTAACCCAACCTAACATCTTGGCGGTAATATTTGAAGACATACCTGGCGAGTTGGCCTCTACGTCTCCGTGGGACATTTATATACATCAATAACGTAATATAACCTAACCTAACCCAACCTAACATCTCGGCGGTAATATTTGATCACATTCCTAGCTTGTTGGCCTCTACGTCTCCGCGGGACCTTTATATACATCTATAACGTAATATAACCTAACCTAACCCAACCTAACAACTCGGCGGTAATATTTGACAACATACCTGGCGAGTTGGCCTCTACGTTTCCGTGGGACCTTCATATACATCAATAACGAAATATAACCTAACCTAACCCAACCTAACATCTCGGCGGTAATATTTGAAAACATACCTGGCGAGTTGGCCTCTACGTCTCCGTGGGACATTTATATACATCAATAACGTAATATAACCTAACCTAACCCAACCTAACATCTCGGCCGTAATATTTGATCACATTCCTGGCTTGTTGGCATCTACGTCTCTGCGGGACCTTTATATACATCTATAACGTGATATAACCTAACCTAATCCAACCTAACATCTCGGCGGCAATATTTGATCACATTCCTAGCTTGTTGGCCTCTACGTCTCCGCGTGACCTTTATATACATCTATAACGTGATATAACCTAACCTAACCCAACCTAACATTTCGGCGGTAATATTTGACATCATTCATGGCGAGTTGGCCTCTACGTCTCCGTTTGACCTTCATAAACATCAATAACGTAATATAACGTAACCTAACCCAACCTAACATCTCGGCGGTAATATTTGAAAACATACCTGGCGAGTTGGCCTCTACGTCTCCGTGGGACCTTTATATACAACAATAACGTAATATAACCTAACCTATCCCAACCTAACATCTCGGCGGTAATATTTGAAAACATTCCTGGCGAGTTGGCTTCTCCGTCTCTGTGATATCTTTTTATACATCAATAACGTAATATAACGTAACCTAACCCAACCTAACATCTCGGCGGTAATATTTGAAAACATACCTGGCGAGTTGGCTTCTCCGTCTCCGTGGGATCTTTTTATACATCAATAACGTAATATAACCTAACCTAACCCAACCTAACATCTTGGCGGTAATATTTGAAAACATACCTGGCGAGTTGGCCTCTACGTCTCCGTGGGACATTTATATACATCAATAACGTGATATAACCTAACCTAACCCAAACTAACATTTCGGCGGTAATATTTGACATCATTCCTGGCGATTTGTCCTCTACGTCTCCGTGTGACCTTCATAAACATCAATAACATAATATAACGTAACCTAACCCAACCTATCATCTCGGCGGTAATATTTGACAACATTCCTGGCGAGTTGGCTTCTACATCTCCGTGGGACCTTTATATACATCAATAACGTAATATAACCTAACCTAACCCAACCTAACATCTCGGCGGCAATATTTGAAAACATACCTGGCGAGTTGGCCTCTACGTCTCCGTGGGACATTTATATACATCAATAACGTAATATAACCTAACCTAACCCAACCTAACATCTCGGCCGTAATATTTGATCACATTCCTGGCTTGTTGGCATCTACGTCTCCGCGGGACATTTATATACATCTATAACGTGATATAACCTAACCTAATCCAACCTAACATCTCGGCGGCAATATTTGATCACATTCCTAGCTTGTTGGCCTCTACGTCTCCGCGTGACCTTTATATACATCTATAACGTGATATAACCTAACCTAACCCAACCTAACATTTCGGCGGTAATATTTGACATCATTCATGGCGAGTTGGCCTCTACGTCTCCGTTTGACCTTCATAAACATCAATAACGTAATATAACGTAACCTAACCCAACCTAACATCTCGGCGGTAATATTTGAAAACATACCTGGCGAGTTGGCCTCTACGTCTCCGTGGGACCTTTATATACAACAATAACGTAATATAACCTAACCTATCCCAACCTAACATCTCGGCGGTAATATTTGAAAACATTCCTGGCGAGTTGGCTTCTCCGTCTCTGTGATATCTTTTTATACATCAATAACGTAATATAACCTAACCTAACCCAACCTAACATCTCGGCGGTAATATTTGAAAACATACCTGGCGAGTTGGCCTCTACGTCTCCGTGGGACCTTCATATACATCAATAACGTAATATAACCTAACCTAACCCAACCTAACATCACGGCGGTAATATTTGACAACATTCCTGGCGAGTTGGCCTCTACGTCTCCGTTTGACCTTCATAAACATCAATAACGTAATATAACGTAACCTAACCCAACCTATCACCTCGGCGGTAATATTTGACAACATTCCTGGCGAGGTGGCCTCTACGTCTCCGTGGGACCTTTGTATACATCAATAACGTAATATAACCTAACCTAATCCAACCTAACATCTCGGCGGTAATATTTGAAAACATTCCTGGCGAGTTGGCCTCTACGTCTCCGTGGGACCTTCATATACATCAATAACGTAATATAGCCTAACCTAACCCAACCTAACATTTCGGCGGTAATATTTGACATCATTCCTGGCGAGTTGGCCTCTACGTCTCCGTGGGACCTTTATATACATCAATAACGTAATATAACCTAACTTAACCCAACCAAACATCTCGGCGGTAATATTTGAAAACATACCTGGCGAGTTGGCCTCTACGTCTCCGTGGGACATTTATATACATAAATAACGTAATATAACATAACCTAACCCAACCTAACATCTCGGCGGTAATATTTGACAACATACCTGGCGAGTTGGTCTCTACGTCTCCGTGGGACCTTCATATACATCAATAACGAAATATAACCTAACCTAACCCAACCTAACATCTCGGCGGTAATATTTGAAAACATTCCTGGCGAGCTGGCTTCTCCGTCTCCGTGGTATCTTTTTATACATCAATAACGTAATATAACCTAACCTAACCCTACCTAACATCATGGCGGTAATATTTCAAAACATAACTGGCGAGTTGGCCTCTACGTCTCCGTGGGACATTTATATACATCAATAACGTAATATAACCTAACCTAACCCAACCTAACATCTCGGCGGTAATATTTGAAAACATTCCTGGCGAGTTGGCCTCTACGTCTCCGTGGGACCTTCATATACATCAATAACGTAATATGGCCTAACCTAACCCAACCTAACATATCGGCGGTAATATTTGACATCAATCCTGGCGAGTTGGCCTCTACGTCTCCGTGGGAACTTTATATACATCAATAACGTAATATAACCTAACCTAACCCATCCAAACATTTCGACGGTAATATTTGACATCATTCCTGGCGAGTTGGTCTCTACGTCTCCGCTTGACCTTCATAAACATCAATAACGTACTATAACGCAACCTAACCCAACCTATCATCTCGGCGGTAATATTTGAAAACATTCCTGGCGAGTTGGCTTCTCCGTCTCCGTGGGATCTTTTTATACATCAATAACGTAATATAACCTAACCTAACCCAACCTATCATCTCGGCGGTAATATTGGACAACATTCCTGGCGAGTTGGCCTCTACGTCTCCGTGGGACCTTCATATACATCAATAACGAAATATAACCTAACCTAACCCAACCTAACATCTCGGCGATAATATTTGAAAACATTCCTGGCGAGTTGGCTTCTCCGTCTCTGTGATATCTTTTTATACATCAATAACGTAATATAACCTAACCTAACCCAACCTAACATCTCGGCGGTAATATTTGAAAACATACCTGGCGAGTTGGCCTCTACGTCTCCGTGGGACATTTATATACATCAATAACGTAATATAACCTAACCTAACCCAACCTAACATCTCGGCGGTAATATTTGATCACATTCCTAGCTTGTTGGCCTCTACGTCTCCGCGGGACCTTTATATACATCTATAACGTGATATAACCTAACCTAATCCAACCTAACATCTCGGCGGTAATATTTGAAAACATTCCTGGCGAGTTGGCCTCTACGTCTCCGTGGGACCTTCATATACATCAATAACGTAATATAGCCTAACCTAATCCAAGCTAACATTTCGGCGGTAATATTTGACATCATTCCTGGCGAGTTGGCCTCTACGTCTCCGTTTGACCTTCATAAACATCAATAACGTAATATAACGTAACCTAACCCAACCTATCACCTCGGCGGTAATATTTGACAACATTCCTGGCGAGTTGGCCTCTACGTCTCCGTGGGACCTTTGTATACATCAATAACGTAATATAACCTAACCTAACCCAACCTATCATCTCGGCGGTAATATTTGACAACATTCCTGGCGAGTTGGTCTCTACGTCTCCGTGGGACCTTCATATACATCAATAACGTAATATAACCTAACCTAACCCAACCTAACATCACGGCGGTAATATTTGACAACATTCCTGGCGAGTTGGCCTCTACGTCTCCGTTTGACCTTCATAAACATCAATAACGTAATATAACGTAACCTAACCCACCCTATCACCTCGGCGGTAATATTTGACAACATTCCTGGCGAGTTGGCCTCTACGTCTCCGTGGGACATTTATATACATCAATAACGTAATATAACCTAACCTAACCCAACCTAACATCTCGGCGGTAATATTTCAAAACATAACTGGCGAGTGGGCCTCTACGTCTCCGTGGGACCTTTATATACATCAATAACGTAATATAACCTAACCTATCCCAACCTAACATCTCGGCGGTAATATTTGAACATATTCATGGCGATTTGGCATCTACGTCTCCGTGGGACCTTCATATACATCAATAACGTAATATAGCCTAACCTAACCCAACCTAACATTTCGGCGGTAATATTTGACATCAATCCTGGCGAGTTGGCCTCTACGTCTCCGTGGGAACTTTATATACATCAATAACGTAATATAACCTAACCTAACCCAACCTAACATCTCGGCGGTAATATTTGAAAACATACCTGGTGGGTTGGCCTCTACGCCTCCGTGGGACATTTATATACATCAATAACGTAATATAACCTAACCTAACCCAACCTAACATCTCGGCGGTAATATCTGACAACATTCCTGGCGAGTTGGCTTCTCCGTCTCCGTGGGATCTTTTTATACATCAATAACGTAATGTAACCTAACCTAACCCAACCTAACATCTTGGCGGTAATATTTGAAAACATACCTGGCGAGTTGGCCTCTACGTCTCCGTGGGATCTTTTTATACATCAATAACGTAATATAACCTAACCTAACCCAACCTAACATCTTGGCGGTAATATTTGAAAACATTCCTGGCGAGTTGGCTTCTACATCTCCGTGGGACCTTTATATACATCAATAACGTAATATAACCTAACCTAACCCAACCTAACATCTCGGCGGTAATATTTGAAAACATACCTGGCGAGTTGGCCTCTACGTCTCCGTGGGACATTTATATACATCAATAACGTAATATAACCTAACCTAACCCAACCTAACATCTCGGCCGTAATATTTGATCACATTCCTGGCCTGTTGGCATCTACGTCTCCGCGGGACCTTTATATACATCTATAACGTGATATAACCTAACCTAATCCAACCTAACATCTCGGCGGTAATATTTGATCACATTCCTAGCTTGTTGGCCTCTACGTCTCCGCGTGACCTTTATATACATCTATAACGTAATATAACCTAACCTAACCCAACCTAACATCTCGGCGGTAATATTTGAGAACATACCTGGCGAGTTGGGCTCTACGTCTCCGTGGGACCTTCATATACATCAATAACGAAATATAACCTAACCTAACCCAACCTAACATCTCGGCGGTAATATATGAAAGCATTCCTGGCGAGTTGGCTTCTCCGTCTCCGTGGGATCTTTTTATACATCATTAACGTAATATAACCTAACCTAACCCAACCTAACATCTTGGCGGTATATATTTGAAAACATACCTAGCGAGATGGCCTCTACGTCTCCGTGGGACCTTGATATACATCAATAACGAAATATAACCTAACCTAACCCAACCTAACATCTCGGCGGTAATATTTGAAAACATTCCTGGCGAGTTGGCTCCTCCGTCTCCGTGGGATCTTTTTATACATCATTAACGTAATATAACCTAACCTAACCCAACTATCATCTTGGCGGTAATATTTGAAGACATACCTGGCGAGTTGGCCTCTACGTCTCCGTGGGACATTTATATACATCAATAACGTAATATAACCTAACCTAACCCAACCTAACATCTCGGCGGTAATATTTGATCACATTCCTAGCTTGTTGGCCTCTACGCCTCCGTGGGACATTTATATACATCAATAACGTAATATAACCTAACCTAACCCAACCTAACAACTCGGCGGTAATATTTGACAACATACCTGGCGAGTTGGCCTCTACGTTTCCGTGGGACCTTCATATACATCAATAACGAAATATAACCTAACCTAACCCAACCTAACATCTCGGCGGTAATATTTGAAAACATTCCTGGCGAGTTGGCTTCTCCGTCTCCGTGGGATCTTTTTATACATCAATAACGTAATATAACCTAGCCTAACCCAACCTAACATCTTGGCGTTAATATTTGAAAACATACCTGGCGAGTTGGCCTCTACGTCTCCGTGGGACATTTATATACATCAATAACGTGATATAACCTAACCTAACCCAACCTAACATTTCGGCGGTAATATTTCACATCATTCCTGGCGATTTGTCCTCTACGTCTCCGTGGGATCTTTTTATACATCATTAACGTAATATAACCTAACCTAACCCAACCTAACATCTTGGCGGTAATATTTGAAGACATACCTGACGAGTTGGCCTCTACGTCTCCGTGGGACATTTATATACATCAATAACGTAATATAACCTAACCTAACCCAACCTAACATCTCGGCGGTAATATTTGATCACATTCCTAGCTTGTTGGCCTCTACGTCTCCGCGGGACCTTTATATACATCTATAACGTAATATAACCTAACCTAACCCAACCTAACAACTCGGCGGTAATATTTGACAACAAACCTGGCGAGTTGGCCTCTACGTCTCCGTGGGACCTTTGTATACATCAATAACGTAATATAACCTAACCTAATCCAACCTAACATCTCGGCGGTAATATTTGAAAACATTCCTGGCGAGTTGGCCTCTACGTCTCCGTGGGACCTTCATATACATCAATAACGTAATATAGCCTAACCTAACCCAACCTAACATTTCGGCGGTAATATTTGACATCATTCCTGGCGAGTTGGCCTCTACGTCTCCGTGGGACCTTTATATACATCAATAACGTAATATAACCTAACTTAACCCAACCAAACATCTCGGCGGTAATATTTGAAAACATACCTGGCGAGTTGGCCTCTACGTCTCCGTGGGACATTTATATACATAAATAACGTAATATAACATAACCTAACCCAACCTAACATCTCGGCGGTAATATTTGACAACATACCTGGCGAGTTGGTCTCTACGTCTCCGTGGGACCTTCATATACATCAATAACGAAATATAACCTAACCTAACCCAACCTAACATCTCGGCGGTAATATTTGAAAACATTCCTGGCGAGCTGGCTTCTCCGTCTCCGTGGGATCTTTTTATACATCAATAACGTAATATAACCTAACCTAACCCTACCTAACATCATGGCGGTAATATTTCAAAACATAACTGGCGAGTTGGCCTCTACGTCTCCGTGGGACATTTATATACATCAATAACGTAATATAACCTAACCTAACCCAACCTAACATCTCGGCGGTAATATTTGAAAACATTCCTGGCGAGTTGGCCTCTACGTCTCCGTGGGACCTTCATATACATCAATAACGTAATATGGCCTAACCTAACCCAACCTAACATATCGGCGGTAATATTTGACATCAATCCTGGCGAGTTGGCCTCTACGTCTCCGTGGGAACTTTATATACATCAATAACGTAATATAACCTAACCTAACCCATCCAAACATTTCGACGGTAATATTTGACATCATTCCTGGCGAGTTGGTCTCTACGTCTCCGCTTGACCTTCATAAACATCAATAACGTACTATAACGCAACCTAACCCAACCTATCATCTCGGCGGTAATATTTGAAAACATTCCTGGCGAGTTGGCTTCTCCGTCTCCGTGGGATCTTTTTATACATCAATAACGTAATATAACCTAACCTAACCCAACCTATCATCTCGGCGGTAATATTGGACAACATTCCTGGCGAGTTGGCCTCTACGTCTCCGTGGGACCTTCATATACATCAATAACGAAATATAACCTAACCTAACCCAACCTAACATCTCGGCGATAATATTTGAAAACATTCCTGGCGAGTTGGCTTCTCCGTCTCTGTGATATCTTTTTATACATCAATAACGTAATATAACCTAACCTAACCCAACCTAACATCTCGGCGGTAATATTTGAAAACATACCTGGCGAGTTGGCCTCTACGTCTCCGTGGGACATTTATATACATCAATAACGTAATATAACCTAACCTAACCCAACCTAACATCTCGGCGGTAATATTTGATCACATTCCTAGCTTGTTGGCCTCTACGTCTCCGCGGGACCTTTATATACATCTATAACGTGATATAACCTAACCTAATCCAACCTAACATCTCGGCGGTAATATTTGAAAACATTCCTGGCGAGTTGGCCTCTACGTCTCCGTGGGACCTTCATATACATCAATAACGTAATATAGCCTAACCTAACCCAAGCTAACATTTCGGCGGTAATATTTGACATCATTCCTGGCGAGTTGGCCTCTACGTCTCCGTTTGACCTTCATAAACATCAATAACGTAATATAACGTAACCTAACCCAACCTATCACCTCGGCGGTAATATTTGACAACATTCCTGGCGAGTTGGCCTCTACGTCTCCGTGGGACCTTTGTATACATCAATAACGTAATATAACCTAACCTAACCCAACCTATCATCTCGGCGGTAATATTTGACAACATTCCTGGCGAGTTGGTCTCTACGTCTCCGTGGGACCTTCATATACATCAATAACGTAATATAACCTAACCTAACCCAACCTAACATCACGGCGGTAATATTTGACAACATTCCTGGCGAGTTGGCCTCTACGTCTCCGTTTGACCTTCATAAACATCAATAACGTAATATAACGTAACCTAACCCAACCTATCACCTCGGCGGTAATATTTGACAACATTCCTGGCGAGTTGGCCTCTACGTCTCCGTGGGACATTTATATACATCAATAACGTAATATAACCTAACCTAACCCAACCTAACATCTCGGCGGTAATATTTGATCACATTCCTGTCTTGTTGGCCTCTACGTCTCCGCGGGACCTTTATATACATCTATAACGTGATATAACCTAACCTAATCCAACCTAACATCTCGGCGGTAATATTTGAAAACATTCCTGGCGAGTTGGCCTCTACGTCTCCGTGGGACCTTCATATACATCAATAACGTAATATAGCCTAACCTAACCCAACCTAACATTTCGGCGGTAATATTTGACATCATTCCTGGCGAGTTGGCCTCTACGTCTCCGTGGGACCTTTATATACATCAATAACGTAATATAACCTAACTTAACCCAACCAAACATCTCGGCGGTAATATTTGAAAACATACCTGGCGAGTTGGCCCCTACGTCTCCGTGGGACATTTATATACATAAATAACGTAATATAACATAACCTAACCCAACCTAACATCTCGGCGGTAATATTTGACAACATACCTGGCGAGTTGGTCTCTACGTCTCCGTGGGACCTTCATATACATCAATAACGAAATATAACCTAACCTAACCCAACCTAACATCTCGGCGGTAATATTTGAAAACATTCCTGGCGAGCTGGCTTCTCCGTCTCCGTGGGATCTTTTTATACATCAATAACGTAATATAACCTAACCTAACCCTACCTAACATCATGGCGGTAATATTTCAAAACATAACTGGCGAGTTGGCCTCTACGTCTCCGTGGGACATTTATATACATCAATAACGTAATATAACCTAACCTAACCCAACCTAACATCTCGGCGGTAATATTTGAAAACATTCCTGGCGAGTTGGCCTCTACGTCTCCGTGGGACCTTCATATACATCAGTAACGTAATATAGCCTAACCTAACCCAACCTAACATATCGGCGGTAATATTTGACATCAATCCTGGCGAGTTGGCCTCTACGTCTCCGTGGGAACTTTATATACATCAATAACGTAATATAACCTAACCTAACCCAACCTAACATCTCGGCGGTAATATTTGAAAACATACCTGGTGGTTTGGCCTCTACGCCTCCGTGGGACATTTATATACATCAATAACGTAATATAACGTAACCTGCCCCAACCTATCATCTCGGCGGTAATATTTGACAACATTCCTGGCGAGTGGGCCTCTACGTCTCCGTGGGACCTTTATATACATCAATAACGTAATATAACCTAACCTATCCCAACCTAACATCTCGGCGGTAATATTTGAGCATATTCATGGCGATTTGGCATCTACGTCTCCGTGGGACCTTCATATACATCAATAACGTAATATAGCCTAACCTAACCCAACCTAACATTTCGGCGGTAATATTTGACATCAATCCTGGCGAGTTGGCCTCTACGTCTCCGTGGGAACTTTATATACATCAATAACGTAATATAACCTAACCTAACCCAACCTAACATCTCGGCGGTAATATTTGAAAACATACCTGGTGGGTTGGCCTCTACGCCTCCGTGGGACATTTATATACATCAATAACGTAATATAACCTAACCTAACCCAACCTAACATCTCGGCGGTAATATCTGACAACATTCCTGGCGAGTTGGCTTCTCCGTCTCCGTGGGATCTTTTTATACATCAATAACGTAATGTAACCTAACCTAACCCAACCTAACATCTTGGCGGTAATATTTGAAAACATACCTGGCGAGTTGGCCTCTACGTCTCCGTGGGATCTTTTTATACATCAATAACGTAATATAACCTAACCTAACCCAACCTAACATCTTGGCGGTAATATTTGAAAACATTCCTGGCGAGTTGGCTTCTACATCTCCGTGGGACCTTTATATACATCAATAACGTAATATAACCTAACCTAACCCAACCTAACATCTCGGCGGTAATATTTGAAAACATACCTGGCGAGTTGGCCTCTACGTCTCCGTGGGACATTTATATACATCAATAACGTAATATAACCTAACCTAACCCAACCTAACATCTCGGCCGTAATATTTGATCACATTCCTGGCCTGTTGGCATCTACGTCTCCGCGGGACCTTTATATACATCTATAACGTGATATAACCTAACCTAATCCAACCTAACATCTCGGCGGTAATATTTGATCACATTCCTAGCTTGTTGGCCTCTACGTATCCGCGTGACCTTTATATACATCTATAACGTAATATAACCTAACCTAACCCAACCTAACATCTCGGCGGTAATATTTGAGAACATACCTGGCGAGTTGGGCTCTACGTCTCCGTGGGACCTTCATATACATCAATAACGAAATATAACCTAACCTAACCCAACCTAACATCTCGGCGGTAATATATGAAAGCATTCCTGGCGAGTTGGCTTCTCCGTCTCCGTGGGATCTTTTTATACATCATTAACGTTATATAACCTAACCTAACCCAACCTAACATCTTGGCGGTATATATTTGAAAACATACCTAGCGAGATGGCCTCTACGTCTCCGTGGGACCTTGATATACATCAATAACGAAATATAACCTAACCTAACCCAACCTAACATCTCGGCGGTAATATTTGAAAACATTCCTGGCGAGTTGGCTCCTCCGTCTCCGTGGGATCTTTTTATACATCATTAACGTAATATAACCTAACCTAACCCAACTATCATCTTGGCGGTAATATTTGAAGACATACCTGGCGAGTTGGCCTCTACGTCTCCGTGGGACATTTATATACATCAATAACGTAATATAACCTAACCTAACCCAACCTAACATCTCGGCGGTAATATTTGATCACATTCCTAGCTTGTTGGCCTCTACGCCTCCGTGGGACATTTATATACATCAATAACGTAATATAACCTAACCTAACCCAACCTAACAACTCGGCGGTAATATTTGACAACATACCTGGCGAGTTGGCCTCTACGTTTCCGTGGGACCTTCATATACATCAATAACGAAATATAACCTAACCTAACCCAACCTAACATCTCGGCGGTAATATTTGAAAACATTCCTGGCGAGTTGGCTTCTCCGTCTCCGTGGGATCTTTTTATACATCAATAACGTAATATAACCTAGCCTAACCCAACCTAACATCTTGGCGTTAATATTTGAAAACATACCTGGCGAGTTGGCCTCTACGTCTCCGTGGGACATTTATATACATCAATAACGTGATATAACCTAACCTAACCCAACCTAACATTTCGGCGGTAATATTTCACATCATTCCTGGCGATTTGTCCTCTACGTCTCCGTGGGATCTTTTTATACATCATTAACGTAATATAACCTAACCTAACCCAACCTAACATCTTGGCGGTAATATTTGAAGACATACCTGGCGAGTTGGCCTCTACGTCTCCGTGGGACATTTATATACATCAATAACGTAATATAACCTAACCTAACCCAACCTAACATCTCGGCGGTAATATTTGATCACATTCCTAGCTTGTTGGCCTCTACGTCTCCGCGGGACCTTTATATACATCTATAACGTAATATAACCTAACCTAACCCAACCTAACAACTCGGCGGTAATATTTGACAACATACCTGGCGAGTTGGCCTCTACGTTTCCGTGGGACCTTCATATACATCAATAACGAAATATAACCTAACCTAACCCAACCTAACATCTCGGCGGTAATATTTGAAAACATACCTGGCGAGTTGGCCTCTACGTCTCCGTGGGACATTTATATACATCAATAACGTAATATAACCTAACCTAACCCAACCTAACATCTCGGCCGTAATATTTGATCACATTCCTGGCTTGTTGGCATCTACGTCTCCGCGGGACCTTTATATACATCTATAACGTGATATAACCTAACCTAATCCAACCTAACATCTCGGCGGCAATATTTGATCACATTCCTAGCTTGTTGGCCTCTACGTCTCCGCGTGACCTTTATATACATCTATAACGTGATATAACCTAACCTAACCCAACCTAACATTTCGGCGGTAATATTTGACATCATTCATGGCGAGTTGGCCTCTACGTCTCCGTTTGACCTTCATAAACATCAATAACGTAATATAACGTAACCTAACCCAACCTAACATCTCGGCGGTAATATTTGAAAACATACCTTGCGAGTTGGCCTCTACGTCTCCGTGGGACCTTTATATACAACAATAACGTAATATAACCTAACCTATCCCAACCTAACATCTCGGCGGTAATATTTGAAAACATTCCTGGCGAGTTGGCTTCTCCGTCTCTGTGATATCTTTTTATACATCAATAACGTAATATAACGTAACCTAACCCAACCTAACATCTCGGCGGTAATATTTGAAAACATACCTGGCGAGTTGGCTTCTCCGTCTCCGTGGGATCTTTTTATACATCAATAACGTAATATAACCTAACCTAACCCAACCTAACATCTTGGCGGTAATATTTGAAAACATACCTGGCGAGTTGGCCTCTACGTCTCCGTGGGACATTTATATACATCAATAACGTGATATAACCTAACCTAACCCAAACTAACATTTCGGCGGTAATATTTGACATCATTCCTGGCGATTTGTCCTCTACGTCTCCGTGTGACCTTCATAAACATCAATAACATAATATAAAGTAACCTAACCCAACCTATCATCTCGGCGGTAATATTTGACAACATTCCTGGCGAGTTGGCTTCTACATCTCCGTGGGACCTTTATATACATCAATAACGTAATATAACCTAACCTAACCCAACCTAACATCTCGGCGGTAATATTTGAAAACATACCTGGCGAGTTGGCCTCTACGTCTCCGTGGGACATTTATATACATCAATAACGTAATATAACCTAACCTAACCCAACCTAACATCTCGGCCGTAATATTTGATCACATTCCTGGCTTGTTGGCATCTACGTCTCCGCGGGACCTTTATATACATCTATAACGTGATATAACCTAACCTAATCCAACCTAACATCTCGGCGGCAATATTTGATCACATTCCTAGCTTGTTGGCCTCTACGTCTCCGCGTGACCTTTATATACATCTATAACGTGATATAACCTAACCTAACCCAACCTAACATTTCGGCGGTAATATTTGACATCATTCATGGCGAGTTGGCCTCTACGTCTCCGTTTGACCTTCATAAACATCAATAACGTAATATAACGTAACCTAACCCAACCTAACATCTCGGCGGTAATATTTGAAAACATACCTGGCGAGTTGGCCTCTACGTCTCCGTGGGACCTTTATATACAACAATAACGTAATGTAACCTAACCTATCCCAACCTAACATCTCGGCGGTAATATTTGAAAACATTCCTGGCGAGTTGGCTTCTCCGTCTCTGTGATATCTTTTTATACATCAATAACGTAATATAACCTAACCTAACCCAACCTAACATCTTGGCGGTAATATTTGAAAACATTCCTGGCGAGTTGGCTTCTACATCTCCGTGGGACCTTTATATACATCAATAACGTAATATAACCTAACCTAACCCAACCTAACATCTCGGCGGTAATATTTGAAAACATACCTGGCGAGTTGGCCTCTACGTCTCCGTGGGACATTTATATACATCAATAACGTAATATAACCTAACCTAACCCAACCTAACATCTCGGCCGTAATATTTGATCACATTCCTGGCCTGTTGGCATCTACGTCTCCGCGGGACCTTTATATACATCTATAACGTGATATAACCTAACCTAATCCAACCTAACATCTCGGCGGTAATATTTGATCACATTCCTAGCTTGTTGGCCTCTACGTCTCCGCGTGACCTTTATATACATCTATAACGTAATATAACCTAACCTAACCCAACCTAACATCTCGGCGGTAATATTTGAGAACATACCTGGCGAGTTGGGCTCTACGTCTCCGTGGGACCTTCATATACATCAATAACGAAATATAACCTAACCTAACCCAACCTAACATCTCGGCGGTAATATATGAAAGCATTCCTGGCGAGTTGGCTTCTCCGTCTCCGTGGGATCTTTTTATACATCATTAACGTAATATAACCTAACCTAACCCAACCTAACATCTTGGCGGTATATATTTGAAAACATACCTAGCGAGATGGCCTCTACGTCTCCGTGGGACCTTGATATACATCAATAACGAAATATAACCTAACCTAACCCAACCTAACATCTCGGCGGTAATATTTGAAAACATTCCTGGCGAGTTGGCTCCTCCGTCTCCGTGGGATCTTTTTATACATCATTAACGTAATATAACCTAACCTAACCCAACTATCATCTTGGCGGTAATATTTGAAGACATACCTGGCGAGTTGGCCTCTACGTCTCCGTGGGACATTTATATACATCAATAACGTAATATAACCTAACCTAACCCAACCTAACATCTCGGCGGTAATATTTGATCACATTCCTAGCTTGTTGGCCTCTACGCCTCCGTGGGACATTTATATACATCAATAACGTAATATAACCTAACCTAACCCAACCTAACAACTCGGCGGTAATATTTGACAACATACCTGGCGAGTTGGCCTCTACGTTTCCGTGGGACCTTCATATACATCAATAACGAAATATAACCTAACCTAACCCAACCTAACATCTCGGCGGTAATATTTGAAAACATTCCTGGCGAGTTGGCTTCTCCGTCTCCGTGGGATCTTTTTATACATCAATAACGTAATATAACCTAGCCTAACCCAACCTAACATCTTGGCGTTAATATTTGAAAACATACCTGGCGAGTTGGCCTCTACGTCTCCGTGGGACATTTATATACATCAATAACGTGATATAACCTAACCTAACCCAACCTAACATTTCGGCGGTAATATTTCACATCATTCCTGGCGATTTGTCCTCTACGTCTCCGTGGGATCTTTTTATACATCATTAACGTAATATAACCTAACCTAACCCAACCTAACATCTTGGCGGTAATATTTGAAGACATACCTGGCGAGTTGGCCTCTACGTCTCCGTGGGACATTTATATACATCAATAACGTAATATAACCTAACCTAACCCAACCTAACATCTCGGCGGTAATATTTGATCACATTCCTAGCTTGTTGGCCTCTACGTCTCCGCGGGACCTTTATATACATCTATAACGTAATATAACCTAACCTAACCCAACCTAACAACTCGGCGGTAATATTTGACAACATACCTGGCGAGTTGGCCTCTACGTCTCCGTGGGACCTTTGTATACATCAATAACGTAATATAACCTAACCTAATCCAACCTAACATCTCGGCGGTAATATTTGAAAACATTCCTGGCGAGTTGGCCTCTACGTCTCCGTGGGACCTTCATATACATCAATAACGTAATATAGCCTAACCTAACCCAACCTAACATTTCGGCGGTAATATTTGACATCATTCCTGGCGAGTTGGCCTCTACGTCTCCGTGGGACCTTTATATACATCAATAACGTAATATAACCTAACTTAACCCAACCAAACATCTCGGCGGTAATATTTGAAAACATACCTGGCGAGTTGGCCTCTACGTCTCCGTGGGACATTTATATACATAAATAACGTAATATAACATAACCTAACCCAACCTAACATCTCGGCGGTAATATTTGACAACATACCTGGCGAGTTGGTCTCTACGTCTCCGTGGGACCTTCATATACATCAATAACGAAATATAACCTAACCTAACCCAACCTAACATCTCGGCGGTAATATTTGAAAACATTCCTGGCGAGCTGGCTTCTCCGTCTCCGTGGGATCTTTTTATACATCAATAACGTAATATAACCTAACCTAACCCTACCTAACATCATGGCGGTAATATTTCAAAACATAACTGGCGAGTTGGCCTCTACGTCTCCGTGGGACATTTATATACATCAATAACGTAATATAACCTAACCTAACCCAACCTAACATCTCGGCGGTAATATTTGAAAACATTCCTGGCGAGTTGGCCTCTACGTCTCCGTGGGACCTTCATATACATCAATAACGTAATATGGCCTAACCTAACCCAACCTAACATATCGGCGGTAATATTTGACATCAATCCTGGCGAGTTGGCCTCTACGTCTCCGTGGGAACTTTATATACATCAATAACGTAATATAACCTAACCTAACCCATCCAAACATTTCGACGGTAATATTTGACATCATTCCTGGCGAGTTGGTCTCTACGTCTCCGCTTGACCTTCATAAACATCAATAACGTACTATAACGCAACCTAACCCAACCTATCATCTCGGCGGTAATATTTGAAAACATTCCTGGCGAGTTGGCTTCTCCGTCTCCGTGGGATCTTTTTATACATCAATAACGTAATATAACCTAACCTAACCCAACCTATCATCTCGGCGGTAATATTGGACAACATTCCTGGCGAGTTGGCCTCTACGTCTCCGTGGGACCTTCATATACATCAATAACGAAATATAACCTAACCTAACCCAACCTAACATCTCGGCGATAATATTTGAAAACATTCCTGGCGAGTTGGCTTCTCCGTCTCTGTGATATCTTTTTATACATCAATAACGTAATATAACCTAACCTAACCCAACCTAACATCTCGGCGGTAATATTTGAAAACATACCTGGCGAGTTGGCCTCTACGTCTCCGTGGGACATTTATATACATCAATAACGTAATATAACCTAACCTAACCCAACCTAACATCTCGGCGGTAATATTTGATCACATTCCTAGCTTGTTGGCCTCTACGTCTCCGCGGGACCTTTATATACATCTATAACGTGATATAACCTAACCTAATCCAACCTAACATCTCGGCGGTAATATTTGAAAACATTCCTGGCGAGTTGGCCTCTACGTCTCCGTGGGACCTTCATATACATCAATAACGTAATATAGCCTAACCTAACCCAAGCTAACATTTCGGCGGTAATATTTGACATCATTCCTGGCGAGTTGGCCTCTACGTCTCCGTTTGACCTTCATAAACATCAATAACGTAATATAACGTAACCTAACCCAACCTATCACCTCGGCGGTAATATTTGACAACATTCCTGGCGAGTTGGCCTCTACGTCTCCGTGGGACCTTTGTATACATCAATAACGTAATATAACCTAACCTAACCCAACCTATCATCTCGGCGGTAATATTTGACAACATTCCTGGCGAGTTGGTCTCTACGTCTCCGTGGGACCTTCATATACATC
This sequence comes from Xylocopa violacea, assembly GCA_963969225.1. Taxonomy (NCBI): domain Eukaryota; kingdom Metazoa; phylum Arthropoda; class Insecta; order Hymenoptera; family Apidae; genus Xylocopa; species Xylocopa violacea. The sequence continues at coordinate 2,514,187 of CAXAJV010000051.1, forward strand.
AATAACGTAATATAACCTAACCTAACCCAACCTAACATCACGGCGGTAATATTTGACAACATTCCTGGCGAGTTGGCCTCTACGTCTCCGTTTGACCTTCATAAACATCAATAACGTAATATAACGTAACCTAACCCAACCTATCACCTCGGCGGTAATATTTGACAACATTCCTGGCGAGTTGGCCTCTACGTCTCCGTGGGACATTTATATACATCAATAACGTAATATAACCTAACCTAACCCAACCTAACATCTCGGCGGTAATATTTGATCACATTCCTGTCTTGTTGGCCTCTACGTCTCCGCGGGACCTTTATATACATCTATAACGTGATATAACCTAACCTAATCCAACCTAACATCTCGGCGGTAATATTTGAAAACATTCCTGGCGAGTTGGCCTCTACGTCTCCGTGGGACCTTCATATACATCAATAACGTAATATAGCCTAACCTAACCCAACCTAACATTTCGGCGGTAATATTTGACATCATTCCTGGCGAGTTGGCCTCTACGTCTCCGTGGGACCTTTATATACATCAATAACGTAATATAACCTAACTTAACCCAACCAAACATCTCGGCGGTAATATTTGAAAACATACCTGGCGAGTTGGCCCCTACGTCTCCGTGGGACATTTATATACATAAATAACGTAATATAACATAACCTAACCCAACCTAACATCTCGGCGGTAATATTTGACAACATACCTGGCGAGTTGGTCTCTACGTCTCCGTGGGACCTTCATATACATCAATAACGAAATATAACCTAACCAAAACCCAACCTAACATCTCGGCGGTAATATTTGAAAACATTCCTGGCGAGCTGGCTTCTCCGTCTCCGTGGGATCTTTTTATACATCAATAACGTAATATAACCTAACCTAACCCTACCTAACATCATGGCGGTAATATTTCAAAACATAACTGGCGAGTTGGCCTCTACGTCTCCGTGGGACATTTATATACATCAATAACGTAATATAACCTAACCTAACCCAACCTAACATCTCGGCGGTAATATTTGAAAACATTCCTGGCGAGTTGGCCTCTACGTCTCCGTGGGACCTTCATATACATCAATAACGTAATATAGCCTAACCTAACCCAACCTAACATATCGGCGGTAATATTTGACATCAATCCTGGCGAGTTGGCCTCTACGTCTCCGTGGGAACTTTATATACATCAATAACGTAATATAACCTAACCTAACCCAACCTAACATCTCGGCGGTAATATTTGAAAACATACCTGGTGGTTTGGCCTCTACGCCTCCGTGGGACATTTATATACATCAATAACGTAATATAACGTAACCTGCCCCAACCTATCATCTCGGCGGTAATATTTGACAACATTCCTGGCGAGTGGGCCTCTACGTCTCCGTGGGACCTTTATATACATCAATAACGTAATATAACCTAACCTATCCCAACCTAACATCTCGGCGGTAATATTTGAACATATTCATGGCGATTTGGCATCTACGTCTCCGTGGGACCTTCATATACATCAATAACGTAATATAGCCTAACCTAACCCAACCTAACATTTCGGCGGTAATATTTGACATCAATCCTGGCGAGTTGGCCTCTACGTCTCCGTGGGAACTTTATATACATCAATAACGTAATATAACCTAACCTAACCCAACCTAACATCTCGGCGGTAATATTTGAAAACATACCTGGTGGGTTGGCCTCTACGCCTCCGTGGGACATTTATATACATCAATAACGTAATATAACCTAACCTAACCCAACCTAACATCTCGGCGGTAATATCTGACAACATTCCTGGCGAGTTGGCTTCTCCGTCTCCGTGGGATCTTTTTATACATCAATAACGTAATGTAACCTAACCTAACCCAACCTAACATCTTGGCGGTAATATTTGAAAACATACCTGGCGAGTTGGCCTCTACGTCTCCGTGGGATCTTTTTATACATCAATAACGTAATATAACCTAACCTAACCCAACCTAACATCTTGGCGGTAATATTTGAAAACATTCCTGGCGAGTTGGCTTCTACATCTCCGTGGGACCTTTATATACATCAATAACGTAATATAACCTAACCTAACCCAACCTAACATCTCGGCGGTAATATTTGAAAACATACCTGGCGAGTTGGCCTCTACGTCTCCGTGGGACATTTATATACATCAATAACGTAATATAACCTAACCTAACCCAACCTAACATCTCGGCCGTAATATTTGATCACATTCCTGGCCTGTTGGCATCTACGTCTCCGCGGGACCTTTATATACATCTATAACGTGATATAACCTAACCTAATCCAACCTAACATCTCGGCGGTAATATTTGATCACATTCCTAGCTTGTTGGCCTCTACGTCTCCGCGTGACCTTTATATACATCTATAACGTAATATAACCTAACCTAACCCAACCTAACATCTCGGCGGTAATATTTGAGAACATACCTGGCGAGTTGGGCTCTACGTCTCCGTGGGACCTTCATATACATCAATAACGAAATATAACCTAACCTAACCCAACCTAACATCTCGGCGGTAATATATGAAAGCATTCCTGGCGAGTTGGCTTCTCCGTCTCCGTGGGATCTTTTTATACATCATTAACGTAATATAACCTAACCTAACCCAACCTAACATCTTGGCGGTATATATTTGAAAACATACCTAGCGAGATGGCCTCTACGTCTCCGTGGGACCTTGATATACATCAATAACGAAATATAACCTAACCTAACCCAACCTAACATCTCGGCGGTAATATTTGAAAACATTCCTGGCGAGTTGGCTCCTCCGTCTCCGTGGGATCTTTTTATACATCATTAACGTAATATAACCTAACCTAACCCAACTATCATCTTGGCGGTAATATTTGAAGACATACCTGGCGAGTTGGCCTCTACGTCTCCGTGGGACATTTATATACATCAATAACGTAATATAACCTAACCTAACCCAACCTAACATCTCGGCGGTAATATTTGATCACATTCCTAGCTTGTTGGCCTCTACGCCTCCGTGGGACATTTATATACATCAATAACGTAATATAACCTAACCTAACCCAACCTAACAACTCGGCGGTAATATTTGACAACATACCTGGCGAGTTGGCCTCTACGTTTCCGTGGGACCTTCATATACATCAATAACGAAATATAACCTAACCTAACCCAACCTAACATCTCGGCGGTAATATTTGAAAACATTCCTGGCGAGTTGGCTTCTCCGTCTCCGTGGGATCTTTTTATACATCAATAACGTAATATAACCTAGCCTAACCCAACCTAACATCTTGGCGTTAATATTTGAAAACATACCTGGCGAGTTGGCCTCTACGTCTCCGTGGGACATTTATATACATCAATAACGTGATATAACCTAACCTAACCCAACCTAACATTTCGGCGGTAATATTTCACATCATTCCTGGCGATTTGTCCTCTACGTCTCCGTGGGATCTTTTTATACATCATTAACGTAATATAACCTAACCTAACCCAACCTAACATCTTGGCGGTAATATTTGAAGACATACCTGGCGAGTTGGCCTCTACGTCTCCGTGGGACATTTATATACATCAATAACGTAATATAACCTAACCTAACCCAACCTAACATCTCGGCGGTAATATTTGATCACATTCCTAGCTTGTTGGCCTCTACGTCTCCGCGGGACCTTTATATACATCTATAACGTAATATAACCTAACCTAACCCAACCTAACAACTCGGCGGTAATATTTGACAACATACCTGGCGAGTTGGCCTCTACGTTTCCGTGGGACCTTCATATACATCAATAACGAAATATAACCTAACCTAACCCAACCTAACATCTCGGCGGTAATATTTGAAAACATACCTGGCGAGTTGGCCTCTACGTCTCCGTGGGACATTTATATACATCAATAACGTAATATAACCTAACCTAACCCAACCTAACATCTCGGCCGTAATATTTGATCACATTCCTGGCTTGTTGGCATCTACGTCTCCGCGGGACCTTTATATACATCTATAACGTGATATAACCTAACCTAATCCAACCTAACATCTCGGCGGCAATATTTGATCACATTCCTAGCTTGTTGGCCTCTACGTCTCCGCGTGACCTTTATATACATCTATAACGTGATATAACCTAACCTAACCCAACCTAACATTTCGGCGGTAATATTTGACATCATTCATGGCGAGTTGGCCTCTACGTCTCCGTTTGACCTTCATAAACATCAATAACGTAATATAACGTAACCTAACCCAACCTAACATCTCGGCGGTAATATTTGAAAACATACCTGGCGAGTTGGCCTCTACGTCTCCGTGGGACCTTTATATACAACAATAACGTAATATAACCTAACCTATCCCAACCTAACATCTCGGCGGTAATATTTGAAAACATTCCTGGCGAGTTGGCTTCTCCGTCTCTGTGATATCTTTTTATACATCAATAACGTAATATAACCTAACCTAACCCAACCTAACATCTCGGCGGTAATATTTGAAAACATACCTGGCGAGTTGGCCTCTACGTCTCCGTGGGACCTTCATATACATCAATAACGTAATATAACCTAACCTAACCCAACCTAACATCACGGCGGTAATATTTGACAACATTCCTGGCGAGTTGGCCTCTACGTCTCCGTTTGACCTTCATAAACATCAATAACGTAATATAACGTAACCTAACCCAACCTATCACCTCGGCGGTAATATTTGACAACATTCCTGGCGAGGTGGCCTCTACGTCTCCGTGGGACCTTTGTATACATCAATAACGTAATATAACCTAACCTAATCCAACCTAACATCTCGGCGGTAATATTTGAAAACATTCCTGGCGAGTTGGCCTCTACGTCTCCGTGGGACCTTCATATACATCAATAACGTAATATAGCCTAACCTAACCCAACCTAACATTTCGGCGGTAATATTTGACATCATTCCTGGCGAGTTGGCCTCTACGTCTCCGTGGGACCTTTATATACATCAATAACGTAATATAACCTAACTTAACCCAACCAAACATCTCGGCGGTAATATTTGAAAACATACCTGGCGAGTTGGCCTCTACGTCTCCGTGGGACATTTATATACATAAATAACGTAATATAACATAACCTAACCCAACCTAACATCTCGGCGGTAATATTTGACAACATACCTGGCGAGTTGGTCTCTACGTCTCCGTGGGACCTTCATATACATCAATAACGAAATATAACCTAACCTAACCCAACCTAACATCTCGGCGGTAATATTTGAAAACATTCCTGGCGAGCTGGCTTCTCCGTCTCCGTGGGATCTTTTTATACATCAATAACGTAATATAACCTAACCTAACCCTACCTAACATCATGGCGGTAATATTTCAAAACATAACTGGCGAGTTGGCCTCTACGTCTCCGTGGGACATTTATATACATCAATAACGTAATATAACCTAACCTAACCCAACCTAACATCTCGGCGGTAATATTTGAAAACATTCCTGGCGAGTTGGCCTCTACGTCTCCGTGGGACCTTCATATACATCAATAACGTAATATGGCCTAACCTAACCCAACCTAACATATCGGCGGTAATATTTGACATCAATCCTGGCGAGTTGGCCTCTACGTCTCCGTGGGAACTTTATATACATCAATAACGTAATATAACCTAACCTAACCCATCCAAACATTTCGACGGTAATATTTGACATCATTCCTGGCGAGTTGGTCTCTACGTCTCCGCTTGACCTTCATAAACATCAATAACGTACTATAACGCAACCTAACCCAACCTATCATCTCGGCGGTAATATTTGAAAACATTCCTGGCGAGTTGGCTTCTCCGTCTCCGTGGGATCTTTTTATACATCAATAACGTAATATAACCTAACCTAACCCAACCTATCATCTCGGCGGTAATATTGGACAACATTCCTGGCGAGTTGGCCTCTACGTCTCCGTGGGACCTTCATATACATCAATAACGAAATATAACCTAACCTAACCCAACCTAACATCTCGGCGATAATATTTGAAAACATTCCTGGCGAGTTGGCTTCTCCGTCTCTGTGATATCTTTTTATACATCAATAACGTAATATAACCTAACCTAACCCAACCTAACATCTCGGCGGTAATATTTGAAAACATACCTGGCGAGTTGGCCTCTACGTCTCCGTGGGACATTTATATACATCAATAACGTAATATAACCTAACCTAACCCAACCTAACATCTCGGCGGTAATATTTGATCACATTCCTAGCTTGTTGGCCTCTACGTCTCCGCGGGACCTTTATATACATCTATAACGTGATATAACCTAACCTAATCCAACCTAACATCTCGGCGGTAATATTTGAAAACATTCCTGGCCAGTTGGCCTCTACGTCTCCGTGGGACCTTCATATACATCAATAACGTAATATAGCCTAACCTAACCCAAGCTAACATTTCGGCGGTAATATTTGACATCATTCCTGGCGAGTTGGCCTCTACGTCTCCGTTTGACCTTCATAAACATCAATAACGTAATATAACGTAACCTAACCCAACCTATCACCTCGGCGGTAATATTTGACAACATTCCTGGCGAGTTGGCCTCTACGTCTCCGTGGGACCTTTGTATACATCAATAACGTAATATAACCTAACCTAACCCAACCTATCATCTCGGCGGTAATATTTGACAACATTCCTGGCGAGTTGGTCTCTACGTCTCCGTGGGACCTTCATATACATCAATAACGTAATATAACCTAACCTAACCCAACCTAACATCACGGCGGTAATATTTGACAACATTCCTGGCGAGTTGGCCTCTACGTCTCCGTTTGACCTTCATAAACATCAATAACGTAATATAACGTAACCTAACCCAACCTATCACCTCGGCGGTAATATTTGACAACATTCCTGGCGAGTTGGCCTCTACGTCTCCGTGGGACATTTATATACATCAATAACGTAATATAACCTAACCTAACCCAACCTAACATCTCGGCGGTAATATTTGATCACATTCCTGTCTTGTTGGCCTCTACGTCTCCGCGGGACCTTTATATACATCTATAACGTGATATAACCTAACCTAATCCAACCTAACATCTCGGCGGTAATATTTGAAAACATTCCTGGCGAGTTGGCCTCTACGTCTCCGTGGGACCTTCATATACATCAATAACGTAATATAGCCTAACCTAACCCAACCTAACATTTCGGCGGTAATATTTGACATCATTCCTGGCGAGTTGGCCTCTACGTCTCCGTGGGACCTTTATATACATCAATAACGTAATATAACCTAACTTAACCCAACCAAACATCTCGGCGGTAATATTTGAAAACATACCTGGCGAGTTGGCCCCTACGTCTCCGTGGGACATTTATATACATAAATAACGTAATATAACATAACCTAACCCAACCTAACATCTCGGCGGTAATATTTGACAACATACCTGGCGAGTTGGTCTCTACGTCTCCGTGGGACCTTCATATACATCAATAACGAAATATAACCTAACCTAACCCAACCTAACATCTCGGCGGTAATATTTGAAAACATTCCTGGCGAGCTGGCTTCTCCGTCTCCGTGGGATCTTTTTATACATCAATAACGTAATATAACCTAACCTAACCCTACCTAACATCATGGCGGTAATATTTCAAAACATAACTGGCGAGTTGGCCTCTACGTCTCCGTGGGACATTTATATACATCAATAACGTAATATAACCTAACCTAACCCAACCTAACATCTCGGCGGTAATATTTGAAAACATTCCTGGCGAGTTGGCCTCTACGTCTCCGTGGGACCTTCATATACATCAATAACGTAATATAGCCTAACCTAACCCAACCTAACATATCGGCGGTAATATTTGACATCAATCCTGGCGAGTTGGCCTCTACGTCTCCGTGGGAACTTTATATACATCAATAACGTAATATAACCTAACCTAACCCAACCTAACATCTCGGCGGTAATATTTGAAAACATACCTGGTGGTTTGGCCTCTACGCCTCCGTGGGACATTTATATACATCAATAACGTAATATAACGTAACCTGCCCCAACCTATCATCTCGGCGGTAATATTTGACAACATTCCTGGCGAGTGGGCCTCTACGTCTCCGTGGGACCTTTATATACATCAATAACGTAATATAACCTAACCTATCCCAACCTAACATCTCGGCGGTAATATTTGAACATATTCATGGCGATTTGGCATCTACGTCTCCGTGGGACCTTCATATACATCAATAACGTAATATAGCCTAACCTAACCCAACCTAACATTTCGGCGGTAATATTTGACATCAATCCTGGCGAGTTGGCCTCTACGTCTCCGTGGGAACTTTATATACATCAATAACGTAATATAACCTAACCTAACCCAACCTAACATCTCGGCGGTAATATTTGAAAACATACCTGGTGGGTTGGCCTCTACGCCTCCGTGGGACATTTATATACATCTATAACATGATATAACCTAACCTAATCCAACCCAACATCTCGGTGGTAATATTTGAAAACATTCCTGGCGAGTTGGCCTCTACGTCTCCGTGGGACCTTCATATACATCAATAACGTAATATAGCCTAACCTAACCCAACCTAACATATCGGCGGTAATATTTGACATCAATCCTGGCGAGTTAGCCTCTACGTCTCCGTGGGAACTTTATATACATCAATAACGTAATATAACCTAACCTAACCCAACCTAACATCTCGGCGGTAATATTTGAAAACATACCTGGTGGGTTGGCCTCTACGCCTCCGTGGGACATTTATATACATCAATAACGTAATATAACCTAACCCAACCCAACCTAACATCTCGGCGGTAATATCTGACAACATTCCTGGCGAGTTGGCTTCTCCGTCTCCGTGGGATCTTTTTATACATCAATAACGTAATATAACCTAACCTAACCCAACCTAACATCCTGGCGGTAATATTTGAAAACATACCTGGCGAGTTGGCCTCTACGTCTCCGTGGGACATTTATATACATCAATAACGTAATATAACCTAACCTAACCCAACCTAACATCTCGGCGGTAATATTTGATCACATTCCTAGCTTGTTGGCCTCCACGTCTCCGTGGAACCTTTATATACATCAATAACGTAATATAACCTAACCTAACCCAACCTAACAACTCGGCGGTAATATTTGAAAACATACCTGGCGAGGTGGCCTCTACGTCACCGTGGGACCTTTATAGACATCCATAACGTAATATAACCTAACCTAACCCAACCTAACATCTCGGCGGTAATATTTGACAACATTCCTGGCGAGTTGGCTTCTCCGTCTCCGTGGGACCTTTATATACATCAATAACGTAATATAACCTAACCTAACCCAACCTAACATCTCGGCGGTAATATTTGATCGCATTCCTAGCTAGTTGGCCTCTACGTCTCCGCGGGACCTTTATATACATCTATAACGTGATATAACCTAATCTAACCCAACCTAACATTTCGGCGGTAATATTTGACATCATTCCTGGCGAGTTGGCCTCTACGTCTCCGTTTGACCTTCATAAACATCAATAACGTAATATAACGGAACCTAACCCAACCTATCATCTCGGCGGTAATATTTGAAAACATTCCTGGCGAGTTAGCTTCTCCGTCTCCGTAGGATCTTTTTATACATCAATAACGTAATATAACCTAACCTAACCCAACCTAACATCTTGGCGGTAATATTTAATAACATACCTGGCGAGTTGGCCTCTACGTCTCCGTGGGACATTTATATACATCAATAACGTAATGTAACCTAACCTAACCCAACCTAACATCTCGGCGGTAATATTTGATCACATTCCTAGCTTGTTGGCCTCTACGTTTCTGCGTGACCTTTATATACATCTATAACGTGATATAACCTAACCTAACCCAACCTAACATTTCGGCGGTAATATTTGACATCATTCATGGCGAGTTGGCCTCTACGTCTCCGTTTGACCTTCATAAACATCAATAACGTAATATAACGTAACCTAACCCAACCTAACATCTCGGCGGTAATATTTGAAAACATACCTGGCGAGTTGGCCTCTACGTCTCCGTGGGACATTTATATACATCAATAACGTAATATAACCTATCCTAAACCAACCTAACAACTCGGCGGTAATATTTGAAAACATTCATGAGCGATTTGGCATCTACGTCTCCGTGGGACCTTCATATACATCAATAACGTAATATAGCCTAACCTAACCCAACCTAACATTTCGGCGGTAATATTTGACATCAATCCTGGCGAGTTGGCCTCTACGTCTCCGTGGGAACTTTATATACCTCAATAACGTAATATAACCTAACCTAACCCAACCTAACATCTCGGCGGTAATATTTGACAACATTCCTGGCTAGTTGGCTTCTCCGTCTCCGTGGGATCTTTTTATACATCAATAACGTAATATAACCTATCCTAACCCAACCTAACATCACGGCGGTAATATTTGAAATCATACCTGGCGAGTTGGCCTCTACGTCTCCGTGGGATCTTTATATACATCAATAACGTAATATAACCTAACCTATCCCAACCTAACATCTCGGCGGTAATATTTGAAAACAGTCATGGCGATTTGGCATCTACGTCCCGTGGGACCTTCATATACATCAATAACGTAATATGGCCTAACCTAATCCAACCTAACATTTCGGCGGTAATATTTGACATCATTCCTGGCGAGTTGGCCTCTACGTCTCCGTGGGACCTTTATATACATGAATAACGTAATATAGCCTAACCTAATCCAACCTAACATTTCGCCGGTAATATTTGACATCATTCCTGGCGAGTTGGCCTCTACGTCTCCGTGGGACCTTTATATACATCAGTAACGTAATATAACCTAACCTAACCCAACCAAACATTTCGGCGGTAATATTTGACATCATTCCTGGCGAGTTGGTCTCTACGTCTCCGTTTGACCTTCATAAACATCAATAACGTAATATAACCTAACCTAATCCAACCTATCATCTCGGCGGTAATATTTGACAACATTCCTGGCTAGTTGGCTTCTCCGTCTCCGTGGGATCTTTTTATACATCAATAACGTAATATAACCTAACCTAACCCAACCTAACATCTCGGCGGTAATATTTGACAACATTCCTGATGAGTTGGCATCTCCGTCTCCGTGGGATCTTTTTATACATCAATAACGTAATATAACCTAACCTAACCCAACCTAACATCTCGGCGGTAATATTTGACAACATTCCTGGCTAGTTGGCTTCCCCGTCTCCGTGGGATCTTTTTATACATCATTAACGTAATATAACCTATCCTAACCCAACCTAACATCACGGCGGTAATATTTGAAAACATACCTGGCGAGTTGGCCTCTACGTCTCCGTGGGATCTTTATATACATCAATAACGTAATATAACCTAACCTATCCCAACCTAACATCTCGGCGGTAATATTTGAAAACAGTCATGGCGATTTGGCATCTACGTCCCGTGGGACCTTCATATACATCAATAACGTAATATAGCCTAACCTAATCCAACCTAACATTTCGGCGGTAATATTTGACATCATTCCTGGCGAGTTGGTCTCTACGTCTCCGTTTGACCTTCATAAACATCAATAACGTACTATAACGCAACCTAACCCAACCTATCATCTCGGCGGTAATATTTGAAAACATTCCTTTCGAGTTGGCCTCTACGTGTCCGTGGGACATTTATATACATCAATAACGTAATATAACCTAACCTAACCCAACCTAACATCTCGGCGGTAATATTTGATCACATTCCTAGCTTGTTGGCCTCTACGTCTCCGCGGGACCTTTATATACATCTATAACGTGATATAACCTAACCTAACCCAACCTAACATTTCGGCGGTAATATTTGACATCATTCCTGGCGAGTTGGCCTCTACGTCTCCGTTTGACCTTCATAAACATCAATAACGTAATATAACGGAACCTAACCCAACCTATCATCTCGGCGGTAATATTTGAAAACATTCCTGGCGAGTTGGCCTCTACGTCTCCGTGGGACCTTTGTATACATCAATAACGTAATATAACCTAACCTAACCCAACCTATCATCTCGGCGGTAATATTGGACAACATTCCTGGCGAGTTGGCCTCTACGTCTCCGTGGGACCTTCATATACATCAATAACGTAATATAACCTAACCTAACCCAACCTAACATCACGGCGGTAATATTTGACAACATTCCTGGCTAGTTGGCTTCTCCGTCTCCGTGGGATCTTTTTATACATCAATAACGTAATATAACCTATCCTAACCCAACCTAACATCTCGGCGGTAATATTTGAAAACATACCTGGTGAGTTGGCCTCTACGTCTCCGTGGGACCTTTATATACATCAATAACGTAATATAACCTAACCTAACGCAACCTAACATCTCGGCGGAAATATTTGACAACATTCCTGATGAGTTGGCATCTCCGTCTCCGTGGGATCTTTTTATACATCAATAACGTAATATAACCTAACCTAACCCAACCTAACATCTCGGCGGTAATATTTGACAACATTCCTGGCTAGTTGGCTTCTCCGTCTCCGTGGGATCTTTTTATACATCAATAACGTAATATAACATATCCTAAACCAACCTAACATCACGGCGGTAATATTTGAAAACATACCTGGCGAGTTGGCCTCTACGTCTCCGTGGGATCTTTATATACATCAATAACGTAATATAACCTAACCTATCCCAACCTAACATCTCGGCGGTAATATTTGAAAACATACCTGGTGAGTTGGCCTCTACGTCTCCGTGGGACCTTTATATACATCAATAACGTAATATAACCTAACCTAACCCAACCTAACATCTCGGCGGTAATATTTGATCACATTCCTAGCTTGTTGGCCTCTACGTCTCCGCGGGACCTTTATATACATATATAACGTGATATAACCTAACCTAACCCAACCTAACATTTCGACGGTAATATTTGACATCATTCCTGGCGAGTTGGCCTCTACGTCTCCGTTTGACCTTCATAAACATCAATAACGTAATATAACGTAACCTAACCCAACCTATCACCTCGGCGGTAATATTTGACAACATTCCTGGCGAGTTGGCCTCTACGTCTCCGTGGGACCTTTGTATACATCAATAACGTAATATAACCTAACCTAACCCAACCTATCATCTCGGCGGTAATATTTGACAACATTCCTGGCGAGTTGGTCTCTACGTCTCCGTGGGACCTTCATATACATCAATAACGTAATATAACCTAACCTAACCCAACCTAACATCACGGCGGTAATATTTGACAACATTCCTGGCGAGTGGGCCTCTACGTCTCCGTGGGACCTTTATATACATCAATAACGTAATATAACCTAACCTATCCCAACCTAACATCTCGGCGGTAATATTTGAACACATTCATCGCGATTTGGCATCTACGTCTCCGTGGGACCTTCATATACATCAATAACGTAATATAGCCTAACCTAACCCAACCTAACATTTCGGCGGTAATATTTGACATCAATCCTGGCGAGTTGGCCTCTACGTCTCCGTGGGAACTTTATATACATCAATAACGTAATATAACCTAACCTAACCCAACCTAACATCTCGGCGGTAATATCTGACAACATTCTTGGCGAGTTGGCTTCTCCGTCTCCGTGGGATCTTTTTATACATCAATAACGTAATATAACCTAACCTAACCCAACCTAACATCTCGGCGGTAATATTTGAAAACATACCTGGCGAGTTGGCCTCTACGTCTCCGTGGGACATTTATATACATCAATAACGTAATATAACCTAACCTAACCCAACCTAACATCTCGGCCGTAATATTTGATCACATTCCTGGCTTGTTGGCATCTACGTCTCCGCGGGACCTTTATATACATCTATAACGTGATATAACCTAACCTAATCCAACCTAACATCTCGGCGGCAATATTTGATCACATTCCTAGCTTGTTGGCCTCTACGTCTCCGCGTGACCTTTATATACATCTATAACGTGATATAACCTAACCTAACCCAACCTAACATTTCGGCGGTAATATTTGACATCATTCATGGCGAGTTGGCCTCTACGTCTCCGTTTGACCTTCATAATCATCAATAACGTAATATAACGTAACCTAACCCAACCTAACATCTCGGCGGTAATATTTGAAAACATTCCTGGCGAGTTGGCTTCTCCGTCTCTGTGATATCTTTTTATACATCAATAACGTAATATAACCTAACCTAACCCAACCTAACATCTCGGCGGTAATATTTGAAAACATACCTGGCGAGTTGGCCTCTACGTCTCCGTGGGACCTTCATATACATCAATAACGTAATATAACGTAACCTAACCCAACCTATCACCTCGGCGGTAATATTTGACAACATTCCTGGCGAGGTGGCCTCTACGTCTCCGTGGGACCTTTGTATACATCAATAACGTAATATAACCTAACCTAATCCAACCTAACATCTCGGCGGTAATATTTGAAAACATTCCTGGCGAGTTGGCCTCTACGTCTCCGTGGGACCTTCATATACATCAATAACGTAATATAGCCTAACCTAACCCAACCTAACATTTCGGCGGTAATATTTGACATCATTCCTGGCGAGTTGGCCTCTACGTCTCCGTGGGACCTTTATATACATCAATAACGTAATATAACCTAACTTAACCCAACCAAACATCTCGGCGGTAATATTTGAAAACATACCTGGCGAGTTGGCCTCTACGTCTCCGTGGGACATTTATATACATAAATAACGTAATATAACATAACCTAACCCAACCTAACATCTCGGCGGTAATATTTGACAACATACCTGGCGAGTTGGTCTCTACGTCTCCGTGGGACCTTCATATACATCAATAACGAAATATAACCTAACCTAACCCAACCTAACATCTCGGCGGTAATATTTGAAAACATTCCTGGCGAGCTGGCTTCTCCGTCTCCGTGGGATCTTTTTATACATCAATAACGTAATATAACCTAACCTAACCCTACCTAACATCATGGCGGTAATATTTCAAAACATAACTGGCGAGTTGGCCTCTACGTCTCCGTGGGACATTTATATACATCAATAACGTAATATAACCTAACCTAACCCAACCTAACATCTCGGCGGTAATATTTGAAAACATTCCTGGCGAGTTGGCCTCTACGTCTCCGTGGGACCTTCATATACATCAATAACGTAATATGGCCTAACCTAACCCAACCTAACATATCGGCGGTAATATTTGACATCAATCCTGGCGAGTTGGCCTCTACGTCTCCGTGGGAACTTTATATACATCAATAACGTAATATAACCTAACCTAACCCATCCAAACATTTCGACGGTAATATTTGACATCATTCCTGGCGAGTTGGTCTCTACGTCTCCGCTTGACCTTCATAAACATCAATAACGTACTATAACGCAACCTAACCCAACCTATCATCTCGGCGGTAATATTTGAAAACATTCCTGGCGAGTTGGCTTCTCCGTCTCCGTGGGATCTTTTTATACATCAATAACGTAATATAACCTAACCTAACCCAACCTATCATCTCGGCGGTAATATTGGACAACATTCCTGGCGAGTTGGCCTCTACGTCTCCGTGGGACCTTCATATACATCAATAACGAAATATAACCTAACCTAACCCAACCTAACATCTCGGCGATAATATTTGAAAACATTCCTGGCGAGTTGGCTTCTCCGTCTCTGTGATATCTTTTTATACATCAATAACGTAATATAACCTAACCTAACCCAACCTAACATCTCGGCGGTAATATTTGAAAACATACCTGGCGAGTTGGCCTCTACGTCTCCGTGGGACATTTATATACTTCAATAACGTAATATAACCTAACCTAACCCAACCTAACATCTCGGCGGTAATATTTGATCACATTCCTAGCTTGTTGGCCTCTACGTCTCCGCGGGACCTTTATATACATCTATAACGTGATATAACCTAACCTAATCCAACCTAACATCTCGGCGGTAATATTTGAAAACATTCCTGGCGAGTTGGCCTCTACGTCTCCGTGGGACCTTCATATACATCAATAACGTAATATAGCCTAACCTAACCCAAGCTAACATTTCGGCGGTAATATTTGACATCATTCCTGGCGAGTTGGCCTCTACGTCTCCGTTTGACCTTCATAAACATCAATAACGTAATATAACGTAACCTAACCCAACCTATCACCTCGGCGGTAATATTTGACAACATTCCTGGCGAGTTGGCCTCTACGTCTCCGTGGGACCTTTGTATACATCAATAACGTAATATAACCTAACCTAACCCAACCTATCATCTCGGCGGTAATATTTGACAACATTCCTGGCGAGTTGGTCTCTACGTCTCCGTGGGACCTTCATATACATCAATAACGTAATATAACCTAACCTAACCCAACCTAACATCACGGCGGTAATATTTGACAACATTCCTGGCGAGTTGGCCTCTACGTCTCCGTTTGACCTTCATAAACATCAATAACGTAATATAACGTAACCTAACCCAACCTATCACCTCGGCGGTAATATTTGACAACATTCCTGGCGAGTTGGCCTCTACGTCTCCGTGGGAACTTTATATACATCAATAACGTAATATAACCTAACCTAACCCAACCTAACATCTCGGCGGTAATATTTGAAAACATACCTGGTGGTTTGGCCTCTACGCCTCCGTGGGACATTTATATACATCAATAACGTAATATAACGTAACCTGCCCCAACCTATCATCTCGGCGGTAATATTTGACAACATTCCTGGCGAGTGGGCCTCTACGTCTCCGTGGGACCTTTATATACATCAATAACGTAATATAACCTAACCTATCCCAACCTAACATCTCGGCGGTAATATTTGAACATATTCATGGCGATTTGGCATCTACGTCTCCGTGGGACCTTCATATACATCAATAACGTAATATAGCCTAACCTAACCCAACCTAACATTTCGGCGGTAATATTTGACATCAATCCTGGCGAGTTGGCCTCTACGTCTCCGTGGGAACTTTATATACATCAATAACGTAATATAACCTAACCTAACCCAACCTAACATCTCGGCGGTAATATTTGAAAACATACCTGGTGGGTTGGCCTCTACGCCTCCGTGGGACATTTATATACATCTATAACATGATATAACCTAACCTAATCCAACCCAACATCTCGGTGGTAATATTTGAAAACATTCCTGGCGAGTTGGCCTCTACGTCTCCGTGGGACCTTCATATACATCAATAACGTAATATAGCCTAACCTAACCCAACCTAACATATCGGCGGTAATATTTGACATCAATCCTGGCGAGTTAGCCTCTACGTCTCCGTGGGACCTTCATATACATCAATAACGAAATATAACCTAACCTAACCCAACCTAACATCTCGGCGATAATATTTGAAAACATTCCTGGCGAGTTGGCTTCTCCGTCTCTGTGATATCTTTTTATACATCAATAACGTAATATAACCTAACCTAACCCAACCTAACATCTCGGCGGTAATATTTGAAAACATACCTGGCGAGTTGGCCTCTACGTCTCCGTGGGACATTTATATACTTCAATAACGTAATATAACCTAACCTAACCCAACCTAACATCTCGGCGGTAATATTTGATCACATTCCTAGCTTGTTGGCCTCTACGTCTCCGCGGGACCTTTATATACATCTATAACGTGATATAACCTAACCTAATCCAACCTAACATCTCGGCGGTAATATTTGAAAACATTCCTGGCGAGTTGGCCTCTACGTCTCCGTGGGACCTTCATATACATCAATAACGTAATATAGCCTAACCTAACCCAAGCTAACATTTCGGCGGTAATATTTGACATCATTCCTGGCGAGTTGGCCTCTACGTCTCCGTTTGACCTTCATAAACATCAATAACGTAATATAACGTAACCTAACCCAACCTATCACCTCGGCGGTAATATTTGACAACATTCCTGGCGAGTTGGCCTCTACGTCTCCGTGGGACCTTTGTATACATCAATAACGTAATATAACCTAACCTAACCCAACCTATCATCTCGGCGGTAATATTTGACAACATTCCTGGCGAGTTGGTCTCTACGTCTCCGTGGGACCTTCATATACATCAATAACGTAATATAACCTAACCTAACCCAACCTAACATCACGGCGGTAATATTTGACAACATTCCTGGCGAGTTGGCCTCTACGTCTCCGTTTGACCTTCATAAACATCAATAACGTAATATAACGTAACCTAACCCAACCTATCACCTCGGCGGTAATATTTGACAACATTCCTGGCGAGTTGGCCTCTACGTCTCCGTGGGACATTTATATACATCAATAACGTAATATAACCTAACCTAACCCAACCTAACATCTCGGCGGTAATATTTGATCACATTCCTGTCTTGTTGGCCTCTACGTCTCCGCGGGACCTTTATATACATCTATAACGTGATATAACCTAACCTAATCCAACCTAACATCTCGGCGGTAATATTTGAAAACATTCCTGGCGAGTTGGCCTCTACGTCTCCGTGGGACCTTCATATACATCAATAACGTAATATAGCCTAACCTAACCCAACCTAACATTTCGGCGGTAATATTTGACATCATTCCTGGCGAGTTGGCCTCTACGTCTCCGTGGGACCTTTATATACATCAATAACGTAATATAACCTAACTTAACCCAACCAAACATCTCGGCGGTAATATTTGAAAACATACCTGGCGAGTTGGCCCCTACGTCTCCGTGGGACATTTATATACATAAATAACGTAATATAACATAACCTAACCCAACCTAACATCTCGGCGGTAATATTTGACAACATACCTGGCGAGTTGGTCTCTACGTCTCCGTGGGACCTTCATATACATCAATAACGAAATATAACCTAACCTAACCCAACCTAACATCTCGGCGGTAATATTTGAAAACATTCCTGGCGAGCTGGCTTCTCCGTCTCCGTGGGATCTTTTTATACATCAATAACGTAATATAACCTAACCTAACCCTACCTAACATCATGGCGGTAATATTTCAAAACATAACTGGCGAGTTGGCCTCTACGTCTCCGTGGGACATTTATATACATCAATAACGTAATATAACCTAACCTAACCCAACCTAACATCTCGGCGGTAATATTTGAAAACATTCCTGGCGAGTTGGCCTCTACGTCTCCGTGGGACCTTCATATACATCAATAACGTAATATAGCCTAACCTAACCCAACCTAACATATCGGCGGTAATATTTGACATCAATCCTGGCGAGTTGGCCTCTACGTCTCCGTGGGAACTTTATATACATCAATAACGTAATATAACCTAACCTAACCCAACCTAACATCTCGGCGGTAATATTTGAAAACATACCTGGTGGTTTGGCCTCTACGCCTCCGTGGGACATTTATATACATCAATAACGTAATATAACGTAACCTGCCCCAACCTATCATCTCGGCGGTAATATTTGACAACATTCCTGGCGAGTGGGCCTCTACGTCTCCGTGGGACCTTTATATACATCAATAACGTAATATAACCTAACCTATCCCAACCTAACATCTCGGCGGTAATATTTGAACATATTCATGGCGATTTGGCATCTACGTCTCCGTGGGACCTTCATATACATCAATAACGTAATATAGCCTAACCTAACCCAACCTAACATTTCGGCGGTAATATTTGACATCAATCCTGGCGAGTTGGCCTCTACGTCTCCGTGGGAACTTTATATACATCAATAACGTAATATAACCTAACCTAACCCAACCTAACATCTCGGCGGTAATATTTGAAAACATACCTGGTGGGTTGGCCTCTACGCCTCCGTGGGACATTTATATACATCTATAACATGATATAACCTAACCTAATCCAACCCAACATCTCGGTGGTAATATTTGAAAACATTCCTGGCGAGTTGGCCTCTACGTCTCCGTGGGACCTTCATATACATCAATAACGTAATATAGCCTAACCTAACCCAACCTAACATATCGGCGGTAATATTTGACATCAATCCTGGCGAGTTAGCCTCTACGTCTCCGTGGGAACTTTATATACATCAATAACGTAATATAACCTAACCTAACCCAACCTAACATCTCGGCGGTAATATTTGAAAACATACCTGGTGGGTTGGCCTCTACGCCTCCGTGGGACATTTATATACATCAATAACGTAATATAACCTAACCTAACCCAACCTAACATCTCGGCGGTAATATCTGACAACATTCCTGGCGAGTTGGCTTCTCCGTCTCCGTGGGATCTTTTTATACATCAATAACGTAATATAACCTAACCTAACCCAACCTAACATCTTGGCGGTAATATTTGAAAACATACCTGGCGAGTTGTCCTCTACGTCTCCGTGGGACATTTATATACATCAATAACGTAATATAACCTAACCTAACCCAACCTAACATCTCGGCGGTAATATTTGATCACATTCCTAGCTTGTTGGCCTCTACGTATCCGTGGGACCTTTATATACATCAATAACGTAATATAACCTAACCTAACCCAACCTAACAACTCGGCGGTAATATTTGACAACATTCCTGGCGAGTTGGCCTCTACGTCTCCGTGGGACCTTCATATACATCAATAACGAAATATAACCTAACCTAACCCAACCTAACATCTCGGCGATAATATTTGAAAACATTCCTGGCGAGTTGGCTTCTCCGTCTCTGTGATATCTTTTTATACATCAATAACGTAATATAACCTAACCTAACCCAACCTAACATCCTGGCGGTAATATTTGAAAACATACCTGGCGAGTTGGCCTCTACGTCTCCGTGGGACATTTATATACATCAATAACGTAATATAACCTAACCTAACCCAACCTAACATCTCGGCGGTAATATTTGATCACATTCCTAGCTTGTTGGCCTCCACGTCTCCGTGGAACCTTTATATACATCAATAACGTAATATAACCTAACCTAACCCAACCTAACAACTCGGCGGTAATATTTGAAAACATACCTGGCGAGGTGGCCTCTACGTCACCGTGGGACCTTTATAGACATCCATAACGTAATATAACCTAACCTAACCCAACCTAACATCTCGGCGGTAATATTTGACAACATTCCTGGCGAGTTGGCTTCTCCGTCTCCGTGGGACCTTTATATACATCAATAACGTAATATAACCTAACCTAACCCAACCTAACATCTCGGCGGTAATATTTGATCGCATTCCTAGCTAGTTGGCCTCTACGTCTCCGCGGGACCTTTATATACATCTATAACGTGATATAACCTAATCTAACCCAACCTAACATTTCGGCGGTAATATTTGACATCATTCCTGGCGAGTTGGCCTCTACGTCTCCGTTTGACCTTCATAAACATCAATAACGTAATATAACGGAACCTAACCCAACCTATCATCTCGGCGGTAATATTTGAAAACATTCCTGGCGAGTTAGCTTCTCCGTCTCCGTAGGATCTTTTTATACATCAATAACGTAATATAACCTAACCTAACCCAACCTAACATCTTGGCGGTAATATTTAATAACATACCTGGCGAGTTGGCCTCTACGTCTCCGTGGGACATTTATATACATCAATAACGTAATGTAACCTAACCTAACCCAACCTAACATCTCGGCGGTAATATTTGATCACATTCCTAGCTTGTTGGCCTCTACGTTTCTGCGTGACCTTTATATACATCTATAACGTGATATAACCTAACCTAACCCAACCTAACATTTCGGCGGTAATATTTGACATCATTCATGGCGAGTTGGCCTCTACGTCTCCGTTTGACCTTCATAAACATCAATAACGTAATATAACGTAACCTAACCCAACCTAACATCTCGGCGGTAATATTTGAAAACATACCTGGCGAGTTGGCCTCTACGTCTCCGTGGGACATTTATATACATCAATAACGTAATATAACCTATCCTAAACCAACCTAACAACTCGGCGGTAATATTTGAAAACATTCATGAGCGATTTGGCATCTACGTCTCCGTGGGACCTTCATATACATCAATAACGTAATATAGCCTAACCTAACCCAACCTAACATTTCGGCGGTAATATTTGACATCAATCCTGGCGAGTTGGCCTCTACGTCTCCGTGGGAACTTTATATACATCAATAACGTAATATAACCTAACCTAACCCAACCTAACATCTCGGCGGTAATATTTGACAACATTCCTGGCTAGTTGGCTTCTCCGTCTCCGTGGGATCTTTTTATACATCAATAACGTAATATAACCTATCCTAACCCAACCTAACATCACGGCGGTAATATTTGAAATCATACCTGGCGAGTTGGCCTCTACGTCTCCGTGGGATCTTTATATACATCAATAACGTAATATAACCTAACCTATCCCAACCTAACATCTCGGCGGTAATATTTGAAAACAGTCATGGCGATTTGGCATCTACGTCCCGTGGGACCTTCATATACATCAATAACGTAATATGGCCTAACCTAATCCAACCTAACATTTCGGCGGTAATATTTGACATCATTCCTGGCGAGTTGGCCTCTACGTCTCCGTGGGACCTTTATATACATCAATAACGTAATATAGCCTAACCTAATCCAACCTAACATTTCGCCGGTAATATTTGACATCATTCCTGGCGAGTTGGCCTCTACGTCTCCGTGGGACCTTTATATACATCAGTAACGTAATATAACCTAACCTAACCCAACCAAACATTTCGGCGGTAATATTTGACATCATTCCTGGCGAGTTGGTCTCTACGTCTCCGTTTGACCTTCATAAACATCAATAACGTAATATAACCTAACCTAATCCAACCTATCATCTCGGCGGTAATATTTGACAACATTCCTGGCTAGTTGGCTTCTCCGTCTCCGTGGGATCTTTTTATACATCAATAACGTAATATAACCTAACCTAACCCAACCTAACATCTCGGCGGTAATATTTGACAACATTCCTGATGAGTTGGCATCTCCGTCTCCGTGGGATCTTTTTATACATCAATAACGTAATATAACCTAACCTAACCCAACCTAACATCTCGGCGGTAATATTTGACAACATTCCTGGCTAGTTGGCTTCCCCGTCTCCGTGGGATCTTTTTATACATCATTAACGTAATATAACCTATCCTAACCCAACCTAACATCACGGCGGTAATATTTGAAAACATACCTGGCGAGTTGGCCTCTACGTCTCCGTGGGATCTTTATATACATCAATAACGTAATATAACCTAACCTATCCCAACCTAACATCTCGGCGGTAATATTTGAAAACAGTCATGGCGATTTGGCATCTACGTCCCGTGGGACCTTCATATACATCAATAACGTAATATAGCCTAACCTAATCCAACCTAACATTTCGGCGGTAATATTTGACATCATTCCTGGCGAGTTGGTCTCTACGTCTCCGTTTGACCTTCATAAACATCAATAACGTACTATAACGCAACCTAACCCAACCTATCATCTCGGCGGTAATATTTGAAAACATTCCTTTCGAGTTGGCCTCTACGTGTCCGTGGGACATTTATATACATCAATAACGTAATATAACCTAACCTAACCCAACCTAACATCTCGGCGGTAATATTTGACCACATTCCTAGCTTGTTGGCCTCTACGTCTCCGCGGGACCTTTATATACATCTATAACGTGATATAACCTAACCTAACCCAACCTAACATTTCGGCGGTAATATTTGACATCATTCCTGGCGAGTTGGCCTCTACGTCTCCGTTTGACCTTCATAAACATCAATAACGTAATATAACGGAACCTAACCCAACCTATCATCCCGGCGGTAATATTTGAAAACATTCCTGGCGAGTTGGCCTCTACGTCTCCGTGGGACCTTTGTATACATCAATAACGTAATATAACCTAACCTAACCCAACCTATCATCTCGGCGGTAATATTGGACAACATTCCTGGCGAGTTGGCCTCTACGTCTCCGTGGGACCTTCATATACATCAATAACGTAATATAACCTAACCTAACCCAACCTAACATCACGGCGGTAATATTTGACAACATTCCTGGCTAGTTGGCTTCTCCGTCTCCGTGGGATCTTTTTATACATCAATAACGTAATATAACCTATCCTAACCCAACCTAACATCTCGGCGGTAATATTTGAAAACATACCTGGTGAGTTGGCCTCTACGTCTCCGTGGGACCTTTATATACATCAATAACGTAATATAACCTAACCTAACGCAACCTAACATCTCGGCGGAAATATTTGACAACATTCCTGATGAGTTGGCATCTCCGTCTCCGTGGGAGCTTTTTATACATCAATAACGTAATATAACCTAACCTAACCCAACCTAACATCTCGGCGGTAATATTTGACAACATTCCTGGCTAGTTGGCTTCTCCGTCTCCGTGGGATCTTTTTATACATCAATAACGTAATATAACATATCCTAAACCAACCTAACATCACGGCGGTAATATTTGAAAACATACCTGGCGAGTTGGCCTCTACGTCTCCGTGGGATCTTTATATACATCAATAACGTAATATAACCTAACCTATCCCAACCTAACATCTCGGCGGTAATATTTGAAAACATACCTGGTGAGTTGGCCTCTACGTCTCCGTGGGACCTTTATATACATCAATAACGTAATATAACCTAACCTAACCCAACCTAACATCTCGGCGGTAATATTTGATCACATTCCTAGCTTGTTGGCCTCTACGTCTCCGCGGGACCTTTATATACATATATAACGTGATATAACCTAACCTAACCCAACCTAACATTTCGACGGTAATATTTGACATCATTCCTGGCGAGTTGGCCTCTACGTCTCCGTTTGACCTTCATAAACATCAATAACGTAATATAACGTAACCTAACCCAACCTATCACCTCGGCGGTAATATTTGACAACATTCCTGGCGAGTTGGCCTCTACGTCTCCGTGGGACCTTTGTATACATCAATAACGTAATATAACCTAACCTAACCCAACCTATCATCTCGGCGGTAATATTTGACAACATTCCTGGCGAGTTGGTCTCTACGTCTCCGTGGGACCTTCATATACATCAATAACGTAATATAACCTAACCTAACCCAACCTAACATCACGGCGGTAATATTTGACAACATTCCTGGCGAGTGGGCCTCTACGTCTCCGTGGGACCTTTATATACATCAATAACGTAATATAACCTAACCTATCCCAACCTAACATCTCGGCGGTAATATTTGAACACATTCATGGCGATTTGGCATCTACGTCTCCGTGGGACCTTCATATACATCAATAACGTAATATAGCCTAACCTAACCCAACCTAACATTTCGGCGGTAATATTTGACATCAATCCTGGCGAGTTGGCCTCTACGTCTCCGTGGGAACTTTATATACATCAATAACGTAATATAACCTAACCTAACCCAACCTAACATCTCGGCGGTAATATCTGACAACATTCTTGGCGAGTTGGCTTCTCCGTCTCCGTGGGATCTTTTTATACATCAATAACGTAATATAACCTAACCTAACCCAACCTAACATCTTGGCGGTAATATTTCAAAACATACCTGGCGAGTTGGCCTCTACGTCTCCGTGGGACATTTATATACATCAATAACGTAATATAACCTAACCTAACCCAACCTAACATCTCGGCGGTAATATTTGATCACATTCCTAGCTTGTTGGCCTCTACGTCACCGTGGGACCTTTATATACATCAATAACGTAATATAACCTAACCTAACCCAACCTAACAACTCGGCGGTAATATTTGACAACATTCCTGGCGAGTTGGCCTCTACGTCTCCGTGGGACCTTCATATACATCAATAACGAAATATAAGCTAACCTTACCCAACCTAACATCTCGGCGATAATATTTGAAAACATTCCTGGCGAGTTGGCTTCTCCGTCTCTGTGATATCTTTTTATACATCAATAACGTAATATAACCTAACCTAACCCAACCTAACATCTCGGCGGTAATATTTGAAAACATACCTGGCGAGTTGGCCTCTACGTCTCCGTGGGACATTTATATACATCAATAACGTAATATAACCTATCCTAACCCAACCTAACATCTCGGCGGTAATATTTGATCACATTCCTAGCTTGTTGGCCTCTACGTCTCCGCGGGAACTTTATATACATCTATAACGTGATATAACATAACCTGACCCAACCTAACATTTCGGCGGTAATATTTGACATCATTCCTGGCGAGTTGGCCTCTACGTCTCCGTTTGACCTTCATAAACATCAATAACGTAATATAACGTAACCTAACCCAACCTAACAACTCGGCGGTAATATTTGAAAACATTCATGGGCGATTTGGCATCTACGTCTCCGTGGGACCTTCATATACATCAATAACGTAATATAGCCTAACCTAACCCAACCTAACATTTCGGCGGTAATATTTGACAACATTCCTGGCTAGTTGGCTTCTCCGTCTCCGTGGGATCTTTTTATACATCAATAACGTAATATAACCTAACCTAACCCAACCTAACATCTCGGCGGTAATATTTGACAACATTCCTGGCTAGTTGGCTTCTCCGTCTCCGTGGGATCTTTTTATACATCAATAACGTAATATAACCTATCCTAACCCAACCTAACATCACGGCGGTAATATTTGAAAACATACCTGGCGAGTTGGCCTCTACGTCTCCGTGGGATCTTTATATACATCAATAACGTAATATAACCTAACCTAACCCAACCTAACATCTCGGCGGTAATATTTGATCACATTCCTAGCTTGTTGGCCTCTACGTCTCCGCGGGACCTTTATATACATCTATAACGTGATATAACCTAACCTAACCCAACCTAACATTTCGGCGGTAATATTTGACATCATTCCTGGCGAGTTGGCCTCTACGTCTCCGTTTGACCTTCATAAACATCAATAACGTAATATAACGCAACCTAACCCAACCTATCATCTCGGCGGTAATATTTGAAAACATTCCTGGCGAGTTGGCCTCTACGTCTCCGTGGGACCTTTGTATACATCAATAACGTAATATAACCTAACCTAACCCAACCTATCATCTCGGCGGTAATATTGGACAACATTCCTGGCGAGTTGGCCTCTACGTCTCCGTGGGACCTTCATATACATCAATAACGTAATATAACCTAACCTAACCCAACCTAACATCACGGCGGTAATATTTGACAACATTCCTGGCTAGTTGGCTTCTCCGTCTCCGTGGGATCTTTTTATACATCAATAACGTAATATAACCTATCCTAACCCAACCTAACATCTCGGCGGTAATATTTGAAAACATACCTGGTGAGTTGGCCTCTACGTCTCCGTGGGACCTTTATATACATCAATAACGTAATATAACCTAACCTAACGCAACCTAACATCTCGGCGGTAATATTTGACAACATTCCTGATGAGTTGGCATCTCCGTCTCCGTGGGATCTTTTTATACATCAATAACGTAATATAACCTAACCTAACCCAACCTAACATCTCGGCGGTAATATTTGACAACATTCCAGGCTAGTTGGCTTCTCCGTCTCCGTGGGATCTTTTTATACATCAATAACGTAATATAACCTATCCTAACCCAACCTAACATCACGGCGGTAATATTTGAAAACATACCTGGCGAGTTGGCCTCTACGTCTCCGTGGGATCTTTATATACATCAATAACGTAATATAACCTAACCTATCCCAACCTAACATCTCGGCGGTAATATTTGAAAACATACCTGGTGAGTTGGCCTCTACGTCTCCGTGGGACCTTTATATACATCAATAACGTAATATAACCTAACCTAACCCAACCTAACATCTCGGCGGTAATATTTGATCACATTCCTAGCTTGTTGGCCTCTACGTCTCCGCGGGACCTTTATATACATATATAACGTGATATAACCTAACCTAACCCAACCTAACATTTCGACGGTAATATTTGACATCATTCCTGGCGAGTTGGCCTCTACGTCTCCGTTTGACCTTCATAAACATCAATAACGTAATATAACGTAACCTAACCCAACCTATCACCTCGGCGGTAATATTTGACAACATTCCTGGCGAGTTGGCCTCTACGTCTCCGTGGGACCTTTGTATACATCAATAACGTAATATAACCTAACCTAACCCAACCTATCATCTCGGCGGTAATATTTGACAACATTCCTGGCGAGCTGGTCTCTACGTCTCCGTGGGACCTTCATATACATCAATAACGTAATATAACCTAACCTAACCCAACCTAACATCACGGCGGTAATATTTGACAACATTCCTGGCGAGTTGGCCTCTACGCCTCCGTGGGACCTTTGTATACATCAATAACGTAATATAACCTAACCTAAGCCAACCTATCATCTCGGCGGTAATATTTGACAACATTCCTGGCGAGTTGGTCTCTACGTCTCCGTGGGACCTTCATATACATCAATAACGTAATATAACGTAACCTAACCCAACCTATCATCTCGGCGGTGATATCTGACAACATTCCTGGCGAGTTGGTATCTCCGTCTCCGTGGGATCTTTTTATACATCAATAACGTAACATAAGCTAGCCTAACCCAACCTAACATCTTGGCGGTAATATTTGAAAACATACCTGGCGAGTTGGCCTCTACGTCTCCGTGGGACATTTATATACATCAATAACGTAATATAACCTAACCTAACCCAACCTAACATCTCGGCGGTAATATTTGAAAACATACCTGGCGAGTTGGCTTCTCCGTCTCCGTGGGATCTTTTTATACATCAATAACGTAATATAACCTAACCTAACCCAACCTAACATCTTGGCGGTAATATTTGAAAACATACCTGGCGAGTTGGCCTCTACGTATCCGTGGGACATTTATATACATCAATTACGTAATATAACCTAACCTAAGCCAACCTAACATCTCGGCGGTAATATTTGATCACATTCCTAGCTTGTTGGCCTCTACGTCTCCGCGGGACCTTTATATACATCTATAACGTGATATAACCTAACCTAACCCAACCTAACATTTCGGCGGTAATATTTGACATCATTCCTGGCGAGTTGGCCTCTACGTCTCCGTTTGACCTTCATAAACATCAATAACGTAATATAACGTAACCTAACCCAACCTAACAACTCGGCGGTAATATTTGAAAACATTCCTGGCGAGTTGGCCTCTACGTCTCCGTTTGACCTTCATAAACATCAATAACGTAATATAACGTAACCTAACCCAACCTATCACCTCGGCGGTAATATTTGTCAACATTCCTGGCGAGTGGGCCTCTACGTCTCCGTGGGACCTTTATATACATCAATAACGTAATATAACCTAACCTATCCCAACCTAACATCTCGGCGGTAATATTTGAAAACATTCCTGGCGAGTTGGCTTCTCCGTCTCCGTGGGATCTTTTTATACATCAATAACGTAACATAACCTAACCTAACCCAACCTAACATCCTGGCGGTAATATTTGAAAGCAGACCTGGCGAGTTGGCCTCTACGTCTCCGTGGGACATTTATATACATCAATAACGTAATATAACCTAACCTAACCCAACCTAACATCTCGGCGGTAATATTTGAAAACATTCCTGGCGAGTTGGCTTCTCCGTCTCCGTGGGATCTTTTTATACATCTATAACGTAATATAACCTAACGTAACCCAACCTAACATCTTGGCGGTAATATTTGAAAACATACCTGGCGAGTTGGCCTCTACGTCTCCGTGGGACCTTTATATACATCAATAACGTAATATAAACTAACCTAACCCAACCTAACATCTCGGCGGTAATATTTGACAACATTCCTGGCGAGTTGGCATCTCCGTCTCCGTGGGATCTTTTTATACATCAATAACGTAATATAACCTAACCTAACCCAACCTAACATCTCGGCGGTAATATTTGACAACATTCCTGACTAGTTGGCTTCTCCGTCTCCGTGGGATCTTTTTATACATCAATAACGTAATATAACCTATCCTAACCCAACCTAACATCACGGCGGTAATATTTGACAACATTCCTGGCGAGTTGGCCTCTACGTCTCCGTTTGACCTTCATAAACATCAATAACGTAATATAACGTAACCTAACCCAACCTATCACCTCGGCGGTAATATTTGACAACATTCCTGGCGAGTTGGCCTCTACGTCTCCGTGGGACCTTTGTATACATCAATAACGTAATATAACCTAACCTAAGCCAACCTATCATCTCGGCGGTAATATTTGACAACATTCCTGGCGAGTTGGTCTCTGCGTCTCCGTGGGACCTTCATATACATCAATAACGTAATATAACGTAACCTAACCCAACCTATCATCTCGGCGGTGATATCTGACAACATTCCTGGCGAGTTGGTATCTCCGTCTCCGTGGGATCTTTTTATACATCAATAACGTAACATAAGCTAACCTAACCCAACCTAACATCTTGGCGGTAATATTTGAAAACATACCTGGCGAGTTGGCCTCTACGTCTCCGTGGGACATTTATATACATCAATAACGTAATATAACCTAACCTATCCCAACCTAACATCTCGGCGGTAATATTTGAAAACATTCCTGGCGAGTTGGCTTCTCCGTCTTCGTGGGATCTTTTTATACATCAATAACGTAATATAACCTAACCTAACCCAACCTAACATCTTGGCGGTAATATTTGAAAACATACCTGGCGAGTTGGCCTCTACGTCTCCGTGGGACATTTATATACATCAATTACGTAATATAACCTAACCTAACCCAACCTAACATCTCGGCGGTAATATTTGATCACATTCCTAGCTTGTTGGCCTCTACGTCTCCGCGGGACCTTTATATACATCTATAACGTGATATAACCTAACCTAACCCAACCTAACATTTCGGCGGTAATATTTGACATCATTCCTGGCGAGTTGGCCTCTACGTCTCCGTTTGACCTTCATAAACATCAATAACGTAATATAACGTAACCTAACCCAACCTAACAACTCGGCGGTAATATTTGAAAACATTCCTGGCGAGTTGGCCTCTACGTCTCCGTTTGACCTTCATAAACATCAATAACGTAATATAACGTAACCTAACCCAACCTATCACCTCGGCGGTAATATTTGATAACATTCCTGGCGAGTTGGCCTCTACGTCTCCGTGGGACCTTTGTATACATCAATAACGTAATATAACCTAACCTAAGCCAACCTATCATCTCGGCGGTAATATTTGACAACATTCCTGGCGAGTTGGTCTCTACGTCTCCGTGGGACCTTCATATACATCAATAACGTAATATAACGTAACCTAACCCAACCTATCATCTCGGCGGTGATATCTGACAACATTCCTGGCGAGTTGGTATCTCCGTCTCCGTGGGATCTTTTTATACATCAATAACGTAACATAAGCTAACCTAACCCAACCTAACATCTTGGCGGTAATATTTGAAAACATACCTGGCGAGTTGGCCTCTACGTCTCCGTGGGACCTTTGTATACATCAATAACGTAATATAACCTAACCTAAGCCAACCTATCATCTCGGCGGTAATATTTGAAAACATTCCTGGCGAGTTGGCTTCTCCGTCTCCGTGGTATCTTTGTATACATCAATAACGTAATATAACCTAACCTAACCCAACCTATCATCTCGGCGGTAATATTTGACAACATTCCTGGCGCGTTGGCCTCTACGTCTCCGTTTGACCTTCATAAACATCAATAACGTAATATAACGTAACCTAATCCAACCTAACATCTCGGCGATAATATTTGAAAACATTCCTGGCGAGTTGGCTTCTCCGTCTCTGTGATATCTTTTTATACATCAATAACGTAATATAACCTAACCTAACCCAACCTAACATCTCGGCGGTAATACTTGAAAACATACCTGGCGAGTTGGCCTCTACGTCTCCGTGGGACATTTATATACATCAATAACGTAATATAACCTAACCTAACCCAACCTAACATCTCGGCGGTAATATTTGATCACATTCCTAGCTTGTTGGCCTCTACGTCTCCGCGGGACCTTTATATACATCTATAACGTGATATAACCTAACCTAACCCAACCTAACATTTCGGCGGTAATATTTGACATCATTCCTGGCGAGTTGGCCTCTACGTCTCCGTTTGACCTTCATAAACATCAATAACGTAATATAACGTAACCTAACCCAACCTAACAACTCGGCGGTAATATTTGAAAACATTCCTGGCGAGTTGGCCTCTACGTCTCCGTTTGACCTTCATAAACATCAATAACGTAATATAACGTAACCTAACCCAACCTATCACCTCGGCGGTAATATTTGACAACATTCCTGGCGAGTGGGCCTCTACGTCTCCGTGGGACCTTTATATACATCAATAACGTAATATAACCTAACCTATCCCAACCTAACATCTCGGCGGTAATATTTGAAAACATTCCTGGCGAGTTGGCTTCTCCGTCTCCGTGGGATCTTTTTATACATCAATAACGTAATATAACCTAACCTAACCCAACCTAACATCTTGGCGGTAATATTTGAAAACATACCTGGCGAGTTGGCCTCTACGTCTCCGTGGGACATTTATATACATAAATTACGTAATATAACCTAACCTAAGCCAACCTAACATCTCGGCGGTAATATTTGATCACATTCCTAGCTTGTTGGCCTCTACGTCTCCGCGGGACCTTTATATACATCTATAACGTGATATAACCTAACCTAACCCAACCTAACATTTCGGCGGTAATATTTGACATCATTCCTGGCGAGTTGGCCTCTACGTCTCCGTTTGACCTTCATAAACATCAATAACGTAATATAACGTAACCTAACCCAACCTAACAACTCGGCGGTAATATTTGAAAACATTCCTGGCGAGTTGGCCTCTACGTCTCCGTTTGACCTTCATAAACATCAATAACGTAATATAACGTAACCTAACCCAACCTATCACATCGGCGGTAATATTTGACAACATCCCTGGCGAGTGGGCCTCTACGTCTCCGTGGGACCTTTATATACATCAATAACGTAATATAACCTAACCTATCCCAACCTAACATCTCGGCGGTAATATTTGAAAACATTCCTGGCGAGTTGGCTTCTCCGTCTCCGTGGGATCTTTTTATACATCAATAACGTAATATAACCTAACCTAACCCAACCTAACATCTTGGCGGTAATATTTGAAAACATACCTGGCGAGTTGGCCTCTACGTCTCCGTGGGACATTTATATACATCAATAACGTAATATAACCTAACCTAACCCAACCTAACATCTCGGCGGTAATATTTGATCACATTCCTATCTTGTTGGCCTCCACGTCTCCGTGGAACCTCTATATACATCAATAACGTAATATAACCTAACCTAACCCAACCTAACAACTCGGCGGTAATATTTGAAAACATTCCTGGCGAGTTGGCCTCTACGTCTCCGTTTGACCTTCATAAACATCAATAACGTAATATAACGTAACCTAACCCAACCTATCACCTCGGCGGTAATATTTGACAACATTCCTGGCGAGTGGGCCTCTACGTCTCCGTGGAAACTTTATATACATCAATAACGTAATATAACCTAACCTAACCCAACCTAACAACTCGGCGGTAATATTTGAAAACATACCTGGCGAGGTGGCCTCTACGTCACCGTGGGACCTTTATAGACATCCATAACGTAATATAACCTAACCTAACCCAACCTCACATCTCGGCGGTAATATTTGACAACATTCCTGGCGAGTTGGCTTCTCCGTCTCCGTGGGACCTTTATATACATCAATAACGTAATATAACCTAACCTAACCCAACCTAACATTTCGGCGGTAATATTTGAAAACATTCCTGGCGAGTTGGCCTCTACGTCTCCGTTTGACCTTCATAAACATCAATAACGTAATATAACGTAACCTAACCCAACCTATCACCTCGGCGGTAATATTTGACAACATTCCTGGCGAGTGGGCCTCTACGTCTCCGTGGGACCTTTATATACATCAATAACGTAATATAACCTAACCTATCCCAACCTAACATCTCGGCGGTAATATTTGAAAACATTCCTGGCGAGTTGGCCTCTACGTTTCCGTTTGACCTTCATAAACATCAATAACGTAATATAACGTAACCTAACCCAACCTATCACCTCGGCGGTAATATTTGACAACATTCCTGGCGAGTTGGCCTCTACGTCTCCGTGGGACCTTTGTATACATCAATAACGTAATATAACCTAACCTAAGCCAACCTATCATCTCGGCGGTAATATATGACAACATTCCTGGCGAGTTGGTCTCTACGTCTCCGTGGGACCTTCATATACATCAATAACGTAATATAACGTAACCTAACCCAACCTATCATCTCGGCGGTGATATCTGACAACATTCCTGGCGAGTTGGTATCTCCGTCTCCGTGGGATCTTTTTATACATCAATAACGTAACATAAGCTAACCTAACCCAACCTAACATCTTGGCGGTAATATTTGAAAACATACCTGGCGAGTTGGCCTCTACGTCTCCGTGGGACCTTTGTATACATCAATAACGTAATATAACCTAACCTAAGCCAACCTATCATCTCGGCGGTAATATTTGAAAACATTCCTGGCGAGTTGGCTTCTCCGTCTCTGTGATATCTTTTTATACATCAATAACGTAATATAACCTAACCTAACCCAACCTAACATCTCGGCGGTAATACTTGAAAACATACCTGGCGAGTTGGCCTCTACGTCTCCGTGGGACATTTATATACATCAATAACGTAATATAACCTAACCTAACCCAACCTAACATCTCGGCGGTAATATTTGATCACATTCCTAGCTTGTTGGCCTCTACGTCTCCGCGGGACCTTTATATACATCTATAACGTGATATAACCTAACCTAACCCAACCTAACATTTCGGCGGTAATATTTGACATCATTCCTGGCGAGTTGGCCTCTACGTCTCCGTTTGACCTTCATAAACATCAATAACGTAATATAACGTAACCTAACCCAACCTAACAACTCGGCGGTAATATTTGAAAACATTCCTGGCGAGTTGGCCTCTACGTCTCCGTTTGACCTTCATAAACATCAATAACGTAATATAACGTAACCTAACCCAACCTATCACCTCGGCGGTAATATTTGACAACATTCCTGGCGAGTGGGCCTCTACGTCTCCGTGGGACCTTTATATACATCAATAACGTAATATAACCTAACCTATCCCAACCTAACATCGCGGCGGTAATATTTGAAAACATTCCTGGCGAGTTGGCTTCTCCGTCTCCGTGGGATCTTTTTAAACATCAATAACGTAATATAACCTAACCTAACCCAACCTAACATCTTGGCGGTAATATTTGAAAACATACCTGGCGAGTTGGCCTCTACGTCTCCGTGGGACATTTATATACATCAATTACGTAATATAACCTAACCTAACCCAACCTAACATCTCGGCGGTAATATTTGATCACATTCCTAGCTTGTTGGCCTCTACGTCTCCGCGGGACCTTTATATACATCTACAACGTGATATAACCTAACCTAACCCAACCTAACATTTCGGCGGTAATATTTGACATCATTCCTGGCGAGTTGGCCTCTACGTCTCCGTTTGACCTTCATAAACATCAATAACGTAATATAACGTAACCTAACCCAACCTAACAACTCGGCGGTAATATTTGAAAACATTCCTGGCGAGTTGGCCTCTACGTCTCCGTTTGACCTTCATAAACATCAATAACGTAATATAACGTAACCTAACCCAACCTATCACCTCGGCGGTAATATTTGACAACATTCCTGGCGAGTGGGCCTCTACGTCTCCGTGGGACCTTTATATACATCAATAACGTAATATAACCTAACCTATCCCAACCTAACATCTCGGCGGTAATATTTGAAAACATTCCTGGCGAGTTGGCTTCTCCGTCTCCGTGGGATCTTTTTATACATCAATAACGTAATATAACCTAACCTAAACCAACCTAACATCTTGGCGGTAATATTTGAAAACATACCTGGCGAGTTGGCCTCTACGTCTCCGTGGGACATTTATATACATCAATAACGTAATATAACCTAACCTAACCCAACCTAACATCTCGGCGGTAATATTTGATCACATTCCTATCTTGTTGGCCTCCACGTCTCCGTGGAACCTCTATATACATCAATAACGTAATATAACCTAACCTAACCCAACCTAACAACTCGGCGGTAATATTTGAAAACATTCCTGGCGAGTTGGCCTCTACGTCTCCGTTTGACCTTCATAAACATCAATAACGTAATATAACGTAACCTAACCCAACCTATCACCTCGGCGGTAATATTTGACAACATTCCTGGAGAGTGGGCCTCTACGTCTCCGTGGAAACTTTATATACATCAATAACGTAATATAACCTAACCTAACCCAACCTAACAACTCGGCGGTAATATTTGAAAACATACCTGGCGAGGTGGCCTCTACGACACCGTGGGACCTTTATAGACATCCATAACGTAATATAACCTAACCTAACCCAACCTCACATCTCGGCGGTAATATTTGACAACATTCCTGGCGAGTTGGCTTCTCCGTCTCCGTGGGACATTTATATACATCAATAACGTAATATAACCTAACCTAACCCAACCTAACATCTCGGCCTTAATATTTGATCACATTCCTAGCTAGTTGGCCTCTACGTCTCCGCGGGACCTTTATATACATCTATAACGTGATATAACCTAACCTAACCCAACCTAACATTTCGGCGGTAATATTTGACATCATTCCTGGCGAGTTGGCCTCTACGTCTCCGTTTGACCTTCATAAACATCAATAACGTAATATAACGTAACCTAACCCAACCTATCATCTCGGCGGTAATATTTGAAAACATTCCTGGCGAGTTGGCTTCTCCGTCTCCGTAGGATCTTTTTATACATCAATAACGTAATATAACCTAACCTAACCCAACCTAACATCTTGGCGGTAATATTTAAAAACATACCTGGCGAGTTGGCCTCTACGTCTCCGTGGGACATTTATATACATCAATAACGTAATGTAACCTAACCTAACCCAACCTAACATCCCGGCGGTAATATTTGATCACATTCCTAGCTTGTTGGCCTCTACGTCTCTGCGTGACCTTTATATACATCTATAACGTGATATAACCTAACCTAACCCAACCTAACATTTCGGCGGTAATATTTGACATCATTCCTGACTAGTTGGCTTCTCCGTCTCCGTGGGATCTTTTTATACATCAATAACGTAATATAACCTATCCTAACCCAACCTAACATCACGGCGGTAATATTTGACAACATTCCTGGCGAGTTGGCCTCTACGTCTCCGTTTGACCTTCATAAACATCAATAACGTAATATAACGTAACCTAACCCAACCTATCACCTCGGCGGTAATATTTGACAACATTCCTGGCGAGTTGGCCTCTACGTCTCCGTGGGACCTTTGTATACATCAATAACGTAATATAACCTAACCTAAGCCAACCTATCATCTCGGCGGTAATATTTGACAACATTCCTGGCGAGTTGGTCTCTGCGTCTCCGTGGGACCTTCATATACATCAATAACGTAATATAACGTAACCTAACCCAACCTATCATCTCGGCGGAGATATCTGACAACATTCCTGGCGAGTTGGTATCTCCGTCTCCGTGGGATCTTTTTATACATCAATAACGTAACATAAGCTAACCTAACCCAACCTAACATCTTGGCGGTAATATTTGAAAACATACCTGGCGAGTTGGCCTCTACGTCTCCGTGGGACATTTATATACATCAATAACGTAATATAACCTAACCTATCCCAACCTAACATCTCGGCGGTAATATTTGAAAACATTCCTGGCGAGTTGGCTTCTCCGTCTTCGTGGGATCTTTTTATACATCAATAACGTAATATAACCTAACCTAACCCAACCTAACATCTTGGCGGTAATATTTGAAAACATACCTGGCGAGTTGGCCTCTACGTCTCCGTGGGACATTTATATACATCAATTACGTAATATAACCTAACCTAACCCAACCTAACATCTCGGCGGTAATATTTGATCACATTCCTAGCTTGTTGGCCTCTACGTCTCCGCGGGACCTTTATATACATCTATAACGTGATATAACCTAACCTAACCCAACCTAACATTTCGGCGGTAATATTTGACATCATTCCTGGCGAGTTGGCCTCTACGTCTCCGTTTGACCTTCATAAACATCAATAACGTAATATAACGTAACCTAACCCAACCTAACAACTCGGCGGTAATATTTGAAAACATTCCTGGCGAGTTGGCCTCTACGTCTCCGTTTGACCTTCATAAACATCAATAACGTAATATAACGTAACCTAACCCAACCTATCACCTCGGCGGTAATATTTGATAACATTCCTGGCGAGTTGGCCTCTACGTCTCCGTGGGACCTTTGTATACATCAATAACGTAATATAACCTAACCTAAGCCAACCTATCATCTCGGCGGTAATATTCGACAACATTCCTGGCGAGTTGGTCTCTACGTCTCCGTGGGACCTTCATATACATCAATAACGTAATATAACCTAACCTAACCCAACCTAACATCTCGGCGGTAATATTTGATCACATTCCTATCTTGTTGGCCTCCACGTCTCCGTGGAACCTCTATATACATCAATAACGTAATATAACCTAACCTAACCCAACCTAACAACTCGGCGGTAATATTTGAAAACATTCCTGGCGAGTTGGCCTCTACGTCTCCGTTTGACCTTCATAAACATCAATAACGTAATATAACGTAACCTAACCCAACCTATCACCTCGGCGGTAATATTTGACAACATTCCTGGAGAGTGGGCCTCTACGTCTCCGTGGAAACTTTATATACATCAATAACGTAATATAACCTAACCTAACCCAACCTAACAACTCGGCGGTAATATTTGAAAACATACCTGGCGAGGTGGCCTCTACGACACCGTGGGACCTTTATAGACATCCATAACGTAATATAACCTAACCTAACCCAACCTCACATCTCGGCGGTAATATTTGACAACATTCCTGGCGAGTTGGCTTCTCCGTCTCCGTGGGACATTTATATACATCAATAACGTAATATAACCTAACCTAACCCAACCTAACATCTCGGCCTTAATATTTGATCACATTCCTAGCTAGTTGGCCTCTACGTCTCCGCGGGACCTTTATATACATCTATAACGTGATATAACCTAACCTAACCCAACCTAACATTTCGGCGGTAATATTTGACATCATTCCTGGCGAGTTGGCCTCTACGTCTCCGTTTGACCTTCATAAACATCAATAACGTAATATAACGTAACCTAACCCAACCTATCATCTCGGCGGTAATATTTGAAAACATTCCTGGCGAGTTGGCTTCTCCGTCTCCGTAGGATCTTTTTATACATCAATAACGTAATATAACCTAACCTAACCCAACCTAACATCTTGGCGGTAATATTTAAAAACATACCTGGCGAGTTGGCCTCTACGTCTCCGTGGGACATTTATATACATCAATAACGTAATGTAACCTAACCTAACCCAACCTAACATCCCGGCGGTAATATTTGATCACATTCCTAGCTTGTTGGCCTCTACGTCTCTGCGTGACCTTTATATACATCTATAACGTGATATAACCTAACCTAACCCAACCTAACATTTCGGCGGTAATATTTGACATCATTCCTGACTAGTTGGCTTCTCCGTCTCCGTGGGATCTTTTTATACATCAATAACGTAATATAACCTATCCTAACCCAACCTAACATCACGGCGGTAATATTTGACAACATTCCTGGCGAGTTGGCCTCTACGTCTCCGTTTGACCTTCATAAACATCAATAACGTAATATAACGTAACCTAACCCAACCTATCACCTCGGCGGTAATATTTGACAACATTCCTGGCGAGTTGGCCTCTACGTCTCCGTGGGACCTTTGTATACATCAATAACGTAATATAACCTAACCTAAGCCAACCTATCATCTCGGCGGTAATATTTGACAACATTCCTGGCGAGTTGGTCTCTGCGTCTCCGTGGGACCTTCATATACATCAATAACGTAATATAACGTAACCTAACCCAACCTATCATCTCGGCGGAGATATCTGACAACATTCCTGGCGAGTTGGTATCTCCGTCTCCGTGGGATCTTTTTATACATCAATAACGTAACATAAGCTAACCTAACCCAACCTAACATCTTGGCGGTAATATTTGAAAACATACCTGGCGAGTTGGCCTCTACGTCTCCGTGGGACATTTATATACATCAATAACGTAATATAACCTAACCTATCCCAACCTAACATCTCGGCGGTAATATTTGAAAACATTCCTGGCGAGTTGGCTTCTCCGTCTTCGTGGGATCTTTTTATACATCAATAACGTAATATAACCTAACCTAACCCAACCTAACATCTTGGCGGTAATATTTGAAAACATACCTGGCGAGTTGGCCTCTACGTCTCCGTGGGACATTTATATACATCAATTACGTAATATAACCTAACCTAACCCAACCTAACATCTCGGCGGTAATATTTGATCACATTCCTAGCTTGTTGGCCTCTACGTCTCCGCGGGACCTTTATATACATCTATAACGTGATATAACCTAACCTAACCCAACCTAACATTTCGGCGGTAATATTTGACATCATTCCTGGCGAGTTGGCCTCTACGTCTCCGTTTGACCTTCATAAACATCAATAACGTAATATAACGTAACCTAACCCAACCTAACAACTCGGCGGTAATATTTGAAAACATTCCTGGCGAGTTGGCCTCTACGTCTCCGTTTGACCTTCATAAACATCAATAACGTAATATAACGTAACCTAACCCAACCTATCACCTCGGCGGTAATATTTGATAACATTCCTGGCGAGTTGGCCTCTACGTCTCCGTGGGACCTTTGTATACATCAATAACGTAATATAACCTAACCTAAGCCAACCTATCATCTCGGCGGTAATATTCGACAACATTCCTGGCGAGTTGGTCTCTACGTCTCCGTGGGACCTTCATATACATCAATAACGTAATATAACGTAACCTAACCCAACCTATCATCTCGGCGGTGATATCTGACAACATTCCTGGCGAGTTGGTATCTCCGTCTCCGTGGGATCTTTTTATACATCAATAACGTAATATAACCTAACCTAACCCAACCTAACATCTTGGCGGTAATATTTAAAAACATACCTGGCGAGTTGGCCTCTACGTCTCCGTGGGACATTTATATACATCAATAACGTAATGTAACCTAACCTAACCCAACCTAACATCCCGGCGGTAATATTTGATCACATTCCTAGCTTGTTGGCCTCTACGTCTCTGCGTGACCTTTATATACATCTATAACGTGATATAACCTAACCTAACCCAACCTAACATTTCGGCGGTAATATTTGACATCATTCCTGACTAGTTGGCTTCTCCGTCTCCGTGGGATCTTTTTATACATCAATAACGTAATATAACCTATCCTAACCCAACCTAACATCACGG
The DNA here is from genome assembly GCA_963969225.1 of Xylocopa violacea. Classification (NCBI taxonomy): domain Eukaryota; kingdom Metazoa; phylum Arthropoda; class Insecta; order Hymenoptera; family Apidae; genus Xylocopa; species Xylocopa violacea. The sequence continues at coordinate 2,555,868 of CAXAJV010000051.1, forward strand.
CGGTAATATTTGACAACATTCCTGGCGAGTTGGCCTCTACGTCTCCGTTTGACCTTCATAAACATCAATAACGTAATATAACGTAACCTAACCCAACCTATCACCTCGGCGGTAATATTTGACAACATTCCTGGCGAGTTGGCCTCTACGTCTCCGTGGGACCTTTGTATACATCAATAACGTAATATAACCTAACCTAAGCCAACCTATCATCTCGGCGGTAATATTTGACAACATTCCTGGCGAGTTGGTCTCTGCGTCTCCGTGGGACCTTCATATACATCAATAACGTAATATAACGTAACCTAACCCAACCTATCATCTCGGCGGAGATATCTGACAACATTCCTGGCGAGTTGGTATCTCCGTCTCCGTGGGATCTTTTTATACATCAATAACGTAACATAAGCTAACCTAACCCAACCTAACATCTTGGCGGTAATATTTGAAAACATACCTGGCGAGTTGGCCTCTACGTCTCCGTGGGACATTTATATACATCAATAACGTAATATAACCTAACCTATCCCAACCTAACATCTCGGCGGTAATATTTGAAAACATTCCTGGCGAGTTGGCTTCTCCGTCTTCGTGGGATCTTTTTATACATCAATAACGTAATATAACCTAACCTAACCCAACCTAACATCTTGGCGGTAATATTTGAAAACATACCTGGCGAGTTGGCCTCTACGTCTCCGTGGGACATTTATATACATCAATTACGTAATATAACCTAACCTAACCCAACCTAACATCTCGGCGGTAATATTTGATCACATTCCTAGCTTGTTGGCCTCTACGTCTCCGCGGGACCTTTATATACATCTATAACGTGATATAACCTAACCTAACCCAACCTAACATTTCGGCGGTAATATTTGACATCATTCCTGGCGAGTTGGCCTCTACGTCTCCGTTTGACCTTCATAAACATCAATAACGTAATATAACGTAACCTAACCCAACCTAACAACTCGGCGGTAATATTTGAAAACATTCCTGGCGAGTTGGCCTCTACGTCTCCGTTTGACCTTCATAAACATCAATAACGTAATATAACGTAACCTAACCCAACCTATCACCTCGGCGGTAATATTTGATAACATTCCTGGCGAGTTGGCCTTTACGTCTCCGTGGGACCTTTGTATACATCAATAACGTAATATAACCTAACCTAAGCCAACCTATCATCTCGGCGGTAATATTCGACAACATTCCTGGCGAGTTGGTCTCTACGTCTCCGTGGGACCTTCATATACATCAATAACGTAATATAACGTAACCTAACCCAACCTATCATCTCGGCGGTGATATCTGACAACATTCCTGGCGAGTTGGTATCTCCGTCTCCGTGGGATCTTTTTATACATCAATAACGTAACATAAGCTAACCTAACCCAACCTAACATCTTGGCGGTAATATTTGAAAACATACCTGGCGAGTTGGCCTCTACGTCTCCGTGGGACCTTTGTATACATCAATAACGTAATATAACCTAACCTAAGCCAACCTATCATCTCGGCGGTAATATTTGAAAACATTCCTGGCGAGTTGGCTTCTCCGTCTCCGTGGTATCTTTGTATACATCAATAACGTAATATAACCTAACCTAACCAAACCTATCATCTCGGCGGTAATATTTGACAACATTCCTGGCGCGTTGGCCTCTACGTCTCCGTTTGACCTTCATAAACATCAATAACGTAATATAACGTAACCTAATCCAACCTAACATCTCGGCGATAATATTTGAAAACATTCCTGGCGAGTTGGCTTCTCCGTCTCTGTGATATCTTTTTATACATCAATAACGTAATATAACCTAACCTAACCCAACCTAACATCTCGGCGGTAATACTTGAAAACATACCTGGCGAGTTGGCCTCTACGTCTCCGTGGGACATTTATATACATCAATAACGTAATATAACCTAACCTAACCCAACCTAACATCTCGGCGGTAATATTTGATCACATTCCTAGCTTGTTGGCCTCTACGTCTCCGCGGGACCTTTATATACATCTATAACGTGATATAACCTAACCTAACCCAACCTAACATTTCGGCGGTAATATTTGACATCATTCCTGGCGAGTTGGCCTCTACGTCTCCGTTTGACCTTCATAAACATCAATAACGTAATATAACGTAACCTAACCCAACCTAACAACTCGGCGGTAATATTTGAAAACATTCCTGGCGAGTTGGCCTCTACGTCTCCGTTTGACCTTCATAAACATCAATAACGTAATATAACGTAACCTAACCCAACCTATCACCTCGGCGGTAATATTTGACAACATTCCTGGCGAGTGGGCCTCTACGTCTCCGTGGGACCTTTATATACATCAATAACGTAATATAACCTAACCTATCCCAACCTAACATCTCGGCGGTAATATTTGAAAACATTCCTGGCGAGTTGGCTTCTCCGTCTCCGTGGGATCTTTTTATACATCAATAACGTAATATAACCTAACCTAACCCAACCTAACATCTTGGCGGTAATATTTGAAAACATACCTGGCGAGTTGGCCTCTACGTCTCCGTGGGACATTTATATACATAAATTACGTAATATAACCTAACCTAAGCCAACCTAACATCTCGGCGGTAATATTTGATCACATTCCTAGCTTGTTGGCCTCTACGTCTCCGCGGGACCTTTATATACATCTATAACGTGATATAACCTAACCTAACCCAACCTAACATTTCGGCGGTAATATTTGACATCATTCCTGGCGAGTTGGCCTCTACGTCTCCGTTTGACCTTCATAAACATCAATAACGTAATATAACGTAACCTAACCCAACCTAACAACTCGGCGGTAATATTTGAAAACATTCCTGGCGAGTTGGCCTCTACGTCTCCGTTTGACCTTCATAAACATCAATAACGTAATATAACGTAACCTAACCCAACCTATCACATCGGCGGTAATATTTGACAACATCCCTGGCGAGTGGGCCTCTACGTCTCCGTGGGACCTTTATATACATCAATAACGTAATATAACCTAACCTATCCCAACCTAACATCTCGGCGGTAATATTTGAAAACATTCCTGGCGAGTTGGCTTCTCCGTCTCCGTGGGATCTTTTTATACATCAATAACGTAATATAACCTAACCTAACCCAACCTAACATCTTGGCGGTAATATTTGAAAACATACCTGGCGAGTTGGCCTCTACGTCTCCGTGGGACATTTATATACATCAATAACGTAATATAACCTAACCTAACCCAACCTAACATCTCGGCGGTAATATTTGATCACATTCCTATCTTGTTGGCCTCCACGTCTCCGTGGAACCTCTATATACATCAATAACGTAATATAACCTAACCTAACCCAACCTAACAACTCGGCGGTAATATTTGAAAACATTCCTGGCGAGTTGGCCTCTACGTCTCCGTTTGACCTTCATAAACATCAATAACGTAATATAACGTAACCTAACCCAACCTATCACCTCGGCGGTAATATTTGACAACATTCCTGGCGAGTGGGCCTCTACGTCTCCGTGGAAACTTTATATACATCAATAACGTAATATAACCTAACCTAACCCAACCTAACAACTCGGCGGTAATATTTGAAAACATACCTGGCGAGGTGGCCTCTACGTCACCGTGGGACCTTTATAGACATCCATAACGTAATATAACCTAACCTAACCCAACCTCACATCTCGGCGGTAATATTTGACAACATTCCTGGCGAGTTGGCTTCTCCGTCTCCGTGGGACCTTTATATACATCAATAACGTAATATAACCTAACCTAACCCAACCTAACATTTCGGCGGTAATATTTGAAAACATTCCTGGCGAGTTGGCCTCTACGTCTCCGTTTGACCTTCATAAACATCAATAACGTAATATAACGTAACCTAACCCAACCTATCACCTCGGCGGTAATATTTGACAACATTCCTGGCGAGTGGGCCTCTACGTCTCCGTGGGACCTTTATATACATCAATAACGTAATATAACCTAACCTATCCCAACCTAACATCTCGGCGGTAATATTTGAAAACATTCCTGGCGAGTTGGCTTCTCCGTCTCCGTGGGATCTTTTTATACATCAATAACGTAATATAACCTAACCTAACCCAACCTAACATCTTGGCGGTAATATTTGAAAACATACCTGGCGAGTTGGCCTCTACGTCTCCGTGGGACATTTATATACATCAATTACGTAATATAACCTAACCTAACCCAACCTAACATCTCGGCGGTAATATTTGATCACATTCCTAGCTTGTTGGCCTCTACGTCTCCGCGGGACCTTTATATACATGTATAACGTGATATAACCTAACCTAACCCAACCTAACATTTCGGCGGTAATATTTGACATCATTCCTGGCAAGTTGGCCTCTACGTCTCCGTTTGACCTTCATAAACATCAATAACGTAATATAACGTAACCTAACCCAACCTAACAACTCGGCGGTAATATTTGAAAACATTCCTGGCGAGTTGGCCTCTACGTTTCCGTTTGACCTTCATAAACATCAATAACGTAATATAACGTAACCTAACCCAACCTATCACCTCGGCGGTAATATTTGACAACATTCCTGGCGAGTTGGCCTCTACGTCTCCGTGGGACCTTTGTATACATCAATAACGTAATATAACCTAACCTAAGCCAACCTATCATCTCGGCGGTAATATATGACAACATTCCTGGCGAGTTGGTCTCTACGTCTCCGTGGGACCTTCATATACATCAATAACGTAATATAACGTAACCTAACCCAACCTATCATCTCGGCGGTGATATCTGACAACATTCCTGGCGAGTTGGTATCTCCGTCTCCGTGGGATCTTTTTATACATCAATAACGTAACATAAGCTAACCTAACCCAACCTAACATCTTGGCGGTAATATTTGAAAACATACCTGGCGAGTTGGCCTCTACGTCTCCGTGGGACCTTTGTATACATCAATAACGTAATATAACCTAACCTAAGCCAACCTATCATCTCGGCGGTAATATTTGAAAACATTCCTGGCGAGTTGGCTTCTCCGTCTCTGTGATATCTTTTTATACATCAATAACGTAATATAACCTAACCTAACCCAACCTAACATCTCGGCGGTAATACTTGAAAACATACCTGGCGAGTTGGCCTCTACGTCTCCGTGGGACATTTATATACATCAATAACGTAATATAACCTAACCTAACCCAACCTAACATCTCGGCGGTAATATTTGATCACATTCCTAGCTTGTTGGCCTCTACGTCTCCGCGGGACCTTTATATACATCTATAACGTGATATAACCTAACCTAACCCAACCTAACATTTCGGCGGTAATATTTGACATCATTCCTGGCGAGTTGGCCTCTACGTCTCCGTTTGACCTTCATAAACATCAATAACGTAATATAACGTAACCTAACCCAACCTAACAACTCGGCGGTAATATTTGAAAACATTCCTGGCGAGTTGGCCTCTACGTCTCCGTTTGACCTTCATAAACATCAATAACGTAATATAACGTAACCTAACCCAACCTATCACCTCGGCGGTAATATTTGACAACATTCCTGGCGAGTGGGCCTCTACGTCTCCGTGGGACCTTTATATACATCAATAACGTAATATAACCTAACCTATCCCAACCTAACATCGCGGCGGTAATATTTGAAAACATTCCTGGCGAGTTGGCTTCTCCGTCTCCGTGGGATCTTTTTAAACATCAATAACGTAATATAACCTAACCTAACCCAACCTAACATCTTGGCGGTAATATTTGAAAACATACCTGGCGAGTTGGCCTCTACGTCTCCGTGGGACATTTATATACATCAATTACGTAATATAACCTAACCTAACCCAACCTAACATCTCGGCGGTAATATTTGATCACATTCCTAGCTTGTTGGCCTCTACGTCTCCGCGGGACCTTTATATACATCTATAACGTGATATAACCTAACCTAACCCAACCTAACATTTCGGCGGTAATATTTGACATCATTCCTGGCGAGTTGGCCTCTACGTCTCCGTTTGACCTTCATAAACATCAATAACGTAATATAACGTAACCTAACCCAACCTAACAACTCGGCGGTAATATTTGAAAACATTCCTGGCGAGTTGGCCTCTACGTCTCCGTTTGACCTTCATAAACATCAATAACGTAATATAACGTAACCTAACCCAACCTATCACCTCGGCGGTAATATTTGACAACATTCCTGGCGAGTGGGCCTCTACGTCTCCGTGGGACCTTTATATACATCAATAACGTAATATAACCTAACCTATCCCAACCTAACATCTCGGCGGTAATATTTGAAAACATTCCTGGCGAGTTGGCTTCTCCGTCTCCGTGGGATCTTTTTATACATCAATAACGTAATATAACCTAACCTAAACCAACCTAACATCTTGGCGGTAATATTTGAAAACATACCTGGCGAGTTGGCCTCTACGTCTCCGTGGGACATTTATATACATCAATAACGTAATATAACCTAACCTAACCCAACCTAACATCTCGGCGGTAATATTTGATCACATTCCTATCTTGTTGGCCTCCACGTCTCCGTGGAACCTCTATATACATCAATAACGTAATATAACCTAACCTAACCCAACCTAACAACTCGGCGGTAATATTTGAAAACATTCCTGGCGAGTTGGCCTCTACGTCTCCGTTTGACCTTCATAAACATCAATAACGTAATATAACGTAACCTAACCCAACCTATCATCTCGGCGGTAATATTTGAAAACATTCCTGGCGAGTTGGCTTCTCCGTCTCCGTAGGATCTTTTTATACATCAATAACGTAATATAACCTAACCTAACCCAACCTAACATCTTGGCGGTAATATTTAAAAACATACCTGGCGAGTTGGCCTCTACGTCTCCGTGGGACATTTATATACATCAATAACGTAATGTAACCTAACCTAACCCAACCTAACATCCCGGCGGTAATATTTGATCACATTCCTAGCTTGTTGGCCTCTACGTCTCTGCGTGACCTTTATATACATCTATAACGTGATATAACCTAACCTAACCCAACCTAACATTTCGGCGGTAATATTTGACATCATTCCTGGCGAGTTGGCCTCTACGTCTCCGTTTGACCTTCATAAACATCAATAACGTAATATAACCTAACCTAACCCAACCTAACATATCGGCGGTAATATTTGAAAACATACCTGGTGGGTTGGCCTCTACGCCTCCGTGGGACATTTATATACATCAATAACGTAATATAACCTAACCTAACCCAACCTAACATCTCGGCGGTAATATCTGACAACATTCCTGGCGAGTTGGCTTCTCCGTCTCCGTGGGATCTTTTTATACATCAATAACGTAATATAACCTAACCTAACCCAACCTAACATCTCGGCGGTAATATTTGATCATATTCCTAGCTTGTTGGCCTCTACGTCTCCGCGGGACCTTTATATACATCTATAACGTGATATAACCTAACCTAACGCAACCTAACATTTCGGCGGTAATATTTGACATCATTCCTGGCGATTTGTCCTCTACGTCTCCGTTTGACCTTCGTAAACATCAATAACGTAATATAACGTAACCTAACCCAACCTATCATTTCGGCGGTAATATCTGACAACATTCCTGGCGAGTTGGCTTCTCCGTCTCCGTGGGATCTTTTTATACATCAATAACGTAATATAACCTAACCTAACCCAACCTAACAACTCGGCGGTAATATTTGAAAACATACCTGGCGAGGTGGCCTCTACGTCACCGTGGGACCTTTATAGACATCCATAACGTAATATAACCTAACCTAACCCAACCTAACATCTCGGCGGTAATATTTGACAACATTCCTGGCGAGTTGGCTTCTCCGTCTCCGTGGGACCTTTATATACATCAATAACGTAATATAACCTAACCTAACCCAACCTAACATTTCGGCGGTAATATTTGACATCATTCCTGGCGAGTTGGCCTCTACGTCTCCGTTTGACCTTCATAAACATCAATAACGTAATATAACGTAACCTAACCCAACCTATCATCTCGGCGGTAATATTTGAAAACATTCCTGGCGAGTTGGCTTCTCCGTCTCCGTGGGACCTTTATATACATCAATAACGTAATATAACCTAACCTAACCCAACCTAACATTTCGGCGGTAATATTTGACATCATTCCTGGCGAGTTGGCCTCTACGTCTCCGTTTGACCTTCATAAACATCAATAACGTAATATAACGTAACCTAACCCAACCTATCATCTCGGCGGTAATATTTGAAAACATTCCTGGCGAGTTGGCTTCTCCGTCTCCGTAGGATCTTTTTATACATCAATAACGTAATATAACCGAACCTAACCCAACCTAACATCTTGGCGGTAATATTTAAAAACATACCTGGCGAGTTGGCCTCTACGTCTCCGTGGGACATTTATATACATCAATAACGTAATGTAACCTAACCTAACCCAACCTAACATCTCGGCGGTAATATTTGATCACATTCCTAGCTTGTTGGCCTCTACGTCTCTGCGTGACCTTTATATATCTATAACGTGATATAACCTAACCTAACCCAACCTAACATTTCGGCGGTAATATTTGACATCATTCCTGGCGAGTTGGCCTCTACGTCTCCGTGGGATCTTTATATACATCAATAACGTAATATAACCTAACCTATCCCAACCTAACATCTCGGCGGTAATATTTGAAAACATTCATGGCGATTTGGCATCTACGTCCCGTGGGACCTTCATATACATCAATAACGTAATATAGCCTAACCTAATCCAACCTAACATCTCGGCGGTAATATTTGATCACATTCCTATCTTGTTGGCCTCCACGTCTCCGTGGAACCTCTATATACATCAATAACGTAATATAACCTAACCTAACCCAACCTAACAACTCGGCGGTAATATTTGAAAACATTCCTGGCGAGTTGGCCTCTACGTCTCCGTTTGACCTTCATAAACATCAATCACGTAATATAACGTAACCTAACCCAACCTATCACCTCGGCGGTAATATTTGACAACATTCCTGGCGAGTGGGCCTCTACGTCTCCGTGGAAACTTTATATACATCAATAACGTAATATAACCTAACCTAACCCAACCTAACATTTCGGCCGTAATATTTGACATCATTCCTGGCGAGTTGGCCTCTACGTCTCCGTTTGACCTTCATAAACATCAATAACGTAATATAACGTAACCTAACCCAACCTATCATCTCGGCGGTAATATTTGAAAACATTCCTGGCGAGTTGGCTTCTCCGTCTCCGTAGGATCTTTTTATACATCAATAACGTAATATAACCTAACCTAACCCAACCTAACATCTTGGCGGTAATATTTAAAAACATACCTGGCGAGTTGGCCTCTACGTCTCCGTGGGACATTTATATACATCAATAACGTAATGTAACCTAACCTAACCCAACCTAACATCCCGGCGGTAATATTTGATCACATTCCTAGCTTGTTGGCCTCTACGTCTCTGCGTGACCTTTATATACATCTATAACGTGATATAACCTAACCTAACCCAACCTAACATTTCGGCGGTAATATTTGAAAACATTCCTGGCGAGTTGGCCTCTACGTCTCCGTTTGACCTTCATAAACATCAATCACGTAATATAACGTAACCTAACCCAACCTATCACCTCGGCGGTAATATTTGACAACATTCCTGGCGAGTGGGCCTCTACGTCTCCGTGGAAACTTTATATACATCAATAACGTAATATAACCTAACCTAACCCAACCTAACATTTCGGCCGTAATATTTGACATCATTCCTGGCGAGTTGGCCTCTACGTCTCCGTTTGACCTTCATAAACATCAATAACGTAATATAACGTAACCTAACCCAACCTATCATCTCGGCGGTAATATTTGAAAACATTCCTGGCGAGTTGGCTTCTCCGTCTCCGTAGGATCTTTTTATACATCAATAACGTAATATAACCTAACCTAACCCAACCTAACATCTTGGCGGTAATATTTAAAAACATACCTGGCGAGTTGGCCTCTACGTCTCCGTGGGACATTTATATACATCAATAACGTAATGTAACCTAACCTAACCCAACCTAACATCCCGGCGGTAATATTTGATCACATTCCTAGCTTGTTGGCCTCTACGTCTCTGCGTGACCTTTATATACATCTATAACGTGATATAACCTAACCTAACCCAACCTAACATTTCGGCGGTAATATTTGACATCATTCCTGGCGAGTTGGCCTCTACGTCTCCGTTTGACCTTCATAAACATCAATAACGTAATATAACCTAACCTAACCCAACCTAACATATCGGCGGTAATATTTGAAAACATACCTGGTGGGTTGGCCTCTACGCCTCCGTGGGACATTTATATACATCAATAACGTAATATAACCTAACCTAACCCAACCTAACATCTCGGCGGTAATATCTGACAACATTCCTGGCGAGTTGGCTTCTCCGTCTCCGTGGGATCTTTTTATACATCAATAACGTAATATAACCTAACCTAACCCAACCTAACATCTTGGCGGTAATATTTGATCATATTCCTAGCTTGTTGGCCTCTACGTCTCCGCGGGACCTTTATATACATCTATAACGTGATATAACCTAACCTAACGCAACCTAACATTTCGGCGGTAATATTTGACATCATTCCTGGCGATTTGTCCTCTACGTCTCCGTTTGACCTTCGTAAACATCAATAACGTAATATAACGTAACCTAACCCAACCTATCATCTCGGCGGTAATATCTGACAACATTCCTGGCGAGTTGGCTTCTCCGTCTCCGTGGGATCTTTTTATACATCAAAAACGTAACATAACCTAACCTAACCCAACCTAACATCCTGGCGGTAATATTTGAAAGCATACCTGGCGAGTTGGCCTCTACGTCTCCGTGGGACATTTATATACATCAATAACGTAATATAACCTAACCTAACCCAACCTAACATCTCGGCGGTAATATTTGAAAACATTCCTGGCGAGTTGGCTTCTCCGTCTCCGTGGGATCTTTTTATACATCAATAACGTAATATAACCTAACCTAACCCAACCTAACATCTTGGCGGTAATATTTGAAAACATACCTGGCGAGTTGGCCTCTACGTCTCCGTGGGACATTTATATACATCAATAACGTAATATAACCTAACCTAACCCAACCTAACATCTCGGCGGTAATATTTGATCACATTCCTAGCTTGTTGGCCTCCACGTCTCCGTGGAACCTTTATATACATCAATAACGTAATATAACCTAACCTAACCCAACCTAACAACTCGGCGGTAATATTTGAAAACATACCTGGCGAGGTGGCCTCTACGTCACCGTGGGACCTTTATAGACATCCATAACGTAATATAACCTAACCTAACCCAACCTAACATCTCGGCGGTAATATTTGACAACATTCCTGGCGAGTTGGCTTCTCCGTCTCCGTGGGACCTTTATATACATCAATAACGTAATATAACCTAACCTAACCCAACCTAACATTTCGGCGGTAATATTTGACATCATTCCTGGCGAGTTGGCCTCTACGTCTCCGTTTGACCTTCATAAACATCAATCACGTAATATAACGTAACCTAACCCAACCTATCACCTCGGCGGTAATATTTGACAACATTCCTGGCGAGTGGGCCTCTACGTCTCCGTGGAAACTTTATATACATCAATAACGTAATATAACCTAACCTAACCCAACCTAACATTTCGGCCGTAATATTTGACATCATTCCTGGCGAGTTGGCCTCTACGTCTCCGTTTGACCTTCATAAACATCAATAACGTAATATAACGTAACCTAACCCAACCTATCATCTCGGCGGTAATATTTGAAAACATTCCTGGCGAGTTGGCTTCTCCGTCTCCGTAGGATCTTTTTATACATCAATAACGTAATATAACCTAACCTAACCCAACCTAACATCTTGGCGGTAATATTTAAAAACATACCTGGCGAGTTGGCCTCTACGTCTCCGTGGGACATTTATATACATCAATAACGTAATGTAACCTAACCTAACCCAACCTAACATCCCGGCGGTAATATTTGATCACATTCCTAGCTTGTTGGCCTCTACGTCTCTGCGTGACCTTTATATACATCTATAACGTGATATAACCTAACCTAACCCAACCTAACATTTCGGCGGTAATATTTGACATCATTCCTGGCGAGTTGGCCTCTACGTCTCCGTTTGACCTTCATAAACATCAATAACGTAATATAACCTAACCTAACCCAACCTAACATATCGGCGGTAATATTTGAAAACATACCTGGTGGGTTGGCCTCTACGCCTCCGTGGGACATTTATATACATCAATAACGTAATATAACCTAACCTAACCCAACCTAACATCTCGGCGGTAATATCTGACAACATTCCTGGCGAGTTGGCTTCTCCGTCTCCGTGGGATCTTTTTATACATCAATAACGTAATATAACCTAACCTAACCCAACCTAACATCTCGGCGGTAATATTTGATCACATTCCTAGCTTGTTGGCCTCCACGTCTCCGTGGAACCTTTATATACATCAATAACGTAATATAACCTAACCTAACCCAACCTAACAACTCGGCGGTAATATTTGAAAACATACCTGGCGAGGTGGCCTCTACGTCACCGTGGGACCTTTATAGACATCCATAACGTAATATAACCTAACCTAACCCAACCTAACATCTCGGCGGTAATATTTGACAACATTCCTGGCGAGTTGGCTTCTCCGTCTCCGTGGGACCTTTATATACATCAATAACGTAATATAACCTAACCTAACCCAACCTAACATTTCGGCGGTAATATTTGACATCATTCCTGGCGAGTTGGCCTCTACGTCTCCGTTTGACCTTCATAAACATCAATAACGTAATATAACGTACCTAACCCAACCTATCATCTCGGCGGTAATATTTGAAAACATTCCTGGCGAGTTGGCTTCTCCGTCTCCGTGGAAACTTTATATACATCAATAACGTAATATAACCTAACCTAACCCAACCTAACATTTCGGCCGTAATATTTGACATCATTCCTGGCGAGTTGGCCTCTACGTCTCCGTTTGACCTTCATAAACATCAATAACGTAATATAACGTAACCTAACCCAACCTATCATCTCGGCGGTAATATTTGAAAACATTCCTGGCGAGTTGGCTTCTCCGTCTCCGTAGGATCTTTTTATACATCAATAACGTAATATAACCTAACCTAACCCAACCTAACATCTTGGCGGTAATATTTAAAAACATACCTGGCGAGTTGGCCTCTACGTCTCCGTGGGACATTTATATACATCAATAACGTAATGTAACCTAACCTAACCCAACCTAACATCCCGGCGGTAATATTTGATCACATTCCTAGCTTGTTGGCCTCTACGTCTCTGCGTGACCTTTATATACATCTATAACGTGATATAACCTAACCTAACCCAACCTAACATTTCGGCGGTAATATTTGAAAACATTCCTGGCGAGTTGGCCTCTACGTCTCCGTTTGACCTTCATAAACATCAATCACGTAATATAACGTAACCTAACCCAACCTATCACCTCGGCGGTAATATTTGACAACATTCCTGGCGAGTGGGCCTCTACGTCTCCGTGGAAACTTTATATACATCAATAACGTAATATAACCTAACCTAACCCAACCTAACATTTCGGCCGTAATATTTGACATCATTCCTGGCGAGTTGGCCTCTACGTCTCCGTTTGACCTTCATAAACATCAATAACGTAATATAACGTAACCTAACCCAACCTATCATCTCGGCGGTAATATTTGAAAACATTCCTGGCGAGTTGGCTTCTCCGTCTCCGTAGGATCTTTTTATACATCAATAACGTAATATAACCTAACCTAACCCAACCTAACATCTTGGCGGTAATATTTAAAAACATACCTGGCGAGTTGGCCTCTACGTCTCCGTGGGACATTTATATACATCAATAACGTAATGTAACCTAACCTAACCCAACCTAACATCCCGGCGGTAATATTTGATCACATTCCTAGCTTGTTGGCCTCTACGTCTCTGCGTGACCTTTATATACATCTATAACGTGATATAACCTAACCTAACCCAACCTAACATTTCGGCGGTAATATTTGACATCATTCCTGGCGAGTTGGCCTCTACGTCTCCGTTTGACCTTCATAAACATCAATAACGTAATATAACCTAACCTAACCCAACCTAACATATCGGCGGTAATATTTGAAAACATACCTGGTGGGTTGGCCTCTACGCCTCCGTGGGACATTTATATACATCAATAACGTAATATAACCTAACCTAACCCAACCTAACATCTCGGCGGTAATATCTGACAACATTCCTGGCGAGTTGGCTTCTCCGTCTCCGTGGGATCTTTTTATACATCAATAACGTAATATAACCTAACCTAACCCAACCTAACATCTTGGCGGTAATATTTGATCATATTCCTAGCTTGTTGGCCTCTACGTCTCCGCGGGACCTTTATATACATCTATAACGTGATATAACCTAACCTAACGCAACCTAACATTTCGGCGGTAATATTTGACATCATTCCTGGCGATTTGTCCTCTACGTCTCCGTTTGACCTTCGTAAACATCAATAACGTAATATAACGTAACCTAACCCAACCTATCATCTCGGCGGTAATATCTGACAACATTCCTGGCGAGTTGGCTTCTCCGTCTCCGTGGGATCTTTTTATACATCAAAAACGTAACATAACCTAACCTAACCCAACCTAACATCCTGGCGGTAATATTTGAAAGCATACCTGGCGAGTTGGCCTCTACGTCTCCGTGGGACATTTATATACATCAATAACGTAATATAACCTAACCTAACCCAACCTAACATCTCGGCGGTAATATTTGAAAACATTCCTGGCGAGTTGGCTTCTCCGTCTCCGTGGGATCTTTTTATACATCAATAACGTAATATAACCTAACCTAACCCAACCTAACATCTTGGCGGTAATATTTGAAAACATACCTGGCGAGTTGGCCTCTACGTCTCCGTGGGACATTTATATACATCAATAACGTAATATAACCTAACCTAACCCAACCTAACATCTCGGCGGTAATATTTGATCACATTCCTAGCTTGTTGGCCTCCACGTCTCCGTGGAACCTTTATATACATCAATAACGTAATATAACCTAACCTAACCCAACCTAACAACTCGGCGGTAATATTTGAAAACATACCTGGCGAGGTGGCCTCTACGTCACCGTGGGACCTTTATAGACATCCATAACGTAATATAACCTAACCTAACCCAACCTAACATCTCGGCGGTAATATTTGACAACATTCCTGGCGAGTTGGCTTCTCCGTCTCCGTGGGACCTTTATATACATCAATAACGTAATATAACCTAACCTAACCCAACCTAACATTTCGGCGGTAATATTTGACATCATTCCTGGCGAGTTGGCCTCTACGTCTCCGTTTGACCTTCATAAACATCAATCACGTAATATAACGTAACCTAACCCAACCTATCACCTCGGCGGTAATATTTGACAACATTCCTGGCGAGTGGGCCTCTACGTCTCCGTGGAAACTTTATATACATCAATAACGTAATATAACCTAACCTAACCCAACCTAACATTTCGGCCGTAATATTTGACATCATTCCTGGCGAGTTGGCCTCTACGTCTCCGTTTGACCTTCATAAACATCAATAACGTAATATAACGTAACCTAACCCAACCTATCATCTCGGCGGTAATATTTGAAAACATTCCTGGCGAGTTGGCTTCTCCGTCTCCGTAGGATCTTTTTATACATCAATAACGTAATATAACCTAACCTAACCCAACCTAACATCTTGGCGGTAATATTTAAAAACATACCTGGCGAGTTGGCCTCTACGTCTCCGTGGGACATTTATATACATCAATAACGTAATGTAACCTAACCTAACCCAACCTAACATCCCGGCGGTAATATTTGATCACATTCCTAGCTTGTTGGCCTCTACGTCTCTGCGTGACCTTTATATACATCTATAACGTGATATAACCTAACCTAACCCAACCTAACATTTCGGCGGTAATATTTGACATCATTCCTGGCGAGTTGGCCTCTACGTCTCCGTTTGACCTTCATAAACATCAATAACGTAATATAACCTAACCTAACCCAACCTAACATATCGGCGGTAATATTTGAAAACATACCTGGTGGGTTGGCCTCTACGCCTCCGTGGGACATTTATATACATCAATAACGTAATATAACCTAACCTAACCCAACCTAACATCTCGGCGGTAATATCTGACAACATTCCTGGCGAGTTGGCTTCTCCGTCTCCGTGGGATCTTTTTATACATCAATAACGTAATATAACCTAACCTAACCCAACCTAACATCTTGGCGGTAATATTTGATCATATTCCTAGCTTGTTGGCCTCTACGTCTCCGCGGGACCTTTATATACATCTATAACGTGATATAACCTAACCTAACGCAACCTAACATTTCGGCGGTAATATTTGACATCATTCCTGGCGATTTGTCCTCTACGTCTCCGTTTGACCTTCGTAAACATCAATAACGTAATATAACGTAACCTAACCCAACCTATCATCTCGGCGGTAATATCTGACAACATTCCTGGCGAGTTGGCTTCTCCGTCTCCGTGGGATCTTTTTATACATCAAAAACGTAACATAACCTAACCTAACCCAACCTAACATCCTGGCGGTAATATTTGAAAGCATACCTGGCGAGTTGGCCTCTACGTCTCCGTGGGACATTTATATACATCAATAACGTAATATAACCTAACCTAACCCAACCTAACATCTCGGCGGTAATATTTGAAAACATTCCTGGCGAGTTGGCTTCTCCGTCTCCGTGGGATCTTTTTATACATCAATAACGTAATATAACCTAACCTAACCCAACCTAACATCTTGGCGGTAATATTTGAAAACATACCTGGCGAGTTGGCCTCTACGTCTCCGTGGGACATTTATATACATCAATAACGTAATATAACCTAACCTAACCCAACCTAACATCTCGGCGGTAATATTTGATCACATTCCTAGCTTGTTGGCCTCCACGTCTCCGTGGAACCTTTATATACATCAATAACGTAATATAACCTAACCTAACCCAACCTAACAACTCGGCGGTAATATTTGAAAACATACCTGGCGAGGTGGCCTCTACGTCACCGTGGGACCTTTATAGACATCCATAACGTAATATAACCTAACCTAACCCAACCTAACATCTCGGCGGTAATATTTGACAACATTCCTGGCGAGTTGGCTTCTCCGTCTCCGTGGGACCTTTATATACATCAATAACGTAATATAACCTAACCTAACCCAACCTAACATTTCGGCGGTAATATTTGACATCATTCCTGGCGAGTTGGCCTCTACGTCTCCGTTTGACCTTCATAAACATCAATAACGTAATATAACGTACCTAACCCAACCTATCATCTCGGCGGTAATATTTGAAAACATTCCTGGCGAGTTGGCTTCTCCGTCTCCGTGGGACCTTTATATACATCAATAACGTAATATAACCTAACCTAACCCAACCTAACATTTCGGCGGTAATATTTGACATCATTCCTGGCGAGTTGGCCTCTACGTCTCCGTTTGACCTTCATAAACATCAATAACGTAATATAACGTAACCTAACCCAACCTATCATCTCGGCGGTAATATTTGAAAACATTCCTGGCGAGTTGGCTTCTCCGTCTCCGTAGGATCTTTTTATACATCAATAACGTAATATAACCGTACCTAACCCAACCTAACATCTTGGCGGTAATATTTAAAAACATACCTGGCGAGTTGGCCTCTACGTCTCCGTGGGACATTTATATACATCAATAACGTAATGTAACCTAACCTAACCCAACCTAACATCTCGGCGGTAATATTTGATCACATTCCTAGCTTGTTGGCCTCTACGTCTCTGCGTGACCTTTATATATCTATAACGTGATATAACCTAACCTAACCCAACCTAACATTTCGGCGGTAATATTTGACATCATTCCTGGCGAGTTGGCCTCTACGTCTCCGTGGGATCTTTATATACATCAATAACGTAATATAACCTAACCTATCCCAACCTAACATCTCGGCGGTAATATTTGAAAACATTCATGGCGATTTGGCATCTACGTCCCGTGGGACCTTCATATACATCAATAACGTAATATAGCCTAACCTAATCCAACCTAACATCTCGGCGGTAATATTTGATCACATTCCTATCTTGTTGGCCTCCACGTCTCCGTGGAACCTCTATATACATCAATAACGTAATATAACCTAACCTAACCCAACCTAACAACTCGGCGGTAATATTTGAAAACATTCCTGGCGAGTTGGCCTCTACGTCTCCGTTTGACCTTCATAAACATCAATCACGTAATATAACGTAACCTAACCCAACCTATCACCTCGGCGGTAATATTTGACAACATTCCTGGCGAGTGGGCCTCTACGTCTCCGTGGAAACTTTATATACATCAATAACGTAATATAACCTAACCTAACCCAACCTAACATTTCGGCCGTAATATTTGACATCATTCCTGGCGAGTTGGCCTCTACGTCTCCGTTTGACCTTCATAAACATCAATAACGTAATATAACGTAACCTAACCCAACCTATCATCTCGGCGGTAATATTTGAAAACATTCCTGGCGAGTTGGCTTCTCCGTCTCCGTAGGATCTTTTTATACATCAATAACGTAATATAACCTAACCTAACCCAACCTAACATCTTGGCGGTAATATTTAAAAACATACCTGGCGAGTTGGCCTCTACGTCTCCGTGGGACATTTATATACATCAATAACGTAATGTAACCTAACCTAACCCAACCTAACATCCCGGCGGTAATATTTGATCACATTCCTAGCTTGTTGGCCTCTACGTCTCTGCGTGACCTTTATATACATCTATAACGTGATATAACCTAACCTAACCCAACCTAACATTTCGGCGGTAATATTTGACATCATTCCTGGCGAGTTGGCCTCTACGTCTCCGTTTGACCTTCATAAACATCAATAACGTAATATAACCTAACCTAACCCAACCTAACATATCGGCGGTAATATTTGAAAACATACCTGGTGGGTTGGCCTCTACGCCTCCGTGGGACATTTATATACATCAATAACGTAATATAACCTAACCTAACCCAACCTAACATCTCGGCGGTAATATCTGACAACATTCCTGGCGAGTTGGCTTCTCCGTCTCCGTGGGATCTTTTTATACATCAATAACGTAATATAACCTAACCTAACCCAACCTAACATCTTGGCGGTAATATTTGAAAACATACCTGGCGAGTTGGCCTCTACGTCTCCGTGGGACATTTATATACATCAATTACGTAACATAACCTAACCTAACCCAACCTAACATCTCGGCGGTAATATTTGATCATATTCCTAGCTTGTTGGCCTCTACGTCTCCGCGGGACCTTTATATACATCTATAACGTGATATAACCTAACCTAACGCAACCTAACATTTCGGCGGTAATATTTGACATCATTCCTGGCGATTTGTCCTCTACGTCTCCGTTTGACCTTCGTAAACATCAATAACGTAATATAACGTAACCTAACCCAACCTATCATCTCGGCGGTAATATCTGACAACATTCCTGGCGAGTTGGCTTCTCCGTCTCCGTGGGATCTTTTTATACATCAAAAACGTAACATAACCTAACCTAACCCAACCTAACATCCTGGCGGTAATATTTGAAAGCATACCTGGCGAGTTGGCCTCTACGTCTCCGTGGGACATTTATATACATCAATAACGTAATATAACCTAACCTAACCCAACCTAACATCTCGGCGGTAATATTTGAAAACATTCCTGGCGAGTTGGCTTCTCCGTCTCCGTGGGATCTTTTTATACATCAATAACGTAATATAACCTAACCTAACCCAACCTAACATCTTGGCGGTAATATTTGAAAACATACCTGGCGAGTTGGCCTCTACGTCTCCGTGGGACATTTATATACATCAATAACGTAATATAACCTAACCTAACCCAACCTAACATCTCGGCGGTAATATTTGATCACATTCCTAGCTTGTTGGCCTCCACGTCTCCGTGGAACCTTTATATACATCAATAACGTAATATAACCTAACCTAACCCAACCTAACAACTCGGCGGTAATATTTGAAAACATACCTGGCGAGGTGGCCTCTACGTCACCGTGGGACCTTTATAGACATCCATAACGTAATATAACCTAACCTAACCCAACCTAACATCTCGGCGGTAATATTTGACAACATTCCTGGCGAGTTGGCTTCTCCGTCTCCGTGGGACCTTTATATACATCAATAACGTAATATAACCTAACCTAACCCAACCTAACATTTCGGCGGTAATATTTGACATCATTCCTGGCGAGTTGGCCTCTACGTCTCCGTTTGACCTTCATAAACATCAATAACGTAATATAACGTACCTAACCCAACCTATCATCTCGGCGGTAATATTTGAAAACATTCCTGGCGAGTTGGCTTCTCCGTCTCCGTGGGACCTTTATATACATCAATAACGTAATATAACCTAACCTAACCCAACCTAACATTTCGGCGGTAATATTTGACATCATTCCTGGCGAGTTGGCCTCTACGTCTCCGTTTGACCTTCATAAACATCAATAACGTAATATAACGTAACCTAACCCAACCTATCATCTCGGCGGTAATATTTGAAAACATTCCTGGCGAGTTGGCTTCTCCGTCTCCGTAGGATCTTTTTATACATCAATAACGTAATATAACCGTACCTAACCCAACCTAACATCTCGGCGGTAATATTTGATCACATTCCTAGCTTGTTGGCCTCTACGTCTCTGCGTGACCTTTATATATCTATAACGTGATATAACCTAACCTAACCCAACCTAACATTTCGGCGGTAATATTTGACATCATTCCTGGCGAGTTGGCCTCTACGTCTCCGTGGGATCTTTATATACATCAATAACGTAATATAACCTAACCTATCCCAACCTAACATCTCGGCGGTAATATTTGAAAACATTCATGGCGATTTGGCATCTACGTCCCGTGGGACCTTCATATACATCAATAACGTAATATAGCCTAACCTAATCCAACCTAACATCTCGGCGGTAATATTTGATCACATTCCTATCTTGTTGGCCTCCACGTCTCCGTGGAACCTCTATATACATCAATAACGTAATATAACCTAACCTAACCCAACCTAACAACTCGGCGGTAATATTTGAAAACATTCCTGGCGAGTTGGCCTCTACGTCTCCGTTTGACCTTCATAAACATCAATCACGTAATATAACGTAACCTAACCCAACCTATCACCTCGGCGGTAATATTTGACAACATTCCTGGCGAGTGGGCCTCTACGTCTCCGTGGAAACTTTATATACATCAATAACGTAATATAACCTAACCTAACCCAACCTAACATTTCGGCCGTAATATTTGACATCATTCCTGGCGAGTTGGCCTCTACGTCTCCGTTTGACCTTCATAAACATCAATAACGTAATATAACGTAACCTAACCCAACCTATCATCTCGGCGGTAATATTTGAAAACATTCCTGGCGAGTTGGCTTCTCCGTCTCCGTAGGATCTTTTTATACATCAATAACGTAATATAACCTAACCTAACCCAACCTAACATCTTGGCGGTAATATTTAAAAACATACCTGGCGAGTTGGCCTCTACGTCTCCGTGGGACATTTATATACATCAATAACGTAATGTAACCTAACCTAACCCAACCTAACATCCCGGCGGTAATATTTGATCACATTCCTAGCTTGTTGGCCTCTACGTCTCTGCGTGACCTTTATATACATCTATAACGTGATATAACCTAACCTAACCCAACCTAACATTTCGGCGGTAATATTTGACATCATTCCTGGCGAGTTGGCCTCTACGTCTCCGTTTGACCTTCATAAACATCAATAACGTAATATAACCTAACCTAACCCAACCTAACATATCGGCGGTAATATTTGAAAACATACCTGGTGGGTTGGCCTCTACGCCTCCGTGGGACATTTATATACATCAATAACGTAATATAACCTAACCTAACCCAACCTAACATCTCGGCGGTAATATCTGACAACATTCCTGGCGAGTTGGCTTCTCCGTCTCCGTGGGATCTTTTTATACATCAATAACGTAATATAACCTAACCTAACCCAACCTAACATCTTGGCGGTAATATTTGAAAACATACCTGGCGAGTTGGCCTCTACGTCTCCGTGGGACATTTATATACATCAATTACGTAACATAACCTAACCTAACCCAACCTAACATCTCGGCGGTAATATTTGATCATATTCCTAGCTTGTTGGCCTCTACGTCTCCGCGGGACCTTTATATACATCTATAACGTGATATAACCTAACCTAACGCAACCTAACATTTCGGCGGTAATATTTGACATCATTCCTGGCGATTTGTCCTCTACGTCTCCGTTTGACCTTCGTAAACATCAATAACGTAATATAACGTAACCTAACCCAACCTATCATCTCGGCGGTAATATCTGACAACATTCCTGGCGAGTTGGCTTCTCCGTCTCCGTGGGATCTTTTTATACATCAAAAACGTAACATAACCTAACCTAACCCAACCTAACATCCTGGCGGTAATATTTGAAAGCATACCTGGCGAGTTGGCCTCTACGTCTCCGTGGGACATTTATATACATCAATAACGTAATATAACCTAACCTAACCCAACCTAACATCTCGGCGGTAATATTTGAAAACATTCCTGGCGAGTTGGCTTCTCCGTCTCCGTGGGATCTTTTTATACATCAATAACGTAATATAACCTAACCTAACCCAACCTAACATCTTGGCGGTAATATTTGAAAACATACCTGGCGAGTTGGCCTCTACGTCTCCGTGGGACATTTATATACATCAATAACGTAATATAACCTAACCTAACCCAACCTAACATCTCGGCGGTAATATTTGATCACATTCCTAGCTTGTTGGCCTCCACGTCTCCGTGGAACCTTTATATACATCAATAACGTAATATAACCTAACCTAACCCAACCTAACAACTCGGCGGTAATATTTGAAAACATACCTGGCGAGGTGGCCTCTACGTCACCGTGGGACCTTTATAGACATCCATAACGTAATATAACCTAACCTAACCCAACCTAACATCTCGGCGGTAATATTTGACAACATTCCTGGCGAGTTGGCTTCTCCGTCTCCGTGGGACCTTTATATACATCAATAACGTAATATAACCTAACCTAACCCAACCTAACATTTCGGCGGTAATATTTGACATCATTCCTGGCGAGTTGGCCTCTACGTCTCCGTTTGACCTTCATAAACATCAATAACGTAATATAACGTACCTAACCCAACCTATCATCTCGGCGGTAATATTTGAAAACATTCCTGGCGAGTTGGCTTCTCCGTCTCCGTGGGACCTTTATATACATCAATAACGTAATATAACCTAACCTAACCCAACCTAACATTTCGGCGGTAATATTTGACATCATTCCTGGCGAGTTGGCCTCTACGTCTCCGTTTGACCTTCATAAACATCAATAACGTAATATAACGTAACCTAACCCAACCTATCATCTCGGCGGTAATATTTGAAAACATTCCTGGCGAGTTGGCTTCTCCGTCTCCGTAGGATCTTTTTATACATCAATAACGTAATATAACCGTACCTAACCCAACCTAACATCTTGGCGGTAATATTTAAAAACATACCTGGCGAGTTGGCCTCTACGTCTCCGTGGGACATTTATATACATCAATAACGTAATGTAACCTAACCTAACCCAACCTAACATCTCGGCGGTAATATTTGATCACATTCCTAGCTTGTTGGCCTCTACGTCTCTGCGTGACCTTTATATATCTATAACGTGATATAACCTAACCTAACCCAACCTAACATTTCGGCGGTAATATTTGACATCATTCCTGGCGAGTTGGCCTCTACGTCTCCGTGGGATCTTTATATACATCAATAACGTAATATAACCTAACCTATCCCAACCTAACATCTCGGCGGTAATATTTGAAAACATTCATGGCGATTTGGCATCTACGTCCCGTGGGACCTTCATATACATCAATAACGTAATATAGCCTAACCTAATCCAACCTAACATCTCGGCGGTAATATTTGATCACATTCCTATCTTGTTGGCCTCCACGTCTCCGTGGAACCTCTATATACATCAATAACGTAATATAACCTAACCTAACCCAACCTAACAACTCGGCGGTAATATTTGAAAACATTCCTGGCGAGTTGGCCTCTACGTCTCCGTTTGACCTTCATAAACATCAATCACGTAATATAACGTAACCTAACCCAACCTATCACCTCGGCGGTAATATTTGACAACATTCCTGGCGAGTGGGCCTCTACGTCTCCGTGGAAACTTTATATACATCAATAACGTAATATAACCTAACCTAACCCAACCTAACATTTCGGCCGTAATATTTGACATCATTCCTGGCGAGTTGGCCTCTACGTCTCCGTTTGACCTTCATAAACATCAATAACGTAATATAACGTAACCTAACCCAACCTATCATCTCGGCGGTAATATTTGAAAACATTCCTGGCGAGTTGGCTTCTCCGTCTCCGTAGGATCTTTTTATACATCAATAACGTAATATAACCTAACCTAACCCAACCTAACATCTTGGCGGTAATATTTAAAAACATACCTGGCGAGTTGGCCTCTACGTCTCCGTGGGACATTTATATACATCAATAACGTAATGTAACCTAACCTAACCCAACCTAACATCCCGGCGGTAATATTTGATCACATTCCTAGCTTGTTGGCCTCTACGTCTCTGCGTGACCTTTATATACATCTATAACGTGATATAACCTAACCTAACCCAACCTAACATTTCGGCGGTAATATTTGACATCATTCCTGGCGAGTTGGCCTCTACGTCTCCGTTTGACCTTCATAAACATCAATAACGTAATATAACCTAACCTAACCCAACCTAACATATCGGCGGTAATATTTGAAAACATACCTGGTGGGTTGGCCTCTACGCCTCCGTGGGACATTTATATACATCAATAACGTAATATAACCTAACCTAACCCAACCTAACATCTCGGCGGTAATATCTGACAACATTCCTGGCGAGTTGGCTTCTCCGTCTCCGTGGGATCTTTTTATACATCAATAACGTAATATAACCTAACCTAACCCAACCTAACATCTTGGCGGTAATATTTGAAAACATACCTGGCGAGTTGGCCTCTACGTCTCCGTGGGACATTTATATACATCAATTACGTAACATAACCTAACCTAACCCAACCTAACATCTCGGCGGTAATATTTGATCATATTCCTAGCTTGTTGGCCTCTACGTCTCCGCGGGACCTTTATATACATCTATAACGTGATATAACCTAACCTAACGCAACCTAACATTTCGGCGGTAATATTTGACATCATTCCTGGCGATTTGTCCTCTACGTCTCCGTTTGACCTTCGTAAACATCAATAACGTAATATAACGTAACCTAACCCAACCTATCATCTCGGCGGTAATATCTGACAACATTCCTGGCGAGTTGGCTTCTCCGTCTCCGTGGGATCTTTTTATACATCAAAAACGTAACATAACCTAACCTAACCCAACCTAACATCCTGGCGGTAATATTTGAAAGCATACCTGGCGAGTTGGCCTCTACGTCTCCGTGGGACATTTATATACATCAATAACGTAATATAACCTAACCTAACCCAACCTAACATCTCGGCGGTAATATTTGAAAACATTCCTGGCGAGTTGGCTTCTCCGTCTCCGTGGGATCTTTTTATACATCAATAACGTAATATAACCTAACCTAACCCAACCTAACATCTTGGCGGTAATATTTGAAAACATACCTGGCGAGTTGGCCTCTACGTCTCCGTGGGACATTTATATACATCAATAACGTAATATAACCTAACCTAACCCAACCTAACATCTCGGCGGTAATATTTGATCACATTCCTAGCTTGTTGGCCTCCACGTCTCCGTGGAACCTTTATATACATCAATAACGTAATATAACCTAACCTAACCCAACCTAACAACTCGGCGGTAATATTTGAAAACATACCTGGCGAGGTGGCCTCTACGTCACCGTGGGACCTTTATAGACATCCATAACGTAATATAACCTAACCTAACCCAACCTAACATCTCGGCGGTAATATTTGACAACATTCCTGGCGAGTTGGCTTCTCCGTCTCCGTGGGACCTTTATATACATCAATAACGTAATATAACCTAACCTAACCCAACCTAACATTTCGGCGGTAATATTTGACATCATTCCTGGCGAGTTGGCCTCTACGTCTCCGTTTGACCTTCATAAACATCAATAACGTAATATAACGTACCTAACCCAACCTATCATCTCGGCGGTAATATTTGAAAACATTCCTGGCGAGTTGGCTTCTCCGTCTCCGTGGGACCTTTATATACATCAATAACGTAATATAACCTAACCTAACCCAACCTAACATTTCGGCGGTAATATTTGACATCATTCCTGGCGAGTTGGCCTCTACGTCTCCGTTTGACCTTCATAAACATCAATAACGTAATATAACGTAACCTAACCCAACCTATCATCTCGGCGGTAATATTTGAAAACATTCCTGGCGAGTTGGCTTCTCCGTCTCCGTAGGATCTTTTTATACATCAATAACGTAATATAACCGTACCTAACCCAACCTAACATCTTGGCGGTAATATTTAAAAACATACCTGGCGAGTTGGCCTCTACGTCTCCGTGGGACATTTATATACATCAATAACGTAATGTAACCTAACCTAACCCAACCTAACATCTCGGCGGTAATATTTGATCACATTCCTAGCTTGTTGGCCTCTACGTCTCTGCGTGACCTTTATATATCTATAACGTGATATAACCTAACCTAACCCAACCTAACATTTCGGCGGTAATATTTGACATCATTCCTGGCGAGTTGGCCTCTACGTCTCCGTGGGATCTTTATATACATCAATAACGTAATATAACCTAACCTATCCCAACCTAACATCTCGGCGGTAATATTTGAAAACATTCATGGCGATTTGGCATCTACGTCCCGTGGGACCTTCATATACATCAATAACGTAATATAGCCTAACCTAATCCAACCTAACATCTCGGCGGTAATATTTGATCACATTCCTATCTTGTTGGCCTCCACGTCTCCGTGGAACCTCTATATACATCAATAACGTAATATAACCTAACCTAACCCAACCTAACAACTCGGCGGTAATATTTGAAAACATTCCTGGCGAGTTGGCCTCTACGTCTCCGTTTGACCTTCATAAACATCAATAACGTAATATAACGTAACCTAACCCAACCTATCACCTCGGCGGTAATATTTGACAACATTCCTGGCGAGTGGGCCTCTACGTCTACGTGGAAACTTTATATACATCAATAACGTAATATAACCTAACCTAACCCAACCTAACAACTCGGCGGTAATATTTGAAAACATACCTGGCGAGGTGGCCTCTACGTCACCGTGGGACCTTTATAGACATCCATAACGTAATATAACCTAACCTAACCCAACCTCACATCTCGGCGGTAATATTTGACAACATTCCTGGCGAGTTGGCTTCTCCGTCTCCGTGGGACCTTTATATACATCAATAACGTAATATAACCTAACCTAACCCAACCTAACATCTCGGCCTTAATATTTGATCACATTCCTAGCTAGTTGGCCTCTACGTCTCCGCGGGACCTTTATATACATCTATAACGTGATATAACCTAACCTAACCCAACCTAACATTTCGGCGGTAATATTTGACATCATTCCTGGCCAGTTGGCCTCTACGTCTCCGTTTGACCTTCATAAACATCAATAACGTAATATAACGTAACCTAACCCAACCTATCATCTCGGCGGTAATATTTGAAAACATTCCTGGCGAGTTGGCTTCTCCGTCTCCGTAGGATCTTTTTATACATCAATAACGTAATATAACCTAACCTAACCCAACCTAACATCTTGGCGGTAATATTTAAAAACATACCTGGCGAGTTGGCCTCTACGTCTCCGTGGGATATTTATATACATCAATAACGTAATGTAACCTAACCTAACCCAACCTAACATCCCGGCGGTAATATTTGATCACATTCCTAGCTTGTTGGCCTCTACGTCTCTGCGTGACCTTTATATACATCTATAACGTGATATAACCTAACCTAACCCAACCTAACATTTCGGCGGTAATATTTGACATCATTCCTGGCGAGTTGGCCTCTACGTCTCCGTTTGACCTTCATAAACATCAATAACGTAATATAACCTAACCTAACCCAACCTAACATATCGGCGGTAATATTTGAAAACATACCTGGTGGGTTGGCCTCTACGCCTCCGTGGGACATTTATATACATCAATAACGTAATATAACCTAACCTAACCCAACCTAACATCTCGGCGGTAATATCTGACAACATTCCTGGCGAGTTGGCTTCTCCGTCTCCGTGGGATCTTTTTATACATCAATAACGTAATATAACCTAACCTAACCCAACCTAACATCTTGGCGGTAATATTTGAAAACATACCTGGCGAGTTGGCCTCTACGTCTCCGTGGGACATTTATATACATCAATTACGTAACATAACCTAACCTAACCCAACCTAACATCTCGGCGGTAATATTTGATCATATTCCTAGCTTGTTGGCCTCTACGTCTCCGCGGGACCTTTATATACATCTATAACGTGATATAACCTAACCTAACGCAACCTAACATTTCGGCGGTAATATTTGACATCATTCCTGGCGATTTGTCCTCTACGTCTCCGTTTGACCTTTGTAAACATCAATAACGTAATATAACGCAACCTAACCCAACCTATCATCTCGGCGGTAATATCTGACAACATTCCTGGCGAGTTGGCTTCTCCGTCTCCGTGGGATCTTTTTATACATCAATAACGTAACATAACCTAACCTAACCCAACCTAACATCCTGGCGGTAATATTTGAAAGCATACCTGGCGAGTTGGCCTCTACGTCTCCGTGGGACATTTATATACATCAATAACGTAATATAACCTAACCTAACCCAACCTAACATCTCGGCGGTAATATTTGAAAACATTCCTGGCGAGTTGGCTTCTCCGTCTCCGTGGGATCTTTTTATACATCAATAACGTAATATAACCTAACCTAACCCAACCTAACATCTTGGCGGTAATATTTGAAAACATACCTGGCGAGTTGGCCTCTACGTCTCCGTGGGACATTTATATACATCAATAACGTAATATAACCTAACCTAACCCAACCTAACATCTCGGCGGTAATATTTGATCACATTCCTAGCTTGTTGGCCTCCACGTCTCCGTGGAACCTTTATATACATCAATAACGTAATATAACCTAACCTAACCCAACCTAACAACTCGGCGGTAATATTTGAAAACATACCTGGCGAGGTGGCCTCTACGTCACCGTGGGACATTTATAGACATCCATAACGTAATATAACCTAACCTAACCCAACCTAACATCTCGGCGGTAATATTTGACAACATTCCTGGCGAGTTGGCTTCTCCGTCTCCGTGGGACCTTTATATACATCAATAACGTAATATAACCTAACCTAACCCAACCTAACATTTCGGCGGTAATATTTGACATCATTCCTGGCGAGTTGGCCTCTACGTCTCCGTTTGACCTTCATAAACATCAATAACGTAATATAACGTAACCTAACCCAACCTATCATCTCGGCGGTAATATTTGAAAACATTCCTGGCGAGTTGGCTTCTCCGTCTCCGTGGGACCTTTATATACATCAATAACGTAATATAACCTAACCTAACCCAACCTAACATTTCGGCGGTAATATTTGACATCATTCCTGGCGAGTTGGCCTCTACGTCTCCGTTTGACCTTCATAAACATCAATAACGTAATATAACGTAACCTAACCCAACCTATCATCTCGGCGGTAATATTTGAAAACATTCCTGGCGAGTTGGCTTCTCCGTCTCCGTAGGATCTTTTTATACATCAATAACGTAATATAACCGAACCTAACCCAACCTAACATCTTGGCGGTAATATTTAAAAACATACCTGGCGAGTTGGCCTCTACGTCTCCGTGGGACATTTATATACATCAATAACGTAATGTAACCTAACCTAACCCAACCTAACATCTCGGCGGTAATATTTGATCACATTCCTAGCTTGTTGGCCTCTACGTCTCTGCGTGACCTTTATATATCTATAACGTGATATAACCTAACCTAACCCAACCTAACATTTCGGCGGTAATATTTGACATCATTCCTGGCGAGTTGGCCTCTACGTCTCCGTGGGATCTTTATATACATCAATAACGTAATATAACCTAACCTATCCCAACCTAACATCTCGGCGGTAATATTTGAAAACATTCATGGCGATTTGGCATCTACGTCCCGTGGGACCTTCATATACATCAATAACGTAATATAGCCTAACCTAATCCAACCTAACATCTCGGCGGTAATATTTGATCACATTCCTATCTTGTTGGCCTCCACGTCTCCGTGGAACCTCTATATACATCAATAACGTAATATAACCTAACCTAACCCAACCTAACAACTCGGCGGTAATATTTGAAAACATTCCTGGCGAGTTGGCCTCTACGTCTCCGTTTGACCTTCATAAACATCAATAACGTAATATAACGTAACCTAACCCAACCTATCACCTCGGCGGTAATATTTGACAACATTCCTGGCGAGTGGGCCTCTACGTCTCCGTGGAAACTTTATATACATCAATAACGTAATATAACCTAACCTAACCCAACCTAACAACTCGGCGGTAATATTTGAAAACATACCTGGCGAGGTGGCCTCTACGTCACCGTGGGACCTTTATAGACATCCATAACGTAATATAACCTAACCTAAACCAACCTCACATCTCGGCGGTAATATTTGACAACATTCCTGGCGAGTTGGCTTCTCCGTCTCCGTGGGACCTTTATATACATCAATAACGTAATATAACCTAACCTAACCCAACCTAACATCTCGGCCTTAATATTTGATCACATTCCTAGCTAGTTGGCCTCTACGTCTCCGCGGGACCTTTATATACATCTATAACGTGATATAACCTAACCTAACCCAACCTAACATTTCGGCGGTAATATTTGACATCATTCCTGGCGAGTTGGCGTCTACGTCTCCGTTTGACCTTCATAAACATCAATAACGTAATATAACGTAACCTAACCCAACCTATCATCTCGGCGGTAATATTTGAAAACATTCCTGGCGAGTTGGCTTCTCCGTCTCCGTAGGATCTTTTTATACATCAATAACGTAATATAACCTAACCTAACCCAACCTAACATCTTGGCGGTAATATTTAAAAACATACCTGGCGAGTTGGCCTCTACGTCTCCGTGGGACATTTATATACATCAATAACGTAATGTAACCTAACCTAACCCAACCTAACATCCCGGCGGTAATATTTGATCACATTCCTAGCTTGTTGGCCTCTACGTCTCTGCGTGACCTTTATATACATCTATAACGTGATATAACCTAACCTAACCCAACCTAACATTTCGGCGGTAATATTTGACATCATTCCTGGCGAGTTGGCCTCTACGTCTCCGTTTGACCTTCATAAACATCAATAACGTAATATAACCTAACCTAACCCAACCTAACATATCGGCGGTAATATTTGAAAACATACCTGGTGGGTTGGCCTCTACGCCTCCGTGGGACATTTATATACATCAATAACGTAATATAACCTAACCTAACCCAACCTAACATCTCGGCGGTAATATCTGACAACATTCCTGGCGAGTTGGCTTCTCCGTCTCCGTGGGATCTTTTTATACATCAATAACGTAATATAACCTAACCTAACCCAACCTAACATCTTGGCGGTAATATTTGAAAACATACCTGGCGAGTTGGCCTCTACGTCTCCGTGGGACATTTATATACATCAATTACGTAACATAACCTAACCTAACCCAACCTAACATCTCGGCGGTAATATTTGATCATATTCCTAGCTTGTTGGCCTCTACGTCTCCGCGGGACCTTTATATACATCTATAACGTGATATAACCTAACCTAACGCAACCTAACATTTCGGCGGTAATATTTGACATCATTCCTGGCGATTTGTCCTCTACGTCTCCGTTTGACCTTCGTAAACATCAATAACGTAATATAACGTAACCTAACCCAACCTATCATCTCGGCGGTAATATCTGACAACATTCCTGGCGAGTTGGCTTCTCCGTCTCCGTGGGATCTTTTTATACATCAATAACGTAACATAACCTAACCTAACCCAACCTAACATCCTGGCGGTAATATTTGAAAGCATACCTGGCGAGTTGGCCTCTACGTCTCCGTGGGACATTTATATACATCAATAACGTAATATAACCTAACCTAACCCAACCTAACATCTCGGCGGTAATATTTGAAAACATTCCTGGCGAGTTGGCTTCTCCGTCTCCGTGGGATCTTTTTATACATCAAGAACGTAATATAACCTAACCTAACCCAACCTAACATCTTGGCGGTAATATTTGAAAACATACCTGGCGAGTTGGCCTCTACGTCTCCGTGGGACATTTATATACATCAATAACGTAATATAACCTAACCTAACCCAACCTAACATCTCGGCGGTAATATTTGATCACATTCCTAGCTTTTTGGCCTCCACGTCTCCGTGGAACCTTTATATACATCAATAACGTAATATAACCTAACCTAACCCAACCTAACAACTCGGCGGTAATATTTGAAAACATACCTGGCGAGGTGGCCTCTACGTCACCGTGGGACCTTTATAGACATCCATAACGTAATATAACCTAACCTAACCCAACTTAACATCTCGGCGGTAATATTTGACAACATTCCTGGCGAGTTGGCTTCTCCGTCTCCGTGGGACCTTTATATACATCAATAACGTAATATAACCTAACCTAACCCAACCTAACATTTCGGCGGTAATATTTGACATCATTCCTGGCGAGTTGGCCTCTACGTCTCCGTTTGACCTTCATAAACATCAATAACGTAATATAACGTAACCTAACCCAACCTATCATCTCGGCGGTAATATTTGAAAACATTCCTGGCGAGTTGGCTTCTCCGTCTCCGTGGGACCTTTATATACATCAATAACGTAATATAACCTAACCTAACCCAACCTAACATTTCGGCGGTAATATTTGACATCATTCCTGGCGAGTTGGCCTCTACGTCTCCGTTTGACCTTCATAAACATCAATAACGTAATATAACGTAACCTAACCCAACCTATCATCTCGGCGGTAATATTTGAAAACATTCCTGGCGAGTTGGCTTCTCCGTCTCCGTAGGATCTTTTTATACATCAATAACGTAATATAACCGAACCTAACCCAACCTAACATCTTGGCGGTAATATTTAAAAACATACCTGGCGAGTTGGCCTCTACGTCTCCGTGGGACATTTATATACATCAATAACGTAATGTAACCTAACCTAACCCAACCTAACATCTCGGCGGTAATATTTGATCACATTCCTAGCTTGTTGGCCTCTACGTCTCTGCGTGACCTTTATATATCTATAACGTGATATAACCTAACCTAACCCAACCTAACATTTCGGCGGTAATATTTGACATCATTCCTGGCGAGTTGGCCTCTACGTCTCCGTGGGATCTTTATATACATCAATAACGTAATATAACCTAACCTATCCCAACCTAACATCTCGGCGGTAATATTTGAAAACATTCATGGCGATTTGGCATCTACGTCCCGTGGGACCTTCATATACATCAATAACGTAATATAGCCTAACCTAATCCAACCTAACATCTCGGCGGTAATATTTGATCACATTCCTATCTTGTTGGCCTCCACGTCTCCGTGGAACCTCTATATACATCAATAACGTAATATAACCTAACCTAACCCAACCTAACAACTCGGCGGTAATATTTGAAAACATTCCTGGCGAGTTGGCCTCTACGTCTCCGTTTGACCTTCATAAACATCAATAACGTAATATAACGTAACCTAACCCAACCTATCACCTCGGCGGTAATATTTGACAACATTCCTGGCGAGTGGGCCTCTACGTCTCCGTGGAAACTTTATATACATCAATAACGTAATATAACCTAACCTAACCCAACCTAACAACTCGGCGGTAATATTTGAAAACATACCTGGCGAGGTGGCCTCTACGTCACCGTGGGACCTTTATAGACATCCATAACGTAATATAACCTAACCTAACCCAACCTCACATCTCGGCGGTAATATTTGACAACATTCCTGGCGAGTTGGCTTCTCCGTCTCCGTGGGACCTTTATATACATCAATAACGTAATATAACCTAACCTAACCCAACCTAACATCCTGGCGGTAATATTTGAAAGCAGACCTGGCGAGTTGGCCTCTACGTCTCCGTGGGACATTTATATACATCAATAACGTAATATAACCTAACCTAACCCAACCTAACATTTCGGCGGTAATATTTGACATCATTCCTGGCGAGTTGGCCTCTACGTCTCCGTTTGACCTTCATAAACATCAATAACGTAATATAACGTAACCTAACCCAACCTATCATCTCGGCGGTAATATTTGAAAACATTCCTGGCGAGTTGGCTTCTCCGTCTCCGTAGGATCTTTTTATACATCAATAACGTAATATAACCTAACCTAACCCAACCTAACATCTTGGCGGTAATATTTAAAAACATACCTGGCGAGTTGGCCTCTACGTCTCCGTGGGACATTTATATACATCAATAACGTAATGTAACCTAACCTAACCCAACCTAACATCCCGGCGGTAATATTTGATCACATTCCTAGCTTGTTGGCCTCTACGTCTCTGCGTGACCTTTATATACATCTATAACGTGATATAACCTAACCTAACCCAACCTAACATTTCGGCGGTAATATTTGACATCATTCCTGGCGAGTTGGCCTCTACGTCTCCGTTTGACCTTCATAAACATCAATAACGTAATATAACCTAACCTAACCCAACCTAACATATCGGCGGTAATATTTGAAAGCATACCTGGCGAGTTGGCCTCTACGTCTCCGTGGGACATTTATATACATCAATAACGTAATATAACCTAACCTAACCCAACCTAACATCTCGGCGGTAATATTTGAAAACATTCCTGGCGAGTTGGCTTCTCCGTCTCCGTGGGATCTTTTTATACATCAATAACGTAATATAACCTAACCTAACCCAACCTAACATCTTGGCGGTAATATTTGAAAACATACCTGGCGAGTTGGCCTCTACGTCTCCGTGGGACATTTATATACATCAATAACGTAATATAACCTAACCTAACCCAACCTAACATCTCGGCGGTAATATTTGATCACATTCCTAGCTTGTTGGCCTCCACGTCTCCGTGGAACCTTTATATACATCAATAACGTAATATAACCTAACCTAACCCAACCTAACAACTCGGCGGTAATATTTGAAAACATACCTGGCGAGGTGGCCTCTACGTCACCGTGGGACCTTTATAGACATCCATAACGTAATATAACCTAACCTAACCCAACCTAACATCTCGGCGGTAATATTTGACAACATTCCTGGCGAGTTGGCTTCTCCGTCTCCGTGGGACCTTTATATACATCAATAACGTAATATAACCTAACCTAACCCAACCTAACATTTCGGCGGCAATATTTGACATCATTCCTGGCGAGTTGGCCTCTACGTCTCCGTTTGACCTTCATAAACATCAATAACGTAATATAACGTAACCTAACCCAACCTATCATCTCGGCGGTAATATTTGAAAACATTCCTGGCGAGTTGGCTTCTCCGTCTCCGTGGGACCTTTATATACATCAATAACGTAATATAACCTAACCTAACCCAACCTAACATTTCGGCGGTAATATTTGACATCATTCCTGGCGAGTTGGCCTCTACGTCTCCGTTTGACCTTCATAAACATCAATAACGTAATATAACGTAACCTAACCCAACCTATCATCTCGGCGGTAATATTTGAAAACATTCCTGGCGAGTTGGCTTCTCCGTCTCCGTAGGATCTTTTTATACATCAATAACGTAATATAACCGAACCTAACCCAACCTAACATCTTGGCGGTAATATTTAAAAACATACCTGGCGAGTTGGCCTCTACGTCTCCGTGGGACATTTATATACATCAATAACGTAATGTAACCTAACCTAACCCAACCTAACATCTCGGCGGTAATATTTGATCACATTCCTAGCTTGTTGGCCTCTACGTCTCTGCGTGACCTTTATATATCTATAACGTGATATAACCTAACCTAACCCAACCTAACATTTCGGCGGTAATATTTGACATCATTCCTGGCGAGTTGGCCTCTACGTCTCCGTGGGATCTTTATATACATCAATAACGTAATATAACCTAACCTATCCCAACCTAACATCTCGGCGGTAATATTTGAAAACATTCATGGCGATTTGGCATCTACGTCCCGTGGGACCTTCATATACATCAATAACGTAATATAGCCTAACCTAATCCAACCTAACATCTCGGCGGTAATATTTGATCACATTCCTATCTTGTTGGCCTCCACGTCTCCGTGGAACCTCTATATACATCAATAACGTAATATAACCTAACCTAACCCAACCTAACAACTCGGCGGTAATATTTGAAAACATTCCTGGCGAGTTGGCCTCTACGTCTCCGTTTGACCTTCATAAACATCAATAACGTAATATAACGTAACCTAACCCAACCTATCACCTCGGCGGTAATATTTGACAACATTCCTGGCGAGTGGGCCTCTACGTCTCCGTGGAAACTTTATATACATCAATAACGTAATATAACCTAACCTAACCCAACCTAACAACTCGGCGGTAATATTTGAAAACATACCTGGCGAGGTGGCCTCTACGTCACCGTGGGACCTTTACAGACATCCATAACGTAATATAACCTAACCTAACCCAACCTCACATCTCGGCGGTAATATTTGACAACATTCCTGGCGAGTTGGCTTCTCCGTCTCCGTGGGACCTTTATATACATCAATAACGTAATATAACCTAACCTAACCCAACCTAACATCTCGGCCTTAATATTTGATCACATTCCTAGCTAGTTGGCCTCTACGTCTCCGCGGGACCTTTATATACATCTATAACGTGATATAACCTAACCTAACCCAACCTAACATTTCGGCGGTAATATTTGACATCATTCCTGGCCAGTTGGCCTCTACGTCTCCGTTTGACCTTCATAAACATCAATAACGTAATATAACGTAACCTAACCCAACCTATCATCTCGGCGGTAATATTTGAAAACATTCCTGGCGAGTTGGCTTCTCCGTCTCCGTAGGATCTTTTTATACATCAATAACGTAATATAACCTAACCTACCCAACCTAACATCTTGGCGGTAATATTTAAAAACATACCTGGCGAGTTGGCCTCTACGTCTCCGTGGGACATTTATATACATCAATAACGTAATGTAACCTAACCTAACCCAACCTAACATCCCGGCGGTAATATTTGATCACATTCCTAGCTTGTTGGCCTCTACGTCTCTGCGTGACCTTTATATACATCTATAACGTGATATAACCTAACCTAACCCAACCTAACATTTCGGCGGTAATATTTGACATCATTCCTGGCGAGTTGGCCTCTACGTCTCCGTTTGACCTTCATAAACATCAATAACGTAATATAACCTAACCTAACCCAACCTAACATATCGGCGGTAATATTTGAAAACATACCTGGTGGGTTGGCCTCTACGCCTCCGTGGGACATTTATATACATCAATAACGTAATATAACCTAACCTAACCCAACCTAACATCTCGGCGGTAATATCTGACAACATTCCTGGCGAGTTGGCTTCTCCGTCTCCGTGGGATCTTTTTATACATCAATAACGTAATATAACCTAACCTAACCCAACCTAACATCTTGGCGGTAATATTTGAAAACATACCTGGCGAGTTGGCCTCTACGTCTCCGTGGGACATTTATATACATCAGTTACGTAACATAACCTAACCTAACCCAACCTAACATCTCGGCGGTAATATTTGATCATATTCCTAGCTTGTTGGCCTCTACGTCTCCGCGGGACCTTTATATACATCTATAACGTGATATAACCTAACCTAACGCAACCTAACATTTCGGCGGTAATATTTGACATCATTCCTGGCGATTTGTCCTCTACGTCTCCGTTTGACCTTCGTAAACATCAATAACGTAATATAACGTAACCTAACCCAACCTATCATCTCGGCGGTAATATCTGACAACATTCCTGGCGAGTTGGCTTCTCCGTCTCCGTGGGATCTTTTTATACATCAATAACGTAACATAACCTAACCTAACCCAACCTAACATCCTGGCGGTAATATTTGAAAGCATACCTGGCGAGTTGGCCTCTACGTCTCCGTGGGACATTTATATACATCAATAACGTAATATAACCTAACCTAACCCAACCTAACATCTCGGCGGTAATATTTGAAAACATTCCTGGCGAGTTGGCTTCTCCGTCTCCGTGGGATCTTTTTATACATCCATAACGTAATATAACCTAACCTAACCCAACCTAACATCTCGGCGGTAATATTTGACAACATTCCTGGCGAGTTGGCTTCTCCGTCTCCGTGGGACCTTTATATACATCAATAACGTAATATAACCTAACCTAACCCAACCTAACATTTCGGCGGTAATATTTGACATCATTCCTGGCGAGTTGGCCTCTACGTCTCCGTTTGACCTTCATAAACATCAATAACGTAATATAACGTAACCTAACCCAACCTATCATCTCGGCGGTAATATTTGAAAACATTCCTGGCGAGTTGGCTTCTCCGTCTCCGTAGGATCTTTTTATACATCAATAACGTAATATAACCGAACCTAACCCAACCTAACATCTTGGCGGTAATATTTAAAAACATACCTGGCGAGTTGGCCTCTACGTCTCCGTGGGACATTTATATACATCAATAACGTAATGTAACCTAACCTAACCCAACCTAACATCTCGGCGGTAATATTTGATCACATTCCTAGCTTGTTGGCCTCTACGTCTCTGCGTGACCTTTATATACATCTATAACGTGATATAACCTAACCTAACCCAACCTAACATTTCGGCGGTAATATTTGACATCATTCCTGGCGAGTTGGCCTCTACGTCTCCGTGGGATCTTTATATACATCAATAACGTAATATAACCTAACCTATCCCAACCTAACATCTCGGCGGTAATATTTGAAAACATTCATGGCGATTTGGCATCTACGTCCCGTGGGACCTTCATATACATCAATAACGTAATATAGCCTAACCTAATCCAACCTAACATTTCGGCAGTAATATTTGACATCATTCCTGGCGAGTTGGCCTCTACGTCTCCGTGGGACCTTTATATACATCAGTAACGTAATATAACCTAACCTAACCCAACCAAACATTTCGGCGGTAATATTTGACATCATTCCTGACGAGTTGGTCTCTACGTCTCCGTTTGACCTTCATAAACATCAATAACGTACTATAACGCAACCTAACCCAACCTATCATCTCGGCGGTAATATTTGAAAACATTCCTGGCGAGTTGGCTTCTCCGTCTCCGTGGGATCTTTTTATACATCTATAACGTAATATAACCTAACGTAACCCAACCTAACATCTTGGCGGTAATATTTGAAAACATACCTGGCGAGTTGGCCTCTACGTCTCCGTGGGACCTTTATATACATCAATAACGTAATATAACCTAACCTAACCCAACCTAACATCTCGGCGGTAATATTTGACAACATTCCTGGCGAGTTGGCATCTCCGTCTCCGTGGGATCTTTTTATACATCAATAACGTAATATAACCTAACCTAACCCAACCTAACATCTCGGCGGTAATATTTGACAACATTCCTGGCTAGGTGGCTTCTCCGTCTCCGTGGGATCTTTTTATACATCAATAACGTAATATAACCTATCCTAACCCAACCTAACATCACGGCGGTAATATTTGAAAACATACCTGGCGAGTTGGCCTCTACGTCTCCGTGGGATCTTTATATACATCAATAACGTAATATAACCTAAGCTATCCCAACCTAACATCTCGGCGGTAATATTTGAAAACATTCATGGCGATTTGGCATCTACGTCCCGTGGGACCTTCATATACATCAATAACGTAATATAGCATAACCTAATCCAACCTAACATTTCGGCGGTAATATTTGACATCATTCCTGGCGAGTTGGCCTCTACGTCTCCGTGGGACATTTATATACATCAATAACGTAATATAACCTAACCTAACCCAACCTAACATCTCGGCGGTAATATTTGAAAACATTCCTGGCGAGTTGGCTTCTCCGTCTCCGTGGGATCTTTTTATACATCAAAAACGTAATATAACCTAACCTAACCCAACCTAACATCTTGGCGGTAATATTTGAAAACATACCTGGCGAGTTGGCCTCTACGTCTCCGTGGGACATTTATATACATCAATAACGTAATATAATGTAACCTAACCCAACCTATCACCTCGGCGGTAATATTTGACAACATTCCTGGCGAGTGGGCGTCTACGTCTCCGTGGGACATTTATATACATCAATAACGTAATATAACCTGACCTAACCCGACCTAACATCTCGGCGGTAATATTTGATCACATTCCTAGCTTGTTGGCCTCCACGTCTCCGTGGAACCTTTATATACATCAATAACGTAATATAACCTAACCTAACCCAACCTAACATCTTGGCGGTAATATTTGAAAACATACCTTTCGAGTTGGCCTCTACGTCTCCGTGGGACATTTATCTACATCAATAACGTAATATAACCTAACCTAACCCAACCTAACATCTCGGCGGTAATATTTGATCACATTCCTAGCTTGTTGGCCTCCACGTCTCCGTGGAACCTTTATATACATCAATAACGTAATATAACCTAACCTAACCCAACCTAACAACTCGGCGGTAATATTTGAAAACATACCTGGCGAGGTGGCCTCTACGTCACCGTGGGACCTTTATAGACATCCATAACGTAATATAACCTAGCCTAACCCAACCTAACATCTCGGCGGTAATATTTGACAACATTCCTGGCGAGTTGGCTTCTCCGTCTCCGTGAGACCTTTATATACATCAATAACGTAATATAACCTAACCTAACCCAACCTAACATTTCGGCGGTAATATTTGACATCATTCCTGGCGAGTTGGCCTCTACGTCTCCGTTTGACCTTCATAAACATCAATAACGTAATATAACGTAACCTAACCCAACCTATCATCTCGGCGGTAATATTTGAAAACATTCCTGGCGAGTTGGCTTCTCCGTCTCCGTGGGACCTTTATATACATCAATAACGTAATATAACCTAACCTAACCCAACCTAACATTTCGGCGGTAATATTTGACATCATTCCTGGCGAGTTGGCCTCTACGTCTCCGTTTGACCTTCATAAACATCAATAACGTAATATAACGTAACCTAACCCAACCTATCATCTCGGCGGTAATATTTGAAAACATTCCTGGCGAGTTGGCTTCTCCGTCTCCGTAGGATCTTTTTATACATCAATAACGTAATATAACCGAACCTAACCCAACCTAACATCTTGGCGGTAATATTTAAAAACATACCTGGCGAGTTGGCCTCTACGTCTCCGTGGGACATTTATATACATCAATAACGTAATGTAACCTAACCTAACCCAACCTAACATCTCGGCGGTAATATTTGATCACATTCCTAGCTTGTTGGCCTCTACGTCTCTGCGTGACCTTTATATATCTATAACGTGATATAACCTAACCTAACCCAACCTAACATTTCGGCGGTAATATTTGACATCATTCCTGGCGAGTTGGCCTCTACGTCTCCGTGGGATCTTTATATACATCAATAACGTAATATAACCTAACCTATCCCAACCTAACATCTCGGCGGTAATATTTGAAAACATTCATGGCGATTTGGCATCTACGTCCCGTGGGACCTTCATATACATCAATAACGTAATATAGCCTAACCTAATCCAACCTAACATCTCGGCGGTAATATTTGATCACATTCCTATCTTGTTGGCCTCCACGTCTCCGTGGAACCTCTATATACATCAATAACGTAATATAACCTAACCTAACCCAACCTAACAACTCGGCGGTAATATTTGAAACATTCCTGGCGAGTTGGCCTCTACGTCTCCGTTTGACCTTCATAAACATCAATAACGTAATATAACGTAACCTAACCCAACCTATCACCTCGGCGGTAATATTTGACAACATTCCTGGCGAGTGGGCCTCTACGTCTCCGTGGAAACTTTATATACATCAATAACGTAATATAACCTAACCTAACCCAACCTAACAACTCGGCGGTAATATTTGAAAACATACCTGGCGAGGTGGCCTCTACGTCACCGTGGGACCTTTATAGACATCCATAACGTAATATAACCTAACCTAACCCAACCTCACATCTCGGCGGTAATATTTGACAACATTCCTGGCGAGTTGGCTTCTCCGTCTCCGTGGGACCTTTATATATATCAATAACGTAATATAACCTAACCTAACCCAACCTAACATCTCGGCCTTAATATTTGATCACATTCCTAGCTAGTTGGCCTCTACGTCTCCGCGGGACCTTTATATACATCTATAACGTGATATAACCTAACCTAACCCAACCTAACATTTCGGCGGTAATATTTGACATCATTCCTGGCGAGTTGGCCTCTACGTCTCCGTTTGACCTTCATAAACATCAATAACGTAATATAACGTAACCTAACCCAACCTATCATCTCGGCGGTAATATT
This sequence comes from Xylocopa violacea, assembly GCA_963969225.1. Lineage (NCBI taxonomy): Eukaryota > Metazoa > Arthropoda > Insecta > Hymenoptera > Apidae > Xylocopa > Xylocopa violacea. Next base: position 2,599,006 of record CAXAJV010000051.1, read on the forward strand.
TGAAAACATTCCTGTCGAGTTGGCTTCTCCGTCTCCGTAGGATCTTTTTATACATCAATAACGTAATATAACCTAACCTAACCCAACCTAACATCTTGGCGGTAATATTTAAAAACATACCTGGCGAGTTGGCCTCTACGTCTCCGTGGGACATTTATATACATCAATAACGTAATGTAACCTAACCTAACCCAACCTAACATCCCGGCGGTAATATTTGATCACATTCCTAGCTTGTTGGCCTCTACGTCTCTGCGTGACCTTTATATACATCTATAACGTGATATAACCTAACCTAACCCAACCTAACATTTCGGCGGTAATATTTGACATCATTCCTGGCGAGTTGGCCTCTACGTCTCCGTTTGACCTTCATAAACATCAATAACGTAATATAACCTAACCTAACCCAACCTAACATATCGGCGGTAATATTTGAAAACATACCTGGTGGGTTGGCCTCTACGCCTCCGTGGGACATTTATATACATCAATAACGTAATATAACCTAACCTAACCCAACCTAACATCTCGGCGGTAATATCTGACAACATTCCTGGCGAGTTGGCTTCTCCGTCTCCGTGGGATCTTTTTATACATCAATAACGTAATATAACCTAACCTAACCCAACCTAACATCTTGGCGGTAATATTTGAAAACATACCTGGCGAGTTGGCCTCTACGTCTCCGTGGGACATTTATATACATCAATTACGTAACATAACCTAACCTAACCCAACCTAACATCTCGGCGGTAATATTTGATCATATTTCTAGCTTGTTGGCCTCTACGTCTCCGCGGGACCTTTATATACATCTATAACGTGATATAACCTAACCTAACGCAACCTAACATTTCGGCGGTAATATTTGACATCATTCCTGGCGATTTGTCCTCTACGTCTCCGTTTGACCTTCGTAAACATCAATAACGTAATATAACGTAACCTAACCCAACCTATCATCTCGGCGGTAATATCTGACAACATTCCTGGCGAGTTGGCTTCTCCGTCTCCGTGGGATCTTTTTATACATCAATAACGTAACATAACCTAACCTAACCCAACCTAACATCCTGGCGGTAATATTTGAAAGCATACCTGGCGAGTTGGCCTCTACGTCTCCGTGGGACATTTATATACATCAATAACGTAATATAACCTAACCTAACCCAACCTAACATCTCGGCGGTAATATTTGAAAACATTCCTGGCGAGTTGGCTTCTCCGTCTCCGTGGGATCTTTTTATACATCAAAAACGTAATATAACCTAACCTAACCCAACCTAATATCTTGGCGGTAATATTTGAAAACATACCTGGCGAGTTGGCCTCTACGTCTCCGTGGGACATTTATATACATCAATAACGTAATATAACCTAACCTAACCCAACCTAACATCTCGGCGGTAATATTTGATCACATTCCTAGCTTGTTGGCCTCCACGTCTCCGTGGAACCTTTATATACATCAATAACGTAATATAACCTAACCTAACCCAACCTAACATCTCGGCGGTAATATTTGACAACATTCCTGGCTAGGTGGCTTCTCCGTCTCCGTGGGATCTTTTTATACATCAATAACGTAATATAACCTATCCTAACCCAACCTAACATCACGGCGGTAATATTTGAAAACATACCTGGCGAGTTGGCCTCTACGTCTCCGTGGGATCTTTATATACATCAATAACGTAATATAACCTAAGCTATCCCAACCTAACATCTCGGCGGTAATATTTGAAAACATTCATGGCGATTTGGCATCTACGTCCCGTGGGACCTTCATATACATCAATAACGTAATATAGCCTAACCTAATCCAACCTAACATTTCGGCGGTAATATTTGACATCATTCCTGGCGAGTTGGCCTCTACGTCTCCGTGGGACCTTTATATACATCAGTAACGTAATATAACCTAACCTAACCCAACCAAACATTTCGGCGGTAATATTTGACAACATTCCTGGCGAGTGGGCCTCTACGTCTCCGTGGGACCTTTATATACATCAATAACGTAATATAACCTAACCTATCCCAACCAAACATCTCGGCGGTAATATTTGACATCATTCCTGGCGATTTGTCCTCTACGTCTCCGTTTGACCTTCGTAAACATCAATAACGTAATATAACGTAACCTAACCCAACCTATCATCTCGGCGGTAATATCTGACAACATTCCTGGCGAGTTGGCTTCTCCGTCTCCGTGGGATCTTTTTATACATCAATAACGTAACATAACCTAACCTAACCCAACCTAACATCCTGGCGGTAATATTTGAAAGCATACCTGGCGAGTTGGCCTCTACGTCTCCGTGGGACATTTATATACATCAATAACGTAATATAACCTAACCTAACCCAACCTAACATCTCGGCGGTAATATTTGAAAACATTCCTGGCGAGTTGGCTTCTCCGTCTCCGTGGGATCTTTTTATACATCAAAAACGTAATATAACCTAACCTAACCCAACCTAACATCTTGGCGGTAATATTTGAAAACATACCTGGCGAGTTGGCCTCTACGTCTCCGTGGGACATTTATATACATCAATAACGTAATATAATGTAACCTAACCCAACCTATCACCTCGGCGGTAATATTTGACAACATTCCTGGCGAGTGGGCGTCTACGTCTCCGTGGGACATTTATATACATCAATAACGTAATATAACCTGACCTAACCCGACCTAACATCTCGGCGGTAATATTTGATCACATTCCTAGCTTGTTGGCCTCCACGTCTCCGTGGAACCTTTATATACATCAATAACGTAATATAACCTAACCTAACCCAACCTAACATCTTGGCGGTAATATTTGAAAACATACCTGGCGAGTTGGCCTCTACGTCTCCGTGGGACATTTATCTACATCAATAACGTAATATAACCTAACCTAACCCAACCTAACATCTCGGCCGTAATATTTGATCACATTCCTAGCTTGTTGGCCTCCACGTCTCCGTGGAACCTTTATATACATCAATAACGTAATATAACCTAACCTAACCCAACCTAACAACTCGGCGGTAATATTTGAAAACATACCTGGCGAGGTGGCCTCTACGTCACCGTGGGACCTTTATAGACATCCATAACGTAATATAACCTAGCCTAACCCAACCTAACATCTCGGCGGTAATATTTGACAACATTCCTGGCGAGTTGGCTTCTCCGTCTCCGTGGGACCTTTATATACATCAATAACGTAATATAACCTAACCTAACCCAACCTAACATTTCGGCGGTAATATTTGACATCATTCCTGGCGAGTTGGCCTCTACGTCTCCGTTTGACCTTCATAAACATCAATAACGTAATATAACGTAACCTAACCCAACCTATCATCTCGGCGGTAATATTTGAAAACATTCCTGGCGAGTTGGCTTCTCCGTCTCCGTGGGACCTTTATATACATCAATAACGTAATATAACCTAACCTAACCCAACCTAACATTTCGGCGGTAATATTTGACATCATTCCTGGCGAGTTGGCCTCTACGTCTCCGTTTGACCTTCATAAACATCAATAACGTAATATAACGTAACCTAACCCAACCTATCATCTCGGCGGTAATATTTGAAAACATTCCTGGCGAGTTGGCTTCTCCGTCTCCGTAGGATCTTTTTATACATCAATAACGTAATATAACCGAACCTAACCCAACCTAACATCTTGGCGGTAATATTTAAAAACATACCTGGCGAGTTGGCCTCTACGTCTCCGTGGGACATTTATATACATCAATAACGTAATGTAACCTAACCTAACCCAACCTAACATCTCGGCGGTAATATTTGATCACATTCCTAGCTTGTTGGCCTCTACGTCTCTGCGTGACCTTTATATATCTATAACGTGATATAACCTAACCTAAGCCAACCTAACATTTCGGCGGTAATATTTGACATCATTCCTGGCGAGTTGGCCTCTACGTCTCCGTGGGATCTTTATATACATCAATAACGTAATATAACCTAACCTATCCCAACCTAACATCTCGGCGGTAATATTTGAAAACATTCATGGCGATTTGGCATCTACGTCCCGTGGGACCTTCATATACATCAATAACGTAATATAGCCTAACCTAATCCAACCTAACATCTCGGCGGTAATATTTGATCACATTCCTATCTTGTTGGCCTCCACGTCTCCGTGGAACCTCTATATACATCAATAACGTAATATAACCTAACCTAACCCAACCTAACAACTCGGCGGTAATATTTGAAAACATTCCTGGCGAGTTGGCCTCTACGTCTCCGTTTGACCTTCATAAACATCAATAACGTAATATAACGTAACCTAACCCAACCTATCACCTCGGCGGTAATATTTGACAACATTCCTGGCGAGTGGGCCTCTACGTCTCCGTGGAAACTTTATATACATCAATAACGTAATATAACCTAACCTAACCCAACCTAACAACTCGGCGGTAATATTTGAAAACATACCTGGCGAGGTGGCCTCTACGTCACCGTGGGACCTTTATAGACATCCATAACGTAATATAACCTAACCTAACCCAACCTCACATCTCGGCGGTAATATTTGACAACATTCCTGGCGAGTTGGCTTCTCCGTCTCCGTGGGACCTTTATATATATCAATAACGTAATATAACCTAACCTAACCCAACCTAACATCTCGGCCTTAATATTTGATCACATTCCTAGCTAGTTGGCCTCTACGTCTCCGCGGGACCTTTATATACATCTATAACGTGATATAACCTAACCTAACCCAACCTAACATTTCGGCGGTAATATTTGACATCATTCCTGGCGAGTTGGCCTCTACGTCTCCGTTTGACCTTCATAAACATCAATAACGTAATATAACGTAACCTAACCCAACCTATCATCTCGGCGGTAATATTTGAAAACATTCCTGTCGAGTTGGCTTCTCCGTCTCCGTAGGATCTTTTTATACATCAATAACGTAATATAACCTAACCTAACCCAACCTAACATCTTGGCGGTAATATTTAAAAACATACCTGGCGAGTTGGCCTCTACGTCTCCGTGGGACATTTATATACATCAATAACGTAATGTAACCTAACCTAACCCAACCTAACATCCCGGCGGTAATATTTGATCACATTCCTAGCTTGTTGGCCTCTACGTCTCTGCGTGACCTTTATATACATCTATAACGTGATATAACCTAACCTAACCCAACCTAACATTTCGGCGGTAATATTTGACATCATTCCTGGCGAGTTGGCCTCTACGTCTCCGTTTGACCTTCATAAACATCAATAACGTAATATAACCTAACCTAACCCAACCTAACATATCGGCGGTAATATTTGAAAACATACCTGGTGGGTTGGCCTCTACGCCTCCGTGGGACATTTATATACATCAATAACGTAATATAACCTAACCTAACCCAACCTAACATCTCCGCGGTAATATCTGACAACATTCCTGGCGAGTTGGCTTCTCCGTCTCCGTGGGATCTTTTTATACATCAATAACGTAATATAACCTAACCTAACCCAACCTAACATCTTGGCGGTAATATTTGAAAACATACCTGGCGAGTTGGCCTCTACGTCTCCGTGGGACATTTATATACATCAATTACGTAACATAACCTAACCTAACCCAACCTAACATCTCGGCGGTAATATTTGATCATATTCCTAGCTTGTTGGCCTCTACGTCTCCGCGGGACCTTTATATACATCTATAACGTGATATAACCTAACCTAACGCAACCTAACATTTCGGCGGTAATATTTGACATCATTCCTGGCGATTTGTCCTCTACGTCTCCGTTTGACCTTCGTAAACATCAATAACGTAATATAACGTAACCTAACCCAACCTATCATCTCGGCGGTAATATCTGACAACATTCCTGGCGAGTTGGCTTCTCCGTCTCCGTGGGATCTTTTTATACATCAATAACGTAACATAACCTAACCTAACCCAACCTAACATCCTGGCGGTAATATTTGAAAGCATACCTGGCGAGTTGGCCTCTACGTCTCCGTGGGACATTTATATACATCAATAACGTAATATAACCTAACCTAACCCAACCTAACATCTCGGCGGTAATATTTGAAAACATTCCTGGCGAGTTGGCTTCTCCGTCTCCGTGGGATCTTTTTATACATCAAAAACGTAATATAACCTAACCTAACCCAACCTAATATCTTGGCGGTAATATTTGAAAACATACCTGGCGAGTTGGCCTCTACGTCTCCGTGGGACATTTATATACATCAATAACGTAATATAACCTAACCTAACCCAACCTAACATCTCGGCGGTAATATTTGATCACATTCCTAGCTTGTTGGCCTCCACGTCTCCGTGGAACCTTTATATACATCAATAACGTAATATAACCTAACCTAACCCAACCTAACAACTCGGCGGTAATATTTGAAAACATACCTGGCGAGGTGGCCTCTACGTCACCGTGGGACCTTTATAGACATCCATAACGTAATATAACCTAACCTAACCCAACCTAACATCTCGGCGGTAATATTTGACAACATTCCTGGCGAGTTGGCTTCTCCGTCTCCGTGGGACCTTTATATACATCAATAACGTAATATAACCTAACCTAACCCAACCTAACATTTCGGCGGTAATATTTGACATCATTCCTGGCGAGTTGGCCTCTACGTCTCCGTTTGACCTTCATAAACATCAATAACGTAATATAACGTAACCTAACCCAACCTATCATCTCGGCGGTAATATTTGAAAACATTCCTGGCGAGTTGGCTTCTCCGTCTCCGTAGGATCTTTTTATACATCAATAACGTAATATAACCGAACCTAACCCAACCTAACATCTTGGCGGTAATATTTAAAAACATACCTGGCGAGTTGGCCTCTACGTCTCCGTGGGACATTTATATACATCAATAACGTAATGTAACCTAACCTAACCCAACCTAACATCTCGGCGGTAATATTTGATCACATTCCTAGCTTGTTGGCCTCTACGTCTCTGCGTGACCTTTATATACATCTATAACGTGATATAACCTAACCTAGCCCAACCTAACATCTTGGCGGTAATATTTGAAAACATACCTGGCGAGTTGGCCTCTACGTCTCCGTGGGACATTTATATACATCAATTACGTAACATAACCTAACCTAACCCAACCTAACATCTCGGCGGTAATATTTGATCACATTCCTAGCTTGTTGGCCTCCACGTCTCCGCGGGACCTTTATATACATCTATAACGTGATATAACCTAACCTAACGCAACCTAACATTTCGGCGGTAATATTTGACATCATTCCTGGCGAGTTGGCCTCTACGTCTCCGTGGGATCTTTATATACATCAATAACGTAATATAACCTAACCTATCCCAACCTAACATCTCGGCGGTAATATTTGAAAACATTCATGGCGATTTGGCATCTACGTCCCGTGGGACCTTCATATACATCAATAACGTAATATAGCCTAACCTAATCCAACCTAACATTTCGGCAGTAATATTTGACATCATTCCTGGCGAGTTGGCCTCTACGTCTCCGTGGGACCTTTATATACATCAGTAACGTAATATAACCTAACCTAACCCAACCAAACATTTCGGCGGTAATATTTGACATCATTCCTGTCGAGTTGGTCTCTACGTCTCCGTTTGACCTTCATAAACATCAATAACGTACTATAACGCAACCTAACCCAACCTATCATCTCGGCGGTAATATTTGAAAACATTCCTGGCGAGTTGGCTTCTCCGTCTCCGTGGGATCTTTTTATACATCTATAACGTAATATAACCTAACGTAACCCAACCTAACATCTTGGCGGTAATATTTGAAAACATACCTGGCGAGTTGGCCTCTACGTCTCCGTGGGATCTTTATATACATCAATAACGTAATATAACCTAAGCTATCCCAACCTAACATCTCGGCGGTAATATTTGAAAACATTCATGGCGATTTGGCTTCTACGTCCCGTGGGACCTTCATATACATCAATAACGTAATATAGCCTAACCTAATCCGACCTAACATTTCGGCGGTAATATTTGACATCATTCCTGGCGAGTTGGCCTCTACGTCTCTGTGGGACCTTTATATACATCAGTAACGTAATATAACCTAACCTAACCCAACCAAACATTTCGGCGGTAATATTTGACAACATTCCTGGCGAGTGGGCCTCTACGTCTCGGTGGGACCTTTATATACATCAATAACGTAATATAACCTAACCTATCCCAACCTAACATCTCGGCGGTAATATTTGAAAACATTCCTGGCGAGTTGGCTTCTCCGTCTCCGTGGGATCTTTTTGTACATCAATAACGTAATATAACCTAACCTAACCCAACCTAACATCTTGGCGGTAATATTTGAAAACATACCTGGCGAGTTGGCCTCTACGTCTCCGTGGGACATTTATATACATCAATTACGTAATATAACCTAACCTAACCCAATCTAACATCTCGGCGGTAATATTTTATCACATTCCTAGCTTGTTGGCCTCTACGTCTCCGCGGGACCTTTATATACATCTATAACGTGATATAACCTAACCTAACGCAACCTAACATTTCGGCGGTAATATTTGACATCATTCCTGGCGATTTGTCCTCTACGTCTCCGTTTGACCTTCGTAAACATCAATAACGTAATATAACGTAACCTAACCCAACCTATCATCTCGGCGGTAATATCTGACAACATTCCTGGCGAGTTGGCTTCTCCGTCTCCGTGGGATCTTTTTATACATCAATAACGTAACATAACCTAACCTAACCCAACCTAACATCCTGGCGGTAATATTTGAAAGCATACCTGGCGAGTTGGCCTCTACGTCTCCGTGGGACATTTATATACATCAATAACGTAATATAACCTAACCTAACCCAACCTAACATCTTGGCGGTAATATTTGAAAACATACCTGGCGAGTTGGCCTCTACGTCTCCGTGGGACCTTTATATACATCAATAACGTAATATAACCTAACCTAACCCAACCTAACATCTCGGCGGTAATATTTGATCACATTCCTAGCTAGTTGGCCTCTACGTCTCCGCGGGACCTTTATATACATCTATAACGTGATATAACCTAACCTAACCCAACCTAACATTTCGGCGGTAATATTTGACATCATTCCTGGCGAGTTGGCCTCTACGTCTCCGTTTGACCTTCATAAACATCAATAACGTAATATAACGTAACCTAACCCAACCTATCATCTCGGCGGTAATATTTGAAAACATTCCTGTCGAGTTGGCTTCTCCGTCTCCGTAGGATCTTTTTATACATCAATAACGTAATATAACCTAACCTAACCCAACCTAACATCTTGGCGGTAATATTTAAAAACATACCTGGCGAGTTGGCCTCTACGTCTCCGTGGGACATTTATATACATCAATAACGTAATGTAACCTAACCTAACCCAACCTAACATCTCGGTGGTAATATTTGATCACATTCCTAGCTTGTTGGCCTCTACGTCTCTGCGTGACCTTTATATACATCTATAACGTGATATAACCTAACCTAACCCAACCTAACATCTTGGCGGTAATATTTGAAAACATACCTGGCGAGTTGGCCTCTACGTCTCCGTGGGACATTTATATACATCAATTACGTAACATAACCTAACCTAACCCAACCTAACATCTCGGCGGTAATATTTGATCACATTCCTAGCTTGTTGGCCTCTACGTCTCCGCGGGACCTTTATATACATCTATAACGTGATATAACCTAACCTAACGCAACCTAACATTTCGGCGGTAATATTTGACATCATTCCTGGCGAGTTGGCCTCTACGTCTCCGTGGGATCTTTATATACATCAATAACGTAATATAACCTAACCTATCCCAACCTAACATCTCGGCGGTAATATTTGAAAACATTCATGGCGATTTGGCATCTACGTCCCGTGGGACCTTCATATACATCAATAACGTAATATAGCCTAACCTAATCCAACCTAACATTTCGGCAGTAATATTTGACATCATTCCTGGCGAGTTGGCCTCTACGTCTCCGTGGGACCTTTATATACATCAGTAACGTAATATAACCTAACCTAACCCAACCAAACATTTCGGCGGTAATATTTGACATCATTCCTGTCGAGTTGGTCTCTACGTCTCCGTTTGACCTTCATAAACATCAATAACGTACTATAACGCAACCTAACCCAACCTATCATCTCGGCGGTAATATTTGAAAACATTCCTGGCGAGTTGGCTTCTCCGTCTCCGTGGGATCTTTTTATACATCAATAACGTAATATAACCTAACCTAACCCAACCTAACATCTTGGCGGTAATATTTGAAAACATACCTGGCGAGTTGGCCTCTACGTCTCCGTGGGACATTTATATACATCAATTACGTAACATAACCTAACCTAACCCAACCTAACATCTCGGCGGTAATATTTGATCATATTCCTAGCTTGTTGGCCTCTACGTCTCCGCGGGACCTTTATATACATCTATAACGTGATATAACCTAACCTAACGCAACCTAACATTTCGGCGGTAATATTTGACATCATTCCTGGCGATTTGTCCTCTACGTCTCCGTTTGACCTTCGTAAACATCAATAACGTAATATAACCTAACCTAACCCAACCTAACAACTCGGCGGTAATATTTGAAAACATACCTGGCGAGGTGGCCTCTACGTCACCGTGGGACCTTTATAGACATCCATAACGTAATATAACCTAACCTAACCCAACCTAACATCTCGGCGGTAATATTTGACAACATTCATGGCGATTTGGCATCTACGTCCCGTGGGACCTTCATATACATCAATAACGTAATATAGCCTAACCTAATCCAACCTAACATTTCGGCAGTAATATTTGACATCATTCCTGGCGAGTTGGCCTCTACGTCTCCGTGGGACCTTTATATACATCAGTAACGTAATATAACCTAACCTAACCCAACCAAACATTTCGGCGGTAATATTTGACATCATTCCTGTCGAGTTGGTCTCTACGTCTCCGTTTGACCTTCATAAACATCAATAACGTACTATAACGCAACCTAACCCAACCTATCATCTCGGCGGTAATATTTGAAAACATTCCTGGCGAGTTGGCTTCTCCGTCTCCGTGGGATCTTTTTATACATCTATAACGTAATATAACCTAACGTAACCCAACCTAACATCTTGGCGGTAATATTTGAAAACATACCTGGCGAGTTGGCCTCTACGTCTCCGTGGGATCTTTATATACATCAATAACGTAATATAACCTAAGCTATCCCAACCTAACATCTCGGCGGTAATATTTGAAAACATTCATGGCGATTTGGCTTCTACGTCCCGTGGGACCTTCATATACATCAATAACGTAATATAGCCTAACCTAATCCGACCTAACATTTCGGCGGTAATATTTGACATCATTCCTGGCGAGTTGGCCTCTACGTCTCCGTGGGACCTTTATATACATCAGTAACGTAATATAACCTAACCTAACCCAACCAAACATTTCGGCGGTAATATTTGACAACATTCCTGGCGAGTGGGCCTCTACGTCTCGGTGGGACCTTTATATACATCAATAACGTAATATAACCTAACCTATCCCAACCTAACATCTCGGCGGTAATATTTGAAAACATTCCTGGCGAGTTGGCTTCTCCGTCTCCGTGGGATCTTTTTGTACATCAATAACGTAATATAACCTAACCTAACCCAACCTAACATCTTGGCGGTAATATTTGAAAACATACCTGGCGAGTTGGCCTCTACGTCTCCGTGGGACATTTATATACATCAATTACGTAATATAACCTAACCTAACCCAATCTAACATCTCGGCGGTAATATTTGATCACATTCCTAGCTTGTTGGCCTCTACGTCTCCGCGGGACCTTTATATACATCTATAACGTGATATAACCTAACCTAACCCAACCTAACATTTCGGCGGTAATATTTGACATCATTCCTGGCGAGTTGGCCTCTACGTCTCCGTTTGACCTTCATAAACATCAATAACGTAATATAACGTAACCTAACCCAACCTATCATCTCGGCGGTAATATTTGAAAACATTCCTGTCGAGTTGGCTTCTCCGTCTCCGTAGGATCTTTTTATACATCAATAACGTAATATAACCTAACCTAACCCAACCTAACATCTTGGCGGTAATATTTAAAAACATACCTGGCGAGTTGGCCTCTACGTCTCCGTGGGACATTTATATACATCAATAACGTAATGTAACCTAACCTAACCCAACCTAACATCTCGGCGGTAATATTTGATCACATTCCTAGCTTGTTGGCCTCTACGTCTCTGCGTGACCTTTATATACATCTATAACGTGATATAACCTAACCTAACCCAACCTAACATTTCGGCGGTAATATTTGACATCATTCCTGGCGAGTTGGCCTCTACGTCTCCGTGGGATCTTTATATACATCAATACCGTAATATAACCTAACCTATCCCAACCTAACATCTCGGCGGTAATATTTGAAAACATTCATGGCGATTTGGCATCTACGTCCCGTGGGACCTTCATATACATCAATAACGTAATATAGCCTAACCTAATCCAACCTAACATTTCGGCAGTAATATTTGACATCATTCCTGGCGAGTTGGCCTCTGCGTCTCCGTGGGACCTTTATATACATCAGTAACGTAATATAACCTAACCTAACCCAACCAAACATTTCGGCGGTAATATTTGACATCATTCCTGGCGAGTTGGTCTCTACGTCTCCGTTTGACCTTCATAAACATCAATAACGTACTATAACGCAACCTAACCCAACCTATCATCTCGGCGGTAATATTTGAAAACATTCCTGGCGAGTTGGCTTCTCCGTCTCCGTGGGATCTTTTTATACATCTATAACGTAATATAACCTAACGTAACCCAACCTAACATCTTGGCGGTAATATTTGAAAACATACCTGGCGAGTTGGCCTCTACGTCTCCGTGGGACCTTTATATACATCAATAACGTAATATAACCTAACCTAACCCAACCTAACATCTCGGCGGTAATATTTGACAACATTGCTGGCGAGTTGGCATCTCCGTCTCCGTGGGATCTTTTTATACATCAATAACGTAATATAACCTAACCTAACCCAACCTAACATCTCGGCGGTAATATTTGACAACATTCCTGGCTAGGTGGCTTCTCCGTCTCCGTGGGATCTTTTTATACATCAATAACGTAATATAACCTATCCTAACCCAACGTAACATCACGGCGGTAATATTTGAAAACATACCTGGCGAGTAGGCCTCTACGTCTCCGTGGGATCTTTATATACATCAATAACGTAATATAACCTAACCTAACCCAACCTAACATCTCGGCGGTAATATTTGACAACATTCCTGGCTAGGTGGCTTCTCCGTCTCCGTGGGATCTTTTTATACATCAATAACGTAATATAACCTATCCTAACCCAACCTAACATCACGGCGGTAATATTTGAAAACATACCTGGCGAGTTGGCCTCTACGTCTCCGTGGGATCTTTATATACATCAATAACGTAATATAACCTAAGCTATCCCAACCTAACATCTCGGCGGTAATATTTGAAAACATTCATGGCGATTTGGCATCTACGTCCCGTGGGACCTTCATATACATCAATAACGTAATATAGCCTAACCTAATCCAACCTAACATTTCGGCGGTAATATTTGACATCATTCCTGGCGAGTTGGCCTCTACGTCTCCGTGGGACCTTTATATACATCAGTAACGTAATATAACCTAACCTAACCCAACCAAACATTTCGGCGGTAATATTTGACAACATTCCTGGCGAGTGGGCCTCTACGTCTCCCTGGGACCTTTATATACATCAATAACGTAATATAACCTAACCTATCCCAACCTAACATCTCGGCGGTAATATTTGAAAACATTCCTGGCGAGTTGGCTTCTCCGTCTCCGTGGGATCTTTTTATACATCTATAACGTAATATAACCTAACGTAACCCAACCTAACATCTTGGCGGTAATATTTGAAAACATACCTGGCGAGTTGGCCTCTACGTCTCCGTGGGACCTTTATATACATCAATAACGTAATATAACCTAACCTAACCCAACCTAACATCTCGGCGGTAATATTTGACAACATTCCTGGCGAGTTGGCATCTCCGTCTCCGTGGGATCTTTTTATACATCAATAACGTAATATAACCTAACCTAACCCAACCTAACATCTCGGCGGTAATATTTGACAACATTCCTGGCTAGGTGGCTTCTCCGTCTCCGTGGGATCTTTTTATACATCAATAACGTAATATAACCTATCCTAACCCAACGTAACATCACGGCGGTAATATTTGAAAACATACCTGGCGAGTTGGCCTCTACGTCTCCGTGGGATCTTTATATACATCAATAACGTAATATAACCTAAGCTATCCGAACCTAACATCTCGGCGGTAATATTTGAAAACATTCATGGCGATTTGGCATCTACGTCCCGTGGGACCTTCATATACATCAATAACGTAATATAGCCTAACCTAATCCAACCTAACATTTCGGCAGTAATATTTGACATCATTCCTGGCGAGTTGGCCTCTACGTCTCCGTGGGACCTTTATATACATCAATAACGTAATATAACCTAACCTAACCCAACCTAACATTTCGGCGGTAATATTTGACATCATTCCTGGCGAGTTGGCCTCTACGTCTCCGTTTGACCTTCATAAACATCAATAACGTAATATAACGTAACCTAACCCAACCTATCATCTCGGCGGTAATATTTGAAAACATTCCTGGCGAGTTGGCTTCTCCGTCTCCGTAGGATCTTTTTATACATCTATAACGTAATATAACCTAACGTAACCCAACCTAACATCTTGGCGGTAATATTTGAAAACATACCTGGCGAGTTGGCCTCTACGTGTCCGTGGGACCTTTATATACATCAATAACGTAATATAACCTAACCTAACCCAACCTAACATCACGGCGGTAATATTTGACAACATTCCTGGCGAGTTGGCATCTCCGTCTCCGTGGGATCTTTTTATACATCAATAACGTAATATAACCTAACCTAACCCAACCTAACATCTCGGCGGTAATATTTGACAACATTCCTGGCTAGGTGGCTTCTCCGTCTCCGTGGGATCTTTTTATACATCAATAACGTAATATAACCTATCCTAACCCAACCTAACATCACGGCGGTAATATTTGAAAACATACCTGGCGAGTTGGCCTCTACGTCTCCGTGGGATCTTTATATACATCAATAACGTAATATAACCTAAGCTATCCCAACCTAACATCTCGGCGGTAATATTTGAAAACATTCATGGCGATTTGGCATCTACGTCCCGTGGGACCTTCATATACATCAATAACGTAATATAGCCTAACCTAATCCAACCTAACATTTCGGCGGTAATATTTGACATCATTCCTGGCGAGTTGGCCTCTACGTCTCCGTGGGACCTTTATATACATCAGTAACGTAATATAACCTAACCTAACCCAACCAAACATTTCGGCGGTAATATTTGACATCATTCCTGTCGAGTTGGTCTCTACGTCTCCGTTTGACCTTCATAAACATCAATAACGTACTATAACGCAACCTAACCCAACCTATCATCTCGGCGGTAATATTTGAAAACATTCCTGGCGAGTTGGCTTCTCCGTCTCCGTGGGATCTTTTTATACATCTATAACGTAATATAACCTAACGTAACCCAACCTAACATCTTGGCGGTAATATTTGAAAACATACCTGGCGAGTTGGCCTCTACGTCTCCGTGGGATCTTTATATACATCAATAACGTAATATAACCTAAGCTATCCCAACCTAACATCTCGGCGGTAATATTTGAAAACATTCATGGCGATTTGGCTTCTACGTCCCGTGGGACCTTCATATACATCAATAACGTAATATAGCCTAACCTAATCCGACCTAACATTTCGGCGGTAATATTTGACATCATTCCTGGCGAGTTGGCCTCTACGTCTCCGTGGGACCTTTATATACATCAGTAACGTAATATAACCTAACCTAACCCAACCAAACATTTCGGCGGTAATATTTGACAACATTCCTGGCGAGTGGGCCTCTACGTCTCGGTGGGACCTTTATATACATCAATAACGTAATATAACCTAACCTATCCCAACCTAACATCTCGGCGGTAATATTTGAAAACATTCCTGGCGAGTTGGCTTCTCCGTCTCCGTGGGATCTTTTTGTACATCAATAACGTAATATAACCTAACCTAACCCAACCTAACATCTTGGCGGTAATATTTGAAAACATACCTGGCGAGTTGGCCTCTACGTCTCCGTGGGACATTTATATACATCAATTACGTAATATAACCTAACCTAACCCAATCTAACATCTCGGCGGTAATATTTGATCACATTCCTAGCTTGTTGGCCTCTACGTCTCCGCGGGACCTTTATATACATCTATAACGTGATATAACCTAACCTAACCCAACCTAACATTTCGGCGGTAATATTTGACATCATTCCTGGCGAGTTGGCCTCTACGTCTCCGTTTGACCTTCATAAACATCAATAACGTAATATAACGTAACCTAACCCAACCTATCATCTCGGCGGTAATATTTGAAAACATTCCTGTCGAGTTGGCTTCTCCGTCTCCGTAGGATCTTTTTATACATCAATAACGTAATATAACCTAACCTAACCCAACCTAACATCTTGGCGGTAATATTTAAAAACATACCTGGCGAGTTGGCCTCTACGTCTCCGTGGGACATTTATATACATCAATAACGTAATGTAACCTAACCTAACCCAACCTAACATCTCGGCGGTAATATTTGATCACATTCCTAGCTTGTTGGCCTCTACGTCTCTGCGTGACCTTTATATACATCTATAACGTGATATAACCTAACCTAACCCAACCTAACATTTCGGCGGTAATATTTGACATCATTCCTGGCGAGTTGGCCTCTACGTCTCCGTGGGATCTTTATATACATCAATACCGTAATATAACCTAACCTATCCCAACCTAACATCTCGGCGGTAATATTTGAAAACATTCATGGCGATTTGGCATCTACGTCCCGTGGGACCTTCATATACATCAATAACGTAATATAGCCTAACCTAATCCAACCTAACATTTCGGCAGTAATATTTGACATCATTCCTGGCGAGTTGGCCTCTGCGTCTCCGTGGGACCTTTATATACATCAGTAACGTAATATAACCTAACCTAACCCAACCAAACATTTCGGCGGTAATATTTGACATCATTCCTGGCGAGTTGGTCTCTACGTCTCCGTTTGACCTTCATAAACATCAATAACGTACTATAACGCAACCTAACCCAACCTATCATCTCGGCGGTAATATTTGAAAACATTCCTGGCGAGTTGGCTTCTCCGTCTCCGTGGGATCTTTTTATACATCTATAACGTAATATAACCTAACGTAACCCAACCTAACATCTTGGCGGTAATATTTGAAAACATACCTGGCGAGTTGGCCTCTACGTCTCCGTGGGACCTTTATATACATCAATAACGTAATATAACCTAACCTAACCCAACCTAACATCTCGGCGGTAATATTTGACAACATTGCTGGCGAGTTGGCATCTCCGTCTCCGTGGGATCTTTTTATACATCAATAACGTAATATAACCTAACCTAACCCAACCTAACATCTCGGCGGTAATATTTGACAACATTCCTGGCTAGGTGGCTTCTCCGTCTCCGTGGGATCTTTTTATACATCAATAACGTAATATAACCTATCCTAACCCAACGTAACATCACGGCGGTAATATTTGAAAACATACCTGGCGAGTAGGCCTCTACGTCTCCGTGGGATCTTTATATACATCAATAACGTAATATAACCTAACCTAACCCAACCTAACATCTCGGCGGTAATATTTGACAACATTCCTGGCTAGGTGGCTTCTCCGTCTCCGTGGGATCTTTTTATACATCAATAACGTAATATAACCTATCCTAACCCAACCTAACATCACGGCGGTAATATTTGAAAACATACCTGGCGAGTTGGCCTCTACGTCTCCGTGGGATCTTTATATACATCAATAACGTAATATAACCTAAGCTATCCCAACCTAACATCTCGGCGGTAATATTTGAAAACATTCATGGCGATTTGGCATCTACGTCCCGTGGGACCTTCATATACATCAATAACGTAATATAGCCTAACCTAATCCAACCTAACATTTCGGCGGTAATATTTGACATCATTCCTGGCGAGTTGGCCTCTACGTCTCCGTGGGACCTTTATATACATCAGTAACGTAATATAACCTAACCTAACCCAACCAAACATTTCGGCGGTAATATTTGACAACATTCCTGGCGAGTGGGCCTCTACGTCTCGGTGGGACCTTTATATACATCAATAACGTAATATAACCTAACCTATCCCAACCTAACATCTCGGCGGTAATATTTGAAAACATTCCTGGCGAGTTGGCTTCTCCGTCTCCGTGGGATCTTTTTATACATCTATAACGTAATATAACCTAACGTAACCCAACCTAACATCTTGGCGGTAATATTTGAAAACATACCTGGCGAGTTGGCCTCTACGTCTCCGTGGGACCTTTATATACATCAATAACGTAATATAACCTAACCTAACCCAACCTAACATCTCGGCGGTAATATTTGACAACATTCCTGGCGAGTTGGCATCTCCGTCTCCGTGGGATCTTTTTATACATCAATAACGTAATATAACCTAACCTAACCCAACCTAACATCTCGGCGGTAATATTTGACAACATTCCTGGCTAGGTGGCTTCTCCGTCTCCGTGGGATCTTTTTATACATCAATAACGTAATATAACCTATCCTAACCCAACGTAACATCACGGCGGTAATATTTGAAAACATACCTGGCGAGTTGGCCTCTACGTCTCCGTGGGATCTTTATATACATCAATAACGTAATATAACCTAAGCTATCCGAACCTAACATCTCGGCGGTAATATTTGAAAACATTCATGGCGATTTGGCATCTACGTCCCGTGGGACCTTCATATACATCAATAACGTAATATAGCCTAACCTAATCCAACCTAACATTTCGGCAGTAATATTTGACATCATTCCTGGCGAGTTGGCCTCTACGTCTCCGTGGGACCTTTATATACATCAATAACGTAATATAACCTAACCTAACCCAACCTAACATTTCGGCGGTAATATTTGACATCATTCCTGGCGAGTTGGCCTCTACGTCTCCGTTTGACCTTCATAAACATCAATAACGTAATATAACGTAACCTAACCCAACCTATCATCTCGGCGGTAATATTTGAAAACATTCCTGGCGAGTTGGCTTCTCCGTCTCCGTAGGATCTTTTTATACATCTATAACGTAATATAACCTAACGTAACCCAACCTAACATCTTGGCGGTAATATTTGAAAACATACCTGGCGAGTTGGCCTCTACGTCTCCGTGGGACCTTTATATACATCAATAACGTAATATAACCTAACCTAACCCAACCTAACATCACGGCGGTAATATTTGACAACATTCCTGGCGAGTTGGCATCTCCGTCTCCGTGGGATCTTTTTATACATCAATAACGTAATATAACCTAACCTAACCCAACCTAACATCTCGGCGGTAATATTTGACAACATTCCTGGCTAGGTGGCTTCTCCGTCTCCGTGGGATCTTTTTATACATCAATAACGTAATATAACCTATCCTAACCCAACCTAACATCACGGCGGTAATATTTGAAAACATACCTGGCGAGTTGGCCTCTACGTCTCCGTGGGATCTTTATATACATCAATAACGTAATATAACCTAAGCTATCCCAACCTAACATCTCGGCGGTAATATTTGAAAACATTCATGGCGATTTGGCATCTACGTCCCGTGGGACCTTCGTATACATCAATAACGTAATATAGCCTAACCTAATCCAACCTAACATTTCGGCGGTAATATTTGACATCATTCCTGGCGAGTTGGCCTCTACGTCTCCGTGGGACCTTTATATACATCAGTAACGTAATATAACCTAACCTAACCCAACCAAACATTTCGGCGGTAATATTTGACAACATTCCTGGCGAGTGGGCCTCTACGTCTCCGTGGGACCTTTATATACATCAATAACGTAATATAACCTAACCTATCCCAACCTAACATCTCGGCGGTAATATTTGAAAACATTCCTGGCGAGTTGGCTTCTCCGTCTCCGTGGGATCTTTTTATACATCAATAACGTAATATAACCTAACCTAACCCAACCTAACATCTTGGCGGTAATATTTGAAAACATACCTGGCGAGTTGGCCTCTACGTCTCCGTGGGACATTTATATACATCAATAACGTAATATAACGTAACCTAATCCAACCTATTACCTCGGCGGTAATATTTGACGACATTCCTGGCGAGTGGGCCTCTACGTCTCCGTGGAAACTTTATATACATCAATAACGTAATATAACCTAACCTAACCCAACCTAACAACTCGGCGGTAATATTTGACAACATTCCTGGCGAGTTGGCTTCTCCGTCTCCGTGGGACCTTTATATACATCAATAACGTAATATAACCTAACCTAACCCAACCTAACATCTCGGCGGTAATATTTGATCACATTCCTAGCTAGTTGGCCTCTACGTCTCCGCGGGACCTTTATATACATCTATAACGTGATATAACCTAACCTAACCCAACCAAACATTTCGGCGGTAATATTTGACAACATTCCTGGCGAGTGGGCCTCTACGTCTCCGTGGGACCTTTATATACATCAATAACGTAATATAACCTAACCTATCCCAACCTAACATCTCGGCGGTAATATTTGAAAACATTCCTGGCGAGTTGGCTTCTCCGTCTCCGTGGGATCTTTTTATACATCAATAACGTAATATAACCTAACCTAACCCAACCTAACATCTTGGCGGTAATATTTGAAAACATACCTGGCGAGTTGGCCTCTACGTCTCCGTGGGACATTTATATACATCAATAACATAATATAACCTAACCTAACCCAACCTAACATCTCGGCGGTAATATTTGATCACATTCCTATCTTGTTGGCCTCCACGTCTCCGTGGAACCTCTATATACATCAATAACGTAATATAACCTAACCTAACCCAACCTAACAACTCGGCGGTAATATTTGAAAACATTCCTGGCGAGTTGGCCTCTACGTCTCCGTTTGACCTTCATAAACATCAATAACGTAATATAACGTAACCTAATCCAACCTATCACCTCGGCGGTAATATTTGACGACATTCCTGGCGAGTGGGCCTCTACGTCTCCGTGGAAACTTTATATACATCAATAACGTAATATAACCTAACCTAACCCAACCTAACAACTCGGCGGTAATATTTGACAACATTCCTGGCGAGTTGGCTTCTCCGTCTCCGTGGGACCTTTATATACATCAATAACGTAATATAACCTAACCTAACCCAACCTAACATCTTGGCGGTAATATTTGAAAACATACCTGGCGAGTTGGCCTCTACGTCTCCGTGGGACATTTATATACATCAATTACGTAACATAACCTAACCTAACCAAATCTAACATCTCGGCGGTAATATTTGATCACATTCCTAGCTTGTTGGCCTCTACGTCTCCGCGGGACCTTTATATACATCTATAACGTGATATAACCTAACCTAACGCAACCTAACATTTCGGCGGTAATATTTGACATCATTCCTGGCGAGTTGGCCTCTACGTCTCCGTGGGATCTTTATATACATCAATACCGTAATATAACCTAACCTATCCCAACCTAACATCTCGGCGGTAATATTTGAAAACATTCATGGCGATTTGGCATCTACGTCCCGTGGGACCTTCATATACATCAATAACGTAATATAGCCTAACCTAATCCAACCTAACATTTCGGCAGTAATATTTGACATCATTCCTGGCGAGTTGGCCTCTGCGTCTCCGTGGGACCTTTATATACATCAGTAACGTAATATAACCTAACCTAACCCAACCAAACATTTCGGCGGTAATATTTGACATCATTCCTGGCGAGTTGGTCTCTACGTCTCCGTTTGACCTTCATAAACATCAATAACGTACTATAACGCAACCTAACCCAACCTATCATCTCGGCGGTAATATTTGAAAACATTCCTGGCGAGTTGGCTTCTCCGTCTCCGTGGGATCTTTTTATACATCTATAACGTAATATAACCTAACGTAACCCAACCTAACATCTTGGCGGTAATATTTGAAAACATACCTGGCGAGTTGGCCTCTACGTCTCCGTGGGACCTTTATATACATCAATAACGTAATATAACCTAACCTAACCCAACCTAACATCTCGGCGGTAATATTTGACAACATTGCTGGCGAGTTGGCATCTCCGTCTCCGTGGGATCTTTTTATACATCAATAACGTAATATAACCTAACCTAACCCAACCTAACATCTCGGCGGTAATATTTGACAACATTCCTGGCTAGGTGGCTTCTCCGTCTCCGTGGGATCTTTTTATACATCAATAACGTAATATAACCTATCCTAACCCAACGTAACATCACGGCGGTAATATTTGAAAACATACCTGGCGAGTAGGCCTCTACGTCTCCGTGGGATCTTTATATACATCAATAACGTAATATAACCTAACCTAACCCAACCTAACATCTCGGCGGTAATATTTGACAACATTCCTGGCTAGGTGGCTTCTCCGTCTCCGTGGGATCTTTTTATACATCAATAACGTAATATAACCTATCCTAACCCAACCTAACATCACGGCGGTAATATTTGAAAACATACCTGGCGAGTTGGCCTCTACGTCTCCGTGGGATCTTTATATACATCAATAACGTAATATAACCTAAGCTATCCCAACCTAACATCTCGGCGGTAATATTTGAAAACATTCATGGCGATTTGGCATCTACGTCCCGTGGGACCTTCATATACATCAATAACGTAATATAGCCTAACCTAATCCAACCTAACATTTCGGCGGTAATATTTGACATCATTCCTGGCGAGTTGGCCTCTACGTCTCCGTGGGACCTTTATATACATCAGTAACGTAATATAACCTAACCTAACCCAACCAAACATTTCGGCGGTAATATTTGACAACATTCCTGGCGAGTGGGCCTCTACGTCTCGGTGGGACCTTTATATACATCAATAACGTAATATAACCTAACCTATCCCAACCTAACATCTCGGCGGTAATATTTGAAAACATTCCTGGCGAGTTGGCTTCTCCGTCTCCGTGGGATCTTTTTATACATCTATAACGTAATATAACCTAACGTAACCCAACCTAACATCTTGGCGGTAATATTTGAAAACATACCTGGCGAGTTGGCCTCTACGTCTCCGTGGGACCTTTATATACATCAATAACGTAATATAACCTAACCTAACCCAACCTAACATCTCGGCGGTAATATTTGACAACATTCCTGGCGAGTTGGCATCTCCGTCTCCGTGGGATCTTTTTATACATCAATAACGTAATATAACCTAACCTAACCCAACCTAACATCTCGGCGGTAATATTTGACAACATTCCTGGCTAGGTGGCTTCTCCGTCTCCGTGGGATCTTTTTATACATCAATAACGTAATATAACCTATCCTAACCCAACGTAACATCACGGCGGTAATATTTGAAAACATACCTGGCGAGTTGGCCTCTACGTCTCCGTGGGATCTTTATATACATCAATAACGTAATATAACCTAAACTATCCGAACCTAACATCACGGCGGTAATATTTGAAAACATTCATGGCGATTTGGCATCTACGTCCCGTGGGACCTTCATATACATCAATAACGTAATATAGCCTAACCTAATCCAACCTAACATTTCGGCAGTAATATTTGACATCATTCCTGGCGAGTTGGCCTCTACGTCTCCGTGGGACCTTTATATACATCAATAACGTAATATAACCTAACCTAACCCAACCTAACATTTCGGCGGTAATATTTGACATCATTCCTGGCGAGTTGGCCTCTACGTCTCCGTTTGACCTTCATAAACATCAATAACGTAATATAACGTAACCTAACCCAACCTATCATCTCGGCGGTAATATTTGAAAACATTCCTGGCGAGTTGGCTTCTCCGTCTCCGTAGGATCTTTTTATACATCTATAACGTAATATAACCTAACGTAACCCAACCTAACATCTTGGCGGTAATATTTGAAAACATACCTGGCGAGTTGGCCTCTACGTCTCCGTGGGACCTTTATATACATCAATAACGTAATATAACCTAACCTAACCCAACCTAACATCTCGGCGGTAATATTTGACAACATTCCTGGCGAGTTGGCATCTCCGTCTCCGTGGGATCTTTTTATACATCAATAACGTAATATAACCTAACCTAACCCAACCTAACATCTCGGCGGTAATATTTGACAACATTCCTGGCTAGGTGGCTTCTCCGTCTCCGTGGGATCTTTTTATACATCAATAACGTAATATAACCTATCCTAACCCAACCTAACATCACGGCGGTAATATTTGAAAACATACCTGGCGAGTTGGCCTCTACGTCTCCGTGGGATCTTTATATACATCAATAACGTAATATAACCTAAGCTATCCCAACCTAACATCTCGGCGGTAATATTTGAAAACATTCATGGCGATTTGGCATCTACGTCCCGTGGGACCTTCATATACATCAATAACGTAATATAGCCTAACCTAATCCAACCTAACATTTCGGCGGTAATATTTGACATCATTCCTGGCGAGTTGGCCTCTACGTCTCCGTGGGACCTTTATATACATCAGTAACGTAATATAACCTAACCTAACCCAACCAAACATTTCGGCGGTAATATTTGACAACATTCCTGGCGAGTGGGCCTCTACGTCTCCGTGGGACCTTTATATACATCAATAACGTAATATAACCTAACCTATCCCAACCTAACATCTCGGCGGTAATATTTGAAAACATTCCTGGCGAGTTGGCTTCTCCGTCTCCGTGGGATCTTTTTATACATCAATAACGTAATATAACCTAACCTAACCCAACCTAACATCTTGGCGGTAATATTTGAAAACATACCTGGCGAGTTGGCCTCTACGTCTCCGTGGGACATTTATATACATCAATAACGTAATATAACGTAACCTAATCCAACCTATTACCTCGGCGGTAATATTTGACGACATTCCTGGCGAGTGGGCCTCTACGTCTCCGTGGAAACTTTATATACATCAATAACGTAATATAACCTAACCTAACCCAACCTAACAACTCGGCGGTAATATTTGACAACATTCCTGGCGAGTTGGCTTCTCCGTCTCCGTGGGACCTTTATATACATCAATAACGTAATATAACCTAACCTAACCCAACCTAACATCTCGGCGGTAATATTTGATCACATTCCTAGCTAGTTGGCCTCTACGTCTCCGCGGGACCTTTATATACATCTATAACGTGATATAACCTAACCTAACCCAACCAAACATTTCGGCGGTAATATTTGACAACATTCCTGGCGAGTGGGCCTCTACGTCTCCGTGGGACCTTTATATACATCAATAACGTAATATAACCTAACCTATCCCAACCTAACATCTCGGCGGTAATATTTGAAAACATTCCTGGCGAGTTGGCTTCTCTGTCTCCGTGGGATCTTTTTATACATCAATAACGTAATATAACCTAACCTAACCCAACCTAACATCTTGGCGGTAATATTTGAAAACATACCTGGCGAGTTGGCCTCTACGTCTCCGTGGGACATTTATATACATCAATAACGTAATATAACCTAACCTAACCCAACCTAACATCTCGGCGGTAATATTTGATCACATTCCTATCTTGTTGGCCTCCACGTCTCCGTGGAACCTCTATATACATCAATAACGTAATATAACCTAACCTAACCCAACCTAACAACTCGGCGGTAATATTTGAAAACATTCCTGGCGAGTTGGCCTCTACGTCTCCGTTTGACCTTCATAAACATCAATAACGTAATATAACGTAACCTAATCCAACCTATCACCTCGGCGGTAATATTTGACGACATTCCTGGCGAGTGGGCCTCTACGTCTCCGTGGAAACTTTATATACATCAATAACGTAATATAACCTAACCTAACCCAACCTAACAACTCGGCGGTAATATTTGACAACATTCCTGGCGAGTTGGCTTCTCCGTCTCCGTGGGACCTTTATATACATCAATAACGTAATATAACCTAACCTAACCCAACCTAACATCTCGGCGGTAATATTTGATCACATTCCTAGCTAGTTGGCCTCTACGTCTCCGCGGGACCTTTATATACATCTATAACGTGATATAACCTAACCTAACCCAACCAAACATTTCGGCGGTAATATTTGACAACATTCCTGGCGAGTGGGCCTCTACGTCTCCGTGGGACCTTTATATACATCAATAACGTAATATAACCTAACCTATCCCAACCTAACATCTCGGCGGTAATATTTGAAAACATTCCTGGCGAGTTGGCTTCTCCGTCTCCGTGGGATCTTTTTATACATCAATAACGTAATATAACCTAACCTAACCCAACCTAACATCTTGGCGGTAATATTTGAAAACATACCTGGCGAGTTGGCCTCTACGTCTCCGTGGGACATTTATATACATCAATTACGTAACATAACCTAACCTAACCAAATCTAACATCTCGGCGGTAATATTTGATCACATTCCTAGCTTGTTGGCCTCTACGTCTCCGCGGGACCTTTATATACATCTATAACGTGATATAACCTAACCTAACGCAACCTAACATTTCGGCGGTAATATTTGACATCATTCCTGGCGAGTTGGCCTCTACGTCTCCGTGGGATCTTTATATACATCAATACCGTAATATAACCTAACCTATCCCAACCTAACATCTCGGCGGTAATATTTGAAAACATTCATGGCGATTTGGCATCTACGTCCCGTGGGACCTTCATATACATCAATAACGTAATATAGCCTAACCTAATCCAACCTAACATTTCGGCAGTAATATTTGACATCATTCCTGGCGAGTTGGCCTCTGCGTCTCCGTGGGACCTTTATATACATCAGTAACGTAATATAACCTAACCTAACCCAACCAAACATTTCGGCGGTAATATTTGACATCATTCCTGGCGAGTTGGTCTCTACGTCTCCGTTTGACCTTCATAAACATCAATAACGTACTATAACGCAACCTAACCCAACCTATCATCTCGGCGGTAATATTTGAAAACATTCCTGGCGAGTTGGCTTCTCCGTCTCCGTGGGATCTTTTTATACATCTATAACGTAATATAACCTAACGTAACCCAACCTAACATCTTGGCGGTAATATTTGAAAACATACCTGGCGAGTTGGCCTCTACGTCTCCGTGGGACCTTTATATACATCAATAACGTAATATAACCTAACCTAACCCAACCTAACATCTCGGCGGTAATATTTGACAACATTCCTGGCGAGTTGGCATCTCCGTCTCCGTGGGATCTTTTTATACATCAATAACGTAATATAACCTAACCTAACCCAACCTAACATCTCGGCGGTAATATTTGACAACATTCCTGGCTAGGTGGCTTCTCCGTCTCCGTGGGATCTTTTTATACATCAATAACGTAATATAACCTATCCTAACCCAACGTAACATCACGGCGGTAATATTTGAAAACATACCTGGCGAGTAGGCCTCTACGTCTCCGTGGGATCTTTATATACATCAATAACGTAATATAACCTAACCTAACCCAACCTAACATCTCGGCGGTAATATTTGACAACATTCCTGGCTAGGTGGCTTCTCCGTCTCCGTGGGATCTTTTTATACATCAATAACGTAATATAACCTATCCTAACCCAACCTAACATCACGGCGGTAATATTTGAAAACATACCTGGCGAGTTGGCCTCTACGTCTCCGTGGGATCTTTATATACATCAATAACGTAATATAACCTAAGCTATCCCAACCTAACATCTCGGCGGTAATATTTGAAAACATTCATGGCGATTTGGCATCTACGTCCCGTGGGACCTTCATATACATCAATAACGTAATATAGCCTAACCTAATCCAACCTAACATTTCGGCGGTAATATTTGACATCATTCCTGGCGAGTTGGCCTCTACGTCTCCGTGGGACCTTTATATACATCAGTAACGTAATATAACCTAACCTAACCCAACCAAACATTTCGGCGGTAATATTTGACAACATTCCTGGCGAGTGGGCCTCTACGTCTCCCTGGGACCTTTATATACATCAATAACGTAATATAACCTAACCTATCCCAACCTAACATCTCGGCGGTAATATTTGAAAACATTCCTGGCGAGTTGGCTTCTCCGTCTCCGTGGGATCTTTTTATACATCTATAACGTAATATAACCTAACGTAACCCAACCTAACATCTTGGCGGTAATATTTGAAAACATACCTGGCGAGTTGGCCTCTACGTCTCCGTGGGACCTTTATATACATCAATAACGTAATATAACCTAACCTAACCCAACCTAACATCTCGGCGGTAATATTTGACAACATTCCTGGCGAGTTGGCATCTCCGTCTCCGTGGGATCTTTTTATACATCAATAACGTAATATAACCTAACCTAACCCAACCTAACATCTCGGCGGTAATATTTGACAACATTCCTGGCTAGGTGGCTTCTCCGTCTCCGTGGGATCTTTTTATACATCAATAACGTAATATAACCTATCCTAACCCAACGTAACATCACGGCGGTAATATTTGAAAACATACCTGGCGAGTTGGCCTCTACGTCTCCGTGGGATCTTTATATACATCAATAACGTAATATAACCTAAGCTATCCGAACCTAACATCTCGGCGGTAATATTTGAAAACATTCATGGCGATTTGGCATCTACGTCCCGTGGGACCTTCATATACATCAATAACGTAATATAGCCTAACCTAATCCAACCTAACATTTCGGCAGTAATATTTGACATCATTCCTGGCGAGTTGGCCTCTACGTCTCCGTGGGACCTTTATATACATCAATAACGTAATATAACCTAACCTAACCCAACCTAACATTTCGGCGGTAATATTTGACATCATTCCTGGCGAGTTGGCCTCTACGTCTCCGTTTGACCTTCATAAACATCAATAACGTAATATAACGTAACCTAACCCAACCTATCATCTCGGCGGTAATATTTGAAAACATTCCTGGCGAGTTGGCTTCTCCGTCTCCGTAGGATCTTTTTATACATCTATAACGTAATATAACCTAACGTAACCCAACCTAACATCTTGGCGGTAATATTTGAAAACATACCTGGCGAGTTGGCCTCTACGTCTCCGTGGGACATTTATATACATCAATAACGTAATATAACCTAACCTAACCCAACCTAACATCTCGGCGGTAATATTTGACAACATTCCTGGCGAGTTGGCATCTCCGTCTCCGTGGGATCTTTTTATACATCAATAACGTAATATAACCTAACCTAACCCAACCTAACATCTCGGCGGTAATATTTGACAACATTCCTGGCTAGGTGGCTTCTCCGTCTCCGTGGGATCTTTTTATACATCAATAACGTAATATAACCTATCCTAACCCAACCTAACATCACGGCGGTAATATTTGAAAACATACCTGGCGAGTTGGCCTCTACGTCTCCGTGGGATCTTTATATACATCAATAACGTAATATAACCTAAGCTATCCCAACCTAACATCTCGGCGGTAATATTTGAAAACATTCATGGCGATTTGGCATCTACGTCCCGTGGGACCTTCATATACATCAATAACGTAATATAGCCTAACCTAATCCAACCTAACATTTCGGCGGTAATATTTGACATCATTCCTGGCGAGTTGGCCTCTACGTCTCCGTGGGACCTTTATATACATCAGTAACGTAATATAACCTAACCTAACCCAACCAAACATTTCGGCGGTAATATTTGACAACATTCCTGGCGAGTGGGCCTCTACGTCTCCCTGGGACCTTTATATACATCAATAACGTAATATAACCTAACCTATCCCAACCTAACATCTCGGCGGTAATATTTGAAAACATTCCTGGCGAGTTGGCTTCTCCGTCTCCGTGGGATCTTTTTATACATCAATAACGTAATATAACCTAACCTAACCCAACCTAACATCTTGGCGGTAATATTTGAAAACATACCTGGCGAGTTGGCCTCTACGTCTCCGTGGGACATTTATATACATCAATTACGTAATATAACCTAACCAAACCCAATCTAACATCTCGGCGGTAATATTTGATCACATTCCTAGCTTGTTGGCCTCTACGTCTCCGCGGGACCTTTATATACATCTATAACGTGATATAACCTAACCTAACCCAACCTAACATTTCGGCGGTAATATTTGAGATCATTCCTGGCGAGTTGGCCTCTACGTCTCCGTTTGACCTTCATAAACATCAATAACGTAATATAACGTAACCTAACCCAACCTAACAACTCGGCGGTAATATTTGAAAACATTCCTGGCGAGTTGGCCTCTACGTCTCCGTTTGACCTTCATAAACATCAATAACGTAATATAATGTAACCTAACCCAACCTATCACCTCGGCGGTAATATTTGACAACACTCCTGGCGAGTGGGCCTCTACGGCTCCGTGGGACCTTTATATACATCAATAACGTAATATAACCTAACCTATCCCAACCTAACATCTCGGCGGTAATATTTGAAAACATTCCTGGCGAGTTGGCTTCTCCGTCTCCGTGGGATCTTTTTATACATCAATAACGTAATATAACCTAACCTAACCCAACCTAACATCTTGGCGGTAATATTTGAAAACATACCTGGCGAGTTGGCCTCTACGTCTCCGTGGGACATTTATATACATCAATAACGTAATATAACCTAACCTAACCCAACCTAACAACTCGGCGGTAATATTTGAAAACATTCCTGGCGAGTTGGCCTCTACGTCTCCGTTTGACCTTCATAAACATCAATAACGTAATATGACGTAACCTAATCCAACCTATCACCTCGGCGGTAATATTTGACAACATTCCTGGCGAGTGGGCCTCTACGTCTCCGTGGGACCTTTATATACATCAATAACGTAATATAACCTAACCTATCCCAACCTAACATCTCGGCGGTAATATTTGAAAACATTCCTGGCGAGTTGGCTTCTCCGTCTCCGTGGGATCTTTTTATACATCAATAACGTAATATAACCTAACCTAACCCAACCTAACATCTTGGCGGTAATATTTGAAAACATACCTGGCGAGTTGGCCTCTACGTCTCCGTGGGACATTTATATACATCAATTACGTAACATAACCTAACCTAACCCAATCTAACATCTCGGCGGTAATATTTGATCACATTCCTAGCTTGTTGGCCTCTACGTCTCCGCGGGACCTTTATATACATCTATAACGTGATATAACCTAACCTAACGCAACCTAACATTTCGGCGGTAATATTTGACATCATTCCTGGCGAGTTGGCCTCTACGTCTCCGTGGGATCTTTATATACATCAATACCGTAATATAACCTAACCTATCCCAACCTAACACCTCGGCGGTAATATTTGAAAACATTCATGGCGATTTGGCATCTACGTCCCGTGGGACCTTCATATACATCAATAACGTAATATAGCCTAACCTAATCCAACCTAACATTTCGGCAGTAATATTTGACATCATTCCTGGCGAGTTGGCCTCTACGTCTCCGTGGGACCTTTATATACATCAGTAACGTAATATAACCTAACCTAACCCAACCAAACATTTCGGCGGTAATATTTGACATCATTCCTGGCGAGTTGGTCTCTACGTCTCCGTTTGACCTTCATAAACATCAATAACGTACTATAACGCAACCTAACCCAACCTATCATCTCGGCGGTAATATTTGAAAACATTCCTGGCGAGTTGGCTTCTCCGTCTCCGTGGGATCTTTTTATACATCTATAACGTAATATAACCTAACGTAACCCAACCTAACATCTTGGCGGTAATATTTGAAAACATACCTGGCGAGTTGGCCTCTACGTCTCCGTGGGACCTTTATATACATCAATAACGTAATATAACCTAACCTAACCCAACCTAACATCTCGGCGGTAATATTTGACAACATTCCTGGCGAGTTGGCATCTCCGTCTCCGTGGGATCTTTTTATACATCAATAACGTAATATAACCTAACCTAACCCAACCTAACATCTCGGCGGTAATATTTGACAACATTCCTGGCTAGGTGGCTTCTCCGTCTCCGTGGGATCTTTTTATACATCAATAACGTAATATAACCTATCCTAACCCAACGTAACATCACGGCGGTAATATTTGAAAACATACCTGGCGAGTAGGCCTCTACGTCTCCGTGGGATCTTTATATACATCAATAACGTAATATAACCTAAGCTATCCGAACCTAACATCTCGGCGGTAATATTTGAAAACATTCATGGCGATTTGGCATCTACGTCCCGTGGGACCTTCATATACATCAATAACGTAATATAGCCTAACCTAATCCAACCTAACATTTCGGCAGTAATATTTGACATCATTCCTGGCGAGTTGGCCTCTACGTCTCCGTGGGACCTTTATATACATCAGTAACGTAATATAACCTAACCTAACCCAACCAAACATTTCGGCGGTAATATTTGACATCATTCCTGGCGAGTTGGTCTCTACGTCTCCGTTTGACCTTCATAAACATCAATAACGTACTATAACGCAACCTAACCCAACCTATCATCTCGGCGGTAATATTTGAAAACATTCCTGGCGAGTTGGCTTCTCCGTCTCCGTGGGATCTTTTTATACATCAATAACGTAATATAACCTAACCTAACCCAACCTAACATCTTGGCGGTAATATTTGAAAACATACCTGGCGAGTTGGCCTCTACGTCTCCGTGGGACATTTATATACATCAATTACGTAACATAACCTAACCTAACCCAATCTAACATCTCGGCGGTAATATTTGATCACATTCCTAGCTTGTTGGCCTCTACGTCTCCGCGGGACCTTTATATACATCTATAACGTGATATAACCTAACCTAACGCAACCTAACATTTCGGCGGTAATATTTGACATCATTCCTGGCGAGTTGGCCTCTACGTCTCCGTGGGACCTTTATATACAACAGTAACGTAATATAACCTAACCTAACCCAACCAAACATTTCGGCGGTAATATTTGACAACATTCCTGGCGAGTGGGCCTCTACGTCTCCGTGGGACCTTTATATACATCAATAACGTAATATAACCTAACCTATCCCAACCTAACATCTCGGCGGTAATATTTGAAAACATTCCTGGCGAGTTGGCTTCTCCGTCTCCGTGGGATCTTTTTATACATCAATAACGTAATATAACCTAACCTAACCCAACCTAACATCTTGGCGGTAATATTTGAAAACATACCTGGCGAGTTGGCCTCTACGTCTCCGTGGGACATTTATATACATCAATAACGTAATATAACCTAACCTAAGCCAACCTAACATCTCGGCGGTAATATTTGATCACATTCCTATCTTGTTGGCCTCCACGTCTCCGTGGAACCTCTATATACATCAATAACGTAATATAACCTAACCTAACCCAACCTAACAACTCGGCGGTAATATTTGAAAACATTCCTGGCGAGTTGGCCTCTACGTCTCCGTTTGACCTTCATAAACATCAATAACGTAATATAACGTAACCTAACCCAACCTATCATCTCGGCGGTAATATTTGACAACATTCCTGGCTAGGTGGCTTCTCCGTCTCCGTGGGATCTTTTTATACATCAATAACGTAATATAACCTAACCTAACCCAACCTAACATCTCGGTGGTAATATTTGATCACATTCCTAGCTAGTTGGCCTCTACGTCTCCGCGGGACCTTTATATACATCTATAACGTGATATAACCTAACCTAACCCAACCTAACATTTCGGCGGTAATATTTGACATCATTCCTGGCGAGTTGGCCTCTACGTCTCCGTTTGACCTTCATAAACATCAATAACGTAATATAACGTAACCTAACCCAACCTATCATCTCGGCGGTAATATTTGACAACATTCCTGGCTAGGTGGCTTCTCCGTCTCCGTGGGATCTTTTTATACATCAATAACGTAATATAACCTATCCTAACCCAACCTAACATCTTGGCGGTAATATTTGAAAACATACCTGGCGAGTTGGCCTCTACGTCTCCGTGGGACATTTATATACATCAATAACGCAATATAACCTAACCTAACCCAACCTAACATCTCGGCGGTAATATTTGATCACATTCCTATCTTGTTGGCCTCCACGTCTCCGTGGAACCTCTATATACATCAATAACGTAATATAACCTAACCTAACCCAACCTAACAACTCGGCGGTAATATTTGAAAACATACCTGGCGAGGTGGCCTCTACGTCACCGTGGGACCTTTATAGACATCCATAACGTAATATAACCTAACCTAACCCAACCTCACATCTCGGCGGTAATATTTGACAACATTCCTGGCGAGTTGGCTTCTCCGTCTCCGTGGGACCTTTATATACATCAATAACGTAATATAACCTAACCTAAACCAACCTAACATCTCGGCGGTAATATTTGATCACATTCCTAGCAAGTTGGCCTCTACGTCTCCGCGGGACCTTTATATACATCTATAACGTGATATAACCTAACCTAACCCAACCTAACATTTCGGCGGTAATATTTGACATCATTCCTGGCGAGTTGGCCTCTACGTCTCCGTTTGACCTTCATAAACATCAATAACGTAATATAACGTAACCTAACCCAACCTATCATCTCGGCGGTAATATTTGACAACATTCCTGGCTAGGTGGCTTCTCCGTCTCCGTGGGATCTTTTTATACATCAATAACGTAATATAACCTATCCTAACCCAACCTAACATCTTGGCGGTAATATTTGAAAACATACCTGGCGAGTTGGCCTCTACGTCTCCGTGGGACATTTATATACATCAATAACGTAATATAACCTAACCTAACCCAACCTAACATCTCGGCGGTAATATTTGATCACATTCCTATCTTGTTGGCCTCCACGTCTCCGTGGAACCTCTATATACATCAATAACGTAATATAACCTAACCTAACCCAACCTAACAACTCGGCGGTAATATTTGAAAACATTCCTGGCGAGTTGGCCTCTACGTCTCCGTTTGACCTTCATAAACATCAATAACGTAATATAACGTAACCTAACCCAACCTATCACCTCGGCGGTAATATTTGACAACATTCCTGGCGAGTGGGCCTCTACGTCTCCGTGGAAACTTTATATACATCAATAACGTAATATAACCTAACCTAACCCAACCTAACAACTCGGCGGTAATATTTGAAAACATACCTGGCGAGGTGGCCTCTACGTCACTGTGGGACCTTTATAGACATCCATAACGTAATATAACCTAACCTAACCCAACCTCACATCTCGGCGGTAATATTTGACAACATTCCTGGCTAGGTGGCTTCTCCGTCTCCGTGGGATCTTTTTATACATCAATAACGTAATATAACCTATCCTAACCCAACCTAACATCACGGCGGTAATATTTGAAAACATACCTGGCGAGTTGGCCTCTACGTCTCCGTGGGATCTTTATATACATCAATAACGTAATATAACCTAAGCTATCCCAACCTAACATCTCGGCGGTAATATTTGAAAACATTCATGGCGATTTGGCATCTACGTCCCGTGGGACCTTCATATACATCAATAACGTAATATAGCCTAACCTAATCCAACCTAACATTTCGGCGGTAATATTTGACATCATTCCTGGCGAGTTGGCCTCTACGTCTCCGTGGGACCTTTATATACAACAGTAACGTAATATAACCTAACCTAACCCAACCAAACATTTCGGCGGTAATATTTGACAACATTTCTGGCGAGTGGGCCTCTACGTCTCCGTGGGACCTTTATATACATCAATAACGTAATATAACCTAACCTATCCCAACCTAACATCTCGGCGGTAATATTTGAAAACATTCCTGGCGAGTTGGCTTCTCCGTCTCCGTGGGATCTTTTTATACATCAATAACGTAATATAACCTAACCTAACCCAACCTAACATCTTGGCGGTAATATTTGAAAACATACCTGGCGAGTTGGCCTCTACGTCTCCGTGGGACATTTATATACATCAATAACGTAATATAACCTAACCTAAGCCAACCTAACATCTCGGCGGTAATATTTGATCACATTCCTATCTTGTTGGCCTCCACGTCTCCGTGGAACCTCTATATACATCAATAACGTAATATAACCTAACCTAACCCAACCTAACAACTCGGCGGTAATATTTGAAAACATTCCTGGCGAGTTGGCCTCTACGTCTCCGTTTGACCTTCATAAACATCAATAACGTAATATAACGTAACCTAACCCAACCTATCACCTCGGCGGTAATATTTGACAACATTCCTGGCGAGTGGGCCTCTACGTCTCCGTGGAAACTTTATATACATCAATAACGTAATATAACCTAACCTAACCCAACCTAACAACTCGGCGGTAATATTTGAAAACATACCTGGCGAGGTGGCCTCTACGTCACCGTGGGACCTTTATAGACATCCATAACGTAATATAACCTAACCTAACCCAACCTCACATCTCGGCGGTAATATTTGACAACATTCCTGGCGAGTTGGCTTCTCCGTCTCCGTGGGACCTTTATATACATCAATAACGTAATATAACCTAACCTAACCCAACCTAACATCTCGGCGGTAATATTTGATCACATTCCTAGCTAGTTGGCCTCTACGTCTCCGCGGGACCTTTATATACATCTATAACGTGATATAACCTAACCTAACCCAACCTAACATTTCGGCGGTAATATTTGACATCATTCCTGGCGAGTTGGCCTCTACGTCTCCGTTTGACCTTCATAAACATCAATAACGTAATATAACGTAACCTAACCCAACCTATCATCTCGGCGGTAATATTTGACAACATTCCTGGCTAGGTGGCTTCTCCGTCTCCGCGGGATCTTTTTATACATCAATAACGTAATATAACCTATCCTAACCCAACCTAACATCTTGGCGGTAATATTTGAAAACATACCTGGCGAGTTGGCCTCTACGTCTCCGTGGGACATTTATATACATCAATAACGTAATATAACCTAACCTAACCCAACCTAACATCTCGGCGGTAATATTTGATCACATTCCTATCTTGTTGGCCTCCACGTCTCCGTGGAACCTCTATATACATCAATAACGTAATATAACCTAACCTAACCCAACCTAACAACTCGGCGGTAATATTTGAAAACATTCCTGGCGAGTTGGCCTCTACGTCTCCGTTTGACCTTCATAAACATCAATAACGTAATATAACGTAACCTAACCCAACCTATCACCTCGGCGGTAATATTTGACAACATTCCTGGCGAGTGGGCCTCTACGTCTCCGTGGAAACTTTATATACATCAATAACGTAATATAACCTAACCTAACCCAACCTAACAACTCGGCGGTAATATTTGAAAACATACCTGGCGAGGTGGCCTCTACGTCACCGTGGGACCTTTATCGACATCCATAACGTAATATAACCTAACCTAACCCAACCTCACATCTCGGCGGTAATATTTGACAACATTCCTGGCGAGTTGGCTTCTCCGTCTCCGTGGGACCTTTATATACATCAATAACGTAATATAACCTAACCTAACCCAACCTAACATCTCGGCGGTAATATTTGATCACATTCCTAGCTAGTTGGCCTCTACGTCTCCGCGGGACCTTTATATACATCTATAACGTGATATAACCTAACCTAACCCAACCTAACATTTCGGCGGTAATATTTGACATCATTCCTGGCGAGTTGGCCTCTACGTCTCCGTTTGACCTTCATAAACATCAATAACGTAATATAACGTAACCTAACCCAACCTATCATCTCGGCGGTAATATTTGAAAACATTCCTGTCGAGTTGGCTTCTCCGTCTCCGTAGGATCGTTTTATACATCAATAACGTAATATAACCTAACCTAACCCAACCTAACATCTTGGCGGTAATATTTAAAAACATACCTGGCGAGTTGGCCTCTACGTCTCCGTGGGACATTTATATACATCAATAACGTAATATAACCTAACCTAACCCAACCTAACATCTCGGCGGTAATATTTGATCACATTCCTAGCTTGTTGGCCTCTACGTCTCCGCGGGACCTTTATATACATCTATAACGTGATATAACCTAACCTAACCCAACCTAACATTTCGGCGGTAATATTTGACATCATTCCTGGCGAGTTGGCCTCTACGTCTCCGTTTGACCTTCATAAACATCAATAACGTAATATAACGTAACCTAACCCAACCTAACAACTCGGCGGTAATATTTGAAAACATTCCTGGCGAGTTGGCCTCTACGTCTCCGTTTGACCTTCATAAACATCAATAACGTAATATAACGAAACCTAACCCAACCTATCACCTCGGCGGTAATATTTGACAACATTCCTGGCGAGTGGGCCTCTACGTCTCCGTGGGACCTTTATATACATCAATAACGTAATATAACCTAACCTATCCCAACCTAACATCTCGGCGGTAATATTTGAAAACATTCATGGGCGATTTGGCATCTACGTCTCCGTGGGACCTTCATATACATCAATAACGTAATATAGCCTAACCTAAGCCAACCTAACATTTCGGCGGTAATATTTGACATCAATCCTGGCAAGTTGGCCTCTACGTCTCCGTGGGAACTTTATATACATCAATAACGTAATATAACCTAACCTAACCCAACCTAACATCTCGGCGGTAATATTTGAAAACATACCTGGTGGGTTGGCCTCTACGCCTCCGTGGGACATTTATATACATCAATAACGTAATATAACCTAACCTAACCCAACCTAACATCTCGGCGGTAATATCTGACAACATTCCTGGCGAGTTGGCTTCTCCGTCTACGTGGGATCTTTTTATACATCAATAACGTAATATAACCTAACCTAACCCAACCTAACATCATGGCGGTAATATTTGAAAACATACCTGGCGAGTTGGCCTCTACGTCTCCGTGGGACATTTATATACATCAATTACGTAATATAACCTAACCTAACCCAACCTAACATCTCGGCGGTAATATTTGACATCATTCCTGGCGATTTGTCCTCTACGTCTCCGTTTGACCTTCGTAAACATCAATAACGTAATATAACGTAACCTAACCCAACCTATCATCTCGGCGGTTATATCTGACAACATTCCTGGCGAGTTGGCTTCTCCGTCTCCGTGGGATCTTTTTATACATCAATAACGTAACATAACCTAACCTAACCGAACCTAACATCCTGGCGGTAATATTTGAAAGCATACCTGGCGAGTTGGCCTCTACGTCTCCGTGGGACATTTATATACATCAATAACGTAATATAACCTAACCTAACCCAACCTAACATCTCGGCGGTAATATTTGAAAACATTCCTGGCGAGTTGGCTTCTCCGTCTCCGTGGGATCTTTTTATACATCAATAACGTAATATAACCTAACCTAACCCAACCTAACATCTTGGCGGTAATATTTGAAAACATACCTGGCGAGTTGGCCTCTACGTCTCCGTGGGACATTTATATACATCAATAACGTAATATAACCTGATCTAACCCGACCTAACATCTCGGCGGTAATATTTGAAAACATTCCTGGCGAGTTGGCTTCTCCGTCTCCGTGGAACCTTTATATACATCAATAACGTAATATAACCTAACCTAACCCAACCTAACAACTCGGCGGTAATATTTGAAAACATACCTGGCGAGGTGGCCTCTACGCCACCGTGGGACCTTTATAGACATCCATAACGTAATATAACCTAACCTAACCCAACCTAACATCTCGGCGGTAATATTTGACAACATTCCTGGCGAGTTGGCTTCTCCGTCTCCGTGGGACCTTTATATACATCAATAACGTAATATAACCTAACCTAACCCAACCTAACATCTCGGCGGTAATATTTGATCACATTCCTAGCTAGTTGGCCTCTACGTCTCCGCGGGACCTTTATATACATCTATAACGTGATATAACCTAACCTAACCCAACCTAACATTTAGGCGGTAATATTTGACAACATTCCTGGCGAGTTGGCCTCTACGTCTCCGTTTGACCTTCATAAACATCAATAACGTAATATAACGTAACCTAACCCAACCTATCATCTCGGCGGTAATATTTGAAAACATTCCTGGCGAGTTGGCCTCTACGTCTCCGTTTGACCTTCATAAACATCAATAACGTAATATAACGAAACCTAACCCAACCTATCACCTCGGCGGTAATATTTGACAACATTCCTGGCGAGTGGGCCTCTACGTCTCCGTGGGACCTTTATATACATCAATAACGTAATATAACCTAACCTATCCCAACCTAACATCTCGGCGGTAATATTTGAAAACATTCATGGGCGATTTGGCATCTACGTCTCCGTGGGACCTTCATATACATCAATAACGTAATATAGCCTAACCTAAGCCAACCTAACATTTCGGCGGTAATATTTGACATCAATCCTGGCGAGTTGGCCTCTACGTCTCCGTGGGAACTTTATATACATCAATAACGTAATATAACCTAACCTAACCCAACCTAACATCTCGGCGGTAATATTTGAAAACATACCTGGTGGGTTGGCCTCTACGCCTCCGTGGGACATTTATATACATCAATAACGTAATATAACCTAACCTAACCCAACCTAACATCTCGGCGGTAATATCTGACAACATTCCTGGCGAGTTGGCTTCTCCGTCTACGTGGGATCTTTTTATACATCAATAACGTAATATAACCTAACCTAACCCAACCTAACATCATGGCGGTAATATTTGAAAACATACCTGGCGAGTTGGCCTCTACGTCTCCGTGGGACATTTATATACATCAATTACGTAATATAGCCTAACCTAACCCAACCTAACATCTCGGCGGTAATATTTGACATCATTCCTGGCGATTTGTCCTCTACGTCTCCGTTTGACCTTCGTAAACATCAGTAACGTAATATAACGTAACCTAACCCAACCTATCATCTCGGCGGTTATATCTGACAACATTCCTGGCGAGTTGGCTTCTCCGTCTCCGTGGGATCTTTTTATACATCAATAACGTAACATAACCTAACCTAACCCAACCTAACATCCTGGCGGTAATATTTGAAAGCATACCTGGCGAGTTGGCCTCTACGTCTCCGTGGGACATTTATATACATCAATAACGTAATATAACCTAACCTAACCCAACCTAACATCTCGGCGGTAATATTTGAAAACATTCCTGGCGAGTTGGCTTCTCCGTCTCCGTGGGATCTTTTTATACATCAATAACGTAATATAACCTAACCTAACCCAACCTAACATCTTGGCGGTAATATTTGAAAACATACCTGGCGAGTTGGCCTCTACGTCTCCGTGGGACATTTATATACATCAATAACGTAATATAACCTGACCTAACCCGACCTAACATCTCGGCGGTAATATTTGATCACATTCCCAGCTTGTTGGCCTCCACGTCTCCGTGGAACCTTTATATACATCAATAACGTAATATAACCTAACCTAACCCAACCTAACAACTCGGCGGTAATATTTGAAAACATACCTGGCGAGGTGGCCTCTACGCCACCGAGGGACCTTTATAGACATCCATAACGTAATATAACCTAACCTAACCCAACCTAACATCTCGGCGGTAATATTTGACAACATTCCTGGCGAGTTGGCTTCTCCGTCTCCGTGGGACCTTTATATACATCAATAACGTAATATAACCTAACCTAACCCAACCTAACATCTCGGCGGTAATATTTGATCACATTCCTAGCTAGTTGGCCTCTACGTCTCCGCGGGACCTTTATATACATCTATAACGTGATATAACCTAACCTAACCCAACCTAACATTTAGGCGGTAATATTTGACATCATTCCTGGCGAGTTGGCCTCTACGTCTCCGTTTGACCTTCATAAACATCAATAACGTAATATAACGTAACCTAACCCAACCTATCATCTCGGCGGTAATATTTGAAAACATTCCTGGCGAGTTGGCTTCTCCGTCTCCGTAGGATCTTTTTATACATCAATAACGTAATATAACCTAACCTAACCCAACCTAACATCTTGGCGGTAATATTTAAAAACATACCTGGCGAGTTGGCCTCTACGTCTCCGTGGGACATTTATATACATCAATAACGTAATGTAACCTAACCTAACCCAACCTAACATCTCGGCGGTAATATTTGATCACATTCCTAGCTTGTTGGCCTCTACGTCTCTGCGTGACCTTTATATACATCTATAACGTGATATAACCTAACCTAACCCAACCTAACACTTCGGCGGTAATATTTGACATCATTCCTGGCGAGTTGGCCTCTACGTCTCCGTTTGACCTTCGTAAACATCAATAACGTAATATAACGTAACCTAACCCAACCTATCATCTCGGCGGTAATATTTGAAAACATTCCTGGCGAGTTGGCTTCTCCGTCTCCGTAGGATCTTTTTATACATCAATAACGTAATATAACCTAACCTAACCCAACCTAACATCTTGGCGGTAATATTTAAAAACATACCTGGCGAGTTGGCCTCTACGTCTCCGTGGGACATTTATATACATCAATAACGTAATGTAACCTAACCTAACCCAACGTAACATCTCGGCGGTAATATTTGATCACATTCCTAGCTTGTTGGCCTCTACGTCTCTGCGTGACCTTTATATACATCTATAACGTGATATAACCTAACCTAACCCAACCTAACACTTCGGCGGTAATATTTGACATCATTCCTGGCGAGTTGGCCTCTACGTCTCCGTTTGACCTTCATAAACATCAATAACGTAATATAACGTAACCTAACCCAACCTATCATCTCGGCGGTAATATTTGAAAACATTCCTGGCGAGTTGGCCTCTACGTCTCCGTTTGACCTTCATAAACATCAATAACGTAATATAACGAAACCTAACCCAACCTATCACCTCGGCGGTAATATTTGACAACATTCCTGGCGAGTGGGCCTCTACGTCTCCGTGGGACCTTTATATACATCAATAACGTAATATAACCTAACCTATCCCAACCTAACATCTCGGCGGTAATATTTGAAAACATTCATGGGCGATTTGGCATCTACGTCTCCGTGGGACCTTCATATACATCAATAACGTAATATAGCCTAACCTAAGCCAACCTAACATTTCGGCGGTAATATTTGACATCAATCCTGGCGAGTTGGCCTCTACGTCTCCGTGGGAACTTTATATACATCAATAAGGTAATATAACCTAACCTAACCCAACCTAACATCTCGGCGGTAATATTTGAAA
The DNA here is from genome assembly GCA_963969225.1 of Xylocopa violacea. Lineage (NCBI taxonomy): Eukaryota > Metazoa > Arthropoda > Insecta > Hymenoptera > Apidae > Xylocopa > Xylocopa violacea. The sequence goes on from CAXAJV010000051.1 coordinate 2,642,585, forward strand.
ACATACCTGGTGGGTTGGCCTCTACGCCTCCGTGGGACATTTATATACATCAATAACGTAATATAACCTAACCTAACCCAACCTAACATCTCGGCGGTAATATCTGACAACATTCCTGGCGAGTTGGCTTCTCCGTCTACGTGGGGTCTTTTTATACATCAATAACGTAATATAACCTAACCTAACCCAACCTAACATCATGGCGGTAATATTTGAAAACATACCTGGCGAGTTGGCCTCTACGTCTCCGTGGGACATTTATATACATCAATTACGTAATATAACCTAACCTAACCCAACCTAACATCTCGGCGGTAATATTTGACATCATTCCTGGCGATTTGTCCTCTACGTCTCCGTTTGACCTTCGTAAACATCAATAACGTAATATAACGTAACCTAACCCAACCTATCATCTCGGCGGTTATATCTGACAACATTCCTGGCGAGTTGGCTTCTCCGTCTCCGTGGGATCTTTTTATACATCAATAACGTAACATAACCTAACCTAACCCAACCTAACATCCTGGCGGTAATATTTGAAAGCATACCTGGCGAGTTGGCCTCTACGTCTCCGTGGGACATTTATATACATCAATAACGTAATATAACCTAACCTAACCCAACCTAACATCTCGGCGGTAATATTTGAAAACATTCCTGGCGAGTTGGCTTCTCCGTCTCCGTGGGATCTTTTTATACATCAATAACGTAATATAACCTAACCTAACCCAACCTAACATCTTGGCGGTAATATTTGACAACATTCCTGGCGAGTTGGCCTCTACGTCTCCGTTTGACCTTCATAAACATCAATAACGTAATATAACGTAACCTAACCCAACCTATCACCTCGGCGGTAATATTTGACAACATTCCTGGCGAGTTGGCCTCTACGTCTCCGTGGGACATTTATATACATCAATAACGTAATATAACCTGACCTAACCCGACCTAACATCTCGACGGTAATATTTGATCACATTCCTAGCTTGTTGGCCTCCACGTCTCCGTGGAACCTTTATATACATCAATAACGTAATATAACCTAACCTAACCCAACCTAACAACTCGGCGGTAATATTTGAAAACATACATGGCGAGGTGGCCTCTACGCCACCGTGGGACCTTTATAGACATCCATAACGTAATATAACCTAACCTAACCCAACCTAACATCTCGGCGGTAATATTTGACAACATTCCTGGCGAGTTGGCTTCTCCGTCTCCGTGGGACCTTTATATACATCAATAACGTAATATAACCTAACCTAACCCAACCTAACATCTCGGCGGTAATATTTGATCACATTCCTAGCTAGTTGGCCTCTACGTCTCCGCGGGACCTTTATATACATCTATAACGTGATATAACCTAACCTAACCCAACCTAACATTTAGGCGGTAATATTTGACATCATTCCTGGCGAGTTGGCCTCTACGTCTCCGTTTGACCTTCATAAACATCAATAACGTAATATAACGTAAAGTAACCCAACCTATCATCTCGGCGGTAATATTTGAAAACATTCCTGGCGAGTTGGCTTCTCCGTCTCCGTAGGATCTTTTTATACATCAATAACGTAATATAACCTAACCTAACCCAACCTAACATCTTGGCGGTAATATTTAAAAACATACCTGGCGAGTTGGCCTCTACGTCTCCGTGGGACATTTATATACATCAATAACGTAATGTAACCTAACCTAACCCAACCTAACATCTCGGCGGTAATATTTGATCACATTCCTAGCTTGTTGGCCTCTACGTCTCTGCGTGACCTTTATATACATCTATAACGTGATATAACCTAACCTAACCCAACCTAACTCTTCGGCGGTAATATTTGACATCATTCCTGGCGAGTTGGCCTCTACGTCTCCGTTTGACCTTCGTAAACATCAATAACGTAATATAACGTAACCTAACCCAACCTATCATCTCGGCGGTAATATCTGACAACATTCCTGGCGAGTTGGCTTCTCCGTCTCCGTGGGATCTTTTTATACATCAATAACGTAATATAACCTAACGTAACCCAACCTAACATCTTGGCGGTAATATTTGAAAACATACCTGGCGAGTTGGCCTCTACGTCTCCGTGGAACATTTATATACATCAATAACGTAATATAACCTAACCTAACCCAACCTAACATCTCGGCGGTAATATTTGACAACATTCCTGGCGAGTTGGCTTCTCCGTCTCCGTGGGATCTTTTTATACATCAATAACGTAACATAACCTAACCTAACCCAACCTAACATCTTGGCGGTAATATTTGACAACATTCCTGGCGAGTTGGCCTCTACGTCTCCGTTTGACCTTCATAAACATCAATAACGTAATATAACGTAACCTAACCCAACCTATCACCTCGGCGGTAATATTTGACAACATTCCTGGCGAGTTGGCCTCTACGTCTCCGTGGGACATTTATATACATCAATAACGTAATATAACCTGACCTAACCCGACCTAACATCTCGACGGTAATATTTGATCACATTCCTAGCTTGTTGGCCTCCACGTCTCCGTGGAACCTTTATATACATCAATAACGTAATATAACCTAACCTAACCCAACCTAACAACTCGGCGGTAATATTTGAAAACATACCTGGCGAGGTGGCCTCTACGCCACCGTGGGACCTTTATAGACATCCATAACGTAATATAACCTAACCTAACCCAACCTAACATCTCGGCGGTAATATTTGACAACATTCCTGGCGAGTTGGCTTCTCCGTCTCCGTGGGACCTTTATATACATCAATAACGTAATATAACCTAACCTAACCCAACCTAACATCTCGGCGGTAATATTTGATCACATTCCTAGCTAGTTGGCCTCTACGTCTCCGCGGGACCTTTATATACATCTATAACGTGATATAACCTAACCTAACCCAACCTAACATTTAGGCGGTAATATTTGACATCATTCCTGGCGAGTTGGCCTCTACGTCTCCGTTTGACCTTCATAAACATCAATAACGTAATATAACGTAACCTAACCCAACCTATCATCTCGGCGGTAATATTTGAAAACATTCCTGGCGAGTTGGCTTCTCCGTCTCCGTAGGATCTTTTTATACATCAATAACGTAATATAACCTAACCTAACCCAACCTAACATCTTGGCGGTAATATTTAAAAACATACCTGGCGAGTTGGCCTCTACGTCTCCGTGGGACATTTATATACATCAATAACGTAATGTAACCTAACCTAACCCAACCTAACATCTCGGCGGTAATATTTGATCACATTCCTAGCTTGTTGGCCTCTACGTCTCTGCGTGACCTTTATATACATCTATAACGTGATATAACCTAACCTAACCCAACCTAACACTTCGGCGGTAATATTTGACATCATTCCTGGCGAGTTGGCCTCTACGTCTCCGTTTGACCTTCGTAAACATCAATAACGTAATATAACGTAACCTAACCCAACCTATCATCTCGGCGGTAATATCTGACAACATTCCTGGCGAGTTGGCTTCTCCGTCTCCGTAGGATCTTTTTATACATCTATAACGTAATATAACCTAACGTAACCCAACCTAACATCTTGGCGGTAATATTTGAAAACATACCTGGCGAGTTGGCCTCTACGTCTCCGTGGGACATTTATATACATCAATAACGTAATATAACCTAACCTAACCCAACCTAACATCTCGGCGGTAATATTTGACAACATTCCTGGCGAGTTGGCATCTCCGTCTCCGTGGGATCTTTTTATACATCAATAACGTAATATAACCTAACCTAACCCAACCTAACATCTCGGCGGTAATATTTGACAACATTCCTGGCTAGGTGGCTTCTCCGTCTCCGTGGGATCTTTTTATACATCAATAACGTAATATAACCTATCCTAACCCAACCTAACATCACGGCGGTAATATTTGAAAACATACCTGGCGAGTTGGCCTCTACGTCTCCGTGGGATCTTTATATACATCAATAACGTAATATAACCTAAGCTATCCCAACCTAACATCTCGGCGGTAATATTTGAAAACATTCATGGCGATTTGGCATCTACGTCCCGTGGGACCTTCATATACATCAATAACGTAATATAGCCTAACCTAATCCAACCTAACATTTCGGCGGTAATATTTGACATCATTCCTGGCGAGTTGGCCTCTACGTCTCCGTGGGACCTTTATATACATCAGTAACGTAATATAACCTAACCTAACCCAACCAAACATTTCGGCGGTAATATTTGACAACATTCCTGGCGAGTGGGCCTCTACGTCTCCCTGGGACCTTTATATACATCAATAACGTAATATAACCTAACCTATCCCAACCTAACATCTCGGCGGTAATATTTGAAAACATTCCTGGCGAGTTGGCTTCTCCGTCTCCGTGGGATCTTTTTATACATCAATAACGTAATATAACCTAACCTAACCCAACCTAACATCTTGGCGGTAATATTTGAAAACATACCTGGCGAGTTGGCCTCTACGTCTCCGTGGGACATTTATATACATCAATTACGTAATATAACCTAACCAAACCCAATCTAACATCTCGGCGGTAATATTTGATCACATTCCTAGCTTGTTGGCCTCTACGTCTCCGCGGGACCTTTATATACATCTATAACGTGATATAACCTAACCTAACCCAACCTAACATTTCGGCGGTAATATTTGAGATCATTCCTGGCGAGTTGGCCTCTACGTCTCCGTTTGACCTTCATAAACATCAATAACGTAATATAACGTAACCTAACCCAACCTAACAACTCGGCGGTAATATTTGAAAACATTCCTGGCGAGTTGGCCTCTACGTCTCCGTTTGACCTTCATAAACATCAATAACGTAATATAATGTAACCTAACCCAACCTATCACCTCGGCGGTAATATTTGACAACACTCCTGGCGAGTGGGCCTCTACGTCTCCGTGGGACCTTTATATACATCAATAACGTAATATAACCTAACCTATCCCAACCTAACATCTCGGCGGTAATATTTGAAAACATTCCTGGCGAGTTGGCTTCTCCGTCTCCGTGGGATCTTTTTATACATCAATAACGTAATATAACCTAACCTAACCCAACCTAACATCTTGGCGGTAATATTTAAAAACATACCTGGCGAGTTGGCCTCTACGTCTCCGTGGGACATTTATATACATCAATAACGTAATATAACCTAACCTAACCCAACCTAACATCTCGGCGGTAATATTTGATCACATTCCTAGCTTGTTGGCCTCTACGTCTCCGCGGGACCTTTATATACATCTATAACGTGATATAACCTAACCTAACCCAACCTAACATTTCGGCGGTAATATTTGACATCATTCCTGGCGAGTTGGCCTCTACGTCTCCGTTTGACCTTCATAAACATCAATAACGTAATATAACGTAACCTAACCCAACCTAACAACTCGGCGGTAATATTTGAAAACATTCCTGGCGAGTTGGCCTCTACGTCTCCGTTTGACCTTCATAAACATCAATAACGTAATATAACGAAACCTAACCCAACCTATCACCTCGGCGGTAATATTTGACAACATTCCTGGCGAGTGGGCCTCTACGTCTCCGTGGGACCTTTATATACATCAATAACGTAATATAACCTAACCTATCCCAACCTAACATCTCGGCGGTAATATTTGAAAACATTCATGGGCGATTTGGCATCTACGTCTCCGTGGGACCTTCATATACATCAATAACGTAATATAGCCTAACCTAAGCCAACCTAACATTTCGGCGGTAATATTTGACATCAATCCTGGCAAGTTGGCCTCTACGTCTCCGTGGGAACTTTATATACATCAATAACGTAATATAACCTAACCTAACCCAACCTAACATCTCGGCGGTAATATTTGAAAACATACCTGGTGGGTTGGCCTCTACGCCTCCGTGGGACATTTATATACATCAATAACGTAATATAACCTAACCTAACCCAACCTAACATCTCGGCGGTAATATCTGACAACATTCCTGGCGAGTTGGCTTCTCCGTCTACGTGGGATCTTTTTATACATCAATAACGTAATATAACCTAACCTAACCCAACCTAACATCATGGCGGTAATATTTGAAAACATACCTGGCGAGTTGGCCTCTACGTCTCCGTGGGACATTTATATACATCAATTACGTAATATAACCTAACCTAACCCAACCTAACATCTCGGCGGTAATATTTGACATCATTCCTGGCGATTTGTCCTCTACGTCTCCGTTTGACCTTCGTAAACATCAATAACGTAATATAACGTAACCTAACCCAACCTATCATCTCGGCGGTTATATCTGACAACATTCCTGGCGAGTTGGCTTCTCCGTCTCCGTGGGATCTTTTTATACATCAATAACGTAACATAACCTAACCTAACCCAACCTAACATCCTGGCGGTAATATTTGAAAGCATACCTGGCGAGTTGGCCTCTACGTCTCCGTGGGACATTTATATACATCAATAACGTAATATAACCTAACCTAACCCAACCTAACATCTCGGCGGTAATATTTGAAAACATTCCTGGCGAGTTGGCTTCTCCGTCTCCGTGGGATCTTTTTATACATCAATAACGTAATATAACCTAACCTAACCCAACCTAACATCTTGGCGGTAATATTTGAAAACATACCTGGCGAGTTGGCCTCTACGTCTCCGTGGGACATTTATATACATCAATAACGTAATATAACCTGACCTAACCCGACCTAACATCTCGGCGGTAATATTTGAAAACATTCCTGGCGAGTTGGCTTCTCCGTCTCCGTGGAACCTTTATATACATCAATAACGTAATATAACCTAACCTAACCCAACCTAACAACTCGGCGGTAATATTTGAAAACATACCTGGCGAGGTGGCCTCTACGCCACCGTGGGACCTTTATAGACATCCATAACGTAATATAACCTAACCTAACCCAACCTAACATCTCGGCGGTAATATTTGACAACATTCCTGGCGAGTTGGCTTCTCCGTCTCCGTGGGACCTTTATATACATCAATAACGTAATATAACCTAACCTAACCCAACCTAACATCTCGGCGGTAATATTTGATCACATTCCTAGCTAGTTGGCCTCTACGTCTCCGCGGGACCTTTATATACATCTATAACGTGATATAACCTAACCTAACCCAACCTAACATTTAGGCGGTAATATTTGACAACATTCCTGGCGAGTTGGCCTCTACGTCTCCGTTTGACCTTCATAAACATCAATAACGTAATATAACGTAACCTAACCCAACCTATCATCTCGGCGGTAATATTTGAAAACATTCCTGGCGAGTTGGCCTCTACGTCTCCGTTTGACCTTCATAAACATCAATAACGTAATATAACGAAACCTAACCCAACCTATCACCTCGGCGGTAATATTTGACAACATTCCTGGCGAGTGGGCCTCTACGTCTCCGTGGGACCTTTATATACATCAATAACGTAATATAACCTAACCTATCCCAACCTAACATCTCGGCGGTAATATTTGAAAACATTCATGGGCGATTTGGCATCTACGTCTCCGTGGGACCTTCATATACATCAATAACGTAATATAGCCTAACCTAAGCCAACCTAACATTTCGGCGGTAATATTTGACATCAATCCTGGCGAGTTGGCCTCTACGTCTCCGTGGGAACTTTATATACATCAATAACGTAATATAACCTAACCTAACCCAACCTAACATCTCGGCGGTAATATTTGAAAACATACCTGGTGGGTTGGCCTCTACGCCTCCGTGGGACATTTATATACATCAATAACGTAATATAACCTAACCTAACCCAACCTAACATCTCGGCGGTAATATCTGACAACATTCCTGGCGAGTTGGCTTCTCCGTCTACGTGGGATCTTTTTATACATCAATAACGTAATATAACCTAACCTAACCCAACCTAACATCATGGCGGTAATATTTGAAAACATACCTGGCGAGTTGGCCTCTACGTCTCCGTGGGACATTTATATACATCAATTACGTAATATAGCCTAACCTAACCCAACCTAACATCTCGGCGGTAATATTTGACATCATTCCTGGCGATTTGTCCTCTACGTCTCCGTTTGACCTTCGTAAACATCAGTAACGTAATATAACGTAACCTAACCCAACCTATCATCTCGGCGGTTATATCTGACAACATTCCTGGCGAGTTGGCTTCTCCGTCTCCGTGGGATCTTTTTATACATCAATAACGTAACATAACCTAACCTAACCCAACCTAACATCCTGGCGGTAATATTTGAAAGCATACCTGGCGAGTTGGCCTCTACGTCTCCGTGGGACATTTATATACATCAATAACGTAATATAACCTAACCTAACCCAACCTAACATCTCGGCGGTAATATTTGAAAACATTCCTGGCGAGTTGGCTTCTCCGTCTCCGTGGGATCTTTTTATACATCAATAACGTAATATAACCTAACCTAACCCAACCTAACATCTTGGCGGTAATATTTGAAAACATACCTGGCGAGTTGGCCTCTACGTCTCCGTGGGACATTTATATACATCAATAACGTAATATAACCTGACCTAACCCGACCTAACATCTCGGCGGTAATATTTGATCACATTCCCAGCTTGTTGGCCTCCACGTCTCCGTGGAACCTTTATATACATCAATAACGTAATATAACCTAACCTAACCCAACCTAACAACTCGGCGGTAATATTTGAAAACATACCTGGCGAGGTGGCCTCTACGCCACCGAGGGACCTTTATAGACATCCATAACGTAATATAACCTAACCTAACCCAACCTAACATCTCGGCGGTAATATTTGACAACATTCCTGGTGAGTTGGCTTCTCCGTCTCCGTGGGACCTTTATATACATCAATAACGTAATATAACCTAACCTAACCCAACCTAACATCTCGGCGGTAATATTTGATCACATTCCTAGCTAGTTGGCCTCTACGTCTCCGCGGGACCTTTATATACATCTATAACGTGATATAACCTAACCTAACCCAACCTAACATTTAGGCGGTAATATTTGACATCATTCCTGGCGAGTTGGCTTCTACGTCTCCGTTTGACCTTCATAAACATCAATAACGTAATATAACGTAACCTAACCCAACCTATCATCTCGGCGGTAATATTTGAAAACATTCCTGGCGAGTTGGCTTCTCCGTCTCCGTAGGATCTTTTTATACATCAATAACGTAATATAACCTAACCTAACCCAACCTAACATCTTGGCGGTAATATTTAAAAACATACCTGGCGAGTTGGCCTCTACGTCTCCGTGGGACATTTATATACATCAATAACGTAATGTAACCTAACCTAACCCAACCTAACATCTCGGCGGTAATATTTGATCACATTCCTAGCTTGTTGGCCTCTACGTCTCTGCGTGACCTTTATATACATCTATAACGTGATATAACCTAACCTAACCCAACCTAACACTTCGGCGGTAATATTTGACATCATTCCTGGCGAGTTGGCCTCTACGTCTCCGTTTGACCTTCGTAAACATCAATAACGTAATATAACGTAACCTAACCCAACCTATCATCTCGGCGGTAATATTTGAAAACATTCCTGGCGAGTTGGCTTCTCCGTCTCCGTAGGATCTTTTTATACATCAATAACGTAATATAACCTAACCTAACCCAACCTAACATCTTGGCGGTAATATTTAAAAACATACCTGGCGAGTTGGCCTCTACGTCTCCGTGGGACATTTATATACATCAATAACGTAATGTAACCTAACCTAACCCAACGTAACATCTCGGCGGTAATATTTGATCACATTCCTAGCTTGTTGGCCTCTACGTCTCTGCGTGACCTTTATATACATCTATAACGTGATATAACCTAACCTAACCCAACCTAACACTTCGGCGGTAATATTTGACATCATTCCTGGCGAGTTGGCCTCTACGTCTCCGTTTGACCTTCATAAACATCAATAACGTAATATAACGTAACCTAACCCAACCTATCATCTCGGCGGTAATATTTGAAAACATTCCTGGCGAGTTGGCCTCTACGTCTCCGTTTGACCTTCATAAACATCAATAACGTAATATAACGAAACCTAACCCAACCTATCACCTCGGCGGTAATATTTGACAACATTCCTGGCGAGTGGGCCTCTACGTCTCCGTGGGACCTTTATATACATCAATAACGTAATATAACCTAACCTATCCCAACCTAACATCTCGGCGGTAATATTTGAAAACATTCATGGGCGATTTGGCATCTACGTCTCCGTGGGACCTTCATATACATCAATAACGTAATATAGCCTAACCTAAGCCAACCTAACATTTCGGCGGTAATATTTGACATCAATCCTGGCGAGTTGGCCTCTACGTCTCCGTGGGAACTTTATATACATCAATAACGTAATATAACCTAACCTAACCCAACCTAACATCTCGGCGGTAATATTTGAAAACATACCTGGTGGGTTGGCCTCTACGCCTCCGTGGGACATTTATATACATCAATAACGTAATATAACCTAACCTAACCCAACCTAACATCTCGGCGGTAATATCTGACAACATTCCTGGCGAGTTGGCTTCTCCGTCTACGTGGGGTCTTTTTATACATCAATAACGTAATATAACCTAACCTAACCCAACCTAACATCATGGCGGTAATATTTGAAAACATACCTGGCGACTTGGCCTCTACGTCTCCGTGGGACATTTATATACATCAATTACGTAATATAACCTAACCTAACCCAACCTAACATCTCGGCGGTAATATTTGACATCATTCCTGGCGATTTGTCCTCTACGTCTCCGTTTGACCTTCGTAAACATCAATAACGTAATATAACGTAACCTAACCCAACCTATCATCTCGGCGGTTATATCTGACAACATTCCTGGCGAGTTGGCTTCTCCGTCTCCGTGGGATCTTTTTATACATCAATAACGTAACATAACCTAACCTAACCCAACCTAACATCCTGGCGGTAATATTTGAAAGCATACCTGGCGAGTTGGCCTCTACGTCTCCGTGGGACATTTATATACATCAATAACGTAATATAACCTAACCTAACCCAACCTAACATCTCGGCGGTAATATTTGAAAACATTCCTGGCGAGTTGGCTTCTCCGTCTCCGTGGGATCTTTTTATACATCAATAACGTAATATAACCTAACCTAACCCAACCTAACATCTTGGCGGTAATATTTGACAACATTCCTGGCGAGTTGGCCTCTACGTCTCCGTTTGACCTTCATAAACATCAATAACGTAATATAACGTAACCTAACCCAACCTATCACCTCGGCGGTAATATTTGACAACATTCCTGGCGAGTTGGCCTCTACGTCTCCGTGGGACATTTATATACATCAATAACGTAATATAACCTGACCTAACCCGACCTAACATCTCGACGGTAATATTTGATCACATTCCTAGCTTGTTGGCCTCCACGTCTCCGTGGAACCTTTATATACATCAATAACGTAATATAACCTAACCTAACCCAACCTAACAACTCGGCGGTAATATTTGAAAACATACCTGGCGAGGTGGCCTCTACGCCACCGTGGGACCTTTATAGACATCCATAACGTAATATAACCTAACCTAACCCAACCTAACATCTCGGCGGTAATATTTGACAACATTCCTGGCGAGTTGGCTTCTCCGTCTCCGTGGGACCTTTATATACATCAATAACGTAATATAACCTAACCTAACCCAACCTAACATCTCGGCGGTAATATTTGATCACATTCCTAGCTAGTTGGCCTCTACGTCTCCGCGGGACCTTTATATACATCTATAACGTGATATAACCTAACCTAACCCAACCTAACATTTAGGCGGTAATATTTGACATCATTCCTGGCGAGTTGGCCTCTACGTCTCCGTTTGACCTTCATAAACATCAATAACGTAATATAACGTAACCTAACCCAACCTATCATCTCGGCGGTAATATTTGAAAACATTCCTGGCGAGTTGGCTTCTCCGTCTCCGTAGGATCTTTTTATACATCAATAACGTAATATAACCTAACCTAACCCAACCTAACATCTTGGCGGTAATATTTAAAAACATACCTGGCGAGTTGGCCTCTACGTCTCCGTGGGACCTTTATATACATCAATAACGTAATATAACCTAACCTAACCCAACCTAACATCTCGGCGGTAATATTTGATCACATTCCTAGCTAGTTGGCCTCTACGTCTCCGCGGGACCTTTATATACATCTATAACGTGATATAACCTAACCTAACCCAACCTAACACTTCGGCGGTAATATTTGACATCATTCCTGGCGAGTTGGCCTCTACGTCTCCGTTTGACCTTCGTAAACATCAATAACGTAATATAACGTAACCTAACCCAACCTATCATCTCGGCGGTAATATCTGACAACATTCCTGGCGAGTTGGCTTCTCCGTCTCCGTGGGATCTTTTTATACATCAATAACGTAACATAACCGAACCTAACCCAACCTAACATCCTGGCGGTAATATTTGAAAACATACCTGGCGAGTTGGCCTCTACGTCTCCGTGGGACATTTATATACATCAATTACGTAATATAACCTAACCTAACCCAACCTAACATCTCGGCGGTAATATTTGTAAACATTCCTGGCGAGTTGGCTTCTCCGTCTCCGTGGGATCTTTGTATACATCAATAACGTAATATAACCTAACCTAACCCAACCTATCATCTCGGCGGTAATATTTGACAACATTCCTGGCGAGTTGGCCTCTACGTCTCCGTTTGACCTTCATAAACATCAATAACGTAATATAACGTAACCTAACCCAACCTATCACCTCGGCGGTAATATTTGACAACATTCCTGGCGAGTTGGCCTCTACGTCTCCGTGGGACATTTATATACATCAATAACGTAATATAACCTGACCTAACCCGACCTAACATCTCGGCGGTAATATTTGATCACATTCCTAGCTTGTTGGCCTCCACGTCTCCGTGGAACCTTTATATACATCAATAACGTAATATAACCTAACCTAACCCAACCTAACAACTCGGCGGTAATATTTGAAAACATACCTGGCGAGGTGGCCTCTACGCCACCGTGGGACCTTTATAGACATCCATAACGTAATATAACCTAACCTAACCCAACCTAACATCTCGGCGGTAATATTTGACAACATTCCTGGCGAGTTGGCTTCTCCGTCTCCGTGGGACCTTTATATACATCAATAACGTAATATAACCTAACCTAACCCAACCTAACATCTCGGCGGTAATATTTGATCACATTCCTAGCTAGTTGGCCTCTACGTCTCCGCGGGACCTTTATATACATCTATAACGTGATATAACCTAACCTAACCCAACCTAACATTTAGGCGGTAATATTTGACATCATTCCTGGCGAGTTGGCCTCTACGTCTCCGTTTGACCTTCATAAACATCAATAACGTAATATAACGTAACCTAACCCAACCTATCATCTCGGCGGTAATATCTGACAACATTCCTGGCGAGTTGGCTTCTCCGTCTCCGTGGGATCTTTTTATACATCAATAACGTAACATAACCGAACCTAACCCAACCTAACATCCTGGCGGTAATATTTGAAAACATACCTGGCGAGTTGGCCTCTACGTCTCCGTGGGACATTTATATACATCAATAACGTAATATAACCTAACCTAACCCAACCTAACATCTCGGCGGTAATATTTGAAAACATTCCTGGCGAGTTGGCTTCTCCGTCTCCGTGGGATCTTTTTATACATCAATAACGTAATATAACCTAACCTAACCCAACCTAACATCCTGGCGGTAATATTTGAAAGCATACCTGGCGAGTTGGCCTCTACGTCTCCGTGGGACATTTATATACATCAATAACGTAATATAACCTAACCTAACCCAACCTAACATCTCGGCGGTAATATTTGACATCATTCCTGGCGAGTTGGCCTCTACGTCTCCGTTTGACCTTCATAAACATCAATAACGTAATATAACGTAACCTAACCCAACCAATCATCTCGGCGGTAATATTTGAAAACATTCCTGGCGAGTTGGCTTCTCCGTCTCCGTAGGATCTTTGTATACATCAATAACGTAATATAACCTAACCTAACCCAACCTAACATCTCGGCGGTAATATTTGATCACATTCCTAGATTGTTGGCCTCTACGTCTCCGTGGGACCTTTATATACATAAATAACGTAATATAACCTAACCTAACCCAACCTAACAACTCGGCGGTAATATTTGAAAACATACCTGGCGAGGTGGCCTCTACGTCACCGCGGGACCTTTATATACATCTATAACGTGATATAACCTAACCTAACCCAACCTAACATTTCGGCGGTAATATTTGACATCATTCCTGGCGAGTTGGCCTCTACGTCTCCGTTTGACCTTCATAAACATCCATAACGTAATATAACGTAACCTAACCCAACCTATCATCTCGGCGGTAATATTTGAAAACATTCCTGGCGAGTTGGCCTCTACGTCTCCGTGGGACCTTTGTATACATCAATAACGTAATATAACCTAACCGAACCCAACCTAACATCTCGGCGGTAATATTTGATCACATTCCTGGCGAGTTGGCTTCTCCGTCTACGTGGGATCTTTTTATACAACAATAACGTAATATAACCTAACCTAACCCAACCTAACATCTCGGCGGTAATATCTGACAACATTCCTGGCGAGTTGGCTTCTCCGTCTCCGTGGGATCTTTTTATACATCAATAACGTAACATAACATAACCTAACCCAACCTATCACCTCGGCGGTAATATTTGACAACATTCCTGGCGAGTTGGCCTCTACGTCTCCGTGGGACATTTATATACATCAATAACGTAATATAACCTGACCTAACCCGACCTAACATCTCGGCGGTAATATTTGATCACATTCCTAGCTTGTTGGCCTCCACGTCTCCGTGGAACCTTTATATACATCAATAACGTAATATAACCTAACCTAACCCAACCTAACAACTCGGCGGTAATATTTGAAAACATACCTGGCGAGGTGGCCTCTACGCCACCGTGGGACCTTTATAGACATCCATAACGTAATATAACCTAACCTAACCCAACCTAACATCTCGGCGGTAATATTTGACAACATTCCTGGCGAGTTGGCTTCTCCGTCTCCGTGGGACCTTTATATACATCAATAACGTAATATAACCTAACCTAACCCAACCTAACATCTCGGCGGTAATATTTGATCACATTCCTAGCTAGTTGGCCTCTACGTCTCCGCGGGACCTCTATATACATCTATAACGTGATATAACCTAACCTAACCCAACCTAACATTTAGGCGGTAATATTTGACATCATTCCTGGCGAGTTGGCCTCTACGTCTCCGTTTGACCTTCATAAACATCAATAACGTAATATAACGTAACCTAACCCAACCTATCATCTCGGCGGTAATATTTGAAAACATTCCTGGCGAGTTGGCTTCTCCGTCTCCGTAGGATCTTTTTATACATCAATAACGTAATATAACCTAACCTAACCCAACCTAACATCTTGGCGGTAATATTTAAAAACATACCTGGCGAGTTGGCCTCTACGTCTCCGTGGGACATTTATATACATCAATAACGTAATGTAACCTAACCTAACCCAACCTAACATCTCGGCGGTAATATTTGATCACATTCCTAGCTTGTTGGCCTCTACGTCTCTGCGTGACCTTTATATACATCTATAACGTGATATAACCTAACCTAACCCAACCTAACACTTCGGCGGTAATATTTGACATCATTCCTGGCGAGTTGGCCTCTACGTCTCCGTTTGACCTTCGTAAACATCAATAACGTAATATAACGTAACCTAACCCAACCTATCATCTCGGCGGTAATATCTGACAACATTCCTGGCGAGTTGGCTTCTCCGTCTCCGTGGGATCTTTTTATACATCAATAACGTAACATAACCGAACCTAACCCAACCTAACATCCTGGCGGTAATATTTGAAAACATACCTGGCGAGTTGGCCTCTACGTCTCCGTGGGACATTTATATACATCAATAACGTAATATAACCTAACCTAACCCAACCTAACATCTCGGCGGTAATATTTGAAAACATTCCTGGCGAGTTGGCTTCTCCGTCTCCGTGGGATCTTTTTATACATCAATAACGTAATATAACCTAACCTAACCCAACCTAACATCCTGGCGGTAATATTTGAAAGCATACCTGGCGAGTTGGCCTCTACGTCTCCGTGGGACATTTATATACATCAATAACGTAATATAACCTAACCTAACCCAACCTAACATCTCGGCGGTAATATTTGACATCATTCCTGGCGAGTTGGCCTCTACGTCTCCGTTTGACCTTCATAAACATCAATAACGTAATATAACGTAACCTAACCCAACCAATCTTCTCGGCGGTAATATTTGAAAACATTCCTGGCGAGTTGGCTTCTCCGTCTCCGTAGGATCTTTGTATACATCAATAACGTAAATAACCTAACCTAACCCAACCTAACATCTCGGCGGTAATATTTGATCACATTCCTAGATTGTTGGCCTCTACGTCTCCGTGGGACCTTTATATACATAAATAACGTAATATAACCTAACCTAACCCAACCTAACAACTCGGCGGTAATATTTGAAAACATATCTGGCGAGGTGGCCTCTACGTCACCGCGGGACCTTTATATACATCTATAACGTGATATAACCTAACCTAACCCAACCTAACATTTCGGCGGTAATATTTGACATCATTCCTGGCGAGTTGGCCTCTACGTCTCCGTTTGACCTTCATAAACATCAATAACGTAATATAACGTAACCTAACCCAACCTATCATCTCGGCGGTAATATTTGAAAACACTCCTGGCGAGTTGGCTTCTCCGTCTCCGTAGGATCTTTGTATACATCAATAACGTAATATAACCTAACCTAACCCAACCTATCATCTCGGCGGTAATATTTGACAACATTCCTGGCGAGTTGGCCTCTACGTCTCCGTGGGACCTTCATATACATCAATAACGAAATATAACCTAACCTAACCCAACCTAACATCTCGGCGATAATATTTGACATCATTCCTGGCGAGTTGGCCTCTACGTCTCCGTTTGACCTTCATAAACATCAATAACGTAATATAACGTAACCTAACCCAACCTATCACCTCGGCGGTAATATTTGACAACATTCCTGGCGAGTTGGCCTCTACGTCTCCGTGGGATCTTTATATACATCAATAACGTAATATAACCTAACCTATCCCAACCTAACATCTCGGCGGTAATATTTGAAAACATTCATGGCGATTTGGCATCTACGTCCCGTGGGACCTTCATATACATCATTAACGCAATATAGCCTAACCTAATCCAACCTAACATTTCGGCGGTAATATTTGACATCATTCCTGGCGAGTTGGCCTCTACGTCTCCGTGGGACCTTCATATACATCAGTAACGTAATATAACCTAACCTAACCCAACCTAACATCTCGGCGATAATATTTGAAAACATTCCTGGCTAGTTGGCTTCTCCGTCTCTGTGATATCTTTTTATACATCAATAACGTAATATGACCTAACCTAACCCAACCTAACATCTCGGCGGTAATATTTGAAGACATACCTGGCGAGTTGGCCTCTACGTCTCCGTGGGACATTTATATACATCAATAACGTAATATAACCTCACCTAACCCAACCTAACATCTCGGCGGTAATATTTGATCACATTCCTAGCTTGTTGGCCTCGATGTCTCCGCGGGACCTTTATATACATCTATAACGTGATATAACCTAACCTAACCCAACCTAACATTTCGGCGGTAATATTTGACATCATTCCTGGCGAGTTGGCCTCTACGTCTCCGTTTGACCTTCATAAACATCAATAACGTAACATAACCTAACCTAACCCAACCTAACATCTTGGCGGTAATATTTGAAAACATACCTGGCGAGTTGGCTTCTCCATCTCCGTGGGACCTTTATATACATCAGTAACGTAATATAACCTAACCTAACCCAACCTAACATCTCGGCGATAATATTTGAAAACATTCCTGGCGAGTTGGCTTCTCCGTCCCTGTGATATCTTTTCATACATCAATAACGTAATATAACC
The DNA here is from genome assembly GCA_963969225.1 of Xylocopa violacea. Taxonomy (NCBI): domain Eukaryota; kingdom Metazoa; phylum Arthropoda; class Insecta; order Hymenoptera; family Apidae; genus Xylocopa; species Xylocopa violacea. The sequence goes on from CAXAJV010000051.1 coordinate 2,660,747, forward strand.
TAACCTAACCCAACCTAACATCTTGGCGGTAATATTTGAAAACATACCTGGCGAGTTGTCCTCTACGTCTCCGTGGGACATTTATATACATCAATAACGTAATATAACCTAACCTAACCCAACCTAACATCTCGGCGGTAATATTTGATCACATTCCTATCTTGTTGGCCTCGACGTCTCCGTGGGACCTTTATATACATCAATAACGTGATATAACCTAACCTAACCCAACCTAACAACTCGGCGGTAATATTTGAAAACATACCTGGCGAGGTGGCCTCTACGTCACCGTGGGACCTTTATAGACATCCATAACGTAATATAACCTAACCTAACCCAACCTAACATCTCGGCGGTAATATTTGACAACATTCCTGGCGAGTTGGCCTCTACGTCTCCGTTTGACCTTCATAAACATCAATAACGTAATATAACGTAACCTAACCCAACCTATCACCTCGGCGGTAATATTTGACAGCATTCCTGGCGAGTTGGCCTCTACGTCTCCGTGGGACCTTTGTATACATCAATAACGTAATATAACCTAACCGAACCCAACCTAACATCTCGGCGGTAATATTTGATCACATTCCTGGCGAGTTGGCTTCTCCGTCTACGTGGGATCTTTTTATACATCAATAACGTAATATAACCTAACCTAACCCAACCTAACATCTTGGCGGTAATAATTGAAAACATACCTGGCGAGTTGGCCTCTACGTCTCCGTGGGACATTTATATACATCAATTACGTAATATAACCTAACCTAACCCAACCTAACATCTCGGCGGTAATATTTGACATCATTCCTGGCGATTTGTCCTCTACGTCTCCGTTTGACCTTCGTAAACATCAATAACGTAATATAACGTAACCTAACCCAACCTATCATCTCGGCGGTAATATCTGACAACATTCCTGGCGAGTTGGCTTCTCCGTCTCCGTGGGATCTTTTTATACATCAATAACGTAACATAACATAACCTAACCCAACCTAACATCCTGGCGGTAATATTTGAAAGCATACCTGGCGAGTTGGCCTCTACGTCTCCGTGGGACATTTATATACATCAATAACGTAATATAACCTAACCTAACCCAACCTAACATCTCGGCGGTAATATTTGAAAACATTCCTGGCGAGTTGGCTTCTCCGTCTCCGTGGGATCTTTTTATACATCAATAACGTAATATAACCTAACCTAACCCAACCTATCATCTCGGCGGTAATATCTGACAACATTCCTGGCGAGTTGGCTTCTCCGTCTCCGTGGGATCTTTTTATACATCAATAACGTAATATAACCTAACCTAACCCAACCTATCATCTCGGCGGTAATATCTGACAACATTCCTGGCGAGTTGGCTTCTCCGTCTCCGTGGGATCTTTTTATACATCAATAACGTAACATAACCGAACCTAACCCAACCTAACATCCTGGCGGTAATATTTGAAAACATACCTGGCGAGTTGGCCTCTACGTCTCCGTGGGACATTTATATACATCAATAACGTAATATAACCTAACCTAACCCAACCTAACATCTCGGCGGTAATATTTGAAAACATTCCTGGCGAGTTGGCTTCTCCGTCTCCGTGGGATCTTTTTATACATCAATAACGTAATATAACCTAACCTAACCCAACCTAACATCTTGGCGGTAATATTTGAAAACATACCTGGCGAGTTGGCCTCTACGTCTCCGTGGGACATTTATATACATCAATAACGTAATATAACCTAACCTAACCCAACCTAACATCTCGGCGGTAATATTTGATCACATTCCTAGATTGTTGGCCTCTACGTCTCCGTGGGACCTTTATATACATCAATAACGTAATATAACCTAACCTAACCCAACCTAACAACTCGGCGGTAATATTTGAAAACATACCTGGCGAGGTGGCCTCTACGTCACCGCGCGACCTTTATATACATCTATAACGTGATATCACCTAACCTAACCCAACCTAACATTTCGGCGGTAATATTTGACATCATTCCTGGCGAGTTGGCCTCTACGTCTCCGTTTGACCTTCATAAACATCAATAACGTAATATAACGTAACCTAACCCAACCTATCATCTCGGCGGTAATATTTGAAAACATTCCTGGCGAGTTGGCTTCTCCGTCTCCGTAGGATCTTTGTATACATCAATAACGTAATATAACCTAACCTAACCCAACCTAACATCTCGGCGGTAATATTTGATCACATTCCTAGATTGTTGGCCTCTACGTCTCCGTGGGACCTTTATATACATCAATAACGTAATATAACCTAACCTAACCCAACCTAACAACTCGGCGGTAATATTTGAAAACATACCTGGCGAGGTGGCCTCTACGTCACCGCGGGACCTTTATATACATCTATAACGTGATATAACCTAACCTAACCCAACCTAACATTTCGGCGGTAATATTTGACATCATTCCTGGCGAGTTGGCCTCTACGTCTCCGTTTGACCTTCATAAACACCAATAACGTAATATAACGTAACCTAACCCAACCTATCACCTCGGCGGTAATATTTGACAACATTCCTGGCGAGTTGGCCTCTACGTCTCCGTGGGATCTTTATATACATCAATAACGTAATATAACCTAACCTATCCCAACCTAACATCTCGGCGGTAATATTTGAAAACATTCATGGCGATTTGGCATCTACGTCCCGTGGGACCTTCATATACATCATTAACGCAATATAGCCTAACCTAATCCAACCTAACATTTCGGCGGTAATATTTGACATCATTCCTGGCGAGTTGGCCTCTACGTCTCCGTGGGACCTTCATATACATCAGTAACGTAATATAACCTAACCTAACCCAACCTAACATCTCGGCGATAATATTTGAAAACATTCCTGGCTAGTTGGCTTCTCCGTCTCTGTGATATCTTTTTATACATCAATAACGTAATATAGCCTAACCTAACCCAACCTAACATCTCGGCGGTAATATTTGATCACATTCCTAGCTTGTTGGCCTCTACGTCTCCGCGGGACCTTTATATACATCAATAACGTAATATAACCTAACCTAACCCAACCTAACATTTCGGCGGTAATATTTGACATCATTCCTGGCGAGTTGGCCTCTACGTCTCCGTTTGACCTTCGTAAACATCAATAACGTAATATAACGTAACCTAACCCAACCTATCATCTCGGCGGTAATATCTGACAACATTCCTGTCGAGTTGGCTTCTCCGTCTCCGTGGGATCTTTTTATACATCAATAACGTAACATAACCTAACCTAACCCAACCTAACATCTTGGCGGTAATATTTGAAAACATACCTGGCGAGTTGGCTTCTCCATCTCCGTGGGACCTTTATATACATCAGTAACGTAATATAACCTAACCTAACCCAACCTAACATCTCGGCGATAATATTTGAAAACATTCCTGGCGAGTTGGCTTCTCCGTCCCTGTGATATCTTTTCATACATCAATAACGTAATATAACCTAACCTAACCCAACCTAACATCTTGGCGGTAATATTTGAAAACATACCTGGCGAGTTGGCCTCTACGTCTCCGTGGGACATTTATATACATCAATAACGTAATATAACCTAACCTAACCCAACCTAACATCTCGGCGGTAATATTTGATCACATTCCTAGCTTGTTGGCCTCGACGTCTCCGTGGGACCTTTATATACATCAATAACGTGATATAACCTAACCTAACCCAACCTAACAACTCGGCGGTAATATTTGAAAACATACCTGGCGAGGTGGCCTCTACGTCACCGTGGGACCTTTATAGACATCCATAACGTAATATAACCTAACCTAACCCAACCTAACATCTCGGCGGTAATATTTGACATCAATCCTGGCGAGTTGGCCTCTACGTCTCCGTGGGAACTTTATATACATCAATAACGTAATATAACCTAACCTAACCCAACCTAACATCTCGGCGGTAATATTTGAAAACATACCTGGTGGGTTGGCCTCTACGCCTCCGTGGGACATTTATATACATCAATAACGTAATATAACCTAACCTAACCCAACCTAACATCTCGGCGGTAATATCTGACAACATTCCTGGCGAGTTGGCTTCTCCGTCTACGTGGGATCTTTTTATACATCAATAACGTAATATAACCTAACCTAACCCAACCTAACATCTTGGCGGTAATATTTGAAAACATACCTGGCGAGTTGGCCTCTACGTCTCCGTTTGACCTTCATAAACATCAATAACGTAATATAACGTAACCTAACCCAACCTATCACCTCGGCGGTAATATTTGACAACATTCCTGGCGAGTTGGCCTCTACGTCTCCGTGGGACCTTTGTATACATCAATAACGTAATATAACCTAACCGAACCCAACCTATCATCTCGGCGGTAATATTTGACAACATTCCTGGCGAGTTGGTCTCTACGTCTCCGTGGGACCTTCATATACATCAATAACGTAATATAACCTAACCTAACCCAACCTAACATCTCGGCGGTAATATTTGACAACATTCCTGGCTAGTTGGCTTCTCCGTCTCCGTGGGATATTTTTATACATCAATAACGTAATATAACCTATCCTATCCCAACCTAACATCTCGGCGGTAATATTTGAAAACATACCTGGCGAGTTGGCCTCTACGTCTCCGTGGGATCTTTATATACATCAATAACGTAATATAACCTAACCTATCCCAACCTAACATCTCGGCGGTAATATTTGAAAACATTCATGGCGATTTGGCATCTACGTCCCGTGGGACCTTCATATACATCATTAACGCAATATAGCCTAACCTAATCCAACCTAACATTTCGGCGGTAATATTTGACATCATTCCTGGCGAGTTGGCCTCTACGTCTCCGTGGGACCTTTATATACATCAGTAACGTAATATAACGTAACCTAACCCAACCTAACATCTCGGCGGTAATATTTGAAAACATTCATGGGCGATTTGGCATCTACGTCTCCGTGGGACCTTCATATACATCAATAACGTAATATAGCCTAACCTAAGCCAACCTAACATTTCGGCGGTAATATTTGACATCAATCCTGGCGAGTTGGCCTCTACGTCTCCGTGGGAACTTTATATACATCAATAACGTAATATAACCTAACCTAACCCAACCTAACATCTCGGCGGTAATATTTGAAAACATACCTGGTGGGTTGGCCTCTACGCCTCCGTGGGACATTTATATACATCAATAACGTAATATAACCTAACCTAACCCAACCTAACATCTCGGCGGTAATATCTGACAACATTCCTGGCGAGTTGGCTTCTCCGTCTACGTGGGATCTTTTTATACATCAATAACGTAATATAACCTAACCTAACCCAACCTAACATCTTGGCGGTAATATTTGAAAACATACCTGGCGAGTTGGCCTCTACGTCTCCGTGGGACATTTATATACATCAATTACGTAATATAACCTAACCTAACCCAACCTAACATCTCGGCGGTAATATTTGACATCATTCCTGGCGATTTGTCCTCTACGTCTCCGTTTGACCTTCGTAAACATCAATAACGTAATATAACGTAACCTAACCCAACATATCATCTCGGCGGTAATATCTGACAACATTCCTGGCGAGTTGGCTTCTCCGTCTCCGTGGGATCTTTTTATACATCAATAACGTAACATAACCTAACTTAACCCAACCTAACATCCTGGCGGTAATATTTGAAAGCATACCTGGCGAGTTGGCCTCTACGTCTCCGTGGGACATTTATATACATCAATAACCTAATATAACCTAACCTAACCCAACCTAACATCTCGGCGGTAATATTTGAAAACATTCCTGGCGAGTTGGCTTCTCCGTCTCCGTGGGATCTTTTTATACATCAATAACGTAATATAACCTAACCTAACCCAACCTAACATCTTGGCGGTAATATTTGAAAACATACCTGGCGAGTTGGCCTCTACGTCTCCGTGGGACATTTATATACATCAATAACGTAATATAACCTAACCTAACCCAACCTAACATCTCGGCGGTAATATTTGATCACATTCCTAGCTTGTTGGCCTCCACGTCTCCGTGGAACCTTTATATACATCCATAACGTAATATAACCTAACCTAACCCAACCTAACATCTCGGCGGTAATATTTGAAAACATACCTGGCGAGTTGGCCTCTACGTCTCCGTGGGACATTTATATACATCAATAAAGTAATATAACCTAACCTATCCCAACCTAACATCTCGGCGGTAATATTTGAAAACATTCATGGCGATTTGGCATCTACGTCCCGTGGGACCTTCATATACATCATTAACGCAATATAGCCTAACCTAATCCAACCTAACATTTCGGCGGTAATATTTGACAACATTCCTGGCGAGTTGGCCTCTACGTCTCCGTGGGACCTTTGTATACATCAATAACGTAATATAACCTAACCGAACCCAACCTATCATCTCGGCGGTAATATTTGACAACATTCCTGGCGAGTTGGTCTCTACGTCTCCGTGGGACCTTCATATACATCAATAACGTAATATAACCTAACCTAACCCAACCTAACATATCGGCGGTAATATTTGACAACATTCCTGGCTAGTTGGCTTCTCCGTCTCCGTGGGATATTTTTATACATCAATAACGTAATATAACCTATCCTATCCCAACCTAACATCTCGGCGGTAATATTTGAAAACATACCTGGCGAGTTGGCCTCTACGTCTCCGTGGGATCTTTATATACATCAATAACGTAATATAACCTAACCTATCCCAACCTAACATCTCGGCGGTAATATTTGAAAACATTCATGGCGATTTGGCATCTACGTCCCGTGGGACCTTCATATACATCATTAACGCAATATAGCCTAACCTAATCCAACCTAACATTTCGGCGGTAATATTTGACATCATTCCTGGCGAGTTGGCCTCTACGTCTCCGTGGGACCTTTATATACATCAGTAACGTAATATAACGTAACCTAACCCAACCTAACATCTCGGCGGTAATATTTGAAAACATTCATGGGCGATTTGGCATCTACGTCTCCGTGGGACCTTCATATACATCAATAACGTAATATAGCCTAACCTAAGCCAACCTAACATTTCGGCGGTAATATTTGACATCAATCCTGGCGAGTTGGCCTCTACGTCTCCGTGGGAACTTTATATACATCAATAACGTAATATAACCTAACCTAACCCAACCTAACATCCTGGCGGTAATATTTGAAAGCATACCTGGCGAGTTGGCCTCTACGTCTCCGTGGGACATTTATATACATCAATAACGTAATATAACCTAACCTAACCCAACCTAACATCTCGGCGGTAATATTTGAAAACATTCCTGGCGAGTTGGCTTCTCCGTCTCCGTGGGATCTTTTTATACATCAATAACGTAATATAACCTAACCTAACCCAACCTAACATCTTGGCGGTAATATTTGAAAACATACCTGGCGAGTTGGCCTCTACGTCTCCGTGGGACATTTATATACATCAATAACGTAATATAACCTAACCTAACCCAACCTAACATCTCGGCGGTAATATTTGATCACATTCCTAGCTTGTTGGCCTCCACGTCTCCGTGGAACCTTTATATACATCAATAACGTAATATAACCTAACCTAACCCAACCTAACATCTCGGCGGTAATATTTGAAAACATACCTGGCGAGTTGGCCTCTACGTCTCCGTGGGATCTTTATATACATCAATAACGTAATATAACCTAACCTATCCCAACCTAACATCTCGGCGGTAATATTTGAAAACATTCATGGCGATTTGGCATCTACGTCCCGTGGGACCTTCATATACATCATTAACGCAATATAGCCTAACCTAATCCAACCTAACATTTCGGCGGTAATATTTGACATCATTCCTGGCGAGTTGGCCTCTACGTCTCCGTGGGACCTTTATATACATCAGTAACGTAATATAACCTAACCTAACCCAACCTAACATCTCGGCGATAATATTTGAAAACATTCCTGGCGAGTTGGCTTCTCCGTCTCTGTGATATCTTTTTATACATCAATAACGTAATATAACCTAACCTAACCCAACCTAACATCTCGGCGGTAATATTTGAAAACATTCCTGGCGAGTTGGCTTCTCCGTCTCCGTGGGATCTTTTTATACATCAATAACGTAATATAACCTAACCTATCCCAACTTAACATCTTGGCGGTAATATTTGAAAACATACCTGGCGAGTTGGCCTCTACGTCTCCGTGGGACATTTATATACATCAATAACGTAATATAACCTAACCTAACCCAACCTAACATCTCGGCGGTAATATTTGATCACATTCCTAGATTGTTGGCCTCTACGTCTCCGTGGGACCTTTATATACATCAATAACGTAATATAACCTAACCTAACCCAACCTAACAACTCGGCGGTAATATTTGAAAACATACCTGGCGAGGTGGCCTCTACGTCACCGCGGGACCTTTATATACATCTATAACGTGATATAACCTAACCTAACCCAACCTAACATTTCGGCGGTAATATTTGACATCATTCCTGGCGAGTTGGCCTCTACGTCTCCGTTTGACCTTCATAAACATCAATAACGTAATATAACGTAACCTAACCCAACTTATCACCTCGGCGGTAATATTTGACAACATTCCTGGCGAGTTGGCCTCTACGTCTCCGTGGGATCTTTATATACATCAATAACGTAATATAACCTAACCTATCCCAACCTAACATCTCGGCGGTAATATTTGAAAACATTCATGGCGATTTGGCATCTACGTCCCGTGGGACCTTCATATACATCATTAACGCAATATAGCCTAACCTAATCCAACCTAACATTTCGGCGGTAATATTTGACATCATTCCTGGCGAGTTGGCCTCTACGTCTCCGTGGGACCTTCATATACATCAGTAACGTAATATAACCTAACCTGATCCAACCTAAGATCTCGGCGGTAATATTTGAAAACATTCCTGGCGAGTTGGCATCTACGTCTCCGTGGGACCTTCATATACATCAATAACGTAATATAGCCTAACCTAACCCAACCTAACATCTCGGCGGTAATATTTGATCACATTCCTAGCTTGTTGGCCTCTACGTCTACGCGGGACCTTTATATACATCTATAACGTGATATAACCTAACCTAACCCAACCTAACATTTCGGCGGTAATATTTGACATCATTCCTGGCGATTTGTCCTCTACGTCTCCGTTTGACCTTCGTAAACATCAATAACGTAATATAACGTAACCTAACCCAACCTATCATCTCGGCGGTAATATCTGACAACATTCCTGGCGAGTTGGCTTCTCCGTCTCCGTGGGATCTCTTTATACATCAATCACGTAACATAACCTAACCTAACCCAACCTAACATCTTGGCGGTAATATTTGAAAACATACCTGGCGAGTTGGCTTCTCCATCTCCGTGGGACCTTTATATACATCAGTAACGTAATATAACCTAACCTGACCCAACGTAACATCTCGGCGATAATATTTGAAAACATTCCTGGCGAGTTGGCTTCTCCGTCCCTGTGATATCTTTTCATACATCAATAACGTAATATAACCTATCCTATCCCAACCTAACATCTCGGCGGTAATATTTGAAAACATACCTGGCGAGTTGGCCTCTACGTCTCCGTGGGATCTTTATATACATCAATAACGTAATATAACCTAACCTATCCCAACCTAACATCTCGGCGGTAATATTTGAAAACATTCATGGCGATTTGGCATCTACGTCCCGTGGGACCTTCATATACATCATTAACGCAATTTAGCCTAACCTAATCCAACCTAACATTTCGGCTGTAATATTTGACATCATTCCTGGCGAGTTGGCCTCTACGTCTCCGTGGGACCTTTATATACATCAATAACGTAATATAACCTAACCTAACCCAACCTAACAACTCGGCGGTAATATTTGAAAACATACCTGGCGAGGTGGCCTCTACGTCACCGCGGGTCCTTTATATACATCTATAACGTGATATAACCTAACCTAACCCAACCTAACATTTCGGCGGTAATATTTGACATCATTCCTGGCGAGTTGGCCTCTACGTCTCCGTTTGACCTTCATAAACATCAATAACGTAATATAACGTAACCTAACCCAACCTAACATCTCGGCGGTAATATTTGAAAACATTCATGGCGATTTGGCATCTACGTCCCGTGGGACCTTCATATACATCATTAACGCAATATAGCCTAACCTAATCCAACCTAACATTTCGGCGGTAATATTTGACATCATTCCTGGCGAGTTGGCCTCTACGTCTCCGTGGGACCTTCATATACATCAGTAACGTAATATAACCTAACCTGATCCAACCTAAGATCTCGGCGGTAATATTTGAAAACATTCCTGGCGAGTTGGCATCTACGTCTCCGTGGGACCTTCATATACATCAATAACGTAATATAGCCTAACCTAACCCAACCTAACATCTCGGCGGTAATATTTGATCACATTCCTAGCTTGTTGGCCTCTACGTCTCCGCGGGACCTTTATATACATCTATAACGTGATATAACCTAACCTAACCCAACCTAACATTTCGGCGGTAATATTTGACATCATTCCTGGCGATTTGTCCTCTACGTCTCCGTTTGACCTTCGTAAACATCAATAACGTAATATAACGTAACCTAACCCAACCTATCATCTCGGCGGTAATATCTGACAACATTCCTGGCGAGTTGGCTTCTCCGTCTCCGTGGGATCTTTTTATACATCAATAACGTAACATAACCTAACCTAACCCAACCTAACATCTTGGCGGTAATATTTGAAAACATACCTGGCGAGTTGGCTTCTCCATCTCCGTGGGACCTTTATATACATCAGTAACGTAATATAACCTAACCTAACCCAACCTAACATCTCGGCGATAATATTTGAAAACATTCCTGGCGAGTTGGCTTCTCCGTCCCTGTGATATCTTTTCATACATCAATAACGTAATATAACCTAACCTAACCCAACCTAACATCTTGGCGGTAATATTTGAAAACATACCTGGCGAGTTGGCCTCTACGTCTCCGTGGGACATTTATATACATCAATAACGTAATATAACCTAACCTAACCCAACCTAACATCTCGGCGGTAATATTTGATCACACTCCTAGCTTGTTGGCCTCGACGTCTCCGTGGGACCTTTATATACATCAATAACGTGATATAACCTAACCTAACCCAACCTAACAACTCGGCGGTAATATTTGAAAACATACCTGGCGAGGTGGCCTCTACGTCACCGTGGGACCTTTATAGACATCCATAACGTAATATAACCTAACCTAACCCAACCTAACATCTCGGCGGTAATATTTGACAACATTCCTGGCGAGTTGGCCTCTACGTCTCCGTTTGACCTTCATGAACATCAATAACGTAATATAACGTAACCTAACCCAACCTATCACCTCGGCGGTAATATTTGACAACATTCCTGGCGAGTTGGCCTCTACGTCTCCGTGGGACCTTTGTATACATCAATAACGTAATATAACCTAACCGAACCCAACCTATCATCTCGGCGGTAATATTTGACAACATTCCTGGCGAGTTGGTCTCTACGTCTCCGTGGGACCTTCATATACATCATTAACGCAATATAGCCTAACCTAATCCAACCTAACATTTCGGCGGTAATATTTGACCTTATTCCTGGCGAGTTGGCCTCTACGTCTCCGTGGGACCTTTATATACATCTATAACGTGATATAACCTAACCTAACCCAACCTAACATTTCGGCGGTAATATTTGACATCATTCCTGGCGATTTGTCCTCTACGTCTCCGTTTGACCTTCGTAAACATCAATAACGTAATATAACGTAACCTAACCCAACCTATCATCTCGGCGGTAATATCTGACAACATTCCTGGCGAGTTGGCTTCTCCGTCTCCGTGGGATCTTTTTATACATCAATAACGTAACATAACCTAACCTAACCCAACCTAACATCTTGGCGGTAATATTTGAAAACATACCTGGCGAGTTGGCTTCTCCATCTCCGTGGGACCTTTATATACATCAGTAACGTAATATAACCTAACCTAACCCAACCTAACATCTCGGCGGTAATATTTGATCACATTCCTAGCTTGTTGGCCTCGACGTCTCCGTGGGACCTTCATATACATCAATAACGTGATATAACCTAACCTAACCCAACCTAACAACTCGGCGGTAATATTTGAAAACATACCTGGCGAGGTGGCCTCTACGTCACCGTGGGACCTTTATAGACATCCATAACGTAATATAACCTAACCTAACCCAACCTAACATCTCGGCGGTAATATTTGACAACATTCCTGGCGAGTTGGCCTCTACGTCTCCGTTTGACCTTCATATACATCAATAACGTAATATAACCTAACCTAACCCAACCTAACATCTCGGCGGTAATATTTGACAACATTCCTGGCTAGTTGGCCTCTACGTCTCCGTGGGACATTTATATACATCAATAACGTAATATAACCTAACCTAACCCAACCTAACATCTCGGCGGTAATATTTGATCACATTCCTAGCTTGTTGGCCTCCACGTCTCCGTGGAACCTTTATATACATCAATAACGTAATATAACCTAACCTAACCCAACCTAACATCTCGGCGGTAATATTTGAAAACATACCTGGCGAGGTGGCCTCTACGTTACCGTGGGACCTTTATAGACATCCATAACGTAATATAACCTAACCTCACCCAACCTAACATCTCGGCGGTAATATTTGACAACATTCCTGGCGAGTTGGCTTCTCCGTCTCCGTGGGACCTTTATATACATCAATAACGTAATATAACCTAACCTAACCCAACCTAACATCTCGGCGGTAATATTTGATCACATTCCTAGCTAGTTGGCCTCTACGTCTCCGCGGGACCTTTATATACATCTATAACGTGATATAACCTAACCTAACCCAACCTAACATTTAGGCGGTAATATTTGACATCATTCCTGGCGAGTTGGCCTCTACGTCTCCGTTTGACCTTCATAAACATCAATAACGTAATATAACGTAACCTAACCCAACCTATCATCTCGGCGGTAATATTTGAAAACATTACTGGCGAGTTGGCTTCTCCGTCTCCGTAGGATCTTTTTATACATCAATAACGTAATATAACCTAACCTAACCCAACCTAACATCTTGGCGGTAATATTTAAAAACATACCTGGCGAGTTGGCCTCTACGTCTCCGTGGGACATTTATATACATCAATAACGTAATGTAACCTAACCTAACCCAACCTAACATCTCGGCGGTAATATTTGATCACATTCCTAGCTTGTTGGCCTCTACGTCTCTGCGTGACCTTTATATACATCTATAACGTGACATAACCTAACCTAACCCAACCTAACATTTCGGCGGTAATATTTGACATCATTCCTGGCGAGTTGGCCTCTACGTCTCCGTTTGACCTTCGTAAACATCAATAACGTAATATAACGTAACCTAACCCAACCTATCATCTCGGCGGTAATATCTGACAACATTCCTGGCGAGTTGGCTTCTCCGTCTCCGTGGGATCTTTTTGTACATCAATAACGTAACATAACCGAACCTAACCCAACCTAACATCCTGGCGGTAATATTTGAAAACATACCTGGCGAGTTGGCCGCTGCGTCTCCGTGGGACATTTATATACATCAATAACGTAATATAACCTAACCTAACCCAACCTAACATCTCGGCGGTAATATTTGAAAACATTCCTGGCGAGTTGGCTTCTCCGTCTGCGTGGGATCTTTTTATACATCAATAACGTAATATAACCTAACCTAACCCAACCTAACATCTTGGCGGTAATATTTGAAAACATACCTGGCGAGTTGGCCTCTACGTCTCCGTGGGACATTTATATACATCAATAACGTAATATAACCTAACCTAACCCAACCTAACATCTCGGCGGTAATATTTGATCACATTCCTATATTGTTGGCCTCTACGTCTCCGTGGGACCTTTATATACATCAATAACGTAATATAACCTAACCTAACCCAACCTAACAACTCGGCGGTAATATTTGAAAACATACCTGGCGAGGTGGCCTCTACGTCACCGCGGGACCTTTATATACATCTATAACGTGATATAACCTAACCTAACCCAACCTAACATTTCGGCGGTAATATTTGACATCATTCCTGGCGAGTTGGCCTCTACGTCTCCGTTTGACCTTCATAAACATCAATAACGTAATATAACGTAACCTAACCCAACCTATCATCTCGGCGGTAATATTTGAAAACATTCCTGGCGAGTTGGCTTCTCCGTCTCCGTAGGATCTTTGTATACATCAATAACGTAATATAACCTAACCTAACCCAACCTATCATCTCGGCGGTAATATTTGACAACATTCCTGGCGAGTTGGCCTCTACGTCTCCGTGGGACCTTCATATACATCAATAACGAAATATAACCTAACCTAACCCAACCTAACATCTCGGCGATAATATTTGACATCATTCCTGGCGAGTTGGCCTCTACGTCTCCGTTTGACCTTCATAAACATCAATAACGTAATATAACGTAACCTAACCCAACCTATCACCTCGGCGGTAATATTTGACAACATTCCTGGCGAGTTGGCCTCTACGTCTCCGTGGGATCTTTATATACATCAATAACGTAATATAACCTAACCTATCCCAACCTAACATCTCGGCGGTAATATTTGAAAACATTCATGGCGATTTGGCATCTACGTCCCGTGGGACCTTCATATACATCATTAACGCAATATAGCCTAACCTAATCCAACCTAACATTTCGGCGGTAATATTTGACATCATTCCTGGCGAGTTGGCCTCTACGTCTCCGTGGGACCTTCATATACATCAGTAACGTAATATAACCTAACCTGATCCAACCTAAGATCTCGGCGGTAATATTTGAAAACATTCCTGGCGAGTTGGCATCTACGTCTCCGTGGGACCTTCGTATACATCAATAACGTAATATAGCCTAACCTAACCCAACCTAACATCTCGGCGGTAATATTTGATCACATTCCTAGCTTGTTGGCCTCTACGTCTACGCGGGACCTTTATATACATCTATAACGTGATATAACCTAACCTAACCCAACCTAACATTTCGGCGGTAATATTTGACATCATTCCTGGCGATTTGTCCTCTACGTCTCCGTTTGACCTTCGTAAACATCAATAACGTAATATAACGTAACCTAACCCAACCTATCATCTCGGCGGTAATATCTGACAACATTCCTGGCGAGTTGGCTTCTCCGTCTCCGTGGGATCTCTTTATACATCAATCACGTAACATAACCTAACCTAACCCAACCTAACATCTTGGCGGTAATATTTGAAAACATACCTGGCGAGTTGGCTTCTCCATCTCCGTGGGACCTTTATATACATCAGTAACGTAATATAACCTAACCTGACCCAACCTAACATCTCGGCGATAATATTTGAAAACATTCCTGGCGAGTTGGCTTCTCCGTCCCTGTGATATCTTTTCATACATCAATAACGTGATATAACCTAACCTAACCCAACCTAACAACTCGGCGGTAATATTTGAAAACATACCTGGCGAGGTGGCCTCTACGTCACCGTGGGACCTTTATAGACATCCATAACGTAATATAACCTAACCTAACCCAACCTAACATCTCGGCGGTAATATTTGACAACATTCCTGGCGAGTTGGCCTCTACGTCTCCGTTTGACCTTCATGAACATCAATAACGTAATATAACGTAACCTAACCCAACCTATCACCTCGGCGGTAATATTTGACAACATTCCTGGCGAGTTGGCCTCTACGTCTCCGTGGGACCTTTGTATACATCAATAACGTAATATAACCTAACCGAACCCAACCTATCATCTCGGCGGTAATATTTGACAACATTCCTGGCGAGTTGGTCTCTACGTCTCCGTGGGACCTTCATATACATCATTAACGCAATATAGCCTAACCTAATCCAACCTAACATTTCGGCGGTAATATTTGACATCATTCCTGGCGAGTTGGCCTCTACGTCTCCGTGGGACCTTTATATACATCAGTAACGTAATATAACGTAACCTAACCCAACCTAACATCTCGGCGGTAATATTTGAAAACATTCATGGGCGATTTGGCATCTACGTCTCCGTGGGACCTTCATATACATCAATAACGTAATATAGCCTAACCTAAGCCAACCTAACATTTCGGCGGTAATATTTGATCACATTCCTAGATTGTTGGCCTCTACGTCTCCGTGGGACCTTTATATACATCAATAACGTAATATAACCTAACCTAACCCAACCTAACATCTCGGCGGTAATATTTGACAACATTCCTGGCGAGTTGGCCTCTACGTCTCCGTTTGACCTTCATATACATCAATAACGTAATATAACCTAACCTAACCCAACCTAACATCTCGGCGGTAATATTTGACAACATTCCTGGCTAGTTGGCCTCTACGTCTCCGTGGGACATTTATATACATCAATAACGTAATATAACCTAACCTAACCCAACCTAACATCTCGGCGGTAATATTTGATCACATTCCTAGCTTGTTGGCCTCCACGTCTCCGTGGAACCTTTATATACATCAATAACGTAATATAACCTAACCTAACCCAACCTAACATCTCGGCGGTAATATTTGAAAACATACCTGGCGAGGTGGCCTCTACGTTACCGTGGGAACTTTATAGACATCCATAACGTAATATAACCTAACCTAACCCAACCTAACATCTCGGCGGTAATATTTGACAACATTCCTGGCGAGTTGGCTTCTCCGTCTCCGTGGGACCTTTATATACATCAATAACGTAATATAACCTAACCTAACCCAACCTAACATCTCGGCGGTAATATTTGATCACATTCCTAGCTAGTTGGCCTCTACGTCTCCGCGGGACCTTTATATACATCTATAACGTGATATAACCTAACCTAACCCAACCTAACATTTAGGCGGTAATATTTGACATCATTCCTGGCGAGTTGGCCTCTACGTCTCCGTTTGACCTTCATAAACATCAATAACGTAATATAACGTAACCTAACCCAACCTATCATCTCGGTGGTAATATTTGAAAACATTACTGGCGAGTTGGCTTCTCCGTCTCCGTAGGATCTTTTTATACATCAATAACGTAATATAACCTAACCTAACCCAACCTAACATCTTGGCGGTAATATTTAAAAACATACCTGGCGAGTTGGCCTCTACGTCTCCGTGGGACATTTATATACATCAATAACGTAATGTAACCTAACCTAACCCAACCTAACATCTCGGCGGTAATATTTGATCACATTCCTAGCTTGTTGGCCTCTACGTCTCTGCGTGACCTTTATATACATCTATAACGTGACATAACCTAACCTAACCCAACCTAACATTTCGGCGGTAATATTTGACATCATTCCTGGCGAGTTGGCCTCTACGTCTCCGTTTGACCTTCGTAAACATCAATAACGTAATATAACGTAACCTAACCCAACCTATCATCTCGGCGGTAATATCTGACAACATTCCTGGCGAGTTGGCTTCTCCGTCTCCGTGGGATCTTTTTGTACATCAATAACGTAACATAACCGAACCTAACCCAACCTAACATCCTGGCGGTAATATTTGAAAACATACCTGGCGAGTTGGCCGCTGCGTCTCCGTGGGACATTTATATACATCAATAACGTAATATAACCTAACCTAACCCAACCTAACATCTCGGCGGTAATATTTGAAAACATTCCTGGCGAGTTGGCTTCTCCGTCTCCGTGGGATCTTTTTATACATCAATAACGTAATATAACCTAACCTAACCCAACCTAACATCTTGGCGGTAATATTTGAAAACATACCTGGCGAGTTGGCCTCTACGTCTCCGTGGGACATTTATATACATCAATAACGTAATATAACCTAACCTAACCCAACCTAACATCTCGGCGGTAATATTTGATCACATTCCTAGATTGTTGGCCTCTACGTCTCCGTGGGACCTTTATATACATCAATAACGTAATATAACCTAACCTAACCCAACCTAACATCTCGGCGATAATATTTGACATCATTCCTGGCGAGTTGGCCTCTACGTCTCCGTTTGACCTTCATAAACATCAATAACGTAATATAACGTAACCTAACCCAACCTATCACCTCGGCGGTAATATTTGAAAACATTCCTGGCGAGTTGGCTTCTCCGTCTCCGTAGGATCTTTGTATACATCAATAACGTAATATAACCTAACCTAACCCAACCTATCATCTCGGCGGTAATATTTGACAACATTCCTGGCGAGTTGGCCTCTACGTCTCCGTGGGACCTTCATATACATCAATAACGAAATATAACCTAACCTAACCCAACCTAACATCTCGGCGATAATATTTGACATCATTCCTGGCGAGTTGGCCTCTACGTCTCCGTTTGACCTTCATAAACATCAATAACGTAATATAACGTAACCTAACCCAACCTATCACCTCGGCGGTAATATTTGACAACATTCCTGGCGAGTTGGCCTCTACGTCTCCGTGGGATCTTTATATACATCAATAACGTAATATAACCTAACCTATCCCAACCTAACATCTCGGCGGTAATATTTGAAAACATTCATGGCGATTTGGCATCTACGTCCCGTGGGACCTTCATATACATCATTAACGCAATATAGCGTAACCTAATCCAACCTAACATTTCGGCGGTAATATTTGACATCATTCCTGGCGAGTTGGCCTCTTCGTCTCCGTGGGACCTTCATATACATCAATAACGTAATATAGCCTAACCTAACCCAACCTAACATCTCGGCGGTAATATTTGATCACATTCCTAGCTTGTTGGCCTCTACGTCTCCGCGGGACCTTTATATACATCTATAACGTGATATAACCTAACCTAACCCAACCTAACATTTCGGCGGTAATATTTGACATCATTCCTGGCGATTTGTCCTCTACGTCTCCGTTTGACCTTCGTAAACATCAATAACGTAATATAACGTAACCTAACCCAACCTATCATCTCGGCGGTAATATCTGACAACATTCCTGGCGAGTTGGCTTCTCCGTCTCCGTGGGATCTTTTTATACATCAATAACGTAACATAACCTAACCTAACCCAACCTAACATCTTGGCGGTAATATTTGAAAACATACCTGGCGAGTTGGCTTCTCCATCTCCGTGGGACCTTTATATACATCAGTAATGTAATATAACCTAACCTAACCCAACCTAACATCTCGGCGATAATATTTGAAAACATTCCTGGCGAGTTGGCTTCTCCGTCCCTGTGATATCTTTTCATACATCAATAACGTAATATAACCTAACCTAACCCAACCTAACATCTTGGCGGTAATATTTGAAAACATACCTGGCGAGTTGGCCTCTACGTCTCCGTGGGACATTTATATACATCAATAACGTAATATAACCTAACCTAACCCAACCTAACATCTCGGCGGTAATATTTGATCACATTCCTAGCTTGTTGGCCTCGACGTCTCCGAGGGACCTTTATATACATCAATAACGTGATATAACCTAACCTAACCCAACCTAACATCCTGGCGGTAATATTTGAAAACATACCTGGCGAGTTGGCCGCTGCGTCTCCGTGGGACATTTATATACATCAATAACGTAATATAACCTAACCTAACCCAACCTAACATCTCGGCGGTAATATTTGAAAACATTCCTGGCGAGTTGGCTTCTCCGTCTCCGTGGGATCTTTTTATACATCAATAACGTAATATAACCTAACCTAACCCAACCTAACATCTTGGCGGTAATATTTGAAAACATACCTGGCGAGTTGGCCTCTACGTCTCCGTGGGACATTTATATACATCAATAACGTAATATAACCTAACCTAACCCAACCTAACATCTCGGCGGTAATATTTGATCACATTCCTAGATTGTTGGCCTCTACGTCTCCGTGGGACCTTTATATACATCAATAACGTAATATAACCTAACCTAACCCAACCTAACATCTCGGCGATAATATTTGACATCATTCCTGGCGAGTTGGCCTCTACGTCTCCGTTTGACCTTCATAAACATCAATAACGTAATATAACGTAACCTAACCCAACCTATCACCTCGGCGGTAATATTTGAAAACATTCCTGGCGAGTTGGCTTCTCCGTCTCCGTAGGATCTTTGTATACATCAATAACGTAATATAACCTAACCTAACCCAACCTATCATCTCGGCGGTAATATTTGACAACATTCCTGGCGAGTTGGCCTCTACGTCTCCGTGGGACCTTCATATACATCAATAACGAAATATAACCTAACCTAACCCAACCTAACATCTCGGCGATAATATTTGACATCATTCCTGGCGAGTTGGCCTCTACGTCTCCGTTTGACCTTCATAAACATCAATAACGTAATATAACGTAACCTAACCCAACCTATCACCTCGGCGGTAATATTTGACAACATTCCTGGCGAGTTGGCCTCTACGTCTCCGTGGGATCTTTATATACATCAATAACGTAATATAACCTAACCTATCCCAACCTAACATCTCGGCGGTAATATTTGAAAACATTCATGGCGATTTGGCATCTACGTCCCGTGGGACCTTCATATACATCATTAACGCAATATAGCGTAACCTAATCCAACCTAACATTTCGGCGGTAATATTTGACATCATTCCTGGCGAGTTGGCCTCTTCGTCTCCGTGGGACCTTCATATACATCAATAACGTAATATAGCCTAACCTAACCCAACCTAACATCTCGGCGGTAATATTTGATCACATTCCTAGCTTGTTGGCCTCTACGTCTCCGCGGGACCTTTATATACATCTATAACGTGATATAACCTAACCTAACCCAACCTAACATTTCGGCGGTAATATTTGACATCATTCCTGGCGATTTGTCCTCTACGTCTCCGTTTGACCTTCGTAAACATCAATAACGTAATATAACGTAACCTAACCCAACCTATCATCTCGGCGGTAATATCTGACAACATTCCTGGCGAGTTGGCTTCTCCGTCTCCGTGGGATCTTTTTATACATCAATAACGTAACATAACCTAACCTAACCCAACCTAACATCTTGGCGGTAATATTTGAAAACATACCTGGCGAGTTGGCTTCTCCATCTCCGTGGGACCTTTATATACATCAGTAATGTAATATAACCTAACCTAACCCAACCTAACATCTCGGCGATAATATTTGAAAACATTCCTGGCGAGTTGGCTTCTCCGTCCCTGTGATATCTTTTCATACATCAATAACGTAATATAACCTAACCTAACCCAACCTAACATCTTGGCGGTAATATTTGAAAACATACCTGGCGAGTTGGCCTCTACGTCTCCGTGGGACATTTATATACATCAATAACGTAATATAACCTAACCTAACCCAACCTAACATCTCGGCGGTAATATTTGATCACATTCCTAGCTTGTTGGCCTCGACGTCTCCGAGGGACCTTTATATACATCAATAACGTGATATAACCTAACCTAACCCAACCTAACAACTCGGCGGTAATATTTGAAAACATACCTGGCGAGGTGGCCTCTACGTCACCGTGGGACCTTTATAGACATCCATAACGTAATATAACCTAACCTAACCCAACCTAACATCTCGGCGGTAATATTTGACAACATTCCTGGCGAGTTGGCCTCTACGTCTCCGTTTGACCTTCATAAACATCAATAACGTAATATAACGTAACCTAACCCAACCTATCACCTCGGCGGTAATATTTGACAACATTCCTGGCGAATTGGCCTCTACGTCTCCGTGGGACCTTTGTATACATCAATAACGTAATATAAACTAACCGAACCCAACCTATCATCTCGGCGGTAATATTTGACAACATTCCTGGCGAGTTGGTCTCTACGTCTCCGTGGGACCTTCATATACATCAATAACGTAATATAACCTAACCTAACCCAACCTAACATCTCGGCGGTAATATTTGACAACATTCCTGGCTAGTTGGCTTCTCCGTCTCCGTGGGATATTTTTATACATCAATAACGTAATATAACCTATCCTATCCCAACCTAACATCTCGGCGGTAATATTTGAAAACATACCTGGCGAGTTGGCCTCTACGTCTCCGTGGGATCTTTATATACATCAATAACGTAATATAACCTAACCTATCCCAACCTAACATCTCGGCGGTAATATTTGAAAACATTCATGGCGATTTGGCATCTACGTCCCGTGGGACCTTCATATACATCATTAACGCAATATAGCCTAACCTAATCCAACCTAACATTTCGGCGGTAATATTTGACATCATTCCTGGCGAGTTGACCTCTACGTCTCCGTGGGACCTTTATATACATCAGTAACGTAATATAACCTAACCTAACCCAACCTAACATCTCGGCGATAATATTTGAAAACATTCCTGGCGAGTTGGCTTCTCCGTCTCTGTGATATCTTTTTATACATCAATAACGTAATATAACCTAACCTAACCCAACCTAACATCTCGGCGGTAATATTTGAAAACATACCTGGCGAGTTGGCCTCTACGTCTCCGTGGGACATTTATATACATCAATAACGTAATATAACCTAACCTAACCCAACCTAACATCTCGGCGGTAATATTTGAAAACATTCCTGGCGAGTTGGCTTCTCCGTCTCCGTGGGATCTTTTTATACATCAATAACGTAATATAACCTAACCTAACCCAACCTAACATCTTGGCGGTAATATTTGAAAACATACCTGGCGAGTTGGCCTCTACGTCTCCGTGGGACATTTATATACATCAATAACGTAATATAACCTAACCTAACCCAACCTAACATCTCGGCGGTAATATTTGATCACATTCCTAGATTGTTGGCCTCTACGTCTCCGTGGGACCTTTATATACATCAATAACGTAATATAACCTAACCTAACCCAACCTAACAACTCGGCGGTAATATTTGAAAACATACCTGGCGAGGTGGCCTCTACGTCACCGCGGGACCTTTATATACATCTATAACGTGATATAACCTAACCTAACCCAACCTAACATTTCGGCGGTAATATTTGACATCATTCCTGGCGAGTTGGCCTCTACGTCTCCGTTTGACCTTCGTAAACATCAATAACGTAATATAACGTAACCTAACCCAACCTATCATCTCGGCGGTAATATCTGACAACATTCCTGGCGAGTTGGCTTCTCCGTCTCCGTGGGATCTTTTTATACATCAATAACGTAACATAACCGAACCTAACCCAACCTAACATCCTGGCGGTAATATTTGAAAACATACCTGGCGAGTTGGCCTCTACGTCTCCGTGGGACATTTATATACATCAATAACGTAATATAACCTAACCTAACCCAACCTATCACCTCGGCGGTAATATTTGACAACATTCCTGGCGAGTTGGCCTCTACGTCTCCGCGGGCCCTTTATATACATCTATAACGTGATATAACCTAACCTGATCCAACCTAAGATCTCGGCGGTAATATTTGATCACATTCCTAGCTTGTTGGCCTCGACGTCTCCGTGGGACCTTTATATACATCAATAACGTGATATAACCTAACCTAACCCAACCTAACAACTCGGCGGTAATATTTGACAACATTCCTGGCGAGTTGGTCTCTACGTCTCCGTGGGACCTTCATATACATTAATAACGTAATATAACCTAACCTAACCCAACCTAACATCTCGGCGGTAATATTTGACAACATTCCTGGCTAGTTGGCTTCTCCGTCTCCGTGGGATATTTTTATACATCAATAACGTAATATAACCTATCCTATCCCAACCTAACATCTCGGCGGTAATATTTGAAAACATACCTGGCGAGTTGGCCTCTACGTCTCCGTGGGATCTTTATATACATCAATAACGTAATATAACCTAACCTATCCCAACCTAACATCTCGGCGGTAATATTTGAAAACATTCATGGCGATTTGGCATCTACGTCCCGTGGGACCTTCATATACATCATTAACGCAATATAGCCTAACCTAATCCAACCTAACATTTCGGCGGTAATATTTGACATCATTCCTGGCGAGTTGGTCTCTACGTCTCCGTGGGACATTCATATACATCAATAACGTAATATAACCTAAAATAACCCAACCTGACATCACGGCGGTAATATTTAACAACATTCTTGGCTAGTTGGCTTCTCCGTCTCCGTGGGATCTTTTTATACATCAATAACGTAATATAACCTAACCTAACCCAACCTAACATCTCGGCGGTAATATTTGAAAACATACCTGGCGGGTTGGCCTCTACGTCTCCGTGGGACATTTATATACATCAATAACGTAATATAACCTAACCTAACCCAACCTAACATCTCGGCGGTAATACTTGACAACATTCCTAGCTTGTTGGCCTCTACGTCTCGGCGTGACCTTTATATACATCTATAACGTGATATAACCTAACCTAACCCAACCTAACATTTCGGCCGTAATATTTGACATCATTCATGGCGAGTTGGCCTCTACGTCTCCGTTTGACCTTCATAAACATCAATAACGTAATATAACGTAACCTAACCCAACCTATCACCTCGGCGGTAATATTTGACAACATTCCTGGCGAGTTGGCCTCTACGTCTCCGTGGGACCTTTGTATACATCAATAACGTAATATAACCTAACCTAACCCAACCTATCATCTCGGCGGTAATATTTGACGACATTCCTGGCGAGTTGGTCTCTACGTCTCCGTGGGACCTTCATATACATTAATAACGTAATATAACCTAACCTAACCCAACCTAACATCACGGCGGTAATATTTGACAACATTCCTGGCTAGTTGGCTTCTCCGTCTCCGTGGGATCTTTTTATACATCAATAACGTAATATAACCTATCCTAACCCAACCTAACAACTCGGCGGTAATATTTGACAACATACCTGGCGAGTTGGACTCTACGTTTCCGTGGGACCTTCATATACATCAATAACGAAATATAACCTAACCTAACCCAACCTAACATCTCGGCGGTAATATTTGAAAACATACCTGGCGAGTTGGCCTCTACGTCTCCGTGGGACATTTATATACATCAATAACGTAATATAACCTAACCTAACCCAACCTAACATCTCGGCGGTAATATTTGATCACATTCCTAGCTTGTTGGCCTCTACGTCTCCGCGGGACCTTTATATACATCTATAACGTGATATAACCTAACCTAACCCAACCTAACATTTCGGCGGTAATATTTGACATCATTCCTGGCGATTTGTCCTCTACGTCTCCATTTGACCTTTGTATACATCAATAACGTAATATAACCTAACCTAACCCAACCTATCATCTCGGCGGTAATATCTGACAACATTCCTGGCGAGTTGGCTTCTCCGTCTCCGTGGGATCTTTTTATACATCAATAACGTAACATAACCTAACCTAACCCAACCTAACATTTCGGCGGTAATATTTGACAACATTCCTGGCTAGTTGGCTTCTCCGTCTCCGTGGGATCTTTTTATACATCAATAACGTAATATAACCTATCCTAACCCAACCTAACATCTCGGCGGTAATATTTGAAAACATACCTGGCGAGTTGGCCTCTACGTCTCCGTGGGACCTTTATATACATCAATAACGTAATATAGCCTAACCTAATCCAACCTAACATTTCGGCGGTAATATTTGACATCAATCCTGGCGAGTTGGCCTCTACGTCTCCGTGGGACCTTTATATACATCAATAACGTAATATAACCTAACCTAACCCAACCTAACATCTCGGCGGTAATATTTGAAAACATACCTGGTGTGTTGGCCTCTACGTCTCCGTGGGACATTTATATACATCAATAACGTAATATAACCTAACCTAACCCAACCTAACATCTCGGCGGTAATATTTGAAAACATACCTGGCGAGTTGGCCTCTACGTCTCCGTGGGACCTTTATATACATCAATAACGTAATATAACCTAACCTATCCCAACCTAACATCACGGCGGTAATATTTGAAAACATTCATGGCGATTTGGCATCTACGTCCCGTGGGACCTTCGTATACATCAATAACGTAATATAGCCTAACCTAATCCAACCTATCATTTCGGCGGTAATATTTGACATCATTCCTGGCGAGTTGGCCTCTACGTCTCCGTGGGACCTTTATATACATCAATAACGTAATATAACCTAACCTAACCCAACCTAACAACTCGGCGGTAATATTTGACAACATACCTGGCGAGTTGGACTCTACGTTTCCGTGGGACCTTCATATACATCAATAACGAAATATAACCTAACCTAACCCAACCTAACATCTCGGCGGTAATATTTGAAAACATTCATGGCGGTTTGGCATCTACGTCCCGTGGGACCTTCATATACATCAATAACGTAATATAGCCTA
Organism: Xylocopa violacea; assembly: GCA_963969225.1. NCBI lineage: Eukaryota > Metazoa > Arthropoda > Insecta > Hymenoptera > Apidae > Xylocopa > Xylocopa violacea. Next base: position 2,687,224 of record CAXAJV010000051.1, read on the forward strand.
ACCTAATCCAACCTATCATCTCGGCGGTAATATTTGAAAACATTCCTGGCGAGTTGGCTTCTCCGTCTCCGTAGGATCTTTTTATACATCAATAACGTAATATAACCTAACCTAACCCAACCTAACATCTTGGCGGTAATATTTAAAAACATACCTGGCGAGTTGGCCTCTACGTCTCCGTTGGACATTTATATACATCAATAACGTAATATAACCTAACCTAACCCAACCTAACATCTCGGCGGTAATATTTGATCACATTACTAGCTTGTTGGCCTCTACGACTCCGCGGGACCTTTATATACATCTATAACGTGATATAACCTAACCTAACCCAACCTAACATTTCGGCGGTAATATTTGACATCATTCCTGGCGAGTTGGCCTCTACGTCTCCGTTTGACCTTCATAAACATCAATAACGTAATATAACGTAACCTAACCCAACCTATCATCTCGGCCGTAATATTTGAAAGCATTCCTGGCGAGTTGGCTTCTCCGTCTCCGTGGGATCTTTTTATACATCAATAACGTAATATAACCTAACCTAACCCAACCTATCATCTCGGCGGTAATATTTGACAACATTCCTGGCGAGTTGGTCTCTACGTCTCCGTGGGACCTTCATATACATCAATAACGTAATATAACCTAACCTAACCCAACCTAACATCACGGCGGTAATATTTGACAACATTCCTGGCTAGTTGGCTTCTCCGTCTCCGTGGGATCTTTTTATACATCAATAACGTAATAAAACCTATCCTAACCCAACCTAACATCTCGGCGGTAATATTTGAAAACATACCTGGCGAGTTGGCCTCTATGTCTCCGTGGGACCTTTATATACATCAATAACGTAATATAACCTAACCTATCCCAACCTAACATCTCGGCGGTAATATTTGAAAACATTCATGGCGGTTTGGCATCTACGTCCCGTGGGACCTTTATATACATCAATAACGTAATATAACCTAACCTAACCCAACCTAACAACTCGGCGGTAATATTTGACAACATACCTGGCGAGTTGGACTCTACGTTTCCGTGGGACCTTCATATACATCAATAACGAAATATAACCTAACCTAACCCAACCTAACATCTCGGCGGTAATATTTGAAAACATTCCTGGCGAGTTGGCTTCTCCGTCTCCGTGGGATCTTTTTATACATCAATAACGTAATATAACCTAACCGAAACCAACCTAACATCCTGGCGGTAATATTTGAAAACATACCTGGTGAGTTGGCCTCTACGTCTCCGTGGGACATTTATATACATCAATAACGTAATATAACCTAACCTAACCCAACCTAACATCTCGGCGGTAATATTTGATCACATTACTAGCATGTTGGCCTCTACGTCTCCGCGGGACCTTTATATACATCTATAACGTGATATAACCTAACCTAACCCAACCTAACATTTCGGCGGTAATATTTGACATCATTCCTGGCGAGTTGGCCTCTACGTCTCCGTTTGACCTTCATAAACATCAATAACGTAATATAACGTAACCTAACCCAACCTATCATCTCGGCCGTAATATTTGAAAACATTCCTGGCGAGTTGGCTTCTCCGTCTCCGTGGGATCTTTTTATACATCAATAACGTAATATAACCTAACCTAACCCAACCTAACATCTCGGCGGTAATATTTGAAAACATTCATGGCGGTTTGGCATCTACGTCCCGTGGGACCTTCATATACATCAATAACGTAATATAGCCTAACCTAATCCAACCTAACATTTCGGCGGTAATATTTGACATCATTCCTGGCGATTTGGCCTCTACGTCTCCGTGGGACCTTTATATACATCAATAACGTAATATAACCTAACCTAACCCAACCTAACATCTCGGCGGTAATATTTGAAAACATACCTGGCGGGCTGGCCTCTACGTCTCCGTGGGACATTTATATACATCAATAACGTAATATAACCTAACCTAACCCAACCTAACATTTCGGCGGTAATATTCGACAACATTCCTGGCGAGTTGGCTTCTCCGTCTCCGTGGGACCTTTATATACATCAATAACGTAATATAACCTAACCTAACCCAACCTAACAACTCGGCGGTAATATTTGAAAACATACCTGGCGGGTTGGCCTCTACGTCTCCGTGGGACATTTATATACATCAATAACGTAATATAACCTAACCTAACCCAACCTAACATCTCGGCGGTAATATTTGACAACATTCCTGGCGAGTTGGCTTCTCCGTCTCCGTGGGACCTTTATATACATCAATAACGTAATATAACCTAACCTAACCCAACCTAACAACTCGGCGGTAATATTTGACAACATACCTGGCGAGTTGGAATCTACGTTTCCGTTTGACCTTCATAAACATCAATAACGTAATATAACGTAACCTAACCCAACCTATCACCTCGGCGGTAATATTTGACAACATTCCTGGCGAGTTGGCCTCTACGTCTCCGTGGGACCTTTGTATACATCAATAACGTAATATAACCTAACCTAATCCAACCTATCATCTCGGCGGTAATAATTGACAACCTTCCTGGCGAGTTGGTCTCTACGTCTCCGTGGGACCTTCATATACATCAATAACGTAATATAACCTAAAATAACCCAACCTAACATCACGGCGGTAATATTTGACAACATTCTTGGCTAGTTGGCTTCTCCGTCTCCGTGGGATCTTTTTATACATCAATAACGTAATATAACCTAACCTAACCCAACCTAACATCTCGGCGGTAATACTTGACAACATTCCTAGCTTGTTGGCCTCTACGTCTCTGCGTGACCTTTATATACATCTATAACGTGATATAACCTAACCTAACCCAACCTAACATTTCGGCCGTAATATTTGACATCATTCATGGCGAGTTGGCCTCTACGTCTCCGTTTGACCTTCATAAACATCAATAACGTAATATAACGTAACCTAACCCAACCTATCACCTCGGCGGTAATATTTGACAACATTCCTGGCGAGTTGGCCTCTACGTCTCCGTGGGACCTTTGTATACATCAGTAACGTAATATAACCTAACCTAACCCAACCTATCATCTCGGCGGTAATATTTGACGACATTCCTGGCGAGTTGGTCTCTACGTCTCCGTGGGACCTTCATATACATCAATAACGTAATATAACCTAACCTAACCCAACCTAACATCACGGCGGTAATATTTGACAACATTCCTGGCTAGTTGGCTTCTCCGTCTCCGTGGGATCTTTTTATACATCAATAACGTAATATAACCTATCCTAACCCAACCTAACAACTCGGCGGTAATATTTGACAACATACCTGGCGAGTTGGACTCTACGTTTCCGTGGGACCTTCATATACATCAATAACGAAATATAACCTAACCTAACCCAACCTAACATCTCGGCGGTAATATTTGACAACATACCTGGCGAGTTGGACTCTACGTTTCCGTGGGACCTTCATATACATCAATAACGAAATATAACCTAACCCAACCCAACCTAACATCTCGGCGGTAATATTTGAAAACATTCCTGGCGAGTTGGCTTCTCCGTCTCCGTGGGATCTTTTTATACATCAATAACGTAATATAACCTAACCTAACCCAACCTAACATCTTGGGGGTAATATTTGAAAACATACCTGGCGATTTGGCCTCTACGTCTCCGTGGGACATTTATATACATCAATAACGTAATATAACATAACCTAACCCAACCTAACATCTCGGCGGTAATATTTGATCACATTACTAGTTTGTTGGCCTCTACGTCTCCGCGGGACCTTTATATACATCTATAACGTGATATAACCTAACCTAACCCAACCTAACATCTCGGCGGTAGTATTTGAAAACATTCATGGCGAGTTGGCTTCTCCGTCTCCGTGGGATCTTTTTATACATCAATAACGTAATATAACCTAACCTAACCCAACCTAACATCTTGGCGGTAATATTTGAAAACATACCTGGCGAGTTGGCCTCTACGTCTCCGTTGGACATTTATATACATCAATAACGTAATATAACCTAACCTAACCCAACCTAACATCTCGGCGGTAATATTTGATCACATTACTAGCTTGTTGGCCTCTACGACTCCGCGGGACCTTTATATACATCTATAACGTGATATAACCTAACCTAACCCAACCTAACATTTCGGCGGTAATATTTGACATCATTCCTGGCGAGTTGGACTCTACGTCTCCGTTTGACCTTCATAAACATCAATAACGTAATATAACGTAACCTAACCCAACCTATCATCTCGGCCGTAATATTTGAAAACATTCCTGGCGAGTTGGCTTCTCCGTCTCCGTGGGATCTTTTTATACATCAATAACGTAATATAACCTAACCTAACCCAACCTATCATCTCGGCGGTAATATTTGACAACATTCCTGGCGAGTTGGTCTCTACGTCTCCGTGGGACCTTCATATACATCAATAACGTAATATAACCTAACCTAACCCAACCTAACATCACGGCGGTAATATTTGACAACATTCCTGGCTAGTTGGCTTCTCCGTCTCCGTGGGATCTTTTTATACATCAATAACGTAATAAAACCTATCCTAACCCAACCTAACATCTCGGCGGTAATATTTGAAAACATACCTGGCGAGTTGGCCTCTATGTCTCCGTGGGACCTTTATATACATCAATAACGTAATATAACCTAACCTATCCCAACCTAACATCTCGGCGGTAATATTTGAAAACATTCATGGCGGTTTGGCATCTACGTCCCGTGGGACCTTTATATACATCAATAACGTAATATAACCTAACCTAACCCAACCTAACAACTCGGCGGTAATATTTGACAACATACCTGGCGAGTTGGACTCTACGTTTCCGTGGGACCTTCATATACATCAATAACGAAATATAACCTAACCTAACCCAACCTAACATCTCGGCGGTAATATTTGAAAACATTCCTGGCGAGTTGGCTTCTCCGTCTCCGTGGGATCTTTTTATACATCAATAACGTAATATAACCTAACCGAAACCAACCTAACATCTTGGCGGTAATATTTGAGAACATACCTGGTGAGTTGGCCTCTACGTCTCCGTGGGACATTTATATACATCAATAACGAAATATAACCTAACCTAACCCAACCTAACATGTCGGCGGTAATATTTGATCACATTACTAGCTTGTTGGCCTCTACGTCTCCGCGGGACCTTTATATACATCTATAACGTGATATAACCTAACCTAACCCAACCTAACATTTCGGCGGTAATATTTGACATCATTCCTGGCGAGTTGGCCTCTACGTCTCCGTTTGACGTTCATAAACATCAATAACGTAATATAACGTAACCTAACCCAACCTATCATCTCGGCCGTAATATTTGAAAACATTTCTGGCGAGTTGGCTTCTCCGTCTCCGTGGGATCTTTTTATACATCAATAACGTAATATAACCTAACCTAACCCAACCTAACAACTCGGCGGTAATATTTGAAAACATACCTGGCGGGTTGGCCTCTACGTCTCCGTGGGACATTTATATACATCAATAACGTAATATAACCTAACCTAACCCAACCTAACATCTCGGCGGTAATATTTGACAACATTCCTGGCGAGTTGGCCTCTCCGTCTCCGTGGGACCTTTATATACATCAATAACGTAATATAACCTAACCTAACCCAACCTAACAACTCGGCGGTAATATTTGACAACATACCTGGCGAGTTGGAATCTACGTTTCCGTTTGACCTTCATAAACATCAATAACGTAATATAACGTAACCTAACCCAACCTATCACCTCGGCGGTAATATTTGAAAACATTCATGGCGGTTTGGCATCTACGTCCCGTGGGACCTTCATATACATCAATAACGTAATATAGCCTAACCTAATCCAACCTATCATCTCGGCGGTAATATTTGAAAACATTCCTGGCGAGTTGGCTTCTCCGTCTCCGTAGGATCTTTTTATACATCAATAACGTAATATAACCTAACCTAACCCAACCTAACATCTTGGCGGTAATATTTAAAAACATACCTGGCGAGTTGGCCTCTACGTCTCCGTTGGACATTTATATACATCAATAACGTAATATAACCTAACCTAACCCAACCTAACATCTCGGCGGTAATATTTGATCACATTACTAGCTTGTTGGCCTCTACGACTCCGCGGGACCTTTATATACATCTATAACGTGATATAACCTAACCTAACCCAACCTAACATTTCGGCGGTAATATTTGACATCATTCCTGGCGAGTTGGCCTCTACGTCTCCGTTTGACCTTCATAAACATCAATAACGTAATATAACGTAACCTAACCCAACCTATCATCTCGGCCGTAATATTTGAAAGCATTCCTGGCGAGTTGGCTTCTCCGTCTCCGTGGGATCTTTTTATACATCAATAACGTAATATAACCTAACCTAACCCAACCTATCATCTCGGCGGTAATATTTGACAACATTCCTGGCGAGTTGGTCTCTACGTCTCCGTGGGACCTTCATATACATCAATAACGTAATATAACCTAACCTAACCCAACCTAACATCACGGCGGTAATATTTGACAACATTCCTGGCTAGTTGGCTTCTCCGTCTCCGTGGGATCTTTTTATACATCAATAACGTAATAAAACCTATCCTAACCCAACCTAACATCTCGGCGGTAATATTTGAAAACATACCTGGCGAGTTGGCCTCTATGTCTCCGTGGGACCTTTATATACATCAATAACGTAATATAACCTAACCTATCCCAACCTAACATCTCGGCGGTAATATTTGAAAACATTCATGGCGGTTTGGCATCTACGTCCCGTGGGACCTTTATATACATCAATAACGTAATATAACCTAACCTAACCCAACCTAACAACTCGGCGGTAATATTTGACAACATACCTGGCGAGTTGGACTCTACGTTTCCGTGGGACCTTCATATACATCAATAACGAAATATAACCTAACCTAACCCAACCTAACATCTCGGCGGTAATATTTGAAAACATTCCTGGCGAGTTGGCTTCTCCGTCTCCGTGGGATCTTTTTATACATCAATAACGTAATATAACCTAACCGAAACCAACCTAACATCCTGGCGGTAATATTTGAAAACATACCTGGTGAGTTGGCCTCTACGTCTCCGTGGGACATTTATATACATCAATAACGTAATATAACCTAACCTAACCCAACCTAACATCTCGGCGGTAATATTTGATCACATTACTAGCATGTTGGCCTCTACGTCTCCGCGGGACCTTTATATACATCTATAACGTGATATAACCTAACCTAACCCAACCTAACATTTCGGCGGTAATATTTGACATCATTCCTGGCGAGTTGGCCTCTACGTCTCCGTTTGACCTTCATAAACATCAATAACGTAATATAACGTAACCTAACCCAACCTATCATCTCGGCCGTAATATTTGAAAACATTCCTGGCGAGTTGGCTTCTCCGTCTCCGTGGGATCTTTTTATACATCAATAACGTAATATAACCTAACCTAACCCAACCTAACATCTCGGCGGTAATATTTGAAAACATTCATGGCGGTTTGGCATCTACGTCCCGTGGGACCTTCATATACATCAATAACGTAATATAGCCTAACCTAATCCAACCTAACATTTCGGCGGTAATATTTGACATCATTCCTGGCGATTTGGCCTCTACGTCTCCGTGGGACCTTTATATACATCAATAACGTAATATAACCTAACCTAACCCAACCTAACATCTCGGCGGTAATATTTGAAAACATACCTGGCGGGCTGGCCTCTACGTCTCCGTGGGACATTTATATACATCAATAACGTAATATAACCTAACCTAACCCAACCTAACATTTCGGCGGTAATATTCGACAACATTCCTGGCGAGTTGGCTTCTCCGTCTCCGTGGGACCTTTATATACATCAATAACGTAATATAACCTAACCTAACCCAACCTAACAACTCGGCGGTAATATTTGAAAACATACCTGGCGGGTTGGCCTCTACGTCTCCGTGGGACATTTATATACATCAATAACGTAATATAACCTAACCTAACCCAACCTAACATCTCGGCGGTAATATTTGACAACATTCCTGGCGAGTTGGCTTCTCCGTCTCCGTGGGACCTTTATATACATCAATAACGTAATATAACCTAACCTAACCCAACCTAACAACTCGGCGGTAATATTTGACAACATACCTGGCGAGTTGGAATCTACGTTTCCGTTTGACCTTCATAAACATCAATAACGTAATATAACGTAACCTAACCCAACCTATCACCTCGGCGGTAATATTTGACAACATTCCTGGCGAGTTGGCCTCTACGTCTCCGTGGGACCTTTGTATACATCAATAACGTAATATAACCTAACCTAATCCAACCTATCATCTCGGCGGTAATAATTGACAACCTTCCTGGCGAGTTGGTCTCTACGTCTCCGTGGGACCTTCATATACATCAATAACGTAATATAACCTAAAATAACCCAACCTAACATCACGGCGGTAATATTTGACAACATTCTTGGCTAGTTGGCTTCTCCGTCTCCGTGGGATCTTTTTATACATCAATAACGTAATATAACCTAACCTAACCCAACCTATCATCTCGGCCGTAATATTTGACATCATTCATGGCGAGTTGGCCTCTACGTCTCCGTTTGACCTTCATAAACATCAATAACGTAATATAACGTAACCTAACCCAACCTATCACCTCGGCGGTAATATTTGACAACATTCCTGGCGAGTTGGCCTCTACGTCTCCGTGGGACCTTTGTATACATCAGTAACGTAATATAACCTAACCTAACCCAACCTATCATCTCGGCGGTAATATTTGACGACATTCCTGGCGAGTTGGTCTCTACGTCTCCGTGGGACCTTCATATACATCAATAACGTAATATAACCTAACCTAACCCAACCTAACATCACGGCGGTAATATTTGACAACATTCCTGGCTAGTTGGCTTCTCCGTCTCCGTGGGATCTTTTTATACATCAATAACGTAATATAACCTATCCTAACCCAACCTAACAACTCGGCGGTAATATTTGACAACATACCTGGCGAGTTGGACTCTACGTTTCCGTGGGACCTTCATATACATCAATAACGAAATATAACCTAACCTAACCCAACCTAACATCTCGGCGGTAATATTTGACAACATACCTGGCGAGTTGGACTCTACGTTTCCGTGGGACCTTCATATACATCAATAACGAAATATAACCTAACCCAACCCAACCTAACATCTCGGCGGTAATATTTGAAAACATTCCTGGCGAGTTGGCTTCTCCGTCTCCGTGGGATCTTTTTATACATCAATAACGTAATATAACCTAACCTAACCCAACCTAACATCTTGGGGGTAATATTTGAAAACATACCTGGCGATTTGGCCTCTACGTCTCCGTGGGACATTTATATACATCAATAACGTAATATAACATAACCTAACCCAACCTAACATCTCGGCGGTAATATTTGATCACATTACTAGCTTGTTGGCCTCTACGTCTCCGCGGGACCTTTATATACATCTATAACGTGATATAACCTAACCTAACCCAACCTAACATCTCGGCGGTAGTATTTGAAAACATTCATGGCGAGTTGGCTTCTCCGTCTCCGTGGGATCTTTTTATACATCAATAACGTAATATAACCTAACCTAACCCAACCTAACATCTTGGCGGTAATATTTGAAAACATACCTGGCGAGTTGGCCTCTACGTCTCCGTTGGACATTTATATACATCAATAACGTAATATAACCTAACCTAACCCAACCTAACATCTCGGCGGTAATATTTGATCACATTACTAGCTTGTTGGCCTCTACGACTCCGCGGGACCTTTATATACATCTATAACGTGATATAACCTAACCTAACCCAACCTAACATTTCGGCGGTAATATTTGACATCATTCCTGGCGAGTTGGACTCTACGTCTCCGTTTGACCTTCATAAACATCAATAACGTAATATAACGTAACCTAACCCAACCTATCATCTCGGCCGTAATATTTGAAAACATTCCTGGCGAGTTGGCTTCTCCGTCTCCGTGGGATCTTTTTATACATCAATAACGTAATATAACCTAACCTAACCCAACCTATCATCTCGGCGGTAATATTTGACAACATTCCTGGCGAGTTGGTCTCTACGTCTCCGTGGGACCTTCATATACATCAATAACGTAATATAACCTAACCTAACCCAACCTAACATCACGGCGGTAATATTTGACAACATTCCTGGCTAGTTGGCTTCTCCGTCTCCGTGGGATCTTTTTATACATCAATAACGTAATAAAACCTATCCTAACCCAACCTAACATCTCGGCGGTAATATTTGAAAACATACCTGGCGAGTTGGCCTCTATGTCTCCGTGGGACCTTTATATACATCAATAACGTAATATAACCTAACCTATCCCAACCTAACATCTCGGCGGTAATATTTGAAAACATTCATGGCGGTTTGGCATCTACGTCCCGTGGGACCTTTATATACATCAATAACGTAATATAACCTAACCTAACCCAACCTAACAACTCGGCGGTAATATTTGACAACATACCTGGCGAGTTGGACTCTACGTTTCCGTGGGACCTTCATATACATCAATAACGAAATATAACCTAACCTAACCCAACCTAACATCTCGGCGGTAATATTTGAAAACATTCATGGCGAGTTGGCTTCTCCGTCTCCGTGGGATCTTTTTATACATCAATAACGTAATATAACCTAACCTAACCCAACCTAACATCTTGGCGGTAATATTTGAAAACATACCTGGCGAGTTGGCCTCTACGTCTCCGTTGGACATTTATATACATCAATAACGTAATATAACCTAACCTAACCCAACCTAACATCTCGGCGGTAATATTTGATCACATTACTAGCTTGTTGGCCTCTACGACTCCGCGGGACCTTTATATACATCTATAACGTGATATAACCTAACCTAACCCAACCTAACATTTCGGCGGTAATATTTGACATCATTCCTGGCGAGTTGGACTCTACGTCTCCGTTTGACCTTCATAAACATCAATAACGTAATATAACGTAACCTAACCCAACCTATCATCTCGGCCGTAATATTTGAAAACATTCCTGGCGAGTTGGCTTCTCCGTCTCCGTGGGATCTTTTTATACATCAATAACGTAATATAACCTAACCTAACCCAACCTATCATCTCGGCGGTAATATTTGACAACATTCCTGGCGAGTTGGTCTCTACGTCTCCGTGGGACCTTCATATACATCAATAACGTAATATAACCTAACCTAACCCAACCTAACATCACGGCGGTAATATTTGACAACATTCCTGGCTAGTTGGCTTCTCCGTCTCCGTGGGATCTTTTTATACATCAATAACGTAATAAAACCTATCCTAACCCAACCTAACATCTCGGCGGTAATATTTGAAAACATACCTGGCGAGTTGGCCTCTATGTCTCCGTGGGACCTTTATATACATCAATAACGTAATATAACCTAACCTATCCCAACCTAACATCTCGGCGGTAATATTTGAAAACATTCATGGCGGTTTGGCATCTACGTCCCGTGGGACCTTTATATACATCAATAACGTAATATAACCTAACCTAACCCAACCTAACAACTCGGCGGTAATATTTGACAACATACCTGGCGAGTTGGACTCTACGTTTCCGTGGGACCTTCATATACATCAATAACGAAATATAACCTAACCTAACCCAACCTAACATCTCGGCGGTAATATTTGAAAACATTCCTGGCGAGTTGGCTTCTCCGTCTCCGTGGGATCTTTTTATACATCAATAACGTAATATAACCTAACCGAAACCAACCTAACATCTTGGCGGTAATATTTGAGAACATACCTGGTGAGTTGGCCTCTACGTCTCCGTGGGACATTTATATACATCAATAACGAAATATAACCTAACCTAACCCAACCTAACATCTCGGCGGTAATATTTGATCACATTACTAGCTTGTTGGCCTCTACGTCTCCGCGGGACCTTTATATACATCTATAACGTGATATAACCTAACCTAACCCAACCTAACATTTCGGCGGTAATATTTGACATCATTCCTGGCGAGTTGGCCTCTACGTCTCCGTTTGACCTTCATAAACATCAATAACGTAATATAACGTAACCTAACCCAACCTATCATCTCGGCCGTAATATTTGAAAACATTTCTGGCGAGTTGGCTTCTCCGTCTCCGTGGGATCTTTTTATACATCAATAACGTAATATAACCTAACCTAACCCAACCTAACAACTCGGCGGTAATATTTGAAAACATACCTGGCGGGTTGGCCTCTACGTCTCCGTGGGACATTTATATACATCAATAACGTAATATAACCTAACCTAACCCAACCTAACATCTCGGCGGTAATATTTGACAACATTCCTGGCGAGTTGGCCTCTCCGTCTCCGTGGGACCTTTATATACATCAATAACGTAATATAACCTAACCTAACCCAACCTAACAACTCGGCGGTAATATTTGACAACATACCTGGCGAGTTGGAATCTACGTTTCCGTTTGACCTTCATAAACATCAATAACGTAATATAACGTAACCTAACCCAACCTATCACCTCGGCGGTAATATTTGACAACATTCCTGGCGAGTTGGCCTCTACGTCTCCGTGGGACCTTTGTATACATCAATAACGTAATATAACCTAACCTAATCCAACCTATCATCTCGGCGGTAATAATTGACAACCTTCCTGGCGAGTTGGTCTCTACGTCTCCGTGGGACCTTCATATACATCAATAACGTAATATAACCTAAAATAACCCAACCTAACATCACGGCGGTAATATTTGACAACATTCTTGGCTAGTTGGCTTCTCCGTCTCCGTGGGATCTTTTTATACATCAATAACGTAATATAACCTAACCTAACCCAACCTAACATCTCGGCGGTAATACTTGACATCATTCCTAGCTTGTTGGCCTCTACGTCTCTGCGTGACCTTTATATACATCTATAACGTGATATAACCTAACCTAACCCAACCTAACATTTCGGCCGTAATATTTGACATCATTCATGGCGAGTTGGCCTCTACGTCTCCGTTTGACCTTCATAAACATCAATAACGTAATATAACGTAACCTAACCCAACCTATCACCTCGGCGGTAATATTTGACAACATTCCTGGCGAGTTGGCCTCTACGTCTCCGTGGGACCTTTGTATACATCAATAACGTAATATAACCTAACCTAACCCAACCTATCATCTCGGCGGTAATATTTGACGACATTCCTGGCGAGTTGGTCTCTACGTCTCCGTGGGACCTTCATATACATCAATAACGTAATATAACCTAACCTAACCCAACCTAACATCACGGCGGTAATATTTGACAACATTCCTGGCTAGTTGGCTTCTCCGTCTCCGTGGGATCTTTTTATACATCAATAACGTAATATAACCTATCCTAACCCAACCTAACAACTCGGCGGTAATATTTGACAACATACCTGGCGAGTTGGACTCTACGTTTCCGTGGGACCTTCATATACATCAATAACGAAATATAACCTAACCTAACCCACCCTAACATCTCGGCGGTAATATTTGAAAACATACCTGGCGAGTTGGCCTCTACGTCTCCGTGGGACATTTATATACATCAATAACGTAATATAACCTAACCTAACCCAACCTAACATCTCGGCGGTAATATTTGATCACATTCCTAGCTTGTTGGCCTCTACGTCTCCGCGGGACCTTTATATACATCTATAACGTGATATAACCTAACCTAACACAACCTAACATTTCGGCGGTAATATTTGACATCATTCCTGGCGATTTGTCCTCTACGTCTCCGTTTGACCTTCGTAAACATCAATAACGTAATATAACGTAACCTAACCCAACCTATCATCTCGGCGGTAATATCTGACAACATTCCTGGCGAGTTGGCTTCTCCGTCTCCGTGGGATCTTTTTATACATCAATAACGTAACATAACCTAACCTAACCCAACCTAACATTTCGGCGGTAATATTTGACATCATTCCTGGCGAGTTGGCCTCTACGTCTCCGTTTGTCCTTCATAAACATCAATAACGTAATATAACGTAACCTAACCCAACCTATCACCTCGGCGGTAATATTTGTCAACATTCCTGGCGAGTTGGCCTCTACGTCTCCGTGGGACCTTTGTATACATCAATAACGTAATATAACCTAACCTAACCCAACCTAACATTTCGGCGGTAATATTTGACATCATTCCTGGCGAGTTGGCCTCTACGTCTCCGTTTGACCTTCATAAACATCAATAACGTAATATAACGTAACCTAACCCAACCTATCATCTCGGCCGTAATATTTGAAAACATTCCTGGCGAGTTGGCTTCTCCGTCTCCGTGGGATCTTTTTATACATCAATAACGTAATATAACCTAACCTAACCCAACCTAACATCTCGGCGGTAATATTTGAAAACATTCATGGCGGTTTGGCATCTACGTCCCGTGGGACCTTCATATACATCAATAACGTAATATAGCCTAACCTAATCCAACCTAACATTTCGGCGGTAATATTTGACATCATTCCTGGCGATTTGGCCTCTACGTCTCCGTGGGACCTTTATATACATCAATAACGTAATATAACCTAACCTAACCCAACCTAACATCTCGGCGGTAATATTTGAAAACATACCTGGCGGGTTGGCCTCTACGTCTCCGTGGGACATTTATATACATCAATAACGTAATATAACCTAACCTAACCCAACCTAACATTTCGGCGGTAATATTCGACAACATTCCTGGCGATTTGGCTTCTCCGTCTCCGTGGGACCTTTATATACATCAATAACGTAATATAACCTAACCTAACCCAACCTAACAACTCGGCGGTAATATTTGAAAACATACCTGGCGGGTTGGCCTCTACGTCTCCGTGGGACATTTATATACATCAATAACGTAATATAACCTAACCTAACCCAACCTAACATCTCGGCGGTAATATTTGACAACATTCCTGGCGAGTTGGCTTCTCCGTCTCCGTGGGACCTTTATATACATCAATAACGTAATATAACCTAACCTAACCCAACCTAACAACTCGGCGGTAATATTTGACAACATACCTGGCGAGTTGGAATCTACGTTTCCGTTTGACCTTCATAAACATCAATAACGTAATATAACGTAACCTAACCCAACCTATCACCTCGGCGGTAATATTTGACAACATTCCTGGCGAGTTGGCCTCTACGTCTCCGTGGGACCTTTGTATACATCAATAACGTAATATAACCTAACCTAATCCAACCTATCATCTCGGCGGTAATAATTGACAACCTTCCTGGCGAGTTGGTCTCTACGTCTCCGTGGGACCTTCATATACATCAATAACGTAATATAACCTAAAATAACCCAACCTAACATCACGGCGGTAATATTTGACAACATTCTTGGCTAGTTGGCTTCTCCGTCTCCGTGGGATCTTTTTATACATCAATAACGTAATATAACCTAACCTAACCCAACCTAACATCTCGGCGGTAATACTTGACAACATTCCTAGCTTGTTGGCCTCTACGTCTCTGCGTGACCTTTATATACATCTATAACGTGATATAACCTAACCTAACCCAACCTAACATTTCGGCCGTAATATTTGACATCATTCATGGCGAGTTGGCCTCTACGTCTCCGTTTGACCTTCATAAACATCAATAACGTAATATAACGTAACCTAACCCAACCTATCACCTCGGCGGTAATATTTGACAACATTCCTGGCGAGTTGGCCTCTACGTCTCCGTGGGACCTTTGTATACATCAGTAACGTAATATAACCTAACCTAACCCAACCTATCATCTCGGCGGTAATATTTGACGACATTCCTGGCGAGTTGGTCTCTACGTCTCCGTGGGACCTTCATATACATCAATAACGTAATATAACCTAACCTAACCCAACCTAACATCACGGCGGTAATATTTGACAACATTCCTGGCTAGTTGGCTTCTCCGTCTCCGTGGGATCTTTTTATACATCAATAACGTAATATAACCTATCCTAACCCAACCTAACAACTCGGCGGTAATATTTGACAACATACCTGGCGAGTTGGACTCTACGTTTCCGTGGGACCTTCATATACATCAATAACGAAATATAACCTAACCTAACCCAACCTAACATCTCGGCGGTAATATTTGACAACATACCTGGCGAGTTGGACTCTACGTTTCCGTGGGACCTTCATATACATCAATAACGAAATATAACCTAACCCAACCCAACCTAACATCTCGGCGGTAATATTTGAAAACATTCCTGGCGAGTTGGCTTCTCCGTCTCCGTGGGATCTTTTTATACATCAATAACGTAATATAACCTAACCTAACCCAACCTAACATCTTGGGGGTAATATTTGAAAACATACCTGGCGATTTGGCCTCTACGTCTCCGTGGGACATTTATATACATCAATAACGTAATATAACATAACCTAACCCAACCTAACATCTCGGCGGTAATATTTGATCACATTACTAGCTTGTTGGCCTCTACGTCTCCGCGGGACCTTTATATACATCTATAACGTGATATAACCTAACCTAACCCAACCTAACATCTCGGCGGTAGTATTTGAAAACATTCATGGCGAGTTGGCTTCTCCGTCTCCGTGGGATCTTTTTATACATCAATAACGTAATATAACCTAACCTAACCCAACCTAACATCTTGGCGGTAATATTTGAAAACATACCTGGCGAGTTGGCCTCTACGTCTCCGTTGGACATTTATATACATCAATAACGTAATATAACCTAACCTAACCCAACCTAACATCTCGGCGGTAATATTTGATCACATTACTAGCTTGTTGGCCTCTACGACTCCGCGGGACCTTTATATACATCTATAACGTGATATAACCTAACCTAACCCAACCTAACATTTCGGCGGTAATATTTGACATCATTCCTGGCGAGTTGGACTCTACGTCTCCGTTTGACCTTCATAAACATCAATAACGTAATATAACGTAACCTAACCCAACCTATCATCTCGGCCGTAATATTTGAAAACATTCCTGGCGAGTTGGCTTCTCCGTCTCCGTGGGATCTTTTTATACATCAATAACGTAATATAACCTAACCTAACCCAACCTATCATCTCGGCGGTAATATTTGACAACATTCCTGGCGAGTTGGTCTCTACGTCTCCGTGGGACCTTCATATACATCAATAACGTAATATAACCTAACCTAACCCAACCTAACATCACGGCGGTAATATTTGACAACATTCCTGGCTAGTTGGCTTCTCCGTCTCCGTGGGATCTTTTTATACATCAATAACGTAATAAAACCTATCCTAACCCAACCTAACATCTCGGCGGTAATATTTGAAAACATACCTGGCGAGTTGGCCTCTATGTCTCCGTGGGACCTTTATATACATCAATAACGTAATATAACCTAACCTATCCCAACCTAACATCTCGGCGGTAATATTTGAAAACATTCATGGCGGTTTGGCATCTACGTCCCGTGGGACCTTTATATACATCAATAACGTAATATAACCTAACCTAACCCAACCTAACAACTCGGCGGTAATATTTGACAACATACCTGGCGAGTTGGACTCTACGTTTCCGTGGGACCTTCATATACATCAATAACGTAATATAACCTAAAATAACCCAACCTAACAACTCGGCGGTAATATTTGACAACATACCTGGCGAGTTGGAATCTACGTTTCCGTTTGACCTTCATAAACATCAATAACGTAATATAACGTAACCTAACCCAACCTATCACCTCGGCGGTAATATTTGACAACATTCCTGGCGAGTTGGCCTCTACGTCTCCGTGGGACCTTTGTATACATCAATAACGTAATATAACCTAACCTAATCCAACCTATCATCTCGGCGGTAATAATTGACAACCTTCCTGGCGAGTTGGTCTCTACGTCTCCGTGGGACCTTCATATACATCAATAACGTAATATAACCTAAAATAACCCAACCTAACATCACGGCGGTAATATTTGACAACATTCTTGGCTAGTTGGCTTCTCCGTCTCCGTGGGATCTTTTTATACATCAATAACGTAATATAACCTAACCTAACCCAACCTAACATCTCGGCGGTAATACTTGACAACATTCCTAGCTTGTTGGCCTCTACGTCTCTGCGTGACCTTTATATACATCTATAACGTGATATAACCTAACCTAACCCAACCTAACATTTCGGCCGTAATATTTGACATCATTCATGGCGAGTTGGCCTCTACGTCTCCGTTTGACCTTCATAAACATCAATAACGTAATATAACGTAACCTAACCCAACCTATCACCTCGGCGGTAATATTTGACAACATTCCTGGCGAGTTGGCCTCTACGTCTCCGTGGGACCTTTGTATACATCAGTAACGTAATATAACCTAACCTAACCCAACCTATCATCTCGGCGGTAATATTTGACGACATTCCTGGCGAGTTGGTCTCTACGTCTCCGTGGGACCTTCATATACATCAATAACGTAATATAACCTAACCTAACCCAACCTAACATCACGGCGGTAATATTTGACAACATTCCTGGCTAGTTGGCTTCTCCGTCTCCGTGGGATCTTTTTATACATCAATAACGTAATATAACCTATCCTAACCCAACCTAACAACTCGGCGGTAATATTTGACAACATACCTGGCGAGTTGGACTCTACGTTTCCGTGGGACCTTCATATACATCAATAACGAAATATAACCTAACCTAACCCAACCTAACATCTCGGCGGTAATATTTGACAACATACCTGGCGAGTTGGACTCTACGTTTCCGTGGGACCTTCATATACATCAATAACGAAATATAACCTAACCCAACCCAACCTAACATCTCGGCGGTAATATTTGAAAACATTCCTGGCGAGTTGGCTTCTCCGTCTCCGTGGGATCTTTTTATACATCAATAACGTAATATAACCTAACCTAACCCAACCTAACATCTTGGGGGTAATATTTGAAAACATACCTGGCGATTTGGCCTCTACGTCTCCGTGGGACATTTATATACATCAATAACGTAATATAACATAACCTAACCCAACCTAACATCTCGGCGGTAATATTTGATCACATTACTAGCTTGTTGGCCTCTACGTCTCCGCGGGACCTTTATATACATCTATAACGTGATATAACCTAACCTAACCCAACCTAACATCTCGGCGGTAGTATTTGAAAACATTCATGGCGAGTTGGCTTCTCCGTCTCCGTGGGATCTTTTTATACATCAATAACGTAATATAACCTAACCTAACCCAACCTAACATCTTGGCGGTAATATTTGAAAACATACCTGGCGAGTTGGCCTCTACGTCTCCGTTGGACATTTATATACATCAATAACGTAATATAACCTAACCTAACCCAACCTAACATCTCGGCGGTAATATTTGATCACATTACTAGCTTGTTGGCCTCTACGACTCCGCGGGACCTTTATATACATCTATAACGTGATATAACCTAACCTAACCCAACCTAACATTTCGGCGGTAATATTTGACATCATTCCTGGCGAGTTGGACTCTACGTCTCCGTTTGACCTTCATAAACATCAATAACGTAATATAACGTAACCTAACCCAACCTATCATCTCGGCCGTAATATTTGAAAACATTCCTGGCGAGTTGGCTTCTCCGTCTCCGTGGGATCTTTTTATACATCAATAACGTAATATAACCTAACCTAACCCAACCTATCATCTCGGCGGTAATATTTGACAACATTCCTGGCGAGTTGGTCTCTACGTCTCCGTGGGACCTTCATATACATCAATAACGTAATATAACCTAACCTAACCCAACCTAACATCACGGCGGTAATATTTGACAACATTCCTGGCTAGTTGGCTTCTCCGTCTCCGTGGGATCTTTTTATACATCAATAACGTAATAAAACCTATCCTAACCCAACCTAACATCTCGGCGGTAATATTTGAAAACATACCTGGCGAGTTGGCCTCTATGTCTCCGTGGGACCTTTATATACATCAATAACGTAATATAACCTAACCTATCCCAACCTAACATCTCGGCGGTAATATTTGAAAACATTCATGGCGGTTTGGCATCTACGTCCCGTGGGACCTTTATATACATCAATAACGTAATATAACCTAACCTAACCCAACCTAACAACTCGGCGGTAATATTTGACAACATACCTGGCGAGTTGGACTCTACGTTTCCGTGGGACCTTCATATACATCAATAACGAAATATAACCTAACCTAACCCAACCTAACATCTCGGCGGTAATATTTGAAAACATTCCTGGCGAGTTGGCTTCTCCGTCTCCGTGGGATCTTTTTATACATCAATAACGTAATATAACCTAACCGAAACCAACCTAACATCTTGGCGGTAATATTTGAAAACATACCTGGTGAGTTGGCCTCTACGTCTCCGTGGGACATTTATATACATCAATAACGAAATATAACCTAACCTAACCCAACCTAACATCTCGGCGGTAATATTTGATCACATTACTAGCTTGTTGGCCTCTACGTCTCCGCGGGACCTTTATATACATCTATAACGTGATATAACCTAACCTAACCCAACCTAACATTTCGGCGGTAATATTTGACATCATTCCTGGCGAGTTGGCCTCTACGTCTCCGTTTGACCTTCATAAACATCAATAACGTAATATAACGTAACCTAACCCAACCTATCATCTCGGCCGTAATATTTGAAAACATTCCTGGCGAGTTGGCTTCTCCGTCTCCGTGGGATCTTTTTATACATCAATAACGTAATATAACCTAACCTAACCCAACCTAACAACTCGGCGGTAATATTTGAAAACATACCTGGCGGGTTGGCCTCTACGTCTCCGTGGGACATTTATATACATCAATAACGTAATATAACCTAACCTAACCCAACCTAACATCTCGGCGGTAATATTTGACAACATTCCTGGCGAGTTGGCCTCTCCGTCTCCGTGGGACCTTTATATACATCAATAACGTAATATAACCTAACCTAACCCAACCTAACAACTCGGCGGTAATATTTGACAACATACCTGGCGAGTTGGAATCTACGTTTCCGTTTGACCTTCATAAACATCAATAACGTAATATAACGTAACCTAACCCAACCTATCACCTCGGCGGTAATATTTGACAACATTCCTGGCGAGTTGGCCTCTACGTCTCCGTGGGACCTTTGTATACATCAATAACGTAATATAACCTAACCTAATCCAACCTATCATCTCGGCGGTAATAATTGACAACCTTCCTGGCGAGTTGGTCTCTACGTCTCCGTGGGACCTTCATATACATCAATAACGTAATATAACCTAAAATAACCCAACCTAACATCACGGCGGTAATATTTGACAACATTCTTGGCTAGTTGGCTTCTCCGTCTCCGTGGGATCTTTTTATACATCAATAACGTAATATAACCTAACCTAACCCAACCTAACATCTCGGCGGTAATACTTGACATCATTCCTAGCTTGTTGGCCTCTACGTCTCTGCGTGACCTTTATATACATCTATAACGTGATATAACCTAACCTAACCCAACCTAACATTTCGGCCGTAATATTTGACATCATTCATGGCGAGTTGGCCTCTACGTCTCCGTTTGACCTTCATAAACATCAATAACGTAATATAACGTAACCTAACCCAACCTATCACCTCGGCGGTAATATTTGACAACATTCCTGGCGAGTTGGCCTCTACGTCTCCGTGGGACCTTTGTATACATCAATAACGTAATATAACCTAACCTAACCCAACCTATCATCTCGGCGGTAATATTTGACGACATTCCTGGCGAGTTGGTCTCTACGTCTCCGTGGGACCTTCATATACATCAATAACGTAATATAACCTAACCTAACCCAACCTAACATCACGGCGGTAATATTTGACAACATTCCTGGCTAGTTGGCTTCTCCGTCTCCGTGGGATCTTTTTATACATCAATAACGTAATATAACCTAACCTAACCCAACCTAACATCTCGGCGGTAATATTTGATCACATTCCTAGCTTGTTGGCCTCTACGTCTCCGCGGGACCTTTATATACATCTATAACGTGATATAACCTAACCTAACACAACCTAACATTTCGGCGGTAATATTTGACATCATTCCTGGCGATTTGTCCTCTACGTCTCCGTTTGACCTTCGTAAACATCAATAACGTAATATAACGTAACCTAACCCAACCTATCATCTCGGCGGTAATATCTGACAACATTCCTGGCGAGTTGGCTTCTCCGTCTCCGTGGGATCTTTTTATACATCAATAACGTAACATAACCTAACCTAACCCAACCTAACATTTCGGCGGTAATATTTGACATCATTCCTGGCGAGTTGGCCTCTACGTCTCCGTTTGTCCTTCATAAACATCAATAACGTAATATAACGTAACCTAACCCAACCTATCACCTCGGCGGTAATATTTGTCAACATTCCTGGCGAGTTGGCCTCTACGTCTCCGTGGGACCTTTGTATACATCAATAACGTAATATAACCTAACCTAACCCAACCTAACATTTCGGCGGTAATATTTGACATCATTCCTGGCGAGTTGGCCTCTACGTCTCCGTTTGACCTTCATAAACATCAATAACGTAATATAACGTAACCTAACCCAACCTATCATCTCGGCCGTAATATTTGAAAACATTCCTGGCGAGTTGGCTTCTCCGTCTCCGTGGGATCTTTTTATACATCAATAACGTAATATAACCTAACCTAACCCAACCTAACATCTCGGCGGTAATATTTGAAAACATTCATGGCGGTTTGGCATCTACGTCCCGTGGGACCTTCATATACATCAATAACGTAATATAGCCTAACCTAATCCAACCTAACATTTCGGCGGTAATATTTGACATCATTCCTGGCGATTTGGCCTCTACGTCTCCGTGGGACCTTTATATACATCAATAACGTAATATAACCTAACCTAACCCAACCTAACATCTCGGCGGTAATATTTGAAAACATACCTGGCGGGTTGGCCTCTACGTCTCCGTGGGACATTTATATACATCAATAACGTAATATAACCTAACCTAACCCAACCTAACATTTCGGCGGTAATATTCGACAACATTCCTGGCGAGTTGGCTTCTCCGTCTCCGTGGGACCTTTATATACATCAATAACGTAATATAACCTAACCTAACCCAACCTAACAACTCGGCGGTAATATTTGAAAACATACCTGGCGGGTTGGCCTCTACGTCTCCGTGGGACATTTATATACATCAATAACGTAATATAACCTAACCTAACCCAACCTAACATCTCGGCGGTAATATTTGACAACATTCCTGGCGAGTTGGCTTCTCCGTCTCCGTGGGACCTTTATATACATCAATAACGTAATATAACCTAACCTAACCCAACCTAACAACTCGGCGGTAATATTTGACAACATACCTGGCGAGTTGGAATCTACGTTTCCGTTTGACCTTCATAAACATCAATAACGTAATATAACGTAACCTAACCCAACCTATCACCTCGGCGGTAATATTTGACAACATTCCTGGCGAGTTGGCCTCTACGTCTCCGTGGGACCTTTGTATACATCAATAACGTAATATAACCTAACCTAATCCAACCTATCATCTCGGCGGTAATAATTGACAACCTTCCTGGCGAGTTGGTCTCTACGTCTCCGTGGGACCTTCATATACATCAATAACGTAATATAACCTAAAATAACCCAACCTAACATCACGGCGGTAATATTTGACAACATTCTTGGCTAGTTGGCTTCTCCGTCTCCGTGGGATCTTTTTATACATCAATAACGTAATATAACCTAACCTAACCCAACCTAACATCTCGGCGGTAATACTTGACATCATTCCTAGCTTGTTGGCCTCTACGTCTCTGCGTGACCTTTATATACATCTATAACGTGATATAACCTAACCTAACCCAACCTAACATTTCGGCCGTAATATTTGACATCATTCATGGCGAGTTGGCCTCTACGTCTCCGTTTGACCTTCATAAACATCAATAACGTAATATAACGTAACCTAACCCAACCTATCACCTCGGCGGTAATATTTGACAACATTCCTGGCGAGTTGGCCTCTACGTCTCCGTGGGACCTTTGTATACATCAATAACGTAATATAACCTAACCTAACCCAACCTATCATCTCGGCGGTAATATTTGACGACATTCCTGGCGAGTTGGTCTCTACGTCTCCGTGGGACCTTCATATACATCAATAACGTAATATAACCTAACCTAACCCAACCTAACATCACGGCGGTAATATTTGACAACATTCCTGGCTAGTTGGCTTCTCCGTCTCCGTGGGATCTTTTTATACATCAATAACGTAATATAACCTATCCTAACCCAACCTAACAACTCGGCGGTAATATTTGACAACATACCTGGCGAGTTGGACTCTACGTTTCCGTGGGACCTTCATATACATCAATAACGAAATATAACCTAACCTAACCCACCCTAACATCTCGGCGGTAATATTTGAAAACATACCTGGCGAGTTGGCCTCTACGTCTCCGTGGGACATTTATATACATCAATAACGTAATATAACCTAACCTAACCCAACCTAACATCTCGGCGGTAATATTTGATCACATTCCTAGCTTGTTGGCCTCTACGTCTCCGCGGGACCTTTATATACATCTATAACGTGATATAACCTAACCTAACACAACCTAACATTTCGGCGGTAATATTTGACATCATTCCTGGCGATTTGTCCTCTACGTCTCCGTTTGACCTTCGTAAACATCAATAACGTAATATAACGTAACCTAACCCAACCTATCATCTCGGCGGTAATATCTGACAACATTCCTGGCGAGTTGGCTTCTCCGTCTCCGTGGGATCTTTTTATACATCAATAACGTAACATAACCTAACCTAACCCAACCTAACATTTCGGCGGTAATATTTGACATCATTCCTGGCGAGTTGGCCTCTACGTCTCCGTTTGTCCTTCATAAACATCAATAACGTAATATAACGTAACCTAACCCAACCTATCACCTCGGCGGTAATATTTGTCAACATTCCTGGCGAGTTGGCCTCTACGTCTCCGTGGGACCTTTGTATACATCAATAACGTAATATAACCTAACCTAACCCAACCTATCATCTCGGCGTTAATAATTGACAACATTCCTGGCGAGTTGGTCTCTACGTCTCCGTGGGACCTTCATATACATCAATAACGTAATATCACCTAAAATAACCCAACCTAACATCACGGCGGTAATATTTGACAACATTCCTGGCTAGTTGGCTTCTCCGTCTCCGTGGGATCTTTTTATACATCAATAACGTAATATAACCTATCCTAACCCAACCTAACATCTCGGCGGTAATATTTGAAAACATTCCTGGCGAGTTGGCTTCTCCGTCTCCGTGGGATATTTTATACATCAATAACGTAATATAACATAACCTAACCCAACCTAACATCTTGGCGGTAATATTTGAAAACATACCTGGCGAGTTGGCCTCTACGTCTCCGTGGGACATTTATATACATCAATAACGTAATATAACCTAACCTAACCCAACCTAACATCTCGGCGGTAATATTTGACAACATACCTGGCGAGTTGGACTCTACGTTTCCGTGGGACCTTCATATACATCAATAACGAAATATAACCTAACCCAACCCAACCTAACATCTCGGCGGTAATATTTGAAAACATTCCTGGCGAGTTGGCTTCTCCGTCTCCGTGGGATCTTTTTATACATCAATAACGTAATATAACCTAACCTAACCCAACCTAACATCTTGGCGGTAATATTTGAAAACATACCTGGCGAGTTGGCCTCTACGTCTCCGTGGGACATTTATATACATCAATAACGTAATATAACATAACCTAACCCAACCTAACATCTCGGCGGTAATATTTGATCACGTTACTAGCTTGTTGGCCTCTACGTTTCCGCGGGACCTTTATATACATCTATAACGTGATATAACCAAACCTAACCCAACCTAACATCTCGGCGGTAGTATTTGAAAACATTCCTGGCGAGTTGGCTTCTCCGTCTCCGTGGGATCTTTTTATACATCAATAACGTAATATAACCTAACCTAACCCAACCTAACATCTTGGCGGTAATATTTGAAAACATACCTGGCGAGTTGGCCTCTACGTCTCCGTTGGACATTTATATACATCAATAACGTAATATAACCTAACCTAACCCAACCTAACATCTCGGCGGTAATATTTGATCACATTACTAGCTTGTTGGCCTCTACGACTCCGCGGGACCTTTATATACATCTATAACGTGATATAACCTAACCTAACCCAACCTAACATTTCGGCGGTAATATTTGACATCATTCCTGGCGAGTTGGCCTCTACGTCTCCGTTTGACCTTCATAAACATCAATAACGTAATATAACGTAACCTAACCCAACCTATCATCTCGGCCGTAATATTTGAAAACATTCCTGGCGAGTTGGCTTCTCCGTCTCCGTGGGATCTTTTTATACATCAATAACGTAATATAACCTAACCTAACCCAACCTATCATCTCGGCGGTAATATTTGACAACATTCCTGGCGAGTTGGTCTCTACGTCTCCGTGGGACCTTCATATACATCAATAACGTAATATAACCTAACCTAACCCAACCTAACATCACGGCGGTAATATTTGACAACATTCCTGGCTAGTTGGCTTCTCCGTCTCCGTGGGATCTTTTTATACATCAATAACGTAATAAAACCTATCCTAACCCAACCTAACATCTCGGCGGTAATATTTGAAAACATACCTGGCGAGTTGGCCTCTATGTCTCCGTGGGACCTTTATATACATCAATAACGTAATATAACCTAACCTATCCCAACCTAACATCTCGGCGGTAATATTTGAAAACATTCATGGCGGTTTGGCATCTACGTCCCGTGGGACCTTTATATACATCAATAACGTAATATAACCTAACCTAACCCAACCTAACAACTCGGCGGTAATATTTGACAACATACCTGGCGAGTTGGACTCTACGTTTCCGTGGGACCTTCATATACATCAATAACGAAATATAACCTAACCTAACCCAACCTAACATCTCGGCGGTAATATTTGAAAACATTCCTGGCGAGTTGGCTTCTCCGTCTCCGTGGGATCTTTTTATACATCAATAACGTAATATAACCTAACCGAAACCAACCTAACATCTTGGCGGTAATATTTGAAAACATACCTGGTGAGTTGGCCTCTACGTCTCCGTGGGACATTTATATACATCAATAACGTAATATAACCTAACCTAACCCAACCTAACATCTCGGCGGTAATATTTGATCACATTACTAGCTTGTTGGCCTCTACGTCTCCGCGGGACCTTTATATACATCTATAACGTGATATAACCTAACCTAACCCAACCTAACATTTCGGCGGTAATATTTGACATCATTCCTGGCGAGTTGGCCTCTACGTCTCCGTTTGACCTTCATAAACATCAATAACGTAATATAACGTAACCTAACCCAACCTATCATCTCGGCCGTAATATTTGAAAACATTCCTGGCGAGTTGGCTTCTCCGTCTCCGTGGGATCTTTTTATACATCAATAACGTAATATAACCTAACCGAAACCAACCTAACATCTTGGCGGTAATATTTGAAAACATACCTGGTGAGTTGGCCTCTACGTCTCCGTGGGACATTTATATACATCAATAACGTAATATAACCTAACCTAACCCAACCTAACATCTCGGCGGTAATATTTGATCACATTACTAGCTTGTTGGCCTCTACGTCTCCGCGGGACCTTTATATACATCTATAACGTGATATAACCTAACCTAACCCAACCTAACATTTCGGCGGTAATATTTGACATCATTCCTGGCGAGTTGGCCTCTACGTCTCCGTTTGACCTTCATAAACATCAATAACGTAATACAACGTAACCTAACCCAACCTATCATCTCGGCCGTAATATTTGAAAACATTCCTGGCGAGTTGGCTTCTCCGTCTCCGTGGGATCTTTTTATACATCAATAACGTAATATAACCTAACCTAACCCAACCTAACAACTCGGCGGTAATATTTGAAAACATACCTGGCGGGTTGGCCTCTACGTCTCCGTGGGACATTTATATACATCAATAACGTAATATAACCTAACCTAACCCAACCTAACATTTCGGCGGTAATATTCGACAACATTCCTGGCGAGTTGGCTTCTCCGTCTCCGTGGGACCTTTATATACATCAATAACGTAATATAACCTAACCTAACCCAACCTAACAACTCGGCGGTAATATTTGAAAACATACCTGGCGGGTTGGCCTCTACGTCTCCGTGGGACATTTATATACATCAATAACGTAATATAACCTAACCTAACCCAACCTAACATCTCGGCGGTAATATTTGACAACATTCCTGGCGAGTTGGCTTCTCCGTCTCCGTGGGACCTTTATATACATCAATAACGTAATATAACCTAACCTAACCCAACCTAACAACTCGGCGGTAATATTTGACAACATACCTGGCGAGTTGGAATCTACGTTTCCGTTTGACCTTCATAAACATCAATAACGTAATATAACGTAACCTAACCCAACCTATCACCTCGGCGGTAATATTTGACAACATTCCTGGCGAGTTGGCCTCTACGTCTCCGTGGGACCTTTGTATACATCAATAACGTAATATAACCTAACCTAATCCAACCTATCATCTCGGCGGTAATAATTGACAACCTTCCTGGCGAGTTGGTCTCTACGTCTCCGTGGGACCTTCATATACATCAATAACGTAATATAACCTAAAATAACCCAACCTAACATCACGGCGGTAATATTTGACAACATTCTTGGCTAGTTGGCTTCTCCGTCTCCGTGGGATCTTTTTATACATCAATAACGTAATATAACCTAACCTAACCCAACCTAACATCTCGGCGGTAATACTTGACAACATTCCTAGCTTGTTGGCCTCTACGTCTCTGCGTGACCTTTATATACATCTATAACGTGATATAGCCTAACCTAACCCAACCTAACATTTCGGCCGTAATATTTGACATCATTCCTGGCGAGTTGGCCTCTACGTCTCCGTTTGTCCTTCATAAACATCAATAACGTAATATAACGTAACCTAACCCAACCTATCACCTCGGCGGTAATATTTGTCAACATTCCTGGCGAGTTGGCCTCTACGTCTCCGTGGGACCTTTGTATACATCAATAACGTAATATAACCTAACCTAACCCAACCTATCATCTCGGCGTTAATAATTGACAACATTCCTGGCGAGTTGGTCTCTACGTCTCCGTGGGACCTTCATATACATCAATAACGTAATATCACCTAAAATAACCCAACCTAACATCACGGCGGTAATATTTGACAACATTCCTGGCTAGTTGGCTTCTCCGTCTCCGTGGGATCTTTTTATACATCAATAACGTAATATAACCTATCCTAACCCAACCTAACATCTCGGCGGTAATATTTGAAAACATACCTGGCGAGTTGGCCTCTACGTCTCCGTGGGACCTTTATATACATCAATAACGTAATATAGCCTAACCTAACCCAACCTAACAACTCGGCGGTAATATTTGACAACATACCTGGCGAGTTGGACTCTACGTTTCCGTGGGACCTTCATATACATCAATAACGAAATATAACCTAACCTAACCCAACCCAACATCTCGGCGGTAATATTTGAAAGCATTCATGGCGGTTTGGCATCTACGTCCCGTGGGACCTTCATATACATCAATAACGTAATATAGCCTAACCTAATCCAACCTAACATCTCGGCGATAATATTTGAAAACATTCCTGGCGAGTTGGCTTCTCCGTCTCCGTGGGATCTTTTTATACATCAATAATGTAATATAACCTAACCTAACCCAACCTAACATCTTGGCGGTAATATTTGAAAACATACCTGGCGAGTTGGCCTCTACGTCTCCGTGGGAAATTTATATACATCAATAACGTAATATAACCTAACCTAACCCAACCTAACATCTCGGCGGTAATATTTGATCACATTCCTAGCTTGTTGGCCTCTACGTCTCCGCGGGACCTTTATATACATCTATAACGTGATATAACCTAACCTAACCCAACCTAACATTTCGGCGGTAATATTTGACATCATTCCTGGCGAGTTGGCCTCTACGTCTCCGTTTGACCTTCATAAACATCAATAACGTAATATAACGTAACCTAACCCAACCTATCATCTCGGCGGTAATATTTGAAAACATTCCTGGCGAGTTGGCTTCTCCGTCTCCGTAGGATCTTTTTATACATCAATAACGTAATATAACCTAACCTAACCCAACCTAACATCTTGGCGGTAATATTTAAAAACATACCTGGCGAGTTGGCCTCTACGTCTCCGTGGGACATTTATATACATCAATAACATAATGTAACCTAACCTAACCCAACCTAACATCTCGGCGGTAATATTTGATCACATTCCTAGCTTGTTGGCCTCTACGTCTCTGCGTGACCTTTATATACATCTATAACGTGATATAACCTAACCTAACCCAATCTAACATTTCGGCGGTAATATTTGACATCATTCAAGGCGAGTTGGCCTCTACGTCTCCGTTTGACCTTCATAAACATCAATAACGTGATATAACGTAACCTAACCCAACCTATCACCTCGGCGGTAATATTTGACAACATTCCTGGCGAGTTGGCCTCTACGTTTCCGTGGGACCTTTGTATACATCAATAACGTAATATAACCTAACCTAACCCAACCTATCATCTCGGCGGTAATATTTGACAACATTCCTGGCGAGTTGGCCTCTACGTCTCCGTGGGACCTTTATATACATCAATAACGTAATATAACCTAACCTATCCCAACCTAACATCTCGGCGGTAATATTTGAAAACATTCATGGCGATTTGGCATCTACGTCCCGTGGGACCTTTATATACATCAATAACGAAATATAACCTAACCCAACCCAACCTAACATCTCGGCGGTAATATTTGAAAACATTCCTGGCGAGTTGGCTTCTCCGTCTCCGTGGGATATTTTATACATCAATAACGTAATATAACATAACCTAACCCAACCTAACATCTTGGCGGTAATATTTGAAAACATACCTGGCGAGTTGGCCTCTACGTCTCCGTGGGACATTTATATACATCAATAACGTAATATAACCTAACCTAACCCAACCTAACATCTCGGCGGTAATATTTGACAACATACCTGGCGAGTTGGACTCTACGTTTCCGTGGGACCTTCATATACATCAATAACGAAATATAACCTAACCCAACCCAACCTAACATCTCGGCGGTAATATTTGAAAACATTCCTGGCGAGTTGGCTTCTCCGTCTCCGTGGGATCTTTTTATACATCAATAACGTAATATAACCTAACCTAACCCAACCTAACATCTTGGCGGTAATATTTGAAAACATACCTGGCGAGTTGGCCTCTACGTCTCCGTGGGACATTTATATACATCAATAACGTAATATAACGTAACCTAACCCAACCTAACATCTCGGCGGTAATATTTGATCACGTTACTAGCTTGTTGGCCTCTACGTTTCCGCGGGACCTTTATATACATCTATAACGTGATATAACCTAACCTAACCCAACCTAACATCTCGGCGGTAGTATTTGAAAACATTCCTGGCGAGTTGGCTTCTCCGTCTCCGTGGGATCTTTTTATACATCAATAACGTAATATAACCTAACCTAACCCAACCTAACATCTTGGCGGTAATATTTGAAAACATACCTGGCGAGTTGGCCTCTACGTCTCCGTTGGACATTTATATACATCAATAACGTAATATAACCTAACCTAACCCAACCTAACATCTCGGCGGTAATATTTGATCACATTACTAGCTTGTTCGCCTCTACGACTCCGCGGGACCTTTATATACATCTATAACGTGATATAACCTAACCTAACCCAACCTAACATTTCGGCGGTAATATTTGAAAACATTCATGGCGGTTTGGCATCTACGTCCCGTGGGACCTTTATATACATCAATAACGTAATATAACCTAACCTAACCCAACCTAACAACTCGGCGGTAATATTTGACAACATACCTGGCGAGTTGGACTCTACGTTTCCGTGGGACCTTCATATACATCAATAACGAAATATAACCTAACCTAACCCAACCTAACATCTCGGCGGTAATATTTGAAAACATTCCTGGCGAGTTGGCTTCTCCGTCTCCGTGGGATCTTTTTATACATCAATAACGTAATATAACCTAACCGAAACCAACCTAACATCTTGGCGGTAATATTTGAAAACATACCTGGTGAGTTGGCCTCTACGTCTCCGTGGGACATTTATATACATCAATAACGTAATATAACCTAACCTAACCCAACCTAACATCTCGGCGGTAATATTTGATCACATTACTAGCTTGTTGGCCTCTACGTCTCCGCGGGACCTTTATATACATCTATAACGTGATATAACCTAACCTAACCCAACCTAACATTTCGGCGGTAATATTTGACATCATTCCTGGCGAGTTGGCCTCTACGTCTCCGTTTGACCTTCATAAACATCAATAACGTAATATAACGTAACCTAACCCAACCTATCATCTCGGCCGTAATATTTGAAAACATTCCTGGCGAGTTGGCTTCTCCGTCTCCGTGGGATCTTTTTATACATCAATAACGTAATATAACCTAACCTAACCCAAC
The DNA here is from genome assembly GCA_963969225.1 of Xylocopa violacea. Classification (NCBI taxonomy): domain Eukaryota; kingdom Metazoa; phylum Arthropoda; class Insecta; order Hymenoptera; family Apidae; genus Xylocopa; species Xylocopa violacea. The sequence goes on from CAXAJV010000051.1 coordinate 2,720,136, forward strand.
CTAACATCTCGGCGGTAATATTTGAAAACATTCATGGCGGTTTGGCATCTACGTCCCGTGGGACCTTCATATACATCAATAACGTAATATAGCCTAACCTAATCCAACCTAACATTTCGGCGGTAATATTTGACATCATTCCTGGCGATTTGGCCTCTACGTCTCCGTGGGACCTTTATATACATCAATAACGTAATATAACCTAACCTAACCCAACCTAACATCTCGGCGGTAATATTTGAAAACATACCTGGCGGGTTGGCCTCTACGTCTCCGTGGGACATTTATATACATCAATAACGTAATATAACCTAACCTAACCCAACCTAACATTTCGGCGGTAATATTCGACAACATTCCTGGCGAGTTGGCTTCTCCGTCTCCGTGGGACCTTTATATACATCAATAACGTAATATAACCTAACCTAACCCAACCTAACAACTCGGCGGTAATATTTGAAAACATACCTGGCGGGTTGGCCTCTACGTCTCCGTGGGACATTTATATACATCAATAACGTAATATAACCTAACCTAACCCAACCTAACATCTCGGCGGTAATATTTGACAACATTCCTGGCGAGTTGGCTTCTCCGTCTCCGTGGGTCCTTTATATACATCAATAACGTAATATAACCTAACCTAACCCAACCTAACAACTCGGCGGTAATATTTGACAACATACCTGGCGAGTTGGACTCTACGTTTCCGTTTGACCTTCATAAACATCAATAACGTAATATAACGTAACCTAACCCAACCTATCACCTCGGCGGTAATATTTGACAACATTCCTGGCGAGTTGGCCTCTACGTCTCCGTGGGACCTTTGTATACATCAATAACGTAATATAACCTAACCTAACCCAACCTATCATCTCGGCGGTAATATTTGACAACATTCCTGGCGAGTTGGTCTCTACGTCTCCGTGGGACATTTATATACATCAATAACGTAATATAACCTAACCTAACCCAACCTAACATCTCGGCGGTAATATTTGATCACATTACTAGATTGTTGGCCTCTACGTCTCCGCGGGACCTTTATATACATCTATAACGTGATATAACCTAACCTAACCCAACCTAACATTTCGGCGGTAATATTTGACATCATTCCTGGCGAGTTGGCCTCTACGTCTCCGTTTGACCTTCATAAACATCAATAACGTAATATAACGTAACCTAACCCAACCTATCATCTCGGCCGTAATATTTGAAAACATTCCTGGCGAGTTGGCTTCTCCGCCTCCGTGGGATCCTTTTATACATCAATAACGTAATATAACCTAACCTAACCCAACCTAACATCTTGGCGGTAATATTTGAAAACATACCTGGCGAGTTGGCCTCTACGTCTCCGTGGGACATTTATATACATCAATAACGTAATATAACCTAACCTAACCCAACCTAACATCTCGGCGGTAATATTTGATCACATTACTAGCTTGTTGGCCTCTACGTCTCCGCGGGACCTTTATATACATCTATAACGTGATATAACCTAACCTAACCCAACCTAACATTTCGGCGGTAATATTTGACATCATTCCTGGCGAGTTGGCCTCTACGTCTCCGTTTGACCTTCATAAACATCAATAACGTAATATAACGTAACCTAACCCAACCTATCATCTCGGCCGTAATATTTGAAAACATTCCTGGCGAGTTGCCTTCTCCGTCTCCGTGGGATCTTTTTATACATCAATAACGTAATATAACCTAACCTAACCCAACCTATCACTTCGGCGGTAATATTTGACAACATACCTGGCGAGTTGGACTCTACGTTCCCGTGGGACCTTCATATACATCAATAACGAAATATAACCTAACCCAACCCAACCTAACATCTCGGCGGTAATATTTGAAAACATTCCTGGCGAGTTGGCTTCTCCGTCTCCGTGGGATCTTTTTATACATCAATAACGTAATATAACCTAACCTAACCCAACCTAACATCTTGGCGGTAATATTTGAAAACATACCTGGCGAGTTGGCCTCTACGTCTCCGTGGGACATTTATATACATCAATAACGTAATATAACATAACCTAACCCAACCTAACATCTCGGCGGTAATATTTGATCACGTTACTAGCTTGTTGGCCTCTACGTTTCCGCGGGACCTTTATATACATCTATAACGTGATATAACCTAACCTAACCCAACCTAACATCTCGGCGGTAGTATTTGAAAACATTCCTGGCGAGTTGGCTTCTCCGTCTCCGTGGGATCTTTTTATACATCAATAACGTAATATAACCTAACCTAACCCAACCTAACATCTTGGCGGTAATATTTGAAAACATACCTGGCGAGTTGGCCTCTACGTCTCCGTTGGACATTTATATACATCAATAACGTAATATAACCTAACCTAACCCAACCTAACATCTCGGCGGTAATATTTGATCACATTACTAGCTTGTTGGCCTCTACGACTCCGCGGGACCTTTATATACATCTATAACGTGATATAACCTAACCTAACCCAACCTAACATTTCGGCGGTAATATTTGACATCATTCCTGGCGAGTTGGCCTCTACGTCTCCGTTTGACCTTCATAAACATCAATAACGTAATATAACGTAACCTAACCCAACCTATCATCTCGGCCGTAATATTTGAAAACATTCCTGGCGAGTTGGCTTCTCCGTCTCCGTGGGATCTTTTTATACATCAATAACGTAATATAACCTAACCTAACCCAACCTATCATCTCGGCGGTAATATTTGACAACATTCCTGGCGAGTTGGTCTCTACGTCTCCGTGGGACCTTTATATACATCAATAACGTAATATAACCTAACCTAACCCAACCTAACATCACGGCGGTAATATTTGACAACATTCCTGGCTAGTTGGCTTCTCCGTCTCCGTGGGATCTTTTTATACATCAATAACGTAATAAAACCTATCCTAACCCAACCTAACATCTCGGCGGTAATATTTGAAAACATACCTGGCGAGTTGGCCTCTATGTCTCCGTGGGACCTTTATATACATCAATAACGTAATATAACCTAACCTATCCCAACCTAACATCTCGGCGGTAATATTTGAAAACATTCATGGCGGTTTGGCATCTACGTCCCGTGGGACCTTTATATACATCAATAACGTAATATAACCTAACCTAACCCAACCTAACAACTCGGCGGTAATATTTGACAACATACCTGGCGAGTTGAACTCTACGTTTCCGTGGGACCTTCATATACATCAATAACGAAATATAACCTAACCTAACCCAACCTAACATCTCGGCGGTAATATTTGAAAACATTCCTGGCGAGTTGGCTTCTCCGTCTCCGTGGGATCTTTTTATACATCAATAACGTAATATAACCTAACCGAAACCAACCTAACATCTTGGCGGTAATACTTGAAAACATACCTGGTGAGTTGGCCTCTACGTCTCCGTGGGACATTTATATACATCAATAACGTAATATAACCTAACCTAACCCAACCTAACATCTCGGCGGTAATATTTGATCACATTACTAGCTTGTTGGCCTCTACGTCTCCGCGGGACCTTTATATACATCTATAACGTGATATAACCTAACCTAACCCAACCTAACATTTCGGCGGTAATATTTGACATCATTCCTGGCGAGTTGGCCTCTACGTCTCCGTTTGACCTTCATAAACATCAATAACGTAATATAACGTAACCTAATCCAACCTATCATCTCGGCCGTAATATTTGAAAACATTCCTGGCGAGTTGGCTTCTCCGTCTCCGTGGGATCTTTTTATACATCAATAACGTAATATAACCTAACCTAACCCAACCTAACATCTCGGCGGTAATATTTGAAAACATTCATGGCGGTTTGGCATCTACGTCCCGTGGGACCTTCATATACATCAATAACGTAATATAGCCTAACCTAATCCAACCTAACATTTCGGCGGTAATATTTGACATCATTCCTGGCGATTTGGCCTCTACGTCTCCGTGGGACCTTTATATACATCAATAACGTAATATAACCTAAACTAACCCAACCTAACATCTCGGCGGTAATATTTGAAAACATACCTGGCGGGTTGGCCTCTACGTCTCCGTGGGACATTTATATACATCAATAACGTAATATAACCTAACCTAACCCAACCTAACATTTCGGCGGTAATATTCGACAACATTCCTGGCGAGTTGGCTTCTCCGTCTCCGTGGGACCTTTATATACATCAATAACGTAATATAACCTAACCTAACCCAACCTAACAACTCGGCGGTAATATTTGAAAACATACCTGGCAGGTTGGCCTCTACGTCTCCGTGGGACATTTATATACATCAATAACGTAATATAACCTAACCTAACCCAACCTAACATCTCGGCGGTAATATTTGACAACATTCCTGGCGAGTTGGCTTCTCCGTCTCCGTGGGACCTTTATATACATCAATAACGTAATATAACCTAACCTAACCCAACCTAACAACTCGGCGGTAATATTTGACAACATACCTGGCGAGTTGGACTCTACGTTTCCGTTTGACCTTCATAAACATCAATAACGTAATATAACGTAACCTAACCCAACCTATCACCTCGGCGGTAATATTTGACAACATTCCTGGCGAGTTGGCCTCTACGTCTCCGTGGGACCTTTGTATACATCAATAACGTAATATAACCTAACCTAACCCAACCTATCATCTCGGCGGTAATATTTGACAACATTCCTGGCGAGTTGGTCTCTACGTCTCCGTGGGACATTCATATACATCAATAACGTAATATAACCTAACCTAACCCAACCTAACATCACGGCGGTAATATTTGACAACATTCCTGGCTAGTTGACTTCTCCGTCTCCGTGGGATCTTTTTATACATCAATAACGTAATAAAACCTATCCTAACCCAACCTAACATCTCGGCGGTAATATTTGAAAACATACCTGGCGAGTTGGCCTCTATGTCTCCGTGGGACCTTTATATACATCAATAACGTAATATAACCTAACCTATCCCAACCTAACATCTCGGCGGTAATATTTGAAAACATTCATGGCGGTTTGGCATCTACGTCCCGTGGGACCTTCATATACATCAATAACGTAATATAGCCTAACCTAATCCAACCTAACATTTCGGCGGTAATATTTGACATCATTCCTGGCGATTTGGCCTCTACGTCTCCGTGGGACCTTTATATACATCAATAACGTAATATAACCTAACCTAACCCAACCTAACATCTCGGCGGTAATATTTGAAAACATACCTGGCGGGTTGGCCTCTACGTCTCCGTGGGACATTTATATACATCAATAACGTAATATAACCTAACCTAACCCAACCTAACATCTCGGCGGTAATATTCGACTACATTCCTGGCGAGTTGGCTTCTCCGTCTCCGTGGGACCTTTATATACATCAATAACGTAATATAACCTAACCTAACCCAACCTAACAACTCGGCGGTAATATTTGACAACATACCTGGCGAGTTGGACTCTACGTTTCCGTGGGACCTTCATATACATCAATAACGAAATATAACCTAACCTAACCCAACCTAACATCTCGGCCGTAATATTTGAAAACATTCCTGTCGAGTTGGCTTCTCCGTCTCCGTGGGATCTTTTTATACATCAATAACGTAATATAACCTAACCTAACCCAACCTAACATCTCGGCGGTAATATTTGAAAACATTCATGGCGGTTTGGCATCTACGTCCCGTGGGACCTTCATATACATCAATAACGTAATATAGCCTAACCTAATCCAACCTAACATTTCGGCGGTAATATTTGACATCATTCCTGGCGATTTGGCCTCTACGTCTCCGTGGGACCTTTATATACATCAATAACGTAATATAACCTAACCTAACCCAACCTAACATCTCGGCGGTAATATTTGAAAACATACCTGGCGGGTTGGCCTCTACGTCTCCGTGGGACATTTATATACATCAATAACGTAATATAACCTAACCTAACCCAACCTAACATCTCGGCGGTAATATTCGACAACATTCCTGGCGAGTTGGCTTCTACGTCTCCGTGGGACCTTTATATACATCAATAACGTAATATAACCTAACCTAACCCAACCTAACAACTCGGCGGTAATATTTAACAACATACCTGGCGAGTTGGACTCTACGTTTCCGTGGGACCTTCATATACATCAATAACGAAATATAACCTAACCTAACCCAACCTAACATCTCGGCGGTAATATTTGAAAACATTCCTGGCGAGTTGGCTTCTCCGTCTCCGTGGGATCTTTTTATACATCAATAACGTAATATAACCTAACCTAACCCAACCTAACATCTTGGCGGTAATATTTGAAAACATACCTGGCGAGTTGGCCTCTACGTCTCCGTGGGACATTTATATACATCAATAACGTAATATAACCTAACCTAACCCAACCTAACATCTCGGTGGTAATATTTGATCACATTACTAGATTGTTGGCCTCTACGTCTCCGCGGGACCTTTATATACATCTATAACGTGATATAACCTAACCTAACCCAACCTAACATTTCGGCGGTAATATTTGACATCATTCCTGGCGAGTTGGCCTCTACGTCTCCGTTTGACCTTCATAAACATCAATAACGTAATATAACGTAACCTAACCCAACCTATCATCTCGGCCGTAATATTTGAAAACATTCCTGGCGAGTTGGCTTCTCCGCCTCCGTGGGATCTTTTTACACATCAATAACGTAATATAACCTAACCTAACCCAACCTAACATCTTGGCGGTAATATTTGAAAACATACCTGGCGAGTTGGCCTCTACGTCTCCGTGGGACATTTATATACATCAATAACGTAATATAACCTAACCTAACCCAACCTAACATCTCGGCGGTAATATTTGATCACATTACTAGCTTGTTGGCCTCTACGTCTCCGCGGGACCTTTATATACATCTATAACGTGATATAACCTAACCTAACCCAACCTAACATTTCGGCGGTAATATTTGACATCATTCCTGGCGAGTTGGCCTCTACGTCTCCGTTTGACCTTCATAAACATCAATAACGTAATATAACGTAACCTAACCCAACCTATCATCTCGGCCGTAATATTTGAAAACATTCCTGGCGAGTTGGCTTCTCCGTCTCCGTGGGATCTTTTTATACATCAATAACGTAATATAACCTAACCTAACCCAACCTATCACTTCGGCGGTAATATTTGACAACATACCTGGCGAGTTGGACTCTACGTTTCCGTGGGACCTTCATACACATCAATAACGAAATATAACCTAACCTAACCCAACCTAACATCTCGGCGGTAATATTTGAAAACATTCCTGGCGAGTTGGCTTCTCCGTCTCCGTGGGATCTTTTTATACATCAATAAAGTAATATAACGTAACCTAACCCAACCTATCATCTCGGCGGTAATATTTGAAAACATTCCTGGCGAGTTGGCTTCTCCGTCTCCGTGGGATCTTTTTATACATCAATAACGTAATAAAACCTATCCTAACCCAACCTAACATCTCGGCGGTAATATTTGACATCATTCCTGGCGATTTGGCCTCTACGTCTCCGTGGGACCTTTATATACATCAATAACGTAATATGTCCTAACCTAACCCAACCTAACATCTCGGCGGTAATATTTGAAAACATACCTGGCGGGTTGGCCTCTACGTCTCCGTGGGACATTTATATACATGAATAACGTAATATAACCTAACCTAACCCAACCTAACATCTCGGCGGTAATATTTGACAACATTCCTGGCGAGTTGGCTTCTCCGTCTCCTTGGGACCTTTATATACATCAATAACGTAATATAACCTAACCTAACCCAACCTAACAACTCGGCGGTAATATTTGACAACATACCTGGCGAGTTGGACTCTACGTTTCCGTGGGACCTTCATATACATCAATAACGAAATATAACCTAACCTAACCCAACCTAACATCTCGGCGGTAATATTTGAAAACATTCCTGGCGAGTTGGCTTCTCCGTCTCCGTGGGATCTTTTTATACATCAATAACGTAATATAACCTAACCTAACGCAACCTAACATCTTGGCGGTAATATTTGAAAACATACCTGGCGAGTTGGCCTCTACGTCTCCGTGGGACATTTATATACATCAATAACGTAATATAACCTAACCTAACCCAACCTAACATCTCGGCGGTAATATTTGATCACATTACTAGATTGTTGGCCTCTACGTCTCCGCGGGACCTTTATATACATCTATAACGTGATATAACCTAACCTAACCCAACCTAACATTTCGGCGGTAATATTTGACATCATTCCTGGCGAGTTGGCCTCTACGTCTCCGTTTGACCTTCATAAACATCAATAACGTAATATAACGTAACCTAACCCAACCTAACATCTCGGCGGTAATATTTGACAACATTCCTGGCGAGTTGGCTTCTCCGTCTCCTTGGGACCTTTATATACATCAATAACGTAATATAACCTAACCTAACCCAACCTAACAACTCGGCGGTAATATTTGACAACATACCTGGCGAGTTGGACTCTACGTTTCCGTGGGACCTTCATATACATCAATAACGAAATATAACCTAACCTAACCCAACCTAACATCTCGGCGGTAGTATTTGAAAACATTCCTGGCGAGTTGGCTTCTCCGTCTCCGTGGGATCTTTTTATACATCAATAACGTAATATAACCTAACCTAACCCAACCTAACATCTTGGCGGTAATATTTGAAAACATAACTGGCGAGTTGGCCTCTACGTCTCCGTGGGACATTTATATACATCAATAACGTAATATAACCTAACCTAACCCAACCTAACATCTCGGCGGTAATATTTGATCACATTACTAGCTTGTTGGCCTCTACGACTCCGCGGGACCTTTATATACATCTATAACGTGATATAACCTAACCTAACCCAACCTAACATTTCGGCGGTAATATTTGACATCATTCCTGGCGAGTTGGCCTCTACGTCTCCGTTTGACCTTCATAAACATCAATAACGTAATATAACGTAACCTAACCCAACCTATCCTCTCGGCCGCAATATTTGAAAACATTCCTGGCGAGTTGGCTTCTCCGTCTCCGTGGGATCTTTTTATACATCAATAACGTAATATAACCTAACCTAACCCAACCTATCATCTCGGCGGTAATATTTGACAACATTCCTGGCGAGTTGGTCTCTACGTCTCCGTGGGACCTTCATATACATCAATAACGTAATATAACCTAACCTAACCCAACCTAACATCACGGCGGTAATATTTGACAACATTCCTGGCTAGTTGGCTTCTCCGGCTCCGTGGGATCTTTTTATACATCAATAACGTAATAAAACCTATCCTAACCCAACCTAACATCTCGGCGGTAATATTTGAAAACATACCTGGCGAGTTGGCCTCTATGTCTCCGTGGGACCTTTATATACATCAATAACGTAATATAACCTAACGTATCCCAACCTAACATCTCGGCGGTAATATTTGACAACATTCCTGGCGAGTTGGCTTCTCCGTCTCCGTGGGACCTTTATATACATCAATAACGTAATATAACCTAACCTAACCCAACCTAACAACTCGGCGGTAATATTTGACAACATACCTGGCGAGTTGGACTCTACGTTTCCGTTTGACCTTCATAAACATCAATAACGTAATATAAGGTAACCTAACCCAACCTCTCACCTCGGCGGTAATATTTGACAACATTCCTGGCGAGTTGGCCTCTACGTCTCCGTGGGACCTTTGTATACATCAATAACGTAATATAACCTAACCTAACCCAACCTACCATCTCGGCGGTAATATTTGACAACATTCCTGGCGAGTTGGTCTCTACGTCTCCGTGGGACCTTCATATACATCAATAACGTAATATAACCTAACCTAACCCAACCTAACATCACGGCGGTAATATTTGACAACATTCCTGGCTAGTTGGCTTCTCCGTCTCCGTGGGATCTTTTTATACATCAATAACGTAATAAAACCTATCCTAACCCAACCTAACATCTCGGCGGTAATATTTGAAAACATTCATGGCGGTTTGGCATCTACGTCCCGTGGGACCTTCATATACATCAATAACGTAATATAGCCTAACCTAATCCAACCTAACATTTCGGCGGTAATATTTGACATCATTCCTGGCGATTTGGCCTCTACGTCTCCGTGGGACCTTTATATACATCAATAACGTAATATAACCTAACCTGACCCAACCTAACATCTCGGCGGTAATATTTGAAAACATACCTGGCGGGTTGGCCTCTACGTCTCCGTGGGACATTTATATACATCAATAACGTAATATAACCTAACCTAACCCAACCTAACATCTCGGCGGTAATATTTGATCACATTACTAGATTGTTGGCCTCTACGTCTCCGCGGGACCTTTATATACATCTATAACGTGATATAACCTAACCTAACCCAACCTAACATTTCGGCGGTAATATTTGACATCATTCCTGGCGAGTTGGCCTCTACGTCTCCGTTTGACCTTCATAAACATCAATAACGTAATATAACGTAACCTAACCCAACCTAACATCTCGGCGGTAATATTTGACAACATTCCTGGCGAGTTGGCTTCTCCGTCTCCTTGGGACCTTTATATACATCAATAACGTAATATAACCTAACCTAACCCAACCTAACAACTCGGCGGTAATATTTGACAACATACCTGGCGAGTTGGACTCTACGTTTCCGTGGGACCTTCATATACATCAATAACGAAATATAACCTAACCTAACCCAACCTAACATCTCGGCGGTAGTATTTGAAAACATTCCTGGCGAGTTGGCTTCTCCGTCTCCGTGGGATCTTTTTATACATCAATAACGTAATATAACCTAACCTAACCCAACCTAACATCTTGGCGGTAATATTCGAAAACATAACTGGCGAGTTGGCCTCTACGTCTCCGTGGGACATTTATATACATCAATAACGTAATATAACCTAACCTAACCCAACCTAACATCTCGGCGGTAATATTTGATCACATTACTAGCTTGTTGGCCTCTACGACTCCGCGGGACCTTTATATACATCTATAACGTGATATAACCTAACCTAACCCAACCTAACATTTCGGCGGTAATATTTGACATCATTCCTGGCGAGTTGGCCTCTACGTCTCCGTTTGACCTTCATAAACATCAATAACGTAATATAACGTAACCTAACCCAACCTATCCTCTCGGCCGCAATATTTGAAAACATTCCTGGCGAGTTGGCTTCTCCGTCTCCGTGGGATCTTTTTATACATCAATAACGTAATATAACCTAACCTAACCCAACCTATCATCTCGGCGGTAATATTTGACAACATTCCTGGCGAGTTGGTCTCTACGTCTCCGTGGGACCTTCATATACATCAATAACGTAATATAACCTAACCTAACCCAACCTAACATCACGGCGGTAATATTTGACAACATTCCTGGCTAGTTGGCTTCTCCGGCTCCGTGGGATCTTTTTATACATCAATAACGTAATAAAACCTATCCTAACCCAACCTAACATCTCGGCGGTAATATTTGAAAACATACCTGGCGAGTTGGCCTCTATGTCTCCGTGGGACCTTTATATACATCAATAACGTAATATAACCTAACGTATCCCAACCTAACATCTCGGCGGTAATATTTGAAAACATTCATGGCGGTTTGGCATCTACGTCCCGTGGGACCTTTATATACATCAATTACGTAATATAACCTAACCTAACCCAACCTAACAACTCGGCGGTAATATTTGACAACATACCTGGCGAGTTGGACTCTACGTTTCCGTGGGACCTTCATATACATCAATAACGAAATATAACCTAACCTAACCCAACCTAACATCTCGGCGGTAATATTTGAAAACATTCCTGGCGAGTTGGCTTCTCCGTCTCCGTGGGATCTTTTTATACATCAATAACGTAATATAACCTAACCCAACCCAACCTAACAACTCGGCGGTAATATTTGAAAACATACCTGGCGGGTTGGCCTCTACGTCTCCGTGGGACATTTATATACATCAATAACGTAATATAACCTAACCTAACCCAACCTAACATCTCGGCGGTAATATTTGACAACATTCCTGGCGAGTTGGCTTCTCCGTCTCCGTGGGACCTTTATATACATCAATAACGTAATATAACCTAACCTAACCCAACCTAACAACTCGGCGGTAATATTTGACAACATACCTGGCGAGTTGGACTCTACGTTTCCGTTTGACCTTCATAAACATCAATAACGTAATATAAGGTAACCTAACCCAACCTATCACCTCGGCGGTAATATTTGACAACATTCCTGGCGAGTTGGCCTCTACGTCTCCGTGGGACCTTTGTATACATCAATAACGTAATATAACCTAACCTAACCCAACCTACCATCTCGGCGGTAATATTTGACAACATTCCTGGCGAGTTGGTCTCTACGTCTCCGTGGGACCTTCATATACATCAATAACGTAATATAACCTAACCTAACCCAACCTAACATCACGGCGGTAATATTTGACAACATTCCTGGCTAGTTGGCTTCTCCGTCTCCGTGGGATCTTTTTATACATCAATAACGTAATAAAACCTATCCTAACCCAACCTAACATCTCGGCGGTAATATTTGAAAACATTCATGGCGGTTTGGCATCTACGTCCCGTGGGACCTTCATATACATCAATAACGTAATATAGCCTAACCTAATCCAACCTAACATTTCGGCGGTAATATTTGACATCATTCCTGGCGATTTGGCCTCTACGTCTCCGTGGGACCTTTATATACATCAATAACGTAATATAACCTAACCTGACCCAACCTAACATCTCGGCGGTAATATTTGAAAACATACCTGGCGGGTTGGCCTCTACGTCTCCGTGGGACATTTATATACATCAATAACGTAATATAACCTAACCTAACCCAACCTAACATCTCGGCGGTAATATTCGACTACATTCCTGGCGAGTTGGCTTCTCCGTCTCCGTGGGACCTTTATATACATCAATAACGTAATATAACCTAACCTAACCCAACCTAACAACTCGGCGGTAATATTTGACAACATACCTGGCGAGTTGGACTCTACGTTTCCGTGGGACCGTCATATACATCAATAACGAAATATAACCTAACCTAACCCAACCTAACATCTCGGCCGTAATATTTGAAAACATTCCTGGCGAGTTGGCTTCTCCGTCTCCGTGGGATCTTTTTATACATCTATAACGTGATATAACCTAACCTAACCCAACCTAACATTTCGGCGGTAATATTTGACATCATTCCTGGCGAGTTGGCCTCTACGTCTCCGTTTGACCTTCATAAACATCAATAACGTAATATAACGTAACCTAACCCAACCTAACATCTCGGCGGTAATATTTGACAACATTCCTGGCGAGTTGGCTTCTCCGTCTCCTTGGGACCTTTATATACATCAATAACGTAATATAACCTAACCTAACCCAACCTAACAACTCGGCGGTAATATTTGACAACATACCTGGCGAGTTGGACTCTACGTTTCCGTGGGACCTTCATATACATCAATAACGAAATATAACCTAACCTAACCCAACCTAACATCTCGGCGGTAGTATTTGAAAACATTCCTGGCGAGTTGGCTTCTCCGTCTCCGTGGGATCTTTTTATACATCAATAACGTAATATAACCTAACCTAACCCAACCTAACATCTTGGCGGTAATATTTGAAAACATAACTGGCGAGTTGGCCTCTACGTCTCCGTGGGACATTTATATACATCAATAACGTAATATAACCTAACCTAACCCAACCTAACATCTCGGCGGTAATATTTGATCACATTACTAGCTTGTTGGCCTCTACGACTCCGCGGGACCTTTATATACATCTATAACGTGATATAACCTAACCTAACCCAACCTAACATTTCGGCGGTAATATTTGACATCATTCCTGGCGAGTTGGCCTCTACGTCTCCGTTTGACCTTCATAAACATCAATAACGTAATATAACGTAACCTAACCCAACCTATCCTCTCGGCCGCAATATTTGAAAACATTCCTGGCGAGTTGGCTTCTCCGTCTCCGTGGGATCTTTTTATACATCAATAACGTAATATAACCTAACCTAACCCAACCTATCATCTCGGCGGTAATATTTGACAACATTCCTGGCGAGTTGGTCTCTACGTCTCCGTGGGACCTTCATATACATCAATAACGTAATATAACCTAACCTAACCCAACCTAACATCACGGCGGTAATATTTGACAACATTCCTGGCTAGTTGGCTTCTCCGGCTCCGTGGGATCTTTTTATACATCAATAACGTAATAAAACCTATCCTAACCCAACCTAACATCTCGGCGGTAATATTTGAAAACATACCTGGCGAGTTGGCCTCTATGTCTCCGTGGGACCTTTATATACATCAATAACGTAATATAACCTAACGTATCCCAACCTAACATCTCGGCGGTAATATTTGAAAACATTCATGGCGGTTTGGCATCTACGTCCCGTGGGACCTTTATATACATCAATTACGTAATATAACCTAACCTAACCCAACCTAACAACTCGGCGGTAATATTTGACAACATACCTGGCGAGTTGGACTCTACGTTTCCGTGGGACCTTCATATACATCAATAACGAAATATAACCTAACCTAACCCAACCTAACATCTCGGCGGTAATATTTGAAAACATTCCTGGCGAGTTGGCTTCTCCGTCTCCGTGGGATCTTTTTATACATCAATAACGTAATATAACCTAACCTAACCCAACCTAACAACTCGGCGGTAATATTTGAAAACATACCTGGCGGGTTGGCCTCTACGTCTCCGTGGGACATTTATATACATCAATAACGTAATATAACCTAACCTAACCCAACCTAACATCTCGGCGGTAATATTTGACAACATTCCTGGCGAGTTGGCTTCTCCGTCTCCGTGGGACCTTTATATACATCAATAACGTAATATAACCTAACCTAACCCAACCTAACAACTCGGCGGTAATATTTGACAACATACCTGGCGAGTTGGACTCTACGTTTCCGTTTGAGCTTCATAAACATCAATAACGTAATATAAGGTAACCTAACCCAACCTATCACCTCGGCGGTAATATTTGACAACATTCCTGGCGAGTTGGCCTCTACGTCTCCGTGGGACCTTTGTATACATCAATAACGTAATATAACCTAACCTAACCCAACCTACCATCTCGGCGGTAATATTTGACAACATTCCTGGCGAGTTGGTCTCTACGTCTCCGTGGGACCTTCATATACATCAATAACGTAATATAACCTAACCTAACCCAACCTAACATCACGGCGGTAATATTTGACAACATTCCTGGCTAGTTGGCTTCTCCGTCTCCGTGGGATCTTTTTATACATCAATAACGTAATAAAACCTATCCTAAACCAACCTAACATCTCGGCGGTAATATTTGAAAACATTCATGGCGGTTTGGCATCTACGTCCCGTGGGACCTTCATATACATCAATAACGTAATATAGCCTAACCTAATCCAACCTAACATTTCGGCGGTAATATTTGACATCATTCCTGGCGATTTGGCCTCTACGTCTCCGTGGGACCTTTATATACATCAATAACGTAATATAACCTAACCTGACCCAACCTAACATCTCGGCGGTAATATTTGAAAACATACCTGGCGGGTTGGCCTCTACGTCTCCGTGGGACATTTATATACATCAATAACGTAATATAACCTAACCTAACCCAACCTAACATCTCGGCGGTAATATTCGACTACATTCCTGGCGAGTTGGCTTCTCCGTCTCCGTGGGACCTTTATATACATCAATAACGTAATATAACCTAACCTAACCCAACCTAACAACTCGGCGGTAATATTTGACAACATACCTGGCGAGTTGGACTCTACGTTTCCGTGGGACCGTCATATACATCAATAACGAAATATAACCTAACCTAACCCAACCTAACATCTCGGCCGTAATATTTGAAAACATTCCTGGCGAGTTGGCTTCTCCGTCTCCGTGGGATCTTTTTATACATCAATAACGTAATATAACCTAACCTAACCCAACCTAACATCTCGGCGGTAATATTTGAAAACATTCATGGCGGTTTGGCATCTACGTCCCGTGGGACCTTCATATACATCAATAACGTAATATAGCCTAACCTAATCCAACCTAACATTTCGGCGGTAATATTTGACATCATTTCTGGCGATTTGGCCTCTACGTCTCCGTGGGACCTTTATATACATCAATAACGTAATATAACCTAACCTAACCCAACCTAACATCTCGGCGGTAATATTTGAAAACATACCTGGCGGGTTGGCCTCTACGTCTCCGTGGGACATTTATATACATCAATAACGTAATATAACCTAACCTAACCCAACCTAACATCTCGGCGGTAATATTCGACAACATTCCTGGCGAGTTGGCTTCTCCGTCTCCGTGGGACCTTTATATACATCAATAACGTAATATAACCTAACCTAACCCAACCTAACAACTCGGCGGTAATATTTAACAACATACCTGGCGAGTTGGACTCTACGTTTCCGTGGGATCTTCATATACATCAATAACGAAATATAACCTAACCTAACCCAACCTAACATCTCGGCGGTAATATTTGAAAACATTCCTGGCGAGTTGGCTTCTCCGTCTCCGTGGGATCTTTTTATACATCAATAACGTAATATAACCTAACCTAACCCAACCTAACATCTCGGCGGTAATATTTGACATCATTCCTGGCGAGTTGGCCTCTACGTCTCCGTTTGACCTTCATAAACATCAATAACGTAATATAACGTAACCTAACCCAACCTATCCTCTCGGCCGCAATATTTGAAAACATTCCTGGCGAGTTGGCTTCTCCGTCTCCGTGGGATCTTTTTATACATCAATAACGTAATATAACCTAACCTAACCCAACCTATCATCTCGGCGGTAATATTTGACAACATTCCTGGCGAGTTGGTCTCTACGTCTCCGTGGGACCTTCATATACATCAATAACGTAATATAACCTAACCTAACCCAACCTAACATCACGGCGGTAATATTTGACAACATTCCTGGCTAGTTGGCTTCTCCGGCTCCGTGGGATCTTTTTATACATCAATAACGTAATAAAACCTATCCTAACCCAACCTAACATCTCGGCGGTAATATTTGAAAACATACCTGGCGAGTTGGCCTCTATGTCTCCGTGGGACCTTTATATACATCAATAACGTAATATAACCTAACGTATCCCAACCTAACATCTCGGCGGTAATATTTGAAAACATTCATGGCGGTTTGGCATCTACGTCCCGTGGGACCTTTATATACATCAATTACGTAATATAACCTAACCTAACCCAACCTAACAACTCGGCGGTAATATTTGACAACATACCTGGCGAGTTGGACTCTACGTTTCCGTGGGACCTTCATATACATCAATAACGAAATATAACCTAACCTAACCCAACCTAACATCTCGGCGGTAATATTTGAAAACATTCCTGCCGAGTTGGCTTCTCCGTCTCCGTGGGATCTTTTTATACATCAATAACGTAATATAACCTAACCTAACCCAACCTAACAACTCGGCGGTAATATTTGAAAACATACCTGGCGGGTTGGCCTCTACGTCTCCGTGGGACATTTATATACATCAATAACGTAATATAACCTAACCTAACCCAACCTAACATCTCGGCGGTAATATTTGACAACATTCCTGGCGAGTTGGCTTCTCCGTCTCCGTGGGACCTTTATATACATCAATAACGTAATATAACCTAACCTAACCCAACCTAACAACTCGGCGGTAATATTTGACAACATACCTGGCGAGTTGGACTCTACGTTTCCGTTTGACCTTCATAAACATCAATAACGTAATATAAGGTAACCTAACCCAACCTATCACCTCGGCGGTAATATTTGACAACATTCCTGGCGAGTTGGCCTCTACGTCTCCGTGGGACCTTTGTATACATCAATAACGTAATATAACCTAACCTAACCCAACCTACCATCTCGGCGGTAATATTTGACAACATTCCTGGCGAGTTGGTCTCTACGTCTCCGTGGGACCTTCATATACATCAATAACGTAATATAACCTAACCTAACCCAACCTAACATCACGGCGGTAATATTTGACAACATTCCTGGCTAGTTGGCTTCTCCGTCTCCGTGGGATCTTTTTATACATCAATAACGTAATAAAACCTATCCTAACCCAACCTAACATCTCGGCGGTAATATTTGAAAACATTCATGGCGGTTTGGCATCTACGTCCCGTGGGACCTTCATATACATCAATAACGTAATATAGCCTAACCTAATCCAACCTAACATTTCGGCGGTAATATTTGACATCATTCCTGGCGATTTGGCCTCTACGTCTCCGTGGGACCTTTATATACATCAATAACGTAATATAACCTAACCTGACCCAACCTAACATCTCGGCGGTAATATTTGAAAACATACCTGGCGGGTTGGCCTCTACGTCTCCGTGGGACATTTATATACATCAATAACGTAATATAACCTAACCTAACCCAACCTAACATCTCGGCGGTAATATTCGACTACATTCCTGGCGAGTTGGCTTCTCCGTCTCCGTGGGACCTTTATATACATCAATAACGTAATATAACCTAACCTAACCCAACCTAACAACTCGGCGGTAATATTTGACAACATACCTGGCGAGTTGGACTCTACGTTTCCGTGGGACCTTCATATACATCAATAACGAAATATAACCTAACCTAACCCAACCTAACATCTCGGCCGTAATATTTGAAAACATTCCTGGCGAGTTGGCTTCTCCGTCTCCGTGGGATCTTTTTATACATCAATAACGTAATATAACCTAACCTAACCCAACCTAACATCTCGGCGGTAATATTTGAAAACATTCATGGCGGTTTGGCATCTACGTCCCGTGGGACCTTCATATACATCAATAACGTAATATAGCCTAACCTAATCCAACCTAACATTTCGGCGGTAATATTTGACATCATTTCTGGCGATTTGGCCTCTACGTCTCCGTGGGACCTTTATATACATCAATAACGTAATATAACCTAACCTAACCCAACCTAACATCTCGGCGGTAATATTTGAAAACATACCTGGCGGGTTGGCCTCTACGTCTCCGTGGGACATTTATATACATCAATAACGTAATATAACCTAACCTAACCCAACCTAACATCTCGGCGGTAATATTCGACAACATTCCTGGCGAGTTGGCTTCTCCGTCTCCGTGGGACCTTTATATACATCAATAACGTAATATAACCTAACCTAACCCAACCTAACAACTCGGCGGTAATATTTAACAACATACCTGGCGAGTTGGACTCTACGTTTCCGTGGGACCTTCATATACATCAATAACGAAATATAACCTAACCTAACCCAACCTAACATCTCGGCGGTAATATTTGAAAACATTCCTGGCGAGTTGGCTTCTCCGTCTCCGTGGGATCTTTTTATACATCAATAACGTAATATAACCTAACCTAACCCAACCTAACATCTCGGCGGTAATATTTGATCACATTACTAGATTGTTGGCCTCTACGTCTCCGCGGGACCTTTATATACATCTATAACATAATATAACCTAACCTAACCCAAACTATCATCTCGGCCGTAATATTTGAAAACATTCCTGGCGAGTTGGCTTCTCCGCCTCCGTGGGATCTTTTTATACATCAATAACGTAATATAACCTAACCTAACCCAACCTAACATCTTGGCGGTAATATTTGAAAACATACCTGGCGAGTTGGCCTCTACGTCTCCGTGGGACATTTATATACATCAATAACGTAATATAACCTAACCTAACCCAACCTAACATCTCGGCGGTAATATTTGATCACATTACTAGCTTGTTGGCCTCTACGTCTCCGCGGGACCTTTATATACATCTATAACGTGATATAACCTAACCTAACCCAACCTAACATTTCGGCGGTAATATTTGACATCATTCCTGGCGAGTTGGCCTCTACGTCTCCGTTTGACCTTCATAAACATCAATAACGTAATATAACGTAACCTAACCCAACCTATCATCTCGGCCGTAATATTTGAAAACATTCCTGGCGAGTTGGCTTCTCCGTCTCCGTGGGATCTTTTTATACATCAATAACGTAATATAACCTAACCTAACCCAACCTATCATCTCGGCGGTAATATTTGACAACATTCCTGGCGAGTTGGTCTCTACGTCTCCGTGGGACCTTCATATACATCAATAACGTAATATAACCTAACCTAACCCAACCTAACATCACGGCGGTAATATTTGACAACATACCTGGCGAGTTGGACTCTACGTTTCCGTGGGACCTTCATATACATCAATAACGAAATATAACCTAACCTAACCCAACCTAACATCTCGGCGGTAATATTTGAAAACATTCCTGGCGAGTTGGCTTCTCCGTCTCCGTGGGATCTTTTTATACATCAATAACGTAATATAACGTAACCTAACCCAACCTATCATCTCGGCGGTAGTATTTGAAAACATTCCTGGCGAGTTGGCTTCTCCGTCTCCGTGGGACCTTTTTATACATCAATAACGTAATAAAACCTATCCTAACCCAACCTAACATCTCGGCGGTAATATTTGACATCATTCCTGGCGATTTGGCCTCTACGTCTCCGTGGGACCTTCATATACATCAATAACGAAATATAACCTAACCTAACACCAACCTAACATCTCGGCGGTATTATTTGAAAACATTCCTGGCGAGTTGGCTTCTCCGTCTCCGTGGGATCTTTTTATACATCAATAACGTAATATAACCTAACCTAACCCAACCTAACATCTCGGCGGTAATATTTGAAAACATACCTGGCGAGTTGGCCTCTATGTCTCCGTGGGACCTTTATATACATCAATAACGTAATATAACCTAACGTATCCCAACCTAACATCTCGGCGGTAATATTTGAAAACATTCATGGCGGTTTGGCATCTACGTCCCGTGGGACCTTTATATACATCAATTACGTAATATAACCTAACCTAACCCAACCTAACAACTCGGCGGTAATATTTGACAACATACCTGGCGAGTTGGACTCTACGTTTCCGTGGGACCTTCATATACATCAATAACGAAATATAACCTAACCTAACCCAACCTAACATCTCGGCGGTAATATTTGAAAACATTCCTGGCGAGTTGGCTTCTCCGTCTCCGTGGGATCTTTTTATACATCAATAACGTAATATAACCTAACCTAACCCAACCTAACAACTCGGCGGTAATATTTGAAAACATACCTGGCGTGTTGGCCTCTACGTCTCCGTGGGACATTTATATACATCAATAACGTAATATAACCTAACCTAACCCAACCTAACATCTCGGCGGTAATATTTGACAACATTCCTGGCGAGTTGGCTTCTCCGTCTCCGTGGGACCTTTATATACATCAATAACGTAATATAACCTAACCTAACCCAACCTAACAACTCGGCGGTAATATTTGACAACATACCTGGCGAGTTGGACTCTACGTTTCCGTTTGACCTTCATAAACATCAATAACGTAATATAAGGTAACCTAACCCAACCTATCACCTCGGCGGTAATATTTGACAACATTCCTGGCGAGTTGGCCTCTACGTCTCCGTGGGACCTTTGTATACATCAATAACGTAATATAACCTAACCTAACCCAACCTACCATCTCGGCGGTAATATTTGACAACATTCCTGGCGAGTTGGTCTCTACGTCTCCGTGGGACCTTCATATACATCAATAACGTAATATAACCTAACCTAACCCAACCTAACATCACGGCGGTAATATTTGACAACATTCCTGGCTAGTTGGCTTCTCCGTCTCCGTGGGATCTTTTTATACATCAATAACGTAATAAAACCTATCCTAACCCAACCTAACATCTCGGCGGTAATATTTGAAAACATTCATGGCGGTTTGGCATCTACGTCCCGTGGGACCTTTATATACATCAATAACGTAATATAACCTAACCTATCCCAACCTAACATCTCGGCGGTAATATTTGAAAACATTCATGGCGGTTTGGCATCTACATCCCGTGGGACCTTCATATACATCAATAACGTAATATAGCCTAACCTAATCCAACCTAACATTTCGGCGGTAATATTTGACATCATTCCTGGCGATTTGGCCTCTACGTCTCCGTGGGACCTTTATATACATCAATAACGTAATATAACCTAACCTAACCCAACCTAACTTCTCGGCGGTAATATTTGAAAACATACCTGGCGGGTTGGCCTCTACGTCTCCGTGGGACATTTATATACATCAATAACGTAATATAACCTAACCTAACCCAACCTAACATGTCGGCGGTAATATTCGACAACATTCCTGGCGAGTTGGCTTCTCCGTCTCCGTGGGACCTTTATATACATCAATAACGTAATATAACCTAACCTAACCCAACCTAACAACTCGGCGGTAATATTTGACAACATACCTGGCGAGTTGGACTCTACGTCTCCGTGGGACCTTTATATACATCAATAACGTAATATAACCTAACCTAACCCAACCTAACATCTCGGCGGTAATATTTGAAAACATACCTGGCGGGTTGGCCTCTACGTCTCCGTGGGACATTTATATACATCAATAACGTAATATAACCTAACCTAACCCAACCTAACATCTCGGCGGTAATATTCGACAACATTCCTGGCGAGTTGGCTTCTCCGTCTCCGTGGGACCTTTATATACATCAATAACGTAATATAACCTAACCTAACCCAACCTAACAACTCGGCGGTAATATTTGACAACATACCTGGCGAGTTGGACTCTACGTCTCCGTGGGACCTTTATATACATCAATAACGTAATATAACCTAACCTAACCCAACCTAACATCTCGGCGGTAATATTTGAAAACATACCTAGCGGGTTGGCCTCTACGTCTCCGTGGGACATTTATATACATCAATAACGTAATATAACCTAACCTAACCCAACCTAACATCTCGGCGGTAATATTCGACAACATTCCTGGCGAGTTGGCTTCTCCGTCTCCGTGGGACCTTTATATACATCAATAACGTAATATAACCTAACCTAACCCAACCTAACAACTCGGCGGTAATATTTGACAACATACCTTGCGAGTTGGACTCTACGTTTCCGTGGGACCTTCATATACATCAATAACGAAATATAACCTAACCTAACCCAATCTAACATCTCGGCGGTAATATTTGACAACATTCCTGGCGAGTTGGCTTCTCCGTCTCCGTGGGATCTTTTTATACATCAATAACGTAATATAACCTAACCTAACCCAACCTAACATCTCGGCGGTAATATTTGAAAACATACCTGGCGGGTTGGCCTCTACGTCTCCGTGGGACATTTATATACATCAATAACGTAATATAACCTAACCTAACCCAACCTAACATCTCGGCGGTAATATTCGACAACATTCCTGGCGAGTTGGCTTCTCCGTCTCCGTGGGACCTTTATATACATCAATAACGTAATATAACCTAACCTAACCCAACCTAACAACTCGGCGGTAATATTTGACAACATACCTGGCGAGTTGGACTCTACGTTTCCGTGGGACCTTCATATACATCAATAACGAAATATAACCTAACCTAACCCAATCTAACATCTCGGCGGTAATATTTGACAACATTCCTGGCGAGTTGGCTTCTCCGTCTCCGTGGGATCTTTTTATACATCAATAACGTAATATAACCTAACCTAACCCAACCTAACATCTCGGCGGTAATATTTGACAACATACCTGGCGAGTTGGCCTCTACGTCTCCGTGGGACCTTCATATACATCAATAACGAAATATAACCTAACCTAACCCAACCTAACATCTCGGCGATAATATTTGAAAACATTCCTGGCGTGTTGGCTTCTCCGTCTCTGTGATATCTTTTTATACATCAATAACGTAATATAACCTAACCTAACCCAACCTAACATCTCGGCGGTAATATTTGAAATCATACCTGGCGAGTTGGCCTCTACGTCTCCGTTTGACCTTCATAAACATCAATAACGTAATATAACGTAACCTAACCCAACCTATCACCTCGGCGGTAATATTTGACAACATTCCTGGCGAGTTGGCCTCTACGTCTCCGTGGGACATTTGTATACATCAATAACGTAATATAACCTAACCTAACCCAACCTATCATCTCGGCGGTAATATTTGACAACATTCGTGGCGAGTTGGTCTCTACGTCTCCGTGGGACCTTCATATACATCAATAACGTAATATAACCTAACCTAACCCAACCTGACATCACGGCGGTAATATTTAACAACATTCCTGGCTAGTTGGCTTCTCCGTCTCCGTGGGATCTTTTTATACATCAATAACGTAATATAACCTATCCTAACCCAACCTAACATCTCGGCGGTAATATTTGACAACATACCTGGCGAGTTGGACTCTACGTTTCCGTGGGACCTTCATATACATCAATAACGAAATATAACCTAACCTAACCCAATCTAACATCTCGGCGGTAATATTTGACAACATTCCTGGCGAGTTGGCTTCTCCGTCTCCGTGGGATCTTTTTATACATCAATAACGTAATATAACCTAACCTAACCCAACCTAACATCTCGGCGGTAATATTTGACAACATACCTGGCGAGTTGGCCTCTACGTCTCCGTGGGACCTTCATATACATCAATAACGAAATATAACCTAACCTAACCCAACCTAACATCTCGGCGGTAATATTTGACAACATTCCTGGCGAGTTGGCCTCTACGTCTCCGTGGGACATTTGTATACATCAATAACGTAATATAACCTAACCTAACCCAACCTATCATCTCGGCGGTAATATTTGACAACATTCGTGGCGAGTTGGTCTCTACGTCTCCGTGGGACCTTCATATACATCAATAACGTAATATAACCTAACCTAACCCAACCTGACATCACGGCGGTAATATTTAACAACATTCCTGGCTAGTTGGCTTCTCCGTCTCCGTGGGATCTTTTTATACATCAATAACGTAATATAACCTATCCTAACCCAACCTAACATCTCGGCGGTAATATTTGAAAACATACCTGGCGAGTTGGCCTCTACGTCTCCGTGGGACCTTTATATACATCAATAACGTAATATAACCTAACCTATCCCAACCTAACATCTCGGCGGAAATATTTGAAAACATTCATGGCGATTTGGCATCTACGTCCCGTGGGACCTTCATATACATCAATAACGTAATATAGCCTAACCTAATCCAACCTAACATTTCGGCGGTAATATTTGACATCATTCCTGGCGATTTGGCCTCTACGTCTCCGTGGGACCTTTATATACATCAATAACGTAATATAACCTAACCTAACCCAACCTAACTTCTCGGCGGTAATATTTGAAAACATACCTGGCGGGTTGGCCTCTACGTCTCCGTGGGACATTTATATACATCAATAACGTAATATAACCTAACCTAACCCAACCTAACATGTCGGCGGTAATATTCGACAACATTCCTGGCGAGTTGGCTTCTCCGTCTCCGTGGGACCTTTATATACATCAATAACGTAATATAACCTAACCTAACCCAACCTAACAACTCGGCGGTAATATTTGACAACATACCTGGCGAGTTGGACTCTACGTCTCCGTGGGACCTTTATATACATCAATAACGTAATATAACCTAACCTAACCCAACCTAACATCTCGGCGGTAATATTTGAAAACATACCTGGCGGGTTGGCCTCTACGTCTCCGTGGGACATTTATATACATCAATAACGTAATATAACCTAACCTAACCCAACCTAACATCTCGGCGGTAATATTCGACAACATTCCTGGCGAGTTGGCTTCTCCGTCTCCGTGGGACCTTTATATACATCAATAACGTAATATAACCTAACCTAACCCAACCTAACAACTCGGCGGTAATATTTGACAACATACCTGGCGAGTTGGACTCTACGTCTCTGTGGGACCTTTATATACATCAATAACGTAATATAACCTAACCTAACCCAACCTAACATCTCGGCGGTAATATTTGAAAACATACCTAGCGGGTTGGCCTCTACGTCTCCGTGGGACATTTATATACATCAATAACGTAATATAACCTAACCTAACCCAACCTAACATCTCGGCGGTAATATTCGACAACATTCCTGGCGAGTTGGCTTCTCCGTCTCCGTGGGACCTTTATATACATCAATAACGTAATATAACCTAACCTAACCCAACCTAACAACTCGGCGGTAATATTTGACAACATACCTTGCGAGTTGGACTCTACGTTTCCGTGGGACCTTCATATACATCAATAACGAAATATAACCTAACCTAACCCAATCTAACATCTCGGCGGTAATATTTGACAACATTCCTGGCGAGTTGGCTTCTCCGTCTCCGTGGGATCTTTTTATACATCAATAACGTAATATAACCTAACCTAACCCAACCTAACATCTCGGCGGTAATATTTGAAAACATACCTGGCGGGTTGGCCTCTACGTCTCCGTGGGACATTTATATACATCAATAACGTAATATAACCTAACCTAACCCAACCTAACATCTCGGCGGTAATATTCGACAACATTCCTGGCGAGTTGGCTTCTCCGTCTCCGTGGGACCTTTATATACATCAATAACGTAATATAACCTAACCTAACCCAACCTAACAACTCGGCGGTAATATTTGACAACATACCTGGCGAGTTGGACTCTACGTTTCCGTGGGACCTTCATATACATCAATAACGAAATATAACCTAACCTAACCCAATCTAACATCTCGGCGGTAATATTTGACAACATTCCTGGCGAGTTGGCTTCTCCGTCTCCGTGGGATCTTTTTATACATCAATAACGTAATATAACCTAACCTAACCCAACCTAACATCTCGGCGGTAATATTTGAAAACATACCTGGCGGGTTGGCCTCTACGTCTCCGTGGGACATTTATATACATCAATAACGTAATATAACCTAACCTAACCCAACCTAACATCTCGGCGGTAATATTTGACAACATTCCTGGCGAGTTGGCTTCTCCGTCTCCGTGGGACCTTTATATACATCAATAACGTAATATAACCTAACCTAACCCAACCTAACATTTCGGCGGTAATATTTGACATCATTCCTGGCGATTTGGCCTCTACGTCTCCGTGGGACCTTTATATACATCAATAACGTAATATAACCTAACCTAACCCAACCTAACATCTCGGCGGTAATATTTGAAATCATACCTGGCGAGTTGGCCTCTACGTCTCCGTTTGACCTTCATAAACATCAATAACGTAATATAACGTAACCTAACCCAACCTATCACCTCGGCGGTAATATTTGACAACATTCCTGGCGAGTTGGCCTCTACGTCTCCGTGGGACCTTTATATACATCAATAACGTAATATAACCTAACCTAACCCAACCTA
Source organism: Xylocopa violacea (assembly GCA_963969225.1). Lineage (NCBI taxonomy): Eukaryota > Metazoa > Arthropoda > Insecta > Hymenoptera > Apidae > Xylocopa > Xylocopa violacea. The sequence continues at coordinate 2,747,699 of CAXAJV010000051.1, forward strand.
ACATTTCGGCGGTAATATTTGACATCATTCCTGGCGAGTTGGCCTCTACGTCTCCGTTTGACCTTCATAAACATCAATAACGTAATATAACGTAACCTAACCCAACCTATCATCTCGGCGGTAATATTTGAAAACATTCCTGGCGTGTTGGCTTCTCCGTCTCTGTGATATCTTTTTATACATCAATAACGTAATATAACCTAACCTAACCCAACCTAACATCTCGGCGGTAATATTTGAAATCATACCTGGCGAGTTGGCCTCTACGTCTCCGTTTGACCTTCATAAACATCAATAACGTAATATAACGTAACCTAACCCAACCTATCACCTCGGCGGTAATATATGACAACATTCCTGGCGAGTCGGCCTCTACGTCTCCGTGGGACATTTGTATACATCAATAACGTAATATAACCTAACCTAACCCAACCTATCATCTCGGCGGTAATATTTGACAACATTCGTGGCGAGTTGGTCTCTACGTCTCCGTGGGACCTTCATATACATCAATAACGTAATATAACCTAACCTAACTCAACCTAACATCACGGCGGTAATATTTGACAACATTCCTGGCTAGTTGGCTTCTCCGTCTCCGTGGGATCTTTTTATACATCAATAACGTAATATAACCTAACCTAACCCAACCTAACATCTCGGCGGTAATATTTGAAATCATACCTGGCGAGTTGGCCTCTACGTCTCCGTTTGACCTTCATAAACATCAATAACGTAATATAACGTAACCTAACCCAACCTATCACCTCGGCGGTAATATATGACAACATTCCTGGCGAGTTGGCCTCTACGTCTCCGTGGGACATTTGTATACATCAATAACGTAATATAACCTAACCTAACCCAACCTATCATCTCGGCGGTAATATTTGACAACATTCGTGGCGAGTTGGTCTCTACGTCTCCGTGGGACCTTCATATACATCAATAACGTAATATAACCTAACCTAACTCAACCTAACATCACGGCGGTAATATTTGACAACATTCCTGGCTAGTTGGCTTCTCCGTCTCCGTGGGATCTTTTTATACATCAATAACGTAATATAACCTATCCTAACCCAACCTAACATCTCGGCGGTAATATTTGAAAACATACCTGGCGAGTTGGCCTCTACGTCTCCGTGGGACCTTTATATACATCAATAACGTAATATAACCTAACCTATCCCAACCTAACATCTCGGCGGAAATATTTGAAAACATTCATGGCGATTTGGCATCTACGTCCCGTGGGACCTTCATATACATCAATAACGTAATATAGCCTAACCTAATCCAACCTAACATTTCGGCGGTAATATTTGACATCATTCCTGGCGATTTGGCCTCTACGTCTCCGTGGGACCTTTATATACATCAATAACGTAATATAACCTAACCTAACCCAACCTAACATCTCGGCGGTAATATTTGAAAACATACCTGGCGGGTTGGCCTCTAAGTCTCCGTGGGACATTTATATACATCAATAACGTAATATAACCTAACCTATCCCAACCTAACATCTCGGCGGTAATATTTGAAAACATTCATGGCGGTTTGGCATCTACGTCCCGTGGGACCTTCATATACATCAATAACGTAATATAGCCTAACCTAATCCAACCTAACATTTCGGCGGTAATATTTGACATCATTACTGGCGATTTGGCCTCTACGTCTCCGTGGGACCTTCATATACATCAATAACGAAATATAACCTAACCTAACCCAACCTAACATCTCGGCGGTAATATTTGAAAACATTCCTGGCGAGTTGGCTTCTCCGTCTCCGTGGGATCTTTTTATACATCAATAACGTAATATAACCTAACCTAACCCAACCTAACATCTTGGCGGTAATATTTGAAAACAAACCTGGCGAGTTGGCCTCTACGTCTCCGTGGGACATTTATATACATCAATAACGTAATATAACCTAACCTAACCCAACCTAACATCTCGGCGGTAATATTTGATCACATTAATAGCTTGTTGGCCTCTACGTCTCCGCGGGACCTTTATATACATCTATAACGTGATATAACCTAACCTGAACCAACCTAACATTTCGGCGGTAATATTTGACATCATTCCTGGCGAGTTGGCCTCTACGTCTCCGTTTGACCTTCATAAACATCAATAACGTAATATAACGTAACCTAACCCAACCTATCATCTCGGCCGTAATATTTGAAAACATTCCTGGCGAGTTGGCTTCTCCGTCTCCGTGGGATCTTTTTATACATCAATAACGTAATATAACCTAACCTAACCCAACCTAACATCTCGGCGGTAATATTTGAAAACATTCATGGCGGTTTGGCATCTACGTCCCGTGGGACCTTCATATACATCAATAACGTAATATAGCCTAACCTAATCCAACCTAACATCACGGCGGTAATATTTGACAACATTCCTGGCTAGTTGGCTTCTCCGTCTCCGTGGGACCTTTATATACATCAATAACGTAATATAACCTAACCTAACCCAACCTAACATCTCGGCGGTAATATTTGAAAACATACATGGCGGGTTGGCCTCTACGTCTCCGTGGGACATTTATATACATCAATAACGTAATATAACCTAACCTAACCCAACCTAACATCTCGGCGGTAATATTCGACAACATTCCTGGCGAGTTGGCTTCTCCGTCTCCGTGGGACCTTTATATACATCAATAACGTAATATAACCTAACCTAACCCAACCTAACAACTCGGCGGTAATATTTGACAACATACCTGGCGAGTTGGGCTCTACGTCTCCGTGGGACCTTTATATACATCAATAACGTAATATAACCTAACCTAACCCAACCTAACATCTCGGCGGTAATATTTGAAAACATACCTGGCGGGTTGGCCTCTACGTCTCCGTGGGACATTTATATACATCAATAACGTAATATAACCTAACCTAACCCAACCTAACATCTCGGCGGTAATATTTGACAACATTCCTGGCGAGTTGGCCTCTACGTCTCCGTGGGACATTTGTATACATCAATAACGTAATATAACCTAACCTAACCCAACCTAACAACTCGGCGGTAATATTTGACAACATACCTGGCGAGTTGGACTCTACGTTTCCGTGGGACCTTCATATACATCAATAACGAAATATAACCTAACCTAACCCAATCTAACATCTCGGCGGTAATATTTGACAACATTCCTGGCGAGTTGGCTTCTCCGTCTCCGTGGGATCTTTTTATACATCAATAACGTAATATAACCTAACCTAACCCAACCTAACATATCGGCGGTAATATTTGACAACATACCTGGCGAGTTGGCCTCTACGTCTCCGTGGGACCTTCATATACATCAATAACGAAATATAGCCTAACCTAACCCAACCTAACATCTCGGCGATAATATTTGAAAACATTCCTGGCGTGTTGGCTTCTCCGTCTCTGTGATATCTTTTTATGCATCAATAACGTAATATAACCTAACCTAACCCAACCTAACATCTCGGCGGTAATATTTGAAATCATACCTGGCGAGTTGGCCTCTACGTCTCCGTTTGACCTTCATAAACATCAATAACGTAATATAACGTAACCTAACCCAACCTATCACCTCGGCGGTAATATTTGACAACATTCCTGGCGAGTTGGCCTCTACGTCTCCGTGGGACATTTGTATACATCAATAACGTAATATAACCTAACCTAACCCAACCTATCATCTCGGCGGTAATATTTGACAACATTCGTGGCGAGTTGGTCTCTACGTCTCCGTGGGACCTTCATATACATCAATAACGTAATATAACCTTTTTTTTTTTTTTTTTTTTTTTTTTTTTCGCAGGGAAATCCTCATGGATACCGTGGATTTTTTGGGAAATCCGCGGTTATGTCGGACTCTTACCGACTAAAACCCTGCGGTGGTCTTCCTACACTTGTAGCGGGTAGCCGGGAACTCTTTCGAACGCGTCCAGCATCCCGCCTCGTGTCTGAGTTCTTTGAACTCTCTGTTCATAGCTGGCGTGCGAGTTCATACTTTAGATTAGCAACGACTGCAACCACCACAGTCGTTTGCCTCTCCTCGGTCGAGCGCGTGCCGGATAGACTTGACCCAAATCCTGTCTAGCCGGCGCTCGGCTGCTCTTTCTGTTTTTTCTTATTTACTTTTTCTTTGCGCAATCTTTTCTATTACGCTTGTGTGCGAATGCATGCATTCCTCACGCGTACCTCTTTGTCGAATTTCTTGCGCCTGTCTTCAATCTTCGAAGTCGTCTTCCTCTTCTCCCGCTTGCGGCGTTTGAGATGGACGGCGGCGGCGAAGCTCCGCTCCCCGGTGGGTACTTTGGAGCGACTCTCGCGCCCTGACGGACGAGAGTCCCCTACCTTGGAGTGGAACGTGGCAAACGTCTACAACGCCGACCACGTAAGGCTCGTCGAGCAGAAAGCGTGCGCTCTCTTTCGCGCTCGGCGGCTTCCTTCGCAGCCATCACTTTGTCGCAAAACAAGGTAACGGCTCGCCAGTATCTCTCCCCTTCCAGCATCTTCGGCAGGATGCTGGTCGGCGAGAGATCCCGTCCGATCTCTGCCACGAGAGCGTGGCGCAGCGTTTGCCACGCTGGACAGCGTTCCAACGTGTGCTGCGCAGAGTCGTCTCCGTCTCCGCAATGGTGACATTCAGCCGTGGCCTCTTTTCCGATCTTGCAGAGGTACTGACCGAAGCATCCATGTCCAGTCAGCACCTGCGTCACTCTGAAGGTGAGCTGCCCTCTCCTGTTTTCTACCCAGTTTTCCAAGATGGGTAGAATCGCTCCCACGATCCTGTGATTGGTCGCAGGTGCGAGTTTCTCCTTCCATTTAGAGAAAGTGAAGCGTCTCGCTTCTCTTCTAATCTCGTCCCTTGTCGGAGCAGGTGCACCTTCTTCTTCTACCTGGCGCGTTGTGCGAAGGGTTTCGTACACTATGAGGTCTTCCTGCGCCAGGTATTCCAGGGGTGCGAGACCCGCCAGCATTGTTGCCGCGTCGTAGGAAATCGTGCGATATCCTCTTATGACCCGAATGGCTATTCTTCGCCACGCGCTTCGCAGCAGCTGCAGCTTTCTGCCTCCTTTGTTAAGCGCGTCGCTCCATACCGGGGCTCCGTAAAGCGCAATGCTTTTTATCACCCCAGCATAGACTTTCCTTACTTTCTCGTCCGGTCCGTGCAGATTCGGCATGATGCGGCTTAGATAATTTGCCGCAGCATCCAGTCGAACGGCCTGACGAGCGAAGTGGAGACCAAAGTTCCATTTATCGTCGAGGAGCAGTCCGAGATACTTCATATCGCTCCCCACTGTAACTTTGGATGGTCCAATGTTGACCACTTCGTTTCCTCCTCGCGGGTCTCTTCTTCGTCCCTTGAAGCACAGGATTTCAGATTTCTCCGGTGCCATCTGGAGCCCCATCTTCTTGATCGTATTAGCCACGACCGCAACTGCCACTTCGGCCCGGCAGATTGCGCGTTGCCGGCACGTGTCGACTGCCAACACCATCGTGTCATCCGCGTAGCACGTGAGATGCACGCCGGACGGCATTGGCAGCTTCAGGACCGCGTCGTACCCGAGATTCCAGAGAAGCGGTCCGAGGACCGATCCCTGGGGAACGCCGCGATCAATCTTCTTTTTCTCGATTCCATGCCGGCTATCGTAGAGAACCGCGCGGTCGCTCAGGTAATTTTCCACGACCCTTCGCAGGTATCGCGGAAACCCGTGCTTTTCAAGCGCTCTACGTATCGTACTCCATTCGAGGGAGTTGAACGCATTCTTAATATCTAAAGATATCGCGATTACGACTCCCCCGGCGGCGATCGCCTTTTCGGCGAAACTTTTCACTTGTCGAATCGCGTCAATCGTCGATCGTCCTTCTCGGAAGCCGAATTGGTTCTCGGCTAAGTTCGGCCCGGTTCGCGACAGGTGCTCGACGAGGCGGTTGTGGATTATCCTTTCAAATAATTTTCCGACCTCGTCGAGCAAAACTATCGGCCTGTACGCTGCCGGTGAATCCTCCGATTTTCCCGGCTTTCGGAGCAACACTAATCTGCCGGTTTTCCATCTTGCTGGAAACGTACCCGTCTTCAAGCATGCTGTAAATAACTTCCGCAATCTTGAATTCAGGACACTGAGTGCCATCGACCAGGCACGGCCGGGAATTCCGTCCGGTCCGGGCGCGGTGTTCTTCTTTGTCATGCGCTTTATGGCGCGAGCCATTTCCTCCTCGGTGACGTCGTTGTCCAGCGACCAGATGATCGGGTCGATGTGTGCTGAAATTTGCGAGTTGCTCGCCGACGTAGCCTCTTCCGGTGGGAAGAGCGTGTCGACAACTCGCTTCAAGAACGGCGTCTCCATCGTCTCCGTTAACGGGGGCGCCCACGGTCGTAATTTATTCATTACTATCTTGTAAGGCCGCCCCCACGGATCCTCGCGCAGTGTTTCCAGCAGCCCGTCCCATGCTCGTGCCTTTGATGTCTTTATGGCCGCCTGCAGCTCTATTTTCTTCTCCTTGTAAACTTCATAGAGCTGCGCTTTCCTCACCGAATCGGGATTCCTCCGTTTCCGGTATCTCGTATATTGCCTCCGTGCGTTTGTGCTCTCCGCACGGAGAAGAGCGATCTCGTTCCTCCACCAATATACGGGTTTACGAGTGGGGTTCGACCTTATTTTCGGCATGCTTGCGTTGCACACCGATGTCAACGTCCTCGTAAACCATTCTGCTTCTCGCTCGACTACGGCCGCTTCGGTCGGTTCGCTCGGCCAGGTAGCGGCGAGGGTTGCCGCCATAAACATATCTTCGTCGATTTTTCGCAACGACCATCTATTTTGCTTCTGGTCCGCTGCCCTTCTTCCTTGTACCGTGGATATGTCGATCCTTATATATAAGTGATCAGATAAAGTTTCGATCGGATCCACTTTCCAGCTCGTGACTCTTCGAGATGCTGCGTCGTTCGCGAACGAGAGGTCGACCTTGCTCTCGCCCTGTGGACGCACGCACGTACTGGCAGATCCTTGATTCAACAGTCTGAGATTCGCGGATGCTGCCCAGTCCATCGTCGAGTGTCCACGCTGAGTCGTTCTGGAAGAGCGCCACATAGTCGCGTGCGCGTTGAAATCTCCCAGTACGAATGTCGGTTGCGAGGCGTGATTTCGCACTACACCCTCCACTTCGTCCAGGAGCTGATCGAAATCTTGCAACGACCAACTCGGCGGCGCGTATATTCCAATGACGACGCAATCCGACCACGATACTGCGACGTAACCACGCCCTTGCGCGATGGCTGTGATCGGTCGGATGCGTGTCGGCGTCGCCTGAATTATTGCAACCGTCTTCTCCCTGTTTGCTATCCATGACGGCTTGTCGTGGATTAAATACGGCTCCGCGGCAACCACTAATTCAACCACGCCGCTTTGCAGGCTTTCGAGCATAAGATCTTGTGCTCTCGCGGCGTGATTTAAATTAGTTTGCAGGATCTGGCATTTCATATTGAAAGTTACGCAAGATCCATCGCCTCCTCGCGGCTGGTGCTCGCCTTCAGAGTTTCGCGCTCCTTCTCCTCTTCGTGGTTGTGTTTGGCTGCTGCTGCAGCTTTTTCCTTCTTTTCCTCAGGTTTCTTATCCTTACCTGAGGATTTAGCGCTCGATTGAGTAGCGTTCTTCTGTCCTTTTTTTGCCGGCGGCGGGACAGTGCAGGCTTTGCTACCTGCTCTGTGTCCATGCGGGCGGTTCGCCGACTTGCATACCGGGCACGTCGGTGCCTTCTCATTGCATTCCGCAGCGCGGTGTCCCTTCTCACCGCACCGGTAACACGCCTCCGTTCGGTCCACGGTCGCGGAGCATTTCGCGATTACGTGCCCGATTTCCCAACATTTGAAGCAGGTAAGTTGTCGTGCTTCGATGGGTTCAACGCGGACGGACGTCCATCCGACCTTTACTTTACCGTTTTCGGTAACCTTCTTTGCGGCGGCGACCGGGCATTGCATAAGCATCGTGCCCATGCCGTTATACGCCGTCCTCCTGGGACCGGTTTTTATCTCGTCGGCGGTGCAGCCGCCTTGTGCGGCGACTGCTTCGACGACCTCACCGACCGTGATCGAGTCTTCCATCCTGAAGACCCTCAGGGCCGCTCTCTTGCAGGGGCGCGTGATTTTTACACCCCTCGTGATCGCGAATAGCCCGGTTAACTTGTTGGCGAGCGCGTTCGCCTTCTCTTCTTTACCTTCGCCGCTTATTTCGAGAATAAGCGCTCCGGTCAGCGCTTTCCTGGGTTTGACCTCACCGATTCCCAGGTCCGACAGTTTGATCTTCTGCCGCGCCGTTGTCATAAGCTCGGCGTATGTCGATTTACTGCCCTCCTCTATAGTGATTACGACAGCGGCCGTGCTCGGGGTTTTCATCACTATCGGCTTTCCTTTTGGCATCGACTTCGCAGCTGCTACCTTCTTGCTTGCCCTCACGGTCTTGTTTACGGTGGCCGTCGTCTCCTTTTTCGACTTTCTGCCGAGGACCTTCGTCCACGGCGTCTCCGTCTCCTTCTTGTTCTGCGGAGCAGGTGCGCTCGCTGCTGGACACTTCCCTTCGCTCTCCTTCCGAACCTGCTCCTTTTGAATCTCTTCCATCCTCTTCTGGATGGGTGATTTCTTTGTTTCCGCTTTCGCGGATTTTTTGACCGGTGGAAGGTGCATTGCCTCTCTCTTCCCAGCGGACTTCTCCTTCTTTATGATTGCGGCGCTTGTTCCCTCTTTCGCGGGTTCTTCGCGTCGCGCAACATTTCGTGCCTCCGACCGCGGACGATCCTCCTTCGGAGCGAAGCGCTTCTCCGCCTTCTCCCAAAATTGTGTAAGCCGTTCGTTGACAACGGCCCCAATCTGCTCCATTAGCAGTACGAGACCGGTGTCGGGGATGCTGGCTTCCTCCTGCTTCGTAGTCAGCGATTGCCGTCGTGTTCTTTTATCACTACGCTCGGCGATCTCCATGCTTTTGATCGCCGGCGATAATTGGCTGTTTGCCGTATTTTCGAGGGCGGTCAGCCTCTCCTTGAGAAGGGCATTCTCTTTCTCCAGTTTTTCAGCCTTAGCTTTAATAAGGCTGAATTCCTGATCTCCTGCTGTTCCGGCGATGGCGCGGCTGGCGCGTTGTTCAGCTTCCGTAGTCGCCGCTCGCAGGATTCGAACGCTGACGCGCATCGACCGTTTAATTGTGCCCTTCAGCTGCGACGACTTCGCAGCGGCATATTCAATTTTGGCCGCCGATTCCAGAGCCCAGGCTGCCAGATCCTCTATCGGCATTTTCCTGGCCTCTTCGTCAAAAACTTCCTGATCCGGAATAGGATTTGACGTCCTTGATGGTGGCGGCGGCATGCAATCACCGTAGAGGAGCTCTCGCTCTAGAGCGTCCTCTGCATCCTTCTCGGCAGCTTTATCGGCTAGCAGTTTGGCTTCCGCCAATTTTATGTATTCCTCCGTTGTGGGGGGGCGTCCCCTCTTCTTCAGATGCTAACGTAATATAACCTAACCTAACCCAACCTAACATCACGGCGGTAATATTTAACAACATTCCTGGCTAGTTGGCTTCTCCGTCTCCGTGGGATCTTTTTATACATCAATAACGTAATATAACCTATCCTAACCCAACCAAACATCTCGGCGGTAATATTTGAAAACATACCTGGCGAGTTGGCCTCTACGTCTCCGTGGGACCTTTATATACATCAATAACGTAATATAACCTAACCTATCCCAACCTAACATCTCGGCGGAAATATTTGAAAACATTCATGGCGATTTGGCATCTACGTCCCGTGGGACCTTCATATACATCAATAACGTAATATAGCCTAACCTAATCCAACCTAACATTTCGGCGGTAATATTTGACATCATTCCTGGCGATTTGGCCTCTACGTCTCCGTGGGACCTTTATATACATCAATAACGTAATATAACCTAACCTAACCCAACCTAACATCTCGGCGGTAATATTTGAAAACATACCTGGCGGGTTGGCCTCTACGTCTCCGTGGGACATTTATATACATCAATAACGTAATATAACCTAACCTAACCCAACCTAACATCTCGGCGGTAATATTTGACAACATTCCTGGCGAGTTGGCTTCTCCGTCTCCGTGGGACCTTTATATACATCAATAACGTAATATAACCTAACCTAACCCAACCTAACATTTCGGCGGTAATATTTGACATCATTCCTGGCGAGTTGGCCTCTACGTCTCCGTTTGACCTTCATAAACATCAATAACGTAATATAACGTAACCTAACCCAACCTATCATCTCGGCGGTAATATTTGAAAACATTCCTGGCGTGTTGGCTTCTCCGTCTCTGTGATATCTTTTTATACATCAATAACGTAATATAACCTAACCTAACCCAACCTAACATCTCGGCGGTAATATTTGAAATCATACCTGGCGAGTTGGCCTCTACGTCTCCGTTTGACCTTCATAAACATCAATAACGTAATATAACGTAACCTAACCCAACCTATCACCTCGGCGGTAATATTTGACAACATTCCTGGCGAGTTGGCCTCTACGTCTCCGTGGGACATTTGTATACATCAATAACGTAATATAACCTAACCTAACCCAACCTATCATCTCGGCGGTAATATTTGACAACATTCGTGGCGAGTTGGTCTCTACGTCTCCGTGGGACCTTCATATACATCAATAACGTAATATAACCTAACCTAACCCAACCTAACATCACGGCGGTAATATTTGACAACATTCCTGGCTAGTTGGCTTCTCCGTCTCCGTGGGATCTTTTTATACATCAATAACGTAATATAACCTATCCTAACCCAACCTAACATCTCGGCGGTAATATTTGAAAACATACCTGGCGAGTTGGCCTCTACGTCTCCGTGGGACCTTTATATACATCAATAACGTAATATAACCTAACCTATCCCAACCTAACATCTCGGCGGAAATATTTGAAAACATTCATGGCGATTTGGCATCTACGTCCCGTGGGACCTTCATATACATCAATAACGTAATATAGCCTAACCTAATCCAACCTAACATTTCGGCGGTAATATTTGACATCATTCCTGGCGATTTGGCCTCTACGTCTCCGTGGGACCTTTATATACATCAATAACGTAATATAACCTAACCTAACCCAACCTAACATCTCGGCGGTAATATTTGAAAACATACCTGGCGGGTTGGCCTCTACGTCTCCGTGGGACATTTATATACATCAATAACGTAATATAACCTAACCTAACCCAACCTAACATCACGGCGGTAATATTTGACAACATTCCTGGCTAGTTGGCTTCTCCGTCTCCGTGGGATCTTTTTATACATCAATAACGTAATAAAACCTATCCTAACCCAACCTAACATCTCGGCGGTAATATTTGAAAACATACCTGGCGAGTTGGCCTCTATGTCTCCGTGGGACCTTTATATACATCAATAACGTAATATAACCTAACCTATCCCAACCTAACATCTCGGCGGTAATATTTGAAAACATTCATGGCGGTTTGGCATCTACGTCCCGTGGGACCTTCATATACATCAATAACGTAATATAGCCTAACCTAATCCAACCTAACATTTCGGCGGTAATATTTGACATCATTACTGGCGATTTGGCCTCTACGTCTCCGTGGGACCTTCATATACATCAATAACGAAATATAACCTAACCTAACCCAACCTAACATCTCGGCGGTAATATTTGAAAACATTCCTGGCGAGTTGGCTTCTCCGTCTCCGTGGGATCTTTTTATACATCAATAACGTAATATAACCTAACCTAACCCAACCTAACATCTTGGCGGTAATATTTGAAAACATACCTGGCGAGTTGGCCTCTACGTCTCCGTGGGACATTTATATACATCAATAACGTAATATAACCTAACCTAACCCAACCTAACATCTCGGCGGTAATATTTGATCACATTAATAGCTTGTTGGCCTCTACGTCTCCGCGGGACCTTTATATACATCTATAACGTGATATAACCTAACCTGAACCAACCTAACATTTCGGCGGTAATATTTGACATCATTCCTGGCGAGTTGGCCTCTACGTCTCCGTTTGACCTTCATAAACATCAATAACGTAATATAACGTAACCTAACCCAACCTATCATCTCGGCCGTAATATTTGAAAACATTCCTGGCGAGTTGGCTTCTCCGTCTCCGTGGGATCTTTTTATACATCAATAACGTAATATAACCTAACCTAACCCAACCTAACATCTCGGCGGTAATATTTGAAAACATTCATGGCGGTTTGGCATCTACGTCCCGTGGGACCTTCATATACATCAATAACGTAATATAGCCTAACCTAATCCAACCTAACATCACGGCGGTAATATTTGACAACATTCCTGGCTAGTTGGCTTCTCCGTCTCCGTGGGACATTTATATACATCAATAACGTAATATAACCTAACCTAACCCAACGTAACATCTCGGCGGTAATATTCGACAACATTCCTGGCGAGTTGGCTTCTCCGTCTCCGTGGGACCTTTATATACATCAATAACGTAATATAACCTAACGCAACCCAACCTAACAACTCGGCGGTAATATTTGACAACATACCTGGCGAGTTGGACTCTACGTCTCCGTGGGACCTTTATATACATCAATAACGTAATATAACCTAACCTAACCCAACCTAACATCTCGGCGGTAATATTTGAAAACATACCTGGCGGGTTGGCCTCTACGTCTCCGTGGGACATTTATATACATCAATAACGTAATATAACCTAACCTAACCCAACCTAACATCTCGGCGGTAATATTCGACAACATTCCTGGCGAGTTGGCTTCTCCGTCTCCGTGGGACCTTTATATACATCAATAACGTAATATAACCTAACCTAACCCAACCTAACAACTCGGCGGTAATATTTGACAACATACCTGGCGAGTTGGGCTCTACGTCTCCGTGGGACCTTTATATACATCAATAACGTAATATAACCTAACCTAACCCAACCTAACATCTCGGCGGTAATATTTGAAAACATACCTGGCGGGTTGGCCTCTACGTCTCCGTGGGACATTTATATACATCAATAACGTAATATAACCTAACCTAACCCAACCTAACATCTCGGCGGTAATATTCGACAACATTCCTGGCGAGTTGGCTTCTCCGTCTCCGTGGGACCTTTATATACATCAATAACGTAATATAACCTAACCTAACCCAACCTAACAACTCGGCGGTAATATTTGACAACATACCTGGCGAGATGGACTCTACGTTTCCGTGGGACCTTCATATACATCAATAACGAAATATAACCTAACCTAACCCAATCTAACATCTCGGCGGTAATATTTGACAACATTCCTGGCGAGTTGGCTTCTCCGTCTCCGTGGGATCTTTTTATACATCAATAACGTAATATAACCTAACCTAACCCAACCTAACATCTCGGCGGTAATATTTGAAAACATACCTGGCGGGTTGGCCTCTACGTCTCCGTGGGACATTTATATACATTAATAACGTAATATAACCTAACCTAACCCAACCTAACATCTCGGCGGTAATATTCGACAACATTCCTGGCGAGTTGGCTTCTCCGTCTCCGTGGGACCTTTATATACATCAATAACGTAATATAACCTAACCTAACCCAACCTAACAACTCGGCGGTAATATTTGACAACATACCTGGCGAGTTGGGCTCTACGTCTCCGTGGGACCTTTATATACATCAATAACGTAATATAACCTAACCTAACCCAACCTAACATCTCGGCGGTAATATTTGAAAACATACCTGGCGGGTTGGCCTCTACGTCTCCGTGGGACATTTATATACATCAATAACGTAATATAACCTAACCTAACCCAACCTAACATCTCGGCGGTAATATTCGACAACATTCCTGGCGAGTTGGCTTCTCCGTCTCCGTGGGACCTTTATATACATCAATAACGTAATATAACCTAACCTAACCCAACCTAACAACTCGGCGGTAATATTTGACAACATACCTGGCGAGATGGACTCTACGTTTCCGTGGGACCTTCATATACATCAATAACGAAATATAACCTAACCTAACCCAATCTAACATCTCGGCGGTAATATTTGACAACATTCCTGGCGAGTTGGCTTCTCCGTCTCCGTGGGATCTTTTTATACATCAATAACGTAATATAACCTAACCTAACCCAACCTAACATATCGGCGGTAATATTTGACAACATACCTGGCGAGTTGGCCTCTACGTCTCCGTGGGACCTTCATATACATCAATAACGAAATATAGCCTAACCTAACCCAACCTAACATCTCGGCGGAAATATTTGAAAACATTCATGGCGATTTGGCATCTACGTCCCGTGGGACCTTCATATACATCAATAACGTAATATAGCCTAACCTAATCCAACCTAACATTTCGGCGGTAATATTTGACATCATTCCTGGCGATTTGGCCTCTACGTCTCCGTGGGACCTTTATATACATCAATAACGTAATATAACCTAACCTAACCCAACCTAACATCTCGGCGGTAATATTTGAAAACATACCTGGCGGGTTGGCCTCTACGTCTCCGTGGGACATTTATATACATCAATAACGTAATATAACCTAACCTAACCCAACCTAACATCTCGGCGGTAATATTTGACAACATTCCTGGCGAGTTGGCTTCTCCGTCTCCGTGGGACCTTTATATACATCAATAACGTAATATAACCTAACCTAACCCAACCTAACATTTCGGCGGTAATATTTGACATCATTCCTGGCGAGTTGGCCTCTACGTCTCCGTTTGACCTTCATAAACATCAATAACGTAATATAACGTAACCTAACCCAACCTATCATCTCGGCGGTAATATTTGAAAACATTCCTGGCGTGTTGGCTTCTCCGTCTCTGTGATATCTTTTTATACATCAATAACGTAATATAACCTAACCTAACCCAACCTAACATCTCGGCGGTAATATTTGACATGATTCCTGGCGAGTTGGCCTCTACGTCTCCGTGGGACATTTGTATACATCAATAACGTAATATAACCTAACCTAACCCAACCTATCATCTCGGCGGTAATATTTGACAACATTCGTGGCGAGTTGGTCTCTACGTCTCCGTGGGACCTTCATATACATCAATAACGTAATATAACCTAACCTAACCCAACCTAACATCACGGCGGTAATATTTGACAACATTCCTGGCTAGTTGGCTTCTCCGTCTCCGTGGGATCTTTTTATACATCAATAACGTAATATAACCTATCCTAACCCAACCTAACATTTCGGCGGTAATATTTGACATGATTCCTGGCGAGTTGGCCTCTACGTCTCCGTTTGACCTTCATAAACATCAATAACGTAATATAACGTAACCTAACCCAACCTATCATCTCGGCGGTAATATTTGAAAACATTCCTGGCGAGTTGGCTTCTCCGTCTCCGTGGGACCTTTATATACATCAATAACGTTATATAACCTAACCTAACCCAACCTAACATCTCGGCGATAATATTTGAAAACATTCCTGGCGAGTTGGCTTCTTCGTCTCTGTGATATCTTTTTATACATCAATAACGTAATATAACCTAACCTAACCCAGCCTAACATCTCGGCGGTAATATTTGAAATCATACCTGGCGAGTTGGCCTCTACGTCTCCGTGGGACATTTATATACATCAATAACGTAATATAACCTAACCTAACCCAACCTAACATCTCGGCGGTAATATTTGAAAACATTCATGGCGGTTTGGCATCTACGTCCCGTGGGACCTTCATATACATCAATAACGTAATATAGCCTAACCTAATCCAACCTAACATTTCGGCGGTAATATTTGACATCATTCCTGGCGATTTGGCCTCTACGTCTCCG
Organism: Xylocopa violacea; assembly: GCA_963969225.1. Classification (NCBI taxonomy): domain Eukaryota; kingdom Metazoa; phylum Arthropoda; class Insecta; order Hymenoptera; family Apidae; genus Xylocopa; species Xylocopa violacea. Next base: position 2,763,609 of record CAXAJV010000051.1, read on the forward strand.
TGGGACCTTTATATACATCAATAACGTAATATAACCTAACCTAACCCAACCTAACATCTCGGCGGTAATATTTGAAGACATACCTGGCGGGTTGGCCTCTACGTCTCCGTGGGACATTTATATACATCAATAACGTAATATAACCTAACCTAACCCAACCTAACATCTCGGCGGTAATATTCGACAACATTCCTGGCGAGTTGGCTTCTCCGTCTCCGTGGGACCTTTATATACATCAATAACGTAATATAACCTAACCTAACCCAACCTAACATCTCGGCGGTAATATTTGACAACATACCTGGCGAGTTGGCCTCTACGTCTCCGTGGGACCTTCATATACATCAATAACGAAATATAGCCTAACCTAACCCAACCTAACATCTCGGCGATAATATTTGAAAACATTCCTGGCGTGTTGGCTTCTCCGTCTCTGTGATATCTTTTTATACATCAATAACGTAATATAACCTAACCTAACCCAACCTAACATCTCGGCGGTAATATTTGAAATCATACCTGGCGAGTTGGCCTCTACGTCTCCGTTTGACCTTCATAAACATCAATAACGTAATATAACGTAACCTAACCCAACCTATCACTTCGGCGGTAATATTTGACAACATTCCTGGCGAGTTGGCCTCTACGTCTCCGTGGGACATTTGTATACATCAATAACGTAATATAACCTAACCTAACCCAACCTATCATCTCGGCGGTAATATTTGACAACATTCGTGGCGAGTTGGTCTCTACGTCTCCGTGGGACCTTCATATACATCAATAACGTAATATAACCTAACCTAACCCAACCTAACATCACGGCGGTAATATTTAACAACATTCCTGGCTAGTTGGCTTCTCCGTCTCCGTGGGATCTTTTTATTCATCAATAACGTAATATAACCTATCCTAACCCAACCTAACATCTCGGCGGTAATATTTGAAAACATACCTGGCGAGTTGGCCTCTACGTCTCCGTGGGACCTTTATATACATCAATAACGTAATATAACCTAACCTATCGCAACCTAACATCTCGGCGGAAATATTTGAAAACATTCATGGCGATTTGGCATCTACGTCCCGTGGGACCTTCATATACATCAATAACGTAATATAGCCTAACCTAATCCAACCTAACATTTCGGCGGTAATATTTGACATCATTCCTGGCGATTTGGCCTCTACGTCTCCGTGGGACCTTTATATACATCAATAACGTAATATAACCTAACCTAACCCAACCTAACATCTCGGCGGTAATATTTGAAAACATACCTGGCGGGTTGGGCTCTACGTCACCGTGGGACATTTATATACATCAATAACGTAATATAACCTAACCTAACCCAACCTAACATCTCGGCGGTAATATTTGACAACATTCCTGGCGAGTTGGCTTCTCCGTCTCCGTGGGACCTTTATATACATCAATAACGTAATATAACCTAACCTAACCCAACCTAACATTTCGGCGGTAATATTTGACATCATTCCTGGCGAGTTGGCCTCTACGTCTCCGTTTGACCTTCATAAACATCAATAACGTAATATAACGTAACCTAACCCAACCTATCATCTCGGCGGTAATATTTGAAAACATTCCTGGCGAGTTGGCTTCTCCGTCTCCGTGGGACCTTTATATACATCAATAACGTTATATAACCTAACCTAACCCAACCTAACATCTCGGCGGTAATATTTGACAACATACCTGGCGAGTTGCCCTCTCCGTCTCCGTGGGACCTTTATATACATCAATAACGTTATATAACCTAACCTAACCCAACCTAACATCTCGGCGGTAATATTTGACAACATACCTGGCGAGTTGCCCTCTACGTCTCCGTGGGACCTTCATATACATCAATAACGAAATATAACCTAACCTAACCCAACCTAACATCTCGGCGATAATATTTGAAAACATTCCTGGCGAGTTGGCTTCTCCGTCTCTGTGATATCTTTTTATACATCAATAACGTAATATAACCTAACCTAACCCAGCCTAACATCTCGGCGGTAATATTTGAAATCATACCTGGCGAGTTGGCCTCTACGTCTCCGTGGGACATTTATATACATCAATAACGTAATATAACCTAACCTAACCCAACCTAACATCTCGGCGGTAATATTTGACAACATTCCTGGCGAGTTGGCCTCTACGTCTCCGTGGGACCTTTATATACATCAATAACGTAATGTAACCTAACCTAACCCAACCTAACATCTCGGCGGTAATATTTGACAACATTCCTCGCCAGTTGGCTTCTCCGTCTTCGTGGGACCTTTATATACATCAATAACGTAATATAACCTAACCTAACCCAACCTAACATCTCGGCGGTAATATTTGATCACATTCCTAGCTTGTAGCCTCTACGTCTCCGCGGGACCTTTATATACATCTATAACATGATATAACCTAACCTAACCCAACCTAACATTTCGGCGGTAATATTTGACATCATTCCTGGCGATTTGTCCTCTACGTCTCCGTTTGACCTTCATAAACATCAATAACGTAATATAACGTAACCTAACCCAACCTATCATCTCGGCGGTAATATTTGAAAACATTCCTGGCGAGTTGGCTTCTCCGTATCCGTGGGACCTTTATATACATCAATAACGTTATATAACCTAACCTAACCCAACCTAACATCTCGGCGGTAATATTTGACAACATACCTGGCGAGTTGCCCTCTACGTCTCCGTGGGACCTTCATATACATCAATAACGAAATATAACCTAACCTAACCCAACCTAACATCTCGGCGATAATATTTGAAAACATTCCTGGCGAGTTGGCTTCTCCGTCTCTGTGATATCTTTTTATACATCAATAACGTAATATAACCTAACCTAACCCAGCCTAACATCTCGGCGGTAATATTTGAAATCATACCTGGCGAGTTGGCCTCTACGTCTCCGTGGGACATTTATATACATCAATAACGTAATATAACCTAACCTAACCCAACCTAACATCTCGGCGGTAATATTTGAAAACATTCATGGCGGTTTGGCATCTACGTCCCGTGGGACCTTCATATACATCAATAACGTAATATAGCCTAACCTAATCCAACCTAACATTTCGGCGGTAATATTTGACATCATTCCTGGCGATTTGGCCTCTACGTCTCCGTGGGACCTTTATATACATCAATAACGTAATATAACCTAACCTAACCCAACCTAACATCTCGGCGGTAATATTTGAAAACATACCTGGCGGGTTGGCCTCTACGTCTCCGTGGGACATTTATATACATCAATAACGTAATATAACCTAACCTAACCCAACCTAACATCTCGGAGGTAATATTCGACAACATTCCTGGCGAGTTGGCTTCTCCGTCTCCGTGGGACCTTTATATACATCAATAACGTAATATAACCTAACCTAACCCAACCTAACATCTCGGCGGTAATATTTGACAACATACCTGGCGAGTTGGCCTCTACGTCTCCGTGGGACCTTCATATACATCAATAACGAAATATAGCCTAACCTAACCCAACCTAACATCTCGGCGATAATATTTGAAAACATTCCTGGCGTGTTGGCTTCTCCGTCTCTGTGATATCTTTTTATACATCAATAACGTAATATAGCCTAACCTAACCCAACCTAACATCTCGGCGGTAATATTTGAAATCATACCTGGCGAGTTGGCCTCTACGTCTCCGTTTGACCTTCATAAACATCAATAACGTAATATAACGTAACCTAACCCAACCTATCACCTCGGCGGTAATATTTGACAACATTCCTGGCGAGTTGGCCTCTACGTCTCCGTGGGACATTTGTATACATCAATAACGTAATATAACCTAACCTAACCCAACCTATCATCTCGGCGGTAATATTTGACAACATTCGTGGCGAGTTGGTCTCTACGTCTCCGTGGGACCTTCATATACATCAATAACGTAATATAACCTAACCTAACCCAACCTAACATCACGGCGGTAATATTTAACAACATTCCTGGCTAGTTGGCTTCTCCGTCTCCGTGGGATCTTTTTATTCATCAATAACGTAATATAACCTATCCTAACCCAACCTAACATCTCGGCGGTAATATTTGAAAACATACCTGGCGAGTTGGCCTCTACGTCTCCGTGGGACCTTTATATACATCAATAACGTAATATAACCTAACCTATCCCAACCTAACATCTCGGCGGAAATATTTGAAAACATTCATGGCGATTTGGCATCTACGTCCCGTGGGACCTTCATATACATCAATAACGTAACATAGCCTAACCTAATCCAACCTAACATTTCGGCGGTAATATTTGACATCATTCCTGGCGATTTGGCCTCTACGTCTCCGTGGGACCTTTATATACATCAATAACGTAATATAACCTAACCTAACCCAACCTAACATCTCGGCGGTAATATTTGAAAACATACCTGGCGGGTTGGCCTCTACGTCTCCGTGGGACATTTATATACATAAATAACGTAATATAACCTAACCTAACCCAACCTAACATCTCGGCGGTAATATTCGACAACATTCCTGGCGAGTTGGCTTCTCCGTCTCCGTGGGACCTTTATATACATCAATAACGTAATATAACCTAACCTAACCCAACCTAACAACTCGGCGGTAATATTTGACAACATACCTGGCGAGTTGGACTCTACGTTTCCGTGGGACCTTCATATACATCAATAACGAAATATAACCTAACCTAACCCAACCTAACATCTCGGCGGTAATATTTGACAACATTCCTGGCGAGTTGGCTTCTCCGTCTCCGTGGGATCTTTTTATACATCAATAACGTAATATAACCTAACCTAACCCAACCTAACATCTCGGCGGTAATATTTGAAAACATACCTGGCGGGTTGGCCTCTACGTCTCCGTTTGACCTTCATAAACATCAATAACGTAATATAACGTAACCTAACCCAACCTATCACCTCGGCGGTAATATTTGACAACATTCCTGGCGAGTTGGCCTCTACGTCTCCGTGGGACATTTGTATACATCAATAACGTAATATAACCTAACCTAACCCAACCTATCATCTCGGCGGTCATATTTGACATCATTCGTGACGAGTTGGTCTCTACGTCTCCGTGGGACCTTCATATACATCAATAACGCAATATAACCTAACCTAACCCAACCTAACATCACGGCGGTAATATTTGACAACATTCCTGGCTAGTTGGCTTCTCCGTCTCCGTGGGATCTTTTTATACATCAATAACGTAATATAACCTAACCTAACCCAACCTAACATCTCGGCGGTAATATTTGAAAACATACCTGGCGGGTTGGCCTCTACGTCTCCGTGGGACATTTACATACATCAATAACGTAATATAACCTAACCTAACCCAACCTAACATCTCGGCGGTAATATTCGACAACATTCCAGGCGAGTTGGCTTCTCCGTCTCCGTGGGATCTTTTTATACATCAATAACGTAATATAACCTAACCTAACCCAACCTACCATCTTGGCGGTAATATTTGAAAACATACCTGGCGAGTTGGCCTCTACGTCTCCGTGGGACATTTATATACATCAATAACGTAATATAACCTAACCTAACCCAACCTAACATTTCGGCGGTAATATTTGACATCATTCCTGGCGAGTTGGCCTCTACGTCTCCGTTTGACCTTCATAAACATCAATAACGTAATATAACGTAACCTAACCCAACCTATCATTTCGGCGGTAATATTTGAAAACATTCCTGGCGAGTTGGCTTCTCCGTCTCCGTGGGACCTTTATATACATCAATAACGTTATATAACCTAACCTAACCCAACCTAACATCTCGGCGGTAATATTTGACAACATACCTGGCGAGTTGCCCTCTACGTCTCCGTGGGACCTTCATATACATCAATAACGAAATATAACCTAACCTAATCCAACCTAACATCTCGGCGATAATATTTGAAAACATTCCTGGCGAGTTGGCCTCTACGTCTCCGTTTGACCTTCATAAACATCAATAACGTAATATAACGTAACCTAACCCAACCTATCATCTCGGCGGTAATATTTGAAAACATTCCTGGCGAGTTGGCTTCTCCGTCTCCGTGGGACCTTTATATACATCAATAACGTTATATAACCTAACCTAACCCAACCTAACATCTCGGCGGTAATATTTGACAACATACCTGGCGAGTTGCCCTCTACGTCTCCGTGGGACCTTCATATACATCAATAACGAAATATAACCTAACCTAACCCAACCTAACATCTCGGCGATAATATTTGAAAACATTCCTGGCGAGTTGGCTTCTCCGTCTCTGTGATATCTTTTTATACATCAATAACGTAATATAACCTAACCTAACCCAGCCTAACATCTCGGCGGTAATATTTGAAATCATACCTGGCGAGTTGGCCTCTACGTCTCCGTGGGACATTTATATACATCAATAACGTAATATAACCTAACCTAACCCAACCTAACATCTCGGCGGTAATATTTGAAAACATTCATGGCGGTTTGGCATCTACGTCCCGTGGGACCTTCATATACGTCAATAACGTAACATAGCCTAACCTAATCCAACCTAACATTTCGGCGGTAATATTTGACATCATTCCTGGCGATTTGGCCTCTACGTCTCCGTGGGACCTTTATATACATCAATAACGTAACATAACGTAACCTAACCCAACCTATCACCTCGGCGGTAATATTTGACAACATTCCTGGCGAGTTGGCCTCTACGTCTCCGTGGGACATTTGTATACATCAATAACGTAATATAACCTAACCTAACCCAACCTATCATCTCGGCGGTAATATTTGACAACATTCGTGGCGAGTTGGTCTCTACGTCTCCGTGGGACCTTCATATACATCAATAACGTAATATAACCTAACCTAACCCAACCTAACATCACGGCGGTAATATTTAACAACATTCCTGGCTAGTTGGCTTCTCCGTCTCCGTGGGATCTTTTTATTCATCAATAACGTAATATAACCTATCCTAACCCAACCTAACATCTCGGCGGTAATATTTGAAAACATACCTGGCGAGTTGGCCTCTACGTCTCCGTGGGACCTTTATATACATCAATAACGTAATATAACCTAACCTATCCCAACCTAACATCTCGGCGGAAATATTTGAAAACATTCATGGCGATTTGGCATCTACGTCCCGTGGGACCTTTATATACATCAATAACGTAATATAACCTAACCTAACCCAACCTAACATTTCGGCGGTAATATTTGACATCATTCCTGGCGAGTTGGCCTCTACGTCTCCGTTTGACCTTCATAAACATCAATAACGTAATATAACGTAACCTAACCCAACCTATCATCTCGGCGGTAATATTTGAAAACATTCCTGGCGTGTTGGCTTCTCCGTCTCTGTGATATCTTTTTATACATCAATAACGTAATATAACCTAACCTAACCCAACCTAACATCTCGGCGGTAATATTTGAAATCATACCTGGCGAGTTGGCCTCTACGTCTCCGTTTGACCTTCATAAACATCAATAACGTAATATAACGTAACCTAACGCAACCTATCACCTCGGCGGTAATATTTGACAACATTCCTGGCGAGTTGGCCTCTACGTCTCCGTGGGACATTTGTATACATCAATAACGTAATATAACCTAACCTAACCCAACCTATCATCTCGGCGGTAATATTTGACAACATTCGTGGCGAGTTGGTCTCTACGTCTCCGTGGGACCTTCATATACATCAATAACGTAATATAACCTAACCTAACCCAACCTAACATCACGGCGGTAATATTTGACAACATTCCTGGCTAGTTGGCTTCTCCGTCTCCGTGGGATCTTTTTATACATCAATAACGTAATATAACCTAACCTATCCCAACCTAACATCTCGGCGGAAATATTTGAAAACATTCATGGCGATTTGGCATCTACGTCCCGTGGGACCTTCATATACATCAATAACGTAATATAGCCTAACCTAATCCAACCTAACATTTCGGCGGTAATATTTGACATCATTCCTGGCGATTTGGCCTCTACGTCTCCGTGGGACCTTTATATACATCAATAACGTAATATAACCTAACCTAACCCAACCTAACATCTCGGCGGTAATATTTGAAAACATACCTGGCGGGTTGGCCTCTACGTCTCCGTGGGACATTTATATACATCAATAACGTAATATAACCTAACCTAACCCAACCTAACATCTCGGCGGTAATATTTGACAACATTCCTGGCGAGTTGGCTTCTCCGTCTCCGTGGGACCTTTATATACATCAATAACGTAATATAACCTAACCTAACCCAACCTAACATTTCGGCGGTAATATTTGACATCATTCCTGGCGAGTTGGCCTCTACGTCTCCGTTTGACCTTCATAAACATCAATAACGTAATATAACGTAACCTAACCCAACCTATCATCTCGGCGGTAATATTTGAAAACATTCCTGGCGAGTTGGCTTCTCCGTCTCTGTGATATCTTTTTATACATCAATAACGTAATATAACCTAACCTAACCCAGCCTAACATCTCGGCGGTAATATTTGATATCATACCTGGCGAGTTGGCCTCTACGTCTCCGTGGGACATTTATATACATCAATAACGTAATATAACCTAACCTAATCCAACCTAACATCTCGGCGGTAATATTTGAAAACATTCATGGCGGTTTGGCATCTACGTCCCGTGGGACCTTCATATACATCAATAACGTAACATAGCCTAACCTAATCCAACCTAACATTTCGGCGGTAATATTTGACATCATTCCTGGCGATTTGGCCTCTACGTCTCCGTGGGACCTTTATATACATCAATAACGTAATATAACCTAACCTAACCCAACCTAACATCTCGGCGGTAATATTTGAAAACATACCTGGCGGGTTGGCCTCTACGTCTCCGTGGGACATTTATATACATAAATAACGTAATATAACCTAACCTAACCCAACCTAACATCTCGGCGGTAATATTCGACAACATTCCTGGCGAGTTGGCTTCTCCGTCTCCGTGGGACCTTTATATACATCAATAACGTAATATAACCTAACCTAACCCAACCTAACAACTCGGCGGTAATATTTGACAACATACCTGGAGAGTTGGACTCTACGTTTCCGTGGGACCTTCATATACATCAATAACGAAATATAACCTAACCTAACCCAACCTAACATCTCGGCGGTAATATTTGACAACATTCCTGGCGAGTTGGCTTCTCCGTCTCCGTGGGATCTTTTTATACATCAATAACGTAATATAACCTAACCTAACCCAACCTAACATCTCGGCGGTAATATTTGAAAACATACCTGGCGGGTTGGCCTCTACGTCTCCGTTTGACCTTCATAAACATCAATAACGTAATATAACGTAACCTAACCCAACCTATCACCTCGGCGGTAATATTTGACAACATTCCTGGCGAGTTGGCCTCTACGTCTCCGTGGGACATTTGTATACATCAATAACGTAATATAACCTAACCTAACCCAACCTATCATCTCGGCGGTCATATTTGACATCATTCGTGGCGAGTTGGTCTCTACGTCTCCGTGGGACCTTCATATACATCAATAACGCAATATAACCTAACCTAACCCAACCTAACATCACGGCGGTAATATTTGACAACATTCCTGGCTAGTTGGCTTCTCCGTCACCGTGGGATCTTTTTATACATCAATAACGTAATATAACCTAACCTAACCCAACCTAACATCTCGGCGGTAATATTTGAAAACATACCTGGCGGGTTGGCCTCTACGTCTCCGTGGGACATTTATATACATCAATAACGTAATATAACCTAACCTAACCCAACCTAACATCTCGGCGGTAATATTCGACAACATTCCTGGCGAGTTGGCTTCTCCGTCTCCGTGGGATCTTTTTATACATCAATAACGTAATATAACCTAACCTAACCCAACCTAACATCTTGGCGGTAATATTTGAAAACATACCTGGCGAGTTGGCCTCTACGTCTCCGTGGGACATTTATATACATCAATAACGTAATATAACCTAACCTAACCCAACCTAACATTTCGGCGGTAATATTTGACATCATTCCTGGCGAGTTGGCCTCTACGTCTCCGTTTGACCTTCATAAACATCAATAACGTAATATAACGTAACCTAACCCAACCTATCATTTCGGCGGTAATATTTGAAAACATTCCTGGCGAGTTGGCTTCTCCGTCTCCGTGGGACCTTTATATACATCAATAACGTTATATAACCTAACCTAACCCAACCTAACATCTCGGCGGTAATATTTGACATCATTCCTGGCGATTTGGCCTCTACGTCTCCGTGGGACCTTTATATACATCAATAACGTAATATAACCTAACCTAACCCAACCTAACATCTCGGCGGTAATATTTGAAAACATACCTGGCGGGTTGGCCTCTACGTCTCCGTGGGACATTTATATACATAAATAACGTAATATAACCTAACCTAACCCAACCTAACATCTCGGCGGTAATATTCGACAACATTCCTGGCGAGTTGGCTTCTCCGTCTCCGTGGGACCTTTATATACATCAATAACGTAATATAACCTAACCTAACCCAACCTAACAACTCGGCGGTAATATTTGACAACATACCTGGAGAGTTGGACTCTACGTTTCCGTGGGACCTTCATATACATCAATAACGAAATATAACCTAACCTAACCCAACCTAACATCTCGGCGGTAATATTTGACAACATTCCTGGCGAGTTGGCTTCTCCGTCTCCGTGGGATCTTTTTATACATCAATAACGTAATATAACCTAACCTAACCCAACCTAACATCTCGGCGGTAATATTTGAAAACATACCTGGCGGGTTGGCCTCTACGTCTCCGTTTGACCTTCATAAACATCAATAACGTAATATAACGTAACCTAACCCAACCTATCACCTCGGCGGTAATATTTGACAACATTCCTGGCGAGTTGGCCTCTACGTCTCCGTGGGACATTTGTATACATCAATAACGTAATATAACCTAACCTAACCCAACCTATCATCTCGGCGGTCATATTTGACATCATTCGTGGCGAGTTGGTCTCTACGTCTCCGTGGGACCTTCATATACATCAATAACGCAATATAACCTAACCTAACCCAACCTAACATCACGGCGGTAATATTTGACAACATTCCTGGCTAGTTGGCTTCTCCGTCACCGTGGGATCTTTTTATACATCAATAACGTAATATAACCTAACCTAACCCAACCTAACATCTCGGCGGTAATATTTGAAAACATACCTGGCGGGTTGGCCTCTACGTCTCCGTGGGACATTTATATACATCAATAACGTAATATAACCTAACCTAACCCAACCTAACATCTCGGCGGTAATATTCGACAACATTCCTGGCGAGTTGGCTTCTCCGTCTCCGTGGGATCTTTTTATACATCAATAACGTAATATAACCTAACCTAACCCAACCTAACATCTTGGCGGTAATATTTGAAAACATACCTGGCGAGTTGGCCTCTACGTCTCCGTGGGACATTTATATACATCAATAACGTAATATAACCTAACCTAACCCAACCTAACATTTCGGCGGTAATATTTGACATCATTCCTGGCGAGTTGGCCTCTACGTCTCCGTTTGACCTTCATAAACATCAATAACGTAATATAACGTAACCTAACCCAACCTATCATTTCGGCGGTAATATTTGAAAACATTCCTGGCGAGTTGGCTTCTCCGTCTCCGTGGGACCTTTATATACATCAATAACGTTATATAACCTAACCTAACCCAACCTAACATCTCGGCGGTAATATTTGACAACATACCTGGCGAGTTGCCCTCTACGTCTCCGTGGGACCTTCATATACATCAATAACGAAATATAACCTAACCTAACCCAACCTAACATCTCGGCGATAATATTTGAAAACATTCCTGGCGAGTTGGCCTCTACGTCTCCGTTTGACCTTCATAAACATCAATAACGTAGTATAACGTAACCTAACCCAACCTATCATCTCGGCGGTAATATTTGAAAACATTCCTGGCGAGTTGGCTTCTCCGTCTCCGTGGGACCTTTATATACATCAATAACGTTATATAACCTAACCTAACCCAACCTAACATCTCGGCGGTAATATTTGACAACATACCTGGCGAGTTGCCCTCTACGTCTCCGTGGGACCTTCATATACATCAATAGCGAAATATAACCTAACCTAACCCAACCTAACATCTCGGCGATAATATTTGAAAACATTCCTGGCGAGTTGGCTTCTCCGTCTCTGTGATATCTTTTTATACATCAATAACGTAATATAACCTAACCTAACCCAGCCTAACATCTCGGCGGTAATATTTGAAATCATACCTGGCGAGTTGGCCTCTACGTCTCCGTGGGACATTTATATACATCAATAACGTAATATAACCTAACCTAACCCAACCTAACATCTCGGCGGTAATATTTGAAAACATTCATGGCGGTTTGGCATCTACGTCCCGTGGGACCTTCATATACATCAATAACGTAACATAGCCTAACCTAATCCAACCTAAAATTTCGGCGGTAATATTTGACATCATTCCTGGCGATTTGGCCTCTACGTCTCCGTGGGACCGTCATATACATCAATAACGTAATATAGCCTAACCTAATCCAACCTAACATTTCGGCGGTAATATTTGACATCATTCCTGGCGATTTGGCCTCTACGTCTCCGTGGGACCTTTATATACATCAATAACGTAATATAACCTAACCTAACCCAACCTAACATATCGGCGGTAATATTTGAAAACATACCTGGCGGGTTGGCCTCTACGTCTCCGTGGGACATTTATATACATCAATAACGTAATATAACCTAACCTAACCCAACCTAACATCTCGGCGGTAATATTTGACAACATTCCTGGCGAGTTGGCTTCTCCGTCTCCGTGGGACCTTTATATACATCAATAACGTAATATAACCTAACCTAACCCAACCTAACATTTCGGCGGTAATATTTGACATCATTCCTGGCGAGTTGGCCTCTACGTCTCCGTTTGACCTTCATAAACATCAATAACGTAATATAACGTAACCTAACCCAACCTAACATCACGGCGGTAATATTTGACAACATTCCTGGCTAGTTGGCTTCTCCGTCTCCGTGGGATCTTTTTATACATCAATAACGTAATATAACCTAACCTAACCCAACCTAACATCTCGGCGGTAATATTTGAAAACATACCTGGCGGGTTGGCCTCTACGTCTCCGTTTGACCTTCATAAACATCAATAACGTAATATAACCTAACCTAACCCAACCTATCACCTCGGCGGTAATATTTGACAACATTCCTGGCGAGTTGGCCTCTACGTCTCCGTGGGACATTTGTATACATCAATAACGTAATATAACCTAACCTAACCCAACCTATCATCTCGGCGGTAATATTTGACAACATTCGTGGCGAGTTGGTCTCTACGTCTCCGTGGGACCTTCATATACATCAATAACGCAATATAACCTAACCTAACCCAACCTAACATCACGGCGGTAATATTTGACAACATTCCTGGCTAGTTGGCTTCTCCGTGTCCGTGGGATCTTTTTATACATCAATAACGTAATATAACCTAACCTAACCCAACCTAACATCTCGGCGGTAATATTTGAAAACATACCTGGCGGGTTGGCCTCTACGTCTCCGTGGGACATTTATATACATCAATAACGTAATATAACCTAACCTAACCCAACCTAACATCTCGGCGGTAATATTCGACAACATTCCTGGCGAGTTGGCTTCTCCGTCTCCGTGGGATCTTTTTATACATCAATAACGTAATATAACCTAACCTAACCCAACCTAACATCTTGGCGGTAATATTTGAAAACATACCTGGCGACTTGGCCTCTACGTCTCCGTGGGACATTTATATACATCAATAACGTAATATAACCTAACCTAACCCAACCTAACATTTCGGCGGTAATATTTGACATCATTCCTGGCGAGTTGGCCTCTACGTCTCCGTTTGACCTTCATAAATATCAATAACGTAATATAACGTAACCTAACCCAACCTATCATCTCGGCGGTAATATTTGAAAACATTCCTGGCGAGTTGGCTTCTCCGTCTCCGTGGGACCTTTATATACATCAATAACGTTATATAACCTAACCTAACCCAACCTAACATCTCGGCGGTAATATTTGACAACATACCTGGCGAGTTGCCCTCTACGTCTCCGTGGGACCTTCATATACATCAATAACGAAATATAACCTAACCTAACCCAACCTAACATCTCGGCGATAATATTTGAAAACATTCTTGGCGAGTTGGCTTCTCCGTCTCTGTGATATCTTTTTATACATCAATAACGTAATATAACCTAACCTAACCCAGCCTAACATCTCGGCGGTAATATTTGAAATCATACCTGGCGAGTTGGCCTCTACGTCTCCGTGGGACATTTATATACATCAATAACGTAATATAACCTAACCTAACCCAACCTAACATCTCGGCGGTAATATTTGACAACATTCCTGGCGAGTTGGCCTCTACGTCTCCGTGGGACCTTTATATACATCAATAACGTAATGTAACCTAACCTAACCCAACCTAACATCTCGGCGGTAATATTTGACAACATTCCTCGCCAGTTGGCTTCTCCGTCTTCGTGGGACCTTTATATACATCAATAACGTAATATAACCTAACCTAACCCAACCTAACATCTCGGCGGTAATATTTGATCACATTCCTAGCTTGTTGGCCTCTACGTCTCCGCGGGACCTTTATATACATCTATAACATGATATAACCTAACCTAACCCAACCTAACATTTCGGCGGTAATATTTGACATCATTCCTGGCGATTTGTCCTCTACGTCTCCGTTTGACCTTCATAAACATCAATAACGTAATATAACGTAACCTAACCCAACCTATCATCTCGGCGGTAATATTTGAAAACATTCCTGGCGAGTTGGCTTCTCCGTCTCCGTGGGATCTTTTTATACATCAATAACGTAATATAACCTAACCTAACCCAACCTAACATCTCGGCGGTAATATTTGACAACATTCCTGGCGAGTTGGCTTCTCCGTCTCCGTGGGACCTTTATATACATCAATAACGTAATATAACCTAACCTAACCCAACCTAACATCTCGGCGGTAATATTTGAAAACATTCATGGCGGTTTGGCATCTACGTCCCGTGGGACCTTCATTTACATCAATAACGTAATATAGCCTAACCTAATCCAACCTAACGTTTCGGCGGTAATATTTGACATCATTCCTGGCGATTTGGCCTCTACGTCTCCGTGGGACCTTTATATACATCAATAACGTAATATAACCTAACCTAACCCAACCTAACATCTCGGCGGTAATATTTGACGACATTCCTGGCGAGTTGGCCTCTACTTCTCCGTGGGACCTTTATATACATCAATAACGTAATGTAACCTAACCTAACCCAACCTAACATCTCGGCGGTAATATTTGACAACATTCCTCGCCAGTTGGCTTCTCCGTCTTCGTGGGACCTTTATATACATCAATAACGTAATATAACCTAACCTAACCCAACCTAACATCTCGGCGGTAATAATTGATCACATTCCTAGCTTGTTGGCCTCTACGTCTCCGCGGGACCTTTATATACATCTATAACATGATATAACCTAACCTAACCCAACCTAACATTTCGGCGGTAATATTTGACATCATTCGTGGCGATTTGTCCTCTACGTCTCCGTTTGACCTTCATAAACATCAATAACGTAATATAACGTAACCTAACCCAACCTATCATCTCGGCGGTAATATTTGAAAACATTCCTGGCGAGTTGGCTTCTCCGTCTCCGTGGGATCTTTTTATACATCAATAACGTAATATAACCTAACCTAACCCAACCTAACAACTCGGCGGTAATATCTGACAACATACCTGGCGAGTTGGACTCTACGTTTCCGTGGGACCTTCATATACATCAATAACGAAATATAACCTAACCTAACCCAACCTAACATCTCGGCGGTAACATTTGACAACATTCCTGGCGAGTTGGCTTCTCCGTCTCCGTGGGATCTTTTTATACATCAATAACGTAATATAACCTAACCTAATCCAACCTAACATCTCAGCGGTAATATTTGACAACATACCTGGCGGGTTGGCCTCTACGTCTCCGTGGGACATTTATATACATCAATAACGTAATATAACCTAACCTAACCCAACCTAACATCTCGGCGGTAATATTTGACAACATTCCTGGCGAGTTGGCTTCTCCGTCTCCGTGGGACCTTTATATACATCAATAACGTAATATAACCTAACCTAACCCAACCTAACATCTCGGCGGTAATATTTGAAAACATTCATGGCGGTTTGGCATCTACGTCCCGTGGGACCTTCATATACATCAATAACGTAATATAGCCTAACCTAATCCAACCTAACATTTCGGCGGTAATATTTGACATCATTCCTGGCGATTTGGCCTCTACGTCTCCGTGGGACCTTTATATACATCAATAACGTAATATAACCTAACCTAACCCAACCTAACATCTCGGCGGTAATATTTGAAAACATACCTGGCGGGTTGGCCTCTACGTCTCCGTGGGACATTTATATACATCAATAACGTAATATAACCTAACCTAACCCAACCTAACATCTCGGCGGTAATATTCGACAACATTCCTGGCGAGTTGGCTTCTCCGTCTCCGTGGGACCTTTATATACATCAATAACGTAATATAACCTAACCTAACCCAACCTAACAACTCGGCGGTAATATTTGACAACATACCTGGCGAGTTGGACTCTACGTTTCCGTGGGACCTTCATATACATCAATAACGAAATATAACCTAACCTAACCCAACCTAACATCTCGGCGGTAATATTTGACAACATTCCTGGCGAGTTGGCTTCTCCGTCTCCGTGGGATCTTTTTATACATCAATAACGTAATATAACCTAACCTAACCCAACCTAACATCTCGGCGGTAATATTTGAAAACATACCTGGCGGGTTGGCCTCTACGTCTCCGTGGGACATTTATATACATCAATAACGTAATATAGCCTAACCTAATCCAACCTAACATTTCGGCGGTAATATTTGACATCATTCCTGGCGATTTGGCCTCTACGTCTCCGTGGGACCTTTATATACATCAATAACGTAATATAACCTAACCTAACCCAACCTAACATCTCGGCGGTAATATTTGAAATCATACCTGGCGGGTTGGCCTCTACGTCTCCGTGGGACATTTATATACATTAATAACGTAATATAACCTAACCTAACCCAACCTAACATCTCGGCGGTAATATTCGACAACATTCCTGGCGAGTTGGCTTCTCCGTCTCCGTGGGACCTTTATATACATCAATAACGTAATATAACCTAACCTAACACAACCTAACAACTCGGCGGTAATATTTGACAACATACCTGGCGAGTTGGACTCTACGTTTCCGTGGGACCTTCATATACATCAATAACGAAATATAACCTAACCTAACCCAACCTAACATCTCGGCGATAATATTTGAAAACATTCCTGGCGTGTTGGCTTCTCCGTCTCTGTGATATCTTTTTATACATCAATAACGTAATATAACCTATCCTAACCCAACCTAACATCTCGGCGGTAATATTTGAAAACATACCTAGCGAGTTGGCCTCTACGTCTCCGTGGGACCTTTATATACATCAATAACGTAATATAACCTAACCTAACCCAACCTAACATCTCGGCGGTAATATTTGAAAACATTCATGGCGGTTTGGCATCTACGTCCCGTGGGACCTTCATTTACATCAATAACGTAATATAGCCTAACCTAATCCAACCTAACGTTTCGGCGGTAATATTTGACATCATTCCTGGCGATTTGGCCTCTACGTCTCCGTGGGACCTTTATATACATCAATAACGTAATATAACCTAACCTAACCCAACCTAACATCTCGGCGGTAATATTTGACGACATTCCTGGCGAGTTGGCCTCTACTTCTCCGTGGGACCTTTATATACATCAATAACGTAATGTAACCTAACCTAACCCAACCTAACATCTCGGCGGTAATATTTGACAACATTCCTCGCCAGTTGGCTTCTCCGTCTTCGTGGGACCTTTATATACATCAATAACGTAATATAACCTAACCTAACCCAACCTAACATCTCGGCGGTAATAATTGATCACATTCCTAGCTTGTTGGCCTCTACGTCTCCGCGGGACCTTTATATACATCTATAACATGATATAACCTAACCTAACCCAACCTAACATTTCGGCGGTAATATTTGACATCATTCGTGGCGATTTGTCCTCTACGTCTCCGTTTGACCTTCATAAACATCAATAACGTAATATAACGTAACCTAACCCAACCTATCATTTCGGCGGTAATATTTGAAAACATTCCTGGCGAGTTGGCTTCTCCGTCTCCGTGGGATCTTTTTATACATCAATAACGTAATATAACCTAACCTAACCCAACCTAACAACTCGGCGGTAATATCTGACAACATACCTGGCGAGTTGGACTCTACGTTTCCGTGGGACCTTCATATACATCAATAACGAAATATAACCTAACCTAACCCAACCTAACATCTCGGCGGTAACATTTGACAACATTCCTGGCGAGTTGGCTTCTCCGTCTCCGTGGGATCTTTTTATACATCAATAACGTAATATAACCTAACCTAATCCAACCTAACATCTCAGCGGTAATATTTGACAACATACCTGGCGGGTTGGCCTCTACGTCTCCGTGGGACATTTATATACATCAATAACGTAATATAACCTAACCTAACCCAACCTAACATCTCGGCGGTAATATTTGACAACATTCCTGGCGAGTTGGCTTCTCCGTCTCCGTGGGACCTTTATATACATCAATAACGTAATATAACCTAACCTAACCCAACCTAACATCTCGGCGGTAATATTTGAAAACATTCATGGCGGTTTGGCATCTACGTCCCGTGGGACCTTCATATACATCAATAACGTAATATAGCCTAACCTAATCCAACCTAACATTTCGGCGGTAATATTTGACATCATTCCTGGCGATTTGGCCTCTACGTCTCCG
This sequence comes from Xylocopa violacea, assembly GCA_963969225.1. Lineage (NCBI taxonomy): Eukaryota > Metazoa > Arthropoda > Insecta > Hymenoptera > Apidae > Xylocopa > Xylocopa violacea. Next base: position 2,782,780 of record CAXAJV010000051.1, read on the forward strand.
TGGGACCTTTATATACATCAATAACGTAATATAACCTAACCTAACCCAACCTAACATCTCGGCGGTAATATTTGAAAACATACCTGGCGGGTTGGCCTCTACGTCTCCGTGGGACATTTATATACATCAATAACGTAATATAACCTAACCTAACCCAACCTAACATCTCGGCGGTAATATTCGACAACATTCCTGGCGAGTTGGCTTCTCCGTCTCCGTGGGACCTTTATATACATCAATAACGTAATATAACCTAACCTAACCCAACCTAACAACTCGGCGGTAATATTTGACAACATACCTGGCGAGTTGGACTCTACGTTTCCGTGGGACCTTCATATACATCAATAACGAAATATAACCTAACCTAACCCAACCTAACATCTCGGCGGTAATATTTGACAACATTCCTGGCGAGTTGGCTTCTCCGTCTCCGTGGGATCTTTTTATACATCAATAACGTAATATAACCTAACCTAACCCAACCTAACATCTCGGCGGTAATATTTGAAAACATACCTGGCGGGTTGGCCTCTACGTCTCCGTGGGACATTTATATACATCAATAACGTAATATAGCCTAACCTAATCCAACCTAACATTTCGGCGGTAATATTTGACATCATTCCTGGCGATTTGGCCTCTACGTCTCCGTGGGACCTTTATATACATCAATAACGTAATATAACCTAACCTAACCCAACCTAACATCTCGGCGGTAATATTTGAAATCATACCTGGCGGGTTGGCCTCTACGTCTCCGTGGGACATTTATATACATTAATAACGTAATATAACCTAACCTAACCCAACCTAACATCTCGGCGGTAATATTCGACAACATTCCTGGCGAGTTGGCTTCTCCGTCTCCGTGGGACCTTTATATACATCAATAACGTAATATAACCTTACCTAACACAACCTAACAACTCGGCGGTAATATTTGACAACATACCTGGCGAGTTGGACTCTACGTTTCCGTGGGACCTTCATATACATCAATAACGAAATATAACCTAACCTAACCCAACCTAACATCTCGGCGATAATATTTGAAAACATTCCTGGCGTGTTGGCTTCTCCGTCTCTGTGATATCTTTTTATACATCAATAACGTAATATAACCTATCCTAACCCAACCTAACATCTCGGCGGTAATATTTGAAAACATACCTAGCGAGTTGGCCTCTACGTCTCCGTGGGACCTTTATATACATCAATAACGTAATATAACCTAACCAATCCCAACCTAACATCTCGGCGGAAATATTTGAAAACATGCATGGCGATTTGGCATCTACGTCCCGTGGGACCTTCATATACATCAATAGCGTAATATAGCCTAACCTAATCCAACCTAACATTTCGGCGGTAATATTTGACATCATTCCTGGCGATTTGGCCTCTACGTCTCCGTGGGACCTTTATATACATCAATAACGTAATATAACCTAACCTAACCCAACCTAACATCTCGGCGGTAATATTTGAAAACATACCTGGCGGGTTGGCCTCTACGTCTCCGTGGGACATTTATATACATCAATAACGTAATATAACCTAACCTAACCCAACCTAACATCTCGGCGGTAATATTTGACAACATTCCTGGCGAGTTGGCTTCTCCGTCTCCGTGGGACCTTTATATACATCAATAACGTAATATAACCTAACCTAACCCAACCTAACATCTCGGCGGTAATATTTGAAAACATTCATGGCGGTTTGGCATCTACGTCCCGTGGGACCTTCATATACATCAATAACGTAATATAGCCTAACCTAATCCAACCTAACATTTCGGCGGTAATATTTGACATCATTCCTGGCGATTTGGCCTCTACGTCTCCGTGGGACCTTTATATACATCAATAACGTAATATAACCTAACCTAACCCAACCTAACATCTCGGCGGTAATATTTGAAAACATACCTGGCGGGTTGGCCTCTACGTCTCCGTGGGTCATTTATATACATCAATAACGTAATATAACCTAACCTAACCCAACCTAACATCTCGGCGGTAATATTCGACAACATTCCTGGCGAGTTGGCTTCTCCGTCTCCGTGGGACCTTTATATACATCAATAACGTAATATAACCTAACCTAACCCAACCTAACAACTCGGCGGTAATATTTGACAACATACCTGGCGAGTTGGACTCTACGTTTCCGTGGGACCTTCATATACATCAATAACGAAATATAACCTAACCTAACCCAACCTAACATCTCGGCGGTAATATTTGACAACATTCCTGGCGAGTTGGCTTCTCCGTCTCCGTGGGATCTTTTTATACATCAATAACGTAATATAACCTAACCTAACCCAACCTAACATCTCGGCGGTAATATTTGACAACATACCTGGCGAGTTGGCCTCTACGTCTCCGTGGGACCTTCATATACATCAATAACGAAATATAACCTAACCTAACCCAACCTAACATCTCGGCGATAATATTTGAAAACATTCCTGGCGTGTTGGCTTCTCCGTCTCTGTGATATCTTTTTATACATGAATAACGTAATATAACCTAACCTAACCCAACCTAACATCTCGGCGGTAATATTTGAAATCATACCTGGCGAGTTGGCCTCTACGTCTCCGTTTGACCTTCATAAACATCAATAACGTAATATAACGTAACCTAACCCAACCTATCACCTCGGCGGTAATATTTGACAACATTCCTGGCGAGTTGGCCTCTACGTCTCCGTGGGACATTTGTATACATCAATAACGTAATATAACCTAACCTAACCCAACCTATCATCTCGGCGGTAATATTTGACAACATTCGTGGCGAGTTGGTCTCTACGTCTCCGTGGGACCTTCATATACATCAATAACGTAATATAACCTAACCTAACCCAACCTAACATCACGGCGGTAATATTTGACAACATTCCTGGCTAGTTGGCTTCTCCGTCTCCGTGGGATCTTTTTATACATCAATATCGTAATATAACCTATCCTAACCCAACCTAACATCTCGGCGGTAATATTTGAAAACATACCTAGCGAGTTGGCCTCTACGTCTCCGTGGGACCTTTATATACATCAATAACGTAATATAACCTAACCTATCCCAACCTAACATCTCGGCGGAAATATTTGAAAACATTCATGGCGATTTGGCATCTACGTCCCGTGGGACCTTCATATACATCAATAACGTAATATAGCCTAACCTAATCCAACCTAACATTTCGGCGGTAATATTTGACATCATTCCTGGCGATTTGGCCTCTACGTCTCCGTGAGACCTTTATATACATCAATAACGTAATATAACCTAACCTAACCCAACCTAACATCTCGGCGGTAATATTTGAAAACATACCTGGCGGGTTGGCCTCTACGTCTCCGTGGGACATTTATATACATCAATAACGTAATATAACCTAACCTAACCCAACCTAACATCTCGGCGGTAATATTCGACAACATTCCTGGCGAGTTGGCTTCTCCGTCTCCGTGGGACCTTTATATACATCAATAACGTAATATAACCTAACCTAACCCAACCTAACAACTCGGCGGTAATATTTAAAAACATACCTGGCGAGTTGGCCTCTACGTCTCCGTGGGACCTTTATATACATCAATAACGAAATGTAACCTAACCTGACCCAACCTAACATCTCGGCGATAATATTTGAAAACATTCCTGGCGTGTTGGCTTCTCCGTCTCTGTGATATCTTTTTATACATCAATAACGTAATATAACCTAACCTAACCCAACCTAACATCTCGGCGGTAATATTCGACAACATTCCTGGCGAGTTGGCTTCTCCGTCTCCGTGGGATCTTTTTATACATCAATAACGTAATATAACCTAACCTAACCCAACCTAACATCTTGGCGGTAATATTTGAAAACATACCTGGCGAGTTGGCCTCTACGTCTCCGTGGGACATTTATATACATCAATAACGTAATATAACCTAACCTAACCCAACCTAACATTTCGGCGGTAATATTTGACATCATTCCTGGCGAGTTGGCCTCTACGTCTCCGTTTGACCTTCATAAACATCAATAACGTAATATAACGTAACCTAACCGAACCTATCATTTCGGCGGTAATATTTGAAAACATTCCTGGCGAGTTGGCTTCTCCGTCTCCGTGGGACCTTTATATACATCAATAACGTTATATAACCTAACCTAACCCAACCTAACATCTCGGCGGTAATATTTGACAACATACCTGGCGAGTTGCCCTCTACGTCTCCGTGGGACCTTCATATACATCAATAACGAAATATAACCTAACCTAACCCAACCTAACATCTCGGCGATAATATTTGAAAACATTCCTGGCGAGTTGGCCTCTACGTCTCCGTTTGACCTTCATAAACATCAATAACGTAATATAACGTAACCTAACCCAACCTATCATCTCGGCGGTAATATTTGAAAACATTCCTGGCGAGTTGGCTTCTCCGTCTCCGTGGGACCTTTATATACATCAATAACGTTATATAACCTAACCTAACCCAACCTAACATCTCGGCGGTAATATTTGACAACATACCTGGCGAGTTGCCCTCTACGTCTCCGTGGGACCTTCATATACATCAATAACGAAATATAACCTAACCTAACCCAACCTAACATCTCGGCGATAATATTTGAAAACATTCCTGGCGAGTTGGCTTCTCCGTCTCTGTGATATCTTTTTATACATCAATAACGTAATATAACCTAACCTAACCCAGCCTAACATCTCGGCGGTAATATTTGAAATCATACCTGGCGAGTTGGCCTCTACGTCTCCGTGGGACATTTATATACATCAATAACGTAATATAACCTAACCTAACCCAACCTAACATCTCGGCGGTAATATTTGAAAACATTCATGGCGGTTTGGCATCTACGTCCCGTGGGACCTTCATATACATCAATAACGTAACATAGCCTAACCTAATCCAACCTAACATTTCGGCGGTAATATTTGACATCATTCCTGGCGATTTGGCCTCTACGTCTCCGTGGGACCTTTATATACATCAATAACGTAATATAACCTAACCTAACCCAACCTAACATCTCGGCGGTAATATTTGAAAACATACCTGGCGGGTTGGCCTCTACGTCTCCGTGGGACATTTATATACATAAATAACGTAATATAACCTAACCTAACCCAACCTAACATCTCGGCGGTAATATTCGACAACATTCCTGGCGAGTTGGCTTCTCCGTCTCCGTGGGACCTTTATATACATCAATAACGTAATATAACCTAACCTAACCCAACCTAACAACTCGGCGGTAATATTTGACAACATACCTGGCGAGTTGGACTCTACGTTTCCGTGGGACCTTCATATACATCAATAACGAAATATAACCTAACCTAACCCAACCTAACATCTCGGCGGTAATATTTGACAACATTCCTGGCGAGTTGGCTTCTCCGTCTCCGTGGGATCTTTTTATACATCAATAACGTAATATAACCTAACCTAACCCAACCTAACATCTCGGCGGTAATATTTGAAAACATAACTGGCGGGTTGGCCTCTACGTCTCCGTTTGACCTTCATAAACATCAATAACGTAATATAACCTAACCTAACCCAACCTATCACCTCGGCGGTAATATTTGACAACATTCCTGGCGAGTTGGCCTCTACGTCTCCGTGGGACATTTGTATACATCAATAACGTAATATAACCTAACCTAACCCAACCTATCATCTCGGCGGTAATATTTGACAACATTCGTGGCGAGTTGGTCTCTACGTCTCCGTGGGACCTTCATATACATCAATAACGCAATATAACCTAACCTAACCCAACCTAACATCACGGCGGTAATATTTGACAACATTCCTGGCTAGTTGGCTTCTCCGTCTCCGTGGGATCTTTTTATACATCAATAACGTAATATAACCTAACCTAACCCAACCTAACATCTCGGCGGTAATATTTGAAAACATACCTGGCGGGTTGGCCTCTACGTCTCCGTGGGACATTTATATACATCAATAACGTAATATAACCTAACCTAACCCAACCTAACATCTCGGCGATAATATTTGAAAACATTCCTGGCGAGTTGGCTTCTCCGTCTCTGTGATATCTTTTTATACATCAATAACGTAATATAACCTAACCTAACCCAGCCTAACATCTCGGCGGTAATATTTGAAATCATACCTGGCGAGTTGGCCTCTACGTCTCCGTGGGACATTTATATACATCAATAACGTAATATAACCTAACCTAACCCAACCTAACATTTCGGCGGTAATATTTGACATCATTCCTGGCGATTTGTCCTCTACGTCTCCGTTTGACCTTCATAAACATCAATAACGTAATATAACGTAACCTAACCCAACCTATCATCTCGGCGGTAATATTTGAAAACATTCCTGGCGAGTTGGCTTCTCCGTCTCCGTGGGATCTTTTTATACATCAATAACGTAATATAACCTAACCTAACCCAACCTAACATCTCGGCGGTAATATTTGACAACATTCCTGGCGAGTTGGCTTCTCCGTCTCCGTGGGACCTTTATATACATCAATAACGTAATATAACCTAACCTAACCCAACCTAACATCTCGGCGGTAATATTTGAAAACATTCATGGCGGTTTGGCATCTACGTCCCGTGGGACCTTCATTTACATCAATAACGTAATATAGCCTAACCTAATCCAACCTAACGTTTCGGCGGTAATATTTGACATCATTCCTGGCGATTTGGCCTCTACGTCTCCGTGGGACCTTTATATACATCAATAACGTAATATAACCTAACCTAACCCAACCTAACATCTCGGCGGTAATATTTGACGACATTCCTGGCGAGTTGGCCTCTACTTCTCCGTGGGACCTTTATATACATCAATAACGTAATGTAACCTAACCTAACCCAACCTAACATCTCGGCGGTAATATTTGACAACATTCCTCGCCAGTTGGCTTCTCCGTCTTCGTGGGACCTTTATATACATCAATAACGTAATATAACCTAACCTAACCCAACCTAACATCTCGGCGGTAATAATTGATCACATTCCTAGCTTGTTGGCCTCTACGTCTCCGCGGGACCTTTATATACATCTATAACATGATATAACCTAACCTAACCCAACCTAACATTTCGGCGGTAATATTTGACATCATTCCTGGCGATTTGTCCTCTACGTCTCCGTTTGACCTTCATAAACATCAATAACGTAATATAACGTAACCTAACCCAACCTATCATCTCGGCGGTAATATTTGAAAACATTCCTGGCGAGTTGGCTTCTCCGTCTCCGTGGGATCTTTTTATACATCAATAACGTAATATAACCTAACCTAACCCAACCTAACAACTCGGCGGTAATATCTGACAACATACCTGGCGAGTTGGACTCTACGTTTCCGTGGGACCTTCATATACATCAATAACGAAATATAACCTAACCTAACCCAACCTAACATCTCGGCGGTAACATTTGACAACATTCCTGGCGAGTTGGCTTCTCCGTCTCCGTGGGATCTTTTTATACATCAATAACGTAATATAACCTAACCTAATCCAACCTAACATCTCGGCGGTAATATTTGACAACATAACTGGCGGGTTGGCCTCTACGTCTCCGTGGGACATTTATATACATCAATAACGTAATATAACCTAACCTAACCCAACCTAACATCTCGGCGGTAATATTTGACAACATTCCTGGCGAGTTGGCTTCTCCGTCTCCGTGGGACCTTTATATACATCAATAACGTAATATAACCTAACCTAACCCAACCTAACATCTCGGCGGTAATATTCGACAACATTCCTGGCGAGTTGGCTTCTCCGTCTCCGTGGGACCTTTATATACATCAATAACGTAATATAACCTAACCTAACCCAACCTAACAACTCGGCGGTAATATTTGACAACATACCTGGCGAGTTGGACTCTACGTTTCCGTGGGACCTTCATATACATCAATAACGAAATATAACCTAACCTAACCCAACCTAACATCTCGGCGGTAATATTTGACAACATTCCTGGCGAGTTGGCTTCTCCGTCTCCGTGGGATCTTTTTATACATCAATAACGTAATATAACCTAACCTAACCCAACCTAACATCTCGGCGGTAATATTTGAAAACATACCTGGCGGGTTGGCCTCTACGTCTCCGTGGGACATTTATATACATCAATAACGTAATATAACCTAACCTAACCCAACCTAACATCTCGGCGGTAATATTCGACAACATTCCTGGCGAGTTGGCTTCTCCGTCTCCGTGGGATCTTTTTATACATCAATAACGTAATATAACCTAACCTAACCCAACCTAACATCTTGGCGGTAATATTTGAAAACATACCTGGCGAGTTGGCCTCTACGTCTCCGTGGGACATTTATATACATCAATAACGTAATATAACCTAACCTAACCCAACCTAACATCTCGGCGGTAATATTTGATCACATTACTAGCTTGTCGGCCTCTACGTCTCCGCGGGACCTTTATATACATCTATAACGTGATATAACCTAACCTAACCCAACCTAACATTTCGGCGGTAATATTTGACATCATTCCTGGCGAGTTGGCCTCTACGTCTCCGTTTGACTTTCATAAACATCAATAACGTAATATAACGTAACCTAACCCAACCTATCATCTCGGCCGTAATATTTGAAAACATTCCTGGCGAGTTGGCTTCTCCGTCTCCGTGGGATCTTTTTATACATCAATAACGTAATATAACCTAACCTAACCCAACCTAACATCTCGGCGGTAATATTTGAAAACATACCTGGCGGGTTGGCCTCTACGTCTCCGTGGGACATTTATATACATCAATAACGTAATATAGCCTAACCTAATCCAACCTAACATTTCGGCGGTAATATTTGACATCATTCCTGGCGATTTGGCCTCTACGTCTCCGTGGGACCTTTATATACATCAATAACGTAATATAACCTAACCTAACCCAACCTAACATCTCGGCGGTAATATTTGAAATCATACCTGGCGGGTTGGCCTCTACGTCTCCGTGGGACATTTATATACATTAATAACGTAATATACCCTAACCTAACCCAACCTAACAACTCGGCGGTAATATTTGACAACATACCTGGCGAGTTGGACTCTACGTTTCCGTGGGACCTTCATATACATCAATAACGAAATATAACCTAACCTAACCCAACCTAACATCTCGGCGATAATATTTGAAAACATTCCTGGCGTGTTGGCTTCTCCGTCTCTGTGATATCTTTTTATACATCAATAACGTAATATAACCTATCCTAACCCAACCTAACATCTCGGCGGTAATATTTGAAAACATACCTAGCGAGTTGGCCTCTACGTCTCCGTGGGACCTTTATATACATCAATAACGTAATATAACCTAACCAATCCCAACCTAACATCTCGGCGGAAATATTTGAAAACATGCATGGCGATTTGGCATCTACGTCCCGTGGGACCTTCATATACATCAATAGCGTAATATAGCCTAACCTAATCCAACCTAACATTTCGGCGGTAATATTTGACATCATTCCTGGCGATTTGGCCTCTACGTCTCCGTGGGACCTTTATATACATCAATAACGTAATATAACCTAACCTAACCCAACCTAACATCTCGGCGGTAATATTTGAAAACATACCTGGCGGGTTGGCCTCTACGTCTCCGTGGGTCATTTATATACATCAATAACGTAATATAACCTAACCTAACCCAACCTAACATCTCGGCGGTAATATTTGACAACATTCCTGGCGAGTTGGCTTCTCCGTCTCCGTGGGACCTTTATATACATCAATAACGTAATATAACCTAACCTAACCCAACCTAACATCTCGGCGGTAATATTTGAAAACATTCATGGCGGTTTGGCATCTACGTCCCGTGGGACCTTCATATACATCAATAACGTAATATAGCCTAACCTAATCCAACCTAACATTTCGGCGGTAATATTTGACATCATTCCTGGCGATTTGGCCTCTACGTCTCCGTGGGACCTTTATATACATCAATAACGTAATATAACCTAACCTAACCCAACCTAACATCTCATCGGTAATATTTGAAAACATACCTGGCGGGTTGGCCTCTACGTCTCCGTGGGACATTTATATACATCAATAACGTAATATAACCTAACCTAACCCAACCTAACATCTCGGCGGTAATATTCGACAACATTCCTGGCGAGTTGGCTTCTCCGCCTCCGTGGGACCTTTATATACATCAATAACGTAATATAACCTAACCTAACCCAACCTAACAACTCGGCGGTAATATTTGACAACATACCTGGCGAGTTGGACTCTACGTTTCCGTGGGACCTTCATATACATCAATAACGAAATATAACCTAACCTAACCCAACCTAACATCTCGGCGGTAATATTTGACAACATTCCTGGCGAGTTGGCTTCTCCGTCTCCGTGGGATCTTTTTATACATCAATAACGTAATATAACCTAACCTAACCCAACCTAACATCTCGGCGGTAATATTTGACAACATACCTGGCGAGTTGGCCTCTACGTCTCCGTGGGACCTTCATATACATCAATAACGAAATATAACCTAACCTAACCCAACCTAACATCTCGGCGATAATATTTGAAAACATTCCTGGCGAGTTGGCTTCTCCGTCTCTGTGATATCTTTTTATACATGAATAACGTAATATAACCTAACCTAACCCAACCTAACATCTCGGCGGTAATATTTGAAATCATACCTGGCGAGTTGGCCTCTACGTCTCCGTTTGCCCTTCATAAACATCAATAACGTAATATAACGTAACCTAACCCAACCTATCACCTCGGCGGTAATATTTGACAACATTCCTGGCGAGTTGGCCTCTACGTCTCCGTGGGACATTTGTATACATCAATAACGTAATTTAACCTAACCTAACCCAACCTAACATCTCGGCGGTAATATTTGACGACATTCCTGGCGAGTTGGCCTCTACTTCTCCGTGGGACCTTTATATACATCAATAACGTAATGTAACCTAACCTAACCCAACCTAACATCTCGGCGGTAATATTTGACAACATTCCTCGCCAGTTGGCTTCTCCGTCTTCGTGGGACCTTTATATACATCAATAACGTAATATAACCTAACCTAACCCAACCTAACATCTCGGCGGTAATAATTGATCACATTCCTAGCTTGTTGGCCTCTACGTCTCCGCGGGACCTTTATATACATCTATAACATGATATAACCTAACCTAACCCAACCTAACATTTCGGCGGTAATATTTGACATCATTCCTGGCGATTTGTCCTCTACGTCTCCGTTTGACCTTCATAAACATCAATAACGTAATATAACGTAACCTAACCCAACCTATCATCTCGGCGGTAATATTTGAAAACATTCCTGGCGAGTTGGCTTCTCCGTCTCCGTGGGATCTTTTTATACATCAATAACGTAATATAACCTAACCTAACCCAACCTAACAACTCGGCGGTAATATCTGACAACATACCTGGCGAGTTGGACTCTACGTTTCCGTGGGACCTTCATATACATCAATAACGAAATATAACCTAACCTAACCCAACCTAACATCTCGGCGGTAACATTTGACAACATTCCTGGCGAGTTGGCTTCTCCGTCTCCGTGGGATCTTTTTATACATCAATAACGTAATATAACCTAACCTAATCCAACCTAACATCTCGGCGGTAATATTTGACAACATACCTGGCGGGTTGGCCTCTACGTCTCCGTGGGACATTTATATACATCAATAACGTAATATAACCTAACCTAACCCAACCTAACATCTCGGCGGTAATATTTGACAACATTCCTGGCGAGTTGGCTTCTCCGTCTCCGTGGGACCTTTATATACATCAATAACGTAATATAACCTAACCTAACCCAACCTAACATCTCGGCGGTAATATTCGACAACATTCCTGGCGAGTTGGCTTCTCCGTCTCCGTGGGACCTTTATATACATCAATAACGTAATATAACCTAACCTAACCCAACCTAACAACTCGGCGGTAATATTTGACAACATACCTGGCGAGTTGGACTCTACGTTTCCGTGGGACCTTCATATACATCAATAACGAAATATAACCTAACCTAACCCAACCTAACATCTCGGCGGTAATATTTGACAACATTCCTGGCGAGTTGGCTTCTCCGTCTCCGTGGGATCTTTTTATACATCAATAACGTAATATAACCTAACCTAACCCAACCTAACATCTCGGCGGTAATATTTGAAAACATACCTGGCGGGTTGGCCTCTACGTCTCCGTGGGACATTTATATACATCAATAACGTAATATAACCTAACCTAACCCAACCTAACATCTCGGCGGTAATATTCGACAACATTCCTGGCGAGTTGGCTTCTCCGTCTCCGTGGGATCTTTTTATACATCAATAACGTAATATAACCTAACCTAACCCAACCTAACATCTTGGCGGTAATATTTGAAAACATACCTGGCGAGTTGGCCTCTACGTCTCCGTGGGACATTTATATACATCAATAACGTAATATAACCTAACCTAACCCAACCTAACATCTCGGCGGTAATATTTGATCACATTACTAGCTTGTCGGCCTCTACGTCTCCGCGGGACCTTTATATACATCTATAACGTGATATAACCTAACCTAACCCAACCTAACATTTCGGCGGTAATATTTGACATCATTCCTGGCGAGTTGGCCTCTACGTCTCCGTTTGACTTTCATAAACATCAATAACGTAATATAACGTAACCTAACCCAACCTATCATCTCGGCCGTAATATTTGAAAACATTCCTGGCGAGTTGGCTTCTCCGTCTCCGTGGGATCTTTTTATACATCAATAACGTAATATAACCTAACCTAACCCAACCTAACATCTCGGCGGTAATATTTGAAAACATACCTGGCGAGTTGGCCTCTACGTCTCCGTGGGACCTTTATATACATCAATAACGTAATATAACCTAACCAATCCCAACCTAACATCTCGGCGGAAATATTTGAAAACATGCATGGCGATTTGGCATCTACGTCCCGTGGGACCTTCATATACATCAATAGCGTAATATAGCCTAACCTAATCCAACCTAACATTTCGGCGGTAATATTTGACATCATTCCTGGCGATTTGGCCTCTACGTCTCCGTGGGACCTTTATATACATCAATAACGTAATATAACCTAACCTAACCCAACCTAACATCTCGGCGGTAATATTTGAAAACATACCTGGCGGGTTGGCCTCTACGTCTCCGTGGGACATTTATATACATCAATAACGTAATATAACCTAACCTAACCCAACCTAACATCTCGGCGGTAATATTTGACAACATTCCTGGCGAGTTGGCTTCTCCGTCTCCGTGGGACCTTTATATACATCAATAACGTAATATAACCTAACCTAACCCAACCTAACATCTCGGCGGTAATATTTGAAAACATTCATGGCGGTTTGGCATCTACGTCCCGTGGGACCTTCATATACATCAATAACGTAATATAGCCTAACCTAATCCAACCTAACATTTCGGCGGTAATATTTGACATCATTCCCGGCGATTTGTCCTCTACGTCTCCGTTTGACCTTCATAAACATCAATAACGTAATATAACGTAACCTAACCCAACCTATCATCTCGGCGGTAATATTTGAAAACATTCCTGGCGAGTTGGCTTCTCCGTCTCCGTGGGATCTTTTTATACATCAATAACGTAATATAACCTAACCTAACCCAACCTAACAACTCGGCGGTAATATCTGACAACATACCTGGCGAGTTGGACTCTACGTTTCCGTGGGACCTTCATATACATCAATAACGAAATATAACCTAACCTAACCCAACCTAACATCTCGGCGGTAACATTTGACAACATTCCTGGCGAGTTGGCTTCTCCGTCTCCGTGGGATCTTTTTATACATCAATAACGTAATATAACCTAACCTAATCCAACCTAACATCTCGGCGGTAATATTTGACAACATACCTGGCGGGTTGGCCTCTACGTCTCCGTGGGACATTTATATACATCAATAACGTAATATAACCTAACCTAACCCAACCTAACATCTCGGCGGTAATATTTGACAACATTCCTGGCGAGTTGGCTTCTCCGTCTCCGTGGGACCTTTATATACATCAATAACGTAATATAACCTAACCTAACCCAACCTAACATCTCGGCGGTAATATTCGACAACATTCCTGGCGAGTTGGCTTCTCCGTCTCCGTGGGACCTTTATATACATCAATAACGTAATATAACCTAACCTAACCCAACCTAACAACTCGGCGGTAATATTTGACAACATACCTGGCGAGTTGGACTCTACGTTTCCGTGGGACCTTCATATACATCAATAACGAAATATAACCTAACCTAACCCAACCTAACATCTCGGCGGTAATATTTGACAACATTCCTGGCGAGTTGGCTTCTCCGTCTCCGTGGGATCTTTTTATACATCAATAACGTAATATAACCTAACCTAACCCAACCTAACATCTCGGCGGTAATATTTGAAAACATACCTGGCGGGTTGGCCTCTACGTCTCCGTGGGACATTTATATACATCAATAACGTAATATAACCTAACCTAACCCAACCTAACATCTCGGCGGTAATATTCGACAACATTCCTGGCGAGTTGGCTTCTCCGTCTCCGTGGGATCTTTTTATACATCAATAACGTAATATAACCTAACCTAACCCAACCTAACATCTTGGCGGTAATATTTGAAAACATACCTGGCGAGTTGGCCTCTACGTCTCCGTGGGACATTTATATACATCAATAACGTAATATAACCTAACCTAACCCAACCTAACATCTCGGCGGTAATATTTGATCACATTACTAGCTTGTCGGCCTCTACGTCTCCGCGGGACCTTTATATACATCTATAACGTGATATAACCTAACCTAACCCAACCTAACATTTCGGCGGTAATATTTGACATCATTCCTGGCGAGTTGGCCTCTACGTCTCCGTTTGACTTTCATAAACATCAATAACGTAATATAACGTAACCTAACCCAACCTATCATCTCGGCCGTAATATTTGAAAACATTCCTGGCGAGTTGGCTTCTCCGTCTCCGTGGGATCTTTTTATACATCAATAACGTAATATAACCTAACCTAACCCAACCTAACATCTCGGCGGTAATATTTGAAAACATACCTGGCGGGTTGGCCTCTACGTCTCCGTGGGACATTTATATACATCAATAACGTAATATAGCCTAACCTAATCCAACCTAACATTTCGGCGGTAATATTTGACATCATTCCTGGCGATTTGGCCTCTACGTCTCCGTGGGACCTTTATATACATCAATAACGTAATATAACCTAACCTAACCCAACCTAACATCTCGGCGGTAATATTTGAAATCATACCTGGCGGGTTGGCCTCTACGTCTCCGTGGGACATTTATATACATTAATAACGTAATATAACCTAACCTAACCCAACCTAACAACTCGGCGGTAATATTTGACAACATACCTGGCGAGTTGGACTCTACGTTTCCGTGGGACCTTCATATACATCAATAACGAAATATAACCTAACCTAACCCAACCTAACATCTCGGCGATAATATTTGAAAACATTCCTGGCGTGTTGGCTTCTCCGTCTCTGTGATATCTTTTTATACATCAATAACGTAATATAACCTATCCTAACCCAACCTAACATCTCGGCGGTAATATTTGAAAACATACCTAGCGAGTTGGCCTCTACGTCTCCGTGGGACCTTTATATACATCAATAACGTAATATAACCTAACCAATCCCAACCTAACATCTCGGCGGAAATATTTGAAAACATGCATGGCGATTTGGCATCTACGTCCCGTGGGACCTTCATATACATCAATAGCGTAATATAGCCTAACCTAATCCAACCTAACATTTCGGCGGTAATATTTGACATCATTCCTGGCGATTTGGCCTCTACGTCTCCGTGGGACCTTTATATACATCAATAACGTAATATAACCTAACCTAACCCAACCTAACATCTCGGCGGTAATATTTGAAAACATACCTGGCGGGTTGGCCTCTACGTCTCCGTGGGACATTTATATACATCAATAACGTAATATAACCTAACCTAACCCAACCTAACATCTCGGCGGTAATATTTGACAACATTCCTGGCGAGTTGGCTTCTCCGTCTCCGTGGGACCTTTATATACATCAATAACGTAATATAACCTAACCTAACCCAACCTAACATCTCGGCGGTAATATTTGAAAACATTCATGGCGGTTTGGCATCTACGTCCCGTGGGACCTTCATATACATCAATAACGTAATATAGCCTAACCTAATCCAAGCTAACATTTCGGCGGTAATATTTGACATCATTCCTGGCGATTTGGCCTCTACGTCTCCGTGGGACCTTTATATACATCAATAACGTAATATAACCTAACCTAACCCAACCTAACATCTCATCGGTAATATTTGAAAACATACCTGGCGGGTTGGCCTCTACGTCTCCGTGGGACATTTATATACATCAATAACGTAATATAACCTAACCTAACCCAACCTAACATCTCGGCGGTAATATTCGACAACATTCCTGGCGAGTTGGCTTCTCCGCCTCCGTGGGACCTTTATATACATCAATAACGTAATATAACATAACCTAACCCAACCTAACAACTCGGCGGTAATATTTGACAACATACCTGGCGAGTTGGACTCTACGTTTCCGTGGGACCTTCATATACATCAATAACGAAATATAACCTAACCTAACCCAACCTAACATCTCGGCGGTAATATTTGACAACATTCCTGGCGAGTTGGCTTCTCCGTCTCCGTGGGATCTTTTTATACATCAATAACGTAATATAACCTAACCTAACCCAACCTAACATCTCGGCGGTAATATTTGACAACATACCTGGCGAGTTGGCCTCTACGTCTCCGTGGGACCTTCATATACATCAATAACGAAATATAACCTAACCTAACCCAACCTAACATCTCGGCGATAATATTTGAAAACATTCCTGGCGAGTTGGCTTCTCCGTCTCTGTGATATCTTTTTATACATGAATAACGTAATATAACCTAACCTAACCCAACCTAACATCTCGGCGGTAATATTTGAAATCATACCTGGCGAGTTGGCCTCTACGTCTCCGTTTGACCTTCATAAACATCAATAACGTAATATAACGTAACCTAACCCAACCTATCACCTCGGCGGTAATATTTGACAACATTCCTGGCGAGTTGGCCTCTACGTCTCCGTGGGACATTTGTATACATCAATAACGTAATATAACCTAACCTAACCCAACCTATCATCTCGGCGGTAATATTTGACAACATTCGTGGCGAGTTGGTCTCTACGTCTCCGTGGGACCTTCATATACATCAATAACGTAATATAACCTAACCTAACCCAACCTAACATCACGGCGGTAATATTTGACAACATTCCTGGCTAGTTGGCTTCTCCGTCTCCGTGGGATCTTTTTATACATCAATATCGTAATATAACCTATCCTAACCCAACCTAACATCTCGGCGGTAATATTTGAAAACATACCTAGCGAGTTGGCCTCTACGTCTCCGTGGGACCTTTATATACATCAATAACGTAATATAACCTAACCTATCCCAACCTAACATCTCGGCGGAAATATTTGAAAACATTCATGGCGATTTGGCATCTACGTCCCGTGGGACCTTCATATACATCAATAACGTAATATAGCCTAACCTAATCCAACCTAACATTTCGGCGGTAATATTTGACATCATTCCTGGCGATTTGGCCTCTACGTCTCCGTGAGACCTTTATATACATCAATAACGTAATATAACCTAACCTAACCCAACCTAACATCTCGGCGGTAATATTTGAAAACATACCTGGCGGGTTGGCCTCTACGTCTCCGTGGGACATTTATATACATCAATAACGTAATATAACCTAACCTAACCCAACCTAACATCTCGGCGGTAATATTCGACAACATTCCTGGCGAGTTGGCTTCTCCGTCTCCGTGGGACCTTTATATACATCAATAACGTAATATAACCTAACCTAACCCAACCTAACAACTCGGCGGTAATATTTAAAAACATACCTGGCGAGTTGGCCTCTACGTCTCCGTGGGACCTTTATATACATCAATAACGATATATAACCTAACCTAACCCAACCTAACATCTCGGCGATAATATTTGAAAACATTCCTGGCGTGTTGGCTTCTCCGTCTCTGTGATATCTTTTTATACATCAATAACGTAATATAACCTAACCTAACCCAACCTAACATCTCGGCGGTAATACTTGAAATCATACCTGGCGAGTTGGCCTCTACGTCTCCGTTTGACCTTCATAAACATCAATAACGTAATATAACCTAACCTATCCCAACCTAACATCTCGGCGGAAATATTTGAAAACATTCATGGCGATTTGGCATCTACGTCCCGTGGGACCTTCATATACATCAATAACGTAATATAACCTAACCTAACCCAACCTAACAACTCGGCGGTAATATTTAAAAACATACCTGGCGAGTTGGCCTCTACGTCTCCGTGGGACCTTTATATACATCAATAACGATATATAACCTAACCTAACCCAACCTAACATCTCGGCGATAATATTTGAAAACATTCCTGGCGTGTTGGCTTCTCCGTCTCTGTGATATCTTTTTATACATCAATAACGTAATATAACCTAACCTAACCCAACCTAACATCTCGGCGGTAATACTTGAAATCATACCTGGCGAGTTGGCCTCTACGTCTCCGTTTGACCTTCATAAACATCAATAACGTAATATAACCTAACCTATCCCAACCTAACATCTCGGCGGAAATATTTGAAAACATTCATGGCGATTTGGCATCTACGTCCCGTGGGACCTTCATATACATCAATAACGTAATATAGCCTAACCTAATCCAACCTAACATTTCGGCGGTAATATTTGACATCATTCCTGGCGATTTGGCCTCTACGTCTCCGTGGGACCTTTATATACATCAATAACGTAATATAACCTAACCTAACCCAACCTAACATCTCGGCGGTAATATTTGACAACATTCCTGGCCAGTTGGCTTCTCCGTCTCCGTGGGACCTTTATATACATCAATAACGTAATATAACCTAACCTAACCCAACCTAACATTTCGGCGGTAATATTTGACATCATTCCTGGCGAGTTGGCCTCTACGTCTCCGTTTGACCTTCATAAACATCAATAACGTAATAGAACGTAACCTAACCCAACCTATCATCTCGGCGGTAATATTTGAAAACATTCCTGGCGAGTTGGCTTCTCCGTCTCCGTGGGACCTTTATATACATCAGTAACGTTATATAACCTAACCTAACCCAACCTAACATCTCGGCGGTAATATTTGACAACATACCTGGCGAGTTGGCCTCTACGTCTCCGTGGGACCTTCATATACATCAATAACGAAATATAACCTAACCTAATCCAACCTAACATCTCGGCGATAATGTTTGAAAACATTCCTGGCGAGTTGGCTTCTCCGTCTCTGTGATATCTTTTTATACATCAATAACGTAATATAACCTAACCTAACCCAGCCTAACATCTCGGCGGTAATATTTGAAATCATACCTGGCGGGTTGGCCTCTACGTCTCCGTGGGACATTTATATACATCAATAACGTAATATAACCTAACCTAACCCAACCTAACATCTCAGCGGTAATATTTGATCACATTCCTAGCTTGTTGGCCTCTACGTCTCCGCGGGACCTTTATATACATCTATAACGTGATATAACCTAACCTAACCCAACCTAACATTTTGGCGGTAATATTTGACATCATTCCTGGCGAGTTGGCCTCTACGTCTCCGTTTGACCTTCATAAACATCAATAACGTAATATAACGTAACCTAACCCAACCTATCATCTCGGCGGTAATATTTGAAAACATTCCTGGCGAGTTGGCCTCTACGTCTCCGTGGGACCTTTATATACATCAATAACGTAATATAACCTAACCTAACCCAACCTAACATTTCGGCGGTAATATTTGACATCATTCCTGGCGATTTGGCCTCTACGTCTCCGTGGGACCTTTATATACATCAATAACGTAATATAACCTAACCTAACCCAACCTAACATCTCGGCGGTAATATTTGACAACATACCTGGCGAGTTGGCCTCTACGTCTCCGTGGGACCTTCATATACATCAATAACGAAATATAACCTAACCTAACCCAACCTAACATCTCGGCGATAATATTTGAAAACATTCCTGGCGTGTTGGCTTCTCCGTCTCTGTGATATCTTTTTATACATCAATAACGTAATATAACCTAACCTAACCCAACCTAACATCTCGGCGGTAATATTTGAAATCATACCTGGCGAGTTGGCCTCTACGTCTCCGTTTGACCTTCATAAACATCAATAACGTAATATAACGTAACCTAACCCAACCTATCACCTCGGCGGTAATATTTGACAACATTCCTGGCGAGTTGGCCTCTACGTCTCCGTGGGACATTTGTATACATCAATAACGTAATATAACCTAACCTAACCCAACCTATCATCTCGGCGGTAATATTTGACAACATTCGTGGCGAGTTGGTCTCTACGTCTCCGTGGGACCTTCATATACATCAATAACGTAATATAACCTAACCTAACACAACCTAACATCACGGCGGTAATATTTGACAACATTCCTGGCTAGTTGGCTTCTCCGTCTCCGTGGGATCTTTTTATACATCAATAACGTAATATAACCTATCCTAACCCAACCTAACATCTCGGCGGTAATATTTGAAAACATACCTAGCGAGTTGGCCTCTACGTCTCCGTTTGACCTTCATAAACATCAATAACGTAATATAACGTAACCTAACCCAACCTATCACCTCGGCGGTAATATTTGACAACATTCCTGGCGAGTTGGCCTCTACGTCTCCGTGGGACATTTGTATACATCAATAACGTAATATAACCTAACCTAACCCAACCTATCATCTCGGCGGTAATATTTGACAACATTCGTGGCGAGTTGGTCTCTACGTCTCCGTGGGACCTTCATATACATCAATAACGTAATATAACCTAACCTAACACAACCTAACATCACGGCGGTAATATTTGACAACATTCCTGGCTAGTTGGCTTCTCCGTCTCCGTGGGATCTTTTTATACATCAATAACGTAATATAACCTATCCTAACCCAACCTAACATCTCGGCGGTAATATTTGAAAACATACCTAGCGAGTTGGCCTCTACGTCTCCGTTTGACCTTCATAAACATCAATAACGTAATATAACGTAACCTAACCCAACCTATCACCTCGGCGGTAATATTTGACAACATTCCTGGCGAGTTGGCCTCTACGTCTCCGTGGGACATTTGTATACATCAATAACGTAATATAACCTAACCTAACCCAACCTATCATCTCGGCGGTAATATTTGACAACATTCGTGGCGAGTTGGTCTCTACGTCTCCGTGGGACCTTCATATACATCAATAACGTAATATAACCTAACCTAACCCAACCTAACATCACGGCGGTAATATTTGACAACATTCCTGGCTAGTTGGCTTCTCCGTCTCCGTGGGATCTTTTTATACATCAATAACGTAATATCACCTATCCTAACCCAACCTAACATCTCGGCGGTAATATTTGAAAACATACCTAGCGAGTTGGCCTCTACGTCTCCGTTTGACCTTCATAAACATCAATAACGTAATATAACGTAACCTAACCCAACCTATCACCTCGGCGGTAATATTTGACAACATTCCTGGCGAGTTGGCCTCTACGTCTCCGTGGGACATTTGTATACATCAATAACGTAATATAACCTAACCTAACCCAACCTATCATCTCGGCGGTAATATTTGACAACATTCGTGGCGAGTTGGTCTCTACGTCTCCGTGGGACCTTCATATACATCAATAACGTAATATAACCTAACCTAACCCAACCTAACATCACGGCGGTAATATTTGACAACATTCCTGTCTAGTTGGCTTCTCCGTCTCCGTGGGATCTTTTTATACATCAATAACGTAATATAACCTATCCTAACCCAACCTAACATCTCGGCGGTAATATTTGAAAACATACCTAGCGAGTTGGCCTCTACGTCTCCGTGGGACCTTTATATACATCAATAACGTAATATAACCTAACCTATCCCAACCTAACATCTCGGCGGAAATATTTGAAAACATTCATGGCGATTTGGCATCTACGTCCCGTGGGACCTTCATATACATCAATAACGTAATATAGCCTAACCTAATCCAACCTAACATTTCGGCGGTAATATTTGACATCATTCCTGGCGATTTGGCCTCTACGTCTCCGTGGGACCTTTATATACATCAATAACGTAATATAACCTAACCTAACCCAACCTAACATCTCGGCGGTAATATTTGAAAACATACCTGGCGGGTTGGCCTCTACGTCTCCGTGGGACATTTATATACATCAATAACGTAATATAACCTAACCTAACCCAACCTAACATCTCGGCGGTAATATTCGACAACATTCCTGGCGAGTTGGCTTCTCCGTCTCCGTGGGACCTTTATATACATCAATAACGTAATATAACCTAACCTAACCCAACCTAACAACTCGGCGGTAATATTTAAAAACATACCTGGCGAGTTGGCCTCTACGTCTCCGTGGGACCTTCATATACATCAATAACGAAATATAACCTAACCTAACCCAACCTAACATCTCGGCGATAATATTTGAAAACATTCCTGGCGTGTTGGCTCCTCCGTCTCTGTGATATCTTTTTATACATCAATAACGTAATATAACCTAACCTAACCCAACCTAACATCTCGGCGGTAATATTTGAAATCATACCTGGCGAGTTGGCCTCTACGTCTCCGTTTGACCTTCATAAACATCAATAACGTAATATAACGTAACCTAACCCAACCTATCACCTCGGCGGTAATATTTGACAACATTCCTGGGGAGTTGGCCTCTACGTCTCCGTGGGACATTTGTATACATCAATAACGTAATATAACCTAACCTAACCCAACCTATCATCTCGGCGGTAATATTTGACAACATTCGTGGCGAGTTGGTCTCTACGTCTCCGTGGGACCTTCATATACATCAATAACGTAATATAACCTAACCTAACCCAACCTAACATCTCGGCGGTAATATTCGACAACATTCCTGGCGAGTTGGCTTCTCCGTCTCCGTGGGACCTTTATATACATCAATAACGTAATATAACCTAACCTAACCCAACCTAACAACTCGGCGGTAATATTTAAAAACATACCTGGCGAGTTGGCCTCTACGTCTCCGTGGGACCTTCATATACATCAATAACGAAATATAACCTAACCTAACCCAACCTAACATCTCGGCGATAATATTTGAAAACATTCCTGGCGTGTTGGCTCCTCCGTCTCTGTGATATCTTTTTATACATCAATAACGTAATATAACCTAACCTAACCCAACCTAACATCTCGGCGGTAATATTTGAAATCATACCTGGCGAGTTGGCCTCTACGTCTCCGTTTGACCTTCATAAACATCAATAACGTAATATAACGTAACCTAACCCAACCTATCACCTCGGCGGTAATATTTGACAACATTCCTGGGGAGTTGACCTCTACGTCTCCGTGGGACATTTGTATACATCAATAACGTAATATAACCTAACCTAACCCAACCTATCATCTCGGCGGTAATATTTGACAACATTCGTGGCGAGTTGGTCTCTACGTCTCCGTGGGACATTTATATACATCAATAACGTAATATAACCTAACCTAACCCAACCTAACATCTCGGCGGTAATATTCGACAACATTCCTGGCGAGTTGGCTTCTCCGTCTCCGTGGGACCTTTATATACATCAATAACGTAATATAACCTAACCTAACCCAACCTAACAACTCGGCGGTAATATTTAAAAACATACCTGGCGAGTTGGCCTCTACGTCTCCGTGGGACCTTTATATACATCAATAACGAAATATAACCTAACCTAACCCAACCTAACATCTCGGCGATAATATTTGAAAACATTCCTGGCGTGTTGGCTTCTCCGTATCTGTGATATCTTTTTATACATCAATAACGTAATATAACCTAACCTAACCCAACCTAACATCTCGGCGGTAATACTTGAAATCATACCTGGCGAGTTGGCCTCTACGTCTCCGTTTGACCTTCATAAACATCAATAACGTAATATAACCTAACCTATCCCAACCTAACATCTCGGCGGAAATATTTGAAAACATTCATGGCGATTTGGCATCTGCGTCCCGTGGGACCTTCATATATATCAATAACGTAATATAGCCTAACCTAATCCAACCTAACATTTCGGCGGTAATATTTGACATCATTCCTGGCGATTTGGCCTCTACGTCTCCGTGGGACCTTTATATACATCAATAACGTAATATAACCTAACCTAACCCAACCTAACATCTCGGCGGTAATATTTGAGAACATACCTGGCGGGTTGGCCTCTACGTCTCCGTGGGACATTTATATACATCAATAACGTAATATAACCTAACCTAACCCAACCTAACATCTCGGCGGTAATATTTGACAACATTCCTGGCGAGTTGGCTTCTCCGTCTCCGTGGGACCTTTATATACATCAATAACGTAATATAACCTAACCTAACCCAACCTAACATTTCGGCGGTAATATTTGACATCATTCCTGGCGAGTTGGCCTCTACGTCTCCGTTTGACCTTCATAAACATCAATAACGTAATAGAACGTAACCTAACCCAACCTATCATCTCGGCGGTAATATTTGAAAACATTCCTGGCGAGTTGGCTTCTCCGTCTCCGTGGGACCTTTATATACATCAATAACGTTATATAACCTAACCTAACCCAACCTAACATCTCGGCGGTAATATTTGACAACATACCTGGCGAGTTGGCCTCTACGTCTCCGTGGGACCTTCATATACATCAATAACGAAATATAACCTAACCTAACCCAACCTAACATCTCGGCGATAATATTTGAAAACATTCCTGGCGTGTTGGCTTCTCCGTCTCTGTGATATCTTTTTATACATCAATAACGTAATATAACCTAACCTAACCCAACCTAACATCTCGGCGGTAATATTTGAAATCATACCTGGCGAGTTGGCCTCTACGTCTCCGTTTGACCTTCATAAACATCAATAACGTAATATAACGTAACCTAACCCAACCTATCACCTCGGCGGTAATATTTGACAACATTCCTGGCGAGTTGGCCTCTACGTCTCCGTGGGACATTTGTATACATCAATAACGTAATATAACCTAACCTAACCCAACCTATCATCTCGGCGGTAATATTTGACAACATTCGTGGCGAGTTGGTCTCTACGTCTCCGTGGGACCTTCATATACATCAATAACGTAATATAACCTAACCTAACACAACCTAACATCACGGCGGTAATATTTGACAACATTCCTGGCTAGTTGGCTTCTCCGTCTCCGTGGGATCTTTTTATACATCAATAACGTAATATAACCTATCCTAACCCAACCTAACATCTCGGCGGTAATATTTGAAAACATACCTAGCGAGTTGGCCTCTACGTCTCCGTTTGACCTTCATAAACATCAATAACGTAATATAACGTAACCTAACCCAACCTATCACCTCGGCGGTAATATTTGACAACATTCCTGGCGAGTTGGCCTCTACGTCTCCGTGGGACATTTGTATACATCAATAACGTAATATAACCTAACCTAACCCAACCTATCATCTCGGCGGTAATATTTGACAACATTCGTGGCGAGTTGGTCTCTACGTCTCCGTGGGACCTTCATATACATCAATAACGTAATATAACCTAACCTAACCCAACCTAACATCACGGCGGTAATATTTGACAACATTCCTGGCTAGTTGGCTTCTCCGTCTCCGTGGGATCTTTTTATACATCAATAACGTAATATCACCTATCCTAACCCAACCTAACATCTCGGCGGTAATATTTGAAAACATACCTAGCGAGTTGGCCTCTACGTCTCCGTTTGACCTTCATAAACATCAATAACGTAATATAACGTAACCTAACCCAACCTATCACCTCGGCGGTAATATTTGACAACATTCCTGGCGAGTTGGCCTCTACGTCTCCGTGGGACATTTGTATACATCAATAACGTAATATAACCTAACCTAACCCAACCTATCATCTCGGCGGTAATATTTGACAACATTCGTGGCGAGTTGGTCTCTACGTCTCCGTGGGACCTTCATATACATCAATAACGTAATATAACCTAACCTAACCCAACCTAACATCACGGCGGTAATATTTGACAACATTCCTGTCTAGTTGGCTTCTCCGTCTCCGTGGGATCTTTTTATACATCAATAACGTAATATAACCTATCCTAACCCAACCTAACATCTCGGCGGTAATATTTGAAAACATACCTAGCGAGTTGGCCTCTACGTCTCCGTGGGACCTTTATATACATCAATAACGTAATATAACCTAACCTATCCCAACCTAACATCTCGGCGGTAATATTTGAAAACATACCTGGCGGGTTGGCCTCTACGTCTCCGTGGGACATTTATATACATCAATAACGTAATATAACCTAACCTAACCCAACCTAACATCTCGGCGGTAATATTCGACAACATTCCTGGCGAGTTGGCTTCTCCGTCTCCGTGGGACCTTTATATACATCAATAACGTAATATAACCTAACCTAACCCAACCTAACAACTCGGCGGTAATATTTAAAAACATACCTGGCGAGTTGGCCTCTACGTCTCCGTGGGACCTTCATATACATCAATAACGAAATATAACCTAACCTAACCCAACCTAACATCTCGGCGATAATATTTGAAAACATTCCTGGCGTGTTGGCTCCTCCGTCTCTGTGATATCTTTTTATACATCAATAACGTAATATAACCTAACCTAACCCAACCTAACATCTCGGCGGTAATATTTGAAATCATACCTGGCGAGTTGGCCTCTACGTCTCCGTTTGACCTTCATAAACATCAATAACGTAATATAACGTAACCTAACCCAACCTATCACCTCGGCGGTAATATTTGACAACATTCCTGGGGAGTTGGCCTCTACGTCTCCGTGGGACATTTGTATACATCAATAACGTAATATAACCTAACCTAACCCAACCTATCATCTCGGCGGTAATATTTGACAACATTCGTGGCGAGTTGGTCTCTACGTCTCCGTGGGACCTTCATATACATCAATAACGTAATATAACCTAACCTAACCCAACCTAACATCTCGGCGGTAATATTCGACAACATTCCTGGCGAGTTGGCTTCTCCGTCTCCGTGGGACCTTTATATACATCAATAACGTAATATAACCTAACCTAACCCAACCTATCACCTCGGCGGTAATATTTGACAACATTCGTGGCGAGTTGGTCTCTACGTCTCCGTGGGACATTTATATACATCAATAACGTAATATAACCTAACCTAACCCAACCTAACATCTCGGCGGTAATATTCGACAACATTCCTGGCGAGTTGGCTTCTCCGTCTCCGTGGGACCTTTATATACATCAATAACGTAATATAACCTAACCTAACCCAACCTAACAACTCGGCGGTAATATTTAAAAACATACCTGGCGAGTTGGCCTCTACGTCTCCGTGGGACCTTTATATACATCAATAACGAAATATAACCTAACCTAACCCAACCTAACATCTCGGCGATAATATTTGAAAACATTCCTGGCGTGTTGGCTTCTCCGTATCTGTGATATCTTTTTATACATCAATAACGTAATATAACCTAACCTAACCCAACCTAACATCTCGGCGGTAATACTTGAAATCATACCTGGCGAGTTGGCCTCTACGTCTCCGTTTGACCTTCATAAACATCAATAACGTAATATAACCTAACCTATCCCAACCTAACATCTCGGCGGAAATATTTGAAAACATTCATGGCGATTTGGCATCTGCGTCCCGTGGGACCTTCATATATATCAATAACGTAATATAGCCTAACCTAATCCAACCTAACATTTCGGCGGTAATATTTGACATCATTCCTGGCGATTTGGCCTCTACGTCTCCGTGGGACCTTTATATACATCAATAACGTAATATAACCTAACCTAACCCAACCTAACATCTCGGCGGTAATATTTGAGAACATACCTGGCGGGTTGGCCTCTACGTCTCCGTGGGACATTTATATACATCAATAACGTAATATAACCTAACCTAACCCAACCTAACATCTCGGCGGTAATATTTGACAACATTCCTGGCGAGTTGGCTTCTCCGTCTCCGTGGGACCTTTATATACATCAATAACGTAATATAACCTAACCTAACCCAACCTAACATTTCGGCGGTAATATTTGACATCATTCCTGGCGAGTTGGCCTCTACGTCTCCGTTTGACCTTCATAAACATCAATAACGTAATAGAACGTAACCTAACCCAACCTATCATCTCGGCGGTAATATTTGAAAACATTCCTGGCGAGTTGGCTTCTCCGTCTCCGTGGGACCTTTATATACATCAATAACGTTATATAACCTAACCTAACCCAACCTAACATCTCGGCGGTAATATTTGACAACATACCTGGCGAGTTGGCCTCTACGTCTCCGTGGGACCTTCATATACATCAATAACGAAATATAACCTAACCTAACCCAACCTAACATCTCGGCGATAATATTTGAAAACATTCCTGGCGTGTTGGCTTCTCCGTCTCTGTGATATCTTTTTATACATCAATAACGTAATATAACCTAACCTAACCCAACCTAACATCTCGGCGGTAATATTTGAAATCATACCTGGCGAGTTGGCCTCTACGTCTCCGTTTGACCTTCATAAACATCAATAACGTAATATAACGTAACCTAACCCAACCTATCACCTCGGCGGTAATATTTGACAACATTCCTGGCGAGTTGGCCTCTACGTCTCCGTGGGACATTTGTATACATCAATAACGTAATATAACCTAACCTAACCCAACCTATCATCTCGGCGGTAATATTTGACAACATTCGTGGCGAGTTGGTCTCTACGTCTCCGTGGGACCTTCATATACATCAATAACGTAATATAACCTAACCTAACACAACCTAACATCACGGCGGTAATATTTGACAACATTCCTGGCTAGTTGGCTTCTCCGTCTCCGTGGGATCTTTTTATACATCAATAACGTAATATAACCTATCCTAACCCAACCTAACATCTCGGCGGTAATATTTGAAAACATACCTAGCGAGTTGGCCTCTACGTCTCCGTTTGACCTTCATAAACATCAATAACGTAATATAACGTAACCTAACCCAACCTATCACCTCGGCGGTAATATTTGACAACATTCCTGGCGAGTTGGCCTCTACGTCTCCGTGGGACATTTGTATACATCAATAACGTAATATAACCTAACCTAACCCAACCTATCATCTCGGCGGTAATATTTGACAACATTCGTGGCGAGTTGGTCTCTACGTCTCCGTGGGACCTTCATATACATCAATAACGTAATATAACCTAACCTAACCCAACCTAACATCACGGCGGTAATATTTGACAACATTCCTGGCTAGTTGGCTTCTCCGTCTCCGTGGGATCTTTTTATACATCAATAACGTAATATCACCTATCCTAACCCAACCTAACATCTCGGCGGTAATATTTGAAAACATACCTAGCGAGTTGGCCTCTACGTCTCCGTTTGACCTTCATAAACATCAATAACGTAATATAACGTAACCTAACCCAACCTATCACCTCGGCGGTAATATTTGACAACATTCCTGGCGAGTTGGCCTCTACGTCTCCGTGGGACATTTGTATACATCAATAACGTAATATAACCTAACCTAACCCAACCTATCATCTCGGCGGTAATATTTGACAACATTCGTGGCGAGTTGGTCTCTACGTCTCCGTGGGACCTTCATATACATCAATAACGTAATATAACCTAACCTAACCCAACCTAACATCACGGCGGTAATATTTGACAACATTCCTGTCTAGTTGGCTTCTCCGTCTCCGTGGGATCTTTTTATACATCAATAACGTAATATAACCTATCCTAACCCAACCTAACATCTCGGCGGTAATATTTGAAAACATACCTAGCGAGTTGGCCTCTACGTCTCCGTGGGACCTTTATATACATCAATAACGTAATATAACCTAACCTATCCCAACCTAACATCTCGGCGGTAATATTTGAAAACATACCTGGCGGGTTGGCCTCTACGTCTCCGTGGGACATTTATATACATCAATAACGTAATATAACCTAACCTAACCCAACCTAACATCTCGGCGGTAATATTCGACAACATTCCTGGCGAGTTGGCTTCTCCGTCTCCGTGGGACCTTTATATACATCAATAACGTAATATAACCTAACCTAACCCAACCTAACAACTCGGCGGTAATATTTAAAAACATACCTGGCGAGTTGGCCTCTACGTCTCCGTGGGACCTTCATATACATCAATAACGAAATATAACCTAACCTAACCCAACCTAACATCTCGGCGATAATATTTGAAAACATTCCTGGCGTGTTGGCTCCTCCGTCTCTGTGATATCTTTTTATACATCAATAACGTAATATAACCTAACCTAACCCAACCTAACATCTCGGCGGTAATATTTGAAATCATACCTGGCGAGTTGGCCTCTACGTCTCCGTTTGACCTTCATAAACATCAATAACGTAATATAACGTAACCTAACCCAACCTATCACCTCGGCGGTAATATTTGACAACATTCCTGGGGAGTTGGCCTCTACGTCTCCGTGGGACATTTGTATACATCAATAACGTAATATAACCTAACCTAACCCAACCTATCATCTCGGCGGTAATATTTGACAACATTCGTGGCGAGTTGGTCTCTACGTCTCCGTGGGACCTTCATATACATCAATAACGTAATATAACCTAACCTAACCCAACCTAACATCTCGGCGGTAATATTCGACAACATTCCTGGCGAGTTGGCTTCTCCGTCTCCGTGGGACCTTTATATACATCAATAACGTAATATAACCTAACCTAACCCAACCTAACAACTCGGCGGTAATATTTAAAAACATACCTGGCGAGTTGGCCTCTACGTCTCCGTGGGACCTTCATATACATCAATAACGAAATATAACCTAACCTAACCCAACCTAACATCTCGGCGATAATATTTGAAAACATTCCTGGCGTGTTGGCTCCTCCGTCTCTGTGATATCTTTTTATACATCAATAACGTAATATAACCTAACCTAACCCAACCTAACATCTCGGCGGTAATATTTGAAATCATACCTGGCGAGTTGGCCTCTACGTCTCCGTTTGACCTTCATAAACATCAATAACGTAATATAACGTAACCTAACCCAACCTATCACCTCGGCGGTAATATTTGACAACATTCCTGGGGAGTTGGCCTCTACGTCTCCGTGGGACATTTGTATACATCAATAACGTAATATAACCTAACCTAACCCAACCTATCATCTCGGCGGTAATATTTGACAACATTCGTGGCGAGTTGGTCTCTACGTCTCCGTGGGACATTTATATACATCAATAACGTAATATAACCTAACCTAACCCAACCTAACATCTCGGCGGTAATATTCGACAACATTCCTGGCGAGTTGGCTTCTCCGTCTCCGTGGGACCTTTATATACATCAATAACGTAATATAACCTAACCTAACCCAACCTAACAACTCGGCGGTAATATTTAAAAACATACCTGGCGAGTTGGCCTCTACGTCTCCGTGGGACCTTTATATACATCAATAACGAAATATAACCTAACCTAACCCAACCTAACATCTCGGCGATAATATTTGAAAACATTCCTGGCGTGTTGGCTTCTCCGTATCTGTGATATCTTTTTATACATCAATAACGTAATATAACCTAACCTAACCCAACCTAACATCTCGGCGGTAATACTTGAAATCATACCTGGCGAGTTGGCCTCTACGTCTCCGTTTGACCTTCATAAACATCAATAACGTAATATAACCTAACCTATCCCAACCTAACATCTCGGCGGAAATATTTGAAAACATTCATGGCGATTTGGCATCTGCGTCCCGTGGGACCTTCATATATATCAATAACGTAATATAGCCTAACCTAATCCAACCTAACATTTCGGCGGTAATATTTGACATCATTCCTGGCGATTTGGCCTCTACGTCTCCGTGGGACCTTTATATACATCAATAACGTAATATAACCTAACCTAACCCAACCTAACATCTCGGCGGTAATATTTGAGAACATACCTGGCGGGTTGGCCTCTACGTCTCCGTGGGACATTTATATACATCAATAACGTAATATAACCTAACCTAACCCAACCTAACATCTCGGCGGTAATATTTGACAACATTCCTGGCGAGTTGGCTTCTCCGTCTCCGTGGGACCTTTATATACATCAATAACGT
This sequence comes from Xylocopa violacea, assembly GCA_963969225.1. Taxonomy (NCBI): domain Eukaryota; kingdom Metazoa; phylum Arthropoda; class Insecta; order Hymenoptera; family Apidae; genus Xylocopa; species Xylocopa violacea. Next base: position 2,815,380 of record CAXAJV010000051.1, read on the forward strand.
AATATAACCTAACCTAACCCAACCTAACATTTCGGCGGTAATATTTGACATCATTCCTGGCGAGTTGGCCTCTACGTCTCCGTTTGACCTTCATAAACATCAATAACGTAATAGAACGTAACCTAACCCAACCTATCATCTCGGCGGTAATATTTGAAAACATTCCTGGCGAGTTGGCTTCTCCGTCTCCGTGGGACCTTTATATACATCAATAACGTTATATAACCTAACCTAACCCAACCTAACATCTCGGCGGTAATATTTGACAACATACCTGGCGAGTTGGCCTCTACGTCTCCGTGGGACCTTCATATACATCAATAACGAAATATAACCTAACCTAATCCAACCTAACATCTCGGCGATAATGTTTGAAAACATTCCTGGCGAGTTGGCTTCTCCGTCTCTGTGATATCTTTTTATACATCAATAACGTAATATAACCTAACCTAACCCAGCCTAACATCTCGGCGGTAATATTTGAAATCATACCTGGCGGGTTGGCCTCTACGTCTCCGTGGGACATTTATATACATCAATAACGTAATATAACCTAACCTAACCCAACCTAACATCTCGGCGATAATATTTGAAAACATTCCTGGCGTGTTGGCTTCTCCGTCTCTGTGATATCTTTTTATACATCAATAACGTAATATAACCTAACCTAACCCAACCTAACATCTCGGCGGTAATACTTGAAATCATACCTGGCGAGTTGGCCTCTACGTCTCCGTTTGACCTTCATAAACATCAATAACGTAATATAACCTAACCTATCCCAACCTAACATCTCGGCGGAAATATTTGAAAACATTCATGGCGATTTGGCATCTGCGTCCCGTGGGACCTTCATATACATCAATAACGTAATATAGCCTAACCTAATCCAACCTAACATTTCGGCGGTAATATTTGACATCATTCCTGGCGATTTGGCCTCTACGTCTCCGTGGGACCTTTATATACATCAATAACGTAATATAACCTAACCTAACCCAACCTAACATCTCGGCGGTAATATTTGAGAACATACCTGGCGGGTTGGCCTCTACGTCTCCGTGGGACATTTATATACATCAATAACGTAATATAACCTAACCTAACCCAACCTAACATCTCGGCGGTAATATTTGACAACATTCCTGGCGAGTTGGCTTCTCCGTCTCTGTGATATCTTTTTATACATCAATAACGTAATATAACCTAACCTAACCCAGCCTAACATCTCGGCGGTAATATTTGAAATCATACCTGGCGGGTTGGCCTCTACGTCTCCGTGGGACATTTATATACATCAATAACGTAATATAACCTAACCTAACCCAACCTAACATCTCGGCGGTAATATTTGATCACATTCCTAGCTTGTTGGCCTCTACGTCTCCGCGGGACCTTTATATACATCTATAACGTGATATAACCTAACCTAACCCAACCTAACATTTTGGCGGTAATATTTGACATCATTCCTGGCGAGTTGGCCTCTACGTCTCCGTTTGACCTTCATAAACATCAATAACGTAATATAACGTAACCTAACCCAACCTATCATCTCGGCGGTAATATTTGAAAACATTCCTGGCGAGTTGGCCTCTACGTCTCCGTGGGACCTTTATATACATCAATAACGTAATATAACCTAACCTAACCCAACCTAACATTTCGGCGGTAATATTTGACATCATTCCTGGCGATTTGGCCTCTACGTCTCCGTGGGACCTTTATATACATCAATAACGTAATATAACCTAACCTAACCCAACCTAACATCTCGGCGGTAATATTTGACAACATACCTGGCGAGTTGGCCTCTACGTCTCCGTGGGACCTTCATATACATCAATAACGAAATATAACCTAACCTAACCCAACCTAACATCTCGGCGATAATATTTGAAAACATTCCTGGCGTGTTGGCTTCTCCGTCTCTGTGATATCTTTTTATACATCAATAACGTAATATAACCTAACCTAACCCAACCTAACATCTCGGCGGTAATATTTGAAATCATACCTGGCGAGTTGGCCTCTACGTCTCCGTTTGACCTTCATAAACATCAATAACGTAATATAACGTAACCTAACCCAACCTATCACCTCGGCGGTAATATTTGACAACATTCCTGGCGAGTTGGCCTCTACGTCTCCGTGGGACATTTGTATACATCAATAACGTAATATAACCTAACCTAACCCAACCTATCATCTCGGCGGTAATATTTGACAACATTCGTGGCGAGTTGGTCTCTACGTCTCCGTGGGACCTTCATATACATCAATAACGTAATATAACCTAACCTAACCCAACCTAACATCACGGCGGTAATATTTGACAACATTCCTGGCTAGTTGGCTTCTCCGTCTCCGTGGGATCTTTTTATACATCAATAACGTAATATAACCTATCCTAACCCAACCTAACATCTCTGCGGTGATATTTGAAAACATACCTAGCGAGTTGGCCTCTACGTCTCCGTTTGACCTTCATAAACATCAATAACGTAATATAACGTAACCTAACCCAACCTATCACCTCGGCGGTAATATTTGACAACATTCCTGGCGAGTTGGCCTCTACGTCTCCGTGGGACATTTGTATACATCAATAACGTAATATAACCTAACCTAACCCAACCTATCATCTCGGCGGTAATATTTGACAACATTCGTGGCGAGTTGGTCTCTACGTCTCCGTGGGACCTTCATATACATCAATAACGTAATATAACCTAACCTAACCCAACCTAACATCACGGCGGTAATATTTGACAACATTCCTGGCTAGTTGGCTTCTCCGTCTCCGTGGGATCTTTTTATACATCAATAACGTAATATAACCTATCCTAACCCAACCTAACATCTCGGCGGTAATATTTGAAAACATACCTAGCGAGTTGGCCTCTACGTCTCCGTTTGACCTTCATAAACATCAATAACGTAATATAACGTAACCTAACCCAACCTATCACCTCGGCGGTAATATTTGACAACATTCCTGGCGAGTTGGCCTCTACGTCTCCGTGGGACATTTGTATACATCAATAACGTAATATAACCTAACCTAACCCAACCTATCATCTCGGCGGTAATATTTGACAACATTCGTGGCGAGTTGGTCTCTACGTCTCCGTGGGACCTTCATATACATCAATAACGTAATATAACCTAACCTAACCCAACCTAACATCACGGCGGTAATATTTGACAACATTCCTGTCTAGTTGGCTTCTCCGTCTCCGTGGGATCTTTTTATACATCAATAACGTAATATAACCTATCCTAACCCAACCTAACATCTCGGCGGTAATATTTGAAAACATACCTAGCGAGTTGGCCTCTACGTCTCCGTGGGACATTTATATACATCAATAACGTAATATAACCTAACCTAACCCAACCTAACATCTCGGCGGTAATATTCGACAACATTCCTGGCGAGTTGGCTTCTCCGTCTCCGTGGGACCTTTATATACATCAATAACGTAATATAACCTAACCTAACCCAACCTAACAACTCGGCGGTAATATTTAAAAACATACCTGGCGAGTTGGCCTCTACGTCTCCGTGGGACCTTTATATACATCAATAACGAAATATAACCTAACCTAACCCAACCTAACATTTCGGCGATAATATTTGAAAACATTCCTGGCGTGTTGGCTTCTCCGTATCTGTGATATCTTTTTATACATCAATAACGTAATATAACCTAACCTAACCCAACCTAACATCTCGGCGGTAATACTTGAAATCATACCTGGCGAGTTGGCCTCTACGTCTCCGTTTGACCTTCATAAACATCAATAACGTAATATAACCTAACCTATCCCAACCTAACATCTCGGCGGAAATATTTGAAAACATTCATGGCGATTTGGCATCTGCGTCCCGTGGGACCTTCATATATATCAATAACGTAATATAGCCTAACCTAATCCAACCTAACATTTCGGCGGTAATATTTGACATCATTCCTGGCGATTTGGCCTCTACGTCTCCGTGGGACCTTTATATACATCAATAACGTAATATAACCTAACCTAACCCAACCTAACATCTCGGCGGTAATATTTGAGAACATACCTGGCGGGTTGGCCTCTACGTCTCCGTGGGACATTTATATACATCAATAACGTAATATAACCTAACCTAACCCAACCTATCACCTCGGCGGTAATATTTGACAACATTCCTGGCGAGTTGGCCTCTACGTCTCCGTGGGACATTTGTATACATCAATAACGTAATATAACCTAACCTAACCCAACCTATCATCTCGGCGGTAATATTTGACAACATTCGTGGCGAGTTGGTCTCTACGTCTCCGTGGGACCTTCATATACATCAATAACGTAATATAACCTAACCTAACCCAACCTAACATCACGGCGGTAATATTTGACAACATTCCTGTCTAGTTGGCTTCTCCGTCTCCGTGGGATCTTTTTATACATCAATAACGTAATATAACCTATCCTAACCCAACCTAACATCTCGGCGGTAATATTTGAAAACATACCTAGCGAGTTGGCCTCTACGTCTCCGTGGGACATTTATATACATCAATAACGTAATATAACCTAACCTAACCCAACCTAACATCTCGGCGGTAATATTCGACAACATTCCTGGCGAGTTGGCTTCTCCGTCTCCGTGGGACCTTTATATACATCAATAACGTAATATAACCTAACCTAACCCAACCTAACAACTCGGCGGTAATATTTAAAAACATACCTGGCGAGTTGGCCTCTACGTCTCCGTGGGACCTTTATATACATCAATAACGAAATATAACCTAACCTAACCCAACCTAACATCTCGGCGATAATATTTGAAAACATTCCTGGCGTGTTGGCTTCTCCGTATCTGTGATATCTTTTTATACATCAATAACGTAATATAACCTAACCTAACCCAACCTAACATCTCGGCGGTAATACTTGAAATCATACCTGGCGAGTTGGCCTCTACGTCTCCGTTTGACCTTCATAAACATCAATAACGTAATATAACCTAACCTATCCCAACCTAACATCTCGGCGGAAATATTTGAAAACATTCATGGCGATTTGGCATCTGCGTCCCGTGGGACCTTCATATATATCAATAACGTAATATAGCCTAACCTAATCCAACCTAACATTTCGGCGGTAATATTTGACATCATTCCTGGCGATTTGGCCTCTACGTCTCCGTGGGACCTTTATATACATCAATAACGTAATATAACCTAACCTAACCCAACCTAACATCTCGGCGGTAATATTTGAGAACATACCTGGCGGGTTGGCCTCTACGTCTCCGTGGGACATTTATATACATCAATAACGTAATATAACCTAACCTAACCCAACCTAACATCTCGGCGGTAATATTTGACAACATTCCTGGCGAGTTGGCTTCTCCGTCTCCGTGGGACCTTTATATACATCAATAACGTAATATAACCTAACCTAACCCAACCTAACATTTCGGCGGTAATATTTGACATCATTCCTGGCGAGTTGGCCTCTACGTCTCCGTTTGACCTTCATAAACATCAATAACGTAATAGAACGTAACCTAACCCAACCTATCATCTCGGCGGTAATATTTGAAAACATTCCTGGCGAGTTGGCTTCTCCGTCTCCGTGGGACCTTTATATACATCAATAACGTTATATAACCTAACCTAAACCAACCTAACATCTCGGCGGTAATATTTGACAACATACCTGGCGAGTTGGCCTCTACGTCTCCGTGGGACCTTCATATACATCAATAACGAAATATAACCTAACCTAATCCAACCTAACATCTCGGCGATAATGTTTGAAAACATTCCTGGCGAGTTGGCTTCTCCGTCTCTGTGATATCTTTTTATACATCAATAACGTAATATAACCTAACCTAACCCAGCCTAACATCTCGGCGGTAATATTTGAAATCATACCTGGCGGGTTGGCCTCTACGTCTCCGTGGGACATTTATATACATCAATAACGTAATATAACCTAACCTAACCCAACCTAACATCTCGGCGATAATATTTGAAAACATTCCTGGCGTGTTGGCTTCTCCGTCTCTGTGATATCTTTTTATACATCAATAACGTAATATAACCTAACCTAACCCAACCTAACATCTCGGCGGTAATACTTGAAATCATACCTGGCGAGTTGGCCTCTACGTCTCCGTTTGACCTTCATAAACATCAATAACGTAATATAACCTAACCTATCCCAACCTAACATCTCGGCGGAAATATTTGAAAACATTCATGGCGATTTGGCATCTGCGTCCCGTGGGACCTTCATATACATCAATAACGTAATATAGCCTAACCTAATCCAACCTAACATTTCGGCGGTAATATTTGACATCATTCCTGGCGATTTGGCCTCTACGTCTCCGTGGGACCTTTATATACATCAATAACGTAATATAACCTAACCTAACCCAACCTAACATCTCGGCGGTAATATTTGAGAACATACCTGGCGGGTTGGCCTCTACGTCTCCGTGGGACATTTATATACATCAATAACGTAATATAACCTAACCTAACCCAACCTAACATCTCGGCGGTAATATTTGACAACATTCCTGGCGAGTTGGCTTCTCCGTCTCCGTGGGACCTTTATATACATCAATAACGTAATATAACCTAACCTAACCCAACCTAACATTTCGGCGGTAATATTTGACATCATTCCTGGCGAGTTGGCCTCTACGTCTCCGTTTGACCTTCATAAACATCAATAACGTAATAGAACGTAACCTAACCCAACCTATCATCTCGGCGGTAATATTTGAAAACATTCCTGGCGAGTTGGCTTCTCCGTCTCCGTGGGACCTTTATATACATCAATAACGTTATATAACCTAACCTAACCCAACCTAACATCTCGGCGGTAATATTTGACAACATACCTGGCGAGTTGGCCTCTACGTCTCCGTGGGACCTTCATATACATCAATAACGAAATATAACCTAACCTAATCCAACCTAACATCTCGGCGATAATGTTTGAAAACATTCCTGGCGAGTTGGCTTCTCCGTCTCTGTGATATCTTTTTATACATCAATAACGTAATATAACCTAACCTAACCCAGCCTAACATCTCGGCGGTAATATTTGAAATCATACCTGGCGGGTTGGCCTCTACGTCTCCGTGGGACATTTATATACATCAATAACGTAATATAACCTAACCTAACCCAACCTAACATCTCGGCGGTAATATTTGATCACATTCCTAGCTTGTTGGCCTCTACGTCTCCGCGGGACCTTTATATACATCTATAACGTGATATAACCTAACCTAACCCAACCTAACATTTTGGCGGTAATATTTGACATCATTCCTGGCGAGTTGGCCTCTACGTCTCCGTTTGACCTTCATAAACATCAATAACGTAATATAACGTAACCTAACCCAACCTATCATCTCGGCGGTAATATTTGAAAACATTCCTGGCGAGTTGGCCTCTACGTCTCCGTGGGACCTTTATATACATCAATAACGTAATATAACCTAACCTAACCCAACCTAACATTTCGGCGGTAATATTTGACATCATTCCTGGCGATTTGGCCTCTACGTCTCCGTGGGACCTTTATATACATCAATAACGTAATATAACCTAACCTAACCCAACCTAACATCTCGGCGGTAATATTTGACAACATACCTGGCGAGTTGGCCTCTACGTCTCCGTGGGACCTTCATATACATCAATAACGAAATATAACCTAACCTAACCCAACCTAACATCTCGGCGATAATATTTGAAAACATTCCTGGCGTGTTGGCTTCTCCGTCTCTGTGATATCTTTTTATACATCAATAACGTAATATAACCTAACCTAACCCAACCTAACATCTCGGCGGTAATATTTGAAATCATACCTGGCGAGTTGGCCTCTACGTCTCCGTTTGACCTTCATAAACATCAATAACGTAATATAACGTAACCTAACCCAACCTATCACCTCGGCGGTAATATTTGACAACATTCCTGGCGAGTTGGCCTCTACGTCTCCGTGGGACATTTGTATACATCAATAACGTAATATAACCTAACCTAACCCAACCTATCATCTCGGCGGTAATATTTGACAACATTCGTGGCGAGTTGGTCTCTACGTCTCCGTGGGACCTTCATATACATCAATAACGTAATATAACCTAACCTAACCCAACCTAACATCACGGCGGTAATATTTGACAACATTCCTGGCTAGTTGGCTTCTCCGTCTCCGTGGGATCTTTTTATACATCAATAACGTAATATAACCTATCCTAACCCAACCTAACATCTCTGCGGTGATATTTGAAAACATACCTAGCGAGTTGGCCTCTACGTCTCCGTTTGACCTTCATAAACATCAATAACGTAATATAACGTAACCTAACCCAACCTATCACCTCGGCGGTAATATTTGACAACATTCCTGGCGAGTTGGCCTCTACGTCTCCGTGGGACATTTGTATACATCAATAACGTAATATAACCTAACCTAACCCAACCTATCATCTCGGCGGTAATATTTGACAACATTCGTGGCGAGTTGGTCTCTACGTCTCCGTGGGACCTTCATATACATCAATAACGTAATATAACCTAACCTAACCCAACCTAACATCACGGCGGTAATATTTGACAACATTCCTGGCTAGTTGGCTTCTCCGTCTCCGTGGGATCTTTTTATACATCAATAACGTAATATAACCTATCCTAACCCAACCTAACATCTCGGCGGTAATATTTGAAAACATACCTAGCGAGTTGGCCTCTACGTCTCCGTTTGACCTTCATAAACATCAATAACGTAATATAACGTAACCTAACCCAACCTATCACCTCGGCGGTAATATTTGACAACATTCCTGGCGAGTTGGCCTCTACGTCTCCGTGGGACATTTGTATACATCAATAACGTAATATAACCTAACCTAACCCAACCTATCATCTCGGCGGTAATATTTGACAACATTCGTGGCGAGTTGGTCTCTACGTCTCCGTGGGACCTTCATATACATCAATAACGTAATATAACCTAACCTAACCCAACCTAACATCACGGCGGTAATATTTGACAACATTCCTGTCTAGTTGGCTTCTCCGTCTCCGTGGGATCTTTTTATACATCAATAACGTAATATAACCTATCCTAACCCAACCTAACATCTCGGCGGTAATATTTGAAAACATACCTAGCGAGTTGGCCTCTACGTCTCCGTGGGACCTTTATATACATCAATAACGTAATATAACCTAACCTATCCCAACCTAACATCTCGGCGGAAATATTTGAAAACATTCATGGCGATTTGGCATCTACGTCCCGTGGGACCTTCATATACATCAATAACGTAATATAGCCTAACCTAATCCAACCTAACATTTCGGCGGTAATATTTGACATCATTCCTGGCGATTTGGCTTCTACGTCTCCGTGGGACCTTTATATACATCAATAACGTAATATAACCTAACCTAACCCAACCTAACATCTCGGCGGTAATATTTGAAAACATACCTGGCGGGTTGGCCTCTACGTCTCCGTGGGACATTTATATACATCAATAACGTAATATAACCTAACCTAACCCAACCTAACATCTCGGCGGTAATATTCGACAACATTCCTGGCGAGTTGGCTTCTCCGTCTCCGTGGGACCTTTATATACATCAATAACGTAATATAACCTAACCTAACCCAACCTAACAACTCGGCGGTAATATTTAAAAACATACCTGGCGAGTTGGCCTCTACGTCTCCGTGGGACCTTTATATACATCAATAACGAAATATAACCTAACCTAACCCAACCTAACATCTCGGCGATAATATTTGAAGACATTCCTGGCGTGTTGGCTTCTCCGTCTCTGTGATATCTTTTTATACATCAATAACGTAATATAACCTAACCTAACCCAACCTAACATCACGGCGGTAATATTTGACAACATTCCTGGCTAGTTGGCTTCTCCGTCTCCGTGGGATCTTTTTATACATCAATAACGTAATATAACCTATCCTAACCCAACCTAATATCTCGGCGGTAATATTTGAAACATACCTAGCGAGTTGGCCTCTACGTCTCCGTGGGACCTTTATATACATCAATAACGTAATATAACCTAACCTATCCCAACCTAACATCTCGGCGGAAATATTTGAAAACATTCATGGCGATTTGGCATCTACGTCCCGTGGGACCTTCATATACATCAATAACGTAATATAGCCTAACCTAATCCAACCTAACATTTCGGCGGTAATATTTGACATCATTCCTGGCGATTTGGCCTCTACGTCTCCGTGGGACCTTTATATACATCAATAACGTAATATAACCTAACCTAACCCAACCTAACATCTCGGCGGTAATATTTGAAAACATTCCTGCCGAGTTGGCTTCTCCGTCTCCGTGGGATCTTTTTATACATCAATAACGTAATATAACCTAACCTAACCCAACCTAACATCTCGGCGGTAATATTTGAAAACATACCTGGCGGGTTGGCCTCTACGTCTCCGTGGGACATTTATATACTTCAATAACGTAATATAACCTAACCTAACCCAACCTAACATCTCGGCGGTAATATTCGACAACATTCCTGGCGAGTTGGCTTCTCCGTCTCCGTGGGACCTTTATATACATCAATAACGTAATATAACCTAACCTAACCCAACCTAACAACTCGGCGGTAATATTTGACAACATACCTGGCGAGTTGGACTCTACGTTTCCATGGGACCTTCATATACATCAATAACGTAATATAACCTAACCTAACCCAACCTAACATCTCGGCGATAATATTTGAAAACATTCCTGGCGTGTTGGCTTCTCCGTCTCTGTGATATCTTTTTATACATCAATAACGTAATATAACCTAACCTAACCCAACCTAACATCTCGGCGGTAATATTTGAAATCATACCTGGCGTGTTGGCCTCTACGTCTCCGTTTGACCTTCATAAACATCAATAACGTAATATAACGTAACCTAACCCAACCTATCACCTCGGCGGTAATATTAGACAACATTCCTGGCGAGTTGGCCTCTACGTCTCCGTGGGACATTTGTATACATCAATAACGTAATATAACCTAACCTAACCCAACCTATCATCTCGGCGGTAATATTTGACAACATTCGTGGCGAGTTGGTCTCTACGTCTCCGAGGGACCTTCATATACATCAATAACGTAATATAACCTAACCTAACCCAACCTAACATCACGGCGGTAATATTTGACAACATTCCTGGCTAGTTGGCTTCTCCGTCTCCGTGGGATCTTTTTATACATCAATAACGTAATATAACCTAACCTAACCCAACCTAACAACTCGGCGGTAATATTTGACAACATACCTGGCGAGTTGGACTCTACGTTTCCATGGGACCTTCATATACATCAATAACGAAATATAACCTATCCTAACCCAACCTAACATCTCGGCGATAATATTTGAAAACATTCCTGGCGTGTTGGCTTCTCCGTCTCTGTGATATCTTTTTATACATCAATAACGTAATATAACCTAACCTAACCCAACCTAACATCTCGGCGGTAATATTTGAAATCATACCTGGCGAGTTGGCCTCTACGTCTCCGTTTGACCTTCATAAACATCAATAACGTAATATAACGTAACCTAACCCAACCTATCACCTCGGCGGTAATATTTGACAACATTCCTGGCGAGTTGGCCTCTACGTCTCCGTGGGACATTTGTATACATCAATAACGTAATATAACCTAACCTAACCCAACCTATCATCTCGGCGGTAATATTTGACAACATTCGTGGCGAGTTGGTCTCTACGTCTCCGTGGGACCTTCATATACATCAATAACGTAATATAACCTAACCTAACCCAACCTAACATCACGGCGGTAATATTTGACAACATTCCTGGCTAGTTGGCTTCTCCGTCTCCGTGGGATCTTTTTATACATCAATAACGTAATATAACCTATCCTAACCCAACCTAACATCTCGGCGGTAATATTTGAAAACATACCTAGCGAGTTGGCCTCTACGTCTCCGTTTGACCTTCATAAACATCAATAACGTAATATAACGTAACCTAACCCAACCTATCACCTCGGCGGTAATATTTGACAACATTCCTGGCGAGTTGGCCTCTACGTCTCCGTGGGACATTTGTATACATCAATAACGTAATATAACCTAACCTAACCCAACCTATCATCTCGGCGGTAATATTTGACAACATTCGTGGCGAGTTGGTCTCTACGTCTCCGTGGGACCTTCATATACATCAATAACGTAATATAACCTAACCTAACCCAACCTAACATCACGGCGGTAATATTTGACAACATTCCTGGCTAGTTGGCTTCTCCGTCTCCGTGGGATCTTTTTATACATCAATAACGTAATATAACCTATCCTAACCCAACCTAACATCTCGGCGGTAATATTTGAAAACATACCTAGCGAGTTGGCCTCTACGTCTCCGTGGGACCTTTATATACATCAATAACGTAATATAACCTAACCTATCCCAACCTAACATCTCGGCGGAAATATTTGAAAACATTCATGGCGATTTGGCATCTACGTCCCGTGGGACCTTCATATACATCAATAACGTAATATAGCCTAACCTAATCCAACCTAACATTTCGGCGGTAATATTTGACATCATTCCTGGCGATTTGGCCTCTACGTCTCCGTGGGACCTTTATATACATCAATAACGTAATATAACCTAACCTAACCCAACCTAACATCTCGGCGGTAATATTTGAAAACATACCTGGCGGGTTGGCCTCTACGTCTCCGTGGGACATTTATATACATCAATAACGTAATATAACCTAACCTAACCCAACCTAACATCTCGGCGGTAATATTCGACAACATTCCTGGCGAGTTGGCTTCTCCGTCTCCGTGGGACCTTTATATACATCAATAACGTAATATAACCTAACATAACCCAACCTAACAACTCGGCGGTAATATTTAAAAACATACCTGGCGAGTTGGCCTCTACGTCTCCGTGGGACCTTTATATACATCAATAACGAAATATAACCTAACCTAACCCAACCTAACATCTCGGCGATAATATTTGAAAACATTCCTGGCGTGTTGGCTTCTCCGTCTCTGTGATATCTTTTTATACATCAATAACGTAATATAACCTAACCTAACCCAACCTAACATCACGGCGGTAATATTTGACAACATTCCTGGCTAGTTGGCTTCTCCGTCTCCGTGGGATCTTTTTATACATCAATAACGTAATATAACCTATCCTAACCCAACCTAACATCTCGGCGGTAATATTTGAAAACATACCTGGCGAGTTGGCCTCTACGTCTCCGTGGGACCTTTATATACATCAATAACGTAATATAACCTAACCTATCCCAACCTAACATCTCGGCGGAAATATTTGAAAACATTCATGGCGATTTGGCGTCTACGTCTCCGTTTGACCTTCATAAACATCAATAACGTAATATAACGTAACCTAACCCAACCTATCATCTCGGCGGTAATATTTGAAAACATTCCTGGCGAGTTGGCTTCTCCGTCTCTGTGATATCTTTTTATACATCAATAACGTAATATAACCTAACCTAACCCAACCTAACATCTCGGCGGTAATATTTGATCACATTCCTAGCTTGTTGGCCTCTACGTCTCCGCGGGACCTTTATATACATCTATAACGTGATATAACCTAACCTAACCCAACCTAACATTTTGGCGGTAATATTTGACATCATTCCTGGCGAGTTGGCCTCTACGTCTCCGTTTGACCTTCTAAACATCAATAACGTAATATAACGTAACCTAACCCAACCTAACATCTCGGCGGTAATATTTGAAAACATACCTGGCGGGTTGGCCTCTACGTCTCCGTGGGACATTTATATACATCAATAACGTAATATAACCTAACCTAACCCAACCTAACATTTCGGCGGTAATATTTGACATCATTCCTGGCGATTTGGCCTCTACGTCTCCGTGGGACCTTTATATACATCAATAACGTAATATAACCTAACCTAACCCAACCTAACATCTCGGCGGTAATATTTGACAACATACCTGGCGAGTTGGCCTCTACGTCTCCGTGGGACCTTCATATACATCAATAACGAAATATAACCTAACCTAACCCAACCTAACATCTCGGCGATAATATTTGAAAACATTCCTGGCGTGTTGGCTTCTCCGTCTCTGTGATATCTTTTTATACATCAATAACGTAATATAGCCTAACCTAATCCAACCTAACATTTCGGCGGTAATATTTGACATCATTCCTGGCGATTTGGCATCTACGTCTCCGTGGGACCTTTATATACAACAATAACGTAATATAACCTAACCTAACCCAACCTAACATCTCGGCGGTAATATTTGAAAACATACCTGGCGGGTTGGCCTCTACGTCTCCGTGGGACATTTGTATACATCAATAACGTAATATAACCTAACCTAACCCAACCTATCATCTCGGCGGTAATATTTGACAACATTCGTGGCGAGTTGGTCTCTACGTCTCCGTGGGACCTTCATATACATCAATAACGTAATATAACCTAACCTAACCCAACCTAACATCACGGCGGTAATATTTGACAACATTCCTGGCTAGTTGGCTTCTCCGTCTCCGTGGGATCTTTTTATACATCAATAACGTAATATAACCTATCCTAACCCAACCTAACATCTCGGCGGTAATATTTGAAAACATACCTAGCGAGTTGGCCTCTACGTCTCCGTGGGACTTTTATATACATCAATAACGTAATATAACCTAACCTATCCCAACCTAACATCTCGGCGGAAATATTTGAAAACATTCATGGCGATTTGGCATCTACGTCCCGTGGGACCTTCATATACATCAATAACGTAATATAGCCTAACCTAATCCAACCTAACATTTCGGCGGTAATATTTGACATCATTCCTGGCGATTTGGCCTCTACGTCTCCGTGGGACCTTTATATACATCAATAACGTAATATAACCTAACCTAACCCAACCTAACATCTCGGCGGTAATATTTGAAAACATACCTGGCGGGTTGGCCTCTACGTCTCCGTGGGACATTTATATACTTCAATAACGTAATATAACCTATCCTAACCCAACCTAACATCTCGGCGGTAATATTCGACAACATTCCTGGCGAGTTGGCTTCTCCGTCTCCGTGGGACCTTTATATACATCAATAACGTAATATAACCTAACCTAACCCAACCTAACAACTCGGCGGTAATATTTGACAACATACCTGGCGAGTTGGACTCTACGTTTCCGTGGGACCTTCATATACATCAATAACGACATATAACCTAACCTGACCCAACCTAACATCTCGGCGATAATATTTGAAAACATTCCTGGCGTGTTGGCTTCTCCGTCTCTGTGATATCTTTTTATACATCAATAACGTAATATAACCTAACCTAACCCAACCTAACATCTCGGCGGTAATATTTGAAATCATACCTGGCGTGTTGGCCTCTACGTCTCTGTTTGACCTTCATAAACATCAATAACGTAATATAACGTAGCCTAACCCAACCTATCACCTCGGCGGTAATATTTGACAACATTCCTGGCGAGTTGGCCTCTACGTCTCCGTGGGACATTTGTATACATCAATAACGTAATATAACCTAACCTAACCCAACCTATCATCTCGGCGGTAATATTTGACAACATTCGTGGCCAGTTGGCTTCTCCGTCTCCGTGGGACCTTTATATACATCAATAACGTAATATAGCCTAACCTAATCCAACCTAACATTTCGGCGGTAATATTTGACATCATTCCTGGCGATTTGGCCTCTACGTCTCCGTGGGACCTTTATATACATCAATAACGTAATATAACCTAACCTAACCCAACCTAACATCTCGGCGGTAATATTTGAAAACATACCTGGCGGGTTGGCCTCTACGTCTCCGTGGGACATTTATATACTTCAATAACGTAATATAACCTAACCTAACCCAACCTAACATCTCGGCGGTAATATTCGACAACATTCCTGGCGAGTTGGCTTCTCCGTCTCCGTGGGACCTTTATATACATCAATAACGTAATATAACCTAACCTAACCCAACCTAACAACTCGGCGGTAATATTTGACAACATACCTGGCGAGTTGGACTCTACGTTTCCATGGGACCTTCATATACATCAATAACGTAATATAACCTAACCTAACCCAACCTAACATCTCGGCGATAATATTTGAAAACATTCCTGGCGTGTTGGCTTCTCCGTCTCTGTGATATCTTTTTATACATCAATAACGTAATATAACCTAACCTAACCCAACCTAACATCTCGGCGGTAATATTTGAAATCATACCTGGCGTGTTGGCCTCTACGTCTCCGTTTGACCTTCATAAACATCAATAACGTAATATAACGTAACCTAACCCAACCTATCACCTCGGCGGTAATATTAGACAACATTCCTGGCGAGTTGGCCTCTACGTCTCCGTGGGACATTTGTATACATCAATAACGTAATATAACCTAACCTAACCCAACCTATCATCTCGGCGGTAATATTTGACAACATTCGTGGCGAGTTGGTCTCTACGTCTCCGTGGGACCTTCATATACATCAATAACGTAATATAACCTAACCTAACCCAACCTAACATCACGGCGGTAATATTTGACAACATTCCTGGCTAGTTGGCTTCTCCGTCTCCGTGGGATCTTTTTATACATCAATAACGTAATATAACCTATCCTAACCCAACCTAACATCTCGGCGGTAATATTTGAAAACATACCTGGCGAGTTGGCCTCTACGTCTCCGTGGGACCTTTATATACATCAATAACGTAATATAACCTAACCTATCCCAACCTAACATCTCGGCGGAAATATTTGAAAACATTCATGGCGATTTGGCCTCTACGTCTCCGTTTGACCTTCATAAACATCAATAACGTAATATAACGTAACCTAACCCAACCTATCATCTCGGCGGTAATATTTGAAAACATTCCTGGCGAGTTGGCTTCTCCGTCTCTGTGATATCTTTTTATACATCAATAACGTAATATAACCTAACCTAACCCAACCTAACATATCGGCGGTAATATTTGATCACATTCCTAGCTTGTTGGCCTCTACGTCTCCGCGGGACCTTTATATACATCTATAACGTGATATAACCTAACCTAGCCCAACCTAACATTTTGGCGGTAATATTTGACATCATTCCTGGCGAGTTGGCCTCTACGTCTCCGTTTGACCTTCATAAACATCAATAACGTAATATAACGTAACCTAACCCAACCTAACATCTCGGCGGTAATATTTGAAAACATACCTGGCGGGTTGGCCTCTACGTCTCCGTGGGACATTTATATACATCAATAACGTAATATAACCTAACCTAACCCAACCTAACATTTCGGCGGTAATATTTGACATCATTCCTGGCGATTTGGCCTCTACGTCTCCGTGGGACCTTTATATACATCAATAACGTAATATAACCTAACCTAACCCAACCTAACATCTCGGCGGTAATATTTGACAACATACCTGGCGAGTTGGCCTCTACGTCTCCGTGGGACATTTGTATACATCAATAACGTAATATAACCTAACCTAACCCAACCTATCATCTCGGCGGTAATATTTGACAACATTCGTGGCGAGTTGGTCTCTACGTCTCCGTGGGACCTTCATATACATCAATAACGTAATATAACCTAACCTAACCCAACCTAACATCACGGCGGTAATATTTGACAACATTCCTGGCTAGTTGGCTTCTCCGTCTCCGTGGGATCTTTTTATACATCAATAACGTAATATAACCTATCCTAACCCAACCTAACATCTCGGCGGTAATATTTGAAAACATACCTAGCGAGTTGGCCTCTACGTCTCCGTGGGACCTTTATATACATCAATAACGTAATATAACCTAACCTATCCCAACCTAACATCTCGGCGGAAATATTTGAAAACATTCATGGCGATTTGGCATCTACGTCCCGTGGGACCTTCATATACATCAATAACGTAATATAGCCTAACCTAATCCAACCTAACATTTCGGCGGTAATATTTGACATCATTCCTGGCGATTTGGCCTCTACGTCTCCGTGGGACCTTTATATACATCAATAACGTAATATAACCTAACCTAACCCAACCTAACATCTCGGCGGTAATATTTGAAAACATACCTGGCGGGTTGGCCTCTACGTCTCCGTGGGACATTTATATACATCAATAACGTAATATAACCTAACCTAACCCAACCTAACATCTCGGCGGTAATATTCGACAACATTCCTGGCGAGTTGGCTTCTCCGTCTCCGTGGGACCTTTATATACATCAATAACGTAATATAACCTAACATAACCCAACCTAACAACTCGGCGGTAATATTTAAAAACATACCTGGCGAGTTGGCCTCTACGTCTCCGTGGGACCTTTATATACATCAATAACGAAATATAACCTAACCTAACCCAACCTAACATCTCGGCGATAATATTTGAAAACATTCCTGGCGTGTTGGCTTCTCCGTCTCTGTGATATCTTTTTATACATCAATAACGTAATATAACCTAACCTAACCCAACCTAACATCACGGCGGTAATATTTGACAACATTCCTGGCTAGTTGGCTTCTCCGTCTCCGTGGGATCTTTTTATACATCAATAACGTAATATAACCTATCCTAACCCAACCTAACATCTCGGCGGTAATATTTGAAAACATACCTAGCGAGTTGGCCTCTACGTCTCCGTGGGACCTTTATATACATCAATAACGTAATATAACCTAACCTATCCCAACCTAACATCTCGGCGGAAATATTTGAAAACATTCATGGCGATTTGGCATCTACGTCCCGTGGGACCTTCATATACATCAATAACGTAATATAGCCTAACCTAATCCAACCTAACATTTCGGCGGTAATATTTGACATCATTCCTGGGGATTTGGTCTCTACGTCTCCGTGGGACCTTTATATACATCAATAACGTAATATAACCTAACCTAACCCAACCTAACATCTCGGCGGTAATATTTGAAAACATACCTGGCGGGTTGGCCTCTACGTCTCCGTGGGACAGTTATATACTTCAATAACGTAATATAACCTAACCTAACCCAACCTAACATCTCGGCGGTAATATTCGACAACATTCCTGGCGAGTTGGCTTCTCCGTCTACGTGGGACCTTTATATACATCAATAACGTAATATAACCTAACCTAACCCAACCTAACAACTCGGCGGTAATATTTGACAACATACCTGGCGAGTTGGACTCTACGTTTCCATGGGACCTTCATATACATCAATAACGTAATATAACCTAACCTAACCCAACCTAACATCTCGGCGATAATATTTGAAAACATTCCTGGCGTGTTGGCTTCTCCGTCTCTGTGATATCTTTTTATACATCAATAACGTAATATAACCTAACCTAACCCAACCTAACATCTCGGCGGTAATATTTGAATTCATACCTGGCGTGTTGGCCTCTACGTCTCCGTTTGACCTTCATAAACATCCATAACGTAATATAACGTAACCTAACCCAACCTATCACCTCGGCGGTAATATTAGACAACATTCCTGGCGAGTTGGCCTCTACGTCTCCGTGGGACATTTGTATACATCAATAACGTAATATAACCTAACCTAACCCAACCTATCATCTCGGCGGTAATATTTGACAACATTCGTGGCGAGTTGGTCTCTACGTCTCCGTGGGACCTTCATATACATCAATAACGTAATATAACCTAACCTAACCCAACCTAACATCACGGCGGTAATATTTGACAACATTCCTGGCTAGTTGGCTTCTCCGTCTCCGTGGGATCTTTTTATACATCAATAACGTAATATAACCTATCCTAACCCAACCTAACATCTCGGCGGTAATATTTGAAAACATACCTAGCGAGTTGAACTCTACGTCTCCGTTTGACCTTCATAAACATCAATAACGTAATATAACGTAACCTAACCCAACCTATCACCTCGGCGGTAATATTTGACAACATTCCTGGCGAGTTGGCCTCTACGTCTCCGTGGGACATTTGTATACATCAATAACGTAATATAACCTAACCTAACCCAACCTATCATCTCGGCGGTAATATTTGACAACATTCGTGGCGAGTTGGTCTCTACGTCTCCGTGGGACCTTCATATACATCAATAACGTAATATAACCTAACCTAACCCAACCTAACATCACGGCGGTAATATTTGACAACATTCCTGGCTAGTTGGCTTCTCCGTCTCCGTGGGATCTTTTTATACATCAATAACGTAATATAACCTATCCTAACCCAACCTAACATCTCGGCGGTAATATTTGAAAACATACCTAGCGAGTTGGCCTCTACGTCTCCGTTTGACCTTCATAAACATCAATAACGTAATATAACGTAACCTAACCCAACCTATCACCTCGGCGGT
Organism: Xylocopa violacea; assembly: GCA_963969225.1. Classification (NCBI taxonomy): domain Eukaryota; kingdom Metazoa; phylum Arthropoda; class Insecta; order Hymenoptera; family Apidae; genus Xylocopa; species Xylocopa violacea. The sequence continues at coordinate 2,835,899 of CAXAJV010000051.1, forward strand.
AATATTTGACAACATTCCTGGCGAGTTGGCCTCTACGTCTCCGTGGGACATTTGTATACATCAATAACGTAATATAACCTAACCTAACCCAACCTATCATCTCGGCGGTAATATTTGACAACATTCGTGGCGAGTTGGTCTCTACGTCTCCGTGGGACCTTCATATACATCAATAACGTAATATAACCTAACCTAACCCAACCTAACATCACGGCGGTAATATTTGACAACATTCCTGGCTAGTTGGCTTCTCCGTCTCCGTGGGATCTTTTTATACATCAATAACGTAATATAACCTATCCTAACCCAACCTAACATCTCGGCGGTAATATTTGAAAACATACCTAGCGAGTTGGCCTCTACGTCTCCGTGGGACCTTTATATACATCAATAACGTAATATAACCTAACCTATCCCAACCTAACATCTCGGCGGAAATATTTGAAAACATTCATGGCGATTTGGCATCTACGTCCCGTGGGACCTTCATATACATCAATAACGTAAAATAGCCTAACCTAATCCAACCTAACATTTCGGCGGTAATATTTGACATCATTCCTGGCGATTTGGCCTCTACGTCTCCGTGGGACCTTTATATACATCAATAACGTAATATAACCTAACCTAACCCAACCTAACATCTCGGCGGTAATATTTGAAAACATACCTGGCGGGTTGGCCTCTACGTCTCCGTGGGACAGTTATATACTTCAATAACGTAATATAACCTAACCTAACCCAACCTAACATCTCGGCGGTAATATTCGACAACATTCCTGGCGAGTTGGCTTCTCCGTCTCCGTGGGACCTTTATATACATCAATAACGTAATATAACCTAACCTAACCCAACCTAACAACTCGGCGGTAATATTTGACAACATACCTGGCGAGTTGGACTCTACGTTTCCATGGGACCTTCATATACATCAATAACGTAATATAACCTAACCTAACCCAACCTAACATCTCGGCGATAATATTTGAAAACATTCCTGGCGTGTTGGCTTCTCCGTCTCTGTGATATCTTTTTATACATCAATAACGTAATATAACCTAACCTAACCCAACCTAACATCTCGGCGGTAATATTTGAAATCATACCTGGCGTGTTGGCCTCTACGTCTCCGTTTGACCTTCATAAACATCAATAACGTAATATAACGTAACCTAACCCAACCTATCACCTCGGCGGTAATATTAGACAACATTCCTGGCGAGTTGGCCTCTACGTCTCCGTGGGACATTTGTATACATCAATAACGTAATATAATCTAACCTAACCCAACCTATCATCTCGGCGGTAATATTTGACAACATTCGTGGCGAGTTGGTCTCTACGTCTCCGTGGGACCTTCATATACATCAATAACGTAATATAAGCTAACCTAACCCAACCTAACATCACGGCGGTAATATTTGACAACATTCCTGGCTAGTTGGCTTCTCCGTCTCCGTGGGATCTTTTTATACATCAATAACGTAATATAACCTATCCTAACCCAACCTAACATCTCGGCGGTAATATTTGAAAACATACCTAGCGAGTTGAACTCTACGTCTCCGTTTGACCTTCATAAACATCAATAACGTAATATAACGTAACCTAACCCAACCTATCACCTCGGCGGTAATATTTGACAACATTCCTGGCGAGTTGGCCTCTACGTCTCCGTGGGACATTTGTATACATCAATAACGTAATATAACCTAACCTAACCCAACCTATCATCTCGGCGGTAATATTTGACAACATTCGTGGCGAGTTGGTCTCTACGTCTCCGTGGGACCTTCATATACATCAATAACGTAATATAACCTAACCTAACCCAACCTAACATCACGGCGGTAATATTTGACAACATTCCTGGCTAGTTGGCTTCTCCGTCTCCGTGGGATCTTTTTATACATCAATAACGTAATATAACCTATCCTAACCCAACCTAACATCTCGGCGGTAATATTTGAAAACATACCTGGCGAGTTGGCCTCTACGTCTCCGTGGGACCTTTATATACATCAATAACGTAATATAACCTAACCTATCCCAACCTAACATCTCGGCGGAAATATTTGAAAACATTCATGGCGATTTGGCCTCTACGTCTCCGTTTGACCTTCATAAACATCAATAACGTAATATAACGTAACCTAACCCAACCTATCATCTCGGCGGTAATATTTGAAAACATTCCTGGCGAGTTGGCTTCTCCGTCTCTGTGATATCTTTTTATACATCAATAACGTAATATAACCTAACCTAACCCAACCTAACATCTCGGCGGTAATATTTGATCACATTCCTAGCTTGTTGGCCTCTACGTCTCCGCGGGACCTTTATATACATCTATAACGTGATATAACCTAACCTAACCCAACCTAACATTTTGGCGGTAATATTTGACATCATTCCTGGCGAGTTGGCCTCTACGTCTCCGTTTGACCTTCATAAACATCAATAACGTAATATAACGTAACCTAACCCAACCTAACATCTCGGCGGTAATATTTGAAAACATACCTGGCGGGTTGGCCTCTACGTCTCCGTGGGACATTTATATACATCAATAACGTAATATAACCTAACCTAACCCAACCTAACATTTCGGCGGTAATATTTGACATCATTCCTGGCGATTTGGCCTCTACGTCTCCGTGGGACCTTTATATACATCAATAACGTAATATAACCTAACCTAACCCAACCTAACATCTCGGCGGTAATATTTGACAACATACCTGGCGAGTTGGCCTCTACGTCTCCGTGGGACCTTCATATACATCAATAACGAAATATAACCTAACCTAACCCAACCTAACATCTCGGCGATAATATTTGAAAACATTCCTGGCGTGTTGGCTTCTCCGTCTCTGTGATATCTTTTTATACATCAATAACGTAATATAGCCTAACCTAATCCAACCTAACATTTCGGCGGTAATATTTGACATCATTCCTGGCGATTTGGCATCTACGTCTCCGTGGGACCTTTATATACAACAATAACGTAATATAACCTAACCTAACCCAACCTAACATCTCGGCGGTAATATTTGAAAACATACCTGGCGGGTTGGCCTCTACGTCTCCGTGGGACATTTGTATACATCAATAACGTAATATAACCTAACCTAACCCAACCTATCATCTCGGCGGTAATATTTGACAACATTCGTGGCGAGTTGGTCTCTACGTCTCCGTGGGACCTTCATATACATCAATAACGTAATATAACCTAACCTAACCCAACCTAACATCACGGCGGTAATATTTGACAACATTCCTGGCTAGTTGGCTTCTCCGTCTCCGTGGGATCTTTTTATACATCAATAACGTAATATAACCTATCCTAACCCAACCTAACATCTCGGCGGTAATATTTGAAAACATACCTAGCGAGTTGGCCTCTACGTCTCCGTGGGACTTTTATATACATCAATAACGTAATATAACCTAACCTATCCCAACCTAACATCTCGGCGGAAATATTTGAAAACATTCATGGCGATTTGGCATCTACGTCCCGTGGGACCTTCATATACATCAATAACGTAATATAGCCTAACCTAATCCAACCTAACATTTCGGCGGTAATATTTGACATCATTCCTGGCGATTTGGCCTCTACGTCTCCGTGGGACCTTTATATACATCAATAACGTAATATAACCTAACCTAACCCAACCTAACATCTCGGCGGTAATATTTGAAAACATACCTGGCGGGTTGGCCTCTACGTCTCCGTGGGACATTTATATACTTCAATAACGTAATATAACCTATCCTAACCCAACCTAACATCTCGGCGGTAATATTCGACAACATTCCTGGCGAGTTGGCTTCTCCGTCTCCGTGGGACCTTTATATACATCAATAACGTAATATAACCTAACCTAACCCAACCTAACAACTCGGCGGTAATATTTGACAACATACCTGGCGAGTTGGACTCTACGTTTCCGTGGGACCTTCATATACATCAATAACGACATATAACCTAACCTGACCCAACCTAACATCTCGGCGATAATATTTGAAAACATTCCTGGCGTGTTGGCTTCTCCGTCTCTGTGATATCTTTTTATACATCAATAACGTAATATAACCTAACCTAACCCAACCTAACATCTCGGCGGTAATATTTGAAATCATACCTGGCGTGTTGGCCTCTACGTCTCCGTTTGACCTTCATAAACATCAATAACGTAATATAACGTAACCTAACCCAACCTATCACCTCGGCGGTAATATTAGACAACATTCCTGGCGAGTTGGCCTCTACGTCTCCGTGGGACATTTGTATACATCAATAACGTAATATAACCTAACCTAACCCAACCTATCATCTCGGCGGTAATATTTGACAACATTCGTGGCGAGTTGGTCTCTACGTCTCCGTGGGACCTTCATATACATCAATAACGTAATATAACCTAACCTAACCGAACCTAACATCACGGCGGTAATATTTGACAACATTCCTGGCTAGTTGGCTTCTCCGTCTCCGTGGGATCTTTTTATACATCAATAACGTAATATAACCTATCCTAACCCAACCTAACATCTCGGCGGTAATATTTGAAAACATACCTGGCGAGTTGGCCTCTACGTCTCCGTGGGACCTTTATATACATCAATAACGTAATATAACCTAACCTATCCCAACCTAACATCTCGGCGGAAATATTTGAAAACATTCATGGCGATTTGGCCTCTACGTCTCCGTTTGACCTTCATAAACATCAATAACGTAATATAACGTAACCTAACCCAACCTATCATCTCGGCGGTAATATTTGAAAACATTCCTGGCGAGTTGGCTTCTCCGTCTCTGTGATATCTTTTTATACATCAATAACGTAATATAACCTAACCTAACCCAACCTAACATATCGGCGGTAATATTTGATCACATTCCTAGCTTGTTGGCCTCTACGTCTCCGCGGGACCTTTATATACATCTATAACGTGATATAACCTAACCTAGCCCAACCTAACATTTTGGCGGTAATATTTGACATCATTCCTGGCGAGTTGGCCTCTACGTCTCCGTTTGACCTTCATAAACATCAATAACGTAATATAACGTAACCTAACCCAACCTAACATCTCGGCGGTAATATTTGAAAACATACCTGGCGGGTTGGCCTCTACGTCTCCGTGGGACATTTATATACATCAATAACGTAATATAACCTAACCTAACCCAACCTAACATTTCGGCGGTAATATTTGACATCATTCCTGGCGATTTGGCCTCTACGTCTCCGTGGGACCTTTATATACATCAATAACGTAATATAACCTAACCTAACCCAACCTAACATCTCGGCGGTAATATTTGACAACATACCTGGCGAGTTGGCCTCTACGTCTCCGTGGGACCTTCATATACATCAATAACGAAATATAACCTAACCTAACCCAACCTAACATCTCGGCGATAATATTTGAAAACATTCCTGGCGTGTTGGCTTCTCCGTCTCTGTGATATCTTTTTATTCATCAATAACGTAATATAGCCTAACCTAATCCAACCTAACATTTCGGCGGTAATATTTGACATCATTCCTGGCGATTTGGCATCTACGTCTCCGTGGGACCTTTATATACAACAATAACGTAATATAACCTAACCTAACCCAACCTAACATCTCGGCGGTAATATTTGAAAACATACCTGGCGGGTTGGCCTCTACGTCTCCGTGGGACATTTGTATACATCAATAACGTAATATAACCTAACCTAACCCAACCTATCATCTCGGCGGTAATATTTGACAACATTCGTGGCGAGTTGGTCTCTACGTCTCCGTGGGACCTTCATATACATCAATAACGTAATATAACCTAACCTAACCCAACCTAACATCACGGCGGTAATATTTGACAACATTCCTGGCTAGTTGGCTTCTCCGTCTCCGTGGGATCTTTTTATACATCAATAACGTAATATAACCTATCCTAACCCAACCTAACATCTCGGCGGTAATATTTGAAAACATACCTAGCGAGTTGGCCTCTACGTCTCCGTGGGACCTTTATATACATCAATAACGTAATATAACCTAACCTATCCCAACCTAACATCTCGGCGGAAATATTTGAAAACATTCATGGCGATTTGGCATCTACGTCCCGTGGGACCTTCATATACATCAATAACGTAATATAGCCTAACCTAATCCAACCTAACATTTCGGCGGTAATATTTGACATCATTCCTGGCGATTTGGCCTCTACGTCTCCGTGGGACCTTTATATACATCAATAACGTAATATAACCTAACCTAACCCAACCTAACATCTCGGCGGTAATATTTGAAATCATACCTGGCGTGTTGGCCTCTACGTCTCCGTTTGACCTTCATAAACATCAATAACGTAATATAACGTAACCTAACCCAACCTATCACCTCGGCGGTAATATTTGACAACATTCCTGGCGAGTTGGCCTCTACGTCTCCGTGGGACATTTGTATACATCAATAACGTAATATAACCTAACCTAACCCAACCTATCATCTCGGCGGTAATATTTGACAACATTCGTGGCGAGTTGGTCTCTACGTCTCCGTGGGACCTTCATATACATCAATAACGTAATATAACCTAACCTAACCCAACCTAACATCACGGCGGTAATATTTGACAACATTCCTGGCTAGTTGGCTTCTCCGTCTCCGTGGGATCTTTTTATACATCAATAACGTAATATAACCTATCCTAACCCAACCTAACATCTCGGCGGTAATATTTGAAAACATACCTGGCGAGTTGGCCTCTATGTCTCCGTGGGACCTTTATATACATCAATAACGTAATATAACCTAACCTATCCCAACCTAACATCTCGGCGGAAATATTTGAAAACATTCATGGCGATTTGGCATCTACGTCCCGTGGGACCTTCATATACATTAATAACGTAATATAGCCTAACCTAATCCAACCTAACATTTCGGCGGTAATATTTGACATCATTCCTGGCGATTTGGCCTCTACGTCTCCGTGGGACCTTTATATACATCAATAACGTAATATAACCTAACCTAACCCAACCTATCATCTCGGCGGTAATATTTGAAAACATTCCTGGCGAGTTGGCTTCTCCGTCTCCGTGGGACCTTTATATACATCAATAACGTTATATAACCTAACCTAACCCAACCTAACATCTCGGCGGTAATATTTGACAACATACCTGGCGAGTTGGCCTCTACGTCTCCGTGGGACCTTCATATACATTAATAACGAAATATAACCTAACCTAACCCAACCTAACATCTCGGCGATAATATTTGAAAACATTCCTGGCGAGTTGGCTTCTCCGTCTCTGTGATATCTTTTTATACATCAATAACGTAATATAACCTAACCTAACCCAGCCTAACATCTCGGCGGTAATATTTGAAATCATACCTGGCGAGTTGGCCTCTACGTCTCCGTGGGACATTTATATACATCAATAGCGTAATATAACCTAACCTAACCCAACCTAACATCTCGGCGGTAATATTTGATCACATTCCTAGCTTGTTGGCCTCTACGTCTCCGCGGGACCTTTATATACATCTATAACGTGATATAACCTAACCTAACCCAACCTAACATTTTGGCGGTAATATTTGACATCATTCCTGGCGAGTTGGCCTCTACGTCTCCGTTTGACCTTCATAAACATCAATAACGTAATATAACGTAACCTAACCCAACCTATCATCTCGGCGGTAATATTTGAAAACATTCCTGGCGAGTTGGCCTCTACGTCTCCGTGGGACCTTTATATACATCAATAACGTAATATAACCTAACCTAACCCAACCTAACATCTTGGCGGTAATATTTAAAAACATACCTGGCGAGTTGGCCTCTACGTCTCCGTGGGACCTTTATATACATCAATAACGTAATATAATCTAACCTAACCCAACCTAACATCTCGGCTGTAATATTTGACAACATTCCTGGCGAGTTGGCCTCTACGTCTCCGTGGGACCTTTATATACATCAATAACGTAATGTAACCTAACCTAACCCAACCTAACATCTCGGCGGTAATATTTGACAACATTCGTGGCGAGTTGGTCTCTACGTCTCCGTGGGACCTTCATATACATCAATAACGTAATATAACCTAACCTAACCCAACCTAACATCACGGCGGTAATATTTGACAACATTCCTGGCTAGTTGGCTTCTCCGTCTCCGTGGGATCTTTTTATACATCAATAACGTAATATAACCTATCCTAACACAACCTAACATCTCGGCGGTAATATTTGAAAACATACCTAGCGAGTTGGCCTCTACGTCTCCGTGGGACTTTTATATACATCAATAACGTAATATAACCTAACCTATCCCAACCTAACATCTCGGCGGAAATATTTGAAAACATTCATGGCGATTTGGCATCTACGTCCCGTGGGACCTTCATATACATCAATAACGTAATATAGCCTAACCTAATCCAACCTAACATTTCGGCGGTAATATTTGACATCATTCCTGGCGATTTGGCCTCTACGTCTCCGTGGGACCTTTATATACATCAATAACGTAATATAACCTAACCTAACCCAACCTAACATCTCGGCGGTAATATTTGAAAACATACCTGGCGGGTTGGCCTCTACGTCTCCGTGGGACATTTATATACTTCAATAACGTAATATAGCCTAACCTAATCCAACCTAACATTTCGGCGGTAATATTCGACAACATTCCTGGCGAGTTGGCTTCTCCGTCTCCGTGGGACCTTTATATACATCAATAACGTAATATAACCTAACCTAACCCAACCTAACAACTCGGCGGTAATATTTGACAACATACCTGGCGAGTTGGACTCTACGTTTCCGTGGGACCTTCATATACATCAATAACGAAATATAACCTAACCTGACCCAACCTAACATCTCGGCGATAATATTTGAAAACATTCCTGGCGTGTTGGCTTCTCCGTCTCTGTGATATCTTTTTATACATCAATAACGTAATATAACCTAACCTAACCCAACCTAACATCTCGGCGGTAATATTTGAAATCATACCTGGCGTGTTGGCCTCTACGTCTCCGTTTGACCTTCATAAACATCAATAACGTAATATAACGTAACCTAACCCAACCTATCACCTCGGCGGTAATATTTGACAACATTCCTGGCGAGTTGGCCTCTACGTCTCCGTGGGACATTTGTATACATCAATAACGTAATATAACCTAACCTAACCCAACCTATCATCTCGGCGGTAATATTTGACAACATTCGTGGCGAGTTGGTCTCTACGTCTCCGTGGGACCTTCATATACATCAATAACGTAATATAGCCTAACCTAATCCAACCTAACATTTCGGCGGTAATATTTGACATCATTCCTGGCGATTTGGCCTCTACGTCTCCGTGGGACCTTTATATACATCAATAACGTAATGTAACCTAACCTAACCCAACCTAACATCTCGGCGGTAATATTTGAAAACATACCTGGCGGGTTGGCCTCTACGTCTCCGTGGGACATTTATATACTTCAATAACGTAATATAACCTAACCTAACCCAACCTAACATCTCGGCGGTAATATTCGACAACATTCCTGGCGAGTTGGCTTCTCCGTCTCCGTGGGACCTTTATATACATCAATAACGTAATATAACCTAACCTAACCCAACCTAACAACTCGGCGGTAATATTTGACAACATACCTGGCGAGTTGGACTCTACGTTTCCATGGGACCTTCATATACATCAATAACGTAATATAACCTAACCTAACCCAACCTAACATCTCGGCGATAATATTTGAAAACATTCCTGGCGTGTTGGCTTCTCCGTCTCTGTGATATCTTTTTATACATCAATAACGTAATATAACCTAACCTAACCCAACCTAACATCTCGGCGGTAATATTTGAAATCATACCTGGCGTGTTGGCCTCTACGTCTCCGTTTGACCTTCATAAACATCAATAACGTAATATAACGTAACCTAACCCAACCTATCACCTCGGCGGTAATATTAGACAACATTCCTGGCGAGTTGGCCTCTACGTCTCCGTGGGACATTTGTATACATCAATAACGTAATATAACCTAACCTAACCCAACCTATCATCTCGGCGGTAATATTTGACAACATACCTGGCGAGTTGGACTCTACGTTTCCATGGGACCTTCATATACATCAATAACGTAATATAACCTAACCTAACCCAACCTAACATCACGGCGGTAATATTTGACAACATTCCTGGCTAGTTGGCTTCTCCGTCTCCGTGGGATCTTTTTATACATCAATAACGTAATATAACCTATCCTAACCCAACCTAACATCTCGGCGGTAATATTTGAAAACATACCTAGCGAGTTGGCCTCTACGTCTCCGTGGGACCTTTATATACATCAATAACGTAATATAACCTAACCTAACCCAACCTAACATCTCGGCGGTAATATTTGAAAACATACCTGGCGGGTTGGCCTCTACGTCTCCGTGGGACATTTATATACTTCAATAACGTAATATAACCTAACCTAACCCAACCTAACATCTCGGCGGTAATATTCGACAACATTCCTGGCGAGTTGGCTTCTCCGTCTCCGTGGGACCTTTATATACATCAATAACGTAATATAACCTAACCTAACCCAACCTAACAACTCGGCGGTAATATTTGACAACATACCTGGCGAGTTGGACTCTACGTTTCCATGGGACCTTCATATACATCAATAACGTAATATAACCTAACCTAACCCAACCTAACATCTCGGCGATAATATTTGAAAACATTCCTGGCGTGTTGGCTTCTCCGTCTCTGTGATATCTTTTTATACATCAATAACGTAATATAACCTAACCTAACCCAACCTAACATCTCGGCGGTAATATTTGAAATCATACCTGGCGTGTTGGCCTCTACGTCTCCGTTTGACCTTCATAAACATCAATAACGTAATATAACGTAACCTAACCCAACCTATCACCTCGGCGGTAATATTAGACAACATTCCTGGCGAGTTGGCCTCTACGTCTCCGTGGGACATTTGTATACATCAATAACGTAATATAACCTAACCTAACCCAACCTATCATCTCGGCGGTAATATTTGACAACATTCGTGGCGAGTTGGTCTCTACGTCTCCGTGGGACCTTCATATACATCAATAACGTAATATAACCTAACCTAACCCAACCTAACATCACGGCGGTAATATTTGACAACATTCCTGGCTAGTTGGCTTCTCCGTCTCCGTGGGATCTTTTTATACATCAATAACGTAATATAACCTATCCTAACCCAACCTAACATCTCGGCGGTAATATTTGAAAACATACCTGGCGAGTTGGCCTCTACGTCTCCGTGGGACCTTTATATACATCAATAACGTAATATAACCTAACCTATCCCAACCTAACATCTCGGCGGAAATATTTGAAAACATTCATGGCGATTTGGCCTCTACGTCTCCGTTTGACCTTCATAAACATCAATAACGTAATATAACGTAACCTAACCCAACCTATCATCTCGGCGGTAATATTTGAAAACATTCCTGGCGAGTTGGCTTCTCCGTCTCTGTGATATCTTTTTATACATCAATAACGTAATATAACCTAACCTAACCCAACCTAACATATCGGCGGTAATATTTGATCACATTCCTAGCTTGTTGGCCTCTACGTCTCCGCGGGACCTTTATATACATCTATAACGTGATATAACCTAACCTAACCCAACCTAACATTTTGGCGGTAATATTTGACATCATTCCTGGCGAGTTGGCCTCTACGTATCCGTTTGACCTTCATAAACATCAATAACGTAATATAACGTAACCTAACCCAACCTAACATCTCGGCGGTAATATTTGAAAACATACCTGGCGGGTTGGCCTCTACGTCTCCGTGGGACATTTATATACATCAATAACGTAATATAACCTAACCTAACCCAACCTAACATTTCGGCGGTAATATTTGACATCATTCCTGGCGATTTGGCCTCTACGTCTCCGTGGGACCTTTATATACATCAATAACGTAATATAACCTAACCTAACCCAACCTAACATCTCGGCGGTAATATTTGACAACATACCTGGCGAGTTGGCCTCTACGTCTCCGTGGGACCTTCATATACATCAATAACGAAATATAACCTAACCTAACCCAACCTAACATCTCGGCGATAATATTTGAAAACATTCCTGGCGTGTTGGCTTCTCCGTCTCTGTGATATCTTTTTATACATCAATAACGTAATATAGCCTAACCTAATCCAACCTAACATTTCGGCGGTAATATTTGACATCATTCCTGGCGATTTGGCATCTACGTCTCCGTGGGACCTTTATATACAACAATAACGTAATATAACCTAACCTAACCCAACCTAACATCTCGGCGGTAATATTTGAAAACATACCTGGCGGGTTGGCCTCTACGTCTCCGTGGGACATTTGTATACATCAATAACGTAATATAACCTAACCTAACCCAACCTATCATCTCGGCGGTAATATTTGACAACATTCGTGGCGAGTTGGTCTCTACGTCTCCGTGGGACCTTCATATACATCAATAACGTAATATAACCTAACCTAACCCAACCTAACATCACGGCGGTAATATTTGACAACATTCCTGGCTAGTTGGCTTCTCCGTCTCCGTGGGATCTTTTTATACATCAATAACGTAATATAACCTATCCTAACCCAACCTAACATCTCGGCGGTAATATTTGAATACATACCTAGCGAGTTGGCCTCTACGTCTCCGTGGGACCTTTATATACATCAATAACGTAATATAACCTAACCTATCCCAACCTAACATCTCGGCGGAAATATTTGAAAACATTCATGGCGATTTGGCATCTACGTCCCGTGGGACCTTCATATACATCAATAACGTAATATAGCCTAACCTAATCCAACCTAACATTTCGGCGGTAATATTTGACATCATTCCTGGCGATTTGGCCTCTACGTCTCCGTGGGACCTTTATATACATCAATAACGTAATATAACCTAACCTAACCCAACCTAACATCTCGGCGGTAATATTTGAAATCATACCTGGCGTGTTGGCCTCTACGTCTCCGTTTGACCTTCATAAACATCAATAACGTAATATAACGTAACCTAACCCAACCTATCACCTCGGCGGTAATATTTGACAACATTCCTGGCGAGTTGGCCTCTACGTCTCCGTGGGACATTTGTATACATCAATAACGTAATATAACCTAACCTAACCCAACCTATCATCTCGGCGGTAATATTTGACAACATTCGTGGCGAGTTGGTCTCTACGTCTCCGTGGGACCTTCATATACATCAATAACGTAATATAACCTAACCTAACCCAACCTAACATCACGGCGGTAATATTTGACAACATTCCTGGCTAGTTGGCTTCTCCGTCTCCGTGGGATCTTTTTATACATCAATAACGTAATATAACCTATCCTAACCCAACCTAACATCTCGGCGGTAATATTTGAAAACATACCTGGCGAGTTGGCCTCTACGTCTCCGTGGGACCTTTATATACATCAATAACGTAATATAACCTAACCTATCCCAACCTAACATCTCGGCGGAAATATTTTTAAACATTCATGGCGATTTGGCATCTACGTCCCGTGGGACCTTCATATACATCAATAACGTAATATAGCCTAACCTAATCCAACCTAACATTTCGGCGGTAATATTTGACATCATTCCTGGCGATTTGGCCTCTACGTCTCCGTGGGACCTTTATATACATCAATAACGTAATATAACCTAACCTAACCCAACCTATCATCTCGGCGGTAATATTTGAAAACATTCCTGGCGAGTTGGCTTCTCCGTCTCCGTGGGACCTTTATATACATCAATAACGTTATATAACCTAACCTAACCCAACCTAACATCTCGGCGGTAATATTTGACAACATACCTGGCGAGTTGGCCTCTACGTCTCCGTGGGACCTTCATATACATCAATAACGTAATATAACGTAACCTAACCCAACCTATCATCTCGGCGGTAATATTTGAAAACATTCCTGGCGAGTTGGCCTCTACGTCTCCGTGGGACCTTTATATACATGAATAACGTAATATAACCTAACCTAACCCAACCTAACATCTCGGCGGTAATATTTGATCACATTCCTAGCTTGTTGGCCTCTACGTCTCCGCGGGACCTTTATATACATCTATAACGTGATATAACCTAACCTAACCCAACCTAACATTTTGGCGGTAATATTTGACATCATTCCTGGCGAGTTGGCCTCTACGTCTCCGTTTGACCTTCATAAACATCAATAACGTAATATAACGTAACCTAACCCAACCTATCATCTCGGCGGTAATATTTGAAAACATTCCTGGCGAGTTGGCCTCTACGTCTCCGTGGGACCTTTATATACATCAATAACGTAATGTAACCTAACCTAACCCAACCTAACATCTCGGCGGTAATATTTGACAACATTCCTCGCCAGTTGGCTTCTCCGTCTCCGTGGGACCTTTATATACATCAATAACGTAATATAACCTAACCTAACCCAACCTAACATCTCGGCGGTAATATTTGATCACATTACTAGCTTGTTGGCCTCTACGTCTCCGCGGGACCTTTATATACATCTATAACGTGATATAAGCTAACCTAACCCAACCTAACATTTCGGCGGTAATATTTGACATCATTCCTGGCGAGTTGGCTTCTCCGTCTCCGTGGGACCTTTATATACATCAATAACGTAATATAACCTAACCTAACCCAACCTAACATTTCGGCGGTAATATTTGACATCATTCCTGGCGAGTTGGCCTCTACGTCTCCGTTTGACCTTCATAAACATCAATAACGTAATATAACGTAACCTAACCCAACCTATCATCTCGGCCGTAATATTTGAAAACATTCCTGGCGAGTTGGCTTCTCCGTCTCCGTGGGATCTTTTTATACATCAATAACGTAATATAACCTAACCTAACCCAACCTAACATCTCGGCGGTAATATTTGAAAACATTCATGGCGGTTTGGCATCTACGTCCCGTGGGACCTTCATATACATCAATAACGTAATATAGCCTAACCTAATCCAACCTAACATTTCGGCGGTAATATTTGACATCATTCCTGGCGATTTGGCCTCTACGTCTCCGTGGGACCTTTATATACATCAATAACGTAATATAACCTAACCTAACCCAACCTAACATCTCGGCGGTAATATTTGAAATCATACCTGGCGTGTTGGCCTCTACGTCTCCGTTTGACCTTCATAAACATCAATAACGTAATATAACGTAACCTAACCCAACCTATCACCTCGGCGGTAATATTTGACAACATTCCTGGCGAGTTGGCCTCTACGTCTCCGTGGGACATTTGTATACATCAATAACGTAATATAACCTAACCTAACCCAACCTATCATCTCGGCGGTAATATTTGACAACATTCGTGGCGAGTTGGTCTCTACGTCTCCGTGGGACCTTCATATACATCAATAACGTAATATAACCTAACCTAACCCAACCTAACATCACGGCGGTAATATTTGACAACATTCCTGGCTAGTTGGCTTCTCCGTCTCCGTGGGATCTTTTTATACATCAATAACGTAATATAACCTATCCTAACCCAACCTAACATCTCGGCGGTAATATTTGAAAACATACCTGGCGAGTTGGCCTCTACGTCTCCGTGGGACCTTTATATACATCAATAACGTAATATAACCTAACCTATCCCAACCTAACATCTCGGCGGAAATATTTTTAAACATTCATGGCGATTTGGCATCTACGTCCCGTGGGACCTTCATATACATCAATAACGTAATATAGCCTAACCTAATCCAACCTAACATTTCGGCGGTAATATTTGACATCATTCCTGGCGATTTGGCCTCTACGTCTCCGTGGGACCTTTATATACATCAATAACGTAATATAACCTAACCTAACCCAACCTATCATCTCGGCGGTAATATTTGAAAACATTCCTGGCGAGTTGGCTTCTCCGTCTCCGTGGGACCTTTATATACATCAATAACGTTATATAACCTAACCTAACCCAACCTAACATCTCGGCGGTAATATTTGACAACATACCTGGCGAGTTGGCCTCTACGTCTCCGTGGGACCTTCATATACATCAATAACGTAATATAACGTAACCTAACCCAACCTATCATCTCGGCGGTAATATTTGAAAACATTCCTGGCGAGTTGGCCTCTACGTCTCCGTGGGACCTTTATATACATGAATAACGTAATATAACCTAACCTAACCCAACCTAACATCTCGGCGGTAATATTTGATCACATTCCTAGCTTGTTGGCCTCTACGTCTCCGCGGGACCTTTATATACATCTATAACGTGATATAACCTAACCTAACCCAACCTAACATTTTGGCGGTAATATTTGACATCATTCCTGGCGAGTTGGCCTCTACGTCTCCGTTTGACCTTCATAAACATCAATAACGTAATATAACGTAACCTAACCCAACCTATCATCTCGGCGGTAATATTTGAAAACATTCCTGGCGAGTTGGCCTCTACGTCTCCGTGGGACCTTTATATACATCAATAACGTAATGTAACCTAACCTAACCCAACCTAACATCTCGGCGGTAATATTTGACAACATTCCTCGCCAGTTGGCTTCTCCGTCTCCGTGGGACCTTTATATACATCAATAACGTAATATAACCTAACCTAACCCAACCTAACATCTCGGCGGTAATATTTGATCACATTACTAGCTTGTTGGCCTCTACGTCTCCGCGGGACCTTTATATACATCTATAACGTGATATAAGCTAACCTAACCCAACCTAACATTTCGGCGGTAATATTTGACATCATTCCTGGCGAGTTGGCTTCTCCGTCTCCGTGGGACCTTTATATACATCAATAACGTAATATAACCTAACCTAACCCAACCTAACATTTCGGCGGTAATATTTGACATCATTCCTGGCGAGTTGGCCTCTACGTCTCCGTTTGACCTTCATAAACATCAATAACGTAATATAACGTAACCTAACCCAACCTATCATCTCGGCCGTAATATTTGAAAACATTCCTGGCGAGTTGGCTTCTCCGTCTCCGTGGGATCTTTTTATACATCAATAACGTAATATAACCTAACCTAACCCAACCTAACATCTCGGCGGTAATATTTGAAAACATTCATGGCGGTTTGGCATCTACGTCCCGTGGGACCTTCATATACATCAATAACGAAATATAACCTAACCTAACCCAACCTAACATCTCGGCGATAATATTTGAAAACATTCCTGGCTAGTTGGCTTCTCCGTCTCTGTGATATCTTTTTATACATCAATAACGTAATATAACCTAACCTAACCCAGCCTAACATCTCGGCGGTAATATTTGAAATCATACCTGGCGCGTTGGCCTCTACGTCTCCGTGGGACATTTATATACATCAATAACGTAATATAACCTAACCTAACCCAACCTAACATCTCGGCGGTAATATTTGATCACATTCCTAGCTTGTTGGCCTCTACGTCTCCGCGGGACCTTTATATACATCTATAACGTGATATAACCTAACCTAACCCAACCTAACATTTTGGCGGTAATATTTGACATCATTCCTGGCGAGTTGGCCTCTACGTCTCCGTTTGACCTTCATAAACATCAATAACGTAATATAACGTAACCTAACCCAACCTATCATCTCGGCGGTAATATTTGAAAACATTCCTGGCGAGTTGGCCTCTACGTCTCCGTGGGACCTTTATATACATCAATAACGTAATATAACCTAACCTAACCCAACCTAACATCTTGGCGGTAATATTTAAAAACATACCTGGCGAGTTGGCCTCTACGTCTCCGTGGGACCTTTATATACATCAATGACGTAATATAATCTAACCTAACCCAACCTAACATCTCGGCGGTAATATTTGACAACATTCCTGGCGAGTTGGCCTCTACGTCTCCGTGGGACCTTTATATACATCAATAACGTAATGTAACCTAACCTAACCCAACCTAACATCTCGGCGGTAATATTTGATCACATTCCTAGCTTGTTGGCCTCTACGTCTCTGCGTGACCTTTATATACATCTATAACGTGATATAACCTAACCTAACCCAACCTAACATTTCGGCGGTAATATTTGACATCATTCAAGGCGAGTTGGCCTCTACGTCTCCGTTTGACCTTCATAAACATCAATAACGTAATATAACGTAACCTAACCCAACCTATCACCTCGGCGGTAATATTTGACAACATTCCTGGCGAGTTGGCCTCTACGTCTCCGTGGGACCTTTGTATACATCAATAACGTAATATAACCTAACCTAACCCAACCTATCATCTCGGCGGTAATATTTGACAACATTCCTGGCGAGTTGGTCTCTACGTCTCCGTGGGACCTTCATATACATCAATAACGTAATATAACCTAACCTAACCCAACCTAACATCACGGCGGTAATATTTGACAACATTCCTGGCTAGTTGGCTTCTCCGTCTCCGTGGGATCTTTTTATACACCAATAACGTAATAAAACCTATCCTAACCCAACCTAACATCTCGGCGGTAATATTTGAAAACATACCTGGCGAGTTGGCCTCTATGTCTCCGTGGGACCTTTATATACATCAATAACGTAATATAACATAACCTATCCCAACCTAACATCTCGGCGGTAATATTTGAAAACATTCATGGCGGTTTGGCATCTACGTCCCGTGGGACCTTCATATACATCAATAACGTAATATAGCCTAACCTAATCCAACCTAACATTTCGGCGGTAATATTTGACATCATTCCTGGCGATTTGGCCTCTACGTCTCCGTGGGACCTTTATATACATCAATAACGTAATATAACCTAACCTAACCCAACCTAACATCTCGGCGGTAATATTTGAAAACATACCTGGCGGGTTGGCCTCTACGTCTCCGTGGGACATTTATATACATCAATAACGTAATATAACCTAACCTAACCCAACCTAACATCTCGGCGGTAATATTCGACAACATTCCTGGCGAGTTGGCTTCTCCGTCTCCGTGGGACCTTTATATACATCAATAACGTAATATAACCTAACCTAACCCAACCTAACAACTCGGCGGTAATATTTGACAACATACCTGGCGAGTTGGACTCTACGTTTCCGTGGGACCTTCATATACATCAATTACTAAATATAACCTAACCTAACCCAACCTAACATCTCGGCGGTAATATTTGAAAACATTCCTGGCGAGTTGGCTTCTCCGTCTCCGTGGGATCTTTTTATACATCAATAACGTAATATAACCTAACCTAACCCAACCTAACATCTTGGCGGTAATATTTGAAAACATACCTGGCGAGTTGGCCTCTACGTCTCCGTGGGACATTTATATACATCAATAACGTAATATAACCTAACCTAACCCAACCTAACATTTCGGCGATAATATTTGAAAACATTCCTGGCGAGTTGGCTTCTCCGTCTCTGTGATATCTTTTTATACATCAATAACGTAATATAACCTAACCTAACCCAGCCTAACATCTCGGCGGTAATATTTGAAATCATACCTGGCGAGTTGGCCTCTACGTCTCCGTGGGACATTTATATACATCAATAACGTAATATAACCTAACCTAACCCAACCTAACATCTCGGCGGTAATATTTGATCACATTACTAGCTTGTTGGCCTCTACGTCTCCGCGGGACCTTTATATACATCTATAACGTGATATAACCTAACGTAACCCAACCTAACATCTTGGCGGTAATATTTGAAAACATACCTGGCGAGTTGGCCTCTACGTCTCCGTGGGACATTTATATACATCAATAACGTAATATAACCTAACCTAACCCAACCTAACATCTCGGCGGTAATATTTGATCACATTACTAGCTTGTTGGCCTCTACGTCTCCGCGGGACCTTTATATACATCTATAACGTGATATAACCTAACCTAACCCAACCTAACATTTCGGCGGTAATATTTGACATCATTCCTGGCGAGTTGGCCTCTACGTCTCCGTTTGACCTTCATAAACATCAATAACGTAATATAACCTAACCTAACCCAGCCTAACATCTCGGCGGTAATATTTGAAATCATACCTGGCGAGTTGGCCTCTACGTCTCCGTGGGACATTTATATACATCAATAACGTAATATAACCTAACCTAACCCAACCTAACATCTCGGCGGTAATATTTGATCACATTACTAGCTTGTTGGCCTCTACGTCTCCGCGGGACCTTTATATACATCTATAACGTGATATAACCTAACGTAACCGAACCTAACATTTTGGCGGTAATATTTGACATCATTCCTGGCGAGTTGGCCTCTACGTCTCCGTTTGACCTTCATAAACATCAATAACGTAATACAACGTAACCTAACCCAACCTATCATCTCGGCGGTAATATTTGAAAACATTCGTGGCGAGTTGGCCTCTACGTCTCCGTGGGACCTTTATATACATCAATAACGTAATATAACCTAACCTAACCCAACCTAACATCTTGGCGGTAATATTTAAAAACATACCTGGCGATTTGGCCTCTACGTCTCCGTGGGACCTTTATATACATCAATAACGTAATATAATCTAACCTAACCCAACCTAACATCTCGGCGGTAATATTTGACAACATTCCTGGCGAGTTGGCCTCTACGTCTCCGTGGGACCTTTATATACATCAATAACGTAATGTAACCTAACCTAAACCAACCTAACATCTCGGCGGTAATATTTGACAACATTCCTCGCCAGTTGGCTTCTCCGTCTCCGTGGGACCTTTATATACATCAATAACGTAATATAACCTAACCTAACCCAACCTAACATCTCGGCGGTAATATTTGATCACATTACTAGCTTGTTGGCCTCTACGTCTCCGCGGGACCTTTATATACATCTATAACGTGATATAACCTAACCTAACCCAACCTAACATTTCGGCGGTAATATTTGACATCATTCCTGGCG
The DNA here is from genome assembly GCA_963969225.1 of Xylocopa violacea. Lineage (NCBI taxonomy): Eukaryota > Metazoa > Arthropoda > Insecta > Hymenoptera > Apidae > Xylocopa > Xylocopa violacea. Next base: position 2,856,948 of record CAXAJV010000051.1, read on the forward strand.
AGTTGGCCTCTACGTCTCCGTTTGACCTTCATAAACATCAATAACGTAATACAACGTAACCTAACCCAACCTATCATCTCGGCGGTAATATTTGAAAACATTCGTGGCGAGTTGGCCTCTACGTCTCCGTGGGACCTTTATATACATCAATAACGTAATATAACCTAACCTAACCCAACCTAACATCTTGGCGGTAATATTTAAAAACATACCTGGCGATTTGGCCTCTACGTCTCCGTGGGACCTTTATATACATCAATAACGTAATATAACCTAACCTAACCCAACCTAACATCTCGGCGGTAATATTTGATCACATTACTAGCTTGTTGGCCTCTACGTCTCCGCGGGACCTTTATATACATCTATAACGTGATATAACCTAACGTAACCCAACCTAACATCTTGGCGGTAATATTTGAAAACATACCTGGCGAGTTGGCCTCTACGTCTCCGTGGGACATTTATATACATCAATAACGTAATGTAACCTAACCTAAACCAACCTAACATCTCGGCGGTAATATTTGACAACATTCCTCGCCAGTTGGCTTCTCCGTCTCCGTGGGGCCTTTATATACATCTATAACGTGATATAACCTAACCTAACCCAACCTAACATTTCGGCGGTAATATTTGACATCATTCCTGGCGAGTTGGCCTCTACGTCTCCGTTTGACCTTCATAAACATCAATAACGTAATATAACGTAACCTAACCCAACCTATCATCTCGGCCGTAATATTTGAAAACATTCCTGGCGAGTTGGCTTCTCCGTCTCCGTGGGATCTTTTTATACATCAATAACGTAATATAACCTAACCTAACCCAACCTAACATCTCGGCGGTAATATTTGACAACATTCCTGGCGAGTTGGCTTCTACGTTTCCGTGGGACCTTCATATACATCAATAACGAAATATAACCTAACCTAACCCAACCTAACATCTCGGCGGTAATATTTGAAAACATTCCTGCCGAGTTGGCTTCTCCGTCTCCGTGGGATCTTTTTATACATCAATAACGTAATATAACCTAACCTAACCCAACCTAACATCTCGGCGGTAATATTTGACAACATACCTGGCGAGTTGGCCTCTACGTCTCCGTGGGACCTTCATATACATCAATAACAAAATATAACCTAACCTAACCCAACCTAACATCTCGGCGATAATATTTGAAAACATTCCTGGCGTGTTGGCTTCTCCGTCTCTGTGATATCTTTTTATACATCAATAACGTAATATAACCTAACCTAACCCAACCTAACATCTCGGCGATAATATTTGAAAACATTCCTGGCGAGTTGGCTTCTCCGTCTCTGTGATATCTTTTTATACATCACTAATGTAATATAACCTAACCTAACCCAGCCTAACATCTCGGCGGTAATATTTGAAATCATACCTGGCGAGTTGGCCTCTACGTCTCCGTGGGACATTTATATACATCAATAACGTAATATAACCTAACCTAACCCAACCTAACATCTCGGCGGTAATATTTGATCACATTCCTAGCTTGTTGGCCTCTACGTCTCCGCGCGACCTTTATATACATCTATAACGTGATATAACCTAACCTAACCCAACCTAACATTTTGGCGGTAATATTTGACATCATTCCTGGCGAGTTGGCCTCTACGTCTCCGTTTGACCTTCATAAACATCAATAACGTAATATAACGTAACCTAACCCAACCTATCATCTCGGCGGTAATATTTGAAAACATTCCTGGCGAGTTGGCCTCTACGTCTCCGTGGGACCTTTATATACCTCAATAACGTAATATAACCTAACCTAACCCAACCTAACATCTTGGCGGTAATATTTAAAAACATACCTGGCGAGTTGGCCTCTACGTCTCCGTGGGACCTTTATATACATCAATAACGTAATATAACCTAACCTAACCCAACCTAACATCTCGGCGGTAATATTTGATCACATTACTAGCTTGTTGGCCTCTACGTCTCCGCGGGACCTTTATATACATCTATAACGTGATATAACCTAACGTAACCGAACCTAACATTTTGGCGGTAATATTTGACATCATTCCTGGCGAGTTGGCCTCTACGTCTCCGTTTGACCTTCATAAACATCAATAACGTAATACAACGTAACCTAACCCAACCTATCATCTCGGCGGTAATATTTGAAAACATTCGTGGCGAGTTGGCCTCTACGTCTCCGTGGGACCTTTATATACATCAATAACGTAATATAACCTAACCTAACCCAACCTAACATCGTGGCGGTAATATTTAAAAACATAGCTGGCGATTTGGCCTCTACGTCTCCGTGGGACCTTTATATACATCAATAACGTAATATAATCTAACCCAACCCAACCTAACATCTCGGCGGTAATATTTGACAACATTCCTGGCGAGTTGGCCTCTACGTCTCCGTGGGACCTTTATATACATCAATAACGTAATGTAACCTAACCTAAACCAACCTAACATCTCGGCGGTAATATTTGATCACATTCCTAGCTTGTTGGCCTCTACGTCTCCGCGCGACCTTTATATACATCTATAACGTGATATAACCTAACCTAACCCAACCTAACATTTTGGCGGTAATATTTGACATCATTCCTGGCGAGTTGGCCTCTACGTCTCCGTTTGACCTTCATAAACATCAATAACGTAATATAACGTAACCTAACCCAACCTATCATCTCGGCGGTAATATTTGAAAACATTCCTGGCGAGTTGCCCTCTACGTCTCCGTGGGACCTTTATATATATCAATAACGTAATATAACCTAACCTAACCCAACCTAACATCTTGGCGGTAATATTTAAAAACATACCTGGCGAGTTGGCCTCTACGTCTCCGTGGGACCTTTATATACATCAATAACGTAATATAATCTAACCTAACCCAACCTAACATCTCGGCGGTAATATTTGACAACATTCCTGGCGAGTTGGCCTGTATGTCCCCGTGGGACCTTTATATACATCAATAACGTAATGTAACCTAACCTAACCCAACCTAACATCTCGGCGGTAATATTTGACAACATTGCTCGCCAGTTGGCTTCTCCGTCTCCGTGGGACCTTTATATACATCAATAACGTAATATAACCTAACCTAACCCAACCTAACATCTCGGCGGTAATATTTGATCACATTACTAGCTTGTTGGCCTCTACGTCTCCGCGGGACCTTTATATACATCTATAACGTGATATAAGCTAACCTAACCCAACCTAACATTTCGGCGGTAATATTTGACATCATTCCTGGCGAGTTGGCCTCTACGTCTCCGTTTGACCTTCATAAACATCAATAACGTAATATAACGTAACCTAACCCAACCTATCATCTCGGCGGTAATATTTGAAAACATTCCTGGCGAGTTGGCCTCTACGTCTCCGTGGGACCTTCATATACATCAATAACGAAATATAACCTAACCCAACATCTCGATGATAATATTTGAAAACATTCCTGGCGTGTTGGCTTCTCCGTCTCTGTGATATCTTTTTATACATCAATAACGTAATATAACCTAACCTAACCCAACCTAACATCTCGGCGATAATATTTGAAAACATTCCTGGCGAGTTGGCTTCTCCGTCTCTGTGATATCTTTTTATACATCAATAATGTAATATAACCTAACCTAACCCAGCCTAACATCTCGGCGGTAATATTTGAAATCATACCTGGCGAGTTGGCCTCTACGTCTCCGTGGGACATTTATATACATCAATAACGTAATATAACCTAACCTAACCCAACCTAACATCTCGGCGGTAATATTTGATCACATTCCTAGCTTGTTGGCCTCTACGTCTCCGCGGGACCTTTATATACATCTATAACGTGATATAACCTAACCTAACCCAACCTAACATTTCGGCGGTAATATTTGACATCATTCCTGGCGAGTTGGCCTCTACGTCTCCGTTTGACCTTCATAAACATCAATAACGTAATATAACGTAACCTAACCCAACCTATCATCTCGGCCGTAATATTTGAAAACATTCCTGGCGAGTTGGCTTCTCCGCCTCCGTGGGATCTTTTTATACATCAATAACGTAATATAACCTAACCTAACCCAACCTAACATCTTGGCGATAATATTTGAAAACATACCTGGCGAGTTGGCCTCTACGTCTCCGTGGGACATTTATATACATCAATAACGTAATATAACCTAACCTAACCCAACCTAACATCTCGGCGGTAATATTTGATCACATTACTAGCTTGTTGGCCTCTACGTCTCCGCGGGACCTTTATATACATCTATAACGTGATATAACCTAACCTAACCCAACCTAACATTTCGGCGGTAATATTTGACATCATTCCTGGCGAGTTGGCCTCTACGTCTCCGTTTGACCTTCATAAACATCAATAACGTAATATAACGTAACCTAACCCAACCTATCATCTCGGCCGTAATATTTGAAAACATTCCTGTCGAGTTGGCTTCTCCGTCTCCGTGGGATCTTTTTATACATCAATAACGTAATATAACCTAACCTAACCCAACCTAACATCTCGGCGGTAATATTTGACAACATTCCTGGCGAGTTGGCTTCTGCGTTTCCGTGGGACCTTCATATACATCAATAACGAAATATAACCTAACCTAACCCAACCTAACATCTCGGCGGTAATATTTGAAAACATACCTGCCGAGTTGGCTTCTCCTTCTCCGTGGGATCTTTTTATACATCAATAACGTAATATAACCTAACCTAACCCAACCTAACATCTCGGCGGTAATATTTGACAACATACCTGGCGAGTTGGCCTCTACGTCTCCGTGGGACCTTCATATACATCAATAACGAAATATAACCTAACCTAACCCAACCTAACATCTCGGCGATAATATTTGAAAACATTCCTGGCGTGTTGGCTTCTCCGTCTCTGTGATATCTTTTTATACATCAATAACGTAATATAACCTAACCTAACCCAACCTAACATCTCGGCGATAATATTTGAAAACATTCCTGGCGAGTTGGATTCTCCGTCTCTGTGATATCTTTTTATACATCAATAATGTAATATAACCTAACCTAACCCAGCCTAACATCTCGGCGGTAATATTTGAAATCATACCTGGCGAGTTGGCCTCTACGTCTCCGTGGGACATTTATATACATCAATAACGTAATATAACCTAACCTAACCCAACCTAACATCTCGGCGGTAATATTTGATCACATTCCTAGCTTGTTGGCCTCTACGTCTCCGCGGGACCTTTATATGCATCTATAACGTGATATAACCTAACCTAACCCAACCTAACATTTTGGCGGTAATATTTGACATCATTCCTGGCGAGTTGGCCTCTACGTCTCCGTTTGACCTTCATAAACATCAATAACGTAATATAACGTAACCTAACCCAACCTATCATCTCGGCGGTAATATTTGAAAACATTCCTGGCGAGTTGGCCTCTACGTCTCCGTGGGACCTTTATATACATCAATAACGTAATATAACCTAACCTAACCCAACCTAACATCTTGGCGGTAATATTTAAAAACATACCTGGCGAGTTGGCCTCTACGTCTCCGTGGGACCTTTATATACATCAATAACGTAATATAATCTAACCTAACCCAACCTAACATCTCGGCGGTAATATTTGACAACATTCCTGGCGAGTTGGCCTGTACGTCTCCGTGGGACCTTTATATACATCAATAACGTAATGTAACCTAACCTAACCCAACCTAACATCTTGGCGGTAATATTTGACAACATTCCTCGCCAGTTGGCTTCTCCGTCTCCGTGGGACCTTTATATACATCAATAACGTAATATAACCTAACCTAACCCAACCTAACATCTCGGCGGTAATATTTGATCACATTACTAGCTTGTTGGCCTCTACGTCTCCGCGGGACCTTTATATACATCTATAACGTGATATAACCTAACCTAACCCAACCTAACATCTCGGCGGTAATATTTGACAACATTCCTGGCGAGTTGGCTTCTACGTTTCCGTGGGACCTTCATATACATCAATAACGAAATATAACCTAACCTAACCCAACCTAACATCTCGGCGGTAATATTTGAAAACATTCCTGCCGAGTTGGCTTCTCCGTCTCCGTGGGATCTTTTTATACATCAATAACGTAATATAACCTAACCTAACCCAACCTAACATCTCGGCGGTAATATTTGACAACATACCTGGCGAGTTGGCCTCTACGTCTCCGTGGGACCTTCATATACATCAATAACGAAATATAACCTAACCTAACCCAACCTAACATCTCGGCGATAATATTTGAAAACATTCCTGGCGTGTTGGCTTCTCCGTCTCTGTGATATGTTTTTATACATCAATAACGTAATATAACCTAACCTAACCCAACCTAACATCTCGGCGATAATATTTGAAAACATTCCTGGCGAGTTGGCTTCTCCGTCTCTGTGATATCTTTTTATACATCACTAATGTAATATAACCTAACCTAACCCAGCCTAACATCTCGGCGGTAATATTTGAAATCATACCTGGCGAGTTGGCCTCTACGTCTCCGTGGGACATTTATATACATCAATAACGTAATATAACCTAACCTAACCCAACCTAACATCTCGGCGGTAATATTTGATCACATTCCTAGCTTGTTGGCCTCTACGTCTCCGCGGGACCTTTATATACATCTATAACGTGATATAACCTAACCTAACCCAACCTAACATTTTGGCGGTAATATTTGACATCATTCCTGGCGAGTTGGCCTCTACGTCTCCGTTTGACCTTCATAAACATCAATAACGTAATATAACGTAACCTAACCCAACCTATCATCTCGGCGGTAATATTTGAAAACATTCCTGGCGAGTTGGCCTCTACGTCTCCGTGGGACCTTTATATACATCAATAACGTAATATAACCTAACCTAACCCAACCTAACATCTTGGCGGTAATATTTAAAAACATACCTGGCGAGTTGGCCTCTACGTCTCCGTGGGACCTTTATATACATCAATAACGTAATATAATCTAACCTAACCCAACCTAACATCTCGGCGGTAATATTTGACAACATTCCTGGCGAGTTGGCCTGTACGTCTCCGTGGGACCTTTATATACATCAATAACGTAATGTAACCTAACCTAACCCAACCTAACATCTCGGCGGTAATATTTGACAACATTCCTCGCCAGTTGGCTTCTCCGTCTCCGTGGGACCTTTATATACATCAATAACGTAATATAACCTAACCTAACCCAACCTAACATCTCGGCGGTAATATTTGATCACATTACTAGCTTGTTGGCCTCTACGTCTCCGCGGGACCTTTATATACATCTATAACGTGATATAACCTAACCTAACCCAACCTAACATTTCGGCGGTAATATTTGACATCATTCCTGGCGAGTTGGCCTCTACGTCTCCGTTTGACCTTCATAAACATCAATAACGTAATATAACGTAACCTAACCCAACCTATCATCTCGGCCGTAATATTTGAAAACATTCCTGGCGAGTTGGCTTCTCCGTCTCCGTGGGATCTTTTTATACATCAATAACGTAATATAACCTAACCTAACCCAACCTAACATCTCGGCGGTAATATTTGACAACATTCCTGGCGAGTTGGCTTCTACGTTTCCGTGGGACCTTCATATACATCAATAACGAAATATAACCTAACCTAACCCAACCTAACATCTCGGCGGTAATATTTGAAAACATTCCTGCCGAGTTGGCTTCTCCGTCTCCGTGGGATCTTTTTATACATCAATAACGTAATATAACCTAACCTAACCCAACCTAACATCTCGGCGGTAATATTTGACAACATACCTGGCGAGTTGGCCTCTACGTCTCCGTGGGACCTTCATATACATCAATAACGAAATATAACCTAACCTAACCCAACCTAACATCTCGGCGATAATATTTGAAAACATTCCTGGCGTGTTGGCTTCTCCGTCTCTGTGATATCTTTTTATACATCAATAACGTAATATAACCTAACCTAACCCAACCTAACATCTCGGCGATAATATTTGAAAACATTCCTGGCGAGTTGGCTTCTCCGTCTCTGTGATATCTTTTTATACATCAATAATGTAATATAACCTAACCTAACCCAGCCTAACATCTCGGCGGTAATATTTGAAATCATACCTGGCGAGTTGGCCTCTACGTCTCCGTGGGACATTTATATACATCAATAACGTAATATAACCTAACCTAACCCAACCTAACATCTCGGCGGTAATATTTGATCACATTCCTAGCTTGTTGGCCTCTACGTCTCCGCGGGACCTTTATATACATCTATAACGTGATATAACCTAACCTAACCCAACCTAACATTTTGGCGGTAATATTTGACATCATTCCTGGCGAGTTGGCCTCTACGTCTCCGTTTGACCTTCATAAACATCAATAACGTAATATAACGTAACCTAACCCAACCTATCATCTCGGCGGTAATATTTGAAAACATTCCTGGCGAGTTGGCCTCTACGTCTCCGTGGGACCTTTATATACATCAATAACGTAATATAACCTAACCTAACCCAACCTAACATCTTGGCGGTAATATTTAAAAACATACCTGGCGAGTTGGCCTCTACGTCTCCGTGGGACCTTTATATACATCAATAACGTAATATAATCTAACCTAACCCAACCTAACATCTCGGCGGTAATATTTGACAACATTCCTGGCGAGTTGGCCTGTATGTCTCCGTGGGACCTTTATATACATCAATAACGTAATGTGACCTAACCTAACCCAACCTAACATCTCGGCGGTAATATTTGACAACATTCCTCGCCAGTTGGCTTCTCCGTCTCCGTGGGACCTTTATATACATCAATAACGTAATATAACCTAACCTAACCCAACCTAACATCTCGGCGGTAATATTTGTTCACATTACTAGCTTGTTGGCCTCTACGTCTCCGCGGGACCTTTATATACATCTATAACGTGATATAAGCTAACCTAACCCAACCTAACATTTCGGCGGTAATATTTGACAACATACCTGGCGAGTTGGCCTCTACGTCTCCGTGGGACCTTCATATACATCAATAACGAAATATAACCTAACCTAACGCAACCTAACATCTCGGCGATAATATTTGAAAACATTCCTGGCGAGTTGGCTTCTCCGTCTCTGTGATATCTTTTTATACATCAATAACGTAATATAACCTAACCTAACCCAGCCTAACATCTCGGCGGTAATATTTGTAATCATACCTGGCGAGTTGGCCTCTACGTCTCCGTGGGACATTTATATACATCAATAACGTAATATAACCTAACCTAACCCAACCTAACATCTCGGCGGTAATATTTGATCACATTCCTAGCTTGTTGGCCTCTACGTCTCCGCGGGACCTTTATATACATCTATAACGTGATATAACCTAACCTAACCCAACCTAACATTTTGGCGGTAATATTTGACATCATTCCTGGCGAGTTGGCCTCTACGTCTCTGTTTGACCTTCATAAACATCAATAACGTAATATAACGTAACCTAACCCAACCTATCATCTCGGCGGTAATATTTGAAAACATTCCTGGCGAGTTGGCCTCTACGTCTCCGTGGGACCTTTATATACATCAATAACGTAATATAACCTAACCTAACCCAACCTAACATCTTGGCGGTAATATTTAAAAACATACCTGGCGAGTTGGCCTCTACGTCTCCGTGGGACCTTTATATACATCAATAACGTAATATAATCTAACCTAACACAACCTAACATCTCGGCGGTAATATTTGACAACATTCCTGGCGAGTTGGCCTTTATGTCTCCGTGGGACCTTTATATACATCAATAACGTAATGTGACCTAACCTAACCCAACCTAACATCTCGGCGGTAATATTTGACAACATTCCTCGCCAGTTGGCTTCTCCGTCTCCGTGGGACCTTTATATACATCAATAACGTAATATAACGTAACCTAACCCAACCTAACATCTCGGCGGTAATATTTGTTCACATTACTAGCTTGTTGGCCTCTACGTCTCCGCGGGACCTTTATATACATCTATAACGTGATATAAGCTAACCTAACCCAACCTAACATTTCGGCGGTAATATTTGACAACATACCTGGCGAGTTGGCCTCTACGTCTCCGTGGGACCTTCATATACATCAATAACGAAATATAACCTAACCTAACGCAACCTAACATCTCGGCGATAATATTTGAAAACATTCCTGGCGAGTTGGCTTCTCCGTCTCTGTGATATCTTTTTATACATCAATAACGTAATATAACCTAACCTAACCCAGCCTAACATCTCGGCGGTAATATTTGAAATCATACCTGGCGAGTTGGCCTCTACGTCTCCGTGGGACATTTATATACATCAATAACGTAATATAACCTAACCTAACCCAACCTAACATCTCGGCGGTAATATTTGATCACATTCCTAGCTTGTTGGCCTCTACGTCTCCGCGGGACCTTTATATACATCTATAACGTGATATAACCTAACCTAACCCAACCTAACATTTTGGCGGTAATATTTGACATCATTCCTGGCGAGTTGGCCTCTACGTCTCTGTTTGACCTTCATAAACATCAATAACGTAATATAACGTAACCTAACCCAACCTATCATCTCGGCGGTAATATTTGAAAACATACCTGGCGAGTTGGCCTCTATGTCTCCGTGGGACCTTTATATACATCAATAACGTAATATAACCTAACCTATCCCAACCTAACATCTCGGCGGTAATATTTGAAAACATTCATGGCGGTTTGGCATCTACGTCCCGTGGGACCTTCCTATACATCAATAACGTAATATAGCCTAACCTAATCCAACCTAACATTTCGGCGGTAATATTTGACATCATTCCTGGCGAGTTGGCCTCTACGTCTCCGTTTGACATTCATAAACATCAATAACGTAATATAACGTAACCTAACCCAACCTATCATCTCGGCGGTAATATTTGAAAACATTCCTGGCGAGTTGGCTTCTCCGCCTCCGTGGGATCTTTTTATACATCAATAACGTAATATAACCTAACCTAACCCAACCAAACATCTTGGCGGCAATATTTGAAAACATACCTGGCGAGTTGGCCTCTACGTCTCCGTGGGACATTTATATACATCAATAACGTAATATAACCTAACCTAACCCAACCTAACATCTCGGCGGTAATATTTGATCACATTACTAGCTTGTTGGCCTCTACGTCTCCGCGGGACCTTTATATACATCTATAACGTGATATAACCTAACCTAACCCAACCTAACATTTCGGCGGTAATATTTGACATCATTCCTGGCGAGTTGGCCTCTACGTCTCCGTGGGACCTTCATATACATCAATAACGAAATATAACCTAACCTAACACAACCTAACATCTCGGCGATAATATTTGAAAACATTCCTGGCGAGTTGGCTTCTCCGTCTCTGTGATATCTTTTTATACATCAATAACGTAATATAACCTAACCTAACCCAGCCTAACATCTCGGCGGTAATATTTGAAATCATACCTGGCGAGTTGGCCTCTACGTCTCCGTGGGACATTTATATACATCAATAACGTAATATAACCTAACCTAACCCAACCTAACATCTCGGCGGTAATATTTGATCACATTCCTAGCTTGTTGGCATCTACGTCTCCGCGGGACCTTTATATACATCTATAACGTGATATAACCTAACCTAACCCAACCTAACATTTTGGCGGTAATATTTGACATCATTCCTGGCGAGTTGGCCTCTACGTCTCCGTTTGACCTTCATAAACATCAATAACGTAATATAACGTAACCTAACCCAACCTATCATCTCGGCGGTAATATTTGAAAACATTCCTGGCGAGTTGGCCTCTACGTCTCCGTGGGACCTTTATATACATCAATAACGTAATATAACCTAACCTAACCCAACCTAACATCTTGGCGGTAATATTTAAAAACATACCTGGCGAGTTAGCCTCTACGTCTCCGTTTGACCTTCATAAACATCAATAACGTAATATAACGTAACCTAACCCAACCTATCACCTCGGCGGTAATATTTGACAACATTCCTGGCGAGTTGGCCTCTACGTCTCCGTGGGACCTTTGTATACATCAATAACGTAATATAACCTAACCTAACCCAACCTATCACCTCGGCGGTAATATTTGACAACATTCCTGGCGAGTTGGTCTCTACGTCTCCGTGGGACCTTCATATACATCAATAACGTAATATAACCTAACCTAACCCAACCTAACATCACGGCGGTAATATTTGACAACATTCCTGGCTAGTTGGCTTCTCCGTCTCCGTGGGATCTTTTTATACATCAATAATGTAATAAAACCTATCCTAACCCAACCTAACATCTCGGCGGTAATATTTGAAAACATACCTGTCGAGTTGGCCTCTATGTCTCCGTGGGACCTTTATATACATCAATAACGTAATATAGCCTAACCTAATCCAACCTAACATTTCGGCGGTAATATTTGACATCATTCCTGGCGAGTTGGCCTCTACGTCTCCGTGGGACCTTTATATACATCAATAACGTAATATAACCTAACCTAACCCAACCTAACATCTCGGCGGTAATATTTGAAAACATACCTGGCGGGTTGGCCTCTACGTCTCCGTGGGACATTTATATACATCAATAACGTAATATAACCTAACCTAACCCAACCTAACATCTCGGCGGTAATATTCGGCAACATTCCTGGCGAGTTGGCTTCTCCGTCTCCGTGGGACCTTTATATACATCAATAACGTAATATAACCTAACCTAACCCAACCTAACAACTCGGCGGTAATATTTGACAACATACCTGGCGAGTTGGCCTCTACGTCTCCGTTTGACATTCATAAACATCAATAACGTAATATAACGTAACCTAACCCAACCTATCATCTCGGCCGTAATATTTGAAAACATTCCTGGCGAGTTGGCTTCTCCGCCTCCGTGGGACCATTATATACATCAATAACGTTATATAACCTAACCTAACCCAACCTAACATCTCGGCGGTAATATTTGACAACATACCTGGCGAGTTGGCCTCTACGTCTCCGTGGGACCTTCATATACATCAATAACGAAATATAACCTAACATAACGCAACCTAACATCTCGGCGATAATATTTGAAAACATTCCTGGCGAGTTGGCTTCTCCGTCTCTGTGATATCTTTTTATACATCAATAACGTAATATAACCTAACCTAACCCAGCCTAACATCTCGGCGGTAATATTTGAAATCATACCTGGCGAGTTGGCCTCTACGTCTCCGTGGGACCTTTATATACATCTATAACGTGATATAACCTAACCTAACCCAACCTAACATTTTGGCGGTAATATTTGACATCATTCCTGGCGAGTTGGCCTCTACGTCTCCGTTTGACCTTCATAAACATCAATAACGTAATATAACGTAACCTAACCCAACCTATCATCTCGGCGGTAATATTTGAAAACATTCCTGGCGAGTTGGCCTCTACGTCTCCGTGGGACCTTTATATACATCAATAACGTAATATAACCTAACCTAACCCAACCTAACATCTTGGCGGTAATATTTAAAAACATACCTGGCGTGTTGGCCTCTACGTCTCCGTGGGACCTTTATATACATCAATAACGTAATATAATCTAACCTAACCCAACCTAACATCTCGGCGGTAATATTTGACAACATTCCTGGCGAGTTGGCCTCTACGTCTCCGTGGGACCTTTATATACATCAATAACGTAATGTAACCTAACCTAACCCAACCTAACATCTCGGCGGTAATATTTGATCACATTCCTAGCTTGTTGGCCTCTACGTCTCTGCGTGACCTTTATATACATCTATAACGTGATATAACTTAACCTAACCCAACCTAACATTTCGGCGGTAATATTTGACATCATTCAAGGCGAGTTGGCCTCTACGTCTCCGTTTGACCTTCATAAACATCAATAACGTAATATAACGTAACCTAACCCAACCTATCACCTCGGCGGTAATATTTGACAACATTCCTGGCGAGTTGGCCTCTACGTCTCCGTGGGACCTTTGTATACATCAATAACGTAATATAACCTAACCTAACCCAACCTATCACCTCGGCGGTAATATTTGACAACATTCCTGGCGAGTTGGTCTCTACGTCTCCGTGGGACCTTCATATACATCAATAACGTAATATAACCTAACCTAACCCAACCTAACATCACGGCGGTAATATTTGACAACATTCCTGGCTAGTTGGCTTCTCCGTCTCCGTGGGATCTTTTTATACATCAATAATGTAATAAAACCTATCCTAACCCAACCTAACATCTCGGCGGTAATATTTGAAAACATACCTGGCGAGTTGGCCTCTATGTCTCCGTGGGACCTTTATATACATCAATAACGTAATATAACCTAACCTATCCCAACCTAACATCTCGGCGGTAATATTTGAAAACATTCATGGCGGTTTGGCATCTACGTCCCGTGGGACCTTCATATACATCAATAACGTAATATAGCCTAACCTAATCCAACCTAACATTTCGGCGGTAATATTTGACATCATTCCTGGCGATTTGGCCTCTACGTCTCCGTGGGACCTTTATATACATCAATAACGTAATATAACCTAACCTAACCCAACCTAACATCTCGGCGGTAATATTTGACAACATACCTGGCGGGTTGGCCTCTACGTCTCCGTGGGACATTTATATACATCAATAACGTAATATAACCTAACCTAACCCAACCTAACATCTCGGCGGTAATATTCGACAACATTCCTGGCGAGTTGGCTTCTCCGTCTCCGTGGGACCTTTATATACATCAATAACGTAATATAACCTAACCTAACCCAACCTAACAACTCGGCGGTAATATTTGACAACATACCTGGCGAGTTGGCCTCTACGTCTCCGTGGGACCTTTGTATACATCAATAACGTAATATAACCTAACCTAACCCTACCTATCACCTCGGCGGTAATATTTGACAACATTCCTGGCGAGTTGGTCTCTACGTCTCCGTGGGACCTTCATATACATCAATAACGTAATATAACCTAACCTAACCCAACCTAACATCACGGCGGTAATATTTGACAACATTCCTGGCTAGTTGGCTTCTCCGTCTCCGTGGGATCTTTTTACACATCAATAATGTAATAAAACCTATCCTAACCCAACCTAACATCTCGGCGGTAATATTTGAAAACATACCTGGCGAGTTGGCCTCTATGTCTCCGTGGGACCTTTATATACATCAATAACGTAATATAACCTAACCTATCCCAACCTAACATCTCGGCGGTAATATTTGAAAACATTCATGGCGGTTTGGCATCTACGTCCCGTGGGACCTTCATATACATCAATAACGTAATATAGCCTAACCTAATCCAACCTAACATTTCGGCGGTAATATTTGACATCATTCCTGGCGAGTTGGCCTCTACGTCTCCGTTTGACATTCATAAACATCAATAACGTAATATAACGTAACCTAACCCAACCTATCATCTCGGCGGTAATATTTGAAAACATTCCTGGCGAGTTGGCTTCTCCGCCTCCGTGGGATCTTTTTATACATCAATAACGTAATATAACCTAACCTAACCCAACCAAACATCTTGGCGGCAATATTTGAAAACATACCTGGCGAGTTGGCCTCTACGTCTCCGTGGGACATTTATATACATCAATAACGTAATATAACCTAACCTAACCCAACCTAACATCTCGGCGGTAATATTTGATCACATTACTAGCTTGTTGGCCTCTACGTCTCCGCGGGACCTTTATATACATCTATAACGTGATATAACCTAACCTAACCCAACCTAACATTTCGGCGGTAATATTTGACATCATTCCTGGCGAGTTGGCCTCTACGTCTCCGTGGGACCTTCATATACATCAATAACGAAATATAACCTAACCTAACACAACCTAACATCTCGGCGATAATATTTGAAAACATTCCTGGCGAGTTGGCTTCTCCGTCTCTGTGATATCTTTTTATACATCAATAACGTAATATAACCTAACCTAACCCAGCCTAACATCTCGGCGGTAATATTTGAAATCATATCTGGCGAGTTGGCCTCTACGTCTCCGTGGGACATTTATATACATCAATAACGTAATATAACCTAACCTAACCCAACCTAACATCTCGGCGGTAATATTTGATCACATTCCTAGCTTGTTGGCATCTACGTCTCCGCGGGACCTTTATATACATCTATAACGTGATATAACCTAACCTAACCCAACCTAACATTTTGGCGGTAATATTTGACATCATTCCTGGCGAGTTGGCCTCTACGTCTCCGTTTGACCTTCATAAACATCAATAACGTAATATAACGTAACCTAACCCAACCTATCATCTCGGCGGTAATATTTGAAAACATTCCTGGCGAGTTGGCCTCTACGTCTCCGTGGGACCTTTATATACATCAATAACGTAATATAACCTAACCTAACCCAACCTAACATCTTGGCGGTAATATTTAAAAACATACCTGGCGAGTTAGCCTCTACGTCTCCGTTTGACCTTCATAAACATCAATAACGTAATATAACGTAACCTAACCCAACCTATCACCTCGGCGGTAATATTTGACAACATTCCTGGCGAGTTGGCCTCTACGTCTCCGTGGGACCTTTGTATACATCAATAACGTAATATAACCTAACCTAACCCAACCTATCACCTCGGCGGTAATATTTGACAACATTCCTGGCGAGTTGGTCTCTACGTCTCCGTGGGACCTTCATATACATCAATAACGTAATATAACCTAACCTAACCCAACCTAACATCACGGCGGTAATATTTGACAACATTCCTGGCTAGTTGGCTTCTCCGTCTCCGTGGGATCTTTTTATACATCAATAATGTAATAAAACCTATCCTAACCCAACCTAACATCTCGGCGGTAATATTTGAAAACATACCTGTCGAGTTGGCCTCTATGTCTCCGTGGGACCTTTATATACATCAATAACGTAATATAGCCTAACCTAATCCAACCTAACATTTCGGCGGTAATATTTGACATCATTCCTGGCGAGTTGGCCTCTACGTCTCCGTGGGACCTTTATATACACCAATAACGTAATATAACCTAACCTAACCCAACCTAACATCTCGGCGGTAATATTTGAAAACATACCTGGCGGGTTGGCCTCTACGTCTCCGTGGGACATTTATATACATCAATAACGTAATATAACCTAACCTAACCCAACCTAACATCTCGGCGGTAATATTCGGCAACATTCCTGGCGAGTTGGCTTCTCCGTCTCCGTGGGACCTTTATATACATCAATAACGTAATATAACCTAACCTAACCCAACCTAACAACTCGGCGGTAATATTTGACAACATACCTGGCGAGTTGGCCTCTACGTCTCCGTTTGACATTCATAAACATCAATAACGTAATATAACGTAACCTAACCCAACCTATCATCTCGGCCGTAATATTTGAAAACATTCATGGCGAGTTGGCTTCTCCGCCTCCGTGGGATCTTTTTATACATCAATAACGTAATATAACCTAACCTAACCCAACCTAACATCTTGGCGGTAATATTTGAAAACATACCTGGCGAGTTGGCCTCTACGTCTCCGTGGGACATTTATATACATCAATAACGTAATATAACCTAACCTAACCCAACCTAACATCTCGGCGGTAATATTTGATCACATTACTAGCTTGTTGGCCTCTACGTCTCCGCGGGACCTTTATATACATCTATAACGTGATATAACCTAACCTAACCCAACCTAACATTTCGGCGGTAATATTTGACATCATTCCTGGCGAGTTGGCCTCTACGTCTCCGTTTGACCTTTATAAACATCAATAACGTAATATAACGTAACCTAACCCAACCTATCATCTCGGCCGTAATATTTGAAAACATTCCTGGCGAGTTGGCTTCTCCGTCTCCGTGGGATCTTTTTATACATCAATAACGTAATATAACCTAACCTAACCCAACCTAACATCTCGGCGGTAATATTTGAAAACATTCATGGCGGTTTGGCATCTACGTCCCGTGGGACCTTCATATACATCAATAACGTAATATTGCCTAACCTAATCCAACCTAACATTTCGGCGGTAATATTTGACATCATTCCTGGCGATTTGGCCTCTACGTCTCCGTGGGACCTTTATATACAACAATAACGTAATATAACGTAACCTAACCCAACCTATCATCTCGGCCGTAATATTTGAAAACATTCCTGGCGAGTTGGCTTCTCCGCCTCCGTGGGACCATTATATACATCAATAACGTTATATAACCTAACCTAACCCAACCTAACATCTCGGCGGTAATATTTGACAACATACCTGGCGAGTTGGGCTCTACGTCTCCGTGGGACCTTCATATACATCAATAACGAAATATAACCTAACATAACGCAACCTAACATCTCGGCGATAATATTTGAAAACATTCCTGGCGAGTTGGCTTCTCCGTCTCTGTGATATCTTTTTATACATCAATAACGTAATATAACCTAACCTAACCCAGCCTAACATCTCGGCGGTAATATTTGAAATCATACCTGGCGAGTTGGCCTCTACGTCTCCGTGGGACCTTTATATACATCAATAACGTAATGTAACCTAACCTAACCCAACCTAACATCTCGGCGGTAATATTTGATCACATTCCTAGCTTGTTGGCCTCTACGTCTCTGCGTGACCTTTATATACATCTATAACGTGATATAACTTAACCTAACCCAACCTAACATTTCGGCGGTAATATTTGACATCATTCAAGGCGAGTTGGCCTCTACGTCTCCGTTTGACCTTCATAAACATCAATAACGTAATATAACGTAACCTAACCCAACCTATCACCTCGGCGGTAATATTTGACAACATTCCTGGCGAGTTGGCCTCTACGTCTCCGTGGGACCTTTGTATACATCAATAACGTAATATAACCTAACCTAACCCAACCTATCACCTCGGCGGTAATATTTGACAACATTCCTGGCGAGTTGGTCTCTACGTCTCCGTGGGACCTTCATATACATCAATAACGTAATATAACCTAACCTAACCCAACCTAACATCACGGCGGTAATATTTGACAACATTCCTGGCTAGTTGGCTTCTCCGTCTCCGTGGGATCTTTTTATACATCAATAATGTAATAAAACCTATCCTAACCCAACCTAACATCTCGGCGGTAATATTTGAAAACATACCTGGCGAGTTGGCCTCTATGTCTCCGTGGGACCTTTATATACATCAATAACGTAATATAACCTAACCTATCCCAACCTAACATCTCGGCGGTAATATTTGAAAACATTCATGGCGGTTTGGCATCTACGTCCCGTGGGACCTTCATATACATCAATAACGTAATATAGCCTAACCTAATCCAACCTAACATTTCGGCGGTAATATTTGACATCATTCCTGGCGATTTGGCCTCTACGTCTCCGTGGGACCTTTATATACATCAATAACGTAATATAACCTAACCTAACCCAACCTAACATCTCGGCGGTAATATTTGACAACATACCTGGCGGGTTGGCCTCTACGTCTCCGTGGGACATTTATATACATCAATAACGTAATATAACCTAACCTAACCCAACCTAACATCTCGGCGGTAATATTCGACAACATTCCTGGCGAGTTGGCTTCTCCGTCTCCGTGGGACCTTTATATACATCAATAACGTAATATAACCTAACCTAACCCAACCTAACAACTCGGCGGTAATATTTGACAACATACCTGGCGAGTTGGCCTCTACGTCTCCGTGGGACCTTTGTATACATCAATAACGTAATATAACCTAACCTAACCCTACCTATCACCTCGGCGGTAATATTTGACAACATTCCTGGCGAGTTGGTCTCTACGTCTCCGTGGGACCTTCATATACATCAATAACGTAATATAACCTAACCTAACCCAACCTAACATCACGGCGGTAATATTTGACAACATTCCTGGCTAGTTGGCTTCTCCGTCTCCGTGGGATCTTTTTACACATCAATAATGTAATAAAACCTATCCTAACCCAACCTAACATCTCGGCGGTAATATTTGAAAACATACCTGGCGAGTTGGCCTCTATGTCTCCGTGGGACCTTTATATACATCAATAACGTAATATAACCTAACCTATCCCAACCTAACATCTCGGCGGTAATATTTGAAAACATTCATGGCGGTTTGGCATCTACGTCCCGTGGGACCTTCATATACATCAATAACGTAATATAGCCTAACCTAATCCAACCTAACATTTCGGCGGTAATATTTGACATCATTCCTGGCGAGTTGGCCTCTACGTCTCCGTTTGACATTCATAAACATCAATAACGTAATATAACGTAACCTAACCCAACCTATCATCTCGGCGGTAATATTTGAAAACATTCCTGGCGAGTTGGCTTCTCCGCCTCCGTGGGATCTTTTTATACATCAATAACGTAATATAACCTAACCTAACCCAACCAAACATCTTGGCGGCAATATTTGAAAACATACCTGGCGAGTTGGCCTCTACGTCTCCGTGGGACATTTATATACATCAATAACGTAATATAACCTAACCTAACCCAACCTAACATCTCGGCGGTAATATTTGATCACATTACTAGCTTGTTGGCCTCTACGTCTCCGCGGGACCTTTATATACATCTATAACGTGATATAACCTAACCTAACCCAACCTAACATTTCGGCGGTAATATTTGACATCATTCCTGGCGAGTTGGCCTCTACGTCTCCGTGGGACCTTCATATACATCAATAACGAAATATAACCTAACCTAACACAACCTAACATCTCGGCGATAATATTTGAAAACATTCCTGGCGAGTTGGCTTCTCCGTCTCTGTGATATCTTTTTATACATCAATAACGTAATATAACCTAACCTAACCCAGCCTAACATCTCGGCGGTAATATTTGAAATCATATCTGGCGAGTTGGCCTCTACGTCTCCGTGGGACATTTATATACATCAATAACGTAATATAACCTAACCTAACCCAACCTAACATCTCGGCGGTAATATTTGATCACATTCCTAGCTTGTTGGCATCTACGTCTCCGCGGGACCTTTATATACATCTATAACGTGATATAACCTAACCTAACCCAACCTAACATTTTGGCGGTAATATTTGACATCATTCCTGGCGAGTTGGCCTCTACGTCTCCGTTTGACCTTCATAAACATCAATAACGTAATATAACGTAACCTAACCCAACCTATCATCTCGGCGGTAATATTTGAAAACATTCCTGGCGAGTTGGCCTCTACGTCTCCGTGGGACCTTTATATACATCAATAACGTAATATAACCTAACCTAACCCAACCTAACATCTTGGCGGTAATATTTAAAAACATACCTGGCGAGTTAGCCTCTACGTCTCCGTTTGACCTTCATAAACATCAATAACGTAATATAACGTAACCTAACCCAACCTATCACCTCGGCGGTAATATTTGACAACATTCCTGGCGAGTTGGCCTCTACGTCTCCGTGGGACCTTTGTATACATCAATAACGTAATATAACCTAACCTAACCCAACCTATCACCTCGGCGGTAATATTTGACAACATTCCTGGCGAGTTGGTCTCTACGTCTCCGTGGGACCTTCATATACATCAATAACGTAATATAACCTAACCTAACCCAACCTAACATCACGGCGGTAATATTTGACAACATTCCTGGCTAGTTGGCTTCTCCGTCTCCGTGGGATCTTTTTATACATCAATAATGTAATAAAACCTATCCTAACCCAACCTAACATCTCGGCGGTAATATTTGAAAACATACCTGTCGAGTTGGCCTCTATGTCTCCGTGGGACCTTTATATACATCAATAACGTAATATAGCCTAACCTAATCCAACCTAACATTTCGGCGGTAATATTTGACATCATTCCTGGCGAGTTGGCCTCTACGTCTCCGTGGGACCTTTATATACACCAATAACGTAATATAACCTAACCTAACCCAACCTAACATCTCGGCGGTAATATTTGAAAACATACCTGGCGGGTTGGCCTCTACGTCTCCGTGGGACATTTATATACATCAATAACGTAATATAACCTAACCTAACCCAACCTAACATCTCGGCGGTAATATTCGGCAACATTCCTGGCGAGTTGGCTTCTCCGTCTCCGTGGGACCTTTATATACATCAATAACGTAATATAACCTAACCTAACCCAACCTAACAACTCGGCGGTAATATTTGACAACATACCTGGCGAGTTGGCCTCTACGTCTCCGTTTGACATTCATAAACATCAATAACGTAATATAACGTAACCTAACCCAACCTATCATCTCGGCCGTAATATTTGAAAACATTCATGGCGAGTTGGCTTCTCCGCCTCCGTGGGATCTTTTTATACATCAATAACGTAATATAACCTAACCTAACCCAACCTAACATCTTGGCGGTAATATTTGAAAACATACCTGGCGAGTTGGCCTCTACGTCTCCGTGGGACATTTATATACATCAATAACGTAATATAACCTAACCTAACCCAACCTAACATCTCGGCGGTAATATTTGATCACATTACTAGCTTGTTGGCCTCTACGTCTCCGCGGGACCTTTATATACATCTATAACGTGATATAACCTAACCTAACCCAACCTAACATTTCGGCGGTAATATTTGACATCATTCCTGGCGAGTTGGCCTCTACGTCTCCGTTTGACCTTTATAAACATCAATAACGTAATATAACGTAACCTAACCCAACCTATCATCTCGGCCGTAATATTTGAAAACATTCCTGGCGAGTTGGCTTCTCCGTCTCCGTGGGATCTTTTTATACATCAATAACGTAATATAACCTAACCTAACCCAACCTAACATCTCGGCGGTAATATTTGAAAACATTCATGGCGGTTTGGCATCTACGTCCCGTGGGACCTTCATATACATCAATAACGTAATATTGCCTAACCTAATCCAACCTAACATTTCGGCGGTAATATTTGACATCATTCCTGGCGATTTGGCCTCTACGTCTCCGTGGGACCTTTATATACAACAATAACGTAATATAACGTAACCTAACCCAACCTATCATCTCGGCCGTAATATTTGAAAACATTCCTGGCGAGTTGGCTTCTCCGCCTCCGTGGGACCATTATATACATCAATAACGTTATATAACCTAACCTAACCCAACCTAACATCTCGGCGGTAATATTTGACAACATACCTGGCGAGTTGGGCTCTACGTCTCCGTGGGACCTTCATATACATCAATAACGAAATATAACCTAACATAACGCAACCTAACATCTCGGCGATAATATTTGAAAACATTCCTGGCGAGTTGGCTTCTCCGTCTCTGTGATATCTTTTTATACATCAATAACGTAATATAACCTAACCTAACCCAGCCTAACATCTCGGCGGTAATATTTGAAATCATACCTGGCGAGTTGGCCTCTACGTCTCCGCGGGACCTTTATATACATCTATAACGTGATATAACCTAACCTAACCCAACCTAACATTTTGGCGGTAATATTTGACATCATTCCTGGCGAGTTGGCCTCTACGCCTCTGTTTGACCTTCATAAACATCATTAACGTAATATAACGTAACCTAACCCAACCTATCATCTCGGCGGTAATATTTGAAAACATTCCTGGCGAGTTGGCCTCTACGTGTCCGTGGGACCTTTATATACATCAATAACGTAATATAACCTAACCTAACCCAACCTAACATCTTGGCGGTAATATTTAAAAACATACCTGGCGAGTTGGCCTCTACGTCTCCGTGGGACCTTTATATACATCAATAACGTAATATAATCTAACCTAACCCAACCTAACATCTCGGCGGTAATATTTGACAACATTCCTGGCGAGTTGGCCTCTACGTCTCCGTGGGACCTTTATATACATCAATAACGTAATGTAACCTAACCTAACCCAACCTAACATCTCGGCGGTAATATTTGATCACATTCCTAGCTTGTTGGCCTCTACGTCTCTGCGTGACCTTTATATACATCTATAACGTGATATAACCTAACCTAACCCAACCTAACATTTCGGCGGTAATATTTGACATCATTCAAGGCGAGTTGGCCTCTACGTCTCCGTTTGACCTTCATAAACATCAATAACGTAATATAACGTAACCTAACCCAACCTATCACCTCGGCGGTAATATTTGACAACATTCCTGGCGAGTTGGCCTCTACGTCTCCGTGGGACCTTTGTATACATCAATAACGTAATATAACCTAACCTAACCCAACCTATCACCTCGGCGGTAATATTTGACAACATTCCTGGCGAGTTGGTCTCTACGTCTCCGTGGGACCTTCATATACATCAATAACGTAATATAACCTAACCTAACCCAACCTAACATCACGGCGGTAATATTTGACAACATTCCTGGCTAGTTGGCTTCTCCGTCTCCGTGGGATCTTTTTATACATCAATAATGTAATAAAACCTATCCTAACCCAACCTAACATCTCGGCGGTAATATTTGAAAACATACCTGGCGAGTTGGCCTCTATGTCTCCGTGGGACCTTTATATACATCAATAACGTAATATAACCTAACCTATCCCAACCTAACATCTCGGCGGTAATATTTGAAAACATTCATGGCGGTTTGGCATCTACGTCCCGTGGGACCTTCATATACATCAATAACGTAATATAGCCTAACCTAATTCAACCTAACATTTCGGCGGTAATATTTGACATCATTCCTGGCGATTTGGCCTCTACGTCTCCGTGGGACCTTTATATACATCAATAACGTAATATAACCTAACCTAACCCAACCTAACATCTCGGCGGTAATATTTGACAACATACCTGGCGGGTTGGCCTCTACGTCTCCGTGGGACATTTATATACATCAATAACGTAATATAACCTAACCTAACCCAACCTAACATCTCGGCGGTAATATTCGACAACATTCCTGGCGAGTTGGCCTCTACGTCTCCGCGGGACCTTTATATACATCTATAACGTGATATAACCTAACCTAACCCAACCTAACATTTCGGCGGTAATATTTGACATCATTCCTGGCGAGTTGGCCTCTACGTCTCCGTTTGACCTTCATAAACATCAATAACGTAATATAACGTAACCTAACCCAACCTATCATCTCGGCCGTAATATTTGAAAACATTCCTGGCGGGTTGGCTTCTCCGTCTCCGTGGGATCTTTTTATACATCAATAACGTAATATAACCTAACCTAACCCAACCTAACATCTCGGCGGTAATATTTGACAACATTCCTGGCGAGTTGGCTTCTACGTTTCCGTGGGACCTTCATATACATCAATAACGAAATATAACCTAACCTAACCCAACCTAACATCTCGGCGGTAATATTTGAAAACATTCCTGCCGAGTTGGCTTCTCCGTCTCCGTGGGATCTTTTTATACATCAATAACGTAATATAACCTAACCTAACCCAACCTAACATCTCGGCGGTAATATTTGACAACATACCTGGCGAGTTGGCCTCTACGTCTCCGTGGGACCTTCATATACATCAATAACGAAATATAACCTAACCTAACCCAACCTAACATCTCGGCGATAATATTTGAAAACATTCCTGGCGTGTTGGCTTCTCCGTCTCTGTGATATCTTTTTATACATCAATAACGTAATATAACCTAACCTAACCCAACCTAACATCTCGGCGATAATATTTGAAAACATTCCTGGCGAGTTGGCTTCTCCGTCTCTGTGATATCTTTTTATACATCAATAACGTAATATAACCTAACCTAACCCAGCCTAACATCTCGGCGGTAATATTTGAAATCATACCTGGCGAGTTGGCCTCTACGTCTCCGTGGGACATTTATATACATCAATAACGTAATATAACCTAACCTAACCCAACCTAACATCTCGGCGGTAATATTTGATCACATTCCTAGCTTGTTGGCCTCTACGTCTCCGCGGGACCTTTATATACATCTATAACGTGATATAACCTAACCTAACCCAACCTAACATTTTGGCGGTAATATTTGTCATCATTCCTGGCGAGTTGGCCTCTACGTCTCCGTTTGACCTTCATAAACATCAATAACGTAATATAACGTAACCTAACCCAACCTATCATCTCGGCGGTAATATTTGAAAACATTCCTGGCGAGTTGGCCTCTACGTCTCCGTGGGACCTTTATATACATCAATAACGTAATATAACCTAACCTAACCCAACCTAACATCTTGGCGGTAATATTTAAAAACATACCTGGCGAGTTGGCCTCTACGTCTCCGTGGGACCTTTATATACATCAATAACGTAATATAATCTAACCTAACCCAACCTAACATCTCGGCGGTAATATTTGACAACATTCCTGGCGAGTTGGCCTGTATGTCTCCGTGGGACCATTATATACATCAATAACGTAATGTGACCTAACCTAACCCAACCTAACATCTCGGCGGTAATATTTGACAACATTCCTCGCCAGTTGGCTTCTCCGTCTCCGTGGGACCTTTATATACATCAATAACGTAATATAACCTAACCTAACCCAACCTAACATCTCGGCGGTAATATTTGATCACATTACTAGCTTGTTGGCCTCTACGTCTCCGCGGGACCTTTATATACATCTATAACGTGATATAAGCTAACCTAACCCAACCTAACATTTCGGCGGTAATATTTGACAACATACCTGGCGAGTTGGCCTCTACGTCTCCGTGGGACCTTCATATACATCAATAACGAAATATAACCTAACCTAACGCAACCTAACATCTCGGCGATAATATTTGAAAACATTCCTGGCGAGTTGGCTTCTCCGTCTCTGTGATATCTTTTTATACATCAATAACGTAATATAACCTAACCTAACCCAGCCTAACATCTCGGCGGTAATATTTGAAATCATACCTGGCGAGTTGGCCTCTACGTCTCCGTGGGACATTTATATACATCAATAACGTAATATAACCTAACCTAACCCAACCTAACATCTCGGCGGTAATATTTGATCACATTCCTAGCTTGTTGGCCTCTACGTCTCCGCGGGACCTTTATATACATCTATAACGTGATATAACCTAACCTAACCCAACCTAACATTTTGGCGGTAATATTTGACATCATTCCTGGCGAGTTGGCCTCTACGTCTCTGTTTGACCTTCATAAACATCATTAACGTAATATAACGTAACCTAACCCAACCTATCATCTCGGCGGTAATATTTGAAAACATTCCTGGCGAGTTGGCCTCTACGTGTCCGTGGGACCTTTATATACATCAATAACGTAATATAACCTAACCTAACCCAACCTAACATCTTGGCGGTAATATTTAAAAACATACCTGGCGAGTTGGCCTCTGCGTCTCCGTGGGACCTTTATATACATCAATAACGTAATATAATCTAACCTAACCCAACCTAACATCTCTGCGGTAATATTTGACAACATTCCTGGCGAGTTGGCCTCTACGTCTCCGTGGGACCTTTATATACATCAATAACGTAATGTAACCTAACCTAACCCAACCTAACATCTCGGCGGTAATATTTGATCACATTCCTAGCTTGTTGGCCTCTACGTCTCTGCGTGACCTTTATATACATCTATAACGTGATATAACCTAACCTAACCCAACCTAACATTTCGGCGGTAATATTTGACATCATTCAAGGCGAGTTGGCCTCTACGTCTCCGTTTGACCTTCATAAACATCAATAACGTAATATAACGTAACCTAACCCAACCTATCACCTCGGCGGTAATATTTGACAACATTCCTGGCGAGTTGGCCTCTACGTCTCCGTGGGACCTTTGTATACATCAATAACGTAATATAACCTAACCTAACCCTACCTATCACCTCGGCGGTAATATTTGACAACATTCCTGGCGAGTTGGTCTCTACGTCTCCGTGGGACCTTCATATACATCAATAACGTAATATAACCTAACCTAACCCAACCTAACATCACGGCGGTAATATTTGACAACATTCCTGGCTAGTTGGCTTCTCCGTCTCCGTGGGATCTTTTTATACATCAATAATGTAATAAAACCTATCCTAACCCAACCTAACATCTCGGCGGTAATATTTGAAAACATACCTGGCGAGTTGGCCTCTATGTCTCCGTGGGACCTTTATATACATCAATAACGTAATATAACCTAACCTATCCCAACCTAACATCTCGGCGGTAATATTTGAAAACATTCATGGCGGTTTGGCATCTACGTCCCGTGGGACCTTCATATACATCAATAACGTAATATAGCCTAACCTAATCCAACCTAACAT
Organism: Xylocopa violacea; assembly: GCA_963969225.1. Taxonomy (NCBI): domain Eukaryota; kingdom Metazoa; phylum Arthropoda; class Insecta; order Hymenoptera; family Apidae; genus Xylocopa; species Xylocopa violacea. The sequence goes on from CAXAJV010000051.1 coordinate 2,885,346, forward strand.
TTCGGCGGTAATATTTGACATCATTCCTGGCGAGTTGGCCTCTACGTCTCCGTTTGACATTCATAAACATCAATAACGTAATATAACGTAACCTAACCCAACCTATCATCTCGGCCGTAATAATTGAAAACATTCCTGGCGAGTTGGCTTCTCCGCCTCCGTGGGATCTTTTTATACATCAATAACGTAATATAACCTAACCTAACCCAACCAAACATCTTGGCGGCAATATTTGAAAACATACCTGGCGAGTTGGCCTCTACGTCTCCGTGGGACATTTATATACATCAATAACGTAATATAACCTAACCTAACCCAACCTAACATCTCGGCGGTAATATTTGATCACATTACTAGCTTGTTGGCCTCTACGTCTCCGCGGGACCTTTATATACATCTATTACGTGATATAACCTAACCTAACCCAACCTAACATTTCGGCGGTAATATTTGACATCATTCCTGGCGAGTTGGCCTCTACGTCTCCGTTTGACCTTCATAAACATCAATAACGTAATATAACGTAACCTAACCCAACCTATCATCTCGGCCGTAATATTTGAAAACATTCCTGGCGAGTTGGCTTCTCCGTCTCCGTGGGATCTTTTTATACATCAATAACGTAATATAACCTAACCTAACCCAACCTAACATCTCGGCGGTAATATTTGAAAACATTCATGGCGGTTTGGCATCTACGTCCCGTGGGACCTTCATATACATCAATAACGTAATATAGCCTAACCTAATCCAACCTAACATTTCGGCGGTAATATTTGACATCATTCCTGGCGATTTGGCCTCTACGTCTCCGTGGGACCTTTATATACAACAATAACGTAATATAACCTAACCTAACCCAACCTAACATCTCGGCGGTAATATTTGAAAACATACCTGGCGGGTTGGCCTCTACGTCTCCGTGGGACATTTATATACATCAATAACGTAATATAACCTAACCTAACCCAACCTAACATCTCGGCGGTAATATTTGACAACATTCCTGGCGAGTTGGCTTCTCCGTCTCCGTGGGACCTTTATATACATCAATAACGTAATATAACCTACCCTAACCCAACCTAACAACTCGGCGGTAATATTTGACAACATACCTGGCGAGTTGGACTCTACGTTTCCGTGGGACCTTCATATACATCAATAACGAAATATAACCTAACCTAACCCAACCTAACATCTCGGCGGTAATATTTGAAAACATTCCTGGCGAGTTGGCTTCTCCGTCTCCGTGGGATCTTTTTATACATCAATAACGTAATATAGCCTAACCTAATCCAACCTAACATTTCGGCGGTAATATTTGACATCATTCCTGGCGATTTGGCCTCTACGTCTCCGTGGGACCTTTATATACATCAATAACGTAATATAACCTAACCTAACCCAACCTAACATCTCGGCGGTAATATTTGAAAACATACCTGGCGGGTTGGCCTCTACGTCTCCGTGGGACATTTATATACATCAATAACGTAATATAACCTAACCTAACCCAACCTAACATCTCGGCGGTAATATTCGGCAACATTCCTGGCGAGTTGGCTTCTCCGTCTCCGTGGGACCTTTATATACATCAATAACGTAATATAACCTAACCTAACCCAACCTAACAACTCGGCGGTAATATTTGACAACATACCTGGCGAGTTGGACTCTACGTTTCCGTGGGACCTTCATATACATCAATAACGAAATATAACCTAACCTAACCCAACCTAACATCTCGGCGGTAATATTTGAAAACATTCCTGGCGAGTTGGCTTCTCCGTCTCCGTGGGATCTTTTTATACATCAATAACGTAATATAACCTAACCTAACCCAACCTAACATCTTGGCGGTAATATTTGAAAACATACCTGGCGAGTTGGCCTCTACGTCTCCGTGGGACATTTATATACATCAATAACGTAATATAACCTAACCTAACCCAACCTAACATCTCGGCGGTAATATTTGATCACATTACTAGCTTGTTGGCCTCTACGTCTCCGCGGGACCTTTATATACATCTATAACGTGATATAAGCTAACCTAACCCAACCTAACATTTCGGCGGTAATATTTGACATCATTCCTGGCGAGTTGGCCTCTACCTCTCCGTGGGACATTTATATACATCAATAACGTAATATAACCTAACCTAACCCAACCTAACATCTCGGCGGTAATATTTGACAACATTCCTGGAGAGTTGGCTTCTCCGTCTCCGTGGGACCTTTATATACATCAATAACGTAATATAACCTAACCTAACCCAACCTAACATCTCGGCGGTAATATTTGATCACATTACTAGCTTGTTGGCCTCTACGTCTCCGCGGGACCTTTATATACATCTATAACGTGATATAAGCTAACCTAACCCAACCTAACATTTCGGCGGTAATATTTGACATCATTCCTGGCGAGTTGGCCTCTACGTCTCCGTTTGACCTTCATAAACATCAATAACGTAATATAACGTAACCTAACCCAACCTATCACCTCGGCGGTAATATTTGACAACATTCCTGGCGAGTTGGCCTCTACGTCTCCGTGGGACCTTTGTATACATCAATAACGTAATATAACCTAACCTAACCCAACCTATCACCTCGGCGGTAATATTTGACAACATTCCTGGCGAGTTGGTCTCTACGTCTCCGTGGGACCTTCATATACATCAATAACGTAATATAACCTAACCTAACCCAACCTAACATCACGGCGGTAATATTTGAAAACATTCCTGGCGAGTTGGCTTCTCCGTCTCCGTGGGATCTTTTTATACATCAATAACGTAATATAACCTAACCTAACCCAACCTAACATCTTGGCGGTAATATTTGAAAACATACCTGGCGAGTTGGCCTCTACGTCTCCGTGGGACATTTATATACATCAATAACGTAATATAACCTAACCTAACCCAACCTAACATCTCGGCGGTAATATTTGATCACATTACTAGCTTGTTGGCCTCTACGTCTCCGCGGGACCTTTATATACATCTATAACGTGATATAAGCTAACCTAACCCAACCTAACATTTCGGCGGTAATATTTGACATCATTCCTGGCGAGTTGGCCTCTACCTCTCCGTGGGACATTTATATACATCAATAACGTAATATAACCTAACCTAACCCAACCTAACATCTCGGCGGTAATATTTGACAACATTCCTGGAGAGTTGGCTTCTCCGTCTCCGTGGGACCTTTATATACATCAATAACGTAATATAACCTAACCTAACCCAACCTAACATCTCGGCGGTAATATTTGATCACATTACTAGCTTGTTGGCCTCTACGTCTCCGCGGGACCTTTATATACATCTATAACGTGATATAAGCTAACCTAACCCAACCTAACATTTCGGCGGTAATATTTGACATCATTCCTGGCGAGTTGGCCTCTACGTCTCCGTTTGACCTTCATAAACATCAATAACGTAATATAACGTAACCTAACCCAACCTATCACCTCGGCGGTAATATTTGACAACATTCCTGGCGAGTTGGCCTCTACGTCTCCGTGGGACCTTTGTATACATCAATAACGTAATATAACCTAACCTAACCCAACCTATCACCTCGGCGGTAATATTTGACAACATTCCTGGCGAGTTGGTCTCTACGTCTCCGTGGGACCTTCATATACATCAATAACGTAATATAACCTAACCTAACCCAACCTAACATCACGGCGGTAATATTTGACAACATTCCTGGCTAGTTGGCTTCTCCGTCTCCGTGGGATCTTTTTATACATCAATAATGTAATAAAACCTATCCTAACCCAACCTAACATCTCGGCGGTAATATTTGAAAACATACCTGGCGAGTTGGCCTCTATGTCTCCGTGGGACCTTTATATACATCAATAACGTAATATAACCTAACCTATCCCAACCTAACATCTCGGCGGTAATATTTGAAAACATTCACGGCGGTTTGGCATCTACGTCCCGTGGGACCTTCATATACATCAATAACGTAATATAGCCTAACCTAATTCAACCTAACATTTCGGCGGTAATATTTGACATCATTCCTGGCGATTTGGCCTCTACGTCTCCGTGGGACCTTTATATACATCAATAACGTAATATAACCTAACCTAACCCAACCTAACATCTCGGCGGTAATATTTGACAACATACCTGGCGGGTTGGCCTCTACGTCTCCGTGGGACATTTATATACATCAATAACGTAATATAACCTAACCTAACCCAACCTAACATCTCGGCGGTAATATTCGACAACATTCCTGGCGAGTTGGCCTCTACGTCTCCGCGGGACCTTTATATACATCTATAACGTGATATAACCTAACCTAACCCAACCTAACATTTCGGCGGTAATATTTGACATCATTCCTGGCGAGTTGGCCTCTACGTCTCCGTTTGACCTTCATAAACATCAATAACGTAATATAACGTAACCTAACCCAACCTATCATCTCGGCCGTAATATTTGAAAACATTCCTGGCGGGTTGGCTTCTCCGTCTCCGTGGGATCTTTTTATACATCAATAACGTAATATAACCTAACCTAACCCAACCTAACATCTCGGCGGTAATATTTGACAACATTCCTGGCGAGTTGGCTTCTACGTTTCCGTGGGACCTTCATATACATCAATAACGAAATATAACCTAACCTAACCCAACCTAACATTTCGGCGGTAATATTTGACATCATTCCTGGCGATTTGGCCTCTACGTCTCCGTGGGACCTTTATATACATCAATAACGTAATATAACCTAACCTAACCCAACCTAACATCTCGGCGGTAATATTTGACAACATACCTGGCGGGTTGGCCTCTACGTCTCCGTGGGACATTTATATACATCAATAACGTAATATAACCTAACCTAACCCAACCTAACATCTCGGCGGTAATATTCGACAACATTCCTGGCGAGTTGGCCTCTACGTCTCCGCGGGACCTTTATATACATCTATAACGTGATATAACCTAACCTAACCCAACCTAACATTTCGGCGGTAATATTTGACATCATTCCTGGCGAGTTGGCCTCTACGTCTCCGTTTGACCTTCATAAACATCAATAACGTAATATAACGTAACCTAACCCAACCTATCATCTCGGCCGTAATATTTGAAAACATTCCTGGCGGGTTGGCTTCTCCGTCTCCGTGGGATCTTTTTATACATCAATAACGTAATATAACCTAACCTAACCCAACCTAACATCTCGGCGGTAATATTTGACAACATTCCTGGCGAGTTGGCTTCTACGTTTCCGTGGGACCTTCATATACATCAATAACGAAATATAACCTAACCTAACCCAACCTAACATCTCGGCGGTAATATTTGAAAACATTCCTGCCGAGTTGGCTTCTCCGTCTCCGTGGGATCTTTTTATACATCAATAACGTAATATAACCTAACCTAACCCAACCTAACATCTCGGCGGTAATATTTGACAACATACCTGGCGAGTTGGCCTCTACGTCTCCGTGGGACCTTCATATACATCAATAACGAAATATAACCTAACCTAACCCAACCTAACATCTCGGCGATAATATTTGAAAACATTCTTGGCGTGTTGGCTTCTCCGTCTCTGTGATATCTTTTTATACATCAATAACGTAATATAACCGAACCTAACCCAACCTAACATCTCGGCGATAATATTTGAAAACATTCCTGGCGAGTTGGCTTCTCCGTCTCTGTGATATCTTTTTATACATCAATAATGTAATATAACCTAACCTAACCCAGCCTAACATCTCGGCGGTAATATTTGAAATCATACCTGGCGAGTTGGCCTCTACGTCTCCGTGGGACATTTATATACATCAATAACGTAATATAACCTAACCTAACCCAACCTAACATCTCGGCGGTAATATTTGATCACATTCCTAGCTTGTTGGCCTCTACGTCTCCGCGGGACCTTTATATACATCTATAACGTGATATAACCTAACCTAACCCAACCTAACATTTTGGCGGTAATATTTGTCATCATTCCTGGCGAGTTGGCCTCTACGTCTCCGTTTGACCTTCATAAACATCAATAACGTAATATAACGTAACCTAACCCAACCTATCATCTCGGCGGTAATATTTGAAAACATTCCTGGCGAGTTGGCCTCTACGTCTCCGTGGGACCTTTATATACATCAATAACGTAATATAACCTAACCTAACCCAACCTAACATCTTGGCGGTAATATTTAAAAACATACCTGGCGAGTTGGCCTCTACGTCTCCGTGGGACCTTTATATACATCAATAACGTAATATAATCTAACCTAACCCAACCTAACATCTCGGCGGTAATATTTGACAACATTCCTGGCGAGTTGGCCTGTATGTCTCCGTGGGACCATTATATACATCAATAACGTAATGTGACCTAACCTAACCCAACCTAACATCTCGGCGGTAATATTTGACAACATTCCTCGCCAGTTGGCTTCTCCGTCTCCGTGGGACCTTTATATACATCAATAACGTAATATAACCTAACCTAACCCAACCTAACATCTCGGCGGTAATATTTGATCACATTACTAGCTTGTTGGCCTCTACGTCTCCGCGGGACCTTTATATACATCTATAACGTGATATAAGCTAACCTAACCCAACCTAACATTTCGGCGGTAATATTTGACAACATACCTGGCGAGTTGGCCTCTACGTCTCCGTGGGACCTTCATATACATCAATAACGAAATATAACCTAACCTAACGCAACCTAACATCTCGGCGATAATATTTGAAAACATTCCTGGCGAGTTGGCTTCTCCGTCTCTGTGATATCTTTTTATACATCAATAACGTAATATAACCTAACCTAACCCAGCCTAACATCTCGGCGGTAATATTTGAAATCATACCTGGCGAGTTGGCCTCTACGTCTCCGTGGGACATTTATATACATCAATAACGTAATATAACCTAACCTAACCCAACCTAACATCTCGGCGGTAATATTTGATCACATTCCTAGCTTGTTGGCCTCTACGTCTCCGCGGGACCTTTATATACATCTATAACGTGATATAACCTAACCTAACCCAACCTAACATTTTGGCGGTAATATTTGACATCATTCCTGGCGAGTTGGCCTCTACGTCTCTGTTTGACCTTCATAAACATCATTAACGTAATATAACGTAACCTAACCCAACCTATCATCTCGGCGGTAATATTTGAAAACATTCCTGGCGAGTTGGCCTCTACGTGTCCGTGGGACCTTTATATACATCAATAACGTAATATAACCTAACCTAACCCAACCTAACATCTTGGCGGTAATATTTAAAAACATACCTGGCGAGTTGGCCTCTGCGTCTCCGTGGGACCTTTATATACATCAATAACGTAATATAATCTAACCTAACCCAACCTAACATCTCGGCGGTAATATTTGACAACATTCCTGGCGAGTTGGCCTCTACGTCTCCGTGGGACCTTTATATACATCAATAACGTAATGTAACCTAACCTAACCCAACCTAACATCTCGGCGGTAATATTTGATCACATTCCTAGCTTGTTGGCCTCTACGTCTCTGCGTGACCTTTATATACATCTATAACGTGATATAACCTAACCTAACCCAACCTAACATTTCGGCGGTAATATTTGACATCATTCAAGGCGAGTTGGCCTCTACGTCTCCGTTTGACCTTCATAAACATCAATAACGTAATATAACGTAACCTAACCCAACCTATCACCTCGGCGGTAATATTTGACAACATTCCTGGCGAGTTGGCCTCTACGTCTCCGTGGGACCTTTGTATACATCAATAACGTAATATAACCTAACCTAACCCTACCTATCACCTCGGCGGTAATATTTGACAACATTCCTGGCGAGTTGGTCTCTACGTCTCCGTGGGACCTTCATATACATCAATAACGTAATATAACCTAACCTAACCCAACCTAACATCACGGCGGTAATATTTGACAACATTCCTGGCTAGTTGGCTTCTCCGTCTCCGTGGGATCTTTTTATACATCAATAATGTAATAAAACCTATCCTAACCCAACCTAACATCTCGGCGGTAATATTTGAAAACATACCTGGCGAGTTGGCCTCTATGTCTCCGTGGGACCTTTATATACATCAATAACGTAATATAACCTAACCTATCCCAACCTAACATCTCGGCGGTAATATTTGAAAACATTCATGGCGGTTTGGCATCTACGTCCCGTGGGACCTTCATATACATCAATAACGTAATATAGCCTAACCTAATCCAACCTAACATTTCGGCGGTAATATTTGACATCATTCCTGGCGAGTTGGCCTCTACGTCTCCGTTTGACATTCATAAACATCAATAACGTAATATAACGTAACCTAACCCAACCTATCATCTCGGCCGTAATAATTGAAAACATTCCTGGCGAGTTGGCTTCTCCGCCTCCGTGGGATCTTTTTATACATCAATAACGTAATATAACCTAACCTAACCCAACCAAACATCTTGGCGGCAATATTTGAAAACATACCTGGCGAGTTGGCCTCTACGTCTCCGTGGGACATTTATATACATCAATAACGTAATATAACCTAACCTAACCCAACCTAACATCTCGGCGGTAATATTTGATCACATTACTAGCTTGTTGGCCTCTACGTCTCCGCGGGACCTTTATATACATCTATTACGTGATATAACCTAACCTAACCCAACCTAACATTTCGGCGGTAATATTTGATCACATTCCTAGCTTGTTGGCCTCTACGTCTCCGCGGGACCTTTATATACATCTATAACGTGATATAACCTAACCTAACCCAACCTAACATTTTGGCGGTAATATTTGACATCATTCCTGGCGAGTTGGCCTCTACGTCTCTGTTTGACCTTCATAAACATCATTAACGTAATATAACGTAACCTAACCCAACCTATCATCTCGGCGGTAATATTTGAAAACATTCCTGGCGAGTTGGCCTCTACGTGTCCGTGGGACCTTTATATACATCAATAACGTAATATAACCTAACCTAACCCAACCTAACATCTTGGCGGTAATATTTAAAAACATACCTGGCGAGTTGGCCTCTGCGTCTCCGTGGGACCTTTATATACATCAATAACGTAATATAATCTAACCTAACCCAACCTAACATCTCGGCGGTAATATTTGACAACATTCCTGGCGAGTTGGCCTCTACGTCTCCGTGGGACCTTTATATACATCAATAACGTAATGTAACCTAACCTAACCCAACCTAACATCTCGGCGGTAATATTTGATCACATTCCTAGCTTGTTGGCCTCTACGTCTCTGCGTGACCTTTATATACATCTATAACGTGATATAACCTAACCTAACCCAACCTAACATTTCGGCGGTAATATTTGACATCATTCAAGGCGAGTTGGCCTCTACGTCTCCGTTTGACCTTCATAAACATCAATAACGTAATATAACGTAACCTAACCCAACCTGTCACCTCGGCGGTAATATTTGACAACATTCCTGGCGAGTTGGCCTCTACGTCTCCGTGGGACCTTTGTATACATCAATAACGTAATATAACCTAACCTAACCCTACCTATCACCTCGGCGGTAATATTTGACAACATTCCTGGCGAGTTGGTCTCTACGTCTCCGTGGGACCTTCATATACATCAATAACGTAATATAACCTAACCTAACCCAACCTAACATCACGGCGGTAATATTTGACAACATTCCTGGCTAGTTGGCTTCTCCGTCTCCGTGGGATCTTTTTATACATCAATAATGTAATAAAACCTATCCTAACCCAACCTAACATCTCGGCGGTAATATTTGAAAACATACCTGGCGAGTTGGCCTCTATGTCTCCGTGGGACCTTTATATACATCAATAACGTAATATAACCTAACCTATCCCAACCTAACATCTCGGCGGTAATATTTGAAAACATTCATGGCGGTTTGGCATCTACGTCCCGTGGGACCTTCATATACATCAATAACGTAATATAGCCTAACCTAATCCAACCTAACATTTCGGCGGTAATATTTGACATCATTCCTGGCGAGTTGGCCTCTACGTCTCCGTTTGACATTCATAAACATCAATAACGTAATATAACGTAACCTAACCCAACCTATCATCTCGGCCGTAATAATTGAAAACATTCCTGGCGAGTTGGCTTCTCCGCCTCCGTGGGATCTTTTTATACATCAATAACGTAATATAACCTAACCTAACCCAACCAAACATCTTGGCGGCAATATTTGAAAACATACCTGGCGAGTTGGCCTCTACGTCTCCGTGGGACATTTATATACATCAATAACGTAATATAACCTAACCTAACCCAACCTAACATCTCGGCGGTAATATTTGATCACATTACTAGCTTGTTGGCCTCTACGTCTCCGCGGGACCTTTATATACATCTATTACGTGATATAACCTAACCTAACCCAACCTAACATTTCGGCGGTAATATTTGACATCATTCCTGGCGAGTTGGCCTCTACGTCTCCGTTTGACCTTCATAAACATCAATAACGTAATATAACGTAACCTAACCCAACCTATCATCTCGGCCGTAATATTTGAAAACATTCCTGGCGAGTTGGCTTCTCCGTCTCCGTGGGATCTTTTTATACATCAATAACGTAATATAACCTAACCTAACCCAACCTAACATCTCGGCGGTAATATTTGAAAACATTCATGGCGGTTTGGCATCTACGTCCCGTGGGACCTTCATATACATCAATAACGTAATATAGCCTAACCTAATCCAACCTAACATTTCGGCGGTAATATTTGACATCATTCCTGGCGATTTGGCCTCTACGTCTCCGTGGGACCTTTATATACAACAATAACGTAATATAACCTAACCTAACCCAACCTAACATCTCGGCGGTAATATTTGAAAACATACCTGGCGGGTTGGCCTCTACGTCTCCGTGGGACATTTATATACATCAATAACGTAATATAACCTAACCTAACCCAACCTAACATCTCGGCGGTAATATTTGACAACATTCCTGGCGAGTTGGCTTCTCCGTCTCCGTGGGACCTTTATATACATCAATAACGTAATATAACCTACCCTAACCCAACCTAACAACTCGGCGGTAATATTTGACAACATACCTGGCGAGTTGGACTCTACGTTTCCGTGGGACCTTCATATACATCAATAACGAAATATAACCTAACCTAACCCAACCTAACATCTCGGCGGTAATATTTGAAAACATTCCTGGCGAGTTGGCTTCTCCGTCTCCGTGGGATCTTTTTATACATCAATAACGTAATATAGCCTAACCTAATCCAACCTAACATTTCGGCGGTAATATTTGACATCATTCCTGGCGATTTGGCCTCTACGTCTCCGTGGGACCTTTATATACATCAATAACGTAATATAACCTAACCTAACCCAACCTAACATCTCGGCGGTAATATTTGAAAACATACCTGGCGGGTTGGCCTCTACGTCTCCGTGGGACATTTATATACATCAATAACGTAATATAACCTAACCTAACCCAACCTAACATCTCGGCGGTAATATTCGGCAACATTCCTGGCGAGTTGGCTTCTCCGTCTCCGTGGGACCTTTATATACATCAATAACGTAATATAACCTAACCTAACCCAACCTAACAACTCGGCGGTAATATTTGACAACATACCTGGCGAGTTGGACTCTACGTTTCCGTGGGACCTTCATATACATCAATAACGAAATATAACCTAACCTAACCCAACCTAACATCTCGGCGGTAATATTTGAAAACATTCCTGGCGAGTTGGCTTCTCCGTCTCCGTGGGATCTTTTTATACATCAATAACGTAATATAACCTAACCTAACCCAACCTAACATCTTGGCGGTAATATTTGAAAACATACCTGGCGAGTTGGCCTCTACGTCTCCGTGGGACATTTATATACATCAATAACGTAATATAACCTAACCTAACCCAACCTAACATCTCGGCGGTAATATTTGATCACATTACTAGCTTGTTGGCCTCTACGTCTCCGCGGGACCTTTATATACATCTATAACGTGATATAAGCTAACCTAACCCAACCTAACATTTCGGCGGTAATATTTGACATCATTCCTGGCGAGTTGGCCTCTACGTCTCCGTGGGACATTTATATACATCAATAACGTAATATAACCTAACCTAACCCAACCTAACATCTCGGCGGTAATATTTGACAACATTCCTGGAGAGTTGGCTTCTCCGTCTCCGTGGGACCTTTATATACATCAATAACGTAATATAACCTAACCTAACCCAACCTAACATCTCGGCGGTAATATTTGATCACATTACTAGCTTGTTGGCCTCTACGTCTCCGCGGGACCTTTATATACATCTATAACGTGATATAAGCTAACCTAACCCAACCTAACATTTCGGCGGTAATATTTGACATCATTCCTGGCGAGTTGGCCTCTACGTCTCCGTTTGACCTTCATAAACATCAATAACGTAATATAACGTAACCTAACCCAACCTATCATCTCGGCCGTAATATTTGAAAACATTCCTGGCGAGTTGGCTTCTCCGCCTCCGTGGGACCTTTATATACATCAATAACGTTATATAACCTAACCTAACCCAACCTAACATCTCGGCGGTAATATTTGAAAACATACCTGGCGGGTTGGCCTCTACGTCTCCGTGGGACATTTATATACATCAATAACGTAATATAACCTAACCTAACCCAACCTAACATCTCGGCGGTAATATTTGATCACATTACTAGCTTGTTGGCCTCTACGTCTCCGCGGGACCTTTATATACATCTATAACGTGATATAACCTAACCTAACCCAACCTAACATCTCGGCGGTAATATTTGAAAACATTCATGGCGGTTTGGCATCTACGTCCCGTGGGACCTTCATATACATCAATAACGTAATATAGCCTAACCTAATCCAACCTAACATTTCGGCGGTAATATTTGACATCATTCCTGGCGATTTGGCCTCTACGTCTCCGTGGGACCTTTATATACAACAATAACGTAATATAACCTAACCTAACCCAACCTAACATCTCGGCGGTAATATTTGAAAACATACCTGGCGGGTTGGCCTCTACGTCTCCGTGGGACATTTATATACATCAATAACGTAATATAACCTAACCTAACCCAACCTAACATCTCGGCGGTAATATTTGACAACATTCCTGGCGAGTTGGCTTCTCCGTCTCCGTGGGATCTTTTTATACATCAATAACGTAATATAACCTAACCTAACCCAACCTAACATCTCGGCGGTAATATTTGAAAACATTCATGGCGGTTTGGCATCTACGTCCCGTGGGACCTTCATATACATCAATAACGTAATATAGCCTAACCTAATCCAACCTAACATTTCGGCGGTAATATTTGACATCATTCCTGGCGATTTGGCCTCTACGTCTCCGTGGGACCTTTATATACAACAATAACGTAATATAACCTAACCTAACCCAACCTAACATCTCGGCGGTAATATTTGAAAACATACCTGGCGGGTTGGCCTCTACGTCTCCGTGGGACATTTATATACATCAATAACGTAATATAACCTAACCTAACCCAACCTAACATCTCGGCGGTAATATTTGACAACATTCCTGGCGAGTTGGCTTCTCCGTCTCCGTGGGACCTTTATATACATCAATAACGTAATATAACCTACCCTAACCCAACCTAACAACTCGGCGGTAATATTTGACAACATACCTGGCGAGTTGGACTCTACGTTTCCGTGGGACCTTCATATACATCAATAACGAAATATAACCTAACCTAACCCAACCTAACATCTCGGCGGTAATATTTGAAAACATTCCTGGCGAGTTGGCTTCTCCGTTTCCGTGGGATCTTTTTATACATCAATAACGTAATATAGCCTAACCTAATCCAACCTAACATTTCGGCGGTAATATTTGACATCATTCCTGGCGATTTGGCCTCTACGTCTCCGTGGGACCTTTATATACATCAATAACGTAATATAACCTAACCTAACCCAACCTAACATCTCGGCGGTAATATTTGAAAACATACCTGGCGGGTTGGCCTCTACGTCTCCGTGGGACATTTATATACATCAATAACGTAATATAACCTAACCTAACCCAACCTAACATCTCGGCGGTAATATTCGGCAACATTCCTGGCGAGTTGGCTTCTCCGTCTCCGTGGGACCTTTATATACATCAATAACGTAATATAACCTAACCTAACCCAACCTAACAACTCGGCGGTAATATTTGACAACATACCTGGCGAGTTGGACTCTACGTTTCCGTGGGACCTTCATATACATCAATAACGAAATATAACCTAACCTAACCCAACCTAACATCTCGGCGGTAATATTTGAAAACATTCCTGGCGAGTTGGCTTCTCCGTCTCCGTGGGATCTTTTTATACATCAATAACGTAATATAACCTAACCTAACCCAACCTAACATCTTGGCGGTAATATTTGAAAACATACCTGGCGAGTTGGCCTCTACGTCTCCGTGGGACATTTATATACATCAATAACGTAATATAACCCAACCTAACCCAACCTAATATCTCGGCGGTAATATTTGATCACATTACTAGCTTGTTGGCCTCTACGTCTCCGCGGGACCTTTATATACATCTATAACGTGATATAAGCTAACCTAACCCAACCTAACATCTCGGCGGTAATATTTGATCACATTCCTAGCTTGTTGGCCTCTACGTCTCCGCGGGACCTTTATATTCATCTATAACGTGATATAACCTAACCTAACCCAACCTAACATTTTGGCGGTAATATTTGACATCATTCCTGGCGAGTTGGCCTCTACGTCTCCGTTTGACCTTCATAAACATCAATAACGTAATATAACGTAACCTAACCCAACCTATCATCTCGGCGGTAATATTTGAAAACATTCCTGGCGAGTTGGCCTCTACGTCTCCGTGGGACCTTTATATACATCAATAACGTAATATAACCTAACCTAACCCAACCTATCACCTCGGCGGTAATATTTGACAACATTCCTGGCGAGTTGGTCTCTACGTCTCCGTGGGACCTTCATATACATCAATAACGTAATATAACCTAACCTAACCCAACCTAACATCACGGCGGTAATATTTGACAACATTCCTGGCTAGTTGGCTTCTCCGTCTCCGTGGGATCTTTTTATACATCAATAATGTAATAAAACCTATCCTAACCCAACCTAACATCTCGGCGGTAATATTTGAAAACATACCTGGCGAGTTGGCCTCTATGTCTCCGTGGGACCTTTATATACATCAATAACGTAATATAACCTAACCTATCCCAACCTAACATCTCGGCGGTAATATTTGAAAACATTCATGGCGGTTTGGCATCTACGTCCCGTGGGACCTTCATATACATCAATAACGTAATATAGCCTAACCTAATCCAACCTAACATTTCGGCGGTAATATTTGACATCATTCCTGGCGATTTGGCCTCTACGTCTCCGTGGGACCTTTATATACATCAATAACGTAATATAACCTAACCTAACCCAACCTAACATCTCGGCGGTAATATTTGAAAACATACCTGGCGGGTTGGCCTCTACGTCTCCGTGGGACATTTATATACATCAATAACGTAATATAACCTAACCTAACCCAACCTAACATCTCGGCGGTAATATTCGACAACATTCCTGGCGAGTTGGCTTCTCCGTCTCCGTGGGACCTTTATATACATCAATAACGTAATATAACCTAACCTAACCCAACCTAACAACTCGGCGGTAATATTTGACAACATACCTGGCGAGTTGGACTCTACGTTTCCGTGGGACCTTCATATACATCAATAACGAAATATAACATAACCTAACCCAACCTAACATCTCGGCGGTAATATTTGAAAACATTCCTGGCGAGTTGGCTTCTCCGTCTCCGTGGGATCTTTTTATACATCAATAACGTAATATAACCTAACCTAACCCAACCTAACATCTTGGCGGTAATATTTGAAAACATACCTGGCGAGTTGGCCTCTACGTCTCCGTGGGACATTTATATACATCAATAACGTAATATAACCTAACCTAACCCAACCTAACATCTCGGCGGTAATATCTGATCACATTACTAGCTTGTTGGCCTCTACGTCTCCGCGGGACCTTTATATACATCTATAACGTGATATAACCTAACCTAACCCAACCTAACATTTCGGCGGTAATATTTGACATCATTCCTGGCGAGTTGGCCTCTACGTCTCCGTTTGACATTCATAAACATCAATAACGTAATATAACGTAACCTAACCCAACCTATCATCTCGGCCGTAATATTTGAAAACATTCCTGGCGAGTTGGCTTCTCCGTCTCCGTGGGATCTTTTTATACATCAATAACGTAATATAACCTAACCTAACCCAACCTAACATCTCGGCGGTAATATTTGAAAACATTCATGGCGGTTTGGCATCTACGTCCCGTGGGACCTTCATATACATCAATAACGTAATATAGCCTAACCTAATCCAACCTAACATTTCGGCGGTAATATTTGACATCATTCCTGGCGATTTGGCCTCTACGTCTCCGTGGGACCTTTATATACAACAATAACGTAATATAACCTAACCTAACCCAACCTAACATCTCGGCGGTAATATTTGAAAACATACCTGGCGGGTTGGCCTCTACGTCTCCGTGGGACATTTATATACATCAATAACGTAATATAACCTAACCTAACCCAACCTAACATCTCGGCGGTAATATTTGACAACATTCCTGGCGAGTTGGCTTCTCCGTCTCCGTGGGATCTTTTTATACATCAATAACGTAATATAACCTAACCTAACCCAACCTAACATCTCGGCGGTAATATTTGAAAACATTCATGGCGGTTTGGCATCTACGTCCCGTGGGACCTTCATATACATCAATAACGTAATATAGCCTAACCTAATCCAACCTAACATTTCGGCGGTAATATTTGACATCATTCCTGGCGATTTGGCCTCTACGTCTCCGTGGGACCTTTATATACATCAATAACGTAATATAACCTAACCTAACCCAACCTAACATCTCGGCGGTAATATTTGAAAACATACCTGGCGGGTTGGCCTCTACGTCTCCGTGGGACATTTATATACATCAATAACGTAGTATAACCTAACCTAACCCAACCTAACATCTCGGCGGTAATATTCGACAACATTCCTGGCGAGTTGGCTTCTCCGTCTCCGTGGGACCTTTATATACATCAATAACGTAATATAACCTAACCTAACCCAACCTAACAACTCGGCGGTAATATTTGACAACATACCTGGCGAGTTGGACTCTACGTTTCCGTGGGACCTTCATATACATCAATAACGAAATATAACATAACCTAACCCAACCTAACATCTCGGCGGTAATATTTGAAAACATTCCTGGCGAGTTGGCTTCTCCGTCTCCGTGGGATCTTTTTATACATCAATAACGTAATATAACCTAACCTAACCCAACCTAACATCTTGGCGGTAATATTTGAAAACATACCTGGCGAGTTGGCCTCTACGTCTCCGTGGGACATTTATATACATCAATAACGTAATATAACCTAACCTAACCCAACCTAACATCTCGGCGGTAATATCTGATCACATTACTAGCTTGTTGGCCTCTACGTCTCCGCGGGACCTTTATATACATCTATAACGTGATATAAGCTAACCTAACCCAACCTAACATTTCGGCGGTAATATTTGACATCATTCCTGGCGAGTTGGCCTCTACGTCTCCGTTTGACATTCATAAACATCAATAACGTAATATAACGTAACCTAACCCAACCTATCATCTCGGCCGTAATATTTGAAAACATTCCTGGCGAGTTGGCTTCTCCGCCTCCGTGGGATCTTTTTATACATCAATAACGTAATATAACCTAACCTAACCCAACCTAACATCTTGGCGGTAATATTTGAAAACATACCTGGCGAGTTGGCCTCTACGTCTCCGTGGGACATTTATATACATCAATAACGTAATATAACCTAACCTAACCCAACCTAACATCTCGGCGGTAACATTTGATCACATTACTAGCTTGTTGGCCTCTACGTCTCCGCGGGACCTTTATATACATCTATAACGTGATATAACCTAACCTAACCCAACCTAACATTTCGGCGGTAATATTTGACATCATTCCTGGCGAGTTGGCCTCTACGTCTCCGTTTGACATTCATAAACATCAATAACGTAATATAACGTAACCTAACCCAACCTATCATCTCGGCCGTAATATTTGAAAACATTCCTGGCGAGTTGGCTTCTCCGTCTCCGTGGGATCTTTTTATACATCAATAACGTAATATAACCTAACCTAACCCAACCTAACATCTCGGCGGTAATATTTGAAAACATTCATGGCGGTTTGGCATCTACGTCCCGTGGGACCTTCATATACATCAATAACGTAATATAGCCTAACCTAATCCAACCTAACATTTCGGCGGTAATATTTGACATCATTCCTGGCGATTTGGCTTCTACGTCTCCGTGGGACCTTTATATACAACAATAACGTAATATAACCTAACCTAACCCAACCTAACATCTCGGCGGTAATATTTGAAAACATACCTGGCGTTTTGGCCTCTACGTCCCCGTGGGACCTTCATATACATCAATAACGTAATATAGCCTAACCTAATCCAACCTAACATTTCGGCGGTAATATTTGACATCATTCCTGGCGATTTGGCCTCTACGTCTCCGTGGGACCTTTATATACAACAATAACGTAATATAACCTAACCTAACCCAACCTAACAACTCGGCGGTAATATTTGACAACATACCTGGCGAGTTGGACTCTACGTTTCCGTGGGACCTTCATATACATCAATAACGAAATATAACCTAACCTAACCCAACCTAACATCTCGGCGGTAATATTTGAAAACATTCCTGGCGAGTTGGCTTCTCCGTCTCCGTGGGATCTTTTTATACATCAATAACGTAATATAACCTAACCTAACCCAACCTAACATCTCGGCGGTAATATTTGAAAACATACCTGGCGAGTTGGCCTCTACGTCTCCGTGGGACTTTTATATACATCAATAACGTAATATAATCTAACCTAACCCAACCTAACATCTCGGCGGTAATATTTGACAACATTCCTGGCGAGTTGGCCTCTACGTCTCCGTGGGACCTTTATATACATCAATAACGTAATGTAACCTAACCTAACCCAACCTAACATCTCGGCGGTAATATTTGATCACATTCCTAGCTTGTTGGCCTCTACGTCTCTGCGTGACCTTTATATACATCTATAACGTGATATAACCTAACCTAACCCGACCTAACATTTCGGCGGTAATATTTGACATCATTCAAGGCGAGTTGGCCTCTACGTCTCCGTTTGACCTTCATAAACATCAATAACGTAATATAACGTAACCTAACCCAACCTATCACCTCGGCGGTAATATTTGACAACATTCCTGGCGAGTTGGCCTCTACGTCTCCGTGGGACCTTTGTATACATCAATAACGTAATATAACCTAACCTAACCCAACCTATCACCTCGGCGGTAATATTTGACAACATTCCTGGCGAGTTGGTCTCTACGTCTCCGTGGGACCTTCATATACATCAATAACGTAATATAACCTAACCAAACCCAACCTAACATCACGGCGGTAATATTTGACAACATTCCTGGCTAGTTGGCTTCTCCGTCTCCGTGGGATCTTTTTATACATCAATAATGTAATAAAACCTATCCTAACCCAACCTAACATCTCGGCGGTAATATTTGAAAACATACCTGGCGAGTTGGCCTCTGTGTCTCCGTGGGACCTTTATATACATCAATAACGTAATATAACCTAACCTATCCCAACCTAACATCTCGGCGGTAATATTTGAAAACATTCATGGCGGTTTGGCATCTACGTCCCGTGGGACCTTCATATACATCAATAACGTAATATAGCCTAACCTAATCCAACCTAACATTTCGGCGGTAATATTTGACATCATTCCTGGCGATTTGGCCTCTACGTTTCCGTGGGACCTTTATATACATCAATAACGTAATATAACCTAACCTAACCCAACCTAACATCTCGGCGGTAATATTTGAAAACATACCTGGCGGGTTGGCCTCTACGTCTCCGTGGGACCTTTATATACATCAATAACGTAATATAACCTAACCTAACCCAACCTAACAACTCGGCGGTAATATTTGACAACATACCTGGCGAGTTGGACTCTACGTTTCCGTGGGACCTTCATATACATCAATAACGAAATATAACCTAACCTAACCCAACCTAACATCTCGGCGGTAATATTTGAAAACATTCCTGGCGAGTTGGCTTCTCCGTCTCCGTGGGATCTTTTTATACATCAATAACGTAATATAACCTAACCTAACCCAACCTAACATCTTGGCGGTAATATTTGAAAACATACCTGGCGAGTTGGCCTCTACGTCTCCGTGGGACATTTATATACATCAATAACGTAATATAACCTAACCTAACCCAACCTAACATCTCGGCGGTAATATTTGATCACATTACTAGCTTGTTGGCCTCTACGTCTCCGCGGGACCTTTATATACATCTATAACGTGATATAACCTAACCTAACCCAACCTAACATTTCGGCGGTAATATTTGACATCATTCCTGGCGAGTTGGCCTCTACGTCTCCGTTTGACATTCATAAACATCAATAACGTAATATAACGTAACCTAACCCAACCTATCATCTCGGCCGTAATAGTTGAAAACATTCCTGGCGAGTTGGCTTCTCCGTCTCCGTGGGATCTTTTTATACATCAATAACGTAATATAACCTAACCTAACCCAACCTAACATCTCGGCGGTAATATTTGAAAACATTCATGGCGGTTTGGCATCTACGTCCCGTGGGACCTTCATATACATCAATAACGTAATATAGCCTAACCTAATCCAACCTAACATTTCGGCGGTAATATTTGACATCATTCCTGGCGATTTGGCCTCTACGTCTCCGTGGGACCTTTATATACAACAATAACGTAATATAACCTAACCTAACCCAACCTAACATCTCGGCGGTAATATTTGAAAACATACCTGGCGGGTTGGCCTCTACGTCTCCGTGGGACATTTATATACATCAATAACGTAATATAACCTAACCTAACCCAACCTAACATCTCGGCGGTAATATTTGACAACATTCCTGGCGAGTTGGCTTCTCCGTCTCCGTGGGTTCTTTTTATACATCAATAACGTAATATAACCTAACCTAACCCAACCTAACATCTCGGCGGTAATATTTGAAAACATTCATGGCGGTTTGGCATCTACGTCCCGTGGGACCTTCATATACATCAATAACGTAATATAGCCTAACCTAATCCAACCTAACATTTCGGCGGTAATATTTGACATCATTCCTGGCGATTTGGCCTCTACGTCTCCGTGGGACCTTTATATACATCAATAACGTAATATAACCTAACCTAACCCAACCTAACATCTCGGCGGTAATATTTGAAAACATACCTGGCGGGTTGGCCTCTACGTCTCCGTGGGACATTTATATACATCAATAACGTAATATAACCTAACCTAACCCAACCTAACATCTCGGCGGTAATATTTGACAACATTCCTGGCGAGTTGGCTTCTCCGTCTCCGTGCGACCTTTATATACATCAATAACGTAGTATAACCTAACCTAACCCAACCTAACATTTCGGCGGTAATATTTGACATCATTCCTGGCGAGTTGGCCTCTACGTCTCCGTTTGACCTTCATAAACATCAATAACGTAATATAACGTAACCTAACCCAACCTATCATCTCGGCGGTAATATTTGACAACATTCCTGGCGAGTTGGCTTCTCCGTCTCCGTGCGACCTTTATATACATCAATAACGTAGTATAACCTAACCTAACCCAACCTAACATTTCGGCGGTAATATTTGATATCATTCCTGGCGAGTTGGCCTCTACGTCTCCGTTTGACCTTCATAAACATCAATAACGAAATATAACCTAACCTAACCCAACCTAACATCTCGGCGATAATATTTGAAAACATTCCTGGCAAGTTGGCTTCTCCGTCTCTGTGATATCTTTTTATACATCAATAACGTAATATAACCTAACCTAACCCAGCCTAACATCTCGGCGGTAATATTTGAAATCATACCTGGCGAGTTGGCCTCTACGTCTCCGTGGGACATTTATATACATCAATAACGTAATATAACCTAACCTAACCCAACCTAACATCTCGGCGGTAATATTTGATCACATTCCTAGCTTGTTGGCCTCTACGTCTCCGCGGGACCTTTATATACATCTATAACGTGATATAACCTAACCTAACCCAACCTAACATTTTGGCGGTAATATTTGACATCATTCCTGGCGAGTTGGCCTCTACGTCTCCGTTTGACCTTCATAAACATCAATAACGTAATATAACGTAACCTAACCCAACCTATCACCTCGGCGGTAATATTTGACAACATACCTGGCGAGTTGGACTCTACGTTTCCGTGGGACCTTCATATACATCAATAACGAAATATAACCTAACCTAACCCAACCTAACATCTCGGCGGTAATATTTGAAAACATTCCTGTCGAGTTGGCTTCTCCGTCTCCGTGGGATCTTTTTATACATCAATAACGTAATATAACCTAACCTAACCCAACCTAACATCTTGGCGGTAATATTTGAAAACATACCTGGCGAGTTGGCCTCTACGTCTCCGTGGGACATTTATATACATCAATAACGTAATATAACCTAACCTAACCCAACCTAACATCTCGGCGGTAATATTTGATCACATTACTAGCTTGTTGGCCTCTACGTCTCCGCGGGACCTTTATATACATCTATAACGTGATATAACCTAACCTAACCCAACCTAACATTTCGGCGGTAATATTTGACATCATTCCTGGCGAGTTGGCCTCTACGTCTCCGTTTGCCATTCATAAACATCAATAACGTAATATAACGTAACCTAACCCAACCTATCATCTCGGCCGTAATATTTGAAAACATTCCTGGCGAGTTGGCTTCTCCGTCTCCGTGGGATCTTTTTATACATCAATAACGTAATATAACCTAACCTAACCCAACCTAGCATCTCGGCGATAATATTTGAAAACATTCCTGGCGTGTTGGCTTCTCCGTCTCTGTGATATCTTTTTATACATCAATAACGTAATATAACCTAACCTAACCCAACCTAACATCTCGGCGGTAATATTTGAAATCATACCTGGCGAGTTGGACTCTACGTCTCCGTTTGACCTTCATAAACATCAATAACGTAATATAACGTAACCTAACCCAACCTATCACCTCGGCGGTAATATTTGACAACATTCCTGGCGAGTTGGCCTCTACGTCTCCGTGGGACATTTGTATACATCAATAACGTAATATAACCTAACCTAACCCAACCTATCATCTCGGCGGTAATATTTGAAAACATTCATGGCGATTTGGCATCTACGTCCCGTGGGACCTTCATATACATCAATAACGTAATATAGCCTAACCTAATCCAACCTAACATTTCGGCGGTAATATTTGACATCATTCCTGGCGATTTGGCCTCTACGTCTCCGTTTGACCTTCATAAACATCAATAACGTAATATAACGTAACCTAACCCAACCTATCACCTCGGCGGTAATATTTGACAACATTCCTGGCGAGTTGGCCTCTACGTCTCCGTGGGACCTTTGTATACATCAATAACGTAATATAACCTAACCTAACCCAACCTATCATCTCGGCGGTAATATTTGACAACATTCCTGGCGAGTTGGTCTCTACGTCTCCGTGGGACCTTCATATACATCAATAACGTAATATAACCTAACCTAACCCAACCTAACATCACGGCGGTAATATTTGACAACATTCCTGGCGAGTTGGCCTCTACGTCTCCGTGGGACCTTTATATACATCAATAACGTAATGTAACCTAACCTAACCCAACCTAACATCTCGGCGGTAATATTTGACAACATTCCTCGCCAGTTGGCTTCTCCGTCTCCGTGGGACCTTTATATACATCAATAACGTAATATAACCTAACCTAACCCAACCTTACATCTCGGCGGTAATATTTGATCACATTACTAGCTTGTTGGCTTCTACGTCTCCGCGGGACCTTTATATACATCTATAACGTGATATAACCTAACCTAACCCAACCTAACATTTCGGCGGTAATATTTGACATCATTCCTGGCGAGTTGGCCTCTACGTCTCCGTTTGACATTCATAAACATCAATAACGTAATATAACGTAACCTAACCCAACCTATCATCTCGGCCGTAATATTTGAAAACATTCCTGGCGAGTTGGCTTCTCCGTCTCCGTGGGACCTTCATATACATCAATAACGTAATATAGCCTAACCTAATCCAACCTAACATTTCGGCGGTAATATTTGACATCATTCCTGGCGATTTGGCCTCTACGTCTCCGTGGGACCTTTATATACAACAATAACGTAATATAACCTAGCCTAACCCAACCTAACATCTCGGCGGTAATATTTGACAACATACCTGGCGAGTTGGCCTCTACGTCTCCGTGGGACCTTCATATACATCAATAACGAAATATAACCTAACCTAACCCAACCTAGCATCTCGGCGATAATATTTGAAAACATTCCTGGCGTGTTGGCTTCTCCGTCTCTGTGATATCTTTTTATACATCAATAACGTAATATAACCTAACCTAACCCAACCTAACATCTCGGCGGTAATATTTGAAATCATACCTGGCGAGTTGGACTCTACGTCTCCGTTTGACCTTCATAAACATCAATAACGTAATATAACGTAACCTAACC
The DNA here is from genome assembly GCA_963969225.1 of Xylocopa violacea. Lineage (NCBI taxonomy): Eukaryota > Metazoa > Arthropoda > Insecta > Hymenoptera > Apidae > Xylocopa > Xylocopa violacea. The sequence goes on from CAXAJV010000051.1 coordinate 2,910,281, forward strand.
CAACCTATCACCTCGGCGGTAATATTTGACAACATTCCTGGCGAGTTGGCCTCTACGTCTCCGTGGGACATTTGTATACATCAATAACGTAATATAACCTAACCTAACCCAACCTATCATCTCGGCGGTAATATTTGAAAACATTCATGGCGATTTGGCATCTACGTCCCGTGGGACCTTCATATACATCAATAACGTAATATAGCCTAACCTAATCCAACCTAACATTTCGGCGGTAATATTTGACATCATTCCTGGCGATTTGGCCTCTACGTCTCCGTTTGACCTTCATAAACATCAATAACGTAATATAACGTAACCTAACCCAACCTATCACCTCGGCGGTAATATTTGACAACATTCCTGGCGAGTTGGCCTCTACGTCTCCGTGGGACCTTTGTATACATCAATAACGTAATATAACCTAACCTAACCCAACCTATCATCTCGGCGGTAATATTTGACAACATTCCTGGCGAGTTGGTCTCTACGTCTCCGTGGGACCTTCATATACATCAATAACGTAATATAACCTAACCTAACCCAACCTAACATCACGGCGGTAATATTTGACAACATTCCTGGCGAGTTGGCCTCTACGTCTCCGTGGGACCTTTATATACATCAATAACGTAATGTAACCTAACCTAACCCAACCTAACATCTCGGCGGTAATATTTGACAACATTCCTCGCCAGTTGGCTTCTCCGTCTCCGTGGGACCTTTATATACATCAATAACGTAATATAACCTAACCTAACCCAACCTTACATCTCGGCGGTAATATTTGATCACATTACTAGCTTGTTGGCTTCTACGTCTCCGCGGGACCTTTATATACATCTATAACGTGATATAACCTAACCTAACCCAACCTAACATTTCGGCGGTAATATTTGACATCATTCCTGGCGAGTTGGCCTCTACGTCTCCGTTTGACATTCATAAACATCAATAACGTAATATAACGTAACCTAACCCAACCTATCATCTCGGCCGTAATATTTGAAAACATTCCTGGCGAGTTGGCTTCTCCATCTCCGTGGGACCTTCATATACATCAATAACGTAATATAGCCTAACCTAATCCAACCTAACATTTCGGCGGTAATATTTGACATCATTCCTGGCGATTTGGCCTCTACGTCTCCGTGGGACCTTTATATACAACAATAACGTAATATAACCTAGCCTAACCCAACCTAACATCTCGGCGGTAATATTTGACAACATACCTGGCGAGTTGGCCTCTACGTCTCCGTGGGACCTTCATATACATCAATAACGAAATATAACCTAACCTAACCCAACCTAGCATCTCGGCGATAATATTTGAAAACATTCCTGGCGTGTTGGCTTCTCCGTCTCTGTGATATCTTTTTATACATCAATAACGTAATATAACCTAACCTAACCCAACCTAACATCTCGGCGGTAATATTTGAAATCATACCTGGCGAGTTGGACTCTACGTCTCCGTTTGACCTTCATAAACATCAATAACGTAATATAACGTAACCTAACCCAACCTATCACCTCGGCGGTAATATTTGACAACATTCCTGGCGAGTTGGCCTCTACGTCTCCGTGGGACATTTGTATACATCAATAACGTAATATAACCTAACCTAACCCAACCTATCATCTCGGCGGTAATATTTGACAACATTCCTCGCCAGTTGGCTTCTCCGTCTCCGTGGGACCTTTATATACATCAATAACGTAATATAACCTAACCTAACCCAACCTAACATCTCGGCGATAAGATTTGAGAACATTCCTGGCCAGGTGGCTTCTCCGTCTCCGTGGGACCTTTATATACATCAATAACGTAATATAACCTAACCTAACCCAACCTAACATCTTGGCGGTAATATTTAAAATCATACCTGGCGAGTTGGCCTCTACGTCTCCGTGGGACATTTATATACATCAATAACGTAATGTAACCTAACCTAACCCAACCTAACATCTCGGCGGTAATATTTGATCACATTCCTAGCTTGTTGGCCTCTACGTCTCCGCGTGACCTTTATATACATCTATAACGTGATATAACCTAACCTAACCCAACCTAACATTTCGGCGGTAATATTTGACATCATTCAAGGCGAGTTGGCCTCTACGTCTCCGTTTGACCTTCATAAACATCAATAACGTAATATAACGTAACCTAACCCAACCTATCACCTCGGCGGTAATATTTGACAACATTCCTGGCGAGTTGGCCTCTACGTCTCCGTGGGACCTTTGTATACATCAATAACGTAATATAACCTAACCTAACCCAACCTATCACCTCGGCGGTAATATTTGACAACATTCCTGGCGAGTTGGTCTCTAAGTCTCCGTGGGACCTTCATATACATCAATAACGTAATATAACCTAACCTAACCCAACCTAACATCACGGCGGTAATATTTGACAACATTCCTGGCTAGTTGGCTTCTCCGTCTCCGTGGGATCTTTTTATACATCAATAATGTAATAAAACCTATCCTAACCCAACCTAACATCTTGGCGGTAATATTTAAAAACATACCTGGCGAGTTGGCCTCTACGTCTCCGTGGGACATTTATATACATCAATAACGTAATGTAACCTAACCTAACCCAACCTAACATCTCGGCGGTAATATTTGATCACATTCCTAGCTTGTTGGCCTCTACGTCTCCGCGTGACCTTTATATACATCTATAACGTGATATAACCTAACCTAACCCAACCTAACATTTCGGCGGTAATATTTGACATCATTCAAGGCGAGTTGGCCTCTACGTCTCCGTTTGACCTTCATAAACATCAATAACGTAATATAACGTAACCTAACCCAACCTATCACCTCGGCGGTAATATTTGACAACATTCCTGGCGAGTTGGTCTCTACGTCTCCGTGGGACCTTCATATACATCAATAACGTAATATAACCTAACCTAACCCAACCTAACATCACGGCGGTAATATTTGACAACATTCCTGGCGAGTTGGCCTCTACGTCTCCGTGGGACCTTTATATACATCAATAACGTAATGTAACCTAACCTAACCCAACCTAACATCTCGGCGGTAATATTTGACAACATTCCTCGCCAGTTGGCTTCTCCGTCTCCGTGGGACCTTTATATACATCAATAACGTAATATAACCTAACCTAACCCAACCTAACATCTCGGCGGTAATATTTGATCACATTACTAGCTTGTTGGCCTCTACGTCTCCGCGGGACCTTTATATACATCTATAACGTGATATAACCTAACCTAACCCAACCTAACATTTCGGCGGTAATATTTGACATCATTCCTGGCGAGTTGGCCTCTACGTCTCCGTTTGACATTCATAAACATCAATAACGTAATATAACGTAACCTAACCCAACCTATCATCTCGGCCGTAATATTTGAAAACATTCCTGGCGAGTTGGCTTCTCCGTCTCCGTGGGATCTTTTTATACATCAATAACGTAATATAACCTAACCTAACCCAACCTAACATCTCGGCGGTAATATTTGAAAACATTCATGGCGGTTTGGCATCTACGTCCCGTGGGACCTTCATATACATCAATAACGTAATATAGCCTAACCTAATCCAACCTAACATTTCGGCGGTAATATTTGACATCATTCCTGGCGATTTGGCCTCTACGTCTCCGTGGGACCTTTATATACAACAATAACGTAATATAACCTAGCCTAACCCAACCTAACATCTCGGCGGTAATATTTGAAAACATACCTGGCGGGTTGGCCTCTACGTCTCCGTGGGACATTTATATACATCAATAACGTAATATAACCTAACCTAACCCAACCTAACATCTCGGCGGTAATATTTGACAACATTCCTGGCGAGTTGGCTTCTCCGTCTCCGTGCGACCTTTATATACATCAATAACGTAGTATAACCTAACCTAACCCAACCTAACATTTCGGCGGTAATATTTGACATCATTCCTGGCGAGTTGGCCTCTACGTCTCCGTTTGACCTTCATAAACATCAATAACGTAATATAACGTAACCTAACCCAACCTATCATCTCGGCGGTAATATTTGAAAACATTCCTGGCGAGTTGGCTTCTCCGTCTCTGTGATATCTTTTTATACATCAATAACGTAATATAACCTAACCTAACCCAACCTAACATCTCGGCGGTAATATTTGAAATCATACCTGGCGAGTTGGACTCTACGTCTCCGTTTGACCTTCATAAACATCAATAACGTAATATAACGTAACCTAACCCAACCTATCACCTCGGCGGTAATATTTGACAACATTCCTGGCGAGTTGGCCTCTACGTCTCCGTGGGACATTTGTATACATCAATAACGTAATATAACCTAACCTAACCCAACCTATCATCTCGGCGGTAATATTTGAAAACATTCATGGCGATTTGGCATCTACGTCCCGTGGGACCTTCATATACATCAATAACGTAATATAGCCTAACCTAATCCAACCTAACATTTCGGCGGTAATATTTGACATCATTCCTGGCGATTTGGCCTCTACGTCTCCGTTTGACCTTCATAAACATCAATAACGTAATATAACGTAACCTAACCCAACCTATCACCTCGGCGGTAATATTTGACAACATTCCTGGCGAGTTGGCCTCTACGTCTCCGTGGGACCTTTGTATACATCAATAACGTAATATAACCTAACCTAACCCAACCTATCATCTCGGCGGTAATATTTGACAACATTCCTGGCGAGTTGGTCTCTACGTCTCCGTGGGACCTTCATATACATCAATAACGTAATATAACCTAACCTAACCCAACCTAACATCACGGCGGTAATATTTGACAACATTCCTGGCGAGTTGGCCTCTACGTCTCCGTGGGACCTTTATATACATCAATAACGTAATGTAACCTAACCTAACCCAACCTAACATCTCGGCGGTAATATTTGACAACATTCCTCGCCAGTTGGCTTCTCCGTCTCCGTGGGACCTTTATATACATCAATAACGTAATATAACCTAACCTAACCCAACCTAACATCTCGGCGGTAATATTTGATCACATTACTAGCTTGTTGGCCTCTACGTCTCCGCGGGACCTTTATATACATCTATAACGTGATATAACCTAACCTAACCCAACCTAACATTTCGGCGGTAATATTTGACATCATTCCTGGCGAGTTGGCCTCTACGTCTCCGTTTGACATTCATAAACATCAATAACGTAATATAACGTAACCTAACCCAACCTATCATCTCGGCCGTAATATTTGAAAACATTCCTGGCGAGTTGGCTTCTCCGTCTCCGTGGGATCTTTTTATACATCAATAACGTAATATAACCTAACGTAACCCAACCTAACATCTCGGCGGTAATATTTGAAAACATTCATGGCGGTTTGGCATCTACGTCCCGTGGGACCTTCATATACATCAATAACGTAATATAGCCTAACCTAATCCAACCTAACATTTCGGCGGTAATATTTGACATCATTCCTGGCGATTTGGCCTCTACGTCTCCGTGGGACCTTTATATACAACAATAACGTAATATAACCTAGCCTAACCCAACCTAACATCTCGGCGGTAATATTTGACAACATACCTGGCGAGTTGGCCTCTACGTCTCCGTGGGACCTTCATATACATCAATAACGAAATATAACCTAACCTAACCCAACCTAGCATCTCGGCGATAATATTTGAAAACATTCCTGGCGTGTTGGCTTCTCCGTCTCTGTGATATCTTTTTATACATCAATAACGTAATATAACCTAACCTAACCCAACCTAACATCTCGGCGGTAATATTTGAAATCATACCTGGCGAGTTGGACTCTACGTCTCCGTTTGACCTTCATAAACATCAATAACGTAATATAACGTAACCTAACCCAACCTATCACCTCGGCGGTAATATTTGACAACATTCCTGGCGAGTTGGCCTCTACGTCTCCGTGGGACATTTGTATACATCAATAACGTAATATAACCTAACCTAACCCAACCTATCATCTCGGCGGTAATATTTGAAAACATTCATGGCGATTTGGCATCTACGTCCCGTGGGACCTTCATATACATCAATAACGTAATATAGCCTAACCTAATCCAACCTAACATTTCGGCGGTAATATTTGACATCATTCCTGGCGATTTGGCCTCTACGTCTCCGTTTGACCTTCATAAACATCAATAACGTAATATAACGTAACCTAACCCAACCTATCACCTCGGCGGTAATATTTGACAACATTCCTGGCGAGTTGGCCTCTACGTCTCCGTGGGACCTTTGTATACATCAATAACGTAATATAACCTAACCTAACCCAACCTATCATCTCGGCGGTAATATTTGGCAACATTCCTGGCGAGTTGGTCTCTACGTCTCCGTGGGACCTTCATATACATCAATAACGTAATATAACCTAACCTAACCCAACCTAACATCACGGCGGTAATATTTGACAACATTCCTGGCGAGTTGGCCTCTACGTCTCCGTGGGACCTTTATATACATCAATAACGTAATGTAACCTAACCTAACCCAACCTAACATCTCGGCGGTAATATTTGACAACATTCCTCGCCAGTTGGCTTCTCCGTCTCCGTGGGACCTTTATATACATCAATAACGTAATATAACCTAACCTAACCCAACCTAACATCTCGGCGGTAATATTTGATCACATTACTAGCTTGTTGGCCTCTACGTCTCCGCGGGACCTTTATATACATCTATAACGTGATATAACCTAACCTAACCCAACCTAACATTTCGGCGGTAATATTTGACATCATTCCTGGCGAGTTGGCCTCTACGTCTCCGTTTGACATTCATAAACATCAATAACGTAATATAACGTAACCTAACCCAACCTATCATCTCGGCCGTAATATTTGAAAACATTCCTGGCGAGTTGGCTTCTCCGTCTCCGTGGGATCTTTTTATACATCAATAACGTAATATAACCTAACCTAACCCAACCTAACATCTCGGCGGTAATATTTGAAAACATTCATGGCGGTTTGGCATCTACGTCCCGTGGGACCTTCATATACATCAATAACGTAATATAGCCTAACCTAATCCAACCTAACATTTCGGCGGTAATATTTGACATCATTCCTGGCGATTTGGCCTCTACGTCTCCGTGGGACCTTTATATACAACAATAACGTAATATAACCTAGCCTAACCCAACCTAACATCTCGGCGGTAATATTTGAAAACATACCTGGCGGGTTGGCCTCTACGTCTCCGTGGGACATTTATATACATCAATAACGTAATATAACCTAACCTAACCCAACCTAACATCTCGGCGGTAATATTTGACAACATTCCTGGCGAGTTGGCTTCTCCGTCTCCGTGCGACCTTTATATACATCAATAACGTAGTATAACCTAACCTAACCCAACCTAACATTTCGGCGGTAATATTTGACATCATTCCTGGCGAGTTGGCCTCTACGTCTCCGTTTGACCTTCATAAACATCAATAACGTAATATAACGTAACCTAACCCAACCTATCATCTCGGCGGTAATATTTGAAAACATTCCTGGCGAGTTGGCTTCTCCGTCTCCGTGGGACCTTTATATACATCAATAACGTTATATAACCTAACCTAACCCAACCTAACATCTCGGCGGTAATATTTGACAACATACCTGGCGAGTTGGCCTCTACGTCTCCGTGGGACCTTCATATACATCAATAACGAAATATAACCTAACCTAACCCAACCTAGCATCTCGGCGATAATATTTGAAAACATTCCTGGCGTGTTGGCTTCTCCGTCTCTGTGATATCTTTTTATACATCAATAACGTAATATAGCCTAACCTAATCCAACCTAACATTTCGGCGGTAATATTTGACATCATTCCTGGCGATTTGGCCTCTACGTCTCCGTTTGACCTTCATAAACATCAATAACGTAATATAACGTAACCTAACCCAACCTATCACCTCGGCGGTAATATTTGACAACATTCCTGGCGAGTTGGCCTCTACGTCTCCGTGGGACCTTTGTATACATCAATAACGTAATATAACCTAACCTAACCCAACCTATCATCTCGGCGGTAATATTTGACAACATTCCTGGCGAGTTGGTCTCTACGTCTCCGTGGGACCTTCATATACATCAATAACGTAATATAACCTAACCTAACCCAACCTAACATCACGGCGGTAATATTTGACAACATTCCTGGCGAGTTGGCCTCTACGTCTCCGTGGGACCTTTATATACATCAATAACGTAATGTAACCTAACCTAACCCAACCTAACATCTCGGCGGTAATATTTGACAACATTCCTCGCCAGTTGGCTTCTCCGTCTCCGTGGGACCTTTATATACATCAATAACGTAATATAACCTAACCTAACCCAACCTAACATCTCGGCGATAAGATTTGAGAACATTCCTGGCCAGGTGGCTTCTCCGTCTCCGTGGGACCTTTATATACATCAATAACGTAATATAACCTAACCTAACCCAACCTAACATCTTGGCGGTAATATTTAAAAACATACCTGGCGAGTTGGCCTCTACGTCTCCGTGGGACCTTTATATACATCAATAACGTAATGTAACCTAACCTAACCCAACCTAACATCTCGGCGGTAATATTTGATCACATTCCTAGCTTGTTGGCCTCTACGTCTCCGCGTGACCTTTATATACATCTATAACGTGATATAACCTAACCTAACCCAACCTAACATTTCGGCGGTAATATTTGACATCATTCAAGGCGAGTTGGCCTCTACGTCTCCGTTTGACCTTCATAAACATCAATAACGTAATATAACGTAACCTAACCCAACCTATCACCTCGGCGGTAATATTTGACAACATTCCTGGCGAGTTGGCCTCTACGTCTCCGTGGGACCTTTGTATACATCAATAACGTAATATAACCTAACCTAACCCAACCTATCACCTCGGCGGTAATATTTGACAACATTCCTGGCGAGTTGGTCTCTACGTCTCCGTGGGACCTTCATATACATCAATAACGTAATATAACCTAACCTAACCCAACCTAACATCACGGCGGTAATATTTGACAACATTCCTGGCTAGTTGGCTTCTCCGTCTCCGTGGGATCTTTTTATACATCAATAATGTAATAAAACCTATCCTAACCCAACCTAACATCTTGGCGGTAATATTTAAAAACATACCTGGCGAGTTGGCCTCTACGTCTCCGTGGGACATTTATATACATCAATAACGTAATGTAACCTAACCTAACCCAACCTAACATCTCGGCGGTAATATTTGATCACATTCCTAGCTTGTTGGCCTCTACGTCTCCGCGTGACCTTTATATACATCTATAACGTGATATAACCTAACCTAACCCAACCTAACATTTCGGCGGTAATATTTGACATCATTCAAGGCGAGTTGGCCTCTACGTCTCCGTTTGACCTTCATAAACATCAATAACGTAATATAACGTAACCTAACCCAACCTATCACCTCGGCGGTAATATTTGACAACATTCCTGGCGAGTTGGCCTCTACGTCTCCGTGGGACCTTTGTATACATCAATAACGTAATATAACCTAACCTAACCCAACCTATCACCTCGGCGGTAATATTTGACATCATTCCTGGCGATTTGTCCTCTACGTCTCCGTTTGACCTTCATAAACATCAATAACGTAATATAACGTAACCTAACCCAACCTATCATCTCGGCGGTAATATTTGACAACATTCCTGGCGAGTTGGCTTCTACGTCTCCGTGGGACCTTTATATACATCAATAACGTAATATAACCTAACCTAACCGAACCTAACATATCGGCCGTAATATTTGAAAACATACCTGGCGAGTTGGCCTCTACGTCTCTGTGGGACGTTTATATACATCAATAACGTAATATAACCTAACCTAACCCAACCTAACATCTCGGCGATAATATTTGAAAAAATTCCTGGCGAGTTGGCTTCTCCGTCTCTGTGATATCTTTTTATACATCAATAACATAATATAACCTAACCTAACCCAACCTAACATCTCGGCGGTAATATTTGAAATCATACCCGGCGAGTTGGCCTCTACGTCTCCGTGGGACCTTTATATACATCAATAACGTAATATAACCTAACCTAACCCAACCTAACATCTCGGCGATAAGATTTGAGAACATTCCTGGCCAGGTGGCTTCTCCGTCTCCGTGGGACCTTTATATACATCAATAACGTAATATAACCTAACCTAACCCAACCTAACATCTTGGCGGTAATATTTAAAAACATACCTGGCGAGTTGGCCTCTACGTCTCCGTGGGACATTTATATACATCAATAACGTAATGTAACCTAACCTAACCCAACCTAACATCTCGGCGGTAATATTTGATCACATTCCTAGCTTGTTGGCCTCTACGTCTCCGCGTGACCTTTATATACATCAATAACGTAATATAACCTAACCTAACCCAACCTAACATCTCGGCGGTAATATTTGAAAACATACCTGGCGGGTTGGCCTCTACGTCTCCGTGGGACATTTATATACATCAGTAACGTAATATAACCTAACCTAACCCAACCTAACATCTCGGCGGTAATATTTGACAACATTCCTGGCGAGTTGGCTTCTCCGTCTCCGTGGGACCTTTATATACATCAATAACGTAATATAACCTAACCTAACCCAACCTAACATTTCGGCGGTAATATTTGACATCATTCCTGGCGAGTTGGCCTCTACGTCTCCGTTTGACCTTCATAAACATCAATAACGTAATATAACGTAACCTAACCCAACCTATCATCTCGGCGGTAATATTTGAAAACATTCCTGGCGAGTTGGCTTCTCCGTCTCCGTGGGACCTTTATATACATCAATAACGTTATATAACCTAACCTAACCCAACCTAACATCTCGGCGGTAATATTTGACAACATACCTGGCGAGTTGGCCTCTACGTCTCCGTGGGACCTTCATATACATCAATAACGAAATATAACCTAACCTAACCCAACCGAGCATCTCGGCGATAATATTTGAAAACATTCCTGGCGTGTTGGCTTCTCCGTCTCTGTGATATCTTTTTATACATCAATAACGTAATATAACCTAACCTAACCCAACCTAACATCTCGGCGGTAATATTTGAAATCATACCTGGCGAGTTGGCCTCTACGTCTCCGTTTGACCTTCATAAACATCAATAACGTAATATAACGTAACCTAACCCAACCTATCACCTCGGCGGTAATATTTGACAACATTCCTGGCGAGTTGGCCTCTACGTCTCCGTGGGACATTTGTATACATCAATAACGTAATATAACCTAACCTAACCCAACCTAACATCACGGCGGTAATATTTGACAACATTCCTGGCTAGTTGGCTTCTCCGTCTCCGTGGGATCTTTTTATACATCAATAACGTAATATAGCCTAACCTAATCCAACCTAACATTTCGGCGGTAATATTTGACATCATTCCTGGCGATTTGGCCTCTACGTCTCCGTTTGACCTTCATAAACATCAATAACGTAATATAACGTAACCTAACCCAACCTATCATCTCGGCGGTAATATTTGAAAACATTCCTGGCGAGTTGGCTTCTCCGTCTCCGTGGGACCTTTATATACATCAATAACGTTATATAACCTAACCTAACCCAACCTAACATCTCGGCGGTAATATTTGACAACATACCTGGCGAGTTGGCCTCTACGTCTCCGTGGGACCTTCATATACATCAATAACGAAATATAACCTAACCTAACCCAACCGAGCATCTCGGCGATAATATTTGAAAACATTCCTGGCGTGTTGGCTTCTCCGTCTCTGTGATATCTTTTTATACATCAATAACGTAATATAACCTAACCTAACCCAACCTAACATCTCGGCGGTAATATTTGAAATCATACCTGGCGAGTTGGCCTCTACGTCTCCGTTTGACCTTCATAAACATCAATAACGTAATATAACGTAACCTAACCCAACCTATCACCTCGGCGGTAATATTTGACAACATTCCTGGCGAGTTGGCCTCTACGTCTCCGTGGGACATTTGTATACATCAATAACGTAATATAACCTAACCTAACCCAACCTAACATCACGGCGGTAATATTTGACAACATTCCTGGCTAGTTGGCTTCTCCGTCTCCGTGGGATCTTTTTATACATCAATAACGTAATATAGCCTAACCTAATCCAACCTAACATTTCGGCGGTAATATTTGACATCATTCCTGGCGATTTGGCCTCTACGTCTCCGTTTGACCTTCATAAACATCAATAACGTAATATAACGTAACCTAACCCAACCTATCATCTCGGCGGTAATATTTGAAAACATTCCTGGCGAGTTGGCTTCTCCGTCTCCGTGGGATCTTTATATACATCAATAACGTTATATAACCTAACCTAACCCAACCTAACATCTCGGCGGTAATATTTGACAACATACCTGGCGAGTTGGCCTCTACGTCTCCGTGGGACCTTCATATACATCAATAACGAAATATAACCTAACCTAACCCAACCTAACATCTCGGCGATAATATTTGAAAACATTCCTGGCAAGTTGGCTTCTCCGTCTCTGTGATATCTTTTTATACATCAATAACGTAATATAAACTAACCTAACACAACCTAACATCTTGGCGGTATATATTTGAAAACATACCTAGCGAGTTGGCCTCTACGTCTCCGTGGGACCTTGATATACATCAATAACGAAATATAACCTAACCTAACCCAACCTAACATCTCGGCGGTAATATTTGAAAACATTCCTGGCGAGTTGGCTTCTCCGTCTCCGTGGGATCTTTTTATACATCAATAACGTAATATAACCTAACCTAACCCAACCTAACATCACGGCGGTAATATTTGACAACATTCCTGGCTAGTTGGCTTCTCCGTCTCCGTTGGATCTTTTTATACATCAATAACGTAATATAACCTATCCTAACCCAACCTAACATCTCGGCGGTAATATTTGAAAACATACCTGGCGAGTTGGCCTCTACGTCTCCGTGGGACCTTTATATACATCAATAACGTAATATAACCTAACCTATCCCAACCTAACATCTCGGCGGAAATATTTGAAAACATTCATGGCGATTTGGCATCTACGTCCCGTGGGACCTTCATATACATCAATAACGTAATATAGCATAACCTAACCCAACCTAACATTTTGGCGGTAATATTTGACATCATTCCTGGCGAGTTGGCCTCTACGTCTCCGTGGGACCTTTATATACATCAATAACGTAATATAACCTAACCTAACCGAACCTAACATATCGGCCGTAATATTTGACAACATTCCTGGCGAGTTGGCCTCTACGTCTCCGTGGGACCTTTGTATACATCAATAACGTAATATAACCTAACCTAACCCAACCTATCATCTCGGCGGTAATATTTGACAACATTCCTGGCGAGTTGGTCTCTACGTCTCCGTGGGACCTTCATATACATCAATAACGTAATATAACCTAACCTAACCCAACCTAACATCTCGGCGGTAATATTTGATCACATTCCTAGCTTGTTGGCTTCTACGTCTCCGCGGGACCTTTATATACATCTATAACATGATATAACCTAACCTAACCCAACCTAACATTTCGGCGGTAATATTTGACATCATTCCTGGCGATTTGTCCTCTACGTCTCCGTTTGACCTGCATAAACATCAATAACGTAATATAACGTAACCTAACCCAACCTATCATCTCGGCGGTAATATTTGACAACATTCCTGGCGAGTTGGCTTCTACGTCTCCGTGGGACCTTTATATACATCAATAACGTAATATAACCTAACCTAACCGAACCTAACATATCGGCCGTAATATTTGAAAACATACCTGGCGAGTTGGCCTCTACGTCTCTGTGGGACGTTTATATACATCAATAACGTAATATAACCTAACCTAACCCAACCTAACATCTCGGCGATAATATTTGAAAACATTCCTGGCGAGTTGGCTTCTCCGTCTCTGTGGGACCTTCATAAACATCAATAACGTAATATAACCTATCCTAACCCAACCTAACATCTCGGCGGTAATATTTGAAAACATACCTGGCGGGTTGGCCTCTACGTCTCCGTGGGACATTTATATACATCAATAACGTAATATAACCTAACCTAACCCAACCTAACATCTCGGCGGTAATATTTGACAACATTCCTGGCGAGTTGGCTTCTCCGTCTCCGTGGGACCTTTATATACATCAATAACGTAATATAACCTAACCTAACCCAACCTAACATTTCGGCGGTAATATTTGACATCATTCCTGGCGAGTTGGCCTCTACGTCTCCGTTTGACCTTCATAAACATCAATAACGTAATATAACGTAACCTAACCCAACCTATCATCTCGGCGGTAATATTTGAAAACATTCCTGGCGAGTTGGCTTCTCCGTCTCCGTGGGACCTTTATATACATCAATAACGTTATATAACCTAACCTAACCCAACCTAACATCTCGGCGATAATATTTGAAAACATTCCTGGCGAGTTGGCTTCTCCGTCTCTGTGATATCTTTTTATACATCAATAACATAATATAACCTAACCTAACCCAACCTAACATCTCGTCGGTAATATTTGAAATCATACCTGGCGAGTTGGCCTCTACGTCTCCGTGGGACCTTTATATACATCAATAACGTAATATAACCTAACCTAATCCAACCTAACATCTCGGCGATAAGATTTGAAAACATTCCTGGCCAGGTGGCTTCTCCGTCTCCGTGGGACCTTTATATACATCAATAACGTAATATAACCTAACCTAACCCAACCTAACATCTTGGCGGTAATATTTAAAAACATACCTGGCGAGTTGGCCTCTACGTCTCCGTGGGACATTTATATACATCAATAACGTAATGTAACCTAACCTAACCCAACCTAACATCTCGGCGGTAATATTTGATCACATTCCTAGCTTGTTGGCCTCTACGTCTCTGCGTGACCTTTATATACATCTATAACGTGATATAACCTAACCTAACCCAACCTAACATTTCGGCGGTAATATTTGACATCATTCATGGCGAGTTGGCCTCTACGTCTCCGTTTGACCTTCATAAACACCAATAACGTAATATAACGTAACCTAACCCAACCTATCACCTCGGCGGTAATATTTGACAACATTCCTGGCGAGTTGGCCTCTAAGTCTCCGTGGGACATTTGTATACATCAATAACGTAATATAACCTAACCTAACCCAACCTAACATCACGGCGGTAATATTTGACAACATTCCTGGCTAGTTGGCTTCTCCGTCTCCGTTGGATCTTTTTATACATCAATAACGTAATATAACCTATCCTAACCCAACCTAACATCTCGGCGGTAATATTTGAAAACATACCTGGCGAGTTGGCCTCTACGTCTCCGTGGGACCTTTATATACATCAATAACGTAATATAACCTAACCTATCCCAACCTAACATCTCGGCGGAAATATTTGAAAACATTCATGGCGATTTGGCATCTACGTCCCGTGGGACCTTCATATACATCAATAACGTAATATAGCATAACCTAATCCAACCTAACATTTCGGCGGTAATATTTGACATCATTCCTGGCGATTTGGCCTCTACGTCTCCGTGGGACATTTATATACATCAATAACGTAATATAACCTAACCTAACCCAACCTAACATCTCGGCGGTAATATTTGACAACATACCTGGCGAGTTGGCCTCTACGTCTCCGTGGGACCTTCATATACATCAATAACGAAATATAACCTAACCTAACCCAACCTAACATCTCGGCGATAATATTTGAAAACATTCCTGGCGAGTTGGCTTCTCCGTCTCTGTGATATCTTTTTATACATCAATAACGTAATATAACCTAACCTAACCCAGCCTAACATCTCGGCGGTAATATTTGAAATCATACCTGGCGAGTTGGCCTCTACGTCTCCGTGGGACATTTATATACATCAATAACGTAATATAACCTAACCTAACCCAACCTAACATCTCGGCGGTAATATTTGATCACATTCCTAGCTTGTTGGCCTCTACGTCTCCGCGGGACCTTTATATACATCTATAACGTGATATAACCTAACCTAACACAACCTAACATTTTGGCGGTAATATTTGACATCATTCCTGGCGAGTTGGCCTCTACGTCTCCGTTTGACCTTCATAAACATCAATAACGTAATATAACGTAACCTAACCCAACCTATCACCTCGGCGGTAATATTTGACAACATTCCTGGCGAGTTGGCCTCTACGTCTCCGTGGGACATTTGTATACATCAATAACGTAATATAACCTAACCTAACCCAACCTAACATCACGGCGGTAATATTTGACAACATTCCTGGCTAGTTGGCTTCTCCGTCTCCGTGGGATCTTTTTATACATCAATAACGTAATATAACCTATCCTAACCCAACCTAACATCTCGGCGGTAATATTTGAAAACATACCTGGCGAGTTGGCCTCTACGTCTCCGTGGGACCTTTATATACATCAATAACGTAATATAACCTAACCTATCCCAACCTAACATCTCGGCGGAAATATTTGAAAACATTCATGGCGATTTGGCATCTACGTCCCGTGGGACCTTCATATACATCAATAACGTAATATAGCCTAACCTAATCCAACCTAACATTTCGGCGGTAATATTTGACATCATTCCTGGCGATTTGGCCTCTACGTCTCCGTGGGACCTTTATATACATCAATAACGTAATATAACCTAACCTAACCCAACCTAACATCTCGGCGGTAATATTTGAAAACATACCTGGCGGGTTGGCCTCTACGTCTCCGTGGGACATTTATATACATCAATAACGTAATATAACCTAACCTAACCCAACCTAACATCTCGGCGGTAATATTTGACAACATTCCTGGCGAGTTGGCTTCTCCGTCTCCGTGGGACCTTTATATACATCAATAACGTAATATAACCTAACCTAACCCAACCTAACATTTCGGCGGTAATATTTGACATCATTCCTGGCGAGTTGGCCTCTACGTCTCCGTTTGACCTTCATAAACATCAATAACGTAATATAACGTAACCTAACCCAACCTATCATCTCGGCGGTAATATTTGAAAACATTCCTGGCGAGTTGGCTTCTCCGTCTCCGTGGGACCTTTATATACATCAATAACGTTATATAACCTAACCTAACCCAACCTAACATCTCGGCGGTAAT
Source organism: Xylocopa violacea (assembly GCA_963969225.1). Classification (NCBI taxonomy): domain Eukaryota; kingdom Metazoa; phylum Arthropoda; class Insecta; order Hymenoptera; family Apidae; genus Xylocopa; species Xylocopa violacea. The sequence continues at coordinate 2,927,518 of CAXAJV010000051.1, forward strand.
ATTTGACAACATACCTGGCGAGTTGGCCTCTACGTCTCCGTGGGACCTTCATATACATCAATAACGAAATATAACCTAACCTAACCCAACCGAGCATCTCGGCGATAATATTTGAAAACATTCCTGGCGTGTTGGCTTCTCCGTCTCTGTGATATCTTTTTATACATCAATAACGTAATATAACCTAACCTAACCCAACCTAACATCTCGGCGGTAATATTTGAAATCATACCTGGCGAGTTGGCCTCTACGTCTCCGTTTGACCTTCATAAACATCAATAACGTAATATAACGTAACCTAACCCAACCTATCACCTCGGCGGTAATATTTGACAACATTCCTGGCGAGTTGGCCTCTACGTCTCCGTGGGACATTTGTATACATCAATAACGTAATATAACCTAACCTAACCCAACCTAACATCACGGCTGTAATATTTGACAACATTCCTGGCTAGTTGGCTTCTCCGTCTCCGTGGGATCTTTTTATACATCAATAACGTAATATAGCCTAACCTAATCCAACCTAACATTTCGGCGGTAATATTTGACATCATTCCTGGCGATTTGGCCTCTACGTCTCCGTTTGACCTTCATAAACATCAATAACGTAATATAACGTAACCTAACCCAACCTATCATCTCGGCGGTAATATTTGAAAACATTCCTGGCGAGTTGGCTTCTCCGTCTCCGTGGGACCTTTATATACATCAATAACGTTATATAACCTAACCTAACCCAACCTAACATCTCGGCGGTAATATTTGACAACATACCTGGCGAGTTGGCCTCTACGTCTCCGTGGGACCTTCATATACATCAATAACGAAATATAACCTAACCTAACCCAACCTAACATCTCGGCGATAATATTTGAAAACATTCCTGGCAAGTTGGCTTCTCCGTCTCTGTGATATCTTTTTATACATCAATAACGTAATATAAACTAACCTAACCCAACCTAACATCTTGGCGGTATATATTTGAAAACATACCTAGCGAGTTGGCCTCTACGTCTCCGTGGGACCTTGATATACATCAATAACGAAATATAACCTAACCTAACCCAACCTAACATCTCGGCGGTAATATTTGAAAACATTCCTGGCGAGTTGGCTTCTCCGTCTCCGTGGGATCTTTTTATACATCAATAACGTAATATAACCTAACCTAACCCAACCTAACATCTTGGCGGTAATATTTGAAAACATACCTGGCGAGTTGGCCTCTACGTCTCCGTGGGACATTTATATACATCAATAACGTAATATAACCTAACCTAACCCAGCCTAACATCTCGGCGGTAATATTTGAAATCATACCTGGCGAGTTGGCCTCTACGTCTCCGTGGGACATTTATATACATCAATAACGTAATATAACCTAACCTAACCCAACCTAACATCTCGGCGGTAATATTTGATCACATTCCTAGCTTGTTGGCCTCTACGTCTCCGCGGGACCTTTATATACATCTATAACGTGATATAACCTAACCTAACCCAACCTAACATTTTGGCGGTAATATTTGACATCATTCCTGGCGAGTTGGCCTCTACGTCTCCGTGGGACCTTTATATACATCAATAACGTAATATAACCTAACCTAACCGAACCTAACATATCGGCCGTAATATTTGACAACATTCCTGGCGAGTTGGCCTCTACGTCTCCGTGGGACCTTTGTATACATCAATAACGTAATATAACCTAACCTAACCCAACCTATCATCTCGGCGGTAATATTTGACAACATTCCTGGCGAGTTGGTCTCTACGTCTACGTGGGACCTTCATATACATCAATAACGTAATATAACCTAACCTAACCCAACCTAACATCACGGCGGTAATATTTGAAATCATACCTGGCGAGTTGGCCTCTACGTCTCCGTGGGACCTTTATATACATCAATAACGTAATGTAACCTAACCTAACCCAACCTTACATCTCGGCGGTAATATTTGACAACATTCCTCGCCAGTTGGCTTCTCCGTCTCCGTGGGACCTTTATATACATCAATAACGTAATATAACCTAACCTATCCCAACCTAACATCTCGGCGGTAATATTTGATCACATTCCTAGCTTGTTGGCTTCTACGTCTCCGCGGGACCTTTATATACATCTATAACATGATATAACCTAACCTAACCCAACCTAACATTTCGGCGGTAATATTTGACATCATTCCTGGCGATTTGTCCTCTACGTCTCCGTTTGACCTTCATAAACATCAATAACGTAATATAACGTAACCTAACCCAACCTATCATCTCGGCGGTAATATTTGACAACATTCCTGGCGAGTTGGCTTCTACGTCTCCGTGGGACCTTTATATACATCAATAACGTAATATAACCTAACCTAACCGAACCTAACATATCGGCCGTAATATTTGAAAACATACCTGGCGAGTTGGCCTCTACGTCTCTGTGGGACGTTTATATACATCAATAACGTAATATAACCTAACCTAACCCAACCTAACATCTCGGCGATAATATTTGAAAACATTCCTGGCGAGTTGGCTTCTCCGTCTCTGTGATATCTTTTTATACATCAATAACATAATATAACCTAACCTAACCCAACCTAACATCTCGTCGGTAATATTTGAAATCATACCTGGCGAGTTGGCCTCTACGTCTCCGTGGGACCTTTATATACATCAATAACGTAATATAACCTAACCTAACCCAACCTAACATCTCGGCGATAAGATTTGAAAACATTCCTGGCCAGGTGGCTTCTCCGTCTCCGTGGGACCTTTATATACATCAATAACGTAATATAACCTAACCTAACCCAACCTAACATCTTGGCGGTAATATTTAAAAACATACCTGGCGAGTTGGCCTCTACGTCTCCGTGGGACATTTATATACATCAATAACGTAATGTAACCTAACCTAACCCAACCTAACATCTCGGCGGTAATATTTGATCACATTCCTAGCTTGTTGGCCTCTACGTCTCTGCGTGACCTTTATATACATCTATAACGTGATATAACCTAACCTAACCCAACCTAACATTTCGGCGGTAATATTTGACATCATTCATGGCGAGTTGGCCTCTACGTCTCCGTTTGACCTTCATAAACATCAATAACGTAATATAACGTAACCTAACCCAACCTATCACCTCGGCGGTAATATTTGACAACATTCCTGGCGAGTTGGCCTCTACGTCTCCGTGGGACATTTGTATACATCAATAACGTAATATAACCTAACCTAACCCAACCTAACATCACGGCTGTAATATTTGACAACATTCCTGGCTAGTTGGCTTCTCCGTCTCCGTGGGATCTTTTTATACATCAATAACGTAATATAGCCTAACCTAATCCAACCTAACATTTCGGCGGTAATATTTGACATCATTCCTGGCGATTTGGCCTCTACGTCTCCGTTTGACCTTCATAAACATCAATAACGTAATATAACGTAACCTAACCCAACCTATCATCTCGGCGGTAATATTTGAAAACATTCCTGGCGAGTTGGCTTCTCCGTCTCCGTGGGACCTTTATATACATCAATAACGTTATATAACCTAACCTAACCCAACCTAACATCACGGCGGTAATATTTGAAATCATACCTGGCGAGTTGGCCTCTACGTCTCCGTGGGACCTTTATATACATCAATAACGTAATGTAACCTAACCTAACCCAACCTAACATCTCGGCGGTAATATTTGACAACATTCCTCGCCAGTTGGCTTCTCCGTCTCCGTGGGACCTTTATATACATCAATAACGTAATATAACCTAACCTAACCCAACCTAACATCTCGGCGGTAATATTTGATCACATTCCTAGCTTGTTGGCTTCTACGTCTCCGCGGGACCTTTATATACATCTATAACATGATATAACCTAACCTAACCCAACCTAACATTTCGGCGGTAATATTTGACATCATTCCTGGCGATTTGTCCTCTACGTCTCCGTTTGACCTTCATAAACATCAATAACGTAATATAACGTAACCTAACCCAACCTATCATCTCGGCGGTAATATTTGACAACATTCCTGGCGAGTTGGCTTCTACGTCTCCGTGGGACCTTTATATACATCAATAACGTAATATAACCTAACCTAACCGAACCTAACATATCGGCCGTAATATTTGAAAACATACCTGGCGAGTTGGCCTCTACGTCTCTGTGGGACGTTTATATACATCAATAACGTAATATAACCTAACCTAACCCAACCTAACATCTCGGCGATAATATTTGAAAACATTCCTGGCGAGTTGGCTTCTCCGTCTCTGTGGGACCTTCATAAACATCAATAACGTAATATAACCTATCCTAACCCAACCTAACATCTCGGCGGTAATATTTGAAAACATACCTGGCGGGTTGGCCTCTACGTCTCCGTGGGACATTTATATACATCAATAACGTAATATAACCTAACCTAACCCAACCTAACATCTCGGCGGTAATATTTGACAACATTCCTGGCGAGTTGGCTTCTCCGTCTCCGTGGGACCTTTATATACATCAATAACGTAATATAACCTAACCTAACCCAACCTAACATTTCGGCGGTAATATTTGACATCATTCCTGGCGAGTTGGCCTCTACGTCTCCGTTTGACCTTCATAAACATCAATAACGTAATATAACGTAACCTAACCCAACCTATCATCTCGGCGGTAATATTTGAAAACATTCCTGGCGAGTTGGCTTCTCCGTCTCCGTGGGACCTTTATATACATCAATAACGTTATATAACCTAACCTAACCCAACCTAACATCTCGGCGGTAATATTTGACAACATACCTGGCGAGTTGGCCTCTACGTCTCCGTGGGACCTTCATATACATCAATAACGAAATATAACCTAACCTAACCCAACCTAACATCTCGGCGATAATATTTGAAAACATTCCTGGCGAGTTGGCTTCTCCGTCTCTGTGATATCTTTTTATACATCAATAACGTAATATAACCTAACCTAACCCAGCCTAACATCTCGGCGGTAATATTTGAAATCATACCTGGCGAGTTGGCCTCTACGTCTCCGTGGGACATTTATATACATCAATAACGTAATATAACCTAACCTAACCCAACCTAACATCTCGGCGGTAATATTTGATCATATTCCTAGCTTGTTGGCTTCTACGTCTCCGCGGGACCTTTATATACATCTATAACATGATATAACCTAACCTAACCCAACCTAACATTTCGGCGGTAATATTTGACATCATTCCTGGCGATTTGTCCTCTACGTCTCCGTTTGACATTCATAAACATCAATAACGTAATATAACGTAACCAAACCCAACCTATCATCTCGGCGGTAATATTTGACAACATTCCTGGCGAGTTGGCTTCTACGTCTCCGTGGGACCTTTATATACATCAATAACGTAATATAACCTAACCTAACCGAACCTAACATATCGGCCGTAATATTTGAAAACATACCTGGCGAGTTGACCTCTACGTCTCTGTGGGACGTTTATATACATCAATAACGTAATATAACCTAACCTAACCCAACCTAACATCTCGGCGATAATATTTGAAAACATTCCTGGCGAGTTGGCTTCTCCGTCTCTGTGATATCTTTTTATACATCAATAACATAATATAACCTAACCTAACCCAACCTAACATCTCGTCGGTAATATTTGAAATCATACCTGGCGAGTTGGCCTCTACGTCTCCGTGGGACCTTTATATACATCAATAACGTAATATAACCTAACCTAACCCAACCTAACATCTCGGCGATAAGATTTGAAAACATTCCTGGCCAGGTGGCTTCTCCGTCTCCGTGGGACCTTTATATACATCAATAACGTAATATAACCTAACCTAACCCAACCTAACATCTTGGCGGTAATATTTAAAAACATACCTGGCGAGTTGGCCTCTACGTCTCCGTGGGACATTTATATACATCAATAACGTAATGTAACCTAACCTAACCCAACCTAACATCTCGGCGGTAATATTTGATCACATTCCTAGCTTGTTGGCCTCTACGTCTCTGCGTGACCTTTATATACATCTATAACGTGATATAACCTAACCTAACCCAACCTAACATTTCGGCGGTAATATTTGACATCATTCATGGCGAGTTGGCCTCTACGTCTCCGTTTGACCTTCATAAACATCAATAACGTAATATAACGTAACCTAACCCAACCTATCACCTCGGCGGTAATATTTGACAACATTCCTGGCGAGTTGGCCTCTAAGTCTCCGTGGGACATTTGTATACATCAATAACGTAATATAACCTAACCTAACCCAACCTAACATCACGGCGGTAATATTTGACAACATTCCTGTCTAGTTGGCTTCTCCGTCTCCGTTGGATCTTTTTATACATCAATAACGTAATATAACCTATCCTAACCCAACCTAACATCTCGGCGGTAATATTTGAAAACATACCTGGCGAGTTGGCCTCTACGTCTCCGTGGGACCTTTATATACATCAATAACGTAATATAACCTAACCTATCCCAACCTAACATCTCGGCGGAAATATTTGAAAACATTCATGGCGATTTGGCATCTACGTCCCGTGGGACCTTCATATACATCAATAACGTAATATAGCATAACCTAATCCAACCTAACATTTCGGCGGTAATATTTGACATCATTCCTGGCGATTTGGCCTCTACGTCTCCGTGGGACCTTTATATACATCAATAACGTAATATAACCTAACCTAACCCAACCTAACATCTCGGCGGTAATATTTGAAAACATACCTGGCGGGTTGGCCTCTACGTCTCCGTGGGACATTTATATACATCAATAACGTAATATAACCTAACCTAACCCAACCTAACATCTCGGCGGTAATATTTGACAACATACCTGGCGAGTTGGCCTCTACGTCTCCGTGGGACCTTCATATACATCAATAACGAAATATAACCTAACCTAACCCAACCTAACATCTCGGCGATAATATTTGAAAACATTCCTGGCGAGTTGGCTTCTCCGTCTCTGTGATATCTTTTTATACATCAATAACGTAATATAACCTAACCTAACCCAGCCTAACATCTCGGCGGTAATATTTGAAATCATACCTGGCGAGTTGGCCTCTACGTCTCCGTGGGACATTTATATACATCAATAACGTAATATAACCTAACCTAACCCAACCTAACATCTCGGCGGTAATATTTGATCACATTCCTAGCTTGTTGGCCTCTACGTCTCCGCGGGACCTTTATATACATCTATAACGTGATATAACCTAACCTAACACAACCTAACATTTTGGCGGTAATATTTGAAATCATACCTGGCGAGTTGGCCTCTACGTCTCCGTTTGACCTTCATAAACATCAATAACGTAATATAACGTAACCTAACCCAACCTATCACCTCGGCGGTAATATTTGACAACATTCCTGGCGAGTTGGCCTCTACGTCTCCGTGGGACATTTGTATACATCAATAACGTAATATAACCTAACCTAACCCAACCTAACATCACGGCGGTAATATTTGACAACATTCCTGGCTAGTTGGCTTCTCCGTCTCCGTGGGATCTTTTTATACATCAATAACGTAATATAACCTATCCTAACCCAACCTAACATCTCGGCGGTAATATTTGAAAACATACCTGGCGAGTTGGCCTCTACGTCTCCGTGGGACCTTTATATACATCAATAACGTAATATATCCTAACCTATCCCAACCTAACATCTCGGCGGAAATATTTGAAAACATTCATGGCGATTTGGCATCTACGTCCCGTGGGACCTTCATATACATCAATAACGTAATATAGCCTAACCTAATCCAACCTAACATTTCGGCGGTAATATTTGACATCATTCCTGGCGATTTGGCCTCTACGTCTCCGTGGGACCTTTATATACATCAATAACGTAATATAACCTAACCTAACCCAACCTAACATCTCGGCGGTAATATTTGAAAACATACCTGGCGGGTTGGCCTCTACGTCTCCGTGGGACATTTATATACATCAATAACGTAATATAACCTAACCTAACCCAACCTAACATCTCGGCGGTAATATTTGACAACATTCCTGGCGAGTTGGCTTCTCCGTCTCCGTGGGACCGTTATATACATCAATAACGTAATATAACCTAACCTAACCCAACCTAACATTTCGGCGGTAATATTTGACATCATTCCTGGCGAGTTGGCCTCTACGTCTCCGTTTGACCTTCATAAACATCAATAACGTAATATAACGTAACCTAACCCAACCTATCATCTCGGCGGTAATATTTGAAAACATTCCTGGCGAGTTGGCTTCTCCGTCTCCGTGGGACCTTTATATACATCAATAACGTTATATAACCTAACCTAACCCAACCTAACATCTCGGCGGTAATATTTGACAACATACCTGGCGAGTTGGCCTCTACGTCTCCGTGGGACCTTCATATACATCAATAACGAAATATAACCTAACCTAACCCAACCTAACATCTCGGCGATAATATTTGAAAACATTCCTGGCGAGTTGGCTTCTCCGTCTCTGTGATATCTTTTTATACATCAATAACGTAATATAACCTAACCTAACCCAGCCTAACATCTCGGCGGTAATATTTGAAATCATACCTGGCGAGTTGGCCTCTACGTCTCCGTGGGACATTTATATACATCAATAACGTAATATAACCTAACCTAACCCAACCTAACATCTCGGCGGTAATATTTGATCATATTCCTAGCTTGTTGGCTTCTACGTCTCCGCGGGACCTTTATATACATCTATAACATGATATAACCTAACCTAACCCAACCTAACATTTCGGCGGTAATATTTGACATCATTCCTGGCGATTTGTCCTCTACGTCTCCGTTTGACCTTCATAAACATCAATAACGTAATATAACGTAACCTAACCCAACCTATCATCTCGGCGGTAATATTTGACAACATTCCTGGCGAGTTGGCTTCTACGTCTCCGTGGGACCTTTATATACATCAATAACGTAATATAACCTAACCTAACCGAACCTAACATATCGGCCGTAATATTTGAAAACATACCTGGCGAGTTGGCCTCTACGTCTCTGTGGGACGTTTATATACATCAATAACGTAATATAACCTAACCTAACCCAACCTAACATCTCGGCGATAATATTTGAAAACATTCCTGGCGAGTTGGCTTCTCCGTCTCTGTGATATCTTTTTATACATCAATAACATAATATAACCTAACCTAACCCAACCTAACATCTCGGCGGTAATATTTGAAATCATACCTGGCGAGTTGGCCTCTACGTCTCCGTGGGACCTTTATATACATCAATAACGTAATATAACCTAACCTAACCCAACCTAACATCTCGGCGATAAGATTTGAAAACATTCCTGGCCAGGTGGCTTCTCCGTCTCCGTGGGACCTTTATATACATCAATAACGTAATATAACCTAACCTAACCCAACCTAACATCTTGGCGGTAATATTTAAAAACATACCTGGCGAGTTGGCCTCTACGTCTCCGTGGAACATTTATATACATCAATAACGTAATGTAACCTAACCTAACCCAACCTAACATCTCGGCGGTAATATTTGATCACATTCCTAGCTTGTTGGCCTCTACGTCTCTGCGTGACCTTTATATACATCTATAACGTGATATAACCTAACCTAACCCAACCTAACATTTCGGCGGTAATATTTGACATCATTCATGGCGAGTTGGCCTCTACGTCTCCGTTTGAGCTTCATAAACATCAATAACGTAATATAACGTAACCTAACCCAACCTATCACCTCGGCGGTAATATTTGACAACATTCCTGGCGAGTTGGCCTCTACGTCTCCGTGGGACATTTGTATACATCAATAACGTAATATAACCTAACCTAACCCAACCTAACATCACGGCGGTAATATTTGACAACATTCCTGGCTAGTTGGCTTCTCCGTCTCCGTGGGATCTTTTTATACATCAATAACGTAATATAACCTATCCTAACCCAACCTAACATCTCGGCGGTAATATTTGAAAACATACCTGGCGAGTTGGCCTCTACGTCTCCGTGGGACCTTTATATACATCAATAACGTAATATATCCTAACCTATCCCAACCTAACATCTCGGCGGAAATATTTGAAAACATTCATGGCGATTTGGCATCTACGTCCCGTGGGACCTTCATATACATCAATAACGTAATATAGCCTAACCTAATCCAACCTAACATTTCGGCGGTAATATTTGACATCATTCCTGGCGATTTGGCCTCTACGTCTCCGTGGGACCTTTATATACATCAATAACGTAATATAACCTAACCTAACCCAACCTAACATCTCGGCGGTAATATTTGAAAACATACCTGGCGGGTTGGCCTCTACGTCTCCGTGGGACATTTATATACATCAATAACGTAATATAACCTAACCTAACCCAACCTAACATCTCGGCGGTAATATTTGACATCATTCATGGCGAGTTGGCCTCTACGTCTCCGTTTGACCTTCATAAACATCAATAACGTAATATAACGTAACCTAACCCAACCTATCACCTCGGCGGTAATATTTGACAACATTCCTGGCGAGTTGGCCTCTACGTCTCCGTGGGACATTTGTATACATCAATAACGTAATATAACCTAACCTAACCCAACCTAACATCACGGCGGTAATATTTGACAACATTCCTGGCTAGTTGGCTTCTCCGTCTCCGTTGGATCTTTTTATACATCAATAACGTAATATAACCTATCCTAACCCAACCTAACATCTCGGCGGTAATATTTGAAAACATACCTGGCGAGTTGGCCTCTACGTCTCCGTGGGACCTTTATATACATCAATAACGTAATATAACCTAACCTAACCCAACCTAACATCTCGGCGATAATATTTGAAAACATTCCTGGCGAGTTGGCTTCTCCGTCTCTGTGATATCTTTTTATACATCAATAACGTAATATAACCTAACCTAACCCAGCCTAACATCTCGGCGGTAATATTTGAAATCATACCTGGCGAGTTGGCCTCTACGTCTCCGTGGGACATTTATATACATCAATAACGTAATATAACCTAACCTAACCCAACCTAACATCTCGGCGGTAATATTTGATCATATTCCTAGCTTGTTGGCTTCTACGTCTCCGCGGGACCTTTATATACATCTATAACATGATATAACCTAACCTAACCCAACCTAACATTTCGGCGGTAATATTTGACATCATTCCTGGCGATTTGTCCTCTACGTCTCCGTTTGACCTTCATAAACATCAATAACGTAATATAACGTAACCTAACCCAACCTATCATCTCGGCGGTAATATTTGACAACATTCCTGGCGAGTTGGCTTCTACGTCTCCGTGGGACCTTTATATACATCAATAACGTAATATAACCTAACCTAACCGAACCTAACATATCGGCCGTAATATTTGAAAACATACCTGGCGAGTTGGCCTCTACGTCTCTGTGGGACGTTTATATACATCAATAACGTAATATAACCTAACCTAACCCAACCTAACATCTCGGCGATAATATTTGAAAACATTCCTGGCGAGTTGGCTTCTCCGTCTCTGTGATATCTTTTTATACATCAATAACATAATATAACCTAACCTAACCCAACCTAACATCTCGGCGGTAATATTTGAAATCATACCTGGCGGGTTGGCCTCTACGTCTCCGTGGGACATTTATATACATCAATAACGTAATATAACCTAACCTAACCCAACCTAACATCTCGGCGGTAATATTTGACAACATTCCTGGCGAGTTGGCTTCTCCGTCTCCGTGGGACCTTTATATACATCAATAACGTAATATAACCTAACCTAACCCAACCTAACATTTCGGCGGTAATATTTGACATCATTCCTGGCGAGTTGGCCTCTACGTCTCCGTTTGACCTTCATAAACATCAATAACGTAATATAACGTAACCTAACCCAACCTATCATCTCGGCGGTAATATTTGAAAACATTCCTGGCGAGTTGGCTTCTCCGTCTCCGTGGGACCTTTATATACATCAATAACGTTATATAACCTAACCTAACCCAACCTAACATCTCGGCGGTAATATTTGACAACATACCTGGCGAGTTGGCCTCTACGTCTCCGTGGGAACTTCATATACATCAATAACGAAATATAACCTAACCTAACCCAACCTAACATCTCGGCGATAATATTTGAAAACATTCCTGGCGAGTTGGCTTCTCCGTCTCTGTGATATCTTTTTATACATCAATAACGTAATATAACCTAACCTAACCCAGCCTAACATCTCGGCCGTAATATTTGAAATCATACCTGGCGAGTTGGCCTCTACGTCTCCGTGGGACATTTATATACATCAATAACGTAATATAACCTAACCTAACCCAACCTAACATCTCGGCGGTAATATTTGATCATATTCCTAGCTTGTTGGCTTCTACGTCTCCGCGGGACCTTTATATACATCTATAACATGATATAACCTAACCTAACCCAACCTAACATTTCGGCGGTAATATTTGACATCATTCCTGGCGATTTGTCCTCTACGTCTCCGTTTGACCTTCATAAACATCAATAACGTAATATAACGTAACCAAACCCAACCTATCATCTCGGCGGTAATATTTGACAACATTCCTGGCGAGTTGGCTTCTACGTCTCCGTGGGACCTTTATATACATCAATAACGTAATATAACCTAACCTAACCGAACCTAACATATCGGCCGTAATATTTGAAAACATACCTGGCGAGTTGACCTCTACGTCTCTGTGGGACGTTTATATACATCAATAACGTAATATAACCTAACCTAACCCAACCTAACATCTCGGCGATAATATTTGAAAACATTCCTGGCGAGTTGGCTTCTCCGTCTCTGTGATATCTTTTTATACATCAATAACATAATATAACCTAACCTAACCCAACCTAACATCTCGTCGGTAATATTTGAAATCATACCTGGCGAGTTGGCCTCTACGTCTCCGTGGGACCTTTATATACATCAATAACGTAATATAACCTAACCTAACCCAACCTAACATCTCGGCGATAAGATTTGAAAACATTCCTGGCCAGGTGGCTTCTCCGTCTCCGTGGGACCTTTATATACATCAATAACGTAATATAACCTAACCTAACCCAACCTAACATCTTGGCTGTAATATTTAAAAACATACCTGGCGAGTTGGCCTCTACGTCTCCGTGGGACATTTATATACATCAATAACGTAATGTAACCTAACCTAACCCAACCTAACATCTCGGCGGTAATATTTGATCACATTCCTAGCTTGTTGGCCTCTACGTCTCTGCGTGACCTTTATATACATCTATAACGTAATATAACCTAACCTAACCCAACCTAACATTTCGGCGGTAATATTTGACATCATTCATGGCGAGTTGGCCTCTACGTCTCCGTTTGACCTTCATAAACATCAATAACGTAATATAACGTAACCTAACCCAACCTATCACCTCGGCGGTAATATTTGACAACATTCCTGGCGAGTTGGCCTCTACGTCTCCGTGGGACATTTGTATACATCAATAACGTAATATAACCTAACCTAACCCAACCTAACATCACGGCGGTAATATTTGACAACATTCCTGGCTAGTTGGCTTCTCCGTCTCCGTTGGATCTTTTTATACATCAATAACGTAATATAACCTATCCTAACCCAACCTAACATCTCGGCGGTAATATTTGAAAACATACCTGGCGAGTTGGCCTCTACGTCTCCGTGGGACCTTTATATACATCAATAACGTAATATAACCTAACCTATCCCAACCTAACATCTCGGCGGAAATATTTGAAAACATTCATGGCGATTTGGCATCTACGTCCCGTGGGACCTTCATATACATCAATAACGTAATATAGCCTAACCTAATCCAACCTAACATTTCGGCGGTAATATTTGACATCATTCCTGGCGATTTGGCCTCTACGTCTCCGTGGGACCTTTATATACATCAATAACGTAATATAACCTAACCTAACCCAACCTAACATCTCGGCGGTAATATTTGATCATATTCCTAGCTTGTTGGCTTCTACGTCTCCGCGGGACCTTTATATACATCTATAACATGATATAACCTAACCTAACCCAACCTAACATTTCGGCGGTAATATTTGACATCATTCCTGGCGATTTGTCCTCTACGTCTCCGTTTGACCTTCATAAACATCAATAACGTAATATAACGTAACCAAACCCAACCTATCATCTCGGCGGTAATATTTGACAACATTCCTGGCGAGTTGGCTTCTACGTCTCCGTGGGACCTTTATATACATCAATAACGTAATATAACCTAACCTAACCGAACCTAACATATCGGCCGTAATATTTGAAATCATACCTGGCGAGTTGGCCTCTACGTCTCCGTGGGACATTTATATACATCAATAACGTAATATAACCTAACCTAACCCAACCTAACATCTCGGCGGTAATATTTGATCACATTCCTAGCTTGTTGGCCTCTACGTCTCCGCGGGACCTTTATATACATCTATAACGTGATATAACCTAACCTAACACAACCTAACATTTTGGCGGTAATATTTGACATCATTCCTGGCGAGTTGGCCTCTACGTCTCCGTTTGACCTTCATAAACATCAATAACGTAGTATAACGTAACCTAACCCAACCTATCATCTCGGCGGTAATATTTGAAAACATTCCTGGCGAGTTGGCCTCTACGTATCCGTGGGACCTTTATATACATCAATAACGTAATATAACCTAACCTAACCCAACCTAACATCTTGGCGGTAATATTTAAAAACATACCTGGCGAGTTGGCCTCTACGTCTCCGTGGGACCTTTATATACATCAATAACGTAATATAATCTAACCTAACCCAACCTAACATCTCGGCGGTAATATTTGACAACATTCCTGGCGAGTTCGCCTCTACGTCTCCGTGGGACCTTTATATACATCAATAACGTAATGTAACCTAACCTAACCCAACCTAACATCTCGGCGGTAATATTTGACAACATTCCTCGCCAGTTGGCTTCTCCGTCTCCGTGGGACCTTTATATACATCAATAACGTAATATAACCTAACCTAACCCAACCTAACATCTCGGCGGTAATATTTGATCACGTTCCTAGCTTGTTGGCCTCTACGTCTCCGCGGGACCTTTATATACATCTATAACATGATATAACCTAACCTAACCCAACCTAACATTTCGGCGGTAATATTTGACATCATTCCTGGCGATTTGTCCTCTACGTCTCCGTTTGACCTTCATAAACATCAATAACGTAATATAACGTAACCTAACCCAACCTATCATCTCGGCGGTAATATTTGACAACATTCCTGGCGAGTTGGCTTCTCCGTCTCCGTGGGACCTTTATATACATCAATAACGTAATATAACCTAACCTAACCCAACCTAACAACTCGGCGGTAATATTTGACAACATACCTGGCGAGTTGGACTCTACGTTTCCGTGGGACCTTCATATACATCAATAACGAAATATAACCTAACCTAACCCAACCTAACATCTCGGCGGTAATATTTGAAAACATTACTGGCGAGTTGGCTTCTCCGTCTCCGTGGGATCTTTTTATACATCAATAACGTAATATAACCTAACCTAACCCAACCTAACATCTCGGCGGTAATATTTGACAACATACCTGGCGAGTTGGCCTCTACGTCTCCGTGGGACCTTCATATACATCAATAACGAAATATAACCTAACCTAACCCAACCTAACATCTCGGCGATAATATTTGAAAACATTCCTGGCGTGTTGGCTTCTCCGTCTCTGTGATATCTTTTTATACATCAATAACGTAATATAACCTAACCTAACCCAACCTAACATCTCGGCGGTAATATTTGAAATCATACCTGGCGAGTTGGCCTCTACGTCTCCGTTTGACCTTCATAAACATCAATAACGTAATATAACGTAACCTAACCCAACCTATCACCTCGGCGGTAATATTTGACAACATTCCTGGCGAGTTGGCCTCTACGTCTCCGTGGGACATTTGTATACATCAATAACGTAATATAACCTAACCTAACCCAACCTATCATCTCGGCGGTAATATTTGAAAACATTCATGGCGATTTGGCATCTACATCCCGTGGGACCTTCATATACATCAATAACGTAATATAGCCTAACCTAATCCAACCTAACATTTCGGCGGTAATATTTGACATCATTCCTGGCGATTTGGCCTCTACGTCTCCGTGGGACCTTTATATACACCAATAACGTAATATAACCTAACCTAACCCAACCTAACATCTCGGCGGTAATATTTGAAAACATACCTGGCGGGTTGGCCTCTACGTCTCCGTGGGACATTTATATACATCAATAACGTAATATAACCTAACCTAACCCAACCTAACATCTCGGCGGTAATATTTGACAACATTCCTGGCGAGTTGGCTTCTCCGTCTCCGTGGGACCTTTATATACATCAATAACGTAATATAACCTAACCTAACCCAACCTAACATTTCGGCGGTAATATTTGACATCATTCCTGGCGAGTTGGCCTCTACGTCTCCGTTTGACCTTCATAAACATCAATAACGTAATATAACGTAACCTAACCCAACCTATCACCTCGGCGGTAATATTTGACAACATTCCTGGCGAGTTGGCCTCTACGTCTCCGTGGGACCTTTGTATACATCAATAACGTAATATAACCTAACCTAACCCAACCTATCATCTCGGCGGTAATATTTGACAACATTCCTGGCGAGTTGGTCTCTACGTCTCCGTGGGACCTTCATATACATCAATAACGTAATATAACCTAACCTAACCCAACCTAACATCACGGCGGTAATATTTGACAACATTCCTGGCGAGTTGGCCTCTACGTCTCCGTGGGACCTTTATATACATCAATAACGTAATGTAACCTAACCTAACCCAACCTAACATCTCGGCGGTAATATTTGACAACATTCCTCGCCAGTTGGCTTCTCCGTCTCCGTGGGACCTTTATATACATCAATAACGTAATATAACCTAACCTAACCCAACCTAACATCTCGGCGGTAATATTTGATCACATTCCTAGCTTGTTGGCTTCTACGTCTCCGCGGGACCTTTATATACATCTATAACATGATATAACCTAACCTAACCCAACCTAACATTTCGGCGGTAATATTTGACATCATTCCTGGCGATTTGTCCTCTACGTCTCCGTTTGACCTTCATAAACATCAATAACGTAATATAACGTAACCTAACCCAACCTATCATCTCGGCGGTAATATTTGACAACATTCCTGGCGAGTTGGCTTCTACGTCTCCGTGGGACCTTTATATACATCAATAACGTAATATAACCTAACCTAACCCAACCTAACAACTCGGCGGTAATATTTGACAACATACCTGGCGAGTTGGACTCTACGTTTCCGTGGGACCTTCATATACATCAATAACGAAATATAACCTAACCTAACCCAACCTAACATCTCGGCGGTAATATTTGAAAACATTCCTGGCGAGTTGGCTTCTCCGTCTCCGTGGGATCTTTTTATACATCAATAACGTAATATAACCTAACCTAACCCAACCTAACATCTCGGCGGTAATATTTGACAACATACCTGGCGAGTTGGCCTCTACGTCTCCGTGGGACCTTCATATACATCAATAACGAAATATAACCTAACCTAACCCAACCTAACATCTCGGCGATAATATTTGAAAACATTCCTGGCGTGTTGGCTTCTCCGTCTCTGTGATATCTTTTTATACATCAATAACGTAATATAACCTAACCTAACCCAACCTAACATCTCGGCGGTAATATTTGAAATCATACCTGGCGAGTTGGCCTCTACGTCTCCGTTTGCCCTTCATAAACATCAATAACGTAATATAACGTAACCTAACCCAACCTATCACCTCGGCGGTAATATTTGACAACATTCCTGGCGAGTTGGCTTCTCCGTCTCCGTGGGACCTTTATATACATCAATAACGTAATATAACCTAACCTAACCCAACCTAACAACTCGGCGGTAATATTTGACAACATACCTGGCGAGTTGGACTCTACGTTTCCGTGGGACCTTCATATACATCAATAACGAAATATAACCTAACCTAACCCAACCTAACATCTCGGCGGTAATATTTGAAAACATTACTGGCGAGTTGGCTTCTCCGTCTCCGTGGGATCTTTTTATACATCAATAACGTAATATAACGTAACCTAACCCAACCTATCACCTCGGCGGTAATATTTGACAACATTCCTGGCGAGTTGGCCTCTACGTCTCCGTGGGACATTTGTATACATCAATAACGTAATATAACCTAACCTAACCCAACCTATCATCTCGGCGGTAATATTTGAAAACATTCATGGCGATTTGGCATCTACATCCCGTGGGACCTTCATATACATCAATAACGTAATATAGCCTAACCTAATCCAACCTAACATTTCGGCGGTAATATTTGACATCATTCCTGGCGATTTGGCCTCTACGTCTCCGTGGGACCTTTATATACACCAATAACGTAATATAACCTAACCTAACCCAACCTAACATCTCGGCGGTAATATTTGAAAACATACCTGGCGGGTTGGCCTCTACGTCTCCGTGGGACATTTATATACATCAATAACGTAATATAACCTAACCTAACCCAACCTAACATCTCGGCGGTAATATTTGACAACATTCCTGGCGAGTTGGCTTCTCCGTCTCCGTGGGACCTTTATATACATCAATAACGTAATATAACCTAACCTAACCCAACCTAACATTTCGGCGGTAATATTTGACATCATTCCTGGCGAGTTGGCCTCTACGTCTCCGTTTGACCTTCATAAACATCAATAACGTAATATAACGTAACCTAACCCAACCTATCACCTCGGCGGTAATATTTGACAACATTCCTGGCGAGTTGGCCTCTACGTCTCCGTGGGACCTTTGTATACATCAATAACGTAATATAACCTAACCTAACCCAACCTATCATCTCGGCGGTAATATTTGACAACATTCCTGGCGAGTTGGTCTCTACGTCTCCGTGGGACCTTCATATACATCAATAACGTAATATAACCTAACCTAACCCAACCTAACATCACGGCGGTAATATTTGACAACATTCCTGGCGAGTTGGCCTCTACGTCTCCGTGGGACCTTTATATACATCAATAACGTAATGTAACCTAACCTAACCCAACCTAACATCTCGGCGGTAATATTTGACAACATTCCTCGCCAGTTGGCTTCTCCGTCTCCGTGGGACCTTTATATACATCAATAACGTAATATAACCTAACCTATCCCAACCTAACATCTCGGCGGTAATATTTGATCACATTCCTAGCTTGTTGGCTTCTACGTCTCCGCGGGACCTTTATATACATCTATAACATGATATAACCTAACCTAACCCAACCTAACATTTCGGCGGTAATATTTGACATCATTCCTGGCGATTTGTCCTCTACGTCTCCGTTTGACCTTCATAAACATCAATAACGTAATATAACGTAACCTAACCCAACCTATCATCTCGGCGGTAATATTTGACAACATTCCTGGCGAGTTGGCTTCTACGTCTCCGTGGGACCTTTATATACATCAATAACGTAATATAACCTAACCTAACCCAACCTAACAACTCGGCGGTAATATTTGACAACATACCTGGCGAGTTGGACTCTACGTTTCCGTGGGACCTTCATATACATCAATAACGAAATATAACCTAACCTAACCCAACCTAACATCTCGGCGGTAATATTTGAAAACATTCCTGGCGAGTTGGCTTCTCCGTCTCCGTGGGATCTTTTTATACATCAATAACGTAATATAACCTAACCTAACCCAACCTAACATCTCGGCGGTAATATTTGACAACATACCTGGCGAGTTGGCCTCTACGTCTCCGTGGGACCTTCATATACATCAATAACGAAATATAACCTAACCTAACCCAACCTAACATCTCGGCGATAATATTTGAAAACATTCCTGGCGTGTTGGCTTCTCCGTCTCTGTGATATCTTTTTATACATCAATAACGTAATATAACCTAACCTAACCCAACCTAACATCTCGGCGGTAATATTTGAAATCATACCTGGCGAGTTGGCCTCTACGTCTCCGTTTGCCCTTCATAAACATCAATAACGTAATATAACGTAACCTAACCCAACCTATCACCTCGGCGGTAATATTTGACAACATTCCTGGCGAGTTGGCCTCTACGTCTCCGTGGGACATTTGTATACATCAATAACGTAATATAACCTAACCTAACCCAACCTATCATCTCGGCGGTAATATTTGAAAACATTCATGGCGATTTGGCATCTACGTCCCGTGGGACCTTCATATACATCAATAACGTAATATAGCCTAACCTAATCCAACCTGACATTTCGGCGGTAATATTTGACATCATTCCTGGCGATTTGGCCTCTACGTCTCCGTGGGACCTTTATATACACCAATAACGTAATATAACCTAACCTAACCCAACCTAACATCTCGGCGGTAATATTTGAAAACATACCTGGCGGGTTGGCCTCTACGTCTCCGTGGGACATTTATATACATCAATAACGTAATATAACCTAATCTAACCCAACCTAACATCTCGGCGGTAATATTTGACAACATTCCTGGCGAGTTGGCTTCTCCGTCTCCGTGGGACCTTTATATACATCAATAACGTAATATAACCTAACCTAACCCAACCTAACATTTCGGCGGTAATATTTGACATCATTCCTGGCGAGTTGGCCTCTACGTCTCCGTTTGACCTTCATAAACATCAATAACGTAATATAACGTAACCTAACCCAACCTATCATCTCGGCGGTAATATTTGAAAACATTCCTGGCGAGTTGGCTTCTCCGTCTCCGTGGGACCTTTATATACATCAATAACGTTATATAACCTAACCTAACCCAACCTAACATCTCGGCGGTAATATTTGACAACATACCTCGCGAGTTGGCCTCTACGTCTCCCTGGGACCTTCATATACATCAATAACGAAATATAACCTAACCTAACCCAACCTAACATCTCGGCGATAATATTTGAAAACATTCCTGGCGAGTTGGCTTCTCCGTCTCTGTGATATCTTTTTATACATCAATAACGTAATATAACCTAACCTAACCCAGCCTAACATCTCGGCGGTAATATTTGAAATCATACCTGGCGAGTTGGCCTCTACGTCTCCGTGGGACATTTATATACATCAATAACGTAATATAACCTAACCTAACCCAACCTAACATCTCGGCGGTAATATTTGAAAACATACCTGGCGGGTTGGCCTCTACGTCTCCGTGGGACATTTATATACATCAATAACGTAATATAACCTAACCTAACCCAACCTAACATCTCGGCGGTAATATTTGACAACATACCTGGCGAGTTGGCCTCTACGTCTCCGTGGGACCTTCATATACATCAATAACGAAATATAACCTAACCTAACCCAACCTAACATCTCGGCGATAATATTTGAAAACATTCCTGGCGAGTTGGCTTCTCCGTCTCTGTGATATCTTTTTATACATCAATAACGTAATATAACCTAACCTAACCCAACCTAACATCTCGGCGGTAATATTTGACAACATTCCTCGCCAGTTGGCTTCTCCGTCTCCGTGGGACCTTTATATACATCAATAACGTAATATAACCTAACCTAACCCAACCTAACATCTCGGCGGTAATATTTGATCACATTCCTAGCTTGTTTGCTTCTCCGTCTCCGCGGGACCTTTATATACATCTATAACATGATATAACCTAACCTAACCCAACCTAACATTTCGGCGGTAATATTTGACATCATTCCTGGCGATTTGTCCTCTACGTCTCCGTTTGACCTTCATAAACATCAATAACGTAATATAACGTAACCTAACCCAACCTATCATCTCGGCGGTAATATTTGACAACATTCCTGGCGAGTTGGCTTCTACGTCTCCGTGGGACCTTCATATACATCAATAACGAAATATAACCTAACCTAACCCAACCTAACATCTCGGCGATAATATTTGAAAACATTCCTGGCGTGTTGGCTTCTCCGTCTCTGTGATATCTTTTTATACATCAATAACGTAATATAACCTAACCTAACCCAACCTAACATCTCGGCGGTAATATTTGAAATCATACCTGGCGAGTTGGCCTCTACGTCTCCGTTTGACCTTCATAAACATCAATAACGTAATATAACGTAACCTAACCCAACCTATCACCTCGGCGGTAATATTTGACAACATTCCTGGCGAGTTGGCCTCTACGTCTCCGTGGGACATTTGTATACATCAATAACGTAATATAACCTAACCTAACCCAACCTATCATCTCGGCGGTAATATTTGAAAACATTCATGGCGATTTGGCATCTACATCCCGTGGGACCTTCATATACATCAATAACGTAATATAGCCTAACCTAATCCAACCTAACATTTCGGCGGTAATATTTGACATCATTCCTGGCGATTTGGCCTCTACGTCTCCGTGGGACCTTTATATACACCAATAACGTAATATAACCTAACCTAACCCAACCTAACATCTCGGCGGTAATATTTGAAAACATACCTGGCGGGTTGGCCTCTACGTCTCCGTGGGACATTTATATACATCAATAACGTAATATAACCTAACCTAACCCAACCTAACATCTCGGCGGTAATATTTGACAACATTCCTGGCGAGTTGGCTTCTCCGTCTCCGTGGGACCTTTATATACATCAATAACGTAATATAACCTAACCTAACCCAACCTAACATTTCGGCGGTAATATTTGACATCATTCCTGGCGAGTTGGCCTCTACGTCTCCGTTTGACCTTCATAAACATCAATAACGTAATATAACGTAACCTAACCCAACCTATCACCTCGGCGGTAATATTTGACAACATTCCTGGCGAGTTGGCCTCTACGTCTCCGTGGGACCTTTGTATACATCAATAACGTAATATAACCTAACCTAACCCAACCTATCATCTCGGCGGTAATATTTGACAACATTCCTGGCGAGTTGGTCTCTACGTCTCCGTGGGACCTTCATATACATCAATAACGTAATATAACCTAACCTAACCCAACCTAACATCACGGCGGTAATATTTGACAACATTCCTGGCGAGTTGGCCTCTACGTCTCCGTGGGACCTTTATATACATCAATAACGTAATGTAACCTAACCTAACCCAACCTAACATCTCGGCGGTAATATTTGACAACATTCCTCGCCAGTTGGCTTCTCCGTCTCCGTGGGACCTTTATATACATCAATAACGTAATATAACCTAACCTATCCCAACCTAACATCTCGGCGGTAATATTTGATCACATTCCTAGCTTGTTGGCTTCTACGTCTCCGCGGGACCTTTATATACATCTATAACATGATATAACCTAACCTAACCCAACCTAACATTTCGGCGGTAATATTTGACATCATTCCTGGCGATTTGTCCTCTACGTCTCCGTTTGACCTTCATAAACATCAATAACGTAATATAACGTAACCTAACCCAACCTATCATCTCGGCGGTAATATTTGACAACATTCCTGGCGAGTTGGCTTCTACGTCTCCGTGGGACCTTTATATACATCAATAACGTAATATAACCTAACCTAACCCAACCTAACAACTCGGCGGTAATATTTGACAACATACCTGGCGAGTTGGACTCTACGTTTCCGTGGGACCTTCATATACATCAATAACGAAATATAACCTAACCTAACCCAACCTAACATCTCGGCGGTAATATTTGAAAACATTCCTGGCGAGTTGGCTTCTCCGTCTCCGTGGGATCTTTTTATACATCAATAACGTAATATAACCTAACCTAACCCAACCTAACATCTCGGCGGTAATATTTGACAACATACCTGGCGAGTTGGCCTCTACGTCTCCGTGGGACCTTCATATACATCAATAACGAAATATAACCTAACCTAACCCAACCTAACATCTCGGCGATAATATTTGAAAACATTCCTGGCGTGTTGGCTTCTCCGTCTCTGTGATATCTTTTTATACATCAATAACGTAATATAACCTAACCTAACCCAACCTAACATCTCGGCGGTAATATTTGAAATCATACCTGGCGAGTTGGCCTCTACGTCTCCGTTTGCCCTTCATAAACATCAATAACGTAATATAACGTAACCTAACCCAACCTATCACCTCGGCGGTAATATTTGACAACATTCCTGGCGAGTTGGCCTCTACGTCTCCGTGGGACATTTGTATACATCAATAACGTAATATAACCTAACCTAACCCAACCTATCATCTCGGCGGTAATATTTGAAAACATTCATGGCGATTTGGCATCTACGTCCCGTGGGACCTTCATATACATCAATAACGTAATATAGCCTAACCTAATCCAACCTGACATTTCGGCGGTAATATTTGACATCATTCCTGGCGATTTGGCCTCTACGTCTCCGTGGGACCTTTATATACACCAATAACGTAATATAACCTAACCTAACCCAACCTAACATCTCGGCGGTAATATTTGAAAACATTCCTGGCGAGTTGGCTTCTCCGTCTCCGTGGGACCTTTATATACATCAATAACGTAATATAACCTAACCTAACCCAACCTAACATTTCGGCGGTAATATTTGACATCATTCCTGGCGAGTTGGCCTCTACGTCTCCGTTTGACCTTCATAAACATCAATAACGTAATATAACGTAACCTAACCCAACCTATCATCTCGGCGGTAATATTTGAAAACATTCCTGGCGAGTTGGCTTCTCCGTCTCCGTGGGACCTTTATATACATCAATAACGTTATATAACCTAACCTAACCCAACCTAACATCTCGGCGGTAATATTTGACAACATACCTCGCGAGTTGGCCTCTACGTCTCCGTGGGACCTTCATATACATCAATAACGAAATATAACCTAACCTAACCCAACCTAACATCTCGGCGATAATATTTGAAAACATTCCTGGCGAGTTGGCTTCTCCGTCTCTGTGATATCTTTTTATACATCAATAACGTAATATAACCTAACCTAACCCAGCCTAACATCTCGGCGGTAATATTTGAAATCATACCTGGCGAGTTGGCCTCTACGTCTCCGTGGGACATTTATATACATCAATAACGTAATATAACCTAACCTAACCCAACCTAACATCTCGGCGGTAATATTTGAAAACATACCTGGCGGGTTGGCCTCTACGTCTCCGTGGGACATTTATATACATCAATAACGTAATATAACCTAACCTAACCCAACCTAACATCTCGGCGGTAATATTTGACAACATACCTGGCGAGTTGGCCTCTACGTCTCCGTGGGACCTTCATATACATCAATAACGAAATATAACCTAACCTAACCCAACCTAACATCTCGGCGATAATATTTGAAAACATTCCTGGCGAGTTGGCTTCTCCGTCTCTGTGATATCTTTTTATACATCAATAACGTAATATAACCTAACCTAACCCAACCTAACATCTCGGCGGTAATATTTGACAACATTCCTCGCCAGTTGGCTTCTCCGTCTCCGTGGGACCTTTATATACATCAATAACGTAATATAACCTAACCTAACCCAACCTAACATCTCGGCGGTAATATTTGATCACATTCCTAGCTTGTTTGCTTCTCCGTCTCCGCGGGACCTTTATATACATCTATAACATGATATAACCTAACCTAACCCAACCTAACATTTCGGCGGTAATATTTGACATCATTCCTGGCGATTTGTCCTCTACGTCTCCGTTTGACCTTCATAAACATCAATAACGTAATATAACGTAACCTAACCCAACCTATCATCTCGGCGGTAATATTTGACAACATTCCTGGCGAGTTGGCTTCTACGTCTCCGTGGGACCTTTATATACATCAATAACGTAATATAACCTAACCTAACCGAACCTAACATATCGGCCGTAATATTTGAAAACATACCTGGCGAGTTGGCCTCTACGTCTCTGTGGGACGTTTATATACATCAATAACGTAATATAACCTAACCTAACCCAACCTAACATCTCGGCGATAATATTTGAAAACATTCCTGGCGAGTTGGCTTCTCCGTCTCTGTGATATCTTTTTATACATCAATAACATAATATAACCTAACCTAACCCAACCTAACATCTCGGCGGTAATATTTGAAATCATACCTGGCGAGTTGGCCTCTACGTCTCCGTGGGACCTTTATATACATCAATAACGTAATATAACCTAACCTAACCCAACCTAACATCTCGGCGATAAGATTTGAAAACATTCCTGGCCAGGTGGCTTCTCCGTCTCCGTGGGACCTTTATATACATCAATAACGTAATATAACCTAACCTAACCCAACCTAACATCTTGGCGGTAATATTTAAAAACATACCTGGCGAGTTGGCCTCTACGTCTCCGTGGAACATTTATATACATCAATAACGTAATGTAACCTAACCTAACCCAACCTAACATCTCGGCGGTAATATTTGATCACATTCCTAGCTTGTTGGCCTCTACATCTCTGCGTGACCTTTATATACATCTATAACGTGATATAACCTAACCTAACCCAACCTAACATCTCGGCGGTAATATTTGACAACATTCCTGGCGAGTTGGCTTCTCCGTCTCCGTGGGACCTTTATATACATCAATAACGTAATATAACGTAACCTAACCCAACCTATCACCTCGGCGGTAATATTTGACAACATTCCTGGCGAGTTGGCCTCTACGTCTCCGTGGGACATTTGTATACATCAATAACGTAATATAACCTAACCTAACCCAACCTAACATCACGGCGGTAATATTTGACAACATTCCTGGCTAGTTGGCTTCTCCGTCTCCGTGGGATCTTTTTATACATCAATAACGTAATATAACCTATCCTAACCCAACCTAACATCTCGGCGGTAATATTTGAAAACATACCTGGCGAGTTGGCCTCTACGTCTCCGTGGGACCTTTATATACATCAATAACGTAATATAACCTAACCTATCCCAACCTAACATCTCGGCGGAAATATTTGAAAACATTCATGGCGATTTGGCATCTACGTCCCGTGGGACCTTCATATACATCAATAACGTAATATAGCCTAACCTAATCCAACCTAACATTTCGGCGGTAATATTTGACATCATTCCTGGCGATTTGGCCTCTACGTCTCCGTGGGACCTTTATATACATCAATAACGTAATATAACCTAACCTAACCCAACCTAACATCTCGGCGGTAATATTTGAAAACATACCTGGCGGGTTGGCCTCTACGTCTCCGTGGGACATTTATATACATCAATAACGTAATATAACCTAACCTAACCCAACCTAACATCTCGGCGGTAATATTTGACAACATTCCTGGCGAGTTGGCTTCTCCGTCTCCGTGGGACCTTTATATACATCAATAACGTAATATAACCTAACCTAACCCAACCTAACATCTCGGCGGTAATATTTGACAACATTCCTGGCGAGTTGGCCTCTACGTCTCCGTGGGACATTTGTATACATCAATAACGTAATATAACCTAACCTAACCCAACCTAACATCACGGCGGTAATATTTGACAACATTCCTGGCGAGTTGGCCTCTACGTCTCCGTGGGACCTTTGTATACATCAATAACGTAATATAACCTAACCTAACCCAACCTATCATCTCGGCGGTAATATTTGACAACATTCCTGGCGAGTTGGTCTCTACGTCTCCGTGGGACCTTCATATACATCAATAACGTAATATAACCTAACCTAACCCAACCTAACATCACGGCGGTAATATTTGACAACATTCCTGGCGAGTTGGCCTCTACGTCTCCGTGGGACCTTTATATACATCAATAACGTAATGTAACCTAACCTAACCCAACCTAACATCTCGGCGGTAATATTTGACAACATTCCTCGCCAGTTGGCTTCTCCGTCTCCGTGGGACCTTTATATACATCAATAACGTAATATAACCTAACCTATCCCAACCTAACATCTCGGCGGTAATATTTGATCACATTCCTAGCTTGTTGGCTTCTACGTCTCCGCGGGACCTTTATATACATCTATAACATGATATAACCTAACCTAACCCAACCTAACATTTCGGCGGTAATATTTGACATCATTCCTGGCGATTTGTCCTCTACGTCTCCGTTTGACCTTCATAAACATCAATAACGTAATATAACGTAACCTAACCCAACCTATCATCTCGGCGGTAATATTTGACAACATTCCTGGCGAGTTGGCTTCTACGTCTCCGTGGGACCTTTATATACATCAATAACGTAATATAACCTAACCTAACCCAACCTAACAACTCGGCGGTAATATTTGACAACATACCTGGCGAGTTGGACTCTACGTTTCCGTGGGACCTTCATATACATCAATAACGAAATATAACCTAACCTAACCCAACCTAACATCTCGGCGGTAATATTTGAAAACATTCCTGGCGAGTTGGCTTCTCCGTCTCCGTGGGATCTTTTTATACATCAATAACGTAATATAACCTAACCTAACCCAACCTAACATCTCGGCGGTAATATTTGACAACATACCTGGCGAGTTGGCCTCTACGTCTCCGTGGGACCTTCATATACATCAATAACGAAATATAACCTAACCTAACCCAACCTAACATCTCGGCGATAATATTTGAAAACATTCCTGGCGTGTTGGCTTCTCCGTCTCTGTGATATCTTTTTATACATCAATAACGTAATATAACCTAACCTAACCCAACCTAACATCTCGGCGGTAATATTTGAAATCATACCTGGCGAGTTGGCCTCTACGTCTCCGTTTGCCCTTCATAAACATCAATAACGTAATATAACGTAACCTAACCCAACCTATCACCTCGGCGGTAATATTTGACAACATTCCTGGCGAGTTGGCCTCTACGTCTCCGTGGGACATTTGTATACATCAATAACGTAATATAACCTAACCTAACCCAACCTATCATCTCGGCGGTAATATTTGAAAACATTCATGGCGATTTGGCATCTACGTCCCGTGGGACCTTCATATACATCAATAACGTAATATAGCCTAACCTAATCCAACCTGACATTTCGGCGGTAATATTTGACATCATTCCTGGCGATTTGGCCTCTACGTCTCCGTGGGACCTTTATATACACCAATAACGTAATATAACCTAACCTAACCCAACCTAACATCTCGGCGGTAATATTTGAAAACATACCTGGCGGGTTGGCCTCTACGTCTCCGTGGGACATTTATATACATCAATAACGTAATATAACCTAATCTAACCCAACCTAACATCTCGGCGGTAATATTTGACAACATTCCTGGCGAGTTGGCTTCTCCGTCTCCGTGGGACCTTTATATACATCAATAACGTAATATAACCTAACCTAACCCAACCTAACATTTCGGCGGTAATATTTGACATCATTCCTGGCGAGTTGGCCTCTACGTCTCCGTTTGACCTTCATAAACATCAATAACGTAATATAACGTAACCTAACCCAACCTATCATCTCGGCGGTAATATTTGAAAACATTCCTGGCGAGTTGGCTTCTCCGTCTCCGTGGGACCTTTATATACATCAATAACGTTATATAACCTAACCTAACCCAACCTAACATCTCGGCGGTAATATTTGACAACATACCTCGCGAGTTGGCCTCTACGTCTCCGTGGGACCTTCATATACATCAATAACGAAATATAACCTAACCTAACCCAACCTAACATCTCGGCGATAATATTTGAAAACATTCCTGGCGAGTTGGCTTCTCCGTCTCTGTGATATCTTTTTATACATCAATAACGTAATATAACCTAACCTAACCCAGCCTAACATCTCGGCGGTAATATTTGAAATCATACCTGGCGAGTTGGCCTCTACGTCTCCGTGGGACATTTATATACATCAATAACGTAATATAACCTAACCTAACCCAACCTAACATCTCGGCGGTAATATTTGAAAACATACCTGGCGGGTTGGCCTCTACGTCTCCGTGGGACATTTATATACATCAATAACGTAATATAACCTAACCTAACCCAACCTAACATCTCGGCGGTAATATTTGACAACATACCTGGCGAGTTGGCCTCTACGTCTCCGTGGGACCTTCATATACATCAATAACGAAATATAACCTAACCTAACCCAACCTAACATCTCGGCGATAATATTTGAAAACATTCCTGGCGAGTTGGCTTCTCCGTCTCTGTGATATCTTTTTATACATCAATAACGTAATATAACCTAACCTAACCCAACCTAACATCTCGGCGGTAATATTTGACAACATTCCTCGCCAGTTGGCTTCTCCGTCTCCGTGGGACCTTTATATACATCAATAACGTAATATAACCTAACCTAACCCAACCTAACATCTCGGCGGTAATATTTGATCACATTCCTAGCTTGTTTGCTTCTCCGTCTCCGCGGGACCTTTATATACATCTATAACATGATATAACCTAACCTAACCCAACCTAACATTTCGGCGGTAATATTTGACATCATTCCTGGCGATTTGTCCTCTACGTCTCCGTTTGACCTTCATAAACATCAATAACGTAATATAACGTAACCTAACCCAACCTATCATCTCGGCGGTAATATTTGACAACATTCCTGGCGAGTTGGCTTCTACGTCTCCGTGGGACCTTTATATACATCAATAACGTAATATAACCTAACCTAACCGAACCTAACATATCGGCCGTAATATTTGAAAACATACCTGGCGAGTTGGCCTCTACGTCTCTGTGGGACGTTTATATACATCAATAACGTAATATAACCTAACCTAACCCAACCTAACATCTCGGCGATAATATTTGAAAACATTCCTGGCGAGTTGGCTTCTCCGTCTCTGTGATATCTTTTTATACATCAATAACATAATATAACCTAACCTAACCCAACCTAACATCTCGGCGGTAATATTTGAAATCATACCTGGCGTGTTGGCCTCTACGTCTCCGTGGGACCTTTATATACATCAATAACGTAATATAACCTAACCTAACCCAACCTAACATCTCGGCGATAAGATTTGAAAACATTCCTGGCCAGGTGGCTTCTCCGTCTCCGTGGGACCTTTATATACATCAATAACGTAATATAACCTAACCTAACCCAACCTAACATCTTGGCGGTAATATTTAAAAACATACCTGGCGAGTTGGCCTCTACGTCTCCGTGGAACATTTATATACATCAATAACGTAATGTAACCTAACCTAACCCAACCTAACATCTCGGCGGTAATATTTGATCACATTCCTAGCTTGTTGGCCTCTACATCTCTGCGTGACCTTTATATACATCTATAACGTGATATAACCTAACCTAACCCAACCTAACATTTCGGCGGTAATATTTGACATCATTCATGGCGAGTTGGCCTCTACGTCTCCGTTTGAGCTTCATAAACATCAATAACGTAATATAACGTAACCTAACCCAACCTATCACCTCGGCGGTAATATTTGACAACATTCCTGGCGAGTTGGCCTCTACGTCTCCGTGGGACATTTGTATACATCAATAACGTAATATAACCTAACCTAACCCAACCTAACATCACGGCGGTAATATTTGACAACATTCCTGGCTAGTTGGCTTCTCCGTCTCCGTGGGATCTTTTTATACATCAATAACGTAATATAACCTATCCTAACCCAACCTAACATCTCGGCGGTAATATTTGAAAACATACCTGGCGAGTTGGCCTCTACGTCTCCGTGGGACCTTTATATACATCAATAACGTAATATAACCTAACCTATCCCAACCTAACATCTCGGCGGAAATATTTGAAAACATTCATGGCGATTTGGCATCTACGTCCCGTGGGACCTTCATATACATCAATAACGTAATATAGCCTAACCTAATCCAACCTAACATTTCGGCGGTAATATTTGACATCATTCCTGGCGATTTGGCCTCTACGTCTCCGTGGGACCTTTATATACATCAATAACGTAATATAACCTAACCTAACCCAACCTATCATCTCGGCGGTAATATTTGAAAACATTCCTGGCGAGTTGGCTTCTCCGTCTCCGTGGGACCTTTATATACATCAATAACGTAATATAACCTAACCTAACCCAACCTAACATCTCGGCGGTAATATTTGACAACATTCCTGGCGAGTTGGCCTCTACGTCTCCGTGGGACATTTGTATACATCAATAACGTAATATAACCTAACCTAACCCAACCTAACATCACGGCGGTAATATTTGACAACATTCCTGGCTAGTTGGCTTCTCCGTCTCCGTTGGATCTTTTTATACATCAATAACGTAATATAACCTATCCTAAACCAACCTAACATCTCGGCGGTAATATTTGAAAACATACCTGGCGAGTTGGCCTCTACGTCTCCGTGGGACCTTTATATACATCAATAACGTAATATAACCTAACCTATCCCAACCTAACATCTCGGCGGAAATATTTGAAAACATTCATGGCGATTTGGCATCTACGTCCCGTGGGACCTTCATATACATCAATAACGTAATATAGCCTAACCTAACCCAACCTAACATCTCGGCGGTAATATTTGACAACATTCCTGGCGAGTTCGCCTCTACGTCTCCGTGGGACCTTTATATACATCAATAACGTAATGTAACCTAACCTAACCCAACCTAACATCTCGGCGGTAATATTTGACAACATTCCTCGCCAGTTGGCTTCTCCGTCTCCGTGGGACCTTTATATACATCAATAACGTAATATAACCTAACCTAACCCAACCTAACATCTCGGCGGTAATATTTGATCACGTTCCTAGCTTGTTGGCCTCTACGTCTCCGCGGGACCTTTATATACATCTATAACATGATATAACCTAACCTAACCCAACCTAACATTTCGGCGGTAATATTTGACATCATTCCTGGCGATTTGTCCTCTACGTCTCCGTTTGACCTTCATAAACATCAATAACGTAATATAACGTAACCTAACCCAACCTATCATCTCGGCGGTAATATTTGACAACATTCCTGGCGAGTTGGACTCTACGTTTCCGTGGGACCTTCATATACATCAATAACGAAATATAACCTAACCTAACCCAACCTAACATCTCGGCGGTAATATTTGAAAACATTCCTGGCGAGTTGGCTTCTCCGTCTCCGTGGGATCTTTTTATACATCAATAACGTAATATAACCTAACCTAACCCAACCTAACATCTCGGCGGTAATATTTGACAACATACCTGGCGAGTTGGCCTCTACGTCTCCGTGGGACCTTCATATACATCAATAACGAAATATAACCTAACCTAACCCAACCTAACATCTCGGCGATAATATTTGAAAACATTCCTGGCGTGTTGGCTTCTCCGTCTCTGTGATATCTTTTTATACATCAATAACGTAATATAACCTAACCTAACCCAACCTAACATCTCGGCGGTAATATTTGAAATCATACCTGGCGAGTTGGCCTCTACGTCTCCGTTTGACCTTCATAAACATCAATAACGTAATATAACGTAACCTAACCCAACCTATCACCTCGGCGGTAATATTTGACAACATTCCTGGCGAGTTGGCCTCTACGTCTCCGTGGGACATTTGTATACATCAATAACGTAATATAACCTAACCTAACCCAACCTATCATCTCGGCGGTAATATTTGACAACATTCCTGGCGAGTTGGTCTCTACGTCTCCGTGGGACCTTCATATACATCAATAACGTAATATAACCTAACCTAACCCAACCTAACATCACGGCGGTAATATTTGACAACATTCCTGGCGAGTTGGCCTCTACGTCTCCGTGGGACCTTTATATACATCAATAACGTAATGTAACCTAACCTAACCCATCCTAACATCTCGGCGGTAATATTTGACAACATTCCTCGCCAGTTGGCTTCTCCGTCTCCGTGGGACCTTTAAATACATCAATAACGTAATATAACCTAACCTAACCCAACCTAACATCTCGGCGGTAATATTTGATCACATTCCTAGCTTGTTGGCTTCTACGTCTCCGCGGGACCTTTATATACATCTATAACATGATATAACCTAACCTAACCCAACCTAACATTTCGGCGGTAATATTTGACATCATTCCTGGCGATTTGTCCTCTACGTCTCCGTTTGACCTTCATAAACATCAATAACGTAATATAACGTAACCTAACCCAACCTATCATCTCGGCGGTAATATTTGACAACATTCCTGGCGAGTTGGCTTCTACGTCTCCGTGGGACCTTTATATACATCAATAACGTAATATAACCTAACCTAACCCAACCTAACAACTCGGCGGTAATATTTGACAACATACCTGGCGAGTTGGACTCTACGTTTCCGTGGGACCTTCATATACATCAATAACGAAATATAACCTAACCTAACCCAACCTAACATCTCGGCGGTAATATTTGAAAACATTCCTGGCGAGTTGGCTTCTCCGTCTCCGTTGGATCTTTTTATACATCAATAACGTAATATAACCTATCCTAACCCAACCTAACATCTCGGCGGTAATATTTGAAAACATACCTGGCGAGTTGGCCTCTACGTCTCCGTGGGACCTTTATATACATCAATAACGTAATATAACCTAACCTATCCCAACCTAACATCTCGGCGGAAATATTTGAAAACATTCATGGCGATTTGGCATCTACGTCCCGTGGGACCTTCATATACATCAATAACGTAATATAGCCTAACCTAACCCAACCTAACATCTCGGCGGTAATATTTGACAACATTCCTGGCGAGTTCGCCTCTACGTCTCCGTGGGACCTTTATATACATCAATAACGTAATGTAACCTAACCTAACCCAACCTAACATCTCGGCGGTAATATTTGACAACATTCCTCGCCAGTTGGCTTCTCCGTCTCCGTGGGACCTTTATATACATCAATAACGTAATATAACCTAACCTAACCCAACCTAACATCTCGGCGGTAATATTTGATCACGTTCCTAGCTTGTTGGCCTCTACGTCTCCGCGGGACCTTTATATACATCTATAACATGATATAACCTAACCTAACCCAACCTAACATTTCGGCGGTAATATTTGACATCATTCCTGGCGATTTGTCCTCTACGTCTCCGTTTGACCTTCATAAACATCAATAACGTATTATAACGTAACCTAACCCAACCTATCATCTCGGCGGTAATATTTGACATCATTCATGGCGAGTTGGCCTCTACGTCTCCGTTTGAGCTTCATAAACATCAATAACGTAATATAACGTAACCTAACCCAACCTATCACCTCGGCGGTAATATTTGACAACATTCCTGGCGAGTTGGCCTCTACGTCTCCGTGGGACATTTGTATACATCAATAACGTAATATAACCTAACCTAACCCAACCTAACATCACGGCGGTAATATTTGACAACATTCCTGGCTAGTTGGCTTCTCCGTCTCCGTGGGATCTTTTTATACATCAATAACGTAATATAACCTATCCTAACCCAACCTAACATCTCGGCGGTAATATTTGAAAACATACCTGGCGAGTTGGCCTCTACGTCTCCGTGGGACCTTTATATACATCAATAACGTAATATAACCTAACCTAACCCAACCTAACATCTCGGCGATAAGATTTGAAAACATTCCTGGCCAGGTGGCTTCTCCGTCTCCGTGGGACCTTTATATACATCAATAACGTAATATAACCTAACCTAACCCAACCTAACATCTTGGCGGTAATATTTAAAAACATACCTGGCGAGTTGGCCTCTACGTCTCCGTGGGACATTTATATACATCAATAACGTAATGTAACCTAACCTAACCCAACCTAACATCTCGGCGGTAATATTTGATCACATTCCTAGCTTGTTGGCCTCTACGTCTCTGCGTGACCTTTATATACATCTATAACGTAATATAACCTAACCTAACCCAACCTAACATTTCGGCGGTAATATTTGACATCATTCATGGCGAGTTGGCCTCTACGTCTCCGTTTGACCTTCATAAACATCAATAACGTAATATAACGTAACCTAACCCAACCTATCACCTCGGCGGTAATATTTGACAACATTCCTGGCGAGTTGGCCTCTACGTCTCCGTGGGACATTTGTATACATCAATAACGTAATATAACCTAACCTAACCCAACCTAACATCACGGCGGTAATATTTGACAACATTCCTGGCTAGTTGGCTTCTCCGTCTCCGCTGGATCTTTTTATACATCAATAACGTAATATAACCTATCCTAACCCAACCTAACATCTCGGCGGTAATATTTGAAAACATACCTGGCGAGTTGGCCTCTACGTCTCCGTGGGACCTTTATATACATCAATAACGTAATATAACCTAACCTATCCCAACCTAACATCTCGGCGGAAATATTTGAAAACATTCATGGCGATTTGGCATCTACGTCCCGTGGGACCTTCATATACATCAATAACGTAATATAGCCTAACCTAATCCAACCTAACATTTCGGCGGTAATATTTGACATCATTCCTGGCGATTTGGCCTCTACGTCTCCGTGGGACCTTTATATACATCAATAACGTAATATAACCTAACCTAACCCAACCTAACATCTCGGCGGTAATATTTGAAAACATACCTGGCGGGTTGGCCTCTACGTCTCCGTGGGACATTTATATACATCAATAACGTAATATAACCTAACCTAACCCAACCTAACATCTCGGCGGTAATATTTGACAACATACCTGGCGAGTTGGCCTCTACGTCTCCGTGGGACCTTCATATACATCAATAACGAAATATAACCTAACCTAACCCAACCTAACATCTCGGCGATAATATTTGAAAACATTCCTGGCGAGTTGGCTTCTCCGTCTCTGTGATATCTTTTTATACATCAATAACGTAATATAACCTAACCTAACCCAGCCTAACATCTCGGCGGTAATATTTGAAATCATACCTGGCGAGTTGGCCTCTACGTCTCCGTGGGACATTTATATACATCAATAACGTAATATAACCTAACCTAACCCAACCTAACATCTCGGCGGTAATATTTGATCACATTCCTAGCTTGTTGGCCTCTACGTCTCCGCGGGACCTTTATATACATCTATAACGTGATATAACCTAACCTAACACAACCTAACATTTTGGCGGTAATATTTGACATCATTCCTGGCGAGTTGGCCTCTACGTCTCCGTTTGACCTTCATAAATATCAATAACGTAGTATAACGTAACCTAACCCAACCTATCATCTCGGCGGTAATATTTGAAAACATTCCTGGCGAGTTCGCCTCTACGTCTCCGTGGGACCTTTATATACATCAATAACGTAATGTAACCTAACCTAACCCAACCTAACATCTCGGCGGTAATATTTGACAACATTCCTCGCCAGTTGGCTTCTCCGTCTCCGTGGGACCTTTATATACATCAATAACGTAATATAACCTAACCTAACCCAACCTAACATTTCGGCGGTAATATTTGACATCATTGCTGGCGAGTTGGCCTCTACGTCTCCGTTTGACCTTCATAAACATCAATAACGTAATATAACGTAACCTAACCCAACCTATCACCTCGGCGGTAATATTTGACAACATTCCTGGCGAGTTGGCCTCTACGTCTCCGTGGGACCTTTGTATACATCAATAACGTAATATAACCTAACCTAACCCAACCTATCATCTCGGCGGTAATATTTGACAACATTCCTGGCGAGTTGGTCTCTACGTCTCCGTGGGACCTTCATATACATCAATAACGTAATATAACCTAACCTAACCCAACCTAACATCACGGCGGTAATATTTGACAACATTCCTGGCGAGTTGGCCTCTACGTCTCCGTGGGACCTTTATATACATCAATAACGTAATGTAACCTAACCTAACCCAACCTAACATCTCGGCGGTAATATTTGACAACATTCCTCGCCAGTTGGCTTCTCCGTCTCCGTGGGACCTTTATATACATCAATAACGTAATATAACCTAACCTAACCCAACCTAACATCTCGGCGGTAATATTTGATCACATACCTAGCTTGTTGGCTTCTACGTCTCCGCGGGACCTTTATATACATCTATAACATGATATAACCTAACCTAACCCAACCTAACATTTCGGCGGTAATATTTGACATCATTCCTGGCGATTTGTCCTCTACGTCTCCGTTTGACCTTCATAAACATCAATAACGTAATATAACGTAACCTAACCCAACCTATCATCTCGGCGGTAATATTTGACAACATTCCTGGCGAGTTGGCTTCTACGTCTCCGTGGGACCTTTATATACATCAATAACGTAATATAACCTAACCTAACCCAACCTAACAACTCGGCGGTAATATTTGACAACATACCTGGCGAGTTGGACTCTACGTTTCCGTGGGACCTTCATATACATCAATAACGAAATATAACCTAACCTAACCCAACCTAACATCTCGGCGGTAATATTTGAAAACATTCCTGGCGAGTTGGCTTCTCCGTCTCCGTGGGATCTTTTTATACATCAATAACGTAATATAACCTAACCTAACCCAACCTAACATCTCGGCGGTAATATTTGACAACATACCTGGCGAGTTGGCCTCTACGTCTCCGTGGGACCTTCATATACATCAATAACGAAATATAACCTAACCTAACCCAACCTAACATCTCGGCGATAATATTTGAAAACATTCCTGGCGTGTTGGCTTCTCCGTCTCTGTGATATCTTTTTATACATCAATAACGTAATATAACCTAACCTAACCCAACCTAACATCTCGGCGGTAATATTTGAAATCATACCTGGCGAGTTGGCCTCTACGTCTCCGTTTGACCTTCATAAACATCAATAACGTAATATAACGTAACCTAACCCAACCTATCACCTCGGCGGTAATATTTGACAACATTCCTGGCGAGTTGGCCTCTACGTCTCCGTGGGACATTTGTATACATCAATAACGTAATATAACCTAACCTAACCCAACCTATCATCTCGGCGGTAATATTTGAAAACATTCATGGCGATTTGGCATCTACGTCCCGTGGGACCTTCATATACATCAATAACGTAATATAGCCTAACCTAATCCAACCTGACATTTCGGCGGTAATATTTGACATCATTCCTGGCGATTTGGCCTCTACGTCTCCGTGGGACCTTTATATACACCAATAACGT
The DNA here is from genome assembly GCA_963969225.1 of Xylocopa violacea. Classification (NCBI taxonomy): domain Eukaryota; kingdom Metazoa; phylum Arthropoda; class Insecta; order Hymenoptera; family Apidae; genus Xylocopa; species Xylocopa violacea. Next base: position 2,966,810 of record CAXAJV010000051.1, read on the forward strand.
AATATAACCTAACCTAACCCAACCTAACATCTCGGCGGTAATATTTGAAAACATACCTGGCGGGTTGGCCTCTACGTCTCCGTGGGACATTTATATACATCAATAACGTAATATAACCTAATCTAACCCAACCTAACATCTCGGCGGTAATATTTGACAACATTCCTGGCGAGTTGGCTTCTCCGTCTCCGTGGGACCTTTATATACATCAATAACGTAATATAACCTAACCTAACCCAACCTAACATCTCGGCGGTAATATTTGATCACATTCCTAGCTTGTTGGCCTCTACGTCTCCGCGGGACCTTTATATACATCTATAACGTGATATAACCTAACCTAACACAACCTAACATTTTGGCGGTAATATTTGACATCATTCCTGGCGAGTTGGCCTCTACGTCTCCGTTTGACCTTCATAAACATCAATAACGTAGTATAACGTAACCTAACCCAACCTATCATCTCGGCGGTAATATTTGAAAACATTCCTGGCGAGTTGGCCTCTACGTCTCCGTGGGACCTTCATATACATCAATAACGAAATATAACCTAACCTAACCCAACCTAACATCTTGGCGGTAATATTTAAAAACATACCTGGCGAGTTGGCCTCTACGTCTCCGTGGGACATTTATATACATCAATAACGTAATGTAACCTAACCTAACCCAACCTAACATCTCGGCGGTAATATTTGATCACATTCCTAGCTTGTTGGCCTCTACGTCTCTGCGTGACCTTTATATACATCTATAACGTAATATAACCTAACCTAACCCAACCTAACATTTCGGCGGTAATATTTGACATCATTCATGGCGAGTTGGCCTCTACGTCTCCGTTTGACCTTCATAAACATCAATAACGTAATATAACGTAACCTAACCCAACCTATCACCTCGGCGGTAATATTTGACAACATTCCTGGCGAGTTGGCCTCTACGTCTCCGTGGGACATTTGTATACATCAATAACGTAATATAACCTAACCTAACCCAACCTAACATCACGGCGGTAATATTTGACAACATTCCTGGCTAGTTGGCTTCTCCGTCTCCGCTGGATCTTTTTATACATCAATAACGTAATATAACCTATCCTAACCCAACCTAACATCTCGGCGGTAATATTTGAAAACATACCTGGCGAGTTGGCCTCTACGTCTCCGTGGGACCTTTATATACATCAATAACGTAATATAACCTAACCTATCCCAACCTAACATCTCGGCGGAAATATTTGAAAACATTCATGGCGATTTGGCATCTACGTCCCGTGGGACCTTCATATACATCAATAACGTAATATAGCCTAACCTAATCCAACCTAACATTTCGGCGGTAATATTTGACATCATTCCTGGCGATTTGGCCTCTACGTCTCCGTGGGACCTTTATATACATCAATAACGTAATATAACCTAACCTAACCCAACCTAACATCTCGGCGGTAATATTTGAAAACATACCTGGCGGGTTGGCCTCTACGTCTCCGTGGGACATTTATATACATCAATAACGTAATATAACCTAACCTAACCCAACCTAACATCTCGGCGGTAATATTTGACAACATACCTGGCGAGTTGGCCTCTACGTCTCCGTGGGACCTTCATATACATCAATAACGAAATATAACCTAACCTAACCCAACCTAACATCTCGGCGATAATATTTGAAAACATTCCTGGCGAGTTGGCTTCTCCGTCTCTGTGATATCTTTTTATACATCAATAACGTAATATAACCTAACCTAACCCAGCCTAACATCTCGGCGGTAATATTTGAAATCATACCTGGCGAGTTGGCCTCTACGTCTCCGTGGGACATTTATATACATCAATAACGTAATATAACCTAACCTAACCCAACCTAACATCTCGGCGGTAATATTTGATCACATTCCTAGCTTGTTGGCCTCTACGTCTCCGCGGGACCTTTATATACATCTATAACGTGATATAACCTAACCTAACACAACCTAACATTTTGGCGGTAATATTTGACATCATTCCTGGCGAGTTGGCCTCTACGTCTCCGTTTGACCTTCATAAATATCAATAACGTAGTATAACGTAACCTAACCCAACCTATCATCTCGGCGGTAATATTTGAAAACATTCCTGGCGAGTTCGCCTCTACGTCTCCGTGGGACCTTTATATACATCAATAACGTAATGTAACCTAACCTAACCCAACCTAACATCTCGGCGGTAATATTTGACAACATTCCTCGCCAGTTGGCTTCTCCGTCTCCGTGGGACCTTTATATACATCAATAACGTAATATAACCTAACCTAACCCAACCTAACATCTCGGCGGTAATATTTGATCACGTTCCTAGCTTGTTGGCCTCTACGTCTCCGCGGGACCTTTATATACATCTATAACATGATATAACCTAACCTAACCCAACCTAACATTTCGGCGGTAATATTTGACATCATTCCTGGCGATTTGTCCTCTACGTCTCCGTTTGACCTTCATAAACATCAATAACGTAATATAACGTAACCTAACCCAACCTATCATCTCGGCGGTAATATTTGACAACATTCCTGGCGAGTTGGCTTCTCCGTCTCCGTGGGACCTTTATATACATCAATAACGTAATATAACCTAACCTAACCCAACCTAACAACTCGGCGGTAATATTTGACAACATACCTGGCGAGTTGGACTCTACGTTTCCGTGGGACCTTCATATACATCAATAACGAAATATAACCTAACCTAACCCAACCTAACATCTCGGCGGTAATATTTGAAAACATTCCTGGCGAGTTGGCTTCTCCGTCTCCGTGGGATCTTTTTATACATCAATAACGTAATATAACCTAACCTAACCCAACCTAACATCTCGGCGGTAATATTTGACAACATACCTGGCGAGTTGGCCTCTACGTCTCCGTGGGACCGTCATATACATCAATAACGAAATATAACCTAACCTAACCCAACCTAACATCTCGGCGATAATATTTGAAAACATTCCTGGCGTGTTGGCTTCTCCGTCTCTGTGATATCTTTTTATACATCAATAACGTAATATAACCTAACCTAACCCAACCTAACATCTCGGCGGTAATATTTGAAATCATACCTGGCGAGTTGGCCTCTACGTCTCCGTTTGACCTTCATAAACATCAATAACGTAATATAACGTAACCTAACCCAACCTATCATCTCGGCGGTAATATTTGACAACATTCCGGGCGAGTTGGCCTCTACGTCTCCGTGGGACATTTGTATACATCAATAACGTAATATAACCTAACCTAACCCAACCTATCATCTCGGCGGTAATATTTGAAAACATTCATGGCGATTTGGCATCTACGTCCCGTGGGACCTTCATATACATCAATAACGTAATATAGCCTAACCTAATCCAACCTAACATTTCGGCGGTAATATTTGACATCATTCCTGGCGATTTGGCCTCTACGTCTCCGTGGGACCTTTATATACACCAATAACGTAATATAACCTAACCTAACCCAACCTAACATCTCGGCGGTAATATTTGAAAACATACCTGGCGGGTTGGCCTCTACGTCTCCGTGGGACATTTATATACATCAATAACGTAATATAACCTAACCTAACCCAACCTAAAATCTCGGCGGTAATATTTGACAACATTCCTGGCGAGTTGGCTTCTCCGTCTCCGTGGGACCTTTATATACATCAATAACGTAATATAACCTAACCTAACCCAACCTAACATTTCGGCGGTAATATTTGACATCATTCCTGGCGAGTTGGCCTCTACGTCTCCGTTTGACCTTCATAAACATCAATAACGTAATATAACGTAACCTAACCCAACCTATCACCTCGGCGGTAATATTTGACAACATTCCTGGCGAGTTGGCCTCTACGTCTCCGTGGGACCTTTGTATACATCAATAACGTAATATAACCTAACCTAACCCAACCTATCATCTCGGCGGTAATATTTGACAACATTCCTGGCGAGTTGGTCTCTACGTCTCCGTGGGACCTTCATATACATCAATAACGTAATATAACCTAACCTAACCCAACCTAACATCACGGCGGTAATATTTGACAACATTCCTGGCGAGTTGGCCTCTACGTCTCCGTGGGACCTTTATATACATCAATAACGTAATGTAACCTAACCTAACCCAACCTAACATCTCGGCGGTAATATTTGACAACATTCCTCGCCAGTTGGCTTCTCCGTCTCCGTGGGACCTTTATATACATCAATAACGTAATATAACCTAACCTAACCCAACCTAACATCTCGGCGGTAATATTTGATCACATACCTAGCTTGTTGGCTTCTACGTCTCCGCGGGACCTTTATATACATCTATAACATGATATAACCTAACCTAACCCAACCTAACATTTCGGCGGTAATATTTGACATCATTCCTGGCGATTTGTCCTCTACGTCTCCGTTTGACCTTCATAAACATCAATAACGTAATATAACGTAACCTAACCCAACCTATCATCTCGGCGGTAATATTTGACAACATTCCTGGCGAGTTGGCTTCTACGTCTCCGTGGGACCTTTATATACATCAATAACGTAATATAACCTAACCTAACCCAACCTAACAACTCGGCGGTAATATTTGACAACATACCTGGCGAGTTGGACTCTACGTTTCCGTGGGACCTTCATATACATCAATAACGAAATATAACCTAACCTAACCCAACCTAACATCTCGGCGGTAATATTTGAAAACATTCCTGGCGAGTTGGCTTCTCCGTCTCCGTGGGATCTTTTTATACATCAATAACGTAATATAACCTAACCTAACCCAACCTAACATCTCGGCGGTAATATTTGACAACATACCTGGCGAGTTGGCCTCTACGTCTCCGTGGGACCTTCATATACATCAATAACGAAATATAACCTAACCTAACCCAACCTAACATCTCGGCGATAATATTTGAAAACATTCCTGGCGTGTTGGCTTCTCCGTCTCTGTGATATCTTTTTATACATCAATAACGTAATATAACCTAACCTAACCCAACCTAACATCTCGGCGGTAATATTTGAAATCATACCTGGCGAGTTGGCCTCTACGTCTCCGTTTGACCTTCATAAACATCAATAACGTAATATAACGTAACCTAACCCAACCTATCACCTCGGCGGTAATATTTGACAACATTCCTGGCGAGTTGGCCTCTACGTCTCCGTGGGACATTTGTATACATCAATAACGTAATATAACCTAACCTAACCCAACCTATCATCTCGGCGGTAATATTTGAAAACATTCATGGCGATTTGGCATCTACGTCCCGTGGGACCTTCATATACATCAATAACGTAATATAGCCTAACCTAATCCAACCTGACATTTCGGCGGTAATATTTGACATCATTCCTGGCGATTTGGCCTCTACGTCTCCGTGGGACCTTTATATACACCAATAACGTAATATAACCTAACCTAACCCAACCTAACATCTCGGCGGTAATATTTGAAAACATACCTGGCGGGTTGGCCTCTACGTCTCCGTGGGACATTTATATACATCAATAACGTAATATAACCTAATCTAACCCAACCTAACATCTCGGCGGTAATATTTGACAACATTCCTGGCGAGTTGGCCTCTACGTCTCCGTGGGACATTTGTATACATCAATAACGTAATATAACCTAACCTAACCCAACCTATCATCTCGGCGGTAATATTTGAAAACATTCATGGCGATTTGGCCTCTACGTCTCCGTGGGACCTTTATATACACCAATAACGTAATATAACCTAACCTAACCCAACCTAACATCTCGGCGGTAATATTTGAAAACATACCTGGCGGGTTGGCCTCTACGTCTCCGTGGGACATTTATATACATCAATAACGTAATATAACCTAACCTAACCCAACCTAACATCTCGGCGGTAATATTTGACAACATTCCTGGCGAGTTGGCTTCTCCGTCTCCGTGGGACCTTTATATACATCAATAACGTAATATAACCTAACCTAACCCAACCTAACATTTCGGCGGTAATATTTGACATCATTCCTGGCGAGTTGGCCTCTACGTCTCCGTTTGACCTTCATAAACATCAATAACGTAATATAACGTAACCTAACCCAACCTATCATCTCGGCGGTAATATTTGAAAACATTCCTGGCGAGTTGGCTTCTCCGTCTCCGTGGGACCTTTATATACATCAATAACGTTATATAACCTAACCTAACCCAACCTAACATCTCGGCGGTAATATTTGACAACATACCTCGCGAGTTGGCCTCTACGTCTCCGTGGGACCTTCATATACATCAATAACGAAATATAACCTAACCTAACCCAAGCTAACATCTCGGCGATAATATTTGAAAACATTCCTGGCGAGTTGGCTCCTCCGTCTCTGTGATATCTTTTTATACATCAATAACGTAATATAACCTAACCTAACCCAGCCTAACATCTCGGCGGTAATATTTGAAATCATACCTGGCGAGTTGGCCTCTACGTCTCCGTGGGACATTTATATACATCAATAACGTAATATAACCTAACCTAACCCAACCTAACATCTCGGCGGTAATATTTGATCACATTCCTAGCTTGTTGGCCTCTACGTCTCCGCGGGACCTTTATATACATCTATAACGTGATATAACCTAACGTAACCCAACCTAACATTTTGGCGGTAATATTTGACATCATTCCTGGCGAGTTGGCCTCTACGTCTCCGTTTGACCTTCATAAACATCAATAACGTAATATAACGTAACCTAACCCAACCTATCACCTCGGCGGTAATATTTGACAACATTCCTGGCGAGTTGGCCTCTACGTCTCCGTGGGACCTTTGTATACATCAATAACGTAATATAACCTAACCTAACCCAACCTATCATCTCGGCGGTAATATTTGACAACATTCCTGGCGAGTTGGTCTCTACGTCTCCGTGGGACCTTCATATACATCAATAACGTAATATAACCTAACCTAACCCAACCTAACATCACGGCGGTAATATTTGACAACATTCCTGGCGAGTTGGCCTCTACGTCTCCGTGGGACCTTTATATACATCAATAACGTAATGTAACCTAACCTAACCCAACCTAACATCTCGGCGGTAATATTTGACAACATTCCTCGCCAGTTGGCTTCTCCGTCTCCGTGGGACCTTTATATACATCAATAACGTAATATAACCTAACTTAACCCAACCTAACATCTCGGCGGTAATATTTGATCACATTCCTAGCTTGTTGGCTTCTACGTCTCCGCGGGACCTTTATATACATCTATAACATGATATAACCTAACCTAACCCAACCTAACATTTCGGCGGTAATATTTGACATCATTCCTGGCGATTTGTCCTCTACGTCTCCGTTTGACCTTCATAAACATCAATAACGTAATATAACGTAACCTAACCCAACCTATCATCTCGGCGGTAATATTTGACAACATTCCTGGCGAGTTGGCTTCTACGTCTCCGTGGGACCTTTATATACATCAATAACGTAATATAACCTAACCTAACCCAACCTAACATCTTGGCGGTAATATTTAAAAACATACCTGGCGAGTTGGCCTCTACGTCTCCGTGGGACATTTATATACATCAATAACGTAATGTAACCTAACCTAACCCAACCTAACATCTCGGCGGTAATATTTGATCACATTCCTAGCTTGTTGGCCTCTACGTCTCTTCGTGACCTTTATATACATCTATAACGTGATATAACCTAACCTAACCCAACCTAACATTTCGGCGGTAATATTTGACATCATTCATGGCGAGTTGGCCTCTACGTCTCCGTTTGACCTTCATAAACATCAATAACGTAATATAACGTAACCTAACCCAACCTATCACCTCGGCGGTAATATTTGACAACATTCCTGGCGAGTTGGCCTCTACGTCTCCGTGGGACATTTGTATACATCAATAACGTAATATAACCTAACCTAACCCAACCTAACATCACGGCGGTAATATTTGACAACATTCCTGGCTAGTTGGCTTCTCCGTCTCCGTGGGATCTTTTTATACATCAATAACGTAATATAACCTATCCTAACCCAACCTAACATCTCGGCGGTAATATTTGAAAACATACCTGGCGAGTTGGCCTCTACGTCTCCGTGGGACCTTTATATACATCAATAACGTAATATAACCTAACCTATCCCAACCTAACATCTCGGCGGAAATATTTGAAAACATTCATGGCGATTTGGCATCTACGTCCCGTGGGACCTTCATATACATCAATAACGTAATATAGCCTAACCTAATCCAACCTAACATTTCGGCGGTAATATTTGACATCATTCCTGGCGATTTGGCCTCTACGTCTCCGTGGGACCTTTATATACATCAATAACGTAATATAACCTAACCTAACCCAACCTAACATCTCGGCGGTAATATTTGAAATCATACCTGGCGAGTTGGCCTCTACGTCTCCGTGGGACATTTATATACATCAATAACGTAATATAACGTAACCTAACCCAACCTAACATCTCGGCGGTAATATTTGATCACATTCCTAGCTTGTTGGCCTCTACGTCTCCGCGGGACCTTTATATACATCTATAAAGTGATATAACCTAACCTAACCCAACCTAACATCTCGGCGGTAATATTTGACAACATACCTGGCGAGTTGGCCTCTACGTATCCGTGGGACCTTTATATACATCAATAACGTAATATAACCTAACCTAACCCAACCTAACATCTTGGCGGTAATATTTAAAAACATACCTGGCGAGTTGGCCTCTACGTCTCCGTGGGACCTTTATATACATCAATAACGTAATATAATCTAACCTAACCCAACCTAACATCTCGGCGGTAATATTTGACAACATTCCTGGCGAGTTCGCCTCTACGTCTCCGTGGGACCTTTATATACATCAATAACGTAATGTAACCTAACCTAACCCAACCTAACATCTCGGCGGTAATATTTCACAACATTCCTCGCCAGTTGGCTTCTCCGTCTCCGTGGGACCTTTATCTACATCAATAACGTAATATAACCTAACCTAACCGAACCTAACATATCGGCCGTAATATTTGAAAACATACCTGGCGAGTTGGCCTCTACGTCTCTGTGGGACGTTTATATACATCAATAACGTAATATAACCTAACCTAACACAACCTAACATCTCGGCGATAATATTTGAAAACATTCCTGGCGAGTTGGCTTCTCCGTCTCTGTGATATCTTTTTATACATCAATAACATAATATAACCTAACCTAACCCAACCTAACATCTCGGCGGTAATATTTGAAATCATACCTGGCGAGTTGGCCTCTACGTCTCCGTGGGACCTTTATATACATCAATAACGTAATATAACCTAACCTAACCCAACCTAACATCTCGGCGATAAGATTTGAAAACATTCCTGGCCAGGTGGCTTCTCCGTCTCTGTGATATCTTTTTATACATCAATAACACAATATAACCTAACCTAACCCAACCTAACATCTCGGCGGTAATATTTGAAATCATACCTGGCGAGTTGGCCTCTACGTCTCCGTGGGACCTTCATATACATCAATAACGAAATATAACCTAACCTAACCCAAGCTAACATCTCGGCGATAATATTTGAAAACATTCCTGGCGAGTTGGCTTCTCCGTCTCTGTGATATCTTTTTATACATCAATAACGTAATATAACCTAACCTAACCCAGCCTAACATCTCGGCGGTAATATTTGAAATCATACCTGGCGAGTTGGCCTCTACGTCTCCGTGGGACATTTATATACATCAATAACGTAATATAACCTAACCTAACCCAACCTAACATCTCGGCGGTAATATTTGATCACATTCCTAGCTTGTTGGCCTCTACGTCTCCGCGGGACCTTTATATACATCTATAACGTGATATAACCTAACGTAACCCAACCTAACATTTTGGCGGTAATATTTGACATCATTCCTGGCGAGTTGGCCTCTACGTCTCCGTTTGACCTTCATAAACATCAATAACGTAATATAACGTAACCTAACCCAACCTATCACCTCGGCGGTAATATTTGACAACATTCCTGGCGAGTTGGCCTCTACGTCTCCGTGGGACCTTTGTATACATCAATAACGTAATATAACCTAACCTAACCCAACCTATCATCTCGGCGGTAATATTTGACAACATTCCTGGCGAGTTGGTCTCTACGTCTCCGTGGGACCTTCATATACATCAATAACGTAATATAACCTAACCTAACCCAACCTAACATCACGGCGGTAATATTTGACAACATTCCTGGCGAGTTGGCCTCTACGTCTCCGTGGGACCTTTATATACATCAATAACGTAATATAACCTAACCTAACCCAACCTAACATCACGGCGGTAATATTTGACAACATTCCTGGCTAGTTGGCTTCTCCGTCTACGTGGGATCTTTTTATACATCAATAACGTAATATAACCTATCCTAACCCAACCTAACATCTCGGCGGTAATATTTGAAAACATACCTGGCGAGTTGGCCTCTACGTCTCCGTGGGACCTTTATATACATCAATAACGTAATATAACCTAACCTATCCCAACCTAACATCTCGGCGGAAATATTTGAAAACATTCATGGCGATTTGGCATCTACGTCCCGTGGGACCTTCATATACATCAATAACGTAATATAGCCTAACCTAATCCAACCTAACATTTCGGCGGTAATATTTGACATCATTCCTGGCGATTTGGCCTCTACGTCTCCGTGGGACCTTTATATACATCAATAACGTAATATAACCTAACCTAACCCAACCTAACATCTCGGCGGTAATATTTGAAATCATACCTGGCGAGTTGGCCTCTACGTCTCCGTGGGACATTTATATACATCAGTAACGTAATATAACGTAACCTAACCCAACCTAACATCTCGGCGGTAATATTTGATCACATTCCTAGCTTGTTGGCCTCTACGTCTCCGCGGGACCTTTATATACATCTATAACGTGATATAACCTAACCTAACCCAACCTAACATCTCGGCGGTAATATTTGACAACATACCTGGCGAGTTGGCCTCTACGTATCCGTGGGACCTTTATATACATCAATAACGTAATATAACCTAACCTAACCCAACCTAACATCTTGGCGGTAATATTTAAAAACATACCTGGCGAGTTGGCCTCTACGTCTCCGTGGGACCTTTATATACATCAATAACGTAATATAATCTAACCTAACCCAACCTAACATCTCGGCGGTAATATTTGACAACATTCCTGGCGAGTTCGCCTCTACGTCTCCGTGGGACCTTTATATACATCAATAACGTAATGTAACCTAACCTAACCCAACCTAACATCTCGGCGGTAATATTTCACAACATTCCTCGCCAGTTGGCTTCTCCGTCTCCGTGGGACCTTTATCTACATCAATAACGTAATATAACCTAACCTAACCGAACCTAACATATCGGCCGTAATATTTGAAAACATACCTGGCGAGTTGGCCTCTACGTCTCTGTGGGACGTTTATATACATCAATAACGTAATATAACCTAACCTAACACAACCTAACATCTCGGCGATAATATTTGAAAACATTACTGGCGAGTTGGCTTCTCCGTCTCTGTGATATCTTTTTATACATCAATAACATAATATAACCTAACCTAACCCAACCTAACATCTCGGCGGTAATATTTGAAATCATACCTGGCGAGTTGGCCTCTACGTCTCCGTGGGACCTTTATATACATCAATAACGTAATATAACCTAACCTAACCCAACCTAACATCTCGGCGATAAGATTTGAAAACATTCCTGGCCAGGTGGCTTCTCCGTCTCTGTGATATCTTTTTATACATCAATAACACAATATAACCTAACCTAACCCAACCTAACATCTCGGCGGTAATATTTGAAATCATACCTGGCGAGTTGGCCTCTACGTCTCCGTGGGACCTTCATATACATCAATAACGAAATATAACCTAACCTAACCCAAGCTAACATCTCGGCGATAATATTTGAAAACATTCCTGGCGAGTTGGCTTCTCCGTCTCTGTGATATCTTTTTATACATCAATAACGTAATATAACCTAACCTAACCCAGCCTAACATCTCGGCGGTAATATTTGAAATCATACCTGGCGAGTTGGCCTCTACGTCTCCGTGGGACATTTATATACATCAATAACGTAATATAACCTAACCTAACCCAACCTAACATCTCGGCGGTAATATTTGATCACATTCCTAGCTTGTTGGCCTCTACGTCTCCGCGGGACCTTTATATACATCTATAACGTGATATAACCTAACGTAACCCAACCTAACATTTTGGCGGTAATATTTGACATCATTCCTGGCGAGTTGGCCTCTACGTCTCCGTTTGACCTTCATAAACATCAATAACGTAATATAACGTAACCTAACCCAACCTATCACCTCGGCGGTAATATTTGACAACATTCCTGGCGAGTTGGCCTCTACGTCTCCGTGGGACCTTTGTATACATCAATAACGTAATATAACCTAACCTAACCCAACCTATCATCTCGGCGGTAATATTTGACAACATTCCTGGCGAGTTGGTCTCTACGTCTCCGTGGGACCTTCATATACATCAATAACGTAATATAACCTAACCTAACCCAACCTAACATCACGGCGGTAATATTTGACAACATTCCTGGCGAGTTGGCCTCTACGTCTCCGTGGGACCTTTATATACATCAATAACGTAATATAACCTAACCTAACCCAACCTAACATCACGGCGGTAATATTTGACAACATTCCTGGCTAGTTGGCTTCTCCGTCTCCGTGGGATCTTTTTATACATCAATAACGTAATATAACCTATCCTAACCCAACCTAACATCTCGGCGGTAATATTTGAAAACATACCTGGCGAGTTGGCCTCTACGTCTCCGTGGGACCTTTATATACATCAATAACGTAATATAACCTAACCTATCCCAACCTAACATCTCGGCGGAAATATTTGAAAACATTCATGGCGATTTGGCATCTACGTCCCGTGGGACCTTCATATACATCAATAACGTAATATAGCCTAACCTAATCCAACCTAACATTTCGGCGGTAATATTTGACATCATTCCTGGCGATTTGGCCTCTACGTCTCCGTGGGACCTTTATATACATCAATAACGTAATATAACCTAACCTAACCCAACCTAACATCTCGGCGGTAATATTTGAAATCATACCTGGCGAGTTGGCCTCTACGTCTCCGTGGGACATTTATATACATCAGTAACGTAATATAACGTAACCTAACCCAACCTAACATCTCGGCGGTAATATTTGATCACATTCCTAGCTTGTTGGCCTCTACGTCTCCGCGGGACCTTTATATACATCTATAACGTGATATAACCTAACCTAACCCAACCTAACATCTCGGCGGTAATATTTGACAACATACCTGGCGAGTTGGCCTCTACGTATCCGTGGGACCTTTATATACATCAATAACGTAATATAACCTAACCTAACCCAACCTAACATCTTGGCGGTAATATTTAAAAACATACCTGGCGAGTTCGCCTCTACGTCTCCGTGGGACCTTTATATACATCAATAACGTAATATAATCTAACCTAACCCAACCTAACATCTCGGCGGTAATATTTGACAACATTCCTGGCGAGTTCGCCTCTACATCTCCGTGGGACCTTTATATACATCAATAACGTAATGTAACCTAACCTAACCCAACCTAACATCTCGGCGGTAATATTTCACAACATTCCTCGCCAGTTGGCTTCTCCGTCTCCGTGGGACCTTTATCTACATCAATAACGTAATATAACCTAACCTAACCGAACCTAACATATCGGCCGTAATATTTGAAAACATACCTGGCGAGTTGGCCTCTACGTCTCTGTGGGACGTTTATATACATCAATAACGTAATATAACCTAACCTAACACAACCTAACATCTCGGCGATAATATTTGAAAACATTCCTGGCGAGTTGGCTTCTCCGTCTCTGTGATATCTTTTTATACATCAATAACATAATATAACCTAACCTAACCCAACCTAACATCTCGGCGGTAATATTTGAAATCATACCTGGCGAGTTGGCCTCTACGTCTCCGTGGGACCTTTATATACATCAATAACGTAATATAACCTAACCTAACCCAAGCTAACATCTCGGCGATAATATTTGAAAACATTCCTGGCGAGTTGGCTTCTCCGTCTCTGTGATATCTTTTTATACATCAATAACGTAATATAACCTAACCTAACCCAGCCTAACATCTCGGCGGTAATATTTGAAATCATACCTGGCGAGTTGGCCTCTACGTCTCCGTGGGACATTTATATACATCAATAACGTAATATAACCTAACCTAACCCAACCTAACATCTCGGCGGTAATATTTGATCACATTCCTAGCTTGTTGGCCTCTACGTCTCCGCGGGACCTTTATATACATCTATAACGTGATATAACCTAACGTAACCCAACCTAACATTTTGGCGGTAATATTTGACATCATTCCTGGCGAGTTGGCCTCTACGTCTCCGTTTGACCTTCATAAACATCAATAACGTAATATAACGTAACCTAACCCAACCTATCACCTCGACGGTAATATTTGACAACATTCCTGGCGAGTTGGCCTCTACGTCTCCGTGGGACCTTTGTATACATCAATAACGTAATATAACCTAACCTAACCCAACCTATCATCTCGGCGGTAATATTTGACAACATTCCTGGCGAGTTGGTCTCTACGTCTCCGTGGGACCTTCATATACATCAATAACGTAATATAACCTAACCTAACCCAACCTAACATCACGGCGGTAATATTTGACAACATTCCTGGCGAGTTGGCCTCTACGTCTCCGTGGGACCTTTATATACATCAATAACGTAATGTAACCTAACCTAACCCAACCTAACATCTCGGCGGTAATATTTGACAACATTCCTCGCCAGTTGGCTTCTCCGTCTCCGTGGGACCTTTATATACATCAATAACGTAATATAACCTAACTTAACCCAACCTAACATCTCGGCGGTAATATTTGATCACATTCCTAGCTTGTTGGCTTCTACGTCTCCGCGGGACCTTTATATACATCTATAACATGATATAACCTAACCTAACCCAACCTAACATTTCGGCGGTAATATTTGACATCATTCCTGGCGATTTGTCCTCTACGTCTCCGTTTGACCTTCATAAACATCAATAACGTAATATAACGTAACCTAACCCAACCTATCATCTCGGCGGTAGTATTTGACAACATTCCTGGCGAGTTGGCTTCTACGTCTCCGTGGGACCTTTATATACATCAATAACGTAATATAACCTAACCTAACCCAACCTAACATCTTGGCGGTAATATTTAAAAACATACCTGGCGAGTTGGCCTCTACGTCTCCGTGGGACATTTATATACATCAATAACGTAATGTAACCTAACCTAACCCAACCTAACATCTCGGCGGTAATATTTGATCACATTCCTAGCTTGTTGGCCTCTACGTCTCTGCGTGACCTTTATATACATCAATAACGTAATATAACGTAACCTAACCCAACCTATCACCTCGGCGGTAATATTTGACAACATTCCTGGCGAGTTGGCCTCTACGTCTCCGTGGGACATTTGTATACATCAATAACGTAATATAACCTAACCTAACCCAACCTAACATCACGGCGGTAATATTTGACAACATTCCTGGCTAGTTGGCTTCTCCGTCTCCGTGGGATCTTTTTATACATCAATAACGTAATATAACCTATCCTAACCCAACCTAACATCTCGGCGGTAATATTTGAAAACATACCTGGCGAGTTGGCCTCTACGTCTCCGTGGGACCTTTATATACATCAATAACGTAATATAACCTAACCTATCCCAACCTAACATCTCGGCGGAAATATTTGAAAACATTCGTGGCGATTTGGCATCTACGTCCCGTGGGACCTTCATATACATCAATAACGTAATATAGCCTAACCTAATCCAACCTAACATTTCGGCGGTAATATTTGACATCATTCCTGGCGATTTGGCCTCTACGTCTCCGTGGGACCTTTATATACATCAATAACGTAATATAACCTAACCTAACCCAACCTAACATCTCGGCGGTAATATTTGACAACATTCCTGGCGAGTTGGCTTCTCCGTCTCCGTGGGACCTTTATATACATCAATAACGTAATATAACCTAACCTAACCCAACCTAACATTTCGGCGGTAATATTTGACATCATTCCTGGCGAGTTGGCCTCTACGTCTCCGTTTGACCTTCATAAACATCAATAACGTAATATAACGTAACCTAACCCAACCTATCATCTCGGCGGTAATATTTGAAGACATTCCTGGCGAGTTGGCGTCTTCGTCTCCGTGGGACCTTTATATACATCAATAACGTTATATAACATAACCTAACCCAACCTAACATCTCGGCGGTAATATTTGACAACATACCTGGCGAGTTGGCCTCTACGTCTCCGTGGGACCTTCATATACATCAATAACGAAATATAACCTAACCTAACCCAACCTAACATCTCGGCGATAATATTTGAAAACATTCCTGGCGAGTTGGCTTCTCCGTCTCTGTGATATCTTTTTATACATCAATAACGTAATATAACCTAACCTAACCCAGCCTAACATCTCGGCGGTAATATTTGAAATCATACCTGGCGAGTTGGCCTCTACGTCTCCGTGGGACATTTATATACATCAATAACGTAATATAACCTAACCTAACCCAACCTAACATCTCGGCGGTAATATTTGATCACATTCCTAGCTTGTTGGCCTCTACGTCTCCGCGGGACCTTTATATACATCTATAACGTGATATAACCTAACCTAACCCAACCTAACATCTTGGCGGTAATATTTAAAAACATACCTGGCGAGTTGGCCTCTACGTCTCCGTGGGACCTTTATATACATCAATAACGTAATATAATCTAACCTAACCCAACCTAACATCTCGGCGGTAATATTTGACAACATTCCTGGCGAGTTCGCCTCTACGTCTCCGTGGGACCTTTACATACATCAATAACGTAATGTAACCTAACCTAACCCAACCTAACATCTCGGCGGTAATATTTGACAACATTCCTCGCCAGTTGGCTTCTCCGTCTCCGTGGGACCTTTATATACATCAATAACGTAATATAACCTAACCTAACCCAACCTAACATCTCGGCGGTAATATTTGATCACGTTCCTAGCTTGTTGGCCTCTACGTCTCTGCGTGACCTTTATATACATCTATAACGTGATATAACCTAACCTAACCCAACCTAACATTTCGGCGGTAATATTTGACATCATTCAAGGCGAGTTGGCCTCTACGTCTCCGTTTGACCTTCATAAACATCAATAACGTAATATAACGTAACCTAACCCAACCTATCACCTCGGCGGTAATATTTGACAACATTCCTGGCGAGTTGGCCTCTACGTCTCCGTGGGACCTTTGTATACATCAATAACGTAATATAACGTAACCTAACCCAACCTATCATCTCGGCGGTAATATTTGACAACATTCCTGGCGAGTTGGTCTCTACGTCTCCGTGGGACCTTCATATACATCAATAACGTAATATAACCTAACCTAACCCAACCTAACATCACGGCGGTAATATTTGACAACATTCCTGGCGAGTTGGCCTCTACGTCTCCGTGGGACCTTTATATACATCAATAACGTAATGTAACCTAACCTAACCCAACCTAACATCTCGGCGGTAATATTTCACAACATTCCTCGCCAGTTGGCTTCTCCGTCTCCGTGGGACCTTTATCTACATCAATAACGTAATATAACCTAACCTAACCGAACCTAACATATCGGCCGTAATATTTGAAAACATACCTGGCGAGTTGGCCTCTACGTCTCTGTGGGACGTTTATATACATCAATAACGTAATATAACCTAACCTAACACAACCTAACATCTCGGCGATAATATTTGAAAACATTCCTGGCGAGTTGGCTTCTCCGTCTCTGTGATATCTTTTTATACATCAACAACATAATATAACCTAACCTAACCCAACCTAACATCTCGGCGGTAATATTTGAAATCATACCTGGCGAGTTGGCCTCTACGTCTCCGTGGGACCTTTATATACATCAATAACGTAATATAACCTAACCTAACCCAACCTAACATCTCGGCGATAAGATTTGAAAACATTCCTGGCCAGGTGGCTTCTCCGTCTCTGTGATATCTTTTTATACATCAATAACATAATATAACCTAACCTAACCCAACCTAACATCTCGGCGGTAATATTTGAAATCATACCTGGCGAGTTGGCCTCTACGTCTCCGTGGGACCTTTATATACATCAATAACGTAATATAACCTAACCTAACCCAACCTAACATCTCGGCGATAAGATTTGAAAACATTCCTGGCCAGGTGGCTTCTCCGTCTCCGTGGGACCTTTATATACATCAATAACGTAATATAACCTAACCTAACCCAACCTAACATCTTGGCGGTAATATTTAAAAACATACCTGGCGAGTTGGCCTCTCCGTCTCCGTGGGACCTTTATATACATCAATAACGTAATATAACCTAACCTAACCCAACCTAACATCTCGGCGGTAATATTTGATCACATTCCTAGCTTGTTGGCCTCTACGTCTCCGCGGGACCTTTATATACAACTATAACATGATATAACCTAACCTAACCCAACCTAACATGTCGGCGGTAATATTTGACATCATTCCTGGCGATTTGTCCTCTACGTCTCCGTTTGACCTTCATAAACATCAATAACGTAATATAACGTAACCTAACCCAACCTATCATCTCGGCGGTAATATTTGACAACATTCCTGGCGAGTTGGCTTCTACGTCTCCGTGGGACCTTTATATACATCAATAACGTAATATAACCTAACCTAACCCAACCTAACATCTCGGCGGTAATATTTGACAACATACCTGGCGAGTTGGCCTCTACGTCTCCGTGGGACCTTCATATACATCAATAACGAAATATAACCTAACCTAACCCAACCTAACATCTCGGCGGTAATATTTGAAATCATACCTGGCGAGTTGGCCTCTACGTCTCCGTGGGACATTTATATACATCAATAACGTAATGTAACCTAACCTAACCCAACCTAACATCTCGGCGGTAATATTTGATCACATTCCTAGCTTGTTGGCCTCTACGTCTCTGCGTGACCTTTATATACATCTATAACGTGATATAACCTAACCTAACCCAACCTAACATTTCGGCGGTAATATTTGACATCATTCATGGCGAGTTGGCCTCTACGTCTCCGTTTGACCTTCATAAACATCAATAACGTAATATAACGTAACCTAACCCAACCTATCACCTCGGCGGTAATATTTGACAACATTCCTGGCGAGTTGGCCTCTACGTCTCCGTGGGACCTTTGTATACATCAATAACGTAATATAACCTAACCTAACCCAACCTAACATCTCGGCGGTAATATTTGACAACATTCCTGGCGAGTTGGCTTCTCCGTCTCTGTGATATCTTTTTATACATCAATAACGTAATATAACCTAACCTAACCCAGCCTAACATCTCGGCGGTAATATTTGAAATCATACCTGGCGAGTTGGCCTCTACGTCTCCGTGGGACATTTATATACATCAATAACGTAATATAACCTAACCTAACCCAACCTAACATCTCGGCGGTAATATTTGATCACATTCCTAGCTTGTTGGCCTCTACGTCTCCGCGGGACCTTTATATACATCTATAACGTGATATAACCTAACCTAACCCAACCTAACATTTTGGCGGTAATATTTGACATCATTCCTGGCGAGTTGGCCTCTACGTCTCCGTTTGACCTTCATAAACATCAATAACGTAATATAACGTAACCTAACCCAACCTATCATCTCGGCGGTAATATTTGAAAACATTCCTGGCGAGTTGGCTTCTCCGTCTCCGTGGGACCTTTATATACATCAATAACGTAATATAACCTAACCTAACCCAACCTAACATCTCGGCGGTAATATTTGATCACGTTCCTAGCTTGTTGGCCTCTACGTCTCCGCGGGACCTTTATATACATCTATAACATGATATAACCTAACCTAACCCAACCTAACATTTCGGCGGTAATATTTGACATCATTCCTGGCGATTTGTCCTCTACGTCTCCGTTTGACCTTCATAAACATCAATAACGTAATATAACGTAACCTAACCCAACCTATCATCTCGGCGGTAATATTTGAAAACATTCCTGGCGAGTTGGCTTCTCCGTCTCCGTGGGATCTTTTTATACATCAATAACGTAATATAACCTAACCTAACCCAACCTAACATCTTGGCGGTAATATTTAAAAACATACCTCGCGAGTTGGCCTCTACGTATCCGTGGGACATTTATATACATCAATAACGTAATGTAACCTAACCTAACCCAACCTAACATCTCGGCGGTAATATTTGATCACATTCCTAGCTTGTTGGCCTCTACGTCTCTGCGTGATCTTTATATACATCTATAACGTGATATAACCTAACCTAACCCAACCTAACATCTCGGCGGTAATATTTGAAAACATTCCTGGCGAGTTGGCTTCTCCGTCTCCGTGGGATCTTTTTATACATCAATAACGTAATATAACCTAACCTAACCCAACCTAACATCTTGGCGGTAATATTTAAAAACATACCTCGCGAGTTGGCCTCTACGTATCCGTGGGACATTTATATACATCAATAACGTAATGTAACCTAACCTAACCCAACCTAACATCTCGGCGGTAATATTTGATCACATTCCTAGCTTGTTGGCCTCTACGTCTCCGCGGGACCTTTATATACATCTATAACGTAATATAACCTAACGTAACCCAACCTAACATTTTGGCGGTAATATTTGACATCATTCCTGGCGAGTTGGCCTCTACGTCTCCGTTTGACCTTCATAAACATCAATAACGTAATATAACGTAACCTAACCCAACCTATCACCTCGGCGGTAATATTTGACAACATTCCTGGCGAGTTGGCCTCTACGTCTCCGTGGGACCTTTGTATACATCAATAACGTAATATAACCTAACCTAACCCAACCTATCATCTCGGCGGTAATATTTGACAACATTCCTGGCGAGTTGGTCTCTACGTCTCCGTGGGACCTTCATATACATCAATAACGTAATATAACCTAACCTAACCCAACCTAACATCACGGCGGTAATATTTGACAACATTCCTGGCGAGTTGGCCTCTACGTCTCCGTGGGACCTTTATATACATCAATAACGTAATGTAACCTAACCTAACCCAACCTAACATCTCGGCGGTAATATTTGACAACATTCCTCGCCAGTTGGCTTCTCCGTCTCCGTGGGACCTTTATATACATCAATAACGTAATATAACCTAACTTAACCCAACCTAACATCTCGGCGGTAATATTTGATCACATTCCTAGCTTGTTGGCTTCTACGTCTCCGCGGGACCTTTATATACATCTATAACATGATATAACCTAACCTAACCCAACCTAACATTTCGGCGGTAATATTTGACATCATTCCTGGCGATTTGTCCTCTACGTCTCCGTTTGACCTTCATAAACATCAATAACGTAATATAACGTAACCTAACCCAACCTATCATCTCGGCGGTAATATTTGACAACATTCCTGGCGAGTTGGCTTCTACGTCTCCGTGGGACCTTTATATACATCAATAACGTAATATAACCTAACCTAACCCAACCTAACATCTTGGCGGTAATATTTAAAAACATACCTGGCGAGTTGGCCTCTACGTCTCCGTGGGACATTTATATACATCAATAACGTAATGTAACCTAACCTAACCCAACCTAACATCTCGGCGGTAATATTTGATCACATTCCTAGCTTGTTGGCCTCTACGTCTCTGCGTGACCTTTATATACATCTATAACGTGATATAACCTAACCTAACCCAACCTAACATTTCGGCGGTAATATTTGACATCATTCATGGCGAGTTGGCCTCTACGTCTCCGTTTGACCTTCATAAACATCAATAACGTAATATAACGTAACCTAACCCAACCTATCACCTCGGCGGTAATATTTGACAACATTCCTGGCGAGTTGGCCTCTACGTCTCCGTGGGACATTTGTATACATCAATAACGTAATATAACCTAACCTAACCCAACCTAACATCACGGCGGTAATATTTGACAACATTCCTGGCTAGTTGGCTTCTCCGTCTCCGTGGGATCTTTTTATACATCAATAACGTAATATAACCTATCCTAACCCAACCTAACATCTCGGCGGTAATATTTGAAAACATACCTGGCGAGTTGGCCTCTACGTCTCCGTGGGACCTTTATATACATCAATAACGTAATATAACCTAACCTATCCCAACCTAACATCTCGGCGGAAATATTTGAAAACATTCGTGGCGATTTGGCATCTACGTCCCGTGGGACCTTCATATACATCAATAACGTAATATAGCCTAACCTAATCCAACCTAACATTTCGGCGGTAATATTTGACATCATTCCTGGCGATTTGGCCTCTACGTCTCCGTGGGACCTTTATATACATCAATAACGTAATATAACCTAACCTAACCCAACCTAACATCTCGGCGGTAATATTTGAAAACATACCTGGCGGGTTGGCCTCTACGTCTCCGTGGGACATTTATATACATCAATAACGTAATATAACCTAACCTAACCCAACCTAACATCTCGGCGGTAATATTTGACAACATTCCTGGCGAGTTGGCTTCTCCGTCTCCGTGGGACCTTTATATACATCAATAACGTAATATAACCTAACCTAACCCAACCTAACATTTCGGCGGTAATATTTGACATCATTCCTGGCGAGTTGGCCTCTACGTCTCCGTTTGACCTTCATAAACATCAATAACGTAATATAACGTAACCTAACCCAACCTATCATCTCGGCGGTAATATTTGAAGACATTCCTGGCGAGTTGGCTTCTTCGTCTCCGTGGGACCTTTATATACATCAATAACGTTATATAACCTAACCTAACCCAACCTAACATCTCGGCGGTAATATTTGACAACATACCTGGCGAGTTGGCCTCTACGTCTCCGTGGGACCTTCATATACATCAATAACGAAATATAACCTAACCTAACCCAACCTAACATCTCGGCGATAATATTTGAAAACATTCCTGGCGAGTTGGCTTCTCCGTCTCTGTGATATCTTTTTATACATCAATAACGTAATATAACCTAACCTAACCCAGCCTAACATCTCGGCGGTAATATTTGAAATCATACCTGGCGAGTTGGCCTCTACGTCTCCGTGGGACATTTATATACATCAATAACGTAATATAACCTAACCTAACCCAACCTAACATCTCGGCGGTAATATTTGATCACATTCCTAGCTTGTTGGCCTCTACGTCTCCGCGGGACCTTTATATACATCTATAACGTGATATAACCTAACCTAACCCAACCTAACATCTTGGCGGTAATATTTAAAAACATACCTGGCGAGTTGGCCTCTACGTCTCCGTGGGACCTTTATATACATCAATAACGTAATATAATCTAACCTAACCCAACCTAACATCTCGGCGGTAATATTTGACAACATTCCTGGCGAGTTCGCCTCTACGTCTCCGTGGGACCTTTATATACATCAATAACGTAATGTAACCTAACCTAACCCAACCTAACATCTCGGCGGTAATATTTGACAACATTCCTCGCCAGTTGGCTTCTCCGTCTCCGTGGGACCTTTATATACATCAATAACGTAATATAACCTAACCTAACCCAACCTAACATCTCGGCGGTAATATTTGATCACGTTCCTAGCTTGTTGGCCTCTACGTCTCTGCGTGACCTTTATATACATCTATAACGTGATATAACCTAACCTAACCCAACCTAACATTTCGGCGGTAATATTTGACATCATTCAAGGCGAGTTGGCCTCTACGTCTCCGTTTGACCTTCATAAACATCAATAACGTAATATAACGTAACCTAACCCAACCTATCACCTCGGCGGTAATATTTGACAACATTCCTGGCGAGTTGGCCTCTACGTCTCCGTGGGACCTTTGTATACATCAATAACGTAATATAACGTAACCTAACCCAACCTATCATCTCGGCGGTAATATTTGACAACATTCCTGGCGAGTTGGTCTCTACGTCTCCGTGGGACCTTCATATACATCAATAACGTAATATAACCTAACCTAACCCAACCTAACATCACGGCGGTAATATTTGACAACATTCCTGGCGAGTTGGCCTCTACGTCTCCGTGGGACCTTTATATACATCAATAACGTAATGTAACCTAACCTAACCCAACCTAACATCTCGGCGGTAATATTTCACAACATTCCTCGCCAGTTGGCTTCTCCGTCTCCGTGGGACCTTTATCTACATCAATAACGTAATATAACCTAACCTAACCGAACCTAACATATCGGCCGTAATATTTGAAAACATACCTGGCGAGTTGGCCTCTACGTCTCTGTGGGACGTTTATATACATCAATAACGTAATATAACCTAACCTAACACAACCTAACATCTCGGCGATAATATTTGAAAACATTCCTGGCGAGTTGGCTTCTCCGTCTCCGTGGGACCTTTATATACATCAATAACATAATATAACCTAACCTAACCCAACCTAACATCTCGGCGGTAATATTTGAAATCATACCTGGCGAGTTGGCCTCTACGTCTCCGTGGGACCTTTATATACATCAATAACGTAATATAACCTAACCTAACCCAACCTAACATCTCGGCGATAAGATTTGAAAACATTCCTGGCCAGGTGGCTTCTCCGTCTCTGTGATATCTTTTTATACATCAATAACATAATATAACCTAACCTAACCCAACCTAACATCTCGGCGGTAATATTTGAAATCATACCTGGCGAGTTGGCCTCTACGTCTCCGTGGGACCTTTATATACATCAATAACGTAATATAACCTAACCTAACCCAACCTAACATCTCGGCGATAAGATTTGAAAACATTCCTGGCCAGGTGGCTTCTCCGTCTCCGTGGGACCTTTATATACATCAATAACGAAATATAACCTAACCTAACCCAACCTAACATCTCGGCGGTAATATTTGAAATCATACCTGGCGAGTTGGCCTCTACGTCTCCGTGGGACATTTATATACATCAATAACGTAATGTAACCTAACCTAACCCAACCTAACATCTCGGCGGTAATATTTGATCACATGCCTAGCTTGTTGGCCTCTACGTCTCTGCGTGACCTTTATATACATCTATAACGTGATATAACCTAACCTAACCCAACCTAACATTTCGGCGGTAATATTTGACATCATTCATGGCGAGTTGGCCTCTACGTCTCCGTTTGACCTTCATAAACATCAATAACGTAATATAACGTAACCTAACCCAACCTATCACCTCGGCGGTAATATTTGACAACATTCCTGGCGAGTTGGCCTCTACGTCTCCGTGGGACCTTTGTATACATCAATAACGTAATATAACCTAAGCTAACCCAACCTAACATCTCGGCGGTAATATTTGACAACATTCCTGGCGAGTTGGCTTCTCCGTCTCCGTGGGACCTTCATATACATCAATAACGAAATATAACCTAACCTAACCCAACCTAACATCTCGGCGATAATATTTGAAAACATTCCTGGCGAGTTGGCTTCTCCGTCTCTGTGATATCTTTTTATACATCAATAACGTAATATAACCTAACCTAACCCAACCTAACATCTCGGCGGTAATATTTGACAACATTCCTCGCCAGTTGGCTTCTCCGTCTCCGTGGGACCTTTATATACATCAATAACGTAATATAACCTAACCTAACCCAACCTAACATCTCGGCGGTAATATTTGATCACGTTCCTAGCTTGTTGGCCTCTACGTCTCTGCGTGACCTTTATATACATCTATAACGTGATATAACCTAACCTAACCCAACCTAACATTTCGGCGGTAATATTTGACATCATTCAAGGCGAGTTGGCCTCTACGTCTCCGTTTGACCTTCATAAACATCAATAACGTAATATAACGTAACCTAACCCAACCTATCACCTCGGCGGTAATATTTGACAACATTCCTGGCGAGTTGGCCTCTACGTCTCCGTGGGACCTTTGTATACATCAATAACGTAATATAACGTAACCTAACCCAACCTATCATCTCGGCGGTAATATTTGACAACATTCCTGGCGAGTTGGTCTCTACGTCTCCGTGGGACCTTCATATACATCAATAACGTAATATAACCTAACCTAACCCAACCTAACATCACGGCGGTAATATTTGACAACATTCCTGGCGAGTTGGCCTCTACGTCTCCGTGGGACCTTTATATACATCAATAACGTAATGTAACCTAACCTAACCCAACCTAACATCTCGGCGGTAATATTTCACAACATTCCTCGCCAGTTGGCTTCTCCGTCTCCGTGGGACCTTTATCTACATCAATAACGTAATATAACCTAACCTAACCGAACCTAACATATCGGCCGTAATATTTGAAAACATACCTGGCGAGTTGGCCTCTACGTCTCTGTGGGACGTTTATATACATCAATAACGTAATATAACCTAACCTAACACAACCTAACATCTCGGCGATAATATTTGAAAACATTCCTGGCGAGTTGGCTTCTCCGTCTCCGTGGGACCTTTATATACATCAATAACATAATATAACCTAACCTAACCCAACCTAACATCTCGGCGGTAATATTTGAAATCATACCTGGCGAGTTGGCCTCTACGTCTCCGTGGGACCTTTATATACATCAATAACGTAATATAACCTAACCTAACCCAACCTAACATCTCGGCGATAAGATTTGAAAACATTCCTGGCCAGGTGGCTTCTCCGTCTCTGTGATATCTTTTTATACATCAATAACATAATATAACCTAACCTAACCCAACCTAACATCTCGGCGGTAATATTTGAAATCATACCTGGCGAGTTGGCCTCTACGTCTCCGTGGGACCTTTATATACATCAATAACGTAATATAACCTAACCTAACCCAACCTAACATCTCGGCGATAAGATTTGAAAACATTCCTGGCCAGGTGGCTTCTCCGTCTCCGTGGGACCTTTATATACATCAATAACGAAATATAACCTAACCTAACCCAACCTAACATCTCGGCGGTAATATTTGAAATCATACCTGGCGAGTTGGCCTCTACGTCTCCGTGGGACATTTATATACATCAATAACGTAATGTAACCTAACCTAACCCAACCTAACATCTCGGCGGTAATATTTGATCACATGCCTAGCTTGTTGGCCTCTACGTCTCTGCGTGACCTTTATATACATCTATAACGTGATATAACCTAACCTAACCCAACCTAACATTTCGGCGGTAATATTTGACATCATTCATGGCGAGTTGGCCTCTACGTCTCCGTTTGACCTTCATAAACATCAATAACGTAATATAACGTAACCTAACCCAACCTATCACCTCGGCGGTAATATTTGACAACATTCCTGGCGAGTTGGCCTCTACGTCTCCGTGGGACCTTTGTATACATCAATAACGTAATATAACCTAAGCTAACCCAACCTAACATCTCGGCGGTAATATTTGACAACATTCCTGGCGAGTTGGCTTCTCCGTCTCCGTGGGACCTTCATATACATCAATAACGAAATATAACCTAACCTAACCCAACCTAACATCTCGGCGATAATATTTGAAAACATTCCTGGCGAGTTGGCTTCTCCGTCTCTGTGATATCTTTTTATACATCAATAACGTAATATAACCTAACCTAACCCAGCCTAACATCTCGGCGGTAATATTTGAAATCATACCTGGCGAGTTGGCCTCTACGTCTCCGTGGGACATTTATATACATCAATAACGTAATATAACCTAACCTAACCCAACCTAACATCTCGGCGGTAATATTTGATCACATTCCTAGCTTGTTGGCCTCTACGTCTCCGCGGGACCTTTATATACATCTATAACGTGATATAACCTAACCTAACCCAACTTAACATTTTGGCGGTAATATTTGACATCATTCCTGGCGAGTTGGCCTCTACGTCTCCGTTTGACCTTCATAAACATCAATAACGTAATATAACGTAACCTAACCCAACCTATCATCTCGGCGGTAATATTTGAAAACATTCTTGGCGAGTTGGCCTCTACGTATCCGTGGGACCTTTATATACATCAATAACGTAATATAACCTAACCTAACCCAACCTAACATCTTGGCGGTAATATTTAAAAACATACCTGGCGAGTTGGCCTCTACGTCTCCGTGGGACTTTTATATACATCAATAACGTAATATAATCTAACCTAACCCAACCTAACATCTCGGCGGTAATATTTGACAACATTCCTGGCGAGTTCGCCTCTACGTCTCCGTGGGACCTTTATATACATCAATAACGTAATGTAACCTAACCTAACCCAACCTAACATCTCGGCAGTAATATTTGACAACATTCCTCGCCAGTTGGCTTCTCCGTCTCCGTGGGACCTTTATATACATCAATAACGTAATATAACCTAACCTAACCCAACCTAACATCTCGGCGGTAATATTTGATCACGTTCCTAGCTTGTTGGCCTCTACGTCTCCGCGGGACCTTTATATACATCTATAACATGATATAACCTAACCTAACCCAACCTAACATTTCGGCGGTAATATTTGACATCATTCCTGGCGATTTGTCCTCTACGTC
The DNA here is from genome assembly GCA_963969225.1 of Xylocopa violacea. NCBI lineage: Eukaryota > Metazoa > Arthropoda > Insecta > Hymenoptera > Apidae > Xylocopa > Xylocopa violacea. The sequence continues at coordinate 2,995,656 of CAXAJV010000051.1, forward strand.
TCCGTTTGACCTTCATAAACATCAATAACGTAATATAACGTAACCTAACCCAACCTATCATCTCGGCGGTAATATTTGAAAACATTCCTGGCGAGTTGGCTTCTCCGTCTCCGTGGGATCTTTTTATACATCAATAACGTAATATAACCTAACCTAACCCAACCTAACATCTTGGCGGTAATATTTAAAAACATACCTCGCGAGTTGGCCTCTACGTATCCGTGGGACATTTATATACATCAATAACGTAATGTAACCTAACCTAACCCAACCTAACATCTCGGCGGTAATATTTGATCACATTCCTAGCTTGTTGGCCTCTACGTCTCTGCGTGACCTTTATATACATCTATAACGTGATATAACCTAACCTAACCCAACCTAACATTTCGGCGGTAATATTTGACATCATTCAAGGCGAGTTGGCCTCTACGTCTCCGTTTGACCTTCATAAACATCAATAACGTAATATAACGTAACCTAACCCAACCTATCACCTCGGCGGTAATATTTGACAACATTCCTGGCGAGTTGGCCTCTACGTCTCCGTGGGACCTTTGTATACATCAATAACGTAATATAACCTAACCTAACCCAACCTATCATCTCGGCGGTAATATTTGACAACATTCCTGGCGAGTTGGTCTCTACGTCTCCGTGGGACCTTCATATACATCAATAACGTAATATAACCTAACCTAACCCAACCTAACATCACGGCGGTAATATTTGACAACATTCCTGGCGAGTTGGCCTCTACGTCTCCGTGGGACCTTTATATACATCAATAACGTAATGTAACCTAACCTAACCCAACCTAACATCTCGGCGGTAATATTTGACAAAATTCCTCGCCAGTTGGCTTCTCCGTCTCCGTGGGACCTTTATATACATCAATAACGTAATATAACCTAACCTAACCCAACCTAACATCTCGGCGGTAATATTTGATCACATTCCTAGCTTGTTGGCCTCTACGTCTCCGCGGGACCTTTATATACATATATAACATGATATAACCTAACCTAACCCAACCTAACATTTCGGCGGTAATATTTGACATCATTCCTGGCGATTTGTCCTCTACGTCTCCGTTTGACCTTCATAAACATCAATAACGTAATATAACGTAACCTAACCCAACCTATCATCTCGGCGGTAATATTTGACAACATTCCTGGCGAGTTGGCTTCTACGTCTCCGTGGGACCTTTATATACATCAATAACGTAATATAACCTAACCTAACCCAACCTAACATCTCGGCGGTAATATTTGACAACATACCTGGCGAGTTGGCTTCTACGTCTCCGTGGGACCTTCATATACATCAATAACGAAATATAACCTAACCTAACCCAACCTAACATCTCGGCGGTAATATTTGAAATCATACCTGGCGAGTTGGCCTCTACGTCTCCGTGGGACCTTTATATACATCAATAACGTAATATAACCTAACCTAACCCAACCTAACATCTCGGCGATAAGATTTGAAAACATTCCTGGCCAGGTGGCTTCTCCGTCTCCGTGGGACCTTTATATACATCAATAACGTAATATAACCTAACCTAACCCAACCTAACATCTTGGCGGTAATATTTAAAAACATACCTGGCGAGTTGGCCTCTACGTCTCCGTGGGACATTTATATACATCAATAACGTAATGTAACCTAACCTAACCCAACCTAACATCTCGGCGGTAATATTTGATCACATTCCTAGCTTGTTGGCCTCTACGTCTCTGCGTGACCTTTATATACATCTATAACGTGATATAACCTAACCTAACCCAACCTAACATTTCGGCGGTAATATTTGACATCATTCATGGCGAGTTGGCCTCTACGTCTCCGTTTGACCTTCATAAACATCAATAACGTAATATAACGTAACCTAACCCAACCTATCACCTCGGCGGTAATATTTGACAACATTCCTGGCGAGTTGGCCTCTACGTCTCCGTGGGACATTTGTATACATCAATAACGTAATATAACCTAACCTAACCCAACCTAACATCACGGCGGTAATATTTGACATCATTCCTGGCGAGTTGGCCTCTACGTCTCCGTTTGACCTTCATAAACATCAATAACGTAATATAACGTAACCTAACCCAACCTATCATCTCGGCGGTAATATTTGAAAACATTCCTGGCGAGTTGGCTTCTCCGTCTCCGTGGGATCTTTTTATACATCAATAACGTAATATAACCTAACCTAACCCAACCTAACATCTTGGCGGTAATATTTAAAAACATACCTCGCGAGTTGGCCTCTACGTATCCGTGGGACATTTATATACATCAATAACGTAATGTAACCTAACCTAACCCAACCTAACATCTCGGCGGTAATATTTGATCACATTCCTAGATTGTTGGCCTCTACGTCTCTGCGTGACCTTTATATACATCTATAACGTGATATAACCTAACCTAACCCAACCTAACATTTCGGCGGTAATATTTGACATCATTCAAGGCGAGTTGGCCTCTACGTCTCCGTTTGACCTTCATAAACATCAATAACGTAATATAACGTAACCTAACCCAACCTATCACCTCGGCGGTAATATTTGACAAAATTCCTCGCCAGTTGGCTTCTCCGTCTCCGTGGGACCTTTATATACATCAATAACGTAATATAACCTAACCTAACCCAACCTAACATCTCGGCGGTAATATTTGATCACATTCCTAGCTTGTTGGCCTCTACGTCTCCGCGGGACCTTTATATACATATATAACATGATATAACCTAACCTAACCCAACCTAACATTTCGGCGGTAATATTTGACATCATTCCTGGCGATTTGTCCTCTACGTCTCCGTTTGACCTTCATAAACATCAATAACGTAATATAACGTAACCTAACCCAACCTATCATCTCGGCGGTAATATTTGACAACATTCCTGGCGAGTTGGCTTCTACGTCTCCGTGGGACCTTTATATACATCAATAACGTAATATAACCTAACCTAACCCAACCTAACATCTCGGCGGTAATATTTGACAACATACCTGGCGAGTTGGCCTCTACGTCTCCGTGGGACCTTCATATACATCAATAACGAAATATAACCTAACCTAACCCAACCTAACATCTCGGCGGTAATATTTGAAATCATACCTGGCGAGTTGGCCTCTACGTCTCCGTGGGACATTTATATACATCAATAACGTAATGTAACCTAACCTAACCCAACCTAACATCTCGGCGGTAATATTTGATCACATTCCTAGCTTGTTGGCCTCTACGTCTCTGCGTGACCTTTATATACATCTATAACGTGATATAACCTAACCTAACCCAACCTAACATTTCGGCGGTAATATTTGACATCATTCATGGCGAGTTGGCCTCTACGTCTCCGTTTGACCTTCATAAACATCAATAACGTAATATAACGTAACCTAACCCAACCTATCACCTCGGCGGTAATATTTGACAACATTCCTGGCGAGTTGGCCTCTACGTCTCCGTGGGACCTTTGTATACATCAATAACGTAATATAACCTAACCTAACCCAACCTAACATCTCGGCGGTAATATTTGACAACATTCCTGGCGAGTTGGCTTCTCCGTCTCCGTGGGACCTTCATATACATCAATAACGAAATATAACCTAACCTAACCCAACCTAACATCTCGGCGATAATATTTGAAAACATTCCTGGCGAGTTGGCTTCTCCGTCTCTGTGATATCTTTTTATACATCAATAACGTAATATAACCTAACCTAACCCAGCCTAACATCTCGGCGGTAATATTTGAAATCATACCTGGCGAGTTGGCCTCTACGTCTCCGTGGGACATTTATATACATCAATAACGTAATATAACCTAACCTAACCCAACCTAACATCTCGGCGGTAATATTTGATCACATTCCTAGCTTGTTGACCTCTACGTCTCCGCGGGACCTTTATATACATCTATAACGTGATATAACCTAACCTAACCCAACCTAACATTTTGGCGGTAATATTTGACATCATTCCTGGCGAGTTGGCCTCTACGTCTCCGTTTGACCTTCATAAACATCAATAACGTAATATAACGTAACCTAACCCAACCTATCATCTCGGCGGTAATATTTGAAAACATTCCTGGCGAGTTGGCCTCTACGTATCCGTGGGACCTTTATATACATCAATAACGTAATGTAACCTAACCTAACCCAACCTAACATCTCGGCGGTAATATTTGACAACATTCCTCGCCAGTTGGCTTCTCCGTCTCCGTGGGACATTTATATACATCAATAACGTAATGTAACCTAACCTAACCCAACCTAACATCTCGACGGTAATATTTGATCACATTCCTAGCTTGTTGGCCTCTACGTCTCCGCGGGACCTTTATATACATCTATAACATGATATAACCTAACCTAACCCAACCTAACATTTCGGCGGTAATATTTGACATCATTCCTGGCGATTTGTCCTCTACGTCTCCGTTTGACCTTCATAAACATCAATAACGTAATATAACGTAACCTAACCCAACCTATCATCTCGGCGGTAATATTTGAAAACATTCCTGGCGAGTTGGCTTCTCCGTCTCCGCGGGATCTTTTTATACATCAATAACGTAATATAACCTAACCTAACCCAACCTAACATCTTGGCGGTAATATTTAAAAACATACCTCGCGAGTTGGCCTCTACGTATCCGTGGGACATTTATATACATCAATAACGTAATGTAACCTAACCTAACCCAACCTAACATCTCGGCGGTAATATTTGATCACATTCCTAGCTTGTTGGCCTCTACGTCTCTGCGTGACCTTTATATACATCTATAACGTGATATAACCTAACCTAACCCAACCTAACATCACGGCGGTAATATTTGACAACATTCCTGGCGAGTTGGCCTCTACGTCTCCGTGGGACCTTTATATACATCAATAACGTAATGTAACCTAACCTAACCCAACCTAACATCTCGGCGGTAATATTTGACAAAATTCCTCGCCAGTTGGCTTCTCCGTCTCCGTGGGACCTTTATATATATCAATAACGTAATATAACCTAACCTAACCCGACCTAACATCTCGGCGGTAATATTTGATCACATTCCTAGCTTGTTGGCCTCTACGTCTCCGCGGGACCTTTATATACATATATAACATGATATAACCTAACCTAACCCAACCTAACATTTCGGCGGTAATATTTGACATCATTCCTGGCGATTTGTCCTCTACGTCTCCGTTTGACCTTCATAAACATCAATAACGTAATATAACGTAACCTAACCCAACCTATCATCTCGGCGGTAATATTTGACAACATTCCTGGCGAGTTGGCTTCTACGTCTCCGTGGGACCTTTATATACATCAATAACGTAATATAACCTAACCTAACCCAACCTAACATCTCGGCGGTAATATTTGACAACATACCTGGCGAGTTGGCCTCTACGTCTCCGTGGGACCTTCATATACATCAATAACGAAATATAACCTAACCTAACCCAACCTAACATCTCGGCGGTAATATTTGAAATCATACCTGGCGAGTTGGCCTCTACGTCTCCGTGGGACATTTATATACATCAATAACGTAATGTAACCTAACCTAACCCAACCTAACATCTCGGCGGTAATATTTGATCACATTCCTAGCTTGTTGGCCTCTACGTCTCTGCGTGACCTTTATATACATCTATAACGTGATATAACCTAACCTAACCCAACCTAACATTTCGGCGGTAATATTTGACATCATTCCTGGCGAGTTGGCCTCTACGTCTCCGTTTGACCTTCATAAACATCAATAACGTAATATAACGTAACCTAACCCAACCTATCATCTCGGCGGTAATATTTGAAAACATTCCTGGCGAGTTGGCCTCTACGTATCCGTGGGACCTTTATATACATCAATAACGTAATGTAACCTAACCTAACCCAACCTAACATCTCGGCGGTAATATTTGACAACATTCCTGGCGAGTTGGCTTCTCCGTCTCCGCGGGATCTTTTTATACATCAATAACGTAATATAACCTAACCTAACCCAACCTAACATCTTGGCGGTAATATTTAAAAACATACCTCGCGAGTTGGCCTCTACGTATCCGTGGGACATTTATATACATCAATAACGTAATGTAACCTAACCTAACCCAACCTAACATCTCGGCGGTAATATTTGATCACATTCCTAGCTTGTTGGCCTCTACGTCTCTGCGTGACCTTTATATACATCTATAACGTGATATAACCTAACCTAACCCAACCTAACATCACGGCGGTAATATTTGACAACATTCCTGGCGAGTTGGCCTCTACGTCTCCGTGGGACCTTTATATACATCAATAACGTAATGTAACCTAACCTAACCCAACCTAACATCTCGGCGGTAATATTTGACAAAATTCCTCGCCAGTTGGCTTCTCCGTCTCCGTGGGACCTTTATATATATCAATAACGTAATATAACCTAACCTAACCCGACCTAACATCTCGGCGGTAATATTTGATCACATTCCTAGCTTGTTGGCCTCTACGTCTCCGCGGGACCTTTATATACATATATAACATGATATAACCTAACCTAACCCAACCTAACATTTCGGCGGTAATATTTGACATCATTCCTGGCGATTTGTCCTCTACGTCTCCGTTTGACCTTCATAAACATCAATAACGTAATATAACGTAACCTAACCCAACCTATCATCTCGGCGGTAATATTTGACAACATTCCTGGCGAGTTGGCTTCTACGTCTCCGTGGGACCTTTATATACATCAATAACGTAATATAACCTAACCTAACCCAACCTAACATCTCGGCGGTAATATTTGACAACATACCTGGCGAGTTGGCCTCTACGTCTCCGTGGGACCTTCATATACATCAATAACGAAATATAACCTAACCTAACCCAACCTAACATCTCGGCGGTAATATTTGAAATCATACCTGGCGAGTTGGCCTCTACGTCTCCGTGGGACATTTATATACATCAATAACGTAATGTAACCTAACCTAACCCAACCTAACATCTCGGCGGTAATATTTGATCACATTCCTAGCTTGTTGGCCTCTACGTCTCTGCGTGACCTTTATATACATCTATAACGTGATATAACCTAACCTAACCCAACCTAACATTTCGGCGGTAATATTTGACATCATTCCTGGCGAGTTGGCCTCTACGTCTCCGTTTGACCTTCATAAACATCAATAACGTAATATAACGTAACCTAACCCAACCTATCATCTCGGCGGTAATATTTGAAAACATTCCTGGCGAGTTGGCCTCTACGTATCCGTGGGACCTTTATATACATCAATAACGTAATGTAACCTAACCTAACCCAACCTAACATCTCGGCGGTAATATTTGACAACATTCCTCGCCAGTTGGCTTCTCCGTCTCCGTGGGACATTTATATACATCAATAACGTAATGTAACCTAACCTAACCCAACCTAACATCTCGACGGTAATATTTGATCACATTCCTAGCTTGTTGGCCTCTACGTCTCCGCGGGACCTTTATATACATCTATAACATGATATAACCTAACCTAACCCAACCTAACATTTCGGCGGTAATATTTGACATCATTCCTGGCGATTTGTCCTCTACGTCTCCGTTTGACCTTCATAAACATCAATAACGTAATATAACGTAACCTAACCCAACCTATCATCTCGGCGGTAATATTTGAAAACATTCCTGGCGAGTTGGCTTCTCCGTCTCCGCGGGATCTTTTTATACATCAATAACGTAATATAACCTAACCTAACCCAACCTAACATCTTGGCGGTAATATTTAAAAACATACCTCGCGAGTTGGCCTCTACGTATCCGTGGGACATTTATATACATCAATAACGTAATGTAACCTAACCTAACCCAACCTAACATCTCGGCGGTAATATTTGATCACATTCCTAGCTTGTTGGCCTCTACGTCTCTGCGTGACCTTTATATACATCTATAACGTGATATAACCTAACCTAACCCAACCTAACATCACGGCGGTAATATTTGACAACATTCCTGGCGAGTTGGCCTCTACGTCTCCGTGGGACCTTTATATACATCAATAACGTAATGTAACCTAACCTAACCCAACCTAACATCTCGGCGGTAATATTTGACAAAATTCCTCGCCAGTTGGCTTCTCCGTCTCCGTGGGACCTTTATATATATCAATAACGTAATATAACCTAACCTAACCCAACCTAACATCTCGGCGGTAATATTTGATCACATTCCTAGCTTGTTGGCCTCTACGTCTCCGCGGGACCTTTATATACATATATAACATGATATAACCTAACCTAACCCAACCTAACATTTCGGCGGTAATATTTGACATCATTCCTGGCGATTTGTCCTCTACGTCTCCGTTTGACCTTCATAAACATCAATAACGTAATATAACGTAACCTAACCCAACCTATCATCTCGGCGGTAATATTTGACAACATTCCTGGCGAGTTGGCTTCTACGTCTCCGTGGGACCTTTATATACATCAATAACGTAATATAACCTAACCTAACCCAACCTAACATCTCGGCGGTAATATTTGACAACATACCTGGCGAGTTGGCCTCTACGTCTCCGTGGGACCTTCATATACATCAATAACGAAATATAACCTAACCTAACCCAACCTAACATCTCGGCGGTAATATTTGAAATCATACCTGGCGAGTTGGCCTCTACGTCTCCGTGGGACATTTATATACATCAATAACGTAATGTAACCTAACCTAACCCAACCTAACATCTCGGCGGTAATATTTGATCACATTCCTAGCTTGTTGGCCTCTACGTCTCTGCGTGACCTTTATATACATCTATAACGTGATATAACCTAACCTAACCCAACCTAACATTTCGGCGGTAATATTTGACATCATTCATGGCGAGTTGGCCTCTACGTCTCCGTTTGACCTTCATAAACATCAATAACGTAATATAACGTAACCTAACCCAACCTAACATCTCGGCGGTAATATTTGATCACATTCCTAGCTTGTTGGCCTCTACGTCTCCGCGGGACCTTTATATACATCTATAACGTGATATAACCTAACCTAACCCAACCTAACATTTTGGCGGTAATATTTGACATCATTCCTGGCGAGTTGGCCTCTACGTCTCCGTTTGACCTTCATAAACATCAATAACGTAATATAACGTAACCTAACCCAACCTATCATCTCGGCGGTAATATTTGAAAACATTCCTGGCGAGTTGGCCTCTACGTATCCGTGGGACCTTTATATACATCAATAACGTAATATAACCTAACCTAACCCAACCTAACATCTTGGCGGTAATATTTAAAAACATACCTCGCGAGTTGGCCTCTACGTATCCGTGGGACATTTATATACATCAATAACGTAATGTAACCTAACCTAACCCAACCTAACATCTCGGCGGTAATATTTGATCACATTCCTAGCTTGTTGGCCTCTACGTCTCTGCGTGACCTTTATATACATCTAAAACGTGATATAACCTAACCTAACCCAACCTAACATTTCGTCGGTAATATTTGACATCATTCAAGGCGAGTTGGCCTCTACGTCTCCGTTTGACCTTCATAAACATCAATAACGTAATATAACGTAACCTAACCCAACCTATCACCTCGGCGGTAATATTTGACAACATTCCTGGCGAGTTGGCCTCTACGTCTCCGTGGGACCTTTGTATACATCAATAACGTAATATAACGTAACCTAACCCAACCTATCATCTCGGCGGTAATATTTGAAAACATTCCTGGCGAGTTGGCTTCTCCGTCTCCGTGGGACCTTTATATACATCAATAACGTTATATAACCTAACCTAACCCAACCTAACATCTCGGCGGTAATATTTGACAACATACCTGGCGAGTTGGCCTCTACGTCTCCGTGGGACCTTCATATACATCAATAACGAAATATAACCTAACCTAACCCAACCTAACATCTCGGCGATAATATTTGAAAACATTCCTGGCGAGTTGGCTTCTCCGTCTCTGTGATATCTTTTTATACATCAATAACGTAATATAACCTAACCTAACCCAGCCTAACATCTAGGCGGTAATATTTGAAATCATACCTGGCGAGTTGGCCTCTACGTCTCCGTGGGACATTTATATACATCAATAACGTAATATAACCTAACCTAACCCAACCTAACATCTCGGCGATAATATTTGATCACATTCCTAGCTTGTTGGCCTCTACGTCTCCGCGGGACCTTTATATACATCTATAACGTGATATAACCTAACCTAACCCAACCTAACGTTTTGGCGGTAATATTTGACATCATTCCTGGCGAGTTGGCCTCTACGTCTCCGTTTGACCTTCATAAACATCAATAACGTAATATAACGTAACCTAACCCAACCTATCATCTCGGCGGTAATATTTGAAAACATTCCTGGCGAGTTGGCCTCTACGTATCCGTGGGACCTTTATATACATCAATAACGTAATATAACCTAACCTAACCCAGCCTAACATCTTGGCGGTAATATTTGAAATCATACCTGGCGAGTTGGCCTCTACGTCTCCGTGGGACATTTATATACATCAATAACGTAATATAACCTAACCTAACCCAACCTAACATCTCGGCGGTAATATTTGATCACATTCCTAGCTTGTTGGCCTCTACGTCTCCGCGGGACCTTTATATACATCTATAACGTGATATAACCTTACCTAACCCAACCTAACATTTTGGCGGTAATATTTGACATCATTCCTGGCGAGTTGGCCTCTACGTCTCCGTGGGACCTATATATACATCAATAACGTAATGTAACCTAACCTAACCCAACCTAACATCTCGGCGGTAATATTTGACAACATTCCTCGCCAGTTGGCTTCTCCGTCTCCGTGGGACCTTTATATACATCAATAACGTAATATAACCTAACCTAACCCAACCTAACATCTCGGCGGTAATATTTGATCACGTTCCTAGCTTGTTGGCCTCTACGTCTCCGCGGGACCTTTATATACATCTATAACATGATATAACCTAACCTAACCCAACCTAACATTTCGGCGGTAATATTTGACATCATTCCTGGCGATTTGTCCTCTACGTCTCCGTTTGACCTTCATAAACATCAATAACGTAATATAACGTAACCTAACCCAACCTATCATCTCGGCGGTAATATTTGACAACATTCCTGGCGAGTTGGCTTCTACGTCTCCGTGGGACCTTTATATACATCAATAACGTAATATAACCTAACCTAACCCAACCTAACATCACGGCGGTAATATTTGACAACATACCTGGCGAGTTGGCCTCTACGTCTCCGTGGGACCTTCATATACATCAATAACGAAATATAACCTAACCTAACCCAACCTAACATCTCGTCGGTAATATTTGAAATCATACCTGGCGAGTTGGCCTCTACGTCTCCGTGGGACATTTATATACATCAATAACGAAATATAACGTAACCTAACCCAACCTAACATCTCGGCGGTAATATTTGATCACATTCCTAGCTTGTTGGACTCTACGTCTCCGCGGGACCTTTATATACATCTATAACTTGATATAACCTAACCTAACCCAACCTAACATTTCGGCGGTAATATTTGACATCATTCCTGGCGAGTTGGCCTCTACGTCTCCGTCTGACCTCCATAAACATCAATAACGTAATATAACGTAACCTAACCCAACCTATCATCTCGGCGGTAATATTTGAAGACATTCCTGGCGAGTTGGCTTCTCCGTCTCCGTAGGATCTTTTTATACATCAATAACGTAATATAACCTAACCTAACCCAACCTAACATCTTGGCGGTAATATTTAAAAACATAACTGGCGAGATGGACTCTACGTCTCCGTGGGACCTTTATATACATCAATAACGTAATATAATCTAACCTAATCCAACCTAACATCTCGGCGGTAATATTTGACAACATTCCTGGCGAGTTGGCCTCTACGTCTCCGTGGGACCTTTATATACATCAATAACGTAATATAACCTAACCTAACCTAACCTAACATTTCGACGGTAATATTTGACATCATTCCTGGCGAGTTGGCCTCTACGTCTCCGTTTGACCTTCATAAACATCAATAACGTAATATAACGTAACCTAACCCACCTATCATCTCGGCGGTAATATTTGAAAACATTCCTGGCGAGTTGGCTTCTCCGTCTCTGTGATATCTTTTTATACATCAATAACGTAATATAACCTAACCTAACCCAACCTAACATCTCGGCGGTAATATTTGAAATCATACCTGGCGAGTTGGCCTCTAGGTCTCCGTGGGACCTTTATATACATCAATAACGTAATATAACCTAACCTAACCCAACCTAACATCTCGGCGATAATATTTGAAAACATTCCTGGCGAGTTGGCTTCTCCGTCTCTGTGATATCTTTTTATACATCAATAACGTAATATAACCTAACCTAACCCAACCTAACATCTCGGCGGCAATATTTGAAATCATACCTAGCGAGTTGGCCTCTACGTCTCCGTGGGACATTTATATACATCAATAACTTAATATAACCTAACCTAACCCAACCTAACATCTCGGCGGTAATATTTGATCCCATTCCTAGCTTGTTGGCCTCTACGTCTCCGCGGGACATTTATATACATCTATAACGTGATATAACCTAACCTAACCCAACCTAACATTTCGGCGGTAATATTTGACATCTTTCCTGGCGAGTTGGCCTCTACGTCTCCGTTTGACCTTCATAAACATCAATAACGTAATATAACGTAACCTAACCCAACCTATCATCTCGGCGGTAATATTTGAAGACATTCCTGGCGAGTTGGCTTCTCCGTCTCCGTAGGATCTTTTTATACATCAATAACGTAATATAACCTAACCTAACCCAACCTAACATCTTGGCGGTAATATTTAAAAACATACCTGGCGAGATGGACTCTACGTCTCCGTGGGACCTTTATATACATCAATAACGTAATATAATCTAACCTAATCCAACCTAACATCTCGGCGGTAATATTTGACAACATTCCTGGCGAGTTGGCCTCTACGTCTCCGTGGGACCTTTATATACATCAATAACGTAATATAACCTAACCTAACCCAACCTAACATCTCGGCGGTAATATTTGACAACATTCCTGGCCAGTTGGCTTCTCCGTCTCCGTGGGACCTTTATATACATCAATAACGTAATATAACCTAACCTAACCCAACCTAACATCTCGGCGGCAATATTTGAAATCATACCTAGCGAGTTGGCCTCTACGTCTCCGTGGGACATTTATATACATCAATAACGTAATATAACCTAACCTAACCCAACCTAACATTTCGACGGTAATATTTGACATCATTCCTGGCGAGTTGGCCTCTACGTCTCCGTTTGACCTTCATAAACATCAATAACGTAATATAACGTAACCTAACCCACCTATCATCTCGGCGGTAATATTTGAAAACATTCCTGGCGAGTTGGCTTCTCCGTCTCTGTGATATCTTTTTATACATCAATAACGTAATATAACCTAACCTAACCCAACCTAACATCTCGGCGGTAATATTTGAAATCATACCTGGCGAGTTGGCCTCTAGGTCTCCGTGGGACCTTTATATACATCAATAACGTAATATAACCTAACCTAACCCAACCTAACATCTCGGCGATAATATTTGAAAACATTCCTGGCGAGTTGGCTTCTCCGTCTCTGTGATATCTTTTTATACATCAATAACGTAATATAACCTAACCTAACCCAACCTAACATCTCGGCGGCAATATTTGAAATCATACCTAGCGAGTTGGCCTCTACGTCTCCGTGGGACATTTATATACATCAATAACGTAATATAACCTAACCTAACCCAACCTAACATCTCGGCGGTAATATTTGATCCCATTCCTAGCTTGTTGGCCTCTACGTCTCCGCGGGACATTTATATACATCTATAACGTGATATAACCTAACCTAACCCAACCTAACATTTCGGCGGTAATATTTGACATCATTCCTGGCGAGTTGGCCTCTACGTCTCCGTTTGACCTTCATAAACATCAATAACGTAATATAACGTAACCTAACCCACCTATCATCTCGGCGGTAATATTTGAAAACATTCCTGGCGAGTTGGCTTCTCCGTCTCCGTAGGATCTTTTTATACATCAATAACGTAATATAACCTAACCTAACCCAACCTAACATCTTGGCGGTAATATTTAAAAACATTCCTGGCCAGTTGGCTTCTCCGTCTCCGTGGGACCTTTATATACATCAATAACGTAATATAACCTAACCTAACCCAACCTAACATCTTGGCGGTAATATTTAAAAACACACCTGGCGAGTTGGCCTCTACGTCTCCGTGGGACATTTATATACATCAATAACGTAATGTAACCTAACCTAACCCAACCTAAAATCTCGGCGGTAATATTTGATCACATTCCTAGCTTGTTGGCCTCTACGTCTCCGCGGGACCTTTATATACATCTATAACGTGATATAACCTAACCTAACCCAACCTAACATTTCGGCGGTAATATTTGACATCATTCATGGCGAGTTGGCCTCTACGTCTCCGTTTGACCTTCATAAACATCAATAACGTAATATAACGTAACCTAACCCAACCTAACATCTCGGCGGTAATATTTGAAATCATACCTGGCGAGTTGGCCTCTACGTCTCCGTGGGACATTTATATACATCAATAACGTAATATAACGTAACCTAACCCAACCTAACATCTCGGCGGTAATATTTGATCACATTCCTAGCTTGTTGGCCTCTACGTCTCCGCGGGACCTTTATATACATCTATAACGTGATATAACCTAACCTAACCCAACCTAACATTTCGGCGGTAATATTTGACATCATTCCTGGCGAGTTGGCCTCTACGTCTCCGTTTGACCTTCATAAACATCAATAACGTAATATAACGTAACCTAACCCAACCTATCATCTCGGCGGTAATATTTGAAGACATTCCTGGCGAGTTGGCTTCTCCGTCTCCGTAGGATCTTTTTATACATCAATAACGTAATATAACCTAACCTAACCCAACCTAACATCTTGGCGGTAATATTTAAAAACATACCTGGCGAGATGGACTCTACGTCTCCGTGGGACCTTTATATACATCAATAACGTAATATAATCTAACCTAATCCAACCTAACATCTCGGCGGTAATATTTGACAACATTCCTGGCGAGTTGGCCTCTACGTCTCCGTGGGACCTTTATATACATCAATAACGTAATATAACCTAACCTAACCCAACCTAACATCTCGGCGGTAATATTTGACAACATTCCTGGCCAGTTGGCTTCTCCGTCTCCGTGGGACCTTTATATACATCAGTAACGTAATATAACCTAACCTAACCCAACCTAACATCTCGGCGGTAATATTTGATCACATTCCTAGCTTGTTGGCCTCTACGTCTCCGCGGGAACTTTATATACATCTATAACATGATATAACCTAACCTAACCCAACCTAACATTTCGGCGGTAATATTTGACATCATTCCTGGTGATTTGTCTTCTACGTCTCCGTTTGACCTTCATAAACATCAATAACGTAATATAACGTAACCTAAGCCAACCTATCATCTCGGCGGTAATATTTGACAACATTCCTGGCGAGTTGGCTTCTACGTCTCCGTGGGACCTTTATATACATCAATAACGTAATATAACCTAACCTAACCCAACCTAACATTTCGACGGTAATATTTGACATCATTCCTGGCGAGTTGGCCTCTACGTCTCCGTTTGACCTTCATAAACATCAATAACGTAATATAACGTAACCTAACCCACCTATCATCTCGGCGGTAATATTTGAAAACATTCCTGGCGAGTTGGCTTCTCCGTCTCTGTGATATCTTTTTATACATCAATAACGTAATATAACCTAACCTAACCCAACCTAACATCTCGGCGGTAATATTTGAAATCATACCTGGCGAGTTGGCCTCTAGGTCTCCGTGGGACCTTTATATACATCAATAACGTAATATAACCTAACCTAACCCAACCTAACATCTCGGCGATAATATTTGAAAACATTCCTGGCGAGTTGGCTTCTCCGTCTCTGTGATATCTTTTTATACATCAATAACGTAATATAACCTAACCTAACCCAACCTAACATCTCGGCGGCAATATTTGAAATCATACCTAGCGAGTTGGCCTCTACGTCTCCGTGGGACATTTATATACATCAATAACGTAATATAACCTAACCTAACCCAACCTAACATCTCGGCGGTAATATTTGATCCCATTCCTAGCTTGTTGGCCTCTACGTCTCCGCGGGACATTTATATACATCTATAACGTGATATAACCTAACCTAACCCAACCTAACATTTCGGCGGTAATATTTGACATCATTCCTGGCGAGTTGGCCTCTACGTCTCCGTTTGACCTTCATAAACATCAATAACGTAATATAACGTAACCTAACCCACCTATCATCTCGGCGGTAATATTTGAAAACATTCCTGGCGAGTTGGCTTCTCCGTCTCCGTAGGATCTTTTTATACATCAATAACGTAATATAACCTAACCTAACCCAACCTAACATCTTGGCGGTAATATTTAAAAACATACCTCGCGAGTTGGCCTCTACGTCTCCGTGGGACCTTTATATACATCAATAACGTAATATAACCTAACCTAACCCAACCTAACATCTCGGCGATAATATTTGAAAACATTCCTGGCCAGTTGGCTTCTCCGTCTCCGTGGGACCTTTATATACATCAATAACGTAATATAACCTAACCTAACCCAACCTAACATCTTGGCGGTAATATTTAAAAACACACCTGGCGAGTTGGCCTCTACGTCTCCGTGGGACATTTATATACATCAATAACGTAATGTAACCTAACCTAACCCAACCTAAAATCTCGGCGGTAATATTTGATCACATTCCTAGCTTGTTGGCCTCTACGTCTCCGCGGGACCTTTATATACATCTATAACGTGATATAACCTAACCTAACCCAACCTAACATTTCGGCGGTAATATTTGACATCATTCATGGCGAGTTGGCCTCTACGTCTCCGTTTGACCTTCATAAACATCAATAACGTAATATAACGTAACCTAACCCAACCTAACATCTCGGCGGTAATATTTGAAATCATACCTGGCGAGTTGGCCTCTACGTCTCCGTGGGACATTTATATACATCAATAACGTAATATAACGTAACCTAACCCAACCTAACATCTCGGCGGTAATATTTGATCACATTCCTAGCTTGTTGGCCTCTACGTCTCCGCGGGACCTTTATATACATCTATAACGTGATATAACCTAACCTAACCCAACCTAACATTTCGGCGGTAATATTTGACATCATTCCTGGCGAGTTGGCCTCTACGTCTCCGTTTGACCTTCATAAACATCAATAACGTAATATAACGTAACCTAACCCAACCTATCATCTCGGCGGTAATGTTTGAAGACATTCCTGGCGAGTTGGCTTCTCCGTCTCCGTAGGATCTTTTTATACATCAATAACGTAATATAACCTAACCTAACCCAAGCTAACATCTTGGCGGTAATATTTAAAAACATACCTGGCGAGATGGACTCTACGTCTCCGTGGGACCTTTATATACATCAATAACGTAATATAATCTAACATAATCCAACCTAACATCTCGGCGGTAATATTTGACAACATTCCTGGCGAGTTGGCCTCTACGTCTCCGTGGGACCTTTATATACATCAATAACGTAATATAACCTAACCTAACCCAACCTAACATCCCGGCGGTAATATTTGACAACATTCCTGGCCAGTTGGCTTCTCCGTCTCCGTGGGACCTTTATATACATCAATAACGTAATATAACCTAACCTAACCCAACCTAACATCTCGGCGGTAATATTTGATCACATTCCTAGCTTGTTGGCCTCTACGTCTCCGCGGGACCTTTATATACATCTATAACGTGATATAACCTAACCTAACCCAACCTAACATTTCGGCGGTAATATTTGACATCATTCCTGGCGAGTTGGCCTCTACGTCTCCGTTTGACCTTCATAAACATCAATAACGTAATATAACGTAACCTAACCCAACCTATCATCTCGGCGGTAATGTTTGAAGACATTCCTGGCGAGTTGGCTTCTCCGTCTCCGTAGGATCTTTTTATACATCAATAACGTAATATAACCTAACCTAACCCAAGCTAACATCTTGGCGGTAATATTTAAAAACATACCTGGCGAGATGGACTCTACGTCTCCGTGGGACCTTTATATACATCAATAACGTAATATAATCTAACATAATCCAACCTAACATCTCGGCGGTAATATTTGACAACATTCCTGGCGAGTTGGCCTCTACGTCTCCGTGGGACCTTTATATACATCAATAACGTAATATAACCTAACCTAACCCAACCTAACATCCCGGCGGTAATATTTGACAACATTCCTGGCCAGTTGGCTTCTCCGTCTCCGTGGGACCTTTATATACATCAATAACGTAATATAACCTAACCTAACCCAACCTAACATCTCGGCGGTAATATTTGATCACATTCCTAGCTTGTTGGCCTCTACGTCTCCGCGGGAACTTTATATACATCTATAACATGATATAACCTAACCTAACCCAACCTAACATTTCGGCGGTAATATTTGACATCATTCCTGGTGATTTGTCTTCTACGTCTCCGTTTGACCTTCATAAACATCAATAACGTAATATAACGTAAGCTAAGCCAACCTATCATCTCGGCGGTAATATTTGACAACATTCCTGGCGAGTTGGCTTCTACGTCTCCGTGGGACCTTTATATACATCAATAACGTAATATAACCTAACCTAACCCAACCTAACATTTCGACGGTAATATTTGACATCATTCCTGGCGAGTTGGCCTCTACGTCTCCGTTTGACCTTCATAAACATCAATAACGTAATATAACGTAACCTAACCCACCTATCATCTCGGCGGTAATATTTGAAAACATTCCTGGCGAGTTGGCTTCTCCGTCTCTGTGATATCTTTTTATACATCAATAACGTAATATAACCTAACCTAACCCAACCTAACATCTCGGCGGTAATATTTGAAATCATACCTGGCGAGTTGGCCTCTAGGTATCCGTGGGACCTTTATATACATCAATAACGTAATATAACCTAACCTAACCCAACCTAACATCTCGGCGATAATATTTGAAAACATTCCTGGCGAGTTGGCTTCTCCGTCTCTGTGATATCTTTTTATACATCAATAACGTAATATAACCTAACCTAACCCAACCTAACATCTCGGCGGCAATATTTGAAATCATACCTAGCGAGTTGATCTCTACGTCTCCGTGGGACATTTATATACATCAATAACGTAATATAACCTAACCTAACCCAACCTAACATCTCGGCGGTAATATTTGATCCCATTCCTAGCTTGTTGGCCTCTACGTCTCCGCGGGACATTTATATACATCTATAACGTGATATAACCTAACCTAACCCAACCTAACATTTCGGCGGTAATATTTGACATCATTCCTGGCGAGTTGGCCTCTACGTCTCCGTTTGACCTTCATAAACATCAATAACGTAATATAACGTAACCTAACCCACCTATCATCTTGGCGGTAATATTTGAAAACATTCCTGGCGAGTTGGCTTCTCCGTCTCCGTAGGATCTTTTTATACATCAATAACGTAATATAACCTAACCTAACCCAACCTAACATCTTGGCGGTAATATTTAAAAACATACCTCGCGAGTTGGCCTCTACGTCTCCGTGGGACATTTATATACATCAATAACGTAATATAACCTAACCTAACCCAACCTAACATCTCGGCGGTAATATTTGATCACATTCCTGGCTTGTTGGCCTCTACGTCTCCGCGGGACCTTTATATACATCCATAACGTGATATAACCTAACCTAAACCAACCTAACATCTCGGCGGTAATATTTGAAAACATTCCTGGCGAGTTGGCTTCTCCGTCTCTGTGATATCTTTTTATACATCAATAACGTAATATAACCTAACCTAACCCAACCTAACATCTCGGCGGCAATATTTAAAAACATACCTGGCGAGTTGGCCTCTACGTCTCCGTGGGACGTTTATATACATCAATAACGTAATATAACCTAACCTAACCCAACCTAACATCTCGGCGATAATATTTGAAAACATTCCTGGCGAGTTGGCTTCTCCGTCTCTGTGATATCTTTTTATACATCAATAACATAATATAACCTAACCTAACCCAACCTAACATCTCGGCGGTAATATTTGAAATCATACCTGGCGAGTTGGCCTCTACGTCTCCGTGGGACCTTTATATACATCAATAACGTAATATAACCTAACCTAACCCAACCTAACATCTCGGCGATAATATTTGAAAACATTCCTGGCCAGTTGGCTTCTCCGTCTCCGTTGGACCTTTATATACATCAATAACGTAATATAACCTAACCTAACCCAACCTAACATCTTGGCGGTAATATTTAAAAACATACCTGGCGAGTTGGCCTCTACGTCTCCGTGGGACATTTATATACATCAATAACGTAATGTAACCTAACCTAACCCAACCTAACATCTCGGCGGTAATATTTGATCACATTCCTAGCTTGTTGGCCTCTACGTCTCCGCGGGACCTTTATATACATCTATAACGTGATATAACCTAACCTAACCCAACCTAACATTTCGGCGGTAATATTTGACATCATTCATGGCGAGTTGGCCTCTACGTCTCCGTTTGACCTTCATAAACATCAATAACGTAATATAACGTAACCTAACCCAACCTAACATCTCGGCGGTAATATTTGAAATCATACCTGGCGAGTTGGCCTCTACGTCTCCGTGGGACATTTATATACATCAATAACGTAATATAACGTAACCTAACCCAACCTAACATCTCGGCGGTAATATTTGATCACATTCCTAGCTTGTTGGCCTCTACGTCTCCGCGGGACCTTTATATACATCTATAACTTGATATAACCTAACCTAACCCAACCTAACATTTCGGCGGTAATATTTGACATCATTCCTGGCGAGTTGGCCTCTACGTCTCCGTTTGACCTTCATAAACATCAATAACGTAATATAACCTAACCTAACCCAACCTAACATCTCGGCGGTAATATTTGATCCCATTCCTAGCTTGTTGGCCTCTACGTCTCCGCGGGACCTTTATATACATCTATAACGTGATATAACCTAACCTAAACCAACCTAACATCTCGGCGGTAATATTTGACAACATTCCTGGCCAGTTGGCTTCTCCGTCTCCGTGGGACCTTTATATACATCAATAACGTAATATAACCTAACCTAACCCAACCTAACATCTCGGCGGTAATATTTGACAACATTCCTGGCCAGTTGGCTTCTCCGTCTCCGTGGGACATTTATATACATCAATAACGTAATATAACCTAACCCAACCCAACCTAACATCTCGGCGGTAATATTTGACAACATTCCTGGCGAGTTGGCCTCTACGTCTCCGTGGGACCTTTATATACATCAATAACGTAATATAACCTATCCTAACCCAACCTAACATCTCGGCGGTAATATTTGACAACATTCCTGGCCAGTTGGCTTCTCCGTCTCCGTGGGACCTTTATATACATCAATAACGTAATATAACCTAACCTAACCCAACCTAACATCTCGGCGATAATATTTGAAAACATTCCTGGCGAGTTGGCTTCTCCGTCTCTGTGATATCTTTTTATACATCAATAACGTAATATAACCTAACCTAACCCAACCTAACATCTCGGCGGCAATATTTGAAATCATACCTAGCGAGTTGGCCTCTACGTCTCCGTGGGACATTTATATACATCAATAACGTGATATAACCTAACCTAACCCAACCTAACATTTCGGCGGTAATATTTGACATCATTCCTGGCGAGTTGGCCTCTACGTCTCCGTTTGACCTTCATAAACATCAATAACGTAATATAACGTAACCTAACCCACCTATCATCTCGGCGGTAATATTTGAAAACATTCCTGGCGAGTTGGCTTCTCCGTCTCCGTAGGATCTTTTTATTCATCAATAACGTAATATAACCTAACCTAACCCAACCTAACATCTTGGCGGTAATATTTAAAAACATACCTCGCGAGTTGGCCTCTACGTCTCCGTGGGACATTTATATACATCAATAACGTAATATAACCTAACCTAACCCAACCTAACATCTCGGCGGTAATATTTGATCCCATTCCTAGCTTGTTGGCCTCTACGTCTCCGCGGGACCTTTATATACATCTATAACGTGATATAACCTAACCTAAACCAACCTAACATCTCGGCGGTAATATTTGACAACATTCCTGGCCAGTTGGCTTCTCCGTCTCCGTGGGACCTTTATATACATCAATAACGTAATATAACCTAACCTAACCCAACCTAACATCTCGGCGGTAATATTTGACAACATTCCTGGCCAGTTGGCTTCTCCGTCTCCGTGGGACATTTATATACATCAATAACGTAATATAACCTAACCTAACCCAACCTAACATCTCGGCGGTAATATTTGACAACATTCCTGGCGAGTTGGCCTCTACGTCTCCGTGGGACCTTTATATACATCAATAACGTAATATAACCTATCCTAACCCAACCTAACATCTCGGCGGTAATATTTGACAACATTCCTGGCCAGTTGGCTTCTCCGTCTCCGTGGGACCTTTATATACATCAATAACGTAATATAACCTAACCTAACCCAACCTAACATCTCGGCGGTAATATTTGATCACATTCCTAGCTTGTTGGCCTCTACGTCTCCGCGGGACCTTTATATACATCTATAACATGATATAACCTAACCTAACCCAACCTAACATTTCGGCGGTAATATTTGACATCATTCCTGGTGATTTGTCTTCTACGTCTCCGTTTGACCTTCATAAACATCAATAACGTAATATAACGTAACCTAACCCAACCTATCATCTCGGCGGTAATATTTGACAACATTCCTGGCGAGTTGGCTTCTACGTCACCGTGGGACCTTTATATACATCAATAACGTAATATAACCTAACCTAACCCAACCTAACATTTCGGCGGTAATATTTGACATCATTCCGGCGAGTTGGCCTCTACGTCTCCGTTTGACCTTCATAAACATCAATAACGTAATATAACGTAACCTAACCCACCTATCATCTCGGCGGTAATATTTGAAAACATTCCTGGCGAGTTGGCTTCTCCGTCTCTGTGATATCTTTTTATACATCAATAACGTAATATAACCTAACCTAACCCAACCTAACATCTCGGCGGTAATATTTGAAATCATACCTGGCGAGTTGGCCTCTACGTCTCCGTGGGACCTTTATATACATCAATAACGTAATATAACCTAACCTAACCCAACGTAACATCTCGGCGATAATATTTGAAAACATTCCTGGCGAGTTGGCTTCACCGTCTCTGTGATATCTTTTTATACATCAATAACGTAATATAACCTAACCTAACCCAACCTAACATCTCGGCGGCAATATTTGAAATCATACCTGGCGAGTTGGCCTCTACGTCTCCGTGGGACATTTATATACATCAATAACGTAATATAACCTAACCTAACCCAACCTAACATTTCGGCGGTAATATTTGACATCATTCCTGTCGAGTTGGCCTCTACGTCTCCGTTTGACCTTCATAAACATCAATAACGTAATATAACGTAACCTAACCCACCTATCATCACGGCGGTAATATTTGAAAACATTCCTGGCGAGTTGGCTTCTCCGTCTCCGTAGGATCTTTTTATACATCAATAACGTAATATAACCTAACCTAACCCAACCTAACATCTCGGCGGTAATATTTGATCACATTCCTAGCTTGTTGGCCTCTACGTCTCCGCGGGACCTTTATATACATCTATAACGTAATATAACCTAACCTAACCCAACCTAACATCTCGGCGGTAATATTTGATCACATTCCTAGCTTGTTGGCCTCTACGTCTCCGCGGGACCTTTATATACATCTATAACGTGATATAACCTAACCTAACCCAACCTAACATCTTAGCAGTAATATTTAAAAACATACCTGGCGAGTTGGCCTCTACGTCTCCGTGGGACCTTCATATACATCAATAACGAAATATAACCTAACCTAACCCAACCTAACATCTCGGCGATATTATTTGAAAACATTCCTGGCAAGTTGGCTTCTCCGTCTCTGTGTTATCTTTTTATACATCAATAACGTAATATAACCTAACCTAACCCAACCTAACATCTCGGCGGTAATATTTGAAATCATACCTGGCGAGTTGGCCTCTACGTCTCCGTGGGACATTTATATACATCAATAACGTAATATAACGTAACCTAACCCAACCTAACATCTCGGCGGTAATATTTGATCACATTCCTAGCTTGTTGGCCTCTACGTCTCCGCGGGACCTTTATATACACCTATAACGTGATATAACCTAACCTAACCCAACCTAACATTTCGGCGGTAATATTTGACATCTTTCCTGGCGAGTTGGCCTCTACGTCTCCGTTTGACCTTCATAAACATCAATAACGTAATATAACGTAACCTAACCCAACCTATCATCTCGGCGGTAATATTTGAAGACATTCCTGGCGAGTTGGCTTCTCCGTCTCCGTAGGATCTTTTTATACATCAATAACGTAATATAACCTAACCTAACCCAACCTAACATCTTGGCGGTAATATTTAAAAACATACCTGGCGAGATGGACTCTACGTCTCCGTGGGACCTTTATATACATCAATAACGTAATATAATCTAACCTAATCCAACCTAACATCTCGGAGGTAATATTTGACAACATTCCTGGCGAGTTGGCCTCTACGTCTCCGTGGGACCTTTATATACATCAATAACGTAATATAACCTAACCTAACCCAACCTAACATCTCGGCGGTAATATTTGACAAAATTCCTGGCCAGTTGGCTTCTCCGTCTCCGTGGGACCTTTATATACATCAATAACGTAATATAACCTAACCTAACCCAACCTAACATCTCGGCGGTAATATTTGATCACATTCCTAGCTTGTTGGCCTCTCCGTCTCCGCGGGAACTTTATATACATCTATAACATGATATAACCTAACCTAACCCAACCTAACATTTCGGCGGTAATATTTGACATCATTCCTGGTGATTTGTCTTCTACGTCTCCGTTTGACCTTCATAAACATCAATAACGTAATATAACGTAACCTAAGCCAACCTATCATCTCGGCGGTAATATTTGACAACATTCCTGGCGAGTTGGCTTCTACGTCTCCGTGGGACCTTTATATACATCAATAACGTAATATAACCTAACCTAACCCAACCTAACATTTCGACGGTAATATTTGACATCATTCCTGGCGAGTTGGCCTCTACGACTCCGTTTGACCTTCATAAACATCAATAACGTAATATAACGTAACCTAACCCACCTATCATCTCGGCGGTAATATTTGAAAACATTCCTGGCGAGTTGGCTTCTCCGTCTCTGTGATATCTTTTTATACATCAATAACGTAATATAACCTAACCTAACCCAACCTAACATCTCGGCGGTAATATTTGAAATCATACCTGGCGAGTTGGCCTCTAGGTCTCCGTGGGACCTTTATATACATCAATAACGTAATATAACCTAACCTAACCCAACCTAACATCTCGGCGATAATATTTGAAAACATTCCTGGCGAGTTGGCTTCTCCGTCTCTGTGATATCTTTTTATACATCAATAACGTAATATAACCTAACCTAACCCAACCTAACATCTCGGCGGCAATATTTGAAATCATACCTAGCGAGTTGGCCTCTACGTCTCCGTGGGACATTTATATACATCAATAACGTAATATAACCTAACCTAACCCAACCTAACATCTCGGCGGTAATATTTGATCCCATTCCTAGCTTGTTGGCCTCTACGTCTCCGCGGGACATTTATATACATCTATAACGTGATATAACCTAACCTAACCCAACCTAACATTTCGGCGGTAATATTTGACATCATTCCTGGCGAGTTGGCCTCTACGTCTCCGTTTGACCTTCATAAACATCAATAACGTAATATAACGTAACCTAACCCAGCTATCATCTTGGCGGTAATATTTGAAAACATTCCTGGCGAGTTGGCTTCTCCGTCTCCGTAGGATCTTTTTATACATCAATAACGTAATATAACCTAACCTAACCCAACCTAACATCTTGGCAGTAATATTTAAAAACATACCTCGCGAGTTGGCCTCTACGTCTCCGTGGGACATTTATATACATCAATAACGTAATATAACCTAACCTAACCCAACCTAACATCTCGGCGGTAATATTTGATCACATTCCTGGCTTGTTGGCCTCTACGTCTCCGCGGGACCTTTATATACATCTATAACGTGATATAACCTAACCTAAACCAACCTAACATCTCGGCGGTAATATTTGACAACATTCCTGGCCAGTTGGCTTCTCCGTCTCCGTGGGACCTTTATATACATCAATAACGTAATATAACCTAACCTAACCCAACCTAACATCTCGGCGGTAATATTTGATCACATTCCTAGCTTGTTGGCCTCTACGTCTCCGCGGGACCTTTATATAAATCTATAACGTGATATAACCTAACCTAACCCAACCTAACATCTTAGCGGTAATATTTAAAAACATACCTGGCGAGTTGGCCTCTACGTCTCCGTGGGACGTTTATATACATCAATAACGTAATATAACCTAACCTAACCCAACCTAACATCTCGGCGATAATATTTGAAAACATTCCTGGCGAGTTGGCTTCTCCGTCTCTGTGATATCTTTTTATACATCAATAACATAATATAACCTAACCTAACCCAACCTAACATCTCGGCGGTAATATTTGAAATCATACCTGGCGAGTTGGCCTCTACGTCTCCGTGGGACCTTTATATACATCAATAACGTAATATAACCTAACCTAACCCAACCTAACATCTCGGCGATAATATTTGAAAACATTCCTGGCCAGTTGGCTTCTCCGTCTCCGTTGGACCTTTATATACATCAATAACGTAATATAACCTAACCTAACCCAACCTAACATCTTGGCGGTAATATTTAAAAACATACCTGGCGAGTTGGCCTCTACGTCTCCGTGGGACATTTATATACATCAATAACGTAATGTAACCTAACCTAACCCAACCTAACATCTCGGCGGTAATATTTGATCACATTCCTAGCTTGTTGGCCTCTACGTCTCCGCGGGACCTTTATATACATCTATAACGTGATATAACCTAACCTAACCCAACCTAACATTTCGGCGGTAATATTTGACATCATTCATGGCGAGTTGGCCTCTACGTCTCCGTTTGACCTTCATAAACATCAATAACGTAATATAACGTAACCTAACCCAACCTAACATCTCGGCGGTAATATTTGAAATCATACCTGGCGAGTTGGCCTCTACGTCTCCGTGGGACATTTATATACATCAATAACGTAATATAACGTAACCTAACCCAACCTAACATCTCGGCGGTAATATTTGATCACATTCCTAGCTTGTTGGCCTCTACGTCTCCGCGGGACCTTTATATACATCTATAACTTGATATAACCTAACCTAACCCAACCTAACATTTCGGCGGTAATATTTGACATCATTCCTGGCGAGTTGGCCTCTACGTCTCCGTTTGACCTTCATAAACATCAATAACGTAATATAACGTAACCTAACCCAACCTATCATCTCGGCGGTAATGTTTGACATCATTCCTGGCGAGTTGGCCTCTACGTCTCCGTTTGACCTTCATAAACATCAATAACGTAATATAACGTAACCTAACCCAACCTATCATCTCGGCGGTAATATTTGACAACATTCCTGGCGAGTTGGCTTCTACGTCTCCGTGGGACCTTTATATACATCAATAACGTAATATAACCTAACCTAACCCAACCTAACATTTCGGCGGTAATATTTGACATCATTCCTGGCGAGTTGGCCTCTACGTCTCCGTTTGACCTTCATAAACATCAATAACGTAATATAACGTAACCTAACCCACCTATCATCTCGGCGGTAATATTTGAAAACATTCCTGGCGAGTTGGCTTCTCCGTCTCTGTGATATCTTTTTATACATCAATAACGTAATATAACCTAACCTAACCCAACCTAACATCTCGGCGGTAATATTTGAAATCATACCTGGCGAGTTGGCCTCTACGTCTCCGTGGGACCTTTATATACATCAATAACGTAATATAACCTAACCTAACCCAACCTAACATCTCGGCGATAATATTTGAAAACATTCCTGGCGAGTTGGCTTCACCGTCTCTGTGATATCTTTTTATACATCAATAACGTAATATAACCTAACCTAACCCAACCTAACATCTCGGCGGCAATATTTGAAATCATACCTGGCCAGTTGGCCTCTACGTCTCCGTGGGACATTTATATACATCAATAACGTAATATAACCTAACCTAACCCAACCTAACATTTCGGCGGTAATATTTGACATCATTCCTGTCGAGTTGGCCTCTACGTCTCCGTTTGACCTTCATAAACATCAATAACGTAATATAACGTAACCTAACCCACCTATCATCACGGCGGTAATATTTGAAAACATTCCTGGCGAGTTGGCTTCTCCGTCTCCGTAGGATCTTTTTATACATCAATAACGTAATATAACCTAACCTAACCCAACCTAACATCTCGGCGGTAATATTTGATCACATTCCTAGCTTGTTGGCCTCTACGTCTCCGCGGGACCTTTATATACATCTATAACGTAATATAACCTAACCTAACCCAACCTAACATCTCGGCGGTAATATTTGATCACATTCCTAGCTTGTTGGCCTCTACGTCTCCGCGGGACCTTTATATACATCTATAACGTGATATAACCTAACCTAACCCAACCTAACATCTCGGCGGTAATATTTGACAACATTCCTGGCCAGTTGGCTTCTCCGTCTCCGTGGGACCTTTATATACATCAATAACGTAATATAACCTAACCTAACCCAACCTAACATCTCGGCGGTAATATTTGACAACATTCCTGGCCAGTTGGCTTCTCCGTCTCCGTGGGACATTTATATACATCAATAACGTAATATAACCTAACCTAACCCAACCTAACATCTCGGCGATATTATTTGAAAACATTCCTGGCAAGTTGGCTTCTCCGTCTCTGTGTTATCTTTTTATACATCAATAACGTAATATAACCTAACCTAACCCAACCTAACATCTCGGCGGTAATATTTGAAATCATACCTGGCGAGTTGGCCTCTACGTCTCCGTGGGACATTTATATACATCAATAACGTAATATAACGTAACCTAACCCAACCTAACATCTCGGCGGTAATATTTGATCACATTCCTAGCTTGTTGGCCTCTACGTCTCCGCGGGACCTTTATATACATCTATAACGTGATATAACCTAACCTAACCCAACCTAACATTTCGGCGGTAATATTTGACATCTTTCCTGGCGAGTTGGCCTCTACGTCTCCGTTTGACCTTCATAAACATCAATAACGTAATATAACGTAACCTAACCCAACCTATCATCTCGGCGGTAATATTTGAAGACATTCCTGGCGAGTTGGCTTCTCCGTCTCCGTAGGATCTTTTTATACATCAATAACGTAATATAACCTAACCTAACCCAACCTAACATCTTGGCGGTAATATTTAAAAACATACCTGGCGAGATGGACTCTACGTCTCCGTGGGACCTTTATATACATCAATAACGTAATATAATCTAACCTAATCCAACCTAACATCTCGGAGGTAATATTTGACAACATTCCTGGCGAGTTGGCCTCTACGTCTCCGTGGGACCTTTATATACATCAATAACGTAATATAACCTAACCTAACCCAACCTAACATCTCGGCGGTAATATTTGACAAAATTCCTGGCCAGTTGGCTTCTCCGTCTCCGTGGGACCTTTATATACATCAATAACGTAATATAACCTAACCTAACCCAACCTAACATCTCGGCGGTAATATTTGATCACATTCCTAGCTTGTTGGCCTCTCCGTCTCCGCGGGAACTTTATATACATCTATAACATGATATAACCTAACCTAACCCAACCTAACATTTCGGCGGTAATATTTGACATCATTCCTGGTGATTTGTCTTCTACGTCTCCGTTTGACCTTCATAAACATCAATAACGTAATATAACGTAACCTAAGCCAACCTATCATCTCGGCGGTAATATTTGACAACATTCCTGGCGAGTTGGCTTCTACGTCTCCGTGGGACCTTTATATACATCAATAACGTAATATAACCTAACCTAACCCAACCTAACATTTCGACGGTAATATTTGACATCATTCCTGGCGAGTTGGCCTCTACGACTCCGTTTGACCTTCATAAACATCAATAACGTAATATAACGTAACCTAACCCACCTATCATCTCGGCGGTAATATTTGAAAACATTCCTGGCGAGTTGGCTTCTCCGTCTCTGTGATATCTTTTTATACATCAATAACGTAATATAACCTAACCTAACCCAACCTAACATCTCGGCGGTAATATTTGAAATCATACCTGGCGAGTTGGCCTCTAGGTCTCCGTGGGACCTTTATATACATCAATAACGTAATATAACCTAACCTAACCCAACCTAACATCTCGGCGATAATATTTGAAAACATTCCTGGCGAGTTGGCTTCTCCGTCTCTGTGATATCTTTTTATACATCAATATCGTAATATAACCTAACCTAACCCAACCTAACATCTCGGCGGCAATATTTGAAATCATACCTAGCGAGTTGGCCTCTACGTCTCCGTGGGACATTTATATACATCAATAACGTAATATAACCTAACCTAACCCAACCTAACATCTCGGCGGTAATATTTGATCCCATTCCTAGCTTGTTGGCCTCTACGTCTCCGCGGGACATTTATATACATCTATAACGTGATATAACCTAACCTAACCCAACCTAACATTTCGGCGGTAATATTGGACATCATTCCTGGCGAGTTGGCCTCTACGTCTCCGTTTGACCTTCATAAACATCAATAACGTAATATAACGTAACCTAACCCACCTATCATCTCGGCGGTAATATTTGAAAACATTCCTGGCGAGTTGGCTTCTCCGTCTCCGTAGGATCTTTTTATACATCAATAACGTAATATAACCTAACCTAACCCAACCTAACATCTTGGCGGTAATATTTAAAAACATACCTCGCGAGTTGGCCTCTCCGTCTCCGTGGGACCTTTATATACATCAATAACGTAATATAACCTAACCTAACCCAACCTAACATCTTGGCGGAAATATTTAAAAACATACCTGGCGAGTTGGCCTCTACGTCTCCGTGGGACATTTATATACATCAATAACGTAATGTAACCTAACCTAACCCAACCTAACATCTCATCGGTAATA
The DNA here is from genome assembly GCA_963969225.1 of Xylocopa violacea. NCBI lineage: Eukaryota > Metazoa > Arthropoda > Insecta > Hymenoptera > Apidae > Xylocopa > Xylocopa violacea. Next base: position 3,027,214 of record CAXAJV010000051.1, read on the forward strand.
TTTGATCACATTCCTAGCTTGTTGGCCTCTACGTCTCCGCGGGACCTTTATATACATCTATAACGTGATATAACCTAACCTAACCCAACCTAACATTTCGGCGGAAATATTTGACATCATTCATGGCGAGTTGGCCTCTACGTCTCCGTTTGACCTTCATAAACATCAATAACGTAATATAACGTAACCTAACCCAACCTAACATCTCGGCGGTAATATTTGAAATCATACCTGGCGAGTTGGCCTCTACGTGTCCGTGGGACATTTATATACATCAATAACGTAATATAACGTAACCTAACCCAACCTAACATCTCGGCGGTAATATTTGATCACATTCCTAGCTTGTTGGCCTCTACGTCTCCGCGGGACCTTTATATACATCTATAACGTGATATAACCTAACCTAACCCAACCTAACATTTCGGCGGTAATATTTGACATCATTCCTGGCGAGTTGGCCTCTACGTCTCCGTTTGACCTTCATAAACATCAATAACGTAATATAACGTAACCTAACCCAACCTATCATCTCGGCGGTAATGTTTGAAGACATTCCTGGCGAGTTGGCTTCTCCGTCTCCGTAGGATCTTTTTATACATCAATAACGTAATATAACCTAACCTAACCCAACCTAACATCTTGGCGGTAATATTTAAAAACATACCTGGCGAGATGGACTCTACGTCTCCGTGGGACCTTTATATACATCAATAACGTAATATAATCTAACCTAATCCAACCTAACATCTCGGCGGTAATATTTGACAACATTCCTGGCGAGTTGGCCTCTACGTCTCCGTGGGACCTTTATATACATCAATAACGTAATATAACCTAACCTAACCCAACCTAACATCTCGGCGGTAATATTTGACAACATTCCTGGCCAGTTGGCTTCTCCGTCTCCGTGGGACCTTTATATACATCAATAACGTAATATAACCTAACCTAACCCAACCTAACATCTCGGCGGTAATATTTGATCACATTCCTAGCTTGTTGGCCTCTACGTCTCCGCGGGACCTTTATATACATCTATAACATGATATAACCTAACCTAACCCAACCTAACATTTCGGCGGTAATATTTGACATCATTCCTGGTGATTTGTCTTCTACGTCTCCGTTTGACCTTCATAAACATCAATAACGTAATATAACGTAACCTAACCCAACCTATCATCTCGGCGGTAATATTTGACAACATTCCTGGCGAGTTGGCTTCTACGTCTCGGTGGGACCTTTATATACATCAATAACGTAATATAACCTAACCTAACCCAACCTAACATTTCGGCGGTAATATTTGACATCATTCCTGGCGAGTTGGCCTCTACGTCTCCGTTTGACCTTCATAAACATCAATAACGTAATATAACGTAACCTAACCCACCTATCATCTCGGCGGTAATATTTGAAAACATTTCTGGCGAGTTGGCTTCTCCGTCTCTGTGATATCTTTTTATACATCAATAACGTAATATAACCTAACCTAACCCAACCTAACATCTCGGCGGTAATATTTGAAATCATACCTGGCGAGTTGGCCTCTACGTCTCCGTGGGACATTTATATACATCAATAACGTAATATAACCTAACCTAACCCAACCTAACATCTCGGCGGTAATATTTGATCCCATTCCTAGCTTGTTGGCCTCTACGTCTCCGCGGGACCTTTATATACATCTATAACGTGATATAACCTGACCTAACCCAACCTAACATTTCGGCGGTAATATTTGACATCATTCCTGTCGAGTTGGCCTCTACGTCTCCGTTTGACCTTCATAAACATCAATAACGTAATATAACGTAACCTAACCCACCTATCATCACGGCGGTAATATTTGAAAACATTCCTGGCGAGTTGGCTTCTCCGTCTCCGTAGGATCTTTTTATACATCAATAACGTAATATAACCTAACCTAACCCAACCTAACATCTTGGCGGTAATATTTAAAAACATACCTCGCGAGTTGGCCTCTACGTCTCCGTGGGACATTTATATACATCAATAACGTAATATAACCTAACCTAACCCAACCTAACATCTCGGCGGTAATATTTGACAACATTCCTGGCCAGTTGGCTTCTCCGTCTCCGTGGGACCTTTATATACATCAATAACGTAATATAACCTAACCTAACCCAACCTAACATCTCGGCGGTAATATTTGATCACATTCCTGGCTTGTTGGCCTCTACGTCTCCGCGGGACCTTTATATACATCTATAACGTGATATAACCTAACCTAAACCAACCTAACATCTCGGCGGTAATATTTGACAACATTCCTGGCCAGTTGGCTTCTCCGTCTCCGTGGGTCCTTTATATACATCAATAACGTAATATAACCTAACCTAACCCAACCTATCATCTTGGCGGTAATATTTAAAAACATACCTGGCGAGATGGACTCTACGTCTCCGTGGGACCTTTATATACATCAATAACGTAATATAATCTAACCTAATCCAACCTAACATCTCGGCGGTAATATTTGACAACATTCCTGGCGAGTTGGCCTGTACGTCTCCGTGGGACCTTTGTATACATCAATAACGTAATATAACCTAACCTAACCCAACCTAACATCTCGGCGGTAATATTTGACAACATTCCTGGCGAGTTGGCTTCTCCGTCTCCGTGGGACCTTTATATACATCAATAACGTAATATAACCTAACCTAACCCAACCTAACATTTCGGCGGTAATATTTGACATCATTCCTGACGAGTTGGCCTCTACGTCTCCGTTTGACCTTCATAAACATCAATAACGTAATATAACGTAACCTAACCCAACCTATCATCTCGGCGGTAATATTTGAAAACATTCCTGGCGAGTTGGCTTCTCCGTCTCCGTGGGACCTTTATATACATCAATAACGTTATATAACCTAACCTAACCCAACCTAATATCTCGGCGGTAATATTTGACAACATACCTGGCGAGTTGGCCTCTACGTCTCCGTGGGACCTTCATATACATCAATAACGAAATATAACCTAACCTAACCCAACCTAACATCTCGGCGATATTATTTGAAAACTTTCCTGGCAAGTTGGCTTCTCCGTCTCTGTGTTATCTTATTATACATCAATAACGTAATATAACCTAACCTAACCCAACCTAACATCTCGGCGGTAATATTTGAAATCATACCTGGCGAGTTGGCCTCTACGTCTCCGTGGGACATTTATATACATCAATAACGTAATATAACGTAACCTAACCCAACCTAACATCTCGGCGGTAATATTTGATCACATTCCTAGCTTGTTGGCCTCTACGTCTCCGCGGGACCTTTATATACATCTATAACGTGATATAACCTAACCTAACCCAGCCTAACATTTCGGCGGTAATATTTGACATCATTCCTGGCGAGTTGGCCTCTACGTCTCCGTTTGACCTTCATAAACATCAATAACGTAATATAACGTAACCTAACCCAACCTATCATCTCGGCGGTAATATTTGAAGACATTCCTGGCGAGTTGGCTTCTCCGTCTCCGTAGGATCTTTTTATACATCAATAACGTAATATAACCTAACCTAACCCAACCTAACATCTTGGCGGTAATATTTAAAAACATACCTGGCGAGATGGACTCTACGTCTCCGTGGGACCTTTATATACATCAATAACGTAATATAACCTAACCTAACCCAACCTAACATCTCGGCGGTAATATTTGACAACATTCCTGGCCAGTTGGCTTCTCCGTCTCCGTGGGACCTTTATATACATCAATAACGTAATATAACCTAACCTAACCCAACCTAACATCTCGGCGGTAATATTTGATCACATTCCTAGCTTGTTGGCCTCTACGTCTCCGCGGGAACTTTATATACATCTATAACATGATATAATCTAACCTAACCCAACCTAACATTTCGGCGGTAATATTTGACATCATTCCTGGTGATTTGTCTTCTACGTCTCCGTTTGACCTTCATAAACATCAATAACGTAATATAACGTAACCTAAGCCAACCTATCATCTCGGCGGTAATATTTGACAACATTCCTGGCGAGTTGGCTTCTACGTCTCCGTGGGACCTTTATATACATCAATAACGTAATATAACCTAACCTAACCCAACCTAACATTTCGACGGTAATATTTGACATCATTCCTGGCGAGTTGGCCTCTACGTCTCCGTTTGACCTTCATAAACATCAATAACGTAATATAACCTAACCTAACCCAACCTAACATCTCGGCGGTAATATTTAAAAACATACCTCGCGAGTTGGCCTCTACGTCTCCGTGGGACATTTATATACATCAATAACGTAATATAACCTAACCTAACCCAACCTAACATCTCGGCGGTAATATTTGATCACATTCCTGGCTTGTTGGCCTCTACGTCTCCGCGGGACCTTTATATACATCTATAACGTGATATAACCTAACCTAAACCAACCTAACATCTCGGCGGTAATATTTGACAACATTCCTGGCCAGTTGGCTTCTCCGTCTCCGTGGGACCTTTATATACATCAATAACGTAATATAACCTAACCTAACCCAACCTATCATCTTGGCGGTAATATTTAAAAACATACCTGGCGAGATGGACTCTACGTCTCCGTGGGACCTTTATATACATCAATAACGTAATATAATCTAACCTAATCCAACCTAACATCTCGGCGGTAATATTTGACAACATTCCTGGCGAGTTGGCCTCTACGTCTCCGTGGGACCTTTGTATACATCAATAACGTAATATAACCTAACCTAACCCAACCTAACATCTCGGCGGTAATATTTGACAACATTCCTGGCGAGTTGGCTTCTCCGTCTCCGTGGGACCTATATATACATCAATAACGTAATATAACCTAACCTAACCCAACCTAACATTTCGGCGGTAATATTTGACATCATTCCTGACGAGTTGGCCTCTACGTCTCCGTTTGACCTTCATAAACATCAATAACATAATATAACGTAACCTAACCCAACCTATCATCTCGGCGGTAATATTTGAAAACATTCCTGGCGAGTTGGCTTCTCCGTCTCCGTGGGACCTTTATATACATCAATAACGTTATATAACCTAACCTAACCCAACCTAATATCTCGGCGGTAATATTTGACAACATACCTGGCGAGTTGGCCTCTACGTCTCCGTGGGACCTTCATATACATCAATAACGAAATATAACCTAACCTAACCCAACCTAACATCTCGGCGATATTATTTGAAAACTTTCCTGGCAAGTTGGCTTCTCCGTCTCTGTGTTATCTTATTATTCATCAATAACGTAATATAACCTAACCTAACCCAACCTAACATCTCGGCGGTAATATTTGAAATCATACCTGGCGAGTTGGCCTCTACGTCTCCGTGGGACATTTATATACATCAATAACGTAATATAACGTAACCTAACCCAACCTAACATCTCGGCGGTAATATTTGATCACATTCCTAGCTTGTTGGCCTCTACGTCTCCGCGGGACCTTTATATACATCTATAACGTGATATAACCTAACCTAACCCAGCCTAACATTTCGGCGGTAATATTTGACATCATTCCTGGCGAGTTGGCCTCTACGTCTCCGTTTGACCTTCATAAACATCAATAACGTAATATAACGTAACCTAACCCAACCTATCATCTCGGCGGTAATATTTGAAGACATTCCTGGCGAGTTGGCTTCTCCGTCTCCGTAGGATCTTTTTATACATCAATAACGTAATATAACCTAACCTAACCCAACCTAACATCTTGGCGGTAATATTTAAAAACATACCTGGCGAGATGGACTCTACGTCTCCGTGGGACCTTTATATACATCAATAACGTAATATAACCTAACCTAACCCAACCTAACATCTCGGCGGTAATATTTGACAACATTCCTGGCCAGTTGGCTTCTCCGTCTCCGTGGGACCTTTATATACATCAATAACGTAATATAACCTAACCTAACCCAACCTAACATCTCGGCGGTAATATTTGATCACATTCCTAGCTTGTTGGCCTCTACGTCTCCGCGGGAACTTTATATACATCTATAACATGATATAATCTAACCTAACCCAACCTAACATTTCGGCGGTAATATTTGACATCATTCCTGGTGATTTGTCTTCTACGTCTCCGTTTGACCTTCATAAACATCAATAACGTAATATAACGTAACCTAAGCCAACCTATCATCTCGGCGGTAATATTTGACAACATTCCTGGCGAGTTGGCTTCTACGTCTCCGTGGGACCTTTATATACATCAATAACGTAATATAACCTAACCTAACCCAACCTAACATTTCGACGGTAATATTTGACATCATTCCTGGCGAGTTGGCCTCTACGTCTCCGTTTGACCTTCATAAACATCAATAACGTAATATAACGTAACCTAACCCACCTATCATCTCGGCGGTAATATTTGAAAACATTCCTGGCGAGTTGGCTTCTCCGTCTCTGTGATATCTTTTTATACATCAATAACGTAATATAACCTAACCTAACCCAACCTAACATCTCGGCGGTAATATTTGAAATCATACCTGGCGAGTTGGCCTCTAGGTCTCCGTGGGACCTTTATATACATCAATAACGTAATATAACCTAACCTAACCCAACCTAACATCTCGGGGATAATATTTGAAAACATTCCTGGCGAGTTGGCTTCTCCGTCTCTGTGATATCTCTTTATACATCAATAACGTAATATAACCTAACCTAACCCAACCTAACATCTCGGCGGCAATATTTGAAATCATACCTAGCGAGTTGGCCTCTACGTCTCCGTGGGACATTTATATACATCAATAACGTAATATAACCTAACCTAACCCAACCTAACATCTCGGCGGTAATATTTGATCCCATTCCTAGCTTGTTGGCCTCTACGTCTCCGCGGTACATTTATATACATCTATAACGTCATATAACCTAACCTAAACCAACCTAACATCTTGGCGGTAATATTTGACAACATTCCTGGCCAGTTGGCTTCTCCGTCTCCGTGGGACCTTTATATACATCAATAACGTAATATAACCTAACCTAACCCAACCTAACATCTCGGCGGTAATATTTGATCACATTCCTAGCTTGTTGGCCTCTACGTCTCCGCGGGACCTTTATATACATCTATAACGTGATATAACCTAACCTAACCCAACCTAACATCTTAGCGGTAATATTTAAAAACATACCTGGCGAGTTGGCCTCTACGGCTCCGTGGGACGTTTATATACATCAATAACGTAATATAACCTAACCTAACCCAACCTAACATCTCGGCGATAATATTTGAAAACATTCCTGGCGAGTTGGCTTCTCCGTCTCTGTGATATCTTTTTATACATCAATAACATAATATAACCTAACCTAACCCAACCTAACATCTCGGCGGTAATATTTGAAATCATACCTGGCGAGTTGGCCTCTACGTCTCCGTGGGACCTTTATATACATCAATAACGTAATATAACCTAACCTAACCCAACCTAACATCTCGGCGATAATATTTGAAAACATTCCTGGCCAGTTGGCTTCTCCGTCTCCGTGGGACCTTTATATACATCAATAACGTAATATAACCTAACCTAACCCAACCTAACATCTTGGCGGTAATATTTAAAAACATACCAGGCGAGTTGGCCTCTACGTCTCCGTGGGACATTTATATACATCAATAACGTAATGTAACCTAACCTAACCCAACCTAACATCTCGGCGGTAATATTTGATCACATTCCTAGCTTGTTGGCCTCTACGTCTCCGCGGGACCTTTATATACATCTATAACGTGATATAACCTAACCTAACCCAACCTAACATTTCGGCGGTAATATTTTACATCATTCATGGCGAGTTGGCCTCTACGTCTCCGTTTGACCTTCATAAACATCAATAACGTAATATAACGTAACCTAACCCAACCTAACATCTCGGCGGTAATATTTGAAATCATACCTGGCGAGTTGGCCTCTACGTGTCCGTGGGACATTTATATACATCAATAACGTAATATAACGTAACCTAACCCAACCTAACATCTCGGCGGTAATATTTGATCACATTCCTAGCTTGTTGGCCTCTACGTCTCCGCGGGACCTTTATATACATCTATAACGTGATATAACCTAACCTAACCCAACCTAACATTTCGGCGGTAATATTTGACATCATTCCTGGCGAGTTGGCCTCTACGTCTCCGTTTGACCTTCATAAACATCAATAACGTAATATAACGTAACCTAACCCAACCTATCATCTCGGCGGTAATGTTTGAAGACATTCCTGGCGAGTTGGCTTCTCCGTCTCCGTGGGACCTTTATATACATCAATAACGTAATATAACCTAACCTAACCCAACCTAACATCTCGGCGGTAATATTTGATCACATTCCTAGCTTGTTGGCCTCTACGTCTCCGCGGGACCTTTATATACATCTATAACATGATATAACCTAACCTAACCCAACCTAACATTTCGGCGGTAATATTTGACATCATTCCTGGTGATTTGTCTTCTACGTCTCCGTTTGACCTTCATAAACATCAATAACGTAATATAACGTAACCTAACCCAACCTATCATCTCGGCGGTAATATTTGACAACATTCCTGGCGAGTTGGCTTCTACGTCTCGGTGGGACCTTTATATACATCAATAACGTAATATAACCTAACCTAACCCAACCTAACATTTCGGCGGTAATATTTGACATCATTCCTGGCGAGTTGGCCTCTACGTCTCCGTTTGACCTTCATAAACATCAATAACGTAATATAACGTAACCTAACCCACCTATCATCTCGGCGGTAATATTTGAAAACATTTCTGGCGAGTTGGCTTCTCCGTCTCTGTGATATCTTTTTATACATCAATAACGTAATATAACCTAACCTAACCCAACCTAACATCTCGGCGGTAATATTTGAAATCATACCTGGCGAGTTGGCCTCTACGTCTCCGTGGGACATTTATATACATCAATAACGTAATATAACCTAACCTAACCCAACCTAACATCTCGGCGGTAATATTTGATCCCATTCCTAGCTTGTTGGCCTCTACGTCTCCGCGGGACCTTTATATACATCTATAACGTGATATAACCTGACCTAACCCAACCTAACATTTCGGCGGTAATATTTGACATCATTCCTGTCGAGTTGGCCTCTACGTCTCCGTTTGACCTTCATAAACATCAATAACGTAATATAACGTAAGCTAACCCACCTATCATCACGGCGGTAATATTTGAAAACATTCCTGGCGAGTTGGCTTCTCCGTCTCCGTAGGATCTTTTTATACATCAATAACGTAATATAACCTAACCTAACCCAACCTAACATCTTGGCGGTAATATTTAAAAACATACCTCGCGAGTTGGCCTCTACGTCTCCGTGGGACATTTATATACATCAATAACGTAATATAACCTAACCTAACCCAACCTAACATCTCGGCGGTAATATTTGACAACATTCCTGGCCAGTTGGCTTCTCCGTCTCCGTGGGACCTTTATATACATCAATAACGTAATATAACCTAACCTAACCCAACCTAACATCTCGGCGGTAATATTTGATCACATTCCTAGCTTGTTGGCCTCTACATCTCCGCGGGAACTTTATATACATCTATAACATGATATAACCTAACCTAACCCAACCTAACATTTCGGCGGTAATATTTGACATCATTCCTGGTGATTTGTCTTCTACGTCTCCGTTTGACCTTCATAAACATCAATAACGTAATATAACGTAACCTAAGCCAACCTATCATCTCGGCGGTAATATTTGACAACATTCCTGGCGAGTTGGCTTCTACGTCTCCGTGGGACCTTTATATACATCAATAACGTAATATAACCTAACCTAACCCAACCTAACATTTCGACGGTAATATTTGACATCATTCCTGGCGAGTTGGCCTCTACGTCTCCGTTTGACCTTCATAAACATCAATAACGTAATATAACCTAACCTAACCCAACCTAACATCTCGGCGGTAATATTTAAAAACATACCTCGCGAGTTGGCCTCTACGTCTCCGTGGGACATTTATATACATCAATAACGTAATATAACCTAACCTAACCCAACCTAACATCTCGGCGGTAATATTTGATCACATTCCTGGCTTGTTGGCCTCTACGTCTCCGCGGGACCTTTATATACATCTATAACGTGATATAACCTAACCTAAACCAACCTAACATCTCGGCGGTAATATTTGACAACATTCCTGGCCAGTTGGCTTCTCCGTCTCCGTGGGACCTTTATATACATCAATAACGTAATATAACCTAACCTAACCCAACCTATCATCTTGGCGGTAATATTTAAAAACATACCTGGCGAGATGGACTCTACGTCTCCGTGGGACCTTTATATACATCAATAACGTAATATAATCTAACCTAATCCAACCTAACATCTCGGCGGTAATATTTGACAACATTCCTGGCGAGTTGGCCTCTACGTCTCCGTGGGACCTTTGTATACATCAATAACGTAATATAACCTAACCTAACCCAACCTAACATCTCGGCGGTAATATTTGACAACATTCCTGGCGAGTTGGCTTCTCCGTCTCCGTGGGACCTTTATATACATCAATAACGTAATATAACCTAACCTAACCCAACCTAACATTTCGGCGGTAATATTTGACATCATTCCTGACGAGTTGGCCTCTACGTCTCCGTTTGACCTTCATAAACATCAATAACGTAATATAACGTAACCTAACCCAACCTATCATCTCGGCGGTAATATTTGAAAACATTCCTGGCGAGTTGGCTTCTCCGTCTCCGTGGGACCTTTATATACATCAATAACGTTATATAACCTAACCTAACCCAACCTAATATCTCGGCGGTAATATTTGACAACATACCTGGCGAGTTGGCCTCTACGTCTCCGTGGGACCTTCATATACATCAATAACGAAATATAACCTAACCTAACCCAACCTAACATCTCGGCGATATTATTTGAAAACTTTCCTGGCAAGTTGGCTTCTCCGTCTCTGTGTTATCTTATTATACATCAATAACGTAATATAACCTAACCTAACCCAACCTAACATCTCGGCGGTAATATTTGAAATCATACCTGGCGAGTTGGCCTCTACGTCTCCGTGGGACATTTATATACATCAATAACGTAATATAACGTAACCTAACCCAACCTAACATCTCGGCGGTAATATTTGATCACATTCCTAGCTTGTTGGCCTCTACGTCTCCGCGGGACCTTTATATACATCTATAACGTGATATAACCTAACCTAACCCAGCCTAACATTTCGGCGGTAATATTTGACATCATTCCTGGCGAGTTGGCCTCTACGTCTCCGTTTGACCTTCATAAACATCAATAACGTAATATAACGTAACCTAACCCAACCTATCATCTCGGCGGTAATATTTGAAGACATTCCTGGCGAGTTGGCTTCTCCGTCTCCGTAGGATCTTTTTATACATCAATAACGTAATATAACCTAACCTAACCCAACCTAACATCTTGGCGGTAATATTTAAAAACATACCTGGCGAGATGGACTCTACGTCTCCGTGGGACCTTTATATACATCAATAACGTAATATAATCTACCCTAATCCAACCTAACATCTCGGCGGTAATATTTGACAACATTCCTGGCGAGTTGGCCTCTACGTCTCCGTGGGACCTTTATATACATCAATAACGTAATATAACCTAACCTAACCCAACCTAACATCTCGGCGGTAATATTTGACAACATTCCTGGCCAGTTGGCTTCTCCGTCTCCGTGGGACCTTTATATACATCAATAACGTAATATAACCTAACCTAACCCAACCTAACATCTCGGCGGTAATATTTGATCACATTCCTAGCTTGTTGGCCTCTACGTCTCCGCGGGAACTTTATATACATCTATAACATGATATAATCTAACCTAACCCAACCTAACATTTCGGCGGTAATATTTGACATCATTCCTGGTGATTTGTCTTCTACGTCTCCGTTTGACCTTCATAAACATCAATAACGTAATATAACGTAACCTAAGCCAACCTATCATCTCGGCGGTAATATTTGACAACATTCCTGGCGAGTTGGCTTCTACGTCTCCGTGGGACCTTTATATACATCAATAACGTAATATAACCTAACCTAACCCAACCTAACATTTCGACGGTAATATTTGACATCATTCCTGGCGAGTTGGCCTCTACGTCTCCGTTTGACCTTCATAAACATCAATAACGTAATATAACGTAACCTAACCCACCTATCATCTCGGCGGTAATATTTGAAAACATTCCTGGCGAGTTGGCTTCTCCGTCTCTGTGATATCTTTTTATACATCAATAACGTAATATAACCTAACCTAACCCAACCTAACATCTCGGCGGTAATATTTGAAATCATACCTGGCGAGTTGGCCTCTACGTCTCCGTGGGACCTTTATATACATCAATAACGTAATATAACCTAACCTAACCCAACCTAACATCTCGGCGATAATATTTGAAAACATTCCTGGCGAGTTGGCTTCACCGTCTCTGTGATATCTTTTTATACATCAATAACGTAATATAACCTAACCTAACCCAACCTAACATCTCGGCGGCAATATTTGAAACCATACCTGGCGAGTTGGCCTCTACGTCTCCGTGGGACATTTATATACATCAATAACGTAATATAACCTAACCTAACCCAACCTAACATCTCGGCGGTAATATTTGATCCCATTCCTAGCTTGTTGGCCTCTACGTCTCCGCGGGACCTTTATATACATCTATAACGTGATATAACCTAACCTAAACCAACCTAACATCTCGGCGGTAATATTTGACAACATTCCTGGCCAGTTGGCTTCTCCGTCTCCGTGGGACCTTTATATACATCAATAACGTAATATAACCTAACCTAACCCAACCTAACTTCTCGGCGGTAATATTTGATCACATTCCTAGCTTGTTGGCCTCTACGTCTCCGCGGGACCTTTATATACATCTATAACGTGATATAACCTAACCTAACCCAACCTAACATCTTAGCGGTAATATTTAAAAACATACCTGGCGAGTTGGCCTCTACGTCTCCGTGGGACGTTTATATACATCAATAACGTAATATAACCTAACCTAACCCAACCTAACATCTCGGCGATAATATTTGAAAACATTCCTGGCGAGTTGGCTTCTCCGTCTCTGTGATATCTTTTTATACATCAATAACATAATATAACCTAACCTAACCCAACCTAACATCTCGGCGGTAATATTTGAAATCATACCTGGCGAGTTGGCCTCTACGTCTCCGTGGGACCTTTATATACATCAATAACGTAATATAACCTAACCTAACCCAACCTAACATCTCGGCGATAATATTTGAAAACATTCCTGGCCAGTTGGCTTCTCCGTCTCCGTGGGACCTTTATATACATCAATAACGTAATATAACCTAACCTAACCCAACCTAACATCTTGGCGGTAATATTTAAAAACATACCTGGCGAGTTGGCCTCTACGTCTCCGTGGGACATTTATATACATCAATAACGTAATGTAACCTAACCTAACCCAACCTAACATCTCGGCGGTAATATTTGATCACATTCCTAGCTTGTTGGCCTCTACGTCTCCGCGGGACCTTTATATACATCTATAACGTGATATAACCTAACCTAACCCAACCTAACATTTCGGCGGTAATATTTTACATCATTCATGGCGAGTTGGCCTCTACGTCTCCGTTTGACCTTCATAAACATCAATAACGTAATATAACGTAACCTAACCCAACCTAACATCTCGGCGGTAATATTTGAAATCATACCTGGCGAGTTGGCATCTACGTCTCCGTGGGACATTTATATACATCAATAACGTAATATAACGTAACCTAACCCAACCTAACATCTCGGCGGTAATATTTGATCACATTCCTAGCTTGTTGGCCTCTACGTCTCCGCGGGACCTTTATATACATCTATAACGTGATATAACCTAACCTAACCCAACCTAACATTTCGGCGGTAATATTTGACATCATTCCTGGCGAGTTGGCCTCTACGTCTCCGTTTGACCTTCATAAACATCAATAACGTAATATAACGTAACCTAACCCAACCTATCATCTCGGCGGTAATGTTTGAAGACATTCCTGGCGAGTTGGCTTCTCCGTCTCCGTAGGATCTTTTTATACATCAATAACGTAATATAACCTAACCTAACCCAACCTAACATCTTGGCGGTAATATTTAAAAACATACCTGGCGAGATGGACTCTACGTCTCCGTGGGACCTTTATATACATCAATAACGTAATATAATCTAACCTAATCCAACGTAACATTTCGACGGTAATATTTGACATCATTCCTGGCGAGTTGGCCTCTACGTCTCCGTTTGACCTTCATAAACATCAATAACGTAATATAACGTAACCTAACCCACCTATCATCTCGGCGGTAATATTTGAAAACATTCCTGGCGAGTTGGCTTCTCCGTCTCTGTGATATCTTTTTATACATCAATAACGTAATATAACCTAACCTAACCCAACCTAACATCTCGGCGGTAATATTTGAAATCATACCTGGCGAGTTGGCCTCTAGGTCTCCGTGGGACCTTTATATACATCAATAACGTAATATAACCTAACCTAACCCAACCTAACATCTCGGCGATAATATTTGAAAACATTCCTGGCGAGTTGGCTTCTCCGTCTCTGTTATATCTTTTTATACATCAATAACGTAATATAACCTAACCTAACCCAACCTAACATCTCGGCGGCAATATTTGAAATCATACCTAGCGAGTTGGCCTCTACGTCTCCGTGGGACATTTATATACATCAATAACGTAATATAACCTAACCTAACCCCACCTAACATCTCGGCGGTAATATTTGATCCCATTCCTAGCTTGTTGGCCTCTACGTCTCCGCGTGACATTTATATACATCTATAACGTGATATAACCTAACCTAACCCAACCTAACATTTCGGCGGTAATATTTGACATCATTCCTGGCGAGTTGGCCTCTACGTCTCCGTTTGACCTTCATAAACATCAATAACGTAATATAACGTAACCTAACCCACCTATCATCTCGGCGGTAATATTTGAAAACATTCCTGGCGAGTTGGCTTCTCCGTCTCCGTAGGATCTTTTTATACATCAATAACGTAATATAACCTAACCTAACCCAACCTAACATCTTGGCGGTAATATTTAAAAACATACCTCGCGAGTTGGCCTCTACGTCTCCGTGGGACGTTTATATACATCAATAACGTAATATAACCTAACCTAACCCAACCTAACATCTCGGCGATAATATTTGAAAACATTCCTGGCGAGTTGGCTTCTCCGTCTCTGTGATATCTTTTTATACATCAATAACATAATATAACCTAACCTAACCCAACCTAACATCTCGGCGGTAATATTTGAAATCATACCTGGCGAGTTGGCCTCTACGTCTCCGTGGGACCTTTATATACATCAATAACGTAATATAACCTAACCTAACCCAACCTAACATCTCGGCGATAATATTTGAGAACATTCCTGGCCAGTTGGCTTCTCCGTCTCCGTGGGACCTTTATATACATCAATAACGTAATATAACCTAACCTAACCCAACCTAACATCTTGGCGGTAATATTTAAAAACATACCTGGCGAGTTGGCCTCTACGTCTCCGTGAGACATTTATATACATCAATAACGTAATGTAACCTAACCTAACCCAACCTAACATCTCGGCGGTAATATTTGATCACATTCCTAGCTTGTTGGCCTCTACGTCTCCGCGGGACCTTTATATACATCTATAACGTGATATAACCTAACCTAACCCAACCTAACATTTCGGCGGTAATATTTTACATCATTCATGGCGAGTTGGCCTCTACGTCTCCGTTTGACCTTCATAAACATCAATAACGTAATATAACGTAACCTAACCCAACCTAACATCTCGGCGGTAATATTTGAAATCATACCTGGCGAGTTGGCATCTACGTCTCCGTGGGACATTTATATACATCAATAACGTAATATAACGTAACCTAACCCAACCTAACATCTCGGCGGTAATATTTGATCACATTCCTAGCTTGTTGGCCTCTACGTCTCCGCGGGACCTTTATATACATCTATAACGTGATATAACCTAACCTAACCCAACCTAACATTTCGGCGGTAATATTTGACATCATTCCTGGCGAGTTGGCCTCTACGTCTCCGTTTGACCTTCATAAACATCAATAACGTAATATAACGTAACCTAACCCACCTATCATCTCGGCGGTAATATTTGAAAACATTCCTGGCGAGTTGGCTTCTCCGTCTCTGTGATATCTTTTTATACATCAATAACGTAATACAACCTAACCTAACCCAACCTAACATCTCGGCGGTAATATTTGAAATCATACCTGGCGAGTTGGCCTCTAGGTCTCCGTGGGACCTTTATATACATCAATAACGTAATATAACCTAACCTAACCCAACCTAACATCTCGGCGATAATATTTGAAAACATTCCTGGCGAGTTGGCTTCTCCGTCTCTGTGATATCTTTTTATACATCAATAACGTAATATAACCTAACCTAACCCAACCTAACATCTCGGCGGCAATATTTGAAATCATACCTAGCGAGTTGGCCTCTACGTCTCCGTGGGACATTTATATACATCAGTAACGTAATATAACCTAACCTAACCCCACCTAACATCTCGGCGGTAATATTTGATCCCATTCCTAGCTTGTTGGCCTCTACGTCTCCGCGTGACATTTATATACATCTATAACGTGATATAACCTAACCTAACCCAACCTAACATTTCGGCGGTAATATTTGACATCATTCCTGGCGAGTTGGCCTCTACGTCTCCGTTTGACCTTCATAAACATCAATAACGTAATATAACGTAACCTAACCCACCTATCATCTCGGCGGTAATATTTGAAAACATTCCTGGCGAGTTGGCTTCTCCGTCTCCGTAGGATCTTTTTATACATCAATAACGTAATATAACCTAACCTAACCCAACCTAACATCTTGGCGGTAATATTTAAAAACATACCTCGCGAGTTGGCCTCTACGTCTCCGTGGGACATTTATATACATCAATAACGTAATATAACCTAACCTAAACCAACCTAACATCTCGGCGGTAATATTTGACAACATTCCTGGCCAGTTGGCTTCTCCGTCTCCGTGGGACCTTTATATACATCAATAACGTAATATAACCTAACCTAACCCAACCTAACATCTCGGCGGTAATATTTGATCACATTCCTAGCTTGTTGGCCTCTACGTCTCCGCGGGACCTTTATATACATCTATAACGTGATATAACCTAACCTAACCCAACCTAACATCTTAGCGGTAATATTTAAAAACATACCTGGCGAGTTGGCCTCTACGTCTCCGTGGGACGTTTATATACATCAATAACGTAATATAACCTAACCTAACCCAACCTAACATCTCGGCGATAATATTTGAAAACATTCCTGGCGAGTTGGCTTCTCCGTCTCTGTGATATCTTTTTATACATCAATAACATAATATAACCTAACCTAACCCAACCTAACATCTCGGCGGTAATATTTGAAATCATACCTGGCGAGTTGGCCTCTACGTCTCCGTGGGACCTTTATATACATCAATAACGTAATATAACCTAACCTAACCCAACCTAACATCTCGGCGATAATATTTGAAAACATTCCTGGCCAGTTGGCTTCTCCGTCTCCGTGGGACCTTTATATACATCAATAACGTAATATAACCTAACCTAACCCAACCTAACATCTTGGCGGTAATATTTAAAAACATACCTGGCGAGTTGGCCTCTACGTCTCCGTGGGACATTTATATACATCAATAACGTAATGTAACCTAACCTAACCCAACCTAACATCTCGGCGGTAATATTTGATCACATTCCTAGCTTGTTGGCCTCTACGTCTCCGCGGGACCTTTATATACATCTATAACGTGATATAACCTAACCTAACCCAACCTAACATTTCGGCGGTAATATTTGACATCATTCCTGGCGAGTTGGCCTCTACGTCTCCGTTTGACCTTCATAAACATCAATAACGTAATATAACGTAACCTAACCCAACCCATCATCTCGGCGGTAATGTTTGAAGACATTCCTGGCGAGTTGGCTTCTCCGTCTCCGTAGGATCTTTTTATACATCAATAACGTAATATAACCTAACCTAACCCAACCTAACATCTTGGCGGTAATATTTAAAAACATACCTGGCGAGATGGACTCTACGTCTCCGTGGGACCTTTATATACATCAATAACGTAATATAATCTAACCTAATCCAACCTAACATCTCGGCGGTAATATTTGACAACATTCCTGGCGAGTTGGCCTCTACGTCTCCGTGGGACCTTTATATACATCAATAACGTAATATAACCTAACCTAACCCAA
This sequence comes from Xylocopa violacea, assembly GCA_963969225.1. Classification (NCBI taxonomy): domain Eukaryota; kingdom Metazoa; phylum Arthropoda; class Insecta; order Hymenoptera; family Apidae; genus Xylocopa; species Xylocopa violacea. Next base: position 3,045,713 of record CAXAJV010000051.1, read on the forward strand.
CCTAACATCTCGGCGATAATATTTGAAAACATTCCTGGCCAGTTGGCTTCTCCTTCTCCGTGGGACCTTTATATACATCAATAACGTAATATAACCTAACCTAACCCAACCTAACATCTTGGCGGTAATATTTAAAAACATACCTGGCGAGTTGGCCTCTACGTCTCCGTGGGACATTTATATACATCAATAACGTAATGTAACCTAACCTAACCCAACCTAACATCTCGGCGGTAATATTTGATCACATTCCTAGCTTGTTGGCCTCTACGTCTCCGCTGGACCTTTATATACATCTATAACGTGATATAACCTAACCTAACCCAACCTAACATTTCGGCGGTAATATTTGACATCATTCCTGGCGAGTTGGCCTCTACGTCTCCGTTTGACCTTCATAAACATCAATAACGTAATATAACGTAACCTAACCCAACCCATCATCTCGGCGGTAATGTTTGAAGACATTCCTGGCGAGTTGGCTTCTCCGTCTCCGTAGGATCTTTTTATACATCAATAACGTAATATAACCTAACCTAACCCAACCTAACATCTTGGCGGTAATATTTAAAAACATACCTGGCGAGATGGACTCTACGTCTCCGTGGGACCTTTATATACATCAATAACGTAATATAATCTAACCTAATCCAACCTAACATCTCGGCGGTAATATTTGACAACATTCCTGGCGAGTTGGCCTCTACGTCTCCGTGGGACCTTCATATACATCAATAACGTAATATAACCTAACCTAACCCAACCTAACATCTCGGCGATAATATTTGAAAACATTCCTGGCGAGTTGGCTTCTCCGTCTCTGTGATATCTTTTTATACATCAATAACGTAATATAACCTAACCTAACCCAACCTAACATCTCGGCGGCAATATTTGAAATCATACCTAGCGAGTTGGCCTCTACGTCTCCGTGGGACATTTATATACATCAATAACGTAATATAACCTAACCTAACCCAACCTAACATCTCGGCGGTAATATTTGATCCCATTCCTAGCTTGTTGGCCTCTACGTCTCCGCGGGACATTTATATACATCTATAACGTGATATAACCTAACCTAACCCAACCTAACATTTCGGCGGTAATATTTGACATCATTCCTGGCGAGTTGGCCTCTACGTCTCCGTTTGACCTTCATAAACATCAATAACGTAATATAACGTAACCTAACCCACCTATCATCTCGGCGGTAATATTTGAAAACATTCCTGGCGAGTTGGCTTCTCCGTCTCCGTAGGATCTTTTTATACATCAATAACGTAATATAACCTAACCTAACCCAACCTAACATCTTGGCGGTAATATTTAAAAACATACCTCGCGAGTTGGCCTCTACGTCTCCGTGGGACATTTATATACATCAATAACGTAATATAACCTAACCTAACCCAACCTAACATCTCGGCGGTAATATTTGAAATCATACCTGGCGAGTTGGCCTCTACGTCTCCGTGGGACATTTATATACATCAATAACGTAATATAACCTAACCTAACCCAACCTAACATCTCGGCGGTAATATTTGACAACATTCCTGGCGAGTTGGCCTCTACGTCTCCGTGGGACCTTTATATACATCAATAACGTAATATAACCTAACCTAACCCAACCTAACATCTCGGCGGTAATATTTGACAACATTCCTGGCCAGTTGGCTTCTCCGTCTCCGTGGGACCTTTATATACATCAATAACGTAATATAACCTAACCTAACCCAACCTAACATCTCGGCGGTAATATTTGAAATCATACCTGGCGAGTTGGCCTCTACGTCTCCGTGGGACCTTTATATACATCAATAACGTAATATAACCTAACCTAACCCAACCTAACATCTCGGCGATAATATTTGAAAACATTCCTGGCGAGTTGGCTTCACCGTCTCTGTGATATCTTTTTATACATCAATAACGTAATATAACCTAACCTAACCCAACCTAACATCTCGGCGGCAATATTTGAAATCATACCTGGCGAGTTGGCCTCTACGTCTCCGTGGGACATTTATATACATCAATAACGTAATATAACCTAACCTAACTCAACCTATCATCTCGGCGGTAATGTTTGAAGACATTCCTGGCGAGTTGGCTTCTCCGTCTCCGTAGGATCTTTTTATACATCAATAACGTAATATAACCTAACCTAACCCAACCTAACATCTTGGCGGTAATATTTAAAAACATACCTGGCGAGATGGACTCTACGTCTCCGTGGGACCTTTATATACATCAATAACGTAATATAATCTAACCTAATCCAACCTAACATTTCGACGGTAATATTTGACATCATTCCTGGCGAGTTGGCCTCTACGTCTCCGTTTGACCTTCATAAACATCAATAACGTAATATAACGTAACCTAACCCACCTATCATCTCGGCGGTAATATTTGAAAACATTCCTGGCGAGTTGGCTTCTCCGTCTCCGTAGGATCTTTTTATACATCAATAACGTAATATAACCTAACCTAACCCAACCTAACATCTTGGCGGTAATATTTAAAAACATACCTCGCGAGTTGGCCTCTACGTCTCCGTGGGACATTTATATACATCAATAACGTAATATAACCTAACCTAACCCAACCTAACATCTCGGCGGTAATATTTGAAATCATACCTGGCGAGTTGGCCTCTACGTCTCCGTGGGACATTTATATACATCAATAACGTAATATAACCTAACCTAACCCAACCTAACATCTCGGCGGTAATATTTGACAACATTCCTGGCGAGTTGGCCTCTACGTCTCCGTGGGACCTTTATATACATCAATAACGTAATATAACCTAACCTAACCCAACCTAACATCTCGGCGGTAATATTTGACAACATTCCTGGCCAGTTGGCTTCTCCGTCTCCGTGGGACCTTTATATACATCAATAACGTAATATAACCTAACCTAACCCAACCTAACATCTCGGCGGTAATATTTGAAATCATACCTGGCGAGTTGGCCTCTACGTCTCCGTGGGACCTTTATATACATCAATAACGTAATATAACCTAACCTAACCCAACCTAACATCTCGGCGATAATATTTGAAAACATTCCTGGCGAGTTGGCTTCACCGTCTCTGTGATATCTTTTTATACATCAATAACGTAATATAACCTAACCTAACCCAACCTAACATCTCGGCGGCAATATTTGAAATCATACCTGGCGAGTTGGCCTCTACGTCTCCGTGGGACATTTATATACATCAATAACGTAATATAACCTAACCTAACTCAACCTATCATCTCGGCGGTAATGTTTGAAGACATTCCTGGCGAGTTGGCTTCTCCGTCTCCGTAGGATCTTTTTATACATCAATAACGTAATATAACCTAACCTAACCCAACCTAACATCTTGGCGGTAATATTTAAAAACATACCTGGCGAGATGGACTCTACGTCTCCGTGGGACCTTTATATACATCAATAACGTAATATAATCTAACCTAATCCAACCTAACATTTCGACGGTAATATTTGACATCATTCCTGGCGAGTTGGCCTCTACGTCTCCGTTTGACCTTCATAAACATCAATAACGTAATATAACGTAACCTAACCCACCTATCATCTCGGCGGTAATATTTGAAAACATTCCTGGCGAGTTGGCTTCTCCGTCTCCGTAGGATCTTTTTATACATCAATAACGTAATATAACCTAACCTAACCCAACCTAACATCTTGGCGGTAATATTTAAAAACATACCTCGCGAGTTGGCCTCTACGTCTCCGTGGGACATTTATATACATCAATAACGTAATATAACCTAACCTAACCCAACCTAACATCTCGGCGGTAATATTTGAAATCATACCTGGCGAGTTGGCCTCTACGTCTCCGTGGGACATTTATATACATCAATAACGTAATATAACCTAACCTAACCCAACCTAACATCTCGGCGGTAATATTTGACAACATTCCTGGCGAGTTGGCCTCTACGTCTCCGTGGGACCTTTATATACATCAATAACGTAATATAACCTAACCTAACCCAACCTAACATCTCGGCGGTAATATTTGACAACATTCCTGGCCAGTTGGCTTCTCCGTCTCCGTGGGACCTTTATATACATCAATAACGTAATATAACCTAACCTAACCCAACCTAACATCTCGGCGGTAATATTTGAAATCATACCTGGCGAGTTGGCCTCTACGTCTCCGTGGGACCTTTATATACATCAATAACGTAATATAACCTAACCTAACCCAACCTAACATCTCGGCGATAATATTTGAAAACATTCCTGGCGAGTTGGCTTCTCCGTCTCTGTGATATCTTTTTATACATCAATAACGTAATATAACCTAACCTAACCCAACCTAACATCTCGGCGGCAATATTTGAAATCATACCTAGCGAGTTGGCCTCTACGTCTCCGTGGGACATTTATATACATCAATAACGTAATATAACCTAACCTAACCCAACCTAACATCTCGGCGGTAATATTTGATCCCATTCCTAGCTTGTTGGCCTCTACGTCTCCGCGGGACATTTATATACATCTATAACGTGATATAACCTAACCTAACCCAACCTAACATTTCGGCGGTAATATTTGACATCATTCCTGGCGAGTTGGCCTCTACGTCTCCGTTTGACCTTCATAAACATCAATAACGTAATATAACGTAACCTAACCCACCTATCATCTCGGCGGTAATATTTGAAAACATTCCTGGCGAGTTGGCTTCTCCGTCTCCGTAGGATCTTTTTATACATCAATAACGTAATATAACCTAACCTAACCCAACCTAACATCTCGGCGGTAATATTTAAAAACATACCTCGCGAGTTGGCCTCTACGTCTCCGTGGGACATTTATATACATCAATAACGTAATATAACCTAACCTAACCCAACCTAACATCTCGGCGGTAATATTTGATCACATTCCTGGCTTGTTGGCCTCTACGTCTCCGCGGGACCTTTATATACATCTATAACGTGATATAACCTAACCTAAACCAACCTAACATCTCGGCGGTAATATTTGACAACATTCCTGGCCAGTTGGCTTCTCCGTCTCCGTGGGACCTTTATATACATCAATAACGTAATATAACCTAACCTAACCCAACCTAACATCTCGGCGGTAATATTTGATCACATTCCTAGCTTGTTGGCCTCTACGTCTCCGCGGGACCTTTATATACATCTATAACGTGATATAACCTAACCTAACCCAACCTAACATCTTAGCGCTAATATTTAAAAACATACCTGGCGAGTTGGCCTCTACGTCTCCGTGGGACGTTTATATACATCAATAACGTAATATAACCTAACCTAACCCAACCTAACAACTCGGCGATAATATTTGAAAACATTCCTGGCGAGTTGGCTTCTCCGTCTCTGTGATATCTTTTTATACATCAATAACATAATATAACCTAACCTAACCCAACCTAACATCTCGGCGGTAATATTTGAAATCATACCTGGCGAGTTGGCCTCTACGTCTCCGTGGGACCTTTATATACATCAATAACGTAATATAACCTAACCTAACCCAACCTAACATCTCGGCGATAATATTTGAAAACATTCCTGGCCAGTTGGCTTCTCCGTCTCCGTGGGACCTTTATATACATCAATAACGTAATATAACCTAACCTAACCCAACCTAACATCTTGGCGGTAATATTTAAAAACATACCTGGCGAGTTGGCCTCTACGTCTCCGTGGGACATTTATATACATCAATAACGTAATGTAACCTAACCTAACCCAACCTAACATCTCGGCGGTAATATTTGATCACATTCCTAGCTTGTTGGCCTCTACGTCTCCGCGGGACCTTTATATACATCTATAACGTGATATAACCTAACCTAACCCAACCTAACATTTCGGCGGTAATATTTGACATCATTCATGGCGAGTTGGCCTCTACGTCTCCGTTTGAACTTCATAAACATCAATAACGTAATATAACGTAACCTAACCCAACCTAACATCTCGGCGGTAATATTTGAAATCATACCTGGCGAGTTGGCCTCTACGTCTCCGTGGGACATTTATATACATCAATAACGTAATATAACGTAACCTAACCCAACCTAACATCTCGGCGGTAATATTTGATCACATTCCTAGCTTGTTGGCCTCTACGTCTCCGCGGGACCTTTATATACATCTATAACGTGATATAACCTAACCTAACCCAACCTAACATTTCGGCGGTAATATTTGACATCATTCCTGGCGAGTTGGCCTCTACGTCTCCGTTTGACCTTCATAAACATCAATAACGTAATATAACGTAACCTAACCCAACCTATCATCTCGGCGGTAATGTTTGAAGACATTCCTGGCGAGTTGGCTTCTCCGTCTCCGTAGGATCTTTTTATACATCAATAACGTAATATAACCTAACCTAACCCAACCTAACATCTTGGCGGTAATATTTAAAAACATACCTGGCGAGATGGACTCTACGTCTCCGTGGGACCTTTATATACATCAATAACGTAATATAATCTAACCTAACCCAACCTAACATCTCGGCGGTAATATTTGACAACATTCCTGGCCAGTTGGCTTCTCCGTCTCCGTGGGACCTTTATATACATCAATAACGTAATATAACCTAACCTAACCCAACCTAACATCTCGGCGGTAATATTTGATCACATTCCTAGCTTGTTGGCCTCTACGTCTCCGCGGGACCTTTATATACATCTATAACATGATATAACCTAACCTAACCCAACCTAACATTTCGGCGGTAATATTTGACATCATTCCTGGTGATTTGTCTTCTACGTCTCCGTTTGACCTTCATAAACATCAATAACGTAATATAACGTAACCTAACCCAACCTATCATCTCGGCGGTAATATTTGACAACATTCCTGGCGAGTTGGCTTCTACGTCTCCGTGGGACCTTTATATACATCAATAACGTAATATAACCTAACCTAACCCAACCTAACATTTCTGCGGTAATATTTGACATCATTCCTGGCGAGTTGGCCTCTACGTCTCCGTTTGACCTTCATAAACATCAATAACGTAATATAACGTAACCTAACCCACCTATCATCTCGGCGGTAATATTTGAAAACATTCCTGGCGAGTTGGCTTCTCCGTCTCTGTGATATCTTTTTATACATCAATAACGTAATATAACCTAACCTAACCCAACCTAACATCTCGGCGGTAATATTTGAAATCATACCTGGCGAGTTGGCCTCTACGTCTCCGTGGGACCTTTATATACATCAATAACGTAATATAACCTAACCTAACCCAACCTAACATCTCGGCGATAATATTTGAAAACATTCCTGGCGAGTTGGCTTCACCGTCTCTGTGATATCTTTTTATACATCAATAACGTAATATAACCTAACCTAACCCAACCTAACATCTCGGCGGCAATATTTGAAACCATACCTGGCGAGTTGGCCTCTACGTCTCCGTGGGACATTTATATACATCAATAACGTAATATAACCTAACCTAACCCAACCTAACATCTCGGCGGTAATATTTGATCCCATTCCTAGCTTGTTGGCCTCTACGTCTCCGCGGGACCTTTATATACATCTATAACGTGATATAACCTAACCTAAACCAACCTAACATCTCGGCGGTAATATTTGACAACATTCCTGGCCAGTTGGCTTCTCCGTCTCCGTGGGACCTTTATATACATCAATAACGTAATATAACCTAACCTAACCCAACCTAACATCTCGGCGGTAATATTTGATCACATTCCTAGCTTGTTGGCCTCTACGTCTCCGCGGGACCTTTATATACATCTATAACGTAATATAACCTAACCTAACCCAACCTAACATCTCGGCGGTAATATTTGATCACATTCCTAGCTTGTTGGCCTCTACGTCTCCGCGGGACCTTTATATACATCTATAACGTGATATAACCTAACCTAACCCAACCTAACATCTTAGCAGTAATATTTAAAAACATACCTGGCGAGTTGGCCTCTACGTCTCCGTGGGACCTTTATATACATCAATAACGTAATATAACCTAACCTAACCCAACCTAACATCTCGGCGGTAATATTTGATCACATTCCTAGCTTGTTGGCCTCTACGTCTCCGCGGGACCTTTATATACATCTATAACATGATATAACCTAACCTAACACAACCTAACATTTCGGCGGTAATATTTGACATCATTCCTGGCGAATTGTCCTCTACGTCTCCGTTTGACCTTCATAAACATCAATAACGTAATATAACGTAACCTAACCCAACCTATCATCTCGGCGGTAATATTTGACAACATTCCTGGCGAGTTGGCTTCTACGTCTCCGTGGGACCTTTATATACATCAATAACGTAATATAACCTAACCTAACCGAACCTAACATATCGGCCGTAATATTTGAAAACATACCTGGCGAGTTGGCCTCTACGTCTCCGTGGGACGTTTATATACATCAATAACGTAATATAACCTAACCTAACCCAACCTAACATCTCGGCGATAATATTTGAAAACATTCCTGGCGAGTTGGCTTCTCCGTCTCTGTGATATCTTTTTATACATCAATAACGTAATATAACCTAACCTAACCCAACCTAACATCTCGGCGGTAATATTTGAAATCATACCTGGCGATTTGGCCTCTACGTCTCCGTGGGACCTTTATATACATCAATAACGTAATACAACGTAACCTAACCCACCTATCATCTCGGCGGTAATATTTGAAAACATTCCTGGCGAGTTGGCTTCTCGGTCTCCGTAGGATCTTTTTATGCATCAATAACGTAATATAACCTAACCTAACCCAACCTAACATCTCGGCGGTAATATTTGATCACATTCCTAGCTTGTTGGCCTCTACGTCTCCGCGGGACCTTTATATACATCTATAACGTAATATAACCTAACCTAACCCAACCTAACATCTCGGCGGTAATATTTGATCACATTCCTAGCTTGTTGGCCTCTACGTCTCCGCGGGACCTTTATATACATCTATAACGTGATATAACCTAACCTAACCCAACCTAACATCTTAGCAGTAATATTTAAAAACATACCTGGCGAGTTGGCCTCTACGTCTCCGTGGGACCTTTATATACATCAATAACGTAATATAACCTAACCTAACCCAACCTAACATCTCGGCGGTAATATTTGATCACATTCCTAGCTTGTTGGCCTCTACGTCTCCGCGGGACCTTTATATACATCTATAACATGATATAACCTAACCTAACACAACCTAACATTTCGGCGGTAATATTTGACATCATTCCTGGCGAATTGTCCTCTACGTCTCCGTTTGACCTTCATAAACATCAATAACGTAATATAACGTAACCTAACCCAACCTATCATCTCGGCGGTAATATTTGACAACATTCCTGGCGAGTTGGCTTCTACGTCTCCGTGGGACCTTTATATACATCAATAACGTAATATAACCTAACCTAACCGAACCTAACATATCGGCCGTAATATTTGAAAACATACCTGGCGAGTTGGCCTCTACGTCTCCGTGGGACGTTTATATACATCAATAACGTAATATAACCTAACCTAACCCAACCTAACATCTCGGCGATAATATTTGAAAACATTCCTGGCGAGTTGGCTTCTCCGTCTCTGTGATATCTTTTTATACATCAATAACGTAATATAACCTAACCTAACCCAACCTAACATCTCGGCGGTAATATTTGAAATCATACCTGGCGATTTGGCCTCTACGTCTCCGTGGGACCTTTATATACATCAATAACGTAATACAACGTAACCTAACCCACCTATCATCTCGGCGGTAATATTTGAAAACATTCCTGGCGAGTTGGCTTCTCGGTCTCCGTAGGATCTTTTTATGCATCAATAACGTAATATAACCTAACCTAAACCAACCTAACATCTCGGCGGTAATATTTGATCACATTCCTAGCTTGTTGGCCTCTACGTCTCCGCGGGACCTTTATATACATCTATAACGTAATATAACCTAACCTAACCCAACCTAACATCTCGGCGGTAATATTTGATCACATTCCTAGCTTGTTGGCCTCTACGTCTCCGCGGGACCTTTATATACATCTATAACGTGATATAACCTAACCTAACCCAACCTAACATCTCGGCGGTAATATTTGAAATCATACCTGGCGATTTGGCCTCTACGTCTCCGTGGGACCTTTATATACATCAATAACGTAATACAACGTAACCTAACCCACCTATCATCTCGGCGGTAATATTTGAAAACATTCCTGGCGAGTTGGCTTCTCGGTCTCCGTAGGATCTTTTTATGCATCAATAACGTAATATAACCTAACCTAAACCAACCTAACATCTCGGCGGTAATATTTGATCACATTCCTAGCTTGTTGGCCTCTACGTCTCCGCGGGACCTTTATATACATCTATAACGTAATATAACCTAACCTAACCCAACCTAACATCTCGGCGGTAATATTTGATCACATTCCTAGCTTGTTGGCCTCTACGTCTCCGCGGGACCTTTATATACATCTATAACGTGATATAACCTAACCTAACCCAACCTAACATTTCGGCGGTAATATTTGACATCATTCCTGCCGAGTTGGCCTCTACGTCTCCGTTTGACCTTCATAAACATCAATAACGTAATATAACGTGACCTAAACCTACCTATCATCTCGGCGGTAATATTTGAAAACATTCCTGGCGAGTTGGCTTCTCCGTCTCCGTGGGATCTTTTTATACATCAATAACGTAGTATAACCTAACCTAACCCAACCTAACATCTTGGCGGTAATATTTGAAAACATACCTGGCGAGTTGGCCTCTACATCTCCGTGGGACCTTTATATACATCAATAACGTAATATAACCTAACCTAACCCAACCTAACATCTCGGCTGTAATGTTTGACAACATTCCTGGCGAGTTGGCTTCTCCGTCTCCGTGGGACCTTTATATACATCAATAACGAAATATAACCTAACCTAACCCAACCTAACATCTCGGCGATAATATTTGAAAACATTCCTGGCGAGTTGGCTTCTCCGTCTCTGTGATGTCTTTTTATACATCAATAACGTAATATAACCTAACCTAACCCAACCTAACATCTCGGCGGTAATATTTGAAGTCATACCTGGCGAGTTGGCCTCTACGTCTCCGTGGGACATTTATATACATCAATAACGTAATATAACGTAACCTAACCCAACCTATCATCTCGGCGGTAATATTTGAAAACATTCCTGGCGAGTTGGCTTCTCCGTCTCCGTAGGATCTTTTTATACATCAATAACGTAATATAACCTAACCTAACCCAACCTAACATCTTGGCGGTAATATTTATAAACATACCTGGCGAGTTGGCCTCTACGTCTCCGTGGGACCTTTATATACATCAATAACGTAATATAACCTAACCTAACCCAACCTAACATCTCGGCGGTAATATTTGACAACATTCCTGGCCAGTTGGCTTCTCCGTCTCCGTGGGACCTTTATATACATCAATAACGTAATATAACCTAACCTAACCCAACCTAACATCTCGGCGGTAATATTTGATCACATTCCTAGCTTGTTGGCCTCTACGTCTCCGCGGGACCTTTATATACATCTATAACATAATATAACCTAACCTAACCCAACCTAACATTTCGGCGGTAATATTTGACATCATTCCTGGTGATTTGTCTTCTACGTCTCCGTTTGACCTTCATAAACATCAATAACGTAATATAACGTAACCTAACCCAACCTATCATCTCGGCGGTAATATTTGACAACATTCCTGGCGAGTTGGCTTCTACGTCTCCGTGGGACCTTTATATACATCAATAACGTAATATAACCTAACCTAACCCAACCTAACATTTCGGCGGTAATATTTGACATCATTCCTGGCGAGTTGGCCTCTACGTCTCCGTTTGACCTTCATAAACATCAATAACGTAATATAACGTAACCTAACCCACCTATCATCTCGGCGGTAATATTTGAAAACATTCCTGGCGAGTTGGCTTCTCCGTCTCTGTGATATCCTTTTATACATCAATAACGTAATATAACCTAACCTAACCCAACCTAACATCTCGGCGGTAATATTTGAAATCATACCTGGCGAGTTGGCCTCTACGTCTCCGTGGGACCTTTATATACATCAATAACGTAATATAACCTAACCTAACCCAACCTAACATCTCGGCGATAATATTTGAAAAAATTCCTGGCGAGTTGGCTTCTCCGTCTCTGTGATATCTTTTTATACATCAATAACGTAATATAACCTAACCTAACCCAACCTAACATCTCGGCGGCAATATTTGAAATCATACCTGACGAGTTGGCCTCTACGTCTCCGTGGGACATTTATATACATCAATAACGTATTATAACCTAACCTAACCCAACCTAACATCTCGGCGGTAATATTTGATCCCATTCCTAGCTTGTTGGCCTCTACGTCTCCGCGGGACCTTTATATACATCTATAACGTGATATAACCTAACCTAACCCAACCTAACATTTCGGCGGTAATATTTGACATCATTCCTGTCGAGTTGGCCTCTACGTCTCCGTTTCACCTTCATAAACATCAATAACGTAATATAACGTAACCTAACCCACCTATCATCTCGGCGGTAATATTTGAAAACATTCCTGGCGAGTTGGCTTCTCCGTCTCCGTAGGATCTTTTTATACATCAATAACGTAATATAACCTAACCTAACCCAACCTAACATCTTGGCGGTAATATTTAAAAACATACCTCGCGAGTTGGCCTCTACGTCTCCGTGGGACATTTATATACATCAATAACGTAATATAACCTAACCTAACCCAACCTAACATCTCGGCGGTAATATTTGATCACATTCCTAGCTTGTTGGCCTCTACGTCTCCGCGGGACCTTTATATACATCTATAACGTAATATAACCTAACCTAACCCAACCTAACATCTCGGCGGTAATATTTGATCACATTCCTAGCTTGTTGGCCTCTACGTCTCCGCGGGACCTTTATATACATCTATAACGTGATATAACCTAACCTAAACCAACCTAACATCTCGGCGGTAATATTTGACAACATTCCTGGCCAGTTGGCTTCTCCGTCTCCGTGGGACCTTTATATACATCAATAACGTAATATAACCTAACCTAACCCAACCTAACATCTCGGCGGTAATATTTGATCACATTCCTAGCTTGTTGGCCTCTACGTCTCCGCGGGACCTTTATATACATCTATAACGTAATATAACCTAACCTAACCCAACCTAACATCTCGGCGGTAATATTTGATCACATTCCTAGCTTGTTGGCCTCTACGTCTCCGCGGGACCTTTACATACATCTATAACGTGATATAACCTAACCTAACCCAACCTAACATCTCGGCGGCAATATTTGAAATCATACCTGGCGAGTTGGCCTCTACGTCTCCGTGGGACATTTATATACATCAATAACGTAATATAACCTAACCTAACCCAACCTAACATCTCGGCGGTAATATTTGATCCCATTCCTAGCTTTTTGGCCTCTACGTCTCCGCGGGACCTTTATATACATCTATAACGTGATATAACCTAACCTAACCCAACCTAACATTTCGGCGGTAATATTTGACATCATTCCTGTCGAGTTGGCCTCTACGTCTCCGTTTCACCTTCATAAACATCAATAACGTAATATAACGTAACCTAACCCATCTATCATCTCGGCGGTAATATTTGAAAACATTCCTGGCGAGTTGGCTTCTCCGTCTCCGTAGGATCTTTTTATACATCAATAACGTAATATAACCTAACCTAACCCAACCTAACATCTTGGCGGTAATATTTAAAAACATACCTCGCGAGTTGGCCTCTACGTCTCCGTGGGACATTTATATACATCAATAACGTAATATAACCTAACCTAACCCAACCTAACATCTCGGCGGTAATATTTGATCACATTCCTGGCTTGTTGGCCTCTACGTCTCCGCGGGACCTTTATATACATCTATAACGTGATATAACCTAACCTAAACCAACCTAACATCTCGGCGGTAATATTTGACAACATTCCTGGCCAGTTGGCTTCTCCGTCCCCGTGGGACCTTTATATACATCAATAACGTAATATAACCTAACCTAACCCAACCTAACATCTCGGCGGTAATATTTGATCACATTCCTAGCTTGTTGGCCTCTACGTCTCCGCGGGACCTTTATATACATCTATAACGTAATATAACCTAACCTAACCCAACCTAACATCTCGGCGGTAATATTTGATCACATTCCTAGCTTGTTGGCCTCTACGTCTCCGCGGGACCTTTATATACATCTATAACGTGATATAACCTAACCTAAACCAACCTAACATCTCGGCGGTAATATTTGACAACATTCCTGGCCAGTTGGCTTCTCCGTCTCCGTGGGACCTTTATATACATCAATAACGTAATATAACCTAACCTAACCCAACCTAACATCTCGGCGGTAATATTTGATCACATTCCTAGCTTGTTGGCCTCTACGTCTCCGCGGGACCTTTATATACATCTATAACGTAATATAACCTAACCTAACCCAACCTAACATCTCGGCGGTAATATTTGATCACATTCCTAGCTTGTTGGCCTCTACGTCTCCGCGGGACCTTTACATACATCTATAACGTGATATAACCTAACCTAACCCAACCTAACATCTCGGCGGCAATATTTGAAATCATACCTGGCGAGTTGGCCTCTACGTCTCCGTGGGACATTTATATACATCAATAACGTAATATAACCTAACCTAACCCAACCTAACATCTCGGCGGTAATATTTGATCCCATTCCTAGCTTGTTGGCCTCTACGTCTCCGCGGGACCTTTATATACATCTATAACGTGATATAACCTAACCTAACCCAACCTAACATTTCGGCGGTAATATTTGACATCATTCCTGTCGAGTTGGCCTCTACGTCTCCGTTTCACCTTCATAAACATCAATAACGTAATATAACGTAACCTAACCCACCTATCATCTCGGCGGTAATATTTGAAAACATTCCTGGCGAGTTGGCTTCTCCGCCTCCGTAGGATCTTTTTATACATCAATAACGTAATATAACCTAACCTAACCCAACCTAACATCTTGGCGGTAATATTTAAAAACATACCTCGCGAGTTGGCCTCTACGTCTCCGTGGGACATTTATATACATCAATAACGTAATATAACCTAACCTAACCCAACCTAACATCTCGGCGGTAATATTTGATCACATTCCTGGCTTGTTGGCCTCTACGTCTCCGCGGGACCTTTATATACATCTATAACGTGATATAACCTAACCTAAACCAACCTAACATCTCGGCGGTAATATTTGACAACATTCCTGGCCAGTTGGCTTCTCCGTCCCCGTGGGACCTTTATATACATCAATAACGTAATATAACCGAACCTAACCCAACCTAACATCTCGGCGGTAATATTTGATCACATTCCTAGCTTGTTGGCCTCTACGTCTCCGCGGGACCTTTATATACATCTATAACGTAATATAACCTAACCTAACCCAACCTAACATCTCGGCGGTAATATTTGATCACATTCCTAGCTTGTTGGCCTCTACGTCTCCGCGGGACCTTTATATACATCTATAACGTGATATAACCTAACCTAACCCAACCTAGCATCTTAGCGGTAATATTTAAAAACATACCTGGCGAGTTGGCCTCTACGTCTCCGTGGGTCGTTTATATACATCAGTAACGTAATATAACCTAACCTAACCCAACCTAACATCTCGGCGATAATATTTGAAAACATTCCTGGCGAGTTGGCTTCTCCGTCTCTGTGATATCTTTTTATACATCAATAACATAATATAACCTAACCTAACCCAACCTAACTTCTCGGCGGTAATATTTGAAATCATACCTGGCGAGTTGGACTCTACGTCTCCGTGGGACCTTTATATACATCAATAACGTAATATAACCTAACCTAACCCAACCTAACATCTCGGCGGTAATATTTGAAATCATACCTAGCGAGTTGGCCTCTACGTCTCCGTGGGACCTTTATATACATCAATAACGTAATATAACCTAACCTAAACCAACCTAACATCTCGGCGGTAATATTTGACAACATTCCTGGCCAGTTGGCTTCTCCGTCTCCGTGGGACCTTTATATACATCAATAACGTAATATAACCTAACCTAACCCAACCTAACATCTCGGCGGTAATATTTGATCACATTCCTAGCTTGTTGGCCTCTACGTCTCCGCGGGACCTTTATATACATCTATAACGTAATATAACCTAACCTAACCCAACCTAACATCTCGGCGGTAATATTTGATCACATTCCTAGCTTGTTGGCCTCTACGTCTCCGCGGGACCTTTACATACATCTATAACGTGATATAACCTAACCTAACCCAACCTAACATCTTAGCGGTAATATTTAAAAACATACCTGGCGAGTTGGCCTCTACGTCTCCGTGGGACCTTTATATACATCAATAACGTAATATAACCTAACCTAACCCAACCTAACATCTCGGCGGTAATATTTGATCACATTCCTAGCTTGTTGGCCTCTACGTCTCCGCGGGACCTTTATATACATCTATAACATGATATAACCTAACCTAACCCAACCTAACATTTCGGCGGTAATATTTGACATCATTCCTGGTGATTTGTCTTCTACGTCTCCGTTTGACCTTCATAAACATCAATAACGTAATATAACGTAACCTAACCCAACCTATCATCTCGGCGGTAATATTTGACAACATTCCTGGCGAGTTGGCTTCTACGTCTCCGTGGGACCTTTATATACATCAATAACGTAATATAACCTAGCCTAACCCAACCTAACATTTCGGCGGTAATATTTGACATCATTCCTGGCGAGTTGGCCTCTACGTCTCCGTTTGACCTTCATAAACATCAATAACGTAATATAACGTAACCTAACCCAACCTATCATCTCGGCGGTAATATTTGAAAACATTCCTGGCGAGTTGGCTTCTCCGTCTCCGTAGGATCTTTTTATACATCAATAACGTAATATAACCTAACCTAACCCAACCTAACATCTTGGCGGTAATATTTAAAAACATACCTGGCGAGTTGGCCTCTACGTCTCCGCGGGACCTTTATATACATCTATAACGTGATATAACCTAACCTAACCCAACCTAGCATCTTAGCGGTAATATTTAAAAACATACATGGCGAGTTGGCCTCTACGTCTCCGTGGGTCGTTTATATACATCAATAACGTAATATAACCTAACCTAACCCAACCTAACATCTCGGCGATAATATTTGAAAACATTCGTGGCGAGTTGGCTTCTCCGTCTCTGTGATATCTTTTTATACATCAATAACATAATATAACCTAACCTAACCCAACCTAACTTCTCGGCGGTAATATTTGAAATCATACCTGGCGAGTTGGACTCTACGTCTCCGTGGGACCTTTATATACATCAATAACGTAATATAACCTAACCTAACCCAACCTAACATCTCGGCGGTAATATTTGAAATCATACCTAGCGAGTTGGCCTCTACGTCTCCGTGGGACCTTTATATACATCAATAACGTAATATAACCTAACCTAACCCAACCTAACATTTCGGCGGTAATATTTGACATCATTCCTGGCGAGTTGGCCTCTACGTCTCCGTTTGACCTTCATAAACATCAATAACGTAATATAACGTAACCTAACCCACCTATCATCTCGGCGGTAATATTTGAAAACATTCCTGGCGAGTTGGCTTCTCCGTCTCTGTGATATCTTTTTATACATCAATAACGTAATATAACCTAACCTAACCCAACCTAACATCTCGGCGGTAATATTTGAAATCATACCTGGCGAGTTGGCCTCTACGTCTCCGTGGGACCTTTATATACATCAATAACGTAATATAACCTAACCTAACCCAACCTAACATCTCGGCGATAATATTTGAAAACATTCCTGGGGAGTTGGCTTCTCCGTCTCTGTGATATCTTTTTATACATCAATAACGTAATATAACCTAACCTAACCCAACCTAACATCTCGGCGGCAATATTTGAAATCATACCTGGCGAGTTGGCCTCTACGTCTCCGTGGGACATTTATATACATCAATAACGTAATATAACCTAACCTAACCCAACCTAACATCTCGGCGGTAATATTTGATCACATTCCTGGCTTGTTGGCCTCTACGTCTCCGCGGGACCTTTATATACATCTATAACGTGATATAACCTAACCTAAACCAACCTAACATCTCGGCGGTAATATTTGACAACATTCCTGGCCAGTTGGCTTCTCCGTCTCCGTGGGACCTTTATATACATCAATAACGTAATATAACCTAACCTAACCCAACCTAACATCTCGGCGGTAATATTTGATCACATTCCTAGCTTGTTGGCCTCTACGTCTCCGCGGGACCTTTATATACATCTATAACGTAATATAACCTAACCTAACCCAACCTAACATCTCGGCGGTAATATTTGATCACATTCCTAGCTTGTTGGCGTCTACGTCTCCGCGGGACCTTTACATACATCTATAACGTGATATAACCTAACCTAACCCAACCTAACATCTTAGCGGTAATATTTAAAAACATACCTGGCGAGTTGGCCTCTACGTCTCCGTGGGACCTTTATATACATCAATAACGTAATATAACCTAACCTAACCCAACCTAACATCTCGGCGGTAATATTTGATCACATTCCTAGCTTGTTGGCCTCTACGTCTCCGCGGGACCTTTATATACATCTATAACATGATATAAACTAACCTAACCCAACCTAACATTTCGGCGGTAATATTTGACATCATTCCTGGTGATTTGTCTTCTACGTCTCCGTTTGACCTTCATAAACATCAATAACGTAATATAACCTAACCTAACCCAACCTATCATCTCGGCGGTAATATTTGACAACATTCCTGGCGAGTTGGCTTCTACGTCTCCGTGGGACCTTTATATACATCAATAACGTAATATAACCTAGCCTAACCCAACCTAACATTTCGGCGGTAATATTTGACATCATTCCTGGCGAGTTGGCCTCTACGTCTCCGTTTGACCTTCATAAACATCAATAACGTAATATAACGTAACCTAACCCACCTATCATCTCGGCGGTAATATTTGAAAACATTCCTGGCGAGTTGGCTTCTCCGTCTCTGTGATACCTTTTTATACATCAATAACGTAATATAACCTAACCTAACCCAACCTAACATCTCGGCGGTAATATTTGAAATCATACCTGGCGAGTTGGCCTCTACGTCTCCGTGGGACCTTTATATACATCAATAACGTAATATAACCTAACCTAACCCAACCTAACATTTCGGCGATAATATTTGAAAACATTCCTGGCGAGTTGGCTTCTCCGTCTCTGTGATATCTTTTTATACATCAATAACGTAATATAACCTAACCTAACCCAACCTAACATCTCGGCGGCAATATTTGAAATCATACCTGGCGAGTTGGCCTCTACGTCTCCGTGGGACATTTATATACATCAATAACGTAATATAACCTAACCTAACCCAACCTAACATCTCGGCGGTAATATTTGATCACATTCCTGGCTTGTTGGCCTCTACGTCTCCGCGGGACCTTTATATACATCTATAACGTGATATAACCTAACCTAAACCAACCTAACATCTCCGCGGTAATATTTGAAGACATTCCTGGCGAGTTGGCTTCTCCGTCTCCGTAGGATCTTTTTATACATCAATAACGTAATATAACCTAACCTAACCCAACCTAACATCTTGGCGGTAATATTTAAAAACATACCTGGCGAGATGGACTCTACGTCTCCGTGGGACCTTTATATACATCAATAACGTAATATAACCTAACCTAACCGAACCTAACATATCGGCCGTAATATTTGAAAACATACCTGGCGAGTTGGCCTCTACGTCTCCGTGGGACGTTTATATACATCAATAACGTAATATAACCTAACCTAACCCAACCTAACATCTCGGCGGTAATATTTGATCACATTCCTAGATTGTTGGCCTCTACGTCTCCGCGGGACCTTTATATACATCTATAACGTGGTATAACCTAACCTAACCCAACCTAACATTTCGGCGGTAATATTTGACATCATTCCTGGCGAGTTGGCCTCTACGTCTCCGTTTGACCTTCATAAACATCAATAACGTAATATAACGTAACCTAACCCACCTATCATCTCGGCGGTAATATTTGAAAACATTCCTGGCGAGTTGGCTTCTCCGTCTCCGTAGGATCTTTTTATACATCAATAACGTAATATAACCTAACCTAACCCAACCTAACATCTCGGCGGTAATATTTGATCACATTCCTAGCTTGTTGGCCTCTACATCTCCGCGGGACCTTTATATACATCTATAACGTGATATAACCTAACCTAACCCAACCTAACATCTTAGCGGTAATATTTAAAAACATACCTGGCGAGTTGGCCTCTACGTCTCCGTGGGACGTTTATATACCTCAATAACGTAATATAATCTAACCTAACCCAACCTAACATCTCGGCGATAATATTTGAAAACATTCCTGGCGAGTTGGCTTCTCCGTCTCTGTGATATCTTTTTATACATCAATAACATAATATAACCTAACCTAACCCAACCTAACATCTCGGCGGTAATATTTGAAATCATACCTGGCGAGTTGGCCTCTACGTCTCCGTGGGACCTTTATATACATCAATAACGTAATATAACCTAACCTAACCCACCCTAACATCTCGGCGGTAATATTTGAAAACATTCCTGGCGAGTTGGCTTCTCCGTCTCCGTGGGACCTTTATATACATCAATAACGTTATATAACCTAACCTAACCCAACCTAACATCTCGGCGGTAATATTTGACAACATACCTGGCGAGTTGGCCTCCACGTCTCCGTGGGACCTTCATATACATCAATAACGAAATATAACCTAACCTAACCCAACCTAACATCTCGGCGGTAATATTTGATCACATTCCTAGCTTGTTGGCCTCTACGTCTCCGCGGGACCTTTATATACATCTATAACGTGATATAACCTAACCTAAACCAACCTAACATCTCGGCGGTAATATTTGACAACATTCCTGGCCAGTTGGCTTCTCCGTCTCCGTGGGACCTTTATATACATCAATAACGTAATATAACCTAACCTAACCCAACCTAACATCTCGGCGGTAATATTTGATCACATTCCTAGCTTGTTGGCCTCTACGTCTCCGTGGGACCTTTATATACATCAATAACGTAATATAACCTAACCTAACCCAACCTAACATCTTGGCGGTAATATTTATAAACATACCTGGCGAGTTGGCCTCTACGTCTCCGTGGGACCTTTATATACATCAATAACGTAATATAACCTAACCTAACCCAACCTAACATCTCGGCGGTAATATTTGACAACATTCCTGGCCAGTTGGCTTCTCCGTCTCCGTGGGACCTTTATATACATCAATAACGTAATATAACCTAACCTAACCCAACCTAACATCTCGGCGGTAATATTTGATCACATTCCTAGCTTGTTGGCCTCTACGTCTCCGCGGGACCTTTATATACATCTATAACATAATATAACCTAACCTAACCCAACCTAACATTTCGGCGGTAATATTTGACATCATTCCTGGTGATTTGTCTTCTACGTCTCCGTTTGACCTTCATAAACATCAATAACGTAATATAACGTAACCTAACCCAACCTATCATCTCGGCGGTAATATTTGACAACATTCCTGGCGAGTTGGCTTCTACGTCTCCGTGGGACCTTTATATACATCAATAACGTAATATAACCTAACCTAACCCAACCTAACATTTCGGCGGTAATATTTGACATCATTCCTGGCGAGTTGGCCTCTACGTCTCCGTTTGACCTTCATAAACATCAATAACGTAATATAACGTAACCTAACCCACCTATCATCTCGGCGGTAATATTTGAAAACATTCCTGGCGAGTTGGCTTCTCCGTCTCTGTGATATCTTTTTATACATCAATAACGTAATATAACCTAACCTAACCCAACCTATCATCTCGGCGGTAATATTTGAAATCATACCTGGCGAGTTGGCCTCTACGTCTCCGTGGGACCTTTATATACATCAATAACGTAATATAACCTAACCTAACCCAACCTAACATCTCGGCGATAATATTTGAAAAAATTCCTGGCGAGTTGGCTTCTCCGTCTCTGTGATATCTTTTTATACATCAATAACGTAATATAACCTAACCTAACCCAACCTAACATCTCGGCGGCAATATTTGAAATCATACCTGGCGATTTGGCCTCTACGTCTCCGTGGGACATTTATATACATCAATAACGTATTATAACCTAACCTAACCCAACCTAACATCTCGGCGGTAATATTTGATCCCATTCCTAGCTTGTTGGCCTCTACGTCTCCGCGGGACCTTTATATACATCTATAACGTGATATAACCTAACCTAACCCAACCTAACATTTCGGCGGTAATATTTGACATCATTCCTGTCGAGTTGGCCTCTACGTCTCCGTTTCACCTTCATAAACATCAATAACGTAATATAACGTAACCTAACCCACCTATCATCTCGGCGGTAATATTTGAAAACATTCCTGGCGAGTTGGCTTCTCCGTCTCCGTAGGATCTTTTTATACATCAATAACGTAATATAACCTAACCTAACCCAACCTAACATCTTGGCGGTAATATTTAAAAACATACCTCGCGAGTTGGCCTCTACGTCTCCGTGGGACATTTATATACATCAATAACGTAATATAACCTAACCTAACCCAACCTAACATCTCGGCGGTAATATTTGATCACATTCCTAGCTTGTTGGCCTCTACGTCTCCGCGGGACCTTTATATACATCTATAACGTAATATAACCTAACCTAACCCAACCTAACATCTCGGCGGTAATATTTGATCACATTCCTAGCTTGTTGGCCTCTACGTCTCCGCGGGACCTTTATATACATCTATAACGTGATATAACCTAACCTAAACCAACCTAACATCTCGGCGGTAATATTTGACAACATTCCTGGCCAGTTGGCTTCTCCGTCTCCGTGGGACCTTTATATACATCAATAACGTAATATAACCTAACCTAACCCAACCTAACTTCTCGGCGGTAATATTTGATCACATTCCTAGCTTGTTGGCCTCTACGTCTCCGCGGGACCTTTATATACATCTATAACGTAATATAACCTAACCTAACCCAACCTAACATCTCGGCGGTAATATTTGATCACATTCCTAGCTTGTTGGCCTCTACGTCTCCGCGGGACCTTTACATACATCTATAACGTGATATAACCTAACCTAACCCAACCTAACATCTCGGCGGCAATATTTGAAATCATACCTGGCGAGTTGGCCTCTACGTCTCCGTGGGACATTTATATACATCAATAACGTAATATAACCTAACCTAACCCAACCTAACATCTCGGCGGTAATATTTGATCCCATTCCTAGCTTTTTGGCCTCTACGTCTCCGCGGGACCTTTATATACATCTATAACGTGATATAACCTAACCTAACCCAACCTAACATTTCGGCGGTAATATTTGACATCATTCCTGTCGAGTTGGCCTCTACGTCTCCGTTTCACCTTCATAAACATCAATAACGTAATATAACGTAACCTAACCCACCTATCATCTCGGCGGTAATATTTGAAAACATTCCTGGCGAGTTGGCTTCTCCGTCTCCGTAGGATCTTTTTATACATCAATAACGTAATATAACCTAACCTAACCCAACCTAACATCTTGGCGGTAATATTTAAAAACATACCTCGCGAGTTGGCCTCTACGTCTCCGTGGGACATTTATATACATCAATAACGTAATATAACCTAACCTAACCCAACCTAACATCTCGGCGGTAATATTTGATCACATTCCTGGCTTGTTGGCCTCTACGTCTCCGCGGGACCTTTATATACATCTATAACGTGATATAACCTAACCTAAACCAACCTAACATCTCGGCGGTAATATTTGACAACATTCCTGGCCAGTTGGCTTCTCCGTCCCCGTGGGACCTTTATATACATCAATAACGTAATATAACCTAACCTAACCCAACCTAACATCTCGGCGGTAATATTTGATCACATTCCTAGCTTGTTGGCCTCTACGTCTCCGCGGGACCTTTATATACATCTATAACGTAATATAACCTAACCTAACCCAACCTAACATCTCGGCGGTAATATTTGATCACATTCCTAGCTTGTTGGCCTCTACGTCTCCGCGGGACCTTTATATACATCTATAACGTGATATAACCTAACCTAAA
Organism: Xylocopa violacea; assembly: GCA_963969225.1. Taxonomy (NCBI): domain Eukaryota; kingdom Metazoa; phylum Arthropoda; class Insecta; order Hymenoptera; family Apidae; genus Xylocopa; species Xylocopa violacea. The sequence continues at coordinate 3,070,107 of CAXAJV010000051.1, forward strand.
CCAACCTAACATCTCGGCGGTAATATTTGACAACATTCCTGGCCAGTTGGCTTCTCCGTCTCCGTGGGACCTTTATATACATCAATAACGTAATATAACCTAACCTAACCCAACCTAACATCTCGGCGGTAATATTTGATCACATTCCTAGCTTGTTGGCCTCTACGTCTCCGCGGGACCTTTATATACATCTATAACGTAATATAACCTAACCTAACCCAACCTAACATCTCGGCGGTAATATTTGATCACATTCCTAGCTTGTTGGCCTCTACGTCTCCGCGGGACCTTTACATACATCTATAACGTGATATAACCTAACCTAACCCAACCTAACATCTCGGCGGCAATATTTGAAATCATACCTGGCGAGTTGGCCTCTACGTCTCCGTGGGACATTTATATACATCAATAACGTAATATAACCTAACCTAACCCAACCTAACATCTCGGCGGTAATATTTGATCCCATTCCTAGCTTGTTGGCCTCTACGTCTCCGCGGGACCTTTATATACATCTATAACGTGATATAACCTAACCTAACCCAACCTAACATTTCGGCGGTAATATTTGACATCATTCCTGTCGAGTTGGCCTCTACGTCTCCGTTTCACCTTCATAAACATCAATAACGTAATATAACGTAACCTAACCCACCTATCATCTCGGCGGTAATATTTGAAAACATTCCTGGCGAGTTGGCTTCTCCGCCTCCGTAGGATCTTTTTATACATCAATAACGTAATATAACCTAACCTAACCCAACCTAACATCTTGGCGGTAATATTTAAAAACATACCTCGCGAGTTGGCCTCTACGTCTCCGTGGGACATTTATATACATCAATAACGTAATATAACCTAACCTAACCCAACCTAACATCTCGGCGGTAATATTTGATCACATTCCTGGCTTGTTGGCCTCTACGTCTCCGCGGGACCTTTATATACATCTATAACGTGATATAACCTAACCTAAACCAACCTAACATCTCGGCGGTAATATTTGACAACATTCCTGGCCAGTTGGCTTCTCCGTCCCCGTGGGACCTTTATATACATCAATAACGTAATATAACCGAACCTAACCCAACCTAACATCTCGGCGGTAATATTTGATCACATTCCTAGCTTGTTGGCCTCTACGTCTCCGCGGGACCTTTATATACATCTATAACGTAATATAACCTAACCTAACCCAACCTAACATCTCGGCGGTAATATTTGATCACATTCCTAGCTTGTTGGCCTCAACGTCTCCGCGGGACCTTTATATACATCTATAACGTGATATAACCTAACCTAACCCAACCTAGCATCTTAGCGGTAATATTTAAAAACATACCTGGCGAGTTGGCCTCTACGTCTCCGTGGGTCGTTTATATACATCAATAACGTAATATAACCTAACCTAACCCAACCTAACATCTCGGCGATAATATTTGAAAACATTCCTGGCGAGTTGGCTTCTCCGTCTCTGTGATATCTTTTTATACATCAATAACATAATATAACCTAACCTAACCCAACCTAACTTCTCGGCGGTAATATTTGAAATCATACCTGGCGAGTTGGACTCTACGTCTCCGTGGGACCTTTATATACATCAATAACGTAATATAACCTAACCTAACCCAACCTAACATCTCGGCGGTAATATTTGAAATCATACCTAGCGAGTTGGCCTCTACGTCTCCGTGGGACCTTTATATACATCAATAACGTAATATAACCTAACCTAAACCAACCTAACATCTCGGCGGTAATATTTGACAACATTCCTGGCCAGTTGGCTTCTCCGTCTCCGTGGGACCTTTATATACATCAATAACGTAATATAACCTAACCTAACCCAACCTAACATCTCGGCGGTAATATTTGATCACATTCCTAGCTTGTTGGCCTCTACGTCTCCGCGGGACCTTTATATACATCTATAACGTAATATAACCTAACCTAACCCAACCTAACATCTCGGCGGTAATATTTGATCACATTCCTAGCTTGTTGGCCTCTACGTCTCCGCGGGACCTTTACATACATCTATAACGTGATATAACCTAACCTAACCCAACCTAACATCTTAGCGGTAATATTTAAAAACATACCTGGCGAGTTGGCCTCTACGTCTCCGTGGGACCTTTATATACATCAATAACGTAATATAACCTAACCTAACCCAACCTAACATCTCGGCGGTAATATTTGATCACATTCCTAGCTTGTTGGCCTCTACGTCTCCGCGGGACCTTTATATACATCTATAACATGATATAACCTAACCTAACCCAACCTAACATTTCGGCGGTAATATTTGACATCATTCCTGGTGATTTGTCTTCTACGTCTCCGTTTGACCTTCATAAACATCAATAACGTAATATAACGTAACCTAACCCAACCTATCATCTCGGCGGTAATATTTGACAACATTCCTGGCGAGTTGGCTTCTACGTCTCCGTGGGACCTTTATATACATCAATAACGTAATATAACCTAGCCTAACCCAACCTAACATTTCGGCGGTAATATTTGACATCATTCCTGGCGAGTTGGCCTCTACGTCTCCGTTTGACCTTCATAAACATCAATAACGTAATATAACGTAACCTAACCCAACCTATCATCTCGGCGGTAATATTTGAAAACATTCCTGGCGAGTTGGCTTCTCCGTCTCCGTAGGATCTTTTTATACATCAATAACGTAATATAACCTAACCTAACCCAACCTAACATCTTGGCGGTAATATTTAAAAACATACCTGGCGAGTTGGCCTCTACGTCTCCGCGGGACCTTTATATACATCTATAACGTGATATAACCTAACCTAACCCAACCTAGCATCTTAGCGGTAATATTTAAAGACATACATGGCGAGTTGGCCTCTACGTCTCCGTGGGTCGTTTATATACATCAATAACGTAATATAACCTAACCTAACCCAACCTAACATCTCGGCGATAATATTTGAAAACATTCGTGGCGAGTTGGCTTCTCCGTCTCTGTGATATCTTTTTATACATCAATAACATAATATAACCTAACCTAACCCAACCTAACTTCTCGGCGGTAATATTTGAAATCATACCTGGCGAGTTGGACTCTACGTCTCCGTGGGACCTTTATATACATCAATAACGTAATATAACCTAACCTAACCCAACCTAACATCTCGGCGGTAATATTTGAAATCATACCTAGCGAGTTGGCCTCTACGTCTCCGTGGGACCTTTATATACATCAATAACGTAATATAACCTAACCTAACCCAACCTAACATCTTGGCGGTATATATTTGAAAACATACCTGGCGAGTTGGCTTCTCCGTCTCCGTAGGATCTTTTTATACATCAATAACGTAATATAACCTAACCTAACCCAACCTAACATCTTGGCGGTAATATTTAAAAACATACCTGGCGAGATGGACTCTACGTCTCCGTGGGACCTTTATATACATCAATAACGTAATATAATCTAACCTAATCCAACCTAACATCTCGGCGGTAATATTTGACAACATTCCTGGCGAGTTGGCCTCTACGTCTCCGTGGGACCTTTATATACATCAATAACGTAATATAACCTAACCTAACCCAACCTAACATCTCGGCGGTAATATTTGACAACATTCCTGGCCAGTTGGCTTCTCCGTCTCCGTGGGACCTTTATATACATCAATAACGTAATATAACCTAACCTAACCCAACCTAACATCTCGGCGGTAATATTTGATCACATTCCTAGCTTGTTGGCCTCTACGTCTCCGCGGGACCTTTATATACATCTATAACATGATATAACCTAACCTAACCCAACCTAACATTTCGGCGGTAATATTTGACATCATTCCTGGTGATTTGTCTTCTACGTCTCCGTTTGACCTTCATAAACATCAATAACGTAATATAACGTAACCTAACCCAACCTATCATCTCGGCGGTAATATTTGACAACATTCCTGGCGAGTTGGCTTCTACGTCTCCGTGGGACCTTTATATACATCAATAACGTAATATAACCTAACCTAACCCAACCTAACATTTCGGCGGTAATATTTGACATCATTCCTGGCGAGTTGGCCTCTACGTCTCCGTTTGACCTTCATAAACATCAATAACGTAATATAACGTAACCTAACCCACCTATCATCTCGGCGGTAATATTTGAAAACATTCCTGGCGAGTTGGCTTCTCCGTCTCTGTGATATCTTTTTATACATCAATAACGTAATATAACCTAACCTAACCCAACCTAACATCTCGGCGGTAATATTTGAAATCATACCTGGCGAGTTGGCCTCTACGTCTCCGTGGGACCTTTATATACATCAATAACGTAATATAACCTAACCTAACCCAACCTAACATCTCGGCGATAATATTTGAAAACATTCCTGGCGAGTTGGCTTCTCCGTCTCTGTGATATCTTTTTATACATCAATAACGTAATATAACCTAACCTAACCCAACCTAACATCTCGGCGGCAATATTTGAAATCATACCTGGCGAGTTGGCCTCTACGTCTCCGTGGGACATTTATATACATCAATAACGTAATATAACCTAACCTAACCCAACCTAACATCTCGGCGGTAATATTTGATCACATTCCTGGCTTGTTGGCCTCTACGTCTCCGCGGGACCTTTATATACATCTATAACGTGATATAACCTAACCTAAACCTACCTAACATCTCGGCGGTAATATTTGACAACATTCCTGGCCAGTTGGCTTCTCCGTCTCCGTGGGACCTTTATATACATCAATAACGTAATATAACCTAACCTAACCCAACCTAACATCTCGGCGGTAATATTTGATCACATTCCTAGCTTGTTGGCCTCTACGTCTCCGCGGGACCTTTATATACATCTATAACGTAATATAACCTAACCTAACCCAACCTAACATCTCGGCGGTAATATTTGATCACATTCCTAGCTTGTTGGCCTCTACGTCTCCGCGGGACCTTTACATACATCTATAACGTGATATAACCTAACCTAACCCAACCTAACATCTTAGCGGTAATATTTAAAAACATACCTGGCGAGTTGGCCTCTACGTCTCCGTGGGACCTTTATATACATCAATAACGTAATATAACCTAACCTAACCCAACCTAACATCTCGGCGGTAATATTTGATCACATTCCTAGCTTGTTGGCCTCTACGTCTCCGCGGGACTTTTATATACATCTATAACATGATATAACCTAACCTAACCCAACCTAACATTTCGGCGGTAATATTTGACATCATTCCTGGTGATTTGTCTTCTACGTCTCCGTTTGACCTTCATAAACATCAATAACGTAATATAACGTAACCTAACCCAACCTATCATCTCGGCGGTAATATTTGACAACATTCCTGGCGAGTTGGCTTCTACGTCTCCGTGGGACCTTTATATACATCAATAACGTAATATAACCTAGCCTAACCCAACCTAACATTTCGGCGGTAATATTTGACATCATTCCTGGCGAGTTGGCCTCTACGTCTCCGTTTGACCTTCATAAACATCAATAACGTAATATAACGTAACCTAACCCACCTATCATCTCGGCGGTAATATTTGAAAACATTCCTGGCGAGTTGGCTTCTCCGTCTCTGTGATACCTTTTTATACATCAATAACGTAATATAACCTAACCTAACCCAACCTAACATCTCGGCGGTAATATTTGAAATCATACCTGGCGAGTTGGCCTCTACGTCTCCGTGGGACCTTTATATACATCAATAACGTAATATAACCTAACCTAACCCAACCTAACATTTCGGCGATAATATTTGAAAACATTCCTGGCGAGTTGGCTTCTCCGTCTCTGTGATATCTTTTTATACATCAATAACGTAATATAACCTAACCTAACCCAACCTAACATCTCGGCGGCAATATTTGAAATCATACCTGGCGAGTTGGCCTCTACGTCTCCGTGGGACATTTATATACATCAATAACGTAATATAACCTAACCTAACCCAACCTAACATCTCGGCGGTAATATTTGATCACATTCCTGGCTTGTTGGCCTCTACGTCTCCGCGGGACCTTTATATACATCTATAACGTGATATAACCTAACCTAAACCAACCTAACATCTCCGCGGTAATATTTGAAGACATTCCTGGCGAGTTGGCTTCTCCGTCTCCGTAGGATCTTTTTATACATCAATAACGTAATATAACCTAACCTAACCCAACCTAACATCTTGGCGGTAATATTTAAAAACATACCTGGCGAGATGGACTCTACGTCTCCGTGGGACCTTTATATACATCAATAACGTAATATAACCTAACCTAACCGAACCTAACATATCGGCCGTAATATTTGAAAACATACCTGGCGAGTTGGCCTCTACGTCTCCGTGGGACGTTTATATACATCAATAACGTAATATAACCTAACCTAACCCAACCTAACATCTCGGCGGTAATATTTGATCACATTCCTAGATTGTTGGCCTCTACGTCTCCGCGGGACCTTTATATACATCTATAACGTGGTATAACCTAACCTAACCCAACCTAACATTTCGGCGGTAATATTTGACATCATTCCTGGCGAGTTGGCCTCTACGTCTCCGTTTGACCTTCATAAACATCAATAACGTAATATAACGTAACCTAACCCACCTATCATCTCGGCGGTAATATTTGAAAACATTCCTGGCGAGTTGGCTTCTCCGTCTCCGTAGGATCTTTTTATACATCAATAACGTAATATAACCTAACCTAACCCAACCTAACATCTTGGCGGTAATATTTAAAAACATACCTCGCGAGTTGGCCTCTACGTCTCCGTGGGATATTTATATACATCAATAACGTAATATAACCTAACCTAACCCAACCTAACATCTCGGCGGTAATATTTGATCACATTCCTAGCTTGTTGGACTCTACGTCTCCGCGGGACCTTTATATACATCTATAACGTAATATAACCTAACCTAACCCAACCTAACATCTCGGCGGTAATATTTGATCACATTCCTAGCTTGTTGGCCTCTACATCTCCGCGGGACCTTTATATACATCTATAACGTGATATAACCTAACCTAACCCAACCTAACATCTTAGCGGTAATATTTAAAAACATACCTGGCGAGTTGGCCTCTACGTCTCCGTGGGACGTTTATATACCTCAATAACGTAATATAATCTAACCTAACCCAACCTAACATCTCGGCGATAATATTTGAAAACATTCCTGGCGAGTTGGCTTCTCCGTCTCTGTGATATCTTTTTATACATCAATAACATAATATAACCTAACCTAACCCAACCTAACATCTCGGCGGTAATATTTGAAATCATACCTGGCGAGTTGGCCTCTACGTCTCCGTGGGACCTTTATATACATCAATAACGTAATATAACCTAACCTAACCCAACCTAACATCTCGGCGGTAATATTTGAAAACATTCCTGGCGAGTTGGCTTCTCCGTCTCCGTGGGACCTTTATATACATCAATAACGTTATATAACCTAACCTAACCCAACCTAACATCTCGGCGGTAATATTTGACAACATACCTGGCGAGTTGGCCTCCACGTCTCCGTGGGACCTTCATATACATCAATAACGAAATATAACCTAACCTAACCCAACCTAACATCTCGGCGGTAATATTTGATCACATTCCTAGCTTGTTGGCCTCTACGTCTCCGCGGGACCTTTATATACATCTATAACGTGATATAACCTAACCTAAACCAACCTAACATCTCGGCGGTAATATTTGACAACATTCCTGGCCAGTTGGCTTCTCCGTCTCCGTGGGACCTTTATATACATCAATAACGTAATATAACCTAACCTAACCCAACCTAACATCTCGGCGGTAATATTTGATCACATTCCTAGCTTGTTGGCCTCTACGTCTCCGTGGGACCTTTATATACATCAATAACGTAATATAACCTAACCTAACCCAACCTAACGTCTCGGCGGTAATATTTGAAAACATTCCTGGCGAGTTGGCTTCTCCGTCTCCGTGTGACCTTTATATACATCAATAACGTTATATAACCTAACCTAACCCAACCTAACATCTCGGCGGTAATATTTGACAACATACCTGGCGAGTTGGCCTCCACGTCTCCGTGGGACCTTCATATACATCAATAACGAAATATAACCTAACCTAACCCAACTTAACATCTCGGCGATAATATTTGAAAACATTCCTGGCGAGTTGGCTTCTCCGTCTCCGTGGGACCTTTATATACATCAATAACGTAATATAACCTAACCTAACCCAACCTAACATCTCGGCGGTAATATTTGATCACATTCCTAGCTTGTTGGCCTCTACATCTCCTCGGGACCTTTATATACATCTATAACGCAATATAACCTAACCTAACCCAACCTAACATCTCGGCGATAATATTTGAAAACATTCCTGGCGAGTTGGCTTCTCCGTCTCTTTGATATCTTTTTATACATCAATAACATAATATAACCTAACCTAACCCAACCTAACATCTCGGCGGTAATATTTGAAATCATACCTGGCGAGTTGGCCTCCACGTCTCCGTGGGACCTTTATATACATCAATAACGTAATATAACCTAACCTAACCCAACCTAACATCTCGGCGGTAATATTTGAAAACATTCCTGGCGAGTTGGCTTCTCCGTCTCCGTGGGATCTTTTTATACATCAATAACGTAATATAACCTAACCTAACCCAACCTAACATCTTGGCGGTAATATTTGAAAACATACCTGGCGAGTTGGCCTCTACGTCACCGTGGGACATTTATATACATCAATAACGTAATGTAACCTAACCTAACCCAACCTAACATCTCGGCGGTAATATTTGATCACATTCCTAGCTTGTTGGCCTCTACGTCTCTGCGTGACCTTTATATACATCTATAACGTGATGTAACCTAACCTAACCCAACCTAACATCTTAGCGGTAATATTTAAAAACATACCTGGCGAGTTGGCCTCTACGTCTCCGTGGGACGTTTATATACCTCAATAACGTAATATAATCTAACCTAACCCAACCTAACATCTCGGCGATAATATTTGAAAACATTCCTGGCGAGTTGGCTTCTCCGTCTCTGTGATATCTTTTTATACATCAATAACATAATATAACCTAACCTAACCCAACCTAACATCTCGGCGGTAATATTTGAAATCATACCTGGCGAGTTGGCCTCTACGTCTCCGTGGGACCTTTATATACATCAATAACGTAATATAACCTAACCTAACCCAACCTAACATCTCGGCGGTAATATTTGAAAACATTCCTGGCGAGTTGGCTTCTCCGTCTCCGTGGGACCTTTATATACATCAATAACGTTATATAACCTAACCTAACCCAACCTAACATCTCGGCGGTAATATTTGACAACATACCTGGCGAGTTGGCCTCCACGTCTCCGTGGGACCTTCATATACATCAATAACGAAATATAACCTAACCTAACCCAACCTAACATCTCGGCGGTAATATTTGATCACATTCCTAGCTTGTTGGCCTCTACGTCTCCGCGGGACCTTTATATACATCTATAACGTGATATAACCTAACCTAAACCAACCTAACATCTCGGCGGTAATATTTGACAACATTCCTGGCCAGTTGGCTTCTCCGTCTCCGTGGGACCTTTATATACATCAATAACGTAATATAACCTAACCTAACCCAACCTAACATCTCGGCGGTAATATTTGATCACATTCCTAGCTTGTTGGCCTCTACGTCACCGCGGGACCTTTATATACATCTATAACGTAATATAACCTAACCTAACCCAACCTAACATCTCGGCGGTAATATTTGATCACATTCCTAGCTTGTTGGCCTCTACGTCTCCGCGGGACCTTTATATACATCTATAACGTGATATAACCTAACCTAACCCAACCTAACATCTTAGCGGTAATATTTAAAAACATACCTGGCGAGTTGGCCTCTACGTCTCCGTGGGACGTTTATATACCTCAATAACGTAAAATAATCTAACCTAACCCAACCTAACATCTCGGCGATAATATTTGAAAACATTCCTGGCGAGTTGGCTTCTCCGTCTCTGTGATATCTTTTTATACATCAATAACATAATATAACCTAACCTAACCCAACCTAACATCTCGGCGGTAATATTTGAAATCATACCTGGCGAGTTGGCCTCTACGTCTCCGTGGGACCTTTATATACATCAATAACGTAATATAACCTAACCTAACCCAACCTAACGTCTCGGCGGTAATATTTGAAAACATTCCTGGCGAGTTGGCTTCTCCGTCTCCGTGTGACCTTTATATACATCAATAACGTTATATAACCTAACCTAACCCAACCTAACATCTCGGCGGTAATATTTGACAACATACCTGGCGAGTTGGCCTCCACGTCTCCGTGGGACCTTCATATACATCAATAACGAAATATAACCTAACCTAACCCAACTTAACATCTCGGCGATAATATTTGAAAACATTCCTGGCGAGTTGGCTTCTCCGTCTCCGTGGGACATTTATATACATCAATAACGTAATGTAACCTAACCTAACCCAACCTAACATCTCGGCGGTAATATTTGATCACATTCCTAGCTTGTTGGCCTCTACGTCTCTGCGTGACCTTTATATACATCTATAACGTGATGTAACCTAACCTAACCCAACCTAACATTTCGGCGGTAATATTTGACATCATTCATGGCGAGTTGGCCTCTACGTCTCCGTTTGACCTTCATAAACATCAATAACGTAATATAACGTAACCTAACCCAACCTATCACCTCGGCGGTAATATTTGACAACATTCCTGGCGAGTTGGCCTCTACGTCTCCGTGGGACCTTTGTATACATCAATAACGTAATATAACCTAACCTAACCCAACCTATCATCTCGGCGGTAATATTTGACAACATTCCTGGCGAGTTGGTCTCTACGTCTCCGTTTGACCTTCATAAACATCAATAACGTAATATAACGTAACCTAACCCAACCTATCATCTCGGCGGTAATATTTGAAAACATTCCTGGCGAGTTGGCTTCTCCGTCTCCGTGGGACCTTTATATACATCAATAACGTTATATAACCTAACCTAACCCAACCTAACATCTCGGCGGTAATATTTGACAACATACCTGGCGAGTTGGCCTCTACGTCTCCGTGGGACCTTCATATACATCAATAACGAAATATAACCTAACCTAACCCAACCTAACATCTCGGCGATAATATTTGAAAACATTCCTGGCGAGTTGGCTTCTCCGTCTCTGTGATATCTTTTTATACATCAATAACGTAATATAACCTAACCTAACCCAACCTAACATCTCGGCGGTAATATTTGACAACATTCCTGGCCAGTTGGCTTCTCCGTCTTCGTGGGACCTTTATATACATCAATAACGTAATATAACCTAACCTAACCCAACCTTACATCTCGGCGGTAATATTTGATCACATTCCTAGCTTGTTGGCCTCTACGTCTCCGCGGGACCTTTATATACATCTATAACATGATATAACCTAACCTAACCCAACCTAACATTTCGGCGGTAATATTTGACATCATTCCTGGTGATTTGTCTTCTACGTCTCCGTTTGACCTTCATAAACATCAATAACGTAATATAACGTAACCTAACCCAACCTATCACCTCGGCGGTAATATTTGACAACATTCCTGGCGAGTTGGCCTCTACGTCTCTGCGTGACCTTTATATACATCTATAACGTGATGTAACCTAACCTAACCCAACCTAACATTTCGGCGGTAATATTTGACATCATTCATGGCGAGTTGGCCTCTACGTCTCCGTTTGACCTTCATAAACATCAATAACGTAATATAACGTAACCTAACCCAACCTATCACCTCGGCGGTAATATTTGACAACATTCCTGGCGAGTTGGCCTCTACGTCTCCGTGGGACCTTTGTTTACATCAATAACGTAATATAACCTAACCTAACCCAACCTATCATCTCGGCGGTAATATTTGACAACATTCCTGGCGAGTTGGTCTCTACGTCTCCGTTTGACCTTCATAAACATCAATAACGTAATATAACGTAACCTAACCCAACCTATCATCTCGGCGGTAATATTTGAAAACATTCCTGGCCAGTTGGCTTCTCCGTCTTCGTGGGACCTTTATATACATCAATAACGTAATATAACCTAACCTAACCCAACCTTACATCTCGGCGGTAATATTTGATCACATTCCTAGCTTGTTGGCCTCTACGTCTCCGCGGGACCTTTATATACATCTATAACATGATATAACCTAACCTAACCCAACCTAACATTTCGGCGGTAATATTTGACATCATTCCTGGTGATTTGTCTTCTACGTCTCCGTTTGACCTTCATAAACATCAATAACGTAATATAACGTAACCTAACCCAACCTATCATCTCGGCGGTAATATTTGACAACATTCCTGGCGAGTTGGCTTTTACGTCTCCGTGGGACCTTTATATACATCAATAACGTAATATAACCTAACCTAACCCAACCTAACATTTCGGCGGTAATATTTGACATCATTCCTGGCGAGTTGGCCTCTATGTCTCCGTTTGACCTTCATAAACATCAATAACGTAATATAACGTAACCTAACCCACCTATCATCTCGGCGGTAATATTTGAAAACATTCCTGGCGAGTTGGCTTCTCCGTCTCTGTGATATCTTTTTATACATTAATAACGTAATATAACCTAACCTAACCCAACCTAACATCTCGGCGGTAATATTTGAAATCATACCTGGCGAGTTGGCCTCTACGTCTCCGTGGGACCTTTATATACATCATTAACGTAATATAACCTAACCTAACCCAACCTAACATCTCGGCGGTAATATTTGAAAACATTCCTGGCGAGTTGGCTTCTCCGTCTCCGTGGGATCTTTTTATACATCAATAACGTAATATAACCTAACCTAACCCAACCTAACATCTTGGCGGTAATATTTGAAAACATACCTGGCGAGTTGGCCTCTACGTCTCCGTGGGACATTTATATACATCAATAACGTAATGTAACCTAACCTAACTCAACCTAACATCTCGGCGGTAATATTTGATCACATTCCTAGCTTGTTGGCCTCTACGTCTCTGCGTGACCTTTATATACATCTATAACGTGATATAACCTAACCTAAACCAACCTAACATCTCGGCGGTAATATTTGACAACATTCCTGGCCAGTTGGCTTCTCCGTCTCCGTGGGACCTTTATATACATCAATAACGTAATATAACCTAACCTAACCCAACCTAACATCTCGGCGGTAATATTTGATCACATTCCTAGCTTGTTGGCCTCTACGTCTCCGCGGGACCTTTATATACATCTATAACGTAATATAACCTAACCTAACCCAACCTAACATCTCGGCGGTAATACTTGATCACATTCCTAGCTTGTTGGCCTCTACGTCTCCGCGGGACCTTTATATACATCTATAACGTGATATAACCTAACCTAACCCAACCTAACATCTTAGCGGTAATATTTAAAAACATACCTGGCGAGTTGGCCTCTACGTCTCCGTGGGACGTTTATATACCTCAATAACGTAATATAACCTAACCTAACCCAACCTAACATCTCGGCGATAATATTTGAAAACATTCCTGGCGAGTTGGCTTCTCCGTCTCTGTGATATCTTTTTATACATCAATAACATAATATAACCTAACCTAACCCAACCTAACATCTCGGCGGTAATATTTGAAATCATACCTGGCGAGTTGGCCTCTACGTCTCCGTGGGACCTTTATATACATCAATAACGTAATATAACCTAACCTAACCCAACCTAACATCTCGGCGGTAATATTTGAAAACATTCTTGGCGAGTTGGCTTCTCCGTCTCCGTGGGATCTTTTTATACATCAATAACGTAATATAACCTAACCTAACCCAACCTAACATCTTGGCGGTAATATTTGAAAACATACCTGGCGAGTTGGCCTCTACGTCTCCGTGGGACATTTATATACATCAATAACGCAATGTAACCTAACCTAACTCAACCTAACATCTCGGCGGTAATATTTGATCACATTCCTAGCTTGTTGGCCTCTACGTCTCTGCGTGACCTTTATATACATCTATAACGTGATGTAACCTAACCTAACATAACCTAACATTTCGGCGGTAATATTTGACAACATTCCTGGCGAGTTGGCCTCTACGTCTCCGTGGGACCTTTGTATACATCAATAACGTAATATAACCTAACCTAACCCAACCTATCATCTCGGCGGTAATATTTGACAACATTCCTGGCGAGTTGGTCTCTACGTCTCCGTTTGACCTTCATAAACATCAATAACGTAATATAACGTAACCTAACCCAACCTATCATCTCGGCGGTAATATTTGAAAACATTCCTGGCGAGTTGGCTTCTCCGTCTCCGTGGGACCTTTATATACATCAATAACGTTATATAACCTAACCTAACCCAACCTAACATCTCGGCGGTAATATTTGACAACATACCTGGCGAGTTGGCCTCCACGTCTCCGTGGGACCTTCATATACATCAATAACGAAATATAACCTAACCTAACCCAACCTAACATCTCGGCGATAATATTTGAAAACATTCCTGGCGAGTTGGCTTCTCCGTCTCTGTGATATCTTTTTATACATCAATAACGTAATATAACCTAACCTAACCCAACCTAACATCTCGGCGGTAATATTTGAAATCATACCTGGCGAGTTGGCCTCTACGTCTCCGTGGGACATTTATATATATCAATAACGTAATATAACGTAACCTAACCCAACCTAACTTCTCGGCGGTAATATTTGATCACATTCCTAGCTTGTTGGCCTCTACGTCTCCGCGGGACCTTCATAAACATCAATAACGTAATATAACGTAACCTAACCCACCTATCATCTCGGCGGTAATATTTGAAAACATTCCTGGCGAGTTGGCTTCTCCGTCTCTGTGATACCTTTTTATACATCAATAACGTAATATAACCTAACCTAACCCAACCTAACATCTCGGCGGTAATATTTGAAATCATACCTGGCGAGTTGGCCTCTACGTCTCCGTGGGACCTTTATATACATCAAT
This sequence comes from Xylocopa violacea, assembly GCA_963969225.1. Lineage (NCBI taxonomy): Eukaryota > Metazoa > Arthropoda > Insecta > Hymenoptera > Apidae > Xylocopa > Xylocopa violacea. The sequence continues at coordinate 3,085,230 of CAXAJV010000051.1, forward strand.
AACGTAATATAACCTAACCTAACCCAACCTAACATCTCGGCGATAATATTTGAAAACATTCCTGGCGAGTTGGCTTCTCCGTCTCTGTGATATCTTTTTATACATCAATAACGTAATATAACCTAACCTAACCCAACCTAACATCTCGGCGGCAATATTTGAAATCATACCTGGCGAGTTGGCCTCTACGTCTCCGTGGGACATTTATATACATCAATAACGTAATATAACCTAACCTAACCCAACCTAACATCTCGGCGGTAATATTTGATCCCATTCCTAGCTTGTTGGCCTCTACGTCTCCGCGGGACCTTTATATACATCTATAACGTGATATAACCTAACCTAACCCAACCTAACATTTCGGCGGTAATATTTGACATCATTCCTGTCGAGTTGGCCTCTACGTCTCCGTTTGACCTTCATAAACATCAATAACGTAATATAACGTAACCTAACCCACCTATCATCTCGGCGGTAATATTTGAAAACATTCCTGGCGAGTTGGCTTCTCCGTCTCCGTAGGATCTTTTTATACATCAATAACGTAATATAACCTAACCTAACCCAACCTAACATCTTGGCGGTAATATTTAAAAACATACCTCGCGAGTTGGCCTCTACGTCTCCGTGGGACATTTATATATATCAATAACGTAATATAACCTAACCTAACCCAACCTAACATCTCGGCGGTAATATTTGATCACATTCCTGGCTTGTTGGCCTCTACGTCTACGCGGGACCTTTATATACATCTATAACGTGATATAACCTAACCTAAACCAACCTAACATCTCGGCGGTAATATTTGACAACATTCATGGCGAGTTGGCCTCTACGTCTCCGTTTGTCCTTCATAAACATCAATAACGTAATATAACGTAAACTAACCCAACCTATCACCTCGGCGGTAATATTTGACAACATTCCTGGCGAGTTGGCCTCTACGTCTCCGTGGGACCTTTGTATACATCAATAACGTAATATAACCTAACCTAACCCAACCTATCATCTCGGCGGTAATATTTGACAACATTCCTGGCGAGTTGGTCTCTACGTCTCCGCGGGACCTTCATAAACATCAATAACGTAATATAACGTAACCTAACCCACCTATCATCTCGGCGGTAATATTTGAAAACATTCCTGGCGAGTTGGCTTCTCCGTCTCTGTGATATCTTTTTATACATCAATAACGTAATATAACCTAACCTAACCCAACCTAACATCTCGGCGGTAATATTTGAAATCATACCTGGCGAGTTGGCCTCTACGTCTCCGTGGGACCATTATATACATCAATAACGTAATATAACGTAACCTAACCCACCTATCATCTCGGCGGTAATATTTGAAAACATTCCTGGCGAGTTGGCTTCTCCGTCTCCGTAGGATCTTTTTATACATCAATAACGTAATATAACCTAACCTAACCCAACCTAACATCTTGGCGGTAATATTTAAAAACATACCTCGCGAGTTGGCCTCTACGTCTCCGTGGGACATTTATATATATCAATAACGTAATATAACCTAACCTAACCCAACCTAACATCTCGGCGGTAATATTTGATCACATTCCTGGCTTGTTGGCCTCTACGTCTCCGCGGGACCTTTATATACATCTATAACGTGATATAACCTAACCTAAACCAACCTAACATCTCGGCGGTAATATTTGACAACATTCATGGCGAGTTGGCCTCTACGTCTCCGTTTGACCTTCATAAACATCAATAACGTAATATAACGTAAACTAACCCAACCTATCACCTCGGCGGTAATATTTGACAACATTCCTGGCGAGTTGGCCTCTACGTCTCCGTGGGACCTTTGTATACATCAATAACGTAATATAACCTAACCTAACCCAACCTATCATCTCGGCGGTAATATTTGACAACATTCCTGGCGAGTTGGTCTCTACGTCTCCGTTTGACCTTCATAAACATCAATAACGTAATATAACGTAACCTAACCCAACCTATCATCTCGGCGGTAATATTTGAAAACATTCCTGGCGAGTTGGCTTCTCCGTCTCCGTGGGACCTTTATATACATCAATAACGTTATATAACCTAACCTAACCCAACCTAACATCTCGGCGGTAATATTTCACAACATACCTGGCGAGTTGGCCTCCACATCTCCGTGGGACCTTCATATACATCAATAACGAAATATAACCTAACCTAACCCAACCTAACATCTCGGCGATAATATTTGAAAACATTCCTGGCGAGTTGGCTTCTCCGTCTCTGTGATATCTTTTTATACATCAATAACGTAATATAACCTAACTTAACCCAACCTAACATCTCGAGGGTAATATTTGAAATCATACCTGGCGAGTTGGCCTCTACGTCTCCGTGGGACATTTATATACATCAATAACGTAATATAACCTAACCTAACCCAACCTAACATCTCGGCGGTAATATTTGATCACATTCCTAGCTTGTTGGCCTCTACGTCTCCGCGGGACCTTTATATACATCTATAACGTAATATAACCTAACCTAACCCAACCTAACATCTCGGCGGTAATATTTGATCACATTCCTAGCTTGTTGGCCTCTACGTCTCCGCGGGACCTTTATATACGTCTATAACGTGATATAACCTAACCTAACCCAACCTAACATCTTAGCGGTAATATTTAAAAACATACCTGGCGAGTTGGCCTCTACGTCTCCGTGGGACGTTTATATACCTCAATAACGTAATATAACCTAACCTAACCCAACCTAACATCTCGGCGATAATATTTGAAAACATTCCTGGCGAGTTGGCTTCTCCGTCTCTGTGATATCTTTTTATACATCAATAACATAATATAACCTAACCTAACCCAACCTAACATCTGGGCGGTAATATTTGAAATCATACCTGGCGAGTTGGCCTCTACGTCTCCGTGGGACCTTTATATACATCAATAACGTAATATAACCTAACCTAACCCAACCTAACATCTCGGCGGTAATATTTGAAAACATTCCTGGCGAGTTGGCTTCTCCGTCTCCGTGGGATCTTTTTATACATCAATAACGTAATATAACCTAACCTAACCCAACCTAACATCTTGGCGGTAATATTTGAAAACATACCTGGCGAGTTGGCCTCTACGTCTCCGTGGGACATTTATATACATCAATAACGTAATGTAACCTAACCTAACCCAACCTAACATCTCGGCGGTAATATTTGATCACATTCCTAGCTTGTTGGCCTCTACGTCTCTGCGTGACCTTTATATACATCTATAACGTGATGTAACCTAACCTAACCCAACCTAACATCTCGGCGGTAATATTTGAAAACATTCCTGGCGAGTTGGCTTCTCCGTCTCCGTGGGATCTTTTTATACATCAATAACGTAATATAACCTAACCTAACCCAACCTAAGATCTTGGCGGTAATATTTGAAAACATACCTGGCGAGTTGGCCTCTACGTCTCCGTGGGACATTTATATACATCAATAACGTAATGTAACCTAACCTAACCCAACCTAACATCTCGGCGGTAATATTTGATCACATTCCTAGCTTGTTGGCCTCTACGTCTCTGCGTGACCTTTATATACATCTATAACGTGATGTAACCTAACCTAACCCAACCTAACATTTCGGCGGTAATATTTGACATCATTCATGGCGAGTTGGCCTCTACGTCTCCGTTTGACCTTCATAAACATCAATAACGTAATATAACGTAACCTAACCCAACCTATCATCTCGGCGGTAATATTTGACAACATTCCTGGCGAGTTGGTCTCTACGTCTCCGTTTGACCTTCATAAACATCAATAACGTAATATAACGTAACCTAACCCAACCTATCATCTCGGCGGTAATATTTGAAAACATTCCTGGCTAGTTGGCTTCTCCGTCGACGTGGGATCTTTTTATACATCAATAACGTAATATAACCTATCCTAACCCAACCTAACATCTCGGCGGTAATATTTGAAATCATACCTGGCGAGTTGGCCTCTACGTCTCCGTGGGACATTTATATACATCAATAACGTAATGTAACCTAACCTAACCCAACCTAACATCTCGGCGGTAATATTTGATCACATTCCTAGCTTGTTGGCCTCTACGTCTCTGCGTGACCTTTATGTACATCTATAACGTGATGTAACCTAACCTAACCCAACCTAACATTTCGGCGGTAATATTTGACATCATTCATGGCGAGTTGGCCCCTACGTCTCCGTTTGACCTTCATAAACATCAATAACGTAATATAACGTAACCTAACCCAACCTATCATCTCGGCGGTAATATTTGAAAACATTCCTGGCTAGTTGGCTTCTCCGTCGACGTGGGATCTTTTTATACATCAATAACGTAATATAACCTATCCTAATCCAACCTAACATCTCGGCGGTAATATTTAAAAACATTCCTGGCGAGTTGGCTTCTCCGTCTCCGTGGGATCTTTTTATACATCATTAACGTAATATAACCTAACCTAACCCAACCTAACATCTTGGCGGTATATATTTGAAAACATACCTGGCGAGTTGGCTTCTCCGTCTCCGTAGGATCTTTTTATACATCAATAACGTAATATAACCTAACCTAACCCAACCTAACATCTTGGCGGTAATATTTAAAAACATACCTGGCGAGATGGACTCTACGTCTCCGTGGGACCTTTATATACATCAATAACGTAATATAATCTAACCTAATCCAACCTAACATCTCGGCGGTAATATTTGACAACATTCCTGGCGAGTTGGCCTCTACGTCTCCGTGGGACCTTTATATACATCAATAACGTAATATAACCTAACCTAACCCAACCTAACATCTCGGCGGTAATATTTGACAACATTCCTGGCCAGTTGGCTTCTCCGTCTCCGTGGGACCTTTATATACATCAATAACGTAATATAACCTAACCTAACCCAACCTAACATCTCGGCGGTAATATTTGATCACATTCCTAGCTTGTTGGCCTCTACGTCTCCGCGGGACCTTTATATACATCTATAACATGATATAACCTAACCTAACCCAACCTAACATTTCGGCGGTAATATTTGACGTCATTCCTGGTGATTTGTCTTCTACGTCTCCGTTTGACCTTCATAAACATCAATAACGTAATATAACGTAACCTAACCCAACCTATCATCTCGGCGGTAATATTTGACAACATTCCTGGCGAGTTGGCTTCTACGTCTCCGTGGGACCTTTATATACATCAATAACGTAATATAACCTAACCTAACCCAACCTAACATTTCGGCGGTAATATTTGACATCATTCCTGGCGAGTTGGCCTCTACGTCTCCGTTTGACCTTCATAAACATCAATAACGTAATATAACGTAACCTAACCCACCTATCATCTCGGCGGTAATATTTGAAAACATTCCTGGCGAGTTGGCTTCTCCGTCTCTGTGATACCTTTTTATACATCAATAACGTAATATAACCTAACCTAACCCAACCTAACATCTCGGCGGTAATATTTGAAATCATACCTGGCGAGTTGGCCTCTACGTCTCCGTGGGACCTTTATATACATCAATAACGTAATATAACCTAACCTAACCCAACCTAACATCTCGGCGATAATATTTGAAAACATTCCTGGCGAGTTGGCTTCTCCGTCTCCGTGGGACCTTTATATACATCAATAACGTAATATAACCTAACCTAACCCAACCTAACATCTCGGCGGTAATATTTGATCACATTCCTAGCTTGTTGGCCTCTACGTCTCCGCGGGACCTTTATATACATCTATAACGTGATATAACCTAACCTAACCCAACCTAACATTTCGGCGGTAATATTTGACATCATTCCTGGCGAGTTGGCCTCTACGTCTCCGTTTGACTTTCATAAACATCAATAACGTAATATAACGTAACCTAACCCAACCTATCATCTCGGCTGTAATATTTGAAAACATTCCTGGCGAGTTGGCTTCTCCGTCTCCGTAGGATCTTTTTATACATCAATAACGTAATATAACCTAACCTAACCCAACCTAACATCCTGGCGGTAATATTTAAAAACATACCTGGCGAGTTGGCCTCTACGTCTCCGTGGGACCTTCATGTACATCAATAACGAAATATAACCTAACCTAACACAACCTAACATCTCGGCGGTAATATTTGAAAACATTCCTGTCGAGTTGGCTTCTCCGTCTCCGCGGGACCTTTATATACATCTATAACGTGATATAACCTAACCTAACCCAACCTAACATTTCGGCGGTAATATTTGACATCATTCCTGGCGAGTTGGCCTCTACGTCTCCGTTTGACCTTCATAAACATCAATAACGTAATATAACGTAACCTAACCCAACCTATCATCTCGGCGGTAATATTTGAAAACATTCCTGGCGAGTTGGCTTCTCCTTCTCCGTGGGATCTTTTTATACATCAATAACGTAATATAACCTAACCTAACCCAACCTAATATCCCGGCGGTAATATTTGACAACATTCCTGGCGAGTTGGCTTCTCCGTCTCCGTGGGACCTTTATATACATCAATAACGTTATATAACCTAACCTAACCCAACCTAACATCTCGGCGGTAATATTTGAGAACATACCTGGCGAGTTGGCCTCTACGTCTCCGCGGGACCTTTATATACATCAATAACGAAATATAACCTAACCTAACCCAACCTAACATCTCGGCGATAATATTTGAAAACATTCCTGGCGAGTTGGCTTCTCCGTCTCTGTGATATCTTTTTATACATGAATAACGTAATATAACCTAACCTAACCCAACCTAACATCTCGGCGGTAATATTTGAAATCATACCTGGCGAGTTGGCCTCTACGTCTCCGTGGGACATTTATATACATCAATAACGTAATATAACCTAACCTAACCCAACCTGGCATCTCGGCACTAATATTTGATCACATTCCTAGCTTGTTGGCCTCTACGTCTCTGCGTGACCTTTATATACATCTATAACGTGATGTAACCTAACCTAACCCAACCTAACATTTCGGCGGTAATATTTGACAACATTCCTGGCGAGTTGGCCTCTACGTCTCCGTGGGACCTTTGTATACATCAATAACGTAATATAACCTAACCTAACCCAACCTATCATCTCGGCGGTAATATTTGACAACATTCCTGGCGAGTTGGTCTCTACGTCTCCGTTTGACCTTCATAAACATCAATAACGTAATATAACGTAACCTAACCCAACCTATCATCTCGGCGGTAATATTTGAAAACATTCCTGGCGAGTTGGCTTCTCCGTCTCCGTGGGACCTTTATATACATCAATAACGTTATATAACCTAACCTAACCCAACCTAACATCTCGGCGGTAATATTTGACAACATACCTGGCGAGTTGGCCTCCACGTCTCCGTGGGACCTTCATATACATCAATAACGAAATATAACCTAACCTAACCCAACCTAACATCTCGGCGATAATATTTGAAAACATTCCTGGCGAGTTGGCTTCTCCGTCTCTGTGATATCTTTTTATACATCAATAACGTAATATAACCTAACCTAACCCAACCTAACTTCTCGGCGGTAATATTTGATCACATTCCTAGCTTGTTGGCCTCTACGTCTCCGCGGGACCTTCATAAACATCAATAACGTAATATAACGTAACCTAACCCACCTATCATCTCGGCGGTAATATTTGAAAACATTCCTGGCGAGTTGGCTTCTCCGTCTCTGTGATACCTTTTTATACATCAATAACGTAATATAACCTAACCTAACCCAACCTAACATCTCGGCGGTAATATTTGAAATCATACCTGGCGAGTTGGCCTCTACGTCTCCGTGGGACCTTTATATACATCAATAACGTAATATAACCTAACCTAACCCAACCTAACATCTCGGCGGTAATATTTGATATCATACCTGGCGAGTTGGCCTCTACGTCTCCGCGGGACCTTTATATACATCTATAACGTGATATAACCTAACCTAACCCAACCTAACATTTCGGCGGTAATACTTGACATCATTCCTGTCGAGTTGGCCTCTACGTCTCCGTTTGACCTTCATAAACATCAATAACGTAATATAACGTAACCTAACCCACCTATCATCTCGGCGGTAATATTTGAAAACATTCCTGGCGAGTTGGCTTCTCCGTCTCCGTAGGATCTTTTTATACATCAATAACGTAATATAACCTAACCTAACCCAACCTAACATCTTGGCGGTAATATTTAAAAACATACCTCGCGAGTTGGCCTCTACGTCTCCGTGGGACATTTATATATATCAATAACCTAATATAACCTAACCTAACCCAACCTAACATCTCGGCGGTAATATTTGATCACATTCCTGGCTTGTTGGCCTCTACGTCTCCGCGGGACCTTTATATACATCTATAACGTGATATAACCTAACCTAAACCAACCTAACATCTCGGCGGTAATATTTGACAACATTCATGGCGAGTTGGCCTCTACGTCTCCGTTTGACCTTCATAAACATCAATAACGTAATATAACGTAACCTAACCCAACCTATCATCTCGGCGGTAATATTTGAAAACATTCCTGGCGAGTTGGCTTCTCCGTCTCCGTGGGACCTTTATATACATCAATAACGTTATATAACCTAACCTAACCCAACCTAACATCTCGGCGGTAATATTTGATCACATTCCTAGCTTGTTGGCCTCTACGTCTCCGCGGGACCTTCATAAACATCAATAACGTAATATAACGTAACCTAACCCACCTATCATCTCGGCGGTAATATTTGAAAACATTCCTGGCGAGTTGGCTTCTCCGTCTCTGTGATATCTTTTTATACATCAATAACGTAATATAACCTAACCTAACCCAACCTAACATCTCGGCGGTAATATTTGAAATCATACCTGGCGAGTTGGCCTCTACGTCTCCGTGGGACCTTTATATACATCAATAACGTAATATAACCTAACCTAACCCAACCTAACATCTCGGCGATAATATTTGAAAACATTCCTGGCGAGTTGGCTTCTCCGTCTCTGTGATATCTTTTTATACATCAATAACGTAATATAACCTAACCTAACCCAACCTAACATCTTGGCGGTAATATTTAAAAACATACCTCGCGAGTTGGCCTCTACGTCTCCGTGGGACATTTATATACATCAATAACGTAATATAACCTAACCTAACCCAACCTAACATCTCGGCGGTAATATTTGATCACATTCCTAGCTTGTTGGCCTCTACGTATCCGCGGGACCTTTATATACATCTATAACGTGATATAACCTAACCTAACCCAACCTAACATTTCGGCGGTAATATTTGACATCATTCCTGTCGAGTTGGCCTCTACGTCTCCGTTTGACCTTCATAAACATCAATAACGTAATATAACGTAACCTAACCCACCTATCATCTCGGCGGTAATATTTGAAAACATTCTTGGCGAGTTGGCTTCTCCGTCTCCGTAGGATCTTTTTATACATCAATAACGTAATATAACCTAACCTAACCCAACCTAACATCTTGGCGGTAATATTTAAAAACATACCTCGCGAGTTGGCCTCTACGTCTCCGTGGGACATTTATATATATCAATAACGTAATATAACCTAACCTAACCCAACCTAACATCTCGGCGGTAATATTTGATCACATTCCTGGCTTGTTGGCCTCTACGTCTCCGCGGGACCTTTATATACATCTATAACGTGATATAACCTAACCTAAACCAACCTAACATCTCGGCGGTAATATTTGACAACATTCATGGCGAGTTGGCCTCTACGTCTCCGTTTGACCTTCATAAACATCAATAACGTAATATAACGTAAACTAACCCAACCTATCACCTCGGCGGTAATATTTGACAACATTCCTGGCGAGTTGGCCTCTACGTCTCCGTGGGACCTTTGTATACATCAATAACGTAATATAACCTAACCTAACCCAACCTATCATCTCGGCGGTAATATTTGACGACATTCCTGGCGAGTTGGTCTCTACGTCTCCGTTTGACCTTCATAAACATCAATAACGTAATATAACGTAACCTAACCCAACCTATCATCTCGGCGGTAATATTTGAAAACATTCCTGGCGAGTTGGCTTCTCCGTCTCCGTGGGACCTTTATATACATCAATAACGTTATATAACCTAACCTAACCCAACCTAACATCTCGGCGGTAATATTTCACAACATACCTGGCGAGTTGGCCTCCACGTCTCCGTGGGACCTTCATATACATCAATAACGAAATATAACCTAACCTAACCCAACCTAACATCTCGGCGATAATATTTGAAAACATTCCTGGCGAGTTGGCTTCTCCGTCTCTGTGATATCTTTTTATACATCAATAACGTAATATAACCTAACTTAACCCAACCTAACATCTCGAGGGTAATATTTGAAATCATACCTGGCGAGTTGGCCTCTACGTCTCCGTGGGACATTTATATACATCAATAACGTAATGTAACCTAACCTAACCCAACCTAACATCTCGGCGGTAATATTTGATCACATTCCTAGCTTGTTGGCCTCTACGTCTCTGCGTGACCTTTATATACATCTATAACGTGATGTAACCTAACCTAACCCAACCTAACATTTCGGCGGTAATATTTGACATCATTCATGGCGAGTTGGCCTCTACGTCTCCGTTTGACCTTCATAAACATCAATAACGTAATATAACGTAACCTAACCCAACCTATCATCTCGGCGGTAATATTTGACAACATTCCTGGCGAGTTGGTCTCTACGTCTCCGTTTGACCTTCATAAACATCAATAACGTAATATAACGTAACCTAACCCAACCTATCATCTCGGCGGTAATATTTGAAAACATTCCTGGCTAGTTGGCTTCTCCGTCGACGTGGGATCTTTTTATACATCAATAACGTAATATAACCTATCCTAACCCAACCTAACATCTCGGCGGTAATATTTGAAATCATACCTGGCGAGTTGGCCTCTACGTCTCCGTGGGACATTTATATACATCAATAACGTAATGTAACCTAACCTAACCCAACCTAACATCTCGGCGGTAATATTTGATCACATTCCTAGCTTGTTGGCCTCTACGTATCTGCGTGACCTTTATATACATCTATAACGTGATGTAACCTAACCTAACCCAACCTAACATTTCGGCGGTAATATTTGACATCATTCATGGCGAGTTGGCCTCTACGTCTCCGTTTGACCTTCATAAACATCAATAACGTAATATAACGTAACCTAACCCAACCTATCATCTCGGCGGTAATATTTGACAACATTCCTGGCGAGTTGGTCTCTACGTCTCCGTTTGACCTTCATAAACATCAATAACGTAATATAACGTAACCTAACCCAACCTATCATCTCGGCGGTAATATTTGAAAACATTCCTGGCTAGTTGGCTTCTCCGTCGACGTGGGATCTTTTTATACATCAATAACGTAATATAACCTATCCTAATCCAACCTAACATCTCGGCGGTAATATTTAAAAACATTCCTGGCGAGTTGGCTTCTCCGTCTCCGTGGGATCTTTTTATACATCACTAACGTAATATAACCTAACCTAACCCAACCTAACATCTTGGCGGTATATATTTGAAAACATACCTGGCGAGTTGGCTTCTCCGTCTCCGTAGGATCTTTTTATACATCAATAACGTAATATAACCTAACCTAACCCAACCTAACATCTTGGCGGTAATATTTAAAAACATACCTGGCGAGATGGACTCTACGTCTCCGTGGGACCTTTATATACATCAATAACGTAATATAATCTAACCTAATCCAACCTAACATCTCGGCGGTAATATTTGACAACATTCCTGGCGAGTTGGCCTCTACGTCTCCGTGGGACCTTTATATACATCAATAACGTAATATAACCTAACCTAACCCAACCTAACATCTCGGCGGTAATATTTGACAACATTCCTGGCCAGTTGGCTTCTCCGTCTCCGTGGGACCTTTATATACATCAATAACGTAATATAACCTAACCTAACCGAACCTAACATCTCGGCGGTAATATTTGATCACATTCCTAGCTTGTTGGCCTCTACGTCTCCGCGGGACCTTTATATACATCTATAACATGATATAACCTAACCTAACCCAACCTAACATTTCGGCGGTAATATTTGACGTCATTCCTGGTGATTTGTCTTCTACGTCTCCGTTTGACCTTCATAAACATCAATAACGTAATATAACGTAACCTAACCCAACCTATCATCTCGGCGGTAATATTTGACAACATTCCTGGCGAGTTGGCTTCTACGTCTCCGTGGGACCTTTATATACATCAATAACGTAATATAACCTAACCTAACCCAACCTAACATTTCGGCGGTAATATTTGACATCATTCCTGGCGAGTTGGCCTCTACGTCTCCGTTTGACCTTCATAAACATCAATAACGTAATATAACGTAACCTAACCCACCTATCATCTCGGCGGTAATATTTGAAAACATTCCTGGCGAGTTGGCTTCTCCGTCTCTGTGATACCTTTTTATACATCAATAACGTAATATAACCTAACCTAACCCAACCTAACATCTCGGCGGTAATATTTGAAATCATACCTGGCGAGTTGGCCTCTACGTCTCCGTGGGACCTTTATATACATCAATAACGTAATATAACCTAACCTAACCCAACCTAACATCTCGGCGATAATATTTGAAAACATTCCTGGCGAGTTGGCTTCTCCGTCTCTGTGATATCTTTTTATACATCAATAACGTAATATAACCTAACCTAACCCAACCTAACATCTTGGCGGTAATATTTAAAAACATACCTCGCGAGTTGGCCTCTACGTCTCCGTGGGACATTTATATACATCAATAACGTAATATAACCTAACCTAACCCAACCTAACATCTCGGCGGTAATATTTGATCACATTCCTAGCTTGTTGGCCTCTACGTATCCGCGGGACCTTTATATACATCTATAACGTGATATAACCTAACCTAACCCAACCTAACATTTCGGCGGTAATATTTGACATCATTCCTGGCGAGTTGGCCTCTACGTCTCTGTGATATCTTTTTATACATGAATAACGTAATATAACCTAACCTAACACAACCTAACATCTCGGCGTTAATATTTGAAAACATTCCTGGCGAGTTGGCCTCTATGTCACCGCGGGACCTTTATAGACATCCATAACGTAATATAACCTAACCTAACCCAACCTAACATCTCGGCGGTAATATTTGAAAACATTCCTGGCGAGTTGGCTTCTCCGTCTCTGTGATATCTTTTTATACATCAATAACGTAATATAACCTAACCTAACCCAACCTAACATCTCGGCGGCAATATTTGAAAACATTCCTGGCCAGTTGGCTTCTCCGTCTCCGTGGGATCTTTTTATACATCAATAACGTAATATAACCTTTTTTTTTTTTTTTTTTTAACGTGGGGAAATCCTAATGGATACCTCGGAGTTCGGGGGAACTCCGAGGTTATGCCGGACTCTTACCGGCTAAAACCCCACGGTGGCCACCAACGACGCTACTGAGGGAGAGCCGGGATCCTTTACGAACGCGACCGGCTCCCCCTCAGCGTCTGGACCCTCCCAGAAGAAGTCTGGGAGGCTCCCATCCCGGGAGGGAGAGGCCGCATCTAAGATGCGACCCCTCCTCCTCCCAAAGGATACACTTGCAGCGACTTCGGGGCCACGTCCGAAGTCGCTGCACGTCTCGGAGGGGTGGCGTGCAATGGTCGCGATGGGCCCCCGTCCATCACGACCGAGTCACCCCTCCGGACGGCCCCCCGCGCGGGTGACGGCCGTGGCGTACGCGGCTACGCCCCGGCCCGCGCGAGGGGCTGTCACCCCCCGGGGACTGTGAGTCCCCTATGGGCGCCCGGCGATATCCACACGGTGGACATCCCCGGGCGCCGGTGGAGGGCGGCGACGCCTGCGCCGCCGCCGTCGACGGGAGGGATCGCTAACTTCGCGGTTCCTCTCCGCCGCCTCCTTCGCCCGCATGACGGCCTCGCAGAAGGCCGCCACAGCGCGCCAGGATCTGGCATCCACCACCATCCGTCTAAGTACGGATGGCAATGCCAGATCCTGGCCCACCTCGCTCCGAAGGACACGACGCCGCACCTCCCACGCTGGACAAAACTCCAGCGTGTGCTGCGCCGTGTCCCTCTGGTCACCACAGTGGTGACACACCGCCGTGGCTTCCCGTCCTATCCGGCGCAGGTACTCCCCGAAGCATCCGTGCCCGGTGAGGACCTGCGTGGTCCGGTAGGATAGCCCTCGGCTTCGGCTCACCCATCTATCGAGGATGGGCAATACCGCCCCGACGGTCCGGTGACTCCCATGGGTGGCGCGAAGACGCTCCTCCCACTTGGTCACCACAGACCGCCAGGCCCACGCTCTGACCGCCTCCTCTGACGGGGGTGAGACATCCTGGCAGAGACGAAGGTGTCCGTAGACAACCGCTTCGCGCTCCGCCAGGAGCTCCAGGGGTGGTAACCCCGCCAGAGTTCCCGCCGCCTCATGAGACACCGTGCGGTATCCTCTGATCACCCTGATGGCAAGGCGCCGCCAAACACTGCGAAGCAGTGCCCGGCTGCGCCGGCTGGCCATCAGGGCGTCCGCCCAGATCGGGGCTCCATAAAGAGCCATCGACCGCACAATGCCCGCATAAAGGCGGCGTACCCTCGCGTCCGGGCCCCCCAGGTTGGGCAGCAAGCGACCCAAGCTGGCCGCCGCTTTTTCCAACCTGGGTGCCAGGAGCGCGAAGTGGCGCCCAAAAGCCCAGGAGCCGTCCAGGTGAAGTCCGAGATATTTTATCGCGGGCTTCACCTGGATGCGGGTGTCCCCTACTCGGATCCAGGTATCGGCGAGTGACCTCCCATTTCGACGGAGGAGATGACGGTCCAAGAACCACATCGCCTCCGTCTTGTGAGGAGCCAGCTCCAAACCCATACCCCGGATCAGGGAAGCCACGTTGGCCACTCCCACCTCGGCTCGCCGGACGATCCTCCCGCTGGTACGCCCACCGGCTACCAATACGGTATCGTCAGCGTAGCAGACTACGCTGACACCGGTGGGAAGGAGGACCCGCAGCGCCGCGTCGTACCCCACGTCCCACAAGAGGGGTCCCAAAACTGACCCCTGGGGTACGCCGCGACTAATCTCCCTCGTGCAGGTGTTTCCACCCCGGCCCACGTACTCGACGCACCTGCCGCTAAGGTAGGAGCCGACCGCCACCCGCAGGTATTGAGGGACTCCATGTCGTTCGAGTCCCCTGCGGATGGCCTCCCAGGAGAGGGAGTTGAAGGCATTGACGATGTCCAAGGACACCGCCAATGCCATCCCTCCCCGGGCAGTAGCCGAGCCCGCCAAGGTACGGACCCGATCGATCGCGTCGATCGTGGACCGGCCCCGGCGGAAGCCGAACTGACACTCGGCCAGGTCGGGTCCTACCCGCTCCAGATGCCTGGTGAGTCGGGAAGCCACGATTCTCTCGTAGAGCTTCCCGATCTCATCCAGGAGCACGATGGGCCGATAGCCCGAGGGAGATTCAGCGTCCCGGCCCTCCTTCCGCAGGAGGACCAGGCGTCCGAGGCGCCACCGAGATGGGAACGTCCCCGACTTCAGGATGGCTGTAAAAAGCCTCCGAAGTCGGGGACCCAGAACGCGCAGGGCCAAGACCAGCACGCGGCCGGGGACGCCGTCGGGACCCGGAGCCGTATTCCGAGCACCGAGACATCTCACCGCCCCGGCCAACTCCTCCTCCGTAACCTCCAGCCCCGCGGACCACCCGTCCACCTGAGTCGGGAAGGCGGCCGATGCGCTCCCAGACGGGAACAACGCATCGACCACCCTCCCGAGAAGCCGGGGTTCCATCGTCTCAGTCACCGGGGGGCCATAAGCTCTAAGCTTGTTTAGGACAAGCTTATATGGACGCCCCCACGGATCCTGATCCAACGAACGAAGAAGTCCGTCCCAAGCGCTGGTCTTGGCCCTCCCGATGGCCTGTTGCAGCTGAACCGTCAGCTGACGATATTTGGCATACAACAGGGCCGTCCGTGCCTCGTCCCGACGTCTCCGTCTCCGAGACCTGGTGTACTGGCGTCGCGCCATCGCGCAACTCGCTCGGATCCGCGCGATGTCGTCCGACCACCAGTACACCGGCCTCCGGGGCGGAAGTCGACCGGCCCTCGGCATCGCCGTCCTGCAGATTGCAGTCAGGGCTCCATCGAACCAGTCGGCCTCCGCCTCCACGTCGGCGACGGGCTCGGCCGACGGCTCCGACCAAGCCACGGCATGGACGGCAGCCATCAGGGCGTCCTCGTCAAGGGCTCTGAGAGCCCACCTCCTTCGCTGCTGGCGTGGACCAGCTTGGCGGCCCGGGGCGGTCCCGGAGACTTCTATCCGAACGTACCAGTGATCGGATAGAGTCTCCGTGGACTCGTCCACCGTCCACCCCGTGACCCGCGGTACGGCGGCAGGGGAAGCCCATGAAAGATCCACGATGCTTGTACCCTGCCATCGCACGCACGTACTGGTCGATCCTCGGTTGAGCAACCGAAGATCGAGACCAGCAGCCCACTCCAGAACCGTCTCGCCCCTCGCGTCCGTCCTGGGGGACCCCCATGCCGAAGCATGGGCGTTGAAGTCCCCCAAGACGAGTACCTGGCGGGCTGAGAACTGGGACAAAAAGTTCCCAAGCCCGTCGAGATACTCCTCGAACGACTCTAGGGGCCAGCGCGGTGGAGCATAGGTCCCCACCAGCACGAAGCCCGCCCAGTCCACAGCCACGAAGCCCCGTCCATCGCTCAAAAAGGCGAACGGCGGAACCCGCGAGGCTGCAGCCTGAGCTATGGCAACTGACCCCTCGCGATCCCCGACCCAGGACGGTCGGTCGGGGATCACGAAGGGTTCAGCGACCACTGCAACGTCAACTCCGCCCGCCATAAGACCCTCGACCAAGAGATCGTGGGCTCGGCGGGCGTGGTTGACGTTCGCCTGGAGGACTCTGGTCGGGGGGAAGTTTATGCCATATCCATGGCCTCCCCCCGGCCAGAGTCCTCCGCCAGGGTAACAATGCCCCCGGCCTCCTTCACCCCCTTAGTGCCCCCTCCCGGCGGCCCACCCTCCACACCCCCCTTCGGTGGCTGCGGCGCCCTCGTCCCCAGGCGCCCCTTCCGCGTCGGGGGGTTACACTTAACCCCCCCGAGTCTGTGGTCGGCCGGTCGCCCCAAGTCCGCACACAGCGGACAGTGGGGGGCGGCCGCCCGGCACACATTCGCTCGGTGACCGGGGGAACCGCAGTTATAACAAAGGTCGCCCCGGTCAACTTCGGCAGAGCAATGCTGCCGCACGTGCCCCTTAGCCAGGCAGCGATAACACTGCTGGGGACGAGGTTTCAGGGCCTCCACCTTGGCCCTGCACCAACCCACCCTGATCCCCCCCAGGTTTGCAGCTTTACGAGCGGCAACCAAGGGGCATTGGATCCAGAGGGTTCCTAGTCCCAGAGGTGAGGACCTTATCTCACCGGTCCTCACCTCCGCGGCCAGGCACCCTGCCGCCGCAGCCACCGACTCCGCCACCTCAGATGAGGTGACGGAGTCGTCGAGCCCACTCACTCTCAACTCCGCCCTCTTAGAAGGGCATGAGACCCGGGCCTCTGTGTCCGCCAATGCCACCCTTAACTTATCTGCTAACAGGGCAGCTTTTGCCGCCTTCTCAGGACCGGGGATTTCCAAAAGGAAACCCCCAGTCCTTGCGCGCCTTGGGCGCACCTCCTCTATTCCTAACTCGCTCAGGGAGACCCTCTGCCGAGCCGCGACCAGGATCTCCTGATAAGATCCTTTGCTGCCCGAAGGCAGCGTAAGGGCCACAGCCGCGGCTCGGGGGGGCCTCCCGAGCTTGACGGGCGCCTTGGCAGACCCAGCGGTCTCCTGGCTCTGTTTCTTCGCAGCCCGCTGTGCCTTCCGCCCGACCACCTTAGCCCAAGGCACCTCGCTCTGAGTCGACCCACCTATCGGCACCGTTGGTGCCTCCACCGTTCCCCTCCGCCCGGAAACCGAGCGGCGGCGAACCACCTCCTTCTTCTTCGAAGATGTTCCCGCAGCAGGAGTCGTAAACGCCTCCGCTTTCTTCTTCTTTTTCCTCTTCTTCTTCCCCGTCGCCTCCCCAGCAGCCGCATCACCCCCACTCGCAGGAGTAGGGCTGGGGACGGCCGCGGTTTGGGACGAAAGGGAAGAAGAAGTTCCCTTCAAACTCGCCGTATAGGCCGACAACTTTTCATCGACGATGCGGGCGACTGTGTCTGCGAGGGACACCATGTCGACTTTGCCATTCTCCGCCCTAGGCGCCGGAGGCGGAGTTCGCCTCTCCATATCCTTAATGCGGTCCCGTAGGACCGCATTTTCAGCCTTCGCAGCCTCCAATTCGCGCCTCAGGGCTGATAAGTCCGCCCTGACTTCCAGTCCTTCCCGTGCGGGGGAGTGCGAAGACTCCAAAGCGCTTTGAACAAGTGCGCACAAAGTGCGCGCACTCTCCCGCAATCTTCGCGCGAACACGCCTTTCAGGTTCGTGGACCTGGCAGCCACCCATTCGACGCAGTTCATTGCCGCGAGGGCTTCTCTTCCCAACTCCGCAGAGGGGACGCCCCTGAAGTCCCTTGTATACTCCTCTACTGAGGGAATATGTTTGGCCGCCTTGCTTGGCGGCGGGGCCGGATCATCGGCCCTAAGTATTTTCTCCTCCTCCTCCAGTCGCAGCTTCTTCAGCTCCGTCTGGAGGAGTTTCTCCTTGGCCGCCTGCAGGCCCAGGTATTCGCCCGTTGTCAGTGGGCGTCCCCTCTTCCTGGGCGGTCCCGACCCAGCAAACCTCAGAGACGACCACGACACATCAGTGTCGCAGTCGTGGTCCGAGGGGGCCGGAGAGGCCACCCTGGACGGTACGGACCCCACAGACAACGGGGAGCCCGCCCTCGATGGACGTGCCGATGGCACCTTCGAGGGGCCCGGATGTGTACCCCCAACCTCCTCTCCGCTGCAGGAAGGAGGAAGGGACCCCCCCACCGGGTTATCCCGCCCTTCCCTACCTTCCCTCCCAGAATGGAGCGTCTCCGAAGTCAGCGCTCCGCACCTCACAGCGGCGCCTCGTGAAGAGGGAAGCCTCTCCACACAGACGACCACTGGACGCACCGACGCCGGCATCGAAGTGCCAGCTCCATCGCCCCTCCCACACCTACTCCCCCCCAACCCCGTTTTATTAAAAGACTCCATACGAATCCCACGAGTAGCGTCGGAACAAACACGTCACCCCCGGCAGAGCCGCGTACCGGGGGAAGGCATTAATACACCCGGGGGGCGCCAGGTACCCCGGGGTTGGTCCGCTCAGCACCGATGCACCCACCGGCCACACCCAGCCGCGGAGGACTGAGCGCGTCCCCTTGCCGCGGACCGAGACTTGAGACAGAGACTTTTTATAGAGGTTTATCCCCTCGCGGGCCAGCCGGTTAAGGCAAGCCCCCCGCTCCGGCGAAACATGACCACCGGTCTACGGTATCAGCCAGAGCCCCGTTTGCCACTGGAACGAGCCCAGTGTTACCAGGTTCCACCACGAGGAGGAGGGGATGGCACGTGTTGTTGCAAATTGCAACTGCAGTCCGCAACAACTTTAGAACCCAACGTAATATAACCTAACCTAACCCAAACTAACATCTTGGCGGTAATATTTGAAAACATACCTGGCGAGTTGGCCTCTACGTCTCCGTGGGACCTTTATATACATCAATAACGTAATATAACCTAACCTAACCCAACCTAACATCTCGGCGGTAATATTTGACAACATTCCTGGCGAGTTGGCTTCTCCGTCTCCGTGGGACCTTTATATACATCAATAACGTTATATAACCTAACCTAACCCAACCTAACATCTCGGCGGTAATATTTGACAACATACCTGGCGAGTTGGCCTCTACGTCTCCGCGGGACCTTTATATACATCTATAACGTGATATAACCTAACCTAATCCAACCTAACATCTCGGCGGTAATATTTGAAAACATTCCTGGCGAGTTGGCCTCTCCGTCTCTGTGATATCTTTTTATACATGAATAACGTAATATAACCTAACCTAACCCAACCTAACATCTCGGCGGTAATATTTGAAATCATACCTGGCGAGTTGGCCTCTACGTCTCCGTGGGACATTTACATACATCAATAACGTAATATAACCTAACCTAATCCAACCTGGCATCTCGGCGGTAATATTTGATCACATTCCTAGCTTGTTGGCCTCTACGTCTCCGCGGGACCTTTATATACATCTATAACGTGATATAACCTAACCTAACCCAACCTAACATTTCGGCGGTAATATTTGACATCATTCCTGGCGAGTTGGCCTCTACGTCTCCGTTTGACCTTCATAAACATCAATAACGTAATATAACGTAACCTAACCCAACCTATCATCTCGGCGGTAATATTTGACAACATTCCTGGCGAGTTGGCTTCTACGTGTCCGTGGGACCTTTATATACATCAATAACGTAATATAACCTAACCTAACCCAACCTAACATTTCGGCGGTAATATTTGACATCATTCCTGGCGAGTTGGCCTCTACGTCTCCGTTTGACCTTCATAAACATCAATAACGTAATATAACCTAACCTAACACAACCTAACATCTCGGCGGTAATATTTGAAAACATACCTGGCGAGTTGGCCTATACGTCTCCGTGGGACCTTTATATACATCAATAACGTAATATAACCTAGGCTAAACCAACCTAACATCTCGGCGGTAATATTTGAAAACTTTCATGGCGATTTGGCATCTACGTCTCCGTGGGACCTTCATATACATCAAAAACGTAATATAACCTAATCTAACCCAACCTAACATCTCGGCGGTAATATTTGAAAACATACGTGGCGAGTTGGCCTCTACGTCTCCGTGGGACATTTATATACATCAATAACGTAATATAACCTAACCTAACCCAACCTAACATCTCGGCGGTAATTTTTGATCACATTCCTGGCTTGTTGGCCTCTACGTCTCCGTGGGACATTTATATACATCAATAACGTAATATAACCTAACCTAACCCAACCTAACATCTCGGCGGTAATATTTGATCACATTCCTAGCTTGTTGGCCTCTACGTCTCCGTGGGACCTTCATATACATCAATAACGTAATATAACCTAACCGAACCCAACCTAACATCTCGGCGGTAATATTTGAAAACATACGTGGCGAGTTGGCCTCTACGTCTCCGTGGGACATTTATATACATCTATAACGTGATATAACCTAACCTAAACCAACCTAACATCTCGGCGGTAATATTTGAAAACATTCGTGGCGATTTGACATCTACGTCTCCGTGGGACCATAATATACATCAATAACGTAATATAGCCTAACCTAACCCAACCTAACATTTCGGCGGTAATATTTGACATCATTCCTGGCGAGTTGGCCTCTACGTCTCCGTTTGACCTTCATAAACATCAATAACGTAATATAACGTAACCTAACCCAACCTATCATCTCGGCGGTAATATTTGACAACATTCCTGGCGAGTTGGCTTCTACGTGTCCGTGGGACCTTTATATACATCAATAACGTAATATAACCTAACCTAACCCAACCTAACATTTCGGCGGTAATATTTGACATCATTCCTGGCGAGTTGGCCTCTACGTCTCCGTTTGACCTTCATAAACATCAATAACGTAATATAACCTAACCTAACCCAACCTAACATCTCGGCGGTAATATTTGAAAACATACCTGGCGAGTTGGCCTCTACGTCTCCGTGGGACCTTTATATACATCAATAACGTAATATAACCTAGGCTAAACCAACCTAACATCTCGGCGGTAATATTTGAAAACTTTCATGGCGATTTGGCATCTACGTCTCCGTGGGACCTTCATATACATCAAAAACGTAATATAACCTAATCTAACCCAACCTAACATCTCGGCGGTATTATTTGAAAACATACGTGGCGAGTTGGACTCTACGTCTCCGTGGGATCCTTTTATACATCAGTAACGTAATATAACGTAACCTAACCCAACCTATCATCTCGGCGGTAATATTTGACAACATTCCTGGCGAGTTGGCTTCTCCGTCTCCGTGGGACCTTTATATACATCAATAACGCTATATAACCTAACCTAACCCAACCTAACATCTCGGCGGTAATATTTGACATCAAACCTGGCGAGTTGCACTCTACGTCTCCGTGGGACCTTCATATACATCAATAACGAAATATAACCTAACCTAACCCAACCTATCATCTCGGCGGTAATATTTGACAACATTCCTGGCGAGTTGGCTTCTACGTGTCCGTGGGACCTTTATAAACATCAATAACGTAATATAAGGTAACCTAACCCAACCTATCATCTCGGCGGTAATATTTGACAACATTCCTGGCGAGTTGGCTTCTACGTGTCCGTGGGACCTTTATATACATCAATAACGTAATATAACCTAACCTAACCCAACCTAACATCTTGGCGGTAATATTTGAAAACATACCTGGCGAGTTGGCCTCTACGTCTCCGCGGGACCTTTATATACATCTATAACGTGATATAACCTAACCTAATCCAACCTAACATCTCGGCGGTAATATTTGAAAACATTCCTGGCGAGTTGGCTTCTCCGTCTCTGTGATATCTTTTTATACATGAATAACGTAATATAACCTAACCTAACCCAACCTAACATCTCGGCGGTAATATTTGAAATCATACCTGGCGAGTTGGCCTCTACGTCTCCGTGGGACATTTACATACATCAATAACGTAATATAACCTAACCTAACCCAACCTGGCATCTCGGCGGTAATATTTGATCACATTCCTAGCTTGTTGGCCTCTACGTCTCCGCTGGACCTTTATATACATCTATAACGTGATATAACCTAACCTAACCCAACCTAACATTTCGGCGGTAATATTTGACATCATTCCTGGCGAGTTGGCCTCTACGTCTCCGTTTGACCTTCATAAACATCAATAACGTAATATAACCTAACCTAACCCAACCTAACATCTCGGCGGTAATACTTGACGACATTCCTGGCGAGTTGGCTTCTACGTGTCCGTGGGACCTTTATATACATCAATAACGTAATATAACCTAACCTAACCCAACCTAACATTTCGGCGGTAATATTTGACATCATTCCTGGCGAGTTGGCCTCTACGTCTCCGTTTGACCTTCATAAACATCAATAACGTAATATAACCTAACCTAACCCAACCTAACATCTCGGCGGTAATATTTGAAAACATACCTGGCGAGTTGGCCTCTACGTCTCCGTGGGACCTTTATATACATCAATAACGTAATATAACCTAGGCTAAACCAACCTAACATCTCGGCGGTAATATTTGAAAACTTTCATGGCGATTTGGCATCTACGTCTCCGTGGGACCTTCATATACATCAAAAACGTAATATAACCTAATCTAACCCAACCTAACATCTCGGCGGTATTATTTGAAAACATACGTGGCGAGTTGGACTCTACGTCTCCGTGGGATCCTTTTATACATCAGTAACGTAATATAACGTAACCTAACCCAACCTATCATCTCGGCGGTAATATTTGACAACATTCCTGGCGAGTTGGCTTCTCCGTCTCCGTGGGACCTTTATATACATCAATAACGCTATATAACCTAACCTAACCCAACCTAACATCTCGGCGGTAATATTTGACAACAAACCTGGCGAGTTGCACTCTACGTCTCCGTGGGACCTTCATATACATCAATAACGAAATATAACCTAACCTAACCCAACCTATCATCTCGGCGGTAATATTTGACAACATTCCTGGCGAGTTGGCTTCTACGTGTCCGTGGGACCTTTATAAACATCAATAACGTAATATAACGTAACCTAACCCAACCTATCATCTCGGCGGTAATATTTGACAACATTCCTGGCGAGTTGGCTTCTACGTGTCCGTGGGACCTTTATATACATCAATAACGTAATATAACCTAACCTAACCCAACCTAACATCTTGGCGGTAATATTTGAAAACATACCTGGCGAGTTGGCCTCTACGTCTCCGCGGGACCTTTATATACATCTATAACGTGATATAACCTAACCTAATCCAACCTAACATCTCGGCGGTAATATTTGAAAACATTCCTGGCGAGTTGGCTTCTCCGTCTCTGTGATATCTTTTTATACATGAATAACGTAATATAACCTAACCTAACCCAACCTAACATCTCGGCGGTAATATTTGAAATCATACCTGGCGAGTTGGCCTCTACGTCTCCGTGGGACATTTACATACATCAATAACGTAATATAGCCTAACCTAACCCAACCTGGCATCTCGGCGGTAATATTTGATCACATTCCTAGCTTGTTGGCCTCTACGTCTCCGCTGGACCTTTATATACATCTATAACGTGATATAACCTAACCTAACCCAACCTAACATTTCGGCGGTAATATTTGACATCATTCCTGGCGAGTTGGCCTCTACGTCTCCGTTTGACCTTCATAAACATCAATAACGTAATATAACCTAACCTAACCCAACCTAACATCTCGGCGGTAATACTTGACGACATTCCTGGCGAGTTGGCCTCTACGTCTCCGCGGGACCTTTATGTACATCTATAACGTGATATAACCTAACCTAAACCAACCTAACATCTCGGCGGTCATATTTGAAAACATTCCTGGCGAGTTGGCCTCCATGTCACCGTGGGACCTTTATAGACATCCGTAACGTAATATAACCTAACCTAACCCAACCTAACATCTCGGCGGTAATATTTGAAAACATTCATGGCGATTTGACATCTACGTCTCCGTGGGACCTTAATATACATCAATAACGTAATATAGCCTAACCTAACCCAACCTAACATTTCGGCGGTAATATTTGACATCATTCCTGGCGAGTTGTCCTCTGCGTCTCCGTTTGACCTTCATAAACATCAATAACGTAATAGAACGTAACCTAACCCAACCTATCATCTCGGCGGTAATATTTGACAACATTCCTGGCGAGTTGGCCTCTACGTCTCCGTGGGACCTTTATATACATCAATAACGTAATATAACCTAACCTAACCCAACCTAACATCTCGGCGGTAATATTTGACAACATACCTGGCGAGTTGGCCTCTACGTCTCCGTGGGACATTTATATACATCAATAACGTAATATAACCTAACCTAACCCAACCTGGCATCTCGGCGGTAATATTTGATCACATTCCTAGCTTGTTGGCCTCTACGTCTCCGCGGGACCTTTATATACATCTATAACGTGATATAACCTAACCTAACCCAACCTAACATTTCGGCGGTAATATTTGACATCATTCCTGGCGAGTTGGCCTCTACGTCTCCGTTTGACCTTCATAAACATCAGTAACGTAATATAACGTAACCTAACCCAACCTATCATCTCGGCGGTAATATTTGACAACATTCCTGGCGAGTTGGCTTCTACGTGTCCGTGGGACCTTTATATACATCAATAACGTAATATAACCTAACCTAACCCAACCTAACATTTCGGCGGTAATATTTGACATCATTCCTGGCGAGTTGGCCTCTACGTCTCCGTTTGACCTTCATAAACATCAATAACGTAATATAACCTAACCTAACCCAACCTAACATCTCGGCGGTAATATTTGAAAACATACCTGGCGAGTTGGCCTCTACGTCTCCGTGGGACCTTTATATACATCAATAACGTAATATAACCTAGGCTAAACCAACCTAACATCTCGGCGGTAATATTTGAAAACTTTCATGGCGATTTGGCATCTACGTCTCCGTGGGACCTTCATATACATCAAAAACGTAATATAACCTAATCTAACCCAACCTAACATCTCGGCGGTAATATTTGAAAACATACGTGGCGAGTTGGCCTCTACGTCTCCGTGGGACATTTATATACATCAATAACGTAATATAACCTAACCTAACCCAACCTAACATCTCGGCGGTAATTTTTGATCACATTCCTGGCTTGTTGGCCTCTACGTCTCCGTGGGACATTTATATACATCAATAACGTAATATAACCTAACCTAACCCAACCTAACATCTCGGCGGTAATATTTGATCACATTCCTAGCTTGTTGGCCTCTACGTCTCCGTGGGACCTTCATATGCATCAATAACGTAATATAACCTAACCGAACCCAACCTAACATCTCGGCGGTAATATTTGAAAACATACGTGGCGAGTTGGCCTCTACGTCTCCGTGGGACATTTATATACATCTATAACGTGATATAACCTAACCTAAACCAACCTAACATCTCGGCGGTAATATTTGAAAACATTCGTGGCGATTTGACATCTACGTCTCCGTGGGACCATAATATACATGAATAACGTAATATAGCCTAACCTAACCCAACCTAACATTTCGGCGGTAATATTTGACATCATTTCTGGCGAGTTGTCCTCTACGTCTCCGTTTGACCTTCATAAACATCAATAACGTAATATAACGTAACCTAACCCAACCTATCATCTCGGCGGTAATATTTGACAACATTCCTGGCGAGTTGGCCTCTACGTCTCCGCGGGACCTTTATATACATCTATAACGTGATATAACCTAACCTAAACCAACCTAACATCTCGGCGGTAATATTTGAAAACATTCCTGGCGAGTTGGCCTCTATGTCACCGTGGGACCTTTATAGACATCCGTAACGTAATATAACCTAACCTAACCCAACCTAACATCTCGGCGGTAATATTTGAAAACATTCATGGCGATTTGACATCTACGTCTCCGTGGGACCTTAATATACATAAATAACGTAATATAGCCTAACCTAACCCAACCTAACATTTCGGCGGTAATATTTGACATCATTCCTGGCGAGTTGTCCTCTGCGTCTCCGTTTGACCTTCATAAACATCAATAACGTAATAGAACGTAACCTAACCCAACCTATCATCTCGGCGGTAATATTTGACAACATTCCTGGCGAGTTGGCCTCTACGTCTCCGTGGGAACTTTATATACATCAATAACGTAATATAACCTAACCTAACCCAACCTAACATCTCGGCGGTAATATTTGACAACATTCCTGGCCAGTTGGCTTCTCCGTCACCGTGGGACCTTTATAGACATCCATATCGTAATATAACCTAACCTAACCCAACCTAAGATCTCGGCGGTAATATTTGAAAGCATTCATGGCGAGTTGGCATCTACGTCTTCGTGGTACATTTATATCGATCAATAACGTAATGTAACCTATCCTAACCCAAAATAACATCTCGGCGGTAATATTTGAAAACATTCCTGGCGAGTTGGCCTTTACGTCACCGTGGGACCTTTATAGACGTCCATAACGTAATATAACCTAACCTAACCCAACCTAACATCTCGGCGGTAATATTTGAAAACATTCATGGCGACTTGGCATCTACGTCTCCGTGGTACATTTATATACATCAATAACGTAATATAACCTATCCTAACCCAAAATAACATCTCGGCGGTAATAACTGACCACATTCCTGGCTTGTGCGCATCTACGTCTCCGTGGGACCTTTATAAACATCAATAACGTAATATAACCTAACCTAACCCAACCTAACATCTCGGCGGTAATATTTGAAAACATTCCTGGCGAGTTGGCGTCTACGTCTCCGTGGAACATTTATATACATCAATAACGTAATATAACCTAACCTAACCCAACCTAACGTCTCGGCGGTAATATTTGAAAACATTCCTGGCGAGTTGGCCTTTACGTCACCGTGGGACCTTTATAGACATCCATAACGTAATATAACCTAACCTAACCCAACCTAACATCTCGGCGGTAATATTTGAAAAAATTCATGGCGAGTTGGCATCTGCGTCTCCGTTGTACATTTATATACATCAATAACGTAATACAACCTATCCTAACCCAAAATAACATCTCGGCGGTAATATTTGACAACATTCCTGGCGAGTTGGCTTCTCCGTCTCCGTGGGACCCCTATATACATCAATAACGTAATATAACCTAACCTAACCCAACCTAACATTTCGGCGGTAATATTTGACATCATTCCTGGCGAGTTGGCCTCTACGTCTCCGTTTGACCTTCATAAACATCAATAACGTAATATAACCTAACCTAACCCAACCTAACATCTCGGCGGTAATATTTGAAAACTTTCATGGCGATTTGGCATCTACGTCACCGTGGGACCTTCATATACATCAATAACGTAATATAACCTAACCTAACCCAACCTAACATCTCGGCGGTATTATTTGAAAACATACGTGGCGAGTTGGCCTCTACGTCTCCGTGGGACATTTATATACATCAATAACGTAATATAACCTAACCTAACCCAACCTAACATCTCGGCGGTAATATTTGACGACATTCCTGGCGAGTTGGCCTCTACGTCTCCGCGGGACCTTTATGTACATCTATAACGTGATATAACCTAACCTAAACCAACCTAACATCTCGGCGGTCATATTTGAAAACATTCCTGGCGAGTTGGCCTCCATGTCACCGTGGGACCTTTATAGACATCCGTAACGTAATATAACCTAACCTAACCCAACCTAACATCTCGGCGGTAATATTTGAAAACATTCATGGCGATTTGACATCTACGTCTCCGTGGGACCTTAATATACATCAATAACGTAATATAGCCTAACCTAACCCAACCTAACATTTCGGCGGTAATATTTGACATCATTCCTGGCGAGTTGTCCTCTGCGTCTCCGTTTGACCTTCATAAACATCAATAACGTAATAGAACGTAACCTAACCCAACCTATCATCTCGGCGGTAATATTTGACAACATTCCTGGCGAGTTGGCCTCTACGTCTCCGTGGGACCTTTATATACATCAATAACGTAATATAACCTAACCTAACCCAACCTAACATCTCGGCGGTAATATTTGACAACATACCTGGCGAGTTGGCCTCTACGTCTCCGTGGGACATTTATATACATCAATAACGTAATATAACCTAACCTAACCCAACCTGGCATCTCGGCGGTAATATTTGAAAACATTCATGGCGATTTGACATCTACGTCTCCGTGGGACCTTAATATACATCAATAACGTAATATAGCCTAACCTAACCCAACCTAACATTTCGGCGGTAATATTTGACATCATTCCTGGCGAGTTGTCCTCTGCGTCTCCGTTTGACCTTCATAAACATCAATAACGTAATAGAACGTAACCTAACCCAACCTATCATCTCGGCGGTAATATTTGACAACATTCCTGGCGAGTTGGCCTCTACGTCTCCGTGGGAACTTTATATACATCAATAACGTAATATAACCTAACCTAACCC
Source organism: Xylocopa violacea (assembly GCA_963969225.1). NCBI lineage: Eukaryota > Metazoa > Arthropoda > Insecta > Hymenoptera > Apidae > Xylocopa > Xylocopa violacea. The sequence continues at coordinate 3,114,636 of CAXAJV010000051.1, forward strand.
AACCTAACATCTCGGCGGTAATATTTGACAACATTCCTGGCCAGTTGGCTTCTCCGTCACCGTGGGACCTTTATAGACATCCATATCGTAATATAACCTAACCTAACCCAACCTAAGATCTCGGCGGTAATATTTGAAAGCATTCATGGCGAGTTGGCATCTACGTCTTCGTGGTACATTTATATCGATCAATAACGTAATGTAACCTATCCTAACCCAAAATAACATCTCGGCGGTAATATTTGAAAACATTCCTGGCGAGTTGGCCTTTACGTCACCGTGGGACCTTTATAGACGTCCATAACGTAATATAACCTAACCTAACCCAACCTAACATCTCGGCGGTAATATTTGAAAACATTCATGGCGACTTGGCATCTACGTCTCCGTGGTACATTTATATACATCAATAACGTAATATAACCTATCCTAACCCAAAATAACATCTCGGCGGTAATAACTGACCACATTCCTGGCTTGTTCGCATCTACGTCTCCGTGGGACCTTTATAAACATCAATAACGTAATATAACCTAACCTAACCCAACCTAACATCTCGGCGGTAATATTTGAAAACATTCCTGGCGAGTTGGCGTCTACGTCTCCGTGGAACATTTATATACATCAATAACGTAATATAACCTAACCTAACCCAACCTAACGTCTCGGCGGTAATATTTGAAAACATTCCTGGCGAGTTGGCCTTTACGTCACCGTGGGACCTTTATAGACATCCATAACGTAATATAACCTAACCTAACCCAACCTAACATCTCGGCGGTAATATTTGAAAAAATTCATGGCGAGTTGGCATCTGCGTCTCCGTTGTACATTTATATACATCAATAACGTAATACAACCTATCCTAACCCAAAATAACATCTCGGCGGTAATATTTGACAACATTCCTGGCGAGTTGGCTTCTCCGTCTCCGTGGGACCCCTATATACATCAATAACGTAATATAACCTAACCTAACCCAACCTAACATTTCGGCGGTAATATTTGACATCATTCCTGGCGAGTTGGCCTCTACGTCTCCGTTTGACCTTCATAAACATCAATAACGTAATATAACCTAACCTAACCCAACCTAACATCTCGGCGGTAATATTTGAAAACTTTCATGGCGATTTGGCATCTACGTCACCGTGGGACCTTCATATACATCAATAACGTAATATAACCTAACCTAACCCAACCTAACATCTCGGCGGTATTATTTGAAAACATACGTGGCGAGTTGGCCTCTACGTCTCCGCGGGACCTTTATGTACATCTATAACGTGATATAACCTAACCTAAACCAACCTAACATCTCGGCGGTCATATTTGAAAACATTCCTGGCGAGTTGGCCTCCATGTCACCGTGGGACCTATATAGACATCCGTAACGTAATATAACCTAACCTAACCCAACCTAACATCTCGGCGGTAATATTTGAAAACATTCATGGCGATTTGACATCTACGTCTCCGTGGGACCTTAATATACATCAATAACGTAATATAGCCTAACCTAACCCAACCTAACATTTCGGCGGTAATATTTGACATCATTCCTGGCGAGTTGTCCTCTGCGTCTCCGTTTGACCTTCATAAACATCAATAACGTAATAGAACGTAACCTAACCCAACCTATCATCTCGGCGGTAATATTTGACAACATTCCTGGCGAGTTGGCCTCTACGTCTCCGTGGGACCTTTATATACATCAATAACGTAATATAACCTAACCTAACCCAACCTAACATCTCGGCGGTAGTATTTGACAACATACCTGGCGAGTTGGCCTCTACGTCTCCGTGGGACATTTATATACATCAATAACGTAATATAACCTAACCTAACCCAACCTGGCATCTCGGCGGTAATATTTGATCACATTCCTAGCTTGTTGGCCTCTACGTCTCCGCGGTACCTTTATATACATCTATAACGTGATATAACCTAACCTAACCCAACCTAACATTTCGGCGGTAATATTTGACATCATTCCTGGCGAGTTGGCCTCTACGTCTCCGTTTGACCTTCATAAACATCAGTAACGTAATATAACGTAACCTAACCCAACCTATCATCTCGGCGGTAATATTTGACAACATTCCTGGCGAGTTGGCTTCTACGTGTCCGTGGGACCTTTATATACATCAATAACGTAATATAACCTAACCTAACCCAACCTAACATTTCGGCGGTAATATTTGACATCATTCCTGGCGAGTTGGCCTCTACGTCTCCGTGGGACATTTATATACATCAATAACGTAATATAACCTAACCTAACTCAACCTGGCATCTCGGCGGTAATATTTGATCACATTCCTAGCTTGTTGGCCTCTACGTCTCCGCGGGACCTTTATATACATCTATAACGTGATATAACCTAACCTAACCCAACCTAACATTTCGGCGGTAATATTTGACATCATTCCTGGCGAGTTGGCCTCTACGTCTCCGTTTGACCTTCATAAACATCAATAACGTAATATAACGTAACCTAACACAACCTATCATCTCGGCGGTAATATTTTACAACATTCCTGGCGAGTTGGCTTCTACGTGTCCGTGGGACCTTTATATACATCAATAACGTAATATAACCTAACCTAACCCAACCTAACATTTCGGCGGTAATATTTGACATCACTCCTGGCGAGTTGGCCTCTACGTCTCCGTTTGACCTTCATAAACATCCATAACGTAATATAACCTAACCTAACCCAACCTAACATCTCGGCGGTAATATTTGAAAACATACCTGGCGAGTTGGCCTCTACGTCTCCGTGGGACCTTTATATACATCAATAACGTAATATAACCTAGGCTAAACCAACCTAACATCTCGGCGGTAATATTTGAAAACTTTCATGGCGATTTGGCATCTACGTCTCCGTGGGACCTTCATATACATCAAAAACGTAATATAACCTAATCTAACCCAACCTAACATCTCGGCGGTAATATTTGAAAACATACGTGGCGAGTTGGCCTCTACGTCTCCGTGGGACATTTATATACATCAATAACGTAATATAACCTAACCTAACCCAACCTAACATCTCGGCGGTAATATTTGATCACATTCCTAGCTTGTTGGCCTCTACGTCTCCGTGGGACCTTCATATACATCAATAACGTAATATAACCTAACCTAACCCAACCTAACATCTCGGCAGTAATATTTGATCACATCCCTAGCTTGTTGGCCTCTACGTCTCCGTGGGACATTTATATACATCTATAACGTGATATAACCTAACCTAAACCAACCTAACATCTCGGCGGTAATATTTGAAAACATTCATGGCGATTTGACATCTACGTCTCCGTGGGACCTTAATATACATCAATAACGTAATGTAGCCTAACCTAACCCAACCTAACATTTCGGCGGTAATATTTGACATCATTCCTGGCGAGTTGTCCTCTACGTCTCCGTTTGACCTTCATAAACATCAATAACGTAATATAACCTAACCTAACCCAACCTAACATCTCGGCGGTAATATTTGAAAACATACCTGGCGAGTTGGCCCCTACGTCTCCGTGGGACCTTTATAGACATCCATAACGTAATATAACCTAACCTAACCCAACCTAACATCTCGGCCTTAATATTTGAAAACATTCATGGCGATTTGACATCTACGTCTCCGTGGGACCATAATATACATCAATAACGTAATATAGCCTAACCTAACCCAACCTAACATTTCGGCGGTAATATTTGACATCATTCCTGGCGAGTTGTCCTCTACGTCTCCGTTTGACCTTCATAAACATCAATAACGTAATATAACGTAACCTATCCCAACCTATCATCTCGGCGGTAATATTTGACAACATTCCTGGCGAGTTGGCCTCTACGTCTCCGCGGGACCTTTATATACATCTATAACGTGATATAACCTAACCTAAACCAACCTAACATCTCGGCGGTAATATTTGAAAACATTCCTGGCGAGTTGGCCTCTATGTCACCGTGGGACCTTTATAGACATCCGTAACGTAATATAACCTAACCTAACCCAACCTAACATCTCGGCGGTAATATTTGAAAACATTCATGGCGATTTGACATCTACGTCTCCGTAGGATCTTTTTATACATCAATAACGTAATATAACCTAACCTAACCCAACCTAACATCTCGGCGGTAATATTTGAAAACATACGTGGCGAGTTGGCTTCTACGTCTCCGTGGGACATTTATATACATCAGTAACGTAATATAACCTAACCTAACCCAACCTAACATCTCGGCGGTAATATTTGAAAACATACGTGGCGAGTTGGCCTCTACGTCTCCGTGGGACATTTATATACATCAATAACGTAATATAACCTAACCTAACCCAACCTAACATCTCGGCGGTAATTTTTGATCACATTCCTGGCTTGTTGGCCTCTACGTCTCCGTGGGACATTTATATACATCTATAACGTGATATAACCTAACCTAAACCAACCTAACATCTCGGCGGTAATATTTGAAAACATTCATGGCGATTTGACATCTACGTCTCCGTGGGACCTTAATATACATCAATAACGTAATGTAGCCTAACCTAACCCAAACTAACATTTCGGCGGTAATATTTGACATCATTCCTGGCGAGTTGTCCTCTACGTCTCCGTTTGACCTTCATAAACATCAATAACGTAATATAACCTAACCTAACCCAACCTAACATCTCGGCGGTAATATTTGAAAACATACCTGGCGAGTTGGCCCCTACGTCTCCGTGGGACCTTTATAGACACCCATAACGTAATATAACCTAACCTAACCCAACCTAACATCTCGGCCTTAATGTTTGAAAACATTCATGGCGATTTGACATCTACGTCTCCGTGGGACCATAATATACATCAATAACGTAATATAGCCTAACCTAACCCAACCTAACATTTCGGCGGTAATATTTGACATCATTCCTGGCGAGTTGTCCTCTACGTCTCCGTTTGACCTTCATAAACATCAATAACGTAATATAACGTAACCTATCCCAACCTATCATCTCGGCGGTAATATTTGACAACATTCCTGGCGAGTTGGCCTCTACGTCTCCGCGGGACCTTTATATACATCTATAACGTGATATAACCTAACCTAAACCAACCTAACATCTCGGCGGTAATATTTGAAAACATTCCTGGCGAGTTGGCCTCTATGTCACCGTGGGACCTTTATAGACATCCGTAACGTAATATAACCTAACCTAACCCAACCTAACATCTCGGCGGTAATATTTGAAAACATTCATGGCGATTTGACATCTACGTCTCCGTGGGACCTTAATATACATCAATAACGTAATGTAGCCTAACCTAACCCAACCTAACATTTCGGCGGTAATATTTGACATCATTCCTGGCGAGTTGTCCTCCACGTCTCCGTTTGACCTTCATAAACATCAATAACGTAATATAACCTAACCTAACCCAACCTAACATCTCGGCGGTAATATTTGAAAATATACCTGGCGAGTTGGCCCCTACGTCTCCGTGGAACCTTTATAGACATCCATAACGTAATATAACCTAACCTAACCCAACCTAACATCTCGGCCTTAATGTTTGAAAACATTCATGGCGATTTGACATCTACGTCTCCGTGGGACCATAATATACATCAATAACGTAATATAGCCTAACCTAACCCAACCTAACATTTCGGCGGTAATATTTGACATCATTCCTGGCCAGTTGTCCTCTACGTCTCCGTTTGACCTTCATAAACATCAATAACGTAATATAACGTAACCTAATCCAACCTATCATCTCGGCGGTAATATTTGACAACATTCCTGGCGAGTTGGCCTCTACGTCTCCGCGGGACCTTTATATACATCTATAACGTGATATAACCTAACCTAAACCAAAATAACATCTCGGCGGTAATATTTGAAAACATTCCTGGCGAGTTGGCCTCTACGTCTCCGTGGGAACTTTATATACATCTATAACGTGATATAACCTAACCTAAACCAACCTAACATATCGGCGTTAATATTTGAAAACATTCCTGGCGAGTTGGCCTCTATGTCACCGCGGAACCTTTATAGACATCCATAACGTAATATAACCTAACCTAACCCAACCTAACATCTCGGCGGTAATATTTGAAAACATTCCTGGCGAGTTGGCTTCTCCGTCTCTGTGATACCTTTTTATACATCAATAACGTAATATAACCTAACCTAACCCAACCTAACATCTCGGCGGTAATATTTGAAAACATACCTGGCGTGTTGGCCTCTACGTCTCCGTGGGACATTTATATACATCAATAACGTAATATAACCTAACCTAACCCAACCTAACGTCTCGGCGGTAATATTTGAAAACATTCCTGGCGAGTTGGCCTCTACGTCACCGTGGGACCTTTATAGACATCCATAACGTAATATAACCTAACCTAACCCAACCTAACATCTCGGCGGTAATATTTGATAAAATTCATGGCGAGTTGGCATCTGCGTCTCCGTGGTACATTTATATACATCAATAACATAATACAAACTATCCTAACCCAAAATAACATCTCGGTGGTAATATTTGACAACATTCCTGACGAGTTGGCTTCTCCGTCTCCGTGTGACCCTTATATACATCAATAACGTAATATAACCTAACCTAACCCAACCTAACATCTCGGCGTTAATATTTGAAAACATTCCTGGCTTGTTGGCCTCTACGTCTCCGTGGGACATTTATATACATCAATAACGTAATATAACCTAACCTAACCCAACCTAACATCTCGGCAGTAATATTTGATCACATCCCTAGCTTGTTGGCCTCTACGTCTCCGTGGGACATTTATATACATCTATAACGTGATATAACCTAACCTAAACCAACCTAACATCTCGGCGGTAATATTTGAAAACATTCATGGCGATTTGACATCTACGTCTCCGTGGGACCTTAATATACATCAATAACGTAATGTAGCCTAACCTAACCCAACCTAACATTTCGGCGGTAATATTTGACATCATTCCTGGCGAGTTGTCCTCTACGTCTCCGTTTGACCTTCATAAACATCAATAACGTAATATAACCTAACCTAACCCAACCTAACATCTCGGCGGTAATATTTGAAAACATACCTGGCGAGTTGGCCCCTACGTCTCCGTGGGACCTTTATAGACATCCATAACGTAATATAACCTAACCTAACCCAACCTAACATCTCGGCCTTAATATTTGAAAACATTCATGGCGATTTGACATCTACGTCTCCGTGGAACCATAATATACATCAATAACGTAATATAGCCTAATCTAACCCAACCTAACATTTCGGCGGTAATATTTGACATCATTCCTGGCGAGTTGTCCTCTACGTCTCCGTTTGACCTTCATAAACATCAATAACGTAATATAACCTAACCTAACCCAACCTAACATCTCGGCGGTAATATTTGAAAATATACCTGGTGAGTTGGCCCCTACGTCTCCGTGGGACCTTTATAGACATCCATAACGTAATATAACCTAACCTAACCCAACCTAACATCTCGGCGGTAATATTTGAAAACATTCATGGCGATTTGACATCTACGTCTCCGTGGGACCATAATATACATCAATAACGTAATATAGCCTAACCTAACCCAACCTAACATTTCGGCGGTAATATTTGACATCATTCCTGGCCAGTTGTCCTCTACGTCTCCGTTTGACCTTCATAAACATCAATAACGTAATATAACGTAACCTAATCCAACCTATCATCTCGGCGGTAATATTTGACAACATTCCTGGCGAGTTGGCCTCTACGTCTCCGCGGGACCTTTATATACATCTATAACGTGATATAACCTAACCTAAACCAAAATAACATCTCGGCGGTAATATTTGAAAACATTCCTGGCGAGTTGGCCTCTATGTCACCGTGGGACCTTTATAGACATCCGTAACGTAATATAACCTAACCTAACCCAACCTAACATCTCGGCGGTAATATTTGAAAACATTCCTGGCGAGTTGGCTTCTCCGTCTCTGTGATATCTTTTTATACATCAATAACGTAATATAACCTAACCTAACCCAACCTAACATCTCGGCGGTAATATTTGAAAACATACCTGGCGTGTTGGCCTCTACGTCTCCGTGGGACATTTATATACATCAATAACGTAATATAACCTAACCTAACCCAACCTAACGTCTCGGCGGTAATATTTGAAAACATTCCTGGCGAGTTGGCCTCTACGTCACCGTGGGACCTTTATAGACATCCATAACGTAATATAACCTAACCTAACCCAACCTAACATCTCGGCGGTAATATTTGATAAAATTCATGGCGAGTTGGCATCTGCGTCTCCGTGGTACATTTATATACATCAATAACATAATACAAACTATCCTAACCCAAAATAACATCTCGGTGGTAATATTTGACAACATTCCTGACGAGTTGGCTTCTCCGTCTCCGTGTGACCCTTATATACATCAATAACGTAATATAACCTAACCTAACCCAACCTAACATCTCGGCGTTAATATTTGAAAACATTCCTGGCTTGTTGGCCTCTACGTCTCCGTGGGACATTTATATACATCAATAACGTAATATAACCTAACCTAACCCAACCTAACATCTCGGCAGTAATATTTGATCACATCCCTAGCTTGTTGGCCTCTACGTCTCCGTGGGACATTTATATACATCTATAACGTGATATAACCTAACCTAAACCAACCTAACATCTCGGCGGTAATATTTGAAAACATTCATGGCGATTTGACATCTACGTCTCCGTGGGACCTTAATATACATCAATAACGTAATGTAGCCTAACCTAACCCAACCTAACATTTCGGCGGTAATATTTGACATCATTCCTGGCGAGTTGTCCTCTACGTCTCCGTTTGACCTTCATAAACATCAATAACGTAATATAACGTAACCTATCCCAACCTATCATCTCGGCGGTAATATTTGACAACATTCCTGGCGAGTTGGCCTCTACGTCTCCGCGGGACCTTTATATACATCTATAACGTGATATAACCTAACCTAAACCAACCTAACATCTCGGCGGTAATATTTGAAAACATTCCTGGCGAGTTGGCCTCTATGTCACCGTGGGACCTTTATAGACATCCGTAACGTAATATAACCTAACCTAACCCAACCTAACATCTCGGCGGTAATATTTGAAAACATTCATGGCGATTTGACATCTACGTCTCCGTGGGACCATAATATACATCAATAACGTAATATAGCCTAACCTAACCCAACCTAACATTTCGGCGGTAATATTTGACATCATTCCTGGCCAGTTGTCCTCTACGTCTCCGTTTGACCTTCATAAACATCAATAACGTAATATAACGTAACCTAATCCAACCTATCATCTCGGCGGTAATATTTGACAACATTCCTGGCGAGTTGGCCTCTACGTCTCCGCGGGACCTTTATATACATCTATAACGTGATATAACCTAACCTAAACCAAAATAACATCTCGGCGGTAATATTTGAAAACATTCCTGGCGAGTTGGCCTCTATGTCACCGTGGGACCTTTATAGACATCCGTAACGTAATATAACCTAACCTAACCCAACCTAACATCTCGGCGGTAATATTTGAAAACATTCCTGGCGAGTTGGCTTCTCCGTCTCTGTGATATCTTTTTATACATCAATAACGTAATATAACCTAACCTAACCCAACCTAACATCTCGGCGGTAATATTTGAAAACATACCTGGCGTGTTGGCCTCTACGTCTCCGTGGGACATTTATATACATCAATAACGTAATATAACCTAACCTAACCCAACCTAACGTCTCGGCGGTAATATTTGAAAACATTCCTGGCGAGTTGGCCTCTACGTCACCGTGGGACCTTTATAGACATCCATAACGTAATATAACCTAACCTAACCCAACCTAACATCTCGGCGGTAATATTTGATAAAATTCATGGCGAGTTGGCATCTGCGTCTCCGTGGTACATTTATATACATCAATAACATAATACAAACTATCCTAACCCAAAATAACATCTCGGTGGTAATATTTGACAACATTCCTGACGAGTTGGCTTCTCCGTCTCCGTGTGACCCTTATATACATCAATAACGTAATATAACCTAACCTAACCCAACCTAACATCTCGGCGTTAATATTTGAAAACATTCCTGGCTTGTTGGCCTCTACGTCTCCGTGGGACATTTATATACATCAATAACGTAATATAACCTAACCTAACCCAACCTAACATCTCGGCAGTAATATTTGATCACATCCCTAGCTTGTTGGCCTCTACGTCTCCGTGGGACATTTATATACATCTATAACGTGATATAACCTAACCTAAACCAACCTAACATCTCGGCGGTAATATTTGAAAACATTCATGGCGATTTGACATCTACGTCCCCGTGGGACCTTAATATACATCAATAACGTAATGTAGCCTAACCTAACCCAACCTAACATTTCGGCGGTAATATTTGACATCATTCCTGGCGAGTTGTCCTCTACGTCTCCGTTTGACCTTCATAAACATCAATAACGTAATATAACGTAACCTATCCCAACCTATCATCTCGGCGGTAATATTTGACAACATTCCTGGCGAGTTGGCCTCTACGTCTCCGCGGGACCTTTATATACATCTATAACGTGATATAACCTAACCTAAACCAACCTAACATCTCGGCGGTAATATTTGAAAACATTCCTGGCGAGTTGGCCTCTATGTCACCGTGGGACCTTTATAGACATCCGTAACGTAATATAACCTAACCTAACCCAACCTAACATCTCGGCGGTAATATTTGAAAACATTCATGGCGATTTGACATCTACGTCTCCGTAGGATCTTTTTATACATCAATAACGTAATATAACCTAACCTAACCCAACCTAACATCTCGGCGGTAATATTTGAAAACATACGTGGCGAGTTGGCCTCTACGTCTCCGTGGGACATTTATATACATCAGTAACGTAATATAACCTAACCTAACCCAACCTAACATCTCGGCGGTAATATTTGAAAACATACGTGGCGAGTTGGCCTCTACGTCTCCGTGGGACATTTATATACATCAATAACGTAATATAACCTAACCTAACCCAACCTAACATCTCGGCGGTAATTTTTGATCACATTCCTGGCTTGTTGGCCTCTACGTCTCCGTGGGACATTTATATACATCTATAACGTGATATAACCTAACCTAAACCAACCTAACATCTCGGCGGTAATATTTGAAAACATTCATGGCGATTTGACATCTACGTCTCCGTGGGACCTTAATATACATCAATAACGTAATGTAGCCTAACCTAACCCAACCTAACATTTCGGCGGTAATATTTGACATCATTCCTGGCGAGTTGTCCTCTACGTCTCCGTTTGACCTTCATAAAAATCAATAACGTAATATAACCTAACCTAACCCAACCTAACATCTCGGCGGTAATATTTGAAAACATACCTGGCGAGTTGGCCCCTACGTCTCCGTGGGACCTTTATAGACACCCATAACGTAATATAACCTAACCTAACCCAACCTAACATCTCGGCCTTAATGTTTGAAAACATTCATGGCGATTTGACATCTACGTCTCCGTGGGACCATAATATACATCAATAACGTAATATAGCCTAACCTAACCCAACCTAACATTTCGGCGGTAATATTTGACATCATTCCTGGCGAGTTGTCCTCTACGTCTCCGTTTGACCTTCATAAACATCAATAACGTAATATAACGTAACCTATCCCAACCTATCATCTCGGCGGTAATATTTGACAACATTCCTGGCGAGTTGGCCTCTACGTCTCCGCGGGACCTTTATATACATCTATAACGTGATATAACCTAACCTAAACCAACCTAACATCTCGGCGGTAATATTTGAAAACATTCCTGGCGAGTTGGCCTCTATGTCACCGTGGGACCTTTATAGACATCCGTAACGTAATATAACCTAACCTAACCCAACCTAACATCTCGGCGGTAATATTTGAAAACATTCATGGCGATTTGACATCTACGTCTCCGTGGGACCATAATATACATCAATAACGTAATATAGCCTAACCTAACCCAACCTAACATTTCGGCGGTAATATTTGACATCATTCCTGGCCAGTTGTCCTCTACGTCTCCGTTTGACCTTCATAAACATCAATAACGTAATATAACGTAACCTAATCCAACCTATCATCTCGGCGGTAATATTTGACAACATTCCTGGCGAGTTGGCCTCTACGTCTCCGCGGGACGTTTATATACATCTATAACGTGATATAACCTAACCTAAACCAAAATAACATCTCGGCGGTAATATTTGAAAACATTCCTGGCGAGTTGGCCTCTACGTCTCCGTGGGAACTTTATATACATCTATAACGTGATATAACCTAACCTAAACCAACCTAACATATCGGCGTTAATATTTGAAAACATTCCTGGCGAGTTGGCCTCTATGTCACCGCGGAACCTTTATAGACATCCATAACGTAATATAACCTAACCTAACCCAACCTAACATCTCGGCGGTAATATTTGAAAACATTCCTGGCGAGTTGGCTTCTCCGTCTCTGTGATACCTTTTTATACATCAATAACGTAATATAACCTAACCTAACCCAACCTAACATCTCGGCGGTAATATTTGAAAACATACCTGGCGTGTTGGCCTCTACGTCTCCGTGGGACATTTATATACATCAATAACGTAATATAACCTAACCTAACCCAACCTAACGTCTCGGCGGTAATATTTGAAAACATTCCTGGCGAGTTGGCCTCTACGTCACCGTGGGACCTTTATAGACATCCATAACGTAATATAACCTAACCTAACCCAACCTAACATCTCGGCGGTAATATTTGATAAAATTCATGGCGAGTTGGCATCTGCGTCTCCGTGGTACATTTATATACATCAATAACATAATACAAACTATCCTAACCCAAAATAACATCTCGGTGGTAATATTTGACAACATTCCTGACGAGTTGGCTTCTCCGTCTCCGTGTGACCCTTATATACATCAATAACGTAATATAACCTAACCTAACCCAACCTAACATCTCGGCGTTAATATTTGAAAACATTCCTGGCTTGTTGGCCTCTACGTCTCCGTGGGACATTTATATACATCAATAACGTAATATAACCTAACCTAACCCAACCTAACATCTCGGCAGTAATATTTGATCACATCCCTAGCTTGTTGGCCTCTACGTCTCCGTGGGACATTTATATACATCTATAACGTGATATAACCTAACCTAAACCAACCTAACATCTCGGCGGTAATATTTGAAAACATTCATGGCGATTTGACATCTACGTCTCCGTGGGACCTTAATATACATCAATAACGTAATGTAGCCTAACCTAACCCAACCTAACATTTCGGCGGTAATATTTGACATCATTCCTGGCGAGTTGTCCTCTACGTCTCCGTTTGACCTTCATAAACATCAATAACGTAATATAACCTAACCTAACCCAACCTAACATCTCGGCGGTAATATTTGAAAACATACCTGGCGAGTTGGCCCCTACGTCTCCGTGGGACCTTTATAGACATCCATAACGTAATATAACCTAACCTAACCCAACCTAACATCTCGGCCTTAATATTTGAAAACATTCATGGCGATTTGACATCTACGTCTCCGTGGAACCATAATATACATCAATAACGTAATATAGCCTAACCTAACCCAACCTAACATTTCGGCGGTAATATTTGACATCATTCCTGGCGAGTTGTCCTCTACGTCTCCGTTTGACCTTCATAAACATCAATAACGTAATATAACCTAACCTAACCCAACCTAACATCTCGGCGGTAATATTTGAAAATATACCTGGTGAGTTGGCCCCTACGTCTCCGTGGGACCTTTATAGACATCCATAACGTAATATAACCTAACCTAACCCAACCTAACATCTCGGCGGTAATATTTGAAAACATTCATGGCGATTTGACATCTACGTCTCCGTGGGACCATAATATACATCAATAACGTAATATAGCCTAACCTAACCCAACCTAACATTTCGGCGGTAATATTTGACATCATTCCTGGCCAGTTGTCCTCTACGTCTCCGTTTGACCTTCATAAACATCAATAACGTAATATAACGTAACCTAATCCAACCTATCATCTCGGCGGTAATATTTGACAACATTCCTGGCGAGTTGGCCTCTACGTCTCCGCGGGACCTTTATATACATCTATAACGTGATATAACCTAACCTAAACCAACCTAACATCTCGGCGGTAATATTTGAAAACATTCCTGGCGAGTTGGCCTCTATGTCACCGTGGGACCTTTATAGACATCCGTAACGTAATATAACCTAACCTAACCCAACCTAACATCTCGGCGGTAATATTTGAAAACATTCATGGCGATTTGACATCTACGTCTCCGTGGGACCTTAATATACATCAATAACGTAATGTAGCCTAACCTAACCCAACCTAACATTTCGGCGGTAATATTTGACATCATTCCTGGCGAGTTGTCCTCCACGTCTCCGTTTGACCTTCATAAACATCAATAACGTAATATAACCTAACCTAACCCAACCTAACATCTCGGCGGTAATATTTGAAAATATACCTGGCCAGTTGGCCCCTACGTCTCCGTGGAACCTTTATAGACATCCATAACGTAATATAACCTAACCTAACCCAACCTAACATCTCGGCGGTAATATTTGAAAACATTCATGGCGATTTGACATCTACGTCTCCGTGGGACCATAATATACATCAATAACGTAATATAGCCTAACCTAACCCAACCTAACATTTCGGCGGTAATATTTGGCATCATTCCTGGCCAGTTGTCCTCTACGTCTCCGTTTGACCTTCATAAACATCAATAACGTAATATAACGTAACCTAATCCAACCTATCATCTCGGCGGTAATATTTGACAACATTCCTGGCGAGTTGGCCTCTACGTCTCCGCGGGACCTTTATATACATCTATAACGTGATATAACCTAACCTAAACCAAAATAACATCTCGGCGGTAATATTTGAAAACATTCCTGGCGAGTTGGCCTCTATGTCACCGTGGGACCTTTATAGACATCCGTAACGTAATATAACCTAACCTAACCCAACCTAACATCTCGGCGGTAATATTTGAAAACATTCCTGGCGAGTTGGCTTCTCCGTCTCTGTGATATCTTTTTATACATCAATAACGTAATATAACCTAACCTAACCCAACCTAACATCTCGGCGGTAATATTTGAAAACATACCTGGCGTGTTGGCCTCTACGTCTCCGTGGGACATTTATATACATCAATAACGTAATATAACCTAACCTAACCCAACCTAACGTCTCGGCGGTAATATTTGAAAACATTCCTGGCGAGTTGGCCTCTACGTCACCGTGGGACCTTTATAGACATCCATAACGTAATATAACCTAACCTAACCCAACCTAACATCTCGGCGGTAATATTTGATAAAATTCATGGCGAGTTGGCATCTGCGTCTCCGTGGTACATTTATATACATCAATAACATAATACAAACTATCCTAACCCAAAATAACATCTCGGTGGTAATATTTGACAACATTCCTGTCGAGTTGGCTTCTCCGTCTCCGTGTGACCCTTATATACATCAATAACGTAATATAACCTAACCTAACCCAACCTAACATCTCGGCGTTAATATTTGAAAACATTCCTGGCTTGTTGGCCTCTACGTCTCCGTGGGACATTTATATACATCAATAACGTAATATAACCTAACCTAACCCAACCTAACATCTCGGCAGTAATATTTGATCACATCCCTAGCTTGTTGGCCTCTACGTCTCCGTGGGACATTTATATACATCTATAACGTGATATAACCTAACCTAAACCAACCTAACATCTCGGCGGTAATATTTGAAAACATTCATGGCGATTTGACATCTACGTCTCCGTGGGACCTTAATATACATCAATAACGTAATGTAGCCTAACCTAACCCAACCTAACATTTCGGCGGTAATATTTGACATCATTCCTGGCGAGTTGTCCTCTACGTCTCCGTTTGACCTTCATAAACATCAATAACGTAATATAACCTAACCTAACCCAACCTAACATCTCGGCGGTAATATTTGAAAACATACCTGGCGAGTTGGCCCCTACGTCTCCGTGGGACCTTTATAGACATCCATAACGTAATATAACCTAACCTAACCCAACCTAACATCTCGGCCTTAATATTTGAAAACATTCATGGCGATTTGACATCCACGTCCCCGTGGGACCATAATATACATCAATAACGTAATATAGCCTAACCTAACCCAACCTAACATTTCGGCGGTAATATTTGACATCATTCCTGGCGAGTTGTCCTCTACGTCTCCGTTTGACCTTCATAAACATCAATAACGTAATATAACGTAACCTATCCCAACCTATCATCTCGGCGGTAATATTTGACAACATTCCTGGCGAGTTGGCCTCTACGTCTCCGCGGGACCTTTATATACATCTATAACGTGATATAACCTAACCTAAACCAAAATAACATCTCGGCGGTAATATTTGAAAACATTCCTGGCGAGTTGGCCTCTACGTCTCCGTGGGAACTTTATATACATCTATAACGTGATATAACCTAACCTAAACCAACCTAACATATCGGCGTTAATATTTGAAAACATTCCTGGCGAGTTGGCCTCTATGTCACCGCGGAACCTTTATAGACATCCATAACGTAATATAACCTAACCTAACCCAACCTAACATCTCGGCGGTAATATTTGAAAACATTCCTGGCGAGTTGGCTTCTCCGTCTCTGTGATACCTTTTTATACATCAATAACGTAATATAACCTAACCTAACCCAACCTAACATCTCGGCGGTAATATTTGAAAACATACCTGGCGTGTTGGCCTCTACGTCTCCGTGGGACATTTATATACATCAATAACGTAATATAACCTAACCTAACCCAACCTAACGTCTCGGCGGTAATATTTGAAAACATTCCTGGCGAGTTGGCCTCTACGTCACCGTGGGACCTTTATAGACATCCATAACGTAATATAACCTAACCTAACCCAACCTAACATCTCGGCGGTAATATTTGATAAAATTCATGGCGAGTTGGCATCTGCGTCTCCGTGGTACATTTATATACATCAATAACATAATACAAACTATCCTAACCCAAAATAACATCTCGGTGGTAATATTTGACAACATTCCTGACGAGTTGGCTTCTCCGTCTCCGTGTGACCCTTATATACATCAATAACGTAATATAACCTAACCTAACCCAACCTAGCATCTCGGCGTTAATATTTGAAAACATTCCTGGCTTGTTGGCCTCTACGTCTCCGTGGGACATTTATATACATCAATAACGTAATATAACCTAACCTAACCCAACCTAACATCTCGGCAGTAATATTTGATCACATCCCTAGCTTGTTGGCCTCTACGTCTCCGTGGGACATTTATATACATCTATAACGTGATATAACCTAACCTAACCCAACCTAACATCTCGGCGGTAATATTTGAAAACATTCATGGCGATTTGACATCTACGTCTCCGTGGGACCATAATATACATCAATAACGTAATATAGCCTAACCTAACCCAACCTAACATTTCGGCGGTAATATTTGACATCATTCCTGGCCAGTTGTCCTCTACGTCTCCGTTTGACCTTCATAAACATCAATAACGTAATATAACGTAACCTAATCCAACCTATCATCTCGGCGGTAATATTTGACAACATTCCTGGCGAGTTGGCCTCTACGTCTCCGCGGGACCTTTATATACATCTATAACGTGATATAACCTAACCTAAACCAACCTAACATCTCGGCGGTAATATTTGAAAACATTCCTGGCGAGTTGGCCTCTATGTCACCGTGGGACCTTTATAGACATCCGTAACGTAATATAACCTAACCTAACCCAACCTAACATCTCGGCGGTAATATTTGAAAACATTCATGGCGATTTGACATCTACGTCTCCGTGGGACCTTAATATACATCAATAACGTAATGTAGCCTAACCTAACCCAACCTAACATTTCGGCGGTAATATTTGACATCATTCCTGGCGAGTTGTCCTCCACGTCTCCGTTTGACCTTCATAAACATCAATAACGTAATATAACCTAACCTAACCCAACCTAACATCTCGGCGGTAATATTTGAAAATATACCTGGCCAGTTGGCCCCTACGTCTCCGTGGAACCTTTATAGACATCCATAACGTAATATAACCTAACCTAACCCAACCTAACATCTCGGCGGTAATATTTGAAAACATTCATGGCGATTTGACATCTACGTCTCCGTGGGACCATAATATACATCAATAACGTAATATAGCCTAACCTAACCCAACCTAACATTTCGGCGGTAATATTTGGCATTATTCCTGGCCAGTTGTCCTCTACGTCTCCGTTTGACCTTCATAAACATCAATAACGTAATATAACGTAACCTAATCCAACCTATCATCTCGGCGGTAATATTTGACAACATTCCTGGCGAGTTGGCCTCTACGTCTCCGCGGGACCTTTATATACATCTATAACGTGATATAACCTAACCTAAACCAAAATAACATCTCGGCGGTAATATTTGAAAACATTCCTGGCGAGTTGGCCTCTATGTCACCGTGGGACCTTTATAGACATCCGTAACGTAATATAACCTAACCTAACCCAACCTAACATCTCGGCGGTAATATTTGAAAACATTCCTGGCGAGTTGGCTTCTCCGTCTCTGTGATATCTTTTTATACATCAATAACGTAATATAACCTAACCTAACCCAACCTAACATCTCGGCGGTAATATTTGAAAACATACCTGGCGTGTTGGCCTCTACGTCTCCGTGGGACATTTATATACATCAATAACGTAATATAACCTAACCTAACCCAACCTAACGTCTCGGCGGTAATATTTGAAAACATTCCTGGCGAGTTGGCCTCTACGTCACCGTGGGACCTTTATAGACATCCATAACGTAATATAACCTAACCTAACCCAACCTAACATCTCGGCGGTAATATTTGATAAAATTCATGGCGAGTTGGCATCTGCGTCTCCGTGGTACATTTATATACATCAATAACATAATACAAACTATCCTAACCCAAAATAACATCTCGGTGGTAATATTTGACAACATTCCTGACGAGTTGGCTTCTCCGTCTCCGTGTGACCCTTATATACATCAATAACGTAATATAACCTAACCTAACCCAACCTAACATCTCGGCGTTAATATTTGAAAACATTCCTGGCTTGTTGGCCTCTACGTCTCCGTGGGACATTTATATACATCAATAACGTAATATAACCTAACCTAACCCAACCTAACATCTCGGCAGTAATATTTGATCACATCACTAGCTTGTTGGCCTCTACGTCTCCGTGGGACATTTATATACATCTATAACGTGATATAACCTAACCTAAACCAACCTAACATCTCGGCGGTAATATTTGAAAACATTCATGGCGATTTGACATCTACGTCTCCGTGGGACCTTAATATACATCAATAACGTAATGTAGCCTAACCTAACCCAACCTAACATTTCGGCGGTAATATTTGACATCATTCCTGGCGAGTTGTCCTCTACGTCTCCGTTTGACCTTCATAAACATCAATAACGTAATATAACCTAACCTAACCCAACCTAACATCTCGGCGGTAATATTTGAAAACATACCTGGCGAGTTGGCCCCTACGTCTCCGTGGGACCTTTATAGACATCCATAACGTAATATAACCTAACCTAACCCAACCTAACATCTCGGCGGTAATATTTGAAAACATTCATGGCGATTTGACATCTACGTCTCCGTGGGACCATAATATACATCAATAACGTAATATAGCCTAACCTAACCCAACCTAACATTTCGGCGGTAATATTTGACATCATTCCTGGCCAGTTGTCCTCTACGTCTCCGTTTGACCTTCATAAACATCAATAACGTAATATAACGTAACCTAATCCAACCTATCATCTCGGCGGTAATATTTGACAACATTCCTGGCGAGTTGGCCTCTACGTCTCCGCGGGACCTTTATATACATCTATAACGTGATATAACCTAACCTAAACCAACCTAACATCTCGGCGGTAATATTTGAAAACATTCCTGGCGAGTTGGCCTCTATGTCACCGTGGGACCTTTATAGACATCCGTAACGTAATATAACCTAACCTAACCCAACCTAACATCTCGGCGGTAATATTTGAAAACATTCATGGCGATTTGACATCTACGTCTCCGTGGGACCTTAGTATACATCAATAACGTAATATAGCCTAACCTAACCCAACCTAACATTTCGGCGGTAATATTTGACATCATTCCTGGCGAGTTGTCCTCTGCGTCTCCGTTTGACCTTCATAAACATCAATAACGTAATAGAACGTAACCTAACCCAACCTATCATCTCGGCGGTAATATTTGACAACATTCCTGGCGAGTTGGCCTCTACGTCTCCGTGGGAACTTTATATACATCTATAACGTGATATAACCTAACCTAAACCAACCTAACATATCGGCGTTAATATTTGAAAACATTCCTGGCGAGTTGGCCTCTATGTCACCGCGGAACCTTTATAGACATCCATAACGTAATATAACCTAACCTAACCCAACCTAACATCTCGGCGGTAATATTTGAAAACATTCCTGGCGAGTTGGCTTCTCCGTCTCTGTGATATCTTTTTATACATCAATAACGTAATATAACCTAACCTAACCCAACCTAACATCTCGGCGGTAATATTTGAAAACATACCTGGCGTGTTGGCCTCTACGTCTCCGTGGGACATTTATATACATCAATAACGTAATATAACCTAACCTAACCCAACCTAACGTCTCGGCGGTAATATTTGAAAACATTCCTGGCGAGTTGGCCTCTACGTCACCGTGGGACCTTTATAGACATCCATAACGTAATATAACCTAACCTAACCCAACCTAACATCTCGGCGGTAATATTTGATAAAATTCATGGCGAGTTGGCATCTGCGACTCCGTGGTACATTTATATACATCAATAACATAATACAAACTATCCTAACCCAAAATAACATCTCGGTGGTAATATTTGACAACATTCCTGACGAGTTGGCTTCTCCGTCTCCGTGTGACCCTTATATACATCAATAACGTAATATAACCTAACCTAACCCAACCTAACATCTCGGCGTTAATATTTGAAAACATTCCTGGCGAGTTGGCTTCTCCGTCTCCGTGGGATCTTTTTATACATCAATAACATAATATAACCTAACCTAACCCAACCTAACATCTTGGCGGTAATATTTGAAAACATACCTGGCGAGTTGGCCTCTACGTCTCCGTGGGACCTTTATATACATCAATAACGTAATATAACCTAACCTAACCCAAACCAACATCTCGGCGGTAATATTTGACAACATTCCTGGCGAGTTGGACTCTACGTCTCCGTGGGAACTTTATATACATCAATAACGTAATATAACCTAACCTAACCCAACCAAACATCTCGGCGGTAATATTTGACAACATTCCTGGCCAGTTGGCTTCTCCGTCTCCGTGGGACTTTTATATACACCAATAACGTAATATAACCTAACCTAACCCAACCTAACATCTCGGCGGTAATATTTGACAACATACCTGGCGAGTTGGCCTCTACGTCTCCGTGGGACCTTCATATACATCAATAACGAAATATAACCTTACCTAAACCAACCTAACATCCCGGCGATAATATTTGAAAACATTCCTGGCGAGTTGGCTTCTCCGTCTCTGTGATATCTTTTTATACATGAATAACGTAATATAACCTAACCTAACCCAACCTAACATCTCGGCGGTAATATTTGAAAAAATTCATGGCGAGTTGGCATCTGCGTCTCCGTTGTACATTTATATACATCAATAACGTAATACAACCTATCCTAACCCAAAATAACATCTCGGCGGTAATATTTGACAACATTCCTGGCGAGTTGGCTTCTCCGTCTCCGTGGGACCCCTATATACATCAATAACGTAATATAACCTAACCTAACCCAACCTAACATTTCGGCGGTAATATTTGACATCATTCCTGGCGAGTTGGCCTCTACGTCTCCGTTTGACCTTCATAAACATCAATAACGTAATATAACGTAACCTAACCCAACCTATCATCTCGGCGGTAATATTTGACAACATTCCTGGCGAGTTGGCTTCAACGTGTCCGTGGGACCTTTATATACATCAATAACGTAATATAATCTAACCTAACCCAACCTAACATTTCGGCGGTAATATTTGACATCATTCCTGGCGAGTTGTCCTCTACGTCTCCGTTTGACCTTCATAAACATCAATAACGTAATATAACCTAACCTAACCCAACCTAACATCTCGGCGGTAATATTTGAAAACATACCTGGCGAGTTGGCCCCTACGTCTCCGTGGGACCTTTATAGACATCCATAACGTAATATAACCTAACCTAACCCAACCTAACATCTCGGCCTTAATATTTGAAAACATTCATGGCGATTTGACATCTACGTCTCCGTGGGACCATAATATACATCAATAACGTAATATAGCCTAACCTAACCCAACCTAACATTTCGGCGGTAATATTTGACATCATTCCTGGCGAGTTGTCCTCTACGTCTCCGTTTGACCTTCATAAACATCAATAACGTAATATAACGTAACCTATCCCAACCTATCATCTCGGCGGTAATATTTGACAACATTCCTGGCGAGTTGGCCTCTACGTCTCCGCGGGACCTTTATATACATCTATAACGTGATATAACCTAACCTAAACCAACCTAACATCTCGGCGGTAATATTTGAAAACATTCCTGGCGAGTTGGCCTCTATGTCACCGTGGGACCTTTATAGACATCCGTAACGTAATATAACCTAACCTAACCCAACCTAACATCTCGGCGGTAATATTTGAAAACATTCATGGCGATTTGACATCTACGTCTCCGTGGGACCTTAATATACATCAATAACGTAATGTAGCCTAACCTAACCCAACCTAACATTTCGGCGGTAATATTTGACATCATTCCTGGCGAGTTGTCCTCCACGTCTCCGTTTGACCTTCATAAACATCAATAACGTAATATAACCTAACCTAACCCAACCTAACATCTCGGCGGTAATATTTGAAAATATACCTGGTGAGTTGGCCCCTACGTCTCCGTGGGACCTTTATAGACATCCATAACGTAATATAACCTAACCTAACCCAACCTAACATCTCGGCGGTAATATTTGAAAACATTCATGGCGATTTGACATCTACGTCTCCGTGGGACCATAATATACATCAATAACGTAATATAGCCTAACCTAACCCAACCTAACATTTCGGCGGTAATATTTGACATCATTCCTGGCCAGTTGTCCTCTACGTCTCCGTTTGACCTTCATAAACATCAATAACGTAATATAACGTAACCTAATCCAACCTATCATCTCGGCGGTAATATTTGACAACATTCCTGGCGAGTTGGCCTCTACGTCTCCGCGGGACCTTTATATACATCTATAACGTGATATAACCTAACCTAAACCAACCTAACATCTCGGCGGTAATATTTGAAAACATTCCTGGCGAGTTGGCCTCTATGTCACCGTGGGACCTTTATAGACATCCGTAACGTAATATAACCTAACCTAACCCAACGTAACCTAACCCAACCTAACATCTCGGCGGTAATATTTGAAAACATTCATGGCGATTTGACATCTACGTCTCCGTGGGACCTTAATATACATCAATAACGTAATGTAGCCTAACCTAACCCAACCTAACATTTCGGCGGTAATATTTGACATCATTCCTGGCGAGTTGTCCTCCACGTCTCCGTTTGACCTTCATAAACATCAATAACGTAATATAACCTAACCTAACCCAACCTAACATCTCGGCGGTAATATTTGAAAATATACCTGGCGAGTTGGCCCCTACGTCTCCGTGGAACCTTTATAGACATCCATAATGTAATATAACCTAACCTAACCCAACCTAACATCTCGGCGGTAATATTTGAAAACATTCATGGCGATTTGACATCTACGTCTCCGTGGGACCATAATATACATCAATAACGTAATATAGCCTAACCTAACCCAACCTAACATTTCGGCGGTAATATTTGACATCATTCCTGGCCAGTTGTCCTCTACGTCTCCGTTTGACCTTCATAAACATCAATAACGTAATATAACGTAACCTAATCCAACCTATCATCTCGGCGGTAATATTTGACAACATTCCTGGCGAGTTGGCCTCTACGTCTCCGCGGGACCTTTATATACATCTATAACGTGATATAACCTAACCTAAACCAAAATAACATCTCGGCGGTAATATTTGAAAACATTCCTGGCGAGTTGGCCTCTATGTCACCGTGGGACCTTTATAGACATCCGTAACGTAATATAACCTAACCTAACCCAACCTAACATCTCGGCGGTAATATTTGAAAACATTCATGGCGATTTGACATCTACGTCTCCGTGGGACCTTAGTATACATCAATAACGTAATATAGCCTAACCTAACCCAACCTAACATTTCGGCGGAAATATTTGACATCATTCCTGGCGAGTTGTCCTCTGCGTCTCCGTTTGACCTTCATAAACATCAATAACGTAATAGAACGTAACCTAACCCAACCTATCATCTCGGCGGTAATATTTGACAACATTCCTGGCGAGTTGGCCTCTACGTCTCCGTGGGAACTTTATATACATCTATAACGTGATATAACCTAACCTAAACCAACCTAACATATCGGCGTTAATATTTGAAAACATTCCTGGCGAGTTGGCCTCTATGTCACCGCGGAACCTTTATAGACATCCATAACGTAATATAACCTAACCTAACCCAACCTAACATCTCGGCGGTAATATTTGAAAACATTCCTGGCGAGTTGGCTTCTCCGTCTCTGTGATATCTTTTTATACATCAATAACGTAATATAACATAACCTAACCCAACCTAACATCTCGGCGGTAATATTTGAAAACATACGTGGCGTGTTGGCCTCTACGTCTCCGTGGGACATTTATATACATCAATAACGTAATATAACCTAACCTAACCCAACCTAACGTCTCGGCGGTAATATTTGAAAACATTCCTGGCGAGTTGGCCTCTACGTCACCGTGGGACCTTTATAGACATCCATAACGTAATATAACCTAACCTAACCCAACCTAACATCTCGGCGGTAATATTTGATAAAATTCATGGCGAGTTGGCATCTGCGTCTCCGTGGTACATTTATATACATCAATAACATAATACAAACTATCCTAACCCAAAATAACATCTCGGTGGTAATATTTGACAACATTCCTGACGAGTTGGCTTCTCCGTCTCCGTGTGACCCTTATATACATCAATAACGTAATATAACCTAACCTAACCCAACCTAACATCTCGGCGTTAATATTTGAAAACATTCCTGGCTTGTTGGCCTCTACGTCTCCGTGGGACATTTATATACATCAATAACGTAATATAACCTAACCTAACCCAATCTAACATCTCGGCAGTAATATTTGATCACATCCCTAGCTTGTTGGCCTCTACGTCTCCGTGGGACATTTATATACATCTATAACGTGATATAACCTAACCTAAACCAACCTAACATCTCGGCGGTAATATTTGAAAACATTCATGGCGATTTGACATCTACGTCTCCGTGGGACCTTAATATACATCAATAACGTAATGTAGCCTAACCTCACCCAACCTAACATTTCGGCGGTAATATTTGACATCATTCCTGGCGAGTTGTCCTCTACGTCTACGTTTGACCTTCATAAACATCAATAACGTAATATAACGTAACCTAACCCAACCTATCATCTCGGCGGTAATATTTGACAACATTCCTGGCGAGTTGGCTTCAACGTGTCCGTGGGACCTTTATATACATCAATAACGTAATATAACCTAACCTAACCCAACCTAACATTTCGGCGGTAATATTTGACATCATTCCTGGCGAGTTGGACTCTACGTCTCCGTTTGACCTTCATAAACATCAATAACGTAATATAACCTAACCTAACTCAACCTAACATCTCGGCGGTAATATTTGAAAACATACGTGGCGAGTTGGCCTCTACGTCTCCGTGGGACATTTATATACATCAATAACGTAATATAACCTAACCTAACCCAACCTAACATCTCGGCGGTAATTTTTGATCACATTCCTGGCTTGTTGGCCTCTACGTCTCCGTGGGACATTTATATACATCAATAACGTAATATAACCTAACCTAACCCAACCTAACATCTCGGCGGTAATATTTGATCACATTCCTAGCTTGTTGGCCTCTACGTCTCCGTGGGACCTTCATATACATCAATAACGTAATATAACCTAACCGAACCCAACCTAACATCTCGGCGGTAATATTTGAAAACATACGTGGCGAGTTGGCCTCTACGTCTCCGTGGGACATTTATATACATCTATAACGTGATATAACCTAACCTAAACCAACCTAACATCTCGGCGGTAATATTTGAAAACATTCGTGGCGATTTGACATCTACGTCTCCGTGGGACCATAATATACATCAATAACGTAATATAGCCTAACCTAACCCAACCTAACATTTCGGCGGTAATATTTGACATCATTCCTGGCGAGTTGGCCTCTACGTCTCCGTTTGACCTTCATAAACATCAATAACGTAATATAACCTAACCTAACCCAACCTAACATCTCGGCGGTAATATTTGACGACATTCCTGGCGAATTGGCCTCTACGTCTCCGCGGGACCTTTATGTACATCTATAACGTGATATAACCTAACCTAAACCAACCTAACATCTCGGCGGTCATATTTGAAAACATTCCTGGCGAGTTGGCCTCCATGTCACCGTGGGACCTTTATAGACATCCGTAACGTAATATAACCTAAACTAACCCAACCTAACATCTCGGCGGTAATATTTGAAAACATTCATGGCGATTTGACATCTACGTCTCCGTGGGACCTTAATATACATCAATAACGTAATATAGCCTAACCTAATCCAACCTAACATTTCGGCGGTAATATTTGACATCATTCCTGGCGAGTTGTCCTCTGCGTCTCCGTTTGACCTTCATAAACATCAATAACGTAATAGAACGTAACCTAACCCAACCTATCATCTCGGCGGTAATATTTGGCAACATTCCTGGCGAGTTGGCCTCTACGTCTCCGTGGGACCTTTATATACATCAATAACGTAATATAACCTAACCTAACCCAACCTAACATCTTGGCGGTAATATTTGACAACATACCTGGCGAGTTGGCCTCTACGTCTCCGTGGGACATTTATATACCTCAATAACGTAATATAACCTAACCTAACCCAACCTGGCATCTCGGCGGTAATATTTGATCACATTCCTAGCTTGTTGGCCTCTACGTCTCCGCGGGACCTTTATATACATCTATAACGTGATATAACCTAACCTAACCCAACCTAACATTTCGGCGGTAATATTTGACATCATTCCTGGCGAGTTGCACTCTACGTCTCCGTGGGACCTTCATATACATCAATAACGAAATATAACCTAACCTAACCCAACCTAACATCTCGGCGGTAATATTTGAAAACATACCTGGCGAGTTGGCCTCTACGTCTCCGTGGGACCTTTATATACATCAATAACGTAATATAACCTAGGCTAAACCAACCTAACATCTCGGCGGTAATATTTGAAAACTTTCATGGCGATTTGGCATCTACGTCTCCGTGGGACCTTCATATACATCAAAAACGTAATATAACCTAATCTAACCCAACCTAACATCTCGGCGGTATTATTTGAAAACATACGTGGCGAGTTGGACTCTACGTCTCCGTGGGATCCTTTTATACATCAGTAACGTAATATAACGTAACCTAACCCAACCTATCATCTCGGCGGTAATATTTGACAACATTCCTGGCGAGTTGGCTTCTCCGTCTCCGTGGGACCTTTATATACATCAATAACGCTATATAACCTAACCTAACCCAACCTAACATCTCGGCGGTAATATTTGACAACAAACCTGGCGAGTTGCACTCTACGTCTCCGTGGGACCTTCATATACATCAATAACGAAATATAACCTAACCTAACCCAACCTATCATCTCGGCGGTAATATTTGACAACATTCCTGGCGAGTTGGCTTCTGCGTGTCCGTGGGACCTTTATAAACATCAATAACGTAATATAACGTAACCTAACCCAACCTATCATCTCGGCGGTAATATTTGACAACATTCCTGGCGAGTTGGCTTCTACGTGTCCGTGGGACCTTTATATACATCAATAACGTAATATAACCTAACCTAACCCAACCTAACATCTTGGCGGTAATATTTGAAAACATACCTGGCGAGTTGGCCTCTACGTCTCCGCGGGACCTTTATATACATCTATAACGTGATATAACCTAACCTAATCCAACCTAACATCTCGGCGGTAATATTTGAAAACATTCCTGGCGAGTTGGCTTCTCCGTCTCTGTGATATCTTTTTATACATGAATAACGTAATATAACCTAACCTAACCCAACCTAACATCTCGGCGGTAATATTTGAAATCATACCTGGCGAGTTGGCCTCTACGTCTCCGTGGGACATTTACATACATCAATAACGTAATATAACCTAACCTAACCCAACCTGGCATCTCGGCGGTAATATTTGATCACATTCCTAGCTTGTTGGCCTCTACGTCTCCGCTGGACCTTTATATACATCTATAACGTGATATAACCTAACCTAACCCAACCTAACATTTCGGCGGTAATATTTGACATCATTCCTGGCGAGTTGGCCTCTACGTCTCCGTTTGACCTTCATAAACATCAATAACGTAATATAACCTAACCTAACCCAACCTAACATCTCGGCGGTAATACTTGACGACATTCCTGGCGAGTTGGCCTCTACGTCTCCGCGGGACCTTTATGTACATCTATAACGTGATATAACCTAACCTAAACCAACCTAACATCTCGGCGGTCATATTTGAAAACATTCCTGGCGAGTTGGCCTCCATGTCACCGTGGGACCTTTATAGACATCCGTAACGTAATATAACCTAACCTAACCCAACCTAACATCTCGGCGGTAATATTTGAAAACATTCATGGCGATTTGACATCTACGTCTCCGTGGGACCTTAATATACATCAATAACGTAATATAGCCTAACCTAACCCAACCTAACATTTCGGCGGTAATATTTGACATCATTCCTGGCGAGTTGTCCTCTGCGTCTCCGTTTGACCTTCATAAACATCAATAACGTAATAGAACGTAACCTAACCCAACCTATCATCTCGGCGGTAATATTTGACAACATTCCTGGCGAGTTGGCCTCTACGTCTCCGTGGGACCTTTATATACATCAATAACGTAATATAACCTAACCTAACCCAACCTAACATCTCGGCGGTAATATTTGACAACATACCTGGCGAGTTGGCCTCTACGTCTCCGTGGGACATTTATATACATCAATAACGTAATATAACCTAACCTAACCCAACCTGGCATCTCGGCGGTAATATTTGATCACATTCCTAGCTTGTTGGCCTCTACGTCTCCGCGGGACCTTTATATACATCTATAACGTGATATAACCTAACCTAACCCAACCTAACATTTCGGCGGTAATATTTGACATCATTCCTGGCGAGTTGGCCTCTACGTCTCCGTTTGACCTTCATAAACATCAGTAACGTAATATAACGTAACCTAACCCAACCTATCATCTCGGCGGTAATATTTGACAACATTCCTGGCGAGTTGGCTTCTACGTGTCCGTGGGACCTTTATATACATCAATAACGTAATATAACCGAACCTAACCCAACCTAACATTTCGGCGGTAATATTTGACATCATTCCTGGCGAGTTGGCCTCTACGTCTCCGTTTGACCTTCATAAACATCAATAACGTAATATAACCTAACCTAACCCAACCTAACATCTCGGCGGTAATATTTGAAAACATACCTGGCGAGTTGGCCTCTACGTCTCCGTGGGACCTTTATATACATCAATAACGTAATATAACCTAGGCTAAACCAACCTAACATCTCGGCGGTAATATTTGAAAACTTTCATGGCGATTTGGCATCTACGTCTCCGTGGGACCTTCATATACATCAAAAACGTAATATAACCTAATCTAACCCAACCTAACATCTCGGCGGTAATATTTGAAAACATACGTGGCGAGTTGGCCTCTACGTCTCCGTGGGACATTTATATACATCAATAACGTAATATAACCTAACCTAACCCAACCTAACATCTCGGCGGTAATTTTTGATCACATTCCTGGCTTGTTGGCCTCTACGTCTCCGTGGGACATTTATATACATCAATAACGTAATATAACCTAACCTAACCCAACCTAACATCTCGGCGGTAATATTTGATCACATTCCTAGCTTGTTGGCCTCTACGTCTCCGTGGGACCTTCATATACATCAATAACGTAATATAACCTAACCGAACCCAACCTAACATCTCGGCGGTAATATTTGAAAACATACGTGGCGAGTTGGCCTCTACGTCTCCGTGGGACATTTATATACATCTATAACGTGATATAACCTAACCTAAACCAACCTAACATCTCGGCGGTAATATTTGAAAACATTCGTGGCGATTTGACATCTACGTCTCCGTGGGACCATAATATACATGAATAACGTAATATAGCCTAACCTAACCCAACCTAACATTTCGGCGGTAATATTTGACATCATTTCTGGCGAGTTGTCCTCTACGTCTCCGTTTGACCTTCATAAACATCAATAACGTAATATAACGTAACCTAACCCAACCTATCATCTCGGCGGTAATATTTGACAACATTCCTGGCGAGTTGGCCTCTACGTCTCCGCGGGACGTTTATATACATCTATAACGTGATATAACCTAACCTAAACCAACCTAACATCTCGGCGGTAATATTTGAAAACATTCCTGGCGAGTTGGCCTCTATGTCACCGTGGGACCTTTATAGACATCCGTAACGTAATATAACCTAACCTAACCCAACCTAACATCTCGGCGGTAATATTTGAAAACATTCATGGCGATTTGACATCTACGTCTCCGTGGGACCTTAATATACATCAATAACGTAATATAGCCTAACCTAACCCAACCTAACATTTCGGCGGTAATATTTGACATCATTCCTGGCGAGTTGTCCTCTGCGTCTCCGTTTGACCTTCATAAACATCAATAACGTAATAGAACGTAACCTAACCCAACCTATCATCTCGGCGGTAATATTTGACAACATTCCTGGCGAGTTGGCCTCTACGTCTCCGTGGGAACTTTATATACATCAATAACGTAATATAACCTAACCTAACCCAACCTAACATCTCGGCGGTAATATTTGACAACATTCCTGGCCAGTTGGCTTCTCCGTCACCGTGGGACCTTTATAGACATCCATATCGTAATATAACCTAACCTAACCCAACCTAAGATCTCGGCGGTAATATTTGAAAGCATTCATGGCGAGTTGGCATCTACGTCTTCGTGGTACATTTATATCGATCAATAACGTAATGTAACCTATCCTAACCCAAAATAACATCTCGGCGGTAATATTTGAAAACATTCCTGGCGAGTTGGCCTTTACGTCACCGTGGGACCTTTATAGACGTCCATAACGTAATATAACCTAACCTAACCCAACCTAACATCTCGGCGGTAATATTTGAAAACATTCATGGCGACTTGGCATCTACGTCTCCGTGGTACATTTATATACATCAATAACGTAATATAACCTATCCTAACCCAAAATAACATCTCGGCGGTAATAACTGACCACATTCCTGGCTTGTTCGCATCTACGTCTCCGTGGGACCTTTATAAACATCAATAACGTAATATAACCTAACCTAACCCAACCTAACATCTCGGCGGTAATATTTGAAAACATTCCTGGCGAGTTGGCGTCTACGTCTCCGTGGAACATTTATATACATCAATAACGTAATATAACCTAACCTAACCCAACCTAACGTCTCGGCGGTAATATTTGAAAACATTCCTGGCGAGTTGGCCTTTACGTCACCGTGGGACCTTTATAGACATCCATAACGTAATATAACCTAACCTAACCCAACCTAACATCTCGGCGGTAATATTTGAAAAAATTCATGGCGAGTTGGCATCTGCGTCTCCGTTGTACATTTATATACATCAATAACGTAATACAACCTATCCTAACCCAAAATAACATCTCGGCGGTAATATTTGACAACATTCCTGGCGAGTTGGCTTCTCCGTCTCCGTGGGACCCCTATATACATCAATAACGTAATATAACCTAACCTAACCCAACCTAACATTTCGGCGGTAATATTTGACATCATTCCTGGCGAGTTGGCCTCTACGTCTCCGTTTGACCTTCATAAACATCAATAACGTAATATAACCTAACCTAACCCAACCTAACATCTCGGCGGTAATATTTGAAAACTTTCATGGCGATTTGGCATCTACGTCACCGTGGGACCTTCATATACATCAATAACGTAATATAACCTAACCTAACCCAACCTAACATCTCGGCGGTATTATTTGAAAACATACGTGGCGAGTTGGCCTCTACGTCTCCGTGGGACATTTATATACATCAATAACGTAATGTAACCTAACCTAACCCAACCTAACATCTCGGCGGTAATATTTGACGACATTCCTGGCGAGTTGGCCTCTACGTCTCCGCGGGACCTTTATGTACATCTATAACGTGATATAACCTAACCTAAACCAACCTAACATCTCGGCGGTCATATTTGAAAACATTCCTGGCGAGTTGGCCTCCATGTCACCGTGGGACCTTTTATAGACATCCGTAACGTAATATAACCTAACCTAACCCAACCTAACATCTCGGCGGTAATATTTGAAAACATTCATGGCGATTTGACATCTACGTCTCCGTGGGACCTTAATATACATCAATAACGTAATATAGCCTAACCTAACCCAACCTAACATTTCGGCGGTAATATTTGACATCATTCCTGGCGAGTTGTCCTCTGCGTCTCCGTTTGACCTTCATAAACATCAATAACGTAATAGAACGTAACCTAACCCAACCTATCATCTCGGCGGTAATATTTGACAACATTCCTGGCGAGTTGGCCTCTACGTCTCCGTGGGACATTTATATACATCAATAACGTAATATAACCTAACCTAACCCAACCTAACATCTCGGCGGTAATTTTTGATCACATTCCTGGCGATTTGGTATCTACGTCTCCGTGGGACCTTCATATACATCAATAACGTAATATAACCTAACCTAATCCAACCTAACATCTCGGCGGTAATATTTGACAACATACCTGGCGAGTTGGCCTCTACGTCTCCGTGGGACATTTATATACATCAATAACGTAATATAACCTAACCTAACTCAACCTGGCATCTCGGCGGTAATATTTGATCACATTCCTAGCTTGTTGGCCTCTACGTCTCCGCGGGACCTTTATATACATCTATAACGTGATATAACCTAACCTAACCCAACCTAACATTTCGGCGGTAATATTTGACATCATTCCTGGCGAGTTGGCCTCTACGTCTCCGTTTGACCTTCATAAACATCAATAACGTAATATAACGTAACCTAACACAACCTATCATCTCGGCGGTAATATTTGACAACATTCCTGGCGAGTTGGCTTCTACGTGTCCGTGGGACCTTTATATACATCAATAACGTAATATAACCTAACCTAACCCAACCTAACATTTCGGCGGTAATATTTGACATCATTCCTGGCGAGTTGGCCTCTACGTCTCCGTTTGACCTTCATAAACATCAATAACGTAATATAACCTAACCTAACCCAACCTAACATCTCGGCGGTAATATTTGAAAACATACCTGGCGAGTTGGCCTCTACGTCTCCGTGGGACCTTTATATACATCAATAACGTAATATAACCTAGGCTAAACCAACCTAACATCTCGGCGGTAATATTTGACAACATACCTGGCGAGTTGGCCTCTACGTCTCCGTGGGACATTTATATACATCAATAACGTAATATAACCTAACCTAACCCAACCTGGCATCTCGGCGGTAATATTTGATCACATTCCTAGCTTGTTGGCCTCTACGTCTTCGCGGGACCTTTATATACATCTATAACGTGATATAACCTAACCTAACCCAACCTAACATTTCGGCGGTAATATTTGACATCATTCCTGGCGAGTTGGCCTCTACGTCTCCGTTTGACCTTCATAAACATCAGTAACGTAATATAACGTAACCTAACCCAACCTATCATCTCGGCGGTAATATTTGACAACATTCCTGGCGAGTTGGCTTCTACGTGTCCGTGGGACCTTTATATACATCAATAACGTAATATAACCTAACCTAACCCAACCTAACATTTCGGCGGTAATATTTGACATCATTCCTGGCGAGTTGGCCTCTACGTCTCCGTTTGACCTTCATAAACATCAATAACGTAATATAACCTAACCTAACCCAACCTAACATCTCGGCGGTAATATTTGAAAACATACCTGGCGAGTTGGCCTCTACGTCTCCGTGGGACCTTTATATACATCAATAACGTAATATAACCTAGGCTAAACCAACCTAACATCTCGGCGGTAATATTTGAAAACTTTCATGGCGATTTGGCATCTACGTCTCCGTGGGACCTTCATATACATCAAAAACGAAATATAACCTAATCTAACCCAACCTAACATCTCGGCGGTAATATTTGAAAACATACGTGGCGAGTTGGCCTCTACGTCTCCGTGGGACATTTATATACATCAATAACGTAATATAACCTAACCTAACCCAACCTAACATCTCGGCGGTAATTTTTGATCACATTCCTGGCTTGTTGGCCTCTACGTCTCCGTGGGACATTTATATACATCAATAACGTAATATAACCTAACCTAACCCAACCTAACATCTCGGCGGTAATATTTGATCACATTCCTAGCTTGTTGGCCTCTACGTCTCCGTGGGACCTTCATATACATCAATAACGTAATATAACCTAACCGAACCCAACCTAACATCTCGGCGGTAATATTTGAAAACATACGTGGCGAGTTGGCCTCTACGTCTCCGTGGGACATTTATATACATCTATAACGTGATATAACCTAACCTAAACCAACCTAACATCTCGGCGGTAATATTTGAAAACATTCGTGGCGATTTGACATCTACGTCTCCGTGGGACCATAATATACATGAATAACGTAATATAGCCTAACCTAACCCAACCTAACATTTCGGCGGTAATATTTGACATCATTTCTGGCGAGTTGTCCTCTACGTCTCCGTTTGACCTTCATAAACATCAATAACGTAATATAACGTAACCTAACCCAACCTATCATCTCGGCGGTAATATTTGACAACATTCCTGGCGAGTTGGCCTCTACGTCTCCGCGGGACCTTTATATACATCTATAACGTGATGTAACCTAACCTAAACCAACCTAACATCTCGGCGGTAATATTTGAAAACATTCCTGGCGAGTTGGCCTCTATGTCACCGTGGGACCTTTATAGACATCCGTAACGTAATATAACCTAACCTAACCCAACCTAACATCTCGGCGGTAATATTTGAAAACATTCATGGCGATTTGACATCTACGTCTCCGTGGGACCTTAATATACATCAATAACGTAATATAGCCTAACCTAACCCAACCTAACATTTCGGCGGTAATATTTGACATCATTCCTGGCGAGTTGTCCTCTGCGTCTCCGTTTGACCTTAATAAACATCAATAACGTAATATAACCTAACCTAACCCAACCTAACATCTCGGCGGTAATATTTGAAAACATTCATGGCGATTTGACATCTACGTCTCCGTGGGACCTTAATATACATCAATAACGTAATATAGCCTAACCTAACCCAACCTAACATTTCGGCGGTAATATTTGACATCATTCCTGGCGAGTTGTCCTCTGCGTCTCCGTTTGACCTTCATAAACATCAATAACGTAATAGAACGTAACCGAACCCAACCTATCATCTCGGCGGTAATATTTGACAACATTCCTGGCGAGTTGGCCTCTACGTCTCCGTGGGACCTTTATATACATCAATAACGTAATATAACCTAACCTAACCCAACCTAACATCTCGGCGGTAATATTTGACAACATACCTGGCGAGTTGGCCTCTACGTCTCCGTGGGACATTTATATACATCAATAACGTAATATAACCTAACCTAACCCAACCTGGCATCTCGGCGGTAATATTTGATCACATTCCTAGCTTGTTGGCCTCTACGTCTTCGCGGGACCTTTATATACATCTATAACGTGATATAACCTAACCTAACCCAACCTAACATTTCGGCGGTAATATTTGACATCATTCCTGGCGAGTTGGCCTCTACGTCTCCGTTTGACCTTCATAAACATCAGTAACGTAATATAACGTAACCTAACCCAACCTATCATCTCGGCGGTAATATTTGACAACATTCCTGGCGAGTTGGCTTCTACGTGTCCGTGGGACCTTTATATACATCAATAACGTAATATAACCTAACCTAACCCAACCTAACATTTCGGCGGTAATATTTGACATCATTCCTGGCGAGTTGGCCTCTACGTCTCCGTTTGACCTTCATAAACATCAATAACGTAATATAACCTAACCTAACCCAACCTAACATCTCGGCGGTAATATTTGAAAACATACCTGGCGAGTTGGCCTCTACGTCTCCGTGGGACCTTTATATACATCAATAACGTAATATAACCTAGGCTAAACCAACCTAACATCTCGGCGGTAATATTTGAAAACTTTCATGGCGATTTGGCATCTACGTCTCCGTGGGACCTTCATATACATCAAAAACGAAATATAACCTAATCTAACCCAACCTAACATCTCGGCGGTAATATTTGAAAACATACGTGGCGAGTTGGCCTCTACGTCTCCGTGGGACATTTATATACATCAATAACGTAATATAACCTAACCTAACCCAACCTAACATCTCGGCGGTAATTTTTGATCACATTCCTGGCTTGTTGGCCTCTACGTCTCCGTGGGACATTTATATACATCAATAACGTAATATAACCTAACCTAACCCAACCTAACATCTCGGCGGTAATATTTGATCACATTCCTAGCTTGTTGGCCTCTACGTCTCCGTGGGACCTTCATATACATCAATAACGTAATATAACCTAACCGAACCCAACCTAACATCTCGGCGGTAATATTTGAAAACATACGTGGCGAGTTGGCCTCTACGTCTCCGTGGGACATTTATATACATCTATAACGTGATATAACCTAACCTAAACCAACCTAACATCTCGGCGGTAATATTTGAAAACATTCGTGGCGATTTGACATCTACGTCTCCGTGGGACCATAATATACATGAATAACGTAATATAGCCTAACCTAACCCAACCTAACATTTCGGCGGTAATATTTGACATCATTTCTGGCGAGTTGTCCTCTACGTCTCCGTTTGACCTTCATAAACATCAATAACGTAATATAACGTAACCTAACCCAACCTATCATCTCGGCGGTAATATTTGACAACATTCCTGGCGAGTTGGCCTCTACGTCTCCGCGGGACCTTTATATACATCTATAACGTGATGTAACCTAACCTAAACCAACCTAACATCTCGGCGGTAATATTTGAAAACATTCCTGGCGAGTTGGCCTCTATGTCACCGTGGGACCTTTATAGACATCCGTAACGTAATATAACCTAACCTAACCCAACCTAACATCCGGGCGGTAATATTTGAAAACATTCATGGCGATTTGACATCTACGTCTCCGTGGGACCTTAATATACATCAATAACGTAATATAGCCTAACCTAACCCAACCTAACATTTCGGCGGTAATATTTGACATCATTCCTGGCGAGTTGTCCTCTGCGTCTCCGTTTGACCTTAATAAACATCAATAACGTAATATAACCTAACCTAACCCAACCTAACATCTCGGCGGTAATATTTGAAAACTTTCATGGCGATTTGGCATCTACGTCTCCGTGGGACCTTCATATACATCAATAACGTAATATAACCTAACCTAACCCAACCTAACATCTCGGCGGTATTATTTGAAAACATACGTGGCGAGTTGGCCTCTACGTCTCCGTGGGACATTTATATACATCAATAACGTAATATAACCTAACCTAACCCAACCTAACATCTCGGCGGTAATTTTTGATCACATTCCTGGCGATTTGGTATCTACGTCTCCGTGGGACCTTCATATACATCAATAACGTAATATAACCTAACCTAATCCAACCTAACATCTCGGCGGTAATATTTGACAACATACCTGGCGAGTTGGCCTCTACGTCTCCGTGGGACATTTATATACATCAATAACGTAATATAACCTAACCTAACTCAACCTGGCATCTCGGCGGTAATATTTGATCACATTCCTAGCTTGTTGGCCTCTACGTCTCCGCGGGACCTTTATATACATCTATAACGTGATATAACCTAACCTAACCCAACCTAACATTTCGGCGGTAATATTTGACATCATTCCTGGCGAGTTGGCCTCTACGTCTCCGTTTGACCTTCATAAACATCAATAACGTAATATAACGTAACCTAACACAACCTATCATCTCGGCGGTAATATTTGACAACATTCCTGGCGAGTTGGCTTCTACGTGTCCGTGGGACCTTTATATACATCAATAACGTAATATAACCTAACCTAACCCAACCTAACATTTCGGCGGTAATATTTGACATCATTCCTGGCGAGTTGGCCTCTACGTCTCCGTTTGACCTTCATAAACATCAATAACGTAATATAACCTAACCTAACCCAACCTAACATCTCGGCGGTAATATTTGAAAACATACCTGGCGAGTTGGCCTCTACGTCTCCGTGGGACCTTTATATACATCAATAACGTAATATAACCTAGGCTAAACCAACCTAACATCTCGGCGGTAATATTTGACAACATACCTGGCGAGTTGGCCTCTACGTCTCCGTGGGACATTTATATACATCAATAACGTAATATAACCTAACCTAACCCAACCTGGCATCTCGGCGGTAATATTTGATCACATTCCTAGCTTGTTGGCCTCTACGTCTTCGCGGGACCTTTATATACATCTATAACGTGATATAACCTAACCTAACCCAACCTAACATTTCGGCGGTAATATTTGACATCATTCCTGGCGAGTTGGCCTCTACGTCTCCGTTTGACCTTCATAAACATCAGTAACGTAATATAACGTAACCTAACCCAACCTATCATCTCGGCGGTAATATTTGACAACATTCCTGGCGAGTTGGCTTCTACGTGTCCGTGGGACCTTTATATACATCAATAACGTAATATAACCTAACCTAACCCAACCTAACATTTCGGCGGTAATATTTGACATCATTCCTGGCGAGTTGGCCTCTACGTCTCCGTTTGACCTTCATAAACATCAATAACGTAATATAACCTAACCTAACCCAACCTAACATCTCGGCGGTAATATTTGAAAACATACCTGGCGAGTTGGCCTCTACGTCTCCGTGGGACCTTTATATACATCAATAACGTAATATAACCTAGGCTAAACCAACCTAACATCTCGGCGGTAATATTTGAAAACTTTCATGGCGATTTGGCATCTACGTCTCCGTGGGACCTTCATATACATCAAAAACGAAATATAACCTAATCTAACCCAACCTAACATCTCGGCGGTAATATTTGAAAACATACGTGGCGAGTTGGCCTCTACGTCTCCGTGGGACATTTATATACATCAATAACGTAATATAACCTAACCTAACCCAACCTAACATCTCGGCGGTAATTTTTGATCACATTCCTGGCTTGTTGGCCTCTACGTCTCCGTGGGACATTTATATACATCAATAACGTAATATAACCTAACCTAACCCAACCTAACATCTCGGCGGTAATATTTGATCACATTCCTAGCTTGTTGGCCTCTACGTCTCCGTGGGACCTTCATATACATCAATAACGTAATATAACCTAACCGAACCCAACCTAACATCTCGGCGGTAATATTTGAAAACATACGTGGCGAGTTGGCCTCTACGTCTCCGTGGGACATTTATATACATCTATAACGTGATATAACCTAACCTAAACCAACCTAACATCTCGGCGGTAATATTTGAAAACATTCGTGGCGATTTGACATCTACGTCTCCGTGGGACCATAATATACATGAATAACGTAATATAGCCTAACCTAACCCAACCTAACATTTCGGCGGTAATATTTGACATCATTTCTGGCGAGTTGTCCTCTACGTCTCCGTTTGACCTTCATAAACATCAATAACGTAATATAACGTAACCTAACCCAACCTATCATCTCGGCGGTAATATTTGACAACATTCCTGGCGAGTTGGCCTCTACGTCTCCGCGGGACCTTTATATACATCTATAACGTGATGTAACCTAACCTAAACCAACCTAACATCTCGGCGGTAATATTTGAAAACATTCCTGGCGAGTTGGCCTCTATGTCACCGTGGGACCTTTATAGACATCCGTAACGTAATATAACCTAACCTAACCCAACCTAACATCTCGGCGGTAATATTTGAAAACATTCATGGCGATTTGACATCTACGTCTCCGTGGGACCTTAATATACATCAATAACGTAATATAGCCTAACCTAACCCAACCTAACATTTCGGCGGTAATATTTGACATCATTCCTGGCGAGTTGTCCTCTGCGTCTCCGTTTGACCTTAATAAACATCAATAACGTAATATAACCTAACCTAACCCAACCTAACATCTCGGCGGTAATATTTGAAAACATTCATGGCGATTTGACATCTACGTCTCCGTGGGACCTTAATATACATCAATAACGTAATATAGCCTAACCTAACCCAACCTAACATTTCGGCGGTAATATTTGACATCATTCCTGGCGAGTTGTCCTCTGCGTCTCCGTTTGACCTTCATAAACATCAATAACGTAATAGAACGTAACCGAACCCAACCTATCATCTCGGCGGTAATATTTGACAACATTCCTGGCGAGTTGGCCTCTACGTCTCCGTGGGACCTTTATATACATCAATAACGTAATATAACCTAACCTAACCCAACCTAACATCTCGGCGGTAATATTTGACAACATACCTGGCGAGTTGGCCTCTACGTCTCCGTGGGACATTTATATACATCAATAACGTAATATAACCTAACCTAACCCAACCTGGCATCTCGGCGGTAATATTTGATCACATTCCTAGCTTGTTGGCCTCTACGTCTTCGCGGGACCTTTATATACATCTATAACGTGATATAACCTAACCTAACCCAACCTAACATTTCGGCGGTAATATTTGACATCATTCCTGGCGAGTTGGCCTCTACGTCTCCGTTTGACCTTCATAAACATCAGTAACGTAATATAACGTAACCTAACCCAACCTATCATCTCGGCGGTAATATTTGACAACATTCCTGGCGAGTTGGCTTCTACGTGTCCGTGGGACCTTTATATACATCAATAACGTAATATAACCTAACCTAACCCAACCTAACATTTCGGCGGTAATATTTGACATCATTCCTGGCGAGTTGGCCTCTACGTCTCCGTTTGACCTTCATAAACATCAATAACGTAATATAACCTAACCTAACCCAACCTAACATCTCGGCGGTAATATTTGAAAACATACCTGGCGAGTTGGCCTCTACGTCTCCGTGGGACCTTTATATACATCAATAACGTAATATAACCTAGGCTAAACCAACCTAACATCTCGGCGGTAATATTTGAAAACTTTCATGGCGATTTGGCATCTACGTCTCCGTGGGACCTTCATATACATCAAAAACGAAATATAACCTAATCTAACCCAACCTAACATCTCGGCGGTAATATTTGAAAACATACGTGGCGAGTTGGCCTCTACGTCTCCGTGGGACATTTATATACATCAATAACGTAATATAACCTAACCTAACCCAACCTAACATCTCGGCGGTAATTTTTGATCACATTCCTGGCTTGTTGGCCTCTACGTCTCCGTGGGACATTTATATACATCAATAACGTAATATAACCTAACCTAACCCAACCTAACATCTCGGCGGTAATATTTGATCACATTCCTAGCTTGTTGGCCTCTACGTCTCCGTGGGACCTTCATATACATCAATAACGTAATATAACCTAACCGAACCCAACCTAACATCTCGGCGGTAATATTTGAAAACATACGTGGCGAGTTGGCCTCTACGTCTCCGTGGGACATTTATATACATCTATAACGTGATATAACCTAACCT
Organism: Xylocopa violacea; assembly: GCA_963969225.1. Lineage (NCBI taxonomy): Eukaryota > Metazoa > Arthropoda > Insecta > Hymenoptera > Apidae > Xylocopa > Xylocopa violacea. Next base: position 3,157,157 of record CAXAJV010000051.1, read on the forward strand.
AAACCAACCTAACATCTCGGCGGTAATATTTGAAAACATTCGTGGCGATTTGACATCTACGTCTCCGTGGGACCATAATATACATGAATAACGTAATATAGCCTAACCTAACCCAACCTAACATTTCGGCGGTAATATTTGACATCATTTCTGGCGAGTTGTCCTCTACGTCTCCGTTTGACCTTCATAAACATCAATAACGTAATATAACGTAACCTAACCCAACCTATCATCTCGGCGGTAATATTTGACAACATTCCTGGCGAGTTGGCCTCTACGTCTCCGCGGGACCTTTATATACATCTATAACGTGATGTAACCTAACCTAAACCAACCTAACATCTCGGCGGTAATATTTGAAAACATTCCTGGCGAGTTGGCCTCTATGTCACCGTGGGACCTTTATAGACATCCGTAACGTAATATAACCTAACCTAACCCAACCTAACATCTCGGCGGTAATATTTGAAAACATTCATGGCGATTTGACATCTACGTCTCCGTGGGACCTTAATATACATCAATAACGTAATATAGCCTAACCTAACCCAACCTAACATTTCGGCGGTAATATTTGACATCATTCCTGGCGAGTTGTCCTCTGCGTCTCCGTTTGACCTTAATAAACATCAATAACGTAATATAACCTAACCTAACCCAACCTAACATCTCGGCGGTAATATTTGAAAACTTTCATGGCGATTTGGCATCTACGTCTCCGTGGGACCTTCATATACATCAATAACGTAATATAACCTAACCTAACCCAACCTAACATCTCGGCGGTATTATTTGAAAACATACGTGGCGAGTTGGCCTCTACGTCTCCGTGGGACATTTATATACATCAATAACGTAATATAACCTAACCTAACCCAACCTAACATCTCGGCGGTAATTTTTGATCACATTCCTGGCGATTTGGTATCTACGTCTCCGTGGGACCTTCATATACATCAATAACGTAATATAACCTAACCTAATCCAACCTAACATCTCGGCGGTAATATTTGACAACATACCTGGCGAGTTGGCCTCTACGTCTCCGTGGGACATTTATATACATCAATAACGTAATATAACCTAACCTAACTCAACCTGGCATCTCGGCGGTAATATTTGATCACATTCCTAGCTTGTTGGCCTCTACGTCTCCGCGGGACCTTTATATACATCTATAACGTGATATAACCTAACCTAACCCAACCTAACATTTCGGCGGTAATATTTGACATCATTCCTGGCGAGTTGGCCTCTACGTCTCCGTTTGACCTTCATAAACATCAATAACGTAATATAACGTAACCTAACACAACCTATCATCTCGGCGGTAATATTTGACAACATTCCTGGCGAGTTGGCTTCTACGTGTCCGTGGGACCTTTATATACATCAATAACGTAATATAACCTAACCTAACCCAACCTAACATTTCGGCGGTAATATTTGACATCATTCCTGGCGAGTTGGCCTCTACGTCTCCGTTTGACCTTCATAAACATCAATAACGTAATATAACCTAACCTAACCCAACCTAACATCTCGGCGGTAATATTTGAAAACATACCTGGCGAGTTGGCCTCTACGTCTCCGTGGGACCTTTATATACATCAATAACGTAATATAACCTAGGCTAAACCAACCTAACATCTCGGCGGTAATATTTGAAAACTTTCATGGCGATTTGGCATCTACGTCTCCGTGGGACCTTCATATACATCAAAAACGTAATATAACCTAATCTAACCCAACCTAACATCTCGGCGGTAATATTTGAAAACATACGTGGCGAGTTGGCCTCTACGTCTCCGTGGGACATTTATATACATCAATAACGTAATATAACCTAACCTAACCCAACCTAACATCTCGGCGGTAATATTTGATCACATTCCTAGCTTGTTGGCCTCTACGTCTCCGTGGGACCTTCATATACATCAATAACGTAATATAACCTAACCGAACCCAACCTAACATCTCGGCGGTAATATTTGAAAACATACGTGGCGAGTTGGCCTCTACGTCTCCGTGGGACATTTATATACATCTATAACGTGATATAACCTAACCTAAACCAACCTAACATCTCGGCGGTAATATTTGAAAACATACGTGGCGAGTTGGCATCTGCGTCTCCGTGGTACATTTATATACATCAATAACATAATACAACCTATCCTAACCCAAAATAATATCTCGGCGGTAATATTTGACAACATTCCTGACGAGTTGGCTTCTCCGTCTCCGTGTGACCCTTATATACATCAATAATGTAATATAACCTAACCTAACCCAACCTAACATCTCGGCGTTAATATTTGAAAACATTCCTGGCGAGTTGGCTTCTCCGTCTCCGTGGGGTCTTTTTATACATCAATAACATAATATAACCTAACCTAACCCAACCTAACATCTTGGCGGTAATATTTGAAAACATACCTGGCGAGTTGGCCTCTACGTCTCCGTGGGACCTTTATATACATCAATAACGTAATATAACCTAACCTAACCCAAACCAACATCTCGGCGGTAATATTTGACAACATTCCTGGCGAGTTGGCCTCTACGTCTCCGTGGGAACTTTATATACATCAATAACGTAATATAACCTAACCTAACCCAACCTAACATCTCGGCGGTAATATTTGACAACATTCCTGGCCAGTTGGCTTCTCCGTCACCGTGGGACCTTTATAGACATCCATATCGTAATATAACCTAACCTAACCCAACCTAAGATCTCGGCGGTAATATTTGAAAGCATTCATGGCGAGTTGGCATCTACGTCTTCGTGGTACATTTATATCGATCAATAACGTAATGTAACCTATCCTAACCCAAAATAACATCTCGGCGGTAATATTTGAAAACATTCCTGGCGAGTTGGCCTTTACGTCACCGTGGGACCTTTATAGACGTCCATAACGTAATATAACCTAACCTAACCCAACCTAACATCTCGGCGGTAATATTTGAAAACATTCATGGCGACTTGGCATCTACGTCTCCGTGGTACATTTATATACATCAATAACGTAATATAACCTATCCTAACCCAAAATAACATCTCGGCGGTAATAACTGACCACATTCCTGGCTTGTTCGCATCTACGTCTCCGTGGGACCTTTATAAACATCAATAACGTAATATAACCTAACCGAACCCAACCTAACATCTCGGCGGTAATATTTGAAAACATACGTGGCGAGTTGGCCTCTACGTCTCCGTGGGACATTTATATACCTCAATAACGTAATATAACCTAACCTAACCCAACCTGGCATCTCGGCGGTAATATTTGATCACATTCCTAGCTTGTTGGCCTCTACGTCTGCGCGGGACCTTTATATACATCTATAACGTGATATAACCTAACCTAACCCAACCTAACATTTCGGCGGTAATATTTGACATCATTCCTGGCGAGTTGGCCTCTACGTCTCCGTTTGACCTTCATAAACATCAATAACGTAATATAACGTAACCTAACCCAACCTATCATCTCGGCGGTAATATTTGACAACATTCCTGGCGAGTTGGCTTCTACGTGTCCGTGGGACCTTTATATACATCAATAACGTAATATAACCTAACCTAACCCAATCTAACATTTCGGCGGTAATATTTGACATCATTCCTGGCGAGTTGGCCTCTACGTCTCCGTTTGACCTTCATAAACATCAATAACGTAATATAACCTAACCTAACCCAACCTAACATCTCGGCGGTAATATTTGAAAACATACCTGGCGAGTTGGCCTCTACGTCTCCGTGGGACCTTTATATACATCAATAACGTAATATAACCTAGGCTAAACCAACCTAACATCTCGGCGGTAATATTTGAAAACTTTCATGGCGATTTGGCATCTACGTCTCCGTGGGACCTTCATATACATCAAAAACGTAATATAACCTAATCTAACCCAACCTAACATCTCGGCGGTATTATTTGAAAACATACGTGGCGAGTTGGACTCTACGTCTCCGTGGGATCCTTTTATACATCAGTAACGTAATATAACGTAACCTAACCCAACCTATCATCTCGGCGGTAATATTTGACAACATTCCTGGCGAGTTGGCTTCTCCGTCTCCGTGGGACCTTTATATACATCAATAACGCTATATAACCTAACCTAACCCAACCTAACATCTCGGCGGTAATATTTGACAACAAACCTGGCGAGTTGCACTCTACGTCTCCGTGGGACCTTCATATACATCAATAACGAAATATAACCTAACCTAACCCAACCTATCATCTCGGCGGTAATATTTGACAACATTCCTGGCGAGTTGGCTTCTACGTGTCCGTGGGACCTTTATAAACATCAATAACGTAATATAACGTAACCTAACCCAACCTATCATCTCGGCGGTAATATTTGACAACATTCCTGGCGAGTTGGCTTCTACGTGTCCGTGGGACCTTTATATACATCAATAACGTAATATAACCTAACCTAACCCAACCTAACATCTTGGCGGTAATATTTGAAAACATACCTGGCGAGTTGGCCTCTACGTCTCCGCGGGACCTTTATATACATCTATAACGTGATATAACCTAACCTAATCCAACCTAACATCTCGGCGGTAATATTTGAAAACATTCCTGGCGAGTTGGCTTCTCCGTCTCTGTGATATCTTTTTATACATGAATAACGTAATATAACCTAACCTAACCCAACCTAACATCTCGGCGGTAATATTTGAAATCATACCTGGCGAGTTGGCCTCTACGTCTCCGTGGGACATTTACATACATCAATAACGTAATATAACCTAACCTAACCCAACCTGGCATCTCGGCGGTAATATTTGATCACATTCCTAGCTTGTTGGCCTCTACGTCTCCGCTGGACCTTTATATACATCTATAACGTGATATAACCTAACCTAACCCAACCTAACATTTCGGCGGTAATATTTGACATCATTCCTGGCGAGTTGGCCTCTACGTCTCCGTTTGACCTTCATAAACATCAATAACGTAATATAACCTAACCTAACCCAACCTAACATCTCGGCGGTAATACTTGACGACATTCCTGGCGAGTTGGCCTCTACGTCTCCGCGGGACCTTTATGTACATCTATAACGTGATATAACCTAACCTAAACCAACCTAACATCTCGGCGGTCATATTTGAAAACATTCCTGGCGAGTTGGCCTCCATGTCACCGTGGGACCTTTATAGACATCCGTAACGTAATATAACCTAACCTAACCCAACCTAACATCTCGGCGGTAATATTTGACAACATACCTGGCGAGTTGGCCTCTACGTCTCCGTGGGACATTTATATACATCAATAACGTAATATAACCTAACCTAACCCAACCTGGCATCTCGGCGGTAATATTTGATCACATTCCTAGCTTGTTGGCCTCTACGTCTCCGCGGGACCTTTATATACATCTATAACGTGATATAACCTAACCTAACCCAACCTAACATTTCGGCGGTAATATTTGACATCATTCCTGGCGAGTTGGCCTCTACGTCTCCGTTTGACCTTCATAAACATCAGTAACGTAATATAACGTAACCTAACCCAACCTATCATCTCGGCGGTAATATTTGACAACATTCCTGGCGAGTTGGCTTCTACGTGTCCGTGGGACCTTTATATACATCAATAACGTAATATAACCTAACCTAACCCAACCTAACATTTCGGCGGTAATATTTGACATCATTCCTGGCGAGTTGGCCTCTACGTCTCCGTTTGACCTTCATAAACATCAATAACGTAATATAACCTAACCTAACCCAACCTAACATCTCGGCGGTAATATTTGAAAACATACCTGGCGAGTTGGCCTCTACGTCTCCGTGGGACCTTTATATACATCAATAACGTAATATAACCTAGGCTAAACCAACCTAACATCTCGGCGGTAATATTTGAAAACTTTCATGGCGATTTGGCATCTACGTCTCCGTGGGACCTTCATATACATCAAAAACGTAATATAACCTAATCTAACCCAACCTAACATCTCGGCGGTAATATTTGAAAACATACGTGGCGAGTTGGCCTCTACGTCTCCGTGGGACATTTATATACATCAATAACGTAATATAACCTAACCTAACCCAACCTAACATCTCGGCGGTAATTTTTGATCACATTCCTGGCTTGTTGGCCTCTACGTCTCCGTGGGACATTTATATACATCAATAACGTAATATAACCTAACCTAACCCAACCTAACATCTCGGCGGTAATATTTGATCACATTCCTAGCTTGTTGGCCTCTACGTCTCCGTGGGACCTTCATATACATCAATAACGTAATATAACCTAACCGAACCCAACCTAACATCTCGGCGGTAATATTTGAAAACATACGTGGCGAGTTGGCCTCTACGTCTCCGTGGGACATTTATATACATCTATAACGTGATATAACCTAACCTAAACCAACCTAACATCTCGGCGGTAATATTTGAAAACATTCGTGGCGATTTGACATCTACGTCTCCGTGGGACCATAATATACATGAATAACGTAATATAGCCTAACCTAACCCAACCTAACATTTCGGCGGTAATATTTGACATCATTTCTGGCGAGTTGTCCTCTACGTCTCCGTTTGACCTTCATAAACATCAATAACGTAATATAACGTAACCTAACCCAACCTATCATCTCGGCGGTAATATTTGACAACATTCCTGGCGAGTTGGCCTCTACGTCTCCGCGGGACCTTTATATACATCTATAACGTGATATAACCTAACCTAAACCAACCTAACATCTCGGCGGTAATATTTGAAAACATTCCTGGCGAGTTGGCCTCTATGTCACCGTGGGACCTTTATAGACATCCGTAACGTAATATAACCTAACCTAACCCAACCTAACATCTCGGCGGTAATATTTGAAAACATTCATGGCGATTTGACATCTACGTCTCCGTGGGACCTTAATATACATCAATAACGTAATATAGCCTAACCTAACCCAACCTAACATTTCGGCGGTAATATTTGACATCATTCCTGGCGAGTTGTCCTCTGCGTCTCCGTTTGACCTTCATAAACATCAATAACGTAATAGAACGTAACCTAACCCAACCTATCATCTCGGCGGTAATATTTGACAACATTCCTGGCGAGTTGGCCTCTACGTCTCCGTGGGAACTTTATATACATCAATAACGTAATATAACCTAACCTAACCCAACCTAACATCTCGGCGGTAATATTTGACAACATTCCTGGCCAGTTGGCTTCTCCGTCACCGTGGGACCTTTATAGACATCCATATCGTAATATAACCTAACCTAACCCAACCTAAGATCTCGGCGGTAATATTTGAAAGCATTCATGGCGAGTTGGCATCTACGTCTTCGTGGTACATTTATATCGATCAATAACGTAATGTAACCTATCCTAACCCAAAATAACATCTCGGCGGTAATATTTGAAAACATTCCTGGCGAGTTGGCCTTTACGTCACCGTGGGACCTTTATAGACGTCCATAACGTAATATAACCTAACCTAACCCAACCTAACATCTCGGCGGTAATATTTGAAAACATTCATGGCGACTTGGCATCTACGTCTCCGTGGTACATTTATATACATCAATAACGTAATATAACCTATCCTAACCCAAAATAACATCTCGGCGGTAATAACTGACCACATTCCTGGCTTGTTCGCATCTACGTCTCCGTGGGACCTTTATAAACATCAATAACGTAATATAACCTAACCTAACCCAACCTAACATCTCGGCGGTAATATTTGAAAACATTCCTGGCGAGTTGGCGTCTACGTCTCCGTGGAACATTTATATACATCAATAACGTAATATAACCTAACCTAACCCAACCTAACGTCTCGGCGGTAATATTTGAAAACATTCCTGGCGAGTTGGCCTTTACGTCACCGTGGGACCTTTATAGACATCCATAACGTAATATAACCTAACCTAACCCAACCTAACATCTCGGCGGTAATATTTGAAAAAATTCATGGCGAGTTGGCATCTGCGTCTCCGTTGTACATTTATATACATCAATAACGTAATACAACCTATCCTAACCCAAAATAACATCTCGGCGGTAATATTTGACAACATTCCTGGCGAGTTGGCTTCTCCGTCTCCGTGGGACCCCTATATACATCAATAACGTAATATAACCTAACCTAACCCAACCTAACATCTCGGCGGTAATATTTGATCACATTCCTAGCTTGTTGGCCTCTACGTCTCCGTGGGACATTTATATACATCTATAACGTGATATAACCTAACCTAAACCAACCTAACATCTCGGCGGTAATATTTGAAAACTTTCATGGCGATTTGGTATCTACGTCTCCGTGGGACCTTCATATACATCAATAACGTAATATAACCTAACCTAATCCAACCTAACATCTCGGCGGTAATATTTGACAACATACCTGGCGAGTTGGCCTCTACGTCTCCGTGGGACATTTATATACATCAATAACGTAATATAACCTAACCTAACTCAACCTGGCATCTCGGCGGTAATATTTGATCACATTCCTAGCTTGTTGGCCTCTACGTCTCCGCGGGACCTTTATATACATCTATAACGTGATATAACCTAACCTAACCCAACCTAACATTTCGGCGGTAATATTTGACATCATTCCTGGCGAGTTGGCCTCTACGTCTCCGTTTGACCTTCATAAACATCAATAACGTAATATAACGTAACCTAACACAACCTATCATCTCGGCGGTAATATTTGACAACATTCCTGGCGAGTTGGCTTCTACGTGTCCGTGGGACCTTTATATACATCAATAACGTAATATAACCTAACCTAACCCAACCTAACATTTCGGCGGTAATATTTGACATCATTCCTGGCGAGTTGGCCTCTACGTCTCCGTTTGACCTTCATAAACATCAATAACGTAATATAACCTAACCTAACCCAACCTAACATCTCGGCGGTAATATTTGAAAACATACCTGGCGAGTTGGCCTCTACGTCTCCGTGGGACCTTTATATACATCAATAACGTAATATAACCTAGGCTAAACCAACCTAACATCTCGGCGGTAATATTTGAAAACTTTCATGGCGATTTGGCATCTACGTCTCCGTGGGACCTTCATATACATCAAAAACGTAATATAACCTAATCTAACCCAACCTAACATCTCGGCGGTAATATTTGAAAACATACGTGGCGAGTTGGCCTCTACGTCTCCGTGGGACATTTATATACATCAATAACGTAATATAACCTAACCTAACCCAACCTAACATCTCGGCGGTAATTTTTGATCACATTCCTGGCTTGTTGGCCTCTACGTCTCCGTGGGACATTTGTATACATCAATAACGTAATATAACCTAACCTAACCCAACCTAACATCTCGGCAGTAATATTTGATCACATCCCTAGCTTGTTGGCCTCTACGTCTCCGTGGGACATTTATATACATCTATAACGTGATATAACCTAACCTAAACCAACCTAACATCTCGGCGGTAATATTTGAAAACATTCATGGCGATTTGACATCTACGTCTCCGTGGGACCTTAATATACATCAATAACGTAATGTAGCCTAACCTAATCCAACCTAACATTTCGGCGGTAATATTTGACATCATTCCTGGCGAGTTGTCCTCTACGTCTCCGTTTGACCTTCATAAACATCAATAACGTAATATAACCTAACCTAACCCAACCTAACATCTCGGCGGTAATATTTGAAAACATACCTGGCGAGTTGGCCCCTACGTCTCCGTGGGACCTTTATAGACATCCATAACGTAATATAACCTAACCTAACCCAACCTAACATCTCGGCGGTAATATTTGAAAACTTTCATGGCGATTTGGCATCTACGTCTCCGTGGGACCTTCATATACATCAATAACGTAATATAACCTAACCTAACCCAACCTAACATCTCGGCGGTAATATTTGAAAACATACGTGGCGAGTTGGCCTCTACGTCTCCGTGGGACATTTATATACATCAATAACGTAATATAACCTAACCTAACCCAACCTAACATCTCGGCAGTAATATTTGATCACATCCCTAGCTTGTTGGCCTCTACGTCTCCGTGGGACATTTATATACATCAGTAACGTAATATAACCTAACCTAACCCAACCTAACATCTCGGCGGTAATATTTGAAAACATACGTGGCGAGTTGGCCTCTACGTCTCCGTGGGACATTTATATACATCAATAACGTAATATAACTTAACCTAACCCAACCTAACATCTCGGCGGTAATTTTTGATCACATTCCTGGCTTGTTGGCCTCTACGTCTCCGTGGGACATTTATATACATCAATAACGTAATATAACCTAACCTAACCCAACCTAACATCTCGGCAGTAATATTTGATCACATCCCTAGCTTGTTGGCCTCTACGTCTCCGTGGGACATTTATATACATCTATAACGTGATATAACCTAACCTAAACCAACCTAACATCTCGGCGGTAATATTTGAAAACATTCATGGCGATTTGACATCTACGTCTCCGTGGGACCTTAATATACATCAATAACGTAATGTAGCCTAACCTAACCCAACCTAACATTTCGGCGGTAATATTTGACATCATTCCTGGCGAGTTGTCCTCTACGTCTCCGTTTGACCTTCATAAACATCAATAACGTAATATAACCTAACCTAACCCAACCTAACATCTCGGCGGTAATATTTGAAAACATACCTGGCGAGTTGGCCCCTACGTCTCCGTGGGACCTTTATAGACATCCATAACGTAATATAACCTAACCTAACCCAACCTAACATCTCGGCCTTAATATTTGAAAACATTCATGGCGATTTGACATCTACGTCTCCGTGGGACCATAATATACATCAATAACGTAATATAGCCTAACCTAACCCAACCTAACATTTCGGCGGTAATATTTGACATCATTCCTGGCGAGTTGTCCTCTACGTCTCCGTTTGACCTTCATAAACATCAATAACGTAATATAACGTAACCTATCCCAACCTATCATCTCGGCGGTAATATTTGACAACATTCCTGGCGAGTTGGCCTCTACGTGTCCGCGGGACCTTTATATACATCTATAACGTGATATAACCTAACCTAAACCAACCTAACATCTCGGCGGTAATATTTGAAAACATTCCTGGCGAGTTGGCCTCTATGTCACCGTGGGACCTTTATAGACATCCGTAACGTAATATAACCTAACCTAACCCAACCTAACATCTCGGCGGTAATATTTGAAAACATTCATGGCGATTTGACATCTACGTCTCCGTAGGATCTTTTTATACATCAATAACGTAATATAACCTAACCTAACCCAACCTAACATCTCGGCGGTAATATTTGAAAACATACGTGGCGAGTTGGCCTCTACGTCTCCGTGGGACATTTATATACATCAGTAACGTAATATAACCTAACCTAACCCAACCTAACATCTCGGCGGTAATATTTGAAAACATACGTGGCGAGTTGGCCTCTACGTCTCCGTGGGACATTTATATACATCAATAACGTAATATAACCTAACCTAACCCAACCTAACATCTCGGCGGTAATTTTTGATCACATTCCTGGCTTGTTGGCCTCTACGTCTCCGTGGGACATTTATATACATCTATAACGTGATATAACCTAACCTAAACCAACCTAACATCTCGGCGGTAATATTTGAAAACATTCATGGCGATTTGACATCTACGTCTCCGTGGGACCTTAATATACATCAATAACGTAATGTAGCCTAACCTAACCCAACCTAACATTTCGGCGGTAATATTTGACATCATTCCTGGCGAGTTGTCCTCTACGTCTCCGTTTGACCTTCATAAACATCAATAACGTAATATAACCTAACCTAACCCAACCTAACATCTCGGCGGTAATATTTGAAAACATACCTGGCGAGTTGGCCCCTACGTCTCCGTGGGACCTTTATAGACACCCATAACGTAATATAACCTAACCTAACCCAACCTAACATCTCGGCCTTAATGTTTGAAAACATTCATGGCGATTTGACATCTACGTCTCCGTGGGACCATAATATACATCAATAACGTAATATAGCCTAACCTAACCCAACCTAACATTTCGGCGGTAATATTTGACATCATTCCTGGCTAGTTGTCCTCTACGTCTCCGTTTGACCTTCATAAACATCAATAACGTAATATAACGTAACCTAATCCAACCTATCATCTCGGCGGTAATATTTGACAACATTCCTGGCGAGTTGGCCTCTACGTCTCCGCGGGACCTTTATATACATATATAACGTGATATAACCTAACCTAAACCAAAATAACATCTCGGCGGTAATATTTGAAAACATTCCTGGCGAGTTGGCCTCTACGTCTCCGTGGGAACTTTATATACATCTATAACGTGATATAACCTAACCTAAACCAACCTAACATATCGGCGTTAATATTTGAAAACATTCCTGGCGAGTTGGCCTCTATGTCACCGCGGAACCTTTATAGACATCCATAACGTAATATAACCTAACCTAACCCAACCTAACATCTCGGCGGTAATATTTGAAAACATTCCTGGCGAGTTGGCTTCTCCGTCTCTGTGATACCTTTTTATACATCAATAACGTAATATAACCTAACCTAACCCAACCTAACATCTCGGCGGTAATATTTGAAAACATACCTGGCGTGTTGGCCTCTACGTCTCCGTGGGACATTTATATACATCAATAACGTAATATAACCTAACCTAACCCAACCTAACGTCTCGGCGGTAATATTTGAAAACATTCCTGGCGAGTTGGCCTCTACGTCACCGTGGGACCTTTATAGACATCCATAACGTAATATAACCTAACCTAACCCAACCTAACATCTCGGCGGTAATATTTGATAAAATTCATGGCGAGTTGGCATCTGCGTCTCCGTGGTACATTTATATACATCAATAACATAATACAAACTATCCTAACCCAAAATAACATCTCGGTGGTAATATTTGACAACATTCCTGACGAGTTGGCTTCTCCGTCTCCGTGTGACCCTTATATACATCAATAACGTAATATAACCTAACCTAACCCAACCTAACATCTCGGCGTTAATATTTGAAAACATTCCTGGCTTGTTGGCCTCTACGTCTCCGTGGGACATTTATATACATCAATAACGTAATATAACCTAACCTAACCCAACCTAACATCTCGGCAGTAATATTTGATCACATCCCTAGCTTGTTGGCCTCTACGTCTCCGTGGGACATTTATATACATCTATAACGTGATATAACCTAACCTAAACCAACCTAACATCTCGGCGGTAATATTTGAAAACATTCATGGCGATTTGACATCTACGTCTCCGTGGGACCTTAATATACATCAATAACGTAATGTAGCCTAACCTAACCCAACCTAACATTTCGGCGGTAATATTTGACATCATTCCTGGCGAGTTGTCCTCTACGTCTCCGTTTGACCTTCATAAACATCAATAACGTAATATAACCTAACCTAACCCAACCTAACATCTCGGCGGTAATATTTGAAAACATACCTGGCGAGTTGGCCCCTACGTCTCCGTGGGACCTTTATAGACATCCATAACGTAATATAACCTAACCTAACCCAACCTAACATCTCGGCCTTAATATTTGAAAACATTCATGGCGATTTGACATCTACGTCTCCGTGGAACCATAATATACATCAATAACGTAATATAGCCTAACCTAACCCAACCTAACATTTCGGCGGTAATATTTGACATCATTCCTGGCGAGTTGTCCTCTACGTCTCCGTTTGACCTTCATAAACATCAATAACGTAATATAACGTAACCTATCCCAACCTATCATCTCGGCGGTAATATTTGACAACATTCCTGGCGAGTTGGCCTCTACGTCTCCGCGGGACCTTTATATACATCTATAACGTGATATAACCTAACCTAACCCAACCTAACATCTCGGCGGTAATATTTGAAAACATACCTGGCGAGTTGGCCCCTACGTCTCCGTGGGACCTTTATAGACATCCATAACGTAATATAACCTAACCTAACCCAACCTAACATCTCGGCCTTAATATTTGAAAACATTCATGGCGATTTGACATCTACGTCTCCGTGGAACCATAATATACATCAATAACGTAATATAGCCTAACCTAACCCAACCTAACATTTCGGCGGTAATATTTGACATCATTCCTGGCGAGTTGTCCTCTACGTCTCCGTTTGACCTTCATAAACATCAATAACGTAATATAACGTAACCTATCCCAACCTATCATCTCGGCGGTAATATTTGACAACATTCCTGGCGAGTTGGCCTCTACGTCTCCGCGGGACCTTTATATACATCTATAACGTGATATAACCTAACCTAAACCAACCTAACATCTCGGCGGTAATATTTGAAAACATTCCTGGCGAGTTGGCCTCTATGTCACCGTGGGACCTTTATAGACATCCGTAACGTAATATAACCTAACCTAACCCAACCTAACATCTCGGCGGTAATATTTGAAAACATTCATGGCGATTTGACATCTACGTCTCCGTGGGACCTTAATATACATCAATAACGTAATGTAGCCTAACCTAACCCAACCTAACATTTCGGCGGTAATATTTGACATCATTCCTGGCGAGTTGTCCTCCACGTCTCCGTTTGACCTTCATAAACATCAATAACGTAATATAACCTAACCTAACCCAACCTAACATCTCGGCGGTAATATTTGAAAATATACCTGGCCAGTTGGCCCCTACGTCTCCGTGGAACCTTTATAGACATCCATAACGTAATATAACCTAACCTAACCCAACCTAACATCTCGGCGGTAATATTTGAAAACATTCATGGCGATTTGACATCTACGTCTCCGTGGGACCATAATATACATCAATAACGTAATATAGCCTAACCTAACCCAACCTAACATTTCGGCGGTAATATTTGGCATCATTCCTGGCCAGTTGTCCTCTACGTCTCCGTTTGACCTTCATAAACATCAATAACGTAATATAACGTAACCTAATCCAACCTATCATCTCGGCGGTAATATTTGACAACATTCCTGGCGAGTTGGCCTCTACGTCTCCGCGGGACCTTTATATACATCTATAACGTGATATAACCTAACCTAAACCAAAATAACATCTCGGCGGTAATATTTGAAAACATTCCTGGCGAGTTGGCCTCTATGTCACCGTGGGACCTTTATAGACATCCGTAACGTAATATAACCTAACCTAACCCAACCTAACATCTCGGCGGTAATATTTGAAAACATTCCTGGCGAGTTGGCTTCTCCGTCTCTGTGATATCTTTTTATACATCAATAACGTAATATAACCTAACCTAACCCAACCTAACATCTCGGCGGTAATATTTGAAAACATACCTGGCGTGTTGGCCTCTACGTCTCCGTGGGACATTTATATACATCAATAACGTAATATAACCTAACCTAACCCAACCTAACGTCTCGGCGGTAATATTTGAAAACATTCCTGGCGAGTTGGCCTCTACGTCACCGTGGGACCTTTATAGACATCCATAACGTAATATAACCTAACCTAACCCAACCTAACATCTCGGCGGTAATATTTGATAAAATTCATGGCGAGTTGGCATCTGCGTCTCCGTGGTACATTTATATACATCAATAACATAATACAAACTATCCTAACCCAAAATAACATCTCGGTGGTAATATTTGACAACATTCCTGACGAGTTGGCTTCTCCGTCTCCGTGTGACCCTTATATACATCAATAACGTAATATAACCTAACCTAACCCAACCTAACATCTCGGCGTTAATATTTGAAAACATTCCTGGCTTGTTGGCCTCTACGTCTCCGTGGGACATTTATATACATCAATAACGTAATATAACCTAACCTAACCCAACCTAACATCTCGGCAGTAATATTTGATCACATCCCTAGCTTGTTGGCCTCTACGTCTCCGTGGGACATTTATATACATCTATAACGTGATATAACCTAACCTAAACCAACCTAACATCTCGGCGGTAATATTTGAAAACATTCATGGCGATTTGACATCTACGTCTCCGTGGGACCTTAATATACATCAATAACGTAATGTAGCCTAACCTAACCCAACCTAACATTTCGGCGGTAATATTTGACATCATTCCTGGCGAGTTGTCCTCTACGTCTCCGTTTGACCTTCATAAACATCAATAACGTAATATAACCTAACCTAACCCAACCTAACATCTCGGCGGTAATATTTGAAAACATACCTGGCGAGTTGGCCCCTACGTCTCCGTGGGACCTTTATAGACATCCATAACGTAATATAACCTAACCTAACCCAACCTAACATCTCGGCCTTAATATTTGAAAACATTCATGGCGATTTGACATCTACGTCTCCGTGGGACCATAATATACATCAATAACGTAATATAGCCTAACCTAACCCAACCTAACATTTCGGCGGTAATATTTGACATCATTCCTGGCGAGTTGTCCTCTACGTCTCCGTTTGACCTTCATAAACATCAATAACGTAATATAACGTAACCTATCCCAACCTATCATCTCGGCGGTAATATTTGACAACATTCCTGGCGAGTTGGCCTCTACGTCTCCGCGGGACCTTTATATACATCTATAACGTGATATAACCTAACCTAAACCAACCTAACATCTCGGCGGTAATATTTGAAAACATTCCTGGCGAGTTGGCCTCTATGTCACCGTGGGACCTTTATAGACATCCGTAACGTAATATAACCTAACCTAACCCAACCTAACATCTCGGCGGTAATATTTGAAAACATTCATGGCGATTTGACATCTACGTCTCCGTGGGACCTTAATATACATCAATAACGTAATGTAGCCTAACCTAACCCAACCTAACATTTCGGCGGTAATATTTGACATCATTCCTGGCGAGTTGTCCTCCACGTCTCCGTTTGACCTTCATAAACATCAATAACGTAATATAACCTAACCTAACCCAACCTAACATCTCGGCGGTAATATTTGAAAATATACCTGGTGAGTTGGCCCCTACGTCTCCGTGGGACCTTTATAGACATCCATAACGTAATATAACCTAACCTAACCCAACCTAACATCTCGGCGGTAATATTTGAAAACATTCATGGCGATTTGACATCTATGTCTCCGTGGGACCATAATATACATCAATAACGTAATATAGCCTAACCTAACCCAACCTAACATTTCGGCGGTAATATTTGACATCATTCCTGGCCAGTTGTCCTCTACGTCTCCGTTTGACCTTCATAAACATCAATAACGTAATATAACGTAACCTAATCCAACCTATCATCTCGGCGGTAATATTTGACAACATTCCTGGCGAGTTGGCCTCTACGTCTCCGCGGGACCTTTATATACATCTATAACGTGATATAACCTAACCTAAACCAACCTAACATCTCGGCGGTAATATTTGAAAACATTCCTGGCGAGTTGGCCTCTATGTCACCGTGGGACCTTTATAGACATCCGTAACGTAATATAACCTAACCTAACCCAACCTAACATCTCGGCGGTAATATTTGAAAACATTCATGGCGATTTGACATCTACGTCTCCGTGGGACCTTAGTATACATCAATAACGTAATATAGCCTAACCTAACCCAACCTAACATTTCGGCGGTAATATTTGACATCATTCCTGGCGAGTTGTCCTCTGCGTCTCCGTTTGACCTTCATAAACATCAATAACGTAATAGAACGTAACCTAACCCAACCTATCATCTCGGCGGTAATATTTGACAACATTCCTGGCGAGTTGGCCTCTACGTCTCCGTGGGAACTTTATATACATCTATAACGTGATATAACCTAACCTAAACCAACCTAACATATCGGCGTTAATATTTGAAAACATTCCTGGCGAGTTGGCCTCTATGTCACCGCGGAACCTTTATAGACATCCATAACGTAATATAACCTAACCTAACCCAACCTAACATCTCGGCGGTAATATTTGAAAACATTCCTGGCGAGTTGGCTTCTCCGTCTCTGTGATATCTTTTTATACATCAATAACGTAATATAACCTAACCTAACCCAACCTAACATCTCGGCGGTAATATTTGAAAACATACCTGGCGTGTTGGCCTCTACGTCTCCGTGGGACATTTATATACATCAATAACGTAATATAACCTAACCTAACCCAACCTAACGTCTCGGCGGTAATATTTGAAAACATTCCTGGCGAGTTGGCCTCTACGTCACCGTGGGACCTTTACAGACATCCATAACGTAATATAACCTAACCTAACCCAACCTAACATCTCGGCGGTAATATTTGATAAAATTCATGGCGAGTTGGCATCTGCGACTCCGTGGTACATTTATATACATCAATAACATAATACAAACTATCCTAACCCAAAATAACATCTCGGTGGTAATATTTGACAACATTCCTGACGAGTTGGCTTCTCCGTCTCCGTGTGACCCTTATATACATCAATAACGTAATATAACCTAACCTAACCCAACCTAACATCTCGGCGTTAATATTTGAAAACATTCCTGGCGAGTTGGCTTCTCCGTCTCCGTGGGATCATTTTATACATCAATAACATAATATAACCTAACCTAACCCAACCTAACATCTTGGCGGTAATATTTGAAAACATACCTGGCGAGTTGGTCTCTACGTCTCCGTGGGACCTTTATATACATCAATAACGTAATATAACCTAACCTAACCCAAACCAACATCTCGGCGGTAATATTTGACAACATTCCTGGCGAGTTGGACTCTACGTCTCCGTGGGAACTTTATATACATCAATAACGTAATATAACCTAACCTAACCCAACCAAACATCTCGGCGGTAATATTTGACAACATTCCTGGCCAGTTGGCTTCTCCGTCTCCGTGGGACTTTTATATACACCAATAACGTAATATAACCTAACCTAACCCAACCTAACACCTCGGCGGTAATATTTGACAACATACCTGGCGAGTTGGCCTCTACGTCTCCGTGGGACCTTCATATACATCAATAACGAAATATAACCTTACCTAAACCAACCTAACATCCCGGCGATAATATTTGAAAACATTCCTGGCGAGTTGGCTTCTCCGTCTCTGTGATATCTTTTTATACATGAATAACGTAATATAACCTAACCTAACCCAACCTAACATCTCGGCGGTAATATTTGAAAAAATTCATGGCGAGTTGGCATCTGCGTCTCCGTTGTACATTTATATACATCAATAACGTAATACAACCTATCCTAACCCAAAATAACATCTCGGCGGTAATATTTGACAACATTCCTGGCGAGTTGGCTTCTCCGTCTCCGTGGGACCCCTATATACATCAATAACGTAATATAACCTAACCTAACCCAACCTAACATTTCGGCGGTAATATTTGACATCATTCCTGGCGAGTTGGCCTCTACGTCTCCGTTTGACCTTCATAAACATCAATAACGTAATATAACGTAACCTAACCCAACCTATCATCTCGGCGGTAATATTTGACAACATTCCTGGCGAGTTGGCTTCAACGTCTCCGTGGGACCTTAATATACATCAATAACGTAATGTAGCCTAACCTAACCCAACCTAACATTTCGGCGGTAATATTTGACATCATTCCTGGCGAGTTGTCCTCCACGTCTCCGTTTGACCTTCATAAACATCAATAACGTAATATAACCTAACCTAACCCAACCTAACATCTCGGCGGTAATATTTGAAAATATACCTGGTGAGTTGGCCCCTACGTCTCCGTGGGACCTTTATAGACATCCATAACGTAATATAACCTAACCTAACCCAACCTAACATCTCAGCGGTAATATTTGAAAACATTCATGGCGATTTGACATCTACGTCTCCGTGGGACCATAATATACATCAATAACGTAATATAGCCTAACCTAACCCAACCTAACATTTCGGCGGTAATATTTGACATCATTCCTGGCCAGTTGTCCTCTACGTCTCCGTTTGACCTTCATAAACATCAATAACGTAATATAACGTAACCTAATCCAACCTATCATCTCGGCGGTAATATTTGACAACATTCCTGGCGAGTTGGCCTCTACGTCTCCGCGGGACCTTTATATACATCTATAACGTGATATAACCTAACCTAAACCAACCTAACATCTCGGCGGTAATATTTGAAAACATTCCTGGCGAGTTGGCCTCTATGTCACCGTGGGACCTTTATAGACATCCGTAACGTAATATAACCTAACCTAACCCAACCTAACATCTCGGCGGTAATATTTGAAAACATTCATGGCGATTTGACATCTACGTCTCCGTGGGACCTTAATATACATCAATAACGTAATGTAGCCTAACCTAATCCAACCTAACATTTCGGCGGTAATATTTGACATCATTCCTGGCGAGTTGTCCTCTACGTCTCCGTTTGACCTTCATAAACATCAATAACGTAATATAACCTAACCTAACCCAACCTAACATCTCGGCGGTAATATTTGAAAACATACCTGGCGAGTTGGCCCCTACGTCTCCGTGGGACCTTTATAGACATCCATAACGTAATATAACCTAACCTAACCCAACCTAACATCTCGGCGGTAATATTTGAAAACTTTCATGGCGATTTGGCATCTACGACTCCGTGGGACCTTCATATACATCAATAACGTAATATAACCTAACCTAACCCAACCTAACATCTCGGCGGTAATATTTGAAAACATACGTGGCGAGTTGGCCTCTACGTCTCCGTGGGACATTTATATACATCAATAACGTAATATAACCTAACCTAACCCAACCTAACATCTCGGCAGTAATATTTGATCACATCCCTAGCTTGTTGGCCTCTACGTCTCCGTGGGACATTTATATACATCAGTAACGTAATATAACCTAACCTAACCCAACCTAACATCTCGGCGGTAATATTTGAAAACATACGTGGCGAGTTGGCCTCTACGTCTCCGTGGGACATTTATATACATCAATAACGTAATATAACTTAACCTAACCCAACCTAACATCTCGGCGGTAATTTTTGATCACATTCCTGGCTTGTTGGCCTCTACGTCTCCGTGGGACATTTATATACATCAATAACGTAATATAACCTAACCTAACCCAACCTAACATCTCGGCAGTAATATTTGATCACATCCCTAGCTTGTTGGCCTCTACGTCTCCGTGGGACATTTATATACATCTATAACGTGATATAACCTAACCTAAACCAACCTAACATCTCGGCGGTAATATTTGAAAACATTCATGGCGATTTGACATCTACGTCTCCGTGGGACCTTAATATACATCAATAACGTAATGTAGCCTAACCTAACCCAACCTAACATTTCGGCGGTAATATTTGACATCATTCCTGGCGAGTTGTCCTCTACGTCTCCGTTTGACCTTCATAAACATCAATAACGTAATATAACCTAACCTAACCCAACCTAACATCTCGGCGGTAATATTTGAAAACATACCTGGCGAGTTGGCCCCTACGTCTCCGTGGGACCTTTATAGACATCCATAACGTAATATAACCTAACCTAACCCAACCTAACATCTCGGCCTTAATATTTGAAAACATTCATGGCGATTTGACATCTACGTCTCCGTGGGACCATAATATACATCAATAACGTAATATAGCCTAACCTAACCCAACCTAACATTTCGGCGGTAATATTTGACATCATTCCTGGCGAGTTGTCCTCTACGTCTCCGTTTGACCTTCATAAACATCAATAACGTAATATAACGTAACCTATCCCAACCTATCATCTCGGCGGTAATATTTGACAACATTCCTGGCGAGTTGGCCTCTACGTGTCCGCGGGACCTTTATATACATCTATAACGTGATATAACCTAACCTAAACCAACCTAACATCTCGGCGGTAATATTTGAAAACATTCCTGGCGAGTTGGCCTCTATGTCACCGTGGGACCTTTATAGACATCCGTAACGTAATATAACCTAACCTAACCCAACCTAACATCTCGGCGGTAATATTTGAAAACATTCATGGCGATTTGACATCTACGTCTCCGTAGGATCTTTTTATACATCAATAACGTAATATAACCTAACCTAACCCAACCTAACATCTCGGCGGTAATATTTGAAAACATACGTGGCGAGTTGGCCTCTACGTCTCCGTGGGACATTTATATACATCAGTAACGTAATATAACCTAACCTAACCCAACCTAACATCTCGGCGGTAATATTTGAAAACATACGTGGCGAGTTGGCCTCTACGTCTCCGTGGGACATTTATATACATCAATAACGTAATATAACCTAACCTAACCCAACCTAACATCTCGGCGGTAATTTTTGATCACATTCCTGGCTTGTTGGCCTCTACGTCTCCGTGGGACATTTATATACATCTATAACGTGATATAACCTAACCTAAACCAACCTAACATCTCGGCGGTAATATTTGAAAACATTCATGGCGATTTGACATCTACGTCTCCGTGGGACCTTAATATACATCAATAACGTAATGTAGCCTAACCTAACCCAACCTAACATTTCGGCGGTAATATTTGACATCATTCCTGGCGAGTTGTCCTCTACGTCTCCGTTTGACCTTCATAAACATCAATAACGTAATATAACCTAACCTAACCCAACCTAACATCTCGGCGGTAATATTTGAAAACATACCTGGCGAGTTGGCCCCTACGTCTCCGTGGGACCTTTATAGACACCCATAACGTAATATAACCTAACCTAACCCAACCTAACATCTCGGCCTTAATGTTTGAAAACATTCATGGCGATTTGACATCTACGTCTCCGTGGGACCATAATATACATCAATAACGTAATATAGCCTAACCTAACCCAACCTAACATTTCGGCGGTAATATTTGACATCATTCCTGGCGAGTTGTCCTCTACGTCTCCGTTTGACCTTCATAAACATCAATAACGTAATATAACGTAACCTATCCCAACCTATCATCTCGGCGGTAATATTTGACAACATTCCTGGCGAGTTGGCCTCTACGTCTCCGCGGGACCTTTATATACATCTATAACGTGATATAACCTAACCTAAACCAACCTAACATCTCGGCGGTAATATTTGAAAACATTCCTGGCGAGTTGGCCTCTATGTCACCGTGGGACCTTTATAGACATCCGTAACGTAATATAACATAACCTAACCCAACCTAACATCTCGGCGGTAATATTTGAAAACATTCATGGCGATTTGACATCTACGTCTCCGTGGGACCTTAATATACATCAATAACGTAATGTAGCCTAACCTAACCCAACCTAACATTTCGGCGGTAATATTTGACATCATTCCTGGCGAGTTGTCCTCCACGTCTCCGTTTGACCTTCATAAACATCAATAACGTAATATAACCTAACCTAACCCAACCTAACATCTCGGCGGTAATATTTGAAAATATACCTGGCGAGTTGGCCCCTACGTCTCCGTGGAACCTTTATAGACATCCATAACGTAATATAACCTAACCTAACCCAACCTAACATCTCGGCGGTAATATTTGAAAACATTCATGGCGATTTGACATCTACGTCTCCGTGGGACCATAATATACATCAATAACGTAATATAGCCTAACCTAACCCAACCTAACATTTCGGCGGTAATATTTGACATCATTCCTGGCCAGTTGTCCTCTACGTCTCCGTTTGACCTTCATAAACATCAATAACGTAATATAACGTAACCTAATCCAACCTATCATCTCGGCGGTAATATTTGACAACATTCCTGGCGAGTTGGCCTCTACGTCTCCGCGGGACCTTTATATACATATATAACGTGATATAACCTAACCTAAACCAAAATAACATCTCGGCGGTAATATTTGAAAACATTCCTGGCGAGTTGGCCTCTACGTCTCCGTGGGAACTTTATATACATCTATAACGTGATATAACCTAACCTAAACCAACCTAACATATCGGCGTTAATATTTGAAAACATTCCTGGCGAGTTGGCCTCTATGTCACCGCGGAACCTTTATAGACATCCATAACGTAATATAACCTAACCTAACCCAACCTAACATCTCGGCGGTAATATTTGAAAACATTCCTGGCGAGTTGGCTTCTCCGTCTCTGTGATACCTTTTTATACATCAATAACGTAATATAACCTAACCTAACCCAACCTAACATCTCGGCGGTAATATTTGAAAACATACCTGGCGTGTTGGCCTCTACGTCTCCGTGGGACATTTATATACATCAATAACGTAATATAACCTAACCTAACCCAACCTAACGTCTCGGCGGTAATATTTGAAAACATTCCTGGCGAGTTGGCCTCTACGTCACCGTGGGACCTTTATAGACATCCATAACGTAATATAACCTAACCTAACCCAACCTAACATCTCGGCGGTAATATTTGATAAAATTCATGGCGAGTTGGCATCTGCGTCTCCGTGGTACATTTATATACATCAATAACATAATACAAACTATCCTAACCCAAAATAACATCTCGGTGGTAATATTTGACAACATTCCTGACGAGTTGGCTTCTCCGTCTCCGTGTGACCCTTATATACATCAATAACGTAATATAACCTAACCTAACCCAACCTAACATCTCGGCGTTAATATTTGAAAACATTCCTGGCTTGTTGGCCTCTACGTCTCCGTGGGACATTTATATACATCAATAACGTAATATAACCTAACCTAACCCAACCTAACATCTCGGCAGTAATATTTGATCACATCCCTAGCTTGTTGGCCTCTACGTCTCCGTGGGACATTTATATACATCTATAACGTGATATAACCTAACCTAAACCAACCTAACATCTCGGCGGTAATATTTGAAAACATTCATGGCGATTTGACATCTACGTCTCCGTGGGACCTTAATATACATCAATAACGTAATGTAGCCTAACCTAACCCAACCTAACATTTCGGCGGTAATATTTGACATCATTCCTGGCGAGTTGTCCTCTACGTCTCCGTTTGACCTTCATAAACATCAATAACGTAATATAACCTAACCTAACCCAACCTAACATCTCGGCGGTAATATTTGAAAACATACCTGGCGAGTTGGCCCCTACGTCTCCGTGGGACCTTTATAGACATCCATAACGTAATATAACCTAACCTAACCCAACCTAACATCTCGGCCTTAATATTTGAAAACATTCATGGCGATTTGACATCTACGTCTCCGTGGAACCATAATATACATCAATAACGTAATATAGCCTAACCTAACCCAACCTAACATTTCGGCGGTAATATTTGACATCATTCCTGGCGAGTTGTCCTCTACGTCTCCGTTTGACCTTCATAAACATCAATAACGTAATATAACGTAACCTATCCCAACCTATCATCTCGGCGGTAATATTTGACAACATTCCTGGCGAGTTGGCCTCTACGTCTCCGCGGGACCTTTATATACATCTATAACGTGATATAACCTAACCTAACCCAACCTAACATCTCGGCGGTAATATTTGAAAACATACCTGGCGAGTTGGCCCCTACGTCTCCGTGGGACCTTTATAGACATCCATAACGTAATATAACCTAACCTAACCCAACCTAACATCTCGGCCTTAATATTTGAAAACATTCATGGCGATTTGACATCTACGTCTCCGTGGAACCATAATATACATCAATAACGTAATATAGCCTAACCTAACCCAACCTAACATTTCGGCGGTAATATTTGACATCATTCCTGGCGAGTTGTCCTCTACGTCTCCGTTTGACCTTCATAAACATCAATAACGTAATATAACGTAACCTATCCCAACCTATCATCTCGGCGGTAATATTTGACAACATTCCTGGCGAGTTGGCCTCTACGTCTCCGCGGGACCTTTATATACATCTATAACGTGATATAACCTAACCTAAACCAACCTAACATCTCGGCGGTAATATTTGAAAACATTCCTGGCGAGTTGGCCTCTATGTCACCGTGGGACCTTTATAGACATCCGTAACGTAATATAACCTAACCTAACCCAACCTAACATCTCGGCGGTAATATTTGAAAACATTCATGGCGATTTGACATCTACGTCTCCGTGGGACCTTAATATACATCAATAACGTAATGTAGCCTAACCTAACCCAACCTAACATTTCGGCGGTAATATTTGACATCATTCCTGGCGAGTTGTCCTCCACGTCTCCGTTTGACCTTCATAAACATCAATAACGTAATATAACCTAACCTAACCCAACCTAACATCTCGGCGGTAATATTTGAAAATATACCTGGCCAGTTGGCCCCTACGTCTCCGTGGAACCTTTATAGACATCCATAACGTAATATAACCTAACCTAACCCAACCTAACATCTCGGCGGTAATATTTGAAAACATTCATGGCGATTTGACATCTACGTCTCCGTGGGACCATAATATACATCAATAACGTAATATAGCCTAACCTAACCCAACCTAACATTTCGGCGGTAATATTTGGCATCATTCCTGGCCAGTTGTCCTCTACGTCTCCGTTTGACCTTCATAAACATCAATAACGTAATATAACGTAACCTAATCCAACCTATCATCTCGGCGGTAATATTTGACAACATTCCTGGCGAGTTGGCCTCTACGTCTCCGCGGGACCTTTATATACATCTATAACGTGATATAACCTAACCTAAACCAAAATAACATCTCGGCGGTAATATTTGAAAACATTCCTGGCGAGTTGGCCTCTATGTCACCGTGGGACCTTTATAGACATCCGTAACGTAATATAACCTAACCTAACCCAACCTAACATCTCGGCGGTAATATTTGAAAACATTCCTGGCGAGTTGGCTTCTCCGTCTCTGTGATATCTTTTTATACATCAATAACGTAATATAACCTAACCTAACCCAACCTAACATCTCGGCGGTAATATTTGAAAACATACCTGGCGTGTTGGCCTCTACGTCTCCGTGGGACATTTATATACATCAATAACGTAATATAACCTAACCTAACCCAACCTAACGTCTCGGCGGTAATATTTGAAAACATTCCTGGCGAGTTGGCCTCTACGTCACCGTGGGACCTTTATAGACATCCATAACGTAATATAACCTAACCTAACCCAACCTAACATCTCGGCGGTAATATTTGATAAAATTCATGGCGAGTTGGCATCTGCGTCTCCGTGGTACATTTATATACATCGATAACATAATACAAACTATCCTAACCCAAAATAACATCTCGGTGGTAATATTTGACAACATTCCTGACGAGTTGGCTTCTCCGTCTCCGTGTGACCCTTATATACATCAATAACGTAATATAACCTAACCTAACCCAACCTAACATCTCGGCGTTAATATTTGAAAACATTCCTGGCTTGTTGGCCTCTACGTCTCCGTGGGACATTTATATACATCAATAACGTAATATAACCTAACCTAACCCAACCTAACATCTCGGCAGTAATATTTGATCACATCCCTAGCTTGTTGGCCTCTACGTCTCCGTGGGACATTTATATACATCTATAACGTGATATAACCTAACCTAAACCAACCTAACATCTCGGCGGTAATATTTGAAAACATTCATGGCGATTTGACATCTACGTCTCCGTGGGACCTTAATATACATCAATAACGTAATGTAGCCTAACCTAACCCAACCTAACATTTCGGCGGTAATATTTGACATCATTCCTGGCGAGTTGTCCTCTACGTCTCCGTTTGACCTTCATAAACATCAATAACGTAATATAACCTAACCTAACCCAACCTAACATCTCGGCGGTAATATTTGAAAACATACCTGGCGAGTTGGCCCCTACGTCTCCGTGGGACCTTTATAGACATCCATAACGTAATATAACCTAACCTAACCCAACCTAACATCTCGGCCTTAATATTTGAAAACATTCATGGCGATTTGACATCTACGTCTCCGTGGGACCATAATATACATCAATAACGTAATATAGCCTAACCTAACCCAACCTAACATTTCGGCGGTAATATTTGACATCATTCCTGGCGAGTTGTCCTCTACGTCTCCGTTTGACCTTCATAAACATCAATAACGTAATATAACGTAACCTATCCCAACCTATCATCTCGGCGGTAATATTTGACAACATTCCTGGCGAGTTGGCCTCTACGTCTCCGCGGGACCTTTATATACATCTATAACGTGATATAACCTAACCTAAACCAACCTAACATCTCGGCGGTAATATTTGAAAACATTCCTGGCGAGTTGGCCTCTATGTCACCGTGGGACCTTTATAGACATCCGTAACGTAATATAACCTAACCTAACCCAACCTAACATCTCGGCGGTAATATTTGAAAACATTCATGGCGATTTGACATCTACGTCTCCGTGGGACCTTAATATACATCAATAACGTAATGTAGCCTAACCTAACCCAACCTAACATTTCGGCGGTAATATTTGACATCATTCCTGGCGAGTTGTCCTCCACGTCTCCGTTTGACCTTCATAAACATCAATAACGTAATATAACCTAACCTAACCCAACCTAACATCTCGGCGGTAATATTTGAAAATATACCTGGTGAGTTGGCCCCTACGTCTCCGTGGGACCTTTATAGACATCCATAACGTAATATAACCTAACCTAACCCAACCTAACATCTCGGCGGTAATATTTGAAAACATTCATGGCGATTTGACATCTATGTCTCCGTGGGACCATAATATACATCAATAACGTAATATAGCCTAACCTAACCCAACCTAACATTTCGGCGGTAATATTTGACATCATTCCTGGCCAGTTGTCCTCTACGTCTCCGTTTGACCTTCATAAACATCAATAACGTAATATAACGTAACCTAATCCAACCTATCATCTCGGCGGTAATATTTGACAACATTCCTGGCGAGTTGGCCTCTACGTCTCCGCGGGACCTTTATATACATCTATAACGTGATATAACCTAACCTAAACCAACCTAACATCTCGGCGGTAATATTTGAAAACATTCCTGGCGAGTTGGCCTCTATGTCACCGTGGGACCTTTATAGACATCCGTAACGTAATATAACCTAACCTAACCCAACCTAACATCTCGGCGGTAATATTTGAAAACATTCATGGCGATTTGACATCTACGTCTCCGTGGGACCTTAGTATACATCAATAACGTAATATAGCCTAACCTAACCCAACCTAACATTTCGGCGGTAATATTTGACATCATTCCTGGCGAGTTGTCCTCTGCGTCTCCGTTTGACCTTCATAAACATCAATAACGTAATAGAACGTAACCTAACCCAACCTATCATCTCGGCGGTAATATTTGACAACATTCCTGGCGAGTTGGCCTCTACGTCTCCGTGGGAACTTTATATACATCTATAACGTGATATAACCTAACCTAAACCAACCTAACATATCGGCGTTAATATTTGAAAACATTCCTGGCGAGTTGGCCTCTATGTCACCGCGGAACCTTTATAGACATCCATAACGTAATATAACCTAACCTAACCCAACCTAACATCTCGGCGGTAATATTTGAAAACATTCCTGGCGAGTTGGCTTCTCCGTCTCTGTGATATCTTTTTATACATCAATAACGTAATATAACCTAACCTAACCCAACCTAACATCTCGGCGGTAATATTTGAAAACATACCTGGCGTGTTGGCCTCTACGTCTCCGTGGGACATTTATATACATCAATAACGTAATATAACCTAACCTAACCCAACCTAACGTCTCGGCGGTAATATTTGAAAACATTCCTGGCGAGTTGGCCTCTACGTCACCGTGGGACCTTTATAGACATCCATAACGTAATATAACCTAACCTAACCCAACCTAACATCTCGGCGGTAATATTTGATAAAATTCATGGCGAGTTGGCATCTGCGACTCCGTGGTACATTTATATACATCAATAACATAATACAAACTATCCTAACCCAAAATAACATCTCGGTGGTAATATTTGACAACATTCCTGACGAGTTGGCTTCTCCGTCTCCGTGTGACCCTTATATACATCAATAACGTAATATAACCTAACCTAACCCAACCTAACATCTCGGCGTTAATATTTGAAAACATTCCTGGCTTGTTGGCCTCTACGTCTCCGTGGGACATTTATATACATCAATAACGTAATATAACCTAACCTAACCCAACCTAACATCTCGGCAGTAATATTTGATCACATCCCTAGCTTGTTGGCCTCTACGTCTCCGTGGGACATTTATATACATCTATAACGTGATATAACCTAACCTAAACCAACCTAACATCTCGGCGGTAATATTTGAAAACATTCATGGCGATTTGACATCTACGTCTCCGTGGGACCTTAATATACATCAATAACGTAATGTAGCCTAACCTAACCCAACCTAACATTTCGGCGGTAATATTTGACATCATTCCTGGCGAGTTGTCCTCTACGTCTCCGTTTGACCTTCATAAACATCAATAACGTAATATAACCTAACCTAACCCAACCTAACATCTCGGCGGTAATATTTGAAAACATACCTGGCGAGTTGGCCCCTACGTCTCCGTGGGACCTTTATAGACATCCATAACGTAATATAACCTAACCTAACCCAACCTAACATCTCGGCCTTAATATTTGAAAACATTCATGGCGATTTGACATCTACGTCTCCGTGGGACCATAATATACATCAATAACGTAATATAGCCTAACCTAACCCAACCTAACATTTCGGCGGTAATATTTGACATCATTCCTGGCGAGTTGTCCTCTACGTCTCCGTTTGACCTTCATAAACATCAATAACGTAATATAACGTAACCTATCCCAACCTATCATCTCGGCGGTAATATTTGACAACATTCCTGGCGAGTTGGCCTCTACGTCTCCGCGGGACCTTTATATACATCTATAACGTGATATAACCTAACCTAAACCAACCTAACATCTCGGCGGTAATATTTGAAAACATTCCTGGCGAGTTGGCCTCTATGTCACCGTGGGACCTTTATAGACATCCGTAACGTAATATAACCTAACCTAACCCAACCTAACATCTCGGCGGTAATATTTGAAAACATTCATGGCGATTTGACATCTACGTCTCCGTGGGACCTTAATATACATCAATAACGTAATGTAGCCTAACCTAACCCAACCTAACATTTCGGCGGTAATATTTGACATCATTCCTGGCGAGTTGTCCTCCACGTCTCCGTTTGACCTTCATAAACATCAATAACGTAATATAACCTAACCTAACCCAACCTAACATCTCGGCGGTAATATTTGAAAATATACCTGGTGAGTTGGCCCCTACGTCTCCGTGGGACCTTTATAGACATCCATAACGTAATATAACCTAACCTAACCCAACCTAACATCTCGGCGGTAATATTTGAAAACATTCATGGCGATTTGACATCTATGTCTCCGTGGGACCATAATATACATCAATAACGTAATATAGCCTAACCTAACCCAACCTAACATTTCGGCGGTAATATTTGACATCATTCCTGGCCAGTTGTCCTCTACGTCTCCGTTTGACCTTCATAAACATCAATAACGTAATATAACGTAACCTAATCCAACCTATCATCTCGGCGGTAATATTTGACAACATTCCTGGCGAGTTGGCCTCTACGTCTCCGCGGGACCTTTATATACATCTATAACGTGATATAACCTAACCTAAACCAACCTAACATCTCGGCGGTAATATTTGAAAACATTCCTGGCGAGTTGGCCTCTATGTCACCGTGGGACCTTTATAGACATCCGTAACGTAATATAACCTAACCTAACCCAACCTAACATCTCGGCGGTAATATTTGAAAACATTCATGGCGATTTGACATCTACGTCTCCGTGGGACCTTAGTATACATCAATAACGTAATATAGCCTAACCTAACCCAACCTAACATTTCGGCGGTAATATTTGACATCATTCCTGGCGAGTTGTCCTCTGCGTCTCCGTTTGACCTTCATAAACATCAATAACGTAATAGAACGTAACCTAACCCAACCTATCATCTCGGCGGTAATATTTGACAACATTCCTGGCGAGTTGGCCTCTACGTCTCCGTGGGAACTTTATATACATCTATAACGTGATATAACCTAACCTAAACCAACCTAACATATCGGCGTTAATATTTGAAAACATTCCTGGCGAGTTGGCCTCTATGTCACCGCGGAACCTTTATAGACATCCATAACGTAATATAACCTAACCTAACCCAACCTAACATCTCGGCGGTAATATTTGAAAACATTCCTGGCGAGTTGGCTTCTCCGTCTCTGTGATATCTTTTTATACATCAATAACGTAATATAACCTAACCTAACCCAACCTAACATCTCGGCGGTAATATTTGAAAACATACCTGGCGTGTTGGCCTCTACGTCTCCGTGGGACATTTATATACATCAATAACGTAATATAACCTAACCTAACCCAACCTAACGTCTCGGCGGTAATATTTGAAAACATTCCTGGCGAGTTGGCCTCTACGTCACCGTGGGACCTTTATAGACATCCATAACGTAATATAACCTAACCTAACCCAACCTAACATCTCGGCGGTAATATTTGATAAAATTCATGGCGAGTTGGCATCTGCGACTCCGTGGTACATTTATATACATCAATAACATAATACAAACTATCCTAACCCAAAATAACATCTCGGTGGTAATATTTGACAACATTCCTGACGAGTTGGCTTCTCCGTCTCCGTGTGACCCTTATATACATCAATAACGTAATATAACCTAACCTAACCCAACCTAACATCTCGGCGTTAATATTTGAAAACATTCCTGGCGAGTTGGCTTCTCCGTCTCCGTGGGATCATTTTATACATCAATAACATAATATAACCTAACCTAACCCAACCTAACATCTTGGCGGTAATATTTGAAAACATACCTGGCGAGTTGGCCTCTACGTCTCCGTGGGACCTTTATATACATCAATAACGTAATATAACCTAACCTAACCCAAACCAACATCTCGGCGGTAATATTTGACAACATTCCTGGCGAGTTGGACTCTACGTCTCCGTGGGAACTTTATATACATCAATAACGTAATATAACCTAACCTAACCCAACCAAACATCTCGGCGGTAATATTTGACAACATTCCTGGCCAGTTGGCTTCTCCGTCTCCGTGGGACTTTTATATACACCAATAACGTAATATAACCTAACCTAACCCAACCTAACATCTCGGCGGTAATATTTGACAACATACCTGGCGAGTTGGCCTCTACGTCTCCGTGGGACCTTCATATACATCAATAACGAAATATAACCTTACCTAAACCAACCTAACATCCCGGCGATAATATTTGAAAACATTCCTGGCGAGTTGGCTTCTCCGTCTCTGTGATATCTTTTTATACATGAATAACGTAATATAACCTAACCTAACCCAACCTAACATCTCGGCGGTAATATTTGAAAAAATTCATGGCGAGTTGGCATCTGCGTCTCCGTTGTACATTTATATACATCAATAACGTAATACAACCTATCCTAACCCAAAATAACATCTCGGCGGTAATATTTGACAACATTCCTGGCGAGTTGGCTTCTCCGTCTCCGTGGGACCCCTATATACATCAATAACGTAATATAACCTAACCTAACCCAACCTAACATTTCGGCGGTAATATTTGACATCATTCCTGGCGAGTTGGCCTCTACGTCTCCGTTTGACCTTCATAAACATCAATAACGTAATATAACGTAACCTAACCCAACCTATCATCTCGGCGGTAATATTTGACAACATTCCTGGCGAGTTGGCTTCAACGTCTCCGTGGGACCTTAATATACATCAATAACGTAATGTAGCCTAACCTAACCCAACCTAACATTTCGGCGGTAATATTTGACATCATTCCTGGCGAGTTGTCCTCCACGTCTCCGTTTGACCTTCATAAACATCAATAACGTAATATAACCTAACCTAACCCAACCTAACATCTCGGCGGTAATATTTGAAAATATACCTGGTGAGTTGGCCCCTACGTCTCCGTGGGACCTTTATAGACATCCATAACGTAATATAACCTAACCTAACCCAACCTAACATCTCAGCGGTAATATTTGAAAACATTCATGGCGATTTGACATCTACGTCTCCGTGGGACCATAATATACATCAATAACGTAATATAGCCTAACCTAACCCAACCTAACATTTCGGCGGTAATATTTGACATCATTCCTGGCCAGTTGTCCTCTACGTCTCCGTTTGACCTTCATAAACATCAATAACGTAATATAACGTAACCTAATCCAACCTATCATCTCGGCGGTAATATTTGACAACATTCCTGGCGAGTTGGCCTCTACGTCTCCGCGGGACCTTTATATACATCTATAACGTGATATAACCTAACCTAAACCAACCTAACATCTCGGCGGTAATATTTGAAAACATTCCTGGCGAGTTGGCCTCTATGTCACCGTGGGACCTTTATAGACATCCGTAACGTAATATAACCTAACCTAACCCAACCTAACATCTCGGCGGTAATATTTGAAAACATTCATGGCGATTTGACATCTACGTCTCCGTGGGACCTTAATATACATCAATAACGTAATGTAGCCTAACCTAACCCAACCTAACATTTCGGCGGTAATATTTGACATCATTCCTGGCGAGTTGTCCTCCACGTCTCCGTTTGACCTTCATAAACATCAATAACGTAATATAACCTAACCTAACCCAACCTAACATCTCGGCGGTAATATTTGAAAATATACCTGGCGAGTTGGCCCCTACGTCTCCGTGGAACCTTTATAGACATCCATAATGTAATATAACCTAACCTAACCCAACCTAACATCTCGGCGGTAATATTTGAAAACATTCATGGCGATTTGACATCTACGTCTCCGTGGGACCATAATATACATCAATAACGTAATATAGCCTAACCTAACCCAACCTAACATTACGGCGGTAATATTTGACATCATTCCTGGCCAGTTGTCCTCTACGTCTCCGTTTGACCTTCATAAACATCAATAACGTAATATAACGTAACCTAATCCAACCTATCATCTCGGCGGTAATATTTGACAACATTCCTGGCGAGTTGGCCTCTACGTCTCCGCGGGACCTTTATATACATCTATAACGTGATATAACCTAACCTAAACCAACCTAACATCTCGGCGGTAATATTTGAAAACATTCCTGGCGAGTTGGCCTCTATGTCACCGTGGGACCTTTATAGACATCCGTAACGTAATATAACCTAACCTAACCCAACCTAACATCTCGGCGGTAATATTTGAAAACATTCATGGCGATTTGACATCTACGTCTCCGTGGGACCTTAATATACATCAATAACGTAATGTAGCCTAACCTAACCCAACCTAACATTTCGGCGGTAATATTTGACATCATTCCTGGCGAGTTGTCCTCCACGTCTCCGTTTGACCTTCATAAACATCAATAACGTAATATAACCTAACCTAACCCAACCTAACATCTCGGCGGTAATATTTGAAAATATACCTGGCGAGTTGGCCCCTACGTCTCCGTGGAACCTTTATAGACATCCATAATGTAATATAACCTAACCTAACACAACCTAACATCTCGGCGGTAATATTTGAAAACATTCATGGCGATTTGACATCTACGTCTCCGTGGGACCATAATATACATCAATAACGTAATATAGCCTAACCTAACCCAACCTAACATTTCGGCGGTAATATTTGACATCATTCCTGGCCAGTTGTCCTCTACGTCTCCGTTTGACCTTCATAAACATCAATAACGTAATATAACGTAACCTAATCCAACCTATCATCTCGGCGGTAATATTTGACAACATTCCTGGCGAGTTGGCCTCTACGTCTCCGCGGGACCTTTATATACATCTATAACGTGATATAACCTAACCTAAACCAAAATAACATCTCGGCGGTAATATTTGAAAACATTCCTGGCGAGTTGGCCTCTATGTCACCGTGGGACCTTTATAGACATCCGTAACGTAATATAACCTAACCTAACCCAACCTAACATCTCGGCGGTAATATTTGAAAACATTCATGGCGATTTGACATCTACGTCTCCGTGGGACCTTAGTATACATCAATAACGTAATATAGCCTAACCTAACCCAACCTAACATTTCGGCGGTAATATTTGACATCATTCCTGGCGAGTTGTCCTCTGCGTCTCCGTTTGACCTTCATAAACATCAATAACGTAATAGAACGTAACCTAACCCAACCTATCATCTCGGCGGTAATATTTGACAACATTCCTGGCGAGTTGGCCTCTACGTCTCCGTGGGAACTTTATATACATCTATAACGTGATATAACCTAACCTAAACCAACCTAACATATCGGCGTTAATATTTGAAAACATTCCTGGCGAGTTGGCCTCTATGTCACCGCGGAACCTTTATAGACATCCATAACGTAATATAACCTAACCTAACCCAACCTAACATCTCGGCGGTAATATTTGAAAACATTCCTGGCGAGTTGGCTTCTCCGTCTCTGTGATATCTTTTTATACATCAATAACGTAATATAACATAACCTAACCCAACCTAACATCTCGGCGGTAATATTTGAAAACATACCTGGCGTGTTGGCCTCTACGTCTCCGTGGGACATTTATATACATCAATAACGTAATATAACCTAACCTAACCCAACCTAACGTCTCGGCGGTAATATTTGAAAACATTCCTGGCGAGTTGGCCTCTACGTCACCGTGGGACCTTTATAGACATCCATAACGTAATATAACCTAACCTAACCCAACCTAACATCTCGGCGGTAATATTTGATAAAATTCATGGCGAGTTGGCATCTGCGTCTCCGTGGTACATTTATATACATCAATAACATAATACAAACTATCCTAACCCAAAATAACATCTCGGTGGTAATATTTGACAACATTCCTGACGAGTTGGCTTCTCCGTCTCCGTGTGACCCTTATATACATCAATAACGTAATATAACCTAACCTAACCCAACCTAACATCTCGGCGTTAATATTTGAAAACATTCCTGGCTTGTTGGCCTCTACGTCTCCGTGGGACATTTATATACATCAATAACGTAATATAACCTAACCTAACCCAACCTAACATCTCGGCAGTAATATTTGATCACATCCCTAGCTTGTTGGCCTCTACGTCTCCGTGGGACATTTATATACATCTATAACGTGATATAACCTAACCTAAACCAACCTAACATCTCGGCGGTAATATTTGAAAACATTCATGGCGATTTGACATCTACGTCTCCGTGGGACCTTAATATACATCAATAACGTAATGTAGCCTAACCTAACCCAACCTAACATTTCGGCGGTAATATTTGACATCATTCCTGGCGAGTTGTCCTCTACGTCTCCGTTTGACCTTCATAAACATCAATAACGTAATATAACGTAACCTAACCCAACCTATCATCTCGGCGGTAATATTTGACAACATTCCTGGCGAGTTGGCTTCAACGTGTCCGTGGGACCTTTATATACATCAATAACGTAATATAACCTAACCTAACCCAACCTAACATTTCGGCGGTAATATTTGACATCATTCCTGGCGAGTTGGACTCTACGTCTCCGTTTGACCTTCATAAACATCAATAACGTAATATAACCTAACCTAACTCAACCTAACATCTCGGCGGTAATATTTGAAAACATACCTGGCGAGTTGGCATCTACGTCTCCGTGGGACATTTACATACATCAATAACGTAATATAACCTAACCTAACCCAACCTGGCATCTCGGCGGTAATATTTGATCACATTCCTAGCTTGTTGGCCTCTACGTCTCCGCGGGACCTTTATATACATCTATAACGTGATATAAACTAACCTAACCCAACCTAACATTTCGGCGGTAATATTTGACATCATTCCTGGCGAGTTGGCCTCTACGTCTCCGTTTGACCTTCATAAACATCAATAACGTAATATAACGTAACCTAACCCAACCTATCATCTCGGCGGTAATATTTGACAACATTCCTGGCGAGTTGGCTTCTACGTGTCCGTGGGACCTTTATATACATCAATAACGTAATATAACCTAACCTAACCCAACCTAACATCTCGGCGGTAATATTTGAAAACATACCTGGCGAGTTGGCCTCTACGTCTCCGTGGGACCTTTATATACATCAATAACGTAATATAACCTAGGCTAAACCAACCTAACATCTCGGCGGTAATATTTGAAAACTTTCATGGCGAGTTGGCCTCTATGTCACCGTGGGACCTTTATAGACATCCGTAACGTAATATAACCTAACCTAACCCAACCTAACATCTCGGCGGTAATATTTGAAAACATTCATGGCGATTTGACATCTACGTCTCCGTGGGACCTTAATATACATCAATAACGTAATATAGCCTAACCTAACCCAACCTAACATTTCGGCGGTAATATTTGACATCATTCCTGGCGAGTTGTCCTCTGCGTCTCCGTTTGACCGTCATAAACATCAATAACGTAATAGAACGTAACCTAACCCAACCTATCATCTCGGCGGTAATATTTGACAACATTCCTGGCGAGTTGGCCTCTACGTCTCCGTGGGAACTTTATATACATCAATAACGTAATATAACCTAACCTAACCCAACCTAACATCTCGGCGGTAATATTTGACAACATTCCTGGCCAGTTGGCTTCTCCGTCACCGTGGGACCTTTATAGACATTCATAACGTAATATAACCTAACCTAACCCAACCTAAGATCTCGGCGGTAATATTTGAAAACATTCATGGC
The DNA here is from genome assembly GCA_963969225.1 of Xylocopa violacea. Classification (NCBI taxonomy): domain Eukaryota; kingdom Metazoa; phylum Arthropoda; class Insecta; order Hymenoptera; family Apidae; genus Xylocopa; species Xylocopa violacea. The sequence goes on from CAXAJV010000051.1 coordinate 3,196,007, forward strand.
GAGTTGGCATCTACGTCTCCGTGGTACATTTATGTACATCAATAACGTAATGTAACCTATCCTAACCCAAAATAACATCTCGGCGGTAATATTTGAAAACATTCCTGGCGAGTTGGCCTTTACGTCACCGTGGGACCTTTATAGACGTCCATAACGTAATATAACCTAACCTAACCCAACCTAACATCTCGGCGGTAATATTTGAAAACATTCATGGCGACTTGGCATCTACGTCTCCGTGGTACATTTATATACATCAATAACGTAATACAACCTATCCTAACCCAAAATAACATCTCGGCGGTAATATTTGACAACATTCCTGGCGAGTTGGCTTCTCCGTCTCCGTGGGACCCCTATATACATCAATAACGTAATATAACCTAACCTAAACCAACCTAACATTTCGGCGGTAATATTTGACATCATTCCTGGCGAGTTGGCCTCTACGTCTCCGTTTGACCTTCATAAACATCAATAACGTAATATAACCTAACCTAACCCAACCTAACACCTCGGCGGTAATATTTGAAAACTTTCATGGCGATTTGGCATCTACGTCTCCGTGGGACCTTCATATACATCAATAACGTAATATAACCTAACCTAACCCAACCTAACATCTCGGCGGTAATATTTGAAAACATACGTGGCGAGTTGGCCTCTACGTCTCCGTGGGACATTTATATACATCAATAACGTAATATAACCTAACCTAACCCAACCTAACATCTCGGCGGTAATTTTTGATCTCATTCCTGGCTTGTTGGCCTCTACGTCTCCGTGGGACATTTATATACATCAATAACGTAATATAACCTAACCTAACCCAACCTAACATCTCGGCGGTAATATTTGATCACATTCCTAGCTTGTTGGCCTCTACGTCTCCGTGGGACATTTATATACATCTATAACGTGATATAACCTAACCTAAACCAACCTAACATCTCGGCGGTAATATTTGAAAACTTTCATGGCGATTTGGCATCTACGTCTCCGTGGGACCTTCATATACATCAATAACGTAATATAACCTAACCTAACCCAACCTAACATCTCGGCTGTAATATTTGAAAACATACGTGGCGAGTTGGCCTCTACGTCTCCGTGGGACATTTATATACATCAATAACGTAATATAACCTAACCTAACCCAACCTAACATCTCGGCGGTAATTTTTGATCACATTCCTGGCTTGTTGGCCTCTACGTCTCCGTGGGACATTTATATACATCAATAACGTAATATAACCTAACCTAACCCAACCTAACATCTCGGCAGTAATATTTGATCACATCCCTAGCTTGTTGGCCTCTACGTCTCCGTGGGACATTTATATACATCTATAACGTGATATAACCTAACCTAAACCAACCTAACATCTCGGCGGTAATATTTGAAAACATTCATGGCGATTTGACATCTACGTCTCCGTTTGACCTTCATAAACATCAATAACGTAATATAACCTAACCTAACCCAACCTAACATCTCGGCGGTAATATTTGAAAACATACCTGGCGAGTTGGCCCCTACGTCTCCGTGGGACCTTTATAGACATCCATAACGTAATATAACCTAACCTAACCCAACCTAACATCTCGGCCTTAATATTTGAAAACATTCATGGCGATTTGACATCTACGTCTCCGTGGGACCATAATATACATCAATAACGTAATATAGCCTAACCTAACCCAACCTAACATTTCGGCGGTAATATTTGACAACATTCCTGGCGAGTTGGCCTCTACGTCTCCGCGGGACCTTTATATACATCTATAACGTGATATAACCTAACCTAAACCAACCTAACATCTCGGCGGTAATATTTGACATCATTCCTGGCGAGTTGGCCTCTACGTCTCCGTTTGACCTTCATAAACATCAATAACGTAATATAACGTAACCTATCCCAACCTATCATCTCGGCGGTAATATTTGACACCATTCCTGGCGAGTTGGCTTCTACGTGTCCGTGGGACCTTTATATACATCAATAACGTAATATAACCTAACCTAACCCAACCTAACATCTCGGCGGTAATATTTGAAAACATACCTGGCGAGTTGGCCTCTACATCTCCGTGGGACCTTTATATACATCAATAACGTAATATAACCTAGGCTAAACCAACCTAACATCTCGGCGGTAATATTTGAAAACTTTCATGGCGATTTGGCATCTACGTCTCCGTGGGACCTTCATATACATCAAAAACGTAATATAACCTAATCTAACCCAACCTATCATCTCGGCGGTAATATTTGACAACATTCCTGGCGAGTTGGCCTCTACGTCTCCGCGGGACCTTTATATACATCTATAACGTGATATAACCTAACCTAAACCAACCTAACATCTCGGCGGTAATATTTGAAAACATTCCTGGCGAGTTGGCCTCTATGTCACCGTGGGACCTTTATAGACATCCGTAACGTAATATAACCTAACCTAACCCAACCTAACATCTCGGCGGTAATATTTGAAAACATTCATGGCGATTTGACATCTACGTCTCCGTGGGACCTTAATATACAGCAATAACGTAATATAGCCTAACCTAACCCAACCTAACATTTCGGCGGTAATATTTGACATCATTCCTGGCGAGTTGTCCTCTGCGTCTCCGTTTGACCTTCATAAACATCAATAACGTAATAGAACGTAACCTAACCCAACCTATCATCTCGGCGGTAATATTTGACAACATTCCTGGCGAATTGGCCTCTACGTCTCCGTGGGAACTTTATATACATCAATAACGTAATATAACCTAACCTAACCCAACCTAACATCTCGGCGGTAATATTTGACAACATTCCTGGCCAGTTGGCTTCTCCGTCACCGTGGGACCTTTATAGACATTCATAACGTAATATAACCTAACCTAACCCAACCTAAGATCTCGGCGGTAATATTTGAAAACATTCATGGCGAGTTGGCATCTACGTCTCCGTGGTACATTTATATACATCAATAACGTAATGTAACCTATCCTAAACCAAAATAACATCTCGGCGGTAATATTTGAAAACATTCCTGGCGAGTTGGCCTTTACGTCACCGTGGGACCTTTATAGACGTCCATAACGTAATATAACCTAACCTAACCCAACCTAACATCTCGGCGGTAATATTTGAAAACATTCATGGCGACTTGGCATCTACGTCTCCGTGGTACATTTATATACATCAATAACGTAATATAACCTATCCTAACCCGAAATAACATCTCGGCGGTAATAACTGACCACATTCCTGGCTTGTTCGCATCTACGTCTCCGTGGGACCTTTATAAACATCAATAACGTAATATAACCTAACCTAACCCAACATAACATCTCGGCGGTAATATTTGAAAACATTCCTGGCGAGTTGGCCTCTACGTCTCCGTGGAACATTTATATACATCAATAACGTAATATAACCTAACCTAACCCAACCTAACGTCTCGGCGGTAATATTTGAAAACATTCCTGGCGAGTTGGCCTTTACGTCTCCGTGGGAACTTTATATACATCAATAACGTAATATAACCTAACCTAACCCAACCAAACATCTCGGCGGTAATATTTGACAACATTCCTGGCCAGTTGGCTTCTCCGTCTCCGTGGGACTTTTATATACACCAATAACGTAATATAACCTAACCTAACCCAACCTAACATCTCGGCGGTAATATTTGACAACATACCTGGCGAGTTGGCCTCTACGTCTCCGTGGGACCTTCATATACATCAATAACGAAATATAACCTTACCTAAACCAACCTAACATCCCGGCGATAATATTTGAAAACATTCCTGGCGAGTTGGCTTCTCCGTCTCTGTGATATCTTTTTATACATGAATAACGTAATATAACCTAACCTAACCCAACCTAACATCTCGGCGGTAATATTTGAAAAAATTCATGGCGAGTTGGCATCTGCGTCTCCGTTGTACATTTATATACATCAATAACGTAATGCAACCTATCCTAACCCAAAATAACATCTCGGCGGTAATATTTGACATCATTCCTGGCGAGTTGGCCTCTACGTCTCCGTTTGACCTTCATAAACATCAATAACGTAATATAACGTAACCTAACCCAACCTATCATCTCGGCGGTAATATTTGACAACATTCCTGGCGAGTTGGCTTCTACGTGTCCGTGGGACCTTTATATACATCAATAACGTAATATAACCTAACCTAACCCAACCTAACATCTCGGCGGTAATATTTGAAAACATACCTGGCGAGTTGGCCTCTACGTCTCCGTGGGACCTTTATATACATCAATAACGTAATATAACCTAGGCTAAACCAACCTAACATCTCGGCGGTAATATTTGAAAACTTTCATGGCGAGTTGGCCTCTATGTCACCGTGGGACCTTTATAGACATCCGTAACGTAATATAACCTAACCTAACCCAACCTAACATCTCGGCGGTAATATTTGACAACATACCTGGCGAGTTGGCCTCTACGTCTCCGTGGGACCTTAATATACATCAATAACGTAATATAGCCTAACCTAACCCAACCTAACATTTCGCGGTAATATTTGACATCATTCCTGGCGAGTTGTCCTCCGCGTCTCCGTTTGACCGTCATAAACATCAATAACGTAATAGAACGTAACCTAACCCAACCAATCATCTCGGCGGTAATATTTGACAACATTCCTGGCGAGTTGGCCTCTACGTCTCCGTGGGAACTTTATATACATCAATAACGTAATATAACCTAACCTAACCCAACCTAACATCTCGGCGGTAATATTTGACAACATTCCTGGCCAGTTGGCTTCTCCGTCACCGTGGGACCTTTATAGACATTCATAACGTAATATAACCTAACCTAACCCAACCTAAGATCTCGGCGGTAATATTTGAAAACATTCATGGCGAGTTGCATCTACGTCTCCGTGGTACATTTATATACATCAATAACGTAATGTAACCTATCCTAACCCAAAATAACATCTCGGCGGTAATATTTGAAAACATTCCTGGCGAGTTGGCCTTTACGTCACCGTGGGACCTTTATAGACGTCCATAACGTAATATAACCTAACCTAACCCAACCTAACATCTCGGCGGTAATATTTGAAAACATTCATGGCGACTTGGCATCTACGTCTCCGTGGTACATTTATATACATCAATAACGTAATATAACCTATCCTAACCCAAAATAACATCTCGGCGGTAATAGCTGACCACATTCCTGGCTTGTTCGCATCTACGTCTCCGTGGGACCTTTATAAACATCAATAACGTAACATAACCTAACCTAACCCAACCTAACATCTCGGCGGTAATATTTGAAAACATTCCTGGCGAGTTGGCCTCTACGTCTCCGTGGAACATTTATATACATCAATAACGTAATATAACCTAACCTAACCCAACCTAACGTCTCGGCGGTAATATTTGAAAACATTCCTGGCGAGTTGGCCTTTACGTCACCGTGGGACCTTTATAGACATCCATAACGTAATATAACCTAACCTAACCCAACCTAACATCTCGGCGGTAATATTTGAAAAAATTCATGGCGAGTTGGCATCTGCGTCTCCGTTGTACATTTATATACATCAATAACGTAATACAACCTATCCTAACCCAAAATAACATCTCGGCGGTAATATTTGACAACATTCCTGGCGAGTTGGCTTCTCCGTCTCCGTGGGACCCCTATATACATCAATAACTTAATATAACCTAACCTAACCCAACCTAACATTTCGGCGGTAATATTTGACATCATTCCTGGCGAGTTGGCCTCTACGTCTCCGTTTGACCTTCATAAACATCAATAACGTAATATAACCTAACCTAACCCAACCTAACATCTCGGCGGTAATATTTGAAAACTTTCATGGCGATTTGGCATCTACGTCTCCGTGGGACCTTCATATACATCAATAACGTAATATAACCTAACCTAACCCAACCTAACATCTCGGCGGTAATATTTGAAAACATACGTGGCGAGTTGGCCTCTACGTTTCCGTGGGACATTTATATACATCAATAACGTAATATAACCTAACCTAACCCAACCTAACATCTCGGCGGTAATTTTTGATCACATTCCTGGCTTGTTGGCCTCTACGTCTCCGTGGGACATTTATATACATCAATAACGTAATATAACCTAACCTAACCCAACCTAACATCTCGGCGGTAATATTTGATCACATTCCTAGCTTGTTGGCCTCTACGTCTCCGTGGGACATTTATATACATCTATAACGTGATATAACCTAACCTAAACCAACCTAACATCTCGGCGGTAATATTTGAAAACTTTCATGGCGATTTGGCATCTACGTCTCCGTGGGACCTTCATATACATCAATAACGTAATATAACCTAACCTAACCCAACCTAACATCTCGGCTGTAATATTTGAAAACATACGTGGCGAGTTGGCCTCTACGTCTCCGTGGGACATTTATATACATCAATAACGTAATATAACCTAACCTAACCCAACCTAACATCTCGGCGGTAATTTTTGATCACATTCCTGGCTTGTTGGCCTCTACGTCTCCGTGGGACATTTATATACATCAATAACGTAATATAACCTAACCTAACCCAACCTAACATCTCGGCAGTAATATTTGATCACATCCCTAGCTTGTTGGCCTCTACGTCTCCGTGGGACATTTATATACATCTATAACGTGATATAACCTAACCTAAACCAACCTAACATCTCGGCGGTAATATTTGAAAACATTCATGGCGATTTGACATCTACGTCTCCGTTTGACCTTCATAAACATCAATAACGTAATATAACCTAACCTAACCCAACCTAACATCTCGGCGGTAATATTTGAAAACATACCTGGCGAGTTGGCCCCTACGTCTCCGTGGGACCTTTATAGACATCCATAACGTAATATAACCTAACCTAACCCAACCTAACATCTCGGCCTTAATATTTGAAAACATTCATGGCGATTTGACATCTACGTCTCCGTGGGACCATAATATACATCAATAACGTAATATAGCCTAACCTAACCCAACCTAACATTTCGGCGGTAATATTTGACAACATTCCTGGCGAGTTGGCCTCTACGTCTCCGCGGGACCTTTATATACATCTATAACGTGATATAACCTAACCTAAACCAACCTAACATCTCGGCGGTAATATTTGACATCATTCCTGGCGAGTTGGCCTCTACGTCTCCGTTTGACCTTCATAAACATCAATAACGTAATATAACGTAACCTATCCCAACCTATCATCTCGGCGGTAATATTTGACAACATTCCTGGCGAGTTGGCTTCTACGTGTCCGTGGGACCTTTATATACATCAATAACGTAATATAACCTAACCTAACCCAACCTAACATCTCGGCGGTAATATTTGAAAACATACCTGGCGAGTTGGCCTCTACATCTCCGTGGGACCTTTATATACATCTATAACGTGACATAACCTAACCTAAACCAACCTAACATCTCGGCGGTAATATTTGAAAACATTCATGGCGATTTGACATCTACGTCTCCGTTTGACCTTCATAAACATCAATAACGTAATATAACCTAACCTAACCCAACCTAACATCTCGGCGGTAATATTTGAAAACATACCTGGCGAGTTGGCCCCTACGTCTCCGTGGGACCTTTATAGACATCCATAACGTAATATAACCTAACCTAACCCAACCTAACATCTCGGCCTTAATATTTGAAAACATTCATGGCGATTTGACATCTACGTCTCCGTGGGACCATAATATACATCAATAACGTAATATAGCCTAACCTAACCCAACCTAACATTTCGGCGGTAATATTTGACAACATTCCTGGCGAGTTGGCCTCTACGTCTCCGCGGGACCTTTATATACATCTATAACGTGATATAACCTAACCTAAACCAACCTAACATCTCGGCGGTAATATTTGACATCATTCCTGGCGAGTTGGCCTCTACGTCTCCGTTTGACCTTCATAAACATCAATAACGTAATATAACGTAACCTATCCCAACCTATCATCTCGGCGGTAATATTTGACAACATTCCTGGCGAGTTGGCTTCTACGTGTCCGTGGGACCTTTATATACATCAATAACGTAATATAACCTAACCTAACCCAACCTAACATCTCGGCGGTAATATTTGAAAACATACCTGGCGAGTTGGCCTCTACATCTCCGTGGGACCTTTATATACATCAATAACGTAATATAACCTAGGCTAAACCAACCTAACATCTCGGCGGTAATATTTGAAAACTTTCATGGCGATTTGGCATCTACGTCTCCGTGGGACCTTCATATACATCAAAAACGTAATATAACCTAATCTAACCCAACCTAACATCTCGGCGGTAATATTTGAAAACATACGTGGCGAGTTGGCCTCTACGTCTCCGTGGGACATTTATATACATCAATAACGTAATATAACCTAACCTAATCCAACCTAACATCTCGGCGGTAATTTTTGATCACATTCCTGGCTTGTTGGCCTCTACGTCTCCGTGGGACACTTATATACATCAATAACGTAATATAACCTAACCTAACCCAACCTAACATCTCGGCGGTAATATTTGATCACATTCCTAGCTTGTTGGCCTCTACGTGTCCGTGGGACCTTCATATACATCAATAACGTAATATAACCTAACCGAACCCAACCTAACATCTCGGCGGTAATATTTGAAAACATACGTGGCGAGTTGGCCTCTACGTCTCCGTGGGACATTTATATACATCTATAACGTGATATAACCTAACCTAAACCAACCTAACATCTCGGCGGTAATATTTGAAAACATTCATGGCGATTTGACATCTACGTCTCCGTGGGACCATAATATACATCAATAACGTAATATAGCCTAACCTAACCCAACCTAACATTTCGGCGGTAATATTTGACATCATTTCTGGCGAGTTGTCCTCTACGTCTCCGTTTGACCTTCATAAACATCAATAACGTAATATAACGTAACCTAACCCAACCTATCATCTCGGCGGTAATATTTGACAACATTCCTGGCGAGTTGGCCTCTACGTCTCCGCGGGACCTTTATATACATCTATAACGTGATATAACCTAACCTAAACCAACCTAACATCTCGGCGGTAATATTTGAAAACATTCCTGGCCAGTTGGCCTCTATGTCACCGTGGGACCTTTATAGACATCCGTTACGTAATATAACCTAACCTAACCCAACCTAACATCTCGGCGGTAATATTTGAAAACATTCATGGCGATTTGACATCTACGTCTCCGTGGGACCTTAATATACATCAATAACGTAATATAGCCTAACCTAACCCAACCTAACATTTCGGCGGTAATATTTGACATCATTCCTGGCGAGTTGTCCTCTGCGTCTCCGTTTGACCTTCATAAACATCAATAACGTAATAGAACGTAACCTAACCCAACCTATCATCTCGGCGGTAATATTTGACAACATTCCTGGCGAATTGGCCTCTACGTCTCCGTGGGAACTTTATATACATCAATAACGTAATATAACCTAACCTAACCCAACCTAACATCTCGGCGGTAATATTTGACAACATTCCTGGCCAGTTGGCTTCTCCGTCACCGTGGGACCTTTATAGACATTCATAACGTAATATAACCTAACCTAACCCAACCTAAGACCCCTGCGGTAATATTTGAAAACATTCATGGCGAGTTGGCATCTACGTCTCCGTGGTACATTTATATACATCAATAACATAATGTAACCTATCGTAAACCAAAATAACATCTCGGCGGTAATATTTGAAAACATTCCTGGCGAGTTGGCCTTTACGTCACCGTGGGACCTTTATAGACGTCCATAACGTAATATAACCTAACCTAACCCAACCTAACATCTCGGCGGTAATATTTGGAAACATTCATGGCGACTTGGCATCTACGTCTCCGTGGTACATTTATATACATCAATAACGTAATATAACCTATCCTAACCCAAAATAACATCTCGGCGGTAATAACTGACCACATTCCTGGCTTGTTCGCATCTACGTCTCCGTGGGACCTTTATAAACATCAATAACGTAATATAACCTAACCTAACCCAACCTAACATCTCGGCGGTAATATTTGAAAACATTCCTGGCCAGTTGGCCTCTACGTCTCCGTGGAACATTTATATACATCAATAACGTAATATAACCTAACCTAACCCAACCTAACGTCTCGGCGGTAATATTTGAAAACATTCCTGGCGAGTTGGCCTTTACGTCACCGTGGGACCTTTATAGACATCCATAACGTAATATAACCTAACCTAACCCAACCTAACATCTCGGCGGTAATATTTGAAAAAATTCATGGCGAGTTGGCATCTGCGTCTCCGTTGTACATTTATATACATCAATAACGTAATACAACCTATCCTAACCCAAAATAACATCTCGGCGGTAATATTTGACAACATTCCTGGCGAGTTGGCTTCTCCGTCTCCGTGGGACCCCTATATACATCAATAACGTAATATAACCTAACCTAACCCAACCTAACATTTCGGCGGTAATATTTGACATCATTCCTGGCGAGTTGGCCTCTACGTCTCCGTTTGACCTTCATAAACATCAATAACGTAATATAACCTAACCTAACCCAACCTAACATCTCGGCGGTAATATTTGAAAACTTTCATGGCGATTTGGCATCTACGTCTCCGTGGGACCTTCATATACATCAATAACGTAATATAACCTAACCTAACCCAACCTAACATCTCGGCGGTAATATTTGAAAACATACGTGGCGAGTTGGCTTCTCCGTCACCGTGGGACCTTTATAGACATTCATAACGTAATATAACCTAACCTAACCCAACCTAAGATCTCGGCGGTAATATTTGAAAACATTCATGGCGAGTTGGCATCTACGTCTCCGTGGTACATTTATATACATCAATAACGTAATGTAACCTATCCTAAACCAAAATAACATCTCGGCGGTAATATTTGAAAACATTCCTGGCGAGTTGGCCTTTACGTCACCGTGGGACCTTTATAGACGTCCATAACGTAATATAACCTAACCTAACCCAACCTAACATCTCGGCGGTAATATTTGAAAACATTCCTGTCGAGTTGGCCTCTACGTCTCCGTGGAACATTTATATACATCAATAACGTAATATAACCTAACCTAACCCAACCTAACGTCTCGGCGGTAATATTTGAAAACATTCCTGGCGAGTTGGCCTTTACGTCACCGTGGGACCTTTATAGACATCCATAACGTAATATAACCTAACCTAACCCAACCTAACATCTCGGCGGTAATATTTGAAAAAATTCATGGCGAGTTGGCATCTGCGTCTCCGTTGTACATTTATATACATCAATAACGTAATACAACCTATCCTAACCCAAAATAACATCTCGGCGGTAATATTTGACAACATTCCTGGCGAGTTGGCTTCTCCGTCTCCGTGGGACCCCTATATACATCAATAACGTAATATAACCTAACCTAACCCAACCTAACATTTCGGCGGTAATATTTGACATCATTCCTGGCGAGTTGGCCTCTACGTCTCCGTTTGACCTTCATAAACATCAATAACGTAATATAACCTAACCTAACCCAACCTAACATCTCGGCGGTAATATTTGAAAACTTTCATGGCGATTTGGCATCTACGTCTCCGTGGGACCTTCATATACATCAATAACGTAATATAACCTAACCTAACCCAACCTAACATCTCGGCGGTAATATTTGAAAACATACGTGGCGAGTTGGCCTCTACGTCTCCGTGGGACATTTATATACATCAATAACGTAATATAACCTAACCTAACCCAACCTAACATCTCGGCGGTAATTTTTGATCACATTCCTGGCTTGTTGGCCTCTACGTCTCCGTGGGACATTTATATACATCAATAACGTAATATAACCTAACCTAACCCAACCTAACATCTCGGCGGTAATATTTGATCACATTCCTAGCTTGTTGGCCTCTACGTCTCCGTGGGACATTTATATACATCTATAACGTGATATAACCTAACCTAAACCAACCTAACATCTCGGCGGTAATATTTGAAAATTTTCATGGCGATTTGGCATCTACGTCTCCGTGGGACCTTCATATACATCAATAACGTAATATAACCTAACCTAACCCAACCTAACATCTCGGCGGTAATATTTGAAAACATACGTGGCGAGTTGGCCTCTACGTCTCCGTGGGACATTTATATACATCAATAACGTAATATAACCTAACCTAACCCAACCTAACATCTCGGCGGTAATTTTTGATCACATTCCTGGCTTGTTGGCCTCTACGTCTCCGTGGGACATTTATATACATCAATAACGTAATATAACCTAACCTAATCCAACCTAACATCTCGGCAGTAATATTTGATCACATCCCTAGCTTGTTGGCCTCTATGTCTCCGTGGGACATTTATATACATCTATAACGTGATATAACCTAACCTAAACCAACCTAACATCTCGGCGGTAATATTTGAAAACATTCATGGCGATTTGACATCTACGTCTCCGTTTGACATTCATAAACATCAATAACGTAATATAACCTAACCTAACCCAACCTAACATCTCGGCGGTAATATTTGAAAACATACCTGGCGAGTTGGCCCCTACGTCTCCGTGGGACCTTTATAGACATCCATAACGTAATATAACCTAACCTAACCCAACCTAACATCTCGGCCTTAATATTTGAAAACATTCATGGCGATTTGACATCTACGTCTCCGTGGGACCATAATATACATCAATAACGTAATATAGCCTAACCTAACCCAACCTAACATTTCGGCGTTAATATTTGACATCATTCCTGGCGAGTTGTCCTCTACGTCTCCGTTTGACCTTCATAAACATCAATAACGTAATATAACGTAACCTATCCCAACCTATCATCTCGGCGGTAATATTTGACAACATTCCTGGCGAGTTGGCCTCTACGTCTCCGCGGGACCTTTATATACATCTATAACGTGATATAACCTAACCTAAACCAACCTAACATCTCGGCGGTAATATTTGAAAACATTCCTGGCGAGTTGGCCTCTATGTCACCGTGGGACCTTTATAGACATCCGTAACGTAATATAACCTAACCTAACCCAACCTAACATCTCGGCGGTAATATTTGAAAACATTCATGGCGATTTGACATCTACGTCTCCGTGGGACCTTAATATACATCAATAACGTAATGTAGCCTAACCTAACCCAACCTAACATTTCGGAGGTAATATTTGACATCATTCCTGGCGAGTTGTCCTCCACGTCTCCGTTTGACCTTCATAAACATCAATAACGTAATATAACCTAACCTAACCCAACCTAACATCTCGGCGGTAATATTTGAAAACATACCTGGCAAGTTGGCCCCTACGTCTCCGTGGGAGCTTTATAGACATCCATAACGTAATATAACCTAACCTAACCCAACCTAACATCTCGGCGGTAATATTTGAAAACATTCATGGCGATTTGACATCTACGTCTCCGTGGGACCATAATATACATCAATAACGTAATATAGCCTAACCTAACCCAACCTAACATTTCGGCGGTAATATTTGACATCATTCCTGGCGAGATGTCCTCTACGTCTCCGTTTGACCTTCATAAACATCAATAACGTAATATAACGTAACCTAATCCAACCTATCATCTCGGCGGTAATATTTGACAACATTCCTGGCGAGTTGGCCTCTACGTCTCCGCGGGACCTTTATATACATCTATAACGTGATATAACCTAACCTAAACCAACCTAACATCTCGGCGGTAATATTTGAAAACATTCCTGGCGAGTTGGCCTCTATGTCACCGTGGGACCTTTATAGACATCCGTAACGTAATATAACCTAACCTAACCCAAGCTAACATCTCGGCGGTAATATTTGAAAACATTCATGGCGAGTTGGCATCTACGTCTCCGTGGTACATTTATATACATCAATAACGTAATGTAACCTATCCTAAACCAAAATAACATCTCGGCGGTAATATTTGAAAACATTCGTGGCGAGTTGGCCTTTACGTCACCGTGGGACCTTTATAGACGTCCATAACGTAATATAACCTAACCTAACCCAACCTAACATCTCGGCGGTAATATTTGAAAACATTCATGGCGACTTGGCATCTACGTCTCCGTGGTACATTTATATACATCAATAACGTAATATAACCTATCCTAACCCAAAATAACATCTCGGCGGTAATAACTGACCACATTCCTGGCTTGTTCGCATCTACGTCTCCGTGGGACCTTTATAAACATCAATAACGTAATATAACCTAACCTAACCCAACCTAACATCTCGGCGGTAATATTTGAAAACATTCCTGGCGAGTTGGCCTCTACGTCTCCGTGGAACATTTATATACATCAATAACGTAATATAACCTAACCTAACCCAACCTAACGTCTCGGCGGTAATATTTGAAAACATTCCTGGCGAGTTGGCCTTTACGTCACCGTGGGAACTTTATAGACATCCATAACGTAATATAACCTAACCTAACCCAACCTAACATCTCGGCGGTAATATTTGAAAAAATTCATGGCGAGTTGGCATCTGCGTCTCCGTTGTACATTTATATACATCAATAACGTAATACAACCTATCCTAACCCAAAATAACATCTCGGCGGTAATATTTGACAACATTCCTGGCGAGTTGGCTTCTCCGTCTCCGTGGGACCCCTATATACATCAATAACGTAATATAACCTAACCTAACCCAACCTAACATTTCGGCGGTAATATTTGACATCATTCCTGGCGAGTTGGCCTCTACGTCTCCGTTTGACCTTCATAAACATCAATAACGTAATATAACCTAACCTAACCCAACCTAACATCTCGGCGGTAATATTTGAAAACATACCTGGCGAGTTGGCCCCTACGTCTCCGTGGGACCTTTATAGACATCCATAACGTAATATAACCTAACCTAACCCAACCTAACATCTCGGCCTTAATATTTGAAAACATTCATGGCGATTTGACATCTACGTCTCCGTGGGACCATAATATACATCAATAACGTAATATAGCCTAACCTAACCCAACCTAACATTTCGGCGTTAATATTTGACATCATTCCTGGCGAGTTGTCCTCTACGTCTCCGTTTGACCTTCATAAACATCAATAACGTAATATAACGTAACCTATCCCAACCTATCATCTCGGCGGTAATATTTGACAACATTCCTGGCGAGTTGGCCTCTACGTCTCCGCGGGACCTTTATATACATCTATAACGTGATATAACCTAACCTAAACCAACCTAACATCTCGGCGGTAATATTTGAAAACATTCCTGGCGAGTTGGCCTCTATGTCACCGTGGGACCTTTATAGACATCCGTAACGTAATATAACCTAACCTAACCCAACCTAACATCTCGGCGGTAATATTTGAAAACATTCATGGCGATTTGACATCTACGTCTCCGTGGGACCTTAATATACATCAATAACGTAATGTAGCCTAACCTAACCCAACCTAACATTTCGGCGGTAATATTTGACATCATTCCTGGCGAGTTGTCCTCCACGTCTCCGTTTGACCTTCATAAACATCAATAACGTAATATAACCTAACCTAACCCAACCTAACATCTCGGCGGTAATATTTGAAAACATACCTGGCAAGTTGGCCCCTACGTCTCCGTGGGAGCTTTATAGACATCCATAACGTAATATAACCTAACCTAACCCAACCTAACATCTCGGCGGTAATATGTGAAAACATTCATGGCGATTTGACATCTACGTCTCCGTGGGACCATAATATACATCAATAACGTAATATAGCCTAACCTAACCCAACCTAACATTTCGGCGGTAATATTTGACATCATTCCTGGCGAGTTGTCCTCTACGTCTCCGTTTGACCTTCATAAACATCAATAACGTAATATAACGTAACCTAATCCAACCTATCATCTCGGCGGTAATATTTGACAACATTCCTGGCGAGTTGACCTCTACGTCTCCGCGGGACCTTTATATACATCTATAACGTGATATAACCTAACCTAAACCAACCTAACATCTCGGCGGTAATATTTGAAAACATTCCTGGCGAGTTGGCCTCTATGTCACCGTGGGACCTTTATAGACATCCGTAACGTAATATAACCTAACCTAACCCAACCTAACATCTCGGCGGTAATATTTGAAAACATTCATGGCGATTTGACATCTACGTCTCCGTGGGACCTTAGTGTACATCAATAACGTAATATAGCCTAACCTAACCGACCTAACATTTCGGCGGTAATATTTGACATCATTCCTGGCGAGTTGTCCTCTGCGTCTCCGTTTGACCTTCATAAACATCAATAACGTAATAGAACGTAACCTAACCCAACCTATCATCTCGGCGGTAATATTTGACAACATTCCTGGCGAGTTGGCTTCTCCGTCTCTGTGATATCTTTTTATACATGAATAACGTAATATAACCTAACCTAACCCAACCTAACATCTCGGCGGTAATATTTGAAATCATACCTGGCGAGTTGGCCTCTACGTCTCCGTGGGACATTTATATACATCAATAACGTAATATAACCTAACCTAACCCAACCTGGCATCTCGGCGGTAATATTTGATCACATTCCTAGCTTGTTGGCCTCTACGTCTCCGCGGGACCTTTATATACATCCATAACGTGATATAACCTAACCTAACCCAACCTAACGTCTCGGCGGTAATATTTGAAAACATTCCTGACGAGTTGGCCTTTACGTCACCGTGGGACCTTTATAGACATCCATAACGTAATATAACCTAACCTAACCCAACCTAACATCTCGGCGGTAATATTTGAAAAAATTCATGGCGAGTTGGCATCTGCGTCTCCGTTGTACATTTATATACATCAATAACGTAATACAACCTATCCTAACCCAAAATAACATCTCGGCGGTAATATTTGACAACATTCCTGGCGAGTTGGCTTCTCCGGCTCCGTGGGACCCCTATATACATCAATAACGTAATATAACCTAACCTAACCCAACCTAACATTTCGGCGGTAATATTTGACATCATTCCTGGCGAGTTGGCCTCTACGTCTCCGTTTGACCTTCATAAACATCAATAACGTAATATAACCTAACCTAACCCAACCTAACATCTCGGCGGTAATATTTGAAAACTTTCATGACGATTTGGCATCTACGTCTCCGTGGGACCTTCATATACATCAATAACGTAATATAACCTAACCTAACCCAACCTAACATCTCGGCGGTAATATTTGAAAACATACGTGGCGAGTTGGCCTCTACGTCTCCGTGGGACATTTATATACATCAATAACGTAATATAACCTAACCTAACCCAACCTAACATCCCGGCGATAATATTTGAAAACATTCCTGGCGAGTTGGCTTCTCCGTCTCTGTGATATCTTTTTATACATGAATAACGTAATATAACCTAACCTAACCCAACCTAACATCTCGGCGGTAATATTTGAAATCATACCTGGCGAGTTGGCCTCTACGTCTCCGTGGGACATTTATATACATCAATAACGTAATATAACCTAACCTAACCCAACCTGGCATCTCGGCGGTAATATTTGATCACATTCCTAGCTTGTTGGCCTCTACGTCTCCGCGGGACCTTTATATACATCAATAACGCAATATAACCTAACCTAACCCAACCTAACGTCTCGGCGGTAATATTTGAAAACATACCTGGCGAGTTGGCCCCTACGTCTCCGTGGGACCTTTATAGACATCCATAACGTAATATAACCTAACCTAACCCAACCTAACATCTCGGCCTTAATATTTGAAAACATTCATGGCGATTTGACATCTACGTCTCCGTGGGACCATAATATACATCAATAACGTAATATAGCCTAACCTAACCCAACCTAACATTTCGGCGTTAATATTTGACATCATTCCTGGCGAGTTGTCCTCTACGTCTCCGTTTGACCTTCATAAACATCAATAACGTAATATAACGTAACCTATCCCAACCTATCATCTCGGCGGTAATATTTGACAACATTCCTGGCGAGTTGGCCTCTACGTCTCCGCGGGACCTTTATATACATCTATAACGTGATATAACCTAACCTAAACCAACCTAACATCTCGGCGGTAATATTTGAAAACATTCCTGGCGAGTTGGCCTCTATGTCACCGTGGGACCTTTATAGACATCCGTAACGTAATATAACCTAACCTAACCCAACCTAACATCTCGGCGGTAATATTTGAAAACATTCATGGCGATTTGACATCTACGTCTCCGTGGGACCTTAATATACATCAATAACGTAATGTAGCCTAACCTAACCCAACCTAACATTTCGGCGGTAATATTTGACATCATTCCTGGCGAGTTGTCCTCCACGTCTCCGTTTGACCTTCATAAACATCAATAACGTAATATAACCTAACCTAACCCAACCTAACATCTCGGCGGTAATATTTGAAAACATACCTGGCAAGTTGGCCCCTACGTCTCCGTGGGAGCTTTATAGACATCCATAACGTAATATAACCTAACCTAACCCAACCTAACATCTCGGCGGTAATATTTGAAAACATTCATGGCGATTTGACATCTACGTCTCCGTGGGACCATAATATACATCAATAACGTAATATAGCCTAACCTAACCCAACCTAACATTTCGGCGGTAATATTTGACATCATTCCTGGCGAGTTGTCCTCTACGTCTCCGTTTGACCTTCATAAACATCAATAACGTAATATAACGTAACCTAATCCAACCTATCATCTCGGCGGTAATATTTGACAACATTCCTGGCGAGTTGGCCTCTACGTCTCCGCGGGACCTTTATATACATCTATAACGTGATATAACCTAACCTAAACCAACCTAACATCTCGGCGGTAATATTTGAAAACATTCCTGGCGAGTTGGCCTCTATGTCACCGTGGGACCTTTATAGACATCCGTAACGTAATATAACCTAACCTAACCCAAGCTAACATCTCGGCGGTAATATTTGAAAACATTCATGGCGATTTGACATCTACGTCTCCGTGGGACCTTAGTATACATCAATAACGTAATATAACCTAACCTAACCCAACCTAACATCTCGGCGGTAATATTTGATCACATTCCTAGCTTGTTGGCCTCTACGTCTCCGTGGGACATTTATATACATCTATAACGTGATATAACCTAACCTAAACCAACCTAACATCTCGGCGGTAATATTTGAAAACTTTCATGGCGATTTGGCATCTACGTCTCCCGGGGACCTTCATATACATCAAAAACGTAATATAACCTAATCTAACCCAACCTAACATCTCGGCGGTAATATTTGAAAACATACGTGGCGAGTTGGCCTCTACGTCTCCGTGGGACATTTATATACATCAATAACGTAATATAACCTAACCTAAGCCAACCTAACATCTCGGCGGTAATTTTTGATCACATTCCTGGCTTGTTGGCCTCTACGTCTCCGTGGGACACTTATATACATCAATAACGTAATATAACCTAACCTAACCCAACCTAACATCTCGGCGGTAATATTTGATCACATTCCTAGCTTGTTGGCCTCTACGTCTCCGTGGGACCTTCATATACATCAATAACGTAATATAACCTAACCGAACCCAACCTAACATCTCGGCGGTAATATTTGAAAACATACGTGGCGAGTTGGCCTCTACGTCTCCGTGGGACATTTATATACATCTATAACGTGATATAACCTAACCTAAACCAACCTAACATCTCGGCGGTAATATTTGAAAACATTCATGGCGATTTGACATCTACGTCTCCGTGGGACCATAATATACATCAATAACGTAATATAGCCTAACCTAACCCAACCTAACATTTCGGCGGTAATATTTGACATCATTTCTGGCGAGTTGTCCTCTACGTCTCCGTTTGACCTTCATAAACATCAATAACGTAATATAACGTAACCTAACCCAACCTATCATCTCGGCGGTAATATTTGACAACATTCCTGGCGAGTTGGCCTCTACGTCTCCGCGGGACCTTTATATACATCTATAACGTGATATAACCTAACCTAAACCAACCTAACATCTCGGCGGTAATATTTGAAAACATTCCTGGCCAGTTGGCCTCTATGTCACCGTGGGACCTTTATAGACATCCGTAACGTAATATAACCTAACCTAACCCAACCTAACATCTCGGCGGTAATATTTGAAAACATTCATGGCGATTTGACATCTACGTCTCCGTGGGACCTTAATATACATCAATAACGTAATATAGCCTAACCTAACCCAACCTAACATTTCGGCGGTAATATTTGACATCATTCCTGGCGAGTTGTCCTCTGCGTCTCCGTTTGACCTTCATAAACATCAATAACGTAATAGAACGTAACCTAACCCAACCTATCATCTCGGCGGTAATATTTGACAACATTCCTGGCGAATTGGCCTCTACGTCTCCGTGGGAACTTTATATACATCAATAACGTAATATAACCTAACCTAACCCAACCTAACATCTCGGCGGTAATATTTGACAACATTCCTGGCCAGTTGGCTTCTCCGTCACCGTGGGACCTTTATAGACATTCATAACGTAATATAACCTAACCTAACCCAACCTAAGATCTCGGCGGTAATATTTGAAAACATTCATGGCGAGTTGGCATCTACGTCTCCGTGGTACATTTATATACATCAATAACGTAATGTAACCTATCCTAAACCAAAATAACATCTCGGCGGTAATATTTGAAAACATTCGTGGCGAGTTGGCCTTTACGTCACCGTGGGACCTTTATAGACGTCCATAACGTAATATAACCAAACCTAACCCAACCTAACATCTCGGCGGTAATATTTGAAAACATTCATGGCGACTTGGCATCTACGTCTCCGTGGTACATTTATATACATCAATAACGTAATATAACCTATCCTAACCCAAAATAACATCTCGGCGGTAATAACTGACCACATTCCTGGCTTGTTCGCATCTACGTCTCCGTGGGACCTTTATAAACATCAATAACGTAATATAACCTAACCTAACCCAACCTAACATCTCGGCGGTAATATTTGAAAACATTCCTGGCGAGTTGGCCTCTACGTCTCCGTGGAACATTTATATACATCAATAACGTAATATAACCTAACCTAACCCAACCTAACGTCTCGGCGGTAATATTTGAAAACATTCCTGGCGAGTTGGCCTTTACGTCACCGTGGGAACTTTATAGACATCCATAACGTAATATAACCTAACCTAACCCAACCTAACATCTCGGCGGTAATATTTGAAAAAATTCATGGCGAGTTGGCATCTGCGTCTCCGTTGTACATTTATATACATCAATAACGTAATACAACCTATCCTAACCCAAAATAACATCTCGGCGGTAATATTTGACAACATTCCTGGCGAGTTGGCTTCTCCGTCTCCGTGGGACCCCTATATACATCAATAACGTAATATAACCTAACCTAACCCAACCTAACATTTCGGCGGTAATATTTGACATCATTCCTGGCGAGTTGGCCTCTACGTCTCCGTTTGACCTTCATAAACATCAATAACGTAATATAACCTAACCTAACCCAACCTAACATCTCGGCGGTAATATTTGAAAACATACCTGGCGAGTTGGCCCCTACGTCTCCGTGGGACCTTTATAGACATCCATAACGTAATATAACCTAACCTAACCCAACCTAACATCTCGGCCTTAATATTTGAAAACATTCATGGCGATTTGACATCTACGTCTCCGTGGGACCATAATATACATCAATAACGTAATATAGCCTAACCTAACCCAACCTAACATTTCGGCGTTAATATTTGACATCATTCCTGGCGAGTTGTCCTCTACGTCTCCGTTTGACCTTCATAAACATCAATAACGTAATATAACGTAACCTATCCCAACCTATCATCTCGGCGGTAATATTTGACAACATTCCTGGCGAGTTGGCCTCTACGTCTCCGCGGGACCTTTATATACATCTATAACGTGATATAACCTAACCTAAACCAACCTAACATCTCGGCGGTAATATTTGAAAACATTCCTGGCGAGTTGGCCTCTATGTCACCGTGGGACCTTTATAGACATCCGTAACGTAATATAACCTAACCTAACCCAACCTAACATCTCGGCGGTAATATTTGAAAACATTCATGGCGATTTGACATCTACGTCTCCGTGGGACCTTAATATACATCAATAACGTAATGTAGCCTAACCTAACCCAACCTAACATTTCGGCGGTAATATTTGACATCATTCCTGGCGAGTTGTCCTCCACGTCTCCGTTTGACCTTCATAAACATCAATAACGTAATATAACCTAACCTAACCCAACCTAACATCTCGGCGGTAATATTTGAAAACATACCTGGCAAGTTGGCCCCTACGTCTCCGTGGGAGCTTTATAGACATCCATAACGTAATATAACCTAACCTAACCCAACCTAACATCTCGGCGGTAATATTTGAAAACATTCATGGCGATTTGACATCTACGTCTCCGTGGGACCATAATATACATCAATAACGTAATATAGCCTAACCTAACCCAACCTAACATTTCGGCGGTAATATTTGACATCATTCCTGGCGAGTTGTCCTCTACGTCTCCGTTTGACCTTCATAAACATCAATAACGTAATATAACGTAACCTAATCCAACCTATCATCTCGGCGGTAATATTTGACAACATTCCTGTCGAGTTGACCTCTACGTCTCCGCGGGACCTTTATATACATCTATAACGTGATATAACCTAACCTAAACCAACCTAACATCTCGGCGGTAATATTTGAAAACATTCATGGCGAGTTGGCCTCTATGTCACCGTGGGACCTTTATAGACATCCGTAACGTAATATAACCTAACCTAACCCAACCTAACATCTCGGCGGTAATATTTGAAAACATTCATGGCGATTTGACATCTACGTCTCCGTGGGACCTTAGTGTACATCAATAACGTAATATAGCCTAACCTAACCGACCTAACATTTCGGCGGTAATATTTGACATCATTCCTGGCGAGTTGTCCTCTGCGTCTCCGTTTGACCTTCATAAACATCTATAACGTAATAGAACGTAACCTAACCCAACCTATCATCTCGGCGGTAATATTTGACAACATTCCTGGCGAGTTGGCTTCTCCGTCTCTGTGATATCTTTTTATACATGAATAACGTAATATAACCTAACCTAACCCAACCTAACATCTCGGCGGTAATATTTGAAATCATACCTGGCGAGTTGGCCTCTACGTCTCCGTGGGACATTTATATACATCAATAACGTAATATAACCTAACCTAACCCAACCTGGCATCTCGGCGGTAATATTTGATCACATTCCTAGCTTGTTGGCCTCTACGTCTCCGCGGGACCTTTATATACATCCATAACGTGATATAACCTAACCTAACCCAACCTAACGTCTCGGCGGTAATATTTGAAAACATTCCTGGCGAGTTGGCCTTTACGTCACCGTGGGACCTTTATAGACATCCATAACGTAATATAACCTAACCTAACCCAACCTAACATCTCGGCGGTAATATTTGAAAAAATTCATGGCGAGTTGGCATCTGCGTCTCCGTTGTACATTTATATACATCAATAACGTAATACAACCTATCCTAACCCAAAATAACATCTCGGCGGTAATATTTGACAACATTCCTGGCGAGTTGGCTTCTCCGTCTCCGTGGGACCCCTATATACATCAATAACGTAATATAACCTAACCTAACCCAACCTAACATTTCGGCGGTAATATTTGACATCATTCCTGGCGAGTTGGCCTCTACGTCTCCGTTTGACCTTCATAAACATCAATAACGTAATATAACCTAACCTAACCCAACCTAACATCTCGGCGGTAATATTTGAAAACTTTCATGACGATTTGGCATCTACGTCTCCGTGGGACCTTCATATACATCAATAACGTAATATAACCTAACCTAACCCAACCTAACATCTCGGCGGTAATATTTGAAAACATACGTGGCGAGTTGGCCTCTACGTCTCCGTGGGACATTTATATACATCAATAACGTAATATAACCTAACCTAACCCAACCTAACATCCCGGCGATAATATTTGAAAACATTCCTGGCGAGTTGGCTTCTCCGTCTCTGTGATATCTTTTTATACATGAATAACGTAATATAACCTAACCTAACCCAACCTAACATCTCGGCGGTAATATTTGAAATCATACCTGGCGAGTTGGCCTCTACGTCTCCGTGGGACATTTATATACATCAATAACGTAATATAACCTAACCTAACCCAACCTGGCATCTCGGCGGTAATATTTGATCACATTCCTAGCTTGTTGGCCTCTACGTCTCCGCGGGACCTTTATATACATCAATAACGCAATATAACCTAACCTAACCCAACCTAACGTCTCGGCGGTAATATTTGAAAACATTCCTGGCGAGTTGGCCTTTACGTCACCGTGGGACCTTTATAGACATCCATAACGTAATATAACCTAACCTAACCCAACTTAACATCTCGGCGGTAATATTTGAAAAAATTCATGGCGATTTGGCATCTACGTCTCCGTGGGACCTTCATATACATCAATAACGTAATATAACCTAACCTAACCCAACCTAACATCTCGGCGGTAATATTTGAAAACATACGTGGCGAGTTGGCCTCTACGTCTCCGTGGGACATTTATATACATCAATAACGTAATATAACCTAACCTAACCCAACCTAACATCTCGGCGGTAATTTTTGATCACATTCCTGGCTTGTTGGCCTCTACGTCTCCGTGGGACATTTATATACATCAATAACGTAATATAACCTAACCTAACCCAACCTAACATCTCGGCGGTAATATTTGATCACATTCCTAGCTTGTTGGCCTCTACGTCTCGGTGAGACATTTATATACATCTATAACGTGATATAACCTAACCTAAACCAACCTAACATCTCGGCGGTAATATTTGAAAACTTTCATGGCGATTTGGCATCTACGTCTCCGTGGGACCTTCATATACATCAATAACGTAATATAACCTAACCTAACCCAACCTATCATCTCGGCGGTAATATTTGACAACATTCCTGGCGAGTTGGCCTCTACGTCTCCGTGGGACATTTATATACATCAATAACGTAATATATCCTAACCTAACCCAACCTAACGTCTCGGCGGTAATATTTGAAAACATTCCTGGCGAGTTGGCCTCTACGTCACCGTGGGACCTTTATAGACATCCATAACGTAATATAACCTAACCTAACCCAACCTAACATCTCGGCGGTAATATTTGATAAAATTCATGGCGAGTTGGCATCTGCGTCTCCGTGGTACATTTATATACATCAATAACATAATACAAACTATCCTAACCCAAAATAACATCTCGGCGGTAATATTTGACAACATTCCTGGCGAGTTGGCTTCTCCGTCTCCGTGGGACCCCTATATACATCAATAACGTAATATAACCTAACCTAACCCAACCTAACATTTCGGCGGTAATATTTGACATCATTCCTGGCGAGTTGGCCTCTACGTCTCCGTTTGACCTTCATAAACATCAATAACGTAATATAACCTAACCTAACCCAACCTAACATCTCGGCGGTAATATTTGAAAACTTTCATGGCGATTTGGCATCTACGTCTCCGTGGGACCTTCATATACATCAATAACGTAATATAACCTAACCTAACCCAACCTAACATCTCGGCGGTAATATTTGAAAACATACGTGGCGAGTTGGCCTCTACGTTTCCGTGGGACATTTATATACATCAATAACGTAATATAACCTAACCTAACCCAACCTAACATCTCGGCGGTAATATTTGATCACATTCCTAGCTTGTTGGCCTCTACGTCTCCGTGGGACATTTATATACATCTATAACGTGATATAACCTAACCTAAACCAACCTAACATCTCGGCGGTAATATTTGAAAACTTTCATGGCGATTTGGCATCTACGTCTCCGTGGGACATTCATATACATCAATAACGTAATATAACCTAACCTAACCCAACCTAACATCTCGGCGGTAATATTTGAAAGCATACGTGGCGAGTTGGCCTCTACGTCTCCGTGGGACATTTATATACATCAATAACGTAATATAACCTAACCTAACCCAACCTAACATCTCGGCGGTAATTTTTGATCACATTCCTGGCTTGTTGGCCTCTACGTCTCCGTGGGACATTTATATACATCAATAACGTAATATAACCTAACCTAACCCAACCTAACATCTCGGCAGTAATATTTGATCACATCCCTAGCTTGTTGGCCTCTACGTCTCCGTGGGACATTTATATACATCTATAACGTGATATAACCTAACCTAAACCAACCTAACATCTCGGCGGTAATATTTGAAAACATTCATGGCGATTTGACATCTACGTATCCGTGGGACCTTAGTATACATCAATAACGTAATATAGCCTAACCTAACCCAACCTAACATTTCGGCGGTAATATTTGACATCATTCCTGGCGAGTTGTCCTCTGCGTCTCCGTTTGACCTTCATAAACATCAATAACGTAATAGAACGTAACCTAACCCAACCTATCATCTCGGCGGTAATATTTGACAACATTCCTGGCGAGTTGGCCTCTACGTCTCCGTGGGACATTTATATACATCAATAACGTAATATAACCTAACCTAACCCAACCTAACGTCTCGGCGGTAATATTTGAAAACATTCCTGGCGAGTTGGCCTCTACGTCACCGTGGGACCTTTATAGACATCCATAACGTAATATAACCTAACCTAACCCAACCTAACATCTCGGCGGTAATATTTGATAAAATTCATGGCGAGTTGGCATCTGCGTCTCCGTGGTACGTTTATATACATCAATAACATAATACAAACTATCCTAACCCAAAATAACATCTCGGCGGTAATATTTGACAACATTCCTGACGAGTTGGCTTCTCCGTCTCCGTGTGACCCTTATATACATCAATAACGTAATATAACCTAACCTAACCCAACCTAACATCTCGGCGTTAATATTTGAAAACATTCCTGGCGAGTTGGCTTCTCCGTCTCCGTGGGATCTTTTTATACATCAATAACATAATATAACCTAACCTAACAGAACCTAACATCTTGGCGGTAATATTTGAAAACATACCTGGCGAGTTGGCCTCCACGTCTCCGTGGGACCTTTATATACATCAATAACGTAATATAACCTAACCTAACCCAAACCAACATCTCGGCGGTAATATTTGACAACATTCCTGGCGAGTTGGCCTCTACGTCTCCGTGGGAACTTTATATACATCAATAACGTAATATAACCTAACCTAACCCAACCAAACGTCTCGGCGGTAATATTTGACAACATTCCTGGCCAGTTGGCTTCTCCGTCTCCGTGGGACTTTTATATACACCAATAACGTAATATAACCTAACCTAACCCAACCTAACATCTCGGCGGTAATATTTGAAAACATACGTGGCGAGTTGGCCTCTACGTCTCCGTGGGACATTTATATACATCAATAACGTAATATAACCTAACCTAACCCAACCTAACATCCCGGCGATAATATTTGAAAACATTCCTGGCGAGTTGGCTTCTCCGTCTCTGTGATATCTTTTTATACATGAATAACGTAATATAACCTAACCTAACCCAACCTAACATCTCGGCGGTAATATTTGAAATCATACCTGGCGAGTTGGCCTCTACGTCTCCGTGGGACATTTATATACATCAATAACGTAATATAACCTAACCTAACCCAACCTGGCATCTCGGCGGTAATATTTGATCACATTCCTAGCTTGTTGGCCTCTACGTCTCCGCGGGACCTTTATATACATCCATAACGTGATATAACCTAACCTAACCCAACCTAACGTCTCGGCGGTAATATTTGAAAACATTCCTGGCGAGTTGGCCTTTACGTCACCGTGGGACCTTTATAGACATCCATAACGTAATATAACCTAACCTAACCCAACCTAACATCTCGGCGGTAATATTTGAAAAAATTCATGGCGAGTTGGCATCTGCGTCTCCGTTGTACATTTATATACATCAATAACGTAATACAACCTATCCTAACCCAAAATAACATCTCGGCGGTAATATTTGACAACATTCCTGGCGAGTTGGCTTCTCCGTCTCCGTGGGACCCCTATATACATCAATAACGTAATATAACCTAACCTAACCCAACCTAACATCTCGGCGGTAATATTTGAAAACATACGTGGCGAGTTGGCCTCTACGTTTCCGTGGGACATTTATATACATCAATAACGTAATATAACCTAACCTAACCCAACCTAACATCTCGGCGGTAATTTTTGATCACATTCCTGGCTTGTTGGCCTCTACGTCTCCGTGGGACATTTATATACATCAATAACGTAATATAACCTAACCTAACCCAACCTAACATCTCGGCGGTAATATTTGATCACATTCCTAGCTTGTTGGCCTCTACGTCTCCGTGGGACATTTATATACATCTATAACGTGATATAACCTAACCTAAACCAACCTAACATCTCGGCGGTAATATTTGAAAACTTTCATGGCGATTTGGCATCTACGTCTCCGTGGGACCTTCATATACATCAATAACGTAATATAACCTAACCTAACCCAACCTAACATCTCGGCGGTAATATTTGAAAGCATACGTGGCGAGTTGGCCTCTACGTCTCCGTGGGACATTTATATACATCAATAACGTAATATAACCTAACCTAACCCAACCTAACATCTCG
The DNA here is from genome assembly GCA_963969225.1 of Xylocopa violacea. Lineage (NCBI taxonomy): Eukaryota > Metazoa > Arthropoda > Insecta > Hymenoptera > Apidae > Xylocopa > Xylocopa violacea. Next base: position 3,224,861 of record CAXAJV010000051.1, read on the forward strand.
GCGGTAATTTTTGATCACATTCCTGGCTTGTTGGCCTCTACGTCTCCGTGGGACATTTATATACATCAATAACGTAATATAACCTAACCTAACCCAACCTAACATCTCGGCAGTAATATTTGATCACATCCCTAGCTTGTTGGCCTCTACGTCTCCGTGGGACATTTATATACATCTATAACGTGATATAACCTAACCTAAACCAACCTAACATCTCGGCGGTAATATTTGAAAACATTCATGGCGATTTGACATCTACGTATCCGTGGGACCTTAGTATACATCAATAACGTAATATAGCCTAACCTAACCCAACCTAACATTTCGGCGGTAATATTTGACATCATTCCTGGCGAGTTGTCCTCTGCGTCTCCGTTTGACCTTCATAAACATCAATAACGTAATAGAACGTAACCTAACCCAACCTATCATCTCGGCGGTAATATTTGACAACATTCCTGGCGAGTTGGCCTCTACGTCTCCGTGGGACATTTATATACATCAATAACGTAATATAACCTAACCTAACCCAACCTAACGTCTCGGCGGTAATATTTGAAAACATTCCTGGCGAGTTGGCCTCTACGTCACCGTGGGACCTTTATAGACATCCATAACGTAATATAACCTAACCTAACCCAACCTAACATCTCGGCGGTAATATTTGATAAAATTCATGGCGAGTTGGCATCTGCGTCTCCGTGGTACGTTTATATACATCAATAACATAATACAAACTATCCTAACCCAAAATAACATCTCGGCGGTAATATTTGACAACATTCCTGACGAGTTGGCTTCTCCGTCTCCGTGTGACCCTTATATACATCAATAACGTAATATAACCTAACCTAACCCAACCTAACATCTCGGCGTTAATATTTGAAAACATTCCTGGCGAGTTGGCTTCTCCGTCTCCGTGGGATCTTTTTATACATCAATAACATAATATAACCTAACCTAACAGAACCTAACATCTTGGCGGTAATATTTGAAAACATACCTGGCGAGTTGGCCTCCACGTCTCCGTGGGACCTTTATATACATCAATAACGTAATATAACCTAACCTAACCCAAACCAACATCTCGGCGGTAATATTTGACAACATTCCTGGCGAGTTGGCCTCTACGTCTCCGTGGGAACTTTATATACATCAATAACGTAATATAACCTAACCTAACCCAACCAAACGTCTCGGCGGTAATATTTGACAACATTCCTGGCCAGTTGGCTTCTCCGTCTCCGTGGGACTTTTATATACACCAATAACGTAATATAACCTAACCTAACCCAACCTAACATCTCGGCGGTAATATTTGAAAACATACGTGGCGAGTTGGCCTCTACGTCTCCGTGGGACATTTATATACATCAATAACGTAATATAACCTAACCTAACCCAACCTAACATCCCGGCGATAATATTTGAAAACATTCCTGGCGAGTTGGCTTCTCCGTCTCTGTGATATCTTTTTATACATGAATAACGTAATATAACCTAACCTAACCCAACCTAACATCTCGGCGGTAATATTTGAAATCATACCTGGCGAGTTGGCCTCTACGTCTCCGTGGGACATTTATATACATCAATAACGTAATATAACCTAACCTAACCCAACCTGGCATCTCGGCGGTAATATTTGATCACATTCCTAGCTTGTTGGCCTCTACGTCTCCGCGGGACCTTTATATACATCCATAACGTGATATAACCTAACCTAACCCAACCTAACGTCTCGGCGGTAATATTTGAAAACATTCCTGGCGAGTTGGCCTTTACGTCACCGTGGGACCTTTATAGACATCCATAACGTAATATAACCTAACCTAACCCAACCTAACATCTCGGCGGTAATATTTGAAAAAATTCATGGCGAGTTGGCATCTGCGTCTCCGTTGTACATTTATATACATCAATAACGTAATACAACCTATCCTAACCCAAAATAACATCTCGGCGGTAATATTTGACAACATTCCTGGCGAGTTGGCTTCTCCGTCTCCGTGGGACCCCTATATACATCAATAACGTAATATAACCTAACCTAACCCAACCTAACATTTCGGCGGTAATATTTGACATCATTCCTGGCGAGTTGGCCTCTACGTCTCCGTTTGACCTTCATAAACATCAATAACGTAATATAACCTAACCTAACCCAACCTAACATCTCGGCGGTAATATTTGAAAACTTTCATGGCGATTTGGCATCTACGTCTCCGTGGGACCTTCATATACATCAATAACGTAATATAACCTAACCAAACCCAACCTAACATCTCGGCGGTAATATTTGAAAACATACGTGGCGAGTTGGCCTCTACGTCTCCGTGGGACATTTATATACATCAATAACGTAATATAACCTAACCTAACCCAACCTAACATCCCGGCGATAATATTTGAAAACATTCCTGGCGAGTTGGCTTCTCCGTCTCTGTGATATCTTTTTATACATGAATAACGTAATATAACCTAACCTAACCCAACCTAACATCTCGGCGGTAATATTTGAAATCATACCTGGCGAGTTGGCCTCTACGTCTCCGTGGGACATTTATATACATCAATAACGTAATATAACCTAACCTAACCCAACCTGGCATCTCGGCGGTAATATTTGATCACATTCCTAGCTTGTTGGCCTCTACGTCTCCGCGGGACCTTTATATACATCCATAACGTGATATAACCTAACCTAACCCAACCTAACGTCTCGGCGGTAATATTTGAAAACATTCCTGGCGAGTTGGCCTTTACGTCACCGTGGGACCTTTATAGACATCCATAACGTAATATAACCTAACCTAACCCAACCTAACATCTCGGCGGTAATATTTGAAAAAATTCATGGCGATTTGGCATCTACGTCTCCGTGGGACCTTCATATACATCAATAACGTAATATAACCTAACCTAACCCAACCTAACATCTCGGCGGTAATATTTGAAAACATACGTGGCGAGTTGGCCTCTACGTCTCCGCGGGACATTTATATACATCAATAACGTAATATAACCTAACCTAACCCAACCTAACATCTCGGCGGTAATTTTTGATCACATTCCTGGCTTGTTGGCCTCTACGTCTCCGTGGGACATTTATATACATCAATAACGTAATATAACCTAACCTAACCCAACCTAACATCTCGGCAGTAATATTTGATCACATCCCTAGCTTGTTGGCCTCTACGTCTCCGTGGGACATTTATATACATCTATAACGTGATATAACCTAACCTAAACCAACCTAACATCTCGGCGGTAATATTTGAAAACATTCATGGCGATTTGACATCTACGTCTCCGTGGGACCTTAGTATACATCAATAACGTAATATAGCCTAACCTAACCCAACCTAACATTTCGGCGGTAATATTTGACATCATTCCTGGCGAGTTGTCCTCTGCGTCTCCGTTTGACCTTCATAAACATCAATAACGTAATAGAACGTAACCTAACCCAACCTATCATCTCGGCGGTAATATTTGACAACATTCCTGGCGAGTTGGCCTCTACGTCTCCGTGGGACATTTATATACATCAATAACGTAATATAACCTAACCTAACCCAACCTAACGTCTCGGCGGTAATATTTGAAAACATTCCTGACGAGTTGGCCTCTACGTCACCGTGGGACCTTTATAGACATCCATAACGTAATATAACCTAACCTAACCCAACCTAACATCTCGGCGGTAATATTTGATAAAATTCATGGCGAGTTGGCATCTGCGTCTCCGTGGTACATTTATATACATCAATAACATAATACAAACTATCCTAACCCAAAATAACATCTCGGCGGTAATATTTGACAACATTCCTGGCGAGTTGGCTTCTCCGTCTCCGTGGGACCCCTATATACATCAATAACGTAATATAACCTAACCTAACCCAACCTAACATTTCGGCGGTAATATTTGACATCATTCCTGGCGAGTTGGCCTCTACGTCTCCGTTTGACCTTCATAAACATCAATAACGTAATATAACCTAACCTAACCCAACCTAACATCTCGGCGGTAATATTTGAAAACTTTCATGGCGATTTGGCATCTACGTCTCCGTGGGACCTTCATATACATCAATAACGTAATATAACCTAACCTAACCCAACCTAACATCTCGGCGGTAATATTTGAAAACATACGTGGCGAGTTGGCCTCTACGTTTCCGTGGGACATTTATATACATCAATAACGTAATATAACCTAACCTAACCCAACCTAAAATCTCGGCGGTAATTTTTGATCACATTCCTGGCTTGTTGGCCTCTACGTCTCCGTGGGACATTTATATACATCAATAACGTAATATAACCTAACCTAACCCAACCTAACATCTCGGCGGTAATATTTGATCACATTCCTAGCTTGTTGGCCTCTACGTCTCCGTGGGACATTTATATACATCTATAACGTGATATAACCTAACCTAACCCAACCTAACATCTCGGCGGTAATATTTGACAACATACCTGGCGAGTTGGCCTCTACGTCTCCGTGGGACCTTCATATACATCAATAACGAAATATAACCTAACCTAAACCAACCTAACATCCCGGCGATAATATTTGAATACATTCCTGGCGAGTTGGCTTCTCCGTCTCTGTGATATCTTTTTATACATGAATAACGTAATATAACCTAACCTAACCCAACCTAACATCTCGGCGGTAATATTTGAAATCATACCTGGCGAGTTGGCCTCTACGTCTCCGTGGGACATTTATATACATCAATAACGTAATATAACCTAACCTAACCCAACCTGGCATCTCGGCGGTAATATTTGATCACATTCCTAGCTTGTTGGCCTCTACGTCTCCGCGGGACCTTTATATACATCCATAACGTGATATAACCTAACCTAACCCAACCTAACGTCTCGGCGGTAATATTTGAAAACATTCCTGGCGAGTTGGCCTTTACGTCACCGTGGGACCTTTATAGACATCCATAACGTAATATAACCTAACCTAACCCAACCTAACATCTCGGCGGTAATATTTGAAAGAATTCATGGCGAGTTGGCATCTGCGTCTCCGTTGTACATTTATATACATCAATAACGTAATACAACCTATCCTAACCCAAAATAACATCTCGGCGGTAATATTTGACAACATTCCTGGCGAGTTGGCTTCTCCGTCTCCGTGGGACCCCTATATACATCAATAACGTAATATAACCTAACCTAACCCAACCTAACATTTCGGCGGTAATATTTGACATCATTCCTGGCGAGTTGGCCTCTACGTCTCCGTTTGACCTTCATAAACATCAATAACGTAATATAACCTAACCTAACCCAACCTAACATCTCGGCGGTAATATTTGACATCATTCCTGGCGAGTTGTCCTCCACGTCTCCGTTTGACCTTCATAAACATCAATAACGTAATATAACCTAACCTAATCCAACCTAACATCTCGGCGGTAATATTTGAAAATATACCTGGTGAGTTGGCCTCTACGTCTCCGTGGGACATTTATATACATCAATAACGTAATATAACCTAACCTAACCCAACCTAACATCTCGGCGGTAATTTTTGATCACATTCCTGGCTTGTTGGCCTCTACGTCTCCGTGGGACATTTATATACATCAATAACGTAATATAACCTAACCTAACCCAACCTAACATCTCGGCGGTAATATTTGATCACATTCCTAGCTTGTTGGCCTCTACGTCTCCGTGGGACATTTATATACATCTATAACGTGATATAACCTAACCTAAACCAACCTAACATCTCGGCGGTAATATTTGAAAACTTTCATGGCGATTTGGCATCTACGTCTCCGTGGGACCTTCATATACATCAATAACGTAATATAACCTAACCTAACCCAACCTAACATCTCGGCGGTAATATTTGAAAACATACGTGGCGAGTTGGCCTCTACGTCTCCGTGGGACATTTATATACATCAATAACGTAATATAACCTAACCTAACCCAACCTAACATCTCGGCGGTAATTTTTGATCACATTCCTGGCTTGTTGGCCTCTACGTCTCCGTGGGACATTTATATACATCAATAACGTAATATAACCTAACCTAACCCAACCTAACATCTCGGCAGTAATATTTGATCACATCCCTAGCTTGTTGGCCTCTACGTCTCCGTGGGACATTTATATACATCTATAACGTGATATAACCTAACCTAAACCAACCTAACATCTCGGCGGTAATATTTGAAAGCATTCATGGCGATTTGACATCTACGTCTCCGTGGGACCTTAATATACATCAATAACGTAATGTAGCCTAACCTAACCCAACCTAACATTTCGGCGGTAATATTTGACATCATTCCTGGCGAGTTGTCCTCTACGTCTCCGTTTGACCTTCATAAACATCAATAACGTAATATAACCTAACCTAACCCAACCTAACATCTCGGCGGTAATATTTGAAAACATACCTGGCGAGTTGGCCCCTACGTCTCCGTGGGACCTTTATAGACATCCATAACGTAATATAACCTAACCTAACCCAACCTAACATCTCGGCCTTAATATTTGAAAACATTCATGGCGATTTGACATCTACGTCTCCGTGGGACCATAATATACATCAATAACGTAATATAGCCTAACCTAACCCAACCTAACGTTTCGGCGGTAATATTTGACATCATTCCTGGCGAGTTGTCCTCTACGTCTCCGTTTGACCTTCATAAACATCAATAACGTAATATAACGTAACCTATCCCAACCTATCATCTCGGCGGTAATATTTGACAACATTCCTGGCGAGTTGGCCTCTACGTCTCCGCGGGACCTTTATATACATCTATAACGTGATATAACCTAACCTAAACCAACCTAACATCTCGGCGGTAATATTTGAAAACATTCCTGGCGAGTTGGCCTCTATGTCACCGTGGGACCTTTATAGACATCCGTAACGTAATATAACCTAACCTAACCCAACCTAACATCTCGGCGGTAATATTTGAAAGAATTCATGGCGAGTTGGCATCTGCGTCTCCGTTGTACATTTATATACATCAATAACGTAATACAACCTATCCTAACCCAAAATAACATCTCGGCGGTAATATTTGACAACATTCCTGGCGAGTTGGCTTCTCCGTCTCCGTGGGACCCCTATATACATCAATAACGTAATATAACCTAACCTAACCCAACCTAACATTTCGGCGGTAATATTTGACATCATTCCTGGCGAGTTGGCCTCTACGTCTCCGTTTGACCTTCATAAACATCAATAACGTAATATAACCTAACCTAACCCAACCTAACATCTCGGCGGTAATATTTGACATCATTCCTGGCGAGTTGTCCTCCACGTCTCCGTTTGACCTTCATAAACATCAATAACGTAATATAACCTAACCTAACCCAACCTAACATCTCGGCGGTAATATTTGAAAATATACCTGGTGAGTTGGCCTCTACGTCTCCGTGGGACATTTATATACATCAATAACGTAATATAACCTAACCTAACCCAACCTAATATCTCGGCGGTAATTTTTGATCACATTCCTGGCTTGTTGGCCTCTACGTCTCCGTGGGACATTTATATACATCAATAACGTAATATAACCTAACCTAACCCAACCTAACATCTCGGCAGTAATATTTGATCACATCCCTAGCTTGTTGGCCTCTACGTCTCCGTGGGACATTTATATACATCTATAACGTGATATAACCTAACCTAAACCAACCTAACATCTCGGCGGTAATATTTGAAAGCATTCATGGCGATTTGACATCTACGTCTCCGTGGGACCTTAATATACATCAATAACGTAATGTAGCCTAACCTAACCCAACCTAACATTTCGGCGGTAATATTTGACATCATTCCTGGCGAGTTGTCCTCTACGTCTCCGTTTGACCTTCATAAACATCAATAACGTAATATAACCTAACCTAACCCAACCTAACATCTCGGCGGTAATATTTGAAAACATACCTGGCGAGTTGGCCCCTACGTCTCCGTGGGACCTTTATAGACATCCATAACGTAATATAACCTAACCTAACCCAACCTAACATCTCGGCCTTAATATTTGAAAACATTCATGGCGATTTGACATCTACGTCTCCGTGGGACCATAATATACATCAATAACGTAATATAGCCTAACCTAACCCAACCTAACGTTTCGGCGGTAATATTTGACATCTTTCCTGGCGAGTTGTCCTCTACGTCTCCGTTTGACCTTCATAAACATCAATAACGTAATATAACGTAACCTATCCCAACCTATCATCTCGGCGGTAATATTTGACAACATTCCTGGCGAGTTGGCCTCTACGTCTCCGCGGGACCTTTATATACATCTATAACGTGATATAACCTAACCTAAACCAACCTAACATCTCGGCGGTAATATTTGAAAACATTCCTGGCCAGTTGGCCTCTATGTCACCGTGGGACCTTTATAGACATCCGTAACGTAATATAACCTAACCTAACCCAACCTAACATCTCGGCGGTAATATTTGAAAACATTCAAGGCGATTTGACATCTACGTCTCCGTGGGACCTTAATATACATCAATAACGTAATGTAGCCTAACCTAACCCAACCTAACATTTCGGCGGTAATATTTGACATCATTCCTGGCGAGTTGTCCTCCACGTCTCCGTTTGACCTTCATAAACATCAATAACGTAATATAACCTAACCTAACCCAACCTAACATCTCGGCGGTAATATTTGAAAACATACCTGGCGAGTTGGCCCCTACGTCTCCGTGGGTCCTTTATAGACATCCATAACGTAATATAACCTAACCTAACCCAACCTAACATCTCGGCGGTAATATTTGAAAACATTCATGGCGATTTGACATCTACGTCTCCGTGGGACCATAATATACATCAATAACGTAATATAGCCTAACCTAACCCAACCTAACATTTCGGCGGTAATATTTGAAAACATACCTGGCGTCTTGGCCTCTACGTCTCCGTGGGACATTTATATACATCAATAACGTAATATAACCTAACCTAACCCAACCTAACGTCTCGGCGGTAATATTTGAAAACATTCCTGGCGAGTTGGCCTCTACGTCACCGTGGGACCTTTATAGACATCCATAACGTAATATAACCTAACCTAACCCAACCTAACATCTCGGCGGTAATATTTGATAAAATTCATGGCGAGTTGGCATCTGCGTCTCCGTGGTACATTTATATACATCAATAACATAATACAAACTATCCTAACCCAAAATAACATCTCGGCGGTAATATTTGACAACATTCCTGACGAGTTGGCTTCTCCGTCTCCGTGGGATCTTTTTATACATCAATAACATAATATAACCTAACCTAACCCAACCTAACATCTTGGCGGTAATATTTGAAAACATACCTGGCGAGTTGGCCTCTACGTCTCCGTGGGACCTTTATATACATCAATAACGAAATATAACCTAACCTAAACCAACCTAACATCCCGGCGATAATATTTGAAAACATTCCTGGCGAGTTGGCTTCTCCGTCTCTGTGATATCTTTTTATACATGAATAACGTAATATAACCTAACCTAACCCAACCTAACATCTCGGCGGTAATATTTGAAAACATACCTGGCGAGTTGGCCTCTACGTCTCCGTGGGACCTTTATATACATCAATAACGAAATATAACCTAACCTAAACCAACCTAACATCCCGGCGATAATATTTGTAAACATTCCTGGCGAGTTGGCTTCTCCGTCTCTGTGATATCTTTTTATACATGAATAACGTAATATAACCTAACCTAACCCAACCTAACATCTCGGCGGTAATATTTGAAATCATACCTGGCGAGTTGGCCACTACGTCTCCGTGGGACATTTATATACATCAATAACGTAATATAACCTAACCTAACCCAACCTGGCATCTCGGCGGTAATATTTGATCACATTCCTAGCTTGTTGGCCTCTACGTCTCCGCGGGACCTTTATATACATCTATAACGTGATATAACCTAACCTAACCCAACCTAACATTTCGGCGGTAATATTTGACATCATTCCTGGCGAGTTGGCCTCTACGTCTCCGTTTGACCTTCATAAACATCAATAACGTAATATAACGTAACCTAACCCAACCTATCATCTCGGCGGTAATATTTGACAACATTCCTGGCGAGTTGGCTTCTACGTGTCCGTGGGACCTTTATATACATCAATAACGTAATATAACCTAACCTAACCCAACCTAACATTTCGGCGGTAATATTTGACATCACTCCTGGCGAGTTGGCCTCTACGTCTCCGTTTGACCTTCATAAACATCAATAACGTAATATAACCTAACCTAGGCCAACCTAACATTTCGGCGGTAATATTTGACATCATTCCTGGCGAGTTGTCCTCTGCGTCTCCGTTTGACCTTCATAAACATCAATAACGTAATAGAACGTAACCTAACCCAACCTATCATCTCGGCGGTAATATTTGACAACATTCCTGGCGAGTTGGCCTCAACGTCTCCGTGGGAACTTTATATACATCTATAACGTGATATAACCTAACCTAAACCAACCTAACATATCGGCGTTAATATTTGAAAACATTCCTGTCGAGTTGGCCTCTATGTCACCGCGGAACCTTTATAGACATCCATAACGTAATATAACCTAACCTAACCCAACCTAACATTTCGGCGGTAATATTTGAAAACATTCCTGGCGAGTTGGCTTCTCCGTCTCTGTGATATCTTTTTATACATCAATAACGTAATATAACCTAACCTAACCCAACCTAACATCTCGGCGGTAATATTTGAAAACATACCTGGCGTGCTGGCCTCTACGTCTCCGTGGGACATTTATATACATCAATAACGTAATATAACCTAACCTAACCCAACCTAACGTCTCGGCGGTAATATTTGAAAACATTCCTGGCGAGTTGGCCTCTACGTCACCGTGGGACCTTTATAGACATCCATAACGTAATATAACCTAACCTAACCCAACCTAACATCTCGGCGGTAATATTTGAAAAAATTCATGACGAGTTGGCATCTGCGTCTCCGTGGTACATTTATATACATCAATAACATAATACAAATCATCCTAACCCAAAATAACATCTCGGCGGTAATATTTGACAACGTTCCTGACGAGTTGGCTTCTCCGTCTCCGTGTGACCCTTATATACATCAATAACGTAATATAACCTAACCTAACCCAACCTAACATCTCGGCGTTAATATTTGAAAACATTCCTGGCGAGTTGGCTTCTCCGTCTCCGTGGGATCTTTTTATACATCAATAACATAATATAACCTAACCTAACCCAACCTAACATCTTGGCGGTAATATTTGAAAACATACCTGGCGAGTTGGCCTCTACGTCTACGTGGGACCTTAATATACATCAATAACGTAATGTAGCCTAACCTAACCCAACCTAACATTTCGGCGGTAATATTTGACATCATTCCTGGCGAGTTGTCCTCTACGTCTCCGTTTCACCTTCATAAACATCAATAACGTAATATAACCTAACCTAACCCAACCTAACATCTCGGCGGTAATATTTGAAAACATACCTGGCGAGTTGGCCCCTACGTCTCCGTGGGACCTTTATAGACATCCATAACGTAATATAACCTAACCTAACCCAACCTAACATCTCGGCGGTAATATTTGAAAACATTCATGGCGATTTGACATCTACGTCTCCGTGGGACCATAATATACATCAATAACGTAATATAGCCTAACCTAACCCAACCTAACATTTCGGCGGTAATATTTGACATCATTCCTGCCGAGTTGTCCTCTACGTCTCCGTCTGACCTTCATAAACGTCAATAACGTAATATAACGTAACCTAACCCAACCTATCATCTCGGCGGTAATATTTGACAACATTCCTGGCGATTTGGCCTCTACGTCTCCGCGGGACCTTTATATACATCTATAACGTGATATAACCTAACCTAAACCAACCTAACATCTCGGCGGTAATATTTGAAAACATTCCTGGCGAGTTGGCCTCTATGTCACCGTGGGACCTTTATAGACATCCGTAACGTAATATAACCTAACCTAACCCAACCTAAGATCTCGGCGGTAATATATGAAAACATTCATGGCGAGTTGGCATCTACGTCTCCGTGGTACATTTATATACATCAATAACGTAATGTAACCTATCCTAACCCAAAATAACATCTCGGCGGTAATATTTGAAAACTTTCATGGCGATTTGGCATCTACGTCTCCGTGGGACCTTCATATACATCAATAACGTAATATAGCCTAACCTAACCCAACCTAACATTTCGGCGGTAATATTTGACATCATTCCTGGCGAGTTGGCCTCTACGTCTCCGTGGGATCCTTTTATACATCAGTAACGTAATATAACGTAACCTAACCCAACCTATCATCTCGGCGGTAATATTTGACAACATTCCTGGCGAGTTGGCCTCTACGTCTCCGTGGGACCTTTATATACATCAATAACGTAATATAACCTAACCTAACCCAACCTAACATCTCGGCGGTAATATTTGACAACATTCCTGGCGAGTTGGCCTCTACGTCTCCGTGGGACCTTTATATACATCAATAACGTAATATAACCTAACCCAACCTAACATCTCGGCGCTTATATTTGAAAAAATTCATGGCGAGTTGGCATCTGCGTCTCCGTGGTACATTTATATACATCAATAACGTAATACAACCTATCCTAACCCAACCTATCATCTCGGCGGTAATATTTGACAACATTCCTGGCGAGTTGGCCTCTACGTCTCCGTGGGACCTTTATATACATCAATAACGTAATATAACCTAACCTAACCCAACCTAACATCTCGGCGGTAATATTTGAAAACATACGTGGCGAGTTGGCCTCTACGTCTCCGTGGGACATTTATATACATCAATAACGTAATATAACCTAACCTAACCCAACCTAACATCTCGGCGGTAATTTTTGATCACATTCCTGGCTTGTTGGCCTCTACGTCTCCGTGGGACATTTATATACATCAATAACGTAATATAACCTAACCTAACCCAACCTAACATCTCGGCGGTAATATTTGATCACATTCCTAGCTTGTTGGCCTCTACGTCTCGGTGGGACATTTATATACATCTATAACGTGATATAACCTAACCTAAACCAACCTAACATCTCGGCGGTAATATTTGAAAACTTTCATGGCGATTTGGCATCTACGTCTCCGTGGGACCTTCATATACATCAATAACGTAATATAACCTAACCTAAGCCAACCTAACATCTCGGCGGTAATATTTGAAAACATACCTGGCGAGTTGGCCCCTACGTCTCCGTGGGACCTTTATAGACATCCATAACGTAATATAACCTAACCTAACCCAACCTAACATCTCGGCGGTAATATTTGAAAACATTCATGGCGATTTGACATCTACGTCTCCGTGGGACCATAATATACATCAATAACGTAATATAGCCTAACCTAACCCAACCTAACATTTCGGCGGTAATATTTGACATCATTCCTGGCGAGTTGTCCTCTACGTCTCCGTTTGACCTTCATAAACATCAATAACGTACTATAACGTAACCTAACCCAACCTATCATCTCGGCGGTAATATTTGACAACATTCCTGGCGAGTTGGCCTCTACGTCTCCGCGGGACCTTTATATACATCTATAACGTGATATAACCTAACCTAAACCAACCTAACATCTCGGCGGTAATATTTGAAAACATTCCTGGCGAGTTGGCCTCTATGTCACCGTGGGACCTTTATAGACATCCGTAACGTAATATAACCTAACCTAACCCAACCTAAGATCTCTGCGGTAATATTTGAAAACATTCATGGCGAGTTGGCATCTACGTCTCCGTGGTACATTTATATACATCAATAACGTAATATAACCTATCCTAACCCAAAATAACATCTCGGCGGTAATAACTGACCACATTCCTGGCTTGTTCGCATCTACGTCTCCGTGGGACCTTTATAAACATCAATAACGTAATATAACCTAACCTAACCCAACCTAACATTTCGGCGGTAATATTTGACATCATTCCTGGCGAGTTGGCCTCTACTTCTCCGTCTGACCTTCATAAACATCAATAACGTAATATAACGTAACCTAACCCAACCTATCATCTCGGCGGTAATATTTGTCAACATTCCTGGCGAGTTGGCCTCTACGTCTCCGTGGGACCTTTATATACATCAATAACGTAATATAACCTAACCTAACCCAACCTAACTTCTCGGCGGTAATATTTGAAAACTTTCATGGCGATTTGGCATCTACGTCTACGTGGGACCTTCATATACATCAATAACGTAATATAGCCTAACCTAACCCAACGTAACATTTCGGCGGTAATATTTGACATCATTCCTGGCGAGTTGGCCTCTACGTCTCCGTGGGATCCTTTTATACATCAGTAACGTAATATAACGTAACCTAACCCAACCTATCATCTCGGCGGTAATATTTGACAACATTCCTGGCGAGTTGGCCTCTACGTCTCCGTGGGACCTTTATATACATCAATAACGTAATATAACCTAACCTAACCCAACCTAACATCTCGGCGGTAATATTTGACAACATTCCTGGCGAGTTGGCCTCTACGTCTCCGTGGCACCTTTATATACATCAATAACGTAATATAACCTAACCTAACCCAACCTAACATCTCGGCGGTAATATTTGACAACATTCCTGGCGAGTTGGCCTCTACGTCTCCGTGGGATCCTTTTATACATCAGTAACGTAATATAACGTAACCTAACCCAACCTATCATCTCGGCGGTAATATTTGACAACATTCCTGGCGAGTTGGCCTCTACGTCTCCGTGGGACCTTTATATACATCAATAACGTAATATAACCTAACCTAACCCAACCTAACATCTCGGCGGTAATATTTGACAACATTCCTGGCGAGTTGGCCTCTACGTCTCCGTGGCACCTTTATATACATCAATAACGTAATATAACCTAACCTAACCCAACCTAACATCTCGGCAGTTATATTTGAAAAAATTCATGGCGAGTTGGCATCTGCGTCTCCGTGGTACATTTATATACATCAATAACGTAATACAACCTATCCTAACCCAAAATAACATCTCGGCGGTAATATTTGACAACATTCCTGGCGAGTTGGCTTCTCCGTCTCCGTAGGACCCCTATATACATCAATAACGTAATATAACCTAACCTAACCCAACCTAACATTTCGGCGGTAATATTTGACATCATTCCTTGCGAGTTGGCCCCTACGTCTCCGTGTGACCTTCATAAACATCAATAACGTAATATAACCTAACCTAACCCAACCTAACATCTCGGCGGTAATATTTGAAACCATACCTGGCGAGTTGGCCTCTACGTCTCCGTGGGACATTTATATACATCTATAACGTGATATAACCTAACCTAAACCAACCTAACATCTCGGCGGTAATATTTGAAAACATTACTGGCGAGTTGGCCTCTATGTCACCGTGGGACCTTTATAGACATCCATAACGTAATATAACCTAACCTAACCCAACCTAACATCTCGGCGGTAATATTTGAAAACATTCATGGCGATTTGACATCTACGTCTCCGTGGGACCTTAATATACATCAATAACGTAATATAGCCTAACCTAACCCAACCTAACATTTCGGCGGTAATATTTGACATCATTCCTGGCGAGTTGTCCTCTACGTCTCCGTTTGACCTTCATAAACATCAATAACGTAATATAACCTAACCTAACCCAACCTAACATCTCGGCGGTAATATTTGACAACATTCCTGGCGAGTTGGCCTCTACGTCTCCGCGGGACCTTTATATACATCTATAACGTGATATAACCTAACCTAAACCAACCTAACATCTCGGCGGTCATATTTGAAAACATTCCTGGCGAGTTGGCCTCTATGTCACCGTGGGACCTTTATAGACATCCGTAACGTAATATAACCTAACCTAACCCAACCTAACATCTCGGCGGTAATATTTGAAAACATTCATGGCGATTTGACATCTACGTCTCCGTGGGATCTTAATATACATCAATAACGTAATATAGCCTAACCTAACCCAACCTAACATTTCGGCGGTTATATTTGACATCATTCCTGGCGAGTTGTCCTCTGCGTCTCCGTTTGACCTTCATAAACATCAATAACGTAATAGAACGTAACCTAACCCAACCTATCATCTCGGCGGTAATATTTGACAACATTTTGGGCGAGTTGGCCTCTACGCCTCCGTGGGACCTTTATATACATCAATAACGTAATATAACCTAACCTAACCCAACCTAACATCTCGGCGGTAATATTTGACAACATACCTGGCGAGTTGGTCTCTACGTCTCCGTGGGACCTTCATATACATCAATAACGTAATATAACCTAACCTAACCCAACCTAACATCTCGGCGGTAATATTTGAAAACATACGTGGCGAGTTGGCCTCTACGTCTCCGTGGGACATTTATATACATCAATAACGTAATATAACCTAACCTAACCCAACCTATCATCTCGGCGGTAATTTTTGATCACATTCCTGGCTTGTTGGCCTCTACGTCTCCGTGGGACATTTATATACATCAATAACGTAATATAACCTAACCTAACCCAACCTAACATCTCGGCGGTAATATTTGATCACATTCCTAGCTTGTTGGCCTTTACGTCTCCGTGGGACATTTATATACATCTATAACGTGATATAACCTAACCAAAACCAACCTAACATCTCGGCGGTAATATTTGAAAACATTCATGGCGATTTGACATCTACGTCTCCGTGGGACCTTAATATACATCAATAACGTAATGTAGCCTAACCTAACCCAACCTAACATCTCGGCGGTAATATTTGATCACATTCCTAGCTTGTTGGCCTTTACGTCTCCGTGGGACATTTATATACATCTATAACGTGATATAACCTAACCTAAACCAACCTAACATCTCGGCGGTAATATTTGAAAACATTCATGGCGATTTGACATCTACGTCTCCGTGGGACCTTAATATACATCAATAACGTAATGTAGCCTAACCTAACCCAACCTAACATTTCGGCGGTAATATTTGACATCATTCCTGGCGAGTTGTCCTCTACGTCTCCGTTTCACCTTCATAAACATCAATAACGTAATATAACCTAACCTAACCCAACCTAACATCTCGGCGGTAATATTTGAAAACATACCTGGCGAGTTGGCCCCTACGTCTCCGTGGGACCTTTATAGACATCCATAACGTAATATAACCTAACCTAACCCAACCTAACATCTCGGCGGTAATATTTGAAAACATTCATGGCGATTTGACATCTACGTCTCCGTGGGACCATAATATACATCAATAACGTAATATAGCCTAACCTAACCCAACCTAACATTTCGGCGGTAATATTTGACATCATTCCTGGCGAGTTGTCCTCTACGTCTCCGTTTGACCTTCATAAACATCAATAACGTAATATAACGT
This sequence comes from Xylocopa violacea, assembly GCA_963969225.1. Classification (NCBI taxonomy): domain Eukaryota; kingdom Metazoa; phylum Arthropoda; class Insecta; order Hymenoptera; family Apidae; genus Xylocopa; species Xylocopa violacea. Next base: position 3,242,381 of record CAXAJV010000051.1, read on the forward strand.
AACCTAACCCAACCTATCATCTCGGCGGTAATATTTGTCAACATTCCTGGCGAGTTGGCCTCTACGTCTCCGTGGGACCTTTATATACATCAATAACGTAATATAACCTAACCTAACCCAACCTAACTTCTCGGCGGTAATATTTGAAAACTTTCATGGCGATTTGGCATCTACGTCTCCGTGGGACCTTCATATACATCAATAACGTAATATAGCCTAACCTAACCCAACCTAACATTTCGGCGGTAATATTTGACATCATTCCTGGCGAGTTGGCCTCTACGTCTCCGTGGGATCCTTTTATACATCAGTAACGTAATATGACGTAACCTAACCCAACCTATCATCTCGGCGGTAATATTTGACAACATTCCTGGCGAGTTGGCCTCTACGTCTCCGTGGGACCTTTATATACATCAATAACGTAATATAACCTAACCTAACCCAACCTAACATCTCGGCGGTAATATTTGACAACATTCCTGGCGAGTTGCGCTCTACGTCTCCGTGGGACCATAATATACATCAATAACGTAATATAGCCTAACCTAACCCAACCTAACATTTCGGCGGTAATATTTGACATCATTCCTGGCGAGTTGTCCTCTACGTCTCCGTTTGACCTTCATAAACATCAATAACGTAATATAACGTAACCTAACCCAACCTATCATCTCGGCGGTAATATTTGACAACATTCCTGGCGAGTTGGCCTCTACGTCTCCGTTTGACCTTCATAAACATCAATAACGTAATATAACCTAACCTAACCCAACCTAACATCTCGGCGGTAATATTTGAAACCATACCTGGCGAGTTGGCCTCTACGTCTCCGTGGGACATTTATATACATCTATAACGTGATATAACCTAACCTAAACCAACCTAACATCTCGGCGGTCATATTTGAAAACATTCCTGGCGAGTTGGCCTCTATGTCACCGTGGGACCTTTATAGACATCCGTAACGTAATATAACCTAACCTAACCCAACCTAACATCTCGGCGGTAATATTTGAAAACATTCATGGCGATTTGACATCTACGTCTCCGTGGGATCTTAATATATATCAATAACGTAATATAGCCTAACCTAACCCAACCTAACATTTCGGCGGTAATATTTGACATCATTCCTGGCGAGTTGTCCTCTGCGTCTCCGTTTGACCTTCATAAACATCAATAACGTAATAGAACGTAACCTAACCCAACCTATCATCTCGGCGGTAATATTTGACAACATTCCGGGCGAGTTGGCCTCTACGTCTCCGTGGGACCTTTATATACATCAATAACGTAATATAACCTAACCTAACCCAACCTAACATGTCGGCGGTAATATTTGACAACATACCTGGCGAGTTGGCCTCTACGTCTCCGTGGGACCTTCATATACATCAATAACGAAATATAACCTAACCTAACCCAACCTAACATCTCGGCGGTAAGATTTGAAAACATTCCTGGCGAGTTGGCTTCTCCGTCTCCGCGGGACCTTTATATACATCTATAACGTGATATAACCTAACCTAATCCAACCTAACATCTCGGCGGTAATATTTGACAACATTCCTGGCGAGTTGGCCTCTACGTCTCCGTGGGACCTTTATATACATCAATAACGTAATATAACCTAGGCTAAACCAACCTAACATCTCGGCGGTAATATTTGAAAACTTTCATGGCGATTTGGCATCTACGTCTCCGTGGGACCTTCATATACATCAATAACGTAATATAACCTAACCTAACCCAACCTAACATCTCGGCGGTAATATTTGAAAACATACGTGGCGAGTTGGCCTCTACGTCTCCGTGGGACATTTATATACATCAATAACGTAATATAACCTAACCTAACCCAACCTATCATCTCGGCGGTAATTTTTGATCACATTCCTGGCTTGTTGGCCTCTACGTCTCCGTGGGACATTTATATACATCAATAACGTAATATAACCTAACCTAACCCAACCTAACATCTCGGCGGTAATATTTGATCACATTCCTAGCTTGTTGGCCTTTACGTCTCCGCGGGACATTTATATACATCTATAACGTGATATAACCTAACCTAAACCAACCTAACATCTCGGCGGTAATATTTGAAAACATTCATGGCGATTTGACATCTACGTCTCCGTGGGACCTTAATATACATCAATAACGTAATGTAGCCTAACCTAACCCAACCTAACATTTCGGCGGTAATATTTGACATCATTCCTGGCGAGTTGTCCTCTACGTCTCCGTTTCACCTTCATAAACATCAATAACGTAATATAACCTAACCTAACCCAACCTAACATCTCGGCGGTAATATTTGAAAACATACCTGGCGAGTTGGCCCCTACGTCTCCGTGGGACCTTTATAGACATCCATAACGTAATATAACCTAACCTAACCCAACCTAACATCTCGGCGGTAATATTTGAAAACATTCATGGCGATTTGACATCTACGTCTCCGTGGGACCATAATATACATCAATAACGTAATATAGCCTAACCTAACCCAACCTAACATTTCGGCGGTAATATTTGACATCATTCCTGGCGAGTTGTCCTCTACGTCTCCGTTTGACCTTCATAAACATCAATAACGTAATATAACGTAACCTAACCCAACCTATCATCTCGGCGGTAATATTTGTCAACATTCCTGGCGAGTTGGCCTCTACGTCTCCGTGGGACCTTTATATACATCAATAACGTAATATAACCTAACCTAACCCAACCTAACTTCTCGGCGGTAATATTTGAAAACTTTCATGGCGATTTGGCATCTACGTCTCCGTGGGACCTTCATATACATCAATAACGTAATATAGCCTAACCTAACCCAACCTAACATTTCGGCGGTAATATTTGACATCATTCCTGGCGAGTTGGCCTCTACGTCTCCGTGGGATCCTTTTATACATCAGTAACGTAATATAACGTAACCTAACCCAACCTATCATCTCGGCGGTAATATTTGACAACATTCCTGGCGAGTTGGCCTCTACGTCTCCGTGGGACCTTTATATACATCAATAACGTAATATAACCTAACCTAACCCAACCTAACATCTCGGCGGTAATATTTGACAACATTCCTGGCGAGTTGGCCTCTACGTCTCCGTGGCACCTTTATATACATCAATAACGTAATATAACCTAACCTAACCCAACCTAACATCTCGGCGGTAATATTTGACAACATTCCTGGCGAGTTGGCCTCTACGTCTCCGTGGGATCCTTTTATACATCAGTAACGTAATATAACGTAACCTAACCCAACCTATCATCTCGGCGGTAATATTTGACAACATTCCTGGCGAGTTGGCCTCTACGTCTCCGTGGGACCTTTATATACATCAATAACGTAATATAACCTAACCTAACCCAACCTAACATCTCGGCGGTAATATTTGACAACATTCCTGGCGAGTTGGCCTCTACGTCTCCGTGGCACCTTTATATACATCAATAACGTAATATAACCTAACCTAACCCAACCTAACATCTCGGCGGTTATATTTGAAAAAATTCATGGCGAGTTGGCATCTGCGTCTCCGTGGTACATTTATATACATCAATAACGTAATACAACCTATCCTAACCCAAAATAACATCTCGGCGGTAATATTTGACAACATTCCTGGCGAGTTGGCTTCTCCGTCTCCGTAGGACCCCTATATACATCAATAACGTAATATAACCTAACCTAACCCAACCTAACATTTCGGCGGTAATATTTGACATCATTCCTGGCGAGTTGGCCTCTACGTCTCCGTTTGACCTTCATAAACATCAATAACGTAATATAACCTAACCTAACCCAACCTAACATCTCGGCGGTAATATTTGAAACCATACCTGGCGAGTTGGCCTCTACGTCTCCGTGGGACCTTTATATACATCAATAACGTAATATAACCTAACCTAACCCAACCTAACATCTCGGCGGTAATATTTGACAACATTCCTGGCGAGTTGGCCTCTACGTCTCCGTTTGACCTTCATAAACATCTATAACGTGATATAACCTAACCTAAACCAACCTAACATCTCGGCGGTCATATTTGAAAACATTCCTGGCGAGTTGGCCTCTATGTCACCGTGGGACCTTTATAGACATCCGTAACGTAATATAACCTAACCTAACCCAACCTAACATCTCGGCGGTAATATTTGAAAACATTCATGGCGATTTGACATCTACGTCTCCGTGGGATCTTAATATATATCAATAACGTAATATAGCCTAACCTAACCCAACCTAACATTTCGGCGGTAATATTTGACATCATTCCTGGCGAGTTGTCCTCTGCGTCTCCGTTTGACCTTCATAAACATCAATAACGTAATAGAACGTAACCTAACCCAACCTATCATCTCGGCGGTAATATTTGACAACATTCCGGGCGAGTTGGCCTCTACGTCTCCGTGGGACCTTTATATACATCAATAACGTAATATAACCTAACCTAACCCAACCTAACATGTCGGCGGTAATATTTGACAACATACCTGGCGAGTTGGCCTCTACGTCTCCGTGGGACCTTCATATACATCAATAACGAAATATAACCTAACCTAACCCAACCTAACATCTCGGCGGTAAGATTTGAAAACATTCCTGGCGAGTTGGCTTCTCCGTCTCCGCGGGACCTTTATATACATCTATAACGTGATATAACCTAACCTAATCCAACCTAACATCTCGGCGGTAATATTTGACAACATTCCTGGCGAGTTGGCCTCTACGTCTCCGTGGGACCTTTATATACATCAATAACGTAATATAACCTAGGCTAAACCAACCTAACATCTCGGCGGTAATATTTGAAAACTTTCATGGCGATTTGGCATCTACGTCTCCGTGGGACCTTCATATACATCAATAACGTAATATAACCTAACCTAACCCAACCTAACATCTCGGCGGTAATATTTGAAAACATACGTGGCGAGTTGGCCTCTACGTCTCCGTGGGACATTTATATACATCAATAACGTAATATAACCTAACCTAACCCAACCTATCATCTCGGCGGTAATTTTTGATCACATTCCTGGCTTGTTGGCCTCTACGTCTCCGTGGGACATTTATATACATCAATAACGTAATATAACCTAACCTAACCCAACCTAACATCTCGGCGGTAATATTTGATCACATTCCTAGCTTGTTGGCCTTTACGTCTCCGCGGGACATTTATATACATCTATAACGTGATATAACCTAACCTAAACCAACCTAACATCTCGGCGGTAATATTTGAAAACATTCATGGCGATTTGACATCTACGTCTCCGTGGGACCTTAATATACATCAATAACGTAATGTAGCCTAACCTAACCCAACCTAACATTTCGGCGGTAATATTTGACATCATTCCTGGCGAGTTGTCCTCTACGTCTCCGTTTCACCTTCATAAACATCAATAACGTAATATAACCTAACCTAACCCAACCTAACATCTCGGCGGTAATATTTGAAAACATACCTGGCGAGTTGGCCCCTACGTCTCCGTGGGACCTTTATAGACATCCATAACGTAATATAACCTAACCTAACCCAACCTAACATCTCGGCGGTAATATTTGAAAACATTCATGGCGATTTGACATCTACGTCTCCGTGGGACCATAATATACATCAATAACGTAATATAGCCTAACCTAACCCAACCTAACATTTCGGCGGTAATATTTGACATCATTCCTGGCGAGTTGTCCTCTACGTCTCCGTTTGACCTTCATAAACATCAATAACGTAATATAACGTAACCTAACCCAACCTATCATCTCGGCGGTAATATTTGTCAACATTCCTGGCGAGTTGGCCTCTACGTCTCCGTGGGACCTTTATATACATCAATAACGTAATATAACCTAACCTAACCCAACCTAACTTCTCGGCGGTAATATTTGAAAACTTTCATGGCGATTTGGCATCTACGTCTCCGTGGGACCTTCATATACATCAATAACGTAATATAGCCTAACCTAACCCAACCTAACATTTCGGCGGTAATATTTGACATCATTCCTGGCGAGTTGGCCTCTACGTCTCCGTGGGATCCTTTTATACATCAGTAACGTAATATAACGTAACCTAACCCAACCTATCATCTCGGCGGTAATATTTGACAACATTCCTGGCGAGTTGGCCTCTACGTCTCCGTGGGACCTTTATATACATCAATAACGTAATATAACCTAACCTAACCCAACCTAACATCTCGGCGGTAATATTTGACAACATTCCTGGCGAGTTGGCCTCTACGTCTCCGTGGCACCTTTATATACATCAATAACGTAATATAACCTAACCTAACCCAACCTAACATCTCGGCGGTAATATTTGACAACATTCCTGGCGAGTTGGCCTCTACGTCTCCGTGGGATCCTTTTATACATCAGTAACGTAATATAACGTAACCTAACCCAACCTATCATCTCGGCGGTAATATTTGACAACATTCCTGGCGAGTTGGCCTCTACGTCTCCGTGGGACCTTTATATACATCAATAACGTAATATAACCTAACCTAACCCAACCTAACATCTCGGCGGTAATATTTGACAACATTCCTGGCGAGTTGGCCTCTACGTCTCCGTGGCACCTTTATATACATCAATAACGTAATATAACCTAACCTAACCCAACCTAACATCTCGGCGGTTATATTTGAAAAAATTCATGGCGAGTTGGCATCTGCGTCTCCGTGGTACATTTATATACATCAATAACGTAATACAACCTATCCTAACCCAAAATAAAATCTCGGCGTAATATTTGACAACATTCCTGGCGAGTTGGCTTCTCCGTCTCCGTAGGACCCCTATATACATCAATAACGTAATATAACCTAACCTAACCCAACCTAACATTTCGGCGGTAATATTTGACATCATTCCTGGCGAGTTGGCCTCTACGTCTCCGTTTGACCTTCATAAACATCAATAACGTAATATAACCTAACCTAACCCAACCTAACATCTCGGCGGTAATATTTGAAACCATACCTGGCGAGTTGGCCTCTACGTCTCCGTGGGACCTTTATATACATCAATAACGTAATATAACCTAACCTAACCCAACCTAACATCTCGGCGGTAATATTTGACAACATTCCTGGCGAGTTGGCCTCTACGTCTCCGTGGCACCTTTATAGACATCCGTAACGTAATATAACCTAACCTAACCCAACCTAACATCTCGGCGGTAATATTTGAAAACATTCATGGCGATTTGACATCTACGTCTCCGTGGGATCTTAATATACATCAATAACGTAATATAGCCTAACCTAACCCAACCTAACATTTCGGCGGTAATATTTGACATCATTCCTGGCGAGTTGTCCTCTGCGTCTCCGTTTGACCTTCATAAACATCAATAACGTAATAGAACGTAACCTAACCCAACCTATCATCTCGGCGGTAATATTTGACCACATTCGGGGCGAGTTGGCCTCTACGTCTCCGTGGGACCTTTATATACATCAATAACGTAATATAACCTAACCTAACCCAACCTAACATCTCGGCGGTAATATTTGACAACATAGCTGGCGAGTTGGCCTCTACGTCTCCGTGGGACCTTCATATACATCAATAACGAAATATAACCTAACCTAACCCAACCTGACATCTCGGCGGTAAGATTTGAAAACATTCCTGGCGAGTTGGCTTCTCCGTCTCCGCGGGACCTTTATATACATCTATAACGTGATATAACCTAACCTAATCCAACCTAACATCTCGGCGGTAATATTTGACAACATTCCTGGCGAGTTGGCCTCTACGTCTCCGTGGGACCTTTATATACATCAATAACGTAATATAACCTAGGCTAAACCAACCTAACATCTCGGCGGTAATATTTGAAAACTTTCATGGCGATTTGGCACCTACGTCTCCGTGGGACCTTCATATACATCAATAACGTAATATAACCTAACCTAACCCAACCTAACATCTCGGCGGTAATATTTGAAAACATACGTGGCGAGTTGGCCTCTACGTCTCCGTGGGATCCTTTTATACATCAGTAACGTAATATAACGTAACCTAACCCAACCTATCATCTCGGCGGTAATATTTGACAACATTCCTGGCGAGTTGGCCTCTACGTCTCCGTGGGACCTTTATATACATCAATAACGTAATATAACCTAACCTAACCCAACCTAACATCTCGGCGGTAATATTTGACAACATTCCTGGCGAGTTGGCCTCTACGTCTCCGTGGCACCTTTATATACATCAATAACGTAATATAACCTAACCTAACCCAACCTAACATCTCGGCGGTTATATTTGAAAAAATTCATGGCGAGTTGGCATCTGCGTCTCCGTGGTACATTTATATACATCAATAACGTAATACAACCTATCCTAACCCAAAATAACATCTCGGCGGTAATATTTGACAACATTCCTGGCGAGTTGGCTTCTCCGTCTCCGTAGGACCCCTATATACATCAATAACGTAATATAACCTAACCTAACCCAACCTAACATTTCGGCGGTAATATTTGACATCATTCCTGGCGAGTTGGCCTCTACGTCTCCGTTTGACCTTCATAAACATCAATAACGTAATATAACCTAACCTAACCCAACCTAACATCTCGGCGGTAATATTTGAAACCATACCTGGCGAGTTGGCCTCTACGTCTCCGTGGGACCTTTATATACATCAATAACGTAATATAACCTAACCTAACCCAACCTAACATCTCGGCGGTAATATTTGACAACATTCCTGGCGAGTTGGCCTCTACGTCTCCGTTTGACCTTCATAAACATCTATAACGTGATATAACCTAACCTAAACCAACCTAACATCTCGGCGGTCATATTTGAAAACATTCCTGGCGAGTTGGCCTCTATGTCACCGTGGGACCTTTATAGACATCCGTAACGTAATATAACCTAACCTAACCCAACCTAACATCTCGGCGGTAATATTTGAAAACATTCATGGCGATTTGACATCTACGTCTCCGTGGGATCTTAATATATATCAATAACGTAATATAGCCTAACCTAACCCAACCTAACATTTCGGCGGTAATATTTGACATCATTCCTGGCGAGTTGTCCTCTGCGTCTCCGTTTGACCTTCATAAACATCAATAACGTAATAGAACGTAACCTAACCCAACCTATCATCTCGGCGGTAATATTTGACAACATTCCGGGCGAGTTGGCCTCTACGTCTCCGTGGGACCTTTATATACATCAATAACGTAATATAACCTAACCTAACCCAACCTAACATGTCGGCGGTAATATTTGACAACATACCTGGCGAGTTGGCCTCTACGTCTCCGTGGGACCTTCATATACATCAATAACGAAATATAACCTAACCTAACCCAACCTAACATCTCGGCGGTAAGATTTGAAAACATTCCTGGCGAGTTGGCTTCTCCGTCTCCGCGGGACCTTTATATACATCTATAACGTGATATAACCTAACCTAATCCAACCTAACATCTCGGCGGTAATATTTGACAACATTCCTGGCGAGTTGGCCTCTACGTCTCCGTGGGACCTTTATATACATCAATAACGTAATATAACCTAGGCTAAACCAACCTAACATCTCGGCGGTAATATTTGAAAACTTTCATGGCGATTTGGCATCTACGTCTCCGTGGGACCTTCATATACATCAATAACGTAATATAACCTAACCTAACCCAACCTAACATCTCGGCGGTAATATTTGAAAACATACGTGGCGAGTTGGCCTCTACGTCTCCGTGGGACATTTATATACATCAATAACGTAATATAACCTAACCTAACCCAACCTATCATCTCGGCGGTAATTTTTGATCACATTCCTGGCTTGTTGGCCTCTACGTCTCCGTGGGACATTTATATACATCAATAACGTAATATAACCTAACCTAACCCAACCTAACATCTCGGCGGTAATATTTGATCACATTCCTAGCTTGTTGGCCTTTACGTCTCCGCGGGACATTTATATACATCTATAACGTGATATAACCTAACCTAAACCAACCTAACATCTCGGCGGTAATATTTGAAAACATTCATGGCGATTTGACATCTACGTCTCCGTGGGACCTTAATATACATCAATAACGTAATGTAGCCTAACCTAACCCAACCTAACATTTCGGCGGTAATATTTGACATCATTCCTGGCGAGTTGTCCTCTACGTCTCCGTTTCACCTTCATAAACATCAATAACGTAATATAACCTAACCTAACCCAACCTAACATCTCGGCGGTAATATTTGAAAACATACCTGGCGAGTTGGCCCCTACGTCTCCGTGGGACCTTTATAGACATCCATAACGTAATATAACCTAACCTAACCCAACCTAACATCTCGGCGGTAATATTTGAAAACATTCATGGCGATTTGACATCTACGTCTCCGTGGGACCATAATATACATCAATAACGTAATATAGCCTAACCTAACCCAACCTAACATTTCGGCGGTAATATTTGACATCATTCCTGGCGAGTTGTCCTCTACGTCTCCGTTTGACCTTCATAAACATCAATAACGTAATATAACGTAACCTAACCCAACCTATCATCTCGGCGGTAATATTTGTCAACATTCCTGGCGAGTTGGCCTCTACGTCTCCGTGGGACCTTTATATACATCAATAACGTAATATAACCTAACCTAACCCAACCTAACTTCTCGGCGGTAATATTTGAAAACTTTCATGGCGATTTGGCATCTACGTCTCCGTGGGACCTTCATATACATCAATAACGTAATATAGCCTAACCTAACCCAACCTAACATTTCGGCGGTAATATTTGACATCATTCCTGGCGAGTTGGCCTCTACGTCTCCGTGGGATCCTTTTATACATCAGTAACGTAATATAACGTAACCTAACCCAACCTATCATCTCGGCGGTAATATTTGACAACATTCCTGGCGAGTTGGCCTCTACGTCTCCGTGGGACCTTTATATACATCAATAACGTAATATAACCTAACCTAACCCAACCTAACATCTCGGCGGTAATATTTGACAACATTCCTGGCGAGTTGGCCTCTACGTCTCCGTGGCACCTTTATATACATCAATAACGTAATATAACCTAACCTAACCCAACCTAACATCTCGGCGGTAATATTTGACAACATTCCTGGCGAGTTGGCCTCTACGTCTCCGTGGGATCCTTTTATACATCAGTAACGTAATATAACGTAACCTAACCCAACCTATCATCTCGGCGGTAATATTTGACAACATTCCTGGCGAGTTGGCCTCTACGTCTCCGTGGGACCTTTATATACATCAATAACGTAATATAACCTAACCTAACCCAACCTAACATCTCGGCGGTAATATTTGACAACATTCCTGGCGAGTTGGCCTCTACGTCTCCGTGGCACCTTTATATACATCAATAACGTAATATAACCTAACCTAACCCAACCTAACATCTCGGCGGTTATATTTGAAAAAATTCATGGCGAGTTGGCATCTGCGTCTCCGTGGTACATTTATATACATCAATAACGTAATACAACCTATCCTAACCCAAAATAACATCTCGGCGGTAATATTTGACAACATTCCTGGCGAGTTGGCTTCTCCGTCTCCGTAGGACCCCTATATACATCAATAACGTAATATAACCTAACCTAACCCAACCTAACATTTCGGCGGTAATATTTGACATCATTCCTGGCGAGTTGGCCTCTACGTCTCCGTTTGACCTTCATAAACATCAATAACGTAATATAACCTAACCTAACCCAACCTAACATCTCGGCGGTAATATTTGAAACCATACCTGGCGAGTTGGCCTCTACGTCTCCGTGGGACCTTTATATACATCAATAACGTAATATAACCTAACCTAACCCAACCTAACATCTCGGCGGTAATATTTGACAACATTCCTGGCGAGTTGGCCTCTACGTCTCCGTGGCACCTTTATAGACATCCGTAACGTAATATAACCTAACCTAACCCAACCTAACATCTCGGCGGTAATATTTGAAAACATTCATGGCGATTTGACATCTACGTCTCCGTGGGATCTTAATATACATCAATAACGTAATATAGCCTAACCTAACCCAACCTAACATTTCGGCGGTAATATTTGACATCATTCCTGGCGAGTTGTCCTCTGCGTCTCCGTTTGACCTTCATAAACATCAATAACGTAATAGAACGTAACCTAACCCAACCTATCATCTCGGCGGTAATATTTGACCACATTCGGGGCGAGTTGGCCTCTACGTCTCCGTGGGACCTTTATATACATCAATAACGTAATATAACCTAACCTAACCCAACCTAACATCTCGGCGGTAATATTTGACAACATAGCTGGCGAGTTGGCCTCTACGTCTCCGTGGGACCTTCATATACATCAATAACGAAATATAACCTAACCTAACCCAACCTGACATCTCGGCGGTAAGATTTGAAAACATTCCTGGCGAGTTGGCTTCTCCGTCTCCGCGGGACCTTTATATACATCTATAACGTGATATAACCTAACCTAATCCAACCTAACATCTCGGCGGTAATATTTGACAACATTCCTGGCGAGTTGGCCTCTACGTCTCCGTGGGACCTTTATATACATCAATAACGTAATATAACCTAGGCTAAACCAACCTAACATCTCGGCGGTAATATTTGAAAACTTTCATGGCGATTTGGCACCTACGTCTCCGTGGGACCTTCATATACATCAATAACGTAATATAACCTAACCTAACCCAACCTAACATCTCGGCGGTAATATTTGAAAACATACGTGGCGAGTTGGCCTCTACGTCTCCGTGGGACATTTATATACATCAATAACGTAATATAACCTAACCTAACCCAACCTATCATCTCGGCGGTAATTTTTGATCACATTCCTGGCTTGTTGGCCTCTACGTCTCCGTGGGACCTTTATAGACATCAATAACGTAATATAACCTAACCTAACCCAACCTAACATCTCGGCGGTAATATTTGAAAACATTCATGGCGATTTGACATCTACGTCTCCGTGGGACCATAATATACATCAATAACGTAATATAGCCTAACCTAACCCAACCTAACATTTCGGCGGTAATATTTGACATCATTCCTGGCGAGTTGTCCTCTACGTCTCCGTTTGACCTTCATAAACATCAATAACGTAATATAACGTAACCTAACCCAACCTATCATCTCGGCGGTAATATTTGACAACATTCCTGGCGAGTTGGCCTCTACGTCTCCGCGGGACCTTTATATACATCTATAACGTGATATAACCTAACCTAAACCAACCTAACATCTCGGCGGTAATATTTGAAAACATTCCTGGCGAGTTGGCCTCTATGTCACCGTGGGACCTTTATAGACATCCGTAACGTAATATAACCTAACCTAACCCAACCTAAGATCTCTGCGGTAATATTTGAAAACATTCATGGCGAGTTGGCATCTACGTCTCCGTGGTACATTTATATACATCAATAACGTAATATAACCTATCCTAACCCAAAATAACATCTCGGCGGTAATAACTGACCACATTCCTGGCTTGTTCGCATCTACGTCTCCGTGGGACCTTTATAAACATCAATAACGTAATATAACCTAACCTAACCCAACCTAACATTTCGGCGGTAATATTTGACATCATTCCTGGCGAGTTGGCCTCTACTTCTCCGTCTGACCTTCATAAACATCAATAACGTAATATAACGTAACCTAACCCAACCTATCATCTCGGCGGTAATATTTGTCAACATTCCTGGCGAGTTGGCCTCTACGTCTCCGTGGGACCTTTATATACATCAATAACGTAATATAACCTAACCTAACCCAACCTAACATCTCGGCGGTAATATTTGAAAACATACGTGGCGAGTTGGCCTCTACGTCTCCGTGGGACATTTATATACATCAATAACGTAATATAACCTAACCTAACCCAACCTATCATCTCGGCGGTAATTTTTGATCACATTCCTGGCTTGTTGGCCTCTACGTCTCCGTGGGACATTTATATACATCAATAACGTAATATAACCTAACCTAACCCAACCTAACATCTCGGCGGTAATATTTGATCACATTCCTAGCTTGTTGGCCTTTACGTCTCCGTGGGACATTTATATACATCTATAACGTGATATAACCTAACCTAAACCAACCTAACATCTCGGCGGTAATATTTGAAAACATTCATGGCGATTTGACATCTACGTCTCCGTGGGACCTTAATATACATCAATAACGTAATGTAGCCTAACCTAACCCAACCTAACATTTCGGCGGTAATATTTGACATCATTCCTGGCGAGTTGTCCTCTACGTCTCCGTTTCACCTTCATAAACATCAATAACGTAATATAACCTAACCTAACCCAACCTAACATCTCGGCGGTAATATTTGAAAACATACCTGGCGAGTTGGCCTCTACGTCTCCGTGGGACCTTTATATACATCAATAACGTAATATAACCTAGGCTAAACCAACCTAACATCTCGGCGGTAATATTTGAAAACTTTCATGGCGATTTGGCATCTACGTCTCCGTGGGACCTTCATATACATCAATAACGTAATATAACCTAACCTAAACCAACCTAACATCTCGGCGGTAATATTTGAAAACATTCCTGGCGAGTTGGCCTCTATGTCACCGTGGGACCTTTATAGACATCCATAACGTAATATAACCTAACCTAACCCAACCTAACATCTCGGCGGTAATATTTGAAAACATTCATGGCGATTTGACATCTACGTCTCCGTGGGACCTTAATATACATCAATAACGTAATATAGCCTAACCTAACCCAACCTAACATTTCGGCGGTAATATTTGACATCATTCCTGGCGAGTTGTCCTCTGCGTCTCCGTTTGACCTTCATAAACATCAATAACGTAATAGAACGTAACCTAACCCAACCTATCATCTCGGCGGTAATATTTGACAACATTCGGGGCGAGTTGGCCTCTACGTCTCCGTGGGACCTTTATATACATCAATAACGTAATATAACCTAACCTAACCCAACCTAACATCTCGGCGGTAATATTTGACAACATAGCTGGCGAGTTGGCCTCTACGTCTCCGTGGGACCTTCATATACATCAATAACGAAATATAACCTAACCTAACCCAACCTAACATCTCGGCGGTAAGATTTGAAAACATTCCTGGCGAGTTGGCTTCTCCGTCTCCGCGGGACCTTTATATACATCTATAACGTGATATAACCTAACCTAATCCAACCTAACATCTCGGCGGTAATATTTGACAACATTCCTGGCGAGTTGGCCTCTACGTCTCCGTGGGACCTTTATATACATCAATAACGTAATATAACCTAGGCTAAACCAACCTAACATCTCGGCGGTAATATTTGAAAACTTTCATGGCGATTTGGCACCTACGTCTCCGTGGGACCTTCATATACATCAATAACGTAATATAACCTAACCTAACCCAACCTAACATCTCGGCGGTAATATTTGAAAACATACGTGGCGAGTTGGCCTCTACGTCTCCGTGGGACATTTATATACATCAATAACGTAATATAACCTAACCTAACCCAACCTAACATCTCGGCGGTAATTTTTGATCACATTCCTGGCTTGTTGGCCTCTACGTCTCCGTGGGACATTTATATACATCAATAACGTAATATAACCTAACCTAACCCAACCTAACATCTCGGCGGTAATATTTGAAAACATTCATGGCGATTTGACATCTACGTCTCGGTGGGACATTTATATACATCTATAACGTGATATAACCTAACCTAAACCAACCTAACATCTCGGCGGTAATATTTGAAAACTTTCATGGCGATTTGGCATCTACGTCTCCGTGGGACCTTCATATACATCAATAACGTAATATAACCTAACCTAACCCAACCTAACATCTCGGCGGTAATATTTGAAAACATACGTGGCGAGTTGGCCTCTACGTCTCCGTGGGACATTTATATACATCAATAACGTAATATAACCTAACCTAACCCAACCTAACATCTCGGCGGTAATTTTTGATCACATTCCTGGCTTGTTGGCCTCTACGTCTCCGTGGGACATTTATATACATCAATAACGTAATATAACCTAACCTAACCCAACCTAACATCTCGGCGGTAATATTTGATCACATTCCTAGCTTGTTGGCCTTTACGTCTCCGTGGGACATTTATATACATCTATAACGTGATATAACCTAACCTAAACCAACCTAACATCTCGGCGGTAATATTTGAAAACATTCATGGCGATTTGACATCTACGTCTCCGTGGGACCTTAATATACATCAATAACGTAATGTAGCCTAACCTAACCCAACCTAACATTTCGGCGGTAATATTTGACATCATTCCTGGCGAGTTGTCCTCTACGTCTCCGTTTCACCTTCATAAACATCAATAACGTAATATAACCTAACCTAACCCAACCTAACATCTCGGCGGTAATATTTGAAAACATACCTGGCGAGTTGGCCCCTACGTCTCCGTGGGACCTTTATAGACATCAATAACGTAATATAACCTAACCTAACCCAACCTGACATCTCGGCGGTAATATTTGAAAACATTCATGGCGATTTGACATCTACGTCTCCGTGGGACCATAATATACATCAATATCGTAATATAGCCTAACCTAACCCAACCTAACATTTCGGCGGTAATATTTGACATCATTCCTGGCGAGTTGTCCTCTACGTCTCCGTTTGACCTTCATAAACATCAATAACGTAATATAACGTAACCTAACCCAACCTATCATCTCGGCGGTAATATTTCACAACATTCCTGGCGAGTTGGCCTCTACGTCTCCGCGGGACCTTTATATACATCTATAACGTGATATAAACTAACCTAAACCAACCTAACATCTCGGCGGTAATATTTGAAAACATTCCTGGCGAGTTGGACTCTATGTCACCGTGGGACCTTTATAGACATCCGTAACGTAATATAACCTAACCTAACCCAACCTAAGATCTCTGCGGTAATATTTGAAAACATTCATGGCGAGTTGGCATCTACGTCTCCGTGGTACATTTATATACATCAATAACGTAATATAACCTATCCTAACCCAAAATAACATCTCGGCGGTAATAACTGACCACATTCCTGGCTTGTTCGCATCTACGTCTCCGTGGGACCTTTATAAACATCAATAACGTAATATAACCTAACCTAACCCAACCTAACATCTCGGCGGTAATATTTGACATCATTCCTGGCGAGTTGGCCTCTACTTCTCCGTCTGACCTTCATAAACATCAATAACGTAATATAACGTAACCTAACCCAACCTATCATCTCGGCTGTAATATTTGTCAACATTCCTGGCGAGTTGGCCTCTACGTCTCCGTGGGACCTTTATATACATCAATAACGTAATATAACCTAACCTAACCCAACCTAACTTCTCGGCGGTAATATTTGAAAACTTTCATGGCGATTTGGCATCTACGTCTCCGTGGGACCTTCATAGACATCAATAACGTAATATAGCCTAACCTAACCCAACCTAACATTTCGGCGGTAATATTTGACATCATTCCTGGCGAGTTGGCCTCTACGTCTCCGTGGGATCCTTTTATACATCAGTAACGTAATATAACGTAACCTAACCCAACCTGGCATCTCGGCGGTAATATTTGACAACATTCCTGGCGAGTTGGCCTCTACGTCTCCGTGGGACCTTTATATACATCAATAACGTAATATAACCTAACCTAACCCAACCTAACATCTCAGCGGTAATATTTGACAACATTCCTGGCGAGTTGGCCTCTACGTCTCCGTGGCACCTTTATATACATCAATAACGTAATATAACCTAACCTAACCCAACCTAACATCTCGGCGGTTATATTTGAAAAAATTCATGGCGAGTTGGCATCTGCGTCTCCGTGGTACATTTATATACATCAATAACGTAATACAACCTATCCTAACCCAAAATAACATCACGACGGTAATATTTGACAACATTCCTGGCGAGTTGGCTTCTCCGTCTCCGTGGGACCCCTATATACATCAATAACGTAATATAACCTAACCTAACCCAACCTAACATTTCGGCGGTAATATTTGACATCATTCCTGGCGAGTTGTCCTCTACGTCTCCGTTTGACCTTCATAAACATCAATAACGTAATATAACCTAACCTAACCCAACCTAACATCTCGGCGGTAATATTTGAAAACATACCTGGCGAGTTGGCCTCTACGTCTCCGTGGGACCTTTATATACATCAATAACGTAATATAACCTAGGCTAAACCAACCTAACATCTCGGCGGTAATATTTGACAACATTCCTGGCGAGTTGGCCTCTACGTCTCCGCGGGACCTTTATATACATCTATAACGTGATATAACCTAACCTAAACCAACCTAACATCTCGGCGGTCATATTTGAAAACATTCCTGGCGAGTTGGCCTCTATGTCACCGTGGGACCTTTATAGACATCCGTAACGTAATATAACCTAACCTAACCCAACCTAACATCTCGGCGGTAATATTTGAAAACATTCATGGCGATTTGACATCTACGTCTCCGTGGGATCTTAATATACATCAATAACGTAATATAGCCTAACCTAACCCAACCTAACATTTCGGCGGTAATATTTGACATCATTCCTGGCGAGTTGTCCTCTGCGTCTCCGTTTGACCTTCATAAACATCAATAACGTAATAGAACGTAACCTAACCCAACCTATCATCTCGGCGGTAATATTTGACAACATTCCGGGCGAGTTGGCCTCTACGTCTCCGTGGGACCTTTATATACACCAATAACGTAAAATAACCTAACCTAACCCAACCTAACATCTCGGCGGTAATATTTGACAACATACCTGGCGAGTTGGCCTCTACGTCTCCGTGGGACATTTATATACATCAATAACGTAATATAACCTAACCTAACCCAACCTAACATCTCGGCGGTAATTTTTGATCACATTCCTGGCTTGTTGGCCTCTACGTCTCCGTGGGACATTTATATACATCAATAACGTAATATAACCTAACCTAACCCAACCTAACATCTCGGCGGTAATATTTGATCACATTCCTAGCTTGTTGGCCTCTACGTCTCGGTGGGACATTTATATACATCTATAACGTGATATAACCTAACCTAAACCAACCTAACATCTCGGCGGTAATATTTGAAAACTTTCATGGCGATTTGGCATCTACGACTCCGTGGGACCTTCATATACATCAATAACGTAATATAACCTAACCTAACCCAACCTAACATCTCGGCGGTAATATTTGAAAACATACGTGGCGAGTTGGCCTCTACGCCTCCGTGGGACATTTATATACATCAATAACGTAATATAACCTAACCTAACCCAACCTAACATCTCGGCGGTAATTTTTGATCACATTCCTGGCTTGTTGGCCTCTACGTCTCCGTGGGACATTTATATACATCAATAACGTAATATAACCTAACCTAACCCAACCTAACATCTCGGCGGTAATATTTGATCACATTCCTAGCTTGTTGGCCTTTCCGTCTCCGTGGGACATTTATATACATCTATAACGTGATATAACCTAACCTAAACCAACCTAACATCTCGGCGGTAATATTTGAAAACATTCATGGCGATTTGACATCTACGTCTCCGTGGGACCTTAATATACATCAATAACGTAATGTAGCCTAACCTAACCCAACCTAACATTTCGGCGGTAATATTTGACATCATTCCTGGCGAGTTGTCCTCTACGTCTCCGTTTCACCTTCATAAACATCAATAACGTAATATAACCTAACCTAACCCAACCTAACATCTCGGCGGTAATATTTGAAAACATACCTGGCGAGTTGGCCCCTACGTCTCCGTGGGACCTTTATAGATATCCATAACGTAATATAACCTAACCTAACCCAACCTAACATCTCGGCGGTAATATTTGAAAACATTCATGGCGATTTGACATCTACGTCTCCGTGGGACCATAATATACATCAATAACGTAATGTAGCCTAACCTAACCCAACCTAACATTTCGGCGGTAATATTTGACATCATTCCTGGCGAGTTGTCCTCTACGTCTCCGTTTGACCTTCATAAACATCAATAACGTAATATAACGTAACCTAACCCAACCTATCATGTCGGCGGTAATATTTGAAAACTTTCATGGCGATTTGGCATCTACGTCTCCGTGGGACCTTCATATACATCAATAACGTAATATAACCTAACCTAACCCAACCTAACATCTCGGCGGTAATATTTGAAAACATACGTGGCGAGTTGGCCTCTACGCCTCCGTGGGACATTTATATACATCAATAACGTAATATAACCTAACCTAACCCAACCTAACATCTCGGCGGTAATTTTTGATCACATTCCTGGCTTGTTGGCCTCTACGTCTCCGTGGGACATTTATATACATCAATAACGTAATATAACCTAACCTAACCCAACCTAACATCTCGGCGGTAATATTTGATCACATTCCTAGCTTGTTGGCCTTTCCGTCTCCGTGGGACATTTATATACATCTATAACGTGATATAACCTAACCTAAACCAACCTAACATCTCGGCGGTAATATTTGAAAACATTCATGGCGATTTGACATCTACGTCTCCGTGGGACCTTAATATACATCAATAACGTAATGTAGCCTAACCTAACCCAACCTAACATTTCGGCGGTAATATTTGACATCATTCCTGGCGAGTTGTCCTCTACGTCTCCGTTTCACCTTCATAAACATCAATAACGTAATATAACCTAACCTAACCCAACCTAACATCTCGGCGGTAATATTTGAAAACATACCTGGCGAGTTGGCCCCTACGTCTCCGTGGGACCTTTATAGATATCCATAACGTAATATAACCTAACCTAACCCAACCTAACATCTCGGCGGTAATATTTGAAAACATTCATGGCGATTTGACATCTACGTCTCCGTGGGACCATAATATACATCAATAACGTAATGTAGCCTAACCTAACCCAACCTAACATTTCGGCGGTAATATTTGACATCATTCCTGGCGAGTTGTCCTCTACGTCTCCGTTTGACCTTCATAAACATCAATAACGTAATATAACGTAACCTAACCCAACCTATCATGTCGGCGGTAATATTTGACAACATTCCTGGCGAGTTGGCCTCTACGTCTCCGCGGGACCTTTATATACATCTATAACGTGATATAACCTAACCTAAACCAACCTAACATCTCGGCGGTAATATTTGAAAACATTCCAGGCGAGTTGGCCTCTATGTCACCGTGGGACCTTTATAGACATCCGTAACGTAATATAACCTAACCTAACCCAACCTAAGATCTCTGCGGTAATATTTGAAAACATTCATGGCGAGTTGGCATCTACGTCTCCGTGGTACATTTATATACATCAGTAACGTAATATAACCTATCCTAACCCAAAATAACATCTCGGCGGTAATAACTGACCACATTCCTGGCTTGTTCGCATCTACGTCTCCGTGGGACCTTTATAAACATCAATAACGTAATATAACCTAACCTAACCCAACCTAACATTTCGGCGGTAATATTTGACATCATTCCTGGCGAGTTGGCCTCTACTTCTCCGTCTGACCTTCATAAACATCAATAACGTAATATAACGTAACCTAACCCAACCTATCATCTCGGCGGTAATATTTGACCACATTCCTGGCTTGTTGGGCTCTGCGTCTCCGTGGGACCTTTACATACGTCAATAACGTAATATAAGATAACCTAACCCAACCTATCATCTCGGCGGTAATACTTGACAACATACCTGGCGAGTTGGCCTCTACGTCTCCGTGGGACCTTTATATACATCAATAGCATAATATAAGCTAGGCTAACCCAACCTAACATTTCGGCGGTAATATTTGACATCATTCCTGGCGAGTTGTCCTCTACGTCTCCGTGGGATCCTTTTATACATCAGTAACGTAATATAACGTAACCTAACCCAACCTATCATCTCGGCGGTAATATTTGACAACATTCCTGGCGAGTTGGCCTCTACGTCTCCGTGGGACCTTTATATACATCAAAAACGTAATATAACCTAACCTAACCCAACCTAACATCTCGGCGGTAATATTTGACAACATACCTGGCGAGTTGGCCCCTACGTCTCCGTGGGACCTTTATAGACATCCACAACGTAATATAACCTAACCTAACCCAACCTAACATCTCGGCGGTAATATTTGATAACATTCATGTCGATTTGACATCTACGTCTCCGTGGGACCATAATATACATCAATAACGTAATATAGCCTAACCTAACCCAACCTAACATTTCGGCGGTAATATTTGACATCATTCCTGGCGAGTTGTCCTCTACGTCTCCGTTTGACCTTCATAAACATCAATAACGTAATATAACGTAACCTATCCCAACCTATCATCTCGGCGGTAATATTTGAAAACATTCCTGGCGAGTTGGCCTCTACGTCTCCGCGGGACCTTTATATACATCTATAACGTGATATAACCTAACCTAAACCAACCTAACATCTCGGCGGTCATATTTGAAAACATTCCTGGCGAGTTGGCCTCTATGTCACCGTGGGACCTTTATAGACATCCGTAACGTAATATAACCTAACCTAACCCAACCTAACATCTCGGCGGTAATATTTGAAAACATTCATGGCGATTTGACATCTACGTCTCCGTGGGATCTTAATATACATCAATAACGTAATATAGCCTAACCTAACCCAACCTAACATTTCGGGGGTAATATTTGACATCATTCCTGGCGAGTTGTCCTCTGCGTCTCCGTTTGACCTTCATAAACATCAATAACGTAATAGAACGTAACCTATCCCAACCTATCATCTCGGCGGTAATATTTGACAACATTCCTGGCGAGTTGGCCTCTACGTCTCCGTGGGACCTTCATATACATCAATAACGAAATATAACCTAACCTAACCCAACCTAACATCTCGGCGGTAATATTTGAAAACATTCCTGGCGAGTTGGCTTCTCCGTCTCCGCGGGACCTTTATATACATCTATAACGTGATATAACCTAACCTAATCCAACCTAACATCTCGGCGGTAATATTTGACAACATTCCTGGCGAGTTGGCCTCTACGTCTCCGTGGAACATTTATATACATCAATAACGTAATATAACCTAACCTAACCCAACCTAACATCTCGGCGGTAATATTTGAAAACATACCTGGCGATTTGGCCTCTACGTCTCCGTGGGACCTTTATATACATCAATAACGTAATATAACCTAGGCTAAACCAACCTAACATCTCGGCGGTAATATTTGAAAACTTTCATGGCGATTTGGCATCTACGTCTCGGTGGGACATTTATATACATCTATAACGTGATATAACCTAACCTAAACCAACCTAACATCTCGGCGGTAATATTTGAAAACTTTCATGGCGATTTGGCATCTACGTCTCCGTGGGACCTTCATATACATCAATAACGTAATATAACCTAACCTAACCCAACCTAACATCTCGGCGGTAATATTTGAAAACATACGTGGCGAGTTGGCCTCTACGCCTCCGTGGGACATTTATATACATCAATAACGTAATATAACATAACCTAACCCAACCTAACATCTCGGCAGTAATTTTTGATCACATTCCTGGCTTGTTGGCCTCTACGTCTCCGTGGGACATTTATATACATCAATAACGTAATATAACCTAACCTAACCCAACCTAACATCTCGGCGGTAATATTTGATCACATTCCTAGCTTGTTGGCCTTTCCGTCTCCGTGGGACATTTATATACATCTATAACGTGATATAACCTAACCTAAACCAACCTAACATCTCGGCGGTAATATTTGAAAACATTCATGGCGATTTGACATCTACGTCTCCGTGGGACCTTAATATACATCAATAACGTAACGTAGCCTAACCTAACCCAACCTAACATTTCGGCGGTAATATTTGACATCATTCCTGGCGAGTTGTCCTCTACGTCTCCGTTTCACCTTCATAAACATCAATAACGTAATATAACCTAACCTAACCCAACCTAACATCTCGGCGGTAATATTTGAAAACATACCTGGCGAGTTGGCCCCTACGTCTCCGTGGGACCTTTATAGATATCCATAACGTAATATAACCTAACCTAACCCAACCTAACATCTCGGCGGTAATATTTGAAAACATTCATGGCGATTTGACATCTACGTCTCCGTGGGACCATAATATACATCAATA
Organism: Xylocopa violacea; assembly: GCA_963969225.1. NCBI lineage: Eukaryota > Metazoa > Arthropoda > Insecta > Hymenoptera > Apidae > Xylocopa > Xylocopa violacea. The sequence continues at coordinate 3,266,673 of CAXAJV010000051.1, forward strand.
ACGTAATGTAGCCTAACCTAACCCAACCTAACATTTCGGCGGTAATATTTGACATCATTCCTGGCGAGTTGTCCTCTACGTCTCCGTTTGACCTTCATAAACATCAATAACGTAATATAACGTAACCTAACCCAACCTATCATGTCGGCGGTAATATTTGAAAACTTTCATGGCGATTTGGCATCTACGTCTCCGTGGGACCTTCATATACATCAATAACGTAATATAACCTAACCTAACCCAACCTAACATCTCGGCGGTAATATTTGAAAACATACGTGGCGAGTTGGCCTCTACGCCTCCGTGGGACATTTATATACATCAATAACGTAATATAACCTAACCTAACCCAACCTAACATCTCGGCGGTAATTTTTGATCACATTCCTGGCTTGTTGGCCTCTACGTCTCCGTGGGACATTTATATACATCAATAACGTAATATAACCTAACCTAACACAACCTAACATCTCGGCGGTAATATTTGATCACATTCCTAGCTTGTTGGCCTTTCCGTCTCCGTGGGACATTTATATACATCTATAACGTGATATAACCTAACCTAAACCAACCTAACATCTCGGCGGTAATATTTGAAAACATTCATGGCGATTTGACATCTACGTCTCCGTGGGACCTTAATATACATCAATAACGTAATGTAGCCTAACCTAACCCAACCTAACATTTCGGCGGTAATATTTGACATCATTCCTGGCGAGTTGTCCTCTACGTCTCCGTTTCACCTTCATAAACATCAATAACGTAATATAACCTAACCTAACCCAACCTAACATCTCGGCGGTAATATTTGAAAACATACCTGGCGAGTTGGCCCCTACGTCTCCGTGGGACCTTTATAGATATCCATAACGTAATATAACCTAACCTAACCCAACCTAACATCTCGGCGGTAATATTTGAAAACATTCATGGCGATTTGACATCTACGTCTCCGTGGGACCATAATATACATCAATAACGTAATGTAGCCTAACCTAACCCAACCTAACATTTCGGCGGTAATATTTGACATCATTCCTGGCGAGTTGTCCTCTACGTCTCCGTTTGACCTTCATAAACATCAATAACGTAATATAACGTAACCTAACCCAACCTATCATGTCGGCGGTAATATTTGACAACATTCCTGGCGAGTTGGCCTCTACGTCTCCGCGGGACCTTTATATACATCTATAACGTGATATAACCTAACCTAAACCAACCTAACATCTCGGCGGTAATATTTGAAAACATTCCAGGCGAGTTGGCCTCTATGTCACCGTGGGACCTTTATAGACATCCGTAACGTAATATAACCTAACCTAACCCAACCGAAGATCTCTGCGGTAATATTTGAAAACATTCATGGCGAGTTGGCATCTACGTCTCCGTGGTACATTTATATACATCAGTAACGTAATATAACCTATCCTAACCCAAAATAACATCTCGGCGGTAATAACTGACCACATTCCTGGCTTGTTCGCATCTACGTCTCCGTGGGACCTTTATAAACATCAATAACGTAATATAACCTAACCTAACCCAACCTAACATTTCGGCGGTAATATTTGACATCATTCCTGGCGAGTTGGCCTCTACTTCTCCGTCTGACCTTCATAAACATCAATAACGTAATATAACGTAACCTAACCCAACCTATCATCTCGGCGGTAATATTTGACCACATTCCTGGCTTGTTGGGCTCTGCGTCTCCGTGGGACCTTTACATACGTCAATAACGTAATATAAGATAACCTAACCCAACCTATCATCTCGGCGGTAATACTTGACAACATACCTGGCGAGTTGGCCTCTACGTCTCCGTGGGACCTTTATATACATCAATAGCATAATATAAGCTAGGCTAACCCAACCTAACATTTCGGCGGTAATATTTGACATCATTCCTGGCGAGTTGTCCTCTACGTCTCCGTGGGATCCTTTTATACATCAGTAACGTAATATAACGTAACCTAACCCAACCTATCATCTCGGCGGTAATATTTGACAACATTCCTGGCGAGTTGGCCTCTACGTCTCCGTGGGACCTTTATATACATCAAAAACGTAATATAACCTAACCTAACCCAACCTAACATCTCGGCGGTAATATTTGACAACATACCTGGCGAGTTGGCCCCTACGTCTCCGTGGGACCTTTATAGACATCCACAACGTAATATAACCTAACCTAACCCAACCTAACATCTCGGCGGTAATATTTGATAACATTCATGGCGATTTGACATCTACGTCTCCGTGGGACCATAATATACATCAATAACGTAATATAGCCTAACCTAACCCAACCTAACATTTCGGCGGTAATATTTGACATCATTCCTGGCGAGTTGTCCTCTACGTCTCCGTTTGACCTTCATAAACATCAATAACGTAATATAACGTAACCTATCCCAACCTATCATCTCGGCGGTAATATTTGAAAACATTCCTGGCGAGTTGGCCTCTACGTCTCCGCGGGACCTTTATATACATATATAACGTGATATAACCTAACCTAAACCAACCTAACATCTCGGCGGTCATATTTGAAAACATTCCTGGCGAGTTGGCCTCTATGTCACCGTGGGACCTTTATAGACATCCGTAACGTAATATAACCTAACCTAACCCAACCTAACATCTCGGCGGTAATATTTGAAAACATTCATGGCGATTTGACATCTACGTCTCCGTGGGATCTTAATATACATCAATAACGTAATATAGCCTAACCTAACCCAACCTAACATTTCGGGGGTAATATTTGACATCATTCCTGGCGAGTTGTCCTCTGCGTCTCCGTTTGACCTTCATAAACATCAATAACGTAATAGAACGTAACCTATCCCAACCTATCATCTCGGCGGTAATATTTGACAACATTCCTGGCGAGTTGGCCTCTACGTCTCCGTGGGACCTTTATATACATCAATAACGTAATATAACCTAACCTAACCCAACCTAACATCTCGGCGGTAATATTTGACAACATACGTGGCGAGTTGGCCTCTACGCCTCCGTGGGACATTTATATACATCAATAACGTAATATAACCTAACCTAACCCAACCTAACATCTCGGCGGTAATTTTTGATCACATTCCTGGCTTGTTGGCCTCTACGTCTCCGTGGGACATTTATATACATCAATAACGTAATATAACCTAACCTAACCCAACCTAACATCTCGGCGGTAATATTTGATCACATTCCTAGCTTGTTGGCCTTTCCGTCTCCGTGGGACATTTATATACATCTATAACGTGATATAACCTAACCTAAACCAACCTAACATCTCGGCGGTAATATTTGAAAACATTCATGGCGATTTGACATCTACGTCTCCGTGGGACCTTAATATACATCAATAACGTAATGTAGCCTAACCTAACCCAACCTAACATTTCGGCGGTAATATTTGACATCATTCCTGGCGAGTTGTCCTCTACGTCTCCGTTTCACCTTCATAAACATCAATAACGTAATATAACCTAACCTAACCCAACCTAACATCTCGGCGGTAATATTTGAAAACATACCTGGCGAGTTGGCCCCTACGTCTCCGTGGGACCTTTATAGATATCCATAACGTAATATAACCTAACCTAACCCAACCTAACATCTCGGCGGTAATATTTGAAAACATTCATGGCGATTTGACATCTACGTCTCCGTGGGACCATAATATACATCAATAACGTAATGTAGCCTAACCTAACCCAACCTAACATTTCGGCGGTAATATTTGACATCATTCCTGGCGAGTTGTCCTCTACGTCTCCGTTTGACCTTCATAAACATCAATAACGTAATATAACGTAACCTAACCCAACCTATCATGTCGGCGGTAATATTTGACAACATTCCTGGCGAGTTGGCCTCTACGTCTCCGCGGGACCTTTATATACATCTATAACGTGATATAACCTAACCTAAACCAACCTAACATCTCGGCGGTAATATTTGAAAACATTCCAGGCGAGTTGGCCTCTATGTCACCGTGGGACCTTTATAGACATCCGTAACGTAATATAACCTAACCTAACCCAACATAAGATCTCTGCGGTAATATTTGAAAACATTCATGGCGAGTTGGCATCTACGTCTCCGTGGTACATTTATATACATCAGTAACGTAATATAACCTATCCTAACCCAAAATAACATCTCGGCGGTAATAACTGACCACATTCCTGGCTTGTTCGCATCTACGTCTCCGTGGGACCTTTATAAACATCAATAACGTAATATAACCTAACCTAACCCAACCTAACATTTCGGCGGTAATATTTGACATCATTCCTGGCGAGTTGGCCTCTACTTCTCCGTCTGACCTTCATAAACATCAATAACGTAATATAACGTAACCTAACCCAACCTATCATCTCGGCGGTAATATTTGACCACATTCCTGGCTTGTTGGGCTCTGCGTCTCCGTGGGACCTTTACATACGTCAATAACGTAATATAAGATAACCTAACCCAACCTATCATCTCGGCGGTAATACTTGACAACATACCTGGCGAGTTGGCCTCTACGTCTCCGTGGGACCTTTATATACATCAATAGCATAATATAAGCTAGGCTAACCCAACCTAACATTTCGGCGGTAATATTTGACATCATTCCTGGCGAGTTGTCCTCTACGTCTCCGTGGGACCTTTATATACATCTATAACGTGATATAACCTAACCTAATCCAACCTAACATCTCGGCGGTAATATTTGACAACATTCCTGGCGAGTTGGCCTCTACGTCTCCGTGGAACATTTATATACATCAATAACGTAATATAACCTAACCTAACCCAACCTAACATCTCGGCGGTAATATTTGAAAACATACCTGGCGATTTGGCCTCTACGTCTCCGTGGGACCTTTATATACATCAATAACGTAATATAACCTAGGCTAAACCAACCTAACATCTCGGCGGTAATATTTGAAAACTTTCATGGCGATTTGGCATCTACGTCTCCGTGGGACCTTCATATACATCAATAACGTAATATAACCTAACCTAACCCAACCTAACATCTCGGCGGTAATATTTGAAAACATACGTGGCGAGTTGGCCTCTACGCCTCCGTGGGACATTTATATACATCAATAACGTAATATAACCTAACCTAACCCAACCTAACATCTCGGCGGTAATTTTTGATCACATTCCTGGCTTGTTGGCCTCTACGTCTCCGTGGGACATTTATATACATCAATAACGTAATATAACCTAACCTAACCCAACCTAACATCTCGGCGGTAATATTTGATCACATTCCTAGCTTGTTGGCCTTTCCGTCTCCGTGGGACATTTATATACATCTATAACGTGATATAACCTAACCTAAACCAACCTAACATCTCGGCGGTAATATTTGAAAACATTCATGGCGATTTGACATCTACGTCTCCGTGGGACCTTAATATACATCAATAACGTAATGTAGCCTAACCTAACCCAACCTAACATTTCGGCGGTAATATTTGACATCATTCCTGGCGAGTTGTCCTCTACGTCTCCGTTTCACCTTCATAAACATCAATAACGTAATATAACCTAACCTAACCCAACCTAACTTCTCGGCGGTAATATTTGAAAACATACCTGGCGAGTTGGCCCCTACGTCTCCGTGGGACCTTTATAGATATCCATAACGTAATATAACCTAACCTAACCCAACCTAACATCTCGGCGGTAATATTTGAAAACATTCATGGCGATTTGACATCTACGTCTCCGTGGGACCATAATATACATCAATAACGTAATGTAGCCTAACCTAACCCAACCTAACATTTCGGCGGTAATATTTGACATCATTCCTGGCGAGTTGTCCTCTACGTCTCCGTTTGACCTTCATAAACATCAATAACGTAATATAACGTAACCTAACCCAACCTATCATGTCGGCGGTAATATTTGAAAACTTTCATGGCGATTTGGCATCTACGTCTCCGTGGGACCTTCATATACATCAATAACGTAATATAACCTAACCTAACCCAACCTAACATCTCGGCGGTAATATTTGAAAACATACGTGGCGAGTTGGCCTCTACGCCTCCGTGGGACATTTATATACATCAATAACGTAATATAACCTAACCTAACCCAACCTAACATCTCGGCGGTAATTTTTGATCACATTCCTGGCTTGTTGGCCTCTACGTCTCCGTGGGACATTTATATACATCAATAACGTAATATAACCTAACCTAACCCAACCTAACATCTCGGCGGTAATATTTGATCACATTCCTAGCTTGTTGGCCTTTCCGTCTCCGTGGGACATTTATATACATCTATAACGTGATATAACCTAACCTAAACCAACCTAACATCTCGGCGGTAATATTTGAAAACATTCATGGCGATTTGACATCTACGTCTCCGTGGGACCTTAATATACATCAATAACGTAATGTAGCCTAACCTAACCCAACCTAACATTTCGGCGGTAATATTTGACATCATTCCTGGCGAGTTGTCCTCTACGTCTCCGTTTCACCTTCATAAACATCAATAACGTAATATAACCTAACCTAACCCAACCTAACATCTCGGCGGTAATATTTGAAAACATACCTGGCGAGTTGGCCCCTACGTCTCCGTGGGACCTTTATAGATATCCATAACGTAATATAAACTAACCTAACCCAACCTAACATCTCGGCGGTAATATTTGAAAACATTCATGGCGATTTGACATCTACGTCTCCGTGGGACCATAATATACATCAATAACGTAATGTAGCCTAACCTAACCCAACCTAACATTTCGGCGGTAATATTTGACATCATTCCTGGCGAGTTGTCCTCTACGTCTCCGTTTGACCTTCATAAACATCAATAACGTAATATAACGTAACCTAACCCAACCTATCATGTCGGCGGTAATATTTGACAACATTCCTGGCGAGTTGGCCTCTACGTCTCCGCGGGACCTTTATATACATCTATAACGTGATATAACCTAACCTAAACCAACCTAACATCTCGGCGGTAATATTTGAAAACATTCCAGGCGAGTTGGCCTCTATGTCACCGTGGGACCTTTATAGACATCCGTAACGTAATATAACCTAACCTAACCCAACCTAAGATCTCTGCGGTAATATTTGAAAACATTCATGGCGAGTTGGCATCTACGTCTCCGTGGTACATTTATATACATCAGTAACGTAATATAACCTATCCTAACCCAAAATAACATCTCGGCGGTAATAACTGACCACATTCCTGGCTTGTTCGCATCTACGTCTCCGTGGGACCTTTATAAACATCAATAACGTAATATAACCTAACCTAACCCAACCTAACATTTCGGCGGTAATATTTGACATCATTCCTGGCGAGTTGGCCTCTACTTCTCCGTCTGACCTTCATAAACATCAATAACGTAATATAACGTAACCTAACCCAACCTATCATCTCGGCGGTAATATTTGACCACATTCCTGGCTTGTTGGGCTCTGCGTCTCCGTGGGACCTTTACATACGTCAATAACGTAATATAAGATAACCTAACCCAACCTATCATCTCGGCGGTAATACTTGACAACATACCTGGCGAGTTGGCCTCTACGTCTCCGTGGGACCTTTATATACATCAATAGCATAATATAAGCTAGGCTAACCCAACCTAACATTTCGGCGGTAATATTTGACATCATTCCTGGCGAGTTGTCCTCTACGTCTCCGTGGGATCCTTTTATACATCAGTAACGTAATATAACGTAACCTAACCCAACCTATCATCTCGGCGGTAATATTTGACAACATTCCTGGCGAGTTGGCCTCTACGTCTCCGTGGGACCTTTATATACATCAAAAACGTAATATAACCTAACCTAACCCAACCTAACATCTCGGCGGTAATATTTGACAACATACCTGGCGAGTTGGCCCCTACGTCTCCGTGGGACCTTTATAGACATCCACAACGTAATATAACCTAACCTAACCCAACCTAACATCTCGGCGGTAATATTTGATAACATTCATGGCGATTTGACATCTACGTCTCCGTGGGACCATAATATACATCAATAACGTAATATAGCCTAACCTAACCCAACCTAACATTTCGGCGGTAATATTTGACATCATTCCTGGCGAGTTGTCCTCTACGTCTCCGTTTGACCTTCATAAACATCAATAACGTAATATAACGTAACCTATCCCAACCTATCATCTCGGCGGTAATATTTGAAAACATTCCTGGCGAGTTGGCCTCTACGTCTCCGCGGGACCTTTATATACATCTATAACGTGATATAACCTAACCTAAACCAACCTAACATCTCGGCGGTCATATTTGAAAACATTCCTGGCGAGTTGGCCTCTATGTCACCGTGGGACCTTTATAGACATCCGTAACGTAATATAACCTAACCTAACCCAACCTAACATCTCGGCGGTAATATTTGAAAACATTCATGGCGATTTGACATCTACGTCTCCGTGGGATCTTAATATACATCAATAACGTAATATAGCCTACCCTAACCCAACCTAACATTTCGGGGGTAATATTTGACATCATTCCTGGCGAGTTGTCCTCTGCGTCTCCGTTTGACCTTCATAAACATCAATAACGTAATAGAACGTAACCTATCCCAACCTATCATCTCGGCGGTAATATTTGACAACATTCCTGGCGAGTTGGCCTCTACGTCTCCGTGGGACCTTTATATACATCAATAACGTAATATAACCTAACCTAACCCAACCTAACATCTCGGCGGTAATATTTGACAACATACCTGGCGAGTTGGCCTCTACGTCTCCGTGGGACCTTCATATACATCAATAACGAAATATAACCTAACCTAACCCAACCTAACATCTCGGCGGTAATATTTGAAAACATTCCTGGCGAGTTGGCTTCTCCGTCTCCGCGGGACCTTTATATACATCTATAACGTGATATAACCTAACCTAATCCAACCTAACATCTCGGCGGTAATATTTGACAACATTCCTGGCGAGTTGGCCTCTACGTCTCCGTGGAACATTTATATACATCAATAACGTAATATAACCTAACCTAACCCAACCTAACATCTCGGCGGTAATATTTGAAAACATACCTGGCGATTTGGCCTCTACGTCTCCGTGGGACCTTTATATACATCAATAACGTAATATAACCTAGGCTAAACCAACCTAACATCTCGGCGGTAATATTTGAAAACTTTCATGGCGATTTGGCATCTACGTCTCCGTGGGACCTTCATATACATCAATAACGTAATATAACCTAACCTAACCCAACCTAACATCTCGGCGGTAATATTTGATCACATTCCTAGCTTGTTGGCCTTTCCGTCTCCGTGGGACATTTATATACATCTATAACGTGATATAACCTAACCTAAACCAACCTAACATCTCGGCGGTAATATTTGAAAACATTCATGGCGATTTGACATCTACGTCTCCGTGGGACCATAATATACATCAATAACGTAATATAGCCTAACCTAACCCAACCTAACATTTCGGCGGTAATATTTGACATCATTCCTGGCGAGTTGTCCTCTACGTCTCCGTTTGACCTTCATAAACATCAATAACGTAATATAACGTAACCTAACCCAACCTATCATCTCGGCGGTAATATTTGACAACATTCCTGGCGAGTTGCCCTCTACGTCTCCGCGGGACCTTTATATACATCTATAACGTGATATAACCTAACCTAAACCAACCTAACATCTCGGCGGTAATATTTGAAAACATTCCTGGCGAGTTGGCCTCTATGTCACCGTGGGACCTTTATAGACATCCGTAACGTAATATAACCTAACCTAACCCAACCTAAGATCTCTGCGGTAATATTTGAAAACATTCATGGCGAGTTGGCATCTACGTCTCCGTGGTACATTTATATACATCAATAACGTAATATAACCTATCCTAAACCAAAATAACATCTCGGCGGTAATAACTGACCACATTCCTGGCTTGTTCGCATCTACGTCTCCGTGGGACCTTTATAAACATCAATAACGTAATATAACCTAACCTAACCCAACCTAACATTTCGGCGGTAATATTTGACATCATTCCTGGCGAGTTGGCCTCTACGTCTCCGTTTGACCTTCATAAACATCAATAACGTAATATAACCTAACCTAACCCAACCTAACATCTCGGCGGTAATATTTGAAAACATACCTGGCGAGTTGGCCTCTACGTCTCCGTGGGACCTTTATATACATCAATAACGTAATATAACCTAGGCTAAACCAACCTAACATCTCGGCGGTAATATTTGAAAACTTTCATGGCGATTTGGCATCTACGTCTCCGTGGGACCTTCATATACATCAATAACGTAATATAACCTAACCTAACCCAACCTAACATCTCGGCGGTAATATTTGAAAACATACGTGGCGAGTTGGCCTCTACGTCTCCGTGGGACATTTATATACATCAATAACGTAATATAACCTAACCTAACCCAACCTAACATCTCGGCGGTAATTTTTGATCACATTCCTGGCTTGTTGGCCTCTACGTCTCCGTGGGACATTTATATACATCAATAACGTAATATAACCTAACCTAACCCAACCTAACATCTCGGCGGTAATATTTGATCACATTCCTAGCTTGTTGGCCTCTACGTCTCCGTGGGACATTTATATACATCTATAACGTGATATAACCTAACCTAAACCAACCTAACATCTCGGCGGTAATATTTGAAAACATTCCTGGCGAGTTGGCCTCTATGTCACCGTGGGACCTTTATAGACATCCATAACGTAATATAACCTAACCTAACCCAACCTAACATCTCGGCGGTAATATTTGAAAACATTCATGGCGATTTGACATCTACGTCTCCGTGGGACCTTAATATACATCAATAACGTAATATAGCCTAACCTAACCCAACCTATCATCTCGGCGGTAATATTTGACAACATTCCTGGCGAGTTGGCCTCTACGTCTCCGCGGGACCTTTATATACATCTATAACGTGATATAACCTAACCTAAACCAACCTAACATCTCGGCGGTCATATTTGAAAACATTCCTGGCGAGTTGGCCTCTATGTCACCGTGGGACCTTTATAGACATCCGTAACGTAATATAACCTAACCTAACCCAACCTAACATCTCGGCGGTAATATTTGAAAACATTCATGGCGATTTGACATCTACGTCTCCGTGGGACCTTAATATACATCAATAACGTAATATAGCCTAACCTAACCCAACCTAACATTTCGGCGGTAATATTTGACATCATTCCTGGCGAGTTGTCCTCTGCGTCTCCGTTTGACCTTCATAAACATCAATAACGTAATAGAACGTAACCTAACCCAACCTATCATCTCGGCGGTAATATTTGACAACATTCCTGGCGAGTTGGCCTCTACGTCTCCGTGGGACCTTTATATACATTAATAACGTAATATAACCTAACCTAACCCAACCTAACATCTCGGCGGTAATATTTGACAACATTCCTGGCGAGTTGGCCTCTACGTCTCCGTGGGACCTTCATATACATCAATAACGAAATATAACCTAACCTAACCCAACCTAACATCTCGGCGGTAATATTTGAAAACATTCCTGGCGAGTTGGCTTCTCCGTCTCCGCGGGACCTTTATATACATCTATAACGTGATATAACCTAACCTAATCCAACCTAACATCTCGGCGGTAATATTTGACAACATTCCTGGCGAGTTGGCCTCTACGTCTCCGTGGAACATTTATATACATCAATAACGTAATATAACCTAACCTAACCCAACCTAACATCTCGGCGGTAATATTTGAAAACATACCTGGCGATTTGGCCTCTACGTCTCCGTGGGACCTTTATATACATCAATAACGTAATATAACCTAGGCTAAACCAACCTAACATCTCGGCGGTAATATTTGAAAACTTTCATGGCGATTTGGCATCTACGTCTCCGTGGGACCTTCATATACATCAATAACGTAATATAACCTAACCTAACCCAACCTAACATCTCGGCGGTAATATTTGAAAACATACGTGGCGAGTTGGCCTCTACGTCTCCGTGGGACATTTATATACATCAATAACGTAATATAACCTAACCTAACCCAACGTAACATCTCGGCGGTAATTTTTGATCACATTCCTGGCTTGTTGGCCTCTACGTCTCCGTGGGACATTTATATACATCAATAACGTAATATAACCTAACCTAACCCAACCTAACATCTCGGCGGTAATATTTGATCACATTCCTAGCTTGTTGGCCTCTACGTCTCGGTGGGACATTTATATACATCTATAACGTGATATAACCTAACCTAAACCAACCTAACATCTCGGCGGTAATATTTGAAAACATTCATGGCGATTTGACATCTACGTCTCCGTGGGACCTTAATATACATCAATAACGTAATGTAGCCTAACCTAACCCAACCTAACATTTCGGCGGTAATATTTGACATCATTCCTGGCGAGTTGTCCTCTACGTCTCCGTTTCACCTTCATAAACATCAATAACGTAATATAACCTAACCTAACCCAACCTAACATCTCGGCGGTAATATTTGAAAACATACCTGGCGAGTTGGCCCCTACGTCTCCGTGGGACCTTTATAGACATCCATAACGTAATATAACCTAACCTAACCCAACCTAACATCTCGGCGGTAATATTTGAAAACATTCATGGCGATTTGACATCTACGTCTCCGTGGGACCATAATATACATCAATAACGTAATATAGCCTAACCTAACCCAACCTAACATTTCGGCGGTAATATTTGACATCATTCCTGGCGAGTTGTCCTCTCCGTCTCCGTTTGACCTTCATAAACATCAATAACGTAATATAACGTAACCTAACCCAACCTATCATCTCGGCGGTAATATTTGACAACATTCCTGGCGAGTTGCCCTCTACGTCTCCGCGGGACCTTTATATACATCTATAACGTGATATAACCTAACCTAAACCAACCTAACATCTCGGCGGTAATATTTGAAAACATTCCTGGCGAGTTGGCCTCTATGTCACCGTGGGACCTTTATAGACATCCGTAACGTAATATAACCTAACCTAACCCAACCTAAGATCTCTGCGGTAATATTTGAAAACATTCATGGCGAGTTGGCATCTACGTGTCCGTGGTACATTTATATACATCAATAACGTAATATAACCTATCCTAACCCAAAATAACATCTCGGCGGTAATAACTGACCACATTCCTGGCTTGTTCGCATCTACGTCTCCGTGGGACCTTTATAAACATCAATAACGTAATATAACCTAACCTAACCCAACCTAACATTTCGGCGGTAATATTTGACATCATTCCTGGCGAGTTGGCCTCTACGTCTCCGTTTGACCTTCATAAACATCAATAACGTAATATAACCTAACCTAACCCAACCTAACATCTCGGCGGTAATATTTGAAAACATACCTGGCGAGTTGGCCTCTACGTCTCCGTGGGACCTTTATATACATCAATAACGTAATATAACCTAGGCTAAACCAACCTAACATCTCGGCGGTAATATTTGAAAACTTTCATGGCGATTTGGCATCTACGTCTCCGTGGGACCTTCATATACATCAATAACGTAATATAACCTAACCTAACCCAACCTAACATCTCGGCGGTAATATTTGAAAACATACGTGGCGAGTTGGCCTCTACGTCTCCGTGGGACATTTATATACATCAATAACGTAATATAACCTAACCTAACCCAACCTAACATCTCGGCGGTAATTTTTGATCACATTCCTGGCTTGTTGGCCTCTACGTCTCCGTTTGACCTTCATAAACATCAATAACGTAATATAACCTAACCTAACCCAACCTAACATCTCGGCGGTAATATTTGAAAACATACCTGGCGAGTTGGCCTCTACGTCTCCGTGGGACCTTTATATACATCAATAACGTAATATAACCTAGGCTAAACCAACCTAACATCTCGGCGGTAATATTTGAAAACTTTCATGGCGATTTGGCATCTACGTCTCCGTGGGACCTTCATATACATCAATAACGTAATATAACCTAACCTAACCCAACCTAACATCTCGGCGGTAATATTTGAAAACATACGTGGCGAGTTGGCCTCTACGTCTCCGTGGGACATTTATATACATCAATAACGTAATATAACCTAACCTAACCCAACCTAACATCTCGGCGGTAATTTTTGATCACATTCCTGGCTTGTTGGCCTCTACGTCTCCGTGGGACATTTATATACATCAATAACGTAATATAACCTAACCTAACCCAACCTAACATCTCGGCGGTAATATTTGATCACATTCCTAGCTTGTTGGCCTCTACGTCTCCGTGGGACCTTTATATACATCAATAACGTAATATAACCTAACCTAACCCAACCTAACATCTCGGCGGTAATGTTTGACAACATACCTGGCGAGTTGGCCTCTACGTCTCCGTGGGACCTTCATATACATCAATAACGAAATATAACCTAACCTAACCCAACCTAACATATCGGCGGTAATGTTTGAAAACATTCCTGGCGAGTTGGCTTCTCCGTCTCCGTGGGATCTTTTTATACATCAATAACGTAATATAACCTAACCTAACCCAACCTAACATCTCGGCGGTAATATTTGACAACATACCTGGCGATTTGACATCTACGTCTCCGTGGGACCTTAATATACATCAATAACGTAATATAGCCTAACCTAACCCAACCTAACATTTCGGCGGTAATATTTGACATCATTCCTGGCGAGTTGTCCTCTGCGTCTCCGTTTGACCTTCATAAACATCAATAACGTAATAGAACGTAACCTAACCCAACCTATCATCTCGGCGGTAATATTTGACAACATACCTGGCGAGTTGGCCTCTACGTCTCCGTGGGACCTTCATATACATCAATAACGAAATATAACCTAACCTAACCCAACCTAACATCTCGGCAGTAATATTTGAAAACATTCCTGGCGAGTTGGCTTCTCCGTCTCCGTGGGATCTTTTTATACATCAATAACGTAATATAACCTAACCTAACCCAACCTAACATCTCGACGGTAATATTTGAAAACATTCATGGCGATTTGACATCTACGTCTCCGTGGGACCTTAATATACATCAATAACGTAATATAGCCTAACCTAACCCAACCTATCATCTCGGCGGTAATATTTGACAACATTCCTGGCGAGTTGGCCTCTACGTCTCCGCGGGACCTTTATATACATCTATAACGTGATATAACCTAACCTAAACCAACCTAACATCTCGGCGGTCATATTTGAAAACATTCCTGGCGAGTTGGCCTCTATGTCACCGTGGGACCTTTATAGACATCCGTAACGTAATATAACCTAACCTAACCCAACCTAACATCTCGGCGGTAATATTTGAAAACATTCATGGCGATTTGACATCTACGTCTCCGTGGGACCTTAATATACATCAATAACGTAATATAGCCTAACCTAACCCAACCTAATATTTCGGCGGTAATATTTGACATCATTCCTGGCGAGTTGTCCTCTGCGTCTCCGTTTGACCTTCATAAACATCAATAACGTAATAGAACGTAACCTAACCCAACCTATCATCTCGGCGGTAATATTTGACAACATTCCTGGCGAGTTGGCCTCTACGTCTCCGTGGGACCTTTATATACATAAATAACGTAATATAACCTAACCTAACCCAACCTAACATCTCGGCGGTAATATTTGACAACATTCCTGGCGAGTTGGCCTCTACGTCTCCGTGGGACCTTCATATACATCAATAACGAAATATAACCTAACCTAACCCAACCTAACATCTCGGCGGTAATATTTGAAAACATTCCTGGCGAGTTGGCTTCTCCGTCTCCGCGGGACCTTTATATACATCTATAACGTGATATAACCTAACCTAATCCAACCTAACATCTCCGCGGTAATATTTGACAACATTCCTGGCGAGTTGGCCTCTACGTCTCCGTGGAACATTTATATACATCAATAACGTAATATAACCTAACCTAACCCAACCTAACATCTCGGCGGTAATATTTGAAAACATACCTGGCGATTTGGCCTCTACGTCTCCGTGGGACCTTTACATACATCAATAACGTAATATAACCTAGGCTAAACCAACCTAACATCTCGGCGGTAATATTTGAAAACTTTCATGGCGATTTGGCATCTACGTCTCCGTGGGACCTTCATATACATCAATAACGTAATATAACCTAACCTAACCCAACCTAACATCTCGGCGGTAATATTTGAAAACATACGTGGCGAGTTGGCCTCTACGTCTCCGTGGGACATTTATATACATCAATAACGTAATATAACCTAACCTAACCCAACGTAACATCTCGGCGGTAATTTTTGATCACATTCCTGGCTTGTTGGCCTCTACGTCTCCGTGGGACATTTATATACATCAATAACGTAATATAACCTAACCTAACCCAACCTAACATCTCGGCGGTAATATTTGATCACATTCCTAGCTTGTTGGCCTCTACGTCTCGGTGGGACATTTATATACATCTATAACGTGATATAACCTAACCTAAACCAACCTAACATCTCGGCGGTAATATTTGAAAACATTCATGGCGATTTGACATCTACGTCTCCGTGGGACCTTAATATACATCAATAACGTAATGTAGCCTAACCTAACCCAACCTAACATTTCGGCGGTAATATTTGACATCATTCCTGGCGAGTTGTCCTCTACGTCTCCGTTTCACCTTCATAAACATCAATAACGTAATATAACCTAACCTAACCCAACCTAACATCTCGGCGGTAATATTTGAAAACATACCTGGCGAGTTGGCCCCTACGTCTCCGTGGGACCTTTATAGACATCCATAACGTAATATAACCTAACCTAACCCAACCTAACATCTCGGCGGTAATATTTGAAAACATTCATGGCGATTTGACATCTACGTCTCCGTGGGACCATAATATACATCAATAACGTAATATAGCCTAACCTAACCCAACCTAACATTTCGGCGGTAATATTTGACATCATTCCTGGCGAGTTGTCCTCTCCGTCTCCGTTTGACCTTCATAAACATCAATAACGTAATATAACGTAACCTAACCCAACCTATCATCTCGGCGGTAATATTTGACAACATTCCTGGCGAGTTGCCCTCTACGTCTCCGCGGGACCTTTATATACATCTATAACGTGATATAACCTAACCTAAACCAACCTAACATCTCGGCGGTAATATTTGAAAACATTCCTGGCGAGTTGGCCTCTATGTCACCGTGGGACCTTTATAGACATCCGTAACGTAATATAACCTAACCTAACCCAACCTAAGATCTCTGCGGTAATATTTGAAAACATTCATGGCGAGTTGGCATCTACGTGTCCGTGGTACATTTATATACATCAATAACGTAATATAACCTATCCTAACCCAAAATAACATCTCGGCGGTAATAACTGACCACATTCCTGGCTTGTTCGCATCTACGTCTCCGTGGGACCTTTATAAACATCAATAACGTAATATAACCTAACCTAACCCAACCTAACATTTCGGCGGTAATATTTGACATCATTCCTGGCGAGTTGGCCTCTACGTCTCCGTTTGACCTTCATAAACATCAATAACGTAATATAACCTAACCTAACCCAACCTAACATCTCGGCGGTAATATTTGAAAACATACCTGGCGAGTTGGCCTCTACGTCTCCGTGGGACCTTTATATACATCAATAACGTAATATAACCTAGGCTAAACCAACCTAACATCTCGGCGGTAATATTTGAAAACTTTCATGGCGATTTGGCATCTACGTCTCCGTGGGACCTTCATATACATCAATAACGTAATATAACCTAACCTAACCCAACCTAACATCTCGGCGGTAATATTTGAAAACATACGTGGCGAGTTGGCCTCTACGTCTCCGTGGGACATTTATATACATCAATAACGTAATATAACCTAACCTAACCCAACCTAACATCTCGGCGGTAATTTTTGATCACATTCCTGGCTTGTTGGCCTCTACGTCTCCGTGGGACATTTATATACATCAATAACGTAATATAACCTAACCTAACCCAACCTAACATCTCGGCCGTAATATTTGATCACATTCCTAGCTTGTTGGCCTCTACGTCTCCGTGGGACATTTATATACATCTATAACGTGATATAACCTAACCTAAACCAACCTAACATCTCGGCGGTAATATTTGAAAACATTCCTGGCGAGTTGGCCTCTATGTCACCGTGGGACCTTTATAGACATCCATAACGTAATATAACCTAACCTAACCCAACCTAACATCTCGGCGGTAATATTTGAAAACATTCATGGCGATTTGACATCTACGTCTCCGTGGGACCTTAATATACATCAATAACGTAATATAGCCTAACCTAACCCAACCTATCATCTCGGCGGTAATATTTGACAACATTCCTGGCGAGTTGGCCTCTACGTCTCCGCGGGACCTTTATATACATCTATAACGTGATATAACCTAACCTAAACCAACCTAACATCTCGGCGGTCATATTTGAAAACATTCCTGGCGAGTTGGCCTCTATGTCACCGTGGGACCTTTATAGACATCCGTAACGTAATATAACCTAACCTAACCCAACCTAACATCTCGGCGGTAATATTTGAAAACATTCATGGCGATTTGACATCTACGTCTCCGTGGGACCTTAATATACATCAATAACGTAATATAGCCTAACCTAACCCAACCTAACATTTCGGCGGTAATATTTGACATCATTCCTGGCGAGTTGTCCTCTGCGTCCCCATTTGACCTTCATAAACATCAATAACGTAATAGAACGTAACCTAACCCAACCTATCATCTCGGCGGTAATATTTGACAACATTCCTGGCGAGTTGGCCTCTACGTCTCCGTGGGACCTTTATATACATTAATAACGTAATATAACCTAACCTAACCCAACCTAACATCTCGGCGGTAATATTTGACAACATTCCTGGCGAGTTGGCCTCTACGTCTCCGTGGGGCCTTTATATACATCAATAACGTAATAGAACGTAACCTAACCCAACCTATCATCTCGGCGGTAATATTTGACAACATACCTGGCGAGTTGGCCTCTACGTCTCCGTGGGACCTTCATATACATCAATAACGAAATATAACCTAACCTAACCCAACCTAACATCTCGGCAGTAATATTTGAAAACATTCCTGGCGAGTTGGCTTCTCCGTCTCCGTGGGATCTTTTTATACATCAATAACGTAATATAACCTAACCTAACCCAACCTAACATCTCGACGGTAATATTTGAAAACATTCATGGCGATTTGACATCTACTTCTCCGTGGGAGTTTAATATACATCAATAACGTAATATAGCCTAACCTAACCCAACCTAACATTTCGGCGGTAATATTTGACATCATTCCTGGCGAGTTGTCCTCTACGTCTCCGTTTGACCTTCATAAACATCAATAACGTAATATAACGTAACCTAACCCAACCTATCATCTCGGCGGTAATATTTGACAACATTCCTGGCGAGTTGGCCTCTATGTCTCCGTGGGACCTTTATATACATCAATAACGTAATATAACCTAACCTAACCCAACCTAACATCTCGGCGGTAATGTTTGACAACATACCTGGCGAGTTGGCCTCTACGTCTCCGTGGGACCTTCATATACATCAATAACGAAATATAACCTAACCTAACCCAACCTAACATATCGGCGGTAATGTTTGAAAACATTCCTGGCGAGTTGGCTTCTCCGTCTCCGTGGGATCTTTTTATACATCAATAACGTAATATAACCTAACCTAACCCAACCTAACATCTCGGCGGTAATATTTGACAACATACCTGGCGAGTTGGCCTCTACGTCTCCGCCGGACCTTCATATACATCAATAACGAAATATAACCTAACCTAACCCAACCTAACATTTCGGCGGTAATATTTGAAAACGTTCCTGGCGAGTTGGCTTCTTCGTCTCCGTGGGATCTTTTTATACATCAATAACGTAATATAACCTAACCTAACCCAACCTAACATCTCGGCGGTAATATTTGAAAACATACCTGGCGAGTTGGCCTCTACGTCTCCGTGGGACATTTATATACATCAATAACGTAATATAACCTAACCTAACCCAACCTAACGTCTCGGCGGTAATATTTGAAAACATTCCTGGCGAGTTGGCCTTTACGTCTCCGCAGGACCTTTATATACATCTATAACGTGATATAACCTAACCTAAACCAACCTAACATCTCGGGGGTCATATTTGAAAACATTCATGGCGATTTGACATCTACGTCTCCGTGGGACCTTAATATACATCAATAACGTAATATAGCCTAACCTAACCCAACCTAACATTTCGGCGGTAATATTTGACATCATTCCTGGCGAGTTGTCCTCTGCGTCTCCGTTTGACCTTCATAAACATCAATAACGTAATAGAACGTAACCTAACCCAACCTATCATCTCGGCGGTAATATTTGACAACATTCCTGGCGAGTTGGCTTCTCCGTCTCCGTGGGATCTTTTTATACATCAATAACGTAATATAACCTAACCTAACCCAACCTAACATCTCGACGGTAATATTTGACATCATTCCTGGCGAGTTGTCCTCTACGTCTCCGTTTGACCTTCATAAACATCAATAACGTAATATAACGTAACCTAACCCAACCTATCATCTCGGCGGTAATATTTGAAAACATTCCTGGCGAGTTGGCCTCTATGTCACCGTGGGACCTTTATAGACATCCGTAACGTAATATAACCTAACCTAACCCAACCTAAGATCTCTGCGGTAATATTTGAAAACATTCATGGCGAGTTGGCATCTACGTGTCCGTGGTACATTTATATACATCAATAACGTAATATAACCTATCCTAACCCAAAATAACATCTCGGCGGTAATAACTGACCACATTCCTGGCTTGTTCGCATCTACGTCTCCGTGGGACCTTTATAAACATCAATAACGTAATATAACCTAACCTAACCCAACCTAACATTTCGGCGGTAATATTTGACATCATTCCTGGCGAGTTGGCCTCTACGTCTCCGTTTGACCTTCATAAACATCAATAACGTAATATAACCTAACCTAACCCAACCTAACATCTCGGCGGTAATATTTGAAAACATACCTGGCGAGTTGGCCTCTACGTCTCCGTGGGACCTTTATATACATCAATAACGTAATATAACCTAGGCTAAACCAACCTAACATCTCGGCGGTAATATTTGAAAACTTTCATGGCGATTTGGCATCTACGTCTCCGTGGGACCTTCATATACATCAATAACGTAATATAACCTAACCTAACCCAACCTAACATCTCGGCGGTAATATTTGAAAACATACGTGGCGAGTTGGCCTCTACGTCTCCGTGGGACATTTATATACATCAATAACGTAATATAACCTAACCTAACCCAACCTAACATCTCGGCGGTAATTTTTGATCACATTCCTGGCTTGTTGGCCTCTACGTCTCCGTGGGACATTTATATACATCAATAACGTAATATAACCTAACCTAACCCAACCTAACATCTCGGCCGTAATATTTGATCACATTCCTAGCTTGTTGGCCTCTACGTCTCCGTGGGACATTTATATACATCTATAACGTGATATAACCTAACCTAAACCAACCTAACATCTCGGCGGTAATATTTGAAAACATTCCTGGCGAGTTGGCCTCTATGTCACCGTGGGACCTTTATAGACATCCATAACGTAATATAACCTAACCTAACCCAACCTAACATCTCGGCGGTAATATTTGAAAACATTCATGGCGATTTGACATCTACGTCTCCGTGGGACCTTAATATACATCAATAACGTAATATAGCCTAACCTAACCCAACCTATCATCTCGGCGGTAATATTTGACAACATTCCTGGCGAGTTGGCCTCTACGTCTCCGCGGGACCTTTATATACATCTATAACGTGATATAACCTAACCTAAACCAACCTAACATCTCGGCGGTCATATTTGAAAACATTCCTGGCGAGTTGGCCTCTATGTCACCGTGGGACCTTTATAGACATCCGTAACGTAATATAACCTAACCTAACCCAACCTAACATCTCGGCGGTAATATTTGAAAACATTCATGGCGATTTGACATCTACGTCTCCGTGGGACCTTAATATACATCAATAACGTAATATAGCCTAACCTAACCCAACCTAACATTTCGGCGGTAATATTTGACATCATTCCTGGCGAGTTGTCCTCTGCGTCCCCATTTGACCTTCATAAACATCAATAACGTAATAGAACGTAACCTAACCCAACCTATCATCTCGGCGGTAATATTTGACAACATTCCTGGCGAGTTGGCCTCTACGTCTCCGTGGGACCTTTATATACATTAATAACGTAATATAACCTAACCTAACCCAACCTAACATCTCGGCGGTAATATTTGACAACATTCCTGGCGAGTTGGCCTCTACGTCTCCGTGGGGCCTTTATATACATCAATAACGTAATAGAACGTAACCTAACCCAACCTATCATCTCGGCGGTAATATTTGACAACATACCTGGCGAGTTGGCCTCTACGTCTCCGTGGGACCTTCATATACATCAATAACGAAATATAACCTAACCTAACCCAACCTAACATCTCGGCAGTAATATTTGAAAACATTCCTGGCGAGTTGGCTTCTCCGTCTCCGTGGGATCTTTTTATACATCAATAACGTAATATAACCTAACCTAACCCAACCTAACATCTCGACGGTAATATTTGAAAACATTCATGGCGATTTGACATCTACTTCTCCGTGGGAGTTTAATATACATCAATAACGTAATATAGCCTAACCTAACCCAACCTAACATTTCGGCGGTAATATTTGACATCATTCCTGGCGAGTTGTCCTCTACGTCTCCGTTTGACCTTCATAAACATCAATAACGTAATATAACGTAACCTAACCCAACCTATCATCTCGGCGGTAATATTTGACAACATTCCTGGCGAGTTGGCCTCTATGTCTCCGTGGGACCTTTATATACATCAATAACGTAATATAACCTAACCTAACCCAACCTAACATCTCGGCGGTAATGTTTGACAACATACCTGGCGAGTTGGCCTCTACGTCTCCGTGGGACCTTCATATACATCAATAACGAAATATAACCTAACCTAACCCAACCTAACATATCGGCGGTAATGTTTGAAAACATTCCTGGCGAGTTGGCTTCTCCGTCTCCGTGGGATCTTTTTATACATCAATAACGTAATATAACCTAACCTAACCCAACCTAACATCTCGGCGGTAATATTTGACAACATACCTGGCGAGTTGGCCTCTACGTCTCCGCCGGACCTTCATATACATCAATAACGAAATATAACCTAACCTAACCCAACCTAACATTTCGGCGGTAATATTTGAAAACGTTCCTGGCGAGTTGGCTTCTTCGTCTCCGTGGGATCTTTTTATACATCAATAACGTAATATAACCTAACCTAACCCAACCTAACATCTCGGCGGTAATATTTGAAAACATACCTGGCGAGTTGGCCTCTACGTCTCCGTGGGACATTTATATACATCAATAACGTAATATAACCTAACCTAACCCAACCTAACGTCTCGGCGGTAATATTTGAAAACATTCCTGGCGAGTTGGCCTTTACGTCTCCGCAGGACCTTTATATACATCTATAACGTGATATAACCTAACCTAAACCAACCTAACATCTCGGGGGTCATATTTGAAAACATTCATGGCGATTTGACATCTACGTCTCCGTGGGACCTTAATATACATCAATAACGTAATATAGCCTAACCTAACCCAACCTAACATTTCGGCGGTAATATTTGACATCATTCCTGGCGAGTTGTCCTCTGCGTCTCCGTTTGACCTTCATAAACATCAATAACGTAATAGAACGTAACCTAACCCAACCTATCATCTCGGCGGTAATATTTGACAACATTCCTGGCGAGTTGGCTTCTCCGTCTCCGTGGGATCTTTTTATACATCAATAACGTAATATAACCTAACCTAACCCAACCTAACATCTCGACGGTAATATTTGACATCATTCCTGGCGAGTTGTCCTCTACGTCTCCGTTTGACCTTCATAAACATCAATAACGTAATATAACGTAACCTAACCCAACCTATCATCTCGGCGGTAATATTTGACAACATTCCTGGCGAGTTGGCCTCTATGTCTCCGTGGGACCTTTATATACATCAATAACGTAATATAACCTAACCTAACCCAACCTAACATCTCGGCGATAATGTTTGACAACATACCTGGCGAGTTGGCCTCTACGTCTCCGTGGGACCTTCATATACATCAATAACGAAATATAACCTAACCTAACCCAACCTAACATATCGGCGGTAATGTTTGAAAACATTCCTGGCGAGTTGGCTTCTCCGTCTCCGTGGGATCTTTTTATACATCAATAACGTAATATAACCTAACCTAACCCAACCTAACATTTCGGCGGTAATATTTGACATCATTCCTGGCGAGTTGGCCTCTACGTCTCCGTTTGACCTTCATAAACATCAATAACGTAATATAACCTAACCTAACCCAACCTAACATCTCGGCGGTAATATTTGAAAACATACCTGGCGAGTTGGCCTCTACGTCTCCGTGGGACCTTTATATACATCAATAACGTAATATAACCTAACCTATCCCAACCTAACATCTCGGCGGTAATATTTGAAAACATTCCTGGTGAGTTGGCTTCTTCGACTCCGTGGGATCTTTTTATACATCAATAACGTAATATAAGCTAACCTAACCCAACCTAACATCTCGGCGGTAATATTTGAAAACATACCTGGCGAGTTGGCCCCTACGTCTCCGTGGGACATTTATATACATCAATAACGTAATATAACCTAACCTAACCCAACCTAACATCTCGGCGGTAATATTTGATCACATTCCTGGCTTGTTGGACTCTACGTCTCCGTGGGACATTTATATACATCAATAACGTAATATAACCTAACCTAACCCAACCTAACATCTCGGCCGTAATATTTGATCACATTCCTAGCTTGTTGGCCTCTACGTCTCCGTGGGACATTTATATACATCTATAACGTGATATAACCTAACCTAAACCAACCTAACATCTCGGCGGTAATATTTGAAAACATTCCTGGCGAGTTGGCCTCTATGTCACCGTGGGACCTTTATAGACATCCATAACGTAATATAACCTAACCTAACCCAACCTAACATCTCGGCGGTAATATTTGAAAACATTCATGGCGATTTGACATCTACGTCTCCGTGGGACCTTAATATACATCAATAACGTAATATAGCCTAACCTAACCCAACCTATCATCTCGGCGGTAATATTTGACAACATTCCTGGCGAGTTGGCCTCTACGTCTCCGCGGGACCTTTATATACATCTATAACGTGATATAACCTAACCTAAACCAACCTAACATCTCGGCGGTCATATTTGAAAACATTCCTGGCGAGTTGGCCTCTATGTCACCGTGGGACCTTTATAGACATCCGTAACGTAATATAACCTAACCTAACCCAACCTAACATCTCGGCGGTAAAATTTGAAAACATTCATGGCGATTTGACATCTACGTCTCCGTGGGACCTTAATATACATCAATAACGTAATATAGCCTAACCTAACCCAACCTAACATTTCGGCGGTAATATTTGACATCATTCCTGGCGAGTTGTCCTCTGCGTCCCCATTTGACCTTCATAAACATCAATAACGTAATAGAACGTAACCTAACCCAACCTATCATCTCGGCGGTAATATTTGACAACATTCCTGGCGAGTTGGCCTCTACGTCTCCGTGGGACCTTTATATACATTAATAACGTAATATAACCTAACCTAACCCAACCTAACATCTCGGCGGTAATATTTGACAACATTCCTGGCGAGTTGGCCTCTACGTCTCCGTGGGGCCTTTATATACATCAATAACGTAATAGAACGTAACCTAACCCAACCTATCATCTCGGCGGTAATATTTGACAACATACCTGGCGAGTTGGCCTCTACGTCTCCGTGGGACCTTCATATACATCAATAACGAAATATAACCTAACCTAACCCAACCTAACATCTCGGCGGTAATATTTGAAAACATTCCTGGCGAGTTGGCTTCTCCGTCTCCGTGGGATCTTTTTATACATCAATAACGTAATATAACCTAACCTAACCCAACCTAACATCTCGACGGTAATATTTGAAAACATTCATGGCGATTTGACATCTACGTCTCCGTGGGAGTTTAATATACATCAATAACGTAATATAGCCTAACCTAACCCAACCTAACATTTCGGCGGTAATATTTGACATCATTCCTGGCGAGTTGTCCTCTACGTCTCCGTTTGACCTTCATAAACATCAATAACGTAATATAACGTAACCTAACCCAACCTATCATCTCGGCGGTAATATTTGACAACATTCCTGGCGAGTTGGCCTCTATGTCTCCGTGGGACCTTTATATACATCAATAACGTAATATAACCTAACCTAACCCAACCTAACATCTCGGCGGTAATGTTTGACAACATACCTGGCGAGTTGGCCTCTACGTCTCCGTGGGACCTTCATATACATCAATAACGAAATATAACCTAACCTAACCCAACCTAACATATCGGCGGTAATGTTTGAAAACATTCCTGGCGAGTTGGCTTCTCCGTCTCCGTGGGATCTTTTTATACATCAATAACGTAATATAACCTAACCTAACCCAACCTAACATCTCGGCGGTAATATT
Source organism: Xylocopa violacea (assembly GCA_963969225.1). Classification (NCBI taxonomy): domain Eukaryota; kingdom Metazoa; phylum Arthropoda; class Insecta; order Hymenoptera; family Apidae; genus Xylocopa; species Xylocopa violacea. The sequence goes on from CAXAJV010000051.1 coordinate 3,293,536, forward strand.
TGACAACATACCTGGCGTGTTGGCCTCTACGTCTCCGCCGGACCTTCATATACATCAATAACGAAATATAACCTAACCTAACCCAACCTAACATTTCGGCGGTAATATTTGAAAACGTTCCTGGCGAGTTGGCTTCTTCGTCTCCGTGGGATCTTTTTATACATCAATAACGTAATATAACCTAACCTAACCCAACCTAACATCTCGGCGGTAATATTTGAAAACATACCTGGCGAGTTGGCCTCTACGTCTCCGTGGGACATTTATATACATCAATAACGTAATATAACCTAACCTAACCCAACCTAACGTCTCGGCGGTAATATTTGAAAACATTCCTGGCGAGTTGGCCTTTACGTCTCCGCAGGACCTTTATATACATCTATAACGTGATATAACCTAACCTAAACCAACCTAACATCTCGGGGGTCATATTTGAAAACATTCATGGCGATTTGACATCTACGTCTCCGTGGGACCTTAATATACATCAATAACGTAATATAGCCTAACCTAACCCAACCTAACATTTCGGCGGTAATATTTGACATCATTCCTGGCGAGTTGTCCTCTGCGTCTCCGTTTGACCTTCATAAACATCAATAACGTAATAGAACGTAACCTAACCCAATCTATCATCTCGGCGGTAATATTTGACAACATTCCTGGCGAGTTGGCTTCTCCGTCTCCGTGGGATCTTTTTATACATCAATAACGTAATATAACCTAACCTAACCCAACCTAACATCTCGACGGTAATATTTGAAAACATTCATGGCGATTTGACATCTACGTCTCCGTGGGAGTTTAATATACATCAATAACGTAATATAGCCTAACCTAACCCAACCTAACATTTCGGCGGTAATATTTGACATCATTCCTGGCGAGTTGTCCTCTACGTCTCCGTTTGACCTTCATAAACATCAATAACGTAATATAACGTAACCTAACCCAACCTATCATCTCGGCGGTAATATTTGACAACATTCCTGGCGAGTTGGCCTCTACGTCTCCGTGGGACCTTCATATACATCAATAACGAAATATAACCTAACCTAACCCAACCTAACATATCGGCGGTAATGTTTGAAAACATTCCTGGCGAGTTGGCTTCTCCGTCTCCGTGGGATCTTTTTATACATCAATAACGTAATATAACCTAACCTAACCCAACCTAACATTTCGGCGGTAATATTTGACATCATTCCTGGCGAGTTGGCCTCTACGTCTCCGTTTGACCTTCATAAACATCAATAACGTAATATAACCTAACCTAACCCAACCTAACATCTCGGCGGTAATATTTGAAAACATACCTGGCGAGTTGGCCTCTACGTCTCCGTGGGACCTTTATATACATCAATAACGTAATATAACCTAACCTATCCCAACCTAACATCTCGGCGGTAATATTTGAAAACATTCCTGGTGAGTTGGCTTCTTCGACTCCGTGGGATCTTTTTATACATCAATAACGTAATATAACCTAACCTAACCCAACCTAACATCTCGGCGGTAATATTTGAAAACATACCTGGCGAGTTGGCCCCTACGTCTCCGTGGGACATTTATATACATCAATAACGTAATATAACCTAACCTAACCCAACCTAACATCTCGGCGGTAATATTTGATCACATTCCTGGCTTGTTGGACTCTACGTCTCCGTGGGACATTTATATACATCAATAACGTAATATAACCTAACCTAACCCAACCTAACATCTCGGCGGTAATATTTGACGACATTCCTGGCGAGTTGGCCTCTACGTCTCCGCGGGACCTTTATATACATCTATAACGTGATATAACCTAACCTAAACCAACCTAACATCTCGGCGGTCATATTTGAAAACATTCCTGGCGAGTTGGCCTCCATGTCACCGTGGGACCTTTATAGACATCCGTAACGTAATATAACCTAACCTAACCCAACCTAACATCTCGGCGGTAATATTTGAAAACATTCATGTCAAACACAGATTTGACATCTACGTCTCCGTGGGACCTTAATATACATCAATAACGTAATATAGCCTAACCTAACCCAACCTAACATTTCGGCGGTAATATTTGACATCATTCCTGGCGAGTTGTCCTCTGCGTCTCCGTTTGACCTTCATAAACATCAATAACGTAATAGAACGTAACCTAACCCAACCTATCATCTCGGCGGTAATATTTGACAACATTCCTGGCGAGTTGGCCTCTACGTCTCCGTGGGACCTTTATATACATCAATAACGTAATATAACCTAACCTAACCCAACCTAACATCTCGGCGGTAATATTTGACAACATACCTGGCGAGTTGGCCTCTACGTCTCCGTGGGACCTTCATATACATCAATAACGAAATATAACCTAACCTAACCCAACCTAACATCTCGGCGGTAATATTTGAAAACATTCCTGGCGAGTTGGCTTCTCCGTCTCCGCGGGACCTTTATATACATCTATAACGTGATATAACCTAACCTAATCCAACCTAAGAAATCGGCGGTAGTATTTGAAAACATTCCTGGCGAGTTGGCCTCTACGTCTCCGTGGGACCTTCATATACATCAATAACGAAATATAAACTAACCTAACCCAACCTAACATCTCGGCGGTAATATTTGAAAACATTCCTGGCGAGTTGGCTTCTCCGTCTCCGTGGGATCCTTTTATACATCAGTAACGTAATATAACGTAACCTAACCCAACCTATCATCTCGGCGGTAATATTTGACAACATTCCTGGCGAGTTGGCCTCTACGTCTCCGTGGGGCCTTTATATACATCAATAACGTAATAGAACGTAACCTAACCCAACCTAACATCTCGGCGGTAATATTTGACAACATACCTGGCGAGTTGGCCTCTACGTCTCCGTGGGACCTTCATATACATCAATAACGAAATATAACCTAACCTAACCCAACCTAACATCTCGGCGGTAATATTTGAAAACATTCCTGGCGAGTTGGCTTCTCCGTCTCCGCGGGACCTTTATATACATCTATAACGTGATATAACCTAACCTAATCCAACCTAACAAATCGGCGGTAGTATTTGAAAACATTCCTGGCGAGTTGGCCTCTACGTCTCCGTGGGACCTTCATATACATCAATAACGAAATATAAACTAACCTAACCCAACCTAACATCTCGGCGGTAATATTTGAAAACATTCCTGGCGAGTTGGCTTCTCCGTCTCCGTGGGATCCTTTTATACATCAGTAACGTAATATAACGTAACCTAACCCAACCTATCATCTCGGCGGTAATATTTGACAACATTCCTGGCGAGATGGCCTCTACGTCTCCGTGGGACCTTTATATACATCAATAACGTAATATAACCTAACCTAACCCAACCTAACATCTCGGCGGTAATATTTGACAACATTCCTGGCGAGTTGGCCTCTACGTCTCCGTGGGGCCTTTATATACATCAATAACGTAATAGAACGTAACCTAACCCAACCTATCATCTCGGCGGTAATATTTGACGACATTCCTGGCGAGTTGGCCTCTATGTCACCGTGGGACCTTTATAGACATCCATAACGTAATATAACCTAACCTAACCCAACCTAACATCTCGACGGTAATATTTGACATCATTCCTGGCGAGTTGTCCTCTACGTCTCCGTTTGACCTTCATAAACATCAATAACGTAATATAACGTAACCTAACCCAACCTATCATCTCGGCGGTAATATTTGACAACATTCCTGGCGAGTTGGCCTCTATGTCTCCGTGGGACCTTTATATACATCAATAACGTAATATAACCTAACCTAACCCAACCTAACATCTCGGCGATAATGTTTGACAACATACCTGGCGAGTTGGCCTCTACGTCTCCGTGGGACCTTCATATACATCAATAACGAAATATAACCTAACCTAACCCAACCTAACATATCGGCGGTAATGTTTGAAAACATTCCTGGCGAGTTGGCTTCTCCGTCTCCGTGGGATCTTTTTATACATCAATAACGTAATATAACCTAACCTAACCCAACCTAACATTTCGGCGGTAATATTTGACATCATTCCTGGCGAGTTGGCCTCTACGTCTCCGTTTGACCTTCATAAACATCAATAACGTAATATAACCTAACCTAACCCAACCTAACATCTCGGCGGTAATATTTGAAAACATACCTGGCGAGTTGGCCTCTACGTCTCCGTGGGACCTTTATATACATCAATAACGTAATATAACCTAACCTATCCCAACCTAACATCTCGGCGGTAATATTTGAAAACATTCCTGGTGAGTTGGCTTCTTCGACTCCGTGGGATCTTTTTATACATCAATAACGTAATATAACCTAACCTAACCCAACCTAACATCTCGGCGGTAATATTTGAAAACATACCTGGCGAGTTGGCCCCTACGTCTCCGTGGGACATTTATATACATCAATAACGTAATATAACCTAACCTAACCCAACCTAACATCTCGGCGGTAATATTTGATCACATTCCTGGCTTGTTGGACTCTACGTCTCCGTGGGACATTTATATACATCAATAACGTAATATAACCTAACCTAACCCAACCTAACATCTCGGCCGTAATATTTGATCACATTCCTAGCTTGTTGGCCTCTACGTCTCCGTGGGACATTTATATACATCTATAACGTGATATAACCTAACCTAAACCAACCTAACATCTCGGCGGTAATATTTGAAAACATTCCTGGCGAGTTGGCCTCTATGTCACCGTGGGACCTTTATAGACATCCATAACGTAATATAACCTAACCTAACCCAACCTAACATCTCGGCGGTAATATTTGAAAACATTCATGGCGATTTGACATCTACGTCTCCGTGGGACCTTAATATACATCAATAACGTAATATAGCCTAACCTAACCCAACCTATCATCTCGGCGGTAATATTTGACAACATTCCTGGCGAGTTGGCCTCTACGTCTCCGCGGGACCTTTATATACATCTATAACGTGATATAACCTAACCTAAACCAACCTAACATCTCGGCGGTCATATTTGAAAACATTCCTGGCGAGTTGGCCTCTATGTCACCGTGGGACCTTTATAGACATCCGTAACGTAATATAACCTAACCTAACCCAACCTAACATCTCGGCGGTAATATTTGAAAACATTCATGGCGATTTGACATCTACGTCTCCGTGGGACCTTAATATACATCAATAACGTAATATAGCCTAACCTAACCCAACCTAACATTTCGGCGGTAATATTTGACATCATTCCTGGCGAGTTGTCCTCTGCGTCCCCATTTGACCTTCATAAACATCAATAACGTAATAGAACGTAACCTAACCCAACCTATCATCTCGGCGGTAATATTTGACAACATTCCTGGCGAGTTGGCCTCTACGTCTCCGTGGGACCTTTATATACATTAATAACGTAATATAACCTAACCTAACCCAACCTAACATCTCGGCGGTAATATTTGACAACATTCCTGGCGAGTTGGCCTCTACGTCTCCGTGGGGCCTTTATATACATCAATAACGTAATAGAACGTAACCTAACCCAACCTATCATCTCGGCGGTAATATTTGACAACATACCTGGCGAGTTGGCCTCTACGTCTCCGTGGGACCTTCATATACATCAATAACGAAATATAACCTAACCTAACCCAACCTAACATCTCGGCGGTAATATTTGAAAACATTCCTGGCGAGTTGGCTTCTCCGTCTCCGTGGGATCTTTTTATACATCAATAACGTAATATAACCTAACCTAACCCAACCTAACATCTCGACGGTAATATTTGAAAACATTCATGGCGATTTGACATCTACGTCTCCGTGGGAGTTTAATATACATCAATAACGTAATATAGCCTAACCTAACCCAACCTAACATTTCGGCGGTAATATTTGACATCATTCCTGGCGAGTTGTCCTCTACGTCTCCGTTTGACCTTCATAAACATCAATAACGTAATATAACGTAACCTAACCCAACCTATCATCTCGGCGGTAATATTTGACAACATTCCTGGCGAGTTGGCCTCTATGTCTCCGTGGGACCTTTATATACATCAATAACGTAATATAACCTAACCTAACCCAACCTAACATCTCGGCGGTAATATTTGACAACATACCTGGCGAGTTGGCCTCTACGTCTCCGCCGGACCTTCATATACATCAATAACGAAATATAACCTAACCTAACCCAACCTAACATTTCGGCGGTAATATTTGAAAACGTTCCTGGCGAGTTGGCTTCTTCGTCTCCGTGGGATCTTTTTATACATCAATAACGTAATATAACCTAACCTAACCCAACCTAACATCTCGGCGGTAATATTTGAAAACATACCTGGCGAGTTGGCCTCTACGTCTCCGTGGGACATTTATATACATCAATAACGTAATATAACCTAACCTAACCAAACCTAACGTCTCGGCGGTAATATTTGAAAACATTCCTGGCGAGTTGGCCTTTACGTCTCCGCAGGACCTTTATATACATCTATAACGTGATATAACCTAACCTAAACCAACCTAACATCTCGGGGGTCATATTTGAAAACATTCATGGCGATTTGACATCTACGTCTCCGTGGGACCTTAATATACATCAATAACGTAATATAGCCTAACCTAACCCAACCTAACATTTCGGCGGTAATATTTGACATCATTCCTGGCGAGTTGTCCTCTGCGTCTCCGTTTGACCTTCATAAACATCAATAACGTAATAGAACGTAACCTAACCCAACCTATCATCTCGGCGGTAATATTTGACAACATTCCTGGCGAGTTGGCTTCTCCGTCTCCGTGGGATCTTTTTATACATCAATAACGTAATATAACCTAACCTAACCCAACCTAACATCTCGACGGTAATATTTGAAAACATTCATGGCGATTTGACATCTACGTCTCCGTGGGAGTTTAATATACATCAATAACGTAATATAGCCTAACCTAACCCAACCTAACATTTCGGCGGTAATATTTGACATCATTCCTGGCGAGTTGTCCTCTACGTCTCCGTTTGACCTTCATAAACATCAATAACGTAATATAACGTAACCTAACCCAACCTATCATCTCGGCGGTAATATTTGACAACATTCCTGGCGAGTTGGCCTCTACGTCTCCGTGGGACCTTCATATACATCAATAACGAAATATAACCTAACCTAACCCAACCTAACATATCGGCGGTAATGTTTGAAAACATTCCTGGCGAGTTGGCTTCTCCGTCTCCGTGGGATCTTTTTATACATCAATAACGTAATATAACCTAACCTAACCCAACCTAACATTTCGGCGGTAATATTTGACATCATTCCTGGCGAGTTGGCCTCTACGTCTCCGTTTGACCTTCATAAACATCAATAACGTAATATAACCTAACCTAACCCAACCTAACATCTCGGCGGTAATATTTGAAAACATACCTGGCGAGTTGGCCTCTACGTCTCCGTGGGACCTTTATATACATCAATAACGTAATATAACCTAACCTATCCCAACCTAACATCTCGGCGGTAATATTTGAAAACATTCCTGGTGAGTTGGCTTCTTCGACTCCGTGGGATCTTTTTATACATCAATAACGTAATATAACCTAACCTAACCCAACCTAACATCTCGGCGGTAATATTTGAAAACATACCTGGCGAGTTGGCCCCTACGTCTCCGTGGGACATTTATATACATCAATAACGTAATATAACCTAACCTAACCCAACCTAACATCTCGGCGGTAATATTTGATCACATTCCTGGCTTGTTGGACTCTACGTCTCCGTGGGACATTTATATACATCAATAACGTAATATAACCTAACCTAACCCAACCTAACATCTCGGCGGTAATATTTGACGACATTCCTGGCGAGTTGGCCTCTACGTCTCCGCGGGACCTTTATATACATCTATAACGTGATATAACCTAACCTAAACCAACCTAACATCTCGGCGGTCATATTTGAAAACATTCCTGGCGAGTTGGCCTCCATGTCACCGTGGGACCTTTATAGACATCCGTAACGTAATATAACCTAACCTAACCCAACCTAACATCTCGGCGGTAATATTTGAAAACATTCATGTCAAACACAGATTTGACATCTACGTCTCCGTGGGACCTTAATATACATCAATAACGTAATATAGCCTAACCTAACCCAACCTAACATTTCGGCGGTAATATTTGACATCATTCCTGGCGAGTTGTCCTCTGCGTCTCCGTTTGACCTTCATAAACATCAATAACGTAATAGAACGTAACCTAACCCAACCTATCATCTCGGCGGTAATATTTGACAACATTCCTGGCGAGTTGGCCTCTACGTCTCCGTGGGACCTTTATATACATCAATAACGTAATATAACCTAACCTAACCCAACCTAACATCTCGGCGGTAATATTTGACAACATACCTGGCGAGTTGGCCTCTACGTCTCCGTGGGACCTTCATATACATCAATAACGAAATATAACCTAACCTAACCCAACCTAACATCTCGGCGGTAATATTTGAAAACATTCCTGGCGAGTTGGCTTCTCCGTCTCCGCGGGACCTTTATATACATCTATAACGTGATATAACCTAACCTAATCCAACCTAAGAAATCGGCGGTAGTATTTGAAAACATTCCTGGCGAGTTGGCCTCTACGTCTCCGTGGGACCTTCATATACATCAATAACGAAATATAAACTAACCTAACCCAACCTAACATCTCGGCGGTAATATTTGAAAACATTCCTGGCGAGTTGGCTTCTCCGTCTCCGTGGGATCCTTTTATACATCAGTAACGTAATATAACGTAACCTAACCCAACCTATCATCTCGGCGGTAATATTTGACAACATTCCTGGCGAGATGGCCTCTACGTCTCCGTGGGACCTTTATATACATCAATAACGTAATATAACCTAACCTAACCCAACCTAACATCTCGGCGGTAATATTTGACAACATTCCTGGCGAGTTGGCCTCTACGTCTCCGTGGGGCCTTTATATACATCAATAACGTAATAGAACGTAACCTAACCCAACCTAACATCTCGGCGGTAATATTTGACAACATACCTGGCGAGTTGGCCTCTACGTCTCCGTGGGACCTTCATATACATCAATAACGAAATATAACCTAACCTAACCCAACCTAACATCTCGGCGGTAATATTTGAAAACATTCCTGGCGAGTTGGCTTCTCCGTCTCCGCGGGACCTTTATATACATCTATAACGTGATATAACCTAACCTAATCCAACCTAACAAATCGGCGGTAGTATTTGAAAACATTCCTGGCGAGTTGGCCTCTACGTCTCCGTGGGACCTTCATATACATCAATAACGAAATATAAACTAACCTAACCCAACCTAACATCTCGGCGGTAATATTTGAAAACATTCCTGGCGAGTTGGCTTCTCCGTCTCCGTGGGATCCTTTTATACATCAGTAACGTAATATAACGTAACCTAACCCAACCTATCATCTCGGCGGTAATATTTGACATCATTCCTGGCGAGTTGTCCTCTGCGTCCCCATTTGACCTTCATAAACATCAATAACGTAATAGAACGTAACCTAACCCAACCTATCATCTCGGCGGTAATATTTGACAACATTCCTGGCGAGTTGGCCTCTACGTCTCCGTGGGACCTTTATATACATTAATAACGTAATATAACCTAACCTAACCCAACCTAACATCTCGGCGGTAATATTTGACAACATTCCTGGCGAGTTGGCCTCTACGTCTCCGTGGGGCCTTTATATACATCAATAACGTAATAGAACGTAACCTAACCCAACCTATCATCTCGGCGGTAATATTTGACAACATACCTGGCGAGTTGGCCTCTACGTCTCCGTGGGACCTTCATATACATCAATAACGAAATATAACCTAACCTAACCCAACCTAACATCTCGGCGGTAATATTTGAAAACATTCCTGGCGAGTTGGCTTCTCCGTCTCCGTGGGATCTTTTTATACATCAATAACGTAATATAACCTAACCTAACCCAACCTAACATCTCGACGGTAATATTTGAAAACATTCATGGCGATTTGACATCTACGTCTCCGTGGGAGTTTAATATACATCAATAACGTAATATAGCCTAACCTAACCCAACCTAACATTTCGGCGGTAATATTTGACATCATTCCTGGCGAGTTGTCCTCTACGTCTCCGTTTGACCTTCATAAACATCAATAACGTAATATAACGTAACCTAACCCAACCTATCATCTCGGCGGTAATATTTGACAACATTCCTGGCGAGTTGGCCTCTATGTCTCCGTGGGACCTTTATATACATCAATAACGTAATATAACCTAACCTAACCCAACCTAACATCTCGGCGGTAATGTTTGACAACATACCTGGCGAGTTGGCCTCTACGTCTCCGTGGGACCTTCATATACATCAATAACGAAATATAACCTAACCTAACCCAACCTAACATATCGGCGGTAATGTTTGAAAACATTCCTGGCGAGTTGGCTTCTCCGTCTCCGTGGGATCTTTTTATACATCAATAACGTAATATAACCTAACCTAACCCAACCTAACATCTCGGCGGTAATATTTGACAACATACCTGGCGAGTTGGCCTCTACGTCTCCGCCGGACCTTCATATACATCAATAACGAAATATAACCTAACCTAACCCAACCTAACATTTCGGCGGTAATATTTGAAAACGTTCCTGGCGAGTTGGCTTCTTCGTCTCCGTGGGATCTTTTTATACATCAATAACGTAATATAACCTAACCTAACCCAACCTAACATCTCGGCGGTAATATTTGAAAACATACCTGGCGAGTTGGCCTCTACGTCTCCGTGGGACATTTATATACATCAATAACGTAATATAACCTAACCTAACCCAACCTAACGTCTCGGCGGTAATATTTGAAAACATTCCTGGCGAGTTGGCCTTTACGTCTCCGCAGGACCTTTATATACATCTATAACGTGATATAACCTAACCTAAACCAACCTAACATCTCGGGGGTCATATTTGAAAACATTCATGGCGATTTGACATCTACGTCTCCGTGGGACCTTAATATACATCAATAACGTAATATAGCCTAACCTAACCCAACCTAACATTTCGGCGGTAATATTTGACATCATTCCTGGCGAGTTGTCCTCTGCGTCTCCGTTTGACCTTCATAAACATCAATAACGTAATAGAACGTAACCTAACCCAACCTATCATCTCGGCGGTAATATTTGACAACATTCCTGGCGAGTTGGCTTCTCCGTCTCCGTGGGATCTTTTTATACATCAATAACGTAATATAACCTAACCTAACCCAACCTAACATCTCGACGGTAATATTTGAAAACATTCATGGCGATTTGACATCTACGTCTCCGTGGGAGTTTAATATACATCAATAACGTAATATAGCCTAACCTAACCCAACCTAACATTTCGGCGGTAATATTTGACATCATTCCTGGCGAGTTGTCCTCTACGTCTCCGTTTGACCTTCATAAACATCAATAACATAATATAACGTAACCTAACCCAACCTATCATCTCGGCGGTAATATTTGACAACATTCCTGGCGAGTTGGCCTCTACGTCTCCGTGGGACCTTCATATACATCAATAACGAAATATAACCTAACCTAACCCAACCTAACATATCGGCGGTAATGTTTGAAAACATTCCTGGCGAGTTGGCTTCTCCGTCTCCGTGGGATCTTTTTATACATCAATAACGTAATATAACCTAACCTAACCCAACCTAACATTTCGGCGGTAATATTTGACATCATTCCTGGCGAGTTGGCCTCTACGTCTCCGTTTGACCTTCATAAACATCAATAACGTAATATAACCTAACCTAACCCAACCTAACATCTCGGCGGTAATATTTGAAAACATACCTGGCGAGTTGGCCTCTACGTCTCCGTGGGACCTTTATATACATCAATAACGTAATATAACCTAACCTATCCCAACCTAACATCTCGGCGGTAATATTTGAAAACATTCCTGGTGAGTTGGCTTCTTCGACTCCGTGGGATCTTTTTATACATCAATAACGTAATATAACCTAACCTAACCCAACCTAACATCTCGGCGGTAATATTTGAAAACATACCTGGCGAGTTGGCCCCTACGTCTCCGTGGGACATTTATATACATCAATAACGTAATATAACCTAACCTAACCCAACCTAACATCTCGGCGGTAATATTTGATCACATTCCTGGCTTGTTGGACTCTACGTCTCCGTGGGACATTTATATACATCAATAACGTAATATAACCTAACCTAACCCAACCTAACATCTCGGCGGTAATATTTGACGACATTCCTGGCGAGTTGGCCTCTACGTCTCCGCGGGACCTTTATATACATCTATAACGTGATATAACCTAACCTAAACCAACCTAACATCCCGGCGGTCATATTTGAAAACATTCCTGGCGAGTTGGCCTCCATGTCACCGTGGGACCTTTATAGACATCCGTAACGTAATATAACCTAACCTAACCCAACCTAACATCTCGGCGGTAATATTTGAAAACATTCATGTCAAACACAGATTTGACATCTACGTCTCCGTGGGACCTTAATATACATCAATAACGTAATATAGCCTAACCTAACCCAACCTAACATTTCGGCGGTAATATTTGACATCATTCCTGGCGAGTTGTCCTCTGCGTCTCCGTTTGACCTTCATAAACATCAATAACGTAATAGAACGTAACCTAACCCAACCTATCATCTCGGCGGTAATATTTGACAACATTCCTGGCGAGTTGGCCTCTACGTCTCCGTGGGACCTTTATATACATCAATAACGTAATATAACCTAACCTAACCCAACCTAACATCTCGGCGGTAATATTTGACAACATACCTGGCGAGTTGGCCTCTACGTCTCCGTGGGACCTTCATATACATCAATAACGAAATATAACCTAACCTAACCCAACCTAACATCTCGGCGGTAATATTTGAAAACATTCCTGGCGAGTTGGCTTCTCCGTCTCCGCGGGACCTTTATATACATCTATAACGTGATATAACCTAACCTAATCCAACCTAAGAAATCGGCGGTAGTATTTGAAAACATTCCTGGCGAGTTGGCCTCTACGTCTCCGTGGGACCTTCATATACATCAATAACGAAATATAAACTAACCTAACCCAACCTAACATCTCGGCGGTAATATTTGAAAACATTCCTGGCGAGTTGGCTTCTCCGTCTCCGTGGGATCCTTTTATACATCAGTAACGTAATATAACGTAACCTAACCCAACCTATCATCTCGGCGGTAATATTTGACAACATTCCTGGCGAGATGGCCTCTACGTCTCCGTGGGACCTTTATATACATCAATAACGTAATATAACCTAACCTAACCCAACCTAACATCTCGGCGGTAATATTTGACAACATTCCTGGCGAGTTGGCCTCTACGTCTCCGTGGGGCCTTTATATACATCAATAACGTAATAGAACGTAACCTAACCCAACCTAACATCTCGGCGGTAATATTTGACAACATACCTGGCGAGTTGGCCTCTACGTCTCCGTGGGACCTTCATATACATCAATAACGAAATATAACCTAACCTAACCCAACCTAACATCTCGGCGGTAATATTTGAAAACATTCCTGGCGAGTTGGCTTCTCCGTCTCCGCGGGACCTTTATATACATCTATAACGTGATATAACCTAACCTAATCCAACCTAACAAATCGGCGGTAGTATTTGAAAACATTCCTGGCGAGTTGGCCTCTACGTCTCCGTGGGACCTTCATATACATCAATAACGAAATATAAACTAACCTAACCCAACCTAACATCTCGGCGGTAATATTTGAAAACATTCCTGGCGAGTTGGCTTCTCCGTCTCCGTGGGATCCTTTTATACATCAGTAACGTAATATAACGTAACCTAACCCAACCTATCATCTCGGCGGTAATATTTGACAACATTCCTGGCGAGATGGCCTCTACGTCTCCGTGGGACCTTTATATACATCAATAACGTAATATAACCTAACCTAACCCAACCTAACATCTCGGCGGTAATATTTGACAACATTCCTGGCGAGTTGGCCTCTACGTCTCCGTGGGGCCTTTATATACATCAATAACGTAATAGAACGTAACCTAACCCAACCTATCATCTCGGCGGTAATATTTGACGACATTCCTGGCGAGTTGGCCTCTATGTCACCGTGGGACCTTTATAGACATCCATAACGTAATATAACCTAACCTAACCCAACCTAACATCTCAGCGGTAATATTTGAAAACATTCATGGCGATTTGACATCTACGTCTCCGTGGGACCTTAATATACATCAATAACGTAATATAGCCTAACCTAACCCAACCTAACATTTCGGCGGTAATATTTGACATCATTCCTGGCGAGTTGTCCTCTGCGTCTCCGTTTGACCTTCATAAACATCAATAACGTAATATAACCTAACCTAACCCAACCTAACATCTCGGCGGTAATATTTGACAACATACCTGGCGAGTTGGCCTCTACGTCTCCGTGGGACCTTCATATACATCAATAACGAAATATAACCTAACCTAACAAAACCTAACATCTCGGCGGTAATGTTTGACAACATACCTGGCGAGTTGGCCTCTACGTCTCCGTGGGACCTTCATATACATCAATAACGAAATATAACCTAACCTAACCCAACCTAACATATCGGCGGTAATGTTTGAAAACATTCCTGGCGAGTTGGCTTCTCCGTCTCCGTGGGATCTTTTTATACATCAATAACGTAATATAACCTAACCTAACCCAACCTAACATCTCGGCGGTAATATTTGACAACATACCTGGCGAGTTGGCCTCTACGTCTCCGTCGGACCTTCATATACATCAATAACGAAATATAACCTAACCTAACCCAACCTAACATTTCGGCGGTAATATTTGAAAACGATCCTGGCGAGTTGGCTTCTTCGTCTCCGTGGGATCTTTTTATACATCAATAACGTAATATAACCTAACCTAACCCAACCTAACATCTCGGCGGTAATATTTGAAAACATACCTGGCGAGTTGGCCTCTACGTCTCCGTGGGACATTTATATACATCAATAACGTAATATAACCTAACCTAACCCAACCTAACATCTCGGCGGTAATATTTGAAAACATTCCTGGCGAGTTGGCCTCTACGTCTCCGTGGGACCTTCATATACATCAATAACGAAATATAACCTAACCTAACCCAACCTAACATCTCGGCGGTAATATTTGAAAACATTCCTGGCGAGTTGGCTTCTCCGTCTCCGTGGGATCCTTTTATACATCAGTAACGTAATATAACGTAACCTAACCCAACCTATCATCTCGGCGGTAATATTTGACAACATTCCTGGCGAGATGGCCTCTACGTCTCCGTGGGGCCTTTATATACATCAATAACGTAATAGAACGTAACCTAACCCAACCTATCATCTCGGCGGTAATATTTGACAACATTCCTGGCGAGTTGGCCTCTACGTCTCCGTGGGACCTTCATATACATCAATAACGAAATATAACCTAACCTAACCCAACCTAACATATCGGCGGTAATGTTTGAAAACATTCCTGGCGAGTTGGCTTCTCCGTCTCCGTGGGATCTTTTTATACATCAATAACGTAATATAACCTAACCTAACCCAACCTAACATCTCGGCGGTAATATTTGAAAACATTCCTGGCGAGTTGGCTTCTCCGTCTCCGCGGGACCTTTATATACATCTATAACGTGATATAACCTAACCTAATCCAACCTAACAAATCGGCGGTAGTATTTGAAAACATTCCTGGCGAGTTGGCCTCTACGTCTCCGTGGGACCTTCATATACATCAATAACGAAATATAAACTAACCTAACCCAACCTAACATCTCGGCGGTAATATTTGAAAACATTCCTGGCGAGTTGGCTTCTCCGTCTCCGTGGGATCCTTTTATACATCAGTAACGTAATATAACGTAACCTAACCCAACCTATCATCTCGGCGGTAATATTTGACAACATTCCTGGCGAGATGGCCTCTACGTCTCCGTGGGACCTTTATATACATCAATAACGTAATATAACCTAACCTAACCCAACCTAACATCTCGGCGGTAATATTTGACAACATTCCTGGCGAGTTGGCCTCTACGTCTCCGTGGGGCCTTTATATACATCAATAACGTAATAGAACGTAACCTAACCCAACCTATCATCTCGGCGGTAATATTTGACGACATTCCTGGCGAGTTGGCCTCTATGTCACCGTGGGACCTTTATAGACATCCATAACGTAATATAACCTAACCTAACCCAACCTAACATCTCAGCGGTAATATTTGAAAACATTCATGGCGATTTGACATCTACGTCTCCGTGGGACCTTAATATACATCAATAACGTAATATAGCCTAACCTAACCCAACCTAACATTTCGGCGGTAATATTTGACATCATTCCTGGCGAGTTGTCCTCTGCGTCTCCGTTTGACCTTCATAAACATCAATAACGTAATATAACCTAACCTAACCCAACCTAACATCTCGGCGGTAATATTTGACAACATACCTGGCGAGTTGGCCTCTACGTCTCCGTGGGACCTTCATATACATCAATAACGAAATATAACCTAACCTAACCCAACCTAACATCTCGGCGGTAATGTTTGACAACATACCTGGCGAGTTGGCCTCTACGTCTCCGTGGGACCTTCATATACATCAATAACGAAATATAACCTAACCTAACCCAACCTAACATATCGGCGGTAATGTTTGAAAACATTCCTGGCGAGTTGGCTTCTCCGTCTCCGTGGGATCTTTTTATACATCAATAACGTAATATAACCTAACCTAACCCAACCTAACATCTCGGCGGTAATATTTGACAACATACCTGGCGAGTTGGCCTCTACGTCTCCGTCGGACCTTCATATACATCAATAACGAAATATAACCTAACCTAACCCAACCTAACATTTCGGCGGTAATATTTGAAAACGATCCTGGCGAGTTGGCTTCTTCGTCTCCGTGGGATCTTTTTATACATCAATAACGTAATATAACCTAACCTAACCCAACCTAACATCTCGGCGGTAATATTTGAAAACATACCTGGCGAGTTGGCCTCTACGTCTCCGTGGGACATTTATATACATCAATAACGTAATATAACCTAACCTAACCCAACCTAACATCTCGGCGGTAATATTTGAAAACATTCCTGGCGAGTTGGCCTCTACGTCTCCGTGGGACCTTCATATACATCAATAACGAAATATAACCTAACCTAACCCAACCTAACATCTCGGCGGTAATATTTGAAAACATTCCTGGCGAGTTGGCTTCTCCGTCTCCGTGGGATCCTTTTATACATCAGTAACGTAATATAACGTAACCTAACCCAACCTATCATCTCGGCGGTAATATTTGACAACATTCCTGGCGAGATGGCCTCTACGTCTCCGTGGGGCCTTTATATACATCAATAACGTAATAGAACGTAACCTAACCCAACCTATCATCTCGGCGGTAATATTTGACAACATTCCTGGCGAGTTGGCCTCTACGTCTCCGTGGGACCTTCATATACATCAATAACGAAATATAACCTAACCTAACCCAACCTAACATATCGGCGGTAATGTTTGAAAACATTCCTGGCGAGTTGGCTTCTCCGTCTCCGTGGGATCTTTTTATACATCAATAACGTAATATAACCTAACCTAACCCAACCTAACATCTCGGCGGTAATATTTGAAAACATTCCTGGCGAGTTGGCTTCTCCGTCTCCGCGGGACCTTTATATACATCTATAACGTGATATAACCTAACCTAATCCAACCTAACAAATCGGCGGTAGTATTTGAAAACATTCCTGGCGAGTTGGCCTCTACGTCTCCGTGGGACCTTCATATACATCAATAACGAAATATAAACTAACCTAACCCAACCTAACATCTCGGCGGTAATATTTGAAAACATTCCTGGCGAGTTGGCTTCTCCGTCTCCGTGGGATCCTTTTATACATCAGTAACGTAATATAACGTAACCTAACCCAACCTATCATCTCGGCGGTAATATTTGACATCATTCCTGGCGAGTTGTCCTCTGCGTCCCCATTTGACCTTCATAAACATCAATAACGTAATAGAACGTAACCTAACCCAACCTATCATCTCGGCGGTAATATTTGACAACATTCCTGGCGAGTTGGCCTCTACGTCTCCGTGGGACCTTTATATACATTAATAACGTAAAATAACCTAACCTAACCCAACCTAACATCTCGGCGGTAATATTTGACAACATTCCTGGCGAGTTGGCCTCTACGTCTCCGTGGGGCCTTTATATACATCAATAACGTAATAGAACGTAACCTAACCCAACCTATCATCTCGGCGGTAATATTTGACAACATACCTGGCGAGTTGGCCTCTACGTCTCCGTGGGACCTTCATATACATCAATAACGAAATATAACCTAACCTAACCCAACCTAACATCTCGGCGGTAATATTTGAAAACATTCCTGGCGAGTTGGCTTCTCCGTCTCCGTGGGATCTTTTTATACATCAATAACGTAATATAACCTAACCTAACCCAACCTAACATCTCGACGGTAATATTTGAAAACATTCATGGCGATTTGACATCTACGTCTCCGTGGGAGTTTAATATACATCAATAACGTAATATAGCCTAACCTAACCCAACCTAACATTTCGGCGGTAATATTTGACATCATTCCTGGCGAGTTGTCCTCTACGTCTCCGTTTGACCTTCATAAACATCAATAACGTAATATAACGTAACCTAACCCAACCTATCATCTCGGCGGTAATATTTGACAACATTCCTGGCGAGTTGGCCTCTATGTCTCCGTGGGACCTTTATATACATCAATAACGTAATATAACCTAACCTAACCCAACCTAACATCTCGGCGGTAATGTTTGACAACATACCTGGCGAGTTGGCCTCTACGTCTCCGTGGGACCTTCATATACATCAATAACGAAATATAACCTAACCTAACCCAACCTAACATATCGGCGGTAATGTTTGAAAACATTCCTGGCGAGTTGGCTTCTCCGTCTCCGTGGGATCTTTTTATACATCAATAACGTAATATAACCTAACCTAACCCAACCTAACATCTCGGCGGTAATATTTGACAACATACCTGGCGAGTTGGCCTCTACGTCTCCGCCGGACCTTCATATACATCAATAACGAAATATAACCTAACCTAACCCAACCTAACATTTCGGCGGTAATATTTGAAAACGTTCCTGGCGAGTTGGCTTCTTCGTCTCCGTGGGATCTTTTTATACATCAATAACGTAATATAACCTAACCTAACCCATCCTAACATCTCGGCGGTAATATTTGAAAACATACCTGGCGAGTTGGCCTCTACGTCTCCGTGGGTCATTTATATACATCAATAACGTAATATAACCTAACCTAACCCAACCTAACGTCTCGGCGGTAATATTTGAAAACATTCCTGGCGAGTTGGCCTTTACGTCTCCGCAGGACCTTTATATACATCTATAACGTGATATAACCTAACCTAAACCAACCTAACATCTCGGGGGTCATATTTGAAAACATTCATGGCGATTTGACATCTACGTCTCCGTGGGACCTTAATATACATCAATAACGTAATATAGCCTAACCTAACCCAACCTAACATTTCGGCGGTAATATTTGACATCATTCCTGGCGAGTTGTCCTCTGCGTCTCCGTTTGACCTTCATAAACATCAATAACGTAATAGAACGTAACCTAACCCAACCTATCATCTCGGCGGTAATATTTGACAACATTCCTGGCGAGTTGGCTTCTCCGTCTCCGTGGGATCTTTTTATACATCAATAACGTAATATAACCTAACCTAACCCAACCTAACATCTCGACGGTAATATTTGAAAACATTCATGGCGATTTGACATCTACGTCTCCGTGGGAGTTTAATATACATCAATAACGTAATATAGCCTAACCTAACCCAACCTAACATTTCGGCGGTAATATTTGACATCATTCCTGGCGAGTTGTCCTCTACGTCTCCGTTTGACCTTCATAAACATCAATAACGTAATATAACGTAACCTAACCCAACCTATCATCTCGGCGGTAATATTTGACAACATTCCTGGCGAGTTGGCCTCTACGTCTCCGTGGGACCTTCATATACATCAATAACGAAATATAACCTAACCTAACCGAACCTAACATCTCGGCGGTAATATTTGATCACATTCCTGGCTTGTTGGACTCTACGTCTCCGTGGGACATTTATATACATCAATAACGTAATATAACCTAACCTAACCCAACCTAACATCTCGGCGGTAATATTTGACGACATTCCTGGCGAGTTGGCCTCTACGTCTCCGCGGGACCTTTATATACATCTATAACGTGATATAACCTAACCTAAACCAACCTAACATCTCGGCGGTCATATTTGAAAACATTCCTGGCGAGTTGGCCTCCATGTCACCGTGGGACCTTTATAGACATCCGTAACGTAATATAACCTAACCTAACCCAACCTAACATCTCGGCGGTAATATTTGAAAACATTCATGTCAAACACAGATTTGACATCTACGTCTCCGTGGGACCTTAATATACATCAATAACGTAATATAGCCTAACCTAACCCAACCTAACATTTCGGCGGTAATATTTGACATCATTCCTGGCGAGTTGTCCTCTGCGTCTCCGTTTGACCTTCATAAACATCAATAACGTAATAGAACGTAACCTAACCCAACCTATCATCTCGGCGGTAATATTTGACAACATTCCTGGCGAGTTGGCCTCTACGTCTCCGTGGGACCTTTATATACATCAATAACGTAATATAACCTAAC
Source organism: Xylocopa violacea (assembly GCA_963969225.1). Taxonomy (NCBI): domain Eukaryota; kingdom Metazoa; phylum Arthropoda; class Insecta; order Hymenoptera; family Apidae; genus Xylocopa; species Xylocopa violacea. Next base: position 3,314,460 of record CAXAJV010000051.1, read on the forward strand.
CTAACCCAACCTAACATCTCGGCGGTAATATTTGACAACATACCTGGCGAGTTGGCCTCTACGTCTCCGTGGGACCTTCATATACATCAATAACGAAATATAACCTAACCTAACCCAACCTAACATCTCGGCGGTAATATTTGAAAACATTCCTGGCGAGTTGGCTTCTCCGTCTCCGCGGGACCTTTATATACATCTATAACGTGATATAACCTAACCTAATCCAACCTAACAAATCGGCGGTAGTATTTGAAAACATTCCTGGCGAGTTGGCCTCTACGTCTCCGTGGGACCTTCATATACATCAATAACGAAATATAAACTAACCTAACCCAACCTAACATCTCGGCGGTAATATTTGAAAACATTCCTGGCGAGTTGGCTTCTCCGTCTCCGTGGGATCCTTTTATACATCAGTAACGTAATATAACGTAACCTAACCCAACCTATCATCTCGGCGGTAATATTTGACATCATTCCTGGCGAGTTGTCCTCTGCGTCCCCATTTGACCTTCATAAACATCAATAACGTAATAGAACGTAACCTAACCCAACCTATCATCTCGGCGGTAATATTTGACAACATTCCTGGCGAGTTGGCCTCTACGTCTCCGTGGGACCTTTATATACATTAATAACGTCATATAACCTAACCTAACCCAACCTAACATCTCGGCGGTAATATTTGACAACATTCCTGGCGAGTTGGCCTCTACGTCTCCGTGGGGCCTTTATATACATCAATAACGTAATAGAACGTAACCTAACCCAACCTATCATCTCGGCGGTAATATTTGACAACATACCTGGCGAGTTGGCCTCTACGTCTCCGTGGGACCTTCATATACATCAATAACGAAATATAACCTAACCTAACCCAACCTAACATCTCGGCGGTAATATTTGAAAACATTCCTGGCGAGTTGGCTTCTCCGTCTCCGTGGGATCTTTTTATACATCAATAACGTAATATAACCTAACCTAACCCAACCTAACATCTCGACGGTAATATTTGAAAACATTCATGGCGATTTGACATCTACGTCTCCGTGGGAGTTTAATATACATCAATAACGTAATATAGCCTAACCTAACCCAACCTAACATTTCGGCGGTAATATTTGACATCATTCCTGGCGAGTTGTCCTCTACGTCTCCGTTTGACCTTCATAAACATCAATAACGTAATATAACGTAACCTAACCCAACCTATCATCTCGGCGGTAATATTTGACAACATTCCTGGCGAGTTGGCCTCTATGTCTCCGTGGGACCTTTATATACATCAATAACGTAATATAATCTAACCTAACCCAACCTAACATCTCGGCGGTAATGTTTGACAACATACCTGGCGAGTTGGCCTCTACGTCTCCGTGGGACCTTCATATACATCAATAACGAAATATAACCTAACCTAACCCAACCTAACATATCGGCGGTAGTGTTTGAAAACATTCCTGGCGAGTTGGCTTCTCCGTCTCCGTGGGATCTTTTTATACATCAATAACGTAATATAACCTAACCTAACCCAACCTAACATCTCGGCGGTAATATTTGACAATATACCTGGCGAGTTGGCCTCTACGTCTCCGCCGGACCTTCATATACATCAATAACGAAATATAACCTAACCTAACCCAACCTAACATTTCGGCGGTAATATTTGAAAACGTTCCTGGCGAGTTGGCTTCTTCGTCTCCGTGGGATCTTTTTATACATCAATAACGTAATATAACCTAACCTAACCCAACCTAACATCTCGGCGGTAATATTTGAAAACATACCTGGCGAGTTGGCCTCTACGTCTCCGTGGGACCTTTATATACATCAATAACGTAATATAACCTAACCTATCCCAACCTAACATCTCGGCGGTAATATTTGAAAACATTCCTGGTGAGTTGGCTTCTTCGACTCCGTGGGATCTTTTTATACATCAATAACGTAATATAACCTAACCTAACCCAACCTAACATCTCGGCGGTAATATTTGAAAACATACCTGGCGAGTTGGCCCCTACGTCTCCGTGGGACATTTATATACATCAATAACGTAATATAACCTAACCTAACCCAACCTAACATCTCGGCGGTAATATTTGATCACATTCCTGGCTTGTTGGACTCTACGTCTCCGTGGGACATTTATATACATCAATAACGTAATATAACCTAACCTAACCCAACCTAACATCTCGGCGGTAATATTTGACGACATTCCTGGCGAGTTGGCCTCTACGTCTCCGCGGGACCTTTATATACATCTATAACGTGATATAACCTAACCTAAACCAACCTAACATCTCGGCGGTCATATTTGAAAACATTCCTGGCGAGTTGGCCTCCATGTCACCGTGGGACCTTTATAGACATCCGTAACGTAATATAACCTAACCTAACCCAACCTAACATCTCGGCGGTAATATTTGAAAACATTCCTGGCGAGTTGGCCTCTACGTCTCCGTGGGACCTTCATATACATCAATAACGAAATATAACCTAACCTAACCCAACCTAACATCTCGGCGGTAATATTTGAAAACATTCCTGGCGAGTTGGCTTCTCCGTCTCCGTGGGATCCTTTTATACATCAGTAACGTAATATAACGTAACCTAACCCAACCTATCATCTCGGCGGTAATATTTGACAACATTCCTGGCGAGATGGCCTCTACGTCTCCGTGGGACCTTTATATACATCAATAACGTAATATAACCTAACCTAACCCAACCTAACATCTCGGCGGTAATATTTGACAACATTCCTGGCGAGTTGGCCTCTACGTCTCCGTGGGGCCTTTATATACATCAATAACGTAATAGAACGTAATCTAACCCAACCTATCATCTCGGCGGTAATATTTGACAACATACCTGGCGAGTTGGCCTCTACGTCTCCGTGGGACCTTCATATACATCAATAACGAAATATAACCTAACCTAACCCAACCTAACATCTCGGCGGTAATATTTGAAAACATTCCTGGCGAGTTGGCTTCTCCGTCTCCGTGGGATCTTTTTATACATCAATAACGTAATATAACCTAACCTAACCCAACCTAACATCTCGACGTAATATTTGAAAACATTCATGGCGATTTGACATCTACGTCTCCGTGGGAGTTTAATATACATCAATAACGTAATATAGCCTAACCTAACCCAACCTAACATTTCGGCGGTAATATTTGACATCATTCCTGGCGAGTTGTCCTCTACGTCTCCGTTAGACCTTCATAAACATGAATAACGTAATATAACGTAACCTAACCCAACCTAACATCTCGACGGTAATATTTGAAAACATTCCTGGCGAGTTGGCTTCTCCGTCTCCGCGGGACCTTTATATACATCTATAACGTGATATAACCTAACCTAATCCAACCTAACAAATCGGCGGTAGTATTTGAAAACATTCATGGCGATTTGACATCTACGTCTCCGTGGGACCTTAATATACATCAATAACGTAATATAGCCTAACCTAACCCAACCTAACATTTCGGCGGTAATATTTGACATCATTCCTGGCGAGTTGTCCTCTGCGTCTCCGTTTGACCTTCATAAACATCAATAACGTAATAGAACGTAACCTAACCCAACCTATCATCTCGGCGGTAATATTTGACAACATTCCTGGCGAGTTGGCCTCTACGTCTCCGTGGGTCCTTTATATACATCAATAACGTAATATAACCTAACCTAACCCAACCTAACATCTCGGCGGTAATATTTGACAACATACCTGGCGAGTTGGCCTCTACGTCTCCGTGGGACCTTCATATACATCAATAACGAAATATAACCTAACCTAACCCAACCTAACATCTCGGCGGTAATATTTGAAAACATTCCTGGCGAGTTGGATTCTCCGTCTCCGCGGGACCTTTATATACATCTATAACGTGATATAACCTAACCTAATCCAACCTAACATCTCGGCGGTAATATTTGAAAACATTCCTGGCGAGTTGGCCTCTACGTCTCCGTGGGACCTTCATATACATCAATAACGAAATATAACCTAACCTAACCCAACCTAACATCTCGGCGGTAATATTTGAAAACATTCCTGTCGAGTTGGCTTCTCCGTCTCCGTGGGATCCTTTTATACATCAGTAACGTAATATAACGTAACCTAACCCAACCTATCATCTCGGCGGTAATATTTGACAACATTCCTGGCGAGATGGCCTCTACGTTTCCGTGGGACCTTTATATACATCAATAACGTAATATAACCTAACCTAACCCAACCTAACATCTCGGCGGTAATATTTGAAAACATACCTGGCGAGTTGGCCTCTACGTCTCCGTGGGACATTTATATACATCAATAACGTAATATAACCTAACCTAACCCAACCTAACATCTCGGCGGTAATATTTGATCACATTCCTGGCTTGTTGGACTCTACGTCTCCGCGGGACCTTTATATACATCTATAACGTGATATAACCTAACCTAAACCAACCTAACATCTCGGCGGTAATATTTGACAACATACCTGGCGAGTTGGCCTCTACGTCTCCGTGGGACCTTCATATACATCAATAACGAAATATAACCTAACCTAACCCAACCTAACATCTCGGCGGTAATATTTGAAAACATTCCTGGCGAGTTGGCTTCTCCGTCTCCGTGGGATCTTTTTATACATCAATAACGTAATATAACCTAACCTAACCCAACCTAACATCTCGACGGTAATATTTGAAAACATTCATGGCGATTTGACATCTACGTCTCCGTGGGAGTTTAATATACATCAATAACGTAATATAGCCTAACCTAACCCAACCTAACATTTCGGCGGTAATATTTGACATCATTCCTGGCGAGTTGTCCTCTACGTCTCCGTTTGACCTTCATAAACATCAATAACGTAATATAACGTAACCTAACCCAACCTATCATCTCGGCGGTAATATTTGAAAACATTCATGGCGATTTGACATCTACGTCTCCGTGGGACATTTATATACATCAATAACGTAATATAACCTAACCTAACTCAACCTAACATCTCGGCGGTAATATTTGATCACATTCCTGGCTTGTTGGACTCTACGTCTCCGCGGGACCTTTATATACATCTATAACGTGATATAACCTAACCTAAACCAACCTAACATCTCGGCGGTAATATTTGACAACATACCTGGCGAGTTGGCCTCTACGTCTCCGTGGGACCTTCATATACATCAATAACGAAATATAACCTAACCTAACCCAACCTAACATCTCGGCGGTAATATTTGAAAACATTCCTGGCGAGTTGGCTTCTCCGTCTCCGTGGGATCTTTTTATACATCAATAACGTAATATAACCTAACCTAACCCAACCTAACATCTCGACGGTAATATTTGAAAACATTCATGGCAATTTGACATCTACGTCTCCGTGGGAGTTTAATATACATCAATAACGTAATATAACCTAACCTAACCCAACCTAACATCTCGGCGGTAATATTTGACAACATACCTGGCGAGTTGGCCTCTACGTCTCCGTGGGACCTTCATATACATCAATAACGAAATATAACCTAACCTAACCCAACCTAACATCTCGGCGGTAGTATTTGAAAACATTCCTGGCGAGTTGGCTTCTCCGTCTCCGTGGGATCCTTTTATACATCAATAACGTAATATAACCTAACCTAAACCAACCTAACATGTCGGCGGTAATATTTGAAAACATTCTTGGCGAGTTGGCATCTACGTCTCCGTGGGACCTTCATATACATCAATAACGAAATATAACCTAACCTAACCCAACCTAACATCTCGGCGGTAATATTTGAAAACATTCCTGGCGAGTTGGCTTCTCCGTCTCCGTGGGATCCTTTTATACATCAGTAACGTAATATAACGTAACCTAACCCAACCTATCATCTCGGCGGTAATATTTGACAACATTCCTGGCGAGATTGCCTCTACGTCTCCGTGGGACCTTTATATACATCAATAACGTAATACAACCTAACCTAACCCAACCTAACATCTCGGCGGTAATATTTGAAAACATACCTGGCGAGTTGGCCTCTACGTCTCCGTGGGACATTTATATACATCAATAACGTAATATAACCTAACCTAACCCAACCTAACATCTCGGCGGTAATATTTGATCACATTCCTGGCTTGTTGGACTCTACGTCTCCGCGGGACCTTTATATACATCTATAACGTGATATAACCTAACCTAAACCAACCTAACATCTCGGCGGTAATATTTGAAAACATTCATGGCGATTTGACATCTACGTCTCCGTGGGACCTTAATATACATCAATAACGTAATATAGCCTAACCTAACCCAACCTAACATTTCGGCGGTAATATTTGACATCATTCCTGGCGAGTTGTCCTCTACGTCTCCGTGGGACCTTCATATACATCAATAACGAAATATAACCTAACCTAACCCAACCTAACATCTCGGCGGTAGTATTTGAAAACATTCCTGGCGAGTTGGCTTCTCCGTCTCCGTGGGATCCTTTTATACATCAATAACGTAATATAACCTAACCTAAACCAACCTAACATGTCGGCGGTAATATTTGAAAACATTCTTGGCGAGTTGGCATCTACGTCTCCGTGGGACCTTCATATACATCAATAACGAAATATAACCTAACCTAACCCAACCTAACATCTCGGCGGTAATATTTGAAAACATTCCTGGCGAGTTGGCTTCTCCGTCTCCGTGGGACCCTTTTATACATCAGTAACGTAATATAACGTAACCTAACCCAACCTATCATCTCGGCGGTAATATTTGACAACATTCCTGGCGAGATTGCCTCTACGTCTCCGTGGGACCTTTATATACATCAATAACGTAATACAACCTAACCTAACCCAACCTAACATCTCGGCGGTAATATTTGAAAACATACCTGGCGAGTTGGCCTCTACGTCTCCGTGCGACATTTATATACATCAATAACGTAATATAACCTAACCTAACCCAACCTAACATCTCGGCGGTAATATTTGATCACATTCCTGGCTTGTTGGACTCTACGTCTCCGCGGGACCTTTATATACATCTATAACGTGATATAACCTAACCTAAACCAACCTAACATCTCGGCGGTAATATTTGACAACACACCTGGCGAGTTGGCCTCTACGTCTCCGTGGGACCTTCATATACATCAATAACGAAATATAACCTAACCTAACCCAACCTAACATCTCGGCGGTAATATTTGAAAACATTCCTGGCGAGTTGGCTTCTCCGTCTCCGTGGGATCTTTTTATACATCAATAACGTAATATAACCTAACCTAACCCAACCTAACATCTCGACGGTAATATTTGAAAACATTCATGGCGATTTGACATCTACGTCTCCGTGGGAGTTTAATATACATCAATAACGTAATATAACCTAACCTAACCCAACCTAACATTTCGGCGGTAATATTTGACATCATTCCTGGCGAGTTGTCCTCTACGTCTCCGTTTGACCTTCATAAACATCAATAACGTAATATAACGTAACCTAACCCAACCTATCATCTCGGCGGTAATATTTGAAAACATTCCTGGCGAGTTGGCTTCTCCGTCTCCGTTGGATCCTTTTATACATCAATAACGTAATATAACCTAACCTAAACCAACCTAACATGTCGGCGGTAATATTTGAAAACATTCTTGGCGAGTTGGCATCTACGTCTCCGTGGGACCTTCGTATACATCAATAACGAAATATAACCTAACCTAACCCAACCTAACATCTCGGCGGTAATATTTGAAAACATTCCTGGCGAGTTGGCTTCTCCGTCTCCGTGGGATCCTTTTCTACATCAGTAACGTAATATAACGTAACCTAACCCAACCTATCATCTCGGCGGTAATATTTGACAACATTCCTGGCGAGATGGCCTCTACGTCTCCGTGGGACCTTTATATACATCAATAACGTAATATAACCTAACCTAACCCAACCTAACATCTCGGCGGTAATATTTGAAAACATACCTGGCGAGTTGGCCTCTACGTCTCCGTGGGACATTTATATACATCAATAACGTAATATAACCTAACCTAACCCAACCTAACATCTCGGCGGTAATATTTGATCACATTCCTGGCTTGTTGGACTCTACGTCTCCGCGGGACCTTTATATACATCTATAACGTGATATAACCTAACCTAAACCAACCTAACATCTCGGCGGTAATATTTGACAACATACCTGGCGAGTTGGCCTCTACGTCTCCGTGGGACCTTCATATACATCAATAACGAAATATAACCTAACCTAACCCAACCTAACATCTCGGCGGTAATATTTGAAAACATTCCTGGCGAGTTGGCTTCTCCGTCTCCGTGGGATCTTTTTATACATCAATAACGTAATATAACCTAACCTAACCCAACCTAACATCTCGACGGTAATATTTGAAAACATTCATGGCGATTTGACATCTACGTCTCCGTGGGAGTTATATATACATCAATAACGTAATATAGCCTAACCTAACCCAACCTAACATTTCGGCGGTAATATTTGACATCATTCCTGGCGAGTTGTCCTCTACGTCTCCGTTTGACCTTCATAAACATCAATAACGTAATATAACGTAACCTAACCCAACCTATCATCTCGGCGGTAATATTTGACAACATTCCTGGCGAGTTGGCCTCTACGTCTCCGTGGGTCCTTTATATACATCAATAACGTAATATAACCTAACCTAACCCAACCTAACATCTCGGCGGTAATATTTGACAACATACCTGGCGAGTTGGCCTCTACGTCTCCGTGGGACCTTCATATACATCAATAACGAAATATAACCTAACCTAACCCAACCTAACATCTCGGCGGTAATATTTGAAAACATTCCTGGCGAGTTGGATTCTCCGTCTCCGTGGGATCCTTTTATACATCAGTAACGTAATATAACGTAACCTAACCCAACCTATCATCTCGGCGGTAATATTTGACAACATTCCTGGCGAGACGGCCTCTACGTCTCCGTGGGACCTTTATATACATCAATAACGTAATATAACCTAACCTAACCCAACCTAACATCTCGGCGGTAATATTTGAAAACATACCTGGCGAGTTGGCCTCTACGTCTCCGTGGGACATTTATATACATCAATAACGTAATATAACCTAACCTAACCCAACCTAACATCTCGGCGGTAATATTTGATCACATTCCTGGCTTGTTGGACTCTACGTCTCCGCGGGACCTTTATATACATCTATAACGTGATATAACCTAACCTAAACCAACCTAACATCTCGGCGGTAATATTTGACAACATACCTGGCGAGTTGGCCTCTACGTCTCCGTGGGACCTTCATATACATCAATAACGAAATATAACCTAACCTAACCCAACCTAACATCTCGGCGGTAATATTTGAAAACATTCCTGGCGAGTTGGCTTCTCCGTCTCCGTGGGATCTTTTTACACATCAATAACGTAATATAACCTAACCTAACCCAACCTAACATCTCGACGGTAATATTTGAAAACATTCATGGCGATTTGACATCTACGTCTCCGTGGGAGTTTAATATACATCAATAACGTAATATAACCTAACCTAACCCAACCTAACATCTCGGCGGTAATATTTGACAACATACCTGGCGAGTTGGCCTCTACGTCTCCGTGGGACCTTCATATACATCAATAACGAAATATAACCTAACCTAACCCAACCTAACATCTCGGCGGTAGTATTTGAAAACATTCCTGGCGAGTTGGCTTCTCCGTCTCCGTGGGATCCTTTTATACATCACTAACGTAATATAACCTAACCTAAACCAACCTAACATGTCGGCGGTAATATTTGAAAACATTCTTGGCGAGTTGGCATCTACGTCTCCGTGGGACCTTCATATACATCAATAACGAAATATAACCTCACCTAACCCAACCTAACATCTCGGCGGTAATATTTGAAAACATTCCTGGCGAGTTGGCTTCTCCGTCTCCGTGGGATCCTTTTATACATCAGTAACGTAATATAACGTAACCTAACCCAACCTAACATCTCGGCGGTAATATTTGAAAACATACCTGGCGAGTTGGCCTCTACGTCTCCGTGGGACATTTATATACATCAATAACGTAATATAACCTAACCTAACCCAACCTAACATCTCGGCGGTAATATTTGATCACATTCCTGGCTTGTTGGACTCTACGTCTCCGCGGGACCTTTATATACATCTATAACGTGATATAACCTAACCTAAACCAACCTAACATCTCGGCGGTAATATTTGACAACATACCTGGCGAGTTGGCCTCTACGTCTCCGTGGGACCTTCATATACATCAATAACGAAATATAACCTAACCTAACCCAACCTAACATCTCGGCGGTAATATTTGAAAACATTCCTGGCGAGTTGGCTTCTCCGTCTCCGTGGGATCTTTTTATACCTCAATAACGTCATATAACCTAACCTAACCCAACCTAACATCTCGGCGGTAATATTTGAAAACATTCATGGCGATTTGACATCTACGTCTCCGTGGGACCTTAATATACATCAATAACGTAATATAGCCTAACCTAACCCAACCTAACATTTCGGCGGTAATATTTGACGTCATTCCTGGCGAGTTGTCCTCTACGTCTCCGTTTGACCTTCATAAACATCAACAACGTAATATAACGTAACCTAACCCAACCTATCATCTCGGCGGTAATATTTGACAACATTCCTGGCGAGTTGGCCTCTATGTCTCCGTGGGACCTTTATATACATCAATAACGTAATATAACCTAACCTAACCCAACCTAACATCTCGACGGTAATATTTGAAAACATTCATGGCGATTTGACATCTACGTCTCCGTGGGAGTTTAATATACATCAATAACGTAATATAGCCTAACCTAACCCAACCTAACATTTCGGCGGTAATATTTGACATCATTCCTGGCGAGTTGTCCTCTACGTCTCCGTTTGACCTTCATAAACATCAATAACGTAATATAACGTAACCTAACCCAACCTATCATCTCGGCGGTAATATTTGACAACATTCCTGGCGAGTTGGCCTCTATGTCTCCGTGGGACCTTTATATACATCAATAACGTAATATAACCTAACCTAACCCAACCTAACATCTCGGCGGTAATGTTTGACAACATACCTGGCGAGTTGGTCTCTACGTCTCCGTGGGACCTTAATATACATCAATAACGAAATATAACCTAACCTAACCCAACCTAACATCTCGGCGGTAATATTTGATCACATTCCTGGCTTGTTGGCCTCTACGTCTCCGCGGGACCTTTATATACATCTATAACGTGATATAACCTAACCTAAACCAACCTAACATCTCGGCGGTAATATTTGAAAACATTCCTGGCGAGTTGGCCTCTATGTCACCGTAGGACCTTTATAGACATCCATAACGTAATATAACCCAACCTAACCCAACCTAATATCTCGGCGGTAATATTTGATCACATTCCTGGCTTGTTGGCCTCTGCGTCTCCGCGGGACCGTTATATACATCTATAACGTGATATAACCTAACCTAAACCAACCTAACATCTCGGCGGTAATATTTGAAAACATTCCTGGCGAGTTGGCCTCTATGTCACCGTGGGACCTTTATAGACATCCATAACGTAATATAACCTAACCTAACCCAACCTAACATCTCGGCGGTAATATTTGAAAACATTCATGGCGATTTGACATCTACGTCTCCGTGGGACCTTAATATACATCAATAACGTAATATAGCCTAACCTAACCCAACCTAACATTTCGGCGGTAATATTTGACATCATTCCTGGCGAGTTGTCCTCTACGTCTCCGTTTGACCTTCATAAACATCAATAACGTAATAGAACGTAACCTAACCCAACCTAACATCTCGGCGGTAATATTTGAAAACATTCATGGCGATTTGACATCTACGTCTCCGTGGGACCATAATATACATCAATAACGTAATATAGCCTAACCTAACCCAACCTAACATTTCGGCGGTAATATTTGACATCATTCCTGGCGAGTTGTCCTCTACGTCTCCGTTTGACCTACATAAATATCAATAACGTAATATAACGTAACCTAACCCAATCTATCATCTCGGAGGTAATATTTGACAACATTCCTGGCGAGTTGGCCTCTACGTCTCCGTGGGACCTTTATATACATCAATAACGTAATATAACCTAACCTAACCCAACCTAACATCTCGGTGGTAATATTTGACAACATACCTGGCGAGTTGGCATCTACGACTCCGTGGGACCTTCATATACATCAATAACGAAATATAACCTAACCTAACCGAACCTAACATCTCGGCGGTAATATTTGACAACATTCCTGGCGAGTTGGCTTCTCCGTCTCCGCGGGACATTTATATACATCAATAACGTAATATAACCTAACCTAACCCAACCTAACATCTCGGCGGTAATATTTGAAAACATTCCTGGCGAGTTGGCCTCTACGTCACCGTGGGACCTTTATATACATCAATAACGTAATATAACCTAGGCTAAACCAACCTAACATCTCGGCGGTAATATTTGAAAACTTTCATGGCGATTTGGCATCTACGTTTCCGTGGGACCTTCATATACATCAATAACGTAATATAGCCTAACCTAACCCAACCTAACATCTCGGCGGTAATATTTGAAAACATACCTGGCGAGTTGGCCTCTACGTCTCCGTGGGACATTTATATACATCAATAACGTAATATAACCTAACCTAACCCAACCTAACATCTCGGCGGTAATATTTGATCACATTCCTGGCTTGTTGGCCTCTACGTCTCCGCGGGACCTTTATATACATCTATAACGTGATATAACCTAACCTAAACCAACCTAACATCTCGGCGGTAATATTTGAAAACATTCCTGGCGAGTTGGCCTCTATGTCACCGTGGGACCTTTATAGACATCCATAACGTAATATAACCTAACCTAACCAAACCTAACATCTCGGCGGTAATATTTGAAAACATTCATGGCGATTTGACATCTACGTCTCCGTGGGACCATAATATACATCAATAACGTAATATAGCCTAACCTAAACCAACCTAACATTTCGGCGGTAATATTTGACATCATTCCTGGCGAGTTGTCCTCTACGTCTCCGTTTGACCTTCATAAACATCAATAACGTAATATAACGTAACTTAAACCAATCTATCATCTCGGAGGTAATATTTGACAACATTCCTGGCGAGTTGGCCTCTACGTCTCCGTGGGACCTTTATATACATCAATAACGTAATATAACGTAACCTAACCCAACCTATCATCTCGGCGGTAATATTTGACAACATTCCTGGCGAGTTGGCCTCTACGTCTCTGTGGGACCTTTATATACATCAATAACGTAATATAACCTAACCTAACCCAACCTAACATCTCGGCGGTAATATTTGACAACATACCTGGCGAGTTGGCCTCTACGTCTCCGTGGGACCTTCATATTCAACAATAACGAAATATAACCTAACCTAACCCAACCTAACATCTCGGCGGTAATATTTGAAAACATTCCTGGCGAGTTGGCCTCTACGTCACCGTGGGACCTTTATATACATCAATAACGTAATATAACCTAGGCTAAACCAACCTAACATCTCGGCGGTAATATTTGAAAACTTTCATGGCGATTTGGCATCTACGTCTCCGTGGGACCTTAATATACATCAATAACGTAATATAGCCTAACCTAACCCAACATAACATCTCGGCGGTAATATTTGACAACATACCTGGCGAGTTGGCCTCTACGTCTCCGTGGGACCTTTATATACATCAATAACGTAATATAACCTAGGCTAAGCCAACCTAACATCTCGGCGGTAATATTTGAAAACATTCATGGCGATTTGGCATCTACGTCTCCGTGGGACCTTCATATACATCGATAACGTAATATAGCCTAACCTAACCCAACCTAACATCTCGGCGGTAATATTTGACATCATTCCTGGCGAGTTGTCCTCTACGTCTCCGTTTGACCTTCATAAACATCAATAACGTAATATAACGTAACCTAACCCAACCTATCATCTCGGCGGTAATATTTGACAACATTCCTGGCGAGTTGGCCTCTACGTCTCCGTGGGACCTTTATATACATCAATAACGTAATATAACCTAACCTAACCCAACCTAACATCTCGGCGGTAATATTTGACAACATACCTCGCGAGTTGGCTTCTCCGTCTCCGTGGGATCCTTTTATACATCAATAACGTTATATAACCTAACCTAACCCAACCTAACATCTCGGCGGTAATATTTGAAAACATTCCTGGCGAGTTGGCCTCTACGTCACCGTGGGACCTTTATAGACATCAATAACGTAATATAACCTAACCTAACCCAACCTAACATCTTGGCGGTAATATTTGAAAACATACCTGGCGAGTTGGCCTCTACGTCTCCGTGGGACCTTTATATACATCAATAACGTAATATAACCTAGGCTAAGCCAACCTAACATCTCGGCGGTAATATTTGAAAACATTCATGGCGATTTGGCATCTACGTCTCCGTGGGACCTTCATATACATCGATAACGTAATATAGCCTAACCTAACCCAACCTAACATTTCGGCGGTAATATTTGACATCATTCCTGGCGAGTTGTCCTCTACGTCTCTGTTTGACCTTCATAAACATCAATAACGTAATATAACGTAACCTAACCCAACCTGTCATCTCGGCGGTAATATTTGATCACATTCCTGCCTTGTTGGCCTCTACGTCTCCGCGGGACCTTTATATACATCTATAACGTGATATAACCTAACCTAATCCAACCTAACATCTCGGCGGTAATATTTGAAAACATTCCTGGCGAGTTGGCCTCTACGTCTCCGCGGGACCTTCATATACATCAATAACGAAATATAACCTAACCTAACCCAACCTAACATCTCGGCGGTAATATTTGACAACATTCCTGGCGAGTTGGCTTCTCCGTCTCCGCGGGACATTTATATACATCAATAACGTAACATAGCCTAACCTAATCCAACCTAACATCTCGGCGGTAATATTTGAAAACATACCTGGCGAGTTGGCCTCTACGTCTCCGTGGGACCTTCATATACATCAATAACGAAATATAACCTAACCTAACCCAACCTAACATCTCGGCGGTAATATTTGAAAACATTCCTGCCGAGTTGGCCTCTATGTCAGCGTGGGACCTTTATAGACATCCATAACGTAATATAATCTAACCTAACCCAACCTAACATCTCGGCGGTAATATTTGAAAACATTCATGGCGATTTGACATCTACGTCTCCGTGGGACCTTAATATACATCAATAACGTAATATAGCCTAACCTAACCCAACCTAACATTTCGGCGGTAATATTTGAAAACGTTCCTGGCGAGTTGGCCTCTATGTCACCGTGGGACCTTTATAGACATCCATAACGTAATATAACCTAACCTAACCCAACCTAACATCTCGGCGGTAATATTTGAAAACATTCCTGGCGAGTTGGCCTCTACGTCACCGTGGGACATTTATAGACATCCATAAGGTAATATAACCTAACCTAACCCAACCTAACATCTCGGCGGTAATATTTGAAAAAATTCATGGCGAGTTGGCATCTGCGTCTCCGTTGTACATTTATATACATCAATAACGTAATACAACCTATCCTAACCCAAAATAACATCTCGGCGGTAATATTTGACAACATTCCTGGCGAGTTGGCTGCTCCGTCTCCATGGGACCCTTATATACATCAATAACGTAATATAACCTAACCTAACCCAACCTAACATCTCGGCGTTAATATTTGGCAACATACCTGGCGAGTTGGCCTCTACGTCTCCGTGGAACCTTCATATACATCAATAACGTAATATAACCTAACCTAACCCAACCTAACATCTCGGCGGTAATATTTGACATCATTCCTGGCGATTTGTCCTCTACGTCTCCGTTTGACCTTCATAAACATCAATAACGTAATATAACGTAACCTAACCCAACCTATCATCTCGGCGGTAATATTTGACAACATTCCTGGCGAGTTGGCTTCTACGTCTCCGTGGGACCTTTATATACATCAATAACGTAATATAACCTAACCTAACACAACCTAACATCTCGGCCGTAATATTTGAAAACATACCTGGCGAGTTGGCCTCTACGTCTACGTGGGACGTTTATATACATCAATAACGTAATATAACCTAACCTAACCCAACCTAACATCTCGGCCGTAATATTGGAAAACATACCTGGCTTGTTGGCCTCTACGTCTCCGCGGGACCTTTATATACATCTATAACGTGATATAACCTAACGTAATCCAACCTAACATCTCGGCGGTAATATTTGAAAACATTCCTGGCGAGTTGGCCTCTACGTCTCCGTGGGACCTGCATATACATCAATAACGAAATATAACCTAACCTAACCCAACCTAACATCTCGGCGGTAATATTTGAAAACATTCCTGGCGAGTTGGCTTCTCCGTCTCCGTGGGATCCTTTTATACATCAGTAACGTAATATAACGTAACCTAACCCAACCTATCATCTCGGCGGTAAGATTTGAAAAAATTCATGGCGAGTTGGCATCTGCGTCTCCGTTGTACATTTATATACATCAATAACGTAATACAACCTATCCTAACCCAAAATAACATCTCGGCGGTAATATTTGACAACATTCCTGGCGAGTTGGCTGCTCCGTCTCCGTGGGACCCTTATATACATCAATAACGTAATATAACCTAACCTAACCCAACCTAACATCTCGGCGTTAATATTTGACAACATACCTGGCGAGTTGGCCTCTACGTCTCCGTGGGACCTTCATATACATCAATAACGTAATATAACCTAACCTAACCCAACCTAACATTTGGGTGGTAATATTTGACATCATTCCTGGCGAGTTGGCCTCTACGTCTGCGTTTGACCTTCATAAACATCAATAACGTAATATAACCTAACCTAACCCAACCTAACATCTTGGCGGTAATATTTGAAAACATACTTGGCGAGTTGGCCTCTACGTCTCCGTGGGACCTTTATATACATCAATAACGTAATATAACCTAGGCTAACCCAACCTAACATCTCGGCGGTAATATTTGAAAACATTCATGGCGATTTGGCATCTACGTCTCCGTGGGACCTTCATATACATCGATAACGTAATATAGCCTAACCTAACCCAACCTAACATCTCGGCGGTAATATTTGACATCATTCCTGGCGAGTTGTCCTCTACGTCTCCGTTTGACCTTCATAAACATCAATAACGTAATATAACCTAACCTAACCCAACCTAACATCTCGGCGGTAATATTTGAAAACATTCATGGCGATTTGGCATCTACGTCTCCGTGGGACCTTCATATACATCGATAACGTAATATAGCCTAACCTAACCCAACCTAACATTTCGGCGGTAATATTTGACATCATTCCTGGCGAGTTGTCCTCTACGTCTCTGTTTGACCTTCATAAACATCAATAACGTAATATAACGTAACCTAACCCAACCTGTCATCTCGGCGGTAATATTTGATCACATTCCTGCCTTGTTGGCCTCTACGTCTCCGCGGGACCTTTATATACATCTATAACGTGATATAACCTAACCTAATCCAACCTAACATCTCGGCGGTAATATTTGAAAACATTCCTGGCGAGTTGGCCTCTACGTCTCCGCGGGACCTTCATATACATCAATAACGAAATATAACCTAACCTAACCCAACCTAACATCTCGGCGGTAATATTTGACAACATTCCTGGCGAGTTGGCTTCTCCGTCTCCGCGGGACATTTATATACATCAATAACGTAACATAGCCTAACCTAATCCAACCTAACATCTCGGCGGTAATATTTGAAAACATACCTGGCGAGTTGGCCTCTACGTCTCCGTGGGACCTTCATATACATCAATAACGAAATATAACCTAACCTAACCCAACCTAACATCTCGGCGGTAATATTTGACAACATACCTGGCGAGTTGGCCTCTACGTCTCCGTGGGACCTTCATATACATCAATAACGAAATATAACCTAACCTAACCCAACCTAACATCTCGGCGGTAATATTTGAAAACATTCCTGCCGAGTTGGCCTCTATGTCAGCGTGGGACCTTTATAGACATCCATAACGTAATATAATCTAACCTAACCCAACCTAACATCTCGGCGGTAATATTTGAAAACATTCATGGCGATTTGACATCTACGTCTCCGTGGGACCTTAATATACATCAATAACGTAATATAGCCTAACCTAACCCAACCTAACATTTCGGCGGTAATATTTGACATCATTCCTGGCGAGTTGTCCTCTACGTCTCCGTTTGACCTTCATAAACATCAATAACGTAATATAACCTAACCTAACCCAACCTAACATCTTGGCGGTAATATTTGAAAACATACCTGGCGAGTTGGCCTCTACGTCTCCGTGGGACCTTTATATACATCAATAACGTAATATAACCTAGGCTAAGCCAACCTAACATCTCGGCGGTAATATTTGAAATCATTCATGGCGATTTGGCATCTACGTCTCCGTGGGACCTTCATATACATCGATAACGTAATATAGCCTAACCTAACCCAACCTAACATTTCGGCGGTAATATTTGACATCATTCCTGGCGAGTTGTCCTCTACGTCTCTGTTTGACCTTCATAAACATCAATAACGTAATATAACCTAACCTAACCCAACCTTACATCTCGGCGGTAATATTTGAAAACGTTCCTGGCGAGTTGGCCTCTATGTCACCGTGGGACCTTTATAGACATCCATAACGTAATATAACCTAACCTAACCCAACCTAACATCTCGGCGGTAATATTTGAAAACATTCCTGGCGAGTTGGCCTCTACGTCACCGTGGGACCTTTATAGACATCCATAACGTAATATAACCTAACCTAACCCAACCTAACATCTCGGCGGTAATATTTGAAAAAATTCATGGCGAGTTGGCATCTGCGTCTCCGTTGTACATTTATATACATCAATAACGTAATACAACCTATCCTAACCCAAAATAACATCTCGGCGGTAATATTTGACAACATTCCTGGCGAGTTGGCTGCTCCGTCTCCATGGGACCCTTATATACATCAATAACGTAATATAACCTAACCTAACCCAACCTAACATCTCGGCGTTAATATTTGACAACATACCTGGCGAGTTGGCCTCTACGTCTCCGTGGGACCTTCATATACATCAATAACGTAATATAACCTAACCTAACCCAACCTAACATCTCGGCGGTAATATTTGACATCATTCCTGGCGATTTGTCCTCTACGTCTCCGTTTGACCTTCATAAACATCAATAACGTAATATAACGTAACCTAACCCAACCTATTATCTCGGCGGTAATATTTGACAACATTCCTGGCGAGTTGGCTTCTACGTCTCCGTGGGACTTTTATATACATCAATAACGTAATATAACCTAACCCAACACAACCTAACATCTCGGCCGTAATATTTGAAAACATACCTGGCGAGTTGGCCTCTACGTCTACGTGGGACGTTTATATACATCAATAACGTAATATAACCTAACCTAACCCAACCTAACATCTCGGCCGTAATATTTGAAAACATACCTGGCTTGTTGGCCGCTACGTCTCCGTGGGACCTTCATATACATCAATAACGAAATATAACCTAACCTAACCCAACCTAACATCTCGGCGGTAATATTTGACAACATACCTGGCGAGTTGGCCTCTACGTCTCCGTGGGACCTTCATATACATCAATAACGAAATATAACCTAACCTAACCCAACCTAACATCTCGGCGGTAATATTTGAAAACATTCCTGCCGAGTTGGCCTCTATGTCAGCGTGGGACCTTTATAGACATCCATAACGTAATATAATCTAACCTAACCCAACCTAACATCTCGGCGGTAATATTTGAAAACATTCATGGCGATTTGACATCTACGTCTCCGTGGGACCTTAATATACATCAATAACGTAATATAGCCTAACCTAACCCAACCTAACATTTCGGCGGTAATATTTGACATCATTCCTGGCGAGTTGTCCTCTACGTCTCCGTTTGACCTTCATAAACATCAATAACGTAATATAACCTAACCTAACCCAACCTAACATCTTGGCGGTAATATTTGAAAACATACCTGGCGAGTTGGCCTCTACGTCTCCGTGGGACCTTTATATACATCAATAACGTAATATAACCTAGGCTAAGCCAACCTAACATCTCGGCGGTAATATTTGAAATCATTCATGGCGATTTGGCATCTACGTCTCCGTGGGACCTTCATATACATCGATAACGTAATATAGCCTAACCTAACCCAACCTAACATTTCGGCGGTAATATTTTACATCATTCCTGGCGAGTTGTCCTCTACGTCTCTGTTTGACCTTCATAAACATCAATAACGTAATATAACCTAACCTAACCCAACCTTACATCTCGGCGGTAATATTTGAAAACGTTCCTGGCGAGTTGGCCTCTATGTCACCGTGGGACCTTTATAGACATCCATAACGTAATATAACCTAACCTAACCCAACCTAACATCTCGGCGGTAATATTTGAAAACATTCCTGGCGAGTTGGCCTCTACGTCACCGTGGGACCTTTATAGACATCCATAACGTAATATAACCTAACCTAACCCAACCTAACATCTCGGCGGTAATATTTGAAAAAATTCATGGCGAGTTGGCATCTGCGTCTCCGTTGTACATTTATATACATCAATAACGTAATACAACCTATCCTAACCCAAAATAACATCTCGGCGGTAATATTTGACAACATTCCTGGCGAGTTGGCTGCTCCGTCTCCATGGGACCCTTATATACATCAATAACGTAATATAACCTAACCTAACCCAACCTAACATCTCGGCGTTAATATTTGACAACATACCTGGCGAGTTGGCCTCTACGTCTCCGTGGGACCTTCATATACATCAATAACGTAATATAACCTAACCTAACCCAACCTAACATCTCGGCGGTAATATTTGACATCATTCCTGGCGATTTGTCCTCTACGTCTCCGTTTGACCTTCATAAACATCAATAACGTAATATAACGTAACCTAACCCAACCTATTATCTCGGCGGTAATATTTGACAACATTCCTGGCGAGTTGGCTTCTACGTCTCCGTGGGACCTTTATATACATCAATAACGTAATATAACCTAACCTAACACAACCTAACATCTCGGCCGTAATATTTGAAAACATACCTGGCGAGTTGGCCTCTACGTCTACGTGGGACGTTTATATACATCAATAACGTAATATAACCTAACCTAACCCAACCTAACATCTCGGCCGTAATATTTGAAAACATACCTGGCTTGTTGGCCTCTACGTCTCCGCGGGACCTTTATATACATCTATAACGTGATATAACCTAACGTAATCCAACCTAACATCTCGGCGGTAATATTTGAAAACATTCCTGGCGAGTTGGCCTCTACGTCTCCGTGGGACCTGCATATACATCAATAACGAAATATAACCTAACCTAACCCAACCTAACATCTCGGCGGTAATATTTGAAAACATTCCTGGCGAGTTGGCTTCTCCGTCTCCGTGGGATCCTTTTATACATCAGTAACGTAATATAACGTAACCTAACCCAACCTATCATCTCGGCGGTAAGATTTGAAAAAATTCATGGCGAGTTGGCATCTGCGTCTCCGTTGTACATTTATATACATCAATAACGTAATACAACCTATCCTAACCCAAAATAACATCTCGGCGGTAATATTTGACAACATTCCTGGCGAGTTGGCTGCTCCGTCTCCGTGGGACCCTTATATACATCAATAACGTAATATAACCTAACCTAACCCAACCTAACATCTCGGCGTTAATATTTGACAACATACCTGGCGAGTTGGCCTCTACGTCTCCGTGGGACCTTCATATACATCAATAACGTAATATAACCTAACCTAACCCAACCTAACATTTGGGTGGTAATATTTGACATCATTCCTGGCGAGTTGGCCTCTACGTCTGCGTTTGACCTTCATAAACATCAATAACGTAATATAACCTAACCTAACCCAACCTAACATCTTGGCGGTAATATTTGAAAACATACTTGGCGAGTTGGCCTCTACGTCTCCGTGGGACCTTTATATACATCAATAACGTAATATAACCTAGGCTAACCCAACCTAACATCTCGGCGGTAATATTTGAAAACATTCATGGCGATTTGGCATCTACGTCTCCGTGGGACCTTCATATACATCGATAACGTAATATAGCCTAACCTAACCCAACCTAACATTTCGGCAGTAATATTTGACATCATTCCTGGCGAGTTGGCCTCTACGTCTCCGTGGGACCTTTATATACATCAATAACGTAATATAACCTAACCTAACCCAACCTAACATCTCGGCGGTAATATTTGACATCATTCCTGGCGATTTGTCCTCTACGTCTCCGTTTGACCTTCATAAACACAAATAACGTAATATAACGTAACCTAACCTAACCTATCATCTCGGCGGTAATATTTGACAACATTCCTGGCGAGTTGGCTTCTACGTCTCCGTGGGCCCTTTATATACATCAATAACGTAATATAACCTAATCTAACACAACCTAACATCTCGGCCGTAATATTTGAAAACATACCTGGCTTGTTGGCCTCTACGTCTCCGCGGGACCTTTATATACATCTATAACGTGATATAACCTAACCTAATCCAACCTAACATCTCGGCGGTAATATTTGAAAACATTCCTGGCGAGTTGGCCTCTACGTCTCCGTGGGACCTGCATATACATCAATAACGAAATATAACCTAACCTAACCCAACCTAACATCTCGGCGGTAATATTTGAAAACATTCCTGGCGAGTTGGCTTCTCCGTCTCCGTGGGACCTTCATATACATCAATAACGAAATATAACCTAACCTAACCCAACCTAACATCTCGGCGGTAATATTTGAAAACATTCCTGGCGAGTTGGCTTCTCCGTCTCCGTGGGATCCTTTTATACATCAGTAACGTAATATAACGTAACCTAACCCAACCTATCATCTCGGCGGTAATATTTGAAAAAATTCATGGCGTGTTGGCATCTGCGTCTCCGTTGTACATTTATATACATCAATAACGTAATACAACCTATCCTAACCCAAAATAACATCTCGGCGGTAATATTTGACAACATTCCTGGCGAGTTGGCCTCTACGTCTCCGTTTGACCTTCATAAACATCTATAACGTAATATAACCTAACCTAACCCAACCTAACATCGTGGCGGTAATATTTGAAAACATACCTGGCCAGTTGGCCTCTACGTCTCCGTGGGAACTTTATATACATCAATAACGTAATATAACCTAGGCTAACCCAACCTAACATCTCGGCGGTAATATTTGAAAACATTCATGGCGATTTGGCATCTACGTCTCCGTGGGACCTTCATATACATCGATAACGTAATATAGCCTAACCTAACCCAACCTAACATTTCGGCAGTAATATTTGACATCATTCCTGGCGATTTGTCCTCTACGTCTCCGTTTGACCTTCATAAACATCAATAACGTAATATAACCTAGGCTAACCCAACCTAACATCTCGGCGGTAATATTTGAAAGAATTCATGGCGAGTTGGCATCTGCGTCTCCGTGGTACATTTATATACATCAATAACGTAATACAACCTATCCTAACCCAAAATAACATCTCGGCGGTAATATTTGACAACATTCCTGGCGAGTTGGCTGCTCCGTCTCCGTGGGACCCTTATATACATCAATAACGTAATATAACCTAACCTAACCCAACCTAACATCTCGGCGTTAATATTTGACAACAAACCTGGCGAGTTGGGCTCTACGTCTCCGTGGGACCTTCATAAACATCTATAACGTAATATAACCTAACCTAACCCAACCTAACATCGTGGCGGTAATATTTGAAAACATACCTGGCGAGTTGGCCTCTACGTCTCCGTGGGACCTTTATATACATCAATAACGTAATATAACCTAGGCTAACCCAACCTAACATCTCGGCGGTAATATTTGAAAACATTCATGGCGATTTGGCATCTACGTCTCCGTGGGACCTTCATATACATCGATAACGTAATATAGCCTAACCTAACCCAACCTAACATTTCGGCAGTAATATTTGACATCATTCCTGGCGATTTGTCCTCTACGTCTCCGTTTGACCGTCATAAACATCAATAACGTAATATAACCTAACCTAACCCAACCTAACATCTTGGCGGTAATATTTGAAAACATACCTGGCGAGTTGGCCTCTACGTCTCCGTGGGACCTTTATATACATCAATAACGTAATATAACCTAGGCTAACCCAACCTAACATCTCGGCGGTAATATTTGAAAACATTCATGGCGATTTGACATCTACGTCTCCGTGGGACCTTAATATACATCAATATCGTAATATAGCCTAACCTAACCCAACCTAACATTTCGGCGGTAATATTTGACATCATTCCTGGCGAGTTGTCCTCTACGTCTCTGTTTGACCTTCATAAACATCAATAACGTAATATAACGTAACCTAACCCAACCTATCATCTCGGCGGTAATATTTGATCACATTCCTGCCTTGTTGGCCTCTACGTCTCCGCGGGACCTTTATATACATCTATAACGTGATATAACCTAACCTAATCCAACCTAACATCTCGGCGGTAATATTTGAAAACATTCCTGGCGAGTTGGCTTCTACGTCTCCGTGGGACCTTTATATACATCAATAACGTAATATAAACTAACCTAACCCAACCTAACATCTCGGCGGTAATATTTGAAAACATTCCTGGCGAGTTGGCTGCTCCGTCTCCGTGGGACCCTTATATACATCATTAACGTAATATAACCTAATCTAACCCAACCAAACATCTCGGCGTTAATATTTGACAACATACCTGGCGAGTTGGCCTCTACGTCTCCGTGGGACCTTCATATACATCAATAACGTAATATAACCTAACCTAACCCAACCTAACATTTCGGCGGTAATATTTGACATCATTCCTGGCGAGTTGGCCTCTACGTCTCCGTTTGACCTTCATAAACATCAATAACGTAATATAACCTAACCTAATCCAACCTAACATCTCGGCGGTAATATTTGAAAACGTTCCTGGCGAGTTGGCCTCTATGTCACCGTGGGACCTTTATAGACATCCATAACGTAATATAACCTAACCTAACCCAACCTAACATCTCGGCGGTAATATTTGAAAACATTCATGGCGATTTGACATCTACGTCTCCGTGGGACCTTAATATACATCCATAACGTAACATAACCTAACCTAACCCAACCTAACATCTCGGCGGTAATATTTGAAAACATTCATGGCGATTTGACATCTACGTTTCCGTGGGACCTTAATATACATCAATAACGTAATATAGCCTAACCTAACCCAACCTAACATTTCGGCGGTAATATTTGACATCATTCCTGGCGAGTTGTCCTCTACGTCTCCGTTTGACCTTCATAAACATCAATAACGTAATATAACGTAACCTAACCCAACCTATCATCTCGGCGGTAATATTTGACAACATTCCTGGCGAGTTGGCCTCTACGTCTCCGTTTGACTTTCATAAACATCTATAACGTAATATAACCTAACCTAACCCAACCTAACATCGTGGCGGTAATATTTGAAAACATACCTGGCCAGTTGGCCTCTACGTCTCCGTGGGAACTTTATATACATCAATAACGTAATATAACCTAGGCTAACCCAACCTAACATCTCGGCGGTAATATTTGAAAACATTCATGGCGATTTGGCATCTACGTCTCCGTGGGACCTTCATATACATCGATAACGTAATATAGCCTAACCTAACCCAACCTAACATTTCGGCAGTAATATTTGACATCATTCCTGGCGATTTGTCCTCTACGTCTCCGTTTGACCTTCATAAACATCAATAACGTAATATAACCTAGGCTAACCCAACCTAACATCTCGGCGGTAATATTTGAAAGAATTCATGGCGAGTTGGCATCTGCGTCTCCGTGGTACATTTATATACATCAATAACGTAATACAACCTATCCTAACCCAAAATAACATCTCGGCGGTAATATTTGACAACATTCCTGGCGAGTTGGCTGCTCCGTCTCCGTGGGACCCTTATATACATCAATAACGTAATATAACCTAACCTAACCCAACCTAACATCTCGGCGTTAATATTTGACAACAAACCTGGCGAGTTGGCCTCTACGTCTCCGTGGGACCTTCATAAACATCTATAACGTAATATAACCTAACCTAACCCAACCTAACATCGTGGCGGTAATATTTGAAAACATACCTGGCGAGTTGGCCTCTACGTCTCCGTGGGACCTTTATATACATCAATAACGTAATATAACCTAGGCTAACCCAACCTAACATCTCGGCGGTAATATTTGAAAACATTCATGGCGATTTGGCATCTACGTCTCCGTGGGACCTTCATATACATCGATAACGTAATATAGCCTAACCTAACCCAACCTAACATTTCGGCAGTAATATTTGACATCATTCCTGGCGATTTGTCCTCTACGTCTCCGTTTGACCGTCATAAACATCAATAACGTAATATAACCTAACCTAACCCAACCTAACATCTTGGCGGTAATATTTGAAAACATACCTGGCGAGTTGGCCTCTACGTCTCCGTGGGACCTTTATATACATCAATAACGTAATATAACCTAGGCTAACCCAACCTAACATCTCGGCGGTAATATTTGAAAACATTCATGGCGATTTGACATCTACGTCTCCGTGGGACCTTAATATACATCAATATCGTAATATAGCCTAACCTAACCCAACCTAACATTTCGGCGGTAATATTTGACATCATTCCTGGCGAGTTGTCCTCTACGTCTCTGTTTGACCTTCATAAACATCAATAACGTAATATAACGTAACCTAACCCAACCTATCATCTCGGCGGTAATATTTGATCACATTCCTGCCTTGTTGGCCTCTACGTCTCCGCGGGACCTTTATATACATCTATAACGTGATATAACCTAACCTAATCCAACCTAACATCTCGGCGGTAATATTTGAAAACATTCCTGGCGAGTTGGCTTCTACGTCTCCGTGGGACCTTTATATACATCAATAACGTAATATAAACTAACCTAACCCAACCTAACATCTCGGCGGTAATATTTGAAAACATTCCTGGCGAGTTGGCTGCTCCGTCTCCGTGGGACCCTTATATACATCATTAACGTAATATAACCTAATCGAACCCAACCAAACATCTCGGCGTTAATATTTGACAACATACCTGGCGAGTTGGCCTCTACGTCTCCGTGGGACCTTCATATACATCAATAACGTAATATAACCTAACCTAACCCAACCTAACATTTCGGCGGTAATATTTGACATCACTCCTGGCGAGTTGGCCTCTACGTCTCCGTTTGACCTTCATAAACATCAATAACGTAATATAACCTAACCTAACCCAACCTAACATCTCGGCGGTAATATTTGAAAACGTTCCTGGCGAGTTGGCCTCTATATCACCGTGGGACCTTTATAGACATCCATAACGTAATATAACCTAACCTAACCCAACCTAACATCTCGGCGGTAATATTTGAAAACATTCATGGCGATTTGACATCTACGTCTCCGTGGGACCTTAATATACATCCATAACGTAACATAACCTAACCTAACCCAACCTAACATCTCGGCGGTAATATTTGAAAACATTCATGGCGATTTGACATCTACGTTTCCGTGGGACCTTAATATACATCAATAACGTAATATAGCCTAACCTAACCCAACCTAACATTTCGGCGGTAATATTTGACATCATTCCTGGCGAGTTGTCCTCTACGTCTCCGTTTGACCTTCATAAACATCAATAACGTAATATAACGTAACCTAACCCAACCTATCATCTCGGCGGTAATATTTGACAACATTCCTGGTGAGTTGGGCTCTACGTCTCCGTGGGACCTTTATATACATCAATAACGTAATGTAACCTAACCTAACCCAACCTAACGTCTCGGCGGTAATATTTGACAACATACCTGGCGAGTTGGCCTCTACGTCTCCGTGGGACCTTCATATACATCAATAACGTAATATAGCCTAACCTAACCCAACCTAACATTTCGGCGGTAATATTTGACATCATTCCTGGCGAGTTGTCCTCTACGTCTCCGTTTGACCTTCATAAACATCAATAACGTAATATAACGTAACCTAACCCAACCTACCATCTCGGCGGTAATATTTGATCACATTCCTGCCTTGCTGGCTTCTACGTCTCCGCGGGACCTTTATATACATCTATAACGTGATATAACCTAACCTAATCCAACCTAACATCTCGGCGGTAATATTTGAAAACATTCCTGGCGAGTTGGCCTCTACGC
The DNA here is from genome assembly GCA_963969225.1 of Xylocopa violacea. Lineage (NCBI taxonomy): Eukaryota > Metazoa > Arthropoda > Insecta > Hymenoptera > Apidae > Xylocopa > Xylocopa violacea. The sequence continues at coordinate 3,342,972 of CAXAJV010000051.1, forward strand.
CTCCGTGGGACCTTTATATACATCAATAACGTAATATAACCTAACCTAACCCAACCTAACATCTCGGCGGTAATATTTGAAAACATTCCTGGCGATTTGGCTGCTCCGTCTCCGTGGGACCCTTATATACATCAATAACGTAATATAACCTAACCTAACCCAAAATAACATCTCGGCGGTAATATTTGACAACATTCCTGGCGAGTTGGCTGCTCCGTCTCCGTGGGACCCTTATATACATCAATAACGTAATATAACCTAACCTAACCCAACCTAACATCTCGGCGTTAATATTTGACAACATACCTGGCGAGTTGGCCTCTACGTCTCCGTGGGACATTCATATACATCAATAATGTAATATAACCTAACCTAACCCAACCTAACATTTCGGCGGTAATATTTGACATCATTCCTGGCGAGTTGGCCTCTACGTCTCCGTTTGACCGTCATAAACATCAATAACGTAATATAACCTAACCTAACCCAACCTAACATCTTGGCGGTAATATTTGAAAACATACCTGGCGAGTTGGCCTCTACGTCTCCGTGGGACCTTTATATACATCAATAACGTAATATAACCTAGGCTAACCCAACCTAACATCTCGGCGGTAATATTTGAAAACATTCCTGGCGAGTTGGCCTCTACGTCACCGTGGGACCTTTATAGACATCCATTACGTAACATAAGCTAACCTAACCCAACCTAACATCTCGGCGGTAATATTTGACAACATTCCTGGCGAGTTGGCCTCTACGTCTCCGTGGGACCTTTATATACATCAATAACGTAATGTAACCTATCCTAACCCAACCTAACGTCTCGGCGGTAATATTTGACAACATACCTGGCGAGTTGGCCTCTACGTCTCCGTGGGACCTTTATATACATCAATAACGTAATATAACCTAGGCTAACCCAACCTAACATCTCGGCGGTAATATTTGAAAACATTCATGGCGATTTGGCATCTACGTCTCCGTGGGACCTTCATACACATCAATAACGTAATATAACCTAACCTAACCCAACCTAACATCTTGGCGGTAATATTTGAAAACATACCTGGCGAGTTGGCCTCTACGTCTCCGTGTGACCTTTATATACATCAATAACGTAATATAACCTAGGCTAACCCAACCTAACATCTCGGCGGTAATATTTGAAAAAATTCATGGCGAGTTGGCATCTGCGTCTCCGTGGTACATTTATATACATCAATAACGTAATACAACCTATCCTAACCCAAAATAACATCTCGGCGGTAATATTTGACAACATTCCTGGCGAGTTGGCTGCTCCGTCTCCGTGGGACCCTTATATACATCAATAACGTAATATAGCCTAACCTAACCCAACCTAACATCTCGGCGTTAATATTTGACAACATACCTGGCGAGTTGGCCTCTACGTCTCCGTGGGACCTTCATATACATCAATAACGTAATATAACCTAACCTAACCCAACCTAACATTTCGGCGGTAATATTTGACATCATTCCTGGCGAGTTGTCCTCTACGTCTCCGTTTGACCTTCATAAACATCAATAACGTAATATAACGTAACCTAACCCAACCTATCATCTCGGCGGTAATATTTGACAACATTCCTGGCGAGTTGGGCTCTACGTCTCCGTGGGACCTTTATATACATCAATAACGTAATGTAACCTAACCTAACCCAACCTAACGTCTCGGCGGTAATATTTGACAACATACCTGGCGAGTTGGCCTCTACGTCTCCGTGGGACCTTCATATACATCAATAACGTAATATAGCCTAACCTAACCCAACCTAACATTTCGGCGGTAATATTTGACATCATTCCTGGCGAGTTGTCCTCTACGTCTCCGTTTGACCTTCATAAACAACAATAACGTAATATAACGTAACCTAACCCAACCTATCATCTCGGCGGTAATATTTGATCACATTCCTGCCTTGCTGGCTTCTACGTCTCCGCGGGACCTTTATATACATCTATAACGTGATATAACCTAACCTAATCCAACCTAACATCTCGGCGGTAATATTTGAAAACATTCCTGGCGAGTTGGCCTCTACGCCTCCGTGGGACCTTTATATACATCAATAACGTAATATAACCTAACCTAACCCAACCTAACATCTCGGCGGTAATATTTGAAAACATTCCTGGCGATTTGGCTGCTCCGTCTCCGTGGGACCCCTATATACATCAATAACGTAATATAACCTAGGCTAACCCAACCTAACATCTCGGCGGTAATATTTGAAAACATTCCTGGCGAGTTGGCCTCTACGTCACCGTGGGACCTTTATAGATATCCATAACGTAACATAACCTAACCTAACCCAACCTAACATCTCGGCGGTAATATTTGAAAACATTCATGGCGATTTGACATCTACGTCTCCGTGGGACCCTAATATACATCAATATCGTAATATAGCCTAACCTAACCCAACCTAACATTTCGGCGGTAATATTTGACATCATTCCTGGCGAGTTGGCCTCTACGTCTCCGTTTGACCGTCATAAACATCAATAACGTAATATAACCTAACCTAACCCAACCTAACATCTTGGCGGTAATATTTGAAAACATACCTGGCGAGTTGTCCTCTACGTCTCCGTGGGACCTTTATATACATCAATAACGTGATATAACCTAACCTAATCCAACCTAACATCTCGGCGGTAATATTTGAAAACATTCCTGGCGAGTTGGCCTCTACGTCTCCGTGGGACCTTTATATACATCAATAACGTGATATAAACTAACCTAACCTAACCTAACATGTCGGCGGTAATATTTGAAAACATTCCTGGCGAGTTGGCTGCTCCGTCTCCGTGGGACCCTTATATACATCAATAACGTAATATAACCTAATCTAACCCAACCTAACATCTCGGCGTTAATATTTGACAACATACCTGGCGAGTTGGCCTCTATGTCTCCGTGGGACCTTCATATACATCAATAACGTAATATAACCTAACCTAACCCAACCTAACATTTCGGCGGTAATATTTGACATCATTCCTGGCGAGTTGGCCTCTACGTCTCCGTTTGACATTCATAAACATCAATAACGTAATATAACCTAACCTAACCCAACCTAACATCTTGGCGGTAATATTTCAAAACATACCTGGCGAGTTGGCCTCTACGTCTCCGTGGGACCTTTATATACATCAATAACGTAATATAACCTAGGCTAACCCAACCTAACATCTCGGCGGTAATATTTGAAAACATTCCTGGCGAGTTGGACTCTACGTCACCGTGGGACCTTTATAGACATCCATAACGTAACATAACCTAACCTAACCCAACCTAACATCTCGGCGGTAATATTTGAAAACATTCATGGCGATTTGACATCTACGTCTCCGTGGGACCTTAATATACATCAATATCGTAATATAGCCTAACCTAACCCAACCTAATATTTCGGCGGTAATATTTGACATCATTCCTGGCGAGTTGTCCTCTACGTCTCCGTTTGACCTTCATAAACATCAATAACGTAATATAACGTAACCTAACCCAACCTATCATCTCGGCGGTAATATTTGATCACATTCCTGCCTTGTTGGCCTCTACGTCTCCGCGGGACATTTATATACATCTATAACGTGATATAACCTAACCTAATCCAACCTAACATCTCGGCGGTAATATTTGAAAACATTCCTGGCGAGTTGGCCTCTACGTCTCCGTGGGACCTTTATATACATCAATAACGTAATATAAACTAACCTAACCCAACCTAACATCTCGGCGGTAATATTTGAAAACATTCCTGGCGAGTTGGCCTCTGCGTCACCGTGGGACCTTTATAGACATCCATAACGTAACATAACCTAACCTAACCCAACCTAACATCTCGGCGTTAATATTTGACAACATACCTGGCGAGTTGGCCTCTACGTCTCCGTGGGACCTTCATATACATGAATAACGTAATATAACCTAACCTAACCCAACCTAACATTTCGGCGGTAATATTTGACATCATTCCTGGCGAGTTGGCCTCTACGTCTCCGTTTGACCGTCATAAACATCAATAACGTAATATAACCTAACCTAACCCAACCTAACATCTTGGCGGTAATATTTGAAAACATACCTGGCGAGTTGGCCTCTACGTCTCCGTGGGACGTTTATATACATCAATAACGTAATATAACCTAGGCTAACCCAACCTAACATCTCGGCGGTAATATTTGAAAACATTCCTGGCGAGTTGGCCTCTACGCCACCGTGGGCCCTTTTTAGACATCCATAACGTAACATAACCTAACCTAACCCAACCTAACATCTCGGCGGTAATATTTGAAAACATTCATGGCGATTTGACATCTACGTCTCCGTGGGACCTTAATATACATCAATATCGTAATATAGCCTAACCTAACCCAACCTAACATTTCGGCGGTAATATTTGACATCATTCCTGGCGAGTTGTCCTCTACGTCTCCGTTTGACCTTCATAAACATCAATAACGTAATATAACGTAACCTAACCCAACCTATCATCTCGGCGGTAATATTTGATCACATTCCTGCCTTGTTGGCCTCTACGTCTCCGCGGGACATTTATATACATCTATAACGTGATATAACCTAACCTAATCCAACCTAACATCTCGGCGGTAATATTTGAAAACATTCCTGGCGAGTTGGCCTCTACGTCTCCGTGGGACCTTTATATACATCAATAACGTAATATAAACTAACCTAACCCAACCTAACATCTCGGCGGTAATATTTGAAAACATTCCTGGCGAGTTGGCCTCTGCGTCACCGTGGGACCTTTGTAGACATCCATAACGTAACATAACCTAACCTAACCCAACCTAACATCTCGGCGTTAATATTTGACAACATACCTGGCGAGTTGGCCTCTACGTCTCCGTGGGACCTTCATATACATGAATAACGTAATATAACCTAACCTAACCCAACCTAACATTTCGGCGGTAATATTTGACATCATTCCTGGCGAGTTGGCCTCTACGTCTCCGTTTGACCGTCATAAACATCAATAACGTAATATAACCTAACCTAACCCAACCTAACATCTTGGCGGTAATATTTGAAAACATACCTGGCGAGTTGGCCTCTACGTCTCCGTGGGACCTTTATATACATCAATAACGTAATATAACCTAGGCTAACCCAACCTAACATCTCGGCGGTAATATTTGAAAACATTCATGGCGATTTGACATCTACGTTTCCATGGGACCTTAATAGACATCAATAACGTAATATAGCCTAACCTAACCCAACCTAACATTTCGGCGGTAATATTTGACATCATTCCTGGCGAGTTGTCCTCTACGTCTCCGTTTGACCTTCATAAACATCAATAACGTAATATAACGTAACCTAACCCAACCTATCATCTCGGCGGTAATATTTGACAACATTCCTGGCGAGTTGGCCTCTACGTCTCCGTGGGACCTTTATATACATCAATAACGTAATGTAACCTATCCTAACCCAACCTAACGTCTCGGCGGTAATATTTGACAACATACCTGGCGAGTTGGCCTCTACGTCTCCGTGGGACCTTTATATACATCAATAACGTAATATAACCTAGGCTAACCCAACCTAACATCTCGGCGGTAATATTTGAAAACATTCATGGCGATTTGGCATCTACGTCTCCGTGGGACCTTCATACACATCGATAACGTAATATAGCCTAACCTAACCCAACCTAACATTTCGGCAATAATGTTTGACATCATTCCTGGCGAGTTGGCCTCTACGTCTCCGTGGGACCTTTATATACATCAATAACGTAATATAACCTAACCTAACCCAACCTAACATCTCGGCGGTAATATTTGACATCATTCCTGGCGATTTGTCCTCTACGTCTCCGTTTGACCTTCATAAAGATCAATAACGTAATATAACGTAACCTAACCCAACCTATCATCTCGGCGGTAATATTTGACAACATTCCTGGCGAGTTGGCTTCTGCGTCTCCGTGGGTCCTTTATATACATCAATAACGTATTTATAACCTAACCTAACCCAACCTAACATCTCGGCCGTAATATTTGAAAACATACCTGGCGAGTTGGCCTCTACGTCTCCGTGGGACCTTTATATACATCAATAACGTAATATAACCTAACCTAACCCAACCTAACATCTCGGCGGTAATATTTGAAAACATTCATGGCGATTTGACATCTACGTCTCCGTGGGACCTTAATATACATCAATATCGTAATATAGCCTAACCTAACCCAACCTAACATTTCGGCGGTAATATTTGACATCATTCCTGGCGAGTTGTCCTCTACGTCTCCGTTTGACCTTCATAAACATCAATAACGTAATATAACGTAACCTAACCCAACCTATCATCTCGGCGGTAATATTTGATCACATTCCTGCCTTGTTGGCCTCTACGTCTCCGCAGGACATTTATATACATCTATAACGTGATATAACCTAACCTAATCCAACCTAACATCTCGGCGGTAATATTTGAAAACATTCCTGGCGAGTTGGCCTCTACGTCTCCGTGGGACCTTTATATACATCAATAACGTAATATAACCTAACCAAACCCAACCTAACATCTTGGCGGTAATATTTGAAAACATACCTGGCGAGTTGGCCTCTACGTCTCCGTGTGACCTTTATATACATCAATAACGTAATATAACCTAGGCTAACCCAACCTAACATCTCGGCGGTAATATTTGAAAAAATTCATGGCGAGTTGGCATCTGCATCTCCGTGGTACATTTATATACATCAATAACGTAATACAACCTATCCTAACCCAAAATAACATCTCGGCGGTAATATTTGACAACATTCCTGGCGAGTTGGCTGCTCCGTCTCCGTGGGACCCTTATATACATCAATAACGTAATATAACCTAACCTAACCCAACCTAACATCTCGGCGTTAATATTTGACAACATACCTGGCGAGTTGGCCTCTACGTCTCCGTGGGACCTTCATATACATCAATAACGTAATATAACCTAACCTAACCCAACCTAACATTTCGGCGGTAATATTTGACATCATTCCTGGCGAATTGTCCTCTACGTCTCCGTTTGACCTTCATAAACATCAATAACGTAATATAACGTAACCTAACCCAACCTATCATCTCGGCGGTAATATTTGACAACATTCCTGGCGAGTTGGGCTCTACGTCTCCGTGGGACCTTTATATACATCAATAACGTAATGTAACCTAACCTAACCCAACCTAACGTCTCGGCGGTAATATTTGACAACATACCTGGCGATTTGGCCTCTACGTCTCCGTGGGACCTTCATATACATCAATAACGTAATATAGCCTAACCTAACCCAACCTAACATTTCGGCGGTAATATTTGACATCATTCCTGGCGAGTTGTCCTCTACGTCTCCGTTTGACCTTCATAAACATCAATAACGTAATATAACGTAACCTAACCCAACCTATCATCTCGGCGGTAATATTTGATCACATTCCTGCCTTGCTGGCTTCTACGTCTCCGCGGGACCTTTATATACATCTATAACGTGATATAACCTAACCTAATCCAACCTAACATCTCGGCGGTAATATTTGAAAACATTCCTGGCGAGTTGGCCTCTACGCCTCCGTGGGACCTTTATATACATCAATAACGTAATATAACCTAACCTAACCCAACCTAACATCTCGGCGGTAATATTTGAAAACATTCCTGGCGATTTGGCTGCTCCGTCTCCGTGGGACCCTTATATACATCAATAACGTAATATAACCTAGGCTAACCCAACCTAACATCTCGGCGGTAATATTTGAAAACATTCCTGGCGAGTTGGCCTCTACGTCACCGTGGGACCTTTATAGATATCCATAACGTAACATAACCTAACCTAACCCAACCTAACATCTCGGCGGTAATATTTGAAAACATTCATGGCGATTTGACATCTACGTCCCCGTGGGACCCTAATATACATCAATATCGTAATATAACCTAACCTAACCCAACCTAACATTTCGGCGGTAATATTTGACATCATTCCTGGCGAGTTGGCCTCTACGTCTCCGTTTGACCGTCATAAACATCAATAACGTAATATAACCTAACCTAACCCAACCTAACATCTCGGCGTTAATATTTGACAACATACCTGGCGAGTTGGCCTCTACGTCTCCCTGGGACCTTCATATACATCAATAACGTAATATAACCTAACCTAACCCAACCTAACATTTCGGCGGTAATATTTGACATCATTCCTGGCGAGTTGTCCTCTACGTCTCCGTTTGACCTTCATAAACATCAATAACGTAATATAACGTAACCTAACCCAACCTATCATCTCGGCGGTAATATTTGACAACATTCCTGGCGAGTTGGGCTCTACGTCTCCGTGGGACCTTTATATACATCAATAACGTAATGTAACCTAACCTAACCCAACCTAACGTCTCGGCGGTAATATTTGACAACATACCTGGCGAGTTGGCCTCTACGTCTCCGTGGGACCTTCATATACATCAATAACGTAATATAGCCTAACCTAACCCAACCTAACATTTCGGCGGTAATATTTGACATCATTCCTGGCGAGTTGTCCTCTACGTCTCCGTTTGACCTTCATAAACATCAATAACGTAATATAACGTAACCTAACCCAACCTATCATCTCGGCGGTAATATTTGATCACATTCCTGCCTTGCTGGCTTCTACGTCTCCGCGGGACCTTTATATACATCTATAACGTGATATAACCTAACCTAATCCAACCTAACATCTCGGCGGTAATATTTGAAAACATTCCTGGCGAGTTGGCCTCTACGCCTCCGTGGGACCTTTATATACATCAATAACGTAATATAACCTAGGCTAACCCAACCTAACATCTCGGCGGTAATATTTGAAAAAATTCATGGCGAGTTGGCATCTGCGTCTCCGTGGTACATTTATATACATCAATAACGTAATACAACCTATCCTAACCCAAAATAACATTTCGGCGGTAATATTTGACAACATTCCTGGCGAGTTGGCTGCTCCGTCTCCGTGGGACCCTTATATACATCAATAACGTAATATAACCTAACCTAACCCAACCTAACATCTCGGCGTTAATATTTGACAACATACCTGGCGAGTTGGCCTCTACGTCTCCGTGGGACCTTCATATACATCAATAACGTAATATAACCTAACCTAACCCAACCTAACATTTCGGCGGTAATATTTGACATCATTACTGGCGAGTTGTCCTCTACGTCTCCGTTTGACCTTCATAAACATCAATAACGTAATATAACGTAACCTAACCCAACCTATCATCTCGGCGGTAATATTTGATCACATTCCTGCCTTGTTGGCCTCTACGTCTCCGCGGGACATTTATATACATCTATAACGTGATATAACCTAACCTAATCCAACCTAACATCTCGGCGGTAATATTTGAAAACATTCCTGGCGAGTTGGCCTCTACGTCTCCGTGGGACCTTTATATACATCAATAACGTAATATAACCTAACCAAACCCAACCTAACATCTTGGCGGTAATATTTGAAAACATACCTGGCGAGTTGGCCTCTACGTCTCCGTGTGACCTTTATATACATCAATAACGTAATATAACCTAACCAAACCCAACCTAACATCTTGGCGGTAATATTTGAAAACATACCTGGCGAGTTGGCCTCTACGTCTCCGTGTGACCTTTATATATATCAATAACGTAATATAACCTAGGCTAACCCAACCTAACATCTCGGCGGTAATATTTGAAAAAATTCATGGCGAGTTGGCATCTGCATCTCCGTGGTACATTTATATACATCAATAACGTAATACAACCTATCCTAACCCAAAATAACATCTCGGCGGTAATATTTGACAACATTCCTGGCGAGTTGGCTGCTCCGTCTCCGTGGGACCCTTATATACATCAATAACGTAATATAACCTAACCTAACCCAACCTAACATCTCGGCGTTAATATTTGACAACATACCTGGCGAGTTGGCCTCTACGTCTCCGTGGGACCTTCATATACATCAATAACGTAATATAACCTAACCTAAGCCAACCTAACATTTCGGCGGTAATATTTGACATCATTCCTGGCGAGTTGTCCTCTACGTCTCCGTTTGACCTTCATAAACATCAATAACGTAATATAACGTAACCTAACCCAACCTATCATCTCGGCGGTAATATTTGACAACATTCCTGGCGAGTTGGGCTCTACGTCTCCGTGGGACCTTTATATACATCAATAACGTAATGTAACCTAACCTAACCCAACCTAACGTCTCGGCGGTAATATTTGACAACATACCTGGCGAGTTGGCCTCTACGTCTCCGTGGGACCTTCATATACATCAATAACGTAATATAGCCTAACCTAACCCAACCTAACATTTCGGCGGTAATATTTGACATCATTCCTGGCGAGTTGTCCTCTACGTCTCCGTTTGACCTTCATAAACATCAATAACGTAATATAACGTAACCTAACCCAACCTATCACCTCGGCGGTAATATTTGATCACATTCCTGCCTTGCTGGCTTCTACGTCTCCGCGGGACCTTTATATACATCTATAACGTGATATAACCTAACCTAATCCAACCTAACATCACGGCCGTAATATTTGAAAACATTCCTGGCGAGTTGGCCTCTACGCCTCCGTGGGACCTTTATATACATCAATAACGTAATATAACCTAACCAAACCCAACCTAACATCTTGGCGGTAATATTTGAAAACATACCTGGCGAGTTGGCCTCTACGTCTCCGTGTGACCTTTATATACATCAATAACGTAATATAACCTAGGCTAACCCAACCTAACATCTCGGCGGTAATATTTGAAAAAATTCATGGCGAGTTGGCATCTGCATCTCCGTGGTACATTTATATACATCAATAACGTAATACAACCTATCCTAACCCAAAATAACATCTCGGCGGTAATATTTGAAAACATTCCTGGCGAGTTGGCTGCTCCGTCTCCGTGGGACCCTTATATACATCAATAACGTAATATAACCTAACCTAACCCAACCTAACATTTCGGCGTTAATATTTGACAACATACCTGGCGAGTTGGCCTCTACGTCTCCGTGGGACCTTCATATACATCAATAACGTAATATAACCTAACCTAACCCAACCTAACATTTCGGCGGTAATATTTGACATCATTCCTGGCGAGTTGTCCTCTACGTCTCCGTTTGACCTTCATAAACATCAATAACGTAATATAACGTAACCTAACCCAACCTATCATCTCGGCGGTAATATTTGATCACATTCCTGCCTTGCTGGCTTCTACGTCTCCGCGGGACCTTTATATACATCTATAACGTGATATAACCTAACCTAATCCAACCTAACATCTCGGCGGTAATATTTGAAAACATTCCTGGCGAGTTGGCCTCTACGCCTCCGTGGGACCTTTATATACATCAATAACGTAATATAACCTAACCTAACCCAACCTAACATCTCGGCGGTAATATTTGAAAACATTCATGGCGATTTGACATCTACGTCTCCGTGGGACCCTAATATACATCAATATCGTAATATAGCCTAACCTAACCCAACCTAACATTTCGGCGGTAATATTTGACATCATTCCTGGCGATTTGGCCTCTACGTCTCCGTTTGACCGTCATAAACATCAATAACGTAATATAACCTAACCTAACCCAACCTAACATCTTGGCGGTAATATTTGAAAACATACCTGGCGAGTTGTCCTCTACGTCTCCGTGGGACCTTTATATACATCAATAACGTGATATAACCTAACCTAATCCAACCTAACATCTCAGCGGTAATATTTGAAAACATTCCTGGCGAGTTGGTCTCTACGTCTCCGTGGGACCTTTATATACATCAATAACGTGATATAAACTAACCTCACCTAACCTAACATGTCGGCGGTAATATTTGAAAACATTCCTGGCGAGTTGGCTGCTCCGTCTCCGTGGGACCCTTATATACATCAATAACGTAATATAACCTAATCTAACCCAACCTAACATCTCGGCGTTAATATTTGACAACATACCTGGCGAGTTGGCCTCTATGTCTCCGTGGGACCTTCATATACATCAATAACGTAATATAACCTAACCTAACCCAACCTAACATTTCGGCGGTAATATTTGACATCATTCCTGTCGAGTTGGCCTCTACGTCTCCGTTTGACATTCATAAACATCAATAACGTAATATAACCTAACCTAACCCAACCTAACATCTTGGCGGTAATATTTCAAAACATACCTGGCGAGTTGGCCTCTACGTCTCCGTGGGACCTTTATATACATCAATAACGTAATATAACCTAGGCTAACCCAACCTAACATCTCGGCGGTAATATTTGAAAACATTCCTGGCGATTTGGCCTCTACGTCACCGTGGGACCTTTATAGACATCCATAACGTAACATAACCTAACCTAACCCAACCTAACATCTCGGCGGTAATATTTGAAAACATTCATGGCGATTTGACATCTACGTCTCCGTGGGACCTTAATATACATCAATATCGTAATATAGCCTAACCTAACCCAACCTAACATTTCGGCGGTAATATTTGACATCATTCCTGGCGAGTTGTCCTCTACGTCTCCGTTTGACCTTCATAAACATCAATAACGTAATATAACGTAACCTAACCCAACCTATCATCTCGGCGGTAATATTTGATCACATTCCTGCCTTGTTGGCCTCTACGTCTCCGCGGGACATTTATATACATCTATAACGTGATATAACCTAACCTAATCCAACCTAACATCTCGGCGGTAATATTTGAAAACATTCCTGGCGAGTTGGCCTCTACGTCTCCGTGGGACCTTTATATACATCAATAACGTAATATAAACTAACCTAACCCAACCTAACATCTCGGCGGTAATATTTGAAAACATTCCTGGCGAGTTGGCCTCTGCGTCACCGTGGGACCTTTATAGACATCCATAACGTAACATAACCTAACCTAACCCAACCTAACATCTCGGCGTTAATATTTGACAACATACCTGGCGAGTTGGCCTCTACGTCTCCGTGGGACCTTCATATACATGAATAACGTAATATAACCTAACCTAACCCAACCTAACATTTCGGCGGTAATATTTGACATCATTCCTGGCGAGTTGGCCTCTACGTCTCCGTTTGACCGTCATAAACATCAATAACGTAATATAACCTAACCTAACCCAACCTAACATCTTGGCGGTAATATTTGAAAACATACCTGGCGAGTTGGCCTCTACGTCTCCGTGGGACCTTTATATACATCAATAACGTAATATAACCTAGGCTAACCCAACCTAACATCTCGGCGGTAAGATTTGAAAAAATTCATGGCGAGTTGGCATCTGCGTCTCCGTGGTACATTTATATACATCAATAACGTAATACAACCTATCCTAACCCAAAATAACATCTCGGCGGTAATATTTGACAACATTCCTGGCGAGTTGGCTGCTCCGTCTCCGTGGGACCCTTATATACATCAATAACGTAATATAACCTAACCTAACCCAACCTAACATCTCGGCGTTAATATTTGACAACATACCTGGCGAGTTGGCCTCTACGTCTCCGTGGGACCTTCATATACATCAATAACGTAATATAACCTAACCTAACCCAACCTAACATTTCGGCGGTAATATTTGACATCATTACTGGCGAGTTGGCCTCTACGTCTCCGTTTGACATTCATAAACATCAATAACGTAATATAACCTAACCTAACCCAACCTAACACCTTGGCGGTAATATTTGAAAACATACCTGGCGAGTTGGCCTCTACGTCTCCGTGGGACCTTTATATACATCAATAACGTAATATAACCTAGGCTAACCCAACCTAACATCTCGGCGGTAATATTTGAAAACATTCCTGGCGAGTTGGCCTCTACGTCACCGTGGGACCTTTATAGACATCCATAACGTAACATAAGCTAACCTAACCCAACCTAACATCTCGGCGGTAATATTTGAAAACATTCATGGCGATTTGACATCTACGTTTCCATGGGACCTTAATAGACATCAATAACGTAATATAGCCTAACCTAACCCAACCTAACATTTCGGCGGTAATATTTGACATCATTCCTGGCGAGTTGTCCTCTACGTCTCCGTTTGAACTTCATAAACATCAATAACGTAATATAACGTAACCTAACCCAACCTATCATCTCGGCGGTAATATTTGACAACATTCCTGGCGAGTTGGCCTCTACGTCTCCGTGGGACCTTTATATACATCAATAACGTAATGTAACCTATCCTAACCCAACCTAACGTCTCGGCGGCAATATTTGACAACATACCTGGCGAGTTGGCCTCTACGTCTCCGTGGGACCTTTATATACATCAATAACGTAATATAACCTAGGCTAACCCAACCTAACATCTCGGCGGTAATATTTGAAAACATTCATGGCGATTTGGCATCTACGTCTCCGTGGGACCTTCATACACATCGATAACGTAATATAGCCTAACCTAACCCAACCTAACATTTCGGCAATAATGTTTGACATCATTCCTGGCGAGTTGGCCTCTACGTCTCCGTGGGACCTTTATATACATTAATAACGTAATATAACCTAACCTAACCCAACCTAACATCTCGGCGGTAATATTTGACATCATTCCTGGCGATTTGTCCTCTACGTCTCCGTTTGACCTTCATAAAGATCAATAACGTAATATAACGTAACCTAACCCAACCTATCATCTCGGCGGTAATATTTGACAACATTCCTGGCGAGTTGGCTTCTGCGTCTCCGTGGGTCCTTTATATACATCAATAACGTATTTATAACCTAACCTAACCCAACCTAACATCTCGGCCGTAATATTTGAAAACATACCTGGCGAGTCGGCCTCTACGTCTCCGTGGGACGTTTATATACATCAATAACGTAATATAACCTAACCTAACCCAACCTAACATCTCGGCGGTAATATTTGAAAACATTCATGGCGATTTGACATCTACGTCTCCGTGGGACCTTAATATACATCAATATCGTAATATAGCCTAACCTAACCCAACCTAACATTTCGGCGGTAATATTTGACATCATTCCTGGCGAGTTGTCCTCTACGTCTCCGTTTGACCTTCATAAACATCAATAACGTAATATAACGTAACCTAACCCAACCTATCATCTCGGCGGTAATATTTGATCACATTCCTGCCTTGTTGGCCTCTACGTCTCCGCGGGACATTTATATACATCTATAACGTGATATAACCTAACCTAATCCAACCTAACATCTCGGCGGTAATATTTGAATACATTCCTGGCGAGTTGGCCTCTACGTCTCCGTGGGACCTTTATATACATCAATAACGTAATATAAACTAACCTGACCCAACCTAACATCTCGGCGGTAATATTTGAAAACATTCCTGGCGAGTTGGCCTCTACGTCTCCGTGGGACCTTTATATACATCAATAACGTAATATAACCTTGGCTAACCCAACCTAACATCTCGGCGGTAATATTTGAAAACATTCATGGCGATTTGGCATCTACGTCTCCGTGGGACCTTCATACACATCGATAACGTAATATAGCCTAACCTCACCCAACCTAACATTTCGGCAGTAATATTTGACATCATTCCTGGCGAGTTGGCCTCTACGTCTCCGTGGGACCTTTATATACATCAATAACGTAATATAACCTAACCTAACCCAACCTAACATCTCGGCGGTAATATTTGACATCATTCCTGGCGAGTTGGCCTCTACGTCTCCGTTTGACCTTCATAAAGATCAATAACGTAATATAACGTAACCTAACCCAACCTATCATCTCGGCGGTAATATTTGACATCATTCCTGGCGAGTTGGCCTCTACGTCTCCGTTTGACATTCATAAACATCAATAACGTAATATAACCTAACCTAACCCAACCTAACATCTTGGCGGTAATATTTGAAAACATACCTGGCGAGTTGGCGTCTACGTCTCCGTGGGACCTTTATATACATGAATAACGTAATATAACGTAACCTAACCCAAACTAACATCTTGGCGGTAATATTTGAAAACATACCTGGCGAGTTGGCCTCTACGTCTCCGTGGGACCTTTATATACATCAATATCGTAATATAACCTAGGCTAACCCAACCTAACATCTCGGCGGTAATATTTGAAAAAATTCATGGCGAGTTGGCATCTGCGTCTCCGTGGTACATTTATATACATCAATAACGTAATACAACCTATCCTAACCCAAAATAACATCTCGGCGGTAATATTTGACAACATTCCTGGCGAGTTGACTGCTCCGTCTCCGTGGGACCCTTATATACATCAATAACGTAATATAACCTAACCTAACCCAACCTAACATCTCGGCGTTAATATTTGACAACATACCTGGCGAGTTGGCCTCTACGTCTCCGTGGGACCTTCATATACATCAATAACGTAATATTACCTAACCTAACCCAACCTAACATCTCGGCGGTAATATTTGAAAACATTCCTGGCGAGTTGGCTGCTCCGTCTCCGTGGGACCCTTATATACATCAATAACGTAATATAACCTAACCTAACCCAACCTAACATCTCGGCGTTAATATTTGACATCATTCCTGGCGATTTGTCTTCTACGTCTCCGTTTGACCTTCATAAAGATCAATAACGTAATATAACGTACCCTAACCCAACCTATCATCTCGGCGGTAATATTTGACAACATTCCTGGCGAGTTGGCTTCTACGTCTCCGTGGGACCTTTATATACATCAATAACGTAATATAAGCTAACCTAACCCAACCTAACATCTCGGCGGTAATATTTGATCACATTCCTGGTTTGTTGGCCTCTACGTCTCCGCGGGACCTTTATATACATCTATAACGTGATATAACCTAACCTAATCCAACCTAACATGTCGGCGTTAATATTTGACAACATTCCTTGCGAGTTGGCCTCTACGTCTCCGTGGGACCTTTATATACATCAATAACATAATATAACCTAACCTAACCCAACCTATCATCTCGGCCGTAATATTGGACAACATTCCTGGCGAGTTGGCCTCTACGTCTCCGTTTGACGTTCATATACATCAATAACGTAATTTAACCTAACCTAACCCAACCTGTCATCTCGGCGATAATATTTGAGAACATTCCTAGCGAGTTGGCGTCTACGTCTCCGTGGGACCTTTATATTCATCAATAACGTAATATAAACAAACCTAATCCAACCTAACATCTCGGCGTTAATATTTGACCACATTCCTGGCTTGTTGGCTTCTACGGCTCCGTGGGACCTTTGTATACATCAATAACGTAATATAACGTAACCTAACCCAACCTATCATCTCGGCGGTAATATTTGACAACATTCCTGGCGAGTTGGCCTCTACGTCTGCGTGGGACCCTCATATACATCAATAACGTAATCTAACGTAACCTAACCCAACCTATCATCTCGGCGGTAATATTGGACAACATTCCTGGTGAGTTGGCATCTACGCCTCCGTGACACCTTTATATACATCAATAACATAATATAACCTAGCCTAACCGAACCTAACATCTCGGCGGTAATGTTTGACAACATACCTGGCGAGTTGGTTTCTGGGTGTCCGTGGGACCTTTATATAGATCAGTAACGTAATATAACCTAACCTAACCCAACCCAACATCTAGGCGGTAATATTTGACCACATTCCTGGCTTGTTGACCTCTACGTCTCCGTGGGACCTTTATATACTTCAATAACGTAATATAACCTAACCTAACCCAATCTAACATTTCGGCGGTAATATTTGACCACATTCCTGTCTTCTTGGCCTGTACGTCTGCGTGGGACCATTATATACACCAATAACGTAATATAACCTAACCTAACCCAACCTAACACCTCTGCGGTAATATTTGACCACATTCCTGGCTTGTTGGAATCTACGTCTCCGTGGGACCTTTATATACATCAATAACGTGTTATAACCTAACCTAACCCAACCTAACATCTCTGCGGTAATATTTGACATCATTCCTGGCGAGTTGGCCTCTACGTCTCCGTGTAACCCTCATATACATCAATAACGTAATATAATGCAACCTAACGCAACCTATCATCTAGGCGGTAATATTTGACAACATACCAGCCGAGTTGGCCTCTACGTCTCCGTGGGACCTTCATATACATCAATAACGACATATAAAATAACCTAACCCATCCTATCATCTCGGCGGTAATATTTGACAACATTCCTGCCGAGTTGGCCTCTACGTCTCCGTGTAACCCTCATATACATCAATAACGTAATCTAACGTAACCTAACCCAACCTAGCGTCTCGCCGGTAATATTTCACAACATTCCTGGGGAGTTGGCTTCTCCGTCTCCGTGGGACCTTTATATACATCAATAACGTAATATAAACAAACCTAACCCAACCTATTATCTCGGCGGTAATATTTGACAACATTCCTGGCGAGTTGGCTTCTCCGTCTCCGTGGGACCTTTATATACATGAATAACGTAATATAACCAAAGCTAACCCAACCTAACATGTCGGCGTTAATATTTGACAACATTCGTTGCGAGTTGGCCTCTACGTCTCCGTGTAACCCTCATATACATCAATAACGTAATCTAACGTAACCTAACCCAACCTAACATCTCGCCGGTAATATTTCACAAAATTCCTGGGGAGTTGGCTTCTCCGACTCCGTGGGACCTTTATATACATCAATAACGTAATATAACCTAACCTAACCCAACCTATCATCTCGGCGATAATATTTGAGAACATTCCTGGCGAGTTGGCGTCTACGTCTCCGTGGGACCTTTATATTCATCAATAACGTAATATAAACAAACCTAATCCAACCTAACATCTCGGCGTTAATATTTGACCACATTCCTGGCTTGTTGGCCTCTACGTCTCCGTGGGACCTTTGTATACATCAATAACGTAATATAACCTAACCTGACCCAACCTATCATCTCGGCGGTAATATTTGAGAACATTCCTGGCGAGCTGGCTTCTATGTCCCGGTGGGACCTTTATATACATCAATAACGTAATATAAACAAACCTAACCCAACCTATCATCTCGGCGGTAATATTTGACAACATTCGTGCCGAGTTGGCCTCTACGTCTTCGTTTGTCCTTCATATACATCACTAACATAATATAACCTAACCTAACCCAACCTAACATCTCGGCGGTCATATTTGACAACATTCCTGGCGAGTTGGCGTCTACGTCTCCGTGGGACCTTTATATACATCAATAACGTAATATAAACTAACCTAACCCAACCTATCATCTCGGCGGTAATATTTGACAACATTCCTGGCGAGTTGGCTTCTCCGTCTCCGTGGGACCTTTATATACATGAATAACGTAATATAACCAAAGCTAACCCAACCTAACATGTCGGCGTTAATATTTGACAACATTCCTTGCGAGTTGGCCTCTACGTCTCCGTGTAACCCTCATATACATCAATAACGTAATCTAACGTAACCTAACCCAACCTAACATCTCGCCGGTAATATTTCACAAAATTCCTGGGGAGTTGGCTTCTCCGACTCCGTGGGACCTTTATATACATCAATAACGTAATATAACCTAACCTAACCCAACCTATCATCTCGGCGGTAATATTTGGCAACATCCCTGGCGAGTTGGCCTCTACGTCTCCGTGGGACCTTTATATACATCAATAACATAATATAACCTAACCTAACACAAACTATCATCTCGGCCGTAATATTGGACAACATTCCTGGCGAGTTGGCCTCTACGTCTCCGTTTGACGTTCATATACATCAATAACGTAATTTAACCTAACCTAACCCAACCTATCATCTCGGCGATAATATTTGAGAACAT
Source organism: Xylocopa violacea (assembly GCA_963969225.1). Classification (NCBI taxonomy): domain Eukaryota; kingdom Metazoa; phylum Arthropoda; class Insecta; order Hymenoptera; family Apidae; genus Xylocopa; species Xylocopa violacea. The sequence goes on from CAXAJV010000051.1 coordinate 3,362,898, forward strand.
TCCGGGCGAGTTGGCGTCTACGTCTCCGTGGGACCTTTATATTCATCAATAACGTAATATAAACAAACCTAATCCAACCTAACATCTCGGCGTTAATATTTGACCACATTCCTGGCTTGTTGGCCTCTACGTCTCCGTGGGACCTTTGTATACATCAATAACGTAATATAACCTAACCTAACCCAACCTATCATCTCGGCGGTAATATTTGAGAACATTCCTGGCGAGCTGGCTTCTATGTCCCGGTGGGACCTTTATATACATCAATAACGTAATATAAACAAACCTAACCCAACCTATCATCTCGGCGGTAATGTTTGACAACATTCGTGCCGAGTTGGCCTCTACGTCTTCGTTTGTCCTTCATATACATCACTAACATAATATAACCTAACCTAACCCAACCTAACATCTCGGCGGTCATATATGACAACATTCCTGGCGAGTTGGCGTCTACGTCTCCGTGGGACCTTTATATACATCAATAACGTAATATAAACTAACCTAACCCAACCTATCATCTCGGCGGTAATATTTGACAACATTCCTGGCGAGTTGGCTTCTCCGTCTCCGTGGGACCTTTATATACATGAATAACGTAATATAACCAAAGCTAACCCAACCTAACATGTCGGCGTTAATATTTGACAACATTCCTTGCGAGTTGGCCTCTACGTCTCCGTGGGACCTTTATATACATCAATAACATAATATAACCTAACCTAACCCAACCTATCATCTCGGCCGTAATATTGGACAACATTCCTGGCGAGTTGGCCTCTACGTCTCCGTTTGACGTTCATATACATCAATAACGTAATTTAACCTAACCTAACCCAACCTATCATCTCGGCGATAATATTTGAGAACATTCGTGGCGAGTTGGCGTCTACGTCTCCGTGGGACCTTTATATACATCAATAACGTAATATAAACTAACCTAACCCAACCTATCATCTCGGCGGTAATATTTGACAACATATCTGGCGAGTTGGCCTCTACGTCTCCGTGGGACCTTCATATACATCAATAACGATATATAACCTAACCTAACCCAACCTACCATCTCGGCGGTAATATTTGACCACATTCGTGGCGAGTTGGCCTCTACGTCTCCGTTTGACCTTCATATACATCACTAACGTAATATAACCTAACCTAACCCAACCTAACATCTCGGCCGTAATATTTGACAACATTCCTGGCGAGTTGGCGTCTACGTCTCCGTGGGACCTTTATATACATCAATGACGTAATATAAACTAACCTAACCCAACCTATCATCTCGGCCATAATATTGGACAACATTCCTGGCGAGTTGGCCTCTACGTCTCCGTTTGACGTTCATATACATCAATACCGTAATTTAACCTAACCTAACCCAACCTATCATCTCGGCCGTAATATTTGACCACATTCCTGACGAGTTGGCCTCTACATCTCCGTGGGACCTTTGTATACATCAATAACGTAATATAACCTAACCTAATCCAACCTAACATCTCTGCGGTAATATTTGACCACATTCCTGGCTTGTTGGAATCTACGTCTCCGTGGGACCTTTATATACATCAATAACGTAATATAACTTAACCTAACCCAACCTAACATCTGTGCGGTAATATTTGACATCATTCCTGGCTTGTTGGCCTCTACGTCTCCGTGGGACCTTTGTATACATCAATAACGTAATATAACCTAACCTAACCCAACCTAACATCTCTGCGGTAATATTTGACCACATTCCGGGCTTGTTGGAATCTACGTCTCCGTGGGACCTTTATATACATCAATAACGTAATATAACCTAACCTAACCCAACCTAACATCTCTGCGGTAATATTTGACATCATTTCTGGCGAGTTGGCCTCTACGTCTCCGTGTAACCCTCATACACATCAATAACGTAATATAACGCAACCTAACCCAACCTATCATCTCGGCGGTAATATTTGACAACATATCTGGCGAGTTGGCCTCTACGTCTCCGTGGGACCTTCATATACATCAATAACGACATATAACCTAACGTAACCCAACATACCATCTCGGCGGTAATATTTGACAACATTCGTGGCGAGTTGGCCTCTACGTCTCCGTTTGACGTTCATATACATCAATACCGTAATTTAGCCTAACCTAACCCAAACTATCATCTCGGCCGTAATATTTGACATCATTCCTGGCGAGTTGGCCTCTACGTCTCCGTGTAACCCTCATATACATCAATAACGTAATCTAACGTAACCTAACCCAACCTAACATCTCGCCGGTAATATTTCACAACATTCCTGGGGAGTTGGCTTCTCCGTCTCCGTGGGACCTTTATATACATCAATAACGTAATATAACCTAACCTAACCCAACCTATCATCTCGGCGGTAATATTTGACAACATCCCTGGCGAGTTGGCCTCTACGTCTCCGTGGGACCTTTATATACATCAATAACATAATACAACCTAACCTAACCCAACCTATCATCTCAGCCGTAATATTGGACAACATTCCTGGCGAGTTGGCCTCTACGTCTCCGTTTGACGTTCATATACATCAATAACGTAATTTAACCTAACCTAACCCAACCTATCATTTCGGCGGTAATATTTTACAACATTCCTGGCGAGTTGGCGTCTACGTCTCCGTGGGACCTTTATATACATGAATAACGTAATATAACGTAACCTAACCCAACCTACCATCTCGGCGGTAATATTTGAGAACATTCCTGTCGAGCTGGCTTCTCCGTCTCCGTGGAACCTTTATATACATCAAGAACGTAATATAACCTAACCTAACCCAACCTATCATCTCGGCGGTAATATTTGACAACATCCCTGGCGAGTTGGCCTCTACGTCTCCGTGGGACCTTTATATACATCAATAACATAATATAACCTAACCTAACCCAACCTATCATCTCGGCCGTAATATTGGACAACATTCCTGGCGAGTTGGCCTCTACGTCTCCGTTTGACGTACATATACATCAATAACGTAATTTAACCTAACCTAACCCAACCTATCAATTCGGCGATAATATTTGAGAACATTCGTGGCGAGTTGGCGTCTACGTCTCCGTGGGACCTTTATATACATCAATAACGTAATATAAACTAACCTAACCCAACCTATCATCTCGGCGGTAATATTTGACAACATTCCTGGCGAGTTGGCTTCTCCGTCTCCGTGGGACCTTTATATACATGAATAACGTAATATAACCAAAGCTAACCCAACCTAACATGTCGGCGTTAATATTTGACAACATTCCTTGCGAGTTGGCCTCTACGTCTCCGTGGGACCTTTATATACATCAATAACATAATATAACCTAACCTAACCCAACCTATCATCTCGGCCGTAATATTGGACAACATTCCTGGCGAGTTGGCCTCTACGTCTCCGTTTGACGTTCATATACATCAATAACGTAATTTAACCTAACCTAACCCAACCTATCATCTCGGCGATAATATTTGAGAACATTCGTGGCGAGTTGGCGTCTACGTCTCCGTGGGACCTTTATATACATCAATAACGTAATATAAACTAACCTAACCCAACCTATCATCTCGGCGGTAATATTTGACAACATATCTGGCGAGTTGGCCTCTACGTCTCCGTGGGACCTTCATATACATCAATAACGATATATAACCTAACCTAACCCAACCTACCATCTCGGCGGTAATATTTGACCACATTCGTGGCGAGTTGGCCTCTACGTCTCCGTTTGACCTTCATATACATCACTAACGTAATATAACCTAACCTAACCCAACCTAACATCTCGGCCGTAATATTTGACAACATTCCTGGCGAGTTGGCGTCTACGTCTCCGTGGGACCTTTATATACATCAATGACGTAATATAAACTAACCTAACCCAACCTATCATCTCGGCCATAATATTGGACAACATTCCTGGCGAGTTGGCCTCTACGTCTCCGTTTGACGTTCATATACATCAATACCGTAATTTAACCTAACCTAACCCAACCTATCATCTCGGCCGTAATATTTGACCACATTCCTGACGAGTTGGCCTCTACATCTCCGTGGGACCTTTGTATACATCAATAACGTAATATAACCTAACCTAATCCAACCTAACATCTCTGCGGTAATATTTGACCACATTCCTGGCTTGTTGGAATCTACGTCTCCGTGGGACCTTTATATACATCAATAACGTAATATAACTTAACCTAACCCAACCTAACATCTGTGCGGTAATATTTGACATCATTCCTGGCTTGTTGGCCTCTACGTCTCCGTGGGACCTTTGTATACATCAATAACGTAATATAACCTAACCTAACCCAACCTAACATCTCTGCGGTAATATTTGACCACATTCCGGGCTTGTTGGAATCTACGTCTCCGTGGGACCTTTATATACATCAATAACGTAATATAACCTAACCTAACCCAACCTAACATCTCTGCGGTAATATTTGACATCATTTCTGGCGAGTTGGCCTCTACGTCTCCGTGTAACCCTCATACACATCAATAACGTAATATAACGCAACCTAACCCAACCTATCATCTCGGCGGTAATATTTGACAACATATCTGGCGAGTTGGCCTCTACGTCTCCGTGGGACCTTCATATACATCAATAACGACATATAACCTAACGTAACCCAACATACCATCTCGGCGGTAATATTTGACAACATTCGTGGCGAGTTGGCCTCTACGTCTCCGTTTGACGTTCATATACATCAATACCGTAATTTAGCCTAACCTAACCCAAACTATCATCTCGGCCGTAATATTTGACATCATTCCTGGCGAGTTGGCCTCTACGTCTCCGTGTAACCCTCATATACATCAATAACGTAATCTAACGTAACCTAACCCAACCTAACATCTCGCCGGTAATATTTCACAACATTCCTGGGGAGTTGGCTTCTCCGTCTCCGTGGGACCTTTATATACATCAATAACGTAATATAACCTAACCTAACCCAACCTATCATCTCGGCGGTAATATTTGACAACATCCCTGGCGAGTTGGCCTCTACGTCTCCGTGGGACCTTTATATACATCAATAACATAATACAACCTAACCTAACCCAACCTATCATCTCAGCCGTAATATTGGACAACATTCCTGGCGAGTTGGCCTCTACGTCTCCGTTTGACGTTCATATACATCAATAACGTAATTTAACCTAACCTAACCCAACCTATCATTTCGGCGGTAATATTTTACAACATTCCTGGCGAGTTGGCGTCTACGTCTCCGTGGGACCTTTATATACATGAATAACGTAATATAACGTAACCTAACCCAACCTACCATCTCGGCGGTAATATTTGAGAACATTCCTGTCGAGCTGGCTTCTCCGTCTCCGTGGAACCTTTATATACATCAAGAACGTAATATAACCTAACCTAACCCAACCTATCATCTCGGCGGTAATATTTGACAACATCCCTGGCGAGTTGGCCTCTACGTCTCCGTGGGACCTTTATATACATCAATAACATAATATAACCTAACCTAACCCAACCTATCATCTCGGCCGTAATATTGGACAACATTCCTGGCGAGTTGGCCTCTACGTCTCCGTTTGACGTACATATACATCAATAACGTAATTTAACCTAACCTAACCCAACCTATCAATTCGGCGGTAATATTTGACAACATTCCTGTCGAGTTGGCTTCTCCGTCTCCGTGTAACCCTCATATACATCAATAACGTAATATAACGCAACCTAACCCAACCTATCATCTGGGCGGTAATATTTGACAACATACCTGCCGAGTTGGCCTCTACGTCTCCGTGGGACCTTTATATACATCAATAACGTAATATAAACAAACCTAACCCAACCTAACATCTCGGCTTTAATATTTGACAACATCCCTGGCGAGTGGGCCTCTACGTCTCCGTGGGACCTTTATATACATCAATAACATAATATAATCTAACCTAACCCAACCTATCATCTCGGCCGTAATATTTGACAACATACCTGGCGTGTTGGCCTCTACGTCTCCGTTTGACCTTCATATACATCAATAACGACATGTAACCTAACCTAACCCAACCTATCATCTCGGCGGTAATATTTGACAACATTCGTGGCGAGTTGGCCTCTACGCCTCCGTGGGACCTTTATATACATAAATAACATAATATAAGCTAGCCTAACCCAATCTAACATCTCGGCGGTAATATTTGACCACATTCCTGGCGAGTTGGCCTCTACGTCTCCGTGGGACCTTTATATACATAAATAACATAATATAAGCTAGCCTAACCCAATCTAACATCTCGGCGGTAATATTTGACCACATTCCTGGCGAGTTGGCCTCTACGTCTCCGTTTGACGTTCATATACATCAATAACGTAATTTAACCTAACCTAACCCAACCTATCATATCGGCGGTAATATTTGACAACATTCGTGGCGAGTTGGCCTCTACATCTCCGTTTGACCTTCATATACATCACTAACGTAATATAACCTAACCTAACCCAACCTAACATCTCGGCGATAATATTTGACAACATTCCTGGCGAGTTGGCTTCTACGTCTCCGTGGGACCTTTATATACATCAATAGCGTAATATAACGTAACCTAACCCAACCTATCATCTCGGCGGTAATATTTGACAACATCCCTGGCGAGTTGGCTTCTAAGTCTCCGTGGGACCTTTATATACATCAATAACATAATATAACCTAGCCTAACCCAACCTATCATCTCGGCCGTAATATTGGACAACATTCCTGGCGAGTTGGCCTCTACGTCTCCGTTTGACGTTCATATACATCAATAACGTAATTTAACCTAACCTAAACAACCTATCATCTCGGCGGTAATATTTGACCACATTCCTGGCGAGTTGGCCTCTACGTCTCCGTGGGACCTTTATATACATAAATAACATAATATAAGCTAGCCTAACCCAATCTAACATCTCGGCGGTAATATTTGACCACATTCCTGGCGAGTTGGCCTCTACGTCTCCGTTTGACGTTCATATACATCAATAACGTAATTTAACCTAACCTAACCCAACCTATCATATCGGCGGTAATATTTGACAACATTCGTGGCGAGATGGCCTCTACGTCTCCGTTTGACCTTCATATACATCACTAACGTAATATAACCTAACCTAACCCAACCTAACATCTCGGCGGTAATATTTGACAACATCCCTGGCGAGTTGGCTTCTAAGTCTCCGTGGGACCTTTATATAAATCAATAACATAATATAACCTAGCCTAACCCAACCTATCATCTCGGCCGTAATATTGGACAACATTCCTGGCGAGTTGGCCTCTACGTCTCCGTTTGACGTTCATATACATCAATAACGTAATTTAACCTAACCTAAACAACCTATCATCTCGGCGGTAATATTTGACCACATTCCTGGCGAGTTGGCCTCTACGTCTCCGTGGGACCTTTATATACATAAATAACATAATATAAGCTAGCCTAACCCAATCTAACATCTCGGCGGTAATATTTGACCACATTCCTGGCGAGTTGGCCTCTACGTCTCCGTTTGACGTTCATATACATCAATAACGTAATTTAACCTAACCTAACCCAACCTATCATATCGGCGGTAATATTTGACAACATTCGTGGCGAGATGGCCTCGACGTCTCCGTTTGACCTTCATATACATCACTAACGTAATATAACCTAACCTAACCCAACCTAACATCTCGGCGATAATATTTGACAACATTCCTGGCGAGTTGGCGTCTACGTCTACGTGGGACCTTCATATACATCACTAACGTAATATAACCTAACCTAACCCATTCTAACATCTCGGCGGTAATATTTGACCACATTCCTGGCGAGTTGGCCTCTACGTCTCCGTTTGACGTTCATATACATCAATAACGTAATTTAACCTAACCTAACCCAACCTATCATATCGGCGGTAATATTTGACAACATTCGTGGCGAGTTGGTCTCTACGTCTCCGTGTAACCCTCATATACTTCAATAACGTAATCTAACGTAACCTAACCCAACCTAACATCTCGCCGGTAATATTTCACAACATTCCTGGGGAGTTGGCTTCTCCGTCTCCGTGGGATCTTTTTATACATCAATAACGTAATATAACCTAACCTAACCCAACCTAACATATCGGCGGTAATATTTGACAACATACCTGGCGAGTTGGCCTCTACGTCTCCGTGGGACCTTCATATACATCAATAACGAAATATAGCCTAACCTAACCCAACCTAACATCTCGGCGGAAATATTTGAAAACATTCATGGCGATTTGGCATCTACGTCCCGTGGGACCTTCATATACATCAATAACGTAATATAACCTAACCTAACCCAACCTAACATTTCGGCGGTAATATTTGACATCATTCCTGGCGAGTTGGCCTCTACGTCTCCGTTTGACCTTCATAAACATCAATAACGTAATATAACGTAACCTAACCCAACCTATCATCTCGGCGGTAATATTTGAAAACATTCCTGGCGAGTTGGCCTCTACGTCTCCGTGGGACCTTTATATACATCAATAACGTAATATAACCTAACCTAACCCAACCTAACATTTCGGCGGTAATATTTGACATCATTCCTGGCGATTTGGCCTCTACGTCTCCGTGGGACATTTGTATACATCAATAACGTAATATAACCTAACCTAACCCAACCTATCATCTCGGCGGTAATATTTGACAACATTCGTGGCGAGTTGGTCTCTACGTCTCCGTGGGACCTTCATATACATCAATAACGTAATATAACCTAACCTAACCCAACCTAACATCACGGCGGTAATATTTGACAACATTCCTGGCTAGTTGGCTTCTCCGTCTCCGTGGGATCTTTTTATACATCAATAACGTAATATAACCTATCCTAACCCAACCTAACATTTCGGCGGTAATATTTGACATGATTCCTGGCGAGTTGGCCTCTACGTCTCCGTTTGACCTTCATAAACATCAATAACGTAATATAACGTAACCTAACCCAACCTATCATCTCGGCGGTAATATTTGAAAACATTCCTGGCGAGTTGGCTTCTCCGTCTCCGTGGGACCTTTATATACATCAATAACGTTATATAACCTAACCTAACCCAACCTAACATCTCGGCGATAATATTTGAAAACATTCCTGGCGAGTTGGCTTCTTCGTCTCTGTGATATCTTTTTATACATCAATAACGTAATATAACCTAACCTAACCCAGCCTAACATCTCGGCGGTAATATTTGAAATCATACCTGGCGAGTTGGCCTCTACGTCTCCGTGGGACATTTATATACATCAATAACGTAATATAACCTAACCTAACCCAACCTAACATCTCGGCGGTAATATTTGAAAACATTCATGGCGGTTTGGCATCTACGTCCCGTGGGACCTTCATATACATCAATAACGTAATATAGCCTAACCTAATCCAACCTAACATTTCGGCGGTAATATTTGACATCATTCCTGGCGATTTGGCCTCTACGTCTCCGTGGGACCTTTATATACATCAATAACGTAATATAACCTAACCTAACCCAACCTAACATCTCGGCGGTAATATTTGAAGACATACCTGGCGGGTTGGCCTCTACGTCTCCGTGGGACATTTATATACATCAATAACGTAATATAACCTAACCTAACCCAACCTAACATCTCGGCGGTAATATTCGACAACATTCCTGGCGAGTTGGCTTCTCCGTCTCCGTGGGACCTTTATATACATCAATAACGTAATATAACCTAACCTAACCCAACCTAACATCTCGGCGGTAATATTTGACAACATACCTGGCGAGTTGGCCTCTACGTCTCCGTGGGACCTTCATATACATCAATAACGAAATATAGCCTAACCTAACCCAACCTAACATCTCGGCGATAATATTTGAAAACATTCCTGGCGTGTTGGCTTCTCCGTCTCTGTGATATCTTTTTATACATCAATAACGTAATATAACCTAACCTAACCCAACCTAACATCTCGGCGGTAATATTTGAAATCATACCTGGCGAGTTGGCCTCTACGTCTCCGTTTGACCTTCATAAACATCAATAACGTAATATAACGTAACCTAACCCAACCTATCACTTCGGCGGTAATATTTGACAACATTCCTGGCGAGTTGGCCTCTACGTCTCCGTGGGACATTTGTATACATCAATAACGTAATATAACCTAACCTAACCCAACCTATCATCTCGGCGGTAATATTTGACATCATTCCTGGCGAGTTGGCCTCTACGTCTCCGTTTGACCTTCATAAACATCAATAACGTAATATAACGTAACCTAACCCAACCTATCATCTCGGCGGTAATATTTGAAAACATTCCTGGCGAGTTGGCTTCTCCGTCTCCGTGGGACCTTTATATACATCAATAACGTTATATAACCTAACCTAACCCAACCTAACATCTCGGCGGTAATATTTGACAACATACCTGGCGAGTTGCCCTCTCCGTCTCCGTGGGACCTTTATATACATCAATAACGTTATATAACCTAACCTAACCCAACCTAACATCTCGGCGGTAATATTTGACAACATACCTGGCGAGTTGCCCTCTACGTCTCCGTGGGACCTTCATATACATCAATAACGAAATATAACCTAACCTAACCCAACCTAACATCTCGGCGATAATATTTGAAAACATTCCTGGCGAGTTGGCTTCTCCGTCTCTGTGATATCTTTTTATACATCAATAACGTAATATAACCTAACCTAACCCAGCCTAACATCTCGGCGGTAATATTTGAAATCATACCTGGCGAGTTGGCCTCTACGTCTCCGTGGGACATTTATATACATCAATAACGTAATATAACCTAACCTAACCCAACCTAACATCTCGGCGGTAATATTTGACAACATTCCTGGCGAGTTGGCCTCTACGTCTCCGTGGGACCTTTATATACATCAATAACGTAATGTAACCTAACCTAACCCAACCTAACATCTCGGCGGTAATATTTGACAACATTCCTCGCCAGTTGGCTTCTCCGTCTTCGTGGGACCTTTATATACATCAATAACGTAATATAACCTAACCTAACCCAACCTAACATCTCGGCGGTAATATTTGATCACATTCCTAGCTTGTAGCCTCTACGTCTCCGCGGGACCTTTATATACATCTATAACATGATATAACCTAACCTAACCCAACCTAACATTTCGGCGGTAATATTTGACATCATTCCTGGCGATTTGTCCTCTACGTCTCCGTTTGACCTTCATAAACATCAATAACGTAATATAACGTAACCTAACCCAACCTATCATCTCGGCGGTAATATTTGAAAACATTCCTGGCGAGTTGGCTTCTCCGTCTCCGTGGGATCTTTTTATACATCAATAACGTAATATAACCTAACCTAACCCAACCTAACAACTCGGCGGTAATATTTGACAACATACCTGGCGAGTTGGTCTCTACGTTTCCGTGGGACCTTCATATACATCAATAACGAAATATAACCTAACCTAACCCAACCTAACATCTCGGCGGTAATATTTGACAACATTCCTGGCGAGTTGGCTTCTCCGTCTCCGTGGGATCTTTTTATACATCAATAACGTAATATAACCTAACCTAACCCAACCTAACATCTCGGCGGTAATATTTGACATCATTCCTGGCGAGTTGGCCTCTACGTCTCCGTTTGACCTTCATAAACATCAATAACGTAATATAACGTAACCTAACCCAACCTATCATCTCGGCGGTAATATTTGAAAACATTCCTGGCGAGTTGGCTTCTCCGTCTCCGTGGGACCTTTATATACATCAATAACGTTATATAACCTAACCTAACCCAACCTAACATCTCGGCGGTAATATTTGACAACATACCTGGCGAGTTGCCCTCTACGTCTCCGTGGGACCTTCATATACATCAATAACGAAATATAACCTAACCTAACCCAACCTAACATCTCGGCGATAATATTTGAAAACATTCCTGGCGAGTTGGCTTCTCCGTCTCTGTGATATCTTTTTATACATCAATAACGTAATATAACCTAACCTAACCCAGCCTAACATCTCGGCGGTAATATTTGAAATCATACCTGGCGAGTTGGCCTCTACGTCTCCGTGGGACATTTATATACATCAATAACGTAATATAACCTAACCTAACCCAACCTAACATCTCGGCGGTAATATTTGAAAACATTCATGGCGGTTTGGCATCTACGTCCCGTGGGACCTTCATATACATCAATAACGTAATATAGCCTAACCTAATCCAACCTAACATTTCGGCGGTAATATTTGACATCATTCCTGGCGATTTGGCCTCTACGTCTCCGTGGGACCTTTATATACATCAATAACGTAATATAACCTAACCTAACCCAACCTAACATCTCGGCGGTAATATTTGAAAACATACCTGGCGGGTTGGCCTCTACGTCTCCGTGGGACATTTATATACATCAATAACGTAATATAACCTAACCTAACCCAACCTAACATCTCGGAGGTAATATTCGACAACATTCCTGGCGAGTTGGCTTCTCCGTCTCCGTGGGACCTTTATATACATCAATAACGTAATATAACCTAACCTAACCCAACCTAACATCTCGGCGGTAATATTTGACAACATACCTGGCGAGTTGGCCTCTACGTCTCCGTGGGACCTTCATATACATCAATAACGAAATATAGCCTAACCTAACCCAACCTAACATCTCGGCGATAATATTTGAAAACATTCCTGGCGTGTTGGCTTCTCCGTCTCTGTGATATCTTTTTATACATCAATAACGTAATATAGCCTAACCTAACCCAACCTAACATCTCGGCGGTAATATTTGAAATCATACCTGGCGAGTTGGCCTCTACGTCTCCGTTTGACCTTCATAAACATCAATAACGTAATATAACGTAACCTAACCCAACCTATCACCTCGGCGGTAATATTTGACAACATTCCTGGCGAGTTGGCCTCTACGTCTCCGTGGGACATTTGTATACATCAATAACGTAATATAACCTAACCTAACCCAACCTATCATCTCGGCGGTAATATTTAACAACATTCCTGGCTAGTTGGCTTCTCCGTCTCCGTGGGATCTTTTTATTCATCAATAACGTAATATAACCTATCCTAACCCAACCTAACATCTCGGCGGTAATATTTGAAAACATACCTGGCGAGTTGGCCTCTACGTCTCCGTGGGACCTTTATATACATCAATAACGTAATATAACCTAACCTATCCCAACCTAACATCTCGGCGGAAATATTTGAAAACATTCATGGCGATTTGGCATCTACGTCCCGTGGGACCTTCATATACATCAATAACGTAATATAGCCTAACCTAATCCAACCTAACATTTCGGCGGTAATATTTGACATCATTCCTGGCGATTTGGCCTCTACGTCTCCGTGGGACCTTTATATACATCAATAACGTAGTATAACCTAACCTAACCCAACCTAACATCTCGGCGGTAATATTTGAAAACATACCTGGCGGGTTGGCCTCTACGTCTCCGTGGGACATTTATATACATCAATAACGTAATATAACCTAACCTAACCCAACCTAACATCTCGGCGGTAATATTTGACAACATTCCTGGCGAGTTGGCTTCTCCGTCTCCGTGGGACCTTTATATACATCAATAACGTAATATAACCTAACCTAACCCAACCTAACATTTCGGCGGTAATATTTGACATCATTCCTGGCGAGTTGGCCTCTACGTCTCCGTTTGACCTTCATAAACATCAATAACGTAATATAACGTAACCTAACCCAACCTATCATCTCGGCGGTAATATTTGAAAACATTCCTGGCGTGTTGGCTTCTCCGTCTCTGTGATATCTTTTTATACATCAATAACGTAATATAACCTAACCTAACCCAACCTAACATCTCGGCGGTAATATTTGAAATCATGCCTGGCGAGTTGGCCTCTACGTCTCCGTTTGACCTTCATAAACATCAATAACGTAATATAACGTAACCTAACCCAACCTATCACCTCGGCGGTAATATTTGACAACATTCCTGGCGAGTTGGCCTCTACGTCTCCGTGGGACATTTGTATACATCAATAACGTAATATAACCTAACCTAACCCAACCTATCATCTCGGCGGTAATATTTGACAACATTCGTGGCGAGTTGGTCTCTACGTCTCCGTGGGACCTTCATATACATCAATAACGTAATATAACCTAACCTAACCCAACCTAACATCACGGCGGTAATATTTGACAACATTCCTGGCTAGTTGGCTTCTCCGTCTCCGTGGGATCTTTTTATACATCAATAACGTAATATAACCTAACCTATCCCAACCTAACATCTCGGCGGAAATATTTGAAAACATTCATGGCGATTTGGCATCTACGTCCCGTGGGACCTTCATATACATCAATAACGTAACATAGCCTAACCTAATCCAACCTAACATTTCGGCGGTAATATTTGACATCATTCCTGGCGATTTGGCCTCTACGTCTCCGTGGGACCTTTATATACATCAATAACGTAATATAACCTAACCTAACCCAACCTAACATCTCGGCGGTAATATTTGAAAACATACATGGCGGGTTGGCCTCTACGTCTCCGTGGGACATTTATATACATAAATAACGTAATATAACCTAACCTAACCCAACCTAACATCTCGGCGGTAATATTCGACAACATTCCTGGCGAGTTGGCTTCTCCGTCTCCGTGGGACCTTTATATACATCAATAACGTAATATAACCTAACCTAACCCAACCTAACATTTCGGCGGTAATATTTGACATCATTCCTGGCGAGTTGGCCTCTACGTCTCCGTTTGACCTTCATAAACATCAATAACGTAATATAACGTAACCTAACCCAACCTATCATCTCGGCGGTAATATTTGAAAACATTCCTGGCGAGTTGGCTTCTCCGTCTCTGTGATATCTTTTTATACATCAATAACGTAATATAACCTAACCTAACCCAGCCTAACATCTCGGCGGTAATATTTGATATCATACCTGGCGAGTTGGCCTCTACGTCTCCGTGGGACATTTATATACATCAATAACGTAATATAACCTAACCTAACCCAACCTAACATCTCGGCGGTAATATTTGAAAACATTCATGGCGGTTTGGCATCTACGTCCCGTGGGACCTTCATATACATCAATAACGTAACATAGCCTAACCTAATCCAACCTAACATTTCGGCGGTAATATTTGACATCATTCCTGGCGATTTGGCCTCTACGTCTCCGTGGGACCTTTATATACATCAATAACGTAATATAACCTAACCTAACCCAACCTAACATCTCGGCGGTAATATTTGAAAACATACCTGGCGGGTTGGCCTCTACGTCTCCGTGGGACATTTATATACATAAATAACGTAATATAACCTAACCTAACCCAACCTAACATCTCGGCGGTAATATTCGACAACATTCCTGGCGAGTTGGCTTCTCCGTCTCCGTGGGACCTTTATATACATCAATAACGTAATATAACCTAACCTAACCCAACCTAACAACTCGGCGGTAATATTTGACAACATACCTGGCGAGTTGGACTCTACGTTTCCGTGGGACCTTCATATACATCAATAACGAAATATAACCTAACCTAACCCAACCTAACATCTCGGCGGTAATATTTGACAACATTCCTGGCGTGTTGGCTTCTCCGTCTCCGTGGGATCTTTTTATACATCAATAACGTAATATAACCTAACCTAACCCAACCTAACATCTCGGCGGTAATATTTGAAAACATACCTGGCGGGTTGGCCTCTACGTCTCCGTTTGACCTTCATAAACATCAATAACGTAATATAACGTAACCTAACCCAACCTATCACCTCGGCGGTAATATTTGACAACATTCCTGGCGAGTTGGCCTCTACGTCTCCGTGGGACATTTGTATACATCAATAACGTAATATAACCTAACCTAACCCAACCTATCATCTCGGCGGTCATATTTGACATCATTCGTGGCGAGTTGGTCTCTACGTCTCCGTGGGACCTTCATATACATCAATAACGCAATATAACCTAACCTAACCCAACCTAACATCACGGCGGTAATATTTGACAACATTCCTGGCTAGTTGGCTTCTCCGTCTCCGTGGGATCTTTTTATACATCAATAACGTAATATAACCTAACCTAACCCAACCTAACATCTCGGCGGTAATATTTGAAAACATACCTGGCGGGTTGGCCTCTACGTCTCCGTGGGACATTTATATACATCAATAACGTAATATAACCTAACCTAACCCAACCTAACATCTCGGCGGTAATATTCGACAACATTCCTGGCGAGTTGGCTTCTCCGTCTCCGTGGGATCTTTTTATACATCAATAACGTAATATAACCTAACCTAACCCAACCTAACATCTTGGCTGTAATATTTGAAAACATACCTGGCGAGTTGGCCTCTACGTCTCCGTGGGACATTTATGTACATCAATAACGTAATATAACCTAACCTAACCCAACCTAACATTTCGGCGGTAATATTTGACATCATTCCTGGCGAGTTGGCCTCTACGTCTCCGTTTGACCTTCATAAACATCAATAACGTAATATAACGTAACCTAACCCAACCTATCATTTCGGCGGTAATATTTGAAAACATTCCTGGCGAGTTGGCTTCTCCGTCTCCGTGGGACCTTTATATACATCAATAACGTTATATAACCTAACCTAACCCAACCTAACATCTCGGCGGTAATATTTGACAACATACCTGGCGAGTTGCCCTCTACGTCTCCGTGGGACCTTCATATACATCAATAACGAAATATAACCTAACCTAACCCAACCTAACATCTCGGCGATAATATTTGAAAACATTCCTGGCGAGTTGGCCTCTACGTCTCCGTTTGACCTTCATAAACATCAATAACGTAATATAACGTAACCTAACCCAACCTATCATCTCGGCGGTAATATTTGAAAACATTCCTGGCGAGTTGGCTTCTCCGTCTCCGTGGGACCTTTACATACATCAATAACGTTATATAACCTAACCTAACCCAACCTAACATCTCGGCGGTAATATTTGACAACATACCTGGCGAGTTGCCCTCTACGTCTCCGTGGGACCTTCATATACATCAATAGCGAAATATAACCTAACCTAACCCAACCTAACATCTCGGCGATAATATTTGAAAACATTCCTGGCGAGTTGGCTTCTCCGTCTCTGTGATATCTTTTTATACATCAATAACGTAATATAACCTAACCTAACCCAGCCTAACATCTCGGCGGTAATATTTGAAATCATACCTGGCGAGTTGGCCTCTACGTCTCCGTGGGACATTTATATACATCAATAACGTAATATAACCTAACCTAACCCAACCTAACATCTCGGCGGTAATATTTGAAAACATTCATGGCGGTTTGGCATCTACGTCCCGTGGGACCTTCATATACATCAATAACGTAACATAGCCTAACCTAATCCAACCTAACATTTCGGCGGTAATATTTGACATCATTCCTGGCGATTTGGCCTCTACGTCTCCGTGGGACCGTCATATACATCAATAACGTAATATAGCCTAACCTAATCCAACCTAACATTTCGGCGGTAATATTTGACATCATTCCTGGCGATTTGGCCTCTACGTCTCCGTGGGACCTTTATATACATCAATAACGTAATATAACCTAACCTAACCCAACCTAACATATCGGCGGTAATATTTGAAAACATACCTGGCGGGTTGGCCTCTACGTCTCCGTGGGACATTTATATACATCAATAACGTAATATAACCTAACCTAACCCAACCTAACATCTCGGCGGTAATATTTGACAACATTCCTGGCGAGTTGGCTTCTCCGTCTCCGTGGGACCTTTATATACATCAATAACGTAATATAACCTAACCTAACCCAACCTAACATTTCGGCGGTAATATTTGACATCATTCCTGGCGAGTTGGCCTCTACGTCTCCGTTTGACCTTCATAAACATCAATAACGTAATATAACGTAACCTAACCCAACCTAACATCACGGCGGTAATATTTGACAACATTCCTGGCTAGTTGGCTTCTCCGTCTCCGTGGGATCTTTTTATACATCAATAACGTAATATAACCTAACCTAACCCAACCTAACATCTCGGCGGTAATATTTGAAAACATACCTGGCGGGTTGGCCTCTACGTCTCCGTTTGACCTTCATAAACATCAATAACGTAATATAACCTAACCTAACCCAACCTATCACCTCGGCGGTAATATTTGACAACATTCCTGGCGAGTTGGCCTCTACGTCTCCGTGGGACATTTGTATACATCAATAACGTAATATAACCTAACCTAACCCAACCTATCATCTCGGCGGTAATATTTGACAACATTCGTGGCGAGTTGGTCTCTACGTCTCCGTGGGACCTTCATATACATCAATAACGCAATATAACCTAACCTAACCCAACCTAACATCACGGCGGTAATATTTGACAACATTCCTGGCTAGTTGGCTTCTCCGTGTCCGTGGGATCTTTTTATACATCAATAACGTAATATAACCTAACCTAACCCAACCTAACATCTCGGCGGTAATATTTGAAAACATACCTGGCGGGTTGGCCTCTACGTCTCCGTGGGACATTTATATACATCAATAACGTAATATAACCTAACCTAACCCAACCTAACATCTCGGCGGTAATATTCGACAACATTCCTGGCGAGTTGGCTTCTCCGTCTCCGTGGGATCTTTTTATACATCAATAACGTAATATAACCTAACCTAACCCAACCTAACATCTTGGCGGTAATATTTGAAAACATACCTGGCGACTTGGCCTCTACGTCTCCGTGGGACATTTATATACATCAATAACGTAATATAACCTAACCTAACCCAACCTAACATTTCGGCGGTAATATTTGACATCATTCCTGGCGAGTTGGCCTCTACGTCTCCGTTTGACCTTCATAAATATCAATAACGTAATATAACGTAACCTAACCCAACCTATCATCTCGGCGGTAATATTTGAAAACATTCCTGGCGAGTTGGCTTCTCCGTCTCCGTGGGACCTTTATATACATCAATAACGTTATATAACCTAACCTAACCCAACCTAACATCTCGGCGGTAATATTTGACAACATACCTGGCGAGTTGCCCTCTACGTCTCCGTGGGACCTTCATATACATCAATAACGAAATATAACCTAACCTAACCCAACCTAACATCTCGGCGATAATATTTGAAAACATTCTTGGCGAGTTGGCTTCTCCGTCTCTGTGATATCTTTTTATACATCAATAACGTAATATAACCTAACCTAACCCAGCCTAACATCTCGGCGGTAATATTTGAAATCATACCTGGCGAGTTGGCCTCTACGTCTCCGTGGGACATTTATATACATCAATAACGTAATATAACCTAACCTAACCCAACCTAACATCTCGGCGGTAATATTTGACAACATTCCTGGCGAGTTGGCCTCTACGTCTCCGTGGGACCTTTATATACATCAATAACGTAATGTAACCTAACCTAACCCAACCTAACATCTCGGCGGTAATATTTGACAACATTCCTCGCCAGTTGGCTTCTCCGTCTTCGTGGGACCTTTATATACATCAATAACGTAATATAACCTAACCTAACCCAACCTAACATCTCGGCGGTAATATTTGATCACATTCCTAGCTTGTTGGCCTCTACGTCTCCGCGGGACCTTTATATACATCTATAACATGATATAACCTAACCTAACCCAACCTAACATTTCGGCGGTAATATTTGACATCATTCCTGGCGATTTGTCCTCTACGTCTCCGTTTGACCTTCATAAACATCAATAACGTAATATAACGTAACCTAACCCAACCTATCATCTCGGCGGTAATATTTGAAAACATTCCTGGCGAGTTGGCTTCTCCGTCTCCGTGGGATCTTTTTATACATCAATAACGTAATATAACCTAACCTAACCCAACCTAACATCTCGGCGGTAATATTTGACAACATTCCTGGCGAGTTGGCTTCTCCGTCTCCGTGGGACCTTTATATACATCAATAACGTAATATAACCTAACCTAACCCAACCTAACATCTCGGCGGTAATATTTGAAAACATTCATGGCGGTTTGGCATCTACGTCCCGTGGGACCTTCATTTACATCAATAACGTAATATAGCCTAACCTAATCCAACCTAACGTTTCGGCGGTAATATTTGACATCATTCCTGGCGATTTGGCCTCTACGTCTCCGTGGGACCTTTATATACATCAATAACGTAATATAACCTAACCTAACCCAACCTAACATCTCGGCGGTAATATTTGACGACATTCCTGGCGAGTTGGCCTCTACTTCTCCGTGGGACCTTTATATACATCAATAACGTAATGTAACCTAACCTAACCCAACCTAACATCTCGGCGGTAATATTTGACAACATTCCTCGCCAGTTGGCTTCTCCGTCTTCGTGGGACCTTTATATACATCAATAACGTAATATAACCTAACCTAACCCAACCTAACATCTCGGCGGTAATAATTGATCACATTCCTAGCTTGTTGGCCTCTACGTCTCCGCGGGACCTTTATATACATCTATAACATGATATAACCTAACCTAACCCAACCTAACATTTCGGCGGTAATATTTGACATCATTCGTGGCGATTTGTCCTCTACGTCTCCGTTTGACCTTCATAAACATCAATAACGTAATATAACGTAACCTAACCCAACCTATCATCTCGGCGGTAATATTTGAAAACATTCCTGGCGAGTTGGCTTCTCCGTCTCCGTGGGATCTTTTTATACATCAATAACGTAATATAACCTAACCTAACCCAACCTAACAACTCGGCGGTAATATCTGACAACATACCTGGCGAGTTGGACTCTACGTTTCCGTGGGACCTTCATATACATCAATAACGAAATATAACCTAACCTAACCCAACCTAACATCTCGGCGGTAACATTTGACAACATTCCTGGCGAGTTGGCTTCTCCGTCTCCGTGGGATCTTTTTATACATCAATAACGTAATATAACCTAACCTAATCCAACCTAACATCTCAGCGGTAATATTTGACAACATACCTGGCGGGTTGGCCTCTACGTCTCCGTGGGACATTTATATACATCAATAACGTAATATAACCTAACCTAACCCAACCTAACATCTCGGCGGTAATATTTGACAACATTCCTGGCGAGTTGGCTTCTCCGTCTCCGTGGGACCTTTATATACATCAATAACGTAATATAACCTAACCTAACCCAACCTAACATCTCGGCGGTAATATTTGAAAACATTCATGGCGGTTTGGCATCTACGTCCCGTGGGACCTTCATATACATCAATAACGTAATATAGCCTAACCTAATCCAACCTAACATTTCGGCGGTAATATTTGACATCATTCCTGGCGATTTGGCCTCTACGTCTCCGTGGGACCTTTATATACATCAATAACGTAATATAACCTAACCTAACCCAACCTAACATCTCGGCGGTAATATTTGAAAACATACCTGGCGGGTTGGCCTCTACGTCTCCGTGGGACATTTATATACATCAATAACGTAATATAACCTAACCTAACCCAACCTAACATCTCGGCGGTAATATTCGACAACATTCCTGGCGAGTTGGCTTCTCCGTCTCCGTGGGACCTTTATATACATCAATAACGTAATATAACCTAACCTAACCCAACCTAACAACTCGGCGGTAATATTTGACAACATACCTGGCGAGTTGGACTCTACGTTTCCGTGGGACCTTCATATACATCAATAACGAAATATAACCTAACCTAACCCAACCTAACATCTCGGCGGTAATATTTGACAACATTCCTGGCGAGTTGGCTTCTCCGTCTCCGTGGGATCTTTTTATACATCAATAACGTAATATAACCTAACCTAACCCAACCTAACATCTCGGCGGTAATATTTGAAAACATACCTGGCGGGTTGGCCTCTACGTCTCCGTGGGACATTTATATACATCAATAACGTAATATAGCCTAACCTAATCCAACCTAACATTTCGGCGGTAATATTTGACATCATTCCTGGCGATTTGGCCTCTACGTCTCCGTGGGACCTTTATATACATCAATAACGTAATATAACCTAACCTAACCCAACCTAACATCTCGGCGGTAATATTTGAAATCATACCTGGCGGGTTGGCCTCTACGTCTCCGTGGGACATTTATATACATTAATAACGTAATATAACCTAACCTAACCCAACCTAACATCTCGGCGGTAATATTCGACAACATTCCTGGCGAGTTGGCTTCTCCGTCTCTGTGGGACCTTTATATACATCAATAACGTAATATAACCTAACCTAACACAACCTAACAACTCGGCGGTAATATTTGACAACATACCTGGCGAGTTGGACTCTACGTTTCCGTGGGACCTTCATATACATCAATAACGAAATATAACCTAACCTAACCCAACCTAACATCTCGGCGATAATATTTGAAAACATTCCTGGCGTGTTGGCTTCTCCGTCTCTGTGATATCTTTTTATACATCAATAACGTAATATAACCTATCCTAACCCAACCTAACATCTCGGCGGTAATATTTGAAAACATACCTAGCGAGTTGGCCTCTACGTCTCCGTGGGACCTTTGTATACATCAATAACGTAATATAACCTAACCAATCCCAACCTAACATCTCGGCGGAAATATTTGAAAACATTCATGGCGGTTTGGCATCTACGTCCCGTGGGACCTTCATATACATCAATAACGTAATATAGCCTAACCTAATCCAACCTAACATTTCGGCGGTAATATTTGACATCATTCCTGGCGATTTGGCCTCTACGTCTCCGTGGGACCTTTATATACATCAATAACGTAATATAACCTAACCTAACCCAACCTAACATCTCGGCGGTAATATTTGAAAACATACCTGGCGGGTTGGCCTCTACGTCTCCGTGGGACATTTATATACATCAATAACGTAATATAACCTAACCTAACCCAACCTAACATCTCGGCGGTAATATTCGACAACATTCCTGGCGAGTTGGCTTCTCCGTCTCCGTGGGACCTTTATATACATCAATAACGTAATATAACCTAACCTAACCCAACCTAACAACTCGGCGGTAATATTTGACAACATACCTGGCGAGTTGGACTCTACGTTTCCGTGGGACCTTCATATACATCAATAACGAAATATAACCTAACCTAACCCAACCTAACATCTCGGCGGTAATATTTGACAACATTCCTGGCGAGTTGGCTTCTCCGTCTCCGTGGGATCTTTTTATACATCAATAACGTAATATAACCTAACCTAACCCAACCTAACATCTCGGCGGTAATATTTGACAACATACCTGGCGAGTTGGCCTCTACGTCTCCGTGGGACCTTCATATACATCAATAACGAAATATAACCTAACCTAACCCAACCTAACATCTCGGCGATGATATTTGAAAACATTCCTGGCGTGTTGGCTTCTCCGTCTCTGTGATATCTTTTGATACATGAATAACGTAATATAACCTAACCTAACCCAACCTAACATCTCGGCGGTAATATTTGAAATCATACCTGGCGAGTTGGCCTCTACGTCTCCGTTTGACCTTCATAAACATCAATAACGTAATATAACGTAACCTAACCCAACCTATCACCTCGGCGGTAATATTTGACAACATTCCTGGCGAGTTGGCCTCTACGTCTCCGTGGGACATTTGTATACATCAATAACGTAATATAACCTAACCTAACCCAACCTATCATCTCGGCGGTAATATTTGACAACATTCGTGGCGAGTTGGTCTCTACGTCTCCGTGGGACCTTCATATACATCAATAACGTAATATAACCTAACCTAACCCAACCTAACATCACGGCGGTAATATTTGACAACATTCCTGGCTAGTTGGCTTCTCCGTCTCCGTGGGATCTTTTTATACATCAATATCGTAATATAACCTATCCTAACCCAACCTAACATCTCGGCGGTAATATTTGAAAACATACCTAGCGAGTTGGCCTCTACGTCTCCGTGGGACCTTTATATACATCAATAACGTAATATAACCTAACCTATCCCAACCTAACATCTCGGCGGAAATATTTGAAAACATTCATGGCGATTTGGCATCTACGTCCCGTGGGACCTTCATATACATCAATAACGTAATATAGCCTAACCTAATCCAACCTAACATTTCGGCGGTAATATTTGACATCATTCCTGGCGATTTGGCCTCTACGTCTCCGTGAGACCTTTATATACATCAATAACGTAATATAACCTAACCTAACCCAACCTAACATCTCGGCGGTAATATTTGAAAACATACCTGGCGGGTTGGCCTCTACGTCTCCGTGGGACATTTATATACATCAATAACGTAATATAACCTAACCTAACCCAACCTAACATCTCGGCGGTAATATTCGACAACATTCCTGGCGAGTTGGCTTCTCCGTCTCCGTGGGACCTTTATATACATCAATAACGTAATATAACCTAACCTAACCCAACCTAACAACTCGGCGGTAATATTTAAAAACATACCTGGCGAGTTGGCCTCTACGTCTCCGTGGGACCTTTATATACATCAATAACGAAATGTAACCTAACCTGACCCAACCTAACATCTCGGCGATAATATTTGAAAACATTCCTGGCGTGTTGGCTTCTCCGTCTCTGTGATATCTTTTT
Source organism: Xylocopa violacea (assembly GCA_963969225.1). Classification (NCBI taxonomy): domain Eukaryota; kingdom Metazoa; phylum Arthropoda; class Insecta; order Hymenoptera; family Apidae; genus Xylocopa; species Xylocopa violacea. The sequence continues at coordinate 3,387,667 of CAXAJV010000051.1, forward strand.
ATACATCAATAACGTAATATAACCTAACCTAACCCAACCTAACATCACGGCGGTAATATTTGACAACATTCCTGGCTAGTTGGCTTCTCCGTCTCCGTGGGATCTTTTTATACATCAATATCGTAATATAACCTATCCTAACCCAACCTAACATCTCGGCGGTAATATTTGAAAACATACCTAGCGAGTTGGCCTCTACGTCTCCGTGGGACCTTTATATACATCAATAACGTAATATAACCTAACCTATCCCAACCTAACATCTCGGCGGAAATATTTGAAAACATTCATGGCGATTTGGCATCTACGTCCCGTGGGACCTTCATATACATCAATAACGTAATATAGCCTAACCTAATCCAACCTAACATTTCGGCGGTAATATTTGACATCATTCCTGGCGATTTGGCCTCTACGTCTCCGTGAGACCTTTATATACATCAATAACGTAATATAACCTAACCTAACCCAACCTAACATCTCGGCGGTAATATTTGAAAACATACCTGGCGGGTTGGCCTCTACGTCTCCGTGGGACATTTATATACATCAATAACGTAATATAACCTAACCTAACCCAACCTAACATCTCGGCGGTAATATTCGACAACATTCCTGGCGAGTTGGCTTCTCCGTCTCCGTGGGACCTTTATATACATCAATAACGTAATATAACCTAACCTAACCCAACCTAACAACTCGGCGGTAATATTTAAAAACATACCTGGCGAGTTGGCCTCTACGTCTCCGTGGGACCTTTATATACATCAATAACGAAATGTAACCTAACCTGACCCAACCTAACATCTCGGCGATAATATTTGAAAACATTCCTGGCGTGTTGGCTTCTCCGTCTCTGTGATATCTTTTTATACATCAATAACGTAATATAACCTAACCTAACCCAACCTAACATCTCGGCGGTAATATTCGACAACATTCCTGGCGAGTTGGCTTCTCCGTCTCCGTGGGATCTTTTTATACATCAATAACGTAATATAACCTAACCTAACCCAACCTAACATCTTGGCGGTAATATTTGAAAACATACCTGGCGAGTTGGCCTCTACGTCTCCGTGGGACATTTATATACATCAATAACGTAATATAACCTAACCTAACCCAACCTAACATTTCGGCGGTAATATTTGACATCATTCCTGGCGAGTTGGCCTCTACGTCTCCGTTTGACCTTCATAAACATCAATAACGTAATATAACGTAACCTAACCGAACCTATCATTTCGGCGGTAATATTTGAAAACATTCCTGGCGAGTTGGCTTCTCCGTCTCCGTGGGACCTTTATATACATCAATAACGTTATATAACCTAACCTAACCCAACCTAACATCTCGGCGGTAATATTTGACAACATACCTGGCGAGTTGCCCTCTACGTCTCCGTGGGACCTTCATATACATCAATAACGAAATATAACCTAACCTAACCCAACCTAACATCTCGGCGATAATATTTGAAAACATTCCTGGCGAGTTGGCCTCTACGTCTCCGTTTGACCTTCATAAACATCAATAACGTAATATAACGTAACCTAACCCAACCTATCATCTCGGCGGTAATATTTGAAAACATTCCTGGCGAGTTGGCTTCTCCGTCTCCGTGGGACCTTTATATACATCAATAACGTTATATAACCTAACCTAACCCAACCTAACATCTCGGCGGTAATATTTGACAACATACCTGGCGAGTTGCCCTCTACGTCTCCGTGGGACCTTCATATACATCAATAACGAAATATAACCTAACCTAACCCAACCTAACATCTCGGCGATAATATTTGAAAACATTCCTGGCGAGTTGGCTTCTCCGTCTCTGTGATATCTTTTTATACATCAATAACGTAATATAACCTAACCTAACCCAGCCTAACATCTCGGCGGTAATATTTGAAATCATACCTGGCGAGTTGGCCTCTACGTCTCCGTGGGACATTTATATACATCAATAACGTAATATAACCTAACCTAACCCAACCTAACATCTCGGCGGTAATATTTGAAAACATTCATGGCGGTTTGGCATCTACGTCCCGTGGGACCTTCATATACATCAATAACGTAACATAGCCTAACCTAATCCAACCTAACATTTCGGCGGTAATATTTGACATCATTCCTGGCGATTTGGCCTCTACGTCTCCGTGGGACCTTTATATACATCAATAACGTAATATAACCTAACCTAACCCAACCTAACATCTCGGCGGTAATATTTGAAAACATACCTGGCGGGTTGGCCTCTACGTCTCCGTGGGACATTTATATACATAAATAACGTAATATAACCTAACCTAACCCAACCTAACATCTCGGCGGTAATATTCGACAACATTCCTGGCGAGTTGGCTTCTCCGTCTCCGTGGGACCTTTATATACATCAATAACGTAATATAACCTAACCTAACCCAACCTAACAACTCGGCGGTAATATTTGACAACATACCTGGCGAGTTGGACTCTACGTTTCCGTGGGACCTTCATATACATCAATAACGAAATATAACCTAACCTAACCCAACCTAACATCTCGGCGGTAATATTTGACAACATTCCTGGCGAGTTGGCTTCTCCGTCTCCGTGGGATCTTTTTATACATCAATAACGTAATATAACCTAACCTAACCCAACCTAACATCTCGGCGGTAATATTTGAAAACATACCTGGCGGGTTGGCCTCTACGTCTCCGTTTGACCTTCATAAACATCAATAACGTAATATAACCTAACCTAACCCAACCTATCACCTCGGCGGTAATATTTGACAACATTCCTGGCGAGTTGGCCTCTACGTCTCCGTGGGACATTTGTATACATCAATAACGTAATATAACCTAACCTAACCCAACCTATCATCTCGGCGGTAATATTTGACAACATTCGTGGCGAGTTGGTCTCTACGTCTCCGTGGGACCTTCATATACATCAATAACGCAATATAACCTAACCTAACCCAACCTAACATCACGGCGGTAATATTTGACAACATTCCTGGCTAGTTGGCTTCTCCGTCTCCGTGGGATCTTTTTATACATCAATAACGTAATATAACCTAACCTAACCCAACCTAACATCTCGGCGGTAATATTTGAAAACATACCTGGCGGGTTGGCCTCTACGTCTCCGTGGGACATTTATATACATCAATAACGTAATATAACCTAACCTAACCCAACCTAACATCTCGGCGGTAATATTCGACAACATTCCTGGCGAGTTGGCTTCTCCGTCTCCGTGGGATCTTTTTATACATCAATAACGTAATATAACCTAACCTAACCCAACCTAACATCTTGGCGGTAATATTTGAAAACATACCTGGCGAGTTGGCCTCTACGTCTCCGTGGGACATTTATATACATCAATAACGTAATATAACCTAACCTAACCCAACCTAACATTTCGGCGGTAATATTTGACATCATTCCTGGCGAGTTGGCCTCTACCTCTCCGTTTGACCTTCATAAACATCAATAACGTAATATAACGTAACCTAACCCAACCTATCATCTCGGCGGTAATATTTGAAAACATTCCTGGCGAGTTGGCTTCTCCGTCTCCGTGGGACCTTTATATACATCAATAACGTTATATAACCTAACCTAACCCAACCTAACATCTCGGCGGTAATATTTGACAACATACCTGGCGAGTTGCCCTCTACGTCTCCGTGGGACCTTCATATACATCAATAACGAAATATAACCTAACCTAACCCAACCTAACATCTCGGCGATAATATTTGAAAACATTCCTGGCGAGTTGGCTTCTCCGTCTCTGTGATATCTTTTTATACATCAATAACGTAATATAACCTAACCTAACCCAGCCTAACATCTCGGCGGTAATATTTGAAATCATACCTGGCGAGTTGGCCTCTACGTCTCCGTGGGACATTTATATACATCAATAACGTAATATAACCTAACCTAACCCAACCTAACATCTCGGCGGTAATATTTGACAACATTCCTGGCGAGTTGGCCTCTACGTCTCCGTGGGACCTTTATATACATCAATAACGTAATGTAACCTAACCTAACCCAACCTAACATCTCGGCGGTAATATTTGACAACATTCCTCGCCAGTTGGCTTCTCCGTCTTCGTGGGACCTTTATATACATCAATAACGTAATATAACCTAACCTAACCCAACCTAACATCTCGGCGGTAATATTTGATCACATTCCTAGCTTGTTGGCCTCTACGTCTCCGCGGGACCTTTATATACATCTATAACATGATATAACCTAACCTAACCCAACCTAACATTTCGGCGGTAATATTTGACATCATTCCTGGCGATTTGTCCTCTACGTCTCCGTTTGACCTTCATAAACATCAATAACGTAATATAACGTAACCTAACCCAACCTATCATCTCGGCGGTAATATTTGAAAACATTCCTGGCGAGTTGGCTTCTCCGTCTCCGTGGGATCTTTTTATACATCAATAACGTAATATAACCTAACCTAACCCAACCTAACATCTCGGCGGTAATATTTGACAACATTCCTGGCGAGTTGGCTTCTCCGTCTCCGTGGGACCTTTATATACATCAATAACGTAATATAACCTAACCTAACCCAACCTAACATCTCGGCGGTAATATTTGAAAACATTCATGGCGGTTTGGCATCTACGTCCCGTGGGACCTTCATTTACATCAATAACGTAATATAGCCTAACCTAATCCAACCTAACGTTTCGGCGGTAATATTTGACATCATTCCTGGCGATTTGGCCTCTACGTCTCCGTGGGACCTTTATATACATCAATAACGTAATATAACCTAACCTAACCCAACCTAACATCTCGGCGGTAATATTTGACGACATTCCTGGCGAGTTGGCCTCTACTTCTCCGTGGGACCTTTATATACATCAATAACGTAATGTAACCTAACCTAACCCAACCTAACATCTCGGCGGTAATATTTGACAACATTCCTCGCCAGTTGGCTTCTCCGTCTTCGTGGGACCTTTATATACATCAATAACGTAATATAACCTAACCTAACCCAACCTAACATCTCGGCGGTAATAATTGATCACATTCCTAGCTTGTTGGCCTCTACGTCTCCGCGGGACCTTTATATACATCTATAACATGATATAACCTAACCTAACCCAACCTAACATTTCGGCGGTAATATTTGACATCATTCCTGGCGATTTGTCCTCTACGTCTCCGTTTGACCTTCATAAACATCAATAACGTAATATAACGTAACCTAACCCAACCTATCATCTCGGCGGTAATATTTGAAAACATTCCTGGCGAGTTGGCTTCTCCGTCTCCGTGGGATCTTTTTATACATCAATAACGTAATATAACCTAACCTAACCCAACCTAACAACTCGGCGGTAATATCTGACAACATACCTGGCGAGTTGGACTCTACGTTTCCGTGGGACCTTCATATACATCAATAACGAAATATAACCTAACCTAACCCAACCTAACATCTCGGCGGTAACATTTGACAACATTCCTGGCGAGTTGGCTTCTCCGTCTCCGTGGGATCTTTTTATACATCAATAACGTAATATAACCTAACCTAATCCAACCTAACATCTCGGCGGTAATATTTGACAACATACCTGGCGGGTTGGCCTCTACGTCTCCGTGGGACATTTATATACATCAATAACGTAATATAACCTAACCTAACCCAACCTAACCTCTCGGCGGTAATATTTGACAACATTCCTGGCGAGTTGGCTTCTCCGTCTCCGTGGGACCTTTATATACATCAATAACGTAATATAACCTAACCTAACCCAACCTAACATCTCGGCGGTAATATTCGACAACATTCCTGGCGAGTTGGCTTCTCCGTCTCCGTGGGACCTTTATATACATCAATAACGTAATATAACCTAACCTAACCCAACCTAACAACTCGGCGGTAATATTTGACAACATACCTGGCGAGTTGGACTCTACGTTTCCGTGGGACCTTCATATACATCAATAACGAAATATAACCTAACCTAACCCAACCTAACATCTCGGCGGTAATATTTGACAACATTCCTGGCGAGTTGGCTTCTCCGTCTCCGTGGGATCTTTTTATACATCAATAACGTAATATAACCTAACCTAACCCAACCTAACATCTCGGCGGTAATATTTGAAAACATACCTGGCGGGTTGGCCTCTACGTCTCCGTGGGACATTTATATACATCAATAACGTAATATAACCTAACCTAACCCAACCTAACATCTCGGCGGTAATATTCGACAACATTCCTGCCGAGTTGGCTTCTCCGTCTCCGTGGGATCTTTTTATACATCAATAACGTAATATAACCTAACCTAACCCAACCTAACATCTTGGCGGTAATATTTGAAAACATACCTGGCGAGTTGGCCTCTACGTCTCCGTGGGACATTTATATACATCAATAACGTAATATAACCTAACCTAACCCAACCTAACATCTCGGCGGTAATATTTGATCACATTACTAGCTTGTCGGCCTCTACGTCTCCGCGGGACCTTTATATACATCTATAACGTGATATAACCTAACCTAACCCAACCTAACATTTCGGCGGTAATATTTGACATCATTCCTGGCGAGTTGGCCTCTACGTCTCCGTTTGACTTTCATAAACATCAATAACGTAATATAACGTAACCTAACCCAACCTATCATCTCGGCCGTAATATTTGAAAACATTCCTGGCGAGTTGGCTTCTCCGTCTCCGTGGGATCTTTTTATACATCAATAACGTAATATAACCTAACCTAACCCAACCTAACATCTCGGCGGTAATATTTGAAAACATACCTGGCGGGTTGGCCTCTACGTCTCCGTGGGACATTTATATACATCAATAACGTAATATAGCCTAACCTAATCCAACCTAACATTTCGGCGGTAATATTTGACATCATTCCTGGCGATTTGGCCTCTACGTCTCCGTGGGACCTTTATATACATCAATAACGTAATATAACCTAACCTAACCCAACCTAACATCTCGGCGGTAATATTTGACAACATTCGTGGCGAGTTGGTCTCTACGTCTCCGTGGGACCTTCATATACATCAATAACGTAATATAACCTAACCTAACCCAACCTAACATCACGGCGGTAATATTTGACAACATTCCTGGCTAGTTGGCTTCTCCGTCTCCGTGGGATCTTTTTATACATCAATATCGTAATATAACCTATCCTAACCCAACCTAACATCTCGGCGGTAATATTTGAAAACATACCTAGCGAGTTGGCCTCTACGTCTCCGTGGGACCTTTATATACATCAATAACGTAATATAACCTAACCTATCCCAACCTAACATCTCGGCGGAAATATTTGAAAACATTCATGGCGATTTGGCATCTACGTCCCGTGGGACCTTCATATACATCAATAACGTAATATAGCCTAACCTAATCCAACCTAACATTTCGGCGGTAATATTTGACATCATTCCTGGCGATTTGGCCTCTACGTCTCCGTGAGACCTTTATATACATCAATAACGTAATATAACCTAACCTAACCCAACCTAACATCTCGGCGGTAATATTTGAAAACATACCTGGCGGGTTGGCCTCTACGTCTCCGTGGGACATTTATATACATCAATAACGTAATATAACCTAACCTAACCCAACCTAACATCTCGGCGGTAATATTCGACAACATTCCTGGCGAGTTGGCTTCTCCGTCTCCGTGGGACCTTTATATACATCAATAACGTAATATAACCTAACCTAACCCAACCTAACAACTCGGCGGTAATATTTAAAAACATACCTGGCGAGTTGGCCTCTACGTCTCCGTGGGACCTTTATATACATCAATAACGAAATGTAACCTAACCTGACCCAACCTAACATCTCGGCGATAATATTTGAAAACATTCCTGGCGTGTTGGCTTCTCCGTCTCTGTGATATCTTTTTATACATCAATAACGTAATATAACCTAACCTAACCCAACCTAACATCTCGGCGGTAATATTCGACAACATTCCTGGCGAGTTGGCTTCTCCGTCTCCGTGGGACCTTTATATACATCAATAACGTAATATAACCTAACCTAACCCAACCTAACATCTCGGCGGTAATATTTGAAAACATTCATGGCGGTTTGGCATCTACGTCCCGTGGGACCTTCATATACATCAATAACGTAATATAGCCTAACCTAATCCAACCTAACATTTCGGCGGTAATATTTGACATCATTCCTGGCGATTTGGCCTCTACGTCTCCGTGGGACCTTTATATACATCAATAACGTAATATAACCTAACCTAACCCAACCTAACATCTCGGCGGTAATATTTGAAAACATACCTGGCGGGTTGGCCTCTACGTCTCCGTGGGACATTTATATACATCAATAACGTAATATAACCTAACCTAACCCAACCTAACATCTCGGCGGTAATATTCGACAACATTCCTGGCGAGTTGGCTTCTCCGTCTCCGTGGGACCTTTATATACATCAATAACGTAATATAACCTAACCTAACCCAACCTAACATCTCGGCGGTAATATTTGAAAACATACCTGGCGGGTTGGCCTCTACGTCTCCGTGGGACATTTATATACATCAATAACGTAATATAACCTAACCTAACCCAACCTAACATCTCGGCGGTAATATTCGACAACATTCCTGGCGAGTTGGCTTCTCCGTCTCCGTGGGACCTTTATATACATCAATAACGTAATATAACCTAACCTAACCCAACCTAACAACTCGGCGGTAATATTTAAAAACATACCTGGCGAGTTGGCCTCTACGTCTCCGTGGGACCTTTATATACATCAATAACGAAATGTAACCTAACCTGACCCAACCTAACATCTCGGCGATAATATTTGAAAACATTCCTGGCGTGTTGGCTTCTCCGTCTCTGTGATATCTTTTTATACATCAATAACGTAATATAACCTAACCTAACCCAACCTAACATCTCGGCGGTAATATTCGACAACATTCCTGGCGAGTTGGCTTCTCCGTCTCCGTGGGATCTTTTTATACATCAATAACGTAATATAACCTAACCTAACCCAACCTAACATCTTGGCGGTAATATTTGAAAACATACCTGGCGAGTTGGCCTCTACGTCTCCGTGGGACATTTATATACATCAATAACGTAATATAACCTAACCTAACCCAACCTAACATTTCGGCGGTAATATTTGACATCATTCCTGGCGAGTTGGCCTCTACGTCTCCGTTTGACCTTCATAAACATCAATAACGTAATATAACGTAACCTAACCGAACCTATCATTTCGGCGGTAATATTTGAAAACATTCCTGGCGAGTTGGCTTCTCCGTCTCCGTGGGACCTTTATATACATCAATAACGTTATATAACCTAACCTAACCCAACCTAACATCTCGGCGGTAATATTTGACAACATACCTGGCGAGTTGCCCTCTACGTCTCCGTGGGACCTTCATATACATCAATAACGAAATATAACCTAACCTAACCCAACCTAACATCTCGGCGATAATATTTGAAAACATTCCTGGCGAGTTGGCCTCTACGTCTCCGTTTGACCTTCATAAACATCAATAACGTAATATAACGTAACCTAACCCAACCTATCATCTCGGCGGTAATATTTGAAAACATTCCTGGCGAGTTGGCTTCTCCGTCTCCGTGGGACCTTTATATACATCAATAACGTTATATAACCTAACCTAACCCAACCTAACATCTCGGCGGTAATATTTGACAACATACCTGGCGAGTTGCCCTCTACGTCTCCGTGGGACCTTCATATACATCAATAACGAAATATAACCTAACCTAACCCAACCTAACATCTCGGCGATAATATTTGAAAACATTCCTGGCGAGTTGGCTTCTCCGTCTCTGTGATATCTTTTTATACATCAATAACGTAATATAACCTAACCTAACCCAGCCTAACATCTCGGCGGTAATATTTGAAATCATACCTGGCGAGTTGGCCTCTACGTCTCCGTGGGACATTTATATACATCAATAACGTAATATAACCTAACCTAACCCAACCTAACATCTCGGCGGTAATATTTGAAAACATTCATGGCGGTTTGGCATCTACGTCCCGTGGGACCTTCATATACATCAATAACGTAACATAGCCTAACCTAATCCAACCTAACATTTCGGCGGTAATATTTGACATCATTCCTGGCGATTTGGCCTCTACGTCTCCGTGGGACCTTTATATACATCAATAACGTAATATAACCTAACCTAACCCAACCTAACATCTCGACGGTAATATTTGAAAACATACCTGGCGGGTTGGCCTCTACGTCTCCGTGGGACATTTATATACATAAATAACGTAATATAACCTAACCTAACCCAGCCTAACATCTCGGCGGTAATATTTGAAATCATACCTGGCGAGTTGGCCTCTACGTCTCCGTGGGACATTTATATACATCAATAACGTAATATAACCTAACCTAACCCAACCTAACATCTCGGCGGTAATATTTGACAACATTCCTGGCGAGTTGGCCTCTACGTCTCCGTGGGACCTTTATATACATCAATAACGTAATGTAACCTAACCTAACCCAACCTAACATCTCGGCGGTAATATTTGACAACATTCCTCGCCAGTTGGCTTCTCCGTCTTCGTGGGACCTTTATATACATCAATAACGTAATATAACCTAACCTAACCCAACCTAACATCTCGGCGGTAATATTTGATCACATTCCTAGCTTGTTGGCCTCTACGTCTCCGCGGGACCTTTATATACATCTATAACATGATATAACCTAACCTAACCCAACCTAACATTTCGGCGGTAATATTTGACATCATTCCTGGCGATTTGTCCTCTACGTCTCCGTTTGACCTTCATAAACATCAATAACGTAATATAACGTAACCTAACCCAACCTATCATCTCGGCGGTAATATTTGAAAACATTCCTGGCGAGTTGGCTTCTCCGTCTCCGTGGGATCTTTTTATACATCAATAACGTAATATAACCTAACCTAACCCAACCTAACATCTCGGCGGTAATATTTGACAACATTCCTGGCGAGTTGGCTTCTCCGTCTCCGTGGGACCTTTATATACATCAATAACGTAATATAACCTAACCTAACCCAACCTAACATCTCGGCGGTAATATTTGAAAACATTCATGGCGGTTTGGCATCTACGTCCCGTGGGACCTTCATTTACATCAATAACGTAATATAGCCTAACCTAATCCAACCTAACGTTTCGGCGGTAATATTTGACATCATTCCTGGCGATTTGGCCTCTACGTCTCCGTGGGACCTTTATATACATCAATAACGTAATATAACCTAACCTAACCCAACCTAACATCTCGGCGGTAATATTTGACGACATTCCTGGCGAGTTGGCCTCTACTTCTCCGTGGGACCTTTATATACATCAATAACGTAATGTAACCTAACCTAACCCAACCTAACATCTCGGCGGTAATATTTGACAACATTCCTCGCCAGTTGGCTTCTCCGTCTTCGTGGGACCTTTATATACATCAATAACGTAATATAACCTAACCTAACCCAACCTAACATCTCGGCGGTAATAATTGATCACATTCCTAGCTTGTTGGCCTCTACGTCTCCGCGGGACCTTTATATACATCTATAACATGATATAACCTAACCTAACCCAACCTAACATTTCGGCGGTAATATTTGACATCATTCCTGGCGATTTGTCCTCTACGTCTCCGTTTGACCTTCATAAACATCAATAACGTAATATAACGTAACCTAACCCAACCTATCATCTCGGCGGTAATATTTGAAAACATTCCTGGCGAGTTGGCTTCTCCGTCTCCGTGGGATCTTTTTATACATCAATAACGTAATATAACCTAACCTAACCCAACCTAACAACTCGGCGGTAATATCTGACAACATACCTGGCGAGTTGGACTCTACGTTTCCGTGGGACCTTCATATACATCAATAACGAAATATAACCTAACCTAACCCAACCTAACATCTCGGCGGTAACATTTGACAACATTCCTGGCGAGTTGGCTTCTCCGTCTCCGTGGGATCTTTTTATACATCAATAACGTAATATAACCTAACCTAATCCAACCTAACATCTCGGCGGTAATATTTGACAACATACCTGGCGGGTTGGCCTCTACGTCTCCGTGGGACATTTATATACATCAATAACGTAATATAACCTAACCTAACCCAACCTAACCTCTCGGCGGTAATATTTGACAACATTCCTGGCGAGTTGGCTTCTCCGTCTCCGTGGGACCTTTATATACATCAATAACGTAATATAACCTAACCTAACCCAACCTAACATCTCGGCGGTAATATTCGACAACATTCCTGGCGAGTTGGCTTCTCCGTCTCCGTGGGACCTTTATATACATCAATAACGTAATATAACCTAACCTAACCCAACCTAACAACTCGGCGGTAATATTTGACAACATACCTGGCGAGTTGGACTCTACGTTTCCGTGGGACCTTCATATACATCAATAACGAAATATAACCTAACCTAACCCAACCTAACATCTCGGCGGTAATATTTGACAACATTCCTGGCGAGTTGGCTTCTCCGTCTCCGTGGGATCTTTTTATACATCAATAACGTAATATAACCTAACCTAACCCAACCTAACATCTCGGCGGTAATATTTGAAAACATACCTGGCGGGTTGGCCTCTACGTCTCCGTGGGACATTTATATACATCAATAACGTAATATAACCTAACCTAACCCAACCTAACATCTCGGCGGTAATATTCGACAACATTCCTGCCGAGTTGGCTTCTCCGTCTCCGTGGGATCTTTTTATACATCAATAACGTAATATAACCTAACCTAACCCAACCTAACATCTTGGCGGTAATATTTGAAAACATACCTGGCGAGTTGGCCTCTACGTCTCCGTGGGACATTTATATACATCAATAACGTAATATAACCTAACCTAACCCAACCTAACATCTCGGCGGTAATATTTGATCACATTACTAGCTTGTCGGCCTCTACGTCTCCGCGGGACCTTTATATACATCTATAACGTGATATAACCTAACCTAACCCAACCTAACATTTCGGCGGTAATATTTGACATCATTCCTGGCGAGTTGGCCTCTACGTCTCCGTTTGACTTTCATAAACATCAATAACGTAATATAACGTAACCTAACCCAACCTATCATCTCGGCCGTAATATTTGAAAACATTCCTGGCGAGTTGGCTTCTCCGTCTCCGTGGGATCTTTTTATACATCAATAACGTAATATAACCTAACCTAACCCAACCTAACATCTCGGCGGTAATATTTGAAAACATACCTGGCGGGTTGGCCTCTACGTCTCCGTGGGACATTTATATACATCAATAACGTAATATAGCCTAACCTAATCCAACCTAACATTTCGGCGGTAATATTTGACATCATTCCTGGCGATTTGGCCTCTACGTCTCCGTGGGACCTTTATATACATCAATAACGTAATATAACCTAACCTAACCCAACCTAACATCTCGGCGGTAATATTTGAAATCATACCTGGCGGGTTGGCCTCTACGTCTCCGTGGGACATTTATATACATTAATAACGTAATATAACCTAACCTAACCCAACCTAACAACTCGGCGGTAATATTTGACAACATACCTGGCGAGTTGGACTCTACGTTTCCGTGGGACCTTTATATACATCAATAACGTAATATAACCTAACCAATCCCAACCTAACATCTCGGCGGAAATATTTGAAAACATGCATGGCGATTTGGCATCTACGTCCCGTGGGACCTTCATATACATCAATAGCGTAATATAGCCTAACCTAATCCAACCTAACATTTCGGCGGTAATATTTGACATCATTCCTGGCGATTTGGCCTCTACGTCTCCGTGGGACCTTTATATACATCAATAACGTAATATAACCTAACCTAACCCAACCTAACATCTCGGCGGTAATATTTGAAAACATACCTGGCGGGTTGGCCTCTACGTCTCCGTGGGACATTTATATACATCAATAACGTAATATAACCTAACCTAACCCAACCTAACATCTCGGCGGTAATATTTGACAACATTCCTGGCGAGTTGGCTTCTCCGTCTCCGTGGGACCTTTATATACATCAATAACGTAATATAACCTAACCTAACCCAACCTAACATCTCGGCGGTAATATTTGAAAACATTCATGGCGGTTTGGCATCTACGTCCCGTGGGACCTTCATATACATCAATAACGTAATATAGCCTAACCTAATCCAACCTAACATTTCGGCGGTAATATTTGACATCATTCCTGGCGATTTGGCCTCTACGTCTCCGTGGGACCTTTATATACATCAATAACGTAATATAACCTAACCTAACCCAACCTAACATCTCATCGGTAATATTTGAAAACATACCTGGCGGGTTGGCCTCTACGTCTCCGTGGGACATTTATATACATCAATAACGTAATATAACCTAACCTAACCCAACCTAACATCTCGGCGGTAATATTTGACAACATACCTGGCGAGTTGGCCTCTACGTCTCCGTGGGACCTTCATATACATCAATAACGAAATATAACCTAACCTAACCCAACCTAACATCTCGGCGATAATATTTGAAAACATTCCTGGCGAGTTGGCTTCTCCGTCTCTGTGATATCTTTTTATACATGAATAACGTAATATAACCTAACCTAACCCAACCTAACATCTCGGCGGTAATATTTGAAATCATACCTGGCGAGTTGGCCTCTACGTCTCCGTTTGACCTTCATAAACATCAATAACGTAATATAACGTAACCTAACCCAACCTATCACCTCGGCGGTAATATTTGACAACATTCCTGGCGAGTTGGCCTCTACGTCTCCGTGGGACATTTGTATACATCAATAACGTAATATAACCTAACCTAACCCAACCTATCATCTCGGCGGTAATATTTGACAACATTCGTGGCGAGTTGGTCTCTACGTCTCCGTGGGACCTTCATATACATCAATAACGTAATATAACCTAACCTAACCCAACCTAACATCACGGCGGTAATATTTGACAACATTCCTGGCTAGTTGGCTTCTCCGTCTCCGTGGGATCTTTTTATACATCAATATCGTAATATAACCTATCCTAACCCAACCTAACATCTCGGCGGTAATATTTGAAAACATACCTAGCGAGTTGGCCTCTACGTCTCCGTGGGACCTTTATATACATCAATAACGTAATATAACCTAACCTATCCCAACCTAACATCTCGGCGGAAATATTTGAAAACATTCATGGCGATTTGGCATCTACGTCCCGTGGGACCTTCATATACATCAATAACGTAATATAGCCTAACCTAATCCAACCTAACATTTCGGCGGTAATATTTGACATCATTCCTGGCGATTTGGCCTCTACGTCTCCGTGAGACCTTTATATACATCAATAACGTAATATAACCTAACCTAACCCAACCTAACATCTCGGCGGTAATATTTGAAAACATACCTGGCGGGTTGGCCTCTACGTCTCCGTGGGACATTTATATACATCAATAACGTAATATAACCTAACCTAACCCAACCTAACATCTCGGCGGTAATATTCGACAACATTCCTGGCGAGTTGGCTTCTCCGTCTCCGTGGGACCTTTATATACATCAATAACGTAATATAACCTAACCTAACCCAACCTAACAACTCGGCGGTAATATTTAAAAACATACCTGGCGAGTTGGCCTCTACGTCTCCGTGGGACCTTTATATACATCAATAACGAAATATAACCTAACCTAACCCAACCTAACATCTCGGCGATAATATTTGAAAACATTCCTGGCGTGTTGGCTTCTCCGTCTCTGTGATATCTTTTTATACATCAATAACGTAATATAACCTAACCTAACCCAACCTAACATCTCGGCGGTAATACTTGAAATCATACCTGGCGAGTTGGCCTCTACGTCTCCGTTTGACCTTCATAAACATCAATAACGTAATATAACCTAACCTATCCCAACCTAACATCTCGGCGGAAATATTTGAAAACATTCATGGCGATTTGGCATCTACGTCCCGTGGGACCTTCATATACATCAATAACGTAATATAGCCTAACCTAATCCAACCTAACATTTCGGCGGTAATATTTGACATCATTCCTGGCGATTTGGCCTCTACGTCTCCGTGGGACCTTTATATACATCAATAACGTAATATAACCTAACCTAACCCAACCTAACATCTCGGCGGTAATATTTGAGAACATACCTGGCGGGTTGGCCTCTACGTCTCCGTGGGACATTTATATACATCAATAACGTAATATAACCTAACCTAACCCAACCTAACATTTCGGCGGTAATATTTGACATCATTCCTGGCGAGTTGGCCTCTACGTCTCCGTTTGACCTTCATAAACATCAATAACGTAATAGAACGTAAGCTAACCCAACCTATCATCTCGGCGGTAATATTTGAAAACATTCCTGGCGAGTTGGCTTCTCCGTCTCCGTGGGACCTTTATATACATCAATAACGTTATATAACCTAACCTAACCCAACCTAACATCTCGGCGGTAATATTTGACAACATACCTGGCGAGTTGGCCTCTACGTCTCCGTGGGACCTTCATATACATCAATAACGAAATATAACCTAACCTAATCCAACCTAACATCTCGGCGATAATGTTTGAAAACATTCCTGGCGAGTTGGCTTCTCCGTCTCTGTGATATCTTTTTATACATCAATAACGTAATATAACCTAACCTAATCCAACCTAACATTTCGGCGGTAATATTTGACATCATTCCTGGCGATTTGGCCTCTACGTCTCCGTGGGACATTTATATACATCAATAACGTAATATAACCTAACCTAACCCAACCTAACATCTCGGCGGTAATATTTGACAACATTCCTGGCGAGTTGGCTTCTCCGTCTCCGTGGGACCTTTATATACATCAATAACGTAATATAACCTAACCTAACCCAACCTAACATCTCGGCGGTAATATTTGAAAACATTCATGGCGGTTTGGCATCTACGTCCCGTGGGACCTTCATATACATCAATAACGTAATATAGCCTAACCTAATCCAACCTAACATTTCGGCGGTAATATTTGACATCATTCCTGGCGATTTGGCCTCTACGTCTCCGTGGGACCTTTATATACATCAATAACGTAATATAACCTAACCTAACCCAACCTAACATCTCGGCGGTAATATTTGAAAACATACCTGGCGGGTTGGCCTCTACGTCTCCGTGGGACATTTATATACATCAATAACGTAATATAACCTAACCTAACCCAACCTAACATCTCGGCGGTAATATTCGACAACATTCCTGGCGAGTTGGCTTCTCCGTCTCCGTGGGACCTTTATATACATCAATAACGTAATATAACCTAACCTAACCCAACCTAACATCTCGGCGATAATATTTGACAACATACCTGGCGAGTTGGACTCTACGTTTCCGTGGGACCTTCATATACATCAATAACGAAATATAACCTAACCTAACCCAACCTAACATCTCGGCGGAAATATTTGAAAACATTCATGGCGATTTGGCATCTACGTCCCGTGGGACCTTCATATACATCAATAACGTAATATAACCTAACCTAACCCAACCTAACATCTCGGCGATAATATTTGAAAACATTCCTGGCGTGTTGGCTTCTCCGTCTCTGTGATATCTTTTTAAACATCAATAACGTAATATAACCTAACCTAACCCAACCTAACATCTCGCCGGTAATATTTGAAATCATACCTGGCGAGTTGGCCTCTACGTCTCCGTTTGACCTTCATAAACATCAATAACGTAATATAACGTAACCTAACCCAACCTATCACCTCGGCGGTAATATTTGACAACATTCCTGGGGAGTTGGCCTCTACGTCTCCGTGGGACATTTGTATACATCAATAACGTAATATAACCTAACCTAACCCAACCTATCATCTCGGCGGTAATATTTGACAACATTCGTGGCGAGTTGGTCTCTACGTCTCCGTGGGACCTTCATATACATCAATAACGTAATATAACCTAACCTAACCCAACCTAACATCACGGCGGTAATATTTGACAACATTCCTGGCTAGTTGGCTTCTCCGTCTCCGTGGGATCTTTTTATACATCAATAACGTAATATAACCTATCCTAACCCAACCTAACATCTCGGCGGTAATATTTGAAAACATACCTAGCGAGTTGGCCTCTACGTCTCCGTGGGACCTTTATATACATCAATAACGTAATATAACCTAACCTATCCCAACCTAACATCTCGGCGGAAATATTTGAAAACATACCTGGCGGGTTGGCCTCTACGTCTCCGTGGGACATTTATATACATCAATAACGTAATATAACCTAACCTAACCCAACCTAACATCTCGGCGGTAATATTCGATAACATTCCTGGCGAGTTGGCTTCTCCGTCTCCGTGGGACCTTTATATACATCAATAACGTAATATAACCTAACCTAACCCAACCTAACAACTCGGCGGTAATATTTAAAAACATACCTGGCGAGTTGGCCTCTACGTCTCCGTGGGACCTTTATATACATCAATAACGAAATATAACCTAACCTAACCCAACCTAACATCTCGGCGATAATATTTGAAAACATTCCTGGCGTGTTGGCTTCTCCGTATCTGTGATATCTTTTTATACATCAATAACGTAATATAACCTAACCTAACCCAACCTAACATCTCGGCGGTAATACTTGAAATCATACCTGGCGAGTTGGCCTCTACGTCTCCGTTTGACCTTCATAAACAACAATAACGTAATATAACCTAACCTATCCCAACCTAACATCTCGGCGGAAATATTTGAAAACATTCATGGCGATTTGGCATCTGCGTCCCGTGGGACCTTCATATATATCAATAACGTAATATAGCCTAACCTAATCCAACCTAACATTTCGGCGGTAATATTTGACATCATTCCTGGCGATTTGGCCTCTACGTCTCCGTGGGACCTTTATATACATCAATAACGTAATATAACCTAACCTAACCCAACCTAACATCTCGGCGGTAATATTTGAGAACATACCTGGCGGGTTGGCCTCTACGTCTCCGTGGGACATTTATATACATCAATAACGTAATATAACCTAACCTAACCCAACCTAACATCTCGGCGGTAATATTTGACAACATTCCTGGCGAGTTGGCTTCTCCGTCTCCGTGGGACCTTTATATACATCAATAACGTAATATAACCTAACCTAACCCAACCTAACATTTCGGCGGTAATATTTGACATCATTCCTGGCGAGTTGGCCTCTACGTCTCCGTTTGACCTTCATAAACATCAATAACGTAATAGAACGTAACCTAACCCAACCTATCATCTCGGCGGTAATATTTGAAAACATTCCTGGCGAGTTGGCTTCTCCGTCTCCGTGGGACCTTTATATACATCAATAACGTTATATAACCTAACCTAACCCAACCTAACATCTCGGCGGTAATATTTGACAACATACCTGGCGAGTTGGCCTCTACGTCTCCGTGGGACCTTCATATACATCAATAACGAAATATAACCTAACCTAATCCAACCTAACATCTCGGCGATAATGTTTGAAAACATTCCTGGCGAGTTGGCTTCTCCGTCTCTGTGATATCTTTTTATACATCAATAACGTAATATAACCTAACCTAACCCAGCCTAACATCTCGGCGGTAATATTTGAAATCATACCTGGCGGGTTGGCCTCTACGTCTCCGTGGGACATTTATATACATCAATAACGTAATATAACCTAACCTAACCCAACCTAACATCTCGGCGATAATATTTGAAAACATTCCTGGCGTGTTGGCTTCTCCGTCTCTGTGATATCTTTTTATACATCAATAACGTAATATAACCTAACCTAACCCAACCTAACATCTCGGCGGTAATACTTGAAATCATACCTGGCGAGTTGGCCTCTACGTCTCCGTTTGACCTTCATAAACATCAATAACGTAATATAACCTAACCTATCCCAACCTAACATCTCGGCGGAAATATTTGAAAACATTCATGGCGATTTGGCATCTGCGTCCCGTGGGACCTTCATATACATCAATAACGTAATATAGCCTAACCTAATCCAACCTAACATTTCGGCGGTAATATTTGACATCATTCCTGGCGATTTGGCCTCTACGTCTCCGTGGGACCTTTATATACATCAATAACGTAATATAACCTAACCTAACCCAACCTAACATCTCGGCGGTAATATTTGAGAACATACCTGGCGGGTTGGCCTCTACGTCTCCGTGGGACATTTATATACATCAATAACGTAATATAACCTAACCTAACCCAACCTAACATCTCGGCGGTAATATTTGACAACATTCCTGGCGAGTTGGCTTCTCCGTCTCCGTGGGACCTTTATATACATCAATAACGTAATATAACCTAACCTAACCCAACCTAACATTTCGGCGGTAATATTTGACATCATTCCTGGCGAGTTGGCCTCTACGTCTCCGTTTGACCTTCATAAACATCAATAACGTAATAGAACGTAACCTAACCCAACCTATCATCTCGGCGGTAATATTTGAAAACATTCCTGGCGAGTTGGCTTCTCCGTCTCCGTGGGACCTTTATATACATCAATAACGTTATATAACCTAACCTAACCCAACCTAACATCTCGGCGGTAATATTTGACAACATACCTGGCGAGTTGGCCTCTACGTCTCCGTGGGACCTTCATATACATCAATAACGAAATATAACCTAACCTAACCCAACCTAACATCTCGGCGATAATATTTGAAAACATTCCTGGCGAGTTGGCTTCTCCGTCTCTGTGATATCTTTTTATACATCAATAACGTAATATAACCTAACCTAACCCAGCCTAACATCTCGGCGGTAATATTTGAAATCATACCTGGCGAGTTGGCCTCTACGTCTCCGTGGGACATTTATATACATCAATAACGTAATATAACCTAACCTAACCCAACCTAACATCTCGGCGGTAATATTTGACAACATTCCTGGCGAGTTGGCCTCTACGTCTCCGTGGGACCTTTATATACATCAATAACGTAATGTAACCTAACCTAACCCAACCTAACATCTCGGCGGTAATATTTGACAACATTCCTCGCCAGTTGGCTTCTCCGTCTTCGTGGGACCTTTATATACATCAATAACGTAATATAACCTAACCTAACCCAACCTAACATCTCGGCGGTAATATTTGATCACATTCCTAGCTTGTTGGCCTCTACGTCTCCGCGGGACCTTTATATACATCTATAACATGATATAACCTAACCTAACCCAACCTAACATTTCGGCGGTAATATTTGACATCATTCCTGGCGATTTGTCCTCTACGTCTCCGTTTGACCTTCATAAACATCAATAACGTAATATAACGTAACCTAACCCAACCTATCATCTCGGCGGTAATATTTGAAAACATTCCTGGCGAGTTGGCTTCTCCGTCTCCGTGGGATCTTTTTATACATCAATAACGTAATATAACCTAACCTAACCCAACCTAACATCTCGGCGGTAATATTTGACAACATTCCTGGCGAGTTGGCTTCTCCGTCTCCGTGGGACCTTTATATACATCAATAACGTAATATAACCTAACCTAACCCAACCTAACATCTCGGCGGTAATATTTGAAAACATTCATGGCGATTTGGCATCTACGTCCCGTGGGACCTTCATTTACATCAATAACGTAATATAGCCTAACCTAATCCAACCTAACGTTTCGGCGGTAATATTTGACATCATTCCTGGCGATTTGGCCTCTACGTCTCCGTGGGACCTTTATATACATCAATAACGTAATATAACCTAACCTAACCCAACCTAACATCTCGGCGGTAATATTTGACGACATTCCTGGCGAGTTGGCCTCTACTTCTCCGTGGGACCTTTATATACATCAATAACGTAATGTAACCTAACCTAACCCAACCTAACATCTCGGCGGTAATATTTGACAACATTCCTCGCCAGTTGGCTTCTCCGTCTTCGTGGGACCTTTATATACATCAATAACGTAATATAACCTAACCTAACCCAACCTAACATCTCGGCGGTAATAATTGATCACATTCCTAGCTTGTTGGCCTCTACGTCTCCGCGGGACCTTTATATACATCTATAACATGATATAACCTAACCTAACCCAACCTAACATTTCGGCGGTAATATTTGACATCATTCCTGGCGATTTGTCCTCTACGTCTCCGTTTGACCTTCATAAACATCAATAACGTAATATAACGTAACCTAACCCAACCTATCATCTCGGCGGTAATATTTGAAAACATTCCTGGCGAGTTGGCTTCTCCGTCTCCGTGGGATCTTTTTATACATCAATAACGTAATATAACCTAACCTAACCCAACCTAACAACTCGGCGGTAATATCTGACAACATACCTGGCGAGTTGGACTCTACGTTTCCGTGGGACCTTCATATACATCAATAACGAAATATAACCTAACCTAACCCAACCTAACATCTCGGCGGTAACATTTGACAACATTCCTGGCGAGTTGGCTTCTCCGTCTCCGTGGGATCTTTTTATACATCAATAACGTAATATAACCTAACCTAATCCAACCTAACATCTCGGCGGTAATATTTGACAACATACCTGGCGGGTTGGCCTCTACGTCTCCGTGGGACATTTATATACATCAATAACGTAATATAACCTAACCTAACCCAACCTAACCTCTCGGCGGTAATATTTGACAACATTCCTGGCGAGTTGGCTTCTCCGTCTCCGTGGGACCTTTATATACATCAATAACGTAATATAACCTAACCTAACCCAACCTAACATCTCGGCGGTAATATTCGACAACATTCCTGGCGAGTTGGCTTCTCCGTCTCCGTGGGACCTTTATATACATCAATAACGTAATATAACCTAACCTAACCCAACCTAACAACTCGGCGGTAATATTTGACAACATACCTGGCGAGTTGGACTCTACGTTTCCGTGGGACCTTCATATACATCAATAACGAAATATAACCTAACCTAACCCAACCTAACATCTCGGCGGTAATATTTGACAACATTCCTGGCGAGTTGGCTTCTCCGTCTCCGTGGGATCTTTTTATACATCAATAACGTAATATAACCTAACCTAACCCAACCTAACATCTCGGCGGTAATATTTGAAAACATACCTGGCGGGTTGGCCTCTACGTCTCCGTGGGACATTTATATACATCAATAACGTAATATAACCTAACCTAACCCAACCTAACATCTCGGCGGTAATATTCGACAACATTCCTGCCGAGTTGGCTTCTCCGTCTCCGTGGGATCTTTTTATACATCAATAACGTAATATAACCTAACCTAACCCAACCTAACATCTTGGCGGTAATATTTGAAAACATACCTGGCGAGTTGGCCTCTACGTCTCCGTGGGACATTTATATACATCAATAACGTAATATAACCTAACCTAACCCAACCTAACATCTCGGCGGTAATATTTGATCACATTACTAGCTTGTCGGCCTCTACGTCTCCGCGGGACCTTTATATACATCTATAACGTGATATAACCTAACCTAACCCAACCTAACATTTCGGCGGTAATATTTGACATCATTCCTGGCGAGTTGGCCTCTACGTCTCCGTTTGACTTTCATAAACATCAATAACGTAATATAACGTAACCTAACCCAACCTATCATCTCGGCCGTAATATTTGAAAACATTCCTGGCGAGTTGGCTTCTCCGTCTCCGTGGGATCTTTTTATACATCAATAACGTAATATAACCTAACCTAACCCAACCTAACATCTCGGCGGTAATATTTGAAAACATACCTGGCGGGTTGGCCTCTACGTCTCCGTGGGACATTTATATACATCAATAACGTAATATAGCCTAACCTAATCCAACCTAACATTTCGGCGGTAATATTTGACATCATTCCTGGCGATTTGGCCTCTACGTCTCCGTGGGACCTTTATATACATCAATAACGTAATATAACCTAACCTAACCCAACCTAACATCTCGGCGGTAATATTTGAAATCATACCTGGCGGGTTGGCCTCTACGTCTCCGTGGGACATTTATATACATTAATAACGTAATATAACCTAACCTAACCCAACCTAACAACTCGGCGGTAATATTTGACAACATACCTGGCGAGTTGGACTCTACGTTTCCGTGGGACCTTTATATACATCAATAACGTAATATAACCTAACCAATCCCAACCTAACATCTCGGCGGAAATATTTGAAAACATGCATGGCGATTTGGCATCTACGTCCCGTGGGACCTTCATATACATCAATAGCGTAATATAGCCTAACCTAATCCAACCTAACATTTCGGCGGTAATATTTGACATCATTCCTGGCGATTTGGCCTCTACGTCTCCGTGGGACCTTTATATACATCAATAACGTAATATAACCTAACCTAACCCAACCTAACATCTCGGCGGTAATATTTGAAAACATACCTGGCGGGTTGGCCTCTACGTCTCCGTGGGACATTTATATACATCAATAACGTAATATAACCTAACCTAACCCAACCTAACATCTCGGCGGTAATATTTGACAACATTCCTGGCGAGTTGGCTTCTCCGTCTCCGTGGGACCTTTATATACATCAATAACGTAATATAACCTAACCTAACCCAACCTAACATCTCGGCGGTAATATTTGAAAACATTCATGGCGGTTTGGCATCTACGTCCCGTGGGACCTTCATATACATCAATAACGTAATATAGCCTAACCTAATCCAACCTAACATTTCGGCGGTAATATTTGACATCATTCCTGGCGATTTGGCCTCTACGTCTCCGTGGGACCTTTATATACATCAATAACGTAATATAACCTAACCTAACCCAACCTAACATCTCATCGGTAATATTTGAAAACATACCTGGCGGGTTGGCCTCTACGTCTCCGTGGGACATTTATATACATCAATAACGTAATATAACCTAACCTAACCCAACCTAACATCTCGGCGGTAATATTCGACAACATTCCTGGCGAGTTGGCTTCTCCGCCTCCGTGGGACCTTTATATACATCAATAACGTAATATAACCTAACCTAACCCAACCTAACAACTCGGCGGTAATATTTGACAACATACCTGGCGAGTTGGACTCTACGTTTCCGTGGGACCTTCATATACATCAATAACGAAATATAACCTAACCTAACCCAACCTAACATCTCGGCGGTAATATTTGACAACATTCCTGGCGAGTTGGCTTCTCCGTCTCCGTGGGATCTTTTTATACATCAATAACGTAATATAACCTAACCTAACCCAACCTAACATCTCGGCGGTAATATTTGACAACATACCTGGCGAGTTGGCCTCTACGTCTCCGTGGGACCTTCATATACATCAATAACGAAATATAACCTAACCTAACCCAACCTAACATCTCGGCGATAATATTTGAAAACATTCCTGGCGAGTTGGCTTCTCCGTCTCTGTGATATCTTTTTATACATGAATAACGTAATATAACCTAACCTAACCCAACCTAACATCTCGGCGGTAATATTTGAAATCATACCTGGCGAGTTGGCCTCTACGTCTCCGTTTGACCTTCATAAACATCAATAACGTAATATAACGTAACCTAACCCAACCTATCACCTCGGCGGTAATATTTGACAACATTCCTGGCGAGTTGGCCTCTACGTCTCCGTGGGACATTTGTATACATCAATAACGTAATATAACCTAACCTAACCCAACCTATCATCTCGGCGGTAATATTTGACAACATTCGTGGCGAGTTGGTCTCTACGTCTCCGTGGGACCTTCATATACATCAATAACGTAATATAACCTAACCTAACCCAACCTAACATCACGGCGGTAATATTTGACAACATTCCTGGCTAGTTGGCTTCTCCGTCTCCGTGGGATCTTTTTATACATCAATATCGTAATATAACCTATCCTAACCCAACCTAACATCTCGGCGGTAATATTTGAAAACATACCTAGCGAGTTGGCCTCTACGTCTCCGTGGGACCTTTATATACATCAATAACGTAATATAACCTAACCTATCCCAACCTAACATCTCGGCGGAAATATTTGAAAACATTCATGGCGATTTGGCATCTACGTCCCGTGGGACCTTCATATACATCAATAACGTAATATAGCCTAACCTAATCCAACCTAACATTTCGGCGGTAATATTTGACATCATTCCTGGCGATTTGGCCTCTACGTCTCCGTGAGACCTTTATATACATCAATAACGTAATATAACCTAACCTAACCCAACCTAACATCTCGGCGGTAATATTTGACAACATTCCTGGCGAGTTGGCTTCTCCGTCTCCGTGGGACCTTTATATACATCAATAACGTAATATAACCTAACCTAACCCAACCTAACATTTCGGCGGTAATATTTGACATCATTCCTGGCGAGTTGGCCTCTACGTCTCCGTTTGACCTTCATAAACATCAATAACGTAATAGAACGTAAGCTAACCCAACCTATCATCTCGGCGGTAATATTTGAAAACATTCCTGGCGAGTTGGCTTCTCCGTCTCCGTGGGACCTTTATATACATCAATAACGTTATATAACCTAACCTAACCCAACCTAACATCTCGGCGGTAATATTTGACAACATACCTGGCGAGTTGGCCTCTACGTCTCCGTGGGACCTTCATATACATCAATAACGAAATATAACCTAACCTAATCCAACCTAACATCTCGGCGATAATGTTTGAAAACATTCCTGGCGAGTTGGCTTCTCCGTCTCTGTGATATCTTTTTATACATCAATAACGTAATATAACCTAACCTAATCCAACCTAACATTTCGGCGGTAATATTTGACATCATTCCTGGCGATTTGGCCTCTACGTCTCCGTGGGACATTTATATACATCAATAACGTAATATAACCTAACCTAACCCAACCTAACATCTCGGCGGTAATATTTGACAACATTCCTGGCGAGTTGGCTTCTCCGTCTCCGTGGGACCTTTATATACATCAATAACGTAATATAACCTAACCTAACCCAACCTAACATCTCGGCGGTAATATTTGAAAACATTCATGGCGGTTTGGCATCTACGTCCCGTGGGACCTTCATATACATCAATAACGTAATATAGCCTAACCTAATCCAACCTAACATTTCGGCGGTAATATTTGACATCATTCCTGGCGATTTGGCCTCTACGTCTCCGTGGGACCTTTATATACATCAATAACGTAATATAACCTAACCTAACCCAACCTAACATCTCGGCGGTAATATTTGAAAACATACCTGGCGGGTTGGCCTCTACGTCTCCGTGGGACATTTATATACATCAATAACGTAATATAACCTAACCTAACCCAACCTAACATCTCGGCGGTAATATTCGACAACATTCCTGGCGAGTTGGCTTCTCCGTCTCCGTGGGACCTTTATATACATCAATAACGTAATATAACCTAACCTAACCCAACCTAACATCTCGGCGATAATATTTGACAACATACCTGGCGAGTTGGACTCTACGTTTCCGTGGGACCTTCATATACATCAATAACGAAATATAACCTAACCTAACCCAACCTAACATCTCGGCGGAAATATTTGAAAACATTCATGGCGATTTGGCATCTACGTCCCGTGGGACCTTCATATACATCAATAACGTAATATAACCTAACCTAACCCAACCTAACATCTCGGCGATAATATTTGAAAACATTCCTGGCGTGTTGGCTTCTCCGTCTCTGTGATATCTTTTTAAACATCAATAACGTAATATAACCTAACCTAACCCAACCTAACATCTCGCCGGTAATATTTGAAATCATACCTGGCGAGTTGGCCTCTACGTCTCCGTTTGACCTTCATAAACATCAATAACGTAATATAACGTAACCTAACCCAACCTATCACCTCGGCGGTAATATTTGACAACATTCCTGGGGAGTTGGCCTCTACGTCTCCGTGGGACATTTGTATACATCAATAACGTAATATAACCTAACCTAACCCAACCTATCATCTCGGCGGTAATATTTGACAACATTCGTGGCGAGTTGGTCTCTACGTCTCCGTGGGACCTTCATATACATCAATAACGTAATATAACCTAACCTAACCCAACCTAACATCACGGCGGTAATATTTGACAACATTCCTGGCTAGTTGGCTTCTCCGTCTCCGTGGGATCTTTTTATACATCAATAACGTAATATAACCTATCCTAACCCAACCTAACATCTCGGCGGTAATATTTGAAAACATACCTAGCGAGTTGGCCTCTACGTCTCCGTGGGACCTTTATATACATCAATAACGTAATATAACCTAACCTATCCCAACCTAACATCTCGGCGGAAATATTTGAAAACATACCTGGCGGGTTGGCCTCTACGTCTCCGTGGGACATTTATATACATCAATAACGTAATATAACCTAACCTAACCCAACCTAACATCTCGGCGGTAATATTCGATAACATTCCTGGCGAGTTGGCTTCTCCGTCTCCGTGGGACCTTTATATACATCAATAACGTAATATAACCTAACCTAACCCAACCTAACAACTCGGCGGTAATATTTAAAAACATACCTGGCGAGTTGGCCTCTACGTCTCCGTGGGACCTTTATATACATCAATAACGAAATATAACCTAACCTAACCCAACCTAACATCTCGGCGATAATATTTGAAAACATTCCTGGCGTGTTGGCTTCTCCGTATCTGTGATATCTTTTTATACATCAATAACGTAATATAACCTAACCTAACCCAACCTAACATCTCGGCGGTAATACTTGAAATCATACCTGGCGAGTTGGCCTCTACGTCTCCGTTTGACCTTCATAAACAACAATAACGTAATATAACCTAACCTATCCCAACCTAACATCTCGGCGGAAATATTTGAAAACATTCATGGCGATTTGGCATCTGCGTCCCGTGGGACCTTCATATATATCAATAACGTAATATAGCCTAACCTAATCCAACCTAACATTTCGGCGGTAATATTTGACATCATTCCTGGCGATTTGGCCTCTACGTCTCCGTGGGACCTTTATATACATCAATAACGTAATATAACCTAACCTAACCCAACCTAACATCTCGGCGGTAATATTTGAGAACATACCTGGCGGGTTGGCCTCTACGTCTCCGTGGGACATTTATATACATCAATAACGTAATATAACCTAACCTAACCCAACCTAACATCTCGGCGGTAATATTTGACAACATTCCTGGCGAGTTGGCTTCTCCGTCTCCGTGGGACCTTTATATACATCAATAACGTAATATAACCTAACCTAACCCAACCTAACATTTCGGCGGTAATATTTGACATCATTCCTGGCGAGTTGGCCTCTACGTCTCCGTTTGACCTTCATAAACATCAATAACGTAATAGAACGTAACCTAACCCAACCTATCATCTCGGCGGTAATATTTGAAAACATTCCTGGCGAGTTGGCTTCTCCGTCTCCGTGGGACCTTTATATACATCAATAACGTTATATAACCTAACCTAACCCAACCTAACATCTCGGCGGTAATATTTGACAACATACCTGGCGAGTTGGCCTCTACGTCTCCGTGGGACCTTCATATACATCAATAACGAAATATAACCTAACCTAATCCAACCTAACATCTCGGCGATAATGTTTGAAAACATTCCTGGCGAGTTGGCTTCTCCGTCTCTGTGATATCTTTTTATACATCAATAACGTAATATAACCTAACCTAACCCAGCCTAACATCTCGGCGGTAATATTTGAAATCATACCTGGCGGGTTGGCCTCTACGTCTCCGTGGGACATTTATATACATCAATAACGTAATATAACCTAACCTAACCCAACCTAACATCTCGGCGATAATATTTGAAAACATTCCTGGCGTGTTGGCTTCTCCGTCTCTGTGATATCTTTTTATACATCAATAACGTAATATAACCTAACCTAACCCAACCTAACATCTCGGCGGTAATACTTGAAATCATACCTGGCGAGTTGGCCTCTACGTCTCCGTTTGACCTTCATAAACATCAATAACGTAATATAACCTAACCTATCCCAACCTAACATCTCGGCGGAAATATTTGAAAACATTCATGGCGATTTGGCATCTGCGTCCCGTGGGACCTTCATATACATCAATAACGTAATATAGCCTAACCTAATCCAACCTAACATTTCGGCGGTAATATTTGACATCATTCCTGGCGATTTGGCCTCTACGTCTCCGTGGGACCTTTATATACATCAATAACGTAATATAACCTAACCTAACCCAACCTAACATCTCGGCGGTAATATTTGAGAACATACCTGGCGGGTTGGCCTCTACGTCTCCGTGGGACATTTATATACATCAATAACGTAATATAACCTAACCTAACCCAACCTAACATCTCGGCGGTAATATTTGACAACATTCCTGGCGAGTTGGCTTCTCCGTCTCCGTGGGACCTTTATATACATCAATAACGTAATATAACCTAACCTAACCCAACCTAACATTTCGGCGGTAATATTTGACATCATTCCTGGCGAGTTGGCCTCTACGTCTCCGTTTGACCTTCATAAACATCAATAACGTAATAGAACGTAACCTAACCCAACCTATCATCTCGGCGGTAATATTTGAAAACATTCCTGGCGAGTTGGCTTCTCCGTCTCCGTGGGACCTTTATATACATCAATAACGTTATATAACCTAACCTAACCCAACCTAACATCTCGGCGGTAATATTTGACAACATACCTGGCGAGTTGGCCTCTACGTCTCCGTGGGACCTTCATATACATCAATAACGAAATATAACCTAACCTAATCCAACCTAACATCTCGGCGATAATGTTTGAAAACATTCCTGGCGAGTTGGCTTCTCCGTCTCTGTGATATCTTTTTATACATCAATAACGTAATATAACCTAACCTAACCCAGCCTAACATCTCGGCGGTAATATTTGAAATCATACCTGGCGGGTTGGCCTCTACGTCTCCGTGGGACATTTATATACATCAATAACGTAATATAACCTAACCTAACCCAACCTAACATCTCGGCGGTAATATTTGACAACATTCCTGGCGAGTTGGCTTCTCCGTCTCCGTGGGACCTTTATATACATCAATAACGTAATATAACCTAACCTAACCCAACCTAACATTTCGGCGGTAATATTTGACATCATTCCTGGCGAGTTGGCCTCTACGTCTCCGTTTGACCTTCATAAACATCAATAACGTAATAGAACGTAACCTAACCCAACCTATCATCTCGGCGGTAATATTTGAAAACATTCCTGGCGAGTTGGCTTCTCCGTCTCCGTGGGACCTTTATATACATCAATAACGTTATATAACCTAACCTAACCCAACCTAACATCTCGGCGGTAATATTTGACAACATACCTGGCGAGTTGGCCTCTACGTCTCCGTGGGACCTTCATATACATCAATAACGAAATATAACCTAACCTAATCCAACCTAACATCTCGGCGATAATGTTTGAAAACATTCCTGGCGAGTTGGCTTCTCCGTCTCTGTGATATCTTTTTATACATCAATAACGTAATATAACCTAACCTAACCCAGCCTAACATCTCGGCGGTAATATTTGAAATCATACCTGGCGGGTTGGCCTCTACGTCTCCGTGGGACATTTATATACATCAATAACGTAATATAACCTAACCTAACCCAACCTAACATCTCGGCGGTAATATTTGATCACATTCCTAGCTTGTTGGCCTCTACGTCTCCGCGGGACCTTTATATACATCTATAACGTGATATAACCTAACCTAACCCAACCTAACATTTTGGCGGTAATATTTGACATCATTCCTGGCGAGTTGGCCTCTACGTCTCCGTTTGACCTTCATAAACATCAATAACGTAATATAACGTAACCTAACCCAACCTATCATCTCGGCGGTAATATTTGAAAACATTCCTGGCGAGTTGGCCTCTACGTCTCCGTGGGACCTTTATATACATCAATAACGTAATATAACCTAACCTAACCCAACCTAACATTTCGGCGGTAATATTTGACATCATTCCTGGCGATTTGGCCTCTACGTCTCCGTGGGACATTTGTATACATCAATAACGTAATATAACCTAACCTAACCCAACCTATCATCTCGGCGGTAATATTTGACAACATTCGTGGCGAGTTGGTCTCTACGTCTCCGTGGGACCTTCATATACATCAATAACGTAATATAACCTAACCTAACCCAACCTAACATCACGGCGGTAATATTTGACAACATTCCTGGCTAGTTGGCTTCTCCGTCTCCGTGGGATCTTTTTATACATCAATAACGTAATATAACCTATCCTAACCCAACCTAACATCTCGGCGGTAATATTTGAAAACATACCTAGCGAGTTGGCCTCTACGTCTCCGTTTGACCTTCATAAACATCAATAACGTAATATAACGTAACCTAACCCAACCTATCACCTCGGCGGTAATATTTGACAACATTCCTGGCGAGTTGGCCTCTACGTCTCCGTGGGACATTTGTATACATCAATAACGTAATATAACCTAACCTAACCCAACCTATCATCTCGGCGGTAATATTTGACAATATTCGTGGCGAGTTGGTCTCTACGTCTCCGTGGGACCTTCATATACATCAATAACGTAATATAACCTAACCTAACCCAACCTAACATCACGGCGGTAATATTTGACAACATTCCTGTCTAGTTGGCTTCTCCGTCTCCGTGGGATCTTTTTATACATCAATAACGTAATATAACCTATCCTAACCCAACCTAACATCTCGGCGGTAATATTTGAAAACATACCTAGCGAGTTGGCCTCTACGTCTCCGTGGGACATTTATATACATCAATAACGTAATATAACCTAACCTAACCCAACCTAACATCTCGGCGGTAATATTCGACAACATTCCTGGCGAGTTGGCTTCTCCGTCTCCGTGGGACCTTTATATACATCAATAACGTAATATAACCTAACCTAACCCAACCTAACAACTCGGCGGTAATATTTAAAAACATACCTGGCGAGTTGGCCTCTACGTCTCCGTGGGACCTTTATATACATCAATAACGAAATATAACCTAACCTAACCCAACCTAACATCTCGGCGATAATATTTGAAAACATTCCTGGCGTGTTGGCTTCTCCGTATCTGTGATATCTTTTTATACATCAATAACGTAATAT
The DNA here is from genome assembly GCA_963969225.1 of Xylocopa violacea. NCBI lineage: Eukaryota > Metazoa > Arthropoda > Insecta > Hymenoptera > Apidae > Xylocopa > Xylocopa violacea. The sequence goes on from CAXAJV010000051.1 coordinate 3,421,018, forward strand.
AACCTAACCTAACCCAACCTAACATCTCGGCGGTAATACTTGAAATCATACCTGGCGAGTTGGCCTCTACGTCTCCGTTTGACCTTCATAAACATCAATAACGTAATATAACCTAACCTATCCCAACCTAACATCTCGGCGGAAATATTTGAAAACATTCATGGCGATTTGGCATCTGCGTCCCGTGGGACCTTCATATATATCAATAACGTAATATAGCCTATCCTAATCCAACCTAACATTTCGGCGGTAATATTTGACATCATTCCTGGCGATTTGGCCTCTACGTCTCCGTGGGACCTTTATATACATCAATAACGTAATATAACCTAACCTAACCCAACCTAACATCTCGGCGGTAATATTTGAGAACATACCTGGCGGGTTGGCCTCTACGTCTCCGTGGGACATTTATATACATCAATAACGTAATATAACCTAACCTAACCCAACCTAACATCTCGGCGGTAATATTTGACAACATTCCTGGCGAGTTGGCTTCTCCGTCTCCGTGGGACCTTTATATACATCAATAACGTAATATAACCTAACCTAACCCAACCTAACATTTCGGCGGTAATATTTGACATCATTCCTGGCGAGTTGGCCTCTACGTCTCCGTTTGACCTTCATAAACATCAATAACGTAATAGAACGTAACCTAACCCAACCTATCATCTCGGCGGTAATATTTGAAAACATTCCTGGCGAGTTGGCTTCTCCGTCTCCGTGGGACCTTTATATACATCAATAACGTTATATAACCTAACCTAACCCAACCTAACATCTCGGCGGTAATATTTGACAACATACCTGGCGAGTTGGCCTCTACGTCTCCGTGGGACCTTCATATACATCAATAACGAAATATAACCTAACCTAATCCAACCTAACATCTCGGCGATAATGTTTGAAAACATTCCTGGCGAGTTGGCTTCTCCGTCTCTGTGATATCTTTTTATACATCAATAACGTAATATAACCTAACCTAACCCAGCCTAACATCTCGGCGGTAATATTTGAAATCATACCTGGCGGGTTGGCCTCTACGTCTCCGTGGGACATTTATATACATCAATAACGTAATATAACCTAACCTAACCCAACCTAACATCTCGGCGATAATATTTGAAAACATTCCTGGCGTGTTGGCTTCTCCGTCTCTGTGATATCTTTTTATACATCAATAACGTAATATAACCTAACCTAACCCAACCTAACATCTCGGCGGTAATACTTGAAATCATACCTGGCGAGTTGGCCTCTACGTCTCCGTTTGACCTTCATAAACATCAATAACGTAATATAACCTAACCTATCCCAACCTAACATCTCGGCGGAAATATTTGAAAACATTCATGGCGATTTGGCATCTGCGTCCCGTGGGACCTTCATATACATCAATAACGTAATATAGCCTAACCTAATCCAACCTAACATTTCGGCGGTAATATTTGACATCATTCCTGGCGATTTGGCCTCTACGTCTCCGTGGGACCTTTATATACATCAATAACGTAATATAACCTAACCTAACCCAACCTAACATCTCGGCGGTAATATTTGAGAACATACCTGGCGGGTTGGCCTCTACGTCTCCGTGGGACATTTATATACATCAATAACGTAATATAACCTAACCTAACCCAACCTAACATCTCGGCGGTAATATTTGACAACATTCCTGGCGAGTTGGCTTCTCCGTCTCCGTGGGACCTTTATATACATCAATAACGTAATATAACCTAACCTAACCCAACCTAACATTTCGGCGGTAATATTTGACATCATTCCTGGCGAGTTGGCCTCTACGTCTCCGTTTGACCTTCATAAACATCAATAACGTAATAGAACGTAACCTAACCCAACCTATCATCTCGGCGGTAATATTTGAAAACATTCCTGGCGAGTTGGCTTCTCCGTCTCCGTGGGACCTTTATATACATCAATAACGTTATATAACCTAACCTAACCCAACCTAACATCTCGGCGGTAATATTTGACAACATACCTGGCGAGTTGGCCTCTACGTCTCCGTGGGACCTTCATATACATCAATAACGAAATATAACCTAACCTAATCCAACCTAACATCTCGGCGATAATGTTTGAAAACATTCCTGGCGAGTTGGCTTCTCCGTCTCTGTGATATCTTTTTATACATCAATAACGTAATATAACCTAACCTAACCCAGCCTAACATCTCGGCGGTAATATTTGAAATCATACCTGGCGGGTTGGCCTCTACGTCTCCGTGGGACATTTATATACATCAATAACGTAATATAACCTAACCTAACCCAACCTAACATCTCGGCGGTAATATTTGATCACATTCCTAGCTTGTTGGCCTCTACGTCTCCGCGGGACCTTTATATACATCTATAACGTGATATAACCTAACCTAACCCAACCTAACATTTTGGCGGTAATATTTGACATCATTCCTGGCGAGTTGGCCTCTACGTCTCCGTTTGACCTTCATAAACATCAATAACGTAATATAACGTAACCTAACCCAACCTATCATCTCGGCGGTAATATTTGAAAACATTCCTGGCGAGTTGGCCTCTACGTCTCCGTGGGACCTTTATATACATCAATAACGTAATATAACCTAACCTAACCCAACCTAACATTTCGGCGGTAATATTTGACATCATTCCTGGCGATTTGGCCTCTACGTCTCCGTGGGACCTTTATATACATCAATAACGTAATATAACCTAACCTAACCCAACCTAACATCTCGGCGGTAATATTTGACAACATACCTGGCGAGTTGGCCTCTACGTCTCCGTGGGACCTTCATATACATCAATAACGAAATATAACCTAACCTAACCCAACCTAACATCTCGGCGATAATATTTGAAAACATTCCTGGCGTGTTGGCTTCTCCGTCTCTGTGATATCTTTTTATACATCAATAACGTAATATAACCTAACCTAACCCAACCTAACATCTCGGCGGTAATATTTGAAATCATACCTGGCGAGTTGGCCTCTACGTCTCCGTTTGACCTTCATAAACATCAATAACGTAATATAACGTAACCTAACCCAACCTATCACCTCGGCGGTAATATTTGACAACATTCCTGGCGAGTTGGCCTCTACGTCTCCGTGGGACATTTGTATACATCAATAACGTAATATAACCTAACCTAACCCAACCTATCATCTCGGCGGTAATATTTGACAACATTCGTGGCGAGTTGGTCTCTACGTCTCCGTGGGACCTTCATATACATCAATAACGTAATATAACCTAACCTAACCCAACCTAACATCACGGCGGTAATATTTGACAACATTCCTGGCTAGTTGGCTTCTCCGTCTCCGTGGGATCTTTTTATACATCAATAACGTAATATAACCTATCCTAACCCAACCTAACATCTCGGCGGTAATATTTGAAAACATACCTAGCGAGTTGGCCTCTACGTCTCCGTTTGACCTTCATAAACATCAATAACGTAATATAACGTAACCTAACCCAACCTATCACCTCGGCGGTAATATTTGACAACATTCCTGGCGAGTTGGCCTCTACGTCTCCGTGGGACATTTGTATACATCAATAACGTAATATAACCTAACCTAACCCAACCTATCATCTCGGCGGTAATATTTGACAACATTCGTGGCGAGTTGGTCTCTACGTCTCCGTGGGACCTTCATATACATCAATAACGTAATATAACCTAACCTAACCCAACCTAACATCACGGCGGTAATATTTGACAACATTCCTGTCTAGTTGGCTTCTCCGTCTCCGTGGGATCTTTTTATACATCAATAACGTAATATAACCTATCCTAACCCAACCTAACATCTCGGCGGTAATATTTGAAAACATACCTAGCGAGTTGGCCTCTACGTCTCCGTGGGACCTTTATATACATCAATAACGTAATATAACCTAACCTATCCCAACCTAACATCTCGGCGGAAATATTTGAAAACATTCATGGCGATTTGGCATCTACGTCCCGTGGGACCTTCATATACATCAATAACGTAATATAGCCTAACCTAATCCAACCTAACATTTCGGCGGTAATATTTGACATCATTCCTGGCGATTTGGCTTCTACGTCTCCGTGGGACCTTTATATACATCAATAACGTAATATAACCTAACCTAACCCAACCTAACATCTCGGCGGTAATATTTGAAAACATACCTGGCGGGTTGGCCTCTACGTCTCCGTGGGACATTTATATACATCAATAACGTAATATAACCTAACCTAACCCAACCTAACATCTCGGCGGTAATATTCGACAACATTCCTGGCGAGTTGGCTTCTCCGTCTCCGTGGGACCTTTATATACATCAATAACGTAATATAACCTAACCTAACCCAACCTAACAACTCGGCGGTAATATTTAAAAACATACCTGGCGAGTTGGCCTCTACGTCTCCGTGGGACCTTTATATACATCAATAACGAAATATAACCTAACCTAACCCAACCTAACATCTCGGCGATAATATTTGAAGACATTCCTGGCGTGTTGGCTTCTCCGTCTCTGTGATATCTTTTTATACATCAATAACGTAATATAACCTAACCTAACCCAACCTAACATCACGGCGGTAATATTTGACAACATTCCTGGCTAGTTGGCTTCTCCGTCTCCGTGGGATCTTTTTATACATCAATAACGTAATATAACCTATCCTAACCCAACCTAATATCTCGGCGGTAATATTTGAAAACATACCTAGCGAGTTGGCCTCTACGTCTCCGTGGGACCTTTATATACATCAATAACGTAATATAACCTAACCTATCCCAACCTAACATCTCGGCGGAAATATTTGAAAACATTCATGGCGATTTGGCATCTACGTCCCGTGGGACCTTCATATACATCAATAACGTAATATAGCCTAACCTAATCCAACCTAACATTTCGGCGGTAATATTTGACATCATTCCTGGCGATTTGGCCTCTACGTCTCCGTGGGACCTTTATATACATCAATAACGTAATATAACCTAACCTAACCCAACCTAACATCTCGGCGGTAATATTTGAAAACATTCCTGCCGAGTTGGCTTCTCCGTCTCCGTGGGATCTTTTTATACATCAATAACGTAATATAACCTAACCTAACCCAACCTAACATCTCGGCGGTAATATTTGAAAACATACCTGGCGGGTTGGCCTCTACGTCTCCGTGGGACATTTATATACTTCAATAACGTAATATAACCTAACCTAACCCAACCTAACATCTCGGCGGTAATATTCGACAACATTCCTGGCGAGTTGGCTTCTCCGTCTCCGTGGGACCTTTATATACATCAATAACGTAATATAACCTAACCTAACCCAACCTAACAACTCGGCGGTAATATTTGACAACATACCTGGCGAGTTGGACTCTACGTTTCCATGGGACCTTCATATACATCAATAACGTAATATAACCTAACCTAACCCAACCTAACATCTCGGCGATAATATTTGAAAACATTCCTGGCGTGTTGGCTTCTCCGTCTCTGTGATATCTTTTTATACATCAATAACGTAATATAACCTAACCTAACCCAACCTAACATCTCGGCGGTAATATTTGAAATCATACCTGGCGTGTTGGCCTCTACGTCTCCGTTTGACCTTCATAAACATCAATAACGTAATATAACGTAACCTAACCCAACCTATCACCTCGGCGGTAATATTAGACAACATTCCTGGCGAGTTGGCCTCTACGTCTCCGTGGGACATTTGTATACATCAATAACGTAATATAACCTAACCTAACCCAACCTATCATCTCGGCGGTAATATTTGACAACATTCGTGGCGAGTTGGTCTCTACGTCTCCGAGGGACCTTCATATACATCAATAACGTAATATAACCTAACCTAACCCAACCTAACATCACGGCGGTAATATTTGACAACATTCCTGGCTAGTTGGTTTCTCCGTCTCCGTGGGATCTTTTTATACATCAATAACGTAATATAACCTAACCTAACCCAACCTAACAACTCGGCGGTAATATTTGACAACATACCTGGCGAGTTGGACTCTACGTTTCCATGGGACCTTCATATACATCAATAACGAAATATAACCTATCCTAACCCAACCTAACATCTCGGCGATAATATTTGAAAACATTCCTGGCGTGTTGGCTTCTCCGTCTCTGTGATATCTTTTTATACATCAATAACGTAATATAACCTAACCTAACCCAACCTAACATCTCGGCGGTAATATTTGAAATCATACCTGGCGAGTTGGCCTCTACGTCTCCGTTTGACCTTCATAAACATCAATAACGTAATATAACGTAACCTAACCCAACCTATCACCTCGGCGGTAATATTTGACAACATTCCTGGCGAGTTGGCCTCTACGTCTCCGTGGGACATTTGTATACATCAATAACGTAATATAACCTAACCTAACCCAACCTATCATCTCGGCGGTAATATTTGACAACATTCGTGGCGAGTTGGTCTCTACGTCTCCGTGGGACCTTCATATACATCAATAACGTAATATAACCTAACCTAACCCAACCTAACATCACGGCGGTAATATTTGACAACATTCCTGGCTAGTTGGCTTCTCCGTCTCCGTGGGATCTTTTTATACATCAATAACGTAATATAACCTATCCTAACCCAACCTAACATCTCGGCGGTAATATTTGAAAACATACCTAGCGAGTTGGCCTCTACGTCTCCGTTTGACCTTCATAAACATCAATAACGTAATATAACGTAACCTAACCCAACCTATCACCTCGGCGGTAATATTTGACAACATTCCTGGCGAGTTGGCCTCTACGTCTCCGTGGGACATTTGTATACATCAATAACGTAATATAACCTAACCTAACCCAACCTATCATCTCGGCGGTAATATTTGACAACATTCGTGGCGAGTTGGTCTCTACGTCTCCGTGGGACCTTCATATACATCAATAACGTAATATAACCTAACCTAACCCAACCTAACATCACGGCGGTAATATTTGACAACATTCCTGGCTAGTTGGCTTCTCCGTCTCCGTGGGATCTTTTTATACATCAATATCGTAATATAACCTATCCTAACCCAACCTAACATCTCGGCGGTAATATTTGAAAACATACCTAGCGAGTTGGCCTCTACGTCTCCGTGGGACCTTTATATACATCAATAACGTAATATGACCTAACCTATCCCAACCTAACATCTCGGCGGAAATATTTGAAAACATTCATGGCGATTTGGCATCTACGTCCCGTGGGACCTTCATATACATCAATAACGTAATATAGCCTAACCTAATCCAACCTAACATTTCGGCGGTAATATTTGACATCATTCCTGGCGATTTGGCCTCTACGTCTCCGTGAGACCTTTATATACATCAATAACGTAATATAACCTAACCTAACCCAACCTAACATCTCGGCGGTAATATTTGAAAACATACCTGGCGGGTTGGCCTCTACGTCTCCGTGGGACATTTATATACATCAATAACGTAATATAACCTAACCTAACCCAACCTAACATCTCGGCGGTAATATTCGACAACATTCCTGGCGAGTTGGCTTCTCCGTCTCCGTGGGACCTTTATATACATCAATAACGTAATATAACCTAACCTAACCCAACCTAACAACTCGGCGGTAATATTTAAAAACATACCTGGCGAGTTGGCCTCTACGTCTCCGTGGGACCTTTATATACATCAATAACGAAATATAACCTAACCTAACCCAACCTAACATCTCGGCGATAATATTTGAAAACATTCCTGGCGTGTTGGCTTCTCCGTCTCTGTGATATCTTTTTATACATCAATAACGTAATATAACCTAACCTAACCCAACCTAACATCTCGGCGGTAATACTTGAAATCATACCTGGCGAGTTGGCCTCTACGTCTCCGTTTGACCTTCATAAACATCAATAACGTAATATAACCTAACCTATCCCAACCTAACATCTCGGCGGAAATATTTGAAAACATTCATGGCGATTTGGCATCTACGTCCCGTGGGACCTTCATATACATCAATAACGTAATATAGCCTAACCTAATCCAACCTAACATTTCGGCGGTAATATTTGACATCATTCCTGGCGATTTGGCCTCTACGTCTCCGTGGGACCTTTATATACATCAATAACGTAATATAACCTAACCTAACCCAACCTAACATCTCGGCGGTAATATTTGAGAACATACCTGGCGGGTTGGCCTCTACGTCTCCGTGGGACATTTATATACATCAATAACGTAATATAACCTAACCTAACCCAACCTAACATCTCGGCGGTAATATTTGACAACATTCCTGGCGAGTTGGCTTCTCCGTCTCCGTGGGACCTTTATATACATCAATAACGTAATATAACCTAACCTAACCCAACCTAACATTTCGGCGGTAATATTTGACATCATTCCTGGCGAGTTGGCCTCTACGTCTCCGTTTGACCTTCATAAACATCAATAACGTAATAGAACGTAAGCTAACCCAACCTATCATCTCGGCGGTAATGTTTGAAAACATTCCTGGCGAGTTGGCTTCTCCGTCTCCGTGGGACCTTTATATACATCAATAACGTTATATAACCTAACCTAACCCAACCTAACATCTCGGCGGTAATATTTGACAACATACCTGGCGAGTTGGCCTCTACGTCTCCGTGGGACCTTCATATACATCAATAACGAAATATAACCTAACCTAATCCAACCTAACATCTCGGCGATAATGTTTGAAAACATTCCTGGCGAGTTGGCTTCTCCGTCTCTGTGATATCTTTTTATACATCAATAACGTAATATAACCTAACCTAATCCAACCTAACATTTCGGCGGTAATATTTGACATCATTCCTGGCGATTTGGCCTCTACGTCTCCGTGGGACCTTTATATACATCAATGACGTAATATAACCTAACCTAACCCAACCTAACATCTCGGCGGTAATATTTGAAAACATACCTGGCGGGTTGGCCTCTACGTCTCCGTGGGACATTTATATACATCAATAACGTAATATAACCTAACCTAACCCAACCTAACATCTCGGCGGTAATATTTGACAACATTCCTGGCGAGTTGGCTTCTCCGTCTCCGTGGGACCTTTATATACATCAATAACGTAATATAACCTAACCTAACCCAACCTAACATCTCGGCGGTAATATTTGAAAACATTCATGGCGGTTTGGCATCTACGTCCCGTGGGACCTTCATATACATCAATAACGTAATATAGCCTAACCTAATCCAACCTAACATTTCGGCGGTAATATTTGACATCATTCCTGGCGATTTGGCCTCTACGTCTCCGTGGGACCTTTATATACATCAATAACGTAATATAACCTAACCTAACCCAACCTAACATCTCGGCGGTAATATTTGAAAACATACCTGGCGGGTTGGCCTCTACGTCTCCGTGGGACATTTATATACATCAATAACGTAATATAACCTAACCTAACCCAACCTAACATCTCGGCGGTAATATTCGACAACATTCCTGGCGAGTTGGCTTCTCCGTCTCCGTGGGACCTTTATATACATCAATAACGTAATATAACCTAACCTAACCCAACCTAACATCTCGGCGATAATATTTGACAACATACCTGGCGAGTTGGACTCTACGTTTCCGTGGGACCTTCATATACATCAATAACGAAATATAACCTAACCTAACCCAACCTAACATCTCGGCGGAAATATTTGAAAACATTCATGGCGATTTGGCATCTACGTCCCGTGGGACCTTCATATACATCAATAACGTAATATAACCTAACCTAACCCAACCTAACATCTCGGCGATAATATTTGAAAACATTCCTGGCGTGTTGGCTTCTCCGTCTCTGTGATATCTTTTTAAACATCAATAACGTAATATAACCTAACCTAACCCAACCTAACATCTCGGCGGTAATATTTGAAATCATACCTGGCGAGTTGGCCTCTACGTCTCCGTTTGACCTTCATAAACATCAATAACGTAATATAACGTAACCTAACCCAACCTATCACCTCGGCGGTAATATTTGACAACATTCCTGGGGAGTTGGCCTCTACGTCTCCGTGGGACATTTGTATACATCAATAACGTAATATAACCTAACCTAACCCAACCTATCATCTCGGCGGTAATATTTGACAACATTCGTGGCGAGTTGGTCTCTACGTCTCCGTGGGACCTTCATATACATCAATAACGTAATATAACCTAACCTAACCCAACCTAACATCACGGCGGTAATATTTGACAACATTCCTGGCTAGTTGGCTTCTCCGTCTCCGTGGGATCTTTTTATACATCAATAACGTAATATAACCTATCCTAACCCAACCTAACATCTCGGCGGTAATATTTGAAAACATACCTAGCGAGTTGGCCTCTACGTCTCCGTGGGACCTTTATATACATCAATAACGTAATATAACCTAACCTATCCCAACCTAACATCTCGGCGGAAATATTTGAAAACATACCTGGCGGGTTGGCCTCTACGTCTCCGTGGGACATTTATATACATCAATAACGTAATATAACCTAACCTAACCCAACCTAACATCTCGGCGGTAATATTCGACAACATTCCTGGCGAGTTGGCTTCTCCGTCTCCGTGGGACCTTTATATACATCAATAACGTAATATAACCTAACCTAACCCAACCTAACAACTCGGCGGTAATATTTAAAAACATACCTGGCGAGTTGGCCTCTACGTCTCCGTGGGACCTTTATATACATCAATAACGAAATATAACCTAACCTAACCCAACCTAACATCTCGGCGATAATATTTGAAAACATTCCTGGCGTGTTGGCTTCTCCGTATCTGTGATATCTTTTTATACATCAATAACGTAATATAACCTAACCTAACCCAACCTAACATCTCGGCGGTAATACTTGAAATCATACCTGGCGAGTTGGCCTCTACGTCTCCGTTTGACCTTCATAAACAACAATAACGTAATATAACCTAACCTATCCCAACCTAACATCTCGGCGGAAATATTTGAAAACATTCATGGCGATTTGGCATCTGCGTCCCGTGGGACCTTCATATATATCAATAACGTAATATAGCCTAACCTAATCCAACCTAACATTTCGGCGGTAATATTTGACATCATTCCTGGCGATTTGGCCTCTACGTCTCCGTGGGAACTTTATATACATCAATAACGTAATATAACCTAACCTAACCCAACCTAACATCTCGGCGGTAATATTTGAGAACATACCTGGCGGGTTGGCCTCTACGTCTCCGTGGGACATTTATATACATCAATAACGTAATATAACCTAACCTAACCCAACCTAACATCTCGGCGGTAATATTTGACAACATTCCTGGCGAGTTGGCTTCTCCGTCTCCGTGGGACCTTTATATACATCAATAACGTAATATAACCTAACCTAACCCAACCTAACATTTCGGCGGTAATATTTGACATCATTCCTGGCGAGTTGGCCTCTACGTCTCCGTTTGACCTTCATAAACATCAATAACGTAATAGAACGTAACCTAACCCAACCTATCATCTCGGCGGTAATATTTGAAAACATTCCTGGCGAGTTGGCTTCTCCGTCTCCGTGGGACCTTTATATACATCAATAACGTTATATAACCTAACCTAACCCAACCTAACATCTCGGCGGTAATATTTGACAACATACCTGGCGAGTTGGCCTCTACGTCTCCGTGGGACCTTCATATACATCAATAACGAAATATAACCTAACCTAATCCAACCTAACATCTCGGCGATAATGTTTGAAAACATTCCTGGCGAGTTGGCTTCTCCGTCTCTGTGATATCTTTTTATACATCAATAACGTAATATAACCTAACCTAACCCAGCCTAACATCTCGGCGGTAATATTTGAAATCATACCTGGCGGGTTGGCCTCTACGTCTCCGTGGGACATTTATATACATCAATAACGTAATATAACCTAACCTAACCCAACCTAACATCTCGGCGATAATATTTGAAAACATTCCTGGCGTGTTGGCTTCTCCGTCTCTGTGATATCTTTTTATACATCAATAACGTAATATAACCTAACCTAACCCAACCTAACATCTCGGCGGTAATACTTGAAATCATACCTGGCGAGTTGGCCTCTACGTCTCCGTTTGACCTTCATAAACATCAATAACGTAATATAACCTAACCTATCCCAACCTAACATCTCGGCGGAAATATTTGAAAACATTCATGGCGATTTGGCATCTGCGTCCCGTGGGACCTTCATATACATCAATAACGTAATATAGCCTAACCTAATCCAACCTAACATTTCGGCGGTAATATTTGACATCATTCCTGGCGATTTGGCCTCTACGTCTCCGTGGGACCTTTATATACATCAATAACGTAATATAACCTAACCTAACCCAACCTAACATCTCGGCGGTAATATTTGAGAACATACCTGGCGGGTTGGCCTCTACGTCTCCGTGGGACATTTATATACATCAATAACGTAATATAACCTAACCTAACCCAACCTAACATCTCGGCGGTAATATTTGACAACATTCCTGGCGAGTTGGCTTCTCCGTCTCCGTGGGACCTTTATATACATCAATAACGTAATATAACCTAACCTAACCCAACCTAACATTTCGGCGGTAATATTTGACATCATTCCTGGCGAGTTGGCCTCTACGTCTCCGTTTGACCTTCATAAACATCAATAACGTAATAGAACGTAACCTAACCCAACCTATCATCTCGGCGGTAATATTTGAAAACATTCCTGGCGAGTTGGCTTCTCCGTCTCCGTGGGACCTTTATATACATCAATAACGTTATATAACCTAACCTAACCCAACCTAACATCTCGGCGGTAATATTTGACAACATACCTGGCGAGTTGGCCTCTACGTCTCCGTGGGACCTTCATATACATCAATAACGAAATATAACCTAACCTAATCCAACCTAACATCTCGGCGATAATGTTTGAAAACATTCCTGGCGAGTTGGCTTCTCCGTCTCTGTGATATCTTTTTATACATCAATAACGTAATATAACCTAACCTAACCCAGCCTAACATCTCGGCGGTAATATTTGAAATCATACCTGGCGGGTTGGCCTCTACGTCTCCGTGGGACATTTATATACATCAATAACGTAATATAACCTAACCTAACCCAACCTAACATCTCGGCGGTAATATTTGACAACATTCCTGGCGAGTTGGCTTCTCCGTCTCCGTGGGACCTTTATATACATCAATAACGTAATATAACCTAACCTAACCCAACCTAACATTTCGGCGGTAATATTTGACATCATTCCTGGCGAGTTGGCCTCTACGTCTCCGTTTGACCTTCATAAACATCAATAACGTAATAGAACGTAACCTAACCCAACCTATCATCTCGGCGGTAATATTTGAAAACATTCCTGGCGAGTTGGCTTCTCCGTCTCCGTGGGACCTTTATATACATCAATAACGTTATATAACCTAACCTAACCCAACCTAACATCTCGGCGGTAATATTTGACAACATACCTGGCGAGTTGGCCTCTACGTCTCCGTGGGACCTTCATATACATCAATAACGAAATATAACCTAACCTAATCCAACCTAACATCTCGGCGATAATGTTTGAAAACATTCCTGGCGAGTTGGCTTCTCCGTCTCTGTGATATCTTTTTATACATCAATAACGTAATATAACCTAACCTAACCCAGCCTAACATCTCGGCGGTAATATTTGAAATCATACCTGGCGGGTTGGCCTCTACGTCTCCGTGGGACATTTATATACATCAATAACGTAATATAACCTAACCTAACCCAACCTAACATCTCGGCGGTAATATTTGATCACATTCCTAGCTTGTTGGCCTCTACGTCTCCGCGGGACCTTTATATACATCTATAACGTGATATAACCTAACCTAACCCAACCTAACATTTTGGCGGTAATATTTGACATCATTCCTGGCGAGTTGGCCTCTACGTCTCCGTTTGACCTTCATAAACATCAATAACGTAATATAACGTAACCTAACCCAACCTATCATCTCGGCGGTAATATTTGAAAACATTCCTGGCGAGTTGGCCTCTACGTCTCCGTGGGACCTTTATATACATCAATAACGTAATATAACCTAACCTAACCCAACCTAACATTTCGGCGGTAATATTTGACATCATTCCTGGCGATTTGGCCTCTACGTCTCCGTGGGACATTTGTATACATCAATAACGTAATATAACCTAACCTAACCCAACCTATCATCTCGGCGGTAATATTTGACAACATTCGTGGCGAGTTGGTCTCTACGTCTCCGTGGGACCTTCATATACATCAATAACGTAATATAACCTAACCTAACCCAACCTAACATCACGGCGGTAATATTTGACAACATTCCTGGCTAGTTGGCTTCTCCGTCTCCGTGGGATCTTTTTATACATCAATAACGTAATATAACCTATCCTAACCCAACCTAACATCTCGGCGGTAATATTTGAAAACATACCTAGCGAGTTGGCCTCTACGTCTCCGTTTGACCTTCATAAACATCAATAACGTAATATAACGTAACCTAACCCAACCTATCACCTCGGCGGTAATATTTGACAACATTCCTGGCGAGTTGGCCTCTACGTCTCCGTGGGACATTTGTATACATCAATAACGTAATATAACCTAACCTAACCCAACCTATCATCTCGGCGGTAATATTTGACAATATTCGTGGCGAGTTGGTCTCTACGTCTCCGTGGGACCTTCATATACATCAATAACGTAATATAACCTAACCTAACCCAACCTAACATCACGGCGGTAATATTTGACAACATTCCTGTCTAGTTGGCTTCTCCGTCTCCGTGGGATCTTTTTATACATCAATAACGTAATATAACCTATCCTAACCCAACCTAACATCTCGGCGGTAATATTTGAAAACATACCTAGCGAGTTGGCCTCTACGTCTCCGTGGGACATTTATATACATCAATAACGTAATATAACCTAACCTAACCCAACCTAACATCTCGGCGGTAATATTTGACAACATTCCTGGCGAGTTGGCTTCTCCGTCTCCGTGGGACCTTTATATACATCAATAACGTAATATAACCTAACCTAACCCAACCTAACATTTCGGCGGTAATATTTGACATCATTCCTGGCGAGTTGGCCTCTACGTCTCCGTTTGACCTTCATAAACATCAATAACGTAATAGAACGTAACCTAACCCAACCTATCATCTCGGCGGTAATATTTGAAAACATTCCTGGCGAGTTGGCTTCTCCGTCTCCGTGGGACCTTTATATACATCAATAACGTTATATAACCTAACCTAACCCAACCTAACATCTCGGCGGTAATATTTGACAACATACCTGGCGAGTTGGCCTCTACGTCTCCGTGGGACCTTCATATACATCAATAACGAAATATAACCTAACCTAATCCAACCTAACATCTCGGCGATAATGTTTGAAAACATTCCTGGCGAGTTGGCTTCTCCGTCTCTGTGATATCTTTTTATACATCAATAACGTAATATAACCTAACCTAACCCAGCCTAACATCTCGGCGGTAATATTTGAAATCATACCTGGCGGGTTGGCCTCTACGTCTCCGTGGGACATTTATATACATCAATAACGTAATATAACCTAACCTAACCCAACCTAACATCTCGGCGGTAATATTTGACAACATTCCTGGCGAGTTGGCTTCTCCGTCTCCGTGGGACCTTTATATACATCAATAACGTAATATAACCTAACCTAACCCAACCTAACATTTCGGCGGTAATATTTGACATCATTCCTGGCGAGTTGGCCTCTACGTCTCCGTTTGACCTTCATAAACATCAATAACGTAATAGAACGTAACCTAACCCAACCTATCATCTCGGCGGTAATATTTGAAAACATTCCTGGCGAGTTGGCTTCTCCGTCTCCGTGGGACCTTTATATACATCAATAACGTTATATAACCTAACCTAACCCAACCTAACATCTCGGCGGTAATATTTGACAACATACCTGGCGAGTTGGCCTCTACGTCTCCGTGGGACCTTCATATACATCAATAACGAAATATAACCTAACCTAATCCAACCTAACATCTCGGCGATAATGTTTGAAAACATTCCTGGCGAGTTGGCTTCTCCGTCTCTGTGATATCTTTTTATACATCAATAACGTAATATAACCTAACCTAACCCAGCCTAACATCTCGGCGGTAATATTTGAAATCATACCTGGCGGGTTGGCCTCTACGTCTCCGTGGGACATTTATATACATCAATAACGTAATATAACCTAACCTAACCCAACCTAACATCTCGGCGGTAATATTTGATCACATTCCTAGCTTGTTGGCCTCTACGTCTCCGCGGGACCTTTATATACATCTATAACGTGATATAACCTAACCTAACCCAACCTAACATTTTGGCGGTAATATTTGACATCATTCCTGGCGAGTTGGCCTCTACGTCTCCGTTTGACCTTCATAAACATCAATAACGTAATATAACGTAACCTAACCCAACCTATCATCTCGGCGGTAATATTTGAAAACATTCCTGGCGAGTTGGCCTCTACGTCTCCGTGGGACCTTTATATACATCAATAACGTAATATAACCTAACCTAACCCAACCTAACATTTCGGCGGTAATATTTGACATCATTCCTGGCGATTTGGCCTCTACGTCTCCGTGGGACATTTGTATACATCAATAACGTAATATAACCTAACCTAACCCAACCTATCATCTCGGCGGTAATATTTGACAACATTCGTGGCGAGTTGGTCTCTACGTCTCCGTGGGACCTTCATATACATCAATAACGTAATATAACCTAACCTAACCCAACCTAACATCACGGCGGTAATATTTGACAACATTCCTGGCTAGTTGGCTTCTCCGTCTCCGTGGGATCTTTTTATACATCAATAACGTAATATAACCTATCCTAACCCAACCTAACATCTCGGCGGTAATATTTGAAAACATACCTAGCGAGTTGGCCTCTACGTCTCCGTTTGACCTTCATAAACATCAATAACGTAATATAACGTAACCTAACCCAACCTATCACCTCGGCGGTAATATTTGACAACATTCCTGGCGAGTTGGCCTCTACGTCTCCGTGGGACATTTGTATACATCAATAACGTAATATAACCTAACCTAACCCAACCTATCATCTCGGCGGTAATATTTGACAATATTCGTGGCGAGTTGGTCTCTACGTCTCCGTGGGACCTTCATATACATCAATAACGTAATATAACCTAACCTAACCCAACCTAACATCACGGCGGTAATATTTGACAACATTCCTGTCTAGTTGGCTTCTCCGTCTCCGTGGGATCTTTTTATACATCAATAACGTAATATAACCTATCCTAACCCAACCTAACATCTCGGCGGTAATATTTGAAAACATACCTAGCGAGTTGGCCTCTACGTCTCCGTGGGACATTTATATACATCAATAACGTAATATAACCTAACCTAACCCAACCTAACATCTCGGCGGTAATATTCGACAACATTCCTGGCGAGTTGGCTTCTCCGTCTCCGTGGGACCTTTATATACATCAATAACGTAATATAACCTAACCTAACCCAACCTAACAACTCGGCGGTAATATTTAAAAACATACCTGGCGAGTTGGCCTCTACGTCTCCGTGGGACCTTTATATACATCAATAACGAAATATAACCTAACCTAACCCAACCTAACATCTCGGCGATAATATTTGAAAACATTCCTGGCGTGTTGGCTTCTCCGTATCTGTGATATCTTTTTATACATCAATAACGTAATATAACCTAACCTAACCCAACCTAACATCTCGGCGGTAATACTTGAAATCATACCTGGCGAGTTGGCCTCTACGTCTCCGTTTGACCTTCATAAACATCAATAACGTAATATAACCTAACCTATCCCAACCTAACATCTCGGCGGAAATATTTGAAAACATTCATGGCGATTTGGCATCTGCGTCCCGTGGGACCTTCATATATATCAATAACGTAATATAGCCTAACCTAATCCAACCTAACATTTCGGCGGTAATATTTGACATCATTCCTGGCGATTTGGCCTCTACGTCTCCGTGGGACCTTTATATACATCAATAACGTAATATAACCTAACCTAACCCAACCTAACATCTCGGCGGTAATATTTGAGAACATACCTGGCGGGTTGGCCTCTACGTCTCCGTGGGACATTTATATACATCAATAACGTAATATAACCTAACCTAACCCAACCTAACATCTCGGCGGTAATATTTGACAACATTCCTGGCGAGTTGGCTTCTCCGTCTCCGTGGGACCTTTATATACATCAATAACGTAATATAACCTAACCTAACCCAACCTAACATTTCGGCGGTAATATTTGACATCATTCCTGGCGAGTTGGCCTCTACGTCTCCGTTTGACCTTCATAAACATCAATAACGTAATAGAACGTAACCTAACCCAACCTATCATCTCGGCGGTAATATTTGAAAACATTCCTGGCGAGTTGGCTTCTCCGTCTCCGTGGGACCTTTATATACATCAATAACGTTATATAACCTAACCTAACCCAACCTAACATCTCGGCGGTAATATTTGACAACATACCTGGCGAGTTGGCCTCTACGTCTCCGTGGGACCTTCATATACATCAATAACGAAATATAACCTAACCTAATCCAACCTAACATCTCGGCGATAATGTTTGAAAACATTCCTGGCGAGTTGGCTTCTCCGTCTCTGTGATATCTTTTTATACATCAATAACGTAATATAACCTAACCTAACCCAGCCTAACATCTCGGCGGTAATATTTGAAATCATACCTGGCGGGTTGGCCTCTACGTCTCCGTGGGACATTTATATACATCAATAACGTAATATAACCTAACCTAACCCAACCTAACATCTCGGCGATAATATTTGAAAACATTCCTGGCGTGTTGGCTTCTCCGTCTCTGTGATATCTTTTTATACATCAATAACGTAATATAACCTAACCTAACCCAACCTAACATCTCGGCGGTAATACTTGAAATCATACCTGGCGAGTTGGCCTCTACGTCTCCGTTTGACCTTCATAAACATCAATAACGTAATATAACCTAACCTATCCCAACCTAACATCTCGGCGGAAATATTTGAAAACATTCATGGCGATTTGGCATCTGCGTCCCGTGGGACCTTCATATACATCAATAACGTAATATAGCCTAACCTAATCCAACCTAACATTTCGGCGGTAATATTTGACATCATTCCTGGCGATTTGGCCTCTACGTCTCCGTGGGACCTTTATATACATCAATAACGTAATATAACCTAACCTAACCCAACCTAACATCTCGGCGGTAATATTTGAGAACATACCTGGCGGGTTGGCCTCTACGTCTCCGTGGGACATTTATATACATCAATAACGTAATATAACCTAACCTAACCCAACCTAACATCTCGGCGGTAATATTTGACAACATTCCTGGCGAGTTGGCTTCTCCGTCTCCGTGGGACCTTTATATACATCAATAACGTAATATAACCTAACCTAACCCAACCTAACATTTCGGCGGTAATATTTGACATCATTCCTGGCGAGTTGGCCTCTACGTCTCCGTTTGACCTTCATAAACATCAATAACGTAATAGAACGTAACCTAACCCAACCTATCATCTCGGCGGTAATATTTGAAAACATTCCTGGCGAGTTGGCTTCTCCGTCTCCGTGGGACCTTTATATACATCAATAACGTTATATAACCTAACCTAACCCAACCTAACATCTCGGCGGTAATATTTGACAACATACCTGGCGAGTTGGCCTCTACGTCTCCGTGGGACCTTCATATACATCAATAACGAAATATAACCTAACCTAATCCAACCTAACATCTCGGCGATAATGTTTGAAAACATTCCTGGCGAGTTGGCTTCTCCGTCTCTGTGATATCTTTTTATACATCAATAACGTAATATAACCTAACCTAACCCAGCCTAACATCTCGGCGGTAATATTTGAAATCATACCTGGCGGGTTGGCCTCTACGTCTCCGTGGGACATTTATATACATCAATAACGTAATATAACCTAACCTAACCCAACCTAACATCTCGGCGGTAATATTTGATCACATTCCTAGCTTGTTGGCCTCTACGTCTCCGCGGGACCTTTATATACATCTATAACGTGATATAACCTAACCTAACCCAACCTAACATTTTGGCGGTAATATTTGACATCATTCCTGGCGAGTTGGCCTCTACGTCTCCGTTTGACCTTCATAAACATCAATAACGTAATATAACGTAACCTAACCCAACCTATCATCTCGGCGGTAATATTTGAAAACATTCCTGGCGAGTTGGCCTCTACGTCTCCGTGGGACCTTTATATACATCAATAACGTAATATAACCTAACCTAACCCAACCTAACATTTCGGCGGTAATATTTGACATCATTCCTGGCGATTTGGCCTCTACGTCTCCGTGGGACCTTTATATACATCAATAACGTAATATAACCTAACCTAACCCAACCTAACATCTCGGCGGTAATATTTGACAACATACCTGGCGAGTTGGCCTCTACGTCTCCGTGGGACCTTCATATACATCAATAACGAAATATAACCTAACCTAACCCAACCTAACATCTCGGCGATAATATTTGAAAACATTCCTGGCGTGTTGGCTTCTCCGTCTCTGTGATATCTTTTTATACATCAATAACGTAATATAACCTAACCTAACCCAACCTAACATCTCGGCGGTAATATTTGAAATCATACCTGGCGAGTTGGCCTCTACGTCTCCGTTTGACCTTCATAAACATCAATAACGTAATATAACGTAACCTAACCCAACCTATCACCTCGGCGGTAATATTTGACAACATTCCTGGCGAGTTGGCCTCTACGTCTCCGTGGGACATTTGTATACATCAATAACGTAATATAACCTAACCTAACCCAACCTATCATCTCGGCGGTAATATTTGACAACATTCGTGGCGAGTTGGTCTCTACGTCTCCGTGGGACCTTCATATACATCAATAACGTAATATAACCTAACCTAACCCAACCTAACATCACGGCGGTAATATTTGACAACATTCCTGGCTAGTTGGCTTCTCCGTCTCCGTGGGATCTTTTTATACATCAATAACGTAATATAACCTATCCTAACCCAACCTAACATCTCTGCGGTGATATTTGAAAACATACCTAGCGAGTTGGCCTCTACGTCTCCGTTTGACCTTCATAAACATCAATAACGTAATATAACGTAACCTAACCCAACCTATCACCTCGGCGGTAATATTTGACAACATTCCTGGCGAGTTGGCCTCTACGTCTCCGTGGGACATTTGTATACATCAATAACGTAATATAACCTAACCTAACCCAACCTATCATCTCGGCGGTAATATTTGACAACATTCGTGGCGAGTTGGTCTCTACGTCTCCGTGGGACCTTCATATACATCAATAACGTAATATAACCTAACCTAACCCAACCTAACATCACGGCGGTAATATTTGACAACATTCCTGGCTAGTTGGCTTCTCCGTCTCCGTGGGATCTTTTTATACATCAATAACGTAATATAACCTATCCTAACCCAACCTAACATCTCGGCGGTAATATTTGAAAACATACCTAGCGAGTTGGCCTCTACGTCTCCGTTTGACCTTCATAAACATCAATAACGTAATATAACGTAACCTAACCCAACCTATCACCTCGGCGGTAATATTTGACAACATTCCTGGCGAGTTGGCCTCTACGTCTCCGTGGGACATTTGTATACATCAATAACGTAATATAACCTAACCTAACCCAACCTATCATCTCGGCGGTAATATTTGACAACATTCGTGGCGAGTTGGTCTCTACGTCTCCGTGGGACCTTCATATACATCAATAACGTAATATAACCTAACCTAACCCAACCTAACATCACGGCGGTAATATTAGACAACATTCCTGTCTAGTTGGCTTCTCCGTCTCCGTGGGATCTTTTTATACATCAATAACGTAATATAACCTATCCTAACCCAACCTAACATCTCGGCGGTAATATTTGAAAACATACCTAGCGAGTTGGCCTCTACGTCTCCGTGGGACCTTTATATACATCAATAACGTAATATAACCTAACCTATCCCAACCTAACATCTCGGCGGAAATATTTGAAAACATTCATGGCGATTTGGCATCTACGTCCCGTGGGACCTTCATATACATCAATAACGTAATATAGCCTAACCTAATCCAACCTAACATTTCGGCGGTAATATTTGACATCATTCCTGGCGATTTGGCTTCTACGTCTCCGTGGGACCTTTATATACATCAATAACGTAATATAACCTAACCTAACCCAACCTAACATCTCGGCGGTAATATTTGAAAACATACCTGGCGGGTTGGCCTCTACGTCTCCGTGGGACATTTATATACATCAATAACGTAATATAACCTAACCTAACCCAACCTAACATCTCGGCGGTAATATTCGACAACATTCCTGGCGAGTTGGCTTCTCCGTCTCCGTGGGACCTTTATATACATCAATAACGTAATATAACCTAACCTAACCCAACCTAACAACTCGGCGGTAATATTTAAAAACATACCTGGCGAGTTGGCCTCTACGTCTCCGTGGGACCTTTATATACATCAATAACGAAATATAACCTAACCTAACCCAACCTAACATCTCGGCGATAATATTTGAAGACATTCCTGGCGTGTTGGCTTCTCCGTCTCTGTGATATCTTTTTATACATCAATAACGTAATATAACCTAACCTAACCCAACCTAACATCACGGCGGTAATATTTGACAACATTCCTGGCTAGTTGGCTTCTCCGTCTCCGTGGGATCTTTTTATACATCAATAACGTAATATAACCTATCCTAACCCAACCTAATATCTCGGCGGTAATATTTGAAAACATACCTAGCGAGTTGGCCTCTACGTCTCCGTGGGACCTTTATATACATCAATAACGTAATATAACCTAACCTATCCCAACCTAACATCTCGGCGGAAATATTTGAAAACATTCATGGCGATTTGGCATCTACGTCCCGTGGGACCTTCATATACATCAATAACGTAATATAGCCTAACCTAATCCAACCTAACATTTCGGCGGTAATATTTGACATCATTCCTGGCGATTTGGCCTCTACGTCTCCGTGGGACCTTTATATACATCAATAACGTAATATAACCTAACCTAACCCAACCTAACATCTCGGCGGTAATATTTGAAAACATTCCTGCCGAGTTGGCTTCTCCGTCTCCGTGGGATCTTTTTATACATCAATAACGTAATATAACCTAACCTAACCCAACCTAACATCTCGGCGGTAATATTTGAAAACATACCTGGCGGGTTGGCCTCTACGTCTCCGTGGGACATTTATATACTTCAATAACGTAATATAACCTAACCTAACCCAACCTAACATCTCGGCGGTAATATTCGACAACATTCCTGGCGAGTTGGCTTCTCCGTCTCCGTGGGACCTTTATATACATCAATAACGTAATATAACCTAACCTAACCCAACCTAACAACTCGGCGGTAATATTTGACAACATACCTGGCGAGTTGGACTCTACGTTTCCATGGGACCTTCATATACATCAATAACGTAATATAACCTAACCTAACCCAACCTAACATCTCGGCGATAATATTTGAAAACATTCCTGGCGTGTTGGCTTCTCCGTCTCTGTGATATCTTTTTATACATCAATAACGTAATATAACCTAACCTAACCCAACCTAACATCTCGGCGGTAATATTTGAAATCATACCTGGCGTGTTGGCCTCTACGTCTCCGTTTGACCTTCATAAACATCAATAACGTAATATAACGTAACCTAACCCAACCTATCACCTCGGCGGTAATATTAGACAACATTCCTGGCGAGTTGGCCTCTACGTCTCCGTGGGACATTTGTATACATCAATAACGTAATATAACCTAACCTAACCCAACCTATCATCTCGGCGGTAATATTTGACAACATTCGTGGCGAGTTGGTCTCTACGTCTCCGAGGGACCTTCATATACATCAATAACGTAATATAACCTAACCTAACCCAACCTAACATCACGGCGGTAATATTTGACAACATTCCTGGCTAGTTGGTTTCTCCGTCTCCGTGGGATCTTTTTATACATCAATAACGTAATATAACCTAACCTAACCCAACCTAACAACTCGGCGGTAATATTTGACAACATACCTGGCGAGTTGGACTCTACGTTTCCATGGGACCTTCATATACATCAATAACGAAATATAACCTATCCTAACCCAACCTAACATCTCGGCGATAATATTTGAAAACATTCCTGGCGTGTTGGCTTCTCCGTCTCTGTGATATCTTTTTATACATCAATAACGTAATATAACCTATCCTAACCCAACCTAACATCTCGGCGGTAATATTTGAAAACATACCTAGCGAGTTGGCCTCTACGTCTCCGTTTGACCTTCATAAACATCAATAACGTAATATAACGTAACCTAACCCAACCTATCACCTCGGCGGTAATATTTGACAACATTCCTGGCGAGTTGGCCTCTACGTCTCCGTGGGACATTTGTATACATCAATAACGTAATATAACCTAACCTAACCCAACCTATCATCTCGGCGGTAATATTTGACAACATTCGTGGCGAGTTGGTCTCTACGTCTCCGTGGGACCTTCATATACATCAATAACGTAATATAACCTAACCTAACCCAACCTAACATCACGGCGGTAATATTTGACAACATTCCTGGCTAGTTGGCTTCTCCGTCTCCGTGGGATCTTTTTATACATCAATAACGTAATATAACCTATCCTAACCCAACCTAACATCTCGGCGGTAATATTTGAAAACATACCTAGCGAGTTGGCCTCTACGTCTCCGTGGGACCTTTATATACATCAATAACGTAATATAACCTAACCTATCCCAACCTAACATCTCGGCGGAAATATTTGAAAACATTCATGGCGATTTGGCATCTACGTCCCGTGGGACCTTCATATACATCAATAACGTAATATAGCCTAACCTAATCCAACCTAACATTTCGGCGGTAATATTTGACATCATTCCTGGCGATTTGGCCTCTACGTCTCCGTGGGACCTTTATATACATCAATAACGTAATATAACCTAACCTAACCCAACCTAACATCTCGGCGGTAATATTTGAAAACATACCTGGCGGGTTGGCCTCTACGTCTCCGTGGGACATTTATATACATCAATAACGTAATATAACCTAACCTAACCCAACCTAACATCTCGGCGGTAATATTCGACAACATTCCTGGCGAGTTGGCTTCTCCGTCTCCGTGGGACCTTTATATACATCAATAACGTAATATAACCTAACATAACCCAACCTAACAACTCGGCGGTAATATTTAAAAACATACCTGGCGAGTTGGCCTCTACGTCTCCGTGGGACCTTTATATACATCAATAACGAAATATAACCTAACCTAACCCAACCTAACATCTCGGCGATAATATTTGAAAACATTCCTGGCGTGTTGGCTTCTCCGTCTCTGTGATATCTTTTTATACATCAATAACGTAATATAACCTAACCTAACCCAACCTAACATCACGGCGGTAATATTTGACAACATTCCTGGCTAGTTGGCTTCTCCGTCTCCGTGGGATCTTTTTATACATCAATAACGTAATATAACCTATCCTAACCCAACCTAACATCTCGGCGGTAATATTTGAAAACATACCTAGCGAGTTGGCCTCTACGTCTCCGTGGGACCTTTATATACATCAATAACGTAATATAACCTAACCTATACCAACCTAACATCTCGGCGGAAATATTTGAAAACATTCATGGCGATTTGGCATCTACGTCCCGTGGGACCTTCATATACATCAATAACGTAAAATAGCCTAACCTAATCCAACCTAACATTTCGGCGGTAATATTTGACATCATTCCTGGCGATTTGGCCTCTACGTCTCCGTGGGACCTTTATATACATCAATAACGTAATATAACCTAACCTAACCCAACCTAACATCTCGGCGGTAATATTTGAAAACATACCTGGCGGGTTGGCCTCTACGTCTCCGTGGGACAGTTATATACTTCAATAACGTAATATAACCTAACCTAACCCAACCTAACATCTCGGCGGTAATATTCGACAACATTCCTGGCGAGTTGGCTTCTCCGTCTCCGTGGGACCATTATATACATCAATAACGTAATATAACCTAACCTAACCCAACCTAACAACTCGGCGGTAATATTTGACAACATACCTGGCGAGTTGGACTCTACGTTTCCATGGGACCTTCATATACATCAATAACGTAATATAACCTAACCTAACCCAACCTAACATCTCGGCGATAATATTTGAAAACATTCCTGGCGTGTTGGCTTCTCCGTCTCTGTGATATCTTTTTATACATCAATAACGTAATATAACCTAACCTAACCCAACCTAACATCTCGGCGCTAATATTTGAAATCATACCTGGCGTGTTGGCCTCTACGTCTCCGTTTGACCTTCATAAACATCAATAACGTAATATAACGTAACCTAACCCAACCTATCACCTCGGCGGTAATATTAGACAACATTCCTGGCGAGTTGGCCTCTACGTCTCCGTGGGACATTTGTATACATCAATAACGTAATATAACCTAACCTAACCCAACCTATCATCTCGGCGGTAATATTTGACAACATTCGTGGCGAGTTGGTCTCTACGTCTCCGTGGGACCTTCATATACATCAATAACGTAATATAACCTAACCTAACCCAACCTAACATCACGGCGGTAATATTTGACAACATTCCTGGCTAGTTGGCTTCTCCGTCTCCGTGGGATCTTTTTATACATCAATAACGTAATATAACCTATCCTAACCCAACCTAACATCTCGGCGGTAATATTTGAAAACATACCTGGCGAGTTGGCCTCTACGTCTCCGTGGGACCTTTATATACATCAATAACGTAATATAACCTAACCTATCCCAACCTAACATCTCGGCGGAAATATTTGAAAACATTCATGGCGATTTGGCCTCTACGTCTCCGTTTGACCTTCATAAACATCAATAACGTAATATAACGTAACCTAACCCAACCTATCATCTCGGCGGTAATATTTGAAAACATTCCTGGCGAGTTGGCTTCTCCGTCTCTGTGATATCTTTTTATACATCAATAACGTAATATAACCTAACCTAACCCAACCTAACATCTCGGCGGTAATATTTGATCACATTCCTAGCTTGTTGGCCTCTACGTCTCCGCGGGACCTTTATATACATCTATAACGTGATATAACCTAACCTAACCCAACCTAACATTTTGGCGGTAATATTTGACATCATTCCTGGCGAGTTGGCCTCTACGTCTCCGTTTGACCTTCATAAACATCAATAACGTAATATAACGTAACCTAACCCAACCTAACATCTCGGCGGTAATATTTGAAAACATACCTGGCGGGTTGGCCTCTACGTCTCCGTGGGACATTTATATACATCAATAACGTAATATAACCTAACCTAACCCAACCTAACATTTCGGCGGTAATATTTGACATCATTCCTGGCGATTTGGCCTCTACGTCTCCGTGGGACCTTTATATACATCAATAACGTAATATAACCTAACCTAACCCAACCTAACATCTCGGCGGTAATATTTGACAACATACCTGGCGAGTTGGCCTCTACGTCTCCGTGGGACCTTCATATACATCAATAACGAAATATAACCTAACCTAACCCAACCTAACATCTCGGCGATAATATTTGAAAACATTCCTGGCGTGTTGGCTTCTCCGTCTCTGTGATATCTTTTTATACATCAATAACGTAATATAGCCTAACCTAATCCAACCTAACATTTCGGCGGTAATATTTGACATCATTCCTGGCGATTTGGCATCTACGTCTCCGTGGGACCTTTATATACAACAATAACGTAATATAACCTAACCTAACCCAACCTAACATCTCGGCGGTAATATTTGAAAACATACCTGGCGGGTTGGCCTCTACGTCTCCGTGGGACATTTGTATACATCAATAACGTAATATAACCTAACCTAACCCAACCTATCATCTCGGCGGTAATATTTGACAACATTCGTGGCGAGTTGGTCTCTACGTCTCCGTGGGACCTTCATATACATCAATAACGTAATATAACCTAACCTAACCCAACCTAACATCACGGCGGTAATATTTGACAACATTCCTGGCTAGTTGGCTTCTCCGTCTCCGTGGGATCTTTTTATACATCAATAACGTAATATAACCTATCCTAACCCAACCTAACATCTCGGCGGTAATATTTGAAAACATACCTAGCGAGTTGGCCTCTACGTCTCCGTGGGACTTTTATATACATCAATAACGTAATATAACCTAACCTATCCCAACCTAACATCTCGGCGGAAATATTTGAAAACATTCATGGCGATTTGGCATCTACGTCCCGTGGGACCTTCATATACATCAATAACGTAATATAGCCTAACCTAATCCAACCTAACATTTCGGCGGTAATATTTGACATCATTCCTGGCGATTTGGCCTCTACGTCTCCGTGGGACCTTTATATACATCAATAACGTAATATAACCTAACCTAACCCAACCTAACATCTCGGCGGTAATATTTGAAAACATACCTGGCGGGTTGGCCTCTACGTCTCCGTGGGACATTTATATACTTCAATAACGTAATATAACCTATCCTAACCCAACCTAACATCTCGGCGGTAATATTCGACAACATTCCTGGCGAGTTGGCTTCTCCGTCTCCGTGGGACCTTTATATACATCAATAACGTAATATAACCTAACCTAACCCAACCTAACAACTCGGCGGTAATATTTGACAACATACCTGGCGAGTTGGACTCTACGTTTCCGTGGGACCTTCATATACATCAATAACGACATATAACCTAACCTGACCCAACCTAACATCTCGGCGATAATATTTGAAAACATTCCTGGCGTGTTGGCTTCTCCGTCTCTGTGATATCTTTTTATACATCAATAACGTAATATAACCTAACCTAACCCAACCTAACATCTCGGCGGTAATATTTGAAATCATACCTGGCGTGTTGGCCTCTACGTCTCTGTTTGACCTTCATAAACATCAATAACGTAATATAACGTAACCTAACCCAACCTATCACCTCGGCGGTAATATTTGACAACATTCCTGGCGAGTTGGCCTCTACGTCTCCGTGGGACATTTGTATACATCAATAACGTAATATAACCTAACCTAACCCAACCTATCATCTCGGCGGTAATATTTGACAACATTCGTGGCGAGTTGGTCTCTACGTCTCCGTGGGACCTTCATATACATCAATAACGTAATATAGCCTAACCTAATCCAACCTAACATTTCGGCGGTAATATTTGACATCATTCCTGGCGATTTGGCCTCTACGTCTCCGTGGGACCTTTATATACATCAATAACGTAATATAACCTAACCTAACCCAACCTAACATCTCGGCGGTAATATTTGAAAACATACCTGGCGGGTTGGCCTCTACGTCTCCGTGGGACATTTATATACTTCAATAACGTAATATAACCTAACCTAACCCAACCTAACATCTCGGCGGTAATATTCGACAACATTCCTGGCGAGTTGGCTTCTCCGTCTCCGTGGGACCTTTATATATATCAATAACGTAATATAACCTAACCTAACCCAACCTAACAACTCGGCGGTAATATTTGACAACATACCTGGCGAGTTGGACTCTACGTTTCCATGGGACCTTCATATACATCAATAACGTAATATAACCTAACCTAACCCAACCTAACATCTCGGCGATAATATTTGAAAACATTCCTGGCGTGTTGGCTTCTCCGTCTCTGTGATATCTTTTTATACATCAATAACGTAATATAACCTAACCTAACCCAACCTAACATCTCGGCGGTAATATTTGAAATCATACCTGGCGTGTTGGCCTCTACGTCTCCGTTTGACCTTCATAAACATCAATAACGTAATATAACGTAACCTAACCCAACCTATCACCTCGGCGGTAATATTAGACAACATTCCTGGCGAGTTGGCCTCTACGTCTCCGTGGGACATTTGTATACATCAATAACGTAATATAACCTAACCTAACCCAACCTATCATCTCGGCGGTAATATTTGACAACATTCGTGGCGAGTTGGTCTCTACGTCTCCGTGGGACCTTCATATACATCAATAACGTAATATAACCTAACCTAACCCAACCTA
Organism: Xylocopa violacea; assembly: GCA_963969225.1. NCBI lineage: Eukaryota > Metazoa > Arthropoda > Insecta > Hymenoptera > Apidae > Xylocopa > Xylocopa violacea. The sequence goes on from CAXAJV010000051.1 coordinate 3,451,433, forward strand.
ACATCACGGCGGTAATATTTGACAACATTCCTGGCTAGTTGGCTTCTCCGTCTCCGTGGGATCTTTTTATACATCAATAACGTAATATAACCTATCCTAACCCAACCTAACATCTCGGCGGTAATATTTGAAAACATACCTGGCGAGTTGGCCTCTACGTCTCCGTGGGACCTTTATATACATCAATAACGTAATATAACTTAACCTATCCCAACCTAACATCTCGGCGGAAATATTTGAAAACATTCATGGCGATTTGGCCTCTACGTCTCCGTTTGACCTTCATAAACATCAATAACGTAATATAACGTAACCTAACCCAACCTATCATCTCGGCGGTAATATTTGAAAACATTCCTGGCGAGTTGGCTTCTCCGTCTCTGTGATATCTTTTTATACATCAATAACGTAATATAACCTAACCTAACCCAACCTAACATATCGGCGGTAATATTTGATCACATTCCTAGCTTGTTGGCCTCTACGTCTCCGCGGGACCTTTATATACATCTATAACGTGATATAACCTAACCTAGCCCAACCTAACATTTTGGCGGTAATATTTGACATCATTCCTGGCGAGTTGGCCTCTACGTCTCCGTTTGACCTTCATAAACATCAATAACGTAATATAACGTATTCTAACCCAACCTAACATCTCGGCGGTAATATTTGAAAACATACCTGGCGGGTTGGCCTCTACGTCTCCGTGGGACATTTATATACATCAATAACGTAATATAACCTAACCTAACCCAACCTAACATTTCGGCGGTAATATTTGACATCATTCCTGGCGATTTGGCCTCTACGTCTCCGTGGGACCTTTATATACATCAATAACGTAATATAACCTAACCTAACCCAACCTAACATCTCGGCGGTAATATTTGACAACATACCTGGCGAGTTGGCCTCTACGTCTCCGTGGGACATTTGTATACATCAATAACGTAATATAACCTAACCTAACCCAACCTATCATCTCGGCGGTAATATTTGACAACATTCGTGGCGAGTTGGTCTCTACGTCTCCGTGGGACCTTCATATACATCAATAACGTAATATAACCTAACCTAACCCAACCTAACATCACGGCGGTAATATTTGACAACATTCCTGGCTAGTTGGCTTCTCCGTCTCCGTGGGATCTTTTTATACATCAATAACGTAATATAACCTATCCTAACCCAACCTAACATCTCGGCGGCAATATTTGAAAACATACCTAGCGAGTTGGCCTCTACGTCTCCGTGGGACCTTTATATACATCAATAACGTAATATAACCTAACCTATCCCAACCTAACATCTCGGCGGAAATATTTGAAAACATTCATGGCGATTTGGCATCTACGTCCCGTGGGACCTTCATATACATCAATAACGTAATATAGCCTAACCTAATCCAACCTAACATTTCGGCGGTAATATTTGACATCATTCCTGGCGATTTGGCCTCTACGTCTCCGTGGGACCTTTATATACATCAATAACGTAATATAACCTAACCTAACCCAACCTAACATCTCGGCGGTAATATTTGAAAACATACCTGGCGGGTTGGCCTCTACGTCTCCGTGGGACATTTATATACATCAATAACGTAATATAACCTAACCTAACCCAACCTAACATCTCGGCGGTAATATTCGACAACATTCCTGGCGAGTTGGCTTCTCCGTCTCCGTGGGACCTTTATATACATCAATAACGTAATATAACCTAACATAACCCAACCTAACAACTCGGCGGTAATATTTAAAAACATACCTGGCGAGTTGGCCTCTACGTCTCCGTGGGACCTTTATATACATCAATAACGAAATATAACCTAACCTAACCCAACCTAACATCTCGGCGATAATATTTGAAAACATTCCTGGCGTGTTGGCTTCTCCGTCTCTGTGATATCTTTTTATACATCAATAACGTAATATAACCTAACCTAACCCAACCTAACATCACGGCGGTAATATTTGACAACATTCCTGGCTAGTTGGCTTCTCCGTCTCCGTGGGATCTTTTTATACATCAATAACGTAATATAACCTATCCTAACCCAACCTAACATCTCGGCGGTAATATTTGAAAACATACCTAGCGAGTTGGCCTCTACGTCTCCGTGGGACCTTTATATACATCAATAACGTAATATAACCTAACCTATCCCAACCTAACATCTCGGCGGAAATATTTGAAAACATTCATGGCGATTTGGCATCTACGTCCCGTGGGACCTTCATATACATCAATAACGTAATATAGCCTAACCTAATCCAACCTAACATTTCGGCGGTAATATTTGACATCATTCCTGGCGATTTGGCCTCTACGTCTCCGTGGGACCTTTATATACATCAATAACGTAATATAACCTAACCTAACCCAACCTAACATCTCGGCGGTAATATTTGAAAACATACCTGGCGGGTTGGCCTCTACGTCTCCGTGGGACAGTTATATACTTCAATAACGTAATATAACCTAACCTAACCCAACCTAACATCTCGGCGGTAATATTCGACAACATTCCTGGCGAGTTGGCTTCTCCGTCTACGTGGGACCTTTATATACATCAATAACGTAATATAACCTAACCTAACCCAACCTAACAACTCGGCGGTAATATTTGACAACATACCTGGCGAGTTGGACTCTACGTTTCCATGGGACCTTCATATACATCAATAACGTAATATAACCTAACCTAACCCAACCTAACATCTCGGCGATAATATTTGAAAACATTCCTGGCGTGTTGGCTTCTCCGTCTCTGTGATATCTTTTTATACATCAATAACGTAATATAACCTAACCTAACCCAACCTAACATCTCGGCGGTAATATTTGAATTCATACCTGGCGTGTTGGCCTCTACGTCTCCGTTTGACCTTCATAATCATCCATAACGTAATATAACGTAACCTAACCCAACCTATCACCTCGGCGGTAATATTAGACAACATTCCTGGCGAGTTGGCCTCTACGTCTCCGTGGGACATTTGTATACATCAATAACGTAATATAACCTAACCTAACCCAACCTATCATCTCGGCGGTAATATTTGACAACATTCGTGGCGAGTTGGTCTCTACGTCTCCGTGGGACCTTCATATACATCAATAACGTAATATAACCTAACCTAACCCAACCTAACATCACGGCGGTAATATTTGACAACATTCCTGGCTAGTTGGCTTCTCCGTCTCCGTGGGATCTTTTTATACATCAATAACGTAATATAACCTATCCTAACCCAACCTAACATCTCGGCGGTAATATTTGAAAACATACCTAGCGAGTTGAACTCTACGTCTCCGTTTGACCTTCATAAACATCAATAACGTAATATAACGTAACCTAACCCAACCTATCACCTCGGCGGTAATATTTGACAACATTCCTGGCGAGTTGGCCTCTACGTCTCCGTGGGACATTTGTATACATCAATAACGTAATATAACCTAACCTAACCCAACCTATCATCTCGGCGGTAATATTTGACAACATTCGTGGCGAGTTGGTCTCTACGTCTCCGTGGGACCTTCATATACATCAATAACGTAATATAACCTAACCTAACCCAACCTAACATCACGGCGGTAATATTTGACAACATTCCTGGCTAGTTGGCTTCTCCGTCTCCGTGGGATCTTTTTATACATCAATAACGTAATATAACCTATCCTAACCCAACCTAACATCTCGGCGGTAATATTTGAAAACATACCTAGCGAGTTGAACTCTACGTCTCCGTTTGACCTTCATAAACATCAATAACGTAATATAACGTAACCTAACCCAACCTATCACCTCGGCGGTAATATTTGACAACATTCCTGGCGAGTTGGCCTCTACGTCTCCGTGGGACATTTGTATACATCAATAACGTAATATAACCTAACCTAACCCAACCTATCATCTCGGCGGTAATATTTGACAACATTCGTGGCGAGTTGGTCTCTACGTCTCCGTGGGACCTTCATATACATCAATAACGTAATATAACCTAACCTAACCCAACCTAACATCACGGCGGTAATATTTGACAACATTCCTGGCTAGTTGGCTTCTCCGTCTCCGTGGGATCTTTTTATACATCAATAACGTAATATAACCTATCCTAACCCAACCTAACATCTCGGCGGTAATATTTGAAAACATACCTAGCGAGTTGAACTCTACGTCTCCGTTTGACCTTCATAAACATCAATAACGTAATATAACGTAACGTAACCCAACCTATCACCTCGGCGGTAATATTTGACAACATTCCTGGCGAGTTGGCCTCTACGTCTCCGTGGGACATTTGTATACATCAATAACGTAATATAACCTAACCTAACCCAACCTATCATCTCGGCGGTAATATTTGACAACATTCGTGGCGAGTTGGTCTCTACGTCTCCGTGGGACCTTCATATACATCAATAACGTAATATAACCTAACCTAACCCAACCTAACATCACGGCGGTAATATTTGACAACATTCCTGGCTAGTTGGCTTCTCCGTCTCCGTGGGATCTTTTTATACATCAATAACGTAATATAACCTAACCTAACCCAACCTAACATCACGGCGGTAATATTTGACAACATTCCTGGCTAGTTGGCTTCTCCGTCTCCGTGGGATCTTTTTATACATCAATAACGTAATATAACCTATCCTAACCCAACCTAACATCTCGGCGGTAATATTTGAAAACATACCTAGCGAGTTGGCCTCTACGTCTCCGTGGGACCTTTATATACATCAATAACGTAATATAACCTAACCTATCCCAACCTAACATCTCGGCGGAAATATTTGAAAACATTCATGGCGATTTGGCATCTACGTCCCGTGGGACCTTCATATACATCAATAACGTAATATAGCCTAACCTAATCCAACCTAACATTTCGGCGGTAATATTTGACATCATTCCTGGCGATTTGGCCTCTACGTCCCGTGGGACCTTCATATACATCAATAACGTAATATAGCCTAACCTAATCCAACCTAACATTTCGGCGGTAATATTTGACATCATTCCTGGCGATTTGGCCTCTACGTCTCCGTGGGACCTTTATATACATCAATAACGTAATATAACCTAACCTAACCCAACCTAACATCTCGGCGGTAATATTCGACAACATTCCTGGCGAGTTGGCTTCTCCGTCTCCGTGGGACCTTTATATACATCAATAACGTAATATAACCTAACCTAACCCAACCTAACAACTCGGCGGTAATATTTGACAACATACCTGGCGAGTTGGACTCTACGTTTCCATGGGACCTTCATATACATCAATAACGTAATATAACCTAACCTAACCCAACCTAACATCTCGGCGATAATATTTGAAAACATTCCTGGCGTGTTGGCTTCTCCGTCTCTGTGATATCTTTTTATACATCAATAACGTAATATAACCTAACCTAACCCAACCTAACATCTCGGCGCTAATATTTGAAATCATACCTGGCGTGTTGGCCTCTACGTCTCCGTTTGACCTTCATAAACATCAATAACGTAATATAACGTAACCTAACCCAACCTATCACCTCGGCGGTAATATTAGACAACATTCCTGGCGAGTTGGCCTCTACGTCTCCGTGGGACATTTGTATACATCAATAACGTAATATAACCTAACCTAACCCAACCTATCATCTCGGCGGTAATATTTGACAACATTCGTGGCGAGTTGGTCTCTACGTCTCCGTGGGACCTTCATATACATCAATAACGTAATATAACCTAACCTAACCCAACCTAACATCACGGCGGTAATATTTGACAACATTCCTGGCTAGTTGGCTTCTCCGTCTCCGTGGGATCTTTTTATACATCAATAACGTAATATAACCTATCCTAACCCAACCTAACATCTCGGCGGTAATATTTGAAAACATACCTGGCGAGTTGGCCTCTACGTCTCCGTGGGACCTTTATATACATCAATAACGTAATATAACCTAACCTATCCCAACCTAACATCTCGGCGGAAATATTTGAAAACATTCATGGCGATTTGGCCTCTACGTCTCCGTTTGACCTTCATAAACATCAATAACGTAATATAACGTAACCTAACCCAACCTATCATCTCGGCGGTAATATTTGAAAACATTCCTGGCGAGTTGGCTTCTCCGTCTCTGTGATATCTTTTTATACATCAATAACGTAATATAACCTAACCTAACCCAACCTAACATCTCGGCGGTAATATTTGAAAACATACCTGGCGGGTTGGCCTCTACGTCTCCGTGGGACATTTATATACTTCAATAACGTAATATAACCTATCCTAACCCAACCTAACATCTCGGCGGTAATATTCGACAACATTCCTGGCGAGTTGGCTTCTCCGTCTCCGTGGGACCTTTATATACATCAATAACGTAATATAACCTAACCTAACCCAACCTAACAACTCGGCGGTAATATTTGACAACATACCTGGCGAGTTGGACTCTACGTTTCCGTGGGACCTTCATATACATCAATAACGACATATAACCTAACCTGACCCAACCTAACATCTCGGCGATAATATTTGAAAACATTCCTGGCGTGTTGGCTTCTCCGTCTCTGCGATATCTTTTTATACATCAATAACGTAATATAACCTAACCTAACCCAACCTAACATCTCGGCGGTAATATTTGAAATCATACCTGGCGTGTTGGCCTCTACGTCTCCGTTTGACCTTCATAAACATCAATAACGTAATATAACGTAACCTAACCCAACCTATCACCTCGGCGGTAATATTAGACAACATTCCTGGCGAGTTGGCCTCTACGTCTCCGTGGGACATTTGTATACATCAATAACGTAATATAACCTAACCTAACCCAACCTATCATCTCGGCGGTAATATTTGACAACATTCGTGGCGAGTTGGTCTCTACGTCTCCGTGGGACCTTCATATACATCAATAACGTAATATAACCTAACCTAACCCAACCTAACATCACGGCGGTAATATTTGACAACATTCCTGGCTAGTTGGCTTCTCCGTCTCCGTGGGATCTTTTTATACATCAATAACGTAATATAACCTATCCTAACCCAACCTAACATCTCGGCGGTAATATTTGAAAACATACCTGGCGAGTTGGCCTCTACGTCTCCGTGGGACCTTTATATACATCAATAACGTAATATAACCTAACCTATCCCAACCTAACATCTCGGCGGAAATATTTGAAAACATTCATGGCGATTTGGCCTCTACGTCTCCGTTTGACCTTCATAAACATCAATAACGTAATATAACGTAACCTAACCCAACCTATCATCTCGGCGGTAATATTTGAAAACATTCCTGGCGAGTTGGCTTCTCCGTCTCTGTGATATCTTTTTATACATCAATAACGTAATATAACCTAACCTAACCCAACCTAACATATCGGCGGTAATATTTGATCACATTCCTAGCTTGTTGGCCTCTACGTCTCCGCGGGACCTTTATATACATCTATAACGTGATATAACCTAACCTAGCCCAACCTAACATTTTGGCGGTAATATTTGACATCATTCCTGGCGAGTTGGCCTCTACGTCTCCGTTTGACCTTCATAAACATCAATAACGTAATATAACGTAACCTAACCCAACCTAACATCTCGGCGGTAATATTTGAAAACATACCTGGCGGGTTGGCCTCTACGTCTCCGTGGGACATTTATATACATCAATAACGTAATATAACCTAACCTAACCCAACCTAACATTTCGGCGGTAATATTTGACATCATTCCTGGCGATTTGGCCTCTACGTCTCCGTGGGACCTTTATATACATCAATAACGTAATATAACCTAACCTAACCCAACCTAACATCTCGGCGGTAATATTTGACAACATACCTGGCGAGTTGGCCTCTACGTCTCCGTGGGACCTTCATATACATCAATAACGAAATATAACCTAACCTAACCCAACCTAACATCTCGGCGATAATATTTGAAAACATTCCTGGCGTGTTGGCTTCTCCGTCTCTGTGATATCTTTTTATACATCAATAACGTAATATAGCCTAACCTAATCCAACCTAACATTTCGGCGGTAATATTTGACATCATTCCTGGCGATTTGGCATCTACGTCTCCGTGGGACCTTTATATACAACAATAACGTAATATAACCTAACCTAACCCAACCTAACATCTCGGCGGTAATATTTGAAAACATACCTGGCGGGTTGGCCTCTACGTCTCCGTGGGACATTTGTATACATCAATAACGTAATATAACCTAACCTAACCCAACCTATCATCTCGGCGGTAATATTTGACAACATTCGTGGCGAGTTGGTCTCTACGTCTCCGTGGGACCTTCATATACATCAATAACGTAATATAACCTAACCTAACCCAACCTAACATCACGGCGGTAATATTTGACAACATTCCTGGCTAGTTGGCTTCTCCGTCTCCGTGGGATCTTTTTATACATCAATAACGTAATATAACCTATCCTAACCCAACCTAACATCTCGGCGGTAATATTTGAAAACATACCTAGCGAGTTGGCCTCTACGTCTCCGTGGGACCTTTATATACATCAATAACGTAATATAACCTAACCTATCCCAACCTAACATCTCGGCGGAAATATTTGAAAACATTCATGGCGATTTGGCATCTACGTCCCGTGGGACCTTCATATACATCAATAACGTAATATAGCCTAACCTAATCCAACCTAACATTTCGGCGGTAATATTTGACATCATTCCTGGCGATTTGGCCTCTACGTCTCCGTGGGACCTTTATATACATCAATAACGTAATATAACCTAACCTAACCCAACCTAACATCTCGGCGGTAATATTTGAAATCATACCTGGCGTGTTGGCCTCTACGTCTCCGTTTGACCTTCATAAACATCAATAACGTAATATAACGTAACCTAACCCAACCTATCACCTCGGCGGTAATATTTGACAACATTCCTGGCGAGTTGGCCTCTACGTCTCCGTGGGACATTTGTATACATCAATAACGTAATATAACCTAACCTAACCCAACTTATCATCTCGGCGGTAATATTTGACAACATTCGTGGCGAGTTGGTCTCTACGTCTCCGTGGGACCTTCATATACATCAATAACGTAATATAACCTAACCTAACCCAACCTAACATCACGGCGGTAATATTTGACAACATTCCTGGCTAGTTGGCTTCTCCGTCTCCGTGGGATCTTTTTATACATCAATAACGTAATATAACCTATCCTAACCCAACCTAACATCTCGGCGGTAATATTTGAAAACATACCTGGCGAGTTGGCCTCTACGTCTCCGTGGGACCTTTATATACATCAATAACGTAATATAACCTAACCTATCCCAACCTAACATCTCGGCGGAAATATTTGAAAACATTCATGGCGATTTGGCATCTACGTCCCGTGGGACCTTCATATACATTAATAACGTAATATAGCCTAACCTAATCCAACCTAACATTTCGGCGGTAATATTTGACATCATTCCTGGCGATTTGGCCTCTACGTCTCCGTGGGACCTTTATATACATCAATAACGTAATATAACCTAACCTAACCCAACCTATCATCTCGGCGGTAATATTTGAAAACATTCCTGGCGAGTTGGCTTCTCCGTCTCCGTGGGACCTTTATATACATCAATAACGTTATATAACCTAACCTAACCCAACCTAACATCTCGGCGGTAATATTTGACAACATACCTGGCGAGTTGGCCTCTACGTCTCCGTGGGACCTTCATATACATTAATAACGAAATATAACCTAACCTAACCCAACCTAACATCTCGGCGATAATATTTGAAAACATTCCTGGCGAGTTGGCTTCTCCGTCTCTGTGATATCTTTTTATACATCAATAACGTAATATAACCTAACCTAACCCAGCCTAACATCTCGGCGGTAATATTTGAAATCATACCTGGCGAGTTGGCCTCTACGTCTCCGTGGGACATTTATATACATCAATAGCGTAATATAACCTAACCTAACCCAACCTAACATCTCGGCGGTAATATTTGATCACATTCCTAGCTTGTTGGCCTCTACGTCTCCGCGGGACCTTTATATACATCTATAACGTGATATAACCTAACCTAACCCAACCTAACATTTTGGCGGTAATATTTGACATCATTCCTGGCGAGTTGGCCTCTACGTCTCCGTTTGACCTTCATAAACATCAATAACGTAATATAACGTAACCTAACCCAACCTATCATCTCGGCGGTAATATTTGAAAACATTCCTGGCGAGTTGGCCTCTACGTCTCCGTGGGACCTTTATATACATCAATAACGTAATATAACCTAACCTAACCCAACCTAACATCTTGGCGGTAATATTTAAAAACATACCTGGCGAGTTGGCCTCTACGTCTCCGTGGGACCTTTATATACATCAATAACGTAATATAATCTAACCTAACCCAACCTAACATCTCGGCGGTAATATTTGACAACATTCCTGGCGAGTTGGCCTCTACGTCTCCGTGGGACCTTTATATACATCAATAACGTAATGTAACCTAACCTAACCCAACCTAACATCTCGGCGGTAATATTTGACAACATTCGTGGCGAGTTGGTCTCTACGTCTCCGTGGGACCTTCATATACATCAATAACGTAATATAACCTAACCTAACCCAACCTAACATCACGGCGGTAATATTTGACAACATTCCTGGCTAGTTGGCTTCTCCGTCTCCGTGGGATCTTTTTATACATCAATAACGTAATATAACCTATCCTAACACAACCTAACATCTCGGCGGTAATATTTGAAAACATACCTAGCGAGTTGGCCTCTACGTCTCCGTGGGACTTTTATATACATCAATAACGTAATATAACCTAACCTATCCCAACCTAACATCTCGGCGGAAATATTTGAAAACATTCATGGCGATTTGGCATCTACGTCCCGTGGGACCTTCATATACATCAATAACGTAATATAGCCTAACCTAATCCAACCTAACATTTCGGCGGTAATATTTGACATCATTCCTGGCGATTTGGCCTCTACGTCTCCGTGGGACCTTTATATACATCAATAACGTAATATAACCTAACCTAACCCAACCTAACATCTCGGCGGTAATATTTGAAAACATACCTGGCGGGTTGGCCTCTACGTCTCCGTGGGACATTTATATACTTCAATAACGTAATATAGCCTAACCTAATCCAACCTAACATTTCGGCGGTAATATTCGACAACATTCCTGGCGAGTTGGCTTCTCCGTCTCCGTGGGACCTTTATATACATCAATAACGTAATATAACCTAACCTAACCCAACCTAACAACTCGGCGGTAATATTTGACAACATACCTGGCGAGTTGGACTCGACGTTTCCGTGGGACCTTCATATACATCAATAACGAAATATAACCTAACCTGACCCAACCTAACATCTCGGCGATAATATTTGAAAACATTCCTGGCGTGTTGGCTTCTCCGTCTCTGTGATATCTTTTTATACATCAATAACGTAATATAACCTAACCTAACCCAACCTAACATCTCGGCGGTAATATTTGAAATCATACCTGGCGTGTTGGCCTCTACGTCTCCGTTTGACCTTCATAAACATCAATAACGTAATATAACGTAACCTAACCCAACCTATCACCTCGGCGGTAATATTTGACAACATTCCTGGCGAGTTGGCCTCTACGTCTCCGTGGGACATTTGTATACATCAATAACGTAATATAACCTAACCTAACCCAACCTATCATCTCGGCGGTAATATTTGACAACATTCGTGGCGAGTTGGTCTCTACGTCTCCGTGGGACCTTCATATACATCAATAACGTAATATAGCCTAACCTAATCCAACCTAACATTTCGGCGGTAATATTTGACATCATTCCTGGCGATTTGGCCTCTACGTCTCCGTGGGACCTTTATATACATCAATAACGTAATGTAACCTAACCTAACCCAACCTAACATCTCGGCGGTAATATTTGAAAACATACCTGGCGGGTTGGCCTCTACGTCTCCGTGGGACATTTATATACTTCAATAACGTAATATAACCTAACCTAACCCAACCTAACATCTCGGCGGTAATATTCGACAACATTCCTGGCGAGTTGGCTTCTCCGTCTCCGTGGGACCTTTATATACATCAATAACGTAATATAACCTAACCTAACCCAACCTAACAACTCGGCGGTAATATTTGACAACATACCTGGCGAGTTGGACTCTACGTTTCCATGGGACCTTCATATACATCAATAACGTAATATAACCTAACCTAACCCAACCTAACATCTCGGCGATAATATTTGAAAACATTCCTGGCGTGTTGGCTTCTCCGTCTCTGTGATATCTTTTTATACATCAATAACGTAATATAACCTAACCTAACCCAACCTAACATCTCGGCGGTAATATTTGAAATCATACCTGGCGTGTTGGCCTCTACGTCTCCGTTTGACCTTCATAAACATCAATAACGTAATATAACGTAACCTAACCCAACCTATCACCTCGGCGGTAATATTAGACAACATTCCTGGCGAGTTGGCCTCTACGTCTCCGTGGGACATTTGTATACATCAATAACGTAATATAACCTAACCTAACCCAACCTATCATCTCGGCGGTAATATTTGACAACATACCTGGCGAGTTGGACTCTACGTTTCCATGGGACCTTCATATACATCAATAACGTAATATAACCTAACCTAACCCAACCTAACATCACGGCGGTAATATTTGACAACATTCCTGGCTAGTTGGCTTCTCCGTCTCCGTGGGATCTTTTTATACATCAATAACGTAATATAACCTATCCTAACCCAACCTAACATCTCGGCGGTAATATTTGAAAACATACCTAGCGAGTTGGCCTCTACGTCTCCGTGGGACCTTTATATACATCAATAACGTAATATAACCTAACCTATCCCAACCTAACATCTCGGCGGAAATATTTGAAAACATTCATGGCGATTTGGCATCTACGTCCCGTGGGACCTTCATATACATCAATAACGTAATATAGCCTAACCTAATCCAACCTAACATTTCGGCGGTAATATTTGACATCATTCCTGGCGATTTGGCCTCTACGTCTCCGTGGGACCTTTATATACATCAATAACGTAATATAACCTAACCTAACCCAACCTAACATCTCGGCGGTAATATTTGAAAACATACCTGGCGGGTTGGCCTCTACGTCTCCGTGGGACATTTATATACTTCAATAACGTAATATAACCTATCCTAACCCAACCTAACATCTCGGCGGTAATATTCGACAACATTCCTGGCGAGTTGGCTTCTCCGTCTCCGTGGGACCTTTATATACATCAATAACGTAATATAACCTAACCTAACCCAACCTAACAACTCGGCGGTAATATTTGACAACATACCTGGCGAGTTGGACTCTACGTTTCCGTGGGACCTTCATATACATCAATAACGTAATATAACCTAACCTAACCCAACCTAACATCTCGGCGATAATATTTGAAAACATTCCTGGCGTGTTGGCTTCTCCGTCTCTGTGATATCTTTTTATACATCAATAACGTAATATAACCTAACCTAACCCAACCTAACATCTCGGCGGTAATATTTGAAATCATACCTGGCGTGTTGGCCTCTACGTCTCCGTTTGACCTTCATAAACATCAATAACGTAATATAACGTAACCTAACCCAACCTATCACCTCGGCGGTAATATTAGACAACATTCCTGGCGAGTTGGCCTCTACGTCTCCGTGGGACATTTGTATACATCAATAACGTAATATAACCTAACCTAACCCAACCTATCATCTCGGCGGTAATATTTGACAACATTCGTGGCGAGTTGGTCTCTACGTCTCCGTGGGACCTTCATATACATCAATAACGTAATATAACCTAACCTAACCCAACCTAACATCACGGCGGTAATATTTGACAACATTCCTGGCTAGTTGGCTTCTCCGTCTCCGTGGGATCTTTTTATACATCAATAACGTAATATAACCTATCCTAACCCAACCTAACATCTCGGCGGTAATATTTGAAAACATACCTGGCGAGTTGGCCTCTACGTCTCCGTGGGACCTTTATATACATCAATAACGTAATATAACCTAACCTATCCCAACCTAACATCTCGGCGGAAATATTTGAAAACATTCATGGCGATTTGGCCTCTACGTCTCCGTTTGACCTTCATAAACATCAATAACGTAATATAACGTAACCTAACCCAACCTATCATCTCGGCGGTAATATTTGAAAACATTCCTGGCGAGTTGGCTTCTCCGTCTCTGTGATATCTTTTTATACATCAATAACGTAATATAACCTAACCTAACCCAACCTAACATATCGGCGGTAATATTTGATCACATTCCTAGCTTGTTGGCCTCTACGTCTCCGCGGGACCTTTATATACATCTATAACGTGATATAACCTAACCTAACCCAACCTAACATTTTGGCGGTAATATTTGACATCATTCCTGGCGAGTTGGCCTCTACGTATCCGTTTGACCTTCATAAACATCAATAACGTAATATAACGTAACCTAACCCAACCTAACATCTCGGCGGTAATATTTGAAAACATACCTGGCGGGTTGGCCTCTACGTCTCCGTGGGACATTTATATACATCAATAACGTAATATAACCTAACCTAACCCAACCTAACATTTCGGCGGTAATATTTGACATCATTCCTGGCGATTTGGCCTCTACGTCTCCGTGGGACCTTTATATACATCAATAACGTAATATAACCTAACCTAACCCAACCTAACATCTCGGCGGTAATATTTGACAACATACCTGGCGAGTTGGCCTCTACGTCTCCGTGGGACCTTCATATACATCAATAACGAAATATAACCTAACCTAACCCAACCTAACATCTCGGCGATAATATTTGAAAACATTCCTGGCGTGTTGGCTTCTCCGTCTCTGTGATATCTTTTTATACATCAATAACGTAATATAGCCTAACCTAATCCAACCTAACATTTCGGCGGTAATATTTGACATCATTCCTGGCGATTTGGCATCTACGTCTCCGTGGGACCTTTATATACAACAATAACGTAATATAACCTAACCTAACCCAACCTAACATCTCGGCGGTAATATTTGAAAACATACCTGGCGGGTTGGCCTCTACGTCTCCGTGGGACATTTGTATACATCAATAACGTAATATAACCTAACCTAACCCAACCTATCATCTCGGCGGTAATATTTGACAACATTCGTGGCGAGTTGGTCTCTACGTCTCCGTGGGACCTTCATATACATCAATAACGTAATATAACCTAACCTAACCCAACCTAACATCACGGCGGTAATATTTGACAACATTCCTGGCTAGTTGGCTTCTCCGTCTCCGTGGGATCTTTTTATACATCAATAACGTAATATAACCTATCCTAACCCAACCTAACATCTCGGCGGTAATATTTGAATACATACCTAGCGAGTTGGCCTCTACGTCTCCGTGGGACCTTTATATACATCAATAACGTAATATAACCTAACCTATCCCAACCTAACATCTCGGCGGAAATATTTGAAAACATTCATGGCGATTTGGCATCTACGTCCCGTGGGACCTTCATATACATCAATAACGTAATATAGCCTAACCTAATCCAACCTAACATTTCGGCGGTAATATTTGACATCATTCCTGGCGATTTGGCCTCTACGTCTCCGTGGGACCTTTATATACATCAATAACGTAATATAACCTAACCTAACCCAACCTAACATCTCGGCGGTAATATTTGAAATCATACCTGGCGTGTTGGCCTCTACGTCTCCGTTTGACCTTCATAAACATCAATAACGTAATATAACGTAACCTAACCCAACCTATCACCTCGGCGGTAATATTTGACAACATTCCTGGCGAGTTGGCCTCTACGTCTCCGTGGGACATTTGTATACATCAATAACGTAATATAACCTAACCTAACCCAACCTATCATCTCGGCGGTAATATTTGACAACATTCGTGGCGAGTTGGTCTCTACGTCTCCGTGGGACCTTCATATACATCAATAACGTAATATAACCTAACCTAACCCAACCTAACATCACGGCGGTAATATTTGACAACATTCCTGGCTAGTTGGCTTCTCCGTCTCCGTGGGATCTTTTTATACATCAATAACGTAATATAACCTATCCTAACCCAACCTAACATCTCGGCGGTAATATTTGAAAACATACCTGGCGAGTTGGCCTCTACGTCTCCGTGGGACCTTTATATACATCAATAACGTAATATAACCTAACCTATCCCAACCTAACATCTCGGCGGAAATATTTGAAAACATTCATGGCGATTTGGCATCTACGTCCCGTGGGACCTTCATATACATCAGTAACGTAATATAGCCTAACCTAATCCAACCTAACATTTCGGCGGTAATATTTGACATCATTCCTGGCGATTTGGCCTCTACGTCTCCGTGGGACCTTTATATACATCAATAACGTAATATAACCTAACCTAACCCAACCTATCATCTCGGCGGTAATATTTGAAAACATTCCTGGCGAGTTGGCTTCTCCGTCTCTGTGATATCTTTTTATACATCAATAACGTAATATAACCTAACCTATCCCAACTTAACATCTCGGCGGAAATATTTGAAAACATTCATGGCGATTTGGCCTCTACGTCTCCGTTTGACCTTCATAAACATCAATAACGTAATATAACGTAACCTAACCCAACCTATCATCTCGGCGGTAATATTTGAAAACATTCCTGGCGAGTTGGCTTCTCCGTCTCTGTGATATCTTTTTATACATCAATAACGTAATATAACCTAACCTAACCCAACCTAACATATCGGCGGTAATATTTGATCACATTCCTAGCTTGTTGGCCTCTACGTCTCCGCGGGACCTTTATATACATCTATAACGTGATATAACCTAACCTAACCCAACCTAACATTTTGGCGGTAATATTTGACATCATTCCTGGCGAGTTGGCCTCTACGTATCCGTTTGACCTTCATAAACATCAATAACGTAATATAACGTAACCTAACCCAACCTAACATCTCGGCGGTAATATTTGAAAACATACCTGGCGGGTTGGCCTCTACGTCTCCGTGGGACATTTATATACATCAATAACGTAATATAACCTAACCTAACCCAACCTAACATTTCGGCGGTAATATTTGACATC
The DNA here is from genome assembly GCA_963969225.1 of Xylocopa violacea. NCBI lineage: Eukaryota > Metazoa > Arthropoda > Insecta > Hymenoptera > Apidae > Xylocopa > Xylocopa violacea. The sequence goes on from CAXAJV010000051.1 coordinate 3,468,671, forward strand.
ATTCCTGGCGATTTGGCCTCTACGTCTCCGTGGGACCTTTATATACATCAATAACGTAATATAACCTAACCTAACCCAACCTAACATCTCGGCGGTAATATTTGACAACATACCTGGCGAGTTGGCCTCTACGTCTCCGTGGGACCTTCATATACATCAATAACGAAATATAACCTAACCTAACCCAACCTAACATCTCGGCGATAATATTTGAAAACATTCCTGGCGTGTTGGCTTCTCCGTCTCTGTGATATCTTTTTATACATCAATAACGTAATATAGCCTAACCTAATCCAACCTAACATTTCGGCGGTAATATTTGACATCATTCCTGGCGATTTGGCATCTACGTCTCCGTGGGACCTTTATATACAACAATAACGTAATATAACCTAACCTAACCCAACCTAACATCTCGGCGGTAATATTTGAAAACATACCTGGCGGGTTGGCCTCTACGTCTCCGTGGGACATTTGTATACATCAATAACGTAATATAACCTAACCTAACCCAACCTATCATCTCGGCGGTAATATTTGACAACATTCGTGGCGAGTTGGTCTCTACGTCTCCGTGGGACCTTCATATACATCAATAACGTAATATAACCTAACCTAACCCAACCTAACATCACGGCGGTAATATTTGACAACATTCCTGGCTAGTTGGCTTCTCCGTCTCCGTGGGATCTTTTTATACATCAATAACGTAATATAACCTATCCTAACCCAACCTAACATCTCGGCGGTAATATTTGAATACATACCTAGCGAGTTGGCCTCTACGTCTCCGTGGGACCTTTATATACATCAATAACGTAATATAACCTAACCTATCCCAACCTAACATCTCGGCGGAAATATTTGAAAACATTCATGGCGATTTGGCATCTACGTCCCGTGGGACCTTCATATACATCAATAACGTAATATAGCCTAACCTAATCCAACCTAACATTTCGGCGGTAATATTTGACATCATTCCTGGCGATTTGGCCTCTACGTCTCCGTGGGACCTTTATATACATCAATAACGTAATATAACCTAACCTAACCCAACCTAACATCTCGGCGGTAATATTTGAAATCATACCTGGCGTGTTGGCCTCTACGTCTCCGTTTGACCTTCATAAACATCAATAACGTAATATAACGTAACCTAACCCAACCTATCACCTCGGCGGTAATATTTGACAACATTCCTGGCGAGTTGGCCTCTACGTCTCCGTGGGACATTTGTATACATCAATAACGTAATATAACCTAACCTAACCCAACCTATCATCTCGGCGGTAATATTTGACAACATTCGTGGCGAGTTGGTCTCTACGTCTCCGTGGGACCTTCATATACATCAATAACGTAATATAACCTAACCTAACCCAACCTAACATCACGGCGGTAATATTTGACAACATTCCTGGCTAGTTGGCTTCTCCGTCTCCGTGGGATCTTTTTATACATCAATAACGTAATATAACCTATCCTAACCCAACCTAACATCTCGGCGGTAATATTTGAAAACATACCTGGCGAGTTGGCCTCTACGTCTCCGTGGGACCTTTATATACATCAATAACGTAATATAACCTAACCTATCCCAACCTAACATCTCGGCGGAAATATTTGAAAACATTCATGGCGATTTGGCATCTACGTCCCGTGGGACCTTCATATACATCAGTAACGTAATATAGCCTAACCTAATCCAACCTAACATTTCGGCGGTAATATTTGACATCATTCCTGGCGATTTGGCCTCTACGTCTCCGTGGGACCTTTATATACATCAATAACGTAATATAACCTAACCTAACCCAACCTGTCATCTCGGCGGTAATATTTGAAAACATTCCTGGCGAGTTGGCTTCTCCGTCTCCGTGGGACCTTTATATACATCAATAACGTTATATAACCTAACCTAACCCAACCTAACATCTCGGCGGTAATATTTGACAACATACCTGGCGAGTTGGCCTCTACGTCTCCGTGGGACCTTCATATACATCAATAACGTAATATAACGTAACCTAACCCAACCTATCATCTCGGCGGTAATATTTGAAAACATTCCTGGCGAGTTGGCCTCTACGTCTCCGTGGGACCTTTATATACATGAATAACGTAATATAACCTAACCTAACCCAACCTAACATCTCGGCGGTAATATTTGATCACATTCCTAGCTTGTTGGCCTCTACGTCTCCGCGGGACCTTTATATACATCTATAACGTGATATAACCTAACCTAACCCAACCTAACATTTTGGCGGTAATATTTGACATCATTCCTGGCGAGTTGGCCTCTACGTCTCCGTTTGACCTTCATAAACATCAATAACGTAATATAACGTAACCTAACCCAACCTATCATCTCGGCGGTAATATTTGAAAACATTCCTGGCGAGTTGGCCTCTACGTCTCCGTGGGACCTTTATATACATCAATAACGTAATGTAACCTAACCTAACCCAACCTAACATCTCGGCGGTAATATTTGACAACATTCCTCGCCAGTTGGCTTCTCCGTCTCCGTGGGACCTTTATATACATCAATAACGTAATATAACCTAACCTAACCCAACCTAACATCTCGGCGGTAATATTTGATCACATTACTAGCTTGTTGGCCTCTACGTCTCCGCGGGACCTTTATATACATCTATAACGTGATATAAGCTAACCTAACCCAACCTAACATTTCGGCGGTAATATTTGACATCATTCCTGGCGAGTTGGCTTCTCCGTCTCCGTGGGACCTTTATATACATCAATAACGTAATATAACCTAACCTAACCCAACCTAACATTTCGGCGGTAATATTTGACATCATTCCTGGCGAGTTGGCCTCTACGTCTCCGTTTGACCTTCATAAACATCAATAACGTAATATAACGTAACCTAACCCAACCTATCATCTCGGCCGTAATATTTGAAAACATTCCTGGCGAGTTGGCTTCTCCGTCTCCGTGGGATCTTTTTATACATCAATAACGTAATATAACCTAACCTAACCCAACCTAACATCTCGGCGGTAATATTTGAAAACATTCATGGCGGTTTGGCATCTACGTCCCGTGGGACCTTCATATACATCAATAACGAAATATAACCTAACCTAACCCAACCTAACATCTCGGCGATAATATTTGAAAACATTCCTGGCTAGTTGGCTTCTCCGTCTCTGTGATATCTTTTTATACATCAATAACGTAATATAACCTAACCTAACCCAGCCTAACATCTCGGCGGTAATATTTGAAATCATACCTGGCGCGTTGGCCTCTACGTCTCCGTGGGACATTTATATACATCAATAACGTAATATAACCTAACCTAACCCAACCTAACATCTCGGCGGTAATATTTGATCACATTCCTAGCTTGTTGGCCTCTACGTCTCCGCGGGACCTTTATATACATCTATAACGTGATATAACATAACCTAACCCAACCTAACATTTTGGCGGTAATATTTGACATCATTCCTGGCGAGTTGGCCTCTACGTCTCCGTTTGACCTTCATAAACATCAATAACGTAATATAACGTAACCTAACCCAACCTATCATCTCGGCGGTAATATTTGAAAACATTCCTGGCGAGTTGGCCTCTACGTCTCCGTGGGACCTTTATATACATCAATAACGTAATATAACCTAACCTAACCCAACCTAACATCTTGGCGGTAATATTTAAAAACATACCTGGCGAGTTGGCCTCTACGTCTCCGTGGGACCTTTATATACATCAATGACGTAATATAATCTAACCTAACCCAACCTAACATCTCGGCGGTAATATTTGACAACATTCCTGGCGAGTTGGCCTCTACGTCTCCGTGGGACCTTTATATACATCAATAACGTAATGTAACCTAACCTAACCCAACCTAACATCTCGGCGGTAATATTTGATCACATTCCTAGCTTGTTGGCCTCTACGTCTCTGCGTGACCTTTATATACATCTATAACGTGATATAACCTAACCTAACCCAACCTAACATTTCGGCGGTAATATTTGACATCATTCAAGGCGAGTTGGCCTCTACGTCTCCGTTTGACCTTCATAAACATCAATAACGTAATATAACGTAACCTAACCCAACCTATCACCTCGGCGGTAATATTTGACAACATTCCTGGCGAGTTGGCCTCTACGTCTCCGTGGGACCTTTGTATACATCAATAACGTAATATAACCTAACCTAACCCAACCTATCATCTCGGCGGTAATATTTGACAACATTCCTGGCGAGTTGGTCTCTACGTCTCCGTGGGACCTTCATATACATCAATAACGTAATATAACCTAATCTAACCCAACCTAACATCACGGCGGTAATATTTGACAACATTCCTGGCTAGTTGGCTTCTCCGTCTCCGTGGGATCTTTTTATACACCAATAACGTAATAAAACCTATCCTAACCCAACCTAACATCTCGGCGGTAATATTTGAAAACAGACCTGGCGAGTTGGCCTCTATGTCTCCGTGGGACCTTTATATACATCAATAACGTAATATAACATAACCTATCCCAACCTAACATCTCGGCGGTAATATTTGAAAACATTCATGGCGGTTTGGCATCTACGTCCCGTGGGACCTTCATATACATCAATAACGTAATATAGCCTAACCTAATCCAACCTAACATTTCGGCGGTAATATTTGACATCATTCCTGGCGATTTGGCCTCTACGTCTCCGTGGGACCTTTATATACATCAATAACGTAATATAACCTAACCTAACCCAACCTAACATCTCGGCGGTAATATTTGAAAACATACCTGGCGGGTTGGCCTCTACGTCTCCGTGGGACATTTATATACATCAATAACGTAATATAACCTAACCTAACCCAACCTAACATCTCGGCGGTAATATTCGACAACATTCCTGGCGAGTTGGCTTCTCCGTCTCCGTGGGACCTTTATATACATCAATAACGTAATATAACCTAACCTAACCCAACCTAACAACTCGGCGGTAATATTTGACAACATACCTGGCGAGTTGGACTCTACGTTTCCGTGGGACCTTCATATACATCAATTACTAAATATAACCTAACCTAACCCAACCTAACATCTCGGCGGTAATATTTGAAAACATTCCTGGCGAGTTGGCTTCTCCGTCTCCGTGGGATCTTTTTATACATCAATAACGTAATATAACCTAACCTAACCCAACCTAACATCTTGGCGGTAATATTTGAAAACATACCTGGCGAGTTGGCCTCTACGTCTCCGTGGGACATTTATATACATCAATAACGTAATATAACCTAACCTAACCCAACCTAACATTTCGGCGATAATATTTGAAAACATTCCTGGCGAGTTGGCTTCTCCGTCTCTGTGATATCTTTTTATACATCAATAACGTAATATAACCTAACCTAACCCAGCCTAACATCTCGGCGGTAATATTTGAAATCATACCTGGCGAGTTGGCCTCTACGTCTCCGTGGGACATTTATATACATCAATAACGTAATATAACCTAACCTAACCCAACCTAACATCTCGGCGGTAATATTTGATCACATTACTAGCTTGTTGGCCTCTACGTCTCCGCGGGACCTTTATATACATCTATAACGTGATATAACCTAACGTAACCCAACCTAACATCTTGGCGGTAATATTTGAAAACATACCTGGCGAGTTGGCCTCTACGTCTCCGTGGGACATTTATATACATCAATAACGTAATATAACCTAACCTAACCCAACCTAACATCTCGGCGGTAATATTTGATCACATTACTAGCTTGTTGGCCTCTACGTCTCCGCGGGACCTTTATATACATCTATAACGTGATATAACCTAACCTAACCCAACCTAACATTTCGGCGGTAATATTTGACATCATTCCTGGCGATTTGGCCTCTACGTCTCCGTGGGACCTTTATATACATCAATAACGTAATATAACCTAACCTAACCCAACCTATCATCTCGGCGGTAATATTTGAAAACATTCCTGGCGAGTTGGCTTCTCCGTCTCCGTGGGACCTTTATATACATCAATAACGTTATATAACCTAACCTAACCCAACCTAACATCTCGGCGGTAATATTTGACAACATACCTGGCGAGTTGGCCTCTACGTCTCCGTGGGACCTTCATATACATCAATAACGTAATATAACGTAACCTAACCCAACCTATCATCTCGGCGGTAATATTTGAAAACATTCCTGGCGAGTTGGCCTCTACGTCTCCGTGGGACCTTTATATACATGAATAACGTAATATAACCTAACCTAACCCAACCTAACATCTCGGCGGTAATATTTGATCACATTCCTAGCTTGTTGGCCTCTACGTCTCCGCGGGACCTTTATATACATCTATAACGTGATATAACCTAACCTAACCCAACCTAACATTTTGGCGGTAATATTTGACATCATTCCTGGCGAGTTGGCCTCTACGTCTCCGTTTGACCTTCATAAACATCAATAACGTAATATAACGTAACCTAACCCAACCTATCATCTCGGCGGTAATATTTGAAAACATTCCTGGCGAGTTGGCCTCTACGTCTCCGTGGGACCTTTATATACATCAATGACGTAATGTAACCTAACCTAACCCAACCTAACATCTCGGCGGTAATATTTGACAACATTCCTCGCCAGTTGGCTTCTCCGTCTCCGTGGGACCTTTATATACATCAATAACGTAATATAACCTAACCTAACCCAACCTAACATCTCGGCGGTAATATTTGATCACATTACTAGCTTGTTGGCCTCTACGTCTCCGCGGGACCTTTATATACATCTATAACGTGATATAAGCTAACCTAACCCAACCTAACATTTCGGCGGTAATATTTGACATCATTCCTGGCGAGTTGGCTTCTCCGTCTCCGTGGGACCTTTATATACATCAATAACGTAATATAACCTAACCTAACCCAACCTAACATTTCGGCGGTAATATTTGACATCATTCCTGGCGAGTTGGCCTCTACGTCTCCGTTTGACCTTCATAAACATCAATAACGTAATATAACGTAACCTAACCCAACCTATCATCTCGGCCGTAATATTTGAAAACATTCCTGGCGAGTTGGCTTCTCCGTCTCCGTGGGATCTTTTTATACATCAATAACGTAATATAACCTAACCTAACCCAACCTAACATCTCGGCGGTAATATTTGAAAACATTCATGGCGGTTTGGCATCTACGTCCCGTGGGACCTTCATATACATCAATAACGAAATATAACCTAACCTAACCCAACCTAACATCTCGGCGATAATATTTGAAAACATTCCTGGCTAGTTGGCTTCTCCGTCTCTGTGATATCTTTTTATACATCAATAACGTAATATAACCTAACCTAACCCAGCCTAACATCTCGGCGGTAATATTTGAAATCATACCTGGCGCGTTGGCCTCTACGTCTCCGTGGGACATTTATATACATCAATAACGTAATATAACCTAACCTAACCCAACCTAACATCTCGGCGGTAATATTTGATCACATTCCTAGCTTGTTGGCCTCTACGTCTCCGCGGGACCTTTATATACATCTATAACGTGATATAACATAACCTAACCCAACCTAACATTTTGGCGGTAATATTTGACATCATTCCTGGCGAGTTGGCCTCTACGTCTCCGTTTGACCTTCATAAACATCAATAACGTAATATAACGTAACCTAACCCAACCTATCATCTCGGCGGTAATATTTGAAAACATTCCTGGCGAGTTGGCCTCTACGTCTCCGTGGGACCTTTATATACATCAATAACGTAATATAACCTAACCTAACCCAACCTAACATCTTGGCGGTAATATTTAAAAACATACCTGGCGAGTTGGCCTCTACGTCTCCGTGGGACCTTTATATACATCAATGACGTAATATAATCTAACCTAACCCAACCTAACATCTCGGCGGTAATATTTGACAACATTCCTGGCGAGTTGGCCTCTACGTCTCCGTGGGACCTTTATATACATCAATAACGTAATGTAACCTAACCTAACCCAACCTAACATCTCGGCGGTAATATTTGATCACATTCCTAGCTTGTTGGCCTCTACGTCTCTGCGTGACCTTTATATACATCTATAACGTGATATAACCTAACCTAACCCAACCTAACATTTCGGCGGTAATATTTGACATCATTCAAGGCGAGTTGGCCTCTACGTCTCCGTTTGACCTTCATAAACATCAATAACGTAATATAACGTAACCTAACCCAACCTATCACCTCGGCGGTAATATTTGACAACATTCCTGGCGAGTTGGCCTCTACGTCTCCGTGGGACCTTTGTATACATCAATAACGTAATATAACCTAACCTAACCCAACCTATCATCTCGGCGGTAATATTTGACAACATTCCTGGCGAGTTGGTCTCTACGTCTCCGTGGGACCTTCATATACATCAATAACGTAATATAACCTAATCTAACCCAACCTAACATCACGGCGGTAATATTTGACAACATTCCTGGCTAGTTGGCTTCTCCGTCTCCGTGGGATCTTTTTATACACCAATAACGTAATAAAACCTATCCTAACCCAACCTAACATCTCGGCGGTAATATTTGAAAACAGACCTGGCGAGTTGGCCTCTATGTCTCCGTGGGACCTTTATATACATCAATAACGTAATATAACATAACCTATCCCAACCTAACATCTCGGCGGTAATATTTGAAAACATTCATGGCGGTTTGGCATCTACGTCCCGTGGGACCTTCATATACATCAATAACGTAATATAGCCTAACCTAATCCAACCTAACATTTCGGCGGTAATATTTGACATCATTCCTGGCGATTTGGCCTCTACGTCTCCGTGGGACCTTTATATACATCAATAACGTAATATAACCTAACCTAACCCAACCTAACATCTCGGCGGTAATATTTGAAAACATACCTGGCGGGTTGGCCTCTACGTCTCCGTGGGACATTTATATACATCAATAACGTAATATAACCTAACCTAACCCAACCTAACATCTCGGCGGTAATATTCGACAACATTCCTGGCGAGTTGGCTTCTCCGTCTCCGTGGGACCTTTATATACATCAATAACGTAATATAACCTAACCTAACCCAACCTAACAACTCGGCGGTAATATTTGACAACATACCTGGCGAGTTGGACTCTACGTTTCCGTGGGACCTTCATATACATCAATTACTAAATATAACCTAACCTAACCCAACCTAACATCTCGGCGGTAATATTTGAAAACATTCCTGGCGAGTTGGCTTCTCCGTCTCCGTGGGATCTTTTTATACATCAATAACGTAATATAACCTAACCTAACCCAACCTAACATCTTGGCGGTAATATTTGAAAACATACCTGGCGAGTTGGCCTCTACGTCTCCGTGGGACATTTATATACATCAATAACGTAATATAACCTAACCTAACCCAACCTAACATTTCGGCGATAATATTTGAAAACATTCCTGGCGAGTTGGCTTCTCCGTCTCTGTGATATCTTTTTATACATCAATAACGTAATATAACCTAACCTAACCCAGCCTAACATCTCGGCGGTAATATTTGAAATCATACCTGGCGAGTTGGCCTCTACGTCTCCGTGGGACATTTATATACATCAATAACGTAATATAACCTAACCTAACCCAACCTAACATCTCGGCGGTAATATTTGATCACATTACTAGCTTGTTGGCCTCTACGTCTCCGCGGGACCTTTATATACATCTATAACGTGATATAACCTAACGTAACCCAACCTAACATCTTGGCGGTAATATTTGAAAACATACCTGGCGAGTTGGCCTCTACGTCTCCGTGGGACATTTATATACATCAATAACGTAATATAACCTAACCTAACCCAACCTAACATCTCGGCGGTAATATTTGATCACATTACTAGCTTGTTGGCCTCTACGTCTCCGCGGGACCTTTATATACATCTATAACGTGATATAACCTAACCTAACCCAACCTAACATTTCGGCGGTAATATTTGACATCATTCCTGGCGAGTTGGCCTCTACGTCTCCGTTTGACCTTCATAAACATCAATAACGTAATATAACCTAACCTAACCCAGCCTAACATCTCGGCGGTAATATTTGAAATCATACCTGGCGAGTTGGCCTCTACGTCTCCGTGGGACATTTATATACATCAATAACGTAATATAACCTAACCTAACCCAACCTAACATCTCGGCGGTAATATTTGATCACATTACTAGCTTGTTGGCCTCTACGTCTCCGCGGGACCTTTATATACATCTATAACGTGATATAACCTAACGTAACCGAACCTAACATTTTGGCGGTAATATTTGACATCATTCCTGGCGAGTTGGCCTCTACGTCTCCGTTTGACCTTCATAAACATCAATAACGTAATACAACGTAACCTAACCCAACCTATCATCTCGGCGGTAATATTTGAAAACATTCGTGGCGAGTTGGCCTCTACGTCTCCGTGGGACCTTTATATACATCAATAACGTAATATAACCTAACCTAACCCAACCTAACATCTTGGCGGTAATATTTAAAAACATACCTGGCGATTTGGCCTCTACGTCTCCGTGGGACCTTTATATACATCAATAACGTAATATAATCTAACCTAACCCAACCTAACATCTCGGCGGTAATATTTGACAACATTCCTGGCGAGTTGGCCTCTACGTCTCCGTGGGACCTTTATATACATCAATAACGTAATGTAACCTAACCTAAACCAACCTAACATCTCGGCGGTAATATTTGACAACATTCCTCGCCAGTTGGCTTCTCCGTCTCCGTGGGACCTTTATATACATCAATAACGTAATATAACCTAACCTAACCCAACCTAACATCTCGGCGGTAATATTTGATCACATTACTAGCTTGTTCGCCTCTACGTCTCCGCGGGACCTTTATATACATCTATAACGTGATATAACCTAACCTAACCCAACCTAACATTTCGGCGGTAATATTTGACATCATTCCTGGCGATTTGGCCTCTACGTCTCCGTGGGACCTTTATATACATCAATAACGTAATATAACCTAACCTAACCCAACCTAACATCTCGGCGGTAATATTTGAAAACATACCTGGCGGGTTGGCCTCTACGTCTCCGTGGGACATTTATATACATCAATAACGTAATATAACCTAACCTAACCCAACCTAACATCTCGGCGGTAATATTCGACAACATTCCTGGCGAGTTGGCTTCTCCGTCTCCGTGGGACCTTTATATACATCAATAACGTAATATAACCTAACCTAACCCAACCTAACAACTCGGCGGTAATATTTGACAACATACCTGGCGAGTTGGACTCTACGTTTCCGTGGGACCTTCATATACATCAATAACGTAATATAACGTAACCTAACCCAACCTATCATCTCGGCCGTAATATTTGAAAACATTCCTGGCGAGTTGGCTTCTCCGTCTCCGTGGGATCTTTTTATACATCAATAACGTAATATAACCTAACCTAACCCAACCTAACATCTCGGCGGTAATATTTGAAAACATTCATGGCGGTTTGGCATCTACGTCCCGTGGGACCTTCATATACATCAATAACGTAATATAGCCTAACCTAATCCAACCTAACATTTCGGCGGTAATATTTGACATCATTCCTGGCGATTTGGCATCTACGTCTCCGTGGGACCTTTATATACAACAATAACGTAATATAACCTAACCTAACCCAACCTAACATCTCGGCGGTAATATTTGAAAACATACCTGGCGGGTTGGCCTCTACGTCTCCGTGGGACATTTATATACATCAATAACGTAATATAACCTAACCTAACCCAACCTAACATCTCGGCGGTAATATTTGACAACATTCCTGGCGAGTTGGCTTCTCCGTCTCCGTGGGACCTTTATATACATCAATAACGTAATATAAGCTAACCTAACCCAACCTAACAACTCGGCGGTAATATTTGACAAGATACCTGGCGAGTTGGACTCTACGTTTCCGTGGGACCTTCATATACATCAATAACGAAATATAACCTAACCTAACTCAACCTAACATCTCGGCGGTAATATTTGACAACATACCTGGCGAGTTGGCCTCTACGTCTCCGTGGGACCTTCATATACATCAATAACGAAATATAACCTAACCTAACTCAACCTAACATCTCGGCGATAATATTTGAAAACATTCCTGGCGTGTTGGCTTCTCCGTCTCTGTGATATCTTTTTATACATCAATAACGTAATATAACCTAACCTAACCCAACCTAACATCTCGGCGATAATATTTGAAAACATTCCTGGCGAGTTGGCTTCTCCGTCTCTGTGATATCTTTTTATACATCAATAACGTAATATAACCTAACCTAACCCAGCCTAACATCTCGGCGGTAATATTTGAAATCATACCTGGCGAGTTGGCCTCTACGTCTCCGTGGGACATTTATATACATCAATAACGTAATATAACCTAACCTAACCCAACCTAACATCTCGGCGGTAATATTTGATCACATTACTAGCTTGTTGGCCTCTACGTCTCCGCGGGACCTTTATATACATCTATAACGTGATATAACCTAACGTAACCCAACCTAACATCTTGGCGGTAATATTTGAAAACATACCTGGCGAGTTGGCCTCTACGTCTCCGTGGGACATTTATATACATCAATAACGTAATATAACCTAACCTAACCCAACCTAACATCTCGGCGGTAATATTTGATCACATTACTAGCTTGTTGGCCTCTACGTCTCCGCGGGACCTTTATATACATCTATAACGTGATATAACCTAACCTAACCCAACCTAACATTTCGGCGGTAATATTTGACATCATTCCTGGCGAGTTGGCCTCTACGTCTCCGTTTGACCTTCATAAACATCAATAACGTAATATAACCTAACCTAACCCAGCCTAACATCTCGGCGGTAATATTTGAAATCATACCTGGCGAGTTGGCCTCTACGTCTCCGTGGGACATTTATATACATCAATAACGTAATATAACCTAACCTAACCCAACCTAACATCTCGGCGGTAATATTTGATCACATTACTAGCTTGTTGGCCTCTACGTCTCCGCGGGACCTTTATATACATCTATAACGTGATATAACCTAACGTAACCGAACCTAACATTTTGGCGGTAATATTTGACATCATTCCTGGCGAGTTGGCCTCTACGTCTCCGTTTGACCTTCATAAACATCAATAACGTAATACAACGTAACCTAACCCAACCTATCATCTCGGCGGTAATATTTGAAAACATTCGTGGCGAGTTGGCCTCTACGTCTCCGTGGGACCTTTATATACATCAATAACGTAATATAACCTAACCTAACCCAACCTAACATCTTGGCGGTAATATTTAAAAACATACCTGGCGATTTGGCCTCTACGTCTCCGTGGGACCTTTATATACATCAATAACGTAATATAATCTAACCTAACCCAACCTAACATCTCGGCGGTAATATTTGACAACATTCCTGGCGAGTTGGCCTCTACGTCTCCGTGGGACCTTTATATACATCAATAACGTAATGTAACCTAACCTAAACCAAACTAACATCTCGGCGGTAATATTTGACAACATTCCTCGCCAGTTGGCTTCTCCGTCTCCGTGGGGCCTTTATATACATCTATAACGTGATATAACCTAACCTAACCCAACCTAACATTTCGGCGGTAATATTTGACATCATTCCTGGCGAGTTGGCCTCTACGTCTCCGTTTGACCTTCATAAACATCAATAACGTAATATAACGTAAGCTAACCCAACCTATCATCTCGGCCGTAATATTTGAAAACATTCCTGGCGAGTTGGCTTCTCCGTCTCCGTGGGATCTTTTTATACATCAATAACGTAATATAACCTAACCTAAACCAACCTAACATCTCGGCGGTAATATTTGACAACATTCCTGGCGAGTTGGCTTCTACGTTTCCGTGGGACCTTCATATACATCAATAACGAAATATAACCTAACCTAACCCAACCTAACATCTCGGCGGTAATATTTGAAAACATTCCTGCCGAGTTGGCTTCTCCGTCTCCGTGGGATCTTTTTATACATCAATAACGTAATATAACCTAACCTAACCCAACCTAACATCTCGGCGGTAATATTTGACAACATACCTGGCGAGTTGGCCTCTACGTCTCCGTGGGACCTTCATATACATCAATAACGAAATATAACCTAACCTAACCCAACCTAACATCTCGGCGATAATATTTGAAAACATTCCTGGCGTGTTGGCTTCTCCGTCTCTGTGATATCTTTTTATACATCAATAACGTAATATAACCTAACCTAACCCAACCTAACATCTCGGCGATAATATTTGAAAACATTCCTGGCGAGTTGGCTTCTCCGTCTCTGTGATATCTTTTTATACATCACTAATGTAATATAACCTAACCTAACCCAGCCTAACATCTCGGCGGTAATATTTGAAATCATACCTGGCGAGTTGGCCTCTACGTCTCCGTGGGACATTTATATACATCAATAACGTAATATAACCTAACCTAACCCAACCTAACATCTCGGCGGTAATATTTGATCACATTCCTAGCTTGTTGGCCTCTACGTCTCCGCGCGACCTTTATATACATCTATAACGTGATATAACCTAACCTAACCCAACCTAACATTTTGGCGGTAATATTTGACATCATTCCTGGCGAGTTGGCCTCTACGTCTCCGTTTGACCTTCATAAACATCAATAACGTAATATAACGTAACCTAACCCAACCTATCATCTCGGCGGTAATATTTGAAAACATTCCTGGCGAGTTGGCCTCTACGTCTCCGTGGGACCTTTATATACATCAATAACGTAATATAACCTAACCTAACCCAACCTAACATCTTGGCGGTAATATTTAAAAACATACCTGGCGAGTTGGCCTCTACGTCTCCGTGGGACCTTTATATACATCAATAACGTAATATAACCTAACCTAACCCAACCTAACATCTCGGCGGTAATATTTGATCACATTACTAGCTTGTTGGCCTCTACGTCTCCGCGGGACCTTTATATACATCTATAACGTGATATAACCTAACGTAACCGAACCTAACATTTTGGCGGTAATATTTGACATCATTCCTGGCGAGTTGGCCTCTACGTCTCCGTTTGACCTTCATAAACATCAATAACGTAATACAACGTAACCTAACCCAACCTATCATCTCGGCGGTAATATTTGAAAACATTCGTGGCGAGTTGGCCTCTACGTCTCCGTGGGACCTTTATATACATCAATAACGTAATATAACCTAACCTAACCCAACCTAACATCTTGGCGGTAATATTTAAAAACATAGCTGGCGATTTGGCCTCTACGTCTCCGTGGGACCTTTATATACATCAATAACGTAATATAATCTAACCTAACCCAACCTAACATCTCGGCGGTAATATTTGACAACATTCCTGGCGAGTTGGCCTCTACGTCTCCGTGGGACCTTTATATACATCAATAACGTAATGTAACCTAACCTAAACCAACCTAACATCTCGGCGGTAATATTTGACAACATTCCTCGCCAGTTGGCTTCTCCGTCTCCGTGGGGCCTTTATATACATCAATAACGTAATATAACCTAACCTAACCCAACCTAACATCTCGGCGGTAATATTTGATCACATTACTAGCTTGTTGGCCTCTACGTCTCCGCGGGACCTTTATATACATCTATAACGTGATATAACCTAACCTAACCCAACCTAACATTTCGGCGGTAATATTTGACATCATTCCTGGCGAGTTGGCCTCTACGTCTCCGTTTGACCTTCATAATCATCAATAACGTAATATAACGTAACCTAACCCAACCTATCATCTCGGCCGTAATATTTGAAAACATTCCTGGCGAGTTGGCTTCTCCGTCTCCGTGGGATCTTTTTATACATCAATAACGTAATATAACCTAACCTAACCCAACCTAACATCTCGGCGGTAATATTTGACAACATTCCTGGCGAGTTGGCTTCTACGTTTCCGTGGGACCTTCATATACATCAATAACGAAATATAACCTAACCTAACCCAACCTAACATCTCGGCGGTAATATTTGAAAACATTCCTGCCGAGTTGGCTTCTCCGTCTCCGTGGGATCTTTTTATACATCAATAACGTAATATAACCTAACCTAACCCAACCTAACATCTCGGCGGTAATATTTGACAACATACCTGGCGAGTTGGCCTCTACGTCTCCGTGGGACCTTCATATACATCAATAACGAAATATAACCTAACCTAACCCAACCTAACATCTCGGCGATAATATTTGAAAACATTCCTGGCGTGTTGGCTTCTCCGTCTCTGTGATATCTTTTTATACATCAATAACGTAATATAACCTAACCTAACCCAACCTAACATCTCGGCGATAATATTTGAAAACATTCCTGGCGAGTTGGCTTCTCCGTCTCTGTGATATCTTTTTATACATCACTAATGTAATATAACCTAACCTAACCCAGCCTAACATCTCGGCGGTAATATTTGAAATCATACCTGGCGAGTTGGCCTCTACGTCTCCGTGGGACATTTATATACATCAATAACGTAATATAACCTAACCTAACCCAACCTAACATCTCGGCGGTAATATTTGATCACATTCCTAGCTTGTTGGCCTCTACGTCTCCGCGCGACCTTTATATACATCTATAACGTGATATAACCTAACCTAACCCAACCTAACATTTTGGCGGTAATATTTGACATCATTCCTGGCGAGTTGGCCTCTACGTCTCCGTTTGACCTTCATAAACATCAATAACGTAATATAACGTAACCTAACCCAACCTATCATCTCGGCCGTAATATTTGAAAACATTCCTGGCGAGTTGGCTTCTCCGCCTCCGTGGGATCTTTTTATACATCAATAACGTAATATAACCTAACCTAACCCAACCTAACATCTTGGCGATAATATTTGAAAACATACCTGGCGAGTTGGCCTCTACGTCTCCGTGGGACATTTATATACATCAATAACGTAATATAACCTAACCTAACCCAACCTAACATCTCGGCGGTAATATTTGATCACATTACTAGCTTGTTGGCCTCTACGTCTCCGCGGGACCTTTATATACATCTATAACGTGATATAACCTAACCTAACCCAACCTAACATTTCGGCGGTAATATTTGACATCATTCCTGGCGAGTTGGCCTCTACGTCTCCGTTTGACCTTCATAAACATCAATAACGTAATATAACGTAACCTAACCCAACCTATCATCTCGGCCGTAATATTTGAAAACATTCCTGTCGAGTTGGCTTCTCCGTCTCCGTGGGATCTTTTTATACATCAATAACGTAATATAACCTAACCTAACCCAACCTAACATCTCGGCGGTAATATTTGACAACATTCCTGGCGAGTTGGCTTCTACGTTTCCGTGGGACCTTCATATACATCAATAACGAAATATAACCTAACCTAACCCAACCTAACATCTCGGCGGTAATATTTGAAAACATACCTGCCGAGTTGGCTTCTCCTTCTCCGTGGGATCTTTTTATACATCAATAACGTAATATAACCTAACCTAACCCAACCTAACATCTCGGCGGTAATATTTGACAACATACCTGGCGAGTTGGCCTCTACGTCTCCGTGGGACCTTCATATACATCAATAACGAAATGTAACCTAACCTAACCCAACCTAACATCTCGGCGATAATATTTGAAAACATTCCTGGCGTGTTGGCTTCTCCGTCTCTGTGATATCTTTTTATACATCAATAACGTAATATAACCTAACCTAACCCAACCTAACATCTCGGCGATAATATTTGAAAACATTCCTGGCGAGTTGGATTCTCCGTCTCTGTGATATCTTTTTATACATCAATAATGTAATATAACCTAACCTAACCCAGCCTAACATCTCGGCGGTAATATTTGAAATCATACCTGGCGAGTTGGCCTCTACGTCTCCGTGGGACATTTATATACATCAATAACGTAATATAACCTAACCTAACCCAACCTAACATCTCGGCGGTAATATTTGATCACATTCCTAGCTTGTTGGCCTCTACGTCTCCGCGGGACCTTTATATGCATCTATAACGTGATATAACCTAACCTAACCCAACCTAACATTTTGGCGGTAATATTTGACATCATTCCTGGCGAGTTGGCCTCTACGTCTCCGTTTGACCTTCATAAACATCAATAACGTAATATAACGTAACCTAACCCAACCTATCATCTCGGCGGTAATATTTGAAAACATTCCTGGCGAGTTGGCCTCTACGTCTCCGTGGGACCTTTATATACATCAATAACGTAATATAACCTAACCTAACCCAACCTAACATCTTGGCGGTAATATTTAAAAACATACCTGGCGAGTTGGCCTCTACGTCTCCGTGGGACCTTTATATACATCAATAACGTAATATAATCTAACCTAACCCAACCTAACATCTCGGCGGTAATATTTGACAACATTCCTGGCGAGTTGGCCTGTACGTCTCCGTGGGACCTTTATATACATCAATAACGTAATGTAACCTAACCTAACCCAACCTAACATCTTGGCGGTAATATTTGACAACATTCCTCGCCAGTTGGCTTCTCCGTCTCCGTGGGACCTTTATATACATCAATAACGTAATATAACCTAACCTAACCCAACCTAACATCTCGGCGGTAATATTTGATCACATTACTAGCTTGTTGGCCTCTACGTCTCCGCGGGACCTTTATATACATCTATAACGTGATATAACCTAACCTAACCCAACCTAACATCTCGGCGGTAATATTTGACAACATTCCTGGCGAGTTGGCTTCTACGTTTCCGTGGGACCTTCATATACATCAATAACGAAATATAACCTAACCTAACCCAACCTAACATCTCGGCGGTAATATTTGAAAACATTCCTGCCGAGTTGGCTTCTCCGTCTCCGTGGGATCTTTTTATACATCAATAACGTAATATAACCTAACCTAACCCAACCTAACATCTCGGCGGTAATATTTGACAACATACCTGGCGAGTTGGCCTCTACGTCTCCGTGGGACCTTCATATACATCAATAACGAAATATAACCTAACCTAACCCAACCTAACATCTCGGCGATAATATTTGAAAACATTCCTGGCGTGTTGGCTTCTCCGTCTCTGTGATATGTTTTTATACATCAATAACGTAATATAACCTAACCTAACCCAACCTAACATCTCGGCGATAATATTTGAAAACATTCCTGGCGAGTTGGCTTCTCCGTCTCTGTGATATCTTTTTATACATCACTAATGTAATATAACCTAACCTAACCCAGCCTAACATCTCGGCGGTAATATTTGAAATCATACCTGGCGAGTTGGCCTCTACGTCTCCGTGGGACATTTATATACATCAATAACGTAATATAACCTAACCTAACCCAACCTAACATCTCGGCGGTAATATTTGATCACATTCCTAGCTTGTTGGCCTCTACGTCTCCGCGGGACCTTTATATACATCTATAACGTGATATAACCTAACCTAACCCAACCTAACATTTTGGCGGTAATATTTGACATCATTCCTGGCGAGTTGGCCTCTACGTCTCCGTTTGACCTTCATAAACATCAATAACGTAATATAACGTAACCTAACCCAACCTATCATCTCGGCGGTAATATTTGAAAACATTCCTGGCGAGTTGGCCTCTACGTCTCCGTGGGACCTTTATATACATCAATAACGTAATATAACCTAACCTAACCCAACCTAACATCTTGGCGGTAATATTTAAAAACATACCTGGCGAGTTGGCCTCTACGTCTCCGTGGGACCTTTATATACATCAATAACGTAATATAATCTAACCTAACCCAACCTAACATCTCGGCGGTAATATTTGACAACATTCCTGGCGAGTTGGCCTGTACGTCTCCGTGGGACCTTTATATACATCAATAACGTAATGTAACCTAACCTAACCCAACCTAACATCTCGGCGGTAATATTTGACAACATTCCTCGCCAGTTGGCTTCTCCGTCTCCGTGGGACCTTTATATACATCAATAACGTAATATAACCTAACCTAACCCAACCTAACATCTCGGCGGTAATATTTGATCACATTACTAGCTTGTTGGCCTCTACGTCTCCGCGGGACCTTTATATACATCTATAACGTGATATAACCTAACCTAACCCAACCTAACATTTCGGCGGTAATATTTGACATCATTCCTGGCGAGTTGGCCTCTACGTCTCCGTTTGACCTTCATAAACATCAATAACGTAATATAACGTAACCTAACCCAACCTATCATCTCGGCCGTAATATTTGAAAATATTCCTGGCGAGTTGGCTTCTCCGTCTCCGTGGGATCTTTTTATACATCAATAACGTAATATAACCTAACCTAACCCAACCTAACATCTCGGCGGTAATATTTGACAACATTCCTGGCGAGTTGGCTTCTACGTTTCCGTGGGACCTTCATATACATCAATAACGAAATATAACCTAACCTAACCCAACCTAACATCTCGGCGGTAATATTTGAAAACATTCCTGCCGAGTTGGCTTCTCCGTCTCCGTGGGATCTTTTTATACATCAATAACGTAATATAACCTAACCTAACCCAACCTAACATCTCGGCGGTAATATTTGACAACATACCTGGCGAGTTGGCCCCTACGTCTCCGTGGGACCTTCATATACATCAATAACGAAATATAACCTAACCTAACCCAACCTAACATCTCGGCGATAATATTTGAAAACATTCCTGGCGTGTTGGCTTCTCCGTCTCTGTGATATCTTTTTATACATCAATAACGTAATATAACCTAACCTAACCCAACCTAACATCTCGGCGATAATATTTGAAAACATTCCTGGCGAGTTGGCTTCTCCGTCTCTGTGATATCTTTTTATACATCAATAATGTAATATAACCTAACCTAACCCAGCCTAACATCTCGGCGGTAATATTTGAAATCATACCTGGCGAGTTGGCCTCTACGTCTCCGTGGGACATTTATATACATCAATAACGTAATATAACCTAACCTAACCCAACCTAACATCTCGGCGGTAATATTTGATCACATTCCTAGCTTGTTGGCCTCTACGTCTCCGCGGGACCTTTATATACATCTATAACGTGATATAACCTAACCTAACCCAACCTAACATTTTGGCGGTAATATTTGACATCATTCCTGGCGAGTTGGCCTCTACGTCTCCGTTTGACCTTCATAAACATCAATAACGTAATATAACGTAACCTAACCCAACCTATCATCTCGGCGGTAATATTTGAAAACATTCCTGGCGAGTTGGCCTCTACGTCTCCGTGGGACCTTTATATACATCAATAACGTAATATAACCTAACCTAACCCAACCTAACATCTTGGCGGTAATATTTAAAAACATACCTGGCGAGTTGGCCTCTACGTCTCCGTGGGACCTTTATATACATCAATAACGTAATATAATCTAACCTAACCCAACCTAACATCTCGGCGGTAATATTTGACAACATTCCTGGCGAGTTGGCCTGTATGTCTCCGTGGGACCTTTATATACATCAATAACGTAATGTGACCTAACCTAACCCAACCTAACATCTCGGCGGTAATATTTGACAACATTCCTCGCCAGTTGGCTTCTCCGTCTCCGTGGGACCTTTATATACATCAATAACGTAATATAACCTAACCTAACCCAACCTAACATCTCGGCGGTAATATTTGTTCACATTACTAGCTTGTTGGCCTCTACGTCTCCGCGGGACCTTTATATACATCTATAACGTGATATAAGCTAACCTAACCCAACCTAACATTTCGGCGGTAATATTTGACAACATACCTGGCGAGTTGGCCTCTACGTCTCCGTGGGACCTTCATATACATCAATAACGAAATATAACCTAACCTAACGCAACCTAACATCTCGGCGATAATATTTGAAAACATTCCTGGCGAGTTGGCTTCTCCGTCTCTGTGATATCTTTTTATACATCAATAACGTAATATAACCTAACCTAACCCAGCCTAACATCTCGGCGGTAATATTTGTAATCATACCTGGCGAGTTGGCCTCTACGTCTCCGTGGGACATTTATATACATCAATAACGTAATATAACCTAACCTAACCCAACCTAACATCTCGGCGGTAATATTTGATCACATTCCTAGCTTGTTGGCCTCTACGTCTCCGCGGGACCTTTATATACATCTATAACGTGATATAACCTAACCTAACCCAACCTAACATTTTGGCGGTAATATTTGACATCATTCCTGGCGAGTTGGCCTCTACGTCTCTGTTTGACCTTCATAAACATCAATAACGTAATATAACGTAACCTAACCCAACCTATCATCTCGGCGGTAATATTTGAAAACATTCCTGGCGAGTTGGCCTCTACGTCTCCGTGGGACCTTTATATACATCAATAACGTAATATAACCTAACCTAACCCAACCTAACATCTTGGCGGTAATATTTAAAAACATACCTGGCGAGTTGGCCTCTACGTCTCCGTGGGACCTTTATATACATCAATAACGTAATATAATCTAACCTAACACAACCTAACATCTCGGCGGTAATATTTGACAACATTCCTGGCGAGTTGGCCTTTATGTCTCCGTGGGACCTTTATATACATCAATAACGTAATGTGACCTAACCTAACCCAACCTAACATCTCGGCGGTAATATTTGACAACATTCCTCGCCAGTTGGCTTCTCCGTCTCCGTGGGACCTTTATATACATCAATAACGTAATATAACCTAACCTAACCCAACCTAACATCTCGGCGGTAATATTTGTTCACATTACTAGCTTGTTGGCCTCTACGTCTCCGCGGGACCTTTATATACATCTATAACGTGATATAAGCTAACCTAACCCAACCTAACATTTCGGCGGTAATATTTGACAACATACCTGGCGAGTTGGCCTCTACGTCTCCGTGGGACCTTCATATACATCAATAACGAAATATAACCTAACCTAACGCAACCTAACATCTCGGCGATAATATTTGAAAACATTCCTGGCGAGTTGGCTTCTCCGTCTCTGTGATATCTTTTTATACATCAATAACGTAATATAACCTAACCTAACCCAGCCTAACATCTCGGCGGTAATATTTGAAATCATACCTGGCGAGTTGGCCTCTACGTCTCCGTGGGACATTTATATACATCAATAACGTAATATAACCTAACCTAACCCAACCTAACATCTCGGCGGTAATATTTGATCACATTCCTAGCTTGTTGGCCTCTACGTCTCCGCGGGACCTTTATATACATCTATAACGTGATATAACCTAACCTAACCCAACCTAACATTTTGGCGGTAATATTTGACATCATTCCTGGCGAGTTGGCCTCTACGTCTCTGTTTGACCTTCATAAACATCAATAACGTAATATAACGTAACCTAACCCAACCTATCATCTCGGCGGTAATATTTGAAAACATTCCTGGCGAGTTGGCCTCTACGTCTCCGTGGGACCTTTATATACATCAATAACGTAATATAACGTAACCTAACCCAACCTATCACCTCGGCGGTAATATTTGACAACATTCCTGGCGAGTTGGCCTCTACGTCTCCGTGGGACCTTTGTATACATCAATAACGTAATATAACCTAACCTAACCCTACCTATCACCTCGGCGGTAATATTTGACAACATTCCTGGCGAGTTGGTCTCTACGTCTCCGTGGGACCTTCATATACATCAATAACGTAATATAACCTAACCTAACCCAACCTAACATCACGGCGGTAATATTTGACAACATTCCTGGCTAGTTGGCTTCTCCGTCTCCGTGGGATCTTTTTACACATCAATAATGTAATAAAACCTATCCTAACCCAACCTAACATCTCGGCGGTAATATTTGAAAACATACCTGGCGAGTTGGCCTCTATGTCTCCGTGGGACCTTTATATACATCAATAACGTAATATAACCTAACCTATCCCAACCTAACATCTCGGCGGTAATATTTGAAAACATTCATGGCGGTTTGGCATCTACGTCCCGTGGGACCTTCATATACATCAATAACGTAATATAGCCTAACCTAATCCAACCTAACATTTCGGCGGTAATATTTGACATCATTCCTGGCGAGTTGGCCTCTACGTCTCCGTTTGACATTCATAAACATCAATAACGTAATATAACGTAACCTAACCCAACCTATCATCTCGGCGGTAATATTTGAAAACATTCCTGGCGAGTTGGCTTCTCCGCCTCCGTGGGATCTTTTTATACATCAATAACGTAATATAACCTAACCTAACCCAACCAAACATCTTGGCGGCAATATTTGAAAACATACCTGGCGAGTTGGCCTCTACGTCTCCGTGGGACATTTATATACATCAATAACGTAATATAACCTAACCTAACCCAACCTAACATCTCGGCGGTAATATTTGATCACATTACTAGCTTGTTGGCCTCTACGTCTCCGCGGGACCTTTATATACATCTATAACGTGATATAACCTAACCTAACCCAACCTAACATTTCGGCGGTAATATTTGACATCATTCCTGGCGAGTTGGCCTCTACGTCTCCGTGGGACCTTCATATACATCAATAACGAAATATAACCTAACCTAACACAACCTAACATCTCGGCGATAATATTTGAAAACATTCCTGGCGAGTTGGCTTCTCCGTCTCTGTGATATCTTTTTATACATCAATAACGTAATATAACCTAACCTAACCCAGCCTAACATCTCGGCGGTAATATTTGAAATCATACCTGGCGAGTTGGCCTCTACGTCTCCGTGGGACATTTATATACATCAATAACGTAATATAACCTAACCTAACCCAACCTAACATCTCGGCGGTAATATTTGATCACATTCCTAGCTTGTTGGCATCTACGTCTCCGCGGGACCTTTATATACATCTATAACGTGATATAACCTAACCTAACCCAACCTAACATTTTGGCGGTAATATTTGACATCATTCCTGGCGAGTTGGCCTCTACGTCTCCGTTTGACCTTCATAAACATCAATAACGTAATATAACGTAACCTAACCCAACCTATCATCTCGGCGGTAATATTTGAAAACATTCCTGGCGAGTTGGCCTCTACGTCTCCGTGGGACCTTTATATACATCAATAACGTAATATAACCTAACCTAACCCAACCTAACATCTTGGCGGTAATATTTAAAAACATACCTGGCGAGTTAGCCTCTACGTCTCCGTTTGACCTTCATAAACATCAATAACGTAATATAACGTAACCTAACCCAACCTATCACCTCGGCGGTAATATTTGACAACATTCCTGGCGAGTTGGCCTCTACGTCTCCGTGGGACCTTTGTATACATCAATAACGTAATATAACCTAACCTAACCCAACCTATCACCTCGGCGGTAATATTTGACAACATTCCTGGCGAGTTGGTCTCTACGTCTCCGTGGGACCTTCATATACATCAATAACGTAATATAACCTAACCTAACCCAACCTAACATCACGGCGGTAATATTTGACAACATTCCTGGCTAGTTGGCTTCTCCGTCTCCGTGGGATCTTTTTATACATCAATAATGTAATAAAACCTATCCTAACCCAACCTAACATCTCGGCGGTAATATTTGAAAACATACCTGTCGAGTTGGCCTCTATGTCTCCGTGGGACCTTTATATACATCAATAACGTAATATAGCCTAACCTAATCCAACCTAACATTTCGGCGGTAATATTTGACATCATTCCTGGCGAGTTGGCCTCTACGTCTCCGTGGGACCTTTATATACATCAATAACGTAATATAACCTAACCTAACCCAACCTAACATCTCGGCGGTAATATTTGAAAACATACCTGGCGGGTTGGCCTCTACGTCTCCGTGGGACATTTATATACATCAATAACGTAATATAACCTAACCTAACCCAACCTAACATCTCGGCGGTAATATTCGGCAACATTCCTGGCGAGTTGGCTTCTCCGTCTCCGTGGGACCTTTATATACATCAATAACGTAATATAACCTAACCTAACCCAACCTAACAACTCGGCGGTAATATTTGACAACATACCCGGCGAGTTGGCCTCTACGTCTCCGTTTGACATTCATAAACATCAATAACGTAATATAACGTAACCTAACCCAACCTATCATCTCGGCCGTAATATTTGAAAACATTCATGGCGAGTTGGCTTCTCCGCCTCCGTGGGATCTTTTTATACATCAATAACGTAATATAACCTAACCTAACCCAACCTAACATCTTGGCGGTAATATTTGAAAACATACCTGGCGAGTTGGCCTCTACGTCTCCGTGGGACATTTATATACATCAATAACGTAATATAACCTAACCTAACCCAACCTAACATCTCGGCGGTAATATTTGATCACATTACTAGCTTGTTGGCCTCTACGTCTCCGCGGGACCTTTATATACATCTATAACGTGATATAACCTAACCTAACCCAACCTAACATTTCGGCGGTAATATTTGACATCATTCCTGGCGAGTTGGCCTCTACGTCTCCGTTTGACCTTCATAAACATCAATAACGTAATATAACGTAACCTAACCCAACCTATCATCTCGGCCGTAATATTTGAAAACATTCCTGGCGAGTTGGCTTCTCCGTCTCCGTGGGATCTTTTTATACATCAATAACGTAATATAACCTAACCTAACCCAACCTAACATCTCGGCGGTAATATTTGAAAACATTCATGGCGGTTTGGCATCTACGTCCCGTGGGACCTTCATATACATCAATAACGTAATATTGCCTAACCTAATCCAACCTAACATTTCGGCGGTAATATTTGACATCATTCCTGGCGATTTGGCCTCTACGTCTCCGTGGGACCTT
Organism: Xylocopa violacea; assembly: GCA_963969225.1. Classification (NCBI taxonomy): domain Eukaryota; kingdom Metazoa; phylum Arthropoda; class Insecta; order Hymenoptera; family Apidae; genus Xylocopa; species Xylocopa violacea. The sequence continues at coordinate 3,495,624 of CAXAJV010000051.1, forward strand.
TATATACAACAATAACGTAATATAACCTAACCTAACCCAACCTAACATCTCGGCGGTAATATTTGAAAACATACCTGGCGGGTTGGCCTCTACGTCTCCGTGGGACATTTATATACATCAATAACGTAATATAACCTAACCTAACCCAACCTAACATCTCGGCGGTAATATTTGACAACATTCCTGGAGAGTTGGCTTCTCCGTCTCCGTGGGACCTTTATATACATCAATAACGTAATATAACCTAACCTAACCCAACCTAACATCTCGGCGGTAATATTTGATCACATTACTAGCTTGTTGGCCTCTACGTCTCCGCGGGACCTTTATATACATCTATAACGTGATATAAGCTAACCTAACCCAACCTAACATTTCGGCGGTAATATTTGACATCATTCCTGGCGAGTTGGCCTCTACGTCTCCGTTTGACCTTCATAAACATCAATAACGTAATATAACGTAACCTAACCCAACCTATCATCTCGGCCGTAATATTTGAAAACATTCCTGGCGAGTTGGCTTCTCCGCCTCCGTGGGACCATTATATACATCAATAACGTTATATAACCTAACCTAACCCAACCTAACATCTCGGCGGTAATATTTGACAACATACCTGGCGAGTTGGCCTCTACGTCTCCGTGGGACCTTCATATACATCAATAACGAAATATAACCTAACATAACGCAACCTAACATCTCGGCGATAATATTTGAAAACATTCCTGGCGAGTTGGCTTCTCCGTCTCTGTGATATCTTTTTATACATCAATAACGTAATATAACCTAACCTAACCCAGCCTAACATCTCGGCGGTAATATTTGAAATCATACCTGGCGAGTTGGCCTCTACGTCTCCGTGGGACCTTTATATACATCTATAACGTGATATAACCTAACCTAACCCAACCTAACATTTTGGCGGTAATATTTGACATCATTCCTGGCGAGTTGGCCTCTACGTCTCCGTTTGACCTTCATAAACATCAATAACGTAATATAACGTAACCTAACCCAACCTATCATCTCGGCGGTAATATTTGAAAACATTCCTGGCGAGTTGGCCTCTACGTCTCCGTGGGACCTTTATATACATCAATAACGTAATATAACCTAACCTAACCCAACCTAACATCTTGGCGGTAATATTTAAAAACATACCTGGCGTGTTGGCCTCTACGTCTCCGTGGGACCTTTATATACATCAATAACGTAATATAATCTAACCTAACCCAACCTAACATCTCGGCGGTAATATTTGACAACATTCCTGGCGAGTTGGCCTCTACGTCTCCGTGGGACCTTTATATACATCAATAACGTAATGTAACCTAACCTAACCCAACCTAACATCTCGGCGGTAATATTTGATCACATTCCTAGCTTGTTGGCCTCTACGTCTCTGCGTGACCTTTATATACATCTATAACGTGATATAACTTAACCTAACCCAACCTAACATTTCGGCGGTAATATTTGACATCATTCAAGGCGAGTTGGCCTCTACGTCTCCGTTTGACCTTCATAAACATCAATAACGTAATATAACGTAACCTAACCCAACCTATCACCTCGGCGGTAATATTTGACAACATTCCTGGCGAGTTGGCCTCTACGTCTCCGTTTGACATTCATAAACATCAATAACGTAATATAACGTAACCTAACCCAACCTATCATCTCGGCGGTAATATTTGAAAACATTCCTGGCGAGTTGGCTTCTCCGCCTCCGTGGGATCTTTTTATACATCAATAACGTAATATAACCTAACCTAACCCAACCAAACATCTTGGCGGCAATATTTGAAAACATACCTGGCGAGTTGGCCTCTACGTCTCCGTGGGACATTTATATACATCAATAACGTAATATAACCTAACCTAACCCAACCTAACATCTCGGCGGTAATATTTGATCACATTACTAGCTTGTTGGCCTCTACGTCTCCGCGGGACCTTTATATACATCTATAACGTGATATAACCTAACCTAACCCAACCTAACATTTCGGCGGTAATATTTGACATCATTCCTGGCGTGTTGGCCTCTACGTCTCCGTGGGACCTTCATATACATCAATAACGAAATATAACCTAACCTAACGCAACCTAACATCTCGGCGATAATATTTGAAAACATTCCTGGCGAGTTGGCTTCTCCGTCTCTGTGATATCTTTTTATACATCAATAACGTAATATAACCTAACCTAACCCAGCCTAACATCTCGGCGGTAATATTTGAAATCATACCTGGCGAGTTGGCCTCTACGTCTCCGTGGGACATTTATATACATCAATAACGTAATATAACCTAACCTAACCCAACCTAACATCTCGGCGGTAATATTTGATCACATTCCTAGCTTGTTGGCATCTACGTCTCCGCGGGACCTTTATATACATCTATAACGTGATATAACCTAACCTAACCCAACCTAACATTTTGGCGGTAATATTTGACATCATTCCTGGCGAGTTGGCCTCTACGTCTCCGTTTGACCTTCATAAACATCAATAACGTAATATAACGTAACCTAACCCAACCTATCATCTCGGCGGTAATATTTGAAAACATTCCTGGCGAGTTGGCCTCTACGTCTCCGTGGGACCTTTATATACATCAATAACGTAATATAACCTAACCTAACCCAACCTAACATCTTGGCGGTAATATTTAAAAACATACCTGGCGAGTTAGCCTCTACGTCTCCGTTTGACCTTCATAAACATCAATAACGTAATATAACGTAACCTAACCCAACCTATCACCTCGGCGGTAATATTTGACAACATTCCTGGCGAGTTGGCCTCTACGTCTCCGTGGGACCTTTGTATACATCAATAACGTAATATAACCTAACCTAACCCAACCTATCACCTCGGCGGTAATATTTGACAACATTCCTGGCGAGTTGGTCTCTACGTCTCCGTGGGACCTTCATATACATCAATAACGTAATATAACCTAACCTAACCCAACCTAACATCACGGCGGTAATATTTGACAACATTCCTGGCTAGTTGGCTTCTCCGTCTCCGTGGGATCTTTTTATACATCAATAATGTAATAAAACCTATCCTAACCCAACCTAACATCTCGGCGGTAATATTTGAAAACATACCTGTCGAGTTGGCCTCTATGTCTCCGTGGGACCTTTATATACATCAATAACGTAATATAGCCTAACCTAATCCAACCTAACATTTCGGCGGTAATATTTGACATCATTCCTGGCGAGTTGGCCTCTACGTCTCCGTGGGACCTTTATATACATCAATAACGTAATATAACCTAACCTAACCCAACCTAACATCTCGGCGGTAATATTTGAAAACATACCTGGCGGGTTGGCCTCTACGTCTCCGTGGGACATTTATATACATCAATAACGTAATATAACCTAACCTAACCCAACCTAACATCTCGGCGGTAATATTCGGCAACATTCCTGGCGAGTTGGCTTCTCCGTCTCCGTGGGACCTTTATATACATCAATAACGTAATATAACCTAACCTAACCCAACCTAACAACTCGGCGGTAATATTTGACAACATACCTGGCGAGTTGGCCTCTACGTCTCCGTTTGACATTCATAAACATCAATAACGTAATATAACGTAACCTAACCCAACCTATCATCTCGGCCGTAATATTTGAAAACATTCATGGCGAGTTGGCTTCTCCGCCTCCGTGGGATCTTTTTATACATCAATAACGTAATATAACCTAACCTAACCCAACCTAACATCTTGGCGGTAATATTTGAAAACATACCTGGCGAGTTGGCCTCTACGTCTCCGTGGGACATTTATATACATCAATAACGTAATATAACCTAACCTAACCCAACCTAACATCTCGGCGGTAATATTTGATCACATTACTAGCTTGTTGGCCTCTACGTCTCCGCGGGACCTTTATATACATCTATAACGTGATATAACCTAACCTAACCCAACCTAACATTTCGGCGGTAATATTTGACATCATTCCTGGCGAGTTGGCCTCTACGTCTCCGTTTGACCTTCATAAACATCAATAACGTAATATAACGTAACCTAACCCAACCTATCATCTCGGCCGTAATATTTGAAAACATTCCTGGCGAGTTGGCTTCTCCGTCTCCGTGGGATCTTTTTATACATCAATAACGTAATATAACCTAACCTAACCCAACCTAACATCTCGGCGGTAATATTTGAAAACATTCATGGCGGTTTGGCATCTACGTCCCGTGGGACCTTCATATACATCAATAACGTAATATTGCCTAACCTAATCCAACCTAACATTTCGGCGGTAATATTTGACATCATTCCTGACGATTTGGCCTCTACGTCTCCGTGGGACCTTTATATACAACAATAACGTAATATAACGTAACCTAACCCAACCTATCATCTCGGCCGTAATATTTGAAAACATTCCTGGCGAGTTGGCTTCTCCGCCTCCGTGGGACCATTATATACATCAATAACGTTATATAACCTAACCTAACCCAACCTAACATCTCGGCGGTAATATTTGACAACATACCTGGCGAGTTGGGCTCTACGTCTCCGTGGGACCTTCATATACATCAATAACGAAATATAACCTAACATAACGCAACCTAACATCTCGGCGATAATATTTGAAAACATTCCTGGCGAGTTGGCTTCTCCGTCTCTGTGATATCTTTTTATACATCAATAACGTAATATAACCTAACCTAACCCAGCCTAACATCTCGGCGGTAATATTTGAAATCATACCTGGCGAGTTGGCCTCTACGTCTCCGTGGGACCTTTATATACATCTATAACGTGATATAACCTAACCTAACCCAACCTAACATTTTGGCGGTAATATTTGACATCATTCCTGGCGAGTTGGCCTCTACGTCTCCGTTTGACCTTCATAAACATCAATAACGTAATATAACGTAACCTAACCCAACCTATCATCTCGGCGGTAATATTTGAAAACATTCCTGGCGAGTTGGCCTCTACGTCTCCGTGGGACCTTTATATACATCAATAACGTAATATAACCTAACCTAACCCAACCTAACATCTTGGCGGTAATATTTAAAAACATACCTGGCGAGTTGGCCTCTACGTCTCCGTGGGACCTTTATATACATCAATAACGTAATATAATCTAACCTAACCCAACCTAACATCTCGGCGGTAATATTTGACAACATTCCTGGCGAGTTGGCCTCTACGTCTCCGTGGGACCTTTATATACATCAATAACGTAATGTAACCTAACCTAACCCAACCTAACATCTCGGCGGTAATATTTGATCACATTCCTAGCTTGTTGGCCTCTACGTCTCCGCGGGACCTTTATATACATCTATAACGTGATATAACCTAACCTAACCCAACCTAACATTTCGGCGGTAATATTTGACATCATTCCTGGCGAGTTGGCCTCTACGTCTCCGTTTGACCTTCATAAACATCAATAACGTAATATAACGTAACCTAACCCAACCTATCATCTCGGCCGTAATATTTGAAAACATTCCTGGCGGGTTGGCTTCTCCGTCTCCGTGGGATCTTTTTATACATCAATAACGTAATATAACCTAACCTAACCCAACCTAACATCTCGGCGGTAATATTTGACAACATTCCTGGCGAGTTGGCTTCTACGTTTCCGTGGGACCTTCATATACATCAATAACGAAATATAACCTAACCTAACCCAACCTAACATCTCGGCGGTAATATTTGAAAACATTCCTGCCGAGTTGGCTTCTCCGTCTCCGTGGGATCTTTTTATACATCAATAACGTAATATAACCTAACCTAACCCAACCTAACATCTCGGCGGTAATATTTGACAACATACCTGGCGAGTTGGCCTCTACGTCTCCGTGGGACCTTCATATACATCAATAACGAAATATAACCTAACCTAACCCAACCTAACATCTCGGCGATAATATTTGAAAACATTCCTGGCGTGTTGGCTTCTCCGTCTCTGTGATATCTTTTTATACATCAATAACGTAATATAACCTAACCTAACCCAACCTAACATCTCGGCGATAATATTTGAAAACATTCCTGGCGAGTTGGCTTCTCCGTCTCTGTGATATCTTTTTATACATCAATAATGTAATATAACCTAACCTAACCCAGCCTAACATCTCGGCGGTAATATTTGAAATCATACCTGGCGAGTTGGCCTCTACGTCTCCGTGGGACATTTATATACATCAATAACGTAATATAACCTAACCTAACCCAACCTAACATCTCGGCGGTAATATTTGATCACATTCCTAGCTTGTTGGCCTCTACGTCTCCGCGGGACCTTTATATACATCTATAACGTGATATAACCTAACCTAACCCAACCTAACATTTTGGCGGTAATATTTGTCATCATTCCTGGCGAGTTGGCCTCTACGTCTCCGTTTGACCTTCATAAACATCAATAACGTAATATAACGTAACCTAACCCAACCTATCATCTCGGCGGTAATATTTGAAAACATTCCTGGCGAGTTGGCCTCTACGTCTCCGTGGGACCTTTATATACATCAATAACGTAATATAACCTAACCTAACCCAACCTAACATCTTGGCGGTAATATTTAAAAACATACCTGGCGAGTTGGCCTCTACGTCTCCGTGGGACCTTTATATACATCAATAACGTAATATAATCTAACCTAACCCAACCTAACATCTCGGCGGTAATATTTGACAACATTCCTGGCGAGTTGGCCTGTATGTCTCCGTGGGACCATTATATACATCAATAACGTAATGTGACCTAACCTAACCCAACCTAACATCTCGGCGGTAATATTTGACAACATTCCTCGCCAGTTGGCTTCTCCGTCTCCGTGGGACCTTTATATACATCAATAACGTAATATAACCTAACCTAACCCAACCTAACATCTCGGCGGTAATATTTGATCACATTACTAGCTTGTTGGCCTCTACGTCTCCGCGGGACCTTTATATACATCTATAACGTGATATAAGCTAACCTAACCCAACCTAACATTTCGGCGGTAATATTTGACAACATACCTGGCGAGTTGGCCTCTACGTCTCCGTGGGACCTTCATATACATCAATAACGAAATATAACCTAACCTAACGCAACCTAACATCTCGGCGATAATATTTGAAAACATTCCTGGCGAGTTGGCTTCTCCGTCTCTGTGATATCTTTTTATACATCAATAACGTAATATAACCTAACCTAACCCAGCCTAACATCTCGGCGGTAATATTTGAAATCATACCTGGCGAGTTGGCCTCTACATCTCCGTGGGACATTTATATACATCAATAACGTAATATAACCTAACCTAACCCAACCTAACATCTCGGCGGTAATATTTGATCACATTCCTAGCTTGTTGGCCTCTACGTCTCCGCGGGACCTTTATATACATCTATAACGTGATATAACCTAACCTAACCCAACCTAACATTTTGGCGGTAATATTTGACATCATTCCTGGCGAGTTGGCCTCTACGTCTCTGTTTGACCTTCATAAACATCATTAACGTAATATAACGTAACCTAACCCAACCTATCATCTCGGCGGTAATATTTGAAAACATTCCTGGCGAGTTGGCCTCTACGTGTCCGTGGGACCTTTATATACATCAATAACGTAATATAACCTAACCTAACCCAACCTAACATCTTGGCGGTAATATTTAAAAACATACCTGGCGAGTTGGCCTCTACGTCTCCGTGGGACCTTTATATACATCAATAACGTAATATAATCTAACCTAACCCAACCAAACATCTCGGCGGTAATATTTGACAACATTCCTGGCGAGTTGGCCTCTACGTCTCCGTGGGACCTTTATATACATCAATAACGTAATGTAACCTAACCTAACCCAACCTAACATCTCGGCGGTAATATTTGATCACATTCCTAGCTTGTTGGCCTCTACGTCTCTGCGTGACCTTTATATACATCTATAACGTGATATAACCTAACCTAACCCAACCTAACATTTCGGCGGTAATATTTGACATCATTCAAGGCGAGTTGGCCTCTACGTCTCCGTTTGACCTTCATAAACATCAATAACGTAATATAACGTAACCTAACCCAACCTATCACCTCGGCGGTAATATTTGACAACATTCCTGGCGAGTTGGCCTCTACGTCTCCGTGGGACCTTTGTATACATCAATAACGTAATATAACCTAACCTAACCCTACCTATCACCTCGGCGGTAATATTTGACAACATTCCTGGCGAGTTGGTCTCTACGTCTCCGTGGGACCTTCATATACATCAATAACGTAATATAACCTAACCTAACCCAACCTAACATCACGGTGGTAATATTTGACAACATTCCTGGCTAGTTGGCTTCTCCGTCTCCGTGGGATCTTTTTATACATCAATAATGTAATAAAACCTATCCTAACCCAACCTAACATCTCGGCGGTAATATTTGAAAACATACCTGGCGAGTTGGCCTCTATGTCTCCGTGGGACCTTTATATACATCAATAACGTAATATAACCTAACCTATCCCAACCTAACATCTCGGCGGTAATATTTGAAAACATTCATGGCGGTTTGGCATCTACGTCCCGTGGGACCTTCATATACATCAATAACGTAATATAGCCTAACCTAATCCAACCTAACATTTCGGCGGTAATATTTGACATCATTCCTGGCGAGTTGGCCTCTACGTCTCCGTTTGACATTCATAAACATCAATAACGTAATATAACGTAACCTAACCCAACCTATCATCTCGGCCGTAATAATTGAAAACATTCCTGGCGAGTTGGCTTCTCCGCCTCCGTGGGATCTTTTTATACATCAATAACGTAATATAACCTAACCTAACCCAACCAAACATCTTGGCGGCAATATTTGAAAACATACCTGGCGAGTTGGCCTCTACGTCTCCGTGGGACATTTATATACATCAATAACGTAATATAACCTAACCTAACCCAACCTAACATCTCGGCGGTAATATTTGATCACATTACTAGCTTGTTGGCCTCTACGTCTCCGCGGGACCTTTATATACATCTATAACGTGATATAACCTAACCTAACCCAACCTAACATTTCGGCGGTAATATTTGACATCATTCCTGGCGAGTTGGCCTCTACGTCTCCGTTTGACCTTCATAAACATCAATAACGTAATATAACGTAACCTAACCCAACCTATCATCTCGGCCGTAATATTTGAAAACATTCCTGGCGAGTTGGCTTCTCCGTCTCCGTGGGATCTTTTTATACATCAATAACGTAATATAACCTAACCTAACCCAACCTAACATCTCGGCGGTAATATTTGAAAACATTCATGGCGGTTTGGCATCTACGTCCCGTGGGACCTTCATATACATCAATAACGTAATATAGCCTAACCTAATCCAACCTAACATTTCGGCGGTAATATTTGACATCATTCCTGGCGATTTGGCCTCTACGTCTCCGTGGGACCTTTATATACAACAATAACGTAATATAACCTAACCTAACCCAACCTAACATCTCGGCGGTAATATTTGAAAACATACCTGGCGGGTTGGCCTCTACGTCTCCGTGGGACATTTATATACATCAATAACGTAATATAACCTAACCTAACCCAACCTAACATCTCGGCGGTAATATTTGACAACATTCCTGGCGAGTTGGCTTCTCCGTCTCCGTGGGACCTTTATATACATCAATAACGTAATATAACCTACCCTAACCCAACCTAACAACTCGGCGGTAATATTTGACAACATACCTGGCGAGTTGGACTCTACGTTTCCGTGGGACCTTCATATACATCAATAACGAAATATAACCTAACCTAACCCAACCTAACATCTCGGCGGTAATATTTGAAAACATTCCTGGCGAGTTGGCTTCTCCGTCTCCGTGGGATCTTTTTATACATCAATAACGTAATATAGCCTAACCTAATCCAACCTAACATTTCGGCGGTAATATTTGACATCATTCCTGGCGATTTGGCCTCTACGTCTCCGTGGGACCTTTATATACATCAATAACGTAATATAACCTAACCTAACCCAACCTAACATCTCGGCGGTAATATTTGAAAACATACCTGGCGGGTTGGCCTCTACGTCTCCGTGGGACATTTATATACATCAATAACGTAATATAACCTAACCTAACCCAACCTAACATCTCGGCGGTAATATTCGGCAACATTCCTGGCGAGTTGGCTTCTCCGTCTCCGTGGGACCTTTATATACATCAATAACGTAATATAACCTAACCTAACCCAACCTAACAAGTCGGCGGTAATATTTGACAACATACCTGGCGAGTTGGACTCTACGTTTCCGTGGGACCTTCATATACATCAATAACGAAATATAACCTAACCTAACCCAACCTAACATCTCGGCGGTAATATTTGAAAACATTCCTGGCGAGTTGGCTTCTCCGTCTCCGTGGGATCTTTTTATACATCAATAACGTAATATAACCTAACCTAACCCAACCTAACATCTTGGCGGTAATATTTGAAAACATACCTGGCGTGTTGGCCTCTACGTCTCCGTGGGACATTTATATACATCAATAACGTAATATAACCTAACCTAACCCAACCTAACATCTCGGCGGTAATATTTGATCACATTACTAGCTTGTTGGCCTCTACGTCTCCGCGGGACCTTTATATACATCTATAACGTGATATAACCTAACCTAACCCAACCTAACATTTCGGCGGTAATATTTGACATCATTCCTGGCGAGTTGGCCTCTACGTCTCCGTTTGACCTTCATAAACATCAATAACGTAATATAACGTAACCTAACCCAACCTATCATCTCGGCCGTAATATTTGAAAACATTCCTGGCGAGTTGGCTTCTCCGTCTCCGTGGGATCTTTTTATACATCAATAACGTAATATAACCTAACCTAACCCAACCTAACATCTCGGCGGTAATATTTGAAAACATTCATGGCGGTTTGGCATCTACGTCCCGTGGGACCTTCATATACATCAATAACGTAATATAGCCTAACCTAATCCAACCTAACATTTCGGCGGTAATATTTGACATCATTCCTGGCGATTTGGCCTCTACGTCTCCGTGGGACCTTTATATACAACAATAACGTAATATAACCTAACCTAACCCAACCTAACATCTCGGCGGTAATATTTGAAAACATACCTGGCGGGTTGGCCTCTACGTCTCCGTGGGACATTTATATACATCAATAACGTAATATAACCTAACCTAACCCAACCTAACATCTCGGCGGTAATATTTGACAACATTCCTGGCGAGTTGGCTTCTCCGTCTCCGTGGGACCTTTATATACATCAATAACGTAATATAACCTACCCTAACCCAACCTAACAACTCGGCGGTAATATTTGACAACATACCTGGCGAGTTGGACTCTACGTTTCCGTGGGACCTTCATATACATCAATAACGAAATATAACCTAACCTAACCCAACCTAACATCTCGGCGGTAATATTTGAAAACATTCCTGGCGAGTTGGCTTCTCCGTCTCCGTGGGATCTTTTTATACATCAATAACGTAATATAGCCTAACCTAATCCAACCTAACATTTCGGCGGTAATATTTGACATCATTCCTGGCGATTTGGCCTCTACGTCTCCGTGGGACCTTTATATACATCAATAACGTAATATAACCTAACCTAACCCAACCTAACATCTCGGCGGTAATATTTGAAAACATACCTGGCGGGTTGGCCTCTACGTCTCCGTGGGACATTTATATACATCAATAACGTAATATAACCTAACCTAACCCAACCTAACATCTCGGCGGTAATATTCGGCAACATTCCTGGCGAGTTGGCTTCTCCGTCTCCGTGGGACCTTTATATACATCAATAACGTAATATAACCTAACCTAACCCAACCTAACAACTCGGCGGTAATATTTGACAACATACCTGGCGAGTTGGACTCTACGTTTCCGTGGGACCTTCATATACATCAATAACGAAATATAACCTAACCTAACCCAACCTAACATCTCGGCGGTAATATTTGAAAACATTCCTGGCGAGTTGGCTTCTCCGTCTCCGTGGGATCTTTTTATACATCAATAACGTAATATAACCTAACCTAACCCAACCTAACATCTTGGCGGTAATATTTGAAAACATACCTGGCGTGTTGGCCTCTACGTCTCCGTGGGACATTTATATACATCAATAACGTAATATAACCTAACCTAACCCAACCTAACATCTCGGCGGTAATATTTGATCACATTACTAGCTTGTTGGCCTCTACGTCTCCGCGGGACCTTTATATACATCTATAACGTGATATAAGCTAACCTAACCCAACCTAACATTTCGGCGGTAATATTTGACATCATTCCTGGCGAGTTGGCCTCTACGTCTCCGTGGGACATTTATATACATCAATAACGTAATATAACCTAACCTAACCCAACCTAACATCTCGGCGGTAATATTTGACAACATTCCTGGAGAGTTGGCTTCTCCGTCTCCGTGGGACCTTTATATACATCAATAACGTAATATAACCTAACCTAACCCAACCTAACATCTCGGCGGTAATATTTGATCACATTACTAGCTTGTTGGCCTCTACGTCTCCGCGGGACCTTTATATACATCTATAACGTGATATAAGCTAACCTAACCCAACCTAACATTTCGGCGGTAATATTTGACATCATTCCTGGCGAGTTGGCCTCTACGTCTCCGTTTGACCTTCATAAACATCAATAACGTAATATAACGTAACCTAACCCAACCTATCATCTCGGCCGTAATATTTGAAAACATTCCTGGCGAGTTGGCTTCTCCGCCTCCGTGGGACCTTTATATACATCAATAACGTTATATAACCTAACCTAACCCAACCTAACATTTCGGCGGTAATATTTGAAAACATACCTGGCGGGTTGGCCTCTACGTCTCCGTGGGACATTTATATACATCAATAACGTAATATAACCTAACCTAACCCAACCTAACATCTCGGCGGTAATATTTGATCACATTCCTAGCTTGTTGGCCTCTACGTCTCCGCGGGACCTTTATATTCATCTATAACGTGATATAACCTAACCTAACCCAACCTAACATTTTGGCGGTAATATTTGACATCATTCCTGGCGAGTTGGCCTCTACGTCTCCGTTTGACCTTCATAAACATCAATAACGTAATATAACGTAACCTAACCCAACCTATCATCTCGGCGGTAATATTTGAAAACATTCCTGGCGAGTTGGCCTCTACGTCTCCGTGGGACCTTTATATACATCAATAACGTAATATAACCTAACCTAACCCAACCTAACATCTTGGCGGTAATATTTAGAAACATACCTGGCGAGTTGGCCTCTACGTCTCCGTGGGACCTTTATATACATCAATAACGTAATATAACCTAACCTAACCCAACCTAACATCTTGGCGGTAATATTTGAAAACATACCTGGCGAGTTGGCCTCTACGTCTCCGTGGGACATTTATATACATCAATAACGTAATATAACCTAACCTAACCCAACCTAACATCTCGGCGGTAATATTTGATCACATTACTAGCTTGTTGGCCTCTACGTCTCCGCGGGACCTTTATATACATCTATAACGTGATATAACCTAACCTAACCCAACCTAACATTTCGGCGGTAATATTTGACATCATTCCTGGCGAGTTGGCCTCTACGTCTCCGTTTGACATTCATAAACATCAATAACGTAATATAACGTAACGTAACCCAACCTATCATCTCGGCCGTAATATTTGAATACATTCCTGGCGAGTTGGCTTCTCCGTCTCCGTGGGATCTTTTTATACATCAATAACGTAATATAACCTAACCTAACCCAACCTAACATCTCGGCGGTAATATTTGAAAACATTCATGGCGGTTTGGCATCTACGTCCCGTGGGACCTTCATATACATCAATAACGTAATATAGCCTAACCTAATCCAACCTAACATTTCGGCGGTAATATTTGACATCATTCCTGGCGATTTGGCCTCTACGTCTCCGTGGGACCTTTATATACAACAATAACGTAATATAACCTAACCTAACCCAACCTAACATCTCGGCGGTAATATTTGAAAACATACCTGGCGGGTTGGCCTCTACGTCTCCGTGGGACATTTATATACATCAATAACGTAATATAACCTAACCTAACCCAACCTAACATCTCGGCGGTAATATTTGACAACATTCCTGGCGAGTTGGCTTCTCCGTCTCCGTGGGATCTTTTTATACATCAATAACGTAATATAACCTAACCTAACCCAACCTAACATCTCGGCGGTAATATTTGAAAACATACCTGGCGAGTTGGCCTCTACGTCTCCGTGGGACATTTATATACATCAATAACGTAATATAACCTAACCTAACCCAACCTAACATCTCGGCGGTAATATTTGATCACATTACTAGCTTGTTGGCCTCTACGTCTCCGCGGGACCTTTATATACATCTATAACGTGATATAACCTAACCTAACCCAACCTAACATTTCGGCGGTAATATTTGACATCATTCCTGGCGAGTTGGCCTCTACGTCTCCGTTTGACATTCATAAACATCAATAACGTAATATAACGTAACGTAACCCAACCTATCATCTCGGCCGTAATATTTGAATACATTCCTGGCGAGTTGGCTTCTCCGTCTCCGTGGGATCTTTTTATACATCAATAACGTAATATAACCTAACCTAACCCAACCTAACATCTCGGCGGTAATATTTGAAAACATTCATGGCGGTTTGGCATCTACGTCCCGTGGGACCTTCATATACATCAATAACGTAATATAGCCTAACCTAATCCAACCTAACATTTCGGCGGTAATATTTGACATCATTCCTGGCGATTTGGCCTCTACGTCTCCGTGGGACCTTTATATACAACAATAACGTAATATAACCTAACCTAACCCAACCTAACATCTCGGCGGTAATATTTGAAAACATACCTGGCGGGTTGGCCTCTACGTCTCCGTGGGACATTTATATACATCAATAACGTAATATAACCTAACCTAACCCAACCTAACATCTCGGCGGTAATATTTGACAACATTCCTGGCGAGTTGGCTTCTCCGTCTCCGTGGGATCTTTTTATACATCAATAACGTAATATAACCTAACCTAACCCAACCTAACATCTCGGCGGTAATATTTGAAAACATTCATGGCGGTTTGGCATCTACGTCCCGTGGGACCTTCATATACATCAATAACGTAATATAGCCTAACCTAATCCAACCTAACATTTCGGCGGTAATATTTTGACATCATTCCTGGCGATTTGGCCTCTACGTCTCCGTGGGACCTTTATATACAACAATAACGTAATATAACCTAACCTAACCCAACCTAACATCTCGGCGGTAATATTTGAAAACATACCTGGCGGGTTGGCCTCTACGTCTCCGTGGGACATTTATATACATCAATAACGTAATATAACCTAACCTAACCCAACCTAACATCTCGGCGGTAATATTTGACAACATTCCTGGCGAGTTGGCTTCTCCGTCTCCGTGGGACCTTTATATACATCAATAACGTAATATAACCTACCCTAACCCAACCTAACAACTCGGCGGTAATATTTGACAACATACCTGGCGAGTTGGACTCTACGTTTCCGTGGGACCTTCATATACATCAATAACGAAATATAACCTAACCTAACCCAACCTAACATCTCGGCGGTAATATTTGAAAACATTCCTGGCGAGTTGGCTTCTCCGTTTCCGTGGGATCTTTTTATACATCAATAACGTAATATAGCCTAACCTAATCCAACCTAACATTTCGGCGGTAATATTTGACATCATTCCTGGCGATTTGGCCTCTACGTCTCCGTGGGACCTTTATATACATCAATAACGTAATATAACCTAACCTAACCCAACCTAACATCTCGGCGGTAATATTTGAAAACATACCTGGCGGGTTGGCCTCTACGTCTCCGTGGGACATTTATATACATCAATAACGTAATATAACCTAACCTAACCCAACCTAACATCTCGGCGGTAATATTCGGCAACATTCCTGGCGAGTTGGCTTCTCCGTCTCCGTGGGACCTTTATATACATCAATAACGTAATATAACCTAACCTAACCCAACCTAACAACTCGGCGGTAATATTTGACAACATACCTGGCGAGTTGGACTCTACGTTTCCGTGGGACCTTCATATACATCAATAACGAAATATAACCTAACCTAACCCAACCTAACATCTCGGCGGTAATATTTGAAAACATTCCTGGCGAGTTGGCTTCTCCGCCTCCGTGGGATCTTTTTATACATCAATAACGTAATATAACCTAACCTAACCCAACCTAACATCTTGGCGGTAATATTTGAAAACATACCTGGCGAGTTGGCCTCTACGTCTCCGTGGGACATTTATATACATCAATAACGTAATATAACCCAACCTAACCCAACCTAACATCTCGGCGGTAATATTTGATCACATTACTAGCTTGTTGGCCTCTACGTCTCCGCGGGACCTTTATATACATCTATAACGTGATATAAGCTAACCTAACCCAACCTAACATCTCGGCGGTAATATTTGATCACATTCCTAGCTTGTTGGCCTCTACGTCTCCGCGGGACCTTTATATTCATCTATAACGTGATATAACCTAACCTAACCCAACCTAACATTTTGGCGGTAATATTTGACATCATTCCTGGCGAGTTGGCCTCTACGTCTCCGTTTGACCTTCATAAACATCAATAACGTAATATAACGTAACCTAACCCAACCTATCATCTCGGCGGTAATATTTGAAAACATTCCTGGCGAGTTGGCCTCTACGTCTCCGTGGGACCTTTATATACATCAATAACGTAATATAACCTAACCTAACCCAACCTATCACCTCGGCGGTAATATTTGACAACATTCCTGGCGAGTTGGTCTCTACGTCTCCGTGGGACCTTCATATACATCAATAACGTAATATAACCTAACCTAACCCAACCTAACATCACGGCGGTAATATTTGACAACATTCCTGGCTAGTTGGCTTCTCCGTCTCCGTGGGATCTTTTTATACATCAATAATGTAATAAAACCTATCCTAACCCAACCTAACATCTCGGCGGTAATATTTGAAAACATACCTGGCGAGTTGGCCTCTATGTCTCCGTGGGACCTTTATATACATCAATAACGTAATATAACCTAACCTATCCCAACCTAACATCTCGGCGGTAATATTTGAAAACATTCATGGCGGTTTGGCATCTACGTCCCGTGGGACCTTCATATACATCAATAACGTAATATAGCCTAACCTAATCCAACCTAACATTTCGGCGGTAATATTTGACATCATTCCTGGCGATTTGGCCTCTACGTCTCCGTGGGACCTTTATATACATCAATAACGTAATATAACCTAACCTAACCCAACCTAACATCTCGGCGGTAATATTTGAAAACATACCTGGCGGGTTGGCCTCTACGTCTCCGTGGGACATTTATATACATCAATAACGTAATATAACCTAACCTAACCCAACCTAACATCTCGGCGGTAATATTCGACAACATTCCTGGCGAGTTGGCTTCTCCGTCTCCGTGGGACCTTTATATACATCAATAACGTAATATAACCTAACCTAACCCAACCTAACAACTCGGCGGTAATATTTGACAACATACCTGGCGAGTTGGACTCTACGTTTCCGTGGGACCTTCATATACATCAATAACGAAATATAACATAACCTAACCCAACCTAACATCTCGGCGGTAATATTTGAAAACATTCCTGGCGAGTTGGCTTCTCCGTCTCCGTGGGAGCTTTTTATACATCAATAACGTAATATAACCTAACCTAACCCAACCTAACATCTTGGCGGTAATATTTGAAAACATACCTGGCGAGTTGGCCTCTACGTCTCCGTGGGACATTTATATACATCAATAACGTAATATAACCTAACCTAACCCAACCTAACATCTCGGCGGTAATATCTGATCACATTACTAGCTTGTTGGCCTCTACGTCTCCGCGGGACCTTTATATACATCTATAACGTGATATAACCTAACCTAACCCAACCTAACATTTCGGCGGTAATATTTGACATCATTCCTGGCGAGTTGGCCTCTACGTCTCCGTTTGACATTCATAAACATCAATAACGTAATATAACGTAACCTAACCCAACCTATCATCTCGGCCGTAATATTTGAAAACATTCCTGGCGAGTTGGCTTCTCCGTCTCCGTGGGATCTTTTTATACATCAATAACGTAATATAACCTAACCTAACCCAACCTAACATCTCGGCGGTAATATTTGAAAACATTCATGGCGGTTTGGCATCTACCTCCCGTGGGACCTTCATATACATCAATAACGTAATATAGCCTAACCTAATCCAACCTAACATTTCGGCGGTAATATTTGACATCATTCCTGGCGATTTGGCCTCTACGTCTCCGTGGGACCTTTATATACAACAATAACGTAATATAACCTAACCTAACCCAACCTAACATCTCGGCGGTAATATTTGAAAACATACCTGGCGGGTTGGCCTCTACGTCTCCGTGGGACATTTATATACATCAATAACGTAATATAACCTAACCTAACCCAACCTAACATCTCGGCGGTAATATTTGACAACATTCCTGGCGAGTTGGCTTCTCCGTCTCCGTGGGATCTTTTTATACATCAATAACGTAATATAACCGAACCTAACCCAACCTAACATCTCGGCGGTAATATTTGAAAACATTCATGGCGGTTTGGCATCTACGTCCCGTGGGACCTTCATATACATCAATAACGTAATATAGCCTAACCTAATCCAACCTAACATTTCGGCGGTAATATTTGACATCATTCCTGGCGATTTGGCCTCTACGTCTCCGTGGGACCTTTATATACATCAATAACGTAATATAACCTAACCTAACCCAACCTAACATCTCGGCGGTAATATTTGAAAACATACCTGGCGGGTTGGCCTCTACGTCTCCGTGGGACATTTATATACATCAATAACGTAATATAACCTAACCTAACCCAACCTAACATCTCGGCGGTAATATTCGACAACATTCCTGGCGAGTTGGCTTCTCCGTCTCCGTGGGACCTTTATATACATCAATAACGTAATATAACCTAACCTAACCCAACCTAACAACTCGGCGGTAATATTTGACAACATACCTGGCGAGTTGGACTCTACGTTTCCGTGGGACCTTCATATACATCAATAACGAAATATAACATAACCTAACCCAACCTAACATCTCGGCGGTAATATTTGAAAACATTCCTGGCGAGTTGGCTTCTCCGTCTCCGTGGGATCTTTTTATACATCAATAACGTAATATAACCTAACCTAACCCAACCTAACATCTTGGCGGTAATATTTGAAAACATACCTGGCGAGTTGGCCTCTACGTCTCCGTGGGACATTTATATACATCAATAACGTAATATAACCTAACCTAACCCAACCTAACATCTCGGCGGTAATATCTGATCACATTACTAGCTTGTTGGCCTCTACGTCTCCGCGGGACCTTTATATACATCTATAACGTGATATAAGCTAACCTAACCCAACCTAACATTTCGGCGGTAATATTTGACATCATTCCTGGCGAGTTGGCCTCTACGTCTCCGTTTGACATTCATAAACATCAATAACGTAATATAACGTAACCTAACACAACCTATCATCTCGGCCGTAATATTTGAAAACATTCCTGGCGAGTTGGCTTCTCCGCCTCCGTGGGATCTTTTTATACATCAATAACGTAATATAACCTAACCTAACCCAACCTAACATCTTGGCGGTAATATTTGAAAACATACCTGGCGAGTTGGCCTCTACGTCTCCGTGGGACATTTATATACATCAATAACGTAATATAACCTAACCTAACCCAACCTAACATCTCGGCGGTAATATTTGATCACATTACTAGCTTGTTGGCCTCTACGTCTCCGCGGGACCTTTATATACATCTATAACGTGATATAACCTAACCTAACCCAACCTAACATTTCGGCGGTAATATTTGACATCATTCCTGGCGAGTTGGCCTCTACGTCTCCGTTTGACATTCATAAACATCAATAACGTAATATAACGTAACCTAACCCAACCTATCATCTCGGCCGTAATATTTGAAAACATTCCTGGCGAGTTGGCTTCTCCGTCTCCGTGGGATCTTTTTATACATCAATAACGTAATATAACCTAACCTAACCCAACCTAACATCTCGGCGGTAATATTTGAAAACATTCATGGCGGTTTGGCATCTACGTCCCGTGGGACCTTCATATACATCAATAACGTAATATAGCCTAACCTAATCCAACCTAACATTTCGGCGGTAATATTTGACATCATTCCTGGCGATTTGGCTTCTACGTCTCCGTGGGACCTTTATATACAACAATAACGTAATATAACCTAACCTAACCCAACCTAACATCTCGGCGGTAATATTTGAAAACATACCTGGCGGGTTGGCCTCTACGTCCCCGTGGGACCTTCATATACATCAATAACGTAATATAGCCTAACCTAATCCAACCTAACATTTCGGCGGTAATATTTGACATCATTCCTGGCGATTTGGCCTCTACGTCTCCGTGGGACCTTTATATACAACAATAACGTAATATAACCTAACCTAACCCAACCTAACAACTCGGCGGTAATATTTGACAACATACCTGGCGAGTTGGACTCTACGTTTCCGTGGGACCTTCATATACATCAATAACGAAATATAACCTAACCTAACCCAACCTAACATCTCGGCGGTAATATTTGAAAACATTCCTGGCGAGTTGGCTTCTCCGTCTCCGTGGGATCTTTTTATACATCAATAACGTAATATAACCTAACCTAACCCAACCTAACATCTCGGCGGTAATATTTGAAAACATACCTGGCGAGTTGGCCTCTACGTCTCCGTGGGACTTTTATATACATCAATAACGTAATATAATCTAACCTAACCCAACCTAACATCTCGGCGGTAATATTTGACAACATTCCTGGCGAGTTGGCCTCTACGTCTCCGTGGGACCTTTATTTACATCAATAACGTAATGTAACCTAACCTAACCCAACCTAACATCTCGGCGGTAATATTTGATCACATTCCTAGCTTGTTGGCCTCTACGTCTCTGCGTGACCTTTATATACATCTATAACGTGATATAACCTAACCTAACCCGACCTAACATTTCGGCGGTAATATTTGACATCATTCAAGGCGAGTTGGCCTCTACGTCTCCGTTTGACCTTCATAAACATCAATAACGTAATATAACGTAACCTAACCCAACCTATCACCTCGGCGGTAATATTTGACAACATTCCTGGCGAGTTGGCCTCTACGTCTCCGTGGGACCTTTGTATACATCAATAACGTAATATAACCTAACCTAACCCAACCTATCACCTCGGCGGTAATATTTGACAACATTCCTGGCGAGTTGGTCTCTACGTCTCCGTGGGACCTTCATATACATCAATAACGTAATATAACCTAACCTAACCCAACCTAACATCACGGCGGTAATATTTGACAACATTCCTGGCTAGTTGGCTTCTCCGTCTCCGTGGGATCTTTTTATACATCAATAATGTAATAAAACCTATCCTAACCCAACCTAACATCTCGGCGGTAATATTTGAAAACATACCTGGCGAGTTGGCCTCTGTGTCTCCGTGGGACCTTTATATACATCAATAACGTAATATAACCTAACCTATCCCAACCTAACATCTCGGCGGTAATATTTGAAAACATTCATGGCGGTTTGGCATCTACGTCCCGTGGGACCTTCATATACATCAATAACGTAATATAGCCTAACCTAATCCAACCTAACATTTCGGCGGTAATATTTGACATCATTCCTGGCGATTTGGCCTCTACGTTTCCGTGGGACCTTTATATACATCAATAACGTAATATAACCTAACCTAACCCAACCTAACATCTCGGCGGTAATATTTGAAAACATACCTGGCGGGTTGGCCTCTACGTCTCCGTGGGACCTTTATATACATCAATAACGTAATATAACCTAACCTAACCCAACCTAACAACTCGGCGGTAATATTTGACAACATACCTGGCGAGTTGGACTCTACGTTTCCGTGGGACCTTCATATACATCAATAACGAAATATAACCTAACCTAACCCAACCTAACATCTCGGCGGTAATATTTGTAAACATTCCTGGCGAGTTGGCTTCTCCGTCTCCGTGGGATCTTTTTATACATCAATAACGTAATATAACCTAACCTAACCCAACCTAACATCTTGGCGGTAATATTTGAAAACATACCTGGCGAGTTGGCCTCTACGTCTCCGTGGGACATTTATATACATCAATAACGTAATATAACCTAACCTAACCCAACCTAACATCTCGGCGGTAATATTTGATCACATTACTAGCTTGTTGGCCTCTACGTCTCCGCGGGACCTTTATATACATCTATAACGTGATATAACCTAACCTAACCCAACCTAACATTTCGGCGGTAATATTTGACATCATTCCTGGCGAGTTGGCCTCTACGTCTCCGTTTGACATTCATAAACATCAATAACGTAATATAACGTAACCTAACCCAACCTATCATCTCGGCCGTAATAGTTGAAAACATTCCTGGCGAGTTGGCTTCTCCGTCTCCGTGGGATCTTTTTATACATCAATAACGTAATATAACCTAACCTAACCCAACCTAACATCTCGGCGGTAATATTTGAAAACATTCATGGCGGTTTGGCATCTACGTCCCGTGGGACCTTCATATACATCAATAACGTAATATAGCCTAACCTAATCCAACCTAACATTTCGGCGGTAATATTTGACATCATTCCTGGCGATTTGGCCTCTACGTCTCCGTGGGACCTTTATATACAACAATAACGTAATATAACCTAACCTAACCCAACCTAACATCTCGGCGGTAATATTTGAAAACATACCTGGCGGGTTGGCCTCTACGTCTCCGTGGGACATTTATATACATCAATAACGTAATATAACCTAACCTAACCCAACCTAACATCTCGGCGGTAATATTTGACAACATTCCTGGCGAGTTGGCTTCTCCGTCTCCGTGGGTTCTTTTTATACATCAATAACGTAATATAACCTAACCTAACCCAACCTAACATCTCGGCGGTAATATTTGAAAACATTCATGGCGGTTTGGCATCTACGTCCCGTGGGACCTTCATATACATCAATAACGTAATATAGCCTAACCTAATCCAACCTAACATTTCGGCGGTAATATTTGAAATCATACCTGGCGAGTTGGCCTCTACGTCTCCGTTTGACCTTCATAAACATCAATAACGTAATATAACGTAACCTAACCCAACCTATCACCTCGGCGGTAATATTTGACAGCATTCCTGGCGAGTTGGCCTCTACGTCTCCGTGGGACATTTGTATACATCAATAACGTTATATAACCTAACCTAACCCAACCTATCATCTCGGCGGGAATATTTGAAAACATTCATGGCCATTTGGCATCTACGTCCCGTGGGACCTTCATATACATCAATAACGTAATATAGCCTAACCTAATCCAACCTAACATTTCGGCGGTAATATTTGACATCATTCCTGGCGATTTGGCCTCTACGTCTCCGTGGGACCTTTATATACATCAATAACGTAATATAACCTAACCTAACCCAACCTAACATCTCGGCGGTAATATTTGAAAACATACCTGGCGGGTTGGCCTCTACGTCTCCGTGGGACATTTATATACATCAATAACGTAATATAACCTAACCTAATCCAACCTAACATCTCGGCGGTAATATTTGACAACATTCCTGGCGAGTTGGCTTCTCCGTCTCCGTGGGACCTTTATATACATCAATAACGTAATATAACCTAACCTAACCCAACCTAACATTTCGGCGGTAATATTTGACATCATTCCTGGCGAGTTGGCCTCTACGTCTCCGTTTGACCTTCATAAACATCAATAACGTAATATAACGTAACCTAACCCAACCTATCATCTCGGCGGTAATATTTGAAAACATTCCTGGCGAGTTGGCTTCTCCGTCTCCGTGGGACCTTTATATACATCAATAACGTTATATAACCTAACCTAACCCAACCTAACATCTCGGCGGTAATATTTGACAACATGCCTGGCGAGTTGGCCTCTACGTCTCCGTGGGACCTTCATATACATCAATAACGAAATATAACCTAACCTAACCCAACCTAACATCTCGGCGATAATATTTGAAAACATTCCAGGCAAGTTGGCTTCTCCGTCTCTGTGATATCTTTTTATACATCAATAACGTAATATAACCTAACCTAACCCAGCCTAACATCTCGGCGGTAATATTTGAAATCATACCTGGCGAGTTGGCCTCTACGTCTCCGTGGGACATTTATATACATCAATAACGTAATATAACCTAACCTAACCCAACCTAACATCTCGGCGGTAATATTTGATCACATTCCTAGCTTGTTGGCCTCTACGTCTCCGCGGGACCTTTATATACATCTATAACGTGATATAACCTAACCTAACCCAACCTAACATTTTGGCGGTAATATTTGACATCATTCCTGGCGAGTTGGCCTCTACGTCTCCGTTTGACCTTCATAAACATCAATAACGTAATATAACGTAACCTAACCCAACCTATCACCTCGGCGGTAATATTTGACAACATACCTGGCGAGTTGGACTCTACGTTTCCGTGGGACCTTCATATACATCAATAACGAAATATAACCTAACCTAACCCAACATAACATCTCGGCGGTAATATTTGAAAACATTCCTGTCGAGTTGGCTTCTCCGTCTCCGTGGGATCTTTTTATACATCAATAACGTAATATAACCTAACCTAACCCAACCTAACATCTTGGCGGTAATATTTGAAAACATACCTGGCGAGTTGGCCTCTACGTCTCCGTGGGACATTTATATACATCAATAACGTAATATAACCTAACCTAACCCAACCTAACATCTCGGCGGTAATATTTGATCACATTACTAGCTTGTTGGCCTCTACGTCTCCGCGGGACCTTTATATACATCTATAACGTGATATAACCTAACCTAACCCAACCTAACATTTCGGCGGTAATATTTGACATCATTCCTGGCGAGTTGGCCTCTACGTCTCCGTTTGACATTCATAAACATCAATAACGTAATATAACGTAACCTAACCCAACCTATCATCTCGGCCGTAATATTTGAAAACATTCCTGGCGAGTTGGCTTCTCCGTCTCCGTGGGATCTTTTTATACATCAATAACGTAATATAACCTAACCTAACCCAACCTAACATCTCGGCGGTAATATTTGAAAACATTCATGGCGGTTTGGCATCTACGTCCCGTGGGACCTTCATATACATCAATAACGTAATATAGCCTAACCTAATCCAACCTAACATTTCGGCGGTAATATTTGACATCATTCCTGGCGATTTGGCCTCTACGTCTCCGTGGGACCTTTATATACAACAATAACGTAATATAACCTAGCCTAACGCAACCTAACATCTCGGCGGTAATATTTGAAAACATACCTGGCGGGTTGGCCTCTACGTCTCCGTGGGACATTTATATACATCAATAACGTAATATAACCTAACCTAACCCAACCTAACATCTCGGCGGTAATATTTGACAACATTCCTGGCGAGTTGGCTTCTCCGTCTCCGTGCGACCTTTATATACATCAATAACGTAGTATAACCTAACCTAACCCAACCTAACATTTCGGCGGTAATATTTGACATCATTCCTGGCGAGTTGGCCTCTACGTCTCCGTTTGACCTTCATAAACATCAATAACGTAATATAACGTAACCTAACCCAACCTATCATCTCGGCGGTAATATTTGACAACATTCCTGGCGAGTTGGCTTCTCCGTCTCCGTGCGACCTTTATATACATCAATAACGTAGTATAACCTAACCTAACCCAACCTAACATTTCGGCGGTAATATTTGATATCATTCCTGGCGAGTTGGCCTCTACGTCTCCGTTTGACCTTCATAAACATCAATAACGAAATATAACCTAACCTAACCCAACCTAACATCTCGGCGATAATATTTGAAAACATTCCTGGCAAGTTGGCTTCTCCGTCTCTGTGATATCTTTTTATACATCAATAACGTAATATAACCTAACCTAACCCAGCCTAACATCTCGGCGGTAATATTTGAAATCATACCTGGCGAGTTGGCCTCTACGTCTCCGTGGGACATTTATATACATCAATAACGTAATATAACCTAACCTAACCCAACCTAACATCTCGGCGGTAATATTTGATCACATTCCTAGCTTGTTGGCCTCTACGTCTCCGCGGGACCTTTATATACATCTATAACGTGATATAACCTAACCTAACCCAACCTAACATTTTGGCGGTAATATTTGACATCATTCCTGGCGAGTTGGCCTCTACGTCTCCGTTTGACCTTCATAAACATCAATAACGTAATATAACGTAACCTAACCCAACCTATCACCTCGGCGGTAATATTTGACAACATACCTGGCGAGTTGGACTCTACGTTTCCGTGGGACCTTCATATACATCAATAACGAAATATAACCTAACCTAACCCAACCTAATATCTCGGCGGTAATATTTGAAAACATTCCTGTCGAGTTGGCTTCTCCGTCTCCGTGGGATCTTTTTATACATCAATAACGTAATATAACCTAACCTAACCCAACCTAACATCTTGGCGGTAATATTTGAAAACATACCTGGCGAGTTGGCCTCTACGTCTCCGTGGGACATTTATATACATCAATAACGTAATATAACCTAACCTAACCCAACCTAACATCTCGGCGGTAATATTTGATCACATTACTAGCTTGTTGGCCTCTACGTCTCCGCGGGACCTTTATATACATCTATAACGTGATATAACCTAACCTAACCCAACCTAACATTTCGGCGGTAATATTTGACATCATTCCTGGCGAGTTGGCCTTTACGTCTCCGTTTGCCATTCATAAACATCAATAACGTAATATAACGTAACCTAACCCAACCTATCATCTCGGCCGTAATATTTGAAAACATTCCTGGCGAGTTGGCTTCTCCGTCTCCGTGGGATCTTTTTATACATCAATAACGTAATATAACCTAACCTAACCCAACCTAGCATCTCGGCGATAATATTTGAAAACATTCCTGGCGTGTTGGCTTCTCCGTCTCTGTGATATCTTTTTATACATCAATAACGTAGTATAACCTAACCTAACCCAACCTAACATCTCGGCGGTAATATTTGAAATCATACCTGGCGAGTTGGACTCTACGTCTCCGTTTGACCTTCATAAACATCAATAACGTAATATAACGTAACGTAACCCAACCTATCACCTCGGCGGTAATATTTGACAACATTCCTGGCGAGTTGGCCTCTACGTCTCCGTGGGACATTTGTATACATCAATAACGTAATATAACCTAACCTAACCCAACCTATCATCTCGGCGGTAATATTTGAAAACATTCATGGCGATTTGGCATCTACGTCCCGTGGGACCTTCATATACATCAATAACGTAATATAGCCTAACCTAATCCAACCTAACATTTCGGCGGTAATATTTGACATCATTCCTGGCGATTTGGCCTCTACGTCTCCGTTTGACCTTCATAAACATCAATAACGTAATATAACGTAACCTAACCCAACCTATCACCTCGGCGGTAATATTTGACAACATTCCTGGCGAGTTGGCCTCTACGTCTCCGTGGGACCTTTGTATACATCAATAACGTAATATAACCTAACCTAACCCAACCTATCATCTCGGCGGTAATATTTGACAACATTCCTGGCGAGTTGGTCTCTACGTCTCCGTGGGACCTTCATATACATCAATAACGTAATATAACCTAACCTAACCCAACCTAACATCACGGCGGTAATATTTGACAACATTCCTGGCGAGTTGGCCTCTACGTCTCCGTGGGACCTTTATATACATCAATAACGTAATGTAACCTAACCTAACCCAACCTAACATCTCGGCGGTAATATTTGACAACATTCCTCGCCAGTTGGCTTCTCCGTCTCCGTGGGACCTTTATATACATCAATAACGTTATATAACCTAACCTAACCCAACCTAACATCTCGGCGGTAATATTTGACAACATACCTGGCGAGTTGGCCTCTACGTCTCCGTGGGACCTTCATATACATCAATAACGAAATATAACCTAACCTAACCCAACCTAGCATCTCGGCGATAATATTTGAAAACATTCCTGGCGTGTTGGCTTCTCCGTCTCTGTGATATCTTTTTATACATCAATAACGTAATATAGCCTAACCTAATCCAACCTAACATTTCGGCGGTAATATTTGACATCATTCCTGGCGATTTGGCCTCTACGTCTCCGTTTGACCTTCATAAACATCAATAACGTAATATAACGTAACCTAACCCAACCTATCACCTCGGCGGTAATATTTGACAACATTCCTGGCGAGTTGGTCTCTACGTCTCCGTGGGACCTTCATATACATCAATAACGTAATATAACCTAACCTAACCCAACCTAACATCACGGCGGTAATATTTGACAACATTCCTGGCGAGTTGGCCTCTACGTCTCCGTGGGACCTTTATATACATCAATAACGTAATGTAACCTAACCTAACCCAACCTAACATCTCGGCGGTAATATTTGACAACATTCCTCGCCAGTTGGCTTCTCCGTCTCCGTGGGACCTTTATATACATCAATAACGTAATATAACCTAACCTAACCCAACCTAACATCTCGGCGATAAGATTTGAGAACATTCCTGGCCAGGTGGCTTCTCCGTCTCCGTGGGACCTTTATATACATCAATAACGTAATATAACCTAACCTAACCCAACCTAACATCTTGGCGGTAATATTTAAAATCATACCTGGCGAGTTGGCCTCTACGTCTCCGTGGGACATTTATATACATCAATAACGTAATGTAACCTAACCTAACCCAACCTAACATCTCGGCGGTAATATTTGATCACATTCCTAGCTTGTTGGCCTCTACGTCTCCGCGTGACCTTTATATACATCTATAACGTGATATAACCTAACCTAACCCAACCTAACATTTCGGCGGTAATATTTGACATCATTCAAGGCGAGTTGGCCTCTACGTCTCCGTTTGACCTTCATAAACATCAATAACGTAATATAACGTAACCTAACCCAACCTATCACCTCGGCGGTAATATTTGACAACATTCCTGGCGAGTTGGCCTCTACGTCTCCGTGGGACCTTTGTATACATCAATAACGTAATATAACCTAACCTAACCCAACCTATCACCTCGGCGGTAATATTTGACAACATTCCTGGCGAGTTGGTCTCTACGTCTCCGTGGGACCTTCATATACATCAATAACGTAATATAACCTAACCTAACCCAACCTAGCATCTCGGCGATAATATTTGAAAACATTCCTGGCGTGTTGGCTTCTCCGTCTCTGTGATATCTTTTTATACATCAATAACGTAATATAGCCTAACCTAATCCAACCTAACATTTCGGCGGTAATATTTGACATCATTCCTGGCGATTTGGCCTCTACGTCTCCGTTTGACCTTCATAAACATCAATAACGTAATATAACGTAACCTAACCCAACCTATCACCTCGGCGGTAATATTTGACAACATTCCTGGCGAGTTGGTCTCTACGTCTCCGTGGGACCTTCATATACATCAATAACGTAATATAACCTAACCTAACCCAACCTAACATCACGGCGGTAATATTTGACAACATTCCTGGCGAGTTGGCCTCTACGTCTCCGTGGGACCTTTATATACATCAATAACGTAATGTAACCTAACCTAACCCAACCTAACATCTCGGCGGTAATATTTGACAACATTCCTCGCCAGTTGGCTTCTCCGTCTCCGTGGGACCTTTATATACATCAATAACGTAATATAACCTAACCTAACCCAACCTAACATCTCGGCGATAAGATTTGAGAACATTCCTGGCCAGGTGGCTTCTCCGTCTCCGTGGGACCTTTATATACATCAATAACGTAATATAACCTAACCTAACCCAACCTAACATCTTGGCGGTAATATTTAAAATCATACCTGGCGAGTTGGCCTCTACGTCTCCGTGGGACATTTATATACATCAATAACGTAATGTAACCTAACCTAACCCAACCTAACATCTCGGCGGTAATATTTGATCACATTCCTAGCTTGTTGGCCTCTACGTCTCCGCGTGACCTTTATATACATCTATAACGTGATATAACCTAACCTAACCCAACCTAACATTTCGGCGGTAATATTTGACATCATTCAAGGCGAGTTGGCCTCTACGTCTCCGTTTGACCTTCATAAACATCAATAACGTAATATAACGTAACCTAACCCAACCTATCACCTCGGCGGTAATATTTGACAACATTCCTGGCGAGTTGGCCTCTACGTCTCCGTGGGACCTTTGTATACATCAATAACGTAATATAACCTAACCTAACCCAACCTATCACCTCGGCGGTAATATTTGACAACATTCCTGGCGAGTTGGTCTCTACGTCTCCGTGGGACCTTCATATACATCAATAACGTAATATAACCTAACCTAACCCAACCTATCATCTCGGCCGTAATATTTGAAAACATTCCTGGCGAGTTGGCTTCTCCGTCTCCGTGGGATCTTTTTATACATCAATAACGTAATATAACCTAACCTAACCCAACCTATCATCTCGGCGGTAATATTTGAAAACATTCATGGCGGTTTGGCATCTACGTCCCGTGGGACCTTCATATACATCAATAACGTAATATAGCCTAACCTAATCCAACCTAACATTTCGGCGGTAATATTTGACATCATTCCTGGCGATTTGGCCTCTACGTCTCCGTGGGACCTTTATATACAACAATAACGTAATATAACCTAGCCTAACCCAACCTAACATCTCGGCGGTAATATTTGAAAACATACCTGGCGGGTTGGCCTCTACGTCTCCGTGGGACATTTATATACATCAATAACGTAATATAACCTAACCTAACCCAACCTAACATCTCGGCGGTAATATTTGACAACATTCCTGGCGAGTTGGCTTCTCCGTCTCCGTGCGACCTTTATATACATCAATAACGTAGTATAACCTAACCTAACCCAACCTAACATTTCGGCGGTAATATTTGACATCATTCCTGGCGAGTTGGCCTCTACGTCTCCGTGGGACCTTCATATACATCAATAACGAAATATAACCTAACCTAACCCAACCTAGCATCTCGGCGATAATATTTGAAAACATTCCTGGCGTGTTGGCTTCTCCGTCTCTGTGATATCTTTTTATACATCAATAACGTAATATAACCTAACCTAACCCAACCTAACATCTCGGCGGTAATATTTGAAATCATACCTGGCGAGTTGGACTCTACGTCTCCGTCTGACCTTCATAAACATCAATAACGTAATATAACGTAACCTAACCCAACCTATCACCTCGGCGGTAATATTTGACAACATTCCTGGCGAGTTGGCCTCTACGTCTCCGTGGGACATTTGTATACATCAATAACGTAATATAACCTAACCTAACCCAACCTATCATCTCGGCGGTAATATTTGAAAACATTCATGGCGATTTGGCATCTACGTCCCGTGGGACCTTCATATACATCAATAACGTAATATAGCCTAACCTAATCCAACCTAACATTTCGGCGGTAATATTTGACATCATTCCTGGCGATTTGGCCTCTACGTCTCCGTTTGACCTTCATAAACATCAATAACGTTATATAACGTAACCTAACCCAACCTATCACCTCGGCGGTAATATTTGACAACATTCCTGGCGAGTTGGCCTCTACGTCTCCGTGGGACCTTTGTATACATCAATAACGTAATATAACCTAACCTAACCCAACCTATCATCTCGGCGGTAATATTTGGCAACATTCCTGGCGAGTTGGTCTCTACGTCTCCGTGGGACCTTCATATACATCAATAACGTAATATAACCTAACCTAACCCAACCTAACATCACGGCGGTAATATTTGACAACATTCCTGGCGAGTTGGCCTCTACGTCTCCGTGGGACCTTTATATACATCAATAACGTAATGTAACCTAACCTAACCCAACCTAACATCTCGGCGGTAATATTTGACAACATTCCTCGCCAGTTGGCTTCTCCGTCTCCGTGGGACCTTTATATACATCAATAACGTAATATAACCTAACCTAACCCAACCTAACATCTCGGCGGTAATATTTGATCACATTACTAGCTTGTTGGCCTCTACGTCTCCGCGGGACCTTTATATACATCTATAACGTGATATAACCTAACCTAACCCAACCTAACATTTCGGCGGTAATATTTGACATCATTCCTGGCGAGTTGGCCTCTACGTCTCCGTTTGACATTCATAAACATCAATAACGTAATATAACGTAACCTAACCCAACCTATCATCTCGGCCGTAATATTTGAAAACATTCCTGGCGAGTTGGCTTCTCCGTCTCCGTGGGATCTTTTTATACATCAATAACGTAATATAACCTAACCTAACCCAACCTAACATCTCGGCGGTAATATTTGAAAACATTCATGGCGGTTTGGCATCTACGTCCCGTGGGACCTTCATATACATCAATAACGTAATATAGCCTAACCTAATCCAACCTAACATTTCGGCGGTAATATTTGACATCATTCCTGGCGATTTGGCCTCTACGTCTCCGTGGGACCTTTATATACAACAATAACGTAATATAACCTAGCCTAACCCAACCTAACATCTCGGCGGTAATATTTGAAAACATACCTGGCGGGTTGGCCTCTACGTCTCCGTGGGACATTTATATACATCAATAACGTAATATAACCTAACCTAACCCAACCTAACATCTCGGCGGTAATATTTGACAACATTCCTGGCGAGTTGGCTTCTCCGTCTCCGTGCGACCTTTATATACATCAATAACGTAGTATAACCTAACCTAACCCAACCTAACATTTCGGCGGTAATATTTGACATCATTCCTGGCGAGTTGGCCTCTACGTCTCCGTTTGACCTTCATAAACATCAATAACGTAATATAACGTAACCTAACCCAACCTATCATCTCGGCGGTAATATTTGAAAACATTCCTGGCGAGTTGGCTTCTCCGTCTCCGTGGGACCTTTATATACATCAATAACGTTATATAACCTAACCTAACCCAACCTAACATCTCGGCGGTAATATTTGACAACATACCTGGCGAGTTGGCCTCTACGTCTCCGTGGGACCTTCATATACATCAATAACGAAATATAACCTAACCTAACCCAACCTAGCATCTCGGCGATAATATTTGAAAACATTCCTGGCGTGTTGGCTTCTCCGTCTCTGTGATATCTTTTTATACATCAATAACGTAATATAGCCTAACCTAATCCAACCTAACATTTCGGCGGTAATATTTGACATCATTCCTGGCGATTTGGCCTCTACGTCTCCGTTTGACCTTCATAAACATCAATAACGTAATATAACGTAACCTAACCCAACCTATCACCTCGGCGGTAATATTTGACAACATTCCTGGCGAGTTGGCCTCTACGTCTCCGTGGGACCTTTGTATACATCAATAACGTAATATAACCTAACCTAACCCAACCTATCATCTCGGCGGTAATATTTGACAACATTCCTGGCGAGTTGGTCTCTACGTCTCCGTGGGACCTTCATATACATCAATAACGTAATATAACCTAACCTAACCCAACCTAACATCACGGCGGTAATATTTGACAACATTCCTGGCGAGTTGGCCTCTACGTCTCCGTGGGACCTTTATATACATCAATAACGTAATGTAACCTAACCTAACCCAACCTAACATCTCGGCGGTAATATTTGACAACATTCCTCGCCAGTTGGCTTCTCCGTCTCCGTGGGACCTTTATATACATCAATAACGTAATATAACCTAACCTAACCCAACCTAACATCTCGGCGATAAGATTTGAGAACATTCCTGGCCAGGTGGCTTCTCCGTCTCCGTGGGACCTTTATATACATCAATAACGTAATATAACCTAACCTAACCCAACCTAACATCTTGGCGGTAATATTTAAAAACATACCTGGCGAGTTGGCCTCTACGTCTCCGTGGGACATTTATATACATCAATAACGTAATGTAACCTAACCTAACCCAACCTAACATCTCGGCGGTAATATTTGATCACATTCCTAGCTTGTTGGCCTCTACGTCTCCGCGTGACCTTTATATACATCTATAACGTGATATAACCTAACCTAACCCAACCTAACATTTCGGCGGTAATATTTGACATCATTCAAGGCGAGTTGGCCTCTACGTCTCCGTTTGACCTTCATAAACATCAATAACGTAATATAACGTAACCTAACCCAACCTATCACCTCGGCGGTAATATTTGACAACATTCCTGGCGAGTTGGCCTCTACGTCTCCGTGGGACCTTTGTATACATCAATAACGTAATATAACCTAACCTAACCCAACCTATCACCTCGGCGGTAATATTTGACAACATTCCTGGCGAGTTGGTCTCTACGTCTCCGTGGGACCTTCATATACATCAATAACGTAATATAACCTAACCTAACCCAACCTAACATCACGGCGGTAATATTTGACAACATTCCTGGCTAGTTGGCTTCTCCGTCTCCGTGGGATCTTTTTATACATCAATAATGTAATAAAACCTATCCTAACCCAACCTAACATCTTGGCGGTAATATTTAAAAACATACCTGGCGAGTTGGCCTCTACGTCTCCGTGGGACATTTATATACATCAATAACGTAATGTAACCTAACCTAACCCAACCTAACATCTCGGCGGTAATATTTGATCACATTCCTAGCTTGTTGGCCTCTACGTCTCCGCGTGACCTTTATATACATCTATAACGTGATATAACCTAACCTAACCCAACCTAACATTTCGGCGGTAATATTTGACATCATTCAAGGCGAGTTGGCCTCTACGTCTCCGTGGGACCTTTATATACATCAATAACGTAATATAACCTAACCTAACCCAACCTAACATCTCGGCGATAAGATTTGAGAACATTCCTGGCCAGGTGGCTTCTCCGTCTCCGTGGGACCTTTATATACATCAATAACGTAATATAACCTAACCTAACCCAACCTAACATCTTGGCGGTAATATTTAAAAACATACCTGGCGAGTTGGCCTCTACGTCTCCGTGGGACATTTATATACATCAATAACGTAATGTAACCTAACCTAACCCAACCTAACATCTCGGCGGTAATATTTGATCACATTCCTAGCTTGTTGGCCTCTACGTCTCCGCGTGACCTTTATATACATCAATAACGTAATATAACCTAACCTAACCCAACCTAACATCTCGGCGGTAATATTTGAAAACATACCTGGCGGGTTGGCCTCTACGTCTCCGTGGGACATTTATATACATCAGTAACGTAATATAACCTAACCTAACCCAACCTAACATCTCGGCGGTAATATTTGACAACATTCCTGGCGAGTTGGCTTCTCCGTCTCCGTGGGACCTTTATATACATCAATAACGTAATATAACCTAACCTAACCCAACCTAACATTTCGGCGGTAATATTTGACATCATTCCTGGCGAGTTGGCCTCTACGTCTCCGTTTGACCTTCATAAACATCAATAACGTAATATAACGTAACCTAACCCAACCTATCATCTCGGCGGTAATATTTGAAAACATTCCTGGCGAGTTGGCTTCTCCGTCTCCGTGGGACCTTTATATACATCAATAACGTTATATAACCTAACCTAACCCAACCTAACATCTCGGCGGTAATATTTGACAACATACCTGGCGAGTTGGCCTCTACGTCTCCGTGGGACCTTCATATACATCAATAACGAAATATAACCTAACCTAACCCAACCGACATCTCGGCGATAATATTTGAAAACATTCCTGGCGTGTTGGCTTCTCCGTCTCTGTGATATCTTTTTATACATCAATAACGTAATATAACCTAACCTAACCCAACCTAACATCTCGGCGGTAATATTTGAAATCATACCTGGCGAGTTGGCCTCTACGTCTCCGTTTGACCTTCATAAACATCAATAACGTAATATAACGTAACCTAACCCAACCTATCACCTCGGCGGTAATATTTGACAACATTCCTGGCGAGTTGGCCTCTACGTCTCCGTGGGACATTTGTATACATCAATAACGTAATATAACCTAACCTAACCCAACCTAACATCACGGCGGTAATATTTGACAACATTCCTGGCTAGTTGGCTTCTCCGTCTCCGTGGGATCTTTTTATACATCAATAACGTAATATAGCCTAACCTAATCCAACCTAACATTTCGGCGGTAATATTTGACATCATTCCTGGCGATTTGGCCTCTACGTCTCCGTTTGACCTTCATAAACATCAATAACGTAATATAACGAAACCTAACCCAACCTATCATCTCGGCGGTAATATTTGAAAACATTCCTGGCGAGTTGGCTTCTCCGTCTCCGTGGGATCTTTATATACATCAATAACGTTATATAACCTAACCTAACCCAACCTAACATCTCGGCGGTAATATTTGACAACACACCTGGCGAGTTGGCCTCTACGTCTCCGTGGGACCTTCATATACATCAATAACGAAATATAACCTAACCTAACCCAACCTAACATCTCGGCGATAATATTTGAAAACATTCCTGGCAAGTTGGCTTCTCCGTCTCTGTGATATCTTTTTATACATCAATAACGTAATATAAACTAACCTAACCCAACCTAACATCTTTGCGGTATATATTTGAAAACATACCTAGCGAGTTGGCCTCTACGTCTCCGTGGGACCTTGATATACATCAATAACGAAATATAACCTAACCTAACCCAACCTAACATCTCGGCGGTAATATTTGAAAACATTCCTGGCGAGTTGGCTTCTCCGTCTCCGTGGGATCTTTTTATACATCAATAACGTAATATAACCTAACCTAACCCAACCTAACATCACGGCGGTAATATTTGACAACATTCCTGGCTAGTTGGCTTCTCCGTCTCCGTTGGATCTTTTTATACATCAATAACGTAATATAACCTATCCTAACCCAACCTAACATCTCGGCGGTAATATTTGAAAACATACCTGGCGAGTTGGCCTCTACGTCTCCGTGGGACCTTTATATACATCAATAACGTAATATAACCTAACCTATCCCAACCTAACATCTCGGCGGAAATATTTGAAAACATTCATGGCGATTTGGCATCTACGTCCCGTGGGACCTTCATATACATCAATAACGTAATATAGCATAACCTAACCCAACCTAACATTTTGGCGGTAATATTTGACATCATTCCTGGCGAGTTGGCCTCTACGTCTCCGTGGGACCTTTATATACATCAATAACGTAATATAACCTAACCTAACCGAACCTAACATATCGGCCGTAATATTTGACAACATTCCTGGCGAGTTGGCCTCTACGTCTCCGTGGGACCTTTGTATACATCAATAACGTAATATAACCTAACCTAACCCAACCTATCATCTCGGCGGTAATATTTGACAACATTCCTGGCGAGTTGGTCTCTACGTCTCCGTGGGACCTTCATATACATCAATAACGTAATATAACCTAACCTAACCCAACCTAACATCTCGGCGGTAATATTTGATCACATTCCTAGCTTGTTGGCTTCTACGTCTCCGCGGGACCTTTATATACATCTATAACATGATATAACCTAACCTAACCCAACCTAACATTTCGGCGGTAATATTTGACATCATTCCTGGCGATTTGTCCTCTACGTCTCCGTTTGACCTTCATAAACATCAATAACGTAATATAACGTAACCTAACCCAACCTATCATCTCGGCGGTAATATTTGACAACATTCCTGGCGAGTTGGCTTCTACGTCTCCGTGGGCCCTTTATATACATCAATAACGTAATATAACCTAACCTAACCGAACCTAACATATCGGCCGTAATATTTGAAAACATACCTGGCGAGTTGGCCTCTACGTCTCTGTGGGACGTTTATATACATCAATAACGTAATATAACCTAACCTAACCCAACCTAACATCTCGGCGATAATATTTGAAAACATTCCTGGCGAGTTGGCTTCTCCGTCTCTGTGGGACCTTCATAAACATCAATAACGTAATATAACCTATCCTAACCCAACCTAACATCTCGGCGGTAATATTTGAAAACATACCTGGCGGGTTGGCCTCTACGTCTCCGTGGGACATTTATATACATCAATAACGTAATATAACCTAACCTAACCCAACCTAACATCTCGGCGGTAATATTTGACAACATTCCTGGCGAGTTGGCTTCTCCGTCTCCGTGGGACCTTTATATACATCAATAACGTAATATAACCTAACCTAACCCAACCTAACATTTCGGCGGTAATATTTGACATCATTCCTGGCGAGTTGGCCTCTACGTCTCCGTTTGACCTTCATAAACATCAATAACGTAATATAACGTAACCTAACCCAACCTATCATCTCGGCGGTAATATTTGAAAACATTCCCGGCGAGTTGGCTTCTCCGTCTCCGTGGGACCTTTATATACATCAATAACGTTATATAACCTAACCTAACCCAACCTAACATCTCGGCGGTAATATTTGACAACATACCTGGCGAGTTGGCCTCTACGTCTCCGTGGGACCTTCATATACATCAATAACGAAATATAACCTAACCTAACCCAACCTAACATCTCGGCGATAATATTTGAAAACATTCCTGGCGAGTTGGCTTCTCCGTCTCTGTGATATCTTTTTATACATCAATAACGTAATATAACCTAACCTAACCCAGCCTAACATCTCGGCGGTAATATTTGAAATCATACCTGGCGAGTTGGCCTCTACGTCTCCGTGGGACATTTATATACATCAATAACGTAATATAACCTAACCTAACCCAACCTAACATCTCGGCGGTAATATTTGATCATATTCCTAGCTTGTTGGCTTCTACGTCTCCGCGGGACCTTTATATACATCTATAACATGATATAACCTAACCTAACCCAACCTAACATTTCGGCGGTAATATTTGACATCATTCCTGGCGATTTGTCCTCTACGTCTCCGTTTGACCTTCATAAACATCAATAACGTAATATAACGTAACCAAACCCAACCTATCATCTCGGCGGTAATATTTGACAACATTCCTGGCGAGTTGGCTTCTACGTCTCCGTGGGACCTTTATATACATCCATAACGTAATATAACCTAACCTAACCGAACCTAACATATCGGCCGTAATATTTGAAAACATACCTGGCGAGTTGACCTCTACGTCTCTGTGGTACGTTTATATACATCAATAACGTAATATAACCTAACCTAACCCAACCTAACATCTCGGCGATAATATTTGAAAACATTCCTGGCGAGTTGGCTTCTCCGTCTCTGTGATATCTTTTTATACATCAATAACATAATATAACCTAACCTAACCCAACCTAACATCTCGTCGGTAATATTTGAAATCATACCTGGCGAGTTGGCCTCTACGTCTCCGTGGGACCTTTATATACATCAATAACGTAATATAACCTAACCTAACCCAACCTAACATCTCGGCGATAAGATTTGAAAACATTCCTGGCCAGGTGGCTTCTCCGTCTCCGTGGGACCTTTATATACATCAATAACGTAATATAACCTAACCTAACCCAACCTAACATCTTGGCGGTAATATTTAAAAACATACCTGGCGAGTTGGCCTCTACGTCTCCGTGGGACATTTATATACATCAATAACGTAATGTAACCTAACCTAACCCAACCTAACATCTCGGCGGTAATATTTGATCACATTCCTAGCTTGTTGGCCTCTACGTCTCTGCGTGACCTTTATATACATCTATAACGTGATATAACCTAACCTAACCCAACCTAACATTTCGGCGGTAATATTTGACATCATTCATGGCGAGTTGGCCTCTACGTCTCCGTTTGACCTTCATAAACACCAATAACGTAATATAACGTAACCTAACCCAACCTATCACCTCGGCGGTAATATTTGACAACATTCCTGGCGAGTTGGCCTCTAAGTCTCCGTGGGACATTTGTATACATCAATAACGTAATATAACCTAACCTAACCCAACCTAACATCACGGCGGTAATATTTGACAACATTCCTGGCTAGTTGGCTTCTCCGTCTCCGTTGGATCTTTTTATACATCAATAACGTAATATAACCTATCCTAACCCAACCTAACATCTCGGCGGTAATATTTGAAAACATACCTGGCGAGTTGGCCTCTACGTCTCCGTGGGACCTTTATATACATCAATAACGTAATATAACCTAACCTATCCCAACCTAACATCTCGGCGGAAATATTTGAAAACATTCATGGCGATTTGGCATCTACGTCCCGTGGGACCTTCATATACATCAATAACGTAATATAGCATAACCTAATCCAACCTAACATTTCGGCGGTAATATTTGACATCATTCCTGGCGATTTGGCCTCTACGTCTCCGTGGGACCTTTATATACATCAATAACGTAATATAACCTAACCTAACCCAACCTAACATCTCGGCGGTAATATTTGAAAACATACCTGGCGGGTTGGCCTCTACGTCTCCGTGGGACATTTATATACATCAATAACGTAATATAACCTAACCTAACCCAACCTAACATCTCGGCGGTAATATTTGACAACATACCTGGCGAGTTGGCCTCTACGTCTCCGTGGGACCTTCATATACATCAATAACGAAATATAACCTAACCTAACCCAACCTAACATCTCGGCGATAATATTTGAAAACATTCCTGGCGAGTTGGCTTCTCCGTCTCTGTGATATCTTTTTATACATCAATAACGTAATATAACCTAACCTAACCCAGCCTAACATCTCGGCGGTAATATTTGAAATCATACCTGGCGAGTTGGCCTCTACGTCTCCGTGGGACATTTATATACACCAATAACGTAATATAACCTAACCTAACCCAACCTAACATCTCGGCGGTAATATTTGATCACATTCCTAGCTTGTTGGCCTCTACGTCTCCGCGGGACCTTTATATACATCTATAACGTGATATAACCTAACCTAACACAACCTAACATTTTGGCGGTAATATTTGACATCATTCCTGGCGAGTTGGCCTCTACGTCTCCGTTTGACCTTCATAAACATCAATAACGTAATATAACGTAACCTAACCCAACCTATCACCTCGGCGGTAATATTTGACAACATTCCTGGCGAGTTGGCCTCTACGTCTCCGTGGGACATTTGTATACATCAATAACGTAATATAACCTAACCTAACCCAACCTAACATCACGGCGGTAATATTTGACAACATTCCTGGCTAGTTGGCTTCTCCGTCTCCGTGGGATCTTTTTATACATCAATAACGTAATATAACCTATCCTAACCCAACCTAACATCTCGGCGGTAATATTTGAAAACATACCTGGCGAGTTGGCCTCTACGTCTCCGTGGGACCTTTATATACATCAATAACGTAATATAACCTAACCTATCCCAACCTAACATCTCGGCGGAAATATTTGAAAACATTCATGGCGATTTGGCATCTACGTCCCGTGGGACATTCATATACATCAATAACGTAATATAGCCTAACCTAATCCAACCTAACATTTCGGCGGTAATATTTGACATCATTCCTGGCGATTTGGCCTCTACGTCTCCGTGGGACCTTTATATACATCAATAACGTAATATAACCTAACCTAACCCAACCTAACATCTCGGCGGTAATATTTGAAAACATACCTGGCGGGTTGGCCTCTACGTCTCCGTGGGACATTTATATACATCAATAACGTAATATAACCTAACCTAACCCAACCTAACATCTCGGCGGTAATATTTGACAACATTCCTGGCGAGTTGGCTTCTCCGTCTCCGTGGGACCTTTATATACATCAATAACGTAATATAACCTAACCTAACCCAACCTAACATTTCGGCGGTAATATTTGACATCATTCCTGGCGAGTTGGCCTCTACGTCTCCGTTTGACCTTCATAAACATCAATAACGTAATATAACGTAACCTAACCCAACCTATCATCTCGGCGGTAATATTTGAAAACATTCCTGGCGAGTTGGCTTCTCCGTCTCCGTGGGACCTTTATATACATCAATAACGTTATATAACCTAACCTAACCCAACCTAACATCTCGGCGGTAATATTTGACAACATACCTGGCGAGTTGGCCTCTACGTCTCCGTGGGACCTTCATATACATCAATAACGAAATATAACCTAACCTAACCCAACCGAGCATCTCGGCGATAATATTTGAAAACATTCCTGGCGTGTTGGCTTCTCCGTCTCTGTGATATCTTTTTATACATCAATAACGTAATATAACCTAACCTAACCCAACCTAACATCTCGGCGGTAATATTTGAAATCATACCTGGCGAGTTGGCCTCTACGTCTCCGTTTGACCTTCATAAACATCAATAACGTAATATAACGTAACCTAACCCAACCTATCACCTCGGCGGTAATATTTGACAACATTCCTGGCGAGTTGGCCTCTACGTCTCCGTGGGACATTTGTATACATCAATAACGTAATATAACCTAACCTAACCCAACCTAACATCACGGCTGTAATATTTGACAACATTCCTGGCTAGTTGGCTTCTCCGTCTCCGTGGGATCTTTTTATACATCAATAACGTAATATAGCCTAACCTAATCCAACCTAACATTTCGGCGGTAATATTTGACATCATTCCTGGCGATTTGGCCTCTACGTCTCCGTTTGACCTTCATAAACATCAATAACGTAATATAACGTAACCTAACCCAACCTATCATCTCGGCGGTAATATTTGAAAACATTCCTGGCGAGTTGGCTTCTCCGTCTCCGTGGGACCTTTATATACATCAATAACGTTATATAACCTAACCTAACCCAACCTAACATCTCGGCGGTAATATTTGACAACATACCTGGCGAGTTGGCCTCTACGTCTCCGTGGGACCTTCATATACATCAATAACGAAATATAACCTAACCTAACCCAACCTAACATCTCGGCGATAATATTTGAAAACATTCCTGGCAAGTTGGCTTCTCCGTCTCTGTGATATCTTTTTATACATCAATAACGTAATATAAACTAACCTAACCCAACCTAACATCTTGGCGGTATATATTTGAAAACATACCTAGCGAGTTGGCCTCTACGTCTCCGTGGGACCTTGATATACATCAATAACGAAATATAACCTAACCTAACCCAACCTAACATCTCGGCGGTAATATTTGAAAACATTCCTGGCGAGTTGGCTTCTCCGTCTCCGTGGGATCTTTTTATACATCAATAACGTAATATAACCTAACCTAACCCAACCTAACATCTTGGCGGTAATATTTGAAAACATACCTGGCGAGTTGGCCTCTACGTCTCCGTGGGACATTTATATACATCAATAACGTAATATAACCTAACCTAACCCAACCTAACATCTCGGCGGTAATATTTGATCACATTCCTAGCTTGTTGGCTTCTACGTCTCCGCGGGACCTTTATATACATCTATAACATGATATAACCTAACCTAACCCAACCTAACATTTCGGCGGTAATATTTGACATCATTCCTGGCGATTTGTCCTCTACGTCTCCGTTTGACCTTCATAAACATCAATAACGTAATATAACGTAACCTAACCCAACCTATCATCTCGGCGGTAATATTTGACAACATTCCTGGCGAGTTGGCTTCTACGTCTCCGTGGGACCCTTATATACATCAATAACGTAATATAACCTAACCTAACCGAACCTAACATATCGGCCGTAATATTTGAAAACATACCTGGCGAGTTGGCCTCTACGTCTCTGTGGGACGTTTATATACATCAATAACGTAATATAACCTAACCTAACCCAACCTAACATCTCGGCGATAATATTTGAAAACATTCCTGGCGAGTTGGCTTCTCCGTCTCTGTGGGACCTTCATAAACATCAATAACGTAATATAACCTATCCTAACCCAACCTAACATCTCGGCGGTAATATTTGAAAACATACCTGGCGGGTTGGCCTCTACGTCTCCGTGGGACATTTATATACATCAATAACGTAATATAACCTAACCTAACCCAACCTAACATCTCGGCGGTAATATTTGACAACATTCCTGGCGAGTTGGCTTCTCCGTCTCCGTGGGACCTTTATATACATCAATAACGTA
Organism: Xylocopa violacea; assembly: GCA_963969225.1. Classification (NCBI taxonomy): domain Eukaryota; kingdom Metazoa; phylum Arthropoda; class Insecta; order Hymenoptera; family Apidae; genus Xylocopa; species Xylocopa violacea. The sequence goes on from CAXAJV010000051.1 coordinate 3,540,094, forward strand.
ATATAACCTAACCTAACCCAACCTAACATTTCGGCGGTAATATTTGACAACATTCCTGGCGAGTTGGCCTCTACGTCTCCGTTTGACCTTCATAAACATCAATAACGTAATATAACGTAACCTAACCCAACCTATCATCTCGGCGGTAATATTTGAAAACATTCCTGGCGAGTTGGCTTCTCCGTCTCCGTGGGACCTTTATATACATCAATAACGTTATATAACCTAACCTAACCCAACCTAACATCTCGGCGGTAATATTTGACAACATACCTGGCGAGTTGGCCTCTACGTCTCCGTGGGACCTTCATATACATCAATAACGAAATATAACCTAACCTAACCCAACCTAACATCTCGGCGATAATATTTGAAAACATTCCTGGCGAGTTGGCTTCTCCGTCTCTGTGATATCTTTTTATACATCAATAACGTAATATAACCTAACCTAACCCAGCCTAACATCTCGGCGGTAATATTTGAAATCATACCTGGCGAGTTGGCCTCTACGTCTCCGTGGGACATTTATATACATCAATAACGTAATATAACCTAACCTAACCCAACCTAACATCTCGGCGGTAATATTTGATCATATTCCTAGCTTGTTGGCTTCTACGTCTCCGCGGGACCTTTATATACATCTATAACATGATATAACCTAACCTAACCCAACCTAACATTTCGGCGGTAATATTTGACATCATTCCTGGCGATTTGTCCTCTACGTCTCCGTTTGACCTTCATAAACATCAATAACGTAATATAACGTAACCAAACCCAACCTATCATCTCGGCGGTAATATTTGACAACATTCCTGGCGAGTTGGCTTCTACGTCTCCGTGGGACCTTTATATACATCAATAACGTAATATAACCTAACCTAACCGAACCTAACATATCGGCCGTAATATTTGAAAACATACCTGGCGAGTTGACCTCTACGTCTCTGTGGGTCGTTTATATACATCAATAACGTAATATAACCTAACCTAACCCAACCTAACATCTCGGCGATAATATTTGAAAACATTCCTGGCGAGTTGGCTTCTCCGTCTCTGTGATATCTTTTTATACATCAATAACATAATATAACCTAACCTAACCCAACCTAACATCTCGTCGGTAATATTTGAAATCATACCTGGCGAGTTGGCCTCTACGTCTCCGTGGGACCTTTATATACATCAATAACGTAATATAACCTAACCTAACCCAACCTAACATCTCGGCGATAAGATTTGAAAACATTCCTGGCCAGGTGGCTTCTCCGTCTCCGTGGGACCTTTATATACATCAATAACGTAATATAACCTAACCTAACCCAACCTAACATCTTGGCGGTAATATTTAAAAGCATACCTGGCGAGTTGGCCTCTACGTCTCCGTGGGACATTTATATACATCAATAACGTAATGTAACCTAACCTAACCCAACCTAACATCTCGGCGGTAATATTTGATCACATTCCTAGCTTGTTGGCCTCTACGTCTCTGCGTGACCTTTATATACATCTATAACGTGATATAACCTAACCTAACCCAACCTAACATTTCGGCGGTAATATTTGACATCATTCATGGCGAGTTGGCCTCTACGTCTCCGTTTGACCTTCATAAACATCAATAACGTAATATAACGTAACCTAACCCAACCTATCACCTCGGCGGTAATATTTGACAACATTCCTGGCGAGTTGGCCTCTACGTCTCCGTGGGACATTTGTATACATCAATAACGTAATATAACCTAACCTAACCCAACCTAACATCACGGCTGTAATATTTGACAACATTCCTGGCTAGTTGGCTTCTCCGTCTCCGTGGGATCTTTTTATACATCAATAACGTAATATAGCCTAACCTAATCCAACCTAACATTTCGGCGGTAATATTTGACATCATTCCTGGCGATTTGGCCTCTACGTCTCCGTTTGACCTTCATAAACATCAATAACGTAATATAACGTAACCTAACCCAACCTATCATCTCGGCGGTAATATTTGAAAACATTCCTGGCGAGTTGGCTTCTCCGTCTCCGTGGGACCTTTATATACATCAATAACGTTATATAACCTAACCTAACCCAACCTAACATCTCGGCGGTAATATTTGACAACATACCTGGCGAGTTGGCCTCTACGTCTCCGTGGGACCTTCATATACATCAATAACGAAATATAACCTAACCTAACCCAACCTAACATCTCGGCGATAATATTTGAAAACATTCCTGGCAAGTTGGCTTCTCCGTCTCTGTGATATCTTTTTATACATCAATAACGTAATATAAACTAACCTAACCCAACCTAACATCTTGGCGGTATATATTTGAAAACATACCTAGCGAGTTGGCCTCTACGTCTCCGTGGGACCTTGATATACATCAATAACGAAATATAACCTAACCTAACCCAACCTAACATCTCGGCGGTAATATTTGACAACATTCCTGGCGAGTTGGCCTCTACGTCTCCGTGGGACCTTTGTATACATCAATAACGTAATATAACCTAACCTAACCCAACCTATCATCTCGGCGGTAATATTTGACAACATTCCTGGCGAGTTGGTCTCTACGTCTACGTGGGACCTTCATATACATCAATAACGTAATATAACCTAACCTAACCCAACCTAACATCACGGCGGTAATATTTGAAATCATACCTGGCGAGTTGGCCTCTACGTCTCCGTGGGACCTTTATATACATCAATAACGTAATGTAACCTAACCTAACCCAACCTAACATCTCGGCGGTAATATTTGACAACATTCCTCGCCAGTTGGCTTCTCCGTCTCCGTGGGACCTTTATATACATCAATAACGTAATATAACCTAACCTAACCCAACCTAACATCTCGGCGGTAATATTTGATCACATTCCTAGCTTGTTGGCTTCTACGTCTCCGCGGGACCTTTATATACATCTATAACATGATATAACCTAACCTAACCCAACCTAACATTTCGGCGGTAATATTTGACATCATTCCTGGCGATTTGTCCTCTACGTCTCCGTTTGACCTTCATAAACATCAATAACGTAATATAACGTAACCTAACCCAACCTATCATCTCGGCGGTAATATTTGACAACATTCCTGGCGAGTTGGCTTCTACGTCTCCGTGGGACCTTTATATACATCAATAACGTAATATAACCTAACCTAACCGAACCTAACATATCGGCCGTAATATTTGAAAACATACCTGGCGAGTTGGCCTCTACGTCTCTGTGGGACGTTTATATACATCAATAACGTAATATAACCTAACCTAACCCAACCTAACATCTCGGCGATAATATTTGAAAACATTCCTGGCGAGTTGGCTTCTCCGTCTCTGTGGGACCTTCATAAACATCAATAACGTAATATAACCTATCCTAACCCAACCTAACATCTCGGCGGTAATATTTGAAAACATACCTGGCGGGTTGGCCTCTACGTCTCCGTGGGACATTTATATACATCAATAACGTAATATAACCTAACCTAACCCAACCTAACATCTCGGCGGTAATATTTGACAACATTCCTGGCGAGTTGGCTTCTCCGTCTCCGTGGGACCTTTATATACATCAATAACGTAATATAACCTAACCTAACCCAACCTAACATTTCGGCGGTAATATTTGACATCATTCCTGGCGAGTTGGCCTCTACGTCTCCGTTTGACCTTCATAAACATCAATAACGTAATATAACGTAACCTAACCCAACCTATCATCTCGGCGGTAATATTTGAAAACATTCCTGGCGAGTTGGCTTCTCCGTCTCCGTGGGACCTTTATATACATCAATAACGTTATATAACCTAACCTAACCCAACCTAACATCTCGGCGGTAATATTTGACAACATACCTGGCGAGTTGGCCTCTACGTCTCCGTGGGACCTTCATATACATCAATAACGAAATATAACCTAACCTAACCCAACCTAACATCTCGGCGATAATATTTGAAAACATTCCTGGCGAGTTGGCTTCTCCGTCTCTGTGATATCTTTTTATACATCAATAACGTAATATAACCTAACCTAACCCAACCTAACATCTCGGCGGTAATATTTGACAACATTCCTGGCGAGTTGGCTTCTCCGTCTCCGTGGGACCTTTATATACATCAATAACGTAATATAACCTAACCTAACCCAACCTAACATTTCGGCGGTAATATTTGACATCATTCCTGGCGAGTTGGCCTCTACGTCTCCGTTTGACCTTCATAAACATCAATAACGTAATATAACGTAACCTAACCCAACCTATCATCTCGGCGGTAATATTTGAAAACATTCCTGGCGAGTTGGCTTCTCCGTCTCCGTGGGACCTTTATATACATCAATAACGTTATATAACCTAACCTAACCCAACCTAACATCTCGGCGGTAATATTTGACAACATACCTGGCGAGTTGGCCTCTACGTCTCCGTGGGACCTTCATATACATCAATAACGAAATATAACCTAACCTAACCCAACCTAACATCTCGGCGATAATATTTGAAAACATTCCTGGCGAGTTGGCTTCTCCGTCTCTGTGATATCTTTTTATACATCAATAACGTAATATAACCTAACCTAACCCAGCCTAACATCTCGGCGGTAATATTTGAAATCATACCTGGCGAGTTGGCCTCTACGTCTCCGTGGGACATTTATATACATCAATAACGTAATATAACCTAACCTAACCCAACCTAACATCTCGGCGGTAATATTTGATCATATTCCTAGCTTGTTGGCTTCTACGTCTCCGCGGGACCTTTATATACATCTATAACATGATATAACCTAACCTAACCCAACCTAACATTTCGGCGGTAATATTTGACATCATTCCTGGCGATTTGTCCTCTACGTCTCCGTTTGACCTTCATAAACATCAATAACGTAATATAACGTAACCAAACCCAACCTATCATCTCGGCGGTAATATTTGACAACATTCCTGGCGAGTTGGCTTCTACGTCTCCGTGGGACCTTTATATACATCAATAACGTAATATAACCTAACCTAACCGAACCTAACATATCGGCCGTAATATTTGAAAACATACCTGGCGAGTTGACCTCTACGTCTCTGTGGGACGTTTATATACATCAATAACGTAATATAACCTAACCTAACCCAACCTAACATCTCGGCGATAATATTTGAAAACATTCCTGGCGAGTTGGCTTCTCCGTCTCTGTGATATCTTTTTATACATCAATAACATAATATAACCTAACCTAACCCAACCTAACATCTCGTCGGTAATATTTGAAATCATACCTGGCGAGTTGGCCTCTACGTCTCCGTGGGACCTTTATATACATCAATAACGTAATATAACCTAACCTAACCCAACCTAACATCTCGGCGATAAGATTTGAAAACATTCCTGGCCAGGTGGCTTCTCCGTCTCCGTGGGACCTTTATATACATCAATAACGTAATATAACCTAACCTAACCCAACCTAACATCTTGGCGGTAATATTTAAAAGCATACCTGGCGAGTTGGCCTCTACGTCTCCGTGGGACATTTATATACATCAATAACGTAATGTAACCTAACCTAACCCAACCTAACATCTCGGCGGTAATATTTGATCACATTCCTAGCTTGTTGGCCTCTACGTCTCTGCGTGACCTTTATATACATCTATAACGTGATATAACCTAACCTAACCCAACCTAACATTTCGGCGGTAATATTTGACATCATTCATGGCGAGTTGGCCTCTACGTCTCCGTTTGACCTTCATAAACATCAATAACGTAATATAACGTAACCTAACCCAACCTATCACCTCGGCGGTAATATTTGACAACATTCCTGGCGAGTTGGCCTCTACGTCTCCGTGGGACATTTGTATACATCAATAACGTAATATAACCTAACCTAACCCAACCTAACATCACGGCTGTAATATTTGACAACATTCCTGGCTAGTTGGCTTCTCCGTCTCCGTGGGATCTTTTTATACATCAATAACGTAATATAGCCTAACCTAATCCAACCTAACATTTCGGCGGTAATATTTGACATCATTCCTGGCGATTTGGCCTCTACGTCTCCGTTTGACCTTCATAAACATCAATAACGTAATATAACGTAACCTAACCCAACCTATCATCTCGGCGGTAATATTTGAAAACATTCCTGGCGAGTTGGCTTCTCCGTCTCCGTGGGACCTTTATATACATCAATAACGTTATATAACCTAACCTAACCCAACCTAACATCGCGGCGGTAATATTTGACAACATACCTGGCGAGTTGGCCTCTACGTCTCCGTGGGACCTTCATATACATCAATAACGAAATATAACCTAACCTAACCCAACCTAACATCTCGGCGATAATATTTGAAAACATTCCTGGCAAGTTGGCTTCTCCGTCTCTGTGATATCTTTTTATACATCAATAACGTAATATAAACTAACCTAACCCAACCTAACATCTTGGCGGTATATATTTGAAAACATACCTAGCGAGTTGGCCTCTACGTCTCCGTGGGACCTTGATATACATCAATAACGAAATATAACCTAACCTAACCCAACCTAACATCTCGGCGGTAATATTTGACAACATTCCTGGCGAGTTGGCCTCTACGTCTCCGTGGGACCTTTGTATACATCAATAACGTAATATAACCTAACCTAACCCAACCTATCATCTCGGCGGTAATATTTGACAACATTCCTGGCGAGTTGGTCTCTACGTCTACGTGGGACCTTCATATACATCAATAACGTAATATAACCTAACCTAACCCAACCTAACATCACGGCGGTAATATTTGAAATCATACCTGGCGAGTTGGCCTCTACGTCTCCGTGGGACCTTTATATACATCAATAACGTAATGTAACCTAACCTAACCCAACCTAACATCTCGGCGGTAATATTTGACAACATTCCTCGCCAGTTGGCTTCTCCGTCTCCGTGGGACCTTTATATACATCAATAACGTAATATAACCTAACCTAACCGAACCTAACATATCGGCCGTAATATTTGAAAACATACCTGGCGAGTTGGCCTCTACGTCTCTGTGGGACGTTTATATACATCAATAACGTAATATAACCTAACCTAACCCAACCTAACATCTCGGCGATAATATTTGAAAACATTCCTGGCGAGTTGGCTTCTCCGTCTCTGTGGGACCTTCATAAACATCAATAACGTAATATAACCTATCCTAACCCAACCTAACATCTCGGCGGTAATATTTGAAAACATACCTGGCGGGTTGGCCTCTACGTCTCCGTGGGACATTTATATACATCAATAACGTAATATAACCTAACCTAACCCAACCTAACATCTCGGCGGTAATATTTGACAACATTCCTGGCGAGTTGGCTTCTCCGTCTCCGTGGGACCTTTATATACATCAATAACGTAATATAACCTAACCTAACCCAACCTAACATTTCGGCGGTAATATTTGACATCATTCCTGGCGAGTTGGCCTCTACGTCTCCGTTTGACCTTCATAAACATCAATAACGTAATATAACGTAACCTAACCCAACCTATCATCTCGGCGGTAATATTTGAAAACATTCCTGGCGAGTTGGCTTCTCCGTCTCCGTGGGACCTTTATATACATCAATAACGTTATATAACCTAACCTAACCCAACCTAACATCTCGGCGGTAATATTTGACAACATACCTGGCGAGTTGGCCTCTACGTCTCCGTGGGACCTTCATATACATCAATAACGAAATATAACCTAACCTAACCCAACCTAACATCTCGGCGATAATATTTGAAAACATTCCTGGCGAGTTGGCTTCTCCGTCTCTGTGATATCTTTTTATACATCAATAACGTAATATAACCTAACCTAACCCAGCCTAACATCTCGGCGGTAATATTTGAAATCATACCTGGCGAGTTGGCCTCTACGTCTCCGTGGGACATTTATATACATCAATAACGTAATATAACCTAACCTAACCCAACCTAACATCTCGGCGGTAATATTTGATCATATTCCTAGCTTGTTGGCTTCTACGTCTCCGCGGGACCTTTATATACATCTATAACATGATATAACCTAACCTAACCCAACCTAACATTTCGGCGGTAATATTTGACATCATTCCTGGCGATTTGTCCTCTACGTCTCCGTTTGACCTTCATAAACATCAATAACGTAATATAACGTAACCAAACCCAACCTATCATCTCGGCGGTAATATTTGACAACATTCCTGGCGAGTTGGCTTCTACGTCTCCGTGGGACCTTTATATACATCAATAACGTAATATAACCTAACCTAACCGAACCTAACATATCGGCCGTAATATTTGAAAACATACCTGGCGAGTTGACCTCTACGTCTCTGTGGGACGTTTATATACATCAATAACGTAATATAACCTAACCTAACCCAACCTAACATCTCGGCGATAATATTTGAAAACATTCCTGGCGAGTTGGCTTCTCCGTCTCTGTGATATCTTTTTATACATCAATAACATAATATAACCTAACCTAACCCAACCTAACATCTCGTCGGTAATATTTGAAATCATACCTGGCGAGTTGGCCTCTACGTCTCCGTGGGACCTTTATATACATCAATAACGTAATATAACCTAACCTAACCCAACCTAACATCTCGGCGATAAGATTTGAAAACATTCCTGGCCAGGTGGCTTCTCCGTCTCCGTGGGACCTTTATATACATCAATAACGTAATATAACCTAACCTAACCCAACCTAACATCTTGGCGGTAATATTTAAAAACATACCTGGCGAGTTGGCCTCTACGTCTCCGTGGGACATTTATATACATCAATAACGTAATGTAACCTAACCTAACCCAACCTAACATCTCGGCGGTAATATTTGATCACATTCCTAGCTTGTTGGCCTCTACGTCTCTGCGTGACCTTTATATACATCTATAACGTGATATAACCTAACCTAACCCAACCTAACATTTCGGCGGTAATATTTGACATCATTCATGGCGAGTTGGCCTCTACGTCTCCGTTTGACCTTCATAAACATCAATAACGTAATATAACGTAACCTAACCCAACCTATCACCTCGGCGGTAATATTTGACAACATTCCTGGCGAGTTGGCCTCTAAGTCTCCGTGGGACATTTGTATACATCAATAACGTAATATAACCTAACCTAACCCAACCTAACATCACGGCGGTAATATTTGACAACATTCCTGGCTAGTTGGCTTCTCCGTCTCCGTTGGATCTTTTTATACATCAATAACGTAATATAACCTATCCTAACCCAACCTAACATCTCGGCGGTAATATTTGAAAACATACCTGGCGAGTTGGCCTCTACGTCTCCGTGGGACCTTTATATACATCAATAACGTAATATAACCTAACCTATCCCAACCTAACATCTCGGCGGAAATATTTGAAAACATTCATGGCGATTTGGCATCTACGTCCCGTGGGACCTTCATATACATCAATAACGTAATATAGCATAACCTAATCCAACCTAACATTTCGGCGGTAATATTTGACATCATTCCTGGCGATTTGGCCTCTACGTCTCCGTGGGACCTTTATATACATCAATAACGTAATATAACCTAACCTAACCCAACCTAACATCTCGGCGGTAATATTTGAAAACATACCTGGCGGGTTGGCCTCTACGTCTCCGTGGGACATTTATATACATCAATAACGTAATATAACCTAACCTAACCCAACCTAACATCTCGGCGGTAATATTTGACAACATACCTGGCGAGTTGGCCTCTACGTCTCCGTGGGACCTTCATATACATCAATAACGAAATATAACCTAACCTAACCCAACCTAACATCTCGGCGATAATATTTGAAAACATTCCTGGCGAGTTGGCTTCTCCGTCTCTGTGATATCTTTTTATACATCAATAACGTAATATAACCTAACCTAACCCAGCCTAACATCTCGGCGGTAATATTTGAAATCATACCTGGCGAGTTGGCCTCTACGTCTCCGTGGGACATTTATATACATCAATAACGTAATATAACCTAACCTAACCCAACCTAACATCTCGGCGGTAATATTTGATCACATTCCTAGCTTGTTGGCCTCTACGTCTCCGCGGGACCTTTATATACATCTATAACGTGATATAACCTAACCTAACACAACCTAACATTTTGGCGGTAATATTTGACATCATTCCTGGCGAGTTGGCCTCTACGTCTCCGTTTGACCTTCATAAACATCAATAACGTAATATAACGTAACCTAACCCAACCTATCACCTCGGCGGTAATATTTGACAACATTCCTGGCGAGTTGGCCTCTACGTCTCCGTGGGACATTTGTATACATCAATAACGTAATATAACCTAACCTAACCCAACCTAACATCACGGCGGTAATATTTGACAACATTCCTGGCTAGTTGGCTTCTCCGTCTCCGTGGGATCTTTTTATACATCAATAACGTAATATAACCTATCCTAACCCAACCTAACATCTCGGCGGTAATATTTGAAAACATACCTGGCGAGTTGGCCTCTACGTCTCCGTGGGACCTTTATATACATCAATAACGTAATATAACCTAACCTATCCCAACCTAACATCTCGGCGGAAATATTTGAAAACATTCATGGCGATTTGGCATCTACGTCCCGTGGGACCTTCATATACATCAATAACGTAATATAGCCTAACCTAATCCAACCGAACATTTCGGCGGTAATATTTGACATCATTCCTGGCGATTTGGCCTCTACGTCTCCGTGGGACCTTTATATACATCAATAACGTAATATAACCTAACCTAACCCAACCTAACATCTCGGCGGTAATATTTGAAAACATACCTGGCGGGTTGGCCTCTACGTCTCCGTGGGACATTTATATACATCAATAACGTAATATAACCTAACCTAACCCAACCTAACATCTCGGCGGTAATATTTGACAACATTCCTGGCGAGTTGGCTTCTCCGTCTCCGTGGGACCTTTATATACATCAATAACGTAATATAACCTAACCTAACCCAACCTAACATTTCGGCGGTAATATTTGACATCATTCCTGGCGAGTTGGCCTCTACGTCTCCGTTTGACCTTCATAAACATCAATAACGTAATATAACGTAACCTAACCCAACCTATCATCTCGGCGGTAATATTTGAAAACATTCCTGGCGAGTTGGCTTCTCCGTCTCCGTGGGACCTTTATATACATCAATAACGTTATATAACCTAACCTAACCCAACCTAACATCTCGGCGGTAATATTTGACAACATACCTGGCGAGTTGGCCTCTACGTCTCCGTGGGACCTTCATATACATCAATAACGAAATATAACCTAACCTAACCCAACCTAACATCTCGGCGATAATATTTGAAAACATTCCTGGCGAGTTGGCTTCTCCGTCTCTGTGATATCTTTTTATACATCAATAACGTAATATAACCTAACCTAACCCAGCCTAACATCTCGGCGGTAATATTTGAAATCATACCTGGCGAGTTGGCCTCTACGTCTCCGTGGGACATTTATATACATCAATAACGTAATATAACCTAACCTAACCCAACCTAACATCTCGGCGGTAATATTTGATCATATTCCTAGCTTGTTGGCTTCTACGTCTCCGCGGGACCTTTATATACATCTATAACATGATATAACCTAACCTAACCCAACCTAACATTTCGGCGGTAATATTTGACATCATTCCTGGCGATTTGTCCTCTACGTCTCCGTTTGACCTTCATAAACATCAATAACGTAATATAACGTAACCTAACCCAACCTATCATCTCGGCGGTAATATTTGACAACATTCCTGGCGAGTTGGCTTCTACGTCTCCGTGGGACCTTTATATACATCAATAACGTAATATAACCTAACCTAACCGAACCTAACATATCGGCCGTAATATTTGAAAACATACCTGGCGAGTTGGCCTCTACGTCTCTGTGGGACGTTTATATACATCAATAACGTAATATAACCTAACCTAACCCAACCTAACATCTCGGCGATAATATTTGAAAACATTCCTGGCGAGTTGGCTTCTCCGTCTCTGTGATATCTTTTTATACATCAATAACATAATATAACCTAACCTAACCCAACCTAACATCTCGGCGGTAATATTTGAAATCATACCTGGCGAGTTGGCCTCTACGTCTCCGTGGGACCTTTATATACATCAATAACGTAATATAACCTAACCTAACCCAACCTAACATCTCGGCGATAAGATTTGAAAACATTCCTGGCCAGGTGGCTTCTCCGTCTCCGTGGGACCTTTATATACATCAATAACGTAATATAACCTAACCTAACCCAACCTAACATTTCGGCGGTAATATTTGACATCATTCATGGCGAGTTGGCCTCTACGTCTCCGTTTGAGCTTCATAAACATCAATAACGTAATATAACGTAACCTAACCCAACCTATCACCTCGGCGGTAATATTTGACAACATTCCTGGCGAGTTGGCCTCTACGTCTCCGTGGGACATTTGTATACATCAATAACGTAATATAACCTAACCTAACCCAACCTAACATCACGGCGGTAATATTTGACAACATTCCTGGCTAGTTGGCTTCTCCGTCTCCGTGGGATCTTTTTATACATCAATAACGTAATATAACCTATCCTAACCCAACCTAACATCTCGGCGGTAATATTTGAAAACATACCTGGCGAGTTGGCCTCTACGTCTCCGTGGGACCTTTATATACATCAATAACGTAATATATCCTAACCTATCCCAACCTAACATCTCGGCGGAAATATTTGAAAACATTCATGGCGATTTGGCATCTACGTCCCGTGGGACCTTCATATACATCAATAACGTAATATAGCCTAACCTAATCCAACCTAACATTTCGGCGGTAATATTTGACATCATTCCTGGCGATTTGGCCTCTACGTCTCCGTGGGACCTTTATATACATCAATAACGTAATATAACCTAACCTAACCCAACCTAACATCTCGGCGGTAATATTTGAAAACATACCTGGCGGGTTGGCCTCTACGTCTCCGTGGGACATTTATATACATCAATAACGTAATATAACCTAACCTAACCCAACCTAACATCTCGGCGGTAATATTTGACAACATTCCTGGCGAGTTGGCTTCTCCGTCTCCGTGGGACCTTTATATACATCAATAACGTAATATAACCTAACCTAACCCAACCTAACATTTCGGCGGTAATATTTGACATCATTCCTGGCGAGTTGGCCTCTACGTCTCCGTTTGACCTTCATAAACATCAATAACGTAATATAACGTAACCTAACCCAACCTATCATCTCGGCGGTAATATTTGAAAACATTCCTGGCGAGTTGGCTTCTCCGTCTCCGTGGGACCTTTATATACATCAATAACGTTATATAACCTAACCTAACCCAACCTAACATCTCGGCGGTAATATTTGACAACATACCTGGCGAGTTGGCCTCTACGTCTCCGTGGGAACTTCATATACATCAATAACGAAATATAACCTAACCTAACCCAACCTAACATCTCGGCGATAATATTTGAAAACATTCCTGGCGAGTTGGCTTCTCCGTCTCTGTGATATCTTTTTATACATCAATAACGTAATATAACCTAACCTAACCCAGCCTAACATCTCGGCGGTAATATTTGAAATCATACCTGGCGAGTTGGCCTCTACGTCTCCGTGGGACATTTATATACATCAATAACGTAATATAACCTAACCTAACCCAACCTAACATCTCGGCGGTAATATTTGATCATATTCCTAGCTTGTTGGCTTCTACGTCTCCGCGGGACCTTTATATACATCTATAACATGATATAACCTAACCTAACCCAACCTAACATTTCGGCGGTAATATTTGACATCATTCCTGGCGATTTGTCCTCTACGTCTCCGTTTGACCTTCATAAACATCAATAACGTAATATAACGTAACCAAACCCAACCTATCATCTCGGCGGTAATATTTGACAACATTCCTGGCGAGTTGGCTTCTACGTCTCCGTGGGACCTTTATATACATCAATAACGTAATATAACCTAACCTAACCGAACCTAACATATCGGCCGTAATATTTGAAAACATACCTGGCGAGTTGACCTCTACGTCTCTGTGGGACGTTTATATACATCAATAACGTAATATAACCTAACCTAACCCAACCTAACATCTCGGCGATAATATTTGAAAACATTCCTGGCGAGTTGGCTTCTCCGTCTCTGTGATATCTTTTTATACATCAATAACATAATATAACCTAACCTAACCCAACCTAACATCTCGTCGGTAATATTTGAAATCATACCTGGCGAGTTGGCCTCTACGTCTCCGTGGGACCTTTATATACATCAATAACGTAATATAACCTAACCTAACCCAACCTAACATCTCGGCGATAAGATTTGAAAAAATTCCTGGCCAGGTGGCTTCTCCGTCTCCGTGGGACCTTTATATACATCAATAACGTAATATAACCTAACCTAACCCAACCTAACATCTTGGCTGTAATATTTAAAAACATACCTGGCGAGTTGGCCTCTACGTCTCCGTGGGACATTTATATACATCAATAACGTAATGTAACCTAACCTAACCCAACCTAACATCTCGGCGGTAATATTTGATCACATTCCTAGCTTGTTGGCCTCTACGTCTCTGCGTGACCTTTATATACATCTATAACGTAATATAACCTAACCTAACCCAACCTAACATTTCGGCGGTAATATTTGACATCATTCATGGCGAGTTGGCCTCTACGTCTCCGTTTGACCTTCATAAACATCAATAACGTAATATAACGTAACCTAACCCAACCTATCACCTCGGCGGTAATATTTGACAACATTCCTGGCGAGTTGGCCTCTACGTCTCCGTGGGACATTTGTATACATCAATAACGTAATATAACCTAACCTAACCCAACCTAACATCACGGCGGTAATATTTGACAACATTCCTGGCTAGTTGGCTTCTCCGTCTCCGTTGGATCTTTTTATACATCAATAACGTAATATAACCTATCCTAACCCAACCTAACATCTCGGCGGTAATATTTGAAAACATACCTGGCGAGTTGGCCTCTACGTCTCCGTGGGACCTTTATATACATCAATAACGTAATATAACCTAACCTAACCCAACCTAACATCTCGGCGATAATATTTGAAAACATTCCTGGCGAGTTGGCATCTCCGTCTCTGTGATATCTTTTTATACATCAATAACGTAATATAACCTAACCTAACCCAGCCTAACATCTCGGCGGTAATATTTGAAATCATACCTGGCGAGTTGGCCTCTACGTCTCCGTGGGACATTTATATACATCAATAACGTAATATAACCTAACCTAACCCAACCTAACATCTCGGCGGTAATATTTGATCATATTCCTAGCTTGTTGGCTTCTACGTCTCCGCGGGACCTTTATATACATCTATAACATGATATAACCTAACCTAACCCAACCTAACATTTCGGCGGTAATATTTGACATCATTCCTGGCGATTTGTCCTCTACGTCTCCGTTTGACCTTCATAAACATCAATAACGTAATATAACGTAACCTAACCCAACCTATCATCTCGGCGGTAATATTTGACAACATTCCTGGCGAGTTGGCTTCTACGTCTCCGTGGGACCTTTATATACATCAATAACGTAATATAACCTAACCTAACCGAACCTAACATATCGGCCGTAATATTTGAAAACATACCTGGCGAGTTGGCCTCTACGTCTCTGTGGGACGTTTATATACATCAATAACGTAATATAACCTAACCTAACCCAACCTAACATCTCGGCGATAATATTTGAAAACATTCCTGGCGAGTTGGCTTCTCCGTCTCTGTGATATCTTTTTATACATCAATAACATAATATAACCTAACCTAACCCAACCTAACATCTCGGCGGTAATATTTGAAATCATACCTGGCGAGTTGGCCTCTACGTCTCCGTGGGACCTTTATATACATCAATAACGTAATATAACCTAACCTAACCCAACCTAACATCTCGGCGATAAGATTTGAAAACATTCCTGGCCAGGTGGCTTCTCCGTCTCCGTGGGACCTTTATATACATCAATAACGTAATATAACCTAACCTAACCCAACCTAACATCTTGGCGGTAATATTTAAAAACATACCTGGCGAGTTGGCCTCTACGTCTCCGTGGAACATTTATATACATCAATAACGTAATGTAACCTAACCTAACCCAACCTAACATCTCGGCGGTAATATTTGATCACATTCCTAGCTTGTTGGCCTCTACGTCTCTGCGTGACCTTTATATACATCTATAACGTGATATAACCTAACCTAACCCAACCTAACATTTCGGCGGTAATATTTGACATCATTCATGGCGAGTTGGCCTCTACGTCTCCGTTTGAGCTTCATAAACATCAATAACGTAATATAACGTAACCTAACCCAACCTATCACCTCGGCGGTAATATTTGACAACATTCCTGGCGAGTTGGCCTCTACGTCTCCGTGGGACATTTGTATACATCAATAACGTAATATAACCTAACCTAACCCAACCTAACATCACGGCGGTAATATTTGACAACATTCCTGGCTAGTTGGCTTCTCCGTCTCCGTGGGATCTTTTTATACATCAATAACGTAATATAACCTATCCTAACCCAACCTAACATCTCGGCGGTAATATTTGAAAACATACCTGGCGAGTTGGCCTCTACGTCTCCGTGGGACCTTTATATACATCAATAACGTAATATAACCTAACCTTTCCCAACCTAACATCTCGGCGGAAATATTTGAAAACATTCATGGCGATTTGGCATCTACGTCCCGTGGGACCTTCATATACATCAATAACGTAATATAGCCTAACCTAATCCAACCTAACATTTCGGCGGTAATATTTGACATCATTCCTGGCGATTTGGCCTCTACGTCTCCGTGGGACCTTTATATACATCAATAACGTAATATAACCTAACCTAACCCAACCTAACATCTCGGCGGTAATATTTGAAAACATACCTGGCGGGTTGGCCTCTACGTCTCCGTGGGACATTTATATACATCAATAACGTAATATAACCTAACCTAACCCAACCTAACATCTCGGCGGTAATATTTGACAACATTCCTGGCGAGTTGGCTTCTCCGTCTCCGTGGGACCTTTATATACATCAATAACGTAATATAACCTAACCTAACCCAACCTAACATTTCGGCGGTAATATTTGACATCATTCCTGGCGAGTTGGCCTCTACGTCTCCGTTTGACCTTCATAAACATCAATAACGTAATATAACGTAACCTAACCCAACCTATCATCTCGGCGGTAATATTTGAAAACATTCCTGGCGAGTTGGCTTCTCCGTCTCCGTGGGACCTTTATATACATCAATAACGTTATATAACCTAACCTAACCCAACCTAACATCTCGGCGGTAATATTTGACAACATACCTGGCGAGTTGGCCTCTACGTCTCCGTGGGAACTTCATATACATCAATAACGAAATATAACCTAACCTAACCCAACCTAACATCTCGGCGATAATATTTGAAAACATTCCTGGCGAGTTGGCTTCTCCGTCTCTGTGATATCTTTTTATACATCAATAACGTAATATAACCTAACCTAACCCAGCCTAACATCTCGGCCGTAATATTTGAAATCATACCTGGCGAGTTGGCCTCTACGTCTCCGTGGGACATTTATATACATCAATAACGTAATATAACCTAACCTAACCCAACCTAACATCTCGGCGGTAATATTTGATCATATTCCTAGCTTGTTGGCTTCTACGTCTCCGCGGGACCTTTATATACATCTATAACATGATATAACCTAACCTAACCCAACCTAACATTTCGGCGGTAATATTTGACATCATTCCTGTCGATTTGTCCTCTACGTCTCCGTTTGACCTTCATAAACATCAATAACGTAATATAACGTAACCAAACCCAACCTATCATCTCGGCGGTAATATTTGACAACATTCCTGGCGAGTTGGCTTCTACGTCTCCGTGGGACCTTTATATACATCAATAACGTAATATAACCTAACCTAACCGAACCTAACATATCGGCCGTAATATTTGAAAACATACCTGGCGAGTTGACCTCTACGTCTCTGTGGGACGTTTATATACATCAATAACGTAATATAACCTAACCTAACCCAACCTAACATCTCGGCGATAATATTTGAAAACATTCCTGGCGAGTTGGCTTCTCCGTCTCTGTGATATCTTTTTATACATCAATAACATAATATAACCTAACCTAACCCAACCTAACATCTCGTCGGTAATATTTGAAATCATACCTGGCGAGTTGGCCTCTACGTCTCCGTGGGACCTTTATATACATCAATAACGTAATATAACCTAACCTAACCCAACCTAACATCTCGGCGATAAGATTTGAAAACATTCCTGGCCAGGTGGCTTCTCCGTCTCCGTGGGACCTTTATATACATCAATAACGTAATATAACCTAACCTAACCCAACCTAACATCTTGGCTGTAATATTTAAAAACATACCTGGCGAGTTGGCCTCTACGTCTCCGTGGGACATTTATATACATCAATAACGTAATGTAACCTAACCTAACCCAACCTAACATCTCGGCGGTAATATTTGATCACATTCCTAGCTTGTTGGCCTCTACGTCTCTGCGTGACCTTTATATACATCTATAACGTAATATAACCTAACCTAACCCAACCTAACATTTCGGCGGTAATATTTGACATCATTCATGGCGAGTTGGCCTCTACGTCTCCGTTTGACCTTCATAAACATCAATAACGTAATATAACGTAACCTAACCCAACCTATCACCTCGGCGGTAATATTTGACAACATTCCTGGCGAGTTGGCCTCTACGTCTCCGTGGGACATTTGTATACATCAATAACGTAATATAACCTAACCTAACCCAACCTAACATCACGGCGGTAATATTTGACAACATTCCTGGCTAGTTGGCTTCTCCGTCTCCGTTGGATCTTTTTATACATCAATAACGTAATATAACCTATCCTAACCCAACCTAACATCTCGGCGGTAATATTTGAAAACATACCTGGCGAGTTGGCCTCTACGTCTCCGTGGGACCTTTATATACATCAATAACGTAATATAACCTAACCTATCCCAACCTAACATCTCGGCGGAAATATTTGAAAACATTCATGGCGATTTGGCATCTACGTCCCGTGGGACCTTCATATACATCAATAACGTAATATAGCCTAACCTAATCCAACCTAACATTTCGGCGGTAATATTTGACATCATTCCTGGCGATTTGGCCTCTACGTCTCCGTGGGACCTTTATATACATCAATAACGTAATATAACCTAACCTAACCCAACCTAACATCTCGGCGGTAATATTTGATCATATTCCTAGCTTGTTGGCTTCTACGTCTCCGCGGGACCTTTATATACATCTATAACATGATATAACCTAACCTAACCCAACCTAACATTTCGGCGGTAATATTTGACATCATTCCTGGCGATTTGTCCTCTACGTCTCCGTTTGACCTTCATAAACATCAATAACGTAATATAACGTAACCAAACCCAACCTATCATCTCGGCGGTAATATTTGACAACATTCCTGGCGAGTTGGCTTCTACGTCTCCGTGGGACCTTTATATACATCAATAACGTAATATAACCTAACCTAACCGAACCTAACATATCGGCCGTAATATTTGAAATCATACCTGGCGAGTTGGCCTCTACGTCTCCGTGGGACATTTATATACATCAATAACGTAATATAACCTAACCTAACCCAACCTAACATCTCGGCGGTAATATTTGATCACATTCCTAGCTTGTTGGCCTCTACGTCTCCGCGGGACCTTTATATACATCTATAACGTGATATAACCTAACCTAACACAACCTAACATTTTGGCGGTAATATTTGACATCATTCCTGGCGAGTTGGCCTCTACGTCTCCGTTTGACCTTCATAAACATCAATAACGTAGTATAACGTAACCTAACCCAACCTATCATCTCGGCGGTAATATTTGAAAACATTCCTGGCGAGTTGGCCTCTACGTATCCGTGGGACCTTTATATACATCAATAACGTAATATAACCTAACCTAACCCAACCTAACATCTTGGCGGTAATATTTAAAAACATACCTGGCGAGTTGGCCTCTACGTCTCCGTGGGACCTTTATATACATCAATAACGTAATATAATCTAACCTAACCCAACCTAACATCTCGGCGGTAATATTTGACAACATTCCTGGCGAGTTCGCCTCTACGTCTCCGTGGGACCTTTATATACATCAATAACGTAATGTAACCTAACCTAACCCAACCTAACATCTCGGCGGTAATATTTGACAACATTCCTCGCCAGTTGGCTTCTCCGTCTCCGTGGGACCTTTATATACATCAATAACGTAATATAACCTAACCTAACCCAACCTAACATCTCGGCGGTAATATTTGATCACGTTCCTAGCTTGTTGGCCTCTACGTCTCCGCGGGACCTTTATATACATCTATAACATGATATAACCTAACCTAACCCAACCTAACATTTCGGCGGTAATATTTGACATCATTCCTGGCGATTTGTCCTCTACGTCTTCGTTTGACCTTCATAAACATCAATAACGTAATATAACGTAACCTAACCCAACCTATCATCTCGGCGGTAATATTTGACAACATTCCTGGCGAGTTGGCTTCTCCGTCTCCGTGGGACCTTTATATACATCAATAACGTAATATAACCTAACCTAACCCAACCTAACAACTCGGCGGTAATATTTGACAACATACCTGGCGAGTTGGACTCTACGTTTCCGTGGGACCTTCATATACATCAATAACGAAATATAACCTAACCTAACCCAACCTAACATCTCGGCGGTAATATTTGAAAACATTACTGGCGAGTTGGCTTCTCCGTCTCCGTGGGATCTTTTTATACATCAATAACGTAATATAACCTAACCTAACCCAACCTAACATCTCGGCGGTAATATTTGACAACATACCTGGCGAGTTGGCCTCTACGTCTCCGTGGGACCTTCATATACATCAATAACGAAATATAACCTAACCTAACCCAACCTAACATCTCGGCGATAATATTTGAAAACATTCCTGGCGTGTTGGCTTCTCCGTCTCTGTGATATCTTTTTATACATCAATAACGTAATATAACCTAACCTAACCCAACCTAACATCTCGGCGGTAATATTTGAAATCATACCTGGCGAGTTGGCCTCTACGTCTCCGTTTGAGCTTCATAAACATCAATAACGTAATATAACGTAACCTAACCCAACCTATCACCTCGGCGGTAATATTTGACAACATTCCTGGCGAGTTGGCCTCTACGTCTCCGTGGGACATTTGTATACATCAATAACGTAATATAACCTAACCTAACCCAACCTATCATCTCGGCGGTAATATTTGAAAACATTCATGGCGATTTGGCATCTACATCCCGTGGGACCTTCATATACATCAATAACGTAATATAGCCTAACCTAATCCAACCTAACATTTCGGCGGTAATATTTGACATCATTCCTGGCGATTTGGCCTCTACGTCTCCGTGGGACCTTTATATACACCAATAACGTAATATAACCTAACCTAACCCAACCTAACATCTCGGCGGTAATATTTGAAAACATACCTGGCGGGTTGGCCTCTACGTCTCCGTGGGACATTTATATACATCAATAACGTAATATAACCTAACCTAACCCAACCTAACATCTCGGCGGTAATATTTGACAACATTCCTGGCGAGTTGGCTTCTCCGTCTCCGTGGGACCTTTATATACATCAATAACGTAATATAACCTAACCTAACCCAACCTAACATTTCGGCGGTAATATTTGACATCATTCCTGGCGAGTTGGCCTCTACGTCTCCGTTTGACCTTCATAAACATCAATAACGTAATATAACGTAACCTAACCCAACCTATCACCTCGGCGGTAATATTTGACAACATTCCTGGCGAGTTGGCCTCTACGTCTCCGTGGGACCTTTGTATACATCAATAACGTAATATAACCTAACCTAACCCAACCTATCATCTCGGCGGTAATATTTGACAACATTCCTGGCGAGTTGGTCTCTACGTCTCCGTGGGACCTTCATATACATCAATAACGTAATATAACCTAACCTAACCCAACCTAACATCACGGCGGTAATATTTGACAACATTCCTGGCGAGTTGGCCTCTACGTCTCCGTGGGACCTTTATATACATCAATAACGTAATGTAACCTAACCTAACCCAACCTAACATCTCGGCGGTAATATTTGACAACATTCCTCGCCAGTTGGCTTCTCCGTCTCCGTGGGACCTTTATATACATCAATAACGTAATATAACCTAACCTAACCCAACCTAACATCTCGGCGGTAATATTTGATCACATTCCTAGCTTGTTGGCTTCTACGTCTCCGCGGGACCTTTATATACATCTATAACATGATATAACCTAACCTAACCCAACCTAACATTTCGGCGGTAATATTTGACATCATTCCTGGCGATTTGTCCTCTACGTCCCCGTTTGACCTTCATAAACATCAATAACGTAATATAACGTAACCTAACCCAACCTATCATCTCGGCGGTAATATTTGACAACATTCCTGGCGAGTTGGCTTCTACGTCTCCGTGGGACCTTTATATACATCAATAACGTAATATAACCTAACCTAACCCAACCTAACAACTCGGCGGTAATATTTGACAACATACCTGGCGAGTTGGACTCTACGTTTCCGTGGGACCTTCATATACATCAATAACGAAATATAACCTAACCTAACCCAACCTAACATCTCGGCGGTAATATTTGAAAACATTCCTGGCGAGTTGGCTTCTCCGTCTCCGTGGGATCTTTTTATACATCAATAACGTAATATAACCTAACCTAACCCAACCTAACATCTCGGCGGTAATATTTGACAACATACCTGGCGAGTTGGCCTCTACGTCTCCGTGGGACCTTCATATACATCAATAACGAAATATAACCTAACCTAACCCAACCTAACATCTCGGCGATAATATTTGAAAACATTCCTGGCGTGTTGGCTTCTCCGTCTCTGTGATATCTTTTTATACATCAATAACGTAATATAACCTAACCTAACCCAACCTAACATCTCGGCGGTAATATTTGAAATCATACCTGGCGAGTTGGCCTCTACGTCTCCGTTTGCCCTTCATAAACATCAATAACGTAATATAACGTAACCTAACCCAACCTATCACCTCGGCGGTAATATTTGACAACATTCCTGGCGAGTTGGCCTCTACGTCTCCGTGGGACATTTGTATACATCAATAACGTAATATAACCTAACCTAACCCAACCTATCATCTCGGCGGTAATATTTGAAAACATTCATGGCGATTTGGCATCTACGTCCCGTGGGACCTTCATATACATCAATAACGTAATATAGCCTAACCTAATCCAACCTGACATTTCGGCGGTAATATTTGACATCATTCCTGGCGATTTGGCCTCTACGTCTCCGTGGGACCTTTATATACACCAATAACGTAATATAACCTAACCTAACCCAACCTAACATCTCGGCGGTAATATTTGAAAACATACCTGGCGGGTTGGCCTCTACGTCTCCGTGGGACATTTATATACATCAATAACGTAATATAACCTAATCTAACCCAACCTAACATCTCGGCGGTAATATTTGACAACATTCCTGGCGAGTTGGCTTCTCCGTCTCCGTGGGACCTTTATATACATCAATAACGTAATATAACCTAACCTAACCCAACCTAACATTTCGGCGGTAATATTTGACATCATTCCTGGCGAGTTGGCCTCTACGTCTCCGTTTGACCTTCATAAACATCAATAACGTAATATAACCTAACCTAACCCAACCTAACATCTCGGCGGTAATATTTGAAAACATTCCTGGCGAGTTGGCTTCTCCGTCTCCGTGGGATCTTTTTATACATCAATAACGTAATATAACCTAACCTAACCCAACCTAACATCTCGGCGGTAATATTTGACAACATACCTGGCGAGTTGGCCTCTACGTCTCCGTGGGACCTTCATATACATCAATAACGAAATATAACCTAACCTAACCCAACCTAACATCTCGGCGATAATATTTGAAAACATTCCTGGCGTGTTGGCTTCTCCGTCTCTGTGATATCTTTTTATACATCAATAACGTAATATAACCTAACCTAACCCAACCTAACATCTCGGCGGTAATATTTGAAATCATACCTGGCGAGTTGGCCTCTACGTCTCCGTTTGCCCTTCATAAACATCAATAACGTAATATAACGTAACCTAACCCAACCTATCACCTCGGCGGTAATATTTGACAACATTCCTGGCGAGTTGGCCTCTACGTCTCCGTGGGACATTTGTATACATCAATAACGTAATATAACCTAACCTAACCCAACCTATCATCTCGGCGGTAATATTTGAAAACATTCATGGCGATTTGGCATCTACGTCCCGTGGGACCTTCATATACATCAATAACGTAATATAGCCTAACCTAATCCAACCTGACATTTCGGCGGTAATATTTGACATCATTCCTGGCGATTTGGCCTCTACGTCTCCGTGGGACCTTTATATACACCAATAACGTAATATAACCTAACCTAACCCAACCTAACATCTCGGCGGTAATATTTGAAAACATACCTGGCGGGTTGGCCTCTACGTCTCCGTGGGACATTTATATACATCAATAACGTAATATAACCTAATCTAACCCAACCTAACATCTCGGCGGTAATATTTGACAACATTCCTGGCGAGTTGGCTTCTCCGTCTCCGTGGGACCTTTATATACATCAATAACGTAATATAACCTAACCTAACCCAGCCTAACATCTCGGCGGTAATATTTGAAATCATACCTGGCGAGTTGGCCTCTACGTCTCCGTGGGACATTTATATACATCAATAACGTAATATAACCTAACCTAACCCAACCTAACATCTCGGCGGTAATATTTGAAAACATACCTGGCGGGTTGGCCTCTACGTCTCCGTGGGACATTTATATACATCAATAACGTAATATAACCTAACCTAACCCAACCTAACATCTCGGCGGTAATATTTGACAACATACCTGGCGAGTTGGCCTCTACGTCTCCGTGGGACCTTCATATACATCAATAACGAAATATAACCTAACCTAACCCAACCTAACATCTCGGCGATAATATTTGAAAACATTCCTGGCGAGTTGGCTTCTCCGTCTCTGTGATATCTTTTTATACATCAATAACGTAATATAACCTAACCTAGCCCAACCTAACATCTCGGCGGTAATATTTGACAACATTCCTCGCCAGTTGGCTTCTCCGTCTCCGTGGGACCTTTATATACATCAATAACGTAATATAACCTAACCTAACCCAACCTAACATCTCGGCGGTAATATTTGATCACATTCCTAGCTTGTTTGCTTCTCCGTCTCCGCGGGACCTTTATATACATCTATAACATGATATAACCTAACCTAACCCAACCTAACATTTCGGCGGTAATATTTGACATCATTCCTGGCGATTTGTCCTCTACGTCTCCGTTTGACCTTCATAAACATCAATAACGTAATATAACGTAACCTAACCCAACCTATCATCTCGGCGGTAATATTTGACAACATTCCTGGCGAGTTGGCTTCTACGTCTCCGTGGGACCTTTATATACATCAATAACGTAATATAACCTAACCTAACCGAACCTAACATATCGGCCGTAATATTTGAAAACATACCTGGCGAGTTGGCCTCTACGTCTCTGTGGGACGTTTATATACATCAATAACGTAATATAACCTAACCTAACCCAACCTAACATCTCGGCGATAATATTTGAAAACATTCCTGGCGAGTTGGCTTCTCCGTCTCTGTGATATCTTTTTATACATCAATAACATAATATAACCTAACCTAACCCAACCTAACATCTCGGCGGTAATATTTGAAATCATACCTGGCGAGTTGGCCTCTACGTCTCCGTGGGACCTTTATATACATCAATAACGTAATATAACCTAACCTAACCCAACCTAACATCTCGGCGATAAGATTTGAAAACATTCCTGGCCAGGTGGCTTCTCCGTCTCCGTGGGACCTTTATATACATCAATAACGTAATATAACCTAACCTAACCCAACCTAACATCTTGGCGGTAATATTTAAAAACATACCTGGCGAGTTGGCCTCTACGTCTCCGTGGAACATTTATATACATCAATAACGTAATGTAACCTAACCTAACCCAACCTAACATCTCGGCGGTAATATTTGATCACATTCCTAGCTTGTTGGCCTCTACGTCTCTGCGTGACCTTTATATACATCTATAACGTGATATAACCTAACCTAACCCAACCTAACATTTCGGCGGTAATATTTGACATCATTCATGGCGAGTTGGCCTCTACGTCTCCGTTTGAGCTTCATAAACATCAATAACGTAATATAACGTAACCTAACCCAACCTATCACCTCGGCGGTAATATTTGACAACATTCCTGGCGAGTTGGCCTCTACGTCTCCGTGGGACATTTGTATACATCAATAACGTAATATAACCTAACCTAACCCAACCTAACATCACGGCGGTAATATTTGACAACATTCCTGGCTAGTTGGCTTCTCCGTCTCCGTGGGATCTTTTTATACATCAATAACGTAATATAACCTATCCTAACCCAACCTAACATCTCGGCGGTAATATTTGAAAACATACCTGGCGAGTTGGCCTCTACGTCTCCGTGGGACCTTTATATACATCAATAACGTAATATAACCTAACCTATCCCAACCTAACATCTCGGCGGAAATATTTGAAAACATTCATGGCGATTTGGCATCTACGTCCCGTGGGACCTTCATATACATCAATAACGTAATATAGCCTAACCTAATCCAACCTAACATTTCGGCGGTAATATTTGACATCATTCCTGGCGATTTGGCCTCTACGTCTCCGTGGGACCTTTATATACACCAATAACGTAATATAACCTAACCTAACCCAACCTAACATCTCGGCGGTAATATTTGAAAACATACCTGGCGGGTTGGCCTCTACGTCTCCGTGGGACATTTATATACATCAATAACGTAATATAACCTAACCTAACCCAACCTAACATCTCGGCGGTAATATTTGACAACATTCCTGGCGAGTTGGCTTCTCCGTCTCCGTGGGACCTTTATATACATCAATAACGTAATATAACCTAACCTAACCCAACCTAACATTTCGGCGGTAATATTTGACATCATTCCTGGCGAGTTGGCCTCTACGTCTCCGTTTGACCTTCATAAACATCAATAACGTAATATAACGTAACCTAACCCAACCTATCACCTCGGCGGTAATATTTGACAACATTCCTGGCGAGTTGGCCTCTACGTCTCCGTGGGACCTTTGTATACATCAATAACGTAATATAACCTAACCTAACCCAACCTATCATCTCGGCGGTAATATTTGACAACATTCCTGGCGAGTTGGTCTCTACGTCTCCGTGGGACCTTCATATACATCAATAACGTAATATAACCTTTTTTTTTTTTTTTTTTTTTTTCGCAGGGAAATCCTCATGGATACCGTGGATTTTTTGGGAAATCCGCGGTTATGTCGGACTCTTACCGACTAAAACCCTGCGGTGGTCTTCCTACACTTGTAGCGGGTAGCCGGGAACTCTTTCGAACGCGTCCAGCATCCCGCCTCGTGTCTGAGTTCTTTGAACTCTCTGTTCATAGCTGGCGTGCGAGTTCATACTTTAGATTGGCAACGACTGCAACCACCACAGTCGTTTGCCTCTCCTCGGTCGAGCGCGTGCCGGATAGACTTGACCCAAATCCTGTCTAGCCGGCGCTCGGTTGCTCTTTCTGTTTTTTCTTATTTACTTTTTCTTTGCGCAATCTTTTCTATTACGCTTGTGTGCGAATGCATGCATTCCTCACGCGTACCTCTTTGTCGAATTTCTTGCGCCTGTCTTCAATCTTCGAAGTCGTCTTCCTCTTCTCCCGCTTGCGGCGTTTGAGATGGACGGCGGCGGCGAAGCTCCGCTCCCCGGTGGGTACTTTGGAGCGACTCTCGCGCCCTGACGGACGAGAGTCCCCTACCTTGGAGTGGAACGTGGCAAACGTCTACAACGCCGACCACGTAAGGCTCGTCGAGCAGAAAGCGTGCGCTCTCTTTCGCGCTCGGCGGCTTCCTTCGCAGCCATCACTTTGTCGCAAAACAAGGTAACGGCTCGCCAGTATCTCTCCCCTTCCAGCATCTTCGGCAGGATGCTGGTCGGCGAGAGATCCCGTCCGACCTCTGCCACGAGAGCGTGGCGCAGCGTTTGCCACGCTGGACAGCGTTCCAACGTGTGCTGCGCAGAGTCGTCTCCGTCTCCGCAATGGTGACATTCAGCCGTGGCCTCTTTTCCGATCTTGCAGAGGTACTGACCGAAGCATCCATGTCCAGTCAGCACCTGCGTCACTCTGAAGGTGAGCTGCCCTCTCCTGTTTTCTACCCAGTTTTCCAAGATGGGTAGAATCGCTCCCACGATCCTGTGATTGGTCGCAGGTGCGAGTTTCTCCTTCCATTTAGAGAAAGTGAAGCGTCTCGCTTCTCTTCTAATCTCGTCCCTTGTCGGAGCAGGTGCACCTTCTTCTTCTACCTGGCGCGTTGTGCGAAGGGTTTCGTACACTATGAGGTCTTCCTGCGCCAGGTATTCCAGGGGTGCGAGACCCACCAGCATTGTTGCCGCGTCGTAGGAAATCGTGCGATATCCTCTTATGACCCGAATGGCTATTCTTCGCCACGCGCTTCGCAGCAGCTGCAGCTTTCTGCCTCCTTTGTTAAGCGCGTCGCTCCATACCGGGGCTCCGTAAAGCGCAATGCTTTTTATCACCCCAGCATAGACTTTCCTTACTTTCTCGTCCGGTCCGTGCAGATTCGGCATGATGCGGCTTAGATAATTTGCCGCAGCATCCAGTCGAACGGCCTGACGAGCGAAGTGGAGACCAAAGTTCCATTTATCGTCGAGGAGCAGTCCGAGATACTTCATCTCGCTCCCCACTGTAACTTTGGATGGTCCAATGTTGACCACTTCGTTTCCTCCTCGCGGGTCTCTTCTTCGTCCCTTGAAGCACAGGATTTCAGATTTCTCCGGTGCCATCTGGAGCCCCATCTTCTTGATCGTATTAGCCACGACCGCAACTGCCACTTCGGCCCGGCAGATTGCGCGTTGCCGGCACGTGTCGACTGCCAACACCATCGTGTCATCCGCGTAGCACGTGAGATGCACGCCGGACGGCATTGGCAGCTTCAGGACCGCGTCGTACCCGAGATTCCAGAGAAGCGGTCCGAGGACCGATAACGTAATATAACCTAACCTAACCCAACCTAACATCACGGCGGTAATATTTGACAACATTCCTGGCGAGTTGGCCTCTACGTCTCCGTGGGACCTTTATATACATCAATAACGTAATGTAACCTAACCTAACCCAACCTAACATCTCGGCGGTAATATTTGACAACATTCCTCGCCAGTTGGCTTCTCCGTCTCCGTGGGACCTTTATATACATCAATAACGTAATATAACCTAACCTAACCCAACCTAACATCTCGGCGGTAATATTTGATCACATTCCTAGCTTGTTGGCTTCTACGTCTCCGCGGGACCTTTATATACATCTATAACATGATATAACCTAACCTAACCCAACCTAACATTTCGGCGGTAATATTTGACATCATTCCTGGCGATTTGTCCTCTACGTCCCCGTTTGACCTTCATAAACATCAATAACGTAATATAACGTAACCTAACCCAACCTATCATCTCGGCGGTAATATTTGACAACATTCCTGGCGAGTTGGCTTCTACGTCTCCGTGGGACCTTTATATACATCAATAACGTAATATAACCTAACCTAACCCAACCTAACAACTCGGCGGTAATATTTGACAACATACCTGGCGAGTTGGACTCTACGTTTCCGTGGGACCTTCATATACATCAATAACGAAATATAACCTAACCTAACCCAACCTAACATCTCGGCGGTAATATTTGAAAACATTCCTGGCGAGTTGGCTTCTCCGTCTCCGTGGGATCTTTTTATACATCAATAACGTAATATAACCTAACCTAACCCAACCTAACATCTCGGCGGTAATATTTGACAACATACCTGGCGAGTTGGCCTCTACGTCTCCGTGGGACCTTC
The DNA here is from genome assembly GCA_963969225.1 of Xylocopa violacea. Taxonomy (NCBI): domain Eukaryota; kingdom Metazoa; phylum Arthropoda; class Insecta; order Hymenoptera; family Apidae; genus Xylocopa; species Xylocopa violacea. Next base: position 3,570,453 of record CAXAJV010000051.1, read on the forward strand.
ATATACATCAATAACGAAATATAACCTAACCTAACCCAACCTAACATCTCGGCGATAATATTTGAAAACATTCCTGGCGTGTTGGCTTCTCCGTCTCTGTGATATCTTTTTATACATCAATAACGTAATATAACCTAACCTAACCCAACCTAACATCTCGGCGGTAATATTTGAAATCATACCTGGCGAGTTGGCCTCTACGTCTCCGTTTGCCCTTCATAAACATCGATAACGTAATATAACGTAACCTAACCCAACCTATCACCTCGGCGGTAATATTTGACAACATTCCTGGCGAGTTGGCCTCTACGTCTCCGTGGGACATTTGTATACATCAATAACGTAATATAACCTAACCTAACCCAACCTATCATCTCGGCGGTAATATTTGAAAACATTCATGGCGATTTGGCATCTACGTCCCGTGGGACCTTCATATACATCAATAACGTAATATAGCCTAACCTAATCCAACCTGACATTTCGGCGGTAATATTTGACATCATTCCTGGCGATTTGGCCTCTACGTCTCCGTGGGACCTTTATATACACCAATAACGTAATATAACCTAACCTAACCCAACCTAACATCTCGGCGGTAATATTTGAAAACATACCTGGCGGGTTGGCCTCTACGTCTCCGTGGGACATTTATATACATCAATAACGTAATATAACCTAATCTAACCCAACCTAACATCTCGGCGGTAATATTTGACAACATTCCTGGCGAGTTGGCTTCTCCGTCTCCGTGGGACCTTTATATACATCAATAACGTAATATAACCTAACCTAACCCAACCTAACATTTCGGCGGTAATATTTGACATCATTCCTGGCGAGTTGGCCTCTACGTCTCCGTTTGACCTTCATAAACATCAATAACGTAATATAACGTAACCTAACCCAACCTATCATCTCGGCGGTAATATTTGAAAACATTCCTGGCGAGTTGGCTTCTCCGTCTCCGTGGGACCTTTATATACATCAATAACGTTATATAACCTAACCTAACCCAACCTAACATCTCGGCGGTAATATTTGACAACATACCTCGCGAGTTGGCCTCTACGTCTCCGTGGGACCTTCATATACATCAATAACGAAATATAACCTAACCTAACCCAACCTAACATCTCGGCGATAATATTTGAAAACATTCCTGGCGAGTTGGCTTCTCCGTCTCTGTGATATCTTTTTATACATCAATAACGTAATATAACCTAACCTAACCCAGCCTAACATCTCGGCGGTAATATTTGAAATCATACCTGGCGAGTTGGCCTCTACGTCTCCGTGGGACATTTATATACATCAATAACGTAATATAACCTAACCTAACCCAACCTAACATCTCGGCGGTAATATTTGAAAACATACCTGGCGGGTTGGCCTCTACGTCTCCGTGGGACATTTATATACATCAATAACGTAATATAACCTAACCTAACCCAACCTAACATCTCGGCGGTAATATTTGACAACATACCTGGCGAGTTGGCCTCTACGTCTCCGTGGGACCTTCATATACATCAATAACGAAATATAACCTAACCTAACCCAACCTAACATCTCGGCGATAATATTTGAAAACATTCCTGGCGAGTTGGCTTCTCCGTCTCTGTGATATCTTTTTATACATCAATAACGTAATATAACCTAACCTAACCCAACCTAACATCTCGGCGGTAATATTTGACAACATTCCTCGCCAGTTGGCTTCTCCGTCTCCGTGGGACCTTTATATACATCAATAACGTAATATAACCTAACCTAACCCAACCTAACATCTCGGCGGTAATATTTGATCACATTCCTAGCTTGTTTGCTTCTCCGTCTCCGCGGGACCTTTATATACATCTATAACATGATATAACCTAACCTAACCCAACCTAACATTTCGGCGGTAATATTTGACATCATTCCTGGCGATTTGTCCTCTACGTCTCCGTTTGACCTTCATAAACATCAATAACGTAATATAACGTAACCTAACCCAACCTATCATCTCGGCGGTAATATTTGACAACATTCCTGGCGAGTTGGCTTCTACGTCTCCGTGGGACCTTTATATACATCAATAACGTAATATAACCTAACCTAACCGAACCTAACATATCGGCCGTAATATTTGAAAACATACCTGGCGAGTTGGCCTCTACGTCTCTGTGGGACGTTTATATACATCAATAACGTAATATAACCTAACCTAACCCAACCTAACATCTCGGCGATAATATTTGAAAACATTCCTGGCGAGTTGGCTTCTCCGTCTCTGTGATATCTTTTTATACATCAATAACATAATATAACCTAACCTAACCCAACCTAACATCTCGGCGGTAATATTTGAAATCATACCTGGCGAGTTGGCCTCTACGTCTCCGTGGGACCTTTATATACATCAATAACGTAATATAACCTAACCTAACCCAACCTAACATCTCGGCGATAAGATTTGAAAACATTCCTGGCCAGGTGGCTTCTCCGTCTCCGTGGGACCTTTATATACATCAATAACGTAATATAACCTAACCTAACCCAACCTAACATCTTGGCGGTAATATTTAAAAACATACCTGGCGAGTTGGCCTCTACGTCTCCGTGGAACATTTATATACATCAATAACGTAATGTAACCTAACCTAACCCAACCTAACATCTCGGCGGTAATATTTGATCACATTCCTAGCTTGTTGGCCTCTACGTCTCTGCGTGACCTTTATATACATCTATAACGTGATATAACCTAACCTAACCCAACCTAACATTTCGGCGGTAATATTTGACATCATTCATGGCGAGTTGGCCTCTACGTCTCCGTTTGAGCTTCATAAACATCAATAACGTAATATAACGTAACCTAACCCAACCTATCACCTCGGCGGTAATATTTGACAACATTCCTGGCGAGTTGGCCTCTACGTCTCCGTGGGACATTTGTATACATCAATAACGTAATATAACCTAACCTAACCCAACCTAACATCACGGCGGTAATATTTGACAACATTCCTGGCTAGTTGGCTTCTCCGTCTCCGTGGGATCTTTTTATACATCAATAACGTAATATAACCTATCCTAACCCAACCTAACATCTCGGCGGTAATATTTGAAAACATACCTGGCGAGTTGGCCTCTACGTCTCCGTGGGACCTTTATATACATCAATAACGTAATATAACCTAACCTATCCCAACCTAACATCTCGGCGGAAATATTTGAAAACATTCATGGCGATTTGGCATCTACGTCCCGTGGGACCTTCATATACATCAATAACGTAATATAGCCTAACCTAATCCAACCTAACATTTCGGCGGTAATATTTGACATCATTCCTGGCGATTTGGCCTCTACGTCTCCGTGGGACCTTTATATACATCAATAACGTAATATAACCTAACCTAACCCAACCTAACATCTCGGCGGTAATATTTGAAAACATACCTGGCGGGTTGGCCTCTACGTCTCCGTGGGACATTTATATACATCAATAACGTAATATAACCTAACCTAACCCAACCTAACATCTCGGCGGTAATATTTGACAACATTCCTGGCGAGTTGGCTTCTCCGTCTCCGTGGGACCTTTATATACATCAATAACGTAATATAACCTAACCTAACCCAACCTAACATTTCGGCGGTAATATTTGACAACATTCCTGGCGAGTTGGCCTCTACGTCTCCGTGGGACATTTGTATACATCAATAACGTAATATAACCTAACCTAACCCAACCTAACATCACGGCGGTAATATTTGACAACATTCCTGGCTAGTTGGCTTCTCCGTCTCCGTTGGATCTTTTTATACATCAATAACGTAATATAACCTATCCTAACCCAACCTAACATCTCGGCGGTAATATTTGAAAACATACCTGGCGAGTTGGCCTCTACGTCTCCGTGGGACCTTTATATACATCAATAACGTAATATAACCTAACCTATCCCAACCTAACATCTCGGCGGAAATATTTGAAAACATTCATGGCGATTTGGCATCTACGTCCCGTGGGACCTTCATATACATCAATAACGTAATATAGCCTAACCTAACCCAACCTAACATCTCGGCGGTAATATTTGACAACATTCCTGGCGAGTTCGCCTCTACGTCTCCGTGGGACCTTTATATACATCAATAACGTAATGTAACCTAACCTAACCCAACCTAACATCTCGGCGGTAATATTTGACAACATTCCTCGCCAGTTGGCTTCTCCGTCTCCGTGGGACCTTTATATACATCAATAACGTAATATAACCTAACCTAACCCAACCTAACATCTCGGCGGTAATATTTGATCACGTTCCTAGCTTGTTGGCCTCTACGTCTCCGCGGGACCTTTATATACATCTATAACATGATATAACCTAACCTAACCCAACCTAACATTTCGGCGGTAATATTTGACATCATTCCTGGCGATTTGTCCTCTACGTCTCCGTTTGACCTTCATAAACATCAATAACGTAATATAACGTAACCTAACCCAACCTATCATCTCGGCGGTAATATTTGACAACATTCCTGGCGAGTTGGCTTCTCCGTCTCCGTGGGACCTTTATATACATCAATAACGTAATATAACCTAACCTAACCCAACCTAACAACTCGGCGGTAATATTTGACAACATACCTGGCGAGTTGGACTCTACGTTTCCGTGGGACCTTCATATACATCAATAACGAAATATAACCTAACCTAACCCAACCTAACATCTCGGCGGTAATATTTGAAAACATTCCTGGCGAGTTGGCTTCTCCGTCTCCGTGGGATCTTTTTATACATCAATAACGTAATATAACCTAACCTAACCCAACCTAACATCTCGGCGGTAATATTTGACAACATACCTGGCGAGTTGGCCTCTACGTCTCCGTGGGACCTTCATATACATCAATAACGAAATATAACCTAACCTAACCCAACCTAACATCTCGGCGATAATATTTGAAAACATTCCTGGCGTGTTGGCTTCTCCGTCTCTGTGATATCTTTTTATACATCAATAACGTAATATAACCTAACCTAACCCAACCTAACATCTCGGCGGTAATATTTGAAATCATACCTGGCGAGTTGGCCTCTACGTCTCCGTTTGACCTTCATAAACATCAATAACGTAATATAACGTAACCTAACCCAACCTATCACCTCGGCGGTAATATTTGACAACATTCCTGGCGAGTTGGCCTCTACGTCTCCGTGGGACATTTGTATACATCAATAACGTAATATAACCTAACCTAACCCAACCTATCATCTCGGCGGTAATATTTGACAACATTCCTGGCGAGTTGGTCTCTACGTCTCCGTGGGACCTTCATATACATCAATAACGTAATATAACCTAACCTAACCCAACCTAACATCACGGCGGTAATATTTGACAACATTCCTGGCGAGTTGGCCTCTACGTCTCCGTGGGACCTTTATATACATCAATAACGTAATGTAACCTAACCTAACCCATCCTAACATCTCGGCGGTAATATTTGACAACATTCCTCGCCAGTTGGCTTCTCCGTCTCCGTGGGACCTTTAAATACATCAATAACGTAATATAACCTAACCTAACCCAACCTAACATCTCGGCGGTAATATTTGATCACATTCCTAGCTTGTTGGCTTCTACGTCTCCGCGGGACCTTTATATACATCTATAACATGATATAACCTAACCTAACCCAACCTAACATTTCGGCGGTAATATTTGACATCATTCCTGGCGATTTGTCCTCTACGTCTCCGTTTGACCTTCATAAACATCAATAACGTAATATAACGTAACCTAACCCAACCTATCATCTCGGCGGTAATATTTGACAACATTCCTGGCGAGTTGGCTTCTACGTCTCCGTGGGACCTTTATATACATCAATAACGTAATATAACCTAACCTAACCCAACCTAACAACTCGGCGGTAATATTTGACAACATACCTGGCGAGTTGGACTCTACGTTTCCGTGGGACCTTCATATACATCAATAACGAAATATAACCTAACCTAACCCAACCTAACATCTCGGCGGTAATATTTGAAAACATTCCTGGCGAGTTGGCTTCTCCGTCTCCGTTGGATCTTTTTATACATCAATAACGTAATATAACCTATCCTAACCCAACCTAACATCTCGGCGGTAATATTTGAAAACATACCTGGCGAGTTGGCCTCTACGTCTCCGTGGGACCTTTATATACATCAATAACGTAATATAACCTAACCTATCCCAACCTAACATCTCGGCGGAAATATTTGAAAACATTCATGGCGATTTGGCATCTACGTCCCGTGGGACCTTCATATACATCAATAACGTAATATAGCCTAACCTAACCCAACCTAACATCTCGGCGGTAATATTTGACAACATTCCTGGCGAGTTCGCCTCTACGTCTCCGTGGGACCTTTATATACATCAATAACGTAATGTAACCTAACCTAACCCAACCTAACATCTCGGCGGTAATATTTGACAACATTCCTCGCCAGTTGGCTTCTCCGTCTCCGTGGGACCTTTATATACATCAATAACGTAATATAACCTAACCTAACCCAACCTAACATCTCGGCGGTAATATTTGATCACGTTCCTAGCTTGTTGGCCTCTACGTCTCCGCGGGACCTTTATATACATCTATAACATGATATAACCTAACCTAACCCAACCTAACATTTCGGCGGTAATATTTGACATCATTCCTGGCGATTTGTCCTCTACGTCTCCGTTTGACCTTCATAAACATCAATAACGTAATATAACGTAACCTAACCCAACCTATCATCTCGGCGGTAATATTTGACAACATTCCTGGCGAGTTGGCTTCTCCGTCTCCGTGGGACCTTTATATACATCAATAACGTAATATAACCTAACCTAACCCAACCTAACAACTCGGCGGTAATATTTGACAACATACCTGGCGAGTTGGACTCTACGTTTCCGTGGGACCTTCATATACATCAATAACGAAATATAACCTAACCTAACCCAACCTAACATCTCGGCGATAATATTTGAAAACATTCCTGGCGTGTTGGCTTCTCCGTCTCTGTGATATCTTTTTATACATCAATAACGTAATATAACCTAACCTAACCCAACCTAACATCTCGGCGGTAATATTTGAAATCATACCTGGCGAGTTGGCCTCTACGTCTCCGTTTGACCTTCATAAACATCAATAACGTAATATAACGTAACCTAACCCAACCTATCACCTCGGCGGTAATATTTGACAACATTCCTGGCGAGTTGGCCTCTACGTCTCCGTGGGACATTTGTATACATCAATAACGTAATATAACCTAACCTAACCCAACCTATCATCTCGGCGGTAATATTTGACAACATTCCTGGCGAGTTGGTCTCTACGTCTCCGTGGGACCTTCATATACATCAATAACGTAATATAACCTAACCTAACCCAACCTAACATCACGGCGGTAATATTTGACAACATTCCTGGCGAGTTGGCCTCTACGTCTCCGTGGGACCTTTATATACATCAATAACGTAATGTAACCTAACCTAACCCATCCTAACATCTCGGCGGTAATATTTGACAACATTCCTCGCCAGTTGGCTTCTCCGTCTCCGTGGGACCTTTAAATACATCAATAACGTAATATAACCTAACCTAACCCAACCTAACATTTCGGCGGTAATATTTGACATCATTCATGGCGAGTTGGCCTCTACGTCTCCGTTTGAGCTTCATAAACATCAATAACGTAATATAACGTAACCTAACCCAACCTATCACCTCGGCGGTAATATTTGACAACATTCCTGGCGAGTTGGCCTCTACGTCTCCGTGGGACATTTGTATACATCAATAACGTAATATAACCTAACCTAACCCAACCTAACATCTCGGCGGTAATATTTGACAACATTCCTGGCGAGTTGGCTTCTACGTCTCCGTGGGACCTTTATATACATCAATAACGTAATATAACCTAACCTAACCCAACCTAACAACTCGGCGGTAATATTTGACAACATACCTGGCGAGTTGGACTCTACGTTTCCGTGGGACCTTCATATACATCAATAACGAAATATAACCTAACCTAACCCAACCTAACATCTCGGCGGTAATATTTGAAAACATTCCTGGCGAGTTGGCTTCTCCGTCTCCGTGGGATCTTTTTATACATCAATAACGTAATATAAACTAACCTAACCCAACCTAACATCTCGGCGGTAATATTTGAAATCATACCTGGCGAGTTGGCCTCTACGTCTCCGTGGGACATTTATATACATCAATAACGTAATATAACCTAACCTAACCCAACCTAACATCTCGGCGGTAATATTTGATCACATTCCTAGCTTGTTGGCCTCTACGTCTCTGCGTGACCTTTATATACATCTATAACGTGATATAACCTAACCTAACCCAACCTAACATTTCGGCGGTAATATTTGACATCATTCATGGCGAGTTGGCCTCTACGTCTCCGTTTGAGCTTCATAAACATCAATAACGTAATATAACGTAACCTAACCCAACCTATCACCTCGGCGGTAATATTTGACAACATTCCTGGCGAGTTGGCCTCTACGTCTCCGTGGGACATTTGTATACATCAATAACGTAATATAACCTAACCTAACCCAACCTAACATCACGGCGGTAATATTTGACAACATTCCTGGCTAGTTGGCTTCTCCGTCTCCGTGGGATCTTTTTATACATCAATAACGTAATATAACCTATCCTAACCCAACCTAACATCTCGGCGGTAATATTTGAAAACATACCTGGCGAGTTGGCCTCTACGTCTCCGTGGGACCTTTATATACATCAATAACGTAATATAACCTAACCTATCCCAACCTAACATCTCGGCGGAAATATTTGAAAACATTCATGGCGATTTGGCATCTACGTCCCGTGGGACCTTCATATACATCAATAACGTAATATAGCCTAACCTAATCCAACCTAACATTTCGGCGGTAATATTTGACATCATTCCTGGCGATTTGGCCTCTACGTCTCCGTGGGACCTTTATATACATCAATAACGTAATATAACCTAACCTAACCCAACCTATCATCTCGGCGGTAATATTTGAAAACATACCTGGCGGGTTGGCCTCTACGTCTCCGTGGGACATTTATATACATCAATAACGTAATATAACCTAACCTAACCCAACCTAACATCTCGGCGGTAATATTTGACAACATTCCTGGCGAGTTGGCTTCTCCGTCTCCGTGGGACCTTTATATACATCTATAACATGATATAACCTAACCTAACCCAACCTAACATTTCGGCGGTAATATTTGACATCATTCCTGGCGATTTGTCCTCTACGTCTCCGTTTGACCTTCATAAACATCAATAACGTAATATAACGTAACCTAACCCAACCTATCATCTCGGCGGTAATATTTGACAACATTCCTGGCGAGTTGGCTTCTACGTCTCCGTGGGACCTTTATATACATCAATAACGTAATATAACCTAACCTAACCCAACCTAACAACTCGGCGGTAATATTTGACAACATACCTGGCGAGTTGGACTCTACGTTTCCGTGGGACCTTCATATACATCAATAACGAAATATAACCTAACCTAACCCAACCTAACATCTCGGCGGTAATATTTGAAAACATTCCTGGCGAGTTGGCTTCTCCGTCTCCGTGGGATCTTTTTATACATCAATAACGTAATATAACCTAACCTAACCCAACCTAACATCTCGGCGGTAATATTTGACAACATACCTGGCGAGTTGGCCTCTACGTCTCCGTGGGACCTTCATATACATCAATAACGAAATATAACCTAACCTAACCCAACCTAACATCTCGGCGATAATATTTGAAAACATTCCTGGCGTGTTGGCTTCTCCGTCTCTGTGATATCTTTTTATACATCAATAACGTAATATAACCTAACCTAACCCAACCTAACATCTCGGCGGTAATATTTGAAATCATACCTGGCGAGTTGGCCTCTACGTCTCCGTTTGACCTTCATAAACATCAATAACGTAATATAACGTAACCTAACCCAACCTATCACCTCGGCGGTAATATTTGACAACATTCCTGGCGAGTTGGCCTCTACGTCTCCGTGGGACATTTGTATACATCAATAACGTAATATAACCTAACCTAACCCAACCTATCATCTCGGCGGTAATATTTGAAAACATTCATGGCGATTTGGCATCTACGTCCCGTGGGACCTTCATATACATCAATAACGTAATATAGCCTAACCTAATCCAACCTGACATTTCGGCGGTAATATTTGACATCATTCCTGGCGATTTGGCCTCTACGTCTCCGTGGGACCTTTATATACACCAATAACGTAATATAACCTAACCTAACCCAACCTAACATCTCGGCGGTAATATTGGAAAACATACCTGGCGGGTTGGCCTCTACGTCTCCGTGGGACATTTATATACATCAATAACGTAATATAACCTAATCTAACCCAACCTAACATCTCGGCGGTAATATTTGACAACATTCCTGGCGAGTTGGCTTCTCCGTCTCCGTGGGACCTTTATATACATCAATAACGTAATATAACCTAACCTAACCCAACCTAACATCTCGGCGGTAATATTTGATCACATTCCTAGCTTGTTGGCCTCTACGTCTCCGCGGGACCTTTATATACATCTATAACGTGATATAACCTAACCTAACACAACCTAACATTTTGGCGGTAATATTTGACATCATTCCTGGCGAGTTGGCCTCTACGTCTCCGTTTGACCTTCATAAACATCAATAACGTAGTATAACGTAACCTAACCCAACCTATCATCTCGGCGGTAATATTTGAAAACATTCCTGGCGAGTTGGCCTCTACGTCTCCGTGGGACCTTCATATACATCAATAACGAAATATAACCTAACCTAACCCAACCTAACATCTCGGCGATAATATTTGAAATCATACCTGGCGAGTTGGCCTCTACGTCTCCGTGGGACCTTTATATACATCAATAACGTTATGTAACCTAACCTAACCCAACCTAACATCTCGGCGGTAATATTTGACAACATTCCTCGCCAGTTGGCTTCTCCGTCTCCGTGGGACCTTTATATACATCAATAACGTAATATAACCTAACCTAACCCAACCTAACATCTCGGCGGTAATATTTGATCACATTCCTAGCTTGTTGGCTTCTACGTCTCCGCGGGACCTTTATATACATCTATAACATGATATAACCTAACCTAACCCAACCTAACATTTCGGCGGTAATATTTGACATCATTCCTGGCGATTTGTCCTCTACGTCTCCGTTTGACCTTCATAAACATCAATAACGTAATATAACGTAACCTAACCCAACCTATCATCTCGGCGGTAATATTTGACAACATTCCTGGCGAGTTGGCTTCTACGTCTCCGTGGTACCTTTATATACATCAATAACGTAATATAACCTAACCTAACCCAACCTAACAACTCGGCGGTAATATTTGACAACATACCTGGCGAGTTGGACTCTACGTTTCCGTGGGACCTTCATATACATCAATAACGAAATATAACCTAACCTAACCCAACCTAACATCTCGGCGGTAATATTTGAAAACATTCCTGGCGAGTTGGCTTCTCCGTCTCCGTGGGATCTTTTTATACATCAATAACGTAATATAACCTAACCTAACCCAACCTAACATCTCGGCGGTAATATTTGACAACATACCTGGCGAGTTGGCCTCTACGTCTCCGTGGGACCTTCATATACATCAATAACGAAATATAACCTAACCTAACCCAACCTAACATCTCGGCGATAATATTTGAAAACATTCCTGGCGTGTTGGCTTCTCCGTCTCTGTGATATCTTTTTATACATCAATAACGTAATATAACCTAACCTAACCCAACCTAACATCTCGGCGGTAATATTTGAAATCATACCTGGCGAGTTGGCCTCTACGTCTCCGTTTGACCTTCATAAACATCAATAACGTAATATAACGTAACCTAACCCAACCTATCACCTCGGCGGTAATATTTGACAACATTCCTGGCGAGTTGGCCTCTACGTCTCCGTGGGACATTTGTATACATCAATAACGTAATATAACCTAACCTAACCCAACCTATCATCTCGGCGGTAATATTTGAAAACATTCATGGCGATTTGGCCTCTACGTCTCCGTGGGACCTTTATATACACCAATAACGTAATATAACCTAACCTAACCCAACCTAACATCTCGGCGGTAATATTTGAAAACATACCTGGCGGGTTGGCCTCTACGTCTCCGTGGGACATTTATATACATCAATAACGTAATATAACCTAACCTAACCCAACCTAACATCTCGGCGGTAATATTTGACAACATTCCTGGCGAGTTGGCTTCTCCGTCTCCGTGGGACCTTTATATACATCAATAACGTAATATAACCTAACCTAACCCAACCTAACATTTCGGCGGTAATATTTGACATCATTCCTGGCGAGTTGGCCTCTACGTCTCCGTTTGACCTTCATAAACATCAATAACGTAATATAACGTAACCTAACCCAACCTATCATCTCGGCGGTAATATTTGAAAACATTCCTGGCGAGTTGGCTTCTCCGTCTCCGTGGGACCTTTATATACATCAATAACGTTATATAACCTAACCTAACCCAACCTAACATCTCGGCGGTAATATTTGACAACATACCTCGCGAGTTGGCCTCTACGTCTCCGTGGGACCTTCATATACATCAATAACGAAATATAACCTAACCTAACCCAAGCTAACATCTCGGCGATAATATTTGAAAACATTCCTGGCGAGTTGGCTTCTCCGTCTCTGTGATATCTTTTTATACATCAATAACGTAATATAACCTAACCTAACCCAGCCTAACATCTCGGCGGTAATATTTGAAATCATACCTGGCGAGTTGGCCTCTACGTCTCCGTGGGACATTTATATACATCAATAACGTAATATAACCTAACCTAACCCAACCTAACATCTCGGCGGTAATATTTGATCACATTCCTAGCTTGTTGGCCTCTACGTCTCCGCGGGACCTTTATATACATCTATAACGTGATATAACCTAACGTAACCCAACCTAACATTTTGGCGGTAATATTTGACATCATTCCTGGCGAGTTGGCCTCTACGTCTCCGTTTGACCTTCATAAACATCAATAACGTAATATAACGTAACCTAACCCAACCTATCACCTCGGCGGTAATATTTGACAGCATTCCTGGCGAGTTGGCCTCTACGTCTCCGTGGGACCTTTGTATACATCAATAACGTAATATAACCTAACCTAACCCAACCTATCATCTCGGCGGTAATATTTGACAACATTCCTGGCGAGTTGGTCTCTACGTCTCCGTGGGACCTTCATATACATCAATAACGTAATATAACCTAACCTAACCCAACCTAACATCACGGCGGTAATATTTGACAACATTCCTGGCGAGTTGGCCTCTACGTCTCCGTGGGACCTTTATATACATCAATAACGTAATGTAACCTAACCTAACCCAACCTAACATCTCGGCGGTAATATTTGACAACATTCCTCGCCAGTTGGCTTCTCCGTCTCCGTGGGACCTTTATATACATCAATAACGTAATATAACCTAACCTAACCCAACCTAACATCTGGGCGGTAATATTTAAAAACATACCTGGCGAGTTGGCCTCTACGTCTCCGTGGGACATTTATATACATCAATAACGTAATATAACCTAACCTAACCCAACCTAACATCTCGGCGGTAATATTTGATCACATTCCTAGCTTGTTGGCCTCTACGTCTCCGCGGGACCTTTATATACATCTATAACGTGATATAACCTAACGTAACCCAACCTAACATTTTGGCGGTAATATTTGACATCATTCCTGGCGAGTTGGCCTCTACGTCTCCGTTTGACCTTCATAAACATCAATAACGTAATATAACGTAACCTAACCCAACCTATCACCTCGGCGGTAATATTTGACAGCATTCCTGGCGAGTTGGCCTCTACGTCTCCGTGGGACCTTTGTATACATCAATAACGTAATATAACCTAACCTAACCCAACCTATCATCTCGGCGGTAATATTTGACAACATTCCTGGCGAGTTGGTCTCTACGTCTCCGTGGGACCTTCATATACATCAATAACGTAATATAACCTAACCTAACCCAACCTAACATCACGGCGGTAATATTTGACAACATTCCTGGCGAGTTGGCCTCTACGTCTCCGTGGGACCTTTATATACATCAATAACGTAATGTAACCTAACCTAACCCAACCTAACATCTCGGCGGTAATATTTGACAACATTCCTCGCCAGTTGGCTTCTCCGTCTCCGTGGGACCTTTATATACATCAATAACGTAATATAACCTAACTTAACCCAACCTAACATCTCGGCGGTAATATTTGATCACATTCCTAGCTTGTTGGCTTCTACGTCTCCGCGGGACCTTTATATACATCTATAACATGATATAACCTAACCTAACCCAACCTAACATTTCGGCGGTAATATTTGACATCATTCCTGGCGATTTGTCCTCTACGTCTCCGTTTGACCTTCATAAACATCAATAACGTAATATAACGTAACCTAACCCAACCTATCATCTCGGCGGTAATATTTGACAACATTCCTGGCGAGTTGGCTTCTACGTCTCCGTGGGACCTTTATATACATCAATAACGTAATATAACCTAACCTAACCCAACCTAACATCTTGGCGGTAATATTTAAAAACATACCTGGCGAGTTGGCCTCTACGTCTCCGTGGGACATTTATATACATCAATAACGTAATGTAACCTAACCTAACCCAACCTAACATCTCGGCGGTAATATTTGATCACATTCCTAGCTTGTTGGCCTCTACGTCTCTGCGTGACCTTTATATACATCTATAACGTGATATAACCTAACCTAACCCAACCTAACATTTCGGCGGTAATATTTGACATCATTCATGGCGAGTTGGCCTCTACGTCTCCGTTTGACCTTCATAAACATCAATAACGTAATATAACGTAACCTAACCCAACCTATCACCTCGGCGGTAATATTTGACAACATTCCTGGCGAGTTGGCCTCTACGTCTCCGTGGGACATTTGTATACATCAATAACGTAATATAACCTAACCTAACCCAACCTAACATCACGGCGGTAATATTTGACAACATTCCTGGCTAGTTGGCTTCTCCGTCTCCGTGGGATCTTTTTATACATCAATAACGTAATATAACCTATCCTAACCCAACCTAACATCTCGGCGGTAATATTTGAAAACATACCTGGCGAGTTGGCCTCTACGTCTCCGTGGGACCTTTATATACATCAATAACGTAATATAACCTAACCTATCCCAACCTAACATCTCGGCGGAAATATTTGAAAACATTCATGGCGATTTGGCATCTACGTCCCGTGGGACCTTCATATACATCAATAACGTAATATAGCCTAACCTAATCCAACCTAACATTTCGGCGGTAATATTTGACATCATTCCTGGCGATTTGGCCTCTACGTCTCCGTGGGACCTTTATATACATCAATAACGTAATATAACCTAACCTAACCCAACCTAACATCTCGGCGGTAATATTTGAAATCATACCTGGCGAGTTGGCCTCTACGTCTCCGTGGGACATTTATATACATCAATAACGTAATATAACGTAACCTAACCCAACCTAACATCTCGGCGGTAATATTTGATCACATTCCTAGCTTGTTGGCCTCTACGTCTCCGCGGGACCTTTATATACATCTATAAAGTGATATAACCTAACCTAACCCAACCTAACATCTCGGCGGTAATATTTGACAACATACCTGGCGAGTTGGCCTCTACGTATCCGTGGGACCTTTATATACATCAATAACGTAATATAACCTAACCTAACACAACCTAACATCTTGGCGGTAATATTTAAAAACATACCTGGCGAGTTGGCCTCTACGTCTCCGTGGGACCTTTATATACATCAATAACGTAATATAATCTAACCTAACCCAACCTAACATCTCGGCGGTAATATTTGACAACATTCCTGGCGAGTTCGCCTCTACGTCTCCGTGGGACCTTTATATACATCAATAACGTAATGTAACCTAACCTAACCCAACCTAACATCTCGGCGGTAATATTTCACAACATTCCTCGCCAGTTGGCTTCTCCGTCTCCGTGGGACCTTTATCTACATCAATAACGTAATATAACCTAACCTAACCGAACCTAACATATCGGCCGTAATATTTGAAAACATACCTGGCGAGTTGGCCTCTACGTCTCTGTGGGACGTTTATATACATCAATAACGTAATATAACCTAACCTAACACAACCTAACATCTCGGCGATAATATTTGAAAACATTCCTGGCGAGTTGGCTTCTCCGTCTCTGTGATATCTTTTTATACATCAATAACATAATATAACCTAACCTAACCCAACCTAACATCTCGGCGGTAATATTTGAAATCATACCTGGCGAGTTGGCCTCTACGTCTCCGTGGGACCTTTATATACATCAATAACGTAATATAACCTAACCTAACCCAACCTAACATCTCGGCGATAAGATTTGAAAACATTCCTGGCCAGGTGGCTTCTCCGTCTCTGTGATATCTTTTTATACATCAATAACACAATATAACCTAACCTAACCCAACCTAACATCTCGGCGGTAATATTTGAAATCATACCTGGCGAGTTGGCCTCTACGTCTCCGTGGGACCTTCATATACATCAATAACGAAATATAACCTAACCTAACCCAAGCTAACATCTCGGCGATAATATTTGAAAACATTCCTGGCGAGTTGGCTTCTCCGTCTCTGTGATATCTTTTTATACATCAATAACGTAATATAACCTAACCTAACCCAGCCTAACATCTCGGCGGTAATATTTGAAATCATACCTGGCGAGTTGGCCTCTACGTCTCCGTGGGACATTTATATACATCAATAACGTAATATAACCTAACCTAACCCAACCTAACATCTCGGCGGTAATATTTGATCACATTCCTAGCTTGTTGGCCTCTACGTCTCCGCGGGACCTTTATATACATCTATAACGTGATATAACCTAACGTAACCCAACCTAACATTTTGGCGGTAATATTTGACATCATTCCTGGCGAGTTGGCCTCTACGTCTCCGTTTGACCTTCATAAACATCAATAACGTAATATAACGTAACCTAACCCAACCTATCACCTCGGCGGTAATATTTGACAACATTCCTGGCGAGTTGGCCTCTACGTCTCCGTGGGACCTTTGTATACATCAATAACGTAATATAACCTAACCTAACCCAACCTATCATCTCGGCGGTAATATTTGACAACATTCCTGGCGAGTTGGTCTCTACGTCTCCGTGGGACCTTCATATACATCAATAACGTAATATAACCTAACCTAACCCAACCTAACACCACGGCGGTAATATTTGACAACATTCCTGGCGAGTTGGCCTCTACGTCTCCGTGGGACCTTTATATACATCAATAACGTAATATAACCTAACCTAACCCAACCTAACATCACGGCGGTAATATTTGACAACATTCCTGGCTAGTTGGCTTCTCCGTCTCCGTGGGATCTTTTTATACATCAATAACGTAATATAACCTATCCTAACCCAACCTAACATCTCGGCGGTAATATTTGAAAACATACCTGGCGAGTTGGCCTCTACGTCTCCGTGGGACCTTTATATACATCAATAACGTAATATAACCTAACCTATCCCAACCTAACATCTCGGCGGAAATATTTGAAAACATTCATGGCGATTTGGCATCTACGTCCCGTGGGACCTTCATATACATCAATAACGTAATATAGCCTAACCTAATCCAACCTAACATTTCGGCGGTAATATTTGACATCATTCCTGGCGATTTGGCCTCTACGTCTCCGTGGGACCTTTATATACATCAATAACGTAATATAACCTAACCTAACCCAACCTAACATCTCGGCGGTAATATTTGAAATCATACCTGGCGAGTTGGCCTCTACGTCTCCGTGGGACATTTATATACATCAGTAACGTAATATAACGTAACCTAACCCAACCTAACACCTCGGCGGTAATATTTGATCACATTCCTAGCTTGTTGGCCTCTACGTCTCCGCGGGACCTTTATATACATCTATAACGTGATATAACCTAACCTAACCCAACCTAACATCTCGGCGGTAATATTTGACAACATTCCTGGCGAGTTCGCCTCTACGTCTCCGTGGGACCTTTATATACATCAATAACGTAATGTAACCTAACCTAACCCAACCTAACATCTCGGCGGTAATATTTCACAACATTCCTCGCCAGTTGGCTTCTCCGTCTCCGTGGGACCTTTATCTACATCAATAACGTAATATAACCTAACCTAACCGAACCTAACATATCGGCCGTAATATTTGAAAACATACCTGGCGAGTTGGCCTCTACGTCTCTGTGGGACGTTTATATACATCAATAACGTAATATAACCTAACCTAACACAACCTAACATCTCGGCGATAATATTTGAAAACATTCCTGGCGAGTTGGCTTCTCCGTCTCTGTGATATCTTTTTATACATCAATAACATAATATAACCTAACCTAACCCAACCTAACATCTCGGCGGTAATATTTGAAATCATACCTGGCGAGTTGTCCTCTACGTCTCCGTGGGACCTTTATATACATCAATAACGTAATATAACCTAACCTAACCCAACCTAACATCTCGGCGATAAGATTTGAAAACATTCCTGGCCAGGTGGCTTCTCCGTCTCTGTGATATCTTTTTATACATCAATAACACAATATAACCTAACCTAACCCAACCTAACATCTCGGCGGTAATATTTGAAATCATACCTGGCGAGTTGGCCTCTACGTCTCCGTGGGACCTTCATATACATCAATAACGAAATATAACCTAACCTAACCCAAGCTAACATCTCGGCGATAATATTTGAAAACATTCCTGGCGAGTTGGCTTCTCCGTCTCTGTGATATCTTTTTATACATCAATAACGTAATATAACCTAACCTAACCCAGCCTAACATCTCGGCGGTAATATTTGAAATCATACCTGGCGAGTTGGCCTCTACGTCTCCGTGGGACATTTATATACATCAATAACGTAATATAACCTAACCTAACCCAACCTAACATCTCGGCGGTAATATTTGATCACATTCCTAGCTTGTTGGCCTCTACGTCTCCGCGGGACCTTTATATACATCTATAACGTGATATAACCTAACGTAACCCAACCTAACATTTTGGCGGTAATATTTGACATCATTCCTGGCGAGTTGGCCTCTACGTCTCCGTTTGACCTTCATAAACATCAATAACGTAATATAACGTAACCTAACCCAACCTATCACCTCGACGGTAATATTTGACAACATTCCTGGCGAGTTGGCCTCTACGTCTCCGTGGGACCTTTGTATACATCAATAACGTAATATAACCTAACCTAACCCAACCTATCATCTCGGCGGTAATATTTGACAACATTCCTGGCGAGTTGGTCTCTACGTCTCCGTGGGACCTTCATATACATCAATAACGTAATATAACCTAACCTAACCCAACCTAACATCACGGCGGTAATATTTGACAACATTCCTGGCGAGTTGGCCTCTACGTCTCCGTGGGACCTTTATATACATCAATAACGTAATGTAACCTAACCTAACCCAACCTAACATCTCGGCGGTAATATTTGACAACATTCCTCGCCAGTTGGCTTCTCCGTCTCCGTGGGACCTTTATATACATCAATAACGTAATATAACCTAACTTAACCCAACCTAACATCTCGGCGGTAATATTTGATCACATTCCTAGCTTGTTGGCTTCTACGTCTCCGCGGGACCTTTATATACATCTATAACATGATATAACCTAACCTAACCCAACCTAACATTTCGGCGGTAATATTTGGCATCATTCCTGGCGATTTGTCCTCTACGTCTCCGTTTGACCTTCATAAACATCAATAACGTAATATAACGTAACCTAACCCAACCTATCATCTCGGCGGTAATATTTGACAACATTCCTGGCGAGTTGGCTTCTACGTCTCCGTGGGACCTTTATATACATCAATAACGTAATATAACCTAACCTAACCCAACCTAACATCTTGGCGGTAATATTTAAAAACATACCTGGCGAGTTGGCCTCTACGTCTCCGTGGGACATTTATATACATCAATAACGTAATGTAACCTAACCTAACCCAACCTAACATCTCGGCGGTAATATTTGATCACATTCCTAGCTTGTTGGCCTCTACGTCTCTGCGTGACCTTTATATACATCTATAACGTGATATAACCTAACCTAACCCAACCTAACATTTCGGCGGTAATATTTGACATCATTCATGGCGAGTTGGCCTCTACGTCTCCGTTTGACCTTCATAAACATCAATAACGTAATATAACGTAACCTAACCCAACCTATCACCTCGGCGGTAATATTTGACAACATTCCTGGCGAGTTGGCCTCTACGTCTCCGTGGGACATTTGTATACATCAATAACGTAATATAACCTAACCTAACCCAACCTAACATCACGGCGGTAATATTTGACAACATTCCTGGCTAGTTGGCTTCTCCGTCTCCGTGGGATCTTTTTATACATCAATAACGTAATATAACCTATCCTAACCCAACCTAACATCTCGGCGGTAATATTTGAAAACATACCTGGCGAGTTGGCCTCTACGTCTCCGTGGGACCTTTATATACATCAATAACGTAATATAACCTAACCTATCCCAACCTAACATCTCGGCGGAAATATTTGAAAACATTCGTGGCGATTTGGCATCTACGTCCCGTGGGACCTTCATATACATCAATAACGTAATATAGCCTAACCTAATCCAACCTAACATTTCGGCGGTAATATTTGACATCATTCCTGGCGATTTGGCCTCTACGTCTCCGTGGGACCTTTATATACATCAATAACGTAATATAACCTAACCTAACCCAACCTAACATCTCGGCGGTAATATTTGACAACATTCCTGGCGAGTTGGCTTCTCCGTCTCCGTGGGACCTTTATATACATCAATAACGTAATATAACCTAACCTAACCCAACCTAACATTTCGGCGGTAATATTTGACATCATTCCTGGCGAGTTGGCCTCTACGTCTCCGTTTGACCTTCATAAACATCAATAACGTAATATAACGTAACCTAACCCAACCTATCATCTCGGCGGTAATATTTGAAGACATTCCTGGCGAGTTGGCGTCTTCGTCTCCGTGGGACCTTTATATACATCAATAACGTTATATAACCTAACCTAACCCAACCTAACATCTCGGCGGTAATATTTGACAACATACCTGGCGAGTTGGCCTCTACGTCTCCGTGGGACCTTCATATACATCAATAACGAAATATAACCTAACCTAACCCAACCTAACATCTCGGCGATAATATTTGAAAACATTCCTGGCGAGTTGGCTTCTCCGTCTCTGTGATATCTTTTTATACATCAATAACGTAATATAACCTAACCTAACCCAGCCTAACATCTCGGCGGTAATATTTGACAACATTCCTGGCTAGTTGGCTTCTCCGTCTCCGTGGGATCTTTTTATACATCAATAACGTAATATAACCTATCCTAACCCAACCTAACATCTCGGCGGTAATATTTGAAAACATACCTGGCGAGTTGGCCTCTACGTCTCCGTGGGACCTTTATATACATCAATAACGTAATATAACCTAACCTATCCCAACCTAACATCTCGGCGGAAATATTTGAAAACATTCGTGGCGATTTGGCATCTACGTCCCGTGGGACCTTCATATACATCAATAACGTAATATAGCCTAACCTAATCCAACCTAACATTTCGGCGGTAATATTTGACATCATTCCTGGCGATTTGGCCTCTACGTCTCCGTGGGACCTTTATATACATCAATAACGTAATATAACCTAACCTAACCCAACCTAACATCTCGGCGGTAATATTTGACAACATTCCTGGCGAGTTGGCTTCTCCGTCTCCGTGGGACCTTTATATACATCAATAACGTAATATAACCTAACCTAACCCAACCTAACATTTCGGCGGTAATATTTGAAATCATACCTGGCGAGTTGGCCTCTACGTCTCCGTGGGACATTTATATACATCAATAACGTAATATAACCTAACCTAACCCAACCTAACATCTCGGCGGTAATATTTGATCACATTCCTAGCTTGTTGGCCTCTACGTCTCCGCGGGACCTTTATATACATCTATAACGTGATATAACCTAACCTAACCCAACCTAACATCTTGGCGGTAATATTTAAAAACATACCTGGCGAGTTGGCCTCTACGTCTCCGTGGGACCTTTATATACATCAATAACGTAATATAATCTAACCTAACCCAACCTAACATCTCGGCGGTAATATTTGACAACATTCCTGGCGAGTTCGCCTCTACGTCTCCGTGGGACCTTTACATACATCAATAACGTAATGTAACCTAACCTAACCCAACCTAACATCTCGGCGGTAATATTTGACAACATTCCTCGCCAGTTGGCTTCTCCGTCTCCGTGGGACCTTTATATACATCAATAACGTAATATAACCTAACCTAACCCAACCTAACATCTCGGCGGTAATATTTGATCACGTTCCTAGCTTGTTGGCCTCTACGTCTCTGCGTGACCTTTATATACATCTATAACGTGATATAACCTAACCTAACCCAACCTAACATTTCGGCGGTAATATTTGACATCATTCAAGGCGAGTTGGCCTCTACGTCTCCGTTTGACCTTCATAAACATCAATAACGTAATATAACGTAACCTAACCCAACCTATCACCTCGGCGGTAATATTTGACAACATTCCTGGCGAGTTGGCCTCTACGTCTCCGTGGGACCTTTGTATACATCAATAACGTAATATAACGTAACCTAACCCAACCTATCATCTCGGCGGTAATATTTGACAACATTCCTGGCGAGTTGGTCTCTACGTCTCCGTGGGACCTTCATATACATCAATAACGTAATATAACCTAACCTAACCCAACCTAACATCACGGCGGTAATATTTGACAACATTCCTGGCGAGTTGGCCTCTACGTCTCCGTGGGACCTTTATATACATCAATAACGTAATGTAACCTAACCTAACCCAACCTAACATCTCGGCGGTAATATTTCACAACATTCCTCGCCAGTTGGCTTCTCCGTCTCCGTGGGACCTTTATATACATCAATAACGTTATATAACCTAACCTAACCCAACCTAACATCTCGGCGGTAATATTTGACAACATACCTGGCGAGTTGGCCTCTACGTCTCCGTGGGACCTTCATATACATCAATAACGAAATATAACCTAACCTAACCCAACCTAACATCTCGGCGATAAGATTTGAAAACATTCCTGGCCAGGTGGCTTCTCCGTCTCTGTGATATCTTTTTATACATCAATAACATAATATAACCTAACCTAACCCAACCTAACATCTCGGCGGTAATATTTGAAATCATACCTGGCGAGTTGGCCTCTACGTCTCCGTGGGACCTTTATATACATCAATAACGTAATATAACCTAACCTAACCCAACCTAACATCTCGGCGATAAGATTTGAAAACATTCCTGGCCAGGTGGCTTCTCCGTCTCCGTGGGACCTTTATATACATCAATAACGTAATATAACCTAACCTAACCCAACCTAACATCTTGGCGGTAATATTTAAAAACATACCTGGCGAGTTGGCCTCTCCGTCTCCGTGGGACCTTTATATACATCAATAACGTAATATAACCTAACCTAACCCAACCTAACATCTCGGCGGTAATATTTGATCACATTCCTAGCTTGTTGGCCTCTACGTCTCCGCGGGACCTTTATATACATCTATAACATGATATAACCTAACCTAACCCAACCTAACATGTCGGCGGTAATATTTGACATCATTCCTGGCGATTTGTCCTCTACGTCTCCGTTTGACCTTCATAAACATCAATAACGTAATATAACGTAACCTAACCCAACCTATCATCTCGGCGGTAATATTTGACAACATTCCTGGCGAGTTGGCTTCTACGTCTCCGTGGGACCTTTATATACATCAATAACGTAATATAACCTAACCTAACCCAACCTAACATCTCGGCGGTAATATTTGACAACATACCTGGCGAGTTGGCCTCTACGTCTCCGTGGGACCTTCATATACATCAATAACGAAATATAACCTAACCTAACCCAACCTAACATCTCGGCGTTAATATTTGAAATCATACCTGGCGAGTTGGCCTCTACGTCTCCGTGGGACATTTATATACATCAATAACGTAATGTAACCTAACCTAACCCAACCTAACATCTCGGCGGTAATATTTGATCACATTCCTAGCTTGTTGGCCTCTACGTCTCTGCGTGACCTTTATATACATCTATAACGTGATATAACCTAACCTAACCCAACCTAACATTTCGGCGGTAATATTTGACATCATTCATGGCGAGTTGGCCTCTACGTCTCCGTTTGACCTTCATAAACATCAATAACGTAATATAACGTAACCTAACCCAACCTATCACCTCGGCGGTAATATTTGACAACATTCCTGGCGAGTTGGCCTCTACGTCTCCGTGGGACCTTTGTATACATCAATAACGTAATATAACCTAACCTAACCCAACCTAACATCTCGGCGGTAATATTTGACAACATTCCTGGCGAGTTGGCTTCTCCGTCTCCGTGGGACCTTCATATACATCAATAACGAAATATAACCTAACCTAACCCAACCTAACATCTCGGCGATAATATTTGAAAACATTCCTGGCGAGTTGGCTTCTCCGTCTCTGTGATATCTTTTTATACATCAATAACGTAATATAACCTAACCTAACCCAGCCTAACATCTCGGCGGTAATATTTGAAATCATACCTGGCGAGTTGGCCTCTACGTCTCCGTGGGACATTTATATACATCAATAACGTAATATAACCTAACCTAACCCAACCTAACATCTCGGCGGTAATATTTGATCACATTCCTAGCTTGTTGGCCTCTACGTCTCCGCGGGACCTTTATATACATCTATAACGTGATATAACCTAACCTAACCCAACCTAACATTTTGGCGGTAATATTTGACATCATTCCTGGCGAGTTGGCCTCTACGTCTCCGTTTGACCTTCATAAACATCAATAACGTAATATAACGTAACCTAACCCAACCTATCACCTCGGCGGTAATATTTGACAACATTCCTGGCGAGTTGGCCTCTACGTCTCCGTGGGACCTTTGTATACATCAATAACGTAATATAACCTAACCTAACCCAACCTATCATCTCGGCGGTAATATTTGACAACATTCCTGGCGAGTTGGTCTCTACGTCTCCGTGGGACCTTCATATACATCAATAACGTAATATAACCTAACCTAACCCAACCTAACATCACGGCGGTAATATTTGACAACATTCCTGGCGAGTTGGCCTCTACGTCTCCGTGGGACCTTTATATACATCAATAACGTAATGTAACCTAACCTAACCCAACCTAACATCTCGGCGGTAATATTTGACAACATTCCTCGCCAGTTGGCTTCTCCGTCTCCGTGGGACCTTTATATACATCAATAACGTAATGTAACCTAACTTAACCCAACCTAACATCTCGGCGGTAATATTTGATCACATTCCTAGCTTGTTGGCTTCTACGTCTCCGCGGGACCTTTATATACATCTATAACATGATATAACCTAACCTAACCCAACCTAACATTTCGGCGGTAATATTTGACATCATTCCTGGCGATTTGTCCTCTACGTCTCCGTTTGACCTTCATAAACATCAATAACGTAATATAACGTAACCTAACCCAACCTATCATCTCGGCGGTAATATTTGACAACATTCCTGGCGAGTTGGCTTCTACGTCTCCGTGGGACCTTTATATACATCAATAACGTAATATAACCTAACCTAACCCAACCTAACATCTTGGCGGTAATATTTAAAAACATACCTGGCGAGTTGGCCTCTACGTCTCCGTGGGACATTTATATACATCAATAACGTAATGTAACCTAACCTAACCCAACCTAACATCTCGGCGGTAATATTTGATCACATTCCTAGCTTGTTGGCCTCTACGTCTCTGCGTGACCTTTATATACATCTATAACGTGATATAACCTAACCTAACCCAACCTAACATTTCGGCGGTAATATTTGACATCATTCATGGCGAGTTGGCCTCTACGTCTCCGTTTGACCTTCATAAACATCAATAACGTAATATAACGTAACCTAACCCAACCTATCACCTCGGCGGTAATATTTGACAACATTCCTGGCGAGTTGGCCTCTACGTCTCCGTGGGACATTTGTATACATCAATAACGTAATATAACCTAACCTAACCCAACCTAACATCACGGCGGTAATATTTGACAACATTCCTGGCTAGTTGGCTTCTCCGTCTCCGTGGGATCTTTTTATACATCAATAACGTAATATAACCTATCCTAACCCAACCTAACATCTCGGCGGTAATATTTGAAAACATACCTGGCGAGTTGGCCTCTACGTCTCCGTGGGACCTTTATATACATCAATAACGTAATATAACCTAACCTATCCCAACCTAACATCTCGGCGGAAATATTTGAAAACATTCGTGGCGATTTGGCATCTACGTCCCGTGGGACCTTCATATACATCAATAACGAAATATAACCTAACCTAACCCAACCTAACATCTCGGCGATAATATTTGAAAACATTCCTGGCGAGTTGGCTTCTCCGTCTCTGTGATATCTTTTTATACATCAATAACGTAATATAACCTAACCTAACCCAGCCTAACATCTCGGCGGTAATATTTGAAATCATACCTGGCGAGTTGGCCTCTACGTCTCCGTGGGACATTTATATACATCAATAACGTAATATAACCTAACCTAACCCAACCTAACATCTCGGCGGTAATATTTGATCACATTCCTAGCTTGTTGGCCTCTACGTCTCCGCGGGACCTTTATATACATCTATAACGTGATATAACCTAACCTAACCCAACCTAATATCTTGGCGGTAATATTTAAAAACATACCTGGCGAGTTGGCCTCTACGTCTCCGTGGGACCTTTATATACATCAATAACGTAATATAATCTAACCTAACCCAACCTAACATCTCGGCGGTAATATTTGACAACATTCCTGGCGAGTTCGCCTCTACGTCTCCGTGGGACCTTTATATACATCAATAACGTAATGTAACCTAACCTAACCCAACCTAACATCTCGGCGGTAATATTTGACAACATTCCTCGCCAGTTGGCTTCTCCGTCTCCGTGGGACCTTTATATACATCAATAACGTAATATAACCTAACCTAACCCAACCTAACATCTCGGCGGTAATATTTGATCACGTTCCTAGCTTGTTGGCCTCTACGTCTCTGCGTGACCTTTATATACATCTATAACGTGATATAACCTAACCTAACCCAACCTAACATTTCGGCGGTAATATTTGACATCATTCAAGGCGAGTTGGCCTCTACGTCTCCGTTTGACCTTCATAAACATCAATAACGTAATATAACGTAACCTAACCCAACCTATCACCTCGGCGGTAATATTTGACAACATTCCTGGCGAGTTGGCCTCTACGTCTCCGTGGGACCTTTGTATACATCAATAACGTAATATAACGTAACCTAACCCAACCTATCATCTCGGCGGTAATATTTGACAACATTCCTGGCGAGTTGGTCTCTACGTCTCCGTGGGACCTTCATATACATCAATAACGTAATATAACCTAACCTAACCCAACCTAACATCACGGCGGTAATATTTGACAACATTCCTGGCGAGTTGGCCTCTACGTCTCCGTGGGACCTTTATATACATCAATAACGTAATGTAACCTAACCTAACCCAACCTAACATCTCGGCGGTAATATTTCACAACATTCCTCGCCAGTTGGCTTCTCCGTCTCCGTGGGACCTTTATATACATCAATAACGTTATATAACCTAACCTAACCCAACCTAACATCTCGGCGGTAATATTTGACAACATACCTGGCGAGTTGGCCTCTACGTCTCCGTGGGACCTTCATATACATCAATAACGAAATATAACCTAACCTAACCCAACCTAACATCTCGGCGATAAGATTTGAAAACATTCCTGGCCAGGTGGCTTCTCCGTCTCTGTGATATCTTTTTATACATCAATAACATAATATAACCTAACCTAACCCAACCTAACATCTCGGCGGTAATATTTGAAATCATACCTGGCGAGTTGGCCTCTACGTCTCCGTGGGACCTTTATATACATCAATAACGTAATATAACCTAACCTAACCCAACCTAACATCTCGGCGATAAGATTTGAAAACATTCCTGGCCAGGTGGCTTCTCCGTCTCCGTGGGACCTTTATATACATCAATAACGTAATATAACCTAACCTAACCCAACCTAACATCTTGGCGGTAATATTTAAAAACATACCTGGCGAGTTGGCCTCTCCGTCTCCGTGGGACCTTTATATACATCAATAACGTAATATAACCTAACCTAACCCAACCTAACATCTCGGCGGTAATATTTGATCACATTCCTAGCTTGTTGGCCTCTACGTCTCCGCGGGACCTTTATATACATCTATAACATGATATAACCTAACCTAACCCAACCTAACATGTCGGCGGTAATATTTGACATCATTCCTGGCGATTTGTCCTCTACGTCTCCGTTTGACCTTCATAAACATCAATAACGTAATATAACGTAACCTAACCCAACCTATCATCTCGGCGGTAATATTTGACAACATTCCTGGCGAGTTGGCTTCTACGTCTCCGTGGGACCTTTATATACATCAATAACGTAATATAACCTAACCTAACCCAACCTAACATCTCGGCGGTAATATTTGACAACATACCTGGCGAGTTGGCCTCTACGTCTCCGTGGGACCTTCATATACATCAATAACGAAATATAACCTAACCTAACCCAACCTAACATCTCGGCGTTAATATTTGAAATCATACCTGGCGAGTTGGCCTCTACGTCTCCGTGGGACATTTATATACATCAATAACGTAATGTAACCTAACCTAACCCAACCTAACATCTCGGCGGTAATATTTGATCACATTCCTAGCTTGTTGGCCTCTACGTCTCTGCGTGACCTTTATATACATCTATAACGTGATATAACCTAACCTAACCCAACCTAACATTTCGGCGGTAATATTTGACATCATTCATGGCGAGTTGGCCTCTACGTCTCCGTTTGACCTTCATAAACATCAATAACGTAATATAACGTAACCTAACCCAACCTATCACCTCGGCGGTAATATTTGACAACATTCCTGGCGAGTTGGCCTCTACGTCTCCGTGGGACCTTTGTATACATCAATAACGTAATATAACCTAACCTAACCCAACCTAACATCTCGGCGGTAATATTTGACAACATTCCTGGCGAGTTGGCTTCTCCGTCTCCGTGGGACCTTCATATACATCAATAACGAAATATAACCTAACCTAACCCAACCTAACATCTCGGCGATAATATTTGAAAACATTCCTGGCGAGTTGGCTTCTCCGTCTCTGTGATATCTTTTTATACATCAATAACGTAATATAACCTAACCTAACCCAGCCTAACATCTCGGCGGTAATATTTGAAATCATACCTGGCGAGTTGGCCTCTACGTCTCCGTGGGACATTTATATACATCAATAACGTAATATAACCTAACCTAACCCAACCTAACATCTCGGCGGTAATATTTGATCACATTCCTAGCTTGTTGGCCTCTACGTCTCCGCGGGACCTTTATATACATCTATAACGTGATATAACCTAACCTAACCCAACCTAACATTTTGGCGGTAATATTTGACATCATTCCTGGCGAGTTGGCCTCTACGTCTCCGTTTGACCTTCATAAACATCAATAACGTAATATAACGTAACCTAACCCAACCTATCACCTCGGCGGTAATATTTGACAACATTCCTGGCGAGTTGGCCTCTACGTCTCCGTGGGACCTTTGTATACATCAATAACGTAATATAACCTAACCTAACCCAACCTATCATCTCGGCGGTAATATTTGACAACATTCCTGGCGAGTTGGTCTCTACGTCTCCGTGGGACCTTCATATACATCAATAACGTAATATAACCTAACCTAACCCAACCTAACATCACGGCGGTAATATTTGACAACATTCCTGGCGAGTTGGCCTCTACGTCTCCGTGGGACCTTTATATACATCAATAACGTAATGTAACCTAACCTAACCCAACCTAACATCTCGGCGGTAATATTTGACAACATTCCTCGCCAGTTGGCTTCTCCGTCTCCGTGGGACCTTTATATACATCAATAACGTAATGTAACCTAACTTAACCCAACCTAACATCTCGGCGGTAATATTTGATCACATTCCTAGCTTGTTGGCTTCTACGTCTCCGCGGGACCTTTATATACATCTATAACATGATATAACCTAACCTAACCCAACCTAACATTTCGGCGGTAATATTTGACATCATTCCTGGCGATTTGTCCTCTACGTCTCCGTTTGACCTTCATAAACATCAATAACGTAATATAACGTAACCTAACCCAACCTATCATCTCGGCGGTAATATTTGACAACATTCCTGGCGAGTTGGCTTCTACGTCTCCGTGGGACCTTTATATACATCAATAACGTAATATAACCTAACCTAACCCAACCTAACATCTTGGCGGTAATATTTAAAAACATACCTGGCGAGTTGGCCTCTACGTCTCCGTGGGACATTTATATACATCAATAACGTAATGTAACCTAACCTAACCCAACCTAACATCTCGGCGGTAATATTTGATCACATTCCTAGCTTGTTGGCCTCTACGTCTCTGCGTGACCTTTATATACATCTATAACGTGATATAACCTAACCTAACCCAACCTAACATTTCGGCGGTAATATTTGACATCATTCATGGCGAGTTGGCCTCTACGTCTCCGTTTGACCTTCATAAACATCAATAACGTAATATAACGTAACCTAACCCAACCTATCACCTCGGCGGTAATATTTGACAACATTCCTGGCGAGTTGGCCTCTACGTCTCCGTGGGACATTTGTATACATCAATAACGTAATATAACCTAACCTAACCCAACCTAACATCACGGCGGTAATATTTGACAACATTCCTGGCTAGTTGGCTTCTCCGTCTCCGTGGGATCTTTTTATACATCAATAACGTAATATAACCTATCCTAACCCAACCTAACATCTCGGCGGTAATATTTGAAAACATACCTGGCGAGTTGGCCTCTACGTCTCCGTGGGACCTTTATATACATCAATAACGTAATATAACCTAACCTATCCCAACCTAACATCTCGGCGGAAATATTTGAAAACATTCGTGGCGATTTGGCATCTACGTCCCGTGGGACCTTCATATACATCAATAACGAAATATAACCTAACCTAACCCAACCTAACATCTCGGCGATAATATTTGAAAACATTCCTGGCGAGTTGGCTTCTCCGTCTCTGTGATATCTTTTTATACATCAATAACGTAATATAACCTAACCTAACCCAGCCTAACATCTCGGCGGTAATATTTGAAATCATACCTGGCGAGTTGGCCTCTACGTCTCCGTGGGACATTTATATACATCAATAACGTAATATAACCTAACCTAACCCAACCTAACATCTCGGCGGTAATATTTGATCACATTCCTAGCTTGTTGGCCTCTACGTCTCCGCGGGACCTTTATATACATCTATAACGTGATATAACCTAACCTAACCCAACCTAATATCTTGGCGGTAATATTTAAAAACATACCTGGCGAGTTGGCCTCTACGTCTCCGTGGGACCTTTATATACATCAATAACGTAATATAATCTAACCTAACCCAACCTAACATCTCGGCGGTAATATTTGACAACATTCCTGGCGAGTTCGCCTCTACGTCTCCGTGGGACCTTTATATACATCAATAACGTAATGTAACCTAACCTAACCCAACCTAACATCTCGGCGGTAATATTTGACAACATTCCTCGCCAGTTGGCTTCTCCGTCTCCGTGGGACCTTTATATACATCAATAACGTAATATAACCTAACCTAACCCAACCTAACATCTCGGCGGTAATATTTGATCACGTTCCTAGCTTGTTGGCCTCTACGTCTCTGCGTGACCTTTATATACATCTATAACGTGATATAACCTAACCTAACCCAACCTAACATTTCGGCGGTAATATTTGACATCATTCAAGGCGAGTTGGCCTCTACGTCTCCGTTTGACCTTCATAAACATCAATAACGTAATATAACGTAACCTAACCCAACCTATCACCTCGGCGGTAATATTTGACAACATTCCTGGCGAGTTGGCCTCTACGTCTCCGTGGGACCTTTGTATACATCAATAACGTAATATAACGTAACCTAACCCAACCTATCATCTCGGCGGTAATATTTGACAACATTCCTGGCGAGTTGGTCTCTACGTCTCCGTGGGACCTTCATATACATCAATAACGTAATATAACCTAACCTAACCCAACCTAACATCACGGCGGTAATATTTGACAACATTCCTGGCGAGTTGGCCTCTACGTCTCCGTGGGACCTTTATATACATCAATAACGTAATGTAACCTAACCTAACCCAACCTAACATCTCGGCGGTAATATTTCACAACATTCCTCGCCAGTTGGCTTCTCCGTCTCCGTGGGACCTTTATCTACATCAATAACGTAATATAACCTAACCTAACCGAACCTAACATATCGGCCGTAATATTTGAAAACATACCTGGCGAGTTGGCCTCTACGTCTCTGTGGGACGTTTATATACATCAATAACGTAATATAACCTAACCTAACACAACCTAACATCTCGGCGATAATATTTGAAAACATTCCTGGCGAGTTGGCTTCTCCGTCTCTGTGATATCTTTTTATACATCAATAACATAATATAACCTAACCTAACCCAACCTAACATCTCGGCGGTAATATTTGAAATCATACCTGGCGAGTTGGCCTCTACGTCTCCGTGGGACCTTTATATACATCAATAACGTAATATAACCTAACCTAACCCAACCTAACATCTCGGCGATAAGATTTGAAAACATTCCTGGCCACGTGGCTTCTCCGTCTCTGTGATATCTTTTTATACATCAATAACATAATATAACCTAACCTAACCCAACCTAACATCTCGGCGGTAATATTTGAAATCATACCTGGCGAGTTGGCCTCTACGTCTCCGTGGGACCTTTATATACATCAATAACGTAATATAACCTAACCTAACCCAACCTAACATCTCGGCGATAAGATTTGAAAACATTCCTGGCCAGGTGGCTTCTCCGTCTCCGTGGGACCTTTATATACATCAATAACGTAATATAACCTAACCTAACCCAACCTAACATCTTGGCGGTAATATTTAAAAACATACCTGGCGAGTTGGCCTCTCCGTCTCCGTGGGACCTTTATATACATCAATAACGTAATATAACCTAACCTAACCCAACCTAACATCTCGGCGGTAATATTTGATCACATTCCTAGCTTGTTGGCCTCTACGTCTCCGCGGGACCTTTATATACATCTATAACATGATATAACCTAACCTAACCCAACC
Organism: Xylocopa violacea; assembly: GCA_963969225.1. Taxonomy (NCBI): domain Eukaryota; kingdom Metazoa; phylum Arthropoda; class Insecta; order Hymenoptera; family Apidae; genus Xylocopa; species Xylocopa violacea. The sequence goes on from CAXAJV010000051.1 coordinate 3,604,272, forward strand.
TAACATGTCGGCGGTAATATTTGACATCATTCCTGGCGATTTGTCCTCTACGTCTCCGTTTGACCTTCATAAACATCAATAACGTAATATAACGTAACCTAACCCAACCTATCATCTCGGCGGTAATATTTGACAACATTCCTGGCGAGTTGGCTTCTACGTCTCCGTGGGACCTTTATATACATCAATAACGTAATATAACCTAACCTAACCCAACCTAACATCTCGGCGGTAATATTTGACAACATACCTGGCGAGTTGGCCTCTACGTCTCCGTGGGACCTTCATATACATCAATAACGAAATATAACCTAACCTAACCCAACCTAACATCTCGGCGGTAATATTTGAAATCATACCTGGCGAGTTGGCCTCTACGTCTCCGTGGGACATTTATATACATCAATAACGTAATGTAACCTAACCTAACCCAACCTAACATCTCGGCGGTAATATTTGATCACCTGCCTAGCTTGTTGGCCTCTACGTCTCTGCGTGACCTTTATATACATCTATAACGTGATATAACCTAACCTAACCCAACCTAACATTTCGGCGGTAATATTTGACATCATTCATGGCGAGTTGGCCTCTACGTCTCCGTTTGACCTTCATAAACATCAATAACGTAATATAACGTAACCTAACCCAACCTATCACCTCGGCGGTAATATTTGACAACATTCCTGGCGAGTTGGCCTCTACGTCTCCGTGGGACCTTTGTATACATCAATAACGTAATATAACCTAACCTAACCCAACCTAACATCTCGGCGGTAATATTTGACAACATTCCTGGCGAGTTGGCTTCTCCGTCTCCGTGGGACCTTCATATACATCAATAACGAAATATAACCTAACCTAACCCAACCTAACATCTCGGCGATAATATTTGAAAACATTCCTGGCGAGTTGGCTTCTCCGTCTCTGTGATATCTTTTTATACATCAATAACGTAATATAACCTAACCTAACCCAGCCTAACATCTCGGCGGTAATATTTGAAATCATACCTGGCGAGTTGGCCTCTACGTCTCCGTGGGACATTTATATACATCAATAACGTAATATAACCTAACCTAACCCAACCTAACATCTCGGCGGTAATATTTGATCACATTCCTAGCTTGTTGGCCTCTACGTCTCCGCGGGACCTTTATATACATCTATAACGTGATATAACCTAACCTAACCCAACTTAACATTTTGGCGGTAATATTTGACATCATTCCTGGCGAGTTGGCCTCTACGTCTCCGTTTGACCTTCATAAACATCAATAACGTAATATAACGTAACCTAACCCAACCTATCATCTCGGCGGTAATATTTGAAAACATTCTTGGCGAGTTGGCCTCTACGTATCCGTGGGACCTTTATATACATCAATAACGTAATATAACCTAACCTAACCCAACCTAACATCTTGGCGGTAATATTTAAAAACATACCTGGCGAGTTGGCCTCTACGTCTCCGTGGGACTTTTATATACATCAATAACGTAATATAATCTAACCTAACCCAACCTAACATCTCGGCGGTAATATTTGACAACATTCCTGGCGAGTTCGCCTCTACGTCTCCGTGGGACCTTTATATACATCAATAACGTAATGTAACCTAACCTAACCCAACCTAACATCTCGGCAGTAATATTTGACAACATTCCTCGCCAGTTGGCTTCTCCGTCTCCGTGGGACCTTTATATACATCAATAACGTAATATAACCTAACCTAACCCAACCTAACATCTCGGCGGTAATATTTGATCACGTTCCTAGCTTGTTGGCCTCTACGTCTCCGCGGGACCTTTATATACATCTATAACATGATATAACCTAACCTAACCCAACCTAACATTTCGGCGGTAATATTTGACATCATTCCTGGCGATTTGTCCTCTACGTCTCCGTTTGACCTTCATAAACATCAATAACGTAATATAACGTAACCTAACCCAACCTATCATCTCGGCGGTAATATTTGAAAACATTCCTGGCGAGTTGGCTTCTCCGTCTCCGTGGGATCTTTTTATACATCAATAACGTAATATAACCTAACCTAACCCAACCTAACATCTTGGCGGTAATATTTAAAAACATACCTCGCGAGTTGGCCTCTACGTATCCGTGGGACATTTATATACATCAATAACGTAATGTAACCTAACCTAACCCAACCTAACATCTCGGCGGTAATATTTGATCACATTCCTAGCTTGTTGGCCTCTACGTCTCTGCGTGACCTTTATATACATCTATAACGTGATATAACCTAACCTAACCCAACCTAACATTTCGGCGGTAATATTTGACATCATTCAAGGCGAGTTGGCCTCTACGTCTCCGTTTGACCTTCATAAACATCAATAACGTAATATAACGTAACCTAACCCAACCTATCACCTCGGCGGTAATATTTGACAACATTCCTGGCGAGTTGGCCTCTACGTCTCCGTGGGACCTTTGTATACATCAATAACGTAATATAACCTAACCTAACCCAACCTATCATCTCGGCGGTAATATTTGACAACATTCCTGGCGAGTTGGTCTCTACGTCTCCGTGGGACCTTCATATACATCAATAACGTAATATAACCTAACCTAACCCAACCTAACATCACGGCGGTAATATTTGACAACATTCCTGGCGAGTTGGCCTCTACGTCTCCGTGGGACCTTTATATACATCAATAACGTAATGTAACCTAACCTAACCCAACCTAACATCTCGGCGGTAATATTTGACAAAATTCCTCGCCAGTTGGCTTCTCCGTCTCCGTGGGACCTTTATATACATCAATAACGTAATATAACCTAACCTAACCCAACCTAACATCTCGGCGGTAATATTTGATCACATTCCTAGCTTGTTGGCCTCTACGTCTCCGCGGGACCTTTATATACATATATAACATGATATAACCTAACCTAACCCAACCTAACATTTCGGCGGTAATATTTGACATCATTCCTGGCGATTTGTCCTCTACGTCTCCGTTTGACCTTCATAAACATCAATAACGTAATATAACGTAACCTAACCCAACCTATCATCTCGGCGGTAATATTTCACAACATTCCTGGCGAGTTGGCTTCTACGTCTCCGTGGGACCTTCATAAACATCAATAACGTAATATAACGTAACCTAACCCAACCTATCATCTCGGCGGTAATATTTCACAACATTCCTGGCGAGTTGGCTTCTACGTCTCCGTGGGACCTTTATATACATCAATAACGTAATATAACCTAACCTAACCCAACCTAACATCTCGGCGGTAATATTTGACAACATACCTGGCGAGTTGGCTTCTACGTCTCCGTGGGACCTTTATATACATCAATAACGTAATATAACCTAACCTAACCCAACCTAACATCTCGGCGATAAGATTTGAAAACATTCCTGGCCAGGTGGCTTCTCCGTCTCCGTGGGACCTTTATATACATCAATAACGTAATATAACCTAACCTAACCCAACCTAACATCACGGCGGTAATATTTGACAACATTCCTGGCTAGTTGGCTTCTCCGTCTCCGTGGGATCTTTTTATACATCAATAACGTAATATAACCTATCCTAACCCAACCTAACATCTCGGCGGTAATATTTGAAAACATACCTGGCGAGTTGGCCTCTACGTCTCCGTGGGACCTTTATATACATCAATAACGTAATATAACCTAACCTATCCCAACCTAACATCTCGGCGGAAATATTTGAAAACATTCGTGGCGATTTGGCATCTACGTCCCGTGGGACCTTCATATACATCAATAACGTAATATAGCCTAACCTAATCCAACCTAACATTTCGGCGGTAATATTTGACATCATTCCTGGCGATTTGGCCTCTACGTCTCCGTGGGACCTTTATATACATCAATAACGTAATATAACCTAACCTAACCCAACCTAACATCTCGGCGGTAATATTTGAAAACATACCTGGCGGGTTGGCCTCTACGTCTCCGTGGGACATTTATATACATCAATAACGTAATATAACCTAACCTAACCCAACCTAACATCTCGGCGGTAATATTTGACAACATTCCTGGCGAGTTGGCTTCTCCGTCTCCGTGGGACCTTTATATACATCAATAACGTAATATAACCTAACCTAACCCAACCTAACATTTCGGCGGTAATATTTGACATCATTCCTGGCGAGTTGGCCTCTACGTCTCCGTTTGACCTTCATAAACATCAATAACGTAATATAACGTAACCTAACCCAACCTATCATCTCGGCGGTAATATTTGAAGACATTCCTGGCGAGTTGGCTTCTCCGTCTCCGTGGGACCTTTATATACATCAATAACGTTATATAACCTAACCTAACCCAACCTAACATCTCGGCGGTAATATTTGACAACATACCTGGCGAGTTGGCCTCTACGTCTCCGTGGGACCTTCATATACATCAATAACGAAATATAACCTAACCTAACCCAACCTAACATCTCGGCGATAATATTTGAAAACATCCCTGGCGAGTTGGCTTCTCCGTCTCTGTGATATCTTTTTATACATCAATAACGTAATATAACCTAACCTAACCCAGCCTAACATCTCGGCGGTAATATTTGAAATCATACCTGGCGAGTTGGCCTCTACGTCTCCGTGGGACATTTATATACATCAATAACGTAATATAACCTAACCTAACCCAACCTAACATCTTGGCGGTAATATTTAAAAACATACCTGGCGAGTTGGCCTCTACGTCTCCGTGGGACCTTTATATACATCAATAACGTAATATAATCTAACCTAACCCAACCTAACATCTCGGCGGTAATATTTGACAACATTCCTGGCGAGTTCGCCTCTACGTCTCCGTGGGACCTTTATATACATCAATAACGTAATGTAACATAACCTAACCCAACCTAACATCTCGGCGGTAATATTTGACAACATTCCTCGCCAGTTGGCTTCTCCGTCTCCGTGGGACCTTTATATACATCAATAACGTAATATAACCTAACCTAACCCAACCTAACATCTCGGCGGTAATATTTGATCACGTTCCTAGCTTGTTGGCCTCTACGTCTCTGCGTGACCTTTATATACATCTATAACGTGATATAACCTAACCTAACCCAACCTAACATTTCGGCGGTAATATTTGACATCATTCAAGGCGAGTTGGCCTCTACGTCTCCGTTTGACCTTCATAAACATCAATAACGTAATATAACGTAACCTAACCCAACCTATCACCTCGGCGGTAATATTTGACAACATTCCTGGCGAGTTGGCTTCTACGTCTCCGTGGGACCTTCATAAACATCAATAACGTAATATAACGTAACCTAACCCAACCTATCATCTCGGCGGAAATATTTGAAAACATTCGTGGCGATTTGGCATCTACGTCCCGTGGGACCTTCATATACATCAATAACGTAATATAGCCTAACCTAATCCAACCTAACATTTCGGCGGTAATATTTGACATCATTCCTGGCGATTTGGCCTCTACGTCTCCGTGGGACCTTTATATACATCAATAACGTAATATAACCTAACCTAACCCAACCTAACATCTCGGCGGTAATATTTGAAAACATACCTGGCGGGTTGGCCTCTACGTCTCCGTGGGACATTTATATACATCAATAACGTAATATAACCTAACCTAACCCAACCTAACATCTCGGCGGTAATATTTGACAACATTCCTGGCGAGTTGGCTTCTCCGTCTCCGTGGGACCTTTATATACATCAATAACGTAATATAACCTAACCTAACCCAACCTAACATTTCGGCGGTAATATTTGACATCATTCCTGGCGAGTTGGCCTCTACGTCTCCGTTTGACCTTCATAAACATCAATAACGTAATATAACGTAACCTAACCCAACCTATCATCTCGGCGGTAATATTTGAAGACATTCCTGGCGAGTTGGCTTCTCCGTCTCCGTGGGACCTTTATATACATCAATAACGTTATATAACCTAACCTAACCCAACCTAACATCTCGGCGGTAATATTTGACAACATACCTGGCGAGTTGGCCTCTACGTCTCCGTGGGACCTTCATATACATCAATAACGAAATATAACCTAACCTAACCCAACCTAACATCTCGGCGATAATATTTGAAAACATCCCTGGCGAGTTGGCTTCTCCGTCTCTGTGATATCTTTTTATACATCAATAACGTAATATAACCTAACCTAACCCAGCCTAACATCTCGGCGGTAATATTTGAAATCATACCTGGCGAGTTGGCCTCTACGTCTCCGTGGGACATTTATATACATCAATAACGTAATATAACCTAACCTAACCCAACCTAACATCTTGGCGGTAATATTTAAAAACATACCTGGCGAGTTGGCCTCTACGTCTCCGTGGGACCTTTATATACATCAATAACGTAATATAATCTAACCTAACCCAACCTAACATCTCGGCGGTAATATTTGACAACATTCCTGGCGAGTTCGCCTCTACGTCTCCGTGGGACCTTTATATACATCAATAACGTAATGTAACATAACCTAACCCAACCTAACATCTCGGCGGTAATATTTGACAACATTCCTCGCCAGTTGGCTTCTCCGTCTCCGTGGGACCTTTATATACATCAATAACGTAATATAACCTAACCTAACCCAACCTAACATCTCGGCGGTAATATTTGATCACGTTCCTAGCTTGTTGGCCTCTACGTCTCTGCGTGACCTTTATATACATCTATAACGTGATATAACCTAACCTAACCCAACCTAACATTTCGGCGGTAATATTTGACATCATTCAAGGCGAGTTGGCCTCTACGTCTCCGTTTGACCTTCATAAACATCAATAACGTAATATAACGTAACCTAACCCAACCTATCACCTCGGCGGTAATATTTGACAACATTCCTGGCGAGTTGGCCTCTACGTCTCCGTGGGACCTTTGTATACATCAATAGCGTAATATAACCTAACCTAACCCAACCTATCATCTCGGCGGTAATATTTGACAACATTCCTGGCGAGTTGGTCTCTACGTCTCCGTGGGACCTTCATATACATCAATAACGTAATATAACCCAACCTAACCCAACCTAACATCACGGCGGTAATATTTGACAACATTCCTGGCGAGTTGGCCTCTACGTCTCCGTGGGACCTTTGTATACATCAATAACGTAATATAACCTAACCTAACCCAACCTAACATCTCGGCGGTAATATTTGACAACATACCTGGCGAGTTGGCCTCTACGTCTCCGTGGGACCTTCATATACATCAATAACGAAATATAACCTAACCTAACCCAACCTAACATCTCGGCGGTAATATTTGAATTCATACCTGGCGAGTTGGCCTCTACGTCTCCGTGGGACATTTATATACATCAATAACGTAATGTAACCTAACCTAACCCAACCTAACATCTCGGCGGTAATATTTGATCACCTGCCTAGCTTGTTGGCCTCTACGTCTCTGCGTGACCTTTATATACATCTATAACGTGATATAACCTAACCTAACCCAACCTAACATTTCGGCGGTAATATTTGACATCATTCATGGCGAGTTGGCCTCTACGTCTCCGTTTGACCTTCATAAACATCAATAACGTAATATAACGTAACCTAACCCAACCTATCACCTCGGCGGTAATATTTGACAACATTCCTGGCGAGTTGGCCTCTACGTCTCCGTGGGACCTTTGTATACATCAATAACGTAATATAACCTAACCTAACCCAACCTAACATCTCGGCGGTAATATTTGACAACATTCCTGGCGAGTTGGCTTCTCCGTCTCCGTGGGACCTTCATATACATCAATAACGAAATATAACCTAACCTAACCCAACCTAACATCTCGGCGATAATATTTGAAAACATTCCTGGCGAGTTGGCTTCTCCGTCTCTGTGATATCTTTTTATACATCAATAACGTAATATAACCTAACCTAACCCAGCCTAACATCTCGGCGGTAATATTTGAAATCATACCTGGCGAGTTGGCCTCTACGTCTCCGTGGGACATTTATATACATCAATAACGTAATATAACCTAACCTAACCCAACCTAACATCTCGGCGGTAATATTTGATCACATTCCTAGCTTGTTGGCCTCTACGTCTCCGCGGGACCTTTATATACATCTATAACGTGATATAACCTAACCTAACCCAACTTAACATTTTGGCGGTAATATTTGACATCATTCCTGGCGAGTTGGCCTCTACGTCTCCGTTTGACCTTCATAAACATCAATAACGTAATATAACGTAACCTAACCCAACCTATCATCTCGGCGGTAATATTTGAAAACATTCTTGGCGAGTTGGCCTCTACGTATCCGTGGGACCTTTATATACATCAATAACGTAATATAACCTAACCTAACCCAACCTAACATCTTGGCGGTAATATTTAAAAACATACCTGGCGAGTTGGCCTCTACGTCTCCGTGGGACTTTTATATACATCAATAACGTAATATAATCTAACCTAACCCAACCTAACATCTCGGCGGTAATATTTGACAACATTCCTGGCGAGTTCGCCTCTACGTCTCCGTGGGACCTTTATATACATCAATAACGTAATGTAACCTAACCTAACCCAACCTAACATCTCGGCAGTAATATTTGACAACATTCCTCGCCAGTTGGCTTCTCCGTCTCCGTGGGACCTTTATATACATCAATAACGTAATATAACCTAACCTAACCCAACCTAACATCTCGGCGGTAATATTTGATCACGTTCCTAGCTTGTTGGCCTCTACGTCTCCGCGGGACCTTTATATACATCTATAACATGATATAACCTAACCTAACCCAACCTAACATTTCGGCGGTAATATTTGACATCATTCCTGGCGATTTGTCCTCTACGTCTCCGTTTGACCTTCATAAACATCAATAACGTAATATAACGTAACCTAACCCAACCTATCATCTCGGCGGTAATATTTGAAAACATTCCTGGCGAGTTGGCTTCTCCGTCTCCGTGGGATCTTTTTATACATCAATAACGTAATATAACCTAACCTAACCCAACCTAACATCTTGGCGGTAATATTTAAAAACATACCTCGCGAGTTGGCCTCTACGTATCCGTGGGACATTTATATACATCAATAACGTAATGTAACCTAACCTAACCCAACCTAACATCTCGGCGGTAATATTTGATCACATTCCTAGCTTGTTGGCCTCTACGTCTCTGCGTGACCTTTATATACATCTATAACGTGATATAACCTAACCTAACCCAACCTAACATTTCGGCGGTAATATTTGACATCATTCAAGGCGAGTTGGCCTCTACGTCTCCGTTTGACCTTCATAAACATCAATAACGTAATATAACGTAACCTAACCCAACCTATCACCTCGGCGGTAATATTTGACAACATTCCTGGCGAGTTGGCCTCTACGTCTCCGTGGGACCTTTGTATACATCAATAACGTAATATAACCTAACCTAACCCAACCTATCATCTCGGCGGTAATATTTGACAACATTCCTGGCGAGTTGGTCTCTACGTCTCCGTGGGACCTTCATATACATCAATAACGTAATATAACCTAACCTAACCCAACCTAACATCACGGCGGTAATATTTGACAACATTCCTGGCGAGTTGGCCTCTACGTCTCCGTGGGACCTTTATATACATCAATAACGTAATGTAACCTAACCTAACCCAACCTAACATCTCGGCGGTAATATTTGACAAAATTCCTCGCCAGTTGGCTTCTCCGTCTCCGTGGGACCTTTATATACATCAATAACGTAATATAACCTAACCTAACCCAACCTAACATCTCGGCGGTAATATTTGATCACATTCCTAGCTTGTTGGCCTCTACGTCTCCGCGGGACCTTTATATACATATATAACATGATATAACCTAACCTAACCCAACCTAACATTTCGGCGGTAATATTTGACATCATTCCTGGCGATTTGTCCTCTACGTCTCCGTTTGACCTTCATAAACATCAATAACGTAATATAACGTAACCTAACCCAACCTATCATCTCGGCGGTAATATTTCACAACATTCCTGGCGAGTTGGCTTCTACGTCTCCGTGGGACCTTTATATACATCAATAACGTAATATAACCTAACCTAACCCAACCTAACATCTCGGCGGTAATATTTGACAACATACCTGGCGAGTTGGCTTCTACGTCTCCGTGGGACCTTCATATACATCAATAACGAAATATAACCTAACCTAACCCAACCTAACATCTCGGCGGTAATATTTGAAATCATACCTGGCGAGTTGGCCTCTACGTCTCCGTGGGACCTTTATATACATCAATAACGTAATATAACCTAACCTAACCCAACCTAACATCTCGGCGATAAGATTTGAAAACATTCCTGGCCAGGTGGCTTCTCCGTCTCCGTGGGACCTTTATATACATCAATAACGTAATATAACCTAACCTAACCCAACCTAACATCTTGGCGGTAATATTTAAAAACATACCTGGCGAGTTGGCCTCTACGTCTCCGTGGGACATTTATATACATCAATAACGTAATGTAACCTAACCTAACCCAACCTAACATCTCGGCGGTAATATTTGATCACATTCCTAGCTTGTTGGCCTCTACGTCTCTGCGTGACCTTTATATACATCTATAACGTGATATAACCTAACCTAACCCAACCTAACATTTCGGCGGTAATATTTGACATCATTCATGGCGAGTTGGCCTCTACGTCTCCGTTTGACCTTCATAAACATCAATAACGTAATATAACGTAACCTAACCCAACCTATCACCTCGGCGGTAATATTTGACAACATTCCTGGCGAGTTGGCCTCTACGTCTCCGTGGGACATTTGTATACATCAATAACGTAATATAACCTAACCTAACCCAACCTAACATCACGGCGGTAATATTTGACAACATTCCTGGCTAGTTGGCTTCTCCGTCTCCGTGGGATCTTTTTATACATCAATAACGTAATATAACCTATCCTAACCCAACCTAACATCTCGGCGGTAATATTTGAAAACATACCTGGCGAGTTGGCCTCTACGTCTCCGTGGGACCTTTATATACATCAATAACGTAATATAACCTAACCTATCCCAACCTAACATCTCGGCGGAAATATTTGAAAACATTCGTGGCGATTTGGCATCTACGTCCCGTGGGACCTTCATATACATCAATAACGTAATATAGCCTAACCTAATCCAACCTAACATTTCGGCGGTAATATTTGACATCATTCCTGGCGATTTGGCCTCTACGTCTCCGTGGGACCTTTATATACATCAATAACGTAATATAACCTAACCTAACCCAACCTAACATCTCGGCGGTAATATTTGAAAACATACCTGGCGGGTTGGCCTCTACGTCTCCGTGGGACATTTATATACATCAATAACGTAATATAACCTAACCTAACCCAACCTAACATCTCGGCGGTAATATTTGACAACATTCCTGGCGAGTTGGCTTCTCCGTCTCCGTGGGACCTTTATATACATCAATAACGTAATATAACCTAACCTAACCCAACCTAACATTTCGGCGGTAATATTTGACATCATTCCTGGCGAGTTGGCCTCTACGTCTCCGTTTGACCTTCATAAACATCAATAACGTAATATAACGTAACCTAACCCAACCTATCATCTCGGCGGTAATATTTGAAGACATTCCTGGCGAGTTGGCTTCTCCGTCTCCGTGGGACCTTTATATACATCAATAACGTTATATAACCTAACCTAACCCAACCTAACATCTCGGCGGTAATATTTGACAACATACCTGGCGAGTTGGCCTCTACGTCTCCGTGGGACCTTCATATACATCAATAACGAAATATAACCTAACCTAACCCAACCTAACATCTCGGCGATAATATTTGAAAACATCCCTGGCGAGTTGGCTTCTCCGTCTCTGTGATATCTTTTTATACATCAATAACGTAATATAACCTAACCTAACCCAGCCTAACATCTCGGCGGTAATATTTGAAATCATACCTGGCGAGTTGGCCTCTACGTCTCCGTGGGACATTTATATACATCAATAACGTAATATAACCTAACCTAACCCAACCTAACATCTTGGCGGTAATATTTAAAAACATACCTGGCGAGTTGGCCTCTACGTCTCCGTGGGACCTTTATATACATCAATAACGTAATATAATCTAACCTAACCCAACCTAACATCTCGGCGGTAATATTTGACAACATTCCTGGCGAGTTCGCCTCTACGTCTCCGTGGGACCTTTATATACATCAATAACGTAATGTAACCTAACCTAACCCAACCTAACATCTCGGCGGTAATATTTGACAACATTCCTCGCCAGTTGGCTTCTCCGTCTCCGTGGGACCTTTATATACATCAATAACGTAATATAACCTAACCTAACCCAACCTAACATCTCGGCGGTAATATTTGATCACGTTCCTAGCTTGTTGGCCTCTACGTCTCTGCGTGACCTTTATATACATCTATAACGTGATATAACCTAACCTAACCCAACCTAACATTTCGGCGGTAATATTTGACATCATTCAAGGCGAGTTGGCCTCTACGTCTCCGTTTGACCTTCATAAACATCAATAACGTAATATAACGTAACCTAACCCAACCTATCACCTCGGCGGTAATATTTGACAACATTCCTGGCGAGTTGGCCTCTACGTCTCCGTGGGACCTTTGTATACATCAATAGCGTAATATAACCTAACCTAACCCAACCTATCATCTCGGCGGTAATATTTGACAACATTCCTGGCGAGTTGGTCTCTACGTCTCCGTGGGACCTTCATATACATCAATAACGTAATATAACCCAACCTAACCCAACCTAACATCACGGCGGTAATATTTGACAACATTCCTGGCGAGTTGGCCTCTACGTCTCCGTGGGACCTTTGTATACATCAATAACGTAATATAACCTAACCTAACCCAACCTAACATCTCGGCGGTAATATTTGACAACATACCTGGCGAGTTGGCCTCTACGTCTCCGTGGGACCTTCATATACATCAATAACGAAATATAACCTAACCTAACCCAACCTAACATCTCGGCGGTAATATTTGAATTCATACCTGGCGAGTTGGCCTCTACGTCTCCGTGGGACATTTATATACATCAATAACGTAATGTAACCTAACCTAACCCAACCTAACATCTCGGCGGTAATATTTGATCACATTCCTAGCTTGTTGGCCTCTACGTCTCTGCGTGACCTTTATATACATCTATAACGTGATATAACCTAACCTAACCCAACCTAACATTTCGGCGGTAATATTTGACATCATTCATGGCGAATTGGCCTCTACGTCTCCGTTTGACCTTCATAAACATCAATAACGTAATATAACGTAACCTAACCCAACCTATCACCTCGGCGGTAATATTTGACAACATTCCTGGCGAGTTGGCCTCTACGTCTCCGTGGGACCTTTGTATACATCAATAACGTAATATAACCTAACCTAACCCAACCTAACATTTCGGCGGTAATATTTGACATCATTCCTGGCGAGTTGGCCTCTACGTCTCCGTTTGACCTTCATAAACATCAATAACGTAATATAACGTAACCTAACCCAACCTATCATCTCGGCGGTAATATTTGAAAACATTCCTGGCGAGTTGGCCTCTACGTCTCCGTGGGACCTTTGTATACATCAATAACGTAATATAACCTAACCTAACCCAACCTAACATCTCGGCGGTAATATTTGACAACATTCCTGGCGAGTTGGCTTCTCCGTCTCCGTGGGACCTTCATATACATCAATAACGAAATATAACCTAACCTAACCCAACCTAACATCTCGGCGATAATATTTGAAAACATTCCTGGCGAGTTGGCTTCTCCGTCTCTGTGATATCTTTTTATACATCAATAACGTAATATAACCTAACCTAACCCAGCCTAACATCTCGGCGGTAATATTTGAAATCATACCTGGCGAGTTGGCCTCTACGTCTCCGTGGGACATTTATATACATCAATAACGTAATATAACCTAACCTAACCCAACCTAACATCTCGGCGGTAATATTTGATCACATTCCTAGCTTGTTGACCTCTACGTCTCCGCGGGACCTTTATATACATCTATAACGTGATATAACCTAACCTAACCCAACCTAACATTTTGGCGGTAATATTTGACATCATTCCTGGCGAGTTGGCCTCTACGTCTCCGTTTGACCTTCATAAACATCAATAACGTAATATAACGTAACCTAACCCAACCTATCATCTCGGCGGTAATATTTGAAAACATTCCTGGCGAGTTGGCCTCTACGTATCCGTGGGACCTTTATATACATCAATAACGTAATGTAACCTAACCTAACCCAACCTAACATCTCGGCGGTAATATTTGACAACATTCCTCGCCAGTTGGCTTCTCCGTCTCCGTGGGACATTTATATACATCAATAACGTAATGTAACCTAACCTAACCCAACCTAACATCTCGACGGTAATATTTGATCACATTCCTAGCTTGTTGGCCTCTACGTCTCCGCGGGACCTTTATATACATCTATAACATGATATAACCTAACCTAACCCAACCTAACATTTCGGCGGTAATATTTGACATCATTCCTGGCGATTTGTCCTCTACGTCTCCGTTTGACCTTCATAAACATCAATAACGTAATATAACGTAACCTAACCCAACCTATCATCTCGGCGGTAATATTTGAAAACATTCCTGGCGAGTTGGCTTCTCCGTCTCCGCGGGATCTTTTTATACATCAATAACGTAATATAACCTAACCTAACCCAACCTAACATCTTGGCGGTAATATTTAAAAACATACCTCGCGAGTTGGCCTCTACGTATCCGTGGGACATTTATATACATCAATAACGTAATGTAACCTAACCTAACCCAACCTAACATCTCGGCGGTAATATTTGATCACATTCCTAGCTTGTTGGCCTCTACGTCTCTGCGTGAGCTTTATATACATCTATAACGTGATATAACCTAACCTAACCCAACCTAACATCACGGCGGTAATATTTGACAACATTCCTGGCGAGTTGGCCTCTACGTCTCCGTGGGACCTTTATATACATCAATAACGTAATGTAACCTAACCTAACCCAACCTAACATCTCGGCGGTAATATTTGACAAAATTCCTCGCCAGTTGGCTTCTCCGTCTCCGTGGGACCTTTATATACATCAATAACGTAATATAACCTAACCTAACCCAACCTAACATCTCGGCGGTAATATTTGATCACATTCCTAGCTTGTTGGCCTCTACGTCTCCGCGGGACCTTTATATACATATATAACATGATATAACCTAACCTAACCCAACCTAACATTTCGGCGGTAATATTTGACATCATTCCTGGCGATTTGTCCTCTACGTCTCCGTTTGACCTTCATAAACATCAATAACGTAATATAACGTAACCTAACCCAACCTATCATCTCGGCGGTAATATTTCACAACATTCCTGGCGAGTTGGCTTCTACGTCTCCGTGGGACCTTTATATACATCAATAACGTAATATAACCTAACCTAACCCAACCTAACATCTCGGCGGTAATATTTGACAACATACCTGGCGAGTTGGCTTCTACGTCTCCGTGGGACCTTCATATACATCAATAACGAAATATAACCTAACCTAACCCAACCTAACATCTCGGCGGTAATATTTGAAATCATACCTGGCGAGTTGGCCTCTACGTCTCCGTGGGACCTTTATATACATCAATAACGTAATATAACCTAACCTAACCCAACCTAACATCTCGGCGATAAGATTTGAAAACATTCCTGGCCAGGTGGCTTCTCCGTCTCCGTGGGACCTTTATATACATCAATAACGTAATATAACCTAACCTAACCCAACCTAACATCTTGGCGGTAATATTTAAAAACATACCTGGCGAGTTGGCCTCTACGTCTCCGTGGGACATTTATATACATCAATAACGTAATGTAACCTAACCTAACCCAACCTAACATCTCGGCGGTAATATTTGATCACATTCCTAGCTTGTTGGCCTCTACGTCTCTGCGTGACCTTTATATACATCTATAACGTGATATAACCTAACCTAACCCAACCTAACATTTCGGCGGTAATATTTGACATCATTCATGGCGAGTTGGCCTCTACGTCTCCGTTTGACCTTCATAAACATCAATAACGTAATATAACGTAACCTAACCCAACCTATCACCTCGGCGGTAATATTTGACAACATTCCTGGCGAGTTGGCCTCTACGTCTCCGTGGGACATTTGTATACATCAATAACGTAATATAACCTAACCTAACCCAACCTAACATCACGGCGGTAATATTTGACAACATTCCTGGCTAGTTGGCTTCTCCGTCTCCGTGGGATCTTTTTATACATCAATAACGTAATATAACCTATCCTAACCCAACCTAACATCTCGGCGGTAATATTTGAAAACATACCTGGCGAGTTGGCCTCTACGTCTCCGTGGGACCTTTATATACATCAATAACGTAATATAACCTAACCTATCCCAACCTAACATCTCGGCGGAAATATTTGAAAACATTCGTGGCGATTTGGCATCTACGTCCCGTGGGACCTTCATATACATCAATAACGTAATATAGCCTAACCTAATCCAACCTAACATTTCGGCGGTAATATTTGACATCATTCCTGGCGATTTGGCCTCTACGTCTCCGTGGGACCTTTATATACATCAATAACGTAATATAACCTAACCTAACCCAACCTAACATCTCGGCGGTAATATTTGAAAACATACCTGGCGGGTTGGCCTCTACGTCTCCGTGGGACATTTATATACATCAATAACGTAATATAACCTAACCTAACCCAACCTAACATCTCGGCGGTAATATTTGACAACATTCCTGGCGAGTTGGCTTCTCCGTCTCCGTGGGACCTTTATATACATCAATAACGTAATATAACCTAACCTAACCCAACCTAACATTTCGGCGGTAATATTTGACATCATTCCTGGCGAGTTGGCCTCTACGTCTCCGTTTGACCTTCATAAACATCAATAACGTAATATAACGTAACCTAACCCAACCTATCATCTCGGCGGTAATATTTGAAGACATTCCTGGCGAGTTGGCTTCTCCGTCTCCGTGGGACCTTTATATACATCAATAACGTTATATAACCTAACCTAACCCAACCTAACATCTCGGCGGTAATATTTGACAACATACCTGGCGAGTTGGCCTCTACGTCTCCGTGGGACCTTCATATACATCAATAACGAAATATAACCTAACCTAACCCAACCTAACATCTCGGCGATAATATTTGAAAACATCCCTGGCGAGTTGGCTTCTCCGTCTCTGTGATATCTTTTTATACATCAATAACGTAATATAACCTAACCTAACCCAGCCTAACATCTCGGCGGTAATATTTGAAATCATACCTGGCGAGTTGGCCTCTACGTCTCCGTGGGACATTTATATACATCAATAACGTAATATAACCTAACCTAACCCAACCTAACATCTTGGCGGTAATATTTAAAAACATACCTGGCGAGTTGGCCTCTACGTCTCCGTGGGACCTTTATATACATCAATAACGTAATATAATCTAACCTAACCCAACCTAACATCTCGGCGGTAATATTTGACAACATTCCTGGCGAGTTCGCCTCTACGTCTCCGTGGGACCTTTATATACATCAATAACGTAATGTAACCTAACCTAACCCAACCTAACATCTCGGCGGTAATATTTGACAACATTCCTCGCCAGTTGGCTTCTCCGTCTCCGTGGGACCTTTATATACATCAATAACGTAATATAACCTAACCTAACCCAACCTAACATCTCGGCGGTAATATTTGATCACGTTCCTAGCTTGTTGGCCTCTACGTCTCTGCGTGACCTTTATATACATCTATAACGTGATATAACCTAACCTAACCCAACCTAACATTTCGGCGGTAATATTTGACATCATTCAAGGCGAGTTGGCCTCTACGTCTCCGTTTGACCTTCATAAACATCAATAACGTAATATAACGTAACCTAACCCAACCTATCACCTCGGCGGTAATATTTGACAACATTCCTGGCGAGTTGGCCTCTACGTCTCCGTGGGACCTTTGTATACATCAATAGCGTAATATAACCTAACCTAACCCAACCTATCATCTCGGCGGTAATATTTGACAACATTCCTGGCGAGTTGGTCTCTACGTCTCCGTGGGACCTTCATATACATCAATAACGTAATATAACCCAACCTAACCCAACCTAACATCACGGCGGTAATATTTGACAACATTCCTGGCGAGTTGGCCTCTACGTCTCCGTGGGACCTTTGTATACATCAATAACGTAATATAACCTAACCTAACCCAACCTAACATCTCGGCGGTAATATTTGACAACATACCTGGCGAGTTGGCCTCTACGTCTCCGTGGGACCTTCATATACATCAATAACGAAATATAACCTAACCTAACCCAACCTAACATCTCGGCGGTAATATTTGAATTCATACCTGGCGAGTTGGCCTCTACGTCTCCGTGGGACATTTATATACATCAATAACGTAATGTAACCTAACCTAACCCAACCTAACATCTCGGCGGTAATATTTGATCACATTCCTAGCTTGTTGGCCTCTACGTCTCTGCGTGACCTTTATATACATCTATAACGTGATATAACCTAACCTAACCCAACCTAACATTTCGGCGGTAATATTTGACATCATTCATGGCGAATTGGCCTCTACGTCTCCGTTTGACCTTCATAAACATCAATAACGTAATATAACGTAACCTAACCCAACCTATCACCTCGGCGGTAATATTTGACAACATTCCTGGCGAGTTGGCCTCTACGTCTCCGTGGGACCTTTGTATACATCAATAACGTAATATAACCTAACCTAACCCAACCTAACATTTCGGCGGTAATATTTGACATCATTCCTGGCGAGTTGGCCTCTACGTCTCCGTTTGACCTTCATAAACATCAATAACGTAATATAACGTAACCTAACCCAACCTATCATCTCGGCGGTAATATTTGAAAACATTCCTGGCGAGTTGGCCTCTACGTCTCCGTGGGACCTTTGTATACATCAATAACGTAATATAACCTAACCTAACCCAACCTAACATCTCGGCGGTAATATTTGACAACATTCCTGGCGAGTTGGCTTCTCCGTCTCCGTGGGACCTTCATATACATCAATAACGAAATATAACCTAACCTAACCCAACCTAACATCTCGGCGATAATATTTGAAAACATTCCTGGCGAGTTGGCTTCTCCGTCTCTGTGATATCTTTTTATACATCAATAACGTAATATAACCTAACCTAACCCAGCCTAACATCTCGGCGGTAATATTTGAAATCATACCTGGCGAGTTGGCCTCTACGTCTCCGTGGGACATTTATATACATCAATAACGTAATATAACCTAACCTAACCCAACCTAACATCTCGGCGGTAATATTTGATCACATTCCTAGCTTGTTGACCTCTACGTCTCCGCGGGACCTTTATATACATCTATAACGTGATATAACCTAACCTAACCCAACCTAACATTTTGGCGGTAATATTTGACATCATTCCTGGCGAGTTGGCCTCTACGTCTCCGTTTGACCTTCATAAACATCAATAACGTAATATAACGTAACCTAACCCAACCTATCATCTCGGCGGTAATATTTGAAAACATTCCTGGCGAGTTGGCCTCTACGTATCCGTGGGACCTTTATATACATCAATAACGTAATGTAACCTAACCTAACCCAACCTAACATCTCGGCGGTAATATTTGACAACATTCCTCGCCAGTTGGCTTCTCCGTCTCCGTGGGACATTTATATACATCAATAACGTAATGTAACCTAACCTAACCCAACCTAACATCTCGACGGTAATATTTGATCACATTCCTAGCTTGTTGGCCTCTACGTCTCCGCGGGACCTTTATATACATCTATAACATGATATAACCTAACCTAACCCAACCTAACATTTCGGCGGTAATATTTGACATCATTCCTGGCGATTTGTCCTCTACGTCTCCGTTTGACCTTCATAAACATCAATAACGTAATATAACGTAACCTAACCCAACCTATCATCTCGGCGGTAATATTTGAAAACATTCCTGGCGAGTTGGCTTCTCCGTCTCCGCGGGATCTTTTTATACATCAATAACGTAATATAACCTAACCTAACCCAACCTAACATCTTGGCGGTAATATTTAAAAACATACCTCGCGAGTTGGCCTCTACGTATCCGTGGGACATTTATATACATCAATAACGTAATGTAACCTAACCTAACCCAACCTAACATCTCGGCGGTAATATTTGATCACATTCCTAGCTTGTTGGCCTCTACGTCTCTGCGTGAGCTTTATATACATCTATAACGTGATATAACCTAACCTAACCCAACCTAACATCACGGCGGTAATATTTGACAACATTCCTGGCGAGTTGGCCTCTACGTCTCCGTGGGACCTTTATATACATCAATAACGTAATGTAACCTAACCTAACCCAACCTAACATCTCGGCGGTAATATTTGACAAAATTCCTCGCCAGTTGGCTTCTCCGTCTCCGTGGGACCTTTATATATATCAATAACGTAATATAACCTAACCTAACCCAACCTAACATCTCGGCGGTAATATTTGATCACATTCCTAGCTTGTTGGCCTCTACGTCTCCGCGGGACCTTTATATACATATATAACATGATATAACCTAACCTAACCCAACCTAACATTTCGGCGGTAATATTTGACATCATTCCTGGCGATTTGTCCTCTACGTCTCCGTTTGACCTTCATAAACATCAATAACGTAATATAACGTAACCTAACCCAACCTATCATCTCGGCGGTAATATTTGACAACATTCCTGGCGAGTTGGCTTCTACGTCTCCGTGGGACCTTTATATACATCAATAACGTAATATAACCTAACCTAACCCAACCTAACATCTCGGCGGTAATATTTGACAACATACCTGGCGAGTTGGCCTCTACGTCTCCGTGGGACCTTCATATACATCAATAACGAAATATAACCTAACCTAACCCAACCTAACATCTCGGCGGTAATATTTGAAATCATACCTGGCGAGTTGGCCTCTACGTCTCCGTGGGACATTTATATACATCAATAACGTAATGTAACCTAACCTAACCCAACCTAACATCTCGGCGGTAATATTTGATCACATTCCTAGCTTGTTGGCCTCTACGTCTCTGCGTGACCTTTATATACATCTATAACGTGATATAACCTAACCTAACCCAACCTAACATTTCGGCGGTAATATTTGACATCATTCATGGCGAGTTGGCCTCTACGTCTCCGTTTGACCTTCATAAACATCAATAACGTAATATAACGTAACCTAACCCAACCTAACATCTCGGCGGTAATATTTGATCACATTCCTAGCTTGTTGGCCTCTACGTCTCCGCGGGACCTTTATATACATCTATAACGTGATATAACCTAACCTAACCCAACCTAACATTTTGGCGGTAATATTTGACATCATTCCTGGCGAGTTGGCCTCTACGTCTCCGTTTGACCTTCATAAACATCAATAACGTAATATAACGTAACCTAACCCAACCTATCATCTCGGCGGTAATATTTGAAAACATTCCTGTCGAGTTGGCTTCTCCGTCTCCGTGGGATCTTTTTATACATCAATAACGTAATATAACCTAACCTAACCCAACCTAACATCTTGGCGGTAATATTTAAAAACATACCTCGCGAGTTGGCCTCTACGTATCCGTGGGACATTTATATACATCAATAACGTAATGTAACCTAACCTAACCCAACCTAACATCTCGGCGGTAATATTTGATCACATTCCTAGATTGTTGGCCTCTACGTCTCTGCGTGACCTTTATATACATCTATAACGTGATATAACCTAACCTAACCCAACCTAACATTTCGGCGGTAATATTTGACATCATTCAAGGCGAGTTGGCCTCTACGTCTCCGTTTGACCTTCATAAACATCAATAACGTAATATAACGTAACCTAACCCAACCTATCACCTCGGCGGTAATATTTGACAAAATTCCTCGCCAGTTGGCTTCTCCGTCTCCGTGGGACCTTTATATACATCAATAACGTAATATAACCTAACCTAACCCAACCTAACATCTCGGCGGTAATATTTGATCACATTCCTAGCTTGTTGGCCTCTACGTCTCCGCGGGACCTTTATATACATATATAACATGATATAACCTAACCTAACCCAACCTAACATTTCGGCGGTAATATTTGACATCATTCCTGGCGATTTGTCCTCTACGTCTCCGTTTGACCTTCATAAACATCAATAACGTAATATAACGTAACCTAACCCAACCTATCATCTCGGCGGTAATATTTGACAACATTCCTGGCGAGTTGGCTTCTACGTCTCCGTGGGACCTTTATATACATCAATAACGTAATATAACCTAACCTAACCCAACCTAACATCTCGGCGGTAATATTTGACAACATACCTGGCGAGTTGGCCTCTACGTCTCCGTGGGACCTTCATATACATCAATAACGAAATATAACCTAACCTAACCCAACCTAACATCTCGGCGGTAATATTTGAAATCATACCTGGCGAGTTGGCCTCTACGTCTCCGTGGGACATTTATATACATCAATAACGTAATGTAACCTAACCTAATCCAACCTAACATCTCGGCGGTAATATTTGATCACATTCCTAGCTTGTTGGCCTCTACGTCTCCGTTTGACCTTCATAAACATCAATAACGTAATATAACGTAACCTAACCCAACCTATCACCTCGGCGGTAATATTTGACAACATTCCTGGCGAGTTGGCCTCTACGTCTCCGTGGGACCTTTGTATACATCAATAACGTAATATAACCTAACCTAACCCAACCTAACATCTCGGCGGTAATATTTGACAACATTCCTGGCGAGTTGGCTTCTCCGTCTCCGTGGGACCTTCATATACATCAATAACGAAATATAACCTAACCTAACCCAACCTAACATCTCGGCGATAATATTTGAAAACATTCCTGGCGAGTTGGCTTCTCCGTCTCTGTGATATCTTTTTATACATCAATAACGTAATATAACCTAACCTAACCCAGCCTAACATCTCGGCGGTAATATTTGAAATCATACCTGGCGAGTTGGCCTCTACGTCTCCGTGGGACATTTATATACATCAATAACGTAATATAACCTAACCTAACCCAACCTAACATCTCGGCGGTAATATTTGATCACATTCCTAGCTTGTTGACCTCTACGTCTCCGCGGGACCTTTATATACATCTATAACGTGATATAACCTAACCTAACCCAACCTAACATTTTGGCGGTAATATTTGACATCATTCCTGGCGAGTTGGCCTCTACGTCTCCGTTTGACCTTCATAAACATCAATAACGTAATATAACGTAACCTAACCCAACCTATCATCTCGGCGGTAATATTTGAAAACATTCCTGGCGAGTTGGCCTCTACGTATCCGTGGGACCTTTATATACATCAATAACGTAATGTAACCTAACCTAACCCAACCTAACATCTCGGCGGTAATATTTGACAACATTCCTCGCCAGTTGGCTTCTCCGTCTCTGTGGGACATTTATATACATCAATAACGTAATGTAACCTAACCTAACCCAACCTAACATCTCGACGGTAATATTTGATCACATTCCTAGCTTGTTGGCCTCTACGTCTCCGCGGGACCTTTATATACATCTATAACATGATATAACCTAACCTAACCCAACCTAACATTTCGGCGGTAATATTTGACATCATTCCTGGCGATTTGTCCTCTACGTCTCCGTTTGACCTTCATAAACATCAATAACGTAATATAACGTAACCTAACCCAACCTATCATCTCGGCGGTAATATTTGAAAACATTCCTGGCGAGTTGGCTTCTCCGTCTCCGCGGGATCTTTTTATACATCAATAACGTAATATAACCTAACCTAACCCAACCTAACATCTTGGCGGTAATATTTAAAAACATACCTCGCGAGTTGGCCTCTACGTATCCGTGGGACATTTATATACATCAATAACGTAATGTAACCTAACCTAACCCAACCTAACATCTCGGCGGTAATATTTGATCACATTCCTAGCTTGTTGGCCTCTACGTCTCTGCGTGACCTTTATATACATCTATAACGTGATATAACCTAACCTAACCCAACCTAACATCACGGCGGTAATATTTGACAACATTCCTGGCGAGTTGGCCTCTACGTCTCCGTGGGACCTTTATATACATCAATAACGTAATGTAACCTAACCTAACCCAACCTAACATCTCGGCGGTAATATTTGACAAAATTCCTCGCCAGTTGGCTTCTCCGTCTCCGTGGGACCTTTATATATATCAATAACGTAATATAACCTAACCTAACCCGACCTAACATCTCGGCGGTAATATTTGATCACATTCCTAGCTTGTTGGCCTCTACGTCTCCGCGGGACCTTTATATACATATATAACATGATATAACCTAACCTAACCCAACCTAACATTTCGGCGGTAATATTTGACATCATTCCTGGCGATTTGTCCTCTACGTCTCCGTTTGACCTTCATAAACATCAATAACGTAATATAACGTAACCTAACCCAACCTATCATCTCGGCGGTAATATTTGACAACATTCCTGGCGAGTTGGCTTCTACGTCTCCGTGGGACCTTTATATACATCAATAACGTAATATAACCTAACCTAACCCAACCTAACATCTCGGCGGTAATATTTGACAACATACCTGGCGAGTTGGCCTCTACGTCTCCGTGGGACCTTCATATACATCAATAACGAAATATAACCTAACCTAACCCAACCTAACATCTCGGCGGTAATATTTGAAATCATACCTGGCGAGTTGGCCTCTACGTCTCCGTGGGACATTTATATACATCAATAACGTAATGTAACCTAACCTAACCCAACCTAACATCTCGGCGGTAATATTTGATCACATTCCTAGCTTGTTGGCCTCTACGTCTCTGCGTGACCTTTATATACATCTATAACGTGATATAACCTAACCTAACCCAACCTAACATTTCGGCGGTAATATTTGACATCATTCCTGGCGAGTTGGCCTCTACGTCTCCGTTTGACCTTCATAAACATCAATAACGTAATATAACGTAACCTAACCCAACCTATCATCTCGGCGGTAATATTTGAAAACATTCCTGGCGAGTTGGCCTCTACGTATCCGTGGGACCTTTATATACATCAATAACGTAATGTAACCTAACCTAACCCAACCTAACATCTCGGCGGTAATATTTGACAACATTCCTCGCCAGTTGGCTTCTCCGTCTCCGTGGGACATTTATATACATCAATAACGTAATGTAACCTAACCTAACCCAACCTAACATCTCGACGGTAATATTTGATCACATTCCTAGCTTGTTGGCCTCTACGTCTCCGCGGGACCTTTATATACATTTATAACATGATATAACCTAACCTAACCCAACCTAACATTTCGGCGGTAATATTTGACATCATTCCTGGCGATTTGTCCTCTACGTCTCCGTTTGACCTTCATAAACATCAATAACGTAATATAACGTAACCTAACCCAACCTATCATCTCGGCGGTAATATTTGAAAACATTCCTGGCGAGTTGGCTTCTCCGTCTCCGCGGGATCTTTTTATACATCAATAACGTAATATAACCTAACCTAACCCAACCTAACATCTTGGCGGTAATATTTAAAAACATACCTCGCGAGTTGGCCTCTACGTATCCGTGGGACATTTATATACATCAATAACGTAATGTAACCTAACCTAACCCAACCTAACATCTCGGCGGTAATATTTGATCACATTCCTAGCTTGTTGGCCTCTACGTCTCTGCGTGACCTTTATATACATCTATAACGTGATATAACCTAACCTAACCCAACCTAACATCACGGCGGTAATATTTGACAACATTCCTGGCGAGTTGGCCTCTACGTCTCCGTGGGACCTTTATATACATCAATAACGTAATGTAACCTAACCTAACCCAACCTAACATCTCGGCGGTAATATTTGACAAAATTCCTCGCCAGTTGGCTTCTCCGTCTCCGTGGGACCTTTATATATATCAATAACGTAATATAACCTAACCTAACCCAACCTAACATCTCGGCGGTAATATTTGATCACATTCCTAGCTTGTTGGCCTCTACGTCTCCGCGGGACCTTTATATACATATATAACATGATATAACCTAACCTAACCCAACCTAACATTTCGGCGGTAATATTTGACATCATTCCTGGCGATTTGTCCTCTACGTCTCCGTTTGACCTTCATAAACATCAATAACGTAATATAACGTAACCTAACCCAACCTATCATCTCGGCGGTAATATTTGACAACATTCCTGGCGAGTTGGCTTCTACGTCTCCGTGGGACCTTTATATACATCAATAACGTAATATAACCTAACCTAACCCAACCTAACATCTCGGCGGTAATATTTGACAACATACCTGGCGAGTTGGCCTCTACGTCTCCGTGGGACCTTCATATACATCAATAACGAAATATAACCTAACCTAACCCAACCTAACATCTCGGCGGTAATATTTGAAATCATACCTGGCGAGTTGGCCTCTACGTCTCCGTGGGACATTTATATACATCAATAACGTAATGTAACCTAACCTAACCCAACCTAACATCTCGGCGGTAATATTTGATCACATTCCTAGCTTGTTGGCCTCTACGTCTCTGCGTGACCTTTATATACATCTATAACGTGATATAACCTAACCTAACCCAACCTAACATTTCGGCGGTAATATTTGACATCATTCATGGCGAGTTGGCCTCTACGTCTCCGTTTGACCTTCATAAACATCAATAACGTAATATAACGTAACCTAACCCAACCTATCATCTCGGCGGTAATATTTGAAGACATTCCTGGCGAGTTGGCTTCTCCGTCTCCGTGGGACCTTTATATACATCAATAACGTTATATAACCTAACCTAACCCAACCTAACATCTCGGCGGTAATATTTGACAACATACCTGGCGAGTTGGCCTCTACGTCTCCGTGGGACCTTCATATACATCAATAACGAAATATAACCTAACCTAACCCAACCTAACATCTCGGCGATAATATTTGAAAACATCCCTGGCGAGTTGGCTTCTCCGTCTCTGTGATATCTTTTTATACATCAATAACGTAATATAACCTAACCTAACCCAGCCTAACATCTCGGCGGTAATATTTGAAATCATACCTGGCGAGTTGGCCTCTACGTCTCCGTGGGACATTTATATACATCAATAACGTAATATAACCTAACCTAACCCAACCTATCATCTCGGCGGTAATATTTGACAACATTCCTGGCGAGTTGGTCTCTACGTCTCCGTGGGACCTTCATATACATCAATAACGTAATATAACCCAACCTAACCCAACCTAACATCACGGCGGTAATATTTGACAACATTCCTGGCGAGTTGGCCTCTACGTCTCCGTGGGACCTTTGTATACATCAATAACGTAATATAACCTAACCTAACCCAACCTAACATCTCGGCGGTAATATTTGACAACATACCTGGCGAGTTGGCCTCTACGTCTCCGTGGGACCTTCATATACATCAATAACGAAATATAACCTAACCTAACCCAACCTAACATCTCGGCGGTAATATTTGAATTCATACCTGGCGAGTTGGCCTCTACGTCTCCGTGGGACATTTATATACATCAATAACGTAATGTAACCTAACCTAACCCAACCTAACATCTCGGCGGTAATATTTGATCACATTCCTAGCTTGTTGGCCTCTACGTCTCTGCGTGACCTTTATATACATCTATAACGTGATATAACCTAACCTAACCCAACCTAACATTTCGGCGGTAATATTTGACATCATTCATGGCGAATTGGCCTCTACGTCTCCGTTTGACCTTCATAAACATCAATAACGTAATATAACGTAACCTAACCCAACCTATCACCTCGGCGGTAATATTTGACAACATTCCTGGCGAGTTGGCCTCTACGTCTCCGTGGGACCTTTGTATACATCAATAACGTAATATAACCTAACCTAACCCAACCTAACATTTCGGCGGTAATATTTGACATCATTCCTGGCGAGTTGGCCTCTACGTCTCCGTTTGACCTTCATAAACATCAATAACGTAATATAACGTAACCTAACCCAACCTATCATCTCGGCGGTAATATTTGAAAACATTCCTGGCGAGTTGGCCTCTACGTCTCCGTGGGACCTTTGTATACATCAATAACGTAATATAACCTAACCTAACCCAACCTAACATCTCGGCGGTAATATTTGACAACATTCCTGGCGAGTTGGCTTCTCCGTCTCCGTGGGACCTTCATATACATCAATAACGAAATATAACCTAACCTAACCCAACCTAACATCTCGGCGATAATATTTGAAAACATTCCTGGCGAGTTGGCTTCTCCGTCTCTGTGATATCTTTTTATACATCAATAACGTAATATAACCTAACCTAACCCAGCCTAACATCTCGGCGGTAATATTTGAAATCATACCTGGCGAGTTGGCCTCTACGTCTCCGTGGGACATTTATATACATCAATAACGTAATATAACCTAACCTAACCCAACCTAACATCTCGGCGGTAATATTTGATCACATTCCTAGCTTGTTGACCTCTACGTCTCCGCGGGACCTTTATATACATCTATAACGTGATATAACCTAACCTAACCCAACCTAACATTTTGGCGGTAATATTTGACATCATTCCTGGCGAGTTGGCCTCTACGTCTCCGTTTGACCTTCATAAACATCAATAACGTAATATAACGTAACCTAACCCAACCTATCATCTCGGCGGTAATATTTGAAAACATTCCTGGCGAGTTGGCCTCTACGTATCCGTGGGACCTTTATATACATCAATAACGTAATGTAACCTAACCTAACCCAACCTAACATCTCGGCGGTAATATTTGACAACATTCCTCGCCAGTTGGCTTCTCCGTCTCCGTGGGACATTTATATACATCAATAACGTAATGTAACCTAACCTAACCCAACCTAACATCTCGACGGTAATATTTGATCACATTCCTAGCTTGTTGGCCTCTACGTCTCCGCGGGACCTTTATATACATCTATAACATGATATAACCTAACCTAACCCAACCTAACATTTCGGCGGTAATATTTGACATCATTCCTGGCGATTTGTCCTCTACGTCTCCGTTTGACCTTCATAAACATCAATAACGTAATATAACGTAACCTAACCCAACCTATCATCTCGGCGGTAATATTTGAAAACATTCCTGGCGAGTTGGCTTCTCCGTCTCCGCGGGATCTTTTTATACATCAATAACGTAATATAACCTAACCTAACCCAACCTAACATCTTGGCGGTAATATTTAAAAACATACCTCGCGAGTTGGCCTCTACGTATCCGTGGGACATTTATATACATCAATAACGTAATGTAACCTAACCTAACCCAACCTAACATCTCGGCGGTAATATTTGATCACATTCCTAGCTTGTTGGCCTCTACGTCTCTGCGTGAGCTTTATATACATCTATAACGTGATATAACCTAACCTAACCCAACCTAACATCACGGCGGTAATATTTGACAACATTCCTGGCGAGTTGGCCTCTACGTCTCCGTGGGACCTTTATATACATCAATAACGTAATGTAACCTAACCTAACCCAACCTAACATCTCGGCGGTAATATTTGACAAAATTCCTCGCCAGTTGGCTTCTCCGTCTCCGTGGGACCTTTATATATATCAATAACGTAATATAACCTAACCTAACCCAACCTAACATCTCGGCGGTAATATTTGATCACATTCCTAGCTTGTTGGCCTCTACGTCTCCGCGGGACCTTTATATACATATATAACATGATATAACCTAACCTAACCCAACCTAACATTTCGGCGGTAATATTTGACATCATTCCTGGCGATTTGTCCTCTACGTCTCCGTTTGACCTTCATAAACATCAATAACGTAATATAACGTAACCTAACCCAACCTATCATCTCGGCGGTAATATTTGACAACATTCCTGGCGAGTTGGCTTCTACGTCTCCGTGGGACCTTTATATACATCAATAACGTAATATAACCTAACCTAACCCAACCTAACATCTCGGCGGTAATATTTGACAACATACCTGGCGAGTTGGCCTCTACGTCTCCGTGGGACCTTCATATACATCAATAACGAAATATAACCTAACCTAACCCAACCTAACATCTCGGCGGTAATATTTGAAATCATACCTGGCGAGTTGGCCTCTACGTCTCCGTGGGACATTTATATACATCAATAACGTAATGTAACCTAACCTAACCCAACCTAACATCTCGGCGGTAATATTTGATCACATTCCTAGCTTGTTGGCCTCTACGTCTCTGCGTGACCTTTATATACATCTATAACGTGATATAACCTAACCTAACCCAACCTAACATTTCGGCGGTAATATTTGACATCATTCATGGCGAGTTGGCCTCTACGTCTCCGTTTGACCTTCATAAACATCAATAACGTAATATAACGTAACCTAACCCAACCTAACATCTCGGCGGTAATATTTGATCACATTCCTAGCTTGTTGGCCTCTACGTCTCCGCGGGACCTTTATATACATCTATAACGTGATATAACCTAACCTAACCCAACCTAACATTTTGGCGGTAATATTTGACATCATTCCTGGCGAGTTGGCCTCTACGTCTCCGTTTGACCTTCATAAACATCAATAACGTAATATAACGTAACCTAACCCAACCTATCATCTCGGCGGTAATATTTGAAAACATTC
This sequence comes from Xylocopa violacea, assembly GCA_963969225.1. Classification (NCBI taxonomy): domain Eukaryota; kingdom Metazoa; phylum Arthropoda; class Insecta; order Hymenoptera; family Apidae; genus Xylocopa; species Xylocopa violacea. The sequence goes on from CAXAJV010000051.1 coordinate 3,635,256, forward strand.
CTGTCGAGTTGGCTTCTCCGTCTCCGTGGGATCTTTTTATACATCAATAACGTAATATAACCTAACCTAACCCAACCTAACATCTTGGCGGTAATATTTAAAAACATACCTCGCGAGTTGGCCTCTACGTATCCGTGGGACATTTATATACATCAATAACGTAATGTAACCTAACCTAACCCAACCTAACATCTCGGCGGTAATATTTGATCACATTCCTAGATTGTTGGCCTCTACGTCTCTGCGTGACCTTTATATACATCTATAACGTGATATAACCTAACCTAACCCAACCTAACATTTCGGCGGTAATATTTGACATCATTCAAGGCGAGTTGGCCTCTACGTCTCCGTTTGACCTTCATAAACATCAATAACGTAATATAACGTAACCTAACCCAACCTATCACCTCGGCGGTAATATTTGACAAAATTCCTCGCCAGTTGGCTTCTCCGTCTCCGTGGGACCTTTATATACATCAATAACGTAATATAACCTAACCTAACCCAACCTAACATCTCGGCGGTAATATTTGATCACATTCCTAGCTTGTTGGCCTCTACGTCTCCGCGGGACCTTTATATACATATATAACATGATATAACCTAACCTAACCCAACCTAACATTTCGGCGGTAATATTTGACATCATTCCTGGCGATTTGTCCTCTACGTCTCCGTTTGACCTTCATAAACATCAATAACGTAATATAACGTAACCTAACCCAACCTATCATCTCGGCGGTAATATTTGACAACATTCCTGGCGAGTTGGCTTCTACGTCTCCGTGGGACCTTTATATACATCAATAACGTAATATAACCTAACCTAACCCAACCTAACATCTCGGCGGTAATATTTGACAACATACCTGGCGAGTTGGCCTCTACGTCTCCGTGGGACCTTCATATACATCAATAACGAAATATAACCTAACCTAACCCAACCTAACATCTCGGCGGTAATATTTGAAATCATACCTGGCGAGTTGGCCTCTACGTCTCCGTGGGACATTTATATACATCAATAACGTAATGTAACCTAACCTAATCCAACCTAACATCTCGGCGGTAATATTTGATCACATTCCTAGCTTGTTGGCCTCTACGTCTCCGTTTGACCTTCATAAACATCAATAACGTAATATAACGTAACCTAACCCAACCTATCACCTCGGCGGTAATATTTGACAACATTCCTGGCGAGTTGGCCTCTACGTCTCCGTGGGACCTTTGTATACATCAATAACGTAATATAACCTAACCTAACCCAACCTAACATCTCGGCGGTAATATTTGACAACATTCCTGGCGAGTTGGCTTCTCCGTCTCCGTGGGACCTTCATATACATCAATAACGAAATATAACCTAACCTAACCCAACCTAACATCTCGGCGATAATATTTGAAAACATTCCTGGCGAGTTGGCTTCTCCGTCTCTGTGATATCTTTTTATACATCAATAACGTAATATAACCTAACCTAACCCAGCCTAACATCTCGGCGGTAATATTTGAAATCATACCTGGCGAGTTGGCCTCTACGTCTCCGTGGGACATTTATATACATCAATAACGTAATATAACCTAACCTAACCCAACCTAACATCTCGGCGGTAATATTTGATCACATTCCTAGCTTGTTGACCTCTACGTCTCCGCGGGACCTTTATATACATCTATAACGTGATATAACCTAACCTAACCCAACCTAACATTTTGGCGGTAATATTTGACATCATTCCTGGCGAGTTGGCCTCTACGTCTCCGTTTGACCTTCATAAACATCAATAACGTAATATAACGTAACCTAACCCAACCTATCATCTCGGCGGTAATATTTGAAAACATTCCTGGCGAGTTGGCCTCTACGTATCCGTGGGACCTTTATATACATCAATAACGTAATGTAACCTAACCTAACCCAACCTAACATCTCGGCGGTAATATTTGATCACATTCCTAGCTTGTTGGCCTCTACGTCTCTGCGTGACCTTTATATACATCTATAACGTGATATAACCTAACCTAACCCAACCTAACATCACGGCGGTAATATTTGACAACATTCCTGGCGAGTTGGCCTCTACGTCTCCGTGGGACCTTTATATACATCAATAACGTAATGTAACCTAACCTAACCCAACCTAACATCTCGGCGGTAATATTTGACAAAATTCCTCGCCAGTTGGCTTCTCCGTCTCCGTGGGACCTTTATATATATCAATAACGTAATATAACCTAACCTAACCCGACCTAACATCTCGGCGGTAATATTTGATCACATTCCTAGCTTGTTGGCCTCTACGTCTCCGCGGGACCTTTATATACATATATAACATGATATAACCTAACCTAACCCAACCTAACATTTCGGCGGTAATATTTGACATCATTCCTGGCGATTTGTCCTCTACGTCTCCGTTTGACCTTCATAAACATCAATAACGTAATATAACGTAACCTAACCCAACCTATCATCTCGGCGGTAATATTTGACAACATTCCTGGCGAGTTGGCTTCTACGTCTCCGTGGGACCTTTATATACATCAATAACGTAATATAACCTAACCTAACCCAACCTAACATCTCGGCGGTAATATTTGACAACATACCTGGCGAGTTGGCCTCTACGTCTCCGTGGGACCTTCATATACATCAATAACGAAATATAACCTAACCTAACCCAACCTAACATCTCGGCGGTAATATTTGAAATCATACCTGGCGAGTTGGCCTCTACGTCTCCGTGGGACATTTATATACATCAATAACGTAATGTAACCTAACCTAACCCAACCTAACATCTCGGCGGTAATATTTGATCACATTCCTAGCTTGTTGGCCTCTACGTCTCTGCGTGACCTTTATATACATCTATAACGTGATATAACCTAACCTAACCCAACCTAACATTTCGGCGGTAATATTTGACATCATTCCTGGCGAGTTGGCCTCTACGTCTCCGTTTGACCTTCATAAACATCAATAACGTAATATAACGTAACCTAACCCAACCTATCATCTCGGCGGTAATATTTGAAAACATTCCTGGCGAGTTGGCCTCTACGTATCCGTGGGACCTTTATATACATCAATAACGTAATGTAACCTAACCTAACCCAACCTAACATCTCGGCGGTAATATTTGACAACATTCCTCGCCAGTTGGCTTCTCCGTCTCCGTGGGACATTTATATACATCAATAACGTAATGTAACCTAACCTAACCCAACCTAACATCTCGACGGTAATATTTGATCACATTCCTAGCTTGTTGGCCTCTACGTCTCCGCGGGATCTTTATATACATTTATAACATGATATAACCTAACCTAACCCAACCTAACATTTCGGCGGTAATATTTGACATCATTCCTGGCGATTTGTCCTCTACGTCTCCGTTTGACCTTCATAAACATCAATAACGTAATATAACGTAACCTAACCCAACCTATCATCTCGGCGGTAATATTTGAAAACATTCCTGGCGAGTTGGCTTCTCCGTCTCCGCGGGATCTTTTTATACATCAATAACGTAATATAACCTAACCTAACCCAACCTAACATCTTGGCGGTAATATTTAAAAACATACCTCGCGAGTTGGCCTCTACGTATCCGTGGGACATTTATATACATCAATAACGTAATGTAACCTAACCTAACCCAACCTAACATCTCGGCGGTAATATTTGATCACATTCCTAGCTTGTTGGCCTCTACGTCTCTGCGTGACCTTTATATACATCTATAACGTGATATAACCTAACCTAACCCAACCTAACATCACGGCGGTAATATTTGACAACATTCCTGGCGAGTTGGCCTCTACGTCTCCGTGGGACCTTTATATACATCAATAACGTAATGTAACCTAACCTAACCCAACCTAACATCTCGGCGGTAATATTTGACAAAATTCCTCGCCAGTTGGCTTCTCCGTCTCCGTGGGACCTTTATATATATCAATAACGTAATATAACCTAACCTAACCCAACCTAACATCTCGGCGGTAATATTTGATCACATTCCTAGCTTGTTGGCCTCTACGTCTCCGCGGGACCTTTATATACATATATAACATGATATAACCTAACCTAACCCAACCTAACATTTCGGCGGTAATATTTGACATCATTCCTGGCGATTTGTCCTCTACGTCTCCGTTTGACCTTCATAAACATCAATAACGTAATATAACGTAACCTAACCCAACCTATCATCTCGGCGGTAATATTTGACAACATTCCTGGCGAGTTGGCTTCTACGTCTCCGTGGGACCTTTATATACATCAATAACGTAATATAACCTAACCTAACCCAACCTAACATCTCGGCGGTAATATTTGACAACATACCTGGCGAGTTGGCCTCTACGTCTCCGTGGGACCTTCATATACATCAATAACGAAATATAACCTAACCTAACCCAACCTAACATCTCGGCGGTAATATTTGAAATCATACCTGGCGAGTTGGCCTCTACGTCTCCGTGGGACATTTATATACATCAATAACGTAATGTAACCTAACCTAACCCAACCTAACATCTCGGCGGTAATATTTGATCACATTCCTAGCTTGTTGGCCTCTACGTCTCTGCGTGACCTTTATATACATCTATAACGTGATATAACCTAACCTAACCCAACCTAACATTTCGGCGGTAATATTTGACATCATTCATGGCGAGTTGGCCTCTACGTCTCCGTTTGACCTTCATAAACATCAATAACGTAATATAACGTAACCTAACCCAACCTAACATCTCGGCGGTAATATTTGATCACATTCCTAGCTTGTTGGCCTCTACGTCTCCGCGGGACCTTTATATACATCTATAACGTGATATAACCTAACCTAACCCAACCTAACATTTTGGCGGTAATATTTGACATCATTCCTGGCGAGTTGGCCTCTACGTCTCCGTTTGACCTTCATAAACATCAATAACGTAATATAACGTAACCTAACCCAACCTATCATCTCGGCGGTAATATTTGAAAACATTCCTGGCGAGTTGGCCTCTACGTATCCGTGGGACCTTTATATACATCAATAACGTAATATAACCTAACCTAACCCAACCTAACATCTTGGCGGTAATATTTAAAAACATACCTCGCGAGTTGGCCTCTACGTATCCGTGGGACATTTATATACATCAATAACGTAATGTAACCTAACCTAACCCAACCTAACATCTCGGCGGTAATATTTGATCACATTCCTAGCTTGTTGGCCTCTACGTCTCTGCGTGACCTTTATATACATCTATAACGTGATATAACCTAACCTAACCCAACCTAACATTTCGTCGGTAATATTTGACATCATTCAAGGCGAGTTGGCCTCTACGTCTCCGTTTGACCTTCATAAACATCAATAACGTAATATAACGTAACCTAACCCAACCTATCACCTCGGCGGTAATATTTGACAACATTCCTGGCGAGTTGGCCTCTACGTCTCCGTGGGACCTTTGTATACATCAATAACGTAATATAACGTAACCTAACCCAACCTATCATCTCGGCGGTAATATTTGAAAACATTCCTGGCGAGTTGGCTTCTCCGTCTCCGTGGGACCTTTATATACATCAATAACGTTATATAACCTAACCTAACCCAACCTAACATCTCGGCGGTAATATTTGACAACATACCTGGCGAGTTGGCCTCTACGTCTCCGTGGGACCTTCATATACATCAATAACGAAATATAACCTAACCTAACCCAACCTAACATCTCGGCGATAATATTTGAAAACATTCCTGGCGAGTTGGCTTCTCCGTCTCTGTGATATCTTTTTATACATCAATAACGTAATATAACCTAACCTAACCCAGCCTAACATCTCGGCGGTAATATTTGAAAACATTCCTGGCGAGTTGGCCTCTACGTATCCGTGGGACCTTTATATACATCAATAACGTAATATAACCTAACCTAACCCAGCCTAACATCTTGGCGGTAATATTTGAAATCATACCTGGCGAGTTGGCCTCTACGTCTCCGTGGGACATTTATATACATCAATAACGTAATATAACCTAACCTAACCCAACCTAACATCTCGGCGGTAATATTTGATCACATTCCTAGCTTGTTGGCCTCTACGTCTCCGCGGGACCTTTATATACATCTATAACGTGATATAACCTTACCTAACCCAACCTAACATTTTGGCGGTAATATTTGACATCATTCCTGGCGAGTTGGCCTCTACGTCTCCGTGGGACCTATATATACATCAATAACGTAATGTAACCTAACCTAACCCAACCTAACATCTCGGCGGTAATATTTGACAACATTCCTCGCCAGTTGGCTTCTCCGTCTCCGTGGGACCTTTATATACATCAATAAGGTAATATAACCTAACCTAACCCAACCTAACATCTCGGCGGTAATATTTGATCACGTTCCTAGCTTGTTGGCCTCTACGTCTCCGCGGGACCTTTATATACATCTATAACATGATATAACCTAACCTAACCCAACCAAACATTTCGGCGGTAATATTTGACATCATTCCTGGCGAGTTGGCCTCTACGTCTCCGTTTGACCTTCATAAACATCAATAACGTAATATAACGTAACCTAACCCAACCTATCACCTCGGCGGTAATATTTGACAACGTTCCTGGCGAGTTGGCCTCTACGTCTCCGTGGGACCTTTGTATACATCAATAACGTAATATAACCTAACCTAACCCAACCTATCATCTCGGCGGTAATATTTGACAACATTCCTGGCGAGTTGGTCTCTACGTCTCCGTGGGACCTTCATATACATCAATAACGTAATATAACCTAACCTAACCCAACCTAACATCACGGCGGTAATATTTGACAACATTCCTGGCGAGTTGGCCTCTACGTCTCCGTGGGACCTTTATATACATCAATAACGTAATGTAACCTAACCTAACCCAACCTAACATCTCGGCGGTAATATTTGACAACATTCCTCGCCAGTTGGCTTCTCCGTCTCCGTGGGACCTTTATATACATCAATAACGTAATATAACCTAACCTAACCCAACCTAACATCTCGGCGGTAATATTTGATCACGTTCCTAGCTTGTTGGCCTCTACGTCTCCGCGGGACCTTTATATACATATATAACATGATATAACCTAACCTAACCCAACCTAACATTTCGGCGGTAATATTTGACATCATTCCTGGCGATTTGTCCTCTACGTCTCCGTTTGACCTTCATAAACATCAATAACGTAATATAACGTAACCTAACCCAACCTATCATCTCGGCGGTAATATTTGACAACATTCCTGGCGAGTTGGCTTCTACGTCTCCGTGGGACCTTTATATACATCAATAACGTAATATAACCTAACCTAACCCAACCTAACATCACGGCGGTAATATTTGACAACATACCTGGCGAGTTGGCCTCTACGTCTCCGTGGGACCTTCATATACATCAATAACGAAATATAACCTAACCTAACCCAACCTAACATCTCGTCGGTAATATTTGAAATCATACCTGGCGAGTTGGCCTCTACGTCTCCGTGGGACATTTATATACATCAATAACGTAATGTAAACTAACCTAACCCAACCTAACATCTCGGCGGTAATATTTGATCACATTCCTAGCTTGTTGGCCTCTACGTCTCTGCGTGACCTTTATATACATCTATAACATGATATAACCTAACCTAACCCAACCTAACAGTTCGGCGGTAATATTTGACATCATTCCTGGCGAGTTGGCCTCTACGTCTCCGTTTGACCTTCATAAACATCAATAACGTAATATAACGTAACCTAACCCAACCTATCATCTCGGCGGTAATATTTGAAAACATTCCTGGCGAGTTGGCTTCTCCGTCTCCGTGGGATCTTTTTATACATCAATAACGTAATACAACCTAACCTAACCCAACCTAACATCTTGGCGGTAATATTTAAAAACATACCTCGCGAGTTGGCCTCTACGTATCCGTGGGACATTTATATACATCAATAACGTATTGTAACCTAACCTAACCCAACCTAACATCTCGGCGGTAATATTTGATCACATTCCTAGCTTGTTGGCCTCTACGTCTCTGCGTGACCTTTATATACATCTATAACGTGATATAACCTAACCTAACCCAACCTAACATTTCGGCGGTAATATTTGACATCATTCAAGGCGAGTTGGCCTCTACGTCTCCGTTTGACCTTCATAAACATCAATAACGTAATATAACGTAACCTAACCCAACCTATCACCTCGGCGGTAATATTTGACAACATTCCTGGCGAGTTGGCCTCTACGTCTCCGTGGGACCTTTGTATACATCAATAACGTAATATAACCTAACCTAACCCAACCTATCATCTCGGCGGTAATATTTGACAACATTCCTGGCGAGTTGGTCTCTACGTCTCCGTGGGACCTTCATATACATCAATAACGTAATATAACCTAACCTAACCCAACCTAACATCACGGCGGTAATATTTGACAACATTCCTGGCGAGTTGGCCTCTACGTCTCCGTGGGACCTTTATATACATCAATAACGTAATGTAACCTAACCTAACCCAACCTAACATCTCGGCGGTAATATTTGACAACATTCCTCGCCAGTTGGCTTCTCCGTCTCCGTGGGACCTTTATATACATCAATAACGTAATATAACCTAACCTAACCCAACCTAACATCTCGGCGGTAATATTTGATCACATTCCTAGCTTGTTGGCCTCTACGTCTCCGCGGGACCTTTATATACATATATAACATGATATAACCTAACCTAACCCAACCTAACATTTCGGCGGTAATATTTGACATCATTCCTGGCGATTTGTCCTCTACGTCTCCGTTTGACCTTCATAAACATCAATAACGTAATATAACGTAACCTAACCCAACCTATCATCTCGGCGGTAATATTTGACAACATTCCTGGCGAGTTGGCTTCTACGTCTCCGTGGGACCTTTATATACATCAATAACGTAATATAACCTAACCTAACCCAACCTAACATCTCGGCGGTAATATTTGACAACATACCTGGCGAGTTGGCCTCTACGTCTCCGTGGGACCTTCATATACATCAATAACGAAATATAACCTAACCTAACCCAACCTAACATCTCGGCGATATTATTTGAAAACTTTCCTGGCAAGTTGGCTTCTCCGTCTCTGTGTTATCTTTTTATACATCAATAACGTAATATAACCTAACCTAACCCAACCTAACATCTCGGCGGTAATATTTGAAATCATACCTGGCGAGTTGGCCTCTACGTCTCCGTGGGACATTTATATACATCAATAACGAAATATAACGTAACCTAACCCAACCTAACATCTCGGCGGTAATATTTGATCACATTCCTAGCTTGTTGGACTCTACGTCTCCGCGGGACCTTTATATACATCTATAACTTGATATAACCTAACCTAACCCAACCTAACATTTCGGCGGTAATATTTGACATCATTCCTGGCGAGTTGGCCTCTACGTCTCCGTCTGACCTTCATAAACATCAATAACGTAATATAACGTAACCTAACCCAACCTATCATCTCGGCGGTAATATTTGAAGACATTCCTGGCGAGTTGGCTTCTCCGTCTCCGTAGGATCTTTTTATACATCAATAACGTAATATAACCTAACCTAACCCAACCTAACATCTTGGCGGTAATATTTAAAAACATACCTGGCGAGATGGACTCTACGTCTCCGTGGGACCTTTATATACATCAATAACGTTATATAATCTAACCTAATCCAACCTAACATCTCGGCGGTAATATTTGACAACATTCCTGGCGAGTTGGCCTCTACGTCTCCGTGGGACCTTTATATACATCAATAACGTAATATAACCTAACCTAACCCAACCTAACATCTCGGCGGTAATATTTGACAACATTCCTGGCGAGTTGGCTTCTACGTCTCCGTGGGACCTTTATATACATCAATAACGTAATATAACCTAACCTAACCCAACCTAACATTTCGACGGTAATATTTGACATCATTCCTGGCGAGTTGGCCTCTACGTCTCCGTTTGACCTTCATAAACATCAATAACGTAATATAACGTAACCTAACCCACCTATCATCTCGGCGGTAATATTTGAAAACATTCCTGGCGAGTTGGCTTCTCCGTCTCTGTGATATCTTTTTATACATCAATAACGTAATATAACCTAACCTAACCCAACCTAACATCTCGGCGGTAATATTTGAAATCATACCTGGCGAGTTGGCCTCTAGGTCTCCGTGGGACCTTTATATACATCAATAACGTAATATAACCTAACCTAACCCAACCTAACATCTCGGCGATAATATTTGAAAACATTCCTGGCGAGTTGGCTTCTCCGTCTCTGTGATATCTTTTTATACATCAATAACGTAATATAACCTAACCTAACCCAACCTAACATCTCGGCGGCAATATTTGAAATCATACCTAGCGAGTTGGCCTCTACGTCTCCGTGGGACATTTATATACATCAATAACGTAATATAACCTAACCTAACCCAACCTAACATCTCGGCGGTAATATTTGATCCCATTCCTAGCTTGTTGGCCTCTACGTCTCCGCGGGACATTTATATACATCTATAACGTGATATAACCTAACCTAACCCAACCTAACATTTCGGCGGTAATATTTGACATCTTTCCTGGCGAGTTGGCCTCTACGTCTCCGTTTGACCTTCATAAACATCAATAACGTAATATAACGTAACCTAACCCAACCTAACATCTCGGCGGTAATATTTGATCACATTCCTAGCTTGTTGGCCTCTACGTCTCCGTGGGACCTTTATATACATCAATAACGTAATATAACCTAACCTAACCCAACCTAACATCTCGGCGGTAATATTTGAAATCATACCTGGCGAGTTGGCCTCTACGTCTCCGTGGGACATTTATATACATCAATAACGAAATATAACGTAACCTAACCCAACCTAACATCTCGGCGGTAATATTTGATCACATTCCTAGCTTGTTGGACTCTACGTCTCCGCGGGACCTTTATATACATCTATAACTTGATATAACCTAACCTAACCCAACCTAACATTTCGGCGGTAATATTTGACATCATTCCTGGCGAGTTGGCCTCTACGTCTCCGTCTGACCTTCATAAACATCAATAACGTAATATAACGTAACCTAACCCAACCTATCATCTCGGCGGTAATATTTGAAGACATTCCTGGCGAGTTGGCTTCTCCGTCTCCGTAGGATCTTTTTATACATCAATAACGTAATATAACCTAACCTAACCCAACCTAACATCTTGGCGGTAATATTTAAAAACATACCTGGCGAGATGGACTCTACGTCTCCGTGGGACCTTTATATACATCAATAACGTTATATAATCTAACCTAATCCAACCTAACATCTCGGCGGTAATATTTGACAACATTCCTGGCGAGTTGGCCTCTACGTCTCCGTGGGACCTTTATATACATCAATAACGTAATATAACCTAACCTAACCCAACCTAACATCTCGGCGGTAATATTTGACAACATTCCTGGCGAGTTGGCTTCTACGTCTCCGTGGGACCTTTATATACATCAATAACGTAATATAACCTAACCTAACCCAACCTAACATTTCGACGGTAATATTTGACATCATTCCTGGCGAGTTGGCCTCTACGTCTCCGTTTGACCTTCATAAACATCAATAACGTAATATAACGTAACCTAACCCACCTATCATCTCGGCGGTAATATTTGAAAACATTCCTGGCGAGTTGGCTTCTCCGTCTCTGTGATATCTTTTTATACATCAATAACGTAATATAACCTAACCTAACCCAACCTAACATCTCGGCGGTAATATTTGAAATCATACCTGGCGAGTTGGCCTCTAGGTCTCCGTGGGACCTTTATATACATCAATAACGTAATATAACCTAACCTAACCCAACCTAACATCTCGGCGATAATATTTGAAAACATTCCTGGCGAGTTGGCTTCTCCGTCTCTGTGATATCTTTTTATACATCAATAACGTAATATAACCTAACCTAACCCAACCTAACATCTCGGCGGCAATATTTGAAATCATACCTAGCGAGTTGGCCTCTACGTCTCCGTGGGACATTTATATACATCAATAACGTAATATAACCTAACCTAACCCAACCTAACATCTCGGCGGTAATATTTGATCCCATTCCTAGCTTGTTGGCCTCTACGTCTCCGCGGGACATTTATATACATCTATAACGTGATATAACCTAACCTAACCCAACCTAACATTTCGGCGGTAATATTTGACATCTTTCCTGGCGAGTTGGCCTCTACGTCTCCGTTTGACCTTCATAAACATCAATAACGTAATATAACGTAACCTAACCCAACCTAACATCTCGGCGGTAATATTTGATCACATTCCTAGCTTGTTGGCCTCTACGTCTCCGTGGGACCTTTATATACATCAATAACGTAATATAACCTAACCTAACCCAACCTAACATCTCGGCGGTAATATTTGACAACATTCCTGGCCAGTTGGCTTCTCCGTCTCCGTGGGACCTTTATATACATCAATAACGTAATATAACCTAACCTAACCCAACCTAACATCTCGGCGGCAATATTTGAAATCATACCTAGCGAGTTGGCCTCTACGTCTCCGTGGGACATTTATATACATCAATAACGTAATATAACCTAACCTAACCCAACCTAACATTTCGACGGTAATTTTTGACATCATTCCTGGCGAGTTGGCCTCTACGTCTCCGTTTGACCTTCATAAACATCAATAACGTAATATAACGTAACCTAACCCACCTATCATCTCGGCGGTAATATTTGAAAACATTCCTGGCGAGTTGGCTTCTCCGTCTCTGTGATATCTTTTTATACATCAATAACGTAATATAACCTAACCTAACCCAACCTAACATCTCGGCGGTAATATTTGAAATCATACCTGGCGAGTTGGCCTCTAGGTCTCCGTGGGACCTTTATATACATCAATAACGTAATATAACCTAACCTAACCCAACCTAACATCTCGGCGATAATATTTGAAAACATTCCTGGCGAGTTGGCTTCTCCGTCTCTGTGATATCTTTTTATACATCAATAACGTAATATAACCTAACCTAACCCAACCTAACATCTCGGCGGCAATATTTGAAATCATACCTAGCGAGTTGGCCTCTACGTCTCCGTGGGACATTTATATACATCAATAACGTAATATAACCTAACCTAACCCAACCTAACATCTCGGCGGTAATATTTGATCCCATTCCTAGCTTGTTGGCCTCTACGTCTCCGCGGGACATTTATATACATCTATAACGTGATATAACCTAACCTAACCCAACCTAACATTTCGGCGGTAATATTTGACATCATTCCTGGCGAGTTGGCCTCTACGTCTCCGTTTGACCTTCATAAACATCAATAACGTAATATAACGTAACCTAACCCACCTATCATCTCGGCGGTAATATTTGAAAACATTCCTGGCGAGTTGGCTTCTCCGTCTCCGTGGGACCTTTATATACATCAATAACGTAATATAATCTAACCTAATCCAACCTAACATCTCGGCGGTAATATTTGACAACATTCCTGGCGAGTTGGCCTCTACGTCTCCGTGGGACCTTTATATACATCAATAACGTAATATAACCTAACCTAACCCAACCTAACATCTCGGCGGTAATATTTGACAACATTCCTGGCCAGTTGGCTTCTCCGTCTCCGTGGGACCTTTATACACATCAGTAACGTAATATAACCTAACCTAACCCAACCTAACATCTCGGCGGTAATATTTGATCACATTCCTAGCTTGTTGGCCTCTACGTCTCCGCGGGAACTTTATATACATCTATAACATGATATAACCTAACCTAACCCAACCTAACATTTCGGCGGTAATATTTGACATCATTCCTGGTGATTTGTCTTCTACGTCTCCGTTTGACCTTCATAAACATCAATAACGTAATATAACGTAACCTAAGCCAACCTATCATCTCGGCGGTAATATTTGACAACATTCCTGGCGAGTTGGCTTCTACGTCTCCGTGGGACCTTTATATACATCAATAACGTAATATAACCTAACCTAACCCAACCTAACATTTCGACGGTAATATTTGACATCATTCCTGGCGAGTTGGCCTCTACGTCTCCGTTTGACCTTCATAAACATCAATAACGTAATATAACGTAACCTAACCCACCTATCATCTCGGCGGTAATATTTGAAAACATTCCTGGCGAGTTGGCTTCTCCGTCTCTGTGATATCTTTTTATACATCAATAACGTAATATAACCTAACCTAACCCAACCTAACATCTCGGCGGTAATATTTGAAATCATGCCTGGCGAGTTGGCCTCTAGGTCTCCGTGGGACCTTTATATACATCAATAACGTAATATAACCTAACCTAACCCAACCTAACATCTCGGCGATAATATTTGAAAACATTCCTGGCGAGTTGGCTTCTCCGTCTCTGTGATATCTTTTTATACATCAATAACGTAATATAACCTAACCTAACCCAACCTAACATCTCGGCGGCAATATTTGAAATCATACCTAGCGAGTTGGCCTCTACGTCTCCGTGGGACATTTATATACATCAATAACGTAATATAACCTAACCTAACCCAACCTAACATCTCGGCGGTAATATTTGATCCCATTCCTAGCTTGTTGGCCTCTACGTCTCCGCGGGACATTTATATACATCTATAACGTGATATAACCTAACCTAACCCAACCTAACATTTCGGCGGTAATATTTGACATCTTTCCTGGCGAGTTGGCCTCTACGTCTCCGTTTGACCTTCATAAACATCAATAACGTAATATAACGTAACCTAACCCAACCTATCATCTCGGCGGTAATATTTGAAGACATTCCTGGCGAGTTGGCTTCTCCGTCTCCGTAGGATCTTTTTATACATCAATAACGTAATATAACCTAACCTAACCCAACCTAACATCTTGCCGGTAATATTTAAAAACATACCTGGCGAGATGGACTCTACGTCTCCGTGGGACCTTTATATACATCAATAACGTAATATAATCTAACCTAATCCAACCTAACATCTCGGCGGTAATATTTGACAACATTCCTGGCGAGTTGGCCTCTACGTCTCCGTGGGACCTTTATATACATCAATAACGTAATATAACCTAACCTAACCCAACCTAACATCTCGGCGGTAATATTTGACAACATTCCTGGCCAGTTGGCTTCTCCGTCTCCGTGGGACCTTTATATACATCAATAACGTAATATAACCTAACCTAACCCAACCTAACATCTCGGCGGCAATATTTGAAATCATACCTAGCGAGTTGGCCTCTACGTCTCCGTGGGACATTTATATACATCAATAACGTAATATAACCTAACCTAACCCAACCTAACATTTCGACGGTAATATTTGACATCATTCCTGGCGAGTTGGCCTCTACGTCTCCGTTTGACCTTCATAAACATCAATAACGTAATATAACGTAACCTAACCCACCTATCATCTCGGCGGTAATATTTGAAAACATTCCTGGCGAGTTGGCTTCTCCGTCTCTGTGATATCTTTTTATACATCAATAACGTAATATAACCTAACCTAACCCAACCTAGCATCTCGGCGGTAATATTTGAAATCATACCTGGCGAGTTGGCCTCTAGGTCTCCGTGGGACCTTTATATACATCAATAACGTAATATAACCTAACCTAACCCAACCTAACATCTCGGCGGCAATATTTGAAAACATTCCTGGCGAGTTGGCTTCTCCGTCTCCGTAGGATCTTTTTATACATCAATAACGTAATATAACCTAACCTAACCCAACCTAACATCTTGGCGGTAATATTTAAAAACATACCTCGCGAGTTGGCCTCTACGTCTCCGTGGGACCTTTATATACATCAATAACGTAATATAACCTAACCTAACCCAACCTAACATCTCGGCGATAATATTTGAAAACATTCCTGGCCAGTTGGCTTCTCCGTCTCCGTGGGACCTTTATATACATCAATAACGTAATATAACCTAACCTAACCCAACCTAACATCTTGGCGGTAATATTTAAAAACACACCTGGCGAGTTGGCCTCTACGTCTCCGTGGGACATTTATATACATCAATAACGTAATGTAACCTAACCTAACCCAACCTAAAATCTCGGCGGTAATATTTGATCACATTCCTAGCTTGTTGGCCTCTACGTCTCCGCGGGACCTTTATATACATCTATAACGTGATATAACCTAACCTAACCCAACCTAACATTTCGGCGGTAATATTTGACATCATTCATGGCGAGTTGGCCTCTACGTCTCCGTTTGACCTTCATAAACATCAATAACGTAATATAACGTAACCTAACCCAACCTAACATCTCGGCGGTAATATTTGAAATCATACCTGGCGAGTTGGCCTCTACGTCTCCGTGGGACATTTATATACATCAATAACGTAATATAACGTAACCTAACCCAACCTAACATCTCGGCGGTAATATTTGATCACATTCCTAGCTTGTTGGCCTCTACGTCTCCGCGGGACCTTTATATACATCTATAACGTGATATAACCTAACCTAACCCAACCTAACATTTCGGCGGTAATATTTGACATCATTCCTGGCGAGTTGGCCTCTACGTCTCCGTTTGACCTTCATAAACATCAATAACGTAATATAACGTAACCTAACCCAACCTATCATCTCGGCGGTAATGTTTGAAGACATTCCTGGCGAGTTGGCTTCTCCGTCTCCGTAGGATCTTTTTATACATCAATAACGTAATATAACCTAACCTAACCCAAGCTAACATCTTGGCGGTAATATTTGACATCATTCCTGGCGAGTTGGCCTCTACGTCTCCGTTTGACCTTCATAAACATCAATAACGTAATATAACGTAACCTAACCCACCTATCATCTCGGCGGTAATATTTGAAAACATTCCTGGCGAGTTGGCTTCTCCGTCTCTGTGATATCTTTTTATACATCAATAACGTAATATAACCTAACCTAACCCAACCTAACATCTCGGCGGTAATATTTGAAATCATACCTGGCGAGTTGGCCTCTAGGTCTCCGTGGGACCTTTATATACATCAATAACGTAATATAACCTAACCTAACCCAACCTAACATCTCGGCGATAATATTTGAAAACATTCCTGGCGAGTTGGCTTCTCCGTCTCTGTGATATCTTTTTATACATCAATAACGTAATATAACCTAACCTAACCCAACCTAACATCTCGGCGGCAATATTTGAAATCATACCTAGCGAGTTGGCCTCTACGTCTCCGTGGGACATTTATATACATCAATAACGTAATATAACCTAACCTAACCCAACCTAACATCTCGGCGGTAATATTTGATCCCATTCCTAGCTTGTTGGCCTCTACGTCTCCGCGGGACATTTATATACATCTATAACGTGATATAACCTAACCTAACCCAACCTAACATTTCGGCGGTAATATTTGACATCATTCCTGGCGAGTTGGCCTCTACGTCTCCGTTTGACCTTCATAAACATCAATAACGTAATATAACGTAACCTAACCCACCTATCATCTTGGCGGTAATATTTGAAAACATTCCTGGCGAGTTGGCTTCTCCGTCTCCGTAGGATCTTTTTATACATCAATAACGTAATATAACCTAACCTAACCCAACCTAACATCTTGGCGGTAATATTTAAAAACATACCTCGCGAGTTGGCCTCTACGTCTCCGTGGGACATTTATATACATCAATAACGTAATATAACCTAACCTAACCCAACCTAACATCTCGGCGGTAATATTTGATCACATTCCTGGCTTGTTGGCCTCTACGTCTCCGCGGGACCTTTATATACATCTATAACGTGATATAACCTAACCTAAACCAACCTAACATCTCGGCGGTAATATTTGAAAACATTCCTGGCGAGTTGGCTTCTCCGTCTCTGTGATATCTTTTTATACATCAATAACGTAATATAACCTAACCTAACCCAACCTAACATCTCGGCGGCAATATTTAAAAACATACCTGGCGAGTTGGCCTCTACGTCTCCGTGGGACGTTTATATACATCAATAACGTAATATAACCTAACCTAACCCAACCTAACATCTCGGCGATAATATTTGAAAACATTCCTGGCCAGTTGGCTTCTCCGTCTCCGTTGGACCTTTATATACATCAATAACGTAATATAACCTAACCTAACCCAACCTAACATCTTGGCGGTAATATTTAAAAACATACCTGGCGAGTTGGCCTCTACGTCTCCGTGGGACATTTATATACATCAATAACGTAATGTAACCTAACCTAACCCAACCTAACATCTCGGCGGTAATATTTGATCACATTCCTAGCTTGTTGGCCTCTACGTCTCCGCGGGACCTTTATATACATCTATAACGTGATATAACCTAACCTAACCCAACCTAACATTTCGGCGGTAATATTTGACATCATTCATGGCGAGTTGGCCTCTACGTCTCCGTTTGACCTTCATAAACATCAATAACGTAATATAACGTAACCTAACCCAACCTAACATCTCGGCGGTAATATTTGAAATCATACCTGGCGAGTTGGCCTCTACGTCTCCGTGGAACATTTATATACATCAATAACGTAATATAACGTAACCTAACCCAACCTAACATCTCGGCGGTAATATTTGATCACATTCCTAGCTTGTTGGCCTCTACGTCTCCGCGGGACCTTTATATACATCTATAACTTGATATAACCTAACCTAACCCAACCTAACATTTCGGCGGTAATATTTGACATCATTCCTGGCGAGTTGGCCTCTACGTCTCCGTTTGACCTTCATAAACATCAATAACGTAATATAACCTAACCTAACCCAACCTAACATCTCGGCGGTAATATTTGATCCCATTCCTAGCTTGTTGGCCTCTACGTCTCCGCGGGACCTTTATATACATCTATAACGTGATATAACCTAACCTAAACCAACCTAACATCTCGGCGGTAATATTTGACAACATTCCTGGCCAGTTGGCTTCTCCGTCTCCGTGGGACCTTTATATACATCAATAACGTAATATAACCTAACCTAACCCAACCTAACATCTCGGCGGTAATATTTGACAACATTCCTGGCCAGTTGGCTTCTCCGTCTCCGTGGGACATTTATATACATCAATAACGTAATATAACCTAACCTAACCCAACCTAACATCTCGGCGGTAATATTTGACAACATTCCTGGCGAGTTGGCCTCTACGTCTCCGTGGGACCTTTATATACATCAATAACGTAATATAACCTATCCTAACCCAACCTAACATCTCGGCGGTAATATTTGACAACATTCCTGGCCAGTTGGCTTCTCCGTCTCCGTGGGACCTTTATATACATCAATAACGTAATATAACCTAACCTAACCCAACCTAACATCTCGGCGATAATATTTGAAAACATTCCTGGCGAGTTGGCTTCTCCGTCTCTGTGATATCTTTTTATACATCAATAACGTAATATAACCTAACCTAACCCAACCTAACATCTCGGCGGCAATATTTGAAATCATACCTAGCGAGTTGGCCTCTACGTCTCCGTGGGACATTTATATACATCAATAACGTGATATAACCTAACCTAACCCAACCTAACATTTCGGCGGTAATATTTGACATCATTCCTGGCGAGTTGGCCTCTACGTCTCCGTTTGACCTTCATAAACATCAATAACGTAATATAACGTAACCTAACCCACCTATCATCTCGGCGGTAATATTTGAAAACATTCCTGGCGAGTTGGCTTCTCCGTCTCCGTAGGATCTTTTTATTCATCAATAACGTAATATAACCTAACCTAACCCAACCTAACATCTTGGCGGTAATATTTAAAAACATACCTCGCGAGTTGGCCTCTACGTCTCCGTGGGACATTTATATACATCAATAACGTAATATAACCTAACCTAACCCAACCTAACATCTCGGCGGTAATATTTGATCCCATTCCTAGCTTGTTGGCCTCTACGTCTCCGCGGGACCTTTATATACATCTATAACGTGATATAACCTAACCTAAACCAACCTAACATCTCGGAGGTAATATTTGACAACATTCCTGGCCAGTTGGCTTCTCCGTCTCCGTGGGACCTTTATATACATCAATAACGTAATATAACCTAACCTAACCCAACCTAACATCTCGGCGGTAATATTTGACAACATTCCTGGCCAGTTGGCTTCTCCGTCTCCGTGGGACATTTATATACATCAATAACGTAATATAACCTAACCTAACCCAACCTAACATCTCGGCGGTAATATTTGACAACATTCCTGGCGAGTTGGCCTCTACGTCTCCGTGGGACCTTTATATACATCAATAACGTAATATAACCTATCCTAACCCAACCTAACATCTCTGCGGTAATATTTGACAACATTCCTGGCCAGTTGGCTTCTCCGTCTCCGTGGGACCTTTATATACATCAATAACGTAATATAACCTAACCTAACCCAACCTAACATCTCGGCGATAATATTTGAAAACATTCCTGGCGAGTTGGCTTCTCCGTCTCTGTGATATCTTTTTATACATCAATAACGTAATATAACCTAACCTAACCCAACCTAACATCTCGGCGGCAATATTTGAAATCATACCTAGCGAGTTGGCCTCTACGTCTCCGTGGGACATTTATATACATCAATAACGTGATATAACCTAACCTAACCCAACCTAACATTTCGGCGGTAATATTTGACATCATTCCTGGCGAGTTGGCCTCTACGTCTCCGTTTGACCTTCATAAACATCAATAACGTAATATAACGTAACCTAACCCACCTATCATCTCGGCGGTAATATTTGAAAACATTCCTGGCGAGTTGGCTTCTCCGTCTCCGTAGGATCTTTTTATTCATCAATAACGTAATATAACCTAACCTAACCCAACCTAACATCTTGGCGGTAATATTTAAAAACATACCTCGCGAGTTGGCCTCTACGTCTCCGTGGGACATTTATATACATCAATAACGTAATATAACCTAACCTAACCCAACCTAACATCTCGGCGGTAATATTTGATCCCATTCCTAGCTTGTTGGCCTCTACGTCTCCGCGGGACCTTTATATACATCTATAACGTGATATAACCTAACCTAAACCAACCTAACATCTCGGCGGTAATATTTGACAACATTCCTGGCCAGTTGGCTTCTCCGTCTCCGTGGGACCTTTATATACATCAATAACGTAATATAACCTAACCTAACCCAACCTAACATCTCGGCGGTAATATTTGACAACATTCCTGGCCAGTTGGCTTCTCCGTCTCCGTGGGACATTTATATACATCAATAACGTAATATAACCTAACCTAACCCAACCTAACATCTCGGCGGTAATATTTGACAACATTCCTGGCGAGTTGGCCTCTACGTCTCCGTGGGACCTTTATATACATCAATAACGTAATATAACCTATCCTAACCCAACCTAACATCTCGGCGGTAATATTTGACAACATTCCTGGCCAGTTGGCTTCTCCGTCTCCGTGGGACCTTTATATACATCAATAACGTAATATAACCTAACCTAACCCAACCTAACATCTCGGCGGTAATATTTGATCACATTCCTAGCTTGTTGGCCTCTACGTCTCCGCGGGACCTTTATATACATCTATAACATGATATAACCTAACCTAACCCAACCTAACATTTCGGCGGTAATATTTGACATCATTCCTGGTGATTTGTCTTCTACGTCTCCGTTTGACCTTCATAAACATCAATAACGTAATATAACGTAACCTAACCCAACCTATCATCTCGGCGGTAATATTTGACAACATTCCTGGCGAGTTGGCTTCTACGTCTCCGTGGGACCTTTATATACATCAATAACGTAATATAACCTAACCTAACCCAACCTAACATTTCGGCGGTAATATTTGACATCATTCCTGGCGAGTTGGCCTCTACGTCTCCGTTTGACCTTCATAAACATCAATAACGTAATATAACGTAACCTAACCCACCTATCATCTCGGCGGTAATATTTGAAAACATTCCTGGCGAGTTGGCTTCTCCGTCTCTGTGATATCTTTTTATACATCAATAACGTAATATAACCTAACCTAACCCAACCTAACATCTCGGCGGTAATATTTGAAATCATACCTGGCGAGTTGGCCTCTACGTCTCCGTGGGACCTTTATATACATCAATAACGTAATATAACCTAACCTAACCCAACGTAACATCTCGGCGATAATATTTGAAAACATTCCTGGCGAGTCGGCTTCACCGTCTCTGTGATATCTTTTTATACATCAATAACGTAATATAACCTAACCTAACCCAACCTAACATCTCGGCGGCAATATTTGAAATCATACCTGGCGAGTTGGGCTCTACGTCTCCGTGGGACATTTATATACATCAATAACGTAATATAACCTAACCTAACCCAACCTAACATTTCGGCGGTAATATTTGACATCATTCCTGTCGAGTTGGCCTCTACGTCTCCGTTTGACCTTCATAAACATCAATAACGTAATATAACGTAACCTAACCCACCTATCATCACGGCGGTAATATTTGAAAACATTCCTGGCGAGTTGGCTTCTCCGTCTCCGTAGGATCTTTTTATACATCAATAACGTAATATAACCTAACCTAACCCAACCTAACATCTCGGCGGTAATATTTGATCACATTCCTAGCTTGTTGGCCTCTACGTCTCCGCGGGACCTTTATATACATCTATAACGTAATATAACCTAACCTAACCCAACCTAACATCTCGGCGGTAATATTTGATCACATTCCTAGCTTGTTGGCCTCTACGTCTCCGCGGGACCTTTATATACATCTATAACGTGATATAACCTAACCTAACCCAACCTAACATCTTAGCAGTAATATTTAAAAACATACCTGGCGAGTTGGCCTCTACGTCTCCGTGGGACCTTCATATACATCAATAACGAAATATAACCTAACCTAACCCAACCTAACATCTCGGCGATATTATTTGAAAACATTCCTGGCAAGTTGGCTTCTCCGTCTCTGTGTTATCTTTTTATACATCAATAACGTAATATAACCTAACCTAACCCAACCTAACATCTCGGCGGTAATATTTGAAATCATACCTGGCGAGTTGGCCTCTACGTCTCCGTGGGACATTTATATACATCAATAACGTAATATAACGTAACCTAACCCAACCTAACATCTCGGCGGTAATATTTGATCACATTCCTAGCTTGTTGGCCTCTACGTCTCCGCGGGACCTTTATATACATCTATAACGTGATATAACCTAACCTAACCCAACCTAACATTTCGGCGGTAATATTTGACATCTTTCCTGGCGAGTTGGCCTCTACGTCTCCGTTTGACCTTCATAAACATCAATAACGTAATATAACGTAACCTAACCCAACCTATCATCTCGGCGGTAATATTTGAAGACATTCCTGGCGAGTTGGCTTCTCCGTCTCCGTAGGATCTTTTTATACATCAATAACGTAATATAACCTAACCTAACCCAACCTAACATCTTGGCGGTAATATTTAAAAACATACCTGGCGAGATGGACTCTACGTCTCCGTGGGACCTTTATATACATCAATAACGTAATATAATCTAACCTAATCCAACCTAACATCTCGGAGGTAATATTTGACAACATTCCTGGCGAGTTGGCCTCTACGTCTCCGTGGGACCTTTATATACATCAATAACGTAATATAACCTAACCTAACCCAACCTAACATCTCGGCGGTAATATTTGACAAAATTCCTGGCCAGTTGGCTTCTCCGTCTCCGTGGGACCTTTATATACATCAATAACGTAATATAACCTAACCTAACCCAACCTAACATCTCGGCGGTAATATTTGATCACATTCCTAGCTTGTTGGCCTCTCCGTCTCCGCGGGAACTTTATATACATCTATAACATGATATAACCTAACCTAACCCAACCTAACATTTCGGCGGTAATATTTGACATCATTCCTGGTGATTTGTCTTCTACGTCTCCGTTTGACCTTCATAAACATCAATAACGTAATATAACGTAACCTAAGCCAACCTATCATCTCGGCGGTAATATTTGACAACATTCCTGGCGAGTTGGCTTCTACGTCTCCGTGGGACCTTTATATACATCAATAACGTAATATAACCTAACCTAACCCAACCTAACATTTCGACGGTAATATTTGACATCATTCCTGGCGAGTTGGCCTCTACGACTCCGTTTGACCTTCATAAACATCAATAACGTAATATAACGTAACCTAACCCACCTATCATCTCGGCGGTAATATTTGAAAACATTCCTGGCGAGTTGGCTTCTCCGTCTCTGTGATATCTTTTTATACATCAATAACGTAATATAACCTAACCTAACCCAACCTAACATCTCGGCGGTAATATTTGAAATCATACCTGGCGAGTTGGCCTCTAGGTCTCCGTGGGACCTTTATATACATCAATAACGTAATATAACCTAACCTAACCCAACCTAACATCTCGGCGATAATATTTGAAAACATTCCTGGCGAGTTGGCTTCTCCGTCTCTGTGATATCTTTTTATACATCAATAACGTAATATAACCTAACCTAACCCAACCTAACATCTCGGCGGCAATATTTGAAATCATACCTAGCGAGTTGGCCTCTACGTCTCCGTGGGACATTTATATACATCAATAACGTGATATAACCTAACCTAACCCAACCTAACATTTCGGCGGTAATATTTGACATCATTCCTGGCGAGTTGGCCTCTACGTCTCCGTTTGACCTTCATAAACATCAATAACGTAATATAACGTAACCTAACCCACCTATCATCTCGGCGGTAATATTTGAAAACATTCCTGGCGAGTTGGCTTCTCCGTCTCTGTGATATCTTTTTATACATCAATAACGTAATATAACCTAACCTAACCCAACCTAACATCTCGGCGGCAATATTTGAAATCATACCTAGCGAGTTGGCCTCTACGTCTCCGTGGGACATTTATATACATCAATAACGTAATATAACCTAACCTAACCCAACCTAACATCTCGGCGGTAATATTTGATCCCATTCCTAGCTTGTTGGCCTCTACGTCTCCGCGGGACATTTATATACATCTATAACGTGATATAACCTAACCTAACCCAACCTAACATTTCGGCGGTAATATTTGACATCATTCCTGGCGAGTTGGCCTCTACGTCTCCGTTTGACCTTCATAAACATCAATAACGTAATATAACGTAACCTAACCCACCTATCATCTTGGCGGTAATATTTGAAAACATTCCTGGCGAGTTGGCTTCTCCGTCTCCGTAGGATCTTTTTATACATCAATAACGTAATATAACCTAACCTAACCCAACCTAACATCTTGGCGGTAATATTTAAAAACATACCTCGCGAGTTGGCCTCTACGTCTCCGTGGGACATTTATATACATCAATAACGTAATATAACCTAACCTAACCCAACCTAACATCTCGGCGGTAATATTTGATCACATTCCTGGCTTGTTGGCCTCTACGTCTCCGCGGGACCTTTATATACATCTATAACGTGATATAACCTAACCTAAACCAACCTAACATCTCGGCGGTAATATTTGACAACATTCCTGGCCAGTTGGCTTCTCCGTCTCCGTGGGACCTTTATATACATCAATAACGTAATATAACCTAACCTAACCCAACCTAACATCTCGGCGGTAATATTTGACAACATTCCTGGCCAGTTGGCTTCTCCGTCTCCGTGGGACATTTATATACATCAATAACGTAATATAACCTAACCTAACCCAACCTAACATCTCGGCGGTAATATTTGACAACATTCCTGGCGAGTTGGCCTCTACGTCTCCGTGGGACCTTTATATACATCAATAACGTAATATAACCTATCCTAACCCAACCTAACATCTCGGCGGTAATATTTGACAACATTCCTGGCCAGTTGGCTTCTCCGTCTCCGTGGGACCTTTATATACATCAATAACGTAATATAACCTAACCTAACCCAACCTAACATCTCGGCGGTAATATTTGATCACATTCCTAGCTTGTTGGCCTCTACGTCTCCGCGGGACCTTTATATACATCTATAACATGATATAACCTAACCTAACCCAACCTAACATTTCGGCGGTAATATTTGACATCATTCCTGGTGATTTGTCTTCTACGTCTCCGTTTGACCTTCATAAACATCAATAACGTAATATAACGTAACCTAAGCCAACCTATCATCTCGGCGGTAATATTTGACAACATTCCTGGCGAGTTGGCTTCTACGTCTCCGTGGGACCTTTATATACATCAATAACGTAATATAACCTAACCTAACCCAACCTAACATTTCGACGGTAATATTTGACATCATTCCTGGCGAGTTGGCCTCTACGACTCCGTTTGACCTTCATAAACATCAATAACGTAATATAACGTAACCTAACCCACCTATCATCTCGGCGGTAATATTTGAAAACATTCCTGGCGAGTTGGCTTCTCCGTCTCTGTGATATCTTTTTATACATCAATAACGTAATATAACCTAACCTAACCCAACCTAACATCTCGGCGGTAATATTTGAAATCATACCTGGCGAGTTGGCCTCTAGGTCTCCGTGGGACCTTTATATACATCAATAACGTAATGTAACCTAACCTAACCCAACCTAACATCTCGGCGGTAATATTTGATCACATTCCTAGCTTGTTGGCCTCTACGTCTCCGCGGGACCTTTATATACATCTATAACGTGATATAACCTAACCTAACCCAACCTAACATTTCGGCGGTAATATTTGACATCATTCATGGCGAGTTGGCCTCTACGTCTCCGTTTGACCTTCATAAACATCAATAACGTAATATAACGTAACCTAACCCAACCTAACATCTCGGCGGTAATATTTGAAATCATACCTGGCGAGTTGGCCTCTACGTCTCCGTGGGACATTTATATACATCAATAACGTAATATAACGTAACCTAACCCAACCTAACATCTCGGCGGTAATATTTGATCACATTCCTGGCTTGTTGGCCTCTACGTCTCCGCGGGACCTTTATATACATCTATAACGTGATATAACCTAACCTAAACCAACCTAACATCTCGGCGGTAATATTTGACAACATTCCTGGCCAGTTGGCTTCTCCGTCTCCGTGGGACCTTTATATACATCAATAACGTAATATAACCTAACCTAACCCAACCTAACATCTCGGCGGTAATATTTGATCACATTCCTAGCTTGTTGGCCTCTACGTCTCCGCGGGACCTTTATATAAATCTATAACGTGATATAACCTAACCTAACCCAACCTAACATCTTAGCGGTAATATTTAAAAACATACCTGGCGAGTTGGCCTCTACGTCTCCGTGGGACGTTTATATACATCAATAACGTAATATAACCTAACCTAACCCAACCTAACATCTCGGCGATAATATTTGAAAACATTCCTGGCGAGTTGGCTTCTCCGTCTCTGTGATATCTTTTTATACATCAATAACATAATATAACCTAACCTAACCCAACCTAACATCTCGGCGGTAATATTTGAAATCATACCTGGCGAGTTGGCCTCTACGTCTCCGTGGGACCTTTATATACATCAATAACGTAATATAACCTAACCTAACCCAACCTAACATCTCGGCGATAATATTTGAAAACATTCCTGGCCAGTTGGCTTCTCCGTCTCCGTTGGACCTTTATATACATCAATAACGTAATATAACCTAACCTAACCCAACCTAACATCTTGGCGGTAATATTTAAAAACATACCTGGCGAGTTGGCCACTACGTCTCCGTGGGACATTTATATACATCAATAACGTAATGTAACCTAACCTAACCCAACCTAACATCTCGGCGGTAATATTTGATCACATTCCTAGCTTGTTGGCCTCTACGTCTCCGCGGGACCTTTATATACATCTATAACGTGATATAACCTAACCTAACCCAACCTAACATTTCGGCGGTAATATTTGACATCATTCATGGCGAGTTGGCCTCTACGTCTCCGTTTGACCTTCATAAACATCAATAACGTAATATAACGTAACCTAACCCAACCTAACATCTCGGCGGTAATATTTGAAATCATACCTGGCGAGTTGGCCTCTACGTCTCCGTGGGACATTTATATACATCAATAACGTAATATAACGTAACCTAACCCAACCTAACATCTCGGCGGTAATATTTGATCACATTCCTAGCTTGTTGGCCTCTACGTCTCCGCGGGACCTTTATATACATCTATAACTTCATATAACCTAACCTAACCCAACCTAACATTTCGGCGGTAATATTTGACATCATTCCTGGCGAGTTGGCCTCTACGTCTCCGTTTGACCTTCATAAACATCAATAACGTAATATAACGTAACCTAACCCAACCTATCATCTCGGCGGTAATGTTTGAAGACATTCCTGGCGAGTTGGCTTCTCCGTCTCCGTAGGATCTTTTTATACATCAATAACGTAATATAACCTAACCTAACCCAACCTAACATCTTGGCGGTAATATTTAAAAACATACCTGGCGAGATGGACTCTACGTCTCCGTGGGACCTTTATATACATCAATAACGTAATATAATCTAACCTAATCCAACCTAACATCTCGGCGGTAATATTTGACAACATTCCTGGAGAGTTGGCCTCTACGTCTCCGTGGGACCTTTATATACATCAATAACGTAATATAACCTAACCTAACCCAACCTAACATCTCGGCGATAATATTTGAAAACATTCCTGGCGAGTTGGCTTCTCCGTCTCTGTGATATCTTTTTATACATCAATAACGTAATATAACCTAACCTAACCCAACCTAACATCTCGGCGGCAATATTTGAAATCATACCTAGCGAGTTGGCCTCTACGTCTCCGTGGGACATTTATATACATCAATAACGTAATATAACCTAACCTAACCCAACCTAACATCTCGGCGGTAATATTTGATCCCATTCCTAGCTTGTTGGCCTCTACGTCTCCGCGGGACATTTATATACATCTATAACGTGATATAACCTAACCTAACCCAACCTAACATTTCGGCGGTAATATTTGACATCATTCCTGGCGAGTTGGCCTCTACGTCTCCGTTTGACCTTCATAAACATCAATAACGTAATATAACGTAACCTAACCCACCTATCATCTCGGCGGTAATATTTGAAAACATTCCTGGCGAGTTGGCTTCTCCGTCTCCGTAGGATCTTTTTATTCATCAATAACGTAATATAACCTAACCTAACCCAACCTAACATCTTGGCGGTAATATTTAAAAACATACCTCGCGAGTTGGCCTCTACGTCTCCGTGGGACATTTATATACATCAATAACGTAATATAACCTAACCTAACCCAACCTAACATCTCGGCGGTAATATTTGATCCCATTCCTAGCTTGTTGGCCTCTACGTCTCCGCGGGACCTTTATATACATCTATAACGTGATATAACCTAACCTAAACCAACCTAACATCTCGGCGGTAATATTTGACAACATTCCTGGCCAGTTGGCTTCTCCGTCTCCGTGGGACCTTTATATACATCAATAACGTAATATAACCTAACCTAACCCAACCTAACATCTCGGCGGTAATATTTGACAACATTCCTGGCCAGTTGGCTTCTCCGTCTCCGTGGGACATTTATATACATCAATAACGTAATATAACCTAACCTAACCCAACCTAACATCTCGGCGGTAATATTTGACAACATTCCTGGCGAGTTGGCCTCTACGTCTCCGTGGGACCTTTATATACATCAATAACGTAATATAACCTATCCTAACCCAACCTAACATCTCGGCGGTAATATTTGACAACATTCCTGGCCAGTTGGCTTCTCCGTCTCCGTGGGACCTTTATATACATCAATAACGTAATATAACCTAACCTAACCCAACCTAACATCTCGGCGGTAATATTTGATCACATTCCTAGCTTGTTGGCCTCTACGTCTCCGCGGGACCTTTATATACATCTATAACATGATATAACCTAACCTAACCCAACCTAACATTTCGGCGGTAATATTTGACATCATTCCTGGTGATTTGTCTTCTACGTCTCCGTTTGACCTTCATAAACATCAATAACGTAATATAACGTAACCTAACCCAACCTATCATCTCGGCGGTAATATTTGACAACATTCCTGGCGAGTTGGCTTCTACGTCTCCGTGGGACCTTTATATACATCAATAACGTAATATAACCTAACCTAACCCAACCTAACATTTCGGCGGTAATATTTGACATCATTCCTGGCGAGTTGGCCTCTACGTCTCCGTTTGACCTTCATAAACATCAATAACGTAATATAACGTAACCTAACCCACCTATCATCTCGGCGGTAATATTTGAAAACATTCCTGGCGAGTTGGCTTCTCCGTCTCTGTGATATCTTTTTATACATCAATAACGTAATATAACCTAACCTAACCCAACCTAACATCTCGGCGGTAATATTTGAAATCATACCTGGCGAGTTGGCCTCTACGTCTCCGTGGGACCTTTATATACATCAATAACGTAATATAACCTAACCTAACCCAACCTAACATCTCGGCGATAATATTTGAAAACATTCCTGGCGAGTTGGCTTCACCGTCTCTGTGATATCTTTTTATACATCAATAACGTAATATAACCTAACCTAACCCAACCTAACATCTCGGCGGCAATATTTGAAATCATACCTGGCCAGTTGGCCTCTACGTCTCCGTGGGACATTTATATACATCAATAACGTAATATAACCTAACCTAACCCAACCTAACATTTCGGCGGTAATATTTGACATCATTCCTGTCGAGTTGGCCTCTACGTCTCCGTTTGACCTTCATAAACATCAATAACGTAATATAACGTAACCTAACCCACCTATCATCACGGCGGTAATATTTGAAAACATTCCTGGCGAGTTGGCTTCTCCGTCTCCGTAGGATCTTTTTATACATCAATAACGTAATATAACCTAACCTAACCCAACCTAACATCTCGGCGGTAATATTTGATCACATTCCTAGCTTGTTGGCCTCTACGTCTCCGCGGGACCTTTATATACATCTATAACGTAATATAACCTAACCTAACCCAACCTAACATCTCGGCGGTAATATTTGATCACATTCCTAGCTTGTTGGCCTCTACGTCTCCGCGGGACCTTTATATACATCTATAACGTGATATAACCTAACCTAACCCAACCTAACATCTTAGCAGTAATATTTAAAAACATACCTGGCGAGTTGGCCTCTACGTCTCCGTGGGACCTTCATATACATCAATAACGAAATATAACCTAACCTAACCCAACCTAACATCTCGGCGATATTATTTGAAAACATTCCTGGCAAGTTGGCTTCTCCGTCTCTGTGTTATCTTTTTATACATCAATAACGTAATATAACCTAACCTAACCCAACCTAACATCTCGGCGGTAATATTTGAAATCATACCTGGCGAGTTGGCCTCTACGTCTCCGTGGGACATTTATATACATCAATAACGTAATATAACGTAACCTAACCCAACCTAACATCTCGGCGGTAATATTTGATCACATTCCTAGCTTGTTGGCCTCTACGTCTCCGCGGGACCTTTATATACATCTATAACGTGATATAACCTAACCTAACCCAACCTAACATTTCGGCGGTAATATTTGACATCTTTCCTGGCGAGTTGGCCTCTACGTCTCCGTTTGACCTTCATAAACATCAATAACGTAATATAACGTAACCTAACCCAACCTATCATCTCGGCGGTAATATTTGAAGACATTCCTGGCGAGTTGGCTTCTCCGTCTCCGTAGGATCTTTTTATACATCAATAACGTAATATAACCTAACCTAACCCAACCTAACATCTTGGCGGTAATATTTAAAAACATACCTGGCGAGATGGACTCTACGTCTCCGTGGGACCTTTATATACATCAATAACGTAATATAATCTAACCTAATCCAACCTAACATCTCGGAGGTAATATTTGACAACATTCCTGGCGAGTTGGCCTCTACGTCTCCGTGGGACCTTTATATACATCAATAACGCAATATAACCTAACCTAACCCAACCTAACATCTCGGCGGTAATATTTGACAAAATTCCTGGCCAGTTGGCTTCTCCGTCTCCGTGGGACCTTTATATACATCAATAACGTAATATAACCTAACCTAACCCAACCTAACATCTCGGCGGTAATATTTGATCACATTCCTAGCTTGTTGGCCTCTCCGTCTCCGCGGGAACTTTATATACATCTATAACATGATATAACCTAACCTAACCCAACCTAACATTTCGGCGGTAATATTTGACATCATTCCTGGTGATTTGTCTTCTACGTCTCCGTTTGACCTTCATAAACATCAATAACGTAATATAACGTAACCTAAGCCAACCTATCATCTCGGCGGTAATATTTGACAACATTCCTGGCGAGTTGGCTTCTACGTCTCCGTGGGACCTTTATATACATCAATAACGTAATATAACCTAACCTAACCCAACCTAACATTTCGACGGTAATATTTGACATCATTCCTGGCGAGTTGGCCTCTACGACTCCGTTTGACCTTCATAAACATCAATAACGTAATATAACGTAACCTAACCCACCTATCATCTCGGCGGTAATATTTGAAAACATTCCTGGCGAGTTGGCTTCTCCGTCTCTGTGATATCTTTTTATACATCAATAACGTAATATAACCTAACCTAACCCAACCTAACATCTCGGCGGTAATATTTGAAATCATACCTGGCGAGTTGGCCTCTAGGTCTCCGTGGGACCTTTATATACATCAATAACGTAATATAACCTAACCTAACCCAACCTAACATCTCGGCGATAATATTTGAAAACATTCCTGGCGAGTTGGCTTCTCCGTCTCTGTGATATCTTTTTATACATCAATAACGTAATATAACCTAACCTAACCCAACCTAACATCTCGGCGGCAATATTTGAAATCATACCTAGCGAGTTGGCCTCTACGTCTCCGTGGGACATTTATATACATCAATAACGTAATATAACCTAACCTAACCCAACCTAACATCTCGGCGGTAATATTTGATCCCATTCCTAGCTTGTTGGCCTCTACGTCTCCGCGGGACATTTATATACATCTATAACGTGATATAACCTAACCTAACCCAACCTAACATTTCGGCGGTAATATTTGACATCATTCCTGGCGAGTTGGCCTCTACGTCTCCGTTTGACCTTCATAAACATCAATAACGTAATATAACGTAACCTAACCCACCTATCATCTCGGCGGTAATATTTGAAAACATTCCTGGCGAGTTGGCTTCTCCGTCTCCGTAGGATCTTTTTATACATCAATAACGTAATATAACCTAACCTAACCCAACCTAACATCTTGGCGGTAATATTTAAAAACATACCTCGCGAGTTGGCCTCTCCGTCTCCGTGGGACCTTTATATACATCAATAACGTAATATAACCTAACCTAACCCAACCTAACATCTTGGCGGAAATATTTAAAAACATACCTGGCGAGTTGGCCTCTACGTCTCCGTGGGACATTTATATACATCAATAACGTAATGTAACCTAACCTAACCCAACCTAACATCTCATCGGTAATATTTGATCACATTCCTAGCTTGTTGGCCTCTACGTCTCCGCGGGACCTTTATATACATCTATAACGTGATATAACCTAACCTAACCCAACCTAACATTTCGGCGGTAATATTTGACATCATTCATGGCGAGTTGGCCTCTACGTCTCCGTTTGACCTTCATAAACATCAATAACGTAATATAACGTAACCTAACCCAACCTAACATCTCGGCGGTAATATTTGAAATCATACCTGGCGAGTTGTCCTCTACGTGTCCGTGGGACATTTATATACATCAATAACGTAATATAACGTAACCTAACCCAACCTAACATCTCGGCGGTAATATTTGATCACATTCCTAGCTTGTTGGCCTCTACGTCTCCGCGGGACCTTTATATACATCTATAACGTGATATAACCTAACCTAACCCAACCTAACATTTCGGCGGTAATATTTGACATCATTCCTGGCGAGTTGGCCTCTACGTCTCCGTTTGACCTTCATAAACATCAATAACGTAATATAACGTAACCTAACCCAACCTATCATCTCGGCGGTAATATTTGAAGACATTCCTGGCGAGTTGGCTTCTCCGTCTCCGTAGGATCTTTTTATACATCAATAACGTAATATAACCTAACCTAACCCAACCTAACATCTTGGCGGTAATATTTAAAAACATACCTGGCGAGATGGACTCTACGTCTCCGTGGGACCTTTATATACATCAATAACGTAATATAATCTAACCTAATCCAACCTAACATCTCGGAGGTAATATTTGACAACATTCCTGGCGAGTTGGCCTCTACGTCTCCGTGGGACCTTTATATACATCAATAACGTAATATAACCTAACCTAACCCAACCTAACATCTCGGCGGTAATATTTGACAAAATTCCTGGCCAGTTGGCTTCTCCGTCTCCGTGGGACCTTTATATACATCAATAACGTAATATAACCTAACCTAACCCAACCTAACATCTCGGCGGTAATATTTGATCACATTCCTAGCTTGTTGGCCTCTCCGTCTCCGCGGGAACTTTATATACATCTATAACATGATATAACCTAACCTAACCCAACCTAACATTTCGGCGGTAATATTTGACATCATTCCTGGTGATTTGTCTTCTACGTCTCCGTTTGACCTTCATAAACATCAATAACGTAATATAACGTAACCTAAGCCAACCTATCATCTCGGCGGTAATATTTGACAACATTCCTGGCGAGTTGGCTTCTACGTCTCCGTGGGACCTTTATATACATCAATAACGTAATATAACCTAACCTAACCCAACCTAACATTTCGACGGTAATATTTGACATCATTCCTGGCGAGTTGGCCTCTACGACTCCGTTTGACCTTCATAAACATCAATAACGTAATATAACGTAACCTAACCCACCTATCATCTCGGCGGTAATATTTGAAAACATTCCTGGCGAGTTGGCTTCTCCGTCTCTGTGATATCTTTTTATACATCAATAACGTAATATAACCTAACCTAACCCAACCTAACATCTCGGCGGTAATATTTGAAATCATACCTGGCGAGTTGGCCTCTAGGTCTCCGTGGGACCTTTATATACATCAATAACGTAATATAACCTAACCTAACCCAACCTAACATCTCGGCGATAATATTTGAAAACATTCCTGGCGAGTTGGCTTCTCCGTCTCTGTGATATCTTTTTATACATCAATAACGTAATATAACCTAACCTAACCCAACCTAACATCTCGGCGGCAATATTTGAAATCATACCTAGCGAGTTGGCCTCTACGTCTCCGTGGGACATTTATATACATCAATAACGTAATATAACCTAACCTAACCCAACCTAACATCTCGGCGGTAATATTTGATCCCATTCCTAGCTTGTTGGCCTCTACGTCTCCGCGGGACATTTATATACATCTATAACGTGATATAACCTAACCTAACCCAACCTAACATTTCGGCGGTAATATTTGACATCATTCCTGGCGAGTTGGCCTCTACGTCTCCGTTTGACCTTCATAAACATCAATAACGTAATATAACGTAACCTAACCCACCTATCATCTCGGCGGTAATATTTGAAAACATTCCTGGCGAGTTGGCTTCTCCGTCTCCGTAGGATCTTTTTATACATCAATAACGTAATATAACCTAACCTAACCCAACCTAACATCTTGGCGGTAATATTTAAAAACATACCTCGCGAGTTGGCCTCTCCGTCTCCGTGGGACCTTTATATACATCAATAACGTAATATAACCTAACCTAACCCAACCTAACATCTTGGCGGAAATATTTAAAAACATACCTGGCGAGTTGGCCTCTACGTCTCCGTGGGACATTTATATACATCAATAACGTAATGTAACCTAACCTAACCCAACCTAACATCTCATCGGTAATATTTGATCACATTCCTAGCTTGTTGGCCTCTACGTCTCCGCGGGACCTTTATATACATCTATAACGTGATATAACCTAACCTAACCCAACCTAACATTTCGGCGGTAATATTTGACATCATTCATGGCGAGTTGGCCTCTACGTCTCCGTTTGACCTTCATAAACATCAATAACGTAATATAACGTAACCTAACCCAACCTAACATCTCGGCGGTAATATTTGAAATCATACCTGGCGAGTTGTCCTCTACGTGTCCGTGGGACATTTATATACATCAATAACGTAATATAACGTAACCTAACCCAACCTAACATCTCGGCGGTAATATTTGATCACATTCCTAGCTTGTTGGCCTCTACGTCTCCGCGGGACCTTTATATACATCTATAACGTGATATAACCTAACCTAACCCAACCTAACATTTCGGCGGTAATATTTGACATCATTCCTGGCGAGTTGGCCTCTACGTCTCCGTTTGACCTTCATAAACATCAATAACGTAATATAACGTAACCTAACCCAACCTATCATCTCGGCGGTAATGTTTGAAGACATTCCTGGCGAGTTGGCTTCTCCGTCTCCGTAGGATCTTTTTATACATCAATAACGTAATATAACCTAACCTAACCCAACCTAACATCTTGGCGGTAATATTTAAAAACATACCTGGCGAGATGGACTCTACGTCTCCGTGGGACCTTTATATACATCAATAACGTAATATAATCTAACCTAATCCAACCTAACATCTCGGCGGTAATATTTGACAACATTCCTGGCGAGTTGGCCTCTACGTCTCCGTGGGACCTTTATATACATCAATAACGTAATATAACCTAACCTAACCCAACCTAACATCTCGGCGGTAATATTTGACAACATTCCTGGCCAGTTGGCTTCTCCGTCTCCGTGGGACCTTTATATACATCAATAACGTAATATAACCTAACCTAACCCAACCTAACATCTCGGCGGTAATATTTGATCACATTCCTAGCTTGTTGGCCTCTACGTCTCCGCGGGACCTTTATATACATCTATAACATGATATAACCTAACCTAACCCAACCTAACATTTCGGCGGTAATATTTGACATCATTCCTGGTGATTTGTCTTCTACGTCTCCGTTTGACCTTCATAAACATCAATAACGTAATATAACGTAACCTAACCCTACCTATCATCTCGGCGGTAATATTTGACAACATTCCTGGCGAGTTGGCTTCTACGTCTCGGTGGGACCTTTATATACATCAATAACGTAATATAACCTAACCTAACCCAACCTAACATTTCGGCGGTAATATTTGACATCATTCCTGGCGAGTTGGCCTCTACGTCTCCGTTTGACCTTCATAAACATCAATAACGTAATATAACGTAACCTAACCCACCTATCATCTCGGCGGTAATATTTGAAAACATTTCTGGCGACTTGGCTTCTCCGTCTCTGTGATATCTTTTTATACATCAATAACGTAATATAACCTAACCTAACCCAACCTAACATCTCGGCGGTAATATTTGAAATCATACCTGGCGAGTTGGCCTCTACGTCTCCGTGGGACATTTATATACATCAATAACGTAATATAACCTAACCTAACCCAACCTAACATCTCGGCGGTAATATTTGATCCCATTCCTAGCTTGTTGGCCTCTACGTCTCCGCGGGACCTTTATATACATCTATAACGTGATATAACCTGACCTAACCCAACCTAACATTTCGGCGGTAATATTTGACATCATTCCTGTCGAGTTGGCCTCTACGTCTCCGTTTGACCTTCATAAACATCAATAACGTAATATAACGTAACCTAACCCACCTATCATCACGGCGGTAATATTTGAAAACATTCCTGGCGAGTTGGCTTCTCCGTCTCCGTAGGATCTTTTTATACATCAATAACGTAATATAACCTAACCTAACCCAACCTAACATCTTGGCGGTAATATTTAAAAACATACCTCGCGAGTTGGCCTCTACGTCTCCGTGGGACATTTATATACATCAATAACGTAATATAACCTAACCTAACCCAACCTAACATCTCGGCGGTAATATTTGACAACATTCCTGGCCAGTTGGCTTCTCCGTCTCCGTGGGACCTTTATATACATCAATAACGTAATATAACCTAACCTAACCCAACCTAACATCTCGGCGGTAATATTTGATCACATTCCTAGCTTGTTGGCCTCTACATCTCCGCGGGAACTTTATATACATCTATAACATGATATAACCTAACCTAACCCAACCTAACATTTCGGCGGTAATATTTGACATCATTCCTGGTGATTTGTCTTCTACGTCTCCGTTTGACCTTCATAAACATCAATAACGTAATATAACGTAACCTAAGCCAACCTATCATCTCGGCGGTAATATTTGACAACATTCCTGGCGAGTTGGCTTCTACGTCTCCGTGGGACCTTTATATACATCAATAACGTAATATAACCTAACCTAACCCAACCTAACATTTCGACGGTAATATTTGACATCATTCCTGGCGAGTTGGCCTCTACGTCTCCGTTTGACCTTCATAAACATCAATAACGTAATATAACCTAACCTAACCCAACCTAACATCTCGGCGGTAATATTTAAAAACATACCTCGCGAGTTGGCCTCTACGTCTCCGTGGGACATTTATATACATCAATAACGTAATATAACCTAACCTAACCCAACCTAACATCTCGGCGGTAATATTTGATCACATTCCTGGCTTGTTGGCCTCTACGTCTCCGCGGGACCTTTATATACATCTATAACGTGATATAACCTAACCTAAACCAACCTAACATCTCGGCGGTAATATTTGACAACATTCCTGGCCAGTTGGCTTCTCCGTCTCCGTGGGACCTTTATATACATCAATAACGTAATATAACCTAACCTAACCCAACCTATCATCTTGGCGGTAATATTTAAAAACATACCTGGCGAGATGGACTCTACGTCTCCGTGGGACCTTTATATACATCAATAACGTAATATAATCTAACCTAATCCAACCTAACATCTCGGCGGTAATATTTGACAACATTCCTGGCGAGTTGGCCTCTACGTCTCCGTGGGACCTTTGTATACATCAATAACGTAATATAACCTAACCTAACCCAACCTAACATCTCGGCGGTAATATTTGACAACATTCCTGGCGAGTTGGCTTCTCCGTCTCCGTGGGACCTTTATATACATCAATAACGTAATATAACCTAACCTAACCCAACCTAACATTTCGGCGGTAATATTTGACATCATTCCTGACGAGTTGGCCTCTACGTCTCCGTTTGACCTTCATAAACATCAATAACGTAATATAACGTAACCTAACCCAACCTATCATCTCGGCGGTAATATTTGAAAACATTCCTGGCGAGTTGGCTTCTCCGTCTCCGTGGGACCTTTATATACATCAATAACGTTATATAACCTAACCTAACCCAACCTAATATCTCGGCGGTAATATTTGACAACATACCTGGCGAGTTGGCCTCTACGTCTCCGTGGGACCTTCATATACATCAATAACGAAATATAACCTAACCTAACCCAACCTAACATCTCGGCGATATTATTTGAAAACTTTCCTGGCAAGTTGGCTTCTCCGTCTCTGTGTTATCTTATTATACATCAATAACGTAATATAACCTAACCTAACCCAACCTAACATCTCGGCGGTAATATTTGAAATCATACCTGGCGAGTTGGCCTCT
Source organism: Xylocopa violacea (assembly GCA_963969225.1). Taxonomy (NCBI): domain Eukaryota; kingdom Metazoa; phylum Arthropoda; class Insecta; order Hymenoptera; family Apidae; genus Xylocopa; species Xylocopa violacea. Next base: position 3,675,142 of record CAXAJV010000051.1, read on the forward strand.
ACGTCTCCGTGGGACATTTATATACATCAATAACGTAATATAACGTAACCTAACCCAACCTAACATCTCGGCGGTAATATTTGATCACATTCCTAGCTTGTTGGCCTCTACGTCTCCGCGGGACCTTTATATACATCTATAACGTGATATAACCTAACCTAACCCAGCCTAACATTTCGGCGGTAATATTTGACATCATTCCTGGCGAGTTGGCCTCTACGTCTCCGTTTGACCTTCATAAACATCAATAACGTAATATAACGTAACCTAAGCCAACCTATCATCTCGGCGGTAATATTTGACAACATTCCTGGCGAGTTGGCTTCTACGTCTCGGTGGGACCTTTATATACATCAATAACGTAATATAACCTAACCTAACCCAACCTAACATTTCGGCGGTAATATTTGACATCATTCCTGGCGAGTTGGCCTCTACGTCTCCGTTTGACCTTCATAAACATCAATAACGTAATATAACGTAACCTAACCCACCTATCATCTCGGCGGTAATATTTGAAAACATTTCTGGCGACTTGGCTTCTCCGTCTCTGTGATATCTTTTTATACATCAATAACGTAATATAACCTAACCTAACCCAACCTAACATCTCGGCGGTAATATTTGAAATCATACCTGGCGAGTTGGCCTCTACGTCTCCGTGGGACATTTATATACATCAATAACGTAATATAACCTAACCTAACCCAACCTAACATCTCGGCGGTAATATTTGATCCCATTCCTAGCTTGTTGGCCTCTACGTCTCCGCGGGACCTTTATATACATCTATAACGTGATATAACCTGACCTAACCCAACCTAACATTTCGGCGGTAATATTTGACATCATTCCTGTCGAGTTGGCCTCTACGTCTCCGTTTGACCTTCATAAACATCAATAACGTAATATAACGTAACCTAACCCACCTATCATCACGGCGGTAATATTTGAAAACATTCCTGGCGAGTTGGCTTCTCCGTCTCCGTAGGATCTTTTTATACATCAATAACGTAATATAACCTAACCTAACCCAACCTAACATCTTGGCGGTAATATTTAAAAACATACCTCGCGAGTTGGCCTCTACGTCTCCGTGGGACATTTATATACATCAATAACGTAATATAACCTAACCTAACCCAACCTAACATCTCGGCGGTAATATTTGACAACATTCCTGGCCAGTTGGCTTCTCCGTCTCCGTGGGACCTTTATATACATCAATAACGTAATATAACCTAACCTAACCCAACCTAACATCTCGGCGGTAATATTTGATCACATTCCTAGCTTGTTGGCCTCTACATCTCCGCGGGAACTTTATATACATCTATAACATGATATAACCTAACCTAACCCAACCTAACATTTCGGCGGTAATATTTGACATCATTCCTGGTGATTTGTCTTCTACGTCTCCGTTTGACCTTCATAAACATCAATAACGTAATATAACGTAACCTAAGCCAACCTATCATCTCGGCGGTAATATTTGACAACATTCCTGGCGAGTTGGCTTCTACGTCTCCGTGGGACCTTTATATACATCAATAACGTAATATAACCTAACCTAACCCAACCTAACATTTCGACGGTAATATTTGACATCATTCCTGGCGAGTTGGCCTCTACGTCTCCGTTTGACCTTCATAAACATCAATAACGTAATATAACCTAACCTAACCCAACCTAACATCTCGGCGGTAATATTTAAAAACATACCTCGCGAGTTGGCCTCTACGTCTCCGTGGGACATTTATATACATCAATAACGTAATATAACCTAACCTAACCCAACCTAACATCTCGGCGGTAATATTTGATCACATTCCTGGCTTGTTGGCCTCTACGTCTCCGCGGGACCTTTATATACATCTATAACGTGATATAACCTAACCTAAACCAACCTAACATCTCGGCGGTAATATTTGACAACATTCCTGGCCAGTTGGCTTCTCCGTCTCCGTGGGACCTTTATATACATCAATAACGTAATATAACCTAACCTAACCCAACCTATCATCTTGGCGGTAATATTTAAAAACATACCTGGCGAGATGGACTCTACGTCTCCGTGGGACCTTTATATACATCAATAACGTAATATAATCTAACCTAATCCAACCTAACATCTCGGCGGTAATATTTGACAACATTCCTGGCGAGTTGGCCTCTACGTCTCCGTGGGACCTTTGTATACATCAATAACGTAATATAACCTAACCTAACCCAACCTAACATCTCGGCGGTAATATTTGACAACATTCCTGGCGAGTTGGCTTCTCCGTCTCCGTGGGACCTTTATATACATCAATAACGTAATATAACCTAACCTAACCCAACCTAACATTTCGGCGGTAATATTTGACATCATTCCTGACGAGTTGGCCTCTACGTCTCCGTTTGACCTTCATAAACATCAATAACGTAATATAACGTAACCTAACCCAACCTATCATCTCGGCGGTAATATTTGAAAACATTCCTGGCGAGTTGGCTTCTCCGTCTCCGTGGGACCTTTATATACCTCAATAACGTTATATAACCTAACCTAACCCAACCTAATATCTCGGCGGTAATATTTGACAACATACCTGGCGAGTTGGCCTCTACGTCTCCGTGGGACCTTCATATACATCAATAACGAAATATAACCTAACCTAACCCAACCTAACATCTCGGCGATATTATTTGAAAACTTTCCTGGCAAGTTGGCTTCTCCGTCTCTGTGTTATCTTATTATACATCAATAACGTAATATAACCTAACCTAACCCAACCTAACATCTCGGCGGTAATATTTGAAATCATACCTGGCGAGTTGGCCTCTACGTCTCCGTGGGACATTTATATACATCAATAACGTAATATAACGTAACCTAACCCAACCTAACATCTCGGCGGTAATATTTGATCACATTCCTAGCTTGTTGGCCTCTACGTCTCCGCGGGACCTTTATATACATCTATAACGTGATATAACCTAACCTAACCCAGCCTAACATTTCGGCGGTAATATTTGACATCATTCCTGGCGAGTTGGCCTCTACGTCTCCGTTTGACCTTCATAAACATCAATAACGTAATATAACGTAACCTAAGCCAACCTATCATCTCGGCGGTAATATTTGACAACATTCCTGGCGAGTTGGCTTCTACGTCTCCGTGGGACCTTTATATACATCAATAACGTAATATAACCTAACCTAACCCAACCTAACATTTCGACGGTAATATTTGACATCATTCCTGGCGAGTTGGCCTCTACGTCTCCGTTTGACCTTCATAAACATCAATAACGTAATATAACGTAACCTAACCCACCTATCATCTCGGCGGTAATATTTGAAAACATTCCTGGCGAGTTGGCTTCTCCGTCTCTGTGATATCTTTTTATACATCAATAACGTAATATAACCTAACCTAACCCAACCTAACATCTCGGCGGTAATATTTGAAATCATACCTGGCGAGTTGGCCTCTAGGTCTCCGTGGGACCTTTATATACATCAATAACGTAATATAACCTAACCTAACCCAACCTAACATCTCGGCGATAATATTTGAAAACATTCCTGGCGAGTTGGCTTCTCCGTCTCTGTGATATCTTTTTATACATCAATAACGTAATATAACCTAACCTAACCCAACCTAACATCTCGGCGGCAATATTTGAAATCATACCTAGCGAGTTGGCCTCTACGTCTCCGTGGGACATTTATATACATCAATAACGTAATATAACCTAACCTAACCCAACCTAACATCTCGGCGGTAATATTTGATCCCATTCCTAGCTTGTTGGCCTCTACGTCTCCGCGGTACATTTATATACATCTATAACGTGATATAACCTAACCTAAACCAACCTAACATCTCGGCGGTAATATTTGACAACATTCCTGGCCAGTTGGCTTCTCCGTCTCCGTGGGACCTTTATATACATCAATAACGTAATATAACCTAACCTAACCCAACCTAACATCTTGGCGGTAATATTTAAAAACATACCTGGCGTGTTGGCCTCTACGTCTCCGTGGGACATTTATATACATCAATAACGTAATGTAACCTAACCTAACCCAACCTAACATCTCGGCGGTAATATTTGATCACATTCCTAGCTTGTTGGCCTCTACGTCTCCGCGGGACCTTTATATACATCTATAACGTGATATAACCTAACCTAACCCAACCTAACATTTCGGCGGTAATATTTTACATCATTCATGGCGAGTTGGCCTCTACGTCTCCGTTTGACCTTCATAAACATCAATAACGTAATATAACGTAACCTAACCCAACCTAACATCTCGGCGGTAATATTTGAAATCATACCTGGCGAGTTGGCATCTACGTCTCCGTGGGACATTTATATACATCAATAACGTAATATAACGTAACCTAACCCAACCTAACATCTCGGCGGTAATATTTGATCACATTCCTAGCTTGTTGGCCTCTACGTCTCCGCGGGACCTTTATATACATCTATAACGTGATATAACCTAACCTAACCCAACCTAACATTTCGGCGGTAATATTTGACATCATTCCTGGCGAGTTGGCCTCTACGTCTCCGTTTGACCTTCATAAACATCAATAACGTAATATAACGTAACCTAACCCAACCTATCATCTCGGCGGTAATGTTTGAAGACATTCCTGGCGAGTTGGCTTCTCCGTCTCCGTAGGATCTTTTTATACATCAATAACGTAATATAACCTAACCTAACCCAACCTAACATCTTGGCGGTAATATTTAAAAACATACCTGGCGAGATGGACTCTACGTCTCCGTGGGACCTTTATATACATCAATAACGTAATATAATCTAACCTAATCCAACCTAACATTTCGACGGTAATATTTGACATCATTCCTGGCGAGTTGGCCTCTACGTCTCCGTTTGACCTTCATAAACATCAATAACGTAATATAACGTAACCTAACCCACCTATCATCTCGGCGGTAATATTTGAAAACATTCCTGGCGAGTTGGCTTCTCCGTCTCTGTGATATCTTTTTATACATCAATAACGTAATATAACCTAACCTAACCCAACCTAACATCTCGGCGGTAATATTTGAAATCATACCTGGCGAGTTGGCCTCTAGGTCTCCGTGGGACCTTTATATACATCAATAACGTAATATAACCTAACCTAACCCAACCTAACATCTCGGCGATAATATTTGAAAACATTCCTGGCGAGTTGGCTTCTCCGTCTCTGTTATATCTTTTTATACATCAATAACGTAATATAACCTAACCTAACCCAACCTAACATCTCGGCGGCAATATTTGAAATCATACCTAGCGAGTTGGCCTCTACGTCTCCGTGGGACATTTATATACATCAATAACGTAATATAACCTAACCTAACCCCACCTAACATCTCGGCGGTAATATTTGATCCCATTCCTAGCTTGTTGGCCTCTACGTCTCCGCGTGACATTTATATACATCTATAACGTGATATAACCTAACCTAACCCAACCTAACATTTCGGCGGTAATATTTGACATCATTCCTGGCGAGTTGGCCTCTACGTCTCCGTTTGACCTTCATAAACATCAATAACGTAATATAACGTAACCTAACCCACCTATCATCTCGGCGGTAATATTTGAGAACATTCCTGGCGAGTTGGCTTCTCCGTCTCCGTAGGATCTTTTTATACATCAATAACGTAATATAACCTAACCTAACCCAACCTAACATCTTGGCGGTAATATTTAAAAACATACCTCGCGAGTTGGCCTCTACGTCTCCGTGGGACGTTTATATACATCAATAACGTAATATAACCTAACCTAACCCAACCTAACATCTCGGCGATAATATTTGAAAACATTCCTGGCGAGTTGGCTTCTCCGTCTCTGTGATATCTTTTTATACATCAATAACATAATATAACCTAACCTAACCCAACCTAACATCTCGTCGGTAATATTTGAAATCATACCTGGCGAGTTGGCCTCTACGTCTCCGTGGGACCTTTATATACATCAATAACGTAATATAACCTAACCTAACCCAACCTAACATCTCGGCGATAAGATTTGAAAACATTCCTGGCCAGGTGGCTTCTCCGTCTCCGTGGGACCTTTATATACATCAATAACGTAATATAACCTAACCTAACCCAACCTAACATCTTGGCGGTAATATTTAAAAACATACCTGGCGAGTTGGCCTCTACGTCTCCGTGGGACATTTATATACATCAATAACGTAATGTAACCTAACCTAACCCAACCTAACATCTCGGCGGTAATATTTGATCACATTCCTAGCTTGTTGGCCTCTACGTCTCTGCGTGACCTTTATATACATCTATAACGTAATATAACCTAACCTAACCCAACCTAACATTTCGGCGGTAATATTTGACATCATTCCTGGCGAGTTGGCCTCTACGTCTCCGTTTGACCTTCATAAACATCAATAACGTAATATAACGTAACCTAACCCACCTATCATCTCGGCGGTAATATTTGAAAACATTCCTGGCGAGTTGGCTTCTCCGTCTCCGTAGGATCTTTTTATACATCAATAACGTAATATAACCTAACCTAACCCAACCTAACATCTTGGCGGTAATATTTAAAAACATACCTCGCGAGTTGGCCTCTCCGTCTCCGTGGGACCTTTATATACATCAATAACGTAATATAACCTAACCTAACCCAACCTAACATCTTGGCGGAAATATTTAAAAACATACCTGGCGAGTTGGCCTCTACGTCTCCGTGGGACATTTATATACATCAATAACGTAATGTAACCTAACCTAACCCAACCTAACATCTCATCGGTAATATTTGATCACATTCCTAGCTTGTTGGCCTCTACGTCTCCGCGGGACCTTTATATACATCTATAACGTGATATAACCTAACCTAACCCAACCTAACATTTCGGCGGTAATATTTTACATCATTCATGGCGAGTTGGCCTCTACGTCTCCGTTTGACCTTCATAAACATCAATAACGTAATATAACGTAACCTAACCCAACCTAACATCTCGGCGGTAATATTTGAAATCATACCTGGCGAGTTGGCATCTACGTCTCCGTGGGACATTTATATACATCAATAACGTAATATAACGTAACCTAACCCAACCTAACATCTCGGCGGTAATATTTGATCACATTCCTAGCTTGTTGGCCTCTACGTCTCCGCGGGACCTTTATATACATCTATAACGTGATATAACCTAACCTAACCCAACCTAACATTTCGGCGGTAATATTTGACATCATTCCTGGCGAGTTGGCCTCTACGTCTCCGTTTGACCTTCATAAACATCAATAACGTAATATAACGTAACCTAACCCAACCTATCATCTCGGCGGTAATGTTTGAAGACATTCCTGGCGAGTTGGCTTCTCCGTCTCCGTGGGACCTTTATATACATCAATAACGTAATATAACCTAACCTAACCCAACCTAACATCTCGGCGGTAATATTTGATCACATTCCTAGCTTGTTGGCCTCTACGTCTCCGCGGGACCTTTATATACATCTATAACATGATATAACCTAACCTAACCCAACCTAACATTTCGGCGGTAATATTTGACATCATTCCTGGTGATTTGTCTTCTACGTCTCCGTTTGACCTTCATAAACATCAATAACGTAATATAACGTAACCTAACCCAACCTATCATCTCGGCGGTAATATTTGACAACATTCCTGGCGAGTTGGCTTCTACGTCTCGGTGGGACCTTTATATACATCAATAACGTAATATAACCTAACCTAACCCAACCTAACATTTCGGCGGTAATATTTGACATCATTCCTGGCGAGTTGGCCTCTACGTCTCCGTTTGACCTTCATAAACATCAATAACGTAATATAACGTAACCTAACCCACCTATCATCTCGGCGGTAATATTTGAAAACATTTCTGGCGAGTTGGCTTCTCCGTCTCTGTGATATCTTTTTATACATCAATAACGTAATATAACCTAACCTAACCCAACCTAACATCTCGGCGGTAATATTTGAAATCATACCTGGCGAGTTGGCCTCTACGTCTCCGTGGGACATTTATATACATCAATAACGTAATATAACCTAACCTAACCCAACCTAACATCTCGGCGGTAATATTTGATCACATTCCTAGCTTGTTGGCCTCTACGTCTCCGCGGGACCTTTATATACATCTATAACGTGATATAACCTGACCTAACCCAACCTAACATTTCGGCGGTAATATTTGACATCATTCCTGTCGAGTTGGCCTCTACGTCTCCGTTTGACCTTCATAAACATCAATAACGTAATATAACGTAACCTAACCCACCTATCATCACGGCGGTAATATTTGAAAACATTCCTGGCGAGTTGGCTTCTCCGTCTCCGTAGGATCTTTTTATACATCAATAACGTAATATAACCTAACCTAACCCAACCTAACATCTTGGCGGTAATATTTAAAAACATACCTCGCGAGTTGGCCTCTACGTCTCCGTGGGACATTTATATACATCAATAACGTAATATAACCTAACCTAACCCAACCTAACATCTCGGCGGTAATATTTGACAACATTCCTGGCCAGTTGGCTTCTCCGTCTCCGTGGGACCTTTATATACATCAATAACGTTATATAACCTAACCTAACCCAACCTAACATCTCGGCGGTAATATTTGATCACATTCCTAGCTTGTTGGCCTCTACATCTCCGCGGGAACTTTATATACATCTATAACATGATATAACCTAACCTAACCCAACCTAACATTTCGGCGGTAATATTTGACATCATTCCTGGTGATTTGTCTTCTACGTCTCCGTTTGACCTTCATAAACATCAATAACGTAATATAACGTAACCTAAGCCAACCTATCATCTCGGCGGTAATATTTGACAACATTCCTGGCGAGTTGGCTTCTACGTCTCCGTGGGACCTTTATATACATCAATAACGTAATATAACCTAACCTAACCCAACCTAACATTTCGACGGTAATATTTGACATCATTCCTGGCGATTTGGCCTCTACGTCTCCGTTTGACCTTCATAAACATCAATAACGTAATATAACCTAACCTAACCCAACCTAACATCTCGGCGGTAATATTTAAAAACATACCTCGCGAGTTGGCCTCTACGTCTCCGTGGGACATTTATATACATCAATAACGTAATATAACCTAACCTAACCCAACCTAACATCTCGGCGGTAATATTTGATCACATTCCTGGCTTGTTGGCCTCTACGTCTCCGCGGGACCTTTATATACATCTATAACGTGATATAACCTAACCTAAACCAACCTAACATCTCGGCGGTAATATTTGACAACATTCCTGGCCAGTTGGCTTCTCCGTCTCCGTGGGACCTTTATATACATCAATAACGTAATATAACCTAACCTAACCCAACCTATCATCTTGGCGGTAATATTTAAAAACATACCTGGCGAGATGGACTCTACGTCTCCGTGGGACCTTTATATACATCAATAACGTAATATAATCTAACCTAATCCAACCTAACATCTCGGCGGTAATATTTGACAACATTCCTGGCGAGTTGGCCTCTACGTCTCCGTGGGACCTTTGTATACATCAATAACGTAATATAACCTAACCTAACCCAACCTAACATCTCGGCGGTAATATTTGACAACATTCCTGGCGAGTTGGCTTCTCCGTCTCCGTGGGACCTTTATATACATCAATAACGTAATATAACCTAACCTAACCCAACCTAACATTTCGACGGTAATATTTGACATCATTCCTGGCGAGTTGGCCTCTACGTCTCCGTTTGACCTTCATAAACATCAATAACGTAATATAACGTAACCTAACCCACCTATCATCTCGGCGGTAATATTTGAAAACATTCCTGGCGAGTTGGCTTCTCCGTCTCTGTGATATCTTTTTATACATCAATAACGTAATATAACCTAACCTAACCCAACCTAACATCTCGGCGGTAATATTTGAAATCATACCTGGCGAGTTGGCCTCTAGGTCTCCGTGGGACCTTTATATACATCAATAACGTAATATAACCTAACCTAACCCAACCTAACATCTCGGCGATAATATTTGAAAACATTCCTGGCGAGTTGGCTTCTCCGTCTCTGTGATATCTTTTTATACATCAATAACGTAATATAACCTAACCTAACCCAACCTAACATCTCGGCGGCAATATTTGAAATCATACCTAGCGAGTTGGCCTCTACGTCTCCGTGGGACATTTATATACATCAATAACGTAATATAACCTAACCTAACCCAACCTAACATCTCGGCGGTAATATTTGATCCCATTCCTAGCTTGTTGGCCTCTACGTCTCCGCGGTACATTTATATACATCTATAACGTGATATAACCTAACCTAAACCAACCTAACATCTCGGCGGTAATATTTGACAACATTCCTGGCCAGTTGGCTTCTCCGTCTCCGTGGGACCTTTATATACATCAATAACGTAATATAACCTAACCTAACCCAACCTAACATCTCGGCGGTAATATTTGATCACATTCCTAGCTTGTTGGCCTCTACGTCTCCGCGGGACCTTTATATACATCTATAACGTGATATAACCTAACCTAACCCAACCTAACATCTTAGCGGTAATATTTAAAAACATACCTGGCGAGTTGGCCTCTACGTCTCCGTGGGACGTTTATATACATCAATAACGTAATATAACCTAACCTAACCCAACCTAACATCTCGGCGATAATATTTGAAAACATTCCTGGCGAGTTGGCTTCTCCGTCTCTGTGATATCTTTTTATACATCAATAACATAATATAACCTAACCTAACCCAACCTAACATCTCGGCGGTAATATTTGAAATCATACCTGGCGAGTTGGCCTCTACGTCTCCGTGGGACCTTTATATACATCAATAACGTAATATAACCTAACCTAACCCAACCTAACATCTCGGCGATAATATTTGAAAACATTCCTGGCCAGTTGGCTTCTCCGTCTCCGTGGGACCTTTATATACATCAATAACGTAATATAACCTAACCTAACCCAACCTAACATCTTGGCGGTAATATTTAAAAACATACCTGGCGAGTTGGCCTCTACGTCTCCGTGGGACATTTATATACATCAATAACGTAATGTAACCTAACCTAACCCAACCTAACATCTCGGCGGTAATATTTGATCACATTCCTAGCTTGTTGGCCTCTACGTCTCCGCGGGACCTTTATATACATCTATAACGTGATATAACCTAACCTAACCCAACCTAACATTTCGGCGGTAATATTTTACATCATTCATGGCGAGTTGGCCTCTACGTCTCCGTTTGACCTTCATAAACATCAATAACGTAATATAACGTAACCTAACCCAACCTAACATCTCGGCGGTAATATTTGAAGTCATACCTGGCGAGTTGGCATCTACGTCTCCGTGGGACATTTATATACATCAATAACGTAATATAACGTAACCTAACCCAACCTAACATCTCGGCGGTAATATTTGATCACATTCCTAGCTTGTTGGCCTCTACGTCTCCGCGGGACCTTTATATACATCTATAACGTGATATAACCTAACCTAACCCAACCTAACATTTCGGCGGTAATATTTGACATCATTCCTGGCGAGTTGGCCTCTACGTCTCCGTTTGACCTTCATAAACATCAATAACGTAATATAACGTAACCTAACCCAACCTATCATCTCGGCGGTAATGTTTGAAGACATTCCTGGTGAGTTGGCTTCTCCGTCTCCGTAGGATCTTTTTATACATCAATAACGTAATATAACCTAACCTAACCCAACCTAACATCTTGGCGGTAATATTTAAAAACATACCTGGCGAGATGGACTCTACGTCTCCGTGGGACCTTTATATACATCAATAACGTAATATAATCTAACCTAATCCAACCTAACATTTCGACGGTAATATTTGACATCATTCCTGGCGAGTTGGCCTCTACGTCTCCGTTTGACCTTCATAAACATCAATAACGTAATATAACGTAACCTAACCCACCTATCATCTCGGCGGTAATATTTGAAAACATTCCTGGCGAGTTGGCTTCTCCGTCTCTGTGATATCTTTTTATACATCAATAACGTAATATAACCTAACCTAACCCAACCTAACATCTCGGCGGTAATATTTGAAATCATACCTGGCGAGTTGGCCTCTAGGTCTCCGTGGGACCTTTATATACATCAATAACGTAATATAACCTAACCTAACCCAACCTAACATCTCGGCGATAATATTTGAAAACATTCCTGGCGAGTTGGCTTCTCCGTCTCTGTTATATCTTTTTATACATCAATAACGTAATATAACCTAACCTAACCCAACCTAACATCTCGGCGGCAATATTTGAAATCATACCTAGCGAGTTGGCCTCTACGTCTCCGTGGGACATTTATATACATCAATAACGTAATATAACCTAACCTAACCCCACCTAACATCTCGGCGGTAATATTTGATCCCATTCCTAGCTTGTTGGCCTCTACGTCTCCGCGTGACATTTATATACATCTATAACGTGATATAACCTAACCTAACCCAACCTAACATTTCGGCGGTAATATTTGACATCATTCCTGGCGAGTTGGCCTCTACGTCTCCGTTTGACCTTCATAAACATCAATAACGTAATATAACGTAACCTAACCCACCTATCATCTCGGCGGTAATATTTGAAAACATTCCTGGCGAGTTGGCTTCTCCGTCTCCGTAGGATCTTTTTATACATCAATAACGTAATATAACCTAACCTAACCCAACCTAACATCTTGGCGGTAATATTTAAAAACATACCTCGCGAGTTGGCCTCTACGTCTCCGTGGGACGTTTATATACATCAATAACGTAATATAACCTAACCTAACCCAACCTAACATCTCGGCGATAATATTTGAAAACATTCCTGGCGAGTTGGCTTCTCCGTCTCTGTGATATCTTTTTATACATCAATAACATAATATAACCTAACCTAACCCAACCTAACATCTCGGCGGTAATATTTGAAATCATACCTGGCGAGTTGGCCTCTACGTCTCCGTGGGACCTTTATATACATCAATAACGTAATATAACCTAACCTAACCCAACCTAACATCTCGGCGATAATATTTGAGAACATTCCTGGCCAGTTGGCTTCTCCGTCTCCGTGGGACCTTTATATACATCAATAACGTAATATAACCTAACCTAACCCAACCTAACATCTTGGCGGTAATATTTAAAAACATACCTGGCGAGTTGGCCTCTACGTCTCCGTGAGACATTTATATACATCAATAACGTAATGTAACCTAACCTAACCCAACCTAACATCTCGGCGGTAATAGTTGATCACATTCCTAGCTTGTTGGCCTCTACGTCTCCGCGGGACCTTTATATACATCTATAACGTGATATAACCTAACCTAACCCAACCTAACATTTCGGCGGTAATATTTTACATCATTCATGGCGAGTTGGCCTCTACGTCTCCGTTTGACCTTCATAAACATCAATAACGTAATATAACGTAACCTAACCCAACCTAACATCTCGGCGGTAATATTTGAAATCATACCTGGCGAGTTGGCATCTACGTCTCCGTGGGACATTTATATACATCAATAACGTAATATAACGTAACCTAACCCAACCTAACATCTCGGCGGTAATATTTGATCACATTCCTAGCTTGTTGGCCTCTACGTCTCCGCGGGACCTTTATATACATCTATAACGTGATATAACCTAACCTAACCCAACCTAACATTTCGGCGGTAATATTTGACATCATTCCTGGCGAGTTGGCCTCTACGTCTCCGTTTGACCTTCATAAACATCAATAACGTAATATAACGTAACCTAACCCAACCTATCATCTCGGCGGTAATGTTTGAAGACATTCCTGGCGAGTTGGCTTCTCCGTCTCCGTAGGATCTTTTTATACATCAATAACGTAATATAACCTAACCTAACCCAACCTAACATCTTGGCGGTAATATTTAAAAACATACCTGGCGAGATGGACTCTACGTCTCCGTGGGACCTTTATATACATCAATAACGTAATATAATCTAACCTAATCCAACCTAACATTTCGACGGTAATATTTGACATCATTCCTGGCGAGTTGGCCTCTACGTCTCCGTTTGACCTTCATAAACATCAATAACGTAATATAACGTAACCTAACCCACCTATCATCTCGGCGGTAATATTTGAAAACATTCCTGGCGAGTTGGCTTCTCCGTCTCTGTGATATCTTTTTATACATCAATAACGTAATATAACCTAACCTAACCCAACCTAACATCTCGGCGGTAATATTTGAAATCATACCTGGCGAGTTGGCCTCTAGGTCTCCGTGGGACCTTTATATACATCAATAACGTAATATAACCTAACCTAACCCAACCTAACATCTCGGCGATAATATTTGAAAACATTCCTGGCGAGTTGGCTTCTCCGTCTCTGTTATATCTTTTTATACATCAATAACGTAATATAACCTAACCTAACCCAACCTAACATCTCGGCGGCAATATTTGAAATCATACCTAGCGAGTTGGCCTCTACGTCTCCGTGGGACATTTATATACATCAGTAACGTAATATAACCTAACCTAACCCCACCTAACATCTCGGCGGTAATATTTGATCCCATTCCTAGCTTGTTGGCCTCTACGTCTCCGCGTGACATTTATATACATCTATAACGTGATATAACCTAACCTAACCCAACCTAACATTTCGGCGGTAATATTTGACATCATTCCTGGCGAGTTGGCCTCTACGTCTCCGTTTGACCTTCATAAACATCAATAACGTAATATAACGTAACCTAACCCACCTATCATCTCGGCGGTAATATTTGAAAACATTCCTGGCGAGTTGGCTTCTCCGTCTCCGTAGGATCTTTTTATACATCAATAACGTAATATAACCTAACCTAACCCAACCTAACATCTTGGCGGTAATATTTAAAAACATACCTCGCGAGTTGGCCTCTACGTCTCCGTGGGACGTTTATATACATCAATAACGTAATATAACCTAACCTAACCCAACCTAACATCTCGGCGATAATATTTGAAAACATTCCTGGCGAGTTGGCTTCTCCGTCTCTGTGATATCTTTTTATACATCAATAACATAATATAACCTAACCTAACCCAACCTAACATCTCGGCGGTAATATTTGAAATCATACCTGGCGAGTTGGCCTCTACGTCTCCGTGGGACCTTTATATACATCAATAACGTAATATAACCTAACCTAACCCAACCTAACATCTCGGCGATAATATTTGAAAACATTCCTGGCCAGTTGGCTTCTCCGTCTCCGTGGGACCTTTATATACATCAATAACGTAATATAACCTAACCTAACCCAACCTAACATCTTGGCGGTAATATTTAAAAACATACCTGGCGAGTTGGCCTCTACGTCTCCGTGGGACATTTATATACATCAATAACGTAATGTAACCTAACCTAACCCAACCTAACATCTCGGCGGTAATATTTGATCACATTCCTAGCTTGTTGGCCTCTACGTCTCCGCGGGACCTTTATATACATCTATAACGTGATATAACCTAACCTAACCCAACCTAACATTTCGGCGGTAATATTTTACATCATTCATGGCGAGTTGGCCTCTACGTCTCCGTTTGACCTTCATAAACATCAATAACGTAATATAACGTAACCTAACCCAACCTAACATCTCGGCGGTAATATTTGAAGTCATACCTGGCGAGTTGGCATCTACGTCTCCGTGGGACATTTATATACATCAATAACGTAATATAACGTAACCTAACCCAACCTAACATCTCGGCGGTAATATTTGATCACATTCCTAGCTTGTTGGCCTCTACGTCTCCGCGGGACCTTTATATACATCTATAACGTGATATAACCTAACCTAACCCAACCTAACATTTCGGCGGTAATATTTGACATCATTCCTGGCGAGTTGGCCTCTACGTCTCCGTTTGACCTTCATAAACATCAATAACGTAATATAACGTAACCTAACCCAACCTATCATCTCGGCGGTAATGTTTGAAGACATTCCTGGTGAGTTGGCTTCTCCGTCTCCGTAGGATCTTTTTATACATCAATAACGTAATATAACCTAACCTAACCCAACCTAACATCTTGGCGGTAATATTTAAAAACATACCTGGCGAGATGGACTCTACGTCTCCGTGGGACCTTTATATACATCAATAACGTAATATAATCTAACCTAATCCAACCTAACATTTCGACGGTAATATTTGACATCATTCCTGGCGAGTTGGCCTCTACGTCTCCGTTTGACCTTCATAAACATCAATAACGTAATATAACGTAACCTAACCCACCTATCATCTCGGCGGTAATATTTGAAAACATTCCTGGCGAGTTGGCTTCTCCGTCTCTGTGATATCTTTTTATACATCAATAACGTAATATAACCTAACCTAACCCAACCTAACATCTCGGCGGTAATATTTGAAATCATACCTGGCGAGTTGGCCTCTAGGTCTCCGTGGGACCTTTATATACATCAATAACGTAATATAACCTAACCTAACCCAACCTAACATCTCGGCGATAATATTTGAAAACATTCCTGGCGAGTTGGCTTCTCCGTCTCTGTTATATCTTTTTATACATCAATAACGTAATATAACCTAACCTAACCCAACCTAACATCTCGGCGGCAATATTTGAAATCATACCTAGCGAGTTGGCCTCTACGTCTCCGTGGGACATTTATATACATCAATAACGTAATATAACCTAACCTAACCCCACCTAACATCTCGGCGGTAATATTTGATCCCATTCCTAGCTTGTTGGCCTCTACGTCTCCGCGTGACATTTATATACATCTATAACGTGATATAACCTAACCTAACCCAACCTAACATTTCGGCGGTAATATTTGACATCATTCCTGGCGAGTTGGCCTCTACGTCTCCGTTTGACCTTCATAAACATCAATAACGTAATATAACGTAACCTAACCCACCTATCATCTCGGCGGTAATATTTGAAAACATTCCTGGCGAGTTGGCTTCTCCGTCTCCGTAGGATCTTTTTATACATCAATAACGTAATATAACCTAACCTAACCCAACCTAACATCTTGGCGGTAATATTTAAAAACATACCTCGCGAGTTGGCCTCTACGTCTCCGTGGGACGTTTATATACATCAATAACGTAATATAACCTAACCTAACCCAACCTAACATCTCGGCGATAATATTTGAAAACATTCCTGGCGAGTTGGCTTCTCCGTCTCTGTGATATCTTTTTATACATCAATAACAATATATAACCTAACCTAACCCAACCTAACATCTCGGCGGTAATATTTGAAATCATACCTGGCGAGTTGGCCTCTACGTCTCCGTGGGACCTTTATATACATCAATAACGTAATATAACCTAACCTAACCCAACCTAACATCTCGGCGATAATATTTGAGAACATTCCTGGCCAGTTGGCTTCTCCGTCTCCGTGGGACCTTTATATACATCAATAACGTAATATAACCTAACCTAACCCAACCTAACATCTTGGCGGTAATATTTAAAAACATACCTGGCGAGTTGGCCTCTACGTCTCCGTGAGACATTTATATACATCAATAACGTAATGTAACCTAACCTAACCCAACCTAACATCTCGGCGGTAATATTTGATCACATTCCTAGCTTGTTGGCCTCTACGTCTCCGCGGGACCTTTATATACATCTATAACGTGATATAACCTAACCTAACCCAACCTAACATTTCGGCGGTAATATTTTACATCATTCATGGCGAGTTGGCCTCTACGTCTCCGTTTGACCTTCATAAACATCAATAACGTAATATAACGTAACCTAACCCAACCTAACATCTCGGCGGTAATATTTGAAATCATACCTGGCGAGTTGGCATCTACGTCTCCGTGGGACATTTATATACATCAATAACGTAATATAACGTAACCTAACCCAACCTAACATCTCGGCGGTAATATTTGATCACATTCCTAGCTTGTTGGCCTCTACGTCTCCGCGGGACCTTTATATACATCTATAACGTGATATAACCTAACCTAACCCAACCTAACATTTCGGCGGTAATATTTGACATCATTCCTGGCGAGTTGGCCTCTACGTCTCCGTTTGACCTTCATAAACATCAATAACGTAATATAACGTAACCTAACCCAACCTATCATCTCGGCGGTAATGTTTGAAGACATTCCTGGCGAGTTGGCTTCTCCGTCTCCGTAGGATCTTTTTATACATCAATAACGTAATATAACCTAACCTAACCCAACCTAACATCTTGGCGGTAATATTTAAAAACATACCTGGCGAGATGGACTCTACGTCTCCGTGGGACCTTTATATACATCAATAACGTAATATAATCTAACCTAATCCAACCTAACATTTCGACGGTAATATTTGACATCATTCCTGGCGAGTTGGCCTCTACGTCTCCGTTTGACCTTCATAAACATCAATAACGTAATATAACGTAACCTAACCCACCTATCATCTCGGCGGTAATATTTGAAAACATTCCTGGCGAGTTGGCTTCTCCGTCTCTGTGATATCTTTTTATACATCAATAACGTAATATAACCTAACCTAACCCAACCTAACATCTCGGCGGTAATATTTGAAATCATACCTGGCGAGTTGGCCTCTAGGTCTCCGTGGGACCTTTATATACATCAATAACGTAATATAACCTAACCTAACCCAACCTAACATCTCGGCGATAATATTTGAAAACATTCCTGGCGAGTTGGCTTCTCCGTCTCTGTTATATCTTTTTATACATCAATAACGTAATATAACCTAACCTAACCCAACCTAACATCTCGGCGGCAATATTTGAAATCATACCTAGCGAGTTGGCCTCTACGTCTCCGTGGGACATTTATATACATCAGTAACGTAATATAACCTAACCTAACCCCACCTAACATCTCGGCGGTAATATTTGATCCCATTCCTAGCTTGTTGGCCTCTACGTCTCCGCGTGACATTTATATACATCTATAACGTGATATAACCTAACCTAACCCAACCTAACATTTCGGCGGTAATATTTGACATCATTCCTGGCGAGTTGGCCTCTACGTCTCCGTGGGACCTTTATATACATCAATAACGTAATATAACCTAACCTAACCCAACCTAACATCTCGGCGGTAATATTTGATCACATTCCTAGCTTGTTGGCCTCTACGTCTCCGCGGGACCTTTATATACATCTATAACGTGATATAACCTAACCTAACCCAACCTAACATCTTAGCGGTAATATTTAAAAACATACCTGGCGAGTTGGCCTCTACGTCTCCGTGGGACGTTTATATACATCAATAACGTAATATAACCTAACCTAACCCAACCTAACATCTCGGCGATAATACTTGAAAACATTCCTGGCGAGTTGGCTTCTCCGTCTCTGTGATATCTTTTTATACATCAATAACATAATATAACCTAACCTAACCCAACCTAACATCTCGGCGGTAATATTTGAAATCATACCTGGCGAGTTGGCCTCTACGTCTCCGTGGGACCTTTATATACATCAATAACGTAATATAACCTAACCTAACCCAACCTAACATCTCGGCGATAATATTTGAAAACATTCCTGGCCAGTTGGCTTCTCCGTCTCCGTGGGACCTTTATATACATCAATAACGTAATATAACCTAACCTAACCCAACCTAACATCTTGGCGGTAATATTTAAAAACATACCTGGCGAGTTGGCCTCTACGTCTCCGTGGGACATTTATATACATCAATAACGTAATGTAACCTAACCTAACCCAACCTAACATCTCGGCGGTAATATTTGATCACATTCCTAGCTTGTTGGCCTCTACGTCTCCGCGGGACCTTTATATACATCTATAACGTGATATAACCTAACCTAACCCAACCTAACATTTCGGCGGTAATATTTGACATCATTCCTGGCGAGTTGGCCTCTACGTCTCCGTTTGACCTTCATAAACATCAATAACGTAATATAACGTAACCTAACCCAACCCATCATCTCGGCGGTAATGTTTGAAGACATTCCTGGCGAGTTGGCTTCTCCGTCTCCGTAGGATCTTTTTATACATCAATAACGTAATATAACCTAACCTAACCCAACCTAACATCTTGGCGGTAATATTTAAAAACATACCTGGCGAGATGGACTCTACGTCTCCGTGGGACCTTTATATACATCAATAACGTAATATAATCTAACCTAATCCAACCTAACATCTCGGCGGTAATATTTGACAACATTCCTGGCGAGTTGGCCTCTACGTCTCCGTGGGACCTTTATATACATCAATAACGTAATATAACCTAACCTAACCCAACCTAACATCTCGGCGATAATATTTGAAAACATTCCTGGCCAGTTGGCTTCTCCTTCTCCGTGGGACCTTTATATACATCAATAACGTAATATAACCTAACCTAACCCAACCTAACATCTTGGCGGTAATATTTAAAAACATACCTGGCGAGATGGACTCTACGTCTCCGTGGGACCTTTATATACATCAATAACGTAATATAATCTAACCTAATCCAACCTAACATCTCGGCGGTAATATTTGACAACATTCCTGGCGAGTTGGCCTCTACGTCTCCGTGGGACCTTTATATACATCAATAACGTAATATAACCTAACCTAACCCAACCTAACATCTCGGCGATAATATTTGAAAACATTCCTGGCGAGTTGGCTTCTCCGTCTCTGTGATATCTTTTTATACATCAATAACGTAATATAACCTAACCTAACCCAACCTAACATCTCGGCGGCAATATTTGAAATCATACCTAGCGAGTTGGCCTCTACGTCTCCGTGGGACATTTATATACATCAATAACGTAATATAACCTAACCTAACCCAACCTAACATCTCGGCGGTAATATTTGATCCCATTCCTAGCTTGTTGGCCTCTACGTCTCCGCGGGACATTTATATACATCTATAACGTGATATAACCTAACCTAACCCAACCTAACATTTCGGCGGTAATATTTGACATCATTCCTGGCGAGTTGGCCTCTACGTCTCCGTTTGACCTTCATAAACATCAATAACGTAATATAACGTAACCTAACCCACCTATCATCTCGGCGGTAATATTTGAAAACATTCCTGGCGAGTTGGCTTCTCCGTCTCCGTAGGATCTTTTTATACATCAATAACGTAATATAACCTAACCTAACCCAACCTAACATCTTGGCGGTAATATTTAAAAACATACCTCGCGAGTTGGCCTCTACGTCTCCGTGGGACATTTATATACATCAATAACGTAATATAACCTAACCTAACCCAACCTAACATCTCGGCGGTAATATTTGAAATCATACCTGGCGAGTTGGCCTCTACGTCTCCGTGGGACATTTATATACATCAATAACGTAATATAACCTAACCTAACCCAACCTAACATCTCGGCGGTAATATTTGACAACATTCCTGGCGAGTTGGCCTCTACGTCTCCGTGGGACCTTTATATACATCAATAACGTAATATAACCTAACCTAACCCAACCTAACATCTCGGCGGTAATATTTGACAACATTCCTGGCCAGTTGGCTTCTCCGTCTCCGTGGGACCTTTATATACATCAATAACGTAATATAACCTAACCTAACCCAACCTAACATCTCGGCGGTAATATTTGAAATCATACCTGGCGAGTTGGCCTCTACGTCTCCGTGGGACCTTTATATACATCAATAACGTAATATAACCTAACCTAACCCAACCTAACATCTCGGCGATAATATTTGAAAACATTCCTGGCGAGTTGGCTTCACCGTCTCTGTGATATCTTTTTATACATCAATAACGTAATATAACCTAACCTAACCCAACCTAACATCTCGGCGGCAATATTTGAAATCATACCTGGCGAGTTGGCCTCTACGTCTCCGTGGGACATTTATATACATCAATAACGTAATATAACCTAACCTAACCCAACCTATCATCTCGGCCGTAATGTTTGAAGACATTCCTGGCGAGTTGGCTTCTCCGTCTCCGTAGGATCTTTTTATACATCAATAACGTAATATAACCTAACCTAACCCAACCTAACATCTTGGCGGTAATATTTAAAAACATACCTGGCGAGATGGACTCTACGTCTCCGTGGGACCTTTATATACATCAATAACGTAATATAATCTAACCTAATCCAACCTAACATTTCGACGGTAATATTTGACATCATTCCTGGCGAGTTGGCCTCTACGTCTCCGTTTGACCTTCATAAACATCAATAACGTAATATAACGTAACCTAACCCACCTATCATCTCGGCGGTAATATTTGAAAACATTCCTGGCGAGTTGGCTTCTCCGTCTCCGTAGGATCTTTTTATACATCAATAACGTAATATAACCTAACCTAACCCAACCTAACATCTTGGCGGTAATATTTAAAAACATACCTCGCGAGTTGGCCTCTACGTCTCCGTGGGACATTTATATACATCAATAACGTAATATAACCTAACCTAACCCAACCTAACGTCTCGGCGGTAATATTTGAAATCATACCTGGCGAGTTGGCCTCTACGTCTCCGTGGGACATTTATATACATCAATAACGTAATATAACCTAACCTAACCCAACCTAACATCTCGGCGGTAATATTTGACAACATTCCTGGCGAGTTGGCCTCTACGTCTCCGTGGGACCTTTATATACATCAATAACGTAATATAACCTAACCTAACCCAACCTAACATCTCGGCGGTAATATTTGACAACATTCCTGGCCAGTTGGCTTCTCCGTCTCCGTGGGACCTTTATATACATCAATAACGTAATATAACCTAACCTAACCCAACCTAACATCTCGGCGGTAATATTTGAAATCATACCTGGCGAGTTGGCCTCTACGTCTCCGTGGGACCTTTATATACATCAATAACGTAATATAACCTAACCTAACCCAACCTAACATCTCGGCGATAATATTTGAAAACATTCCTGGCGAGTTGGCTTCTCCGTCTCTGTGATATCTTTTTATACATCAATAACGTAATATAACCTAACCTAACCCAACCTAACATCTCGGCGGCAATATTTGAAATCATACCTAGCGAGTTGGCCTCTACGTCTCCGTGGGACATTTATATACATCAATAACGTAATATAACCTAACCTAACCCAACCTAACATCTCGGCGGTAATATTTGATCCCATTCCTAGCTTGTTGGCCTCTACGTCTCCGCGGGACATTTATATACATCTATAACGTGATATAACCTAACCTAACCCAACCTAACATTTCGGCGGTAATATTTGACATCATTCCTGGCGAGTTGGCCTCTACGTCTCCGTTTGACCTTCATAAACATCAATAACGTAATATAACGTAACCTAACCCACCTATCATCTCGGCGGTAATATTTGAAAACATTCCTGGCGAGTTGGCTTCTCCGTCTCCGTAGGATCTTTTTATACATCAATAACGTAATATAACCTAACCTAACCCAACCTAACATCTCGGCGGTAATATTTAAAAACATACCTCGCGAGTTGGCCTCTACGTCTCCGTGGGACATTTATATACATCAATAACGTAATATAACCTAACCTAACCCAACCTAACATCTCGGCGGTAATATTTGATCACATTCCTGGCGAGTTGGCCTCTACGTCTCCGTGGGACGTTTATATACATCAATAACGTAATATAACCTAACCTAACCCAACCTAACAACTCGGCGATAATATTTGAAAACATTCCTGGCGAGTTGGCTTCTCCGTCTCTGTGATATCTTTTTATACATCAATAACATAATATAACCTAACCTAACCCAACCTAACATCTCGGCGGTAATATTTGAAATCATACCTGGCGAGTTGGCCTCTACGTCTCCGTGGGACCTTTATATACATCAATAACGTAATATAACCTAACCTAACCCAACCTAACATCTCGGCGATAATATTTGAAAACATTCCTGGCCAGTTGGCTTCTCCGTCTCCGTGGGACCTTTATATACATCAATAACGTAATATAACCTAACCTAACCCAACCTAACATCTTGGCGGTAATATTTAAAAACATACCTGGCGAGTTGGCCTCTACGTCTCCGTGGGACATTTATATACATCAATAACGTAATGTAACCTAACCTAACCCAACCTAACATCTCGGCGGTAATATTTGATCACATTCCTAGCTTGTTGGCCTCTACGTCTCCGCGGGACCTTTATATACATCTATAACGTGATATAACCTAACCTAACCCAACCTAACATTTCGGCGGTAATATTTGACATCATTCATGGCGAGTTGGCCTCTACGTCTCCGTTTGACCTTCATAAACATCAATAACGTAATATAACGTAACCTAACCCAACCTAACATCTCGGCGGTAATATTTGAAATCATACCTGGCGAGTTGGCCTCTACGTCTCCGTGGGACATTTATATACATCAATAACGTAATATAACGTAACCTAACCCAACCTAACATCTCGGCGGTAATATTTGATCACATTCCTAGCTTGTTGGCCTCTACGTCTCCGCGGGACCTTTATATACATCTATAACGTGATATAACCTAACCTAACCCAACCTAACATTTCGGCGGTAATATTTGACATCATTCCTGGCGAGTTGGCCTCTACGTCTCCGTTTGACCTTCATAAACATCAATAACGTAATATAACGTAACCTAACCCAACCTATCATCTCGGCGGTAATGTTTGAAGACATTCCTGGCGAGTTGGCTTCTCCGTCTCCGTAGGATCTTTTTATACATCAATAACGTAATATAACCTAACCTAACCCAACCTAACATCTTGGCGGTAATATTTAAAAACATACCTGGCGAGATGGACTCTACGTCTCCGTGGGACCTTTATATACATCAATAACGTAATATAATCTAACCTAACCCAACCTAACATCTCGGCGGTAATATTTGACAACATTCCTGGCCAGTTGGCTTCTCCGTCTCCGTGGGACCTTTATATACATCAATAACGTAATATAACCTAACCTAACCCAACCTAACATCTCGGCGGTAATATTTGATCACATTCCTAGCTTGTTGGCCTCTACGTCTCCGCGGGACCTTTATATACATCTATAACATGATATAACCTAACCTAACCCAACCTAACATTTCGGCGGTAATATTTGACATCATTCCTGGTGATTTGTCTTCTACGTCTCCGTTTGACCTTCATAAACATCAATAACGTAATATAACGTAACCTAACCCAACCTATCATCTCGGCGGTAATATTTGACAACATTCCTGGCGAGTTGGCTTCTACGTCTCCGTGGGACCTTTATATACATCAATAACGTAATATAACCTAACCTAACCCAACCTAACATTTCTGCGGTAATATTTGACATCATTCCTGGCGAGTTGGCCTCTACGTCTCCGTTTGACCTTCATAAACATCAATAACGTAATATAACGTAACCTAACCCACCTATCATCTCGGCGGTAATATTTGAAAACATTCCTGGCGAGTTGGCTTCTCCGTCTCTGTGATATCTTTTTATACATCAATAACGTAATATAACCTAACCTAACCCAACCTAACATCTCGGCGGTAATATTTGAAATCATACCTGGCGAGTTGGCCTCTACGTCTCCGTGGGACCTTTATATACATCAATAACGTAATATAACCTAACCTAACCCAACCTAACATCTCGGCGGTAATATTTGATCCCATTCCTAGCTTGTTGGCCTCTACGTCTCCGCGGGACCTTTATATACATCTATAACGTGATATAACCTAACCTAAACCAACCTAACATCTCGGCGGTAATATTTGACAACATTCCTGGCCAGTTGGCTTCTCCGTCTCCGTGGGACCTTTATATACATCAATAACGTAATATAACCTAACCTAACCCAACCTAACATCTCGGCGGTAATATTTGATCACATTCCTAGCTTGTTGGCCTCTACGTCTCCGCGGGACCTTTATATACATCTATAACGTAATATAACCTAACCTAACCCAACCTAACATCTCGGCGGTAATATTTGATCACATTCCTAGCTTGTTGGCCTCTACGTCTCCGCGGGACCTTTATATACATCTATAACGTGATATAACCTAACCTAACCCAACCTAACATCTTAGCAGTAATATTTAAAAACATACCTGGCGAGTTGGCCTCTACGTCTCCGTGGGACCTTTATATACATCAATAACGTAATATAACCTAACCTAACCCAACCTAACATCTCGGCGGTAATATTTGATCACATTCCTAGCTTGTTGGCCTCTACGTCTCCGCGGGACCTTTATATACATCTATAACATGATATAACCTAACCTAACACAACCTAACATTTCGGCGGTAATATTTGACATCATTCCTGGCGAATTGTCCTCTACGTCTCCGTTTGACCTTCATAAACATCAATAACGTAATATAACGTAACCTAACCCAACCTATCATCTCGGCGGTAATATTTGACAACATTCCTGGCGAGTTGGCTTCTACGTCTCCGTGGGACCTTTATATACATCAATAACGTAATATAACCTAACCTAACCGAACCTAACATATCGGCCGTAATATTTGAAAACATACCTGGCGAGTTGGCCTCTACGTCTCCGTGGGACGTTTATATACATCAATAACGTAATATAACCTAACCTAACCCAACCTAACATCTCGGCGATAATATTTGAAAACATTCCTGGCGAGTTGGCTTCTCCGTCTCTGTGATATCTTTTTATACATCAATAACGTAATATAACCTAACCTAACCCAACCTAACATCTCGGCGGTAATATTTGAAATCATACCTGGCGATTTGGCCTCTACGTCTCCGTGGGACCTTTATATACATCAATAACGTAATACAACGTAACCTAACCCACCTATCATCTCGGCGGTAATATTTGAAAACATTCCTGGCGAGTTGGCTTCTCGGTCTCCGTAGGATCTTTTTATGCATCAATAACGTAATATAACCTAACCTAACCCAACCTAACATCTCGGCGGTAATATTTGATCACATTCCTAGCTTGTTGGCCTCTACGTCTCCGCGGGACCTTTATATACATCTATAACGTAATATAACCTAACCTAACCCAACCTAACATCTCGGCGGTAATATTTGATCACATTCCTAGCTTGTTGGCCTCTACGTCTCCGCGGGACCTTTATATACATCTATAACGTGATATAACCTAACCTAACCCAACCTAACATCTTAGCAGTAATATTTAAAAACATACCTGGCGAGTTGGCCTCTACGTCTCCGTGGGACCTTTATATACATCAATAACGTAATATAACCTAACCTAACCCAACCTAACATCTCGGCGGTAATATTTGATCACATTCCTAGCTTGTTGGCCTCTACGTCTCCGCGGGACCTTTATATACATCTATAACATGATATAACCTAACCTAACACAACCTAACATTTCGGCGGTAATATTTGACATCATTCCTGGCGAATTGTCCTCTACGTCTCCGTTTGACCTTCATAAACATCAATAACGTAATATAACGTAACCTAACCCAACCTATCATCTCGGCGGTAATATTTGACAACATTCCTGGCGAGTTGGCTTCTACGTCTCCGTGGGACCTTTATATACATCAATAACGTAATATAACCTAACCTAACCGAACCTAACATATCGGCCGTAATATTTGAAAACATACCTGGCGAGTTGGCCTCTACGTCTCCGTGGGACGTTTATATACATCAATAACGTAATATAACCTAACCTAACCCAACCTAACATCTCGGCGATAATATTTGAAAACATTCCTGGCGAGTTGGCTTCTCCGTCTCTGTGATATCTTTTTATACATCAATAACGTAATATAACCTAACCTAACCCAACCTAACATCTCGGCGGTAATATTTGAAATCATACCTGGCGATTTGGCCTCTACGTCTCCGTGGGACCTTTATATACATCAATAACGTAATACAACGTAACCTAACCCACCTATCATCTCGGCGGTAATATTTGAAAACATTCCTGGCGAGTTGGCTTCTCGGTCTCCGTAGGATCTTTTTATGCATCAATAACGTAATATAACCTAACCTAAACCAACCTAACATCTCGGCGGTAATATTTGATCACATTCCTAGCTTGTTGGCCTCTACGTCTCCGCGGGACCTTTATATACATCTATAACGTAATATAACCTAACCTAACCCAACCTAACATCTCGGCGGTAATATTTGATCACATTCCTAGCTTGTTGGCCTCTACGTCTCCGCGGGACCTTTATATACATCTATAACGTGATATAACCTAACCTAACCCAACCTAACATTTCGGCGGTAATATTTGACATCATTCCTGCCGAGTTGGCCTCTACGTCTCCGTTTGACCTTCATAAACATCAATAACGTAATATAACGTGACCTAAACCTACCTATCATCTCGGCGGTAATATTTGAAAACATTCCTGGCGAGTTGGCTTCTCCGTCTCCGTGGGATCTTTTTATACATCAATAACGTAGTATAACCTAACCTAACCCAACCTAACATCTCGGCGGTAATATTTGAAGTCATACCTGGCGAGTTGGCCTCTACGTCTCCGTGGGACATTTATATACATCAATAACGTAATATAACGTAACCTAACCCAACCTATCATCTCGGCGGTAATATTTGAAAACATACCTGGCGAGTTGGCATCTACGTCTCCGTGGGACATTTATATACATCAATAACGTAATATAACGTAACCTAACCCAACCTAACATCTCGGCGGTAATATTTGATCACATTCCTAGCTTGTTGGCCTCTACGTCTCCGCGGGACCTTTATATACATCTATAACGTGATATAACCTAACCTAACCCAACCTAACATTTCGGCGGTAATATTTGACATCATTCCTGGCGAGTTGGCCTCTACGTCTCCGTTTGACCTTCATAAACATCAATAACGTAATATAACGTAACCTAACCCAACCTATCATCTCGGCGGTAATGTTTGAAGACATTCCTGGCGAGTTGGCTTCTCCGTCTCCGTAGGATCTTTTTATACATCAATAACGTAATATAACCTAACCTAACCCAACCTAACATCTTGGCGGTAATATTTAAAAACATACCTGGCGAGATGGACTCTACGTCTCCGTGGGACCTTTATATACATCAATAACGTAATATAATCTAACCTAATCCAACCTAACATTTCGACGGTAATATTTGACATCATTCCTGGCGAGTTGGCCTCTACGTCTCCGTTTGACCTTCATAAACATCAATAACGTAATATAACGTAACCTAACCCACCTATCATCTCGGCGGTAATATTTGAAAACATTCCTGGCGAGTTGGCTTCTCCGTCTCTGTGATATCTTTTTATACATCAATAACGTAATATAACCTAACCTAACCCAACCTAACATCTCGGCGGTAATATTTGAAATCATACCTGGCGAGTTGGCCTCTAGGTCTCCGTGGGACCTTTATATACATCAATAACGTAATATAACCTAACCTAACCCAACCTAACATCTCGGCGATAATATTTGAAAACATTCCTGGCGAGTTGGCTTCTCCGTCTCTGTTATATCTTTTTATACATCAATAACGTAATATAACCTAACCTAACCCAACCTAACATCTCGGCGGCAATATTTGAAATCATACCTAGCG
Organism: Xylocopa violacea; assembly: GCA_963969225.1. NCBI lineage: Eukaryota > Metazoa > Arthropoda > Insecta > Hymenoptera > Apidae > Xylocopa > Xylocopa violacea. Next base: position 3,704,865 of record CAXAJV010000051.1, read on the forward strand.
AGTTGGCCTCTACGTCTCCGTGGGACATTTATATACATCAGTAACGTAATATAACCTAACCTAACCCCACCTAACATCTCGGCGGTAATATTTGATCCCATTCCTAGCTTGTTGGCCTCTACGTCTCCGCGTGACATTTATATACATCTATAACGTGATATAACCTAACCTAACCCAACCTAACATTTCGGCGGTAATATTTGACATCATTCCTGGCGAGTTGGCCTCTACGTCTCCGTTTGACCTTCATAAACATCAATAACGTAATATAACGTAACCTAACCCACCTATCATCTCGGCGGTAATATTTGAAAACATTCCTGGCGAGTTGGCTTCTCCGTCTCCGTAGGATCTTTTTATACATCAATAACGTAATATAACCTAACCTAACCCAACCTAACATCTTGGCGGTAATATTTAAAAACATACCTCGCGAGTTGGCCTCTACGTCTCCGTGGGACGTTTATATACATCAATAACGTAATATAACCTAACCTAACCCAACCTAACATCTCGGCGATAATATTTGAAAACATTCCTGGCGAGTTGGCTTCTCCGTCTCTGTGATATCTTTTTATACATCAATAACATAATATAACCTAACCTAACCCAACCTAACATCTCGGCGGTAATATTTGAAATCATACCTGGCGAGTTGGCCTCTACGTCTCCGTGGGACCTTTATATACATCAATAACGTAATATAACCTAACCTAACCCAACCTAACATCTCGGCGATAATATTTGAAAACATTCCTGGCCAGTTGGCTTCTCCGTCTCCGTGGGACCTTTATATACATCAATAACGTAATATAACCTAACCTAACCCAACCTAACATCTTGGCGGTAATATTTAAAAACATACCTGGCGAGTTGGCCTCTACGTCTCCGTGGGACATTTATATACATCAATAACGTAATGTAACCTAACCTAACCCAACCTAACATCTCGGCGGTAATATTTGATCACATTCCTAGCTTGTTGGCCTCTACGTCTCCGCGGGACCTTTATATACATCTATAACGTGATATAACCTAACCTAACCCAACCTAACATTTCGGCGGTAATATTTTACATCATTCATGGCGAGTTGGCCTCTACGTCTCCGTTTGACCTTCATAAACATCAATAACGTAATATAACGTAACCTAACCCAACCTAACATCTCGGCGGTAATATTTGAAGTCATACCTGGCGAGTTGGCATCTACGTCTCCGTGGGACATTTATATACATCAATAACGTAATATAACGTAACCTAACCCAACCTAACATCTCGGCGGTAATATTTGATCACATTCCTAGCTTGTTGGCCTCTACGTCTCCGCGGGACCTTTATATACATCTATAACGTGATATAACCTAACCTAACCCAACCTAACATTTCGGCGGTAATATTTGACATCATTCCTGGCGAGTTGGCCTCTACGTCTCCGTTTGACCTTCATAAACATCAATAACGTAATATAACGTAACCTAACCCAACCTATCATCTCGGCGGTAATGTTTGAAGACATTCCTGGTGAGTTGGCTTCTCCGTCTCCGTAGGATCTTTTTATACATCAATAACGTAATATAACCTAACCTAACCCAACCTAACATCTTGGCGGTAATATTTAAAAACATACCTGGCGAGATGGACTCTACGTCTCCGTGGGACCTTTATATACATCAATAACGTAATATAATCTAACCTAATCCAACCTAACATTTCGACGGTAATATTTGACATCATTCCTGGCGAGTTGGCCTCTACGTCTCCGTTTGACCTTCATAAACATCAATAACGTAATATAACGTAACCTAACCCACCTATCATCTCGGCGGTAATATTTGAAAACATTCCTGGCGAGTTGGCTTCTCCGTCTCTGTGATATCTTTTTATACATCAATAACGTAATATAACCTAACCTAACCCAACCTAACATCTCGGCGGTAATATTTGAAATCATACCTGGCGAGTTGGCCTCTAGGTCTCCGTGGGACCTTTATATACATCAATAACGTAATATAACCTAACCTAACCCAACCTAACATCTCGGCGATAATATTTGAAAACATTCCTGGCGAGTTGGCTTCTCCGTCTCTGTTATATCTTTTTATACATCAATAACGTAATATAACCTAACCTAACCCAACCTAACATCTCGGCGGCAATATTTGAAATCATACCTAGCGAGTTGGCCTCTACGTCTCCGTGGGACATTTATATACATCAATAACGTAATATAACCTAACCTAACCCCACCTAACATCTCGGCGGTAATATTTGATCCCATTCCTAGCTTGTTGGCCTCTACGTCTCCGCGTGACATTTATATACATCTATAACGTGATATAACCTAACCTAACCCAACCTAACATTTCGGCGGTAATATTTGACATCATTCCTGGCGAGTTGGCCTCTACGTCTCCGTTTGACCTTCATAAACATCAATAACGTAATATAACGTAACCTAACCCACCTATCATCTCGGCGGTAATATTTGAAAACATTCCTGGCGAGTTGGCTTCTCCGTCTCCGTAGGATCTTTTTATACATCAATAACGTAATATAACCTAACCTAACCCAACCTAACATCTTGGCGGTAATATTTAAAAACATACCTCGCGAGTTGGCCTCTACGTCTCCGTGGGACGTTTATATACATCAATAACGTAATATAACCTAACCTAACCCAACCTAACATCTCGGCGATAATATTTGAAAACATTCCTGGCGAGTTGGCTTCTCCGTCTCTGTGATATCTTTTTATACATCAATAACATAATATAACCTAACCTAACCCAACCTAACATCTCGGCGGTAATATTTGAAATCATACCTGGCGAGTTGGCCTCTACGTCTCCGTGGGACCTTTATATACATCAATAACGTAATATAACCTAACCTAACCCAACCTAACATCTCGGCGATAATATTTGAGAACATTCCTGGCCAGTTGGCTTCTCCGTCTCCGTGGGACCTTTATATACATCAATAACGTAATATAACCTAACCTAACCCAACCTAACATCTTGGCGGTAATATTTAAAAACATACCTGGCGAGTTGGCCTCTACGTCTCCGTGAGACATTTATATACATCAATAACGTAATGTAACCTAACCTAACCCAACCTAACATCTCGGCGGTAATATTTGATCACATTCCTAGCTTGTTGGCCTCTACGTCTCCGCGGGACCTTTATATACATCTATAACGTGATATAACCTAACCTAACCCAACCTAACATTTCGGCGGTAATATTTTACATCATTCATGGCGAGTTGGCCTCTACGTCTCCGTTTGACCTTCATAAACATCAATAACGTAATATAACGTAACCTAACCCAACCTAACATCTCGGCGGTAATATTTGAAATCATACCTGGCGAGTTGGCATCTACGTCTCCGTGGGACATTTATATACATCAATAACGTAATATAACGTAACCTAACCCAACCTAACATCTCGGCGGTAATATTTGATCACATTCCTAGCTTGTTGGCCTCTACGTCTCCGCGGGACCTTTATATACATCTATAACGTGATATAACCTAACCTAACCCAACCTAACATTTCGGCGGTAATATTTGACATCATTCCTGGCGAGTTGGCCTCTACGTCTCCGTTTGACCTTCATAAACATCAATAACGTAATATAACGTAACCTAACCCAACCTATCATCTCGGCGGTAATGTTTGAAGACATTCCTGGCGAGTTGGCTTCTCCGTCTCCGTAGGATCTTTTTATACATCAATAACGTAATATAACCTAACCTAACCCAACCTAACATCTTGGCGGTAATATTTAAAAACATACCTGGCGAGATGGACTCTACGTCTCCGTGGGACCTTTATATACATCAATAACGTAATATAATCTAACCTAATCCAACCTAACATTTCGACGGTAATATTTGACATCATTCCTGGCGAGTTGGCCTCTACGTCTCCGTTTGACCTTCATAAACATCAATAACGTAATATAACGTAACCTAACCCACCTATCATCTCGGCGGTAATATTTGAAAACATTCCTGGCGAGTTGGCTTCTCCGTCTCTGTGATATCTTTTTATACATCAATAACGTAATATAACCTAACCTAACCCAACCTAACATCTCGGCGGTAATATTTGAAATCATACCTGGCGAGTTGGCCTCTAGGTCTCCGTGGGACCTTTATATACATCAATAACGTAATATAACCTAACCTAACCCAACCTAACATCTCGGCGATAATATTTGAAAACATTCCTGGCGAGTTGGCTTCTCCGTCTCTGTTATATCTTTTTATACATCAATAACGTAATATAACCTAACCTAACCCAACCTAACATCTCGGCGGCAATATTTGAAATCATACCTAGCGAGTTGGCCTCTACGTCTCCGTGGGACATTTATATACATCAGTAACGTAATATAACCTAACCTAACCCCACCTAACATCTCGGCGGTAATATTTGAAATCATACCTGGCGAGTTGGCATCTACGTCTCCGCGTGACATTTATATACATCTATAACGTGATATAACCTAACCTAACCCAACCTAACATTTCGGCGGTAATATTTGACATCATTCCTGGCGAGTTGGCCTCTACGTCTCCGTTTGACCTTCATAAACATCAATAACGTAATATAACGTAACCTAACCCACCTATCATCTCGGCGGTAATATTTGAAAACATTCCTGGCGAGTTGGCTTCTCCGTCTCCGTAGGATCTTTTTATACATCAATAACGTAATATAACCTAACCTAACCCAACCTAACATCTTGGCGGTAATATTTAAAAACATACCTCGCGAGTTGGCCTCTACGTCTCCGTGGGACGTTTATATACATCAATAACGTAATATAACCTAACCTAACCCAACCTAACATCTCGGCGATAATATTTGAAAACATTCCTGGCGAGTTGGCTTCTCCGTCTCTGTGATATCTTTTTATACATCAATAACATAATATAACCTAACCTAACCCAACCTAACATCTCGGCGGTAATATTTGAAATCATACCTGGCGAGTTGGCCTCTACGTCTCCGTGGGACCTTTATATACATCAATAACGTAATATAACCTAACCTAACCCAACCTAACATCTCGGCGATAATATTTGAGAACATTCCTGGCCAGTTGGCTTCTCCGTCTCCGTGGGACCTTTATATACATCAATAACGTAATATAACCTAACCTAACCCAACCTAACATCTTGGCGGTAATATTTAAAAACATACCTGGCGAGTTGGCCTCTACGTCTCCGTGAGACATTTATATACATCAATAACGTAATGTAACCTAACCTAACCCAACCTAACATCTCGGCGGTAATATTTGATCACATTCCTAGCTTGTTGGCCTCTACGTCTCCGCGGGACCTTTATATACATCTATAACGTGATATAACCTAACCTAACCCAACCTAACATTTCGGCGGTAATATTTTACATCATTCATGGCGAGTTGGCCTCTACGTCTCCGTTTGACCTTCATAAACATCAATAACGTAATATAACGTAACCTAACCCAACCTAACATCTCGGCGGTAATATTTGAAATCATACCTGGCGAGTTGGCATCTACGTCTCCGTGGGACATTTATATACATCAATAACGTAATATAACGTAACCTAACCCAACCTAACATCTCGGCGGTAATATTTGATCACATTCCTAGCTTGTTGGCCTCTACGTCTCCGCGGGACCTTTATATACATCTATAACGTGATATAACCTAACCTAACCCAACCTAACATTTCGGCGGTAATATTTGACATCATTCCTGGCGAGTTGGCCTCTACGTCTCCGTTTGACCTTCATAAACATCAATAACGTAATATAACGTAACCTAACCCACCTATCATCTCGGCGGTAATATTTGAAAACATTCCTGGCGAGTTGGCTTCTCCGTCTCTGTGATATCTTTTTATACATCAATAACGTAATATAACCTAACCTAACCCAACCTAACATCTCGGCGGTAATATTTGAAATCATACCTGGCGAGTTGGCCTCTAGGTCTCCGTGGGACCTTTATATACATCAATAACGTAATATAACCTAACCTAACCCAACCTAACATCTCGGCGATAATATTTGAAAACATTCCTGGCGAGTTGGCTTCTCCGTCTCTGTTATATCTTTTTATACATCAATAACGTAATATAACCTAACCTAACCCAACCTAACATCTCGGCGGCAATATTTGAAATCATACCTAGCGAGTTGGCCTCTACGTCTCCGTGGGACATTTATATACATCAGTAACGTAATATAACCTAACCTAACCCCACCTAACATCTCGGCGGTAATATTTGAAATCATACCTGGCGAGTTGGCATCTACGTCTCCGCGTGACATTTATATACATCTATAACGTGATATAACCTAACCTAACCCAACCTAACATTTCGGCGGTAATATTTGACATCATTCCTGGCGAGTTGGCCTCTACGTCTCCGTTTGACCTTCATAAACATCAATAACGTAATATAACGTAACCTAACCCACCTATCATCTCGGCGGTAATATTTGAAAACATTCCTGGCGAGTTGGCTTCTCCGTCTCCGTAGGATCTTTTTATACATCAATAACGTAATATAACCTAACCTAACCCAACCTAACATCTTGGCGGTAATATTTAAAAACATACCTCGCGAGTTGGCCTCTACGTCTCCGTGGGACGTTTATATACATCAATAACGTAATATAACCTAACCTAACCCAACCTAACATCTCGGCGATAATATTTGAAAACATTCCTGGCGAGTTGGCTTCTCCGTCTCTGTGATATCTTTTTATACATCAATAACATAATATAACCTAACCTAACCCAACCTAACATCTCGGCGGTAATATTTGAAATCATACCTGGCGAGTTGGCCTCTACGTCTCCGTGGGACCTTTATATACATCAATAACGTAATATAACCTAACCTAACCCAACCTAACATCTCGGCGATAATATTTGAGAACATTCCTGGCCAGTTGGCTTCTCCGTCTCCGTGGGACCTTTATATACATCAATAACGTAATATAACCTAACCTAACCCAACCTAACATCTTGGCGGTAATATTTAAAAACATACCTGGCGAGTTGGCCTCTACGTCTCCGTGAGACATTTATATACATCAATAACGTAATGTAACCTAACCTAACCCAACCTAACATCTCGGCGGTAATATTTGATCACATTCCTAGCTTGTTGGCCTCTACGTCTCCGCGGGACCTTTATATACATCTATAACGTGATATAACCTAACCTAACCCAACCTAACATTTCGGCGGTAATATTTTACATCATTCATGGCGAGTTGGCCTCTACGTCTCCGTTTGACCTTCATAAACATCAATAACGTAATATAACGTAACCTAACCCAACCTAACATCTCGGCGGTAATATTTGAAATCATACCTGGCGAGTTGGCATCTACGTCTCCGTGGGACATTTATATACATCAATAACGTAATATAACGTAACCTAACCCAACCTAACATCTCGGCGGTAATATTTGATCACATTCCTAGCTTGTTGGCCTCTACGTCTCCGCGGGACCTTTATATACATCTATAACGTGATATAACCTAACCTAACCCAACCTAACATTTCGGCGGTAATATTTGACATCATTCCTGGCGAGTTGGCCTCTACGTCTCCGTTTGACCTTCATAAACATCAATAACGTAATATAACGTAACCTAACCCAACCTATCATCTCGGCGGTAATGTTTGAAGACATTCCTGGCGAGTTGGCTTCTCCGTCTCCGTAGGATCTTTTTATACATCAATAACGTAATATAACCTAACCTAACCCAACCTAACATCTTGGCGGTAATATTTAAAAACATACCTGGCGAGATGGACTCTACGTCTCCGTGGGACCTTTATATACATCAATAACGTAATATAATCTAACCTAATCCAACCTAACATTTCGACGGTAATATTTGACATCATTCCTGGCGAGTTGGCCTCTACGTCTCCGTTTGACCTTCATAAACATCAATAACGTAATATAACGTAACCTAACCCACCTATCATCTCGGCGGTAATATTTGAAAACATTCCTGGCGAGTTGGCTTCTCCGTCTCTGTGATATCTTTTTATACATCAATAACGTAATACAACCTAACCTAACCCAACCTAACATCTCGGCGGTAATATTTGAAATCATACCTGGCGAGTTGGCCTCTAGGTCTCCGTGGGACCTTTATATACATCAATAACGTAATATAACCTAACCTAACCCAACCTAACATCTCGGCGATAATATTTGAAAACATTCCTGGCGAGTTGGCTTCTCCGTCTCTGTGATATCTTTTTATACATCAATAACGTAATATAACCTAACCTAACCCAACCTAACATCTCGGCGGCAATATTTGAAATCATACCTAGCGAGTTGGCCTCTACGTCTCCGTGGGACATTTATATACATCAGTAACGTAATATAACCTAACCTAACCCCACCTAACATCTCGGCGGTAATATTTGATCCCATTCCTAGCTTGTTGGCCTCTACGTCTCCGCGTGACATTTATATACATCTATAACGTGATATAACCTAACCTAACCCAACCTAACATTTCGGCGGTAATATTTGACATCATTCCTGGCGAGTTGGCCTCTACGTCTCCGTTTGACCTTCATAAACATCAATAACGTAATATAACGTAACCTAACCCACCTATCATCTCGGCGGTAATATTTGAAAACATTCCTGGCGAGTTGGCTTCTCCGTCTCCGTAGGATCTTTTTATACATCAATAACGTAATATAACCTAACCTAACCCAACCTAACATCTTGGCGGTAATATTTAAAAACATACCTCGCGAGTTGGCCTCTACGTCTCCGTGGGACATTTATATACATCAATAACGTAATATAACCTAACCTAAACCAACCTAACATCTCGGCGGTAATATTTGACAACATTCCTGGCCAGTTGGCTTCTCCGTCTCCGTGGGACCTTTATATACATCAATAACGTAATATAACCTAACCTAACCCAACCTAACATCTCGGCGGTAATATTTGATCACATTCCTAGCTTGTTGGCCTCTACGTCTCCGCGGGACCTTTATATACATCTATAACGTGATATAACCTAACCTAACCCAACCTAACATCTTAGCGGTAATATTTAAAAACATACCTGGCGAGTTGGCCTCTACGTCTCCGTGGGACGTTTATATACATCAATAACGTAATATAACCTAACCTAACCCAACCTAACATCTCGGCGATAATACTTGAAAACATTCCTGGCGAGTTGGCTTCTCCGTCTCTGTGATATCTTTTTATACATCAATAACATAATATAACCTAACCTAACCCAACCTAACATCTCGGCGGTAATATTTGAAATCATACCTGGCGAGTTGGCCTCTACGTCTCCGTGGGACCTTTATATACATCAATAACGTAATATAACCTAACCTAACCCAACCTAACATCTCGGCGATAATATTTGAAAACATTCCTGGCCAGTTGGCTTCTCCGTCTCCGTGGGACCTTTATATACATCAATAACGTAATATAACCTAACCTAACCCAACCTAACATCTTGGCGGTAATATTTAAAAACATACCTGGCGAGTTGGCCTCTACGTCTCCGTGGGACATTTATATACATCAATAACGTAATGTAACCTAACCTAACCCAACCTAACATCTCGGCGGTAATATTTGATCACATTCCTAGCTTGTTGGCCTCTACGTCTCCGCGGGACCTTTATATACATCTATAACGTGATATAACCTAACCTAACCCAACCTAACATTTCGGCGGTAATATTTGACATCATTCCTGGCGAGTTGGCCTCTACGTCTCCGTTTGACCTTCATAAACATCAATAACGTAATATAACGTAACCTAACCCAACCCATCATCTCGGCGGTAATGTTTGAAGACATTCCTGGCGAGTTGGCTTCTCCGTCTCCGTAGGATCTTTTTATACATCAATAACGTAATATAACCTAACCTAACCCAACCTAACATCTTGGCGGTAATATTTAAAAACATACCTGGCGAGATGGACTCTACGTCTCCGTGGGACCTTTATATACATCAATAACGTAATATAATCTAACCTAATCCAACCTAACATCTCGGCGGTAATATTTGACAACATTCCTGGCGAGTTGGCCTCTACGTCTCCGTGGGACCTTTATATACATCAATAACGTAATATAACCTAACCTAACCCAACCTAACATCTCGGCGATAATATTTGAAAACATTCCTGGCCAGTTGGCTTCTCCTTCTCCGTGGGACCTTTATATACATCAATAACGTAATATAACCTAACCTAACCCAACCTAACATCTTGGCGGTAATATTTAAAAACATACCTGGCGAGATGGACTCTACGTCTCCGTGGGACCTTTATATACATCAATAACGTAATATAATCTAACCTAATCCAACCTAACATCTCGGCGGTAATATTTGACAACATTCCTGGCGAGTTGGCCTCTACGTCTCCGTGGGACCTTTATATACATCAATAACGTAATATAACCTAACCTAACCCAACCTAACATCTCGGCGATAATATTTGAAAACATTCCTGGCGAGTTGGCTTCTCCGTCTCTGTGATATCTTTTTATACATCAATAACGTAATATAACCTAACCTAACCCAACCTAACATCTCGGCGGCAATATTTGAAATCATACCTAGCGAGTTGGCCTCTACGTCTCCGTGGGACATTTATATATATCAATAACGTAATATAACCTAACCTAACCCAACCTAACATCTCGGCGGTAATATTTGATCCCATTCCTAGCTTGTTGGCCTCTACGTCTCCGCGGGACATTTATATACATCTATAACGTGATATAACCTAACCTAACCCAACCTAACATTTCGGCGGTAATATTTGACATCATTCCTGGCGAGTTGGCCTCTACGTCTCCGTTTGACCTTCATAAACATCAATAACGTAATATAACGTAACCTAACCCACCTATCATCTCGGCGGTAATATTTGAAAACATTCCTGGCGAGTTGGCTTCTCCGTCTCCGTAGGATCTTTTTATACATCAATAACGTAATATAACCTAACCTAACCCAACCTAACATCTTGGCGGTAATATTTAAAAACATACCTCGCGAGTTGGCCTCTACGTCTCCGTGGGACATTTATATACATCAATAACGTAATATAACCTAACCTAACCCAACCTAACATCTCGGCGGTAATATTTGAAATCATACCTGGCGAGTTGGCCTCTACGTCTCCGTGGGACATTTATATACATCAATAACGTAATATAACCTAACCTAACCCAACCTAACATCTCGGCGGTAATATTTGACAACATTCCTGGCGAGTTGGCCTCTACGTCTCCGTGGGACCTTTATATACATCAATAACGTAATATAACCTAACCTAACCCAACCTAACATCTCGGCGGTAATATTTGACAACATTCCTGGCCAGTTGGCTTCTCCGTCTCCGTGGGACCTTTATATACATCAATAACGTAATATAACCTAACCTAACCCAACCTAACATCTCGGCGGTAATATTTGAAATCATACCTGGCGAGTTGGCCTCTACGTCTCCGTGGGACCTTTATATACATCAATAACGTAATATAACCTAACCTAACCCAACCTAACATCTCGGCGATAATATTTGAAAACATTCCTGGCGAGTTGGCTTCACCGTCTCTGTGATATCTTTTTATACATCAATAACGTAATATAACCTAACCTAACCCAACCTAACATCTCGGCGGCAATATTTGAAATCATACCTGGCGAGTTGGCCTCTACGTCTCCGTGGGACATTTATATACATCAATAACGTAATATAACCTAACCTAACCCAACCTATCATCTCGGCGGTAATGTTTGAAGACATTCCTGGCGAGTTGGCTTCTCCGTCTCCGTAGGATCTTTTTATACATCAATAACGTAATATAACCTAACCTAACCCAACCTAACATCTTGGCGGTAATATTTAAAAACATACCTGGCGAGATGGACTCTACGTCTCCGTGGGACCTTTATATACATCAATAACGTAATATAATCTAACCTAATCCAACCTAACATTTCGACGGTAATATTTGACATCATTCCTGGCGAGTTGGCCTCTACGTCTCCGTTTGACCTTCATAAACATCAATAACGTAATATAACGTAACCTAACCCACCTATCATCTCGGCGGTAATATTTGAAAACATTCCTGGCGAGTTGGCTTCTCCGTCTCCGTAGGATCTTTTTATACATCAATAACGTAATATAACCTAACCTAACCCAACCTAACATCTTGGCGGTAATATTTAAAAACATACCTCGCGAGTTGGCCTCTACGTCTCCGTGGGACATTTATATACATCAATAACGTAATATAACCTAACCTAACCCAACCTAACATCTCGGCGGTAATATTTGAAATCATACCTGGCGAGTTGGCCTCTACGTCTCCGTGGGACATTTATATACATCAATAACGTAATATAACCTAACCTAACCCAACCTAACATCTCGGCGGTAATATTTGACAACATTCCTGGCGAGTTGGCCTCTACGTCTCCGTGGGACCTTTATATACATCAATAACGTAATATAACCTAACCTAACCCAACCTAACATCTCGGCGGTAATATTTGACAACATTCCTGGCCAGTTGGCTTCTCCGTCTCCGTGGGACCTTTATATACATCAATAACGTAATATAACCTAACCTAACCCAACCTAACATCTCGGCGGTAATATTTGAAATCATACCTGGCGAGTTGGCCTCTACGTCTCCGTGGGACCTTTATATACATCAATAACGTAATATAACCTAACCTAACCCAACCTAACATCTCGGCGATAATATTTGAAAACATTCCTGGCGAGTTGGCTTCTCCGTCTCTGTGATATCTTTTTATACATCAATAACGTAATATAACCTAACCTAACCCAACCTAACATCTCGGCGGCAATATTTGAAATCATACCTAGCGAGTTGGCCTCTACGTCTCCGTGGGACATTTATATACATCAATAACGTAATATAACCTAACCTAACCCAACCTAACATCTCGGCGGTAATATTTGATCCCATTCCTAGCTTGTTGGCCTCTACGTCTCCGCGGGACATTTATATACATCTATAACGTGATATAACCTAACCTAACCCAACCTAACATTTCGGCGGTAATATTTGACATCATTCCTGGCGAGTTGGCCTCTACGTCTCCGTTTGACCTTCATAAACATCAATAACGTAATATAACGTAACCTAACCCACCTATCATCTCGGCGGTAATATTTGAAAACATTCCTGGCGAGTTGGCTTCTCCGTCTCCGTAGGATCTTTTTATACATCAATAACGTAATATAACCTAACCTAACCCAACCTAACATCTCGGCGGTAATATTTAAAAACATACCTCGCGAGTTGGCCTCTACGTCTCCGCGGGACCTTTATATACATCTATAACGTGATATAACCTAACCTAACCCAACCTAACATTTCGGCGGTAATATTTGACATCATTCCTGGCGAGTTGGCCTCTACGTCTCCGTTTGACCTTCATAAACATCAATAACGTAATATAACGTAACCTAACCCAACCCATCATCTCGGCGGTAATGTTTGAAGACATTCCTGGCGAGTTGGCTTCTCCGTCTCCGTAGGATCTTTTTATACATCAATAACGTAATATAACCTAACCTAACCCAACCTAACATCTTGGCGGTAATATTTAAAAACATACCTGGCGAGATGGACTCTACGTCTCCGTGGGACCTTTATATACATCAATAACGTAATATAATCTAACCTAATCCAACCTAACATCTCGGCGGTAATATTTGACAACATTCCTGGCGAGTTGGCCTCTACGTCTCCGTGGGACCTTTATATACATCAATAACGTAATATAACCTAACCTAACCCAACCTAACATCTCGGCGATAATATTTGAAAACATTCCTGGCCAGTTGGCTTCTCCTTCTCCGTGGGACCTTTATATACATCAATAACGTAATATAACCTAACCTAACCCAACCTAACATCTTGGCGGTAATATTTAAAAACATACCTGGCGAGATGGACTCTACGTCTCCGTGGGACCTTTATATACATCAATAACGTAATATAATCTAACCTAATCCAACCTAACATCTCGGCGGTAATATTTGACAACATTCCTGGCGAGTTGGCCTCTACGTCTCCGTGGGACCTTTATATACATCAATAACGTAATATAACCTAACCTAACCCAACCTAACATCTCGGCGATAATATTTGAAAACATTCCTGGCGAGTTGGCTTCTCCGTCTCTGTGATATCTTTTTATACATCAATAACGTAATATAACCTAACCTAACCCAACCTAACATCTCGGCGGCAATATTTGAAATCATACCTAGCGAGTTGGCCTCTACGTCTCCGTGGGACATTTATATATATCAATAACGTAATATAACCTAACCTAACCCAACCTAACATCTCGGCGGTAATATTTGATCCCATTCCTAGCTTGTTGGCCTCTACGTCTCCGCGGGACATTTATATACATCTATAACGTGATATAACCTAACCTAACCCAACCTAACATTTCGGCGGTAATATTTGACATCATTCCTGGCGAGTTGGCCTCTACGTCTCCGTTTGACCTTCATAAACATCAATAACGTAATATAACGTAACCTAACCCACCTATCATCTCGGCGGTAATATTTGAAAACATTCCTGGCGAGTTGGCTTCTCCGTCTCCGTAGGATCTTTTTATACATCAATAACGTAATATAACCTAACCTAACCCAACCTAACATCTTGGCGGTAATATTTAAAAACATACCTCGCGAGTTGGCCTCTACGTCTCCGTGGGACATTTATATACATCAATAACGTAATATAACCTAACCTAACCCAACCTAACATCTCGGCGGTAATATTTGAAATCATACCTGGCGAGTTGGCCTCTACGTCTCCGTGGGACATTTATATACATCAATAACGTAATATAACCTAACCTAACCCAACCTAACATCTCGGCGGTAATATTTGACAACATTCCTGGCGAGTTGGCCTCTACGTCTCCGTGGGACCTTTATATACATCAATAACGTAATATAACCTAACCTAACCCAACCTAACATCTCGGCGGTAATATTTGACAACATTCCTGGCCAGTTGGCTTCTCCGTCTCCGTGGGACCTTTATATACATCAATAACGTAATATAACCTAACCTAACCCAACCTAACATCTCGGCGGTAATATTTGAAATCATGCCTGGCGAGTTGGCCTCTACGTCTCCGTGGGACCTTTATATACATCAATAACGTAATATAACCTAACCTAACCCAACCTAACATCTCGGCGATAATATTTGAAAACATTCCTGGCGAGTTGGCTTCACCGTCTCTGTGATATCTTTTTATACATCAATAACGTAATATAACCTAACCTAACCCAACCTAACATCTCGGCGGCAATATTTGAAATCATACCTGGCGAGTTGGCCTCTACGTCTCCGTGGGACATTTATATACATCAATAACGTAATATAACCTAACCTAACCCAACCTATCATCTCGGCGGTAATGTTTGAAGACATTCCTGGCGAGTTGGCTTCTCCGTCTCCGTAGGATCTTTTTATACATCAATAACGTAATATAACCTAACCTAACCCAACCTAACATCTTGGCGGTAATATTTAAAAACATACCTGGCGAGATGGACTCTACGTCTCCGTGGGACCTTTATATACATCAATAACGTAATATAATCTAACCTAATCCAACCTAACATTTCGACGGTAATATTTGACATCATTCCTGGCGAGTTGGCCTCTACGTCTCCGTTTGACCTTCATAAACATCAATAACGTAATATAACGTAACCTAACCCACCTATCATCTCGGCGGTAATATTTGAAAACATTCCTGGCGAGTTGGCTTCTCCGTCTCCGTAGGATCTTTTTATACATCAATAACGTAATATAACCTAACCTAACCCAACCTAACATCTTGGCGGTAATATTTAAAAACATACCTCGCGAGTTGGCCTCTACGTCTCCGTGGGACATTTATATACATCAATAACGTAATATAACCTAACCTAACCCAACCTAACATCTCGGCGGTAATATTTGAAATCATACCTGGCGAGTTGGCCTCTACGTCTCCGTGGGACATTTATATACATCAATAACGTAATATAACCTAACCTAACCCAACCTAACATCTCGGCGGTAATATTTGACAACATTCCTGGCGAGTTGGCCTCTACGTCTCCGTGGGACCTTTATATACATCAATAACGTAATATAACCTAACCTAACCCAACCTAACATCTCGGCGGTAATATTTGACAACATTCCTGGCCAGTTGGCTTCTCCGTCTCCGTGGGACCTTTATATACATCAATAACGTAATATAACCTAACCTAACCCAACCTAACATCCCGGCGGTAATATTTGAAATCATACCTGGCGAGTTGGCCTCTACGTCTCCGTGGGACCTTTATATACATCAATAACGTAATATAACCTAACCTAACCCAACCTAACATCTCGGCGATAATATTTGAAAACATTCCTGGCGAGTTGGCTTCTCCGTCTCTGTGATATCTTTTTATACATCAATAACGTAATATAACCTAACCTAACCCAACCTAACATCTCGGCGGCAATATTTGAAATCATACCTAGCGAGTTGGCCTCTACGTCTCCGTGGGACATTTATATACATCAATAACGTAATATAACCTAACCTAACCCAACCTAACATCTCGGCGGTAATATTTGATCCCATTCCTAGCTTGTTGGCCTCTACGTCTCCGCGGGACATTTATATACATCTATAACGTGATATAACCTAACCTAACCCAACCTAACATTTCGGCGGTAATATTTGACATCATTCCTGGCGAGTTGGCCTCTACGTCTCCGTTTGACCTTCATAAACATCAATAACGTAATATAACGTAACCTAACCCACCTATCATCTCGGCGGTAATATTTGAAAACATTCCTGGCGAGTTGGCTTCTCCGTCTCCGTAGGATCTTTTTATACATCAATAACGTAATATAACCTAACCTAACCCAACCTAACATCTCGGCGGTAATATTTAAAAACATACCTCGCGAGTTGGCCTCTACGTCTCCGTGGGACATTTATATACATCAATAACGTAATATAACCTAACCTAACCCAACCTAACATCTCGGCGGTAATATTTGATCACATTCCTGGCTTGTTGGCCTCTACGTCTCCGCGGGACCTTTATATACATCTATAACGTGATATAACCTAACCTAAACCAACCTAACATCTCGGCGGCAATATTTGACAACATTCCTGGCCAGTTGGCTTCTCCGTCTCCGTGGGACCTTTATATACATCAATAACGTAATATAACCTAACCTAACCCAACCTAACATCTCGGCGGTAATATTTGATCACATTCCTAGCTTGTTGGCCTCTACGTCTCCGCGGGACCTTTATATACATCTATAACGTGATATAACCTAACCTAACCCAACCTAACATCTTAGCGCTAATATTTAAAAACATACCTGGCGAGTTGGCCTCTACGTCTCCGTGGGACGTTTATATACATCAATAACGTAATATAACCTAACCTAACCCAACCTAACAACTCGGCGATAATATTTGAAAACATTCCTGGCGAGTTGGCTTCTCCGTCTCTGTGATATCTTTTTATACATCAATAACATAATATAACCTAACCTAACCCAACCTAACATCTCGGCGGTAATATTTGAAATCATACCTGGCGAGTTGGCCTCTACGTCTCCGTGGGACCTTTATATACATCAATAACGTAATATAACCTAACCTAACCCAACCTAACATCTCGGCGATAATATTTGAAAACATTCCTGGCCAGTTGGCTTCTCCGTCTCCGTGGGACCTTTATATACATCAATAACGTAATATAACCTAACCTAACCCAACCTAACATCTTGGCGGTAATATTTAAAAACATACCTGGCGAGTTGGCCTCTACGTCTCCGTGGGACATTTATATACATCAATAACGTAATGTAACCTAACCTAACCCAACCTAACATCTCGGCGGTAATATTTGATCACATTCCTAGCTTGTTGGCCTCTACGTCTCCGCGGGACCTTTATATACATCTATAACGTGATATAACCTAACCTAACCCAACCTAACATTTCGGCGGTAATATTTGACATCATTCATGGCGAGTTGGCCTCTACGTCTCCGTTTGACCTTCATAAACATCAATAACGTAATATAACGTAACCTAACCCAACCTAACATCTCGGCGGTAATATTTGAAATCATACCTGGCGAGTTGGCCTCTACGTCTCCGTGGGACATTTATATACATCAATAACGTAATATAACGTAACCTAACCCAACCTAACATCTCGGCGGTAATATTTGATCACATTCCTAGCTTGTTGGCCTCTACGTCTCCGCGGGACCTTTATATACATCTATAACGTGATATAACCTAACCTAACCCAACCTAACATTTCGGCGGTAATATTTGACATCATTCCTGGCGAGTTGGCCTCTACGTCTCCGTTTGACCTTCATAAACATCAATAACGTAATATAACGTAACCTAACCCAACCTATCATCTCGGCGGTAATGTTTGAAGACATTCCTGGCGAGTTGGCTTCTCCGTCTCCGTAGGATCTTTTTATACATCAATAACGTAATATAACCTAACCTAACCCAACCTAACATCTTGGCGGTAATATTTAAAAACATACCTGGCGAGATGGACTCTACGTCTCCGTGGGACCTTTATATACATCAATAACGTAATATAATCTAACCTAACCCAACCTAACATCTCGGCGGTAATATTTGACAACATTCCTGGCCAGTTGGCTTCTCCGTCTCCGTGGGACCTTTATATACATCAATAACGTAATATAACCTAACCTAACCCAACCTAACATCTCGGCGGTAATATTTGATCACATTCCTAGCTTGTTGGCCTCTACGTCTCCGCGGGACCTTTATATACATCTATAACATGATATAACCTAACCTAACCCAACCTAACATTTCGGCGGTAATATTTGACATCATTCCTGGTGATTTGTCTTCTACGTCTCCGTTTGACCTTCATAAACATCAATAACGTAATATAACGTAACCTAACCCAACCTATCATCTCGGCGGTAATATTTGACAACATTCCTGGCGAGTTGGCTTCTACGTCTCCGTGGGACCTTTATATACATCAATAACGTAATATAACCTAACCTAACCCAACCTAACATTTCTGCGGTAATATTTGACATCATTCCTGGCGAGTTGGCCTCTACGTCTCCGTTTGACCTTCATAAACATCAATAACGTAATATAACGTAACCTAACCCACCTATCATCTCGGCGGTAATATTTGAAAACATTCCTGGCGAGTTGGCTTCTCCGTCTCTGTGATATCTTTTTATACATCAATAACGTAATATAACCTAACCTAACCCAACCTAACATCTCGGCGGTAATATTTGAAATCATACCTGGCGAGTTGGCCTCTACGTCTCCGTGGGACCTTTATATACATCAATAACGTAATATAACCTAACCTAACCCAACCTAACATCTCGGCGGTAATATTTGATCCCATTCCTAGCTTGTTGGCCTCTACGTCTCCGCGGGACCTTTATATACATCTATAACGTGATATAACCTAACCTAAACCAACCTAACATCTCGGCGGTAATATTTGACAACATTCCTGGCCAGTTGGCTTCTCCGTCTCCGTGGGACCTTTATATACATCAATAACGTAATATAACCTAACCTAACCCAACCTAACATCTCGGCGGTAATATTTGATCACATTCCTAGCTTGTTGGCCTCTACGTCTCCGCGGGACCTTTATATACATCTATAACGTAATATAACCTAACCTAACCCAACCTAACATCTCGGCGGTAATATTTGATCACATTCCTAGCTTGTTGGCCTCTACGTCTCCGCGGGACCTTTATATACATCTATAACGTGATATAACCTAACCTAACCCAACCTAACATCTTAGCAGTAATATTTAAAAACATACCTGGCGAGTTGGCCTCTACGTCTCCGTGGGACCTTTATATACATCAATAACGTAATATAACCTAACCTAACCCAACCTAACATCTCGGCGGTAATATTTGATCACATTCCTAGCTTGTTGGCCTCTACGTCTCCGCGGGACCTTTATATACATCTATAACATGATATAACCTAACCTAACACAACCTAACATTTCGGCGGTAATATTTGACATCATTCCTGGCGAATTGTCCTCTACGTCTCCGTTTGACCTTCATAAACATCAATAACGTAATATAACGTAACCTAACCCAACCTATCATCTCGGCGGTAATATTTGACAACATTCCTGGCGAGTTGGCTTCTACGTCTCCGTGGGACCTTTATATACATCAATAACGTAATATAACCTAACCTAACCGAACCTAACATATCGGCCGTAATATTTGAAAACATACCTGGCGAGTTGGCCTCTACGTCTCCGTGGGACGTTTATATACATCAATAACGTAATATAACCTAACCTAACCCAACCTAACATCTCGGCGATAATATTTGAAAACATTCCTGGCGAGTTGGCTTCTCCGTCTCTGTGATATCTTTTTATACATCAATAACGTAATATAACCTAACCTAACCCAACCTAACATCTCGGCGGTAATATTTGAAATCATACCTGGCGATTTGGCCTCTACGTCTCCGTGGGACCTTTATATACATCAATAACGTAATACAACGTAACCTAACCCACCTATCATCTCGGCGGTAATATTTGAAAACATTCCTGGCGAGTTGGCTTCTCGGTCTCCGTAGGATCTTTTTATGCATCAATAACGTAATATAACCTAACCTAACCCAACCTAACATCTCGGCGGTAATATTTGATCACATTCCTAGCTTGTTGGCCTCTACGTCTCCGCGGGACCTTTATATACATCTATAACGTAATATAACCTAACCTAACCCAACCTAACATCTCGGCGGTAATATTTGATCACATTCCTAGCTTGTTGGCCTCTACGTCTCCGCGGGACCTTTATATACATCTATAACGTGATATAACCTAACCTAACCCAACCTAACATCTTAGCAGTAATATTTAAAAACATACCTGGCGAGTTGGCCTCTACGTCTCCGTGGGACCTTTATATACATCAATAACGTAATATAACCTAACCTAACCCAACCTAACATCTCGGCGGTAATATTTGATCACATTCCTAGCTTGTTGGCCTCTACGTCTCCGCGGGACCTTTATATACATCTATAACATGATATAACCTAACCTAACACAACCTAACATTTCGGCGGTAATATTTGACATCATTCCTGGCGAATTGTCCTCTACGTCTCCGTTTGACCTTCATAAACATCAATAACGTAATATAACGTAACCTAACCCAACCTATCATCTCGGCGGTAATATTTGACAACATTCCTGGCGAGTTGGCTTCTACGTCTCCGTGGGACCTTTATATACATCAATAACGTAATATAACCTAACCTAACCGAACCTAACATATCGGCCGTAATATTTGAAAACATACCTGGCGAGTTGGCCTCTACGTCTCCGTGGGACGTTTATATACATCAATAACGTAATATAACCTAACCTAACCCAACCTAACATCTCGGCGATAATATTTGAAAACATTCCTGGCGAGTTGGCTTCTCCGTCTCTGTGATATCTTTTTATACATCAATAACGTAATATAACCTAACCTAACCCAACCTAACATCTCGGCGGTAATATTTGAAATCATACCTGGCGATTTGGCCTCTACGTCTCCGTGGGACCTTTATATACATCAATAACGTAATACAACGTAACCTAACCCACCTATCATCTCGGCGGTAATATTTGAAAACATTCCTGGCGAGTTGGCTTCTCGGTCTCCGTAGGATCTTTTTATGCATCAATAACGTAATATAACCTAACCTAAACCAACCTAACATCTCGGCGGTAATATTTGATCACATTCCTAGCTTGTTGGCCTCTACGTCTCCGCGGGACCTTTATATACATCTATAACGTAATATAACCTAACCTAACCCAACCTAACATCTCGGCGGTAATATTTGATCACATTCCTAGCTTGTTGGCCTCTACGTCTCCGCGGGACCTTTATATACATCTATAACGTGATATAACCTAACCTAACCCAACCTAACATTTCGGCGGTAATATTTGACATCATTCCTGCCGAGTTGGCCTCTACGTCTCCGTTTGACCTTCATAAACATCAATAACGTAATATAACGTGACCTAAACCTACCTATCATCTCGGCGGTAATATTTGAAAACATTCCTGGCGAGTTGGCTTCTCCGTCTCCGTGGGATCTTTTTATACATCAATAACGTAGTATAACCTAACCTAACCCAACCTAACATCTCGGCGGTAATATTTGAAGTCATACCTGGCGAGTTGGCCTCTACGTCTCCGTGGGACATTTATATACATCAATAACGTAATATAACGTAACCTAACCCAACCTATCATCTCGGCGGTAATATTTGAAAACATTCCTGGCGAGTTGGCTTCTCCGTCTCCGTAGGATCTTTTTATACATCAATAACGTAATATAACCTAACCTAACCCAACCTAACATCTTGGCGGTAATATTTATAAACATACCTGGCGAGTTGGCCTCTACGTCTCCGTGGGACCTTTATATACATCAATAACGTAATATAACCTAACCTAACCCAACCTAACATCTCGGCGGTAATATTTGACAACATTCCTGGCCAGTTGGCTTCTCCGTCTCCGTGGGACCTTTATATACATCAATAACGTAATATAACCTAACCTAACCCAACCTAACATCTCGGCGGTAATATTTGATCACATTCCTAGCTTGTTGGCCTCTACGTCTCCGCGGGACCTTTATATACATCTATAACGTGATATAACCTAACCTAACCCAACCTAACATCTTAGCGCTAATATTTAAAAACATACCTGGCGAGTTGGCCTCTACGTCTCCGTGGGACGTTTATATACATCAATAACGTAATATAACCTAACCTAACCCAACCTAACAACTCGGCGATAATATTTGAAAACATTCCTGGCGAGTTGGCTTCTCCGTCTCTGTGATATCTTTTTATACATCAATAACATAATATAACCTAACCTAACCCAACCTAACATCTCGGCGGTAATATTTGAAATCATACCTGGCGAGTTGGCCTCTACGTCTCCGTGGGACCTTTATATACATCAATAACGTAATATAACCTAACCTAACCCAACCTAACATCTCGGCGATAATATTTGAAAACATTCCTGGCCAGTTGGCTTCTCCGTCTCCGTGGGACCTTTATATACATCAATAACGTAATATAACCTAACCTAACCCAACCTAACATCTTGGCGGTAATATTTAAAAACATACCTGGCGAGTTGGCCTCTACGTCTCCGTGGGACATTTATATACATCAATAACGTAATGTAACCTAACCTAACCCAACCTAACATCTCGGCGGTAATATTTGATCACATTCCTAGCTTGTTGGCCTCTACGTCTCCGCGGGACCTTTATATACATCTATAACGTGATATAACCTAACCTAACCCAACCTAACATTTCGGCGGTAATATTTGACATCATTCATGGCGAGTTGGCCTCTACGTCTCCGTTTGACCTTCATAAACATCAATAACGTAATATAACGTAACCTAACCCAACCTAACATCTCGGCGGTAATATTTGAAATCATACCTGGCGAGTTGGCCTCTACGTCTCCGTGGGACATTTATATACATCAATAACGTAATATAACGTAACCTAACCCAACCTAACATCTCGGCGGTAATATTTGATCACATTCCTAGCTTGTTGGCCTCTACGTCTCCGCGGGACCTTTATATACATCTATAACGTGATATAACCTAACCTAACCCAACCTAACATTTCGGCGGTAATATTTGACATCATTCCTGGCGAGTTGGCCTCTACGTCTCCGTTTGACCTTCATAAACATCAATAACGTAATATAACGTAACCTAACCCAACCTATCATCTCGGCGGTAATGTTTGAAGACATTCCTGGCGAGTTGGCTTCTCCGTCTCCGTAGGATCTTTTTATACATCAATAACGTAATATAACCTAACCTAACCCAACCTAACATCTTGGCGGTAATATTTAAAAACATACCTGGCGAGATGGACTCTACGTCTCCGTGGGACCTTTATATACATCAATAACGTAATATAATCTAACCTAACCCAACCTAACATCTCGGCGGTAATATTTGACAACATTCCTGGCCAGTTGGCTTCTCCGTCTCCGTGGGACCTTTATATACATCAATAACGTAATATAACCTAACCTAACCCAACCTAACATCTCGGCGGTAATATTTGATCACATTCCTAGCTTGTTGGCCTCTACGTCTCCGCGGGACCTTTATATACATCTATAACATGATATAACCTAACCTAACCCAACCTAACATTTCGGCGGTAATATTTGACATCATTCCTGGTGATTTGTCTTCTACGTCTCCGTTTGACCTTCATAAACATCAATAACGTAATATAACGTAACCTAACCCAACCTATCATCTCGGCGGTAATATTTGACAACATTCCTGGCGAGTTGGCTTCTACGTCTCCGTGGGACCTTTATATACATCAATAACGTAATATAACCTAACCTAACCCAACCTAACATTTCTGCGGTAATATTTGACATCATTCCTGGCGAGTTGGCCTCTACGTCTCCGTTTGACCTTCATAAACATCAATAACGTAATATAACGTAACCTAACCCACCTATCATCTCGGCGGTAATATTTGAAAACATTCCTGGCGAGTTGGCTTCTCCGTCTCTGTGATATCTTTTTATACATCAATAACGTAATATAACCTAACCTAACCCAACCTAACATCTCGGCGGTAATATTTGAAATCATACCTGGCGAGTTGGCCTCTACGTCTCCGTGGGACCTTTATATACATCAATAACGTAATATAACCTAACCTAACCCAACCTAACATCTCGGCGGTAATATTTGATCCCATTCCTAGCTTGTTGGCCTCTACGTCTCCGCGGGACCTTTATATACATCTATAACGTGATATAACCTAACCTAAACCAACCTAACATCTCGGCGGTAATATTTGACAACATTCCTGGCCAGTTGGCTTCTCCGTCTCCGTGGGACCTTTATATACATCAATAACGTAATATAACCTAACCTAACCCAACCTAACATCTCGGCGGTAATATTTGATCACATTCCTAGCTTGTTGGCCTCTACGTCTCCGCGGGACCTTTATATACATCTATAACGTAATATAACCTAACCTAACCCAACCTAACATCTCGGCGGTAATATTTGATCACATTCCTAGCTTGTTGGCCTCTACGTCTCCGCGGGACCTTTATATACATCTATAACGTGATATAACCTAACCTAACCCAACCTAACATCTTAGCAGTAATATTTAAAAACATACCTGGCGAGTTGGCCTCTACGTCTCCGTGGGACCTTTATATACATCAATAACGTAATATAACCTAACCTAACCCAACCTAACATCTCGGCGGTAATATTTGATCACATTCCTAGCTTGTTGGCCTCTACGTCTCCGCGGGACCTTTATATACATCTATAACATGATATAACCTAACCTAACACAACCTAACATTTCGGCGGTAATATTTGACATCATTCCTGGCGAATTGTCCTCTACGTCTCCGTTTGACCTTCATAAACATCAATAACGTAATATAACGTAACCTAACCCAACCTATCATCTCGGCGGTAATATTTGACAACATTCCTGGCGAGTTGGCTTCTACGTCTCCGTGGGACCTTTATATACATCAATAACGTAATATAACCTAACCTAACCGAACCTAACATATCGGCCGTAATATTTGAAAACATACCTGGCGAGTTGGCCTCTACGTCTCCGTGGGACGTTTATATACATCAATAACGTAATATAACCTAACCTAACCCAACCTAACATCTCGGCGATAATATTTGAAAACATTCCTGGCGAGTTGGCTTCTCCGTCTCTGTGATATCTTTTTATACATCAATAACGTAATATAACCTAACCTAACCCAACCTAACATCTCGGCGGTAATATTTGAAATCATACCTGGCGATTTGGCCTCTACGTCTCCGTGGGACCTTTATATACATCAATAACGTAATACAACGTAACCTAACCCACCTATCATCTCGGCGGTAATATTTGAAAACATTCCTGGCGAGTTGGCTTCTCGGTCTCCGTAGGATCTTTTTATGCATCAATAACGTAATATAACCTAACCTAAACCAACCTAACATCTCGGCGGTAATATTTGATCACATTCCTAGCTTGTTGGCCTCTACGTCTCCGCGGGACCTTTATATACATCTATAACGTAATATAACCTAACCTAACCCAACCTAACATCTCGGCGGTAATATTTGATCACATTCCTAGCTTGTTGGCCTCTACGTCTCCGCGGGACCTTTATATACATCTATAACGTGATATAACCTAACCTAACCCAACCTAACATTTCGGCGGTAATATTTGACATCATTCCTGCCGAGTTGGCCTCTACGTCTCCGTTTGACCTTCATAAACATCAATAACGTAATATAACGTGACCTAAACCTACCTATCATCTCGGCGGTAATATTTGAAAACATTCCTGGCGAGTTGGCTTCTCCGTCTCCGTGGGATCTTTTTATACATCAATAACGTAGTATAACCTAACCTAACCCAACCTAACATCTCGGCGGTAATATTTGAAGTCATACCTGGCGAGTTGGCCTCTACGTCTCCGTGGGACATTTATATACATCAATAACGTAATATAACGTAACCTAACCCAACCTATCATCTCGGCGGTAATATTTGAAAACATTCCTGGCGAGTTGGCTTCTCCGTCTCCGTAGGATCTTTTTATACATCAATAACGTAATATAACCTAACCTAACCCAACCTAACATCTTGGCGGTAATATTTATAAACATACCTGGCGAGTTGGCCTCTACGTCTCCGTGGGACCTTTATATACATCAATAACGTAATATAACCTAACCTAACCCAACCTAACATCTCGGCGGTAATATTTGACAACATTCCTGGCCAGTTGGCTTCTCCGTCTCCGTGGGACCTTTATATACATCAATAACGTAATATAACCTAACCTAACCCAACCTAACATCTCGGCGGTAATATTTGATCACATTCCTAGCTTGTTGGCCTCTACGTCTCCGCGGGACCTTTATATACATCTATAACATAATATAACCTAACCTAACCCAACCTAACATTTCGGCGGTAATATTTGACATCATTCCTGGTGATTTGTCTTCTACGTCTCCGTTTGACCTTCATAAACATCAATAACGTAATATAACGTAACCTAACCCAACCTATCATCTCGGCGGTAATATTTGACAACATTCCTGGCGAGTTGGCTTCTACGTCTCCGTGGGACCTTTATATACATCAATAACGTAATATAACCTAACCTAACCCAACCTAACATTTCGGCGGTAATATTTGACATCATTCCTGGCGAGTTGGCCTCTACGTCTCCGTTTGACCTTCATAAACATCAATAACGTAATATAACGTAACCTAACCCACCTATCATCTCGGCGGTAATATTTGAAAACATTCCTGGCGAGTTGGCTTCTCCGTCTCTGTGATATCTTTTTATACATCAATAACGTAATATAACCTAACCTAACCCAACCTAACATCTCGGCGGTAATATTTGAAATCATACCTGGCGAGTTGGCCTCTACGTCTCCGTGGGACCTTTATATACATCAATAACGTAATATAACCTAACCTAACCCAACCTAACATCTCGGCGATAATATTTGAAAAAATTCCTGGCGAGTTGGCTTCTCCGTCTCTGTGATATCTTTTTATACATCAATAACGTAATATAACCTAACCTAACCCAACCTAACATCTCGGCGGCAATATTTGAAATCATACCTGGCGAGTTGGCCTCTACGTCTCCGTGGGACATTTATATACATCAATAACGTATTATAACCTAACCTAACCCAACCTAACATCTCGGCGGTAATATTTGATCCCATTCCTAGCTTGTTGGCCTCTACGTCTCCGCGGGACCTTTATATATATCTATAATGTGATATAACCTAACCTAACCCAACCTAACATTTCGGCGGTAATATTTGACATCATTCCTGTCGAGTTGGCCTCTACGTCTCCGTTTCACCTTCATAAACATCAATAACGTAATATAACGTAACCTAACCCACCTATCATCTCGGCGGTAATATTTGAAAACATTCCTGGCGAGTTGGCTTCTCCGTCTCCGTAGGATCTTTTTATACATCAATAACGTAATATAACCTAACCTAACCCAACCTAACATCTTGGCGGTAATATTTAAAAACATACCTCGCGAGTTGGCCTCTACGTCTCCGTGGGACATTTATATACATCAATAACGTAATATAACCTAACCTAACCCAACCTAACATCTCGGCGGTAATATTTGATCACATTCCTAGCTTGTTGGCCTCTACGTCTCCGCGGGACCTTTATATACATCTATAACGTAATATAACCTAACCTAACCCAACCTAACATCTCGGCGGTAATATTTGATCACATTCCTAGCTTGTTGGCCTCTACGTCTCCGCGGGACCTTTATATACATCTATAACGTGATATAACCTAACCTAAACCAACCTAACATCTCGGCGGTAATATTTGACAACATTCCTGGCCAGTTGGCTTCTCCGTCTCCGTGGGACCTTTATATACATCAATAACGTAATATAACCTAACCTAACCCAACCTAACATCTCGGCGGTAATATTTGATCACATTCCTAGCTTGTTGGCCTCTACGTCTCCGCGGGACCTTTATATACATCTATAACGTAATATAACCTAACCTAACCCAACCTAACATCTCGGCGGTAATATTTGATCACATTCCTAGCTTGTTGGCCTCTACGTCTCCGCGGGACCTTTACATACATCTATAACGTGATATAACCTAACCTAACCCAACCTAACATCTCGGCGGCAATATTTGAAATCATACCTGGCGAGTTGGCCTCTACGTCTCCGTGGGACATTTATATACATCAATAACGTAATATAACCTAACCTAACCCAACCTAACATCTCGGCGGTAATATTTGATCCCATTCCTAGCTTTTTGGCCTCTACGTCTCCGCGGGACCTTTATATACATCTATAACGTGATATAACCTAACCTAACCCAACCTAACATTTCGGCGGTAATATTTGACATCATTCCTGTCGAGTTGGCCTCTACGTCTCCGTTTCACCTTCATAAACATCAATAACGTAATATAACGTAACCTAACCCACCTATCATCTCGGCGGTAATATTTGAAAACATTCCTGGCGAGTTGGCTTCTCCGTCTCCGTAGGATCTTTTTATACATCAATAACGTAATATAACCTAACCTAACCCAACCTAACATCTTGGCGGTAATATTTAAAAACATACCTCGCGAGTTGGCCTCTACGTCTCCGTGGGACATTTATATACATCAATAACGTAATATAACCTAACCTAACCCAACCTAACATCTCGGCGGTAATATTTGATCACATTCCTGGCTTGTTGGCCTCTACGTCTCCGCGGGACCTTTATATACATCTATAACGTGATATAACCTAACCTAAACCAACCTAACATCTCGGCGGTAATATTTGACAACATTCCTGGCCAGTTGGCTTCTCCGTCCCCGTGGGACCTTTATATACATCAATAACGTAATATAACCTAACCTAACCCAACCTAACATCTCGGCGGTAATATTTGATCACATTCCTAGCTTGTTGGCCTCTACGTCTCCGCGGGACCTTTATATACATCTATAACGTAATATAACCTAACCTAACCCAACCTAACATCTCGGCGGTAATATTTGATCACATTCCTAGCTTGTTGGCCTCTACGTCTCCGCGGGACCTTTATATACATCTATAACGTGATATAACCTAACCTAAACCAACCTAACATCTCGGCGGTAATATTTGACAACATTCCTGGCCAGTTGGCTTCTCCGTCTCCGTGGGACCTTTATATACATCAATAACGTAATATAACCTAACCTAACCCAACCTAACATCTCGGCGGTAATATTTGATCACATTCCTAGCTTGTTGGCCTCTACGTCTCCGCGGGACCTTTATATACATCTATAACGTAATATAACCTAACCTAACCCAACCTAACATCTCGGCGGTAATATTTGATCACATTCCTAGCTTGTTGGCCTCTACGTCTCCGCGGGACCTTTACATACATCTATAACGTGATATAACCTAACCTAACCCAACCTAACATCTCGGCGGCAATATTTGAAATCATACCTGGCGAGTTGGCCTCTACGTCTCCGTGGGACATTTATATACATCAATAACGTAATATAACCTAACCTAACCCAACCTAACATCTCGGCGGTAATATTTGATCCCATTCCTAGCTTGTTGGCCTCTACGTCTCCGCGGGACCTTTATATACATCTATAACGTGATATAACCTAACCTAACCCAACCTAACATTTCGGCGGTAATATTTGACATCATTCCTGTCGAGTTGGCCTCTACGTCTCCGTTTCACCTTCATAAACATCAATAACGTAATATAACGTAACCTAACCCACCTATCATCTCGGCGGTAATATTTGAAAACATTCCTGGCGAGTTGGCTTCTCCGCCTCCGTAGGATCTTTTTATACATCAATAACGTAATATAACCTAACCTAACCCAACCTAACATCTTGGCGGTAATATTTAAAAACATACCTCGCGAGTTGGCCTCTACGTCTCCGTGGGACATTTATATACATCAATAACGTAATATAACCTAACCTAACCCAACCTAACATCTCGGCGGTAATATTTGATCACATTCCTGGCTTGTTGGCCTCTACGTCTCCGCGGGACCTTTATATACATCTATAACGTGATATAACCTAACCTAAACCAACCTAACATCTCGGCGGTAATATTTGACAACATTCCTGGCCAGTTGGCTTCTCCGTCCCCGTGGGACCTTTATATACATCAATAACGTAATATAACCGAACCTAACCCAACCTAACATCTCGGCGGTAATATTTGATCACATTCCTAGCTTGTTGGCCTCTACGTCTCCGCGGGACCTTTATATACATCTATAACGTAATATAACCTAACCTAACCCAACCTAACATCTCGGCGGTAATATTTGATCACATTCCTAGCTTGTTGGCCTCTACGTCTCCGCGGGACCTTTATATACATCTATAACGTGATATAACCTAACCTAACCCAACCTAGCATCTTAGCGGTAATATTTAAAAACATACCTGGCGAGTTGGCCTCTACGTCTCCGTGGGTCGTTTATATACATCAATAACGTAATATAACCTAACCTAACCCAACCTATCATCTCGGCGGTAATATTTGAAAACATTCCTGGCGAGTTGGCTTCTCCGCCTCCGTAGGATCTTTTTATACATCAATAACGTAATATAACCTAACCTAACCCAACCTAACATCTTGGCGGTAATATTTAAAAACATACCTCGCGAGTTGGCCTCTACGTCTCCGTGGGACATTTATATACATCAATAACGTAATATAACCTAACCTAACCCAACCTAACATCTCGGCGGTAATATTTGATCACATTCCTGGCTTGTTGGCCTCTACGTCTCCGCGGGACCTTTATATACATCTATAACGTGATATAACCTAACCTAAACCAACCTAACATCTCGGCGGTAATATTTGACAACATTCCTGGCCAGTTGGCTTCTCCGTCCCCGTGGGACCTTTATATACATCAATAACGTAATATAACCGAACCTAACCCAACCTAACATCTCGGCGGTAATATTTGATCACATTCCTAGCTTGTTGGCCTCTACGTCTCCGCGGGACCTTTATATACATCTATAACGTAATATAACCTAACCTAACCCAACCTAACATCTCGGCGGTAATATTTGATCACATTCCTAGCTTGTTGGCCTCTACGTCTCCGCGGGACCTTTATATACATCTATAACGTGATATAACCTAACCTAACCCAACCTAGCATCTTAGCGGTAATATTTAAAAACATACCTGGCGAGTTGGCCTCTACGTCTCCGTGGGTCGTTTATATACATCAATAACGTAATATAACCTAACCTAACCCAACCTAACATCTCGGCGATAATATTTGAAAACATTCCTGGCGAGTTGGCTTCTCCGTCTCTGTGATATCTTTTTATACATCAATAACATAATATAACCTAACCTAACCCAACCTAACTTCTCGGCGGTAATATTTGAAATCATACCTGGCGAGTTGGACTCTACGTCTCCGTGGGACCTTTATATACATCAATAACGTAATATAACCTAACCTAACCCAACCTAACATCTCGGCGGTAATATTTGAAATCATACCTAGCGAGTTGGCCTCTACGTCTCCGTGGGACCTTTATATACATCAATAACGTAATATAACCTAACCTAAACCAACCTAACATCTCGGCGGTAATATTTGACAACATTCCTGGCCAGTTGGCTTCTCCGTCTCCGTGGGACCTTTATATACATCAATAACGTAATATAACCTAACCTAACCCAACCTAACATCTCGGCGGTAATATTTGATCACATTCCTAGCTTGTTGGCCTCTACGTCTCCGCGGGACCTTTATATACATCTATAACGTAATATAACCTAACCTAACCCAACCTAACATCTCGGCGGTAATATTTGATCACATTCCTAGCTTGTTGGCCTCTATGTCTCCGCGGGACCTTTACATACATCTATAACGTGATATAACCTAACCTAACCCAACCTAACATCTTAGGGGTAATATTTAAAAACATACCTGGCGAGTTGGCCTCTACGTCTCCGTGGGACCTTTATATACATCAATAACGTAATATAACCTAACCTAACCCAACCTAACATCTCGGCGGTAATATTTGATCACATTCCTAGCTTGTTGGCCTCTACGTCTCCGCGGGACCTTTATATACATCTATAACATGATATAACCTAACCTAACCCAACCTAACATTTCGGCGGTAATATTTGACATCATTCCTGGTGATTTGTCTTCTACGTCTCCGTTTGACCTTCATAAACATCAATAACGTAATATAACGTAACCTAACCCAACCTATCATCTCGGCGGTAATATTTGACAACATTCCTGGCGAGTTGGCTTCTACGTCTCCGTGGGACCTTTATATACATCAATAACGTAATATAACCTAGCCTAACCCAACCTAACATTTCGGCGGTAATATTTGACATCATTCCTGGCGAGTTGGCCTCTACGTCTCCGTTTGACCTTCATAAACATCAATAACGTAATATAACGTAACCTAACCCAACCTATCATCTCGGCGGTAATATTTGAAAACATTCCTGGCGAGTTGGCTTCTCCGTCTCCGTAGGATCTTTTTATACATCAATAACGTAATATAACCTAACCTAACCCAACCTAACATCTTGGCGGTAATATTTAAAAACATACCTGGCGAGTTGGCCTCTACGTCTCCGCGGGACCTTTATATACATCTATAACGTGATATAACCTAACCTAACCCAACCTAGCATCTTAGCGGTAATATTTAAAAACATACATGGCGAGTTGGCCTCTACGTCTCCGTGGGTCGTTTATATACATCAATAACGTAATATAACCTAACCTAACCCAACCTAACATCTCGGCGATAATATTTGAAAACATTCGTGGCGAGTTGGCTTCTCGGTCTCTGTGATATCTTTTTATACATCAATAACATAATATAACCTAACCTAACCCAACCTAACTTCTCGGCGGTAATATTTGAAATCATACCTGGCGAGTTGGACTCTACGTCTCCGTGGGACCTTTATATACATCAATAACGTAATATAACCTAACCTAACCCAACCTAACATCTCGGCGGTAATATTTGAAATCATACCTAGCGAGTTGGCCTCTACGTCTCCGTGGGACCTTTATATACATCAATAACGTAATATAACCTAACCTAACCCAACCTAACATCTTGGCGGTATATATTTGAAAACATACCTGGCGAGTTGGCTTCTCCGTCTCCGTAGGATCTTTTTATACATCAATAACGTAATATAACCTAACCTAACCCAACCTAACATCTTGGCGGTAATATTTAAAAACATACCTGGCGAGATGGACTCTACGTCTCCGTGGGACCTTTATATACATCAATAACGTAATATAATCTAACCTAATCCAACCTAACATCTCGGCGGTAATATTTGACAACATTCCTGGCGAGTTGGCCTCTACGTCTCCGTGGGACCTTTATATACATCAATAACGTAATATAACCTAACCTAACCCAACCTAACATCTCGGCGGTAATATTTGACAACATTCCTGGCCAGTTGGCTTCTCCGTCTCCGTGGGACCTTTATATACATCAATAACGTAATATAACCTAACCTAACCCAACCTAACATCTCGGCGGTAATATTTGATCACATTCCTAGCTTGTTGGCCTCTACGTCTCCGCGGGACCTTTATATACATCTATAACATGATATAACCTAACCTAACCCAACCTAACATTTCGGCGGTAATATTTGACATCATTCCTGGTGATTTGTCTTCTACGTCTCCGTTTGACCTTCATAAACATCAATAACGTAATATAACGTAACCTAACCCAACCTATCATCTCGGCGGTAATATTTGACAACATTCCTGGCGAGTTGGCTTCTACGTCTCCGTGGGACCTTTATATACATCAATAACGTAATATAACCTAACCTAACCCAACCTAACATTTCGGCGGTAATATTTGACATCATTCCTGGCGAGTTGGCCTCTACGTCTCCGTTTGACCTTCATAAACATCAATAACGTAATATAACGTAACCTAACCCACCTATCATCTCGGCGGTAATATTTGAAAACATTCCTGGCGAGTTGGCTTCTCCGTCTCTGTGATATCTTTTTATACATCAATAACGTAATATAACCTAACCTAACCCAACCTAACATCTCGGCGGTAATATTTGAAATCATACCTGGCGAGTTGGCCTCTACGTCTCCGTGGGACCTTTATATACATCAATAACGTAATATAACCTAACCTAACCCAACCTAACATCTCGGCGATAATATTTGAAAACATTCCTGGCGAGTTGGCTTCTCCGTCTCTGTGATATCTTTTTATACATCAATAACGTAATATAACCTAACCTAACCCAACCTAACATCTCGGCGGCAATATTTGAAATCATACCTGGCGAGTTGGCCTCTACGTCTCCGTGGGACATTTATATACATCAATAACGTAATATAACCTAACCTAACCCAACCTAACATCTCGGCGGTAATATTTGATCACATTCCTGGCTTGTTGGCCTCTACGTCTCCGCGGGACCTTTATATACATCTATAACGTGATATAACCTAACCTAAACCAACCTAACATCTCGGCGGTAATATTTGACAACATTCCTGGCCAGTTGGCTTCTCCGTCTCCGTGGGACCTTTATATACATCAATAACGTAATATAACCTAACCTAACCCAACCTAACATCTCGGCGGTAATATTTGATCACATTCCTAGCTTGTTGGCCTCTACGTCTCCGCGGGACCTTTATATACATCTATAACGTAATATAACCTAACCTAACCCAACCTAACATCTCGGCGGTAATATTTGATCACATTCCTAGCTTGTTGGCCTCTACGTCTCCGCGGGACCTTTACATACATCTATAACGTGATATAACCTAACCTAACCCAACCTAACATCTTAGCGGTAATATTTAAAAACATACCTGGCGAGTTGGCCTCTACGTCTCCGTGGGACCTTTATATACATCAATAACGTAATATAACCTAACCTAACCCAACCTAACATCTCGGCGGTAATATTTGATCACATTCCTAGCTTGTTGGCCTCTACGTCTCCGCGGGACCTTTATATACATCTATAACATGATATAACCTAACCTAACCCAACCTAACATTTCGGCGGTAATATTTGACATCATTCCTGGTGATTTGTCTTCTACGTCTCCGTTTGACCTTCATAAACATCAATAACGTAATATAACGTAACCTAACCCAACCTATCATCTCGGCGGTAATATTTGACAACATTCCTGGCGAGTTGGCTTCTACGTCTCCGTGGGACCTTTATATACATCAATAACGTAATATAACCTAGCCTAACCCAACCTAACATTTCGGCGGTAATATTTGACATCATTCCTGGCGAGTTGGCCTCTACGTCTCCGTTTGACCTTCATAAACATCAATAACGTAATATAACGTAACCTAACCCACCTATCATCTCGGCGGTAATATTTGAAAACATTCCTGGCGAGTTGGCTTCTCCGTCTCTGTGATACCTTTTTATACATCAATAACGTAATATAACCTAACCTAACCCAACCTAACATCTCGGCGGTAATATTTGAAATCATACCTGGCGAGTTGGCCTCTACGTCTCCGTGGGACCTTTATATACATCAATAACGTAATATAACCTAACCTAACCCAACCTAACATTTCGGCGATAATATTTGAAAACATTCCTGGCGAGTTGGCTTCTCCGTCTCTGTGATATCTTTTTATACATCAATAACGTAATATAACCTAACCTAACCCAACCTAACATCTCGGCGGCAATATTTGAAATCATACCTGGCGAGTTGGCCTCTACGTCTCCGTGGGACATTTATATACATCAATAACGTAATATAACCTAACCTAACCCAACCTAACATCTCGGCGGTAATATTTGATCACATTCCTGGCTTGTTGGCCTCTACGTCTCCGCGGGACCTTTATATACATCTATAACGTGATATAACCTAACCTAAACCAACCTAACATCTCCGCGGTAATATTTGAAGACATTCCTGGCGAGTTGGCTTCTCCGTCTCCGTAGGATCTTTTTATACATCAATAACGTAATATAACCTAACCTAACCCAACCTAACATCTTGGCGGTAATATTTAAAAACATACCTGGCGAGATGGACTCTACGTCTCCGTGGGACCTTTATATACATCAATAACGTAATATAACCTAACCTAACCGAACCTAACATATCGGCCGTAATATTTGAAAACATACCTGGCGAGTTGGCCTCTACGTCTCCGTGGGACGTTTATATACATCAATAACGTAATATAACCTAACCTAACCCAACCTAACATCTCGGCGGTAATATTTGATCACATTCCTAGATTGTTGGCCTCTACGTCTCCGCGGGACCTTTATATACATCTATAACGTGGTATAACCTAACCTAACCCAACCTAACATTTCGGCGGTAATATTTGACATCATTCCTGGCGAGTTGGCCTCTACGTCTCCGTTTGACCTTCATAAACATCAATAACGTAATATAACGTAACCTAACCCACCTATCATCTCGGCGGTAATATTTGAAAACATTCCTGGCGAGTTGGCTTCTCCGTCTCCGTAGGATCTTTTTATACATCAATAACGTAATATAACCTAACCTAACCCAACCTAACATCTTGGCGGTAATATTTAAAAACATACCTCGCGAGTTGGCCTCTACGTCTCCGTGGGATATTTATATACATCAATAACGTAATATAACCTAACCTAACCCAACCTAACATCTCGGCGGTAATATTTGATCACATTCCTAGCTTGTTGGACTCTACGTCTCCGCGGGACCTTTATATACATCTATAACGTAATATAACCTAACCTAACCCAACCTAACATCTCGGCGGTAATATTTGATCACATTCCTAGCTTGTTGGCCTCTACATCTCCGCGGGACCTTTATATACATCTATAACGTGATATAACCTAACCTAACCCAACCTAACATCTTAGCGGTAATATTTAAAAACATACCTGGCGAGTTGGCCTCTACGTCTCCGTGGGACGTTTATATACCTCAATAACGTAATATAATCTAACCTAACCCAACCTAACATCTCGGCGATAATATTTGAAAACATTCCTGGCGAGTTGGCTTCTCCGTCTCTGTGATATCTTTTTATACATCAATAACATAATATAACCTAACCTAACCCAACCTAACATCTCGGCGGTAATATTTGAAATCATACCTGGCGAGTTGGCCTCTACGTCTCCGTGGGACCTTTATATACATCAATAACGTAATATAACCTAACCTAACCCAACCTAACATCTCGGCGGTAATATTTGAAAACATTCCTGGCGAGTTGGCTTCTCCGTCTCCGTGGGACCTTTATATACATCAATAACGTTATATAACCTAACCTAACCCAACCTAACATCTCGGCGGTAATATTTGACAACATACCTGGCGAGTTGGCCTCCACGTCTCCGTGGGACCTTCATATACATCAATAACGAAATATAACCAAACCTAACCCAACCTAACATCTCGGCGGTAATATTTGATCACATTCCTAGCTTGTTGGCCTCTACGTCTCCGCGGGACCTTTATATACATCTATAACGTGATATAACCTAACCTAAACCAACCTAACATCTCGGCGGTAATATTTGACAACATTCCTGGCCAGTTGGCTTCTCCGTCTCCGTGGGACCTTTATATACATCAATAACGTAATATAACCTAACCTAACCCAACCTAACATCTCGGCGGTAATATTTGATCACATTCCTAGCTTGTTGGCCTCTACGTCTCCGTGGGACCTTTATATACATCAATAACGTAATATAACCTAACCTAACCCAACCTAACATCTTGGCGGTAATATTTATAAACATACCTGGCGAGTTGGCCTCTACGTCTCCGTGGGACCTTTATATACATCAATAACGTAATATAACCTAACCTAACCCAACCTAACATCTCGGCGGTAATATTTGACAACATTCCTGGCCAGTTGGCTTCTCCGTCTCCGTGGGACCTTTATATACATCAATAACGTAATATAACCTAACCTAACCCAACCTAACATCTCGGCGGTAATATTTGATCACATTCCTAGCTTGTTGGCCTCTACGTCTCCGCGGGACCTTTATATACATCTATAACATAATATAACCTAACCTAACCCAACCTAACATTTCGGCGGTAATATTTGACATCATTCCTGGTGATTTGTCTTCTACGTCTCCGTTTGACCTTCATAAACATCAATAACGTAATATAACGTAACCTAACCCAACCTATCATCTCGGCGGTAATATTTGACAACATTCCTGGCGAGTTGGCTTCTACGTCTCCGTGGGACCTTTATATACATCAATAACGTAATATAACCTAACCTAACCCAACCTAACATTTCGGCGGTAATATTTGACATCATTCCTGGCGAGTTGGCCTCTACGTCTCCGTTTGACCTTCATAAACATCAATAACGTAATATAACGTAACCTAACCCACCTATCATCTCGGCGGTAATATTTGAAAACATTCCTGGCGAGTTGGCTTCTCCGTCTCTGTGATATCTTTTTATACATCAATAACGTAATATAACCTAACCTAACCCAACCTAACATCTCGGCGGTAATATTTGAAATCATACCTGGCGAGTTGGCCTCTACGTCTCCGTGGGACCTTTATATACATCAATAACGTAATATAACCTAACCTAACCCAACCTAACATCTCGGCGATAATATTTGAAAAAATTCCTGGCGAGTTGGCTTCTCCGTCTCTGTGATATCTTTTTATACATCAATAACGTAATATAACCTAACCTAACCCAACCTAACATCTCGGCGGCAATATTTGAAATCATACCTGGCGAGTTGGCCTCTACGTCTCCGTGGGACCTTTATATACATCTATAACGTGATATAACCTAACCTAAACCAACCTAACATCTCGGCGGTAATATTTGACAACATTCCTGGCCAGTTGGCTTCTCCGTCCCCGTGGGACCTTTATATACATCAATAACGTAATATAACCGAACCTAACCCAACCTAACATCTCGGCGGTAATATTTGATCACATTCCTAGCTTGTTGGCCTCTACGTCTCCGTTTCACCTTCATAAACATCAATAACGTAATATAACGTAACCTAACCCACCTATCATCTCGGCGGTAATATTTGAAAACATTCCTGGCGAGTTGGCTTCTCCGTCTCCGTAGGATCTTTTTATACATCAATAACGTAATATAACCTAACCTAACCCAACCTAACATCTTGGCGGTAATATTTAAAAACATACCTCGCGAGTTGGCCTCTACGTCTCCGTGGGACATTTATATACATCAATAACGTAATATAACCTAACCTAACCCAACCTAACATCTCGGCGGTAATATTTGATCACATTCCTAGCTTGTTGGCCTCTACGTCTCCGCGGGACCTTTATATACATCTATAACGTAATATAACCTAACCTAACCCAACCTAACATCTCGGCGGTAATATTTGATCACATTCCTAGCTTGTTGGCCTCTACGTCTCCGCGGGACCTTTATATACATCTATAACGTGATATAACCTAACCTAAACCAACCTAACATCTCGGCGGTAATATTTGACAACATTCCTGGCCAGTTGGCTTCTCCGTCTCCGTGGGACCTTTATATACATCAATAACGTAATATAACCTAACCTAACCCAACCTAACATCTCGGCGGTAATATTTGATCACATTCCTAGCTTGTTGGCCTCTACGTCTCCGCGGGACCTTTATATACATCTATAACGTAATATAACCTAACCTAACCCAACCTAACATCTCGGCGGTAATATTTGATCACATTCCTAGCTTGTTGGCCTCTACGTCTCCGCGGGACCTTTACATACATCTATAACGTGGTATAACCTAACCTAACCCAACCTAACATCTCGGCGGCAATATTTGAAATCATACCTGGCGAGCTGGCCTCTACGTCTCCGTGGGACATTTATATACATCAATAACGTAATATAACCTAACCTAACCCAACCTAACATCTCGGCGGTAATATTTGATCCCATTCCTAGCTTTTTGGCCTCTACGTCTCCGCGGGACCTTTATATACATCTATAACGTGATATAACCTAACCTAACCCAACCTAACATTTCGGCGGTAATATTTGACATCATTCCTGTCGAGTTGGCCTCTACGTCTCCGTTTCACCTTCATAAACATCAATAACGTAATATAACGTAACCTAACCCACCTATCATCTCGGCGGTAATATTTGAAAACATTCCTGGCGAGTTGGCTTCTCCGTCTCCGTAGGATCTTTTTATACATCAATAACGTAATATAACCTAACCTAACCCAACCTAACATCTTGGCGGTAATATTTAAAAACATACCTCGCGAGTTGGCCTCTACGTCTCCGTGGGACATTTATATACATCAATAACGTAATATAACCTAACCTAACCCAACCTAACATCTCGGCGGTAATATTTGATCACATTCCTGGCTTGTTGGCCTCTACGTCTCCGCGGGACCTTTATATACATATATAACGTGATATAACCTAACCTAAACCAACCTAACATCTCGGCGGTAATATTTGACAACATTCCTGGCCAGTTGGCTTCTCCGTCCCCGTGGGACCTTTATATACATCAATAACGTAATATAACCTAACCTAACCCAACCTAACATCTCGGCGGTAATATTTGATCACATTCCTAGCTTGTTGGCCTCTACGTCTCCGCGGGACCTTTATATACATCTATAACGTAATATAACCTAACCTAACCCAACCTAACATCTCGGCGGTAATATTTGATCACATTCCTAGCTTGTTGGCCTCTACGTCTCCGCGGGACCTTTATATACATCTATAACGTGATATAACCTAACCTAAACCAACCTAACATCTCGGCGGTAATATTTGACAACATTCCTGGCCAGTTGGCTTCTCCGTCTCCGTGGGACCTTTATATACATCAATAACGTAATATAACCTAACCTAACCCAACCTAACATCTCGGCGGTAATATTTGATCACATTCCTAGCTTGTTGGCCTCTACGTCTCCGCGGGACCTTTATATACATCTATAACGTAATATAACCTAACCTAACCCAACCTAACATCTCGGCGGTAATATTTGATCACATTCCTAGCTTGTTGGCCTCTACGTCTCCGCGGGACCTTTACATACATCTATAACGTGATATAACCTAACCTAACCCAACCTAACATCTCGGCGGCAATATTTGAAATCATACCTGGCGAGTTGGCCTCTACGTCTCCGTGGGACATTTATATACATCAATAACGTAATATAACCTAACCTAACCCAACCTAACATCTCGGCGGTAATATTTGATCCCATTCCTAGCTTGTTGGCCTCTACGTCTCCGCGGGACCTTTATATACATCTATAACGTGATATAACCTAACCTAACCCAACCTAACATTTCGGCGGTAATATTTGACATCATTCCTGTCGAGTTGGCCTCTACGTCTCCGTTTCACCTTCATAAACATCAATAACGTAATATAACGTAACCTAACCCACCTATCATCTCGGCGGTAATATTTGAAAACATTCCTGGCGAGTTGGCTTCTCCGCCTCCGTAGGATCTTTTTATACATCAATAACGTAATATAACCTAACCTAACCCAACCTAACATCTTGGCGGTAATATTTAAAAACATACCTCGCGAGTTGGCCTCTACGTCTCCGTGGGACATTTATATACATCAATAACGTAATATAACCTAACCTAACCCAACCTAACTTCTCGGCGGTAATATTTGAAATCATACCTGGCGAGTTGGACTCTACGTCTCCGTGGGACCTTTATATACATCAATAACGTAATATAACCTAACCTAACCCAACCTAACATCTCGGCGGTAATATTTGAAATCATACCTAGCGAGTTGGCCTCTACGTCTCCGTGGGACCTTTATATACATCAATAACGTAATATAACCTAACCTAAACCAACCTAACATCTCGGCGGTAATATTTGACAACATTCCTGGCCAGTTGGCTTCTCCGTCTCCGTGGGACCTTTATATACATCAATAACGTAATATAACCTAACCTAACCCAACCTAACATCTCGGCGGTAATATTTGATCACATTCCTAGCTTGTTGGCCTCTACGTCTCCGCGGGACCTTTATATACATCTATAACGTAATATAACCTAACCTAACCCAACCTAACATCTCGGCGGTAATATTTGATCACATTCCTAGCTTGTTGGCCTCTACGTCTCCGCGGGACCTTTACATACATCTATAACGTGATATAACCTAACCTAACCCAACCTAACATCTTAGCGGTAATATTTAAAAACATACCTGGCGAGTTGGCCTCTACGTCTCCGTGGGACCTTTATATACATCAATAACGTAATATAACCTAACCTAACCCAACCTAACATCTCGGCGGTAATATTTGATCACATTCCTAGCTTGTTGGCCTCTACGTCTCCGCGGGACCTTTATATACATCTATAACATGATATAACCTAACCTAACCCAACCTAACATTTCGGCGGTAATATTTGACATCATTCCTGGTGATTTGTCTTCTACGTCTCCGTTTGACCTTCATAAACATCAATAACGTAATATAACGTAACCTAACCCAACCTATCATCTCGGCGGTAATATTTGACAACATTCCTGGCGAGTTGGCTTCTACGTCTCCGTGGGACCTTTATATACATCAATAACGTAATATAACCTAGCCTAACCCAACCTAACATTTCGGCGGTAATATTTGACATCATTCCTGGCGAGTTGGCCTCTACGTCTCCGTTTGACCTTCATAAACATCAATAACGTAATATAACGTAACCTAACCCACCTATCATCTCGGCGGTAATATTTGAAAACATTCCTGGCGAGTTGGCTTCTCCGTCTCTGTG
Organism: Xylocopa violacea; assembly: GCA_963969225.1. Taxonomy (NCBI): domain Eukaryota; kingdom Metazoa; phylum Arthropoda; class Insecta; order Hymenoptera; family Apidae; genus Xylocopa; species Xylocopa violacea. The sequence goes on from CAXAJV010000051.1 coordinate 3,748,674, forward strand.
ATACCTTTTTATACATCAATAACGTAATATAACCTAACCTAACCCAACCTAACATCTCGGCGGTAATATTTGAAATCATACCTGGCGAGTTGGCCTCTACGTCTCCGTGGGACCTTTATATACATCAATAACGTAATATAACCTAACCTAACCCAACCTAACATTTCGGCGATAATATTTGAAAACATTCCTGGCGAGTTGGCTTCTCCGTCTCTGTGATATCTTTTTATACATCAATAACGTAATATAACCTAACCTAACCCAACCTAACATCTCGGCGGCAATATTTGAAATCATACCTGGCGAGTTGGCCTCTACGTCTCCGTGGGACATTTATATACATCAATAACGTAATATAACCTAACCTAACCCAACCTAACATCTCGGCGGTAATATTTGATCACATTCCTGGCTTGTTGGCCTCTACGTCTCCGCGGGACCTTTATATACATCTATAACGTGATATAACCTAACCTAAACCAACCTAACATCTCCGCGGTAATATTTGAAGACATTCCTGGCGAGTTGGCTTCTCCGTCTCCGTAGGATCTTTTTATACATCAATAACGTAATATAACCTAACCTAACCCAACCTAACATCTTGGCGGTAATATTTAAAAACATACCTGGCGAGATGGACTCTACGTCTCCGTGGGACCTTTATATACATCAATAACGTAATATAACCTAACCTAACCGAACCTAACATATCGGCCGTAATATTTGAAAACATACCTGGCGAGTTGGCCTCTACGTCTCCGTGGGACGTTTATATACATCAATAACGTAATATAACCTAACCTAACCCAACCTAACATCTCGGCGGTAATATTTGATCACATTCCTAGATTGTTGGCCTCTACGTCTCCGCGGGACCTTTATATACATCTATAACGTGGTATAACCTAACCTAACCCAACCTAACATTTCGGCGGTAATATTTGACATCATTCCTGGCGAGTTGGCCTCTACGTCTCCGTTTGACCTTCATAAACATCAATAACGTAATATAACGTAACCTAACCCACCTATCATCTCGGCGGTAATATTTGAAAACATTCCTGGCGAGTTGGCTTCTCCGTCTCCGTAGGATCTTTTTATACATCAATAACGTAATATAACCTAACCTAACCCAACCTAACATCTTGGCGGTAATATTTAAAAACATACCTCGCGAGTTGGCCTCTACGTCTCCGTGGGATATTTATATACATCAATAACGTAATATAACCTAACCTAACCCAACCTAACATCTCGGCGGTAATATTTGATCACATTCCTAGCTTGTTGGACTCTACGTCTCCGCGGGACCTTTATATACATCTATAACGTAATATAACCTAACCTAACCCAACCTAACATCTCGGCGGTAATATTTGATCACATTCCTAGCTTGTTGGCCTCTACATCTCCGCGGGACCTTTATATACATCTATAACGTGATATAACCTAACCTAACCCAACCTAACATCTTAGCGGTAATATTTAAAAACATACCTGGCGAGTTGGCCTCTACGTCTCCGTGGGACGTTTATATACCTCAATAACGTAATATAATCTAACCTAACCCAACCTAACATCTCGGCGATAATATTTGAAAACATTCCTGGCGAGTTGGCTTCTCCGTCTCTGTGATATCTTTTTATACATCAATAACATAATATAACCTAACCTAACCCAACCTAACATCTCGGCGGTAATATTTGAAATCATACCTGGCGAGTTGGCCTCTACGTCTCCGTGGGACCTTTATATACATCAATAACGTAATATAACCTAACCTAACCAAACCTAACATCTCGGCGGTAATATTTGAAAACATTCCTGGCGAGTTGGCTTCTCCGTCTCCGTGGGACCTTTATATACATCAATAACGTTATATAACCTAACCTAACCCAACCTAACATCTCGGCGGTAATATTTGACAACATACCTGGCGAGTTGGCCTCCACGTCTCCGTGGGACCTTCATATACATCAATAACGAAATATAACCAAACCTAACCCAACCTAACATCTCGGCGGTAATATTTGATCACATTCCTAGCTTGTTGGCCTCTACGTCTCCGCGGGACCTTTATATACATCTATAACGTGATATAACCTAACCTAAACCAACCTAACATCTCGGCGGTAATATTTGACAACATTCCTGGCCAGTTGGCTTCTCCGTCTCCGTGGGACCTTTATATACATCAATAACGTAATATAACCTAACCTAACCCAACCTAACATCTCGGCGGTAATATTTGATCACATTCCTAGCTTGTTGGCCTCTACGTCTCCGTGGGACCTTTATATACATCAATAACGTAATATAACCTAACCTAACCCAACCTAACATCTTGGCGGTAATATTTATAAACATACCTGGCGAGTTGGCCTCTACGTCTCCGTGGGACCTTTATATACATCAATAACGTAATATAACCTAACCTAACCCAACCTAACATCTCGGCGGTAATATTTGACAACATTCCTGGCCAGTTGGCTTCTCCGTCTCCGTGGGACCTTTATATACATCAATAACGTAATATAACCTAACCTAACCCAACCTAACATCTCGGCGGTAATATTTGATCACATTCCTAGCTTGTTGGCCTCTACGTCTCCGCGGGACCTTTATATACATCTATAACATAATATAACCTAACCTAACCCAACCTAACATTTCGGCGGTAATATTTGACATCATTCCTGGTGATTTGTCTTCTACGTCTCCGTTTGACCTTCATAAACATCAATAACGTAATATAACGTAACCTAACCCAACCTATCATCTCGGCGGTAATATTTGACAACATTCCTGGCGAGTTGGCTTCTACGTCTCCGTGGGACCTTTATATACATCAATAACGTAATATAACCTAACCTAACCCAACCTAACATTTCGGCGGTAATATTTGACATCATTCCTGGCGAGTTGGCCTCTACGTCTCCGTTTGACCTTCATAAACATCAATAACGTAATATAACGTAACCTAACCCACCTATCATCTCGGCGGTAATATTTGAAAACATTCCTGGCGAGTTGGCTTCTCCGTCTCTGTGATATCTTTTTATACATCAATAACGTAATATAACCTAACCTAACCCAACCTAACATCTCGGCGGTAATATTTGAAATCATACCTGGCGAGTTGGCCTCTACGTCTCCGTGGGACCTTTATATACATCAATAACGTAATATAACCTAACCTAACCCAACCTAACATCTCGGCGATAATATTTGAAAAAATTCCTGGCGAGTTGGCTTCTCCGTCTCTGTGATATCTTTTTATACATCAATAACGTAATATAACCTAACCTAACCCAACCTAACATCTCGGCGGCAATATTTGAAATCATACCTGGCGAGTTGGCCTCTACGTCTCCGTGGGACCTTTATATACATCTATAACGTGATATAACCTAACCTAAACCAACCTAACATCTCGGCGGTAATATTTGACAACATTCCTGGCCAGTTGGCTTCTCCGTCCCCGTGGGACCTTTATATACATCAATAACGTAATATAACCGAACCTAACCCAACCTAACATCTCGGCGGTAATATTTGATCACATTCCTAGCTTGTTGGCCTCTACGTCTCCGTTTCACCTTCATAAACATCAATAACGTAATATAACGTAACCTAACCCACCTATCATCTCGGCGGTAATATTTGAAAACATTCCTGGCGAGTTGGCTTCTCCGTCTCCGTAGGATCTTTTTATACATCAATAACGTAATATAACCTAACCTAACCCAACCTAACATCTTGGCGGTAATATTTAAAAACATACCTCGCGAGTTGGCCTCTACGTCTCCGTGGGACATTTATATACATCAATAACGTAATATAACCTAACCTAACCCAACCTAACATCTCGGCGGTAATATTTGATCACATTCCTAGCTTGTTGGCCTCTACGTCTCCGCGGGACCTTTATATACATCTATAACGTAATATAACCTAACCTAACCCAACCTAACATCTCGGCGGTAATATTTGATCACATTCCTAGCTTGTTGGCCTCTACGTCTCCGCGGGACCTTTATATACATCTATAACGTGATATAACCTAACCTAAACCAACCTAACATCTCGGCGGTAATATTTGACAACATTCCTGGCCAGTTGGCTTCTCCGTCTCCGTGGGACCTTTATATACATCAATAACGTAATATAACCTAACCTAACCCAACCTAACATCTCGGCGGTAATATTTGATCACATTCCTAGCTTGTTGGCCTCTACGTCTCCGCGGGACCTTTATATACATCTATAACGTAATATAACCTAACCTAACCCAACCTAACATCTCGGCGGTAATATTTGATCACATTCCTAGCTTGTTGGCCTCTACGTCTCCGCGGGACCTTTACATACATCTATAACGTGGTATAACCTAACCTAACCCAACCTAACATCTCGGCGGCAATATTTGAAATCATACCTGGCGAGCTGGCCTCTACGTCTCCGTGGGACATTTATATACATCAATAACGTAATATAACCTAACCTAACCCAACCTAACATCTCGGCGGTAATATTTGATCCCATTCCTAGCTTTTTGGCCTCTACGTCTCCGCGGGACCTTTATATACATCTATAACGTGATATAACCTAACCTAACCCAACCTAACATTTCGGCGGTAATATTTGACATCATTCCTGTCGAGTTGGCCTCTACGTCTCCGTTTCACCTTCATAAACATCAATAACGTAATATAACGTAACCTAACCCACCTATCATCTCGGCGGTAATATTTGAAAACATTCCTGGCGAGTTGGCTTCTCCGTCTCCGTAGGATCTTTTTATACATCAATAACGTAATATAACCTAACCTAACCCAACCTAACATCTTGGCGGTAATATTTAAAAACATACCTCGCGAGTTGGCCTCTACGTCTCCGTGGGACATTTATATACATCAATAACGTAATATAACCTAACCTAACCCAACCTAACATCTCGGCGGTAATATTTGATCACATTCCTGGCTTGTTGGCCTCTACGTCTCCGCGGGACCTTTATATACATATATAACGTGATATAACCTAACCTAAACCAACCTAACATCTCGGCGGTAATATTTGACAACATTCCTGGCCAGTTGGCTTCTCCGTCCCCGTGGGACCTTTATATACATCAATAACGTAATATAACCTAACCTAACCCAACCTAACATCTCGGCGGTAATATTTGATCACATTCCTAGCTTGTTGGCCTCTACGTCTCCGCGGGACCTTTATATACATCTATAACGTAATATAACCTAACCTAACCCAACCTAACATCTCGGCGGTAATATTTGATCACATTCCTAGCTTGTTGGCCTCTACGTCTCCGCGGGACCTTTATATACATCTATAACGTGATATAACCTAACCTAAACCAACCTAACATCTCGGCGGTAATATTTGACAACATTCCTGGCCAGTTGGCTTCTCCGTCCCCGTGGGACCTTTATATACATCAATAACGTAATATAACCGAACCTAACCCAACCTAACATCTCGGCGGTAATATTTGATCACATTCCTAGCTTGTTGGCCTCTACGTCTCCGTTTCACCTTCATAAACATCAATAACGTAATATAACGTAACCTAACCCACCTATCATCTCGGCGGTAATATTTGAAAACATTCCTGGCGAGTTGGCTTCTCCGTCTCCGTAGGATCTTTTTATACATCAATAACGTAATATAACCTAACCTAACCCAACCTAACATCTTGGCGGTAATATTTAAAAACATACCTCGCGAGTTGGCCTCTACGTCTCCGTGGGACATTTATATACATCAATAACGTAATATAACCTAACCTAACCCAACCTAACATCTCGGCGGTAATATTTGATCACATTCCTAGCTTGTTGGCCTCTACGTCTCCGCGGGACCTTTATATACATCTATAACGTAATATAACCTAACCTAACCCAACCTAACATCTCGGCGGTAATATTTGATCACATTCCTAGCTTGTTGGCCTCTACGTCTCCGCGGGACCTTTATATACATCTATAACGTGATATAACCTAACCTAAACCAACCTAACATCTCGGCGGTAATATTTGACAACATTCCTGGCCAGTTGGCTTCTCCGTCTCCGTGGGACCTTTATATACATCAATAACGTAATATAACCTAACCTAACCCAACCTAACATCTCGGCGGTAATATTTGAAATCATACCTAGCGAGTTGGCCTCTACGTCTCCGTGGGACCTTTATATACATCAATAACGTAATATAACCTAACCTAAACCAACCTAACATCTCGGCGGTAATATTTGACAACATTCCTGGCCAGTTGGCTTCTCCGTCTCCGTGGGACCTTTATATACATCAATAACGTAATATAACCTAACCTAACCCAACCTAACATCTCGGCGGTAATATTTGATCACATTCCTAGCTTGTTGGCCTCTACGTCTCCGCGGGACCTTTATATACATCTATAACGTAATATAACCTAACCTAACCCAACCTAACATCTCGGCGGTAATATTTGATCACATTCCTAGCTTGTTGGCCTCTACGTCTCCGCGGGACCTTTACATACATCTATAACGTGATATAACCTAACCTAACCCAACCTAACATCTTAGCGGTAATATTTAAAAACATACCTGGCGAGTTGGCCTCTACGTCTCCGTGGGACCTTTATATACATCAATAACGTAATATAACCTAACCTAACCCAACCTAACATCTCGGCGGTAATATTTGATCACATTCCTAGCTTGTTGGCCTCTACGTCTCCGCGGGACCTTTATATACATCTATAACATGATATAACCTAACCTAACCCAACCTAACATTTCGGCGGTAATATTTGACATCATTCCTGGTGATTTGTCTTCTACGTCTCCGTTTGACCTTCATAAACATCAATAACGTAATATAACGTAACCTAACCCAACCTATCATCTCGGCGGTAATATTTGACAACATTCCTGGCGAGTTGGCTTCTACGTCTCCGTGGGACCTTTATATACATCAATAACGTAATATAACCTAGCCTAACCCAACCTAACATTTCGGCGGTAATATTTGACATCATTCCTGGCGAGTTGGCCTCTACGTCTCCGTTTGACCTTCATAAACATCAATAACGTAATATAACGTAACCTAACCCACCTATCATCTCGGCGGTAATATTTGAAAACATTCCTGGCGAGTTGGCTTCTCCGTCTCTGTGATACCTTTTTATACATCAATAACGTAATATAACCTAACCTAACCCAACCTAACATCTCGGCGGTAATATTTGAAATCATACCTGGCGAGTTGGCCTCTACGTCTCCGTGGGACCTTTATATACATCAATAACGTAATATAACCTAACCTAACCCAACCTAACATTTCGGCGATAATATTTGAAAACATTCCTGGCGAGTTGGCTTCTCCGTCTCTGTGATATCTTTTTATACATCAATAACGTAATATAACCTAACCTAACCCAACCTAACATCTCGGCGGCAATATTTGAAATCATACCTGGCGAGTTGGCCTCTACGTCTCCGTGGGACATTTATATACATCAATAACGTAATATAACCTAACCTAACCCAACCTAACATCTCGGCGGTAATATTTGATCACATTCCTGGCTTGTTGGCCTCTACGTCTCCGCGGGACCTTTATATACATCTATAACGTGATATAACCTAACCTAAACCAACCTAACATCTCCGCGGTAATATTTGAAGACATTCCTGGCGAGTTGGCTTCTCCGTCTCCGTAGGATCTTTTTATACATCAATAACGTAATATAACCTAACCTAACCCAACCTAACATCTTGGCGGTAATATTTAAAAACATACCTGGCGAGATGGACTCTACGTCTCCGTGGGACCTTTATATACATCAATAACGTAATATAACCTAACCTAACCGAACCTAACATATCGGCCGTAATATTTGAAAACATACCTGGCGAGTTGGCCTCTACGTCTCCGTGGGACGTTTATATACATCAATAACGTAATATAACCTAACCTAACCCAACCTAACATCTCGGCGGTAATATTTGATCACATTCCTAGATTGTTGGCCTCTACGTCTCCGCGGGACCTTTATATACATCTATAACGTGGTATAACCTAACCTAACCCAACCTAACATTTCGGCGGTAATATTTGACATCATTCCTGGCGAGTTGGCCTCTACGTCTCCGTTTGACCTTCATAAACATCAATAACGTAATATAACGTAACCTAACCCACCTATCATCTCGGCGGTAATATTTGAAAACATTCCTGGCGAGTTGGCTTCTCCGTCTCCGTAGGATCTTTTTATACATCAATAACGTAATATAACCTAACCTAACCCAACCTAACATCTTGGCGGTAATATTTAAAAACATACCTCGCGAGTTGGCCTCTACGTCTCCGTGGGATATTTATATACATCAATAACGTAATATAACCTAACCTAACCCAACCTAACATCTCGGCGGTAATATTTGATCACATTCCTAGCTTGTTGGACTCTACGTCTCCGCGGGACCTTTATATACATCTATAACGTAATATAACCTAACCTAACCCAACCTAACATCTCGGCGGTAATATTTGATCACATTCCTAGCTTGTTGGCCTCTACATCTCCGCGGGACCTTTATATACATCTATAACGTGATATAACCTAACCTAACCCAACCTAACATCTTAGCGGTAATATTTAAAAACATACCTGGCGAGTTGGCCTCTACGTCTCCGTGGGACGTTTATATACCTCAATAACGTAATATAATCTAACCTAACCCAACCTAACATCTCGGCGATAATATTTGAAAACATTCCTGGCGAGTTGGCTTCTCCGTCTCTGTGATATCTTTTTATACATCAATAACATAATATAACCTAACCTAACCCAACCTAACATCTCGGCGGTAATATTTGAAATCATACCTGGCGAGTTGGCCTCTACGTCTCCGTGGGACCTTTATATACATCAATAACGTAATATAACCTAACCTAACCCAACCTAACATCTCGGCGGTAATATTTGAAAACATTCCTGGCGAGTTGGCTTCTCCGTCTCCGTGGGACCTTTATATACATCAATAACGTTATATAACCTAACCTAACCCAACCTAACATCTCGGCGGTAATATTTGACAACATACCTGGCGAGTTGGCCTCCACGTCTCCGTGGGACCTTCATATACATCAATAACGAAATATAACCAAACCTAACCCAACCTAACATCTCGGCGGTAATATTTGATCACATTCCTAGCTTGTTGGCCTCTACGTCTCCGCGGGACCTTTATATACATCTATAACGTGATATAACCTAACCTAAACCAACCTAACATTTCGGCGGTAATATTTGACAACATTCCTGGCCAGTTGGCTTCTCCGTCTCCGTGGGACCTTTATATACATCAATAACGTAATATAACCTAACCTAACCCAACCTAACATCTCGGCGGTAATATTTGATCACATTCCTAGCTTGTTGGCCTCTACGTCTCCGTGGGACCTTTATATACATCAATAACGTAATATAACCTAACCTAACCCAACCTAACATCTTGGCGGTAATATTTATAAACATACCTGGCGAGTTGGCCTCTACGTCTCCGTGGGACCTTTATATACATCAATAACGTAATATAACCTAACCTAACCCAACCTAACATCTCGGCGGTAATATTTGACAACATTCCTGGCCAGTTGGCTTCTCCGTCTCCGTGGGACCTTTATATACATCAATAACGTAATATAACCTAACCTAACCCAACCTAACATCTCGGCGGTAATATTTGATCACATTCCTAGCTTGTTGGCCTCTACGTCTCCGCGGGACCTTTATATACATCTATAACATAATATAACCTAACCTAACCCAACCTAACATTTCGGCGGTAATATTTGACATCATTCCTGGTGATTTGTCTTCTACGTCTCCGTTTGACCTTCATAAACATCAATAACGTAATATAACGTAACCTAACCCAACCTATCATCTCGGCGGTAATATTTGACAACATTCCTGGCGAGTTGGCTTCTACGTCTCCGTGGGACCTTTATATACATCAATAACGTAATATAACCTAACCTAACCCAACCTAACATTTCGGCGGTAATATTTGACATCATTCCTGGCGAGTTGGCCTCTACGTCTCCGTTTGACCTTCATAAACATCAATAACGTAATATAACGTAACCTAACCCACCTATCATCTCGGCGGTAATATTTGAAAACATTCCTGGCGAGTTGGCTTCTCCGTCTCTGTGATATCTTTTTATACATCAATAACGTAATATAACCTAACCTAACCCAACCTAACATCTCGGCGGTAATATTTGAAATCATACCTGGCGAGTTGGCCTCTACGTCTCCGTGGGACCTTTATATACATCAATAACGTAATATAACCTAACCTAACCCAACCTAACATCTCGGCGATAATATTTGAAAAAATTCCTGGCGAGTTGGCTTCTCCGTCTCTGTGATATCTTTTTATACATCAATAACGTAATATAACCTAACCTAACCCAACCTAACATCTCGGCGGCAATATTTGAAATCATACCTGGCGAGTTGGCCTCTACGTCTCCGTGGGACCTTTATATACATCTATAACGTGATATAACCTAACCTAAACCAACCTAACATCTCGGCGGTAATATTTGACAACATTCCTGGCCAGTTGGCTTCTCCGTCCCCGTGGGACCTTTATATACATCAATAACGTAATATAACCGAACCTAACCCAACCTAACATCTCGGCGGTAATATTTGATCACATTCCTAGCTTGTTGGCCTCTACGTCTCCGTTTCACCTTCATAAACATCAATAACGTAATATAACGTAACCTAACCCACCTATCATCTCGGCGGTAATATTTGAAAACATTCCTGGCGAGTTGGCTTCTCCGTCTCCGTAGGATCTTTTTATACATCAATAACGTAATATAACCTAACCTAACCCAACCTAACATCTTGGCGGTAATATTTAAAAACATACCTCGCGAGTTGGCCTCTACGTCTCCGTGGGACATTTATATACATCAATAACGTAATATAACCTAACCTAACCCAACCTAACATCTCGGCGGTAATATTTGATCACATTCCTAGCTTGTTGGCCTCTACGTCTCCGCGGGACCTTTATATACATCTATAACGTAATATAACCTAACCTAACCCAACCTAACATCTCGGCGGTAATATTTGATCACATTCCTAGCTTGTTGGCCTCTACGTCTCCGCGGGACCTTTATATACATCTATAACGTGATATAACCTAACCTAAACCAACCTAACATCTCGGCGGTAATATTTGACAACATTCCTGGCCAGTTGGCTTCTCCGTCTCCGTGGGACCTTTATATACATCAATAACGTAATATAACCTAACCTAACCCAACCTAACATCTCGGCGGTAATATTTGATCACATTCCTAGCTTGTTGGCCTCTACGTCTCCGCGGGACCTTTATATACATCTATAACGTAATATAACCTAACCTAACCCAACCTAACATCTCGGCGGTAATATTTGATCACATTCCTAGCTTGTTGGCCTCTACGTCTCCGCGGGACCTTTACATACATCTATAACGTGGTATAACCTAACCTAACCCAACCTAACATCTCGGCGGCAATATTTGAAATCATACCTGGCGAGCTGGCCTCTACGTCTCCGTGGGACATTTATATACATCAATAACGTAATATAACCTAACCTAACCCAACCTAACATCTCGGCGGTAATATTTGATCCCATTCCTAGCTTTTTGGCCTCTACGTCTCCGCGGGACCTTTATATACATCTATAACGTGATATAACCTAACCTAACCCAACCTAACATTTCGGCGGTAATATTTGACATCATTCCTGTCGAGTTGGCCTCTACGTCTCCGTTTCACCTTCATAAACATCAATAACGTAATATAACGTAACCTAACCCACCTATCATCTCGGCGGTAATATTTGAAAACATTCCTGGCGAGTTGGCTTCTCCGTCTCCGTAGGATCTTTTTATACATCAATAACGTAATATAACCTAACCTAACCCAACCTAACATCTTGGCGGTAATATTTAAAAACATACCTCGCGAGTTGGCCTCTACGTCTCCGTGGGACATTTATATACATCAATAACGTAATATAACCTAACCTAACCCAACCTAACATCTCGGCGGTAATATTTGATCACATTCCTGGCTTGTTGGCCTCTACGTCTCCGCGGGACCTTTATATACATATATAACGTGATATAACCTAACCTAAACCAACCTAACATCTCGGCGGTAATATTTGACAACATTCCTGGCCAGTTGGCTTCTCCGTCCCCGTGGGACCTTTATATACATCAATAACGTAATATAACCTAACCTAACCCAACCTAACATCTCGGCGGTAATATTTGATCACATTCCTAGCTTGTTGGCCTCTACGTCTCCGCGGGACCTTTATATACATCTATAACGTAATATAACCTAACCTAACCCAACCTAACATCTCGGCGGTAATATTTGATCACATTCCTAGCTTGTTGGCCTCTACGTCTCCGCGGGACCTTTATATACATCTATAACGTGATATAACCTAACCTAAACCAACCTAACATCTCGGCGGTAATATTTGACAACATTCCTGGCCAGTTGGCTTCTCCGTCCCCGTGGGACCTTTATATACATCAATAACGTAATATAACCGAACCTAACCCAACCTAACATCTCGGCGGTAATATTTGATCACATTCCTAGCTTGTTGGCCTCTACGTCTCCGTTTCACCTTCATAAACATCAATAACGTAATATAACGTAACCTAACCCACCTATCATCTCGGCGGTAATATTTGAAAACATTCCTGGCGAGTTGGCTTCTCCGTCTCCGTAGGATCTTTTTATACATCAATAACGTAATATAACCTAACCTAACCCAACCTAACATCTTGGCGGTAATATTTAAAAACATACCTCGCGAGTTGGCCTCTACGTCTCCGTGGGACATTTATATACATCAATAACGTAATATAACCTAACCTAACCCAACCTAACATCTCGGCGGTAATATTTGATCACATTCCTAGCTTGTTGGCCTCTACGTCTCCGCGGGACCTTTATATACATCTATAACGTAATATAACCTAACCTAACCCAACCTAACATCTCGGCGGTAATATTTGATCACATTCCTAGCTTGTTGGCCTCTACGTCTCCGCGGGACCTTTATATACATCTATAACGTGATATAACCTAACCTAAACCAACCTAACATCTCGGCGGTAATATTTGACAACATTCCTGGCCAGTTGGCTTCTCCGTCTCCGTGGGACCTTTATATACATCAATAACGTAATATAACCTAACCTAACCCAACCTAACATCTCGGCGGTAATATTTGATCACATTCCTAGCTTGTTGGCCTCTACGTCTCCGCGGGACCTTTATATACATCTATAACGTAATATAACCTAACCTAACCCAACCTAACATCTCGGCGGTAATATTTGATCACATTCCTAGCTTGTTGGCCTCTACGTCTCCGCGGGACCTTTACATACATCTATAACGTGGTATAACCTAACCTAACCCAACCTAACATCTCGGCGGCAATATTTGAAATCATACCTGGCGAGCTGGCCTCTACGTCTCCGTGGGACATTTATATACATCAATAACGTAATATAACCTAACCTAACCCAACCTAACATCTCGGCGGTAATATTTGATCCCATTCCTAGCTTTTTGGCCTCTACGTCTCCGCGGGACCTTTATATACATCTATAACGTGATATAACCTAACCTAACCCAACCTAACATTTCGGCGGTAATATTTGACATCATTCCTGTCGAGTTGGCCTCTACGTCTCCGTTTCACCTTCATAAACATCAATAACGTAATATAACGTAACCTAACCCACCTATCATCTCGGCGGTAATATTTGAAAACATTCCTGGCGAGTTGGCTTCTCCGTCTCCGTAGGATCTTTTTATACATCAATAACGTAATATAACCTAACCTAACCCAACCTAACATCTTGGCGGTAATATTTAAAAACATACCTCGCGAGTTGGCCTCTACGTCTCCGTGGGACATTTATATACATCAATAACGTAATATAACCTAACCTAACCCAACCTAACATCTCGGCGGTAATATTTGATCACATTCCTGGCTTGTTGGCCTCTACGTCTCCGCGGGACCTTTATATACATATATAACGTGATATAACCTAACCTAAACCAACCTAACATCTCGGCGGTAATATTTGACAACATTCCTGGCCAGTTGGCTTCTCCGTCCCCGTGGGACCTTTATATACATCAATAACGTAATATAACCTAACCTAACCCAACCTAACATCTCGGCGGTAATATTTGATCACATTCCTAGCTTGTTGGCCTCTACGTCTCCGCGGGACCTTTATATACATCTATAACGTAATATAACCTAACCTAACCCAACCTAACATCTCGGCGGTAATATTTGATCACATTCCTAGCTTGTTGGCCTCTACGTCTCCGCGGGACCTTTATATACATCTATAACGTGATATAACCTAACCTAAACCAACCTAACATCTCGGCGGTAATATTTGACAACATTCCTGGCCAGTTGGCTTCTCCGTCTCCGTGGGACCTTTATATACATCAATAACGTAATATAACCTAACCTAACCCAACCTAACATCTCGGCGGTAATATTTGATCACATTCCTAGCTTGTTGGCCTCTACGTCTCCGCGGGACCTTTATATACATCTATAACGTAATATAACCTAACCTAACCCAACCTAACATCTCGGCGGTAATATTTGATCACATTCCTAGCTTGTTGGCCTCTACGTCTCCGCGGGACCTTTACATACATCTATAACGTGATATAACCTAACCTAACCCAACCTAACATCTCGGCGGCAATATTTGAAATCATACCTGGCGAGTTGGCCTCTACGTCTCCGTGGGACATTTATATACATCAATAACGTAATATAACCTAACCTAACCCAACCTAACATCTCGGCGGTAATATTTGATCCCATTCCTAGCTTGTTGGCCTCTACGTCTCCGCGGGACCTTTATATACATCTATAACGTGATATAACCTAACCTAACCCAACCTAACATTTCGGCGGTAATATTTGACATCATTCCTGTCGAGTTGGCCTCTACGTCTCCGTTTCACCTTCATAAACATCAATAACGTAATATAACGTAACCTAACCCACCTATCATCTCGGCGGTAATATTTGAAAACATTCCTGGCGAGTTGGCTTCTCCGCCTCCGTAGGATCTTTTTATACATCAATAACGTAATATAACCTAACCTAACCCAACCTAACATCTTGGCGGTAATATTTAAAAACATACCTCGCGAGTTGGCCTCTACGTCTCCGTGGGACATTTATATACATCAATAACGTAATATAACCTAACCTAACCCAACCTAACTTCTCGGCGGTAATATTTGAAATCATACCTGGCGAGTTGGACTCTACGTCTCCGTGGGACCTTTATATACATCAATAACGTAATATAACCTAACCTAACCCAACCTAACATCTCGGCGGTAATATTTGAAATCATACCTAGCGAGTTGGCCTCTACGTCTCCGTGGGACCTTTATATACATCAATAACGTAATATAACCTAACCTAAACCAACCTAACATCTCGGCGGTAATATTTGACAACATTCCTGGCCAGTTGGCTTCTCCGTCTCCGTGGGACCTTTATATACATCAATAACGTAATATAACCTAACCTAACCCAACCTAACATCTCGGCGGTAATATTTGATCACATTCCTAGCTTGTTGGCCTCTACGTCTCCGCGGGACCTTTATATACATCTATAACGTAATATAACCTAACCTAACCCAACCTAACATCTCGGCGGTAATATTTGATCACATTCCTAGCTTGTTGGCCTCTACGTCTCCGCGGGACCTTTACATACATCTATAACGTGATATAACCTAACCTAACCCAACCTAACATCTTAGCGGTAATATTTAAAAACATACCTGGCGAGTTGGCCTCTACGTCTCCGTGGGACCTTTATATACATCAATAACGTAATATAACCTAACCTAACCCAACCTAACATCTCGGCGGTAATATTTGATCACATTCCTAGCTTGTTGGCCTCTACGTCTCCGCGGGACCTTTATATACATCTATAACATGATATAACCTAACCTAACCCAACCTAACATTTCGGCGGTAATATTTGACATCATTCCTGGTGATTTGTCTTCTACGTCTCCGTTTGACCTTCATAAACATCAATAACGTAATATAACGTAACCTAACCCAACCTATCATCTCGGCGGTAATATTTGACAACATTCCTGGCGAGTTGGCTTCTACGTCTCCGTGGGACCTTTATATACATCAATAACGTAATATAACCTAGCCTAACCCAACCTAACATTTCGGCGGTAATATTTGACATCATTCCTGGCGAGTTGGCCTCTACGTCTCCGTTTGACCTTCATAAACATCAATAACGTAATATAACGTAACCTAACCCAACCTATCATCTCGGCGGTAATATTTGAAAACATTCCTGGCGAGTTGGCTTCTCCGTCTCCGTAGGATCTTTTTATACATCAATAACGTAATATAACCTAACCTAACCCAACCTAACATCTTGGCGGTAATATTTAAAAACATACCTGGCGAGTTGGCCTCTACGTCTCCGTGGGACCTTTATATACATCAATAACGTAATATAACCTAACCTAACCCAACCTAACATCTCGGCGGTAATATTTGATCACATTCCTAGCTTGTTGGCCTCTACGTCTCCGCGGGACCTTTATATACATCTATAACGTAATATAACCTAACCTAACCCAACCTAACATCTCGGCGGTAATATTTGATCACATTCCTAGCTTGTTGGCCTCTACGTCTCCGCGGGACCTTTATATACATCTATAACGTGATATAACCTAACCTAAACCAACCTAACATCTCGGCGGTAATATTTGACAACATTCCTGGCCAGTTGGCTTCTCCGTCTCCGTGGGACCTTTATATACATCAATAACGTAATATAACCTAACCTAACCCAACCTAACATCTCGGCGGTAATATTTGATCACATTCCTAGCTTGTTGGCCTCTACGTCTCCGCGGGACCTTTATATACATCTATAACGTAATATAACCTAACCTAACCCAACCTAACATCTCGGCGGTAATATTTGATCACATTCCTAGCTTGTTGGCCTCTACGTCTCCGCGGGACCTTTACATACATCTATAACGTGATATAACCTAACCTAACCCAACCTAACATCTCGGCGGCAATATTTGAAATCATACCTGGCGAGTTGGCCTCTACGTCTCCGTGGGACATTTATATACATCAATAACGTAATATAACCTAACCTAACCCAACCTAACATCTCGGCGGTAATATTTGATCCCATTCCTAGCTTGTTGGCCTCTACGTCTCCGCGGGACCTTTATATACATCTATAACGTGATATAACCTAACCTAACCCAACCTAGCATCTTAGCGGTAATATTTAAAAACATACATGGCGAGTTGGCCTCTACGTCTCCGTGGGTCGTTTATATACATCAATAACGTAATATAACCTAACCTAACCCAACCTAACATCTCGGCGATAATATTTGAAAACATTCGTGGCGAGTTGGCTTCTCCGTCTCTGTGATATCTTTTTATACATCAATAACATAATATAACCTAACCTAACCCAACCTAACTTCTCGGCGGTAATATTTGAAATCATACCTGGCGAGTTGGACTCTACGTCTCCGTGGGACCTTTATATACATCAATAACGTAATATAACCTAACCTAACCCAACCTAACATCTCGGCGGTAATATTTGAAATCATACCTAGCGAGTTGGCCTCTACGTCTCCGTGGGACCTTTATATACATCAATAACGTAATATAACCTAACCTAACCCAACCTAACATCTTGGCGGTATATATTTGAAAACATACCTGGCGAGTTGGCTTCTCCGTCTCCGTAGGATCTTTTTATACATCAATAACGTAATATAACCTAACCTAACCCAACCTAACATCTTGGCGGTAATATTTAAAAACATACCTGGCGAGATGGACTCTACGTCTCCGTGGGACCTTTATATACATCAATAACGTAATATAATCTAACCTAATCCAACCTAACATCTCGGCGGTAATATTTGACAACATTCCTGGCGAGTTGGCCTCTACGTCTCCGTGGGACCTTTATATACATCAATAACGTAATATAACCTAACCTAACCCAACCTAACATCTCGGCGGTAATATTTGACAACATTCCTGGCCAGTTGGCTTCTCCGTCTCCGTGGGACCTTTATATACATCAATAACGTAATATAACCTAACCTAACCCAACCTAACATCTCGGCGGTAATATTTGATCACATTCCTAGCTTGTTGGCCTCTACGTCTCCGCGGGACCTTTATATACATCTATAACATGATATAACCTAACCTAACCCAACCTAACATTTCGGCGGTAATATTTGACATCATTCCTGGTGATTTGTCTTCTACGTCTCCGTTTGACCTTCATAAACATCAATAACGTAATATAACGTAACCTAACCCAACCTATCATCTCGGCGGTAATATTTGACAACATTCCTGGCGAGTTGGCTTCTACGTCTCCGTGGGACCTTTATATACATCAATAACGTAATATAACCTAACCTAACCCAACCTAACATTTCGGCGGTAATATTTGACATCATTCCTGGCGAGTTGGCCTCTACGTCTCCGTTTGACCTTCATAAACATCAATAACGTAATATAACGTAACCTAACCCACCTATCATCTCGGCGGTAATATTTGAAAACATTCCTGGCGAGTTGGCTTCTCCGTCTCTGTGATATCTTTTTATACATCAATAACGTAATATAACCTAACCTAACCCAACCTAACATCTCGGCGGTAATATTTGAAATCATACCTGGCGAGTTGGCCTCTACGTCTCCGTGGGACCTTTATATACATCAATAACGTAATATAACCTAACCTAACCCAACCTAACATCTCGGCGGTAATATTTGAAATCATACCTGGCGAGTTGGCCTCTACGTCTCCGTGGGACCTTTATATACATCAATAACGTAATATAACCTAACCTAACCCAACCTAACATCTCGGCGATAATATTTGAAAACATTCCTGGCGAGTTGGCTTCTCCGTCTCTGTGATATCTTTTTATACATCAATAACGTAATATAACCTAACCTAACCCAACCTAACATCTCGGCGGTAATATTTGAAATCATACCTGGCGAGTTGGCCTCTACGTCTCCGTGGGACCTTTATATACATCAATAACGTAATATAACCTAACCTAACCCAACCTAACATCTCGGCGATAATATTTGAAAACATTCCTGGCGAGTTGGCTTCTCCGTCTCTGTGATATCTTTTTATACATCAATAACGTAATATAACCTAACCTAACCCAACCTAACATCTCGGCGGCAATATTTGAAATCATACCTGGCGAGTTGGCCTCTACGTCTCCGCGGGACCTTTATATACATCTATAACGTGATATAACCTAACCTAACCCAACCTAGCATCTTAGCGGTAATATTTAAAAACATACATGGCGAGTTGGCCTCTACGTCTCCGTGGGTCGTTTATATACATCAATAACGTAATATAACCTAACCTAACCCAACCTAACATCTCGGCGATAATATTTGAAAACATTCGTGGCGAGTTGGCTTCTCCGTCTCTGTGATATCTTTTTATACATCAATAACATAATATAACCTAACCTAACCCAACCTAACTTCTCGGCGGTAATATTTGAAATCATACCTGGCGAGTTGGACTCTACGTCTCCGTGGGACCTTTATATACATCAATAACGTAATATAACCTAACCTAACCCAACCTAACATCTCGGCGGTAATATTTGAAATCATACCTAGCGAGTTGGCCTCTACGTCTCCGTGGGACCTTTATATACATCAATAACGTAATATAACCTAACCTAACCCAACCTAACATCTTGGCGGTATATATTTGAAAACATACCTGGCGAGTTGGCTTCTCCGTCTCCGTAGGATCTTTTTATACATCAATAACGTAATATAACCTAACCTAACCCAACCTAACATCTTGGCGGTAATATTTAAAAACATACCTGGCGAGATGGACTCTACGTCTCCGTGGGACCTTTATATACATCAATAACGTAATATAATCTAACCTAATCCAACCTAACATCTCGGCGGTAATATTTGACAACATTCCTGGCGAGTTGGCCTCTACGTCTCCGTGGGACCTTTATATACATCAATAACGTAATATAACCTAACCTAACCCAACCTAACATCTCGGCGGTAATATTTGACAACATTCCTGGCCAGTTGGCTTCTCCGTCTCCGTGGGACCTTTATATACATCAATAACGTAATATAACCTAACCTAACCCAACCTAACATCTCGGCGGTAATATTTGATCACATTCCTAGCTTGTTGGCCTCTACGTCTCCGCGGGACCTTTATATACATCTATAACATGATATAACCTAACCTAACCCAACCTAACATTTCGGCGGTAATATTTGACATCATTCCTGGTGATTTGTCTTCTACGTCTCCGTTTGACCTTCATAAACATCAATAACGTAATATAACGTAACCTAACCCAACCTATCATCTCGGCGGTAATATTTGACAACATTCCTGGCGAGTTGGCTTCTACGTCTCCGTGGGACCTTTATATACATCAATAACGTAATATAACCTAACCTAACCCAACCTAACATTTCGGCGGTAATATTTGACATCATTCCTGGCGAGTTGGCCTCTACGTCTCCGTTTGACCTTCATAAACATCAATAACGTAATATAACGTAACCTAACCCACCTATCATCTCGGCGGTAATATTTGAAAACATTCCTGGCGAGTTGGTTTCTCCGTCTCTGTGATATCTTTTTATACATCAATAACGTAATATAACCTAACCTAACCCAACCTAACATCTCGGCGGTAATATTTGAAATCATACCTGGCGAGTTGGCCTCTACGTCTCCGTGGGACCTTTATATACATCAATAACGTAATATAACCTAACCTAACCCAACCTAACATCTCGGCGATAATATTTGAAAACATTCCTGGCGAGTTGGCTTCTCCGTCTCTGTGATATCTTTTTATACATCAATAACGTAATATAACCTAACCTAACCCAACCTGACATCTCGGCGGCAATATTTGAAATCATACCTGGCGAGTTGGCCTCTACGTCTCCGTGGGACATTTATATATATCAATAACGTAATATAACCTAACCTAACCCAACCTAACATCTCGGCGGTAATATTTGATCACATTCCTGGCTTGTTGGCCTCTACGTCTCCGCGGGACCTTTATATACATCTATAACGTGATATAACCTAACCTAAACCTACCTAACATCTCGGCGGTAATATTTGACAACATTCCTGGCCAGTTGGCTTCTCCGTCTCCGTGGGACCTTTATATACATCAATAACGTAATATAACCTAACCTAACCCAACCTAACATCTCGGCGGTAATATTTGATCACATTCCTAGCTTGTTGGCCTCTACGTCTCCGCGGGACCTTTATATACATCTATAACGTAATATAACCTAACCTAACCCAACCTAACATCTCGGCGGTAATATTTGATCACATTCCTAGCTTGTTGGCCTCTACGTCTCCGCGGGACCTTTACATACATCTATAACGTGATATAACCTAACCTAACCCAACCTAACATCTTAGCGGTAATATTTAAAAACATACCTGGCGAGTTGGCCTCTACGTCTCCGTGGGACCTTTATATACATCAATAACGTAATATAACCTAACCTAACCCAACCTAACATCTCGGCGGTAATATTTGATCACATTCCTAGCTTGTTGGCCTCTACGTCTCCGCGGGACCTTTATATACATCTATAACATGATATAACCTAACCTAACCCAACCTAACATTTCGGCGGTAATATTTGACATCATTCCTGGTGATTTGTCTTCTACGTCTCCGTTTGACCTTCATAAACATCAATAACGTAATATAACGTAACCTAACCCAACCTATCATCTCGGCGGTAATATTTGACAACATTCCTGGCGAGTTGGCTTCTACGTCTCCGTGGGACCTTTATATACATCAATAACGTAATATAACCTAGCCTAACCCAACCTAACATTTCGGCGGTAATATTTGACATCATTCCTGGCGAGTTGGCCTCTACGTCTCCGTTTGACCTTCATAAACATCAATAACGTAATATAACGTAACCTAACCCACCTATCATCTCGGCGGTATTATTTGAAAACATTCCTGGCGAGTTGGCTTCTCCGTCTCTGTGATACCTTTTTATACATCAATAACGTAATATAACCTAACCTAACCCAACCTAACATCTCGGCGGTAATATTTGAAATCATACCTGGCGAGTTGGCCTCTACGTCTCCGCGGGACCTTTATATACATCTATAACGTGGTATAACCTAACCTAACCCAACCTAACATTTCGGCGGTAATATTTGACATCATTCCTGTCGAGTTGGCCTCTACGTCTCCGTTTCACCTTCATAAACATCAATAACGTAATATAACGTAACCTAACCCACCTATCATCTCGGCGGTAATATTTGAAAACATTCCTGGCGAGTTGGCTTCTCCGTCTCCGTAGGATCTTTTTATACATCAATAACGTAATATAACCTAACCTAACCCAACCTAACATCTTGGCGGTAATATTTAAAAACATACCTCGCGAGTTGGCCTCTACGTCTCCGTGGGACATTTATATACATCAATAACGTAATATAACCTAACCTAACCCAACCTAACATCTCGGCGGTAATATTTGATCACATTCCTGGCTTGTTGGCCTCTACGTCTCCGCGGGACCTTTATATACATCTATAACGTGATATAACCTAACCTAAACCAACCTAACATCTCGGCGGTAATATTTGACAACATTCCTGGCCAGTTGGCTTCTCCGTCCCCGTGGGACCTTTATATACATCAATAACGTAATATAACCTAACCTAACCCAACCTAACATCTCGGCGGTAATATTTGATCACATTCCTAGCTTGTTGGCCTCTACGTCTCCGCGGGACCTTTATATACATCTATAACGTAATATAACCTAACCTAACCCAACCTAACATCTCGGCGGTAATATTTGATCACATTCCTAGCTTGTTGGCCTCTACGTCTCCGCGGGACCTTTATATACATCTATAACGTGATATAACCTAACCTAAACCAACCTAACATCTCGGCGGTAATATTTGACAACATTCCTGGCCAGTTGGCTTCTCCGTCTCCGTGGGACCTTTATATACATCAATAACGTAATATAACCTAACCTAACCCAACCTAACATCTCGGCGGTAATATTTGATCACATTCCTAGCTTGTTGGCCTCTACGTCTCCGCGGGACCTTTATATACATCTATAACGTAATATAACCTAACCTAACCCAACCTAACATCTCGGCGGTAATATTTGATCACATTCCTAGCTTGTTGGCCTCTACGTCTCCGCGGGACCTTTACATACATCTATAACGTGATATAACCTAACCTAACCCAACCTAACATCTCGGCGGCAATATTTGAAATCATACCTGGCGAGTTGGCCTCTACGTCTCCGTGGGACATTTATATACATCAATAACGTAATATAACCTAACCTAACCCAACCTAACATCTCGGCGGTAATATTTGATCCCATTCCTAGCTTGTTGGCCTCTACGTCTCCGCGGGACCTTTATATACATCTATAACGTGATATAACCTAACCTAACCCAACCTAGCATCTTAGCGGTAATATTTAAAAACATACATGGCGAGTTGGCCTCTACGTCTCCGTGGGTCGTTTATATACATCAATAACGTAATATAACCTAACCTAACCCAACCTAACATCTCGGCGATAATATTTGAAAACATTCGTGGCGAGTTGGCTTCTCCGTCTCTGTGATATCTTTTTATACATCAATAACATAATATAACCTAACCTAACCCAACCTAACTTCTCGGCGGTAATATTTGAAATCATACCTGGCGAGTTGGACTCTACGTCTCCGTGGG
The DNA here is from genome assembly GCA_963969225.1 of Xylocopa violacea. Lineage (NCBI taxonomy): Eukaryota > Metazoa > Arthropoda > Insecta > Hymenoptera > Apidae > Xylocopa > Xylocopa violacea. Next base: position 3,772,750 of record CAXAJV010000051.1, read on the forward strand.
ACCTTTATATACATCAATAACGTAATATAACCTAACCTAACCCAACCTAACATCTCGGCGGTAATATTTGAAATCATACCTAGCGAGTTGGCCTCTACGTCTCCGTGGGACCTTTATATACATCAATAACGTAATATAACCTAACCTAACCCAACCTAACATCTTGGCGGTATATATTTGAAAACATACCTGGCGAGTTGGCTTCTCCGTCTCCGTAGGATCTTTTTATACATCAATAACGTAATATAACCTAACCTAACCCAACCTAACATCTTGGCGGTAATATTTAAAAACATACCTGGCGAGATGGACTCTACGTCTCCGTGGGACCTTTATATACATCAATAACGTAATATAATCTAACCTAATCCAACCTAACATCTCGGCGGTAATATTTGACAACATTCCTGGCGAGTTGGCCTCTACGTCTCCGTGGGACCTTTATATACATCAATAACGTAATATAACCTAACCTAACCCAACCTAACGTCTCGGCGGTAATATTTGACAACATTCCTGGCCAGTTGGCTTCTCCGTCTCCGTGGGACCTTTATATACATCAATAACGTAATATAACCTAACCTAACCCAACCTAACATCTCGGCGGTAATATTTGATCACATTCCTAGCTTGTTGGCCTCTACGTCTCCGCGGGACCTTTATATACATCTATAACATGATATAACCTAACCTAACCCAACCTAACATTTCGGCGGTAATATTTGACATCATTCCTGGTGATTTGTCTTCTACGTCTCCGTTTGACCTTCATAAACATCAATAACGTAATATAACGTAACCTAACCCAACCTATCATCTCGGCGGTAATATTTGACAACATTCCTGGCGAGTTGGCTTCTACGTCTCCGTGGGACCTTTATATACATCAATAACGTAATATAACCTAACCTAACCCAACCTAACATTTCGGCGGTAATATTTGACATCATTCCTGGCGAGTTGGCCTCTACGTCTCCGTTTGACCTTCATAAACATCAATAACGTAATATAACGTAACCTAACCCACCTATCATCTCGGCGGTAATATTTGAAAACATTCCTGGCGAGTTGGCTTCTCCGTCTCTGTGATATCTTTTTATACATCAATAACGTAATATAACCTAACCTAACCCAACCTAACATCTCGGCGGTAATATTTGAAATCATACCTGGCGAGTTGGCCTCTACGTCTCCGTGGGACCTTTATATACATCAATAACGTAATATAACCTAACCTAACCCAACCTAACATCTCGGCGATAATATTTGAAAACATTCCTGGCGAGTTGGCTTCTCCGTCTCTGTGATATCTTTTTATACATCAATAACGTAATATAACCTAACCTAACCCAACCTAACATCTCGGCGGCAATATTTGAAATCATACCTGGCGAGTTGGCCTCTACGTCTCCGTGGGACATTTATATACATCAATAACGTAATATAACCTAACCTAACCCAACCTAACATCTCGGCGGTAATATTTGATCACATTCCTGGCTTGTTGGCCTCTACGTCTCCGCGGGACCTTTATATACATCTATAACGTGATATAACCTAACCTAAACCTACCTAACATCTCGGCGGTAATATTTGACAACATTCCTGGCCAGTTGGCTTCTCCGTCTCCGTGGGACCTTTATATACATCAATAACGTAATATAACCTAACCTAACCCAACCTAACATCTCGGCGGTAATATTTGATCACATTCCTAGCTTGTTGGCCTCTACGTCTCCGCGGGACCTTTATATACATCTATAACGTAATATAACCTAACCTAACCCAACCTAACATCTCGGCGGTAATATTTGATCACATTCCTAGCTTGTTGGCCTCTACGTCTCCGCGGGACCTTTACATACATCTATAACGTGATATAACCTAACCTAACCCAACCTAACATCTTAGCGGTAATATTTAAAAACATACCTGGCGAGTTGGCCTCTACGTCTCCGTGGGACCTTTATATACATCAATAACGTAATATAACCTAACCTAACCCAACCTAACATCTCGGCGGTAATATTTGATCACATTCCTAGCTTGTTGGCCTCTACGTCTCCGCGGGACCTTTATATACATCTATAACATGATATAACCTAACCTAACCCAACCTAACATTTCGGCGGTAATATTTGACATCATTCCTGGTGATTTGTCTTCTACGTCTCCGTTTGACCTTCATAAACATCAATAACGTAATATAACGTAACCTAACCCAACCTATCATCTCGGCGGTAATATTTGACAACATTCCTGGCGAGTTGGCTTCTACGTCTCCGTGGGACCTTTATATACATCAATAACGTAATATAACCTAGCCTAACCCAACCTAACATTTCGGCGGTAATATTTGACATCATTCCTGGCGAGTTGGCCTCTACGTCTCCGTTTGACCTTCATAAACATCAATAACGTAATATAACGTAACCTAACCCACCTATCATCTCGGCGGTATTATTTGAAAACATTCCTGGCGAGTTGGCTTCTCCGTCTCTGTGATACCTTTTTATACATCAATAACGTAATATAACCTAACCTAACCCAACCTAACATCTTGGCGGTAATATTTAAAAACATACCTGGCGAGATGGACTCTACGTCTCCGTGGGACCTTTATATACATCAATAACGTAATATAACCTAACCTAACCGAACCTAACATATCGGCCGTAATATTTGAAAACATACCTGGCGAGTTGGCCTCTACGTCTCCGTGGGACGTTTATATACATCAATAACGTAATATAACCTAACCTAACCCAACCTAACATCTCGGCGGTAATATTTGATCACATTCCTAGATTGTTGGCCTCTACGTCTCCGCGGGACCTTTATATACATCTATAACGTGGTATAACCTAACCTAACCCAACCTAACATTTCGGCGGTAATATTTGACATCATTCCTGGCGAGTTGGCCTCTACGTCTCCGTTTGACCTTCATAAACATCAATAACGTAATATAACGTAACCTAACCCACCTATCATCTCGGCGGTAATATTTGAAAACATTCCTGGCGAGTTGGCTTCTCCGTCTCCGTAGGATCTTTTTATACATCAATAACGTAATATAACCTAACCTAACCCAACCTAACATCTTGGCGGTAATATTTAAAAACATACCTCGCGAGTTGGCCTCTACGTCTCCGTGGGATATTTATATACATCAATAACGTAATATAACCTAACCTAACCCAACCTAACATCTCGGCGGTAATATTTGATCACATTCCTAGCTTGTTGGACTCTACGTCTCCGCGGGACCTTTATATACATCTATAACGTAATATAACCTAACCTAACCCAACCTAACATCTCGGCGGTAATATTTGATCACATTCCTAGCTTGTTGGCCTCTACATCTCCGCGGGACCTTTATATACATCTATAACGTGATATAACCTAACCTAACCCAACCTAACATCTTAGCGGTAATATTTAAAAACATACCTGGCGAGTTGGCCTCTACGTCTCCGTGGGACGTTTATATACCTCAATAACGTAATATAATCTAACCTAACCCAACCTAACATCTCGGCGATAATATTTGAAAACATTCCTGGCGAGTTGGCTTCTCCGTCTCTGTGATATCTTTTTATACATCAATAACATAATATAACCTAACCTAACCCAACCTAACATCTCGGCGGTAATATTTGAAATCATACCTGGCGAGTTGGCCTCTACGTCTCCGTGGGACCTTTATATACATCAATAACGTAATATAACCTAACCTAACCCAACCTAACATCTCGGCGGTAATATTTGAAAACATTCCTGGCGAGTTGGCTTCTCCGTCTCCGTGGGACCTTTATATACATCAATAACGTTATATAACCTAACCTAACCCAACCTAACATCTCGGCGGTAATATTTGACAACATACCTGGCGAGTTGGCCTCCACGTCTCCGTGGGACCTTCATATACATCAATAACGAAATATAACCTAACCTAACCCAACCTAACATCTCGGCGGTAATATTTGATCACATTCCTAGCTTGTTGGCCTCTACGTCTCCGCGGGACCTTTATATACATCTATAACGTGATATAACCTAACCTAAACCAACCTAACATCTCGGCGGTAATATTTGACAACATTCCTGGCCAGTTGGCTTCTCCGTCTCCGTGGGACCTTTATATACATCAATAACGTAATATAACCTAACCTAACCCAACCTAACATCTCGGCGGTAATATTTGATCACATTCCTAGCTTGTTGGCCTCTACGTCTCCGTGGGACCTTTATATACATCAATAACGTAATATAACCTAACCTAACCCAACCTAACGTCTCGGCGGTAATATTTGAAAACATTCCTGGCGAGTTGGCTTCTCCGTCTCCGTGTGACCTTTATATACATCAATAACGTTATATAACCTAACCTAACCCAACCTAACATCTCGGCGGTAATATTTGACAACATACCTGGCGAGTTGGCCTCCACGTCTCCGTGGGACCTTCATATACATCAATAACGAAATATAACCTAACCTAACCCAACTTAACATCTCGGCGATAATATTTGAAAACATTCCTGGCGAGTTGGCTTCTCCGTCTCCGTGGGACCTTTATATACATCAATAACGTAATATAACCTAACCTAACCCAACCTAACATCTCGGCGGTAATATTTGATCACATTCCTAGCTTGTTGGCCTCTACATCTCCTCGGGACCTTTATATACATCTATAACGCAATATAACCTAACCTAACCCAACCTAACATCTCGGCGATAATATTTGAAAACATTCCTGGCGAGTTGGCTTCTCCGTCTCTTTGATATCTTTTTATACATCAATAACATAATATAACCTAACCTAACCCAACCTAACATCTCGGCGGTAATATTTGAAATCATACCTGGCGAGTTGGCCTCCACGTCTCCGTGGGACCTTTATATACATCAATAACGTAATATAACCTAACCTAACCCAACCTAACATCTCGGCGGTAATATTTGAAAACATTCCTGGCGAGTTGGCTTCTCCGTCTCCGTGGGATCTTTTTATACATCAATAACGTAATATAACCTAACCTAACCCAACCTAACATCTTGGCGGTAATATTTGAAAACATACCTGGCGAGTTGGCCTCTACGTCACCGTGGGACATTTATATACATCAATAACGTAATGTAACCTAACCTAACCCAACCTAACATCTCGGCGGTAATATTTGATCACATTCCTAGCTTGTTGGCCTCTACGTCTCTGCGTGACCTTTATATACATCTATAACGTGATGTAACCTAACCTAACCCAACCTAACATCTTAGCGGTAATATTTAAAAACATACCTGGCGAGTTGGCCTCTACGTCTCCGTGGGACGTTTATATACCTCAATAACGTAATATAATCTAACCTAACCCAACCTAACATCTCGGCGATAATATTTGAAAACATTCCTGGCGAGTTGGCTTCTCCGTCTCTGTGATATCTTTTTATACATCAATAACATAATATAACCTAACCTAACCCAACCTAACATCTCGGCGGTAATATTTGAAATCATACCTGGCGAGTTGGCCTCTACGTCTCCGTGGGACCTTTATATACATCAATAACGTAATATAACCTAACCTAACCCAACCTAACATCTCGGCGGTAATATTTGAAAACATTCCTGGCGAGTTGGCTTCTCCGTCTCCGCGGGACCTTTATATACATCTATAACGTAATATAACCTAACCTAACCCAACCTAACATCTCGGCGGTAATATTTGATCACATTCCTAGCTTGTTGGCCTCTACATCCCCGCAGGACCTTTATATACATCTATAACGTGATATAACCTAACCTAACCCAACCTAACATCTTAGCGGTAATATTTAAAAACATACCTGGCGAGTTGGCCTCTACGTCTCCGTGGGACGTTTATATACCTCAATAACGTAATATAATCTAACCTAACCCAACCTAACATCTCGGCGATAATATTTGAAAACATTCCTGGCGAGTTGGCTTCTCCGTCTCTGTGATATCTTTTTATACATCAATAACATAATATAACCTAACCTAACCCAACCTAACATCTCGGCGGTAATATTTGAAATCATACCTGGCGAGTTGGCCTCTACGTCTCCGTGGGACCTTTATATACATCAATAACGTAATATAACCTAACCTAACCCAACCTAACATCTCGGCGGTAATATTTGAAAACATTCCTGGCGAGTTGGCTTCTCCGTCTCCGTGGGACCTTTATATACATCAATAACGTTATATAACCTAACCTAACCCAACCTAACATCTCGGCGGTAATATTTGACAACATACCTGGCGAGTTGGCCTCCACGTCTCCGTGGGACCTTCATATACATCAATAACGAAATATAACCTAACCTAACCCAACCTAACATCTCGGCGGTAATATTTGATCACATTCCTAGCTTGTTGGCCTCTACGTCTCCGCGGGACCTTTATATACATCTATAACGTGATATAACCTAACCTAAACCAACCTAACATCTCGGCGGTAATATTTGACAACATTCCTGGCCAGTTGGCTTCTCCGTCTCCGTGGGACCTTTATATACATCAATAACGTAATATAACCTAACCTAACCCAACCTAACATCTCGGCGGTAATATTTGATCACATTCCTAGCTTGTTGGCCTCTACGTCTCCGTGGGACCTTTATATACATCAATAACGTAATATAACCTAACCTAACCCAACCTAACGTCTCGGCGGTAATATTTGAAAACATTCCTGGCGAGTTGGCTTCTCCGTCTCCGTGTGACCTTTATATACATCAATAACGTTATATAACCTAACCTAACCCAACCTAACATCTCGGCGGTAATATTTGACAACATACCTGGCGAGTTGGCCTCCACGTCTCCGTGGGACCTTCATATACATCAATAACGAAATATAACCTAACCTAACCCAACTTAACATCTCGGCGATAATATTTGAAAACATTCCTGGCGAGTTGGCTTCTCCGTCTCCGTGGGACCTTTATATACATCAATAACGTAATATAACCTAACCTAACCCAACCTAACATCTCGGCGGTAATATTTGATCACATTCCTAGCTTGTTGGCCTCTACATCTCCTCGGGACCTTTATATACATCTATAACGCAATATAACCTAACCTAACCCAAACTAACATCTCGGCGATAATATTTGAAAACATTCCTGGCGAGTTGGCTTCTCCGTCTCTTTGATATCTTTTTATACATCAATAACATAATATAACCTAACCTAACCCAACCTAACATCTCGGCGGTAATATTTGAAATCATACCTGGCGAGTTGGCCTCCACGTCTCCGTGGGACCTTTATATACATCAATAACGTAATATAACCTAACCTAACCCAACCTAACATCTCGGCGGTAATATTTGAAAACATTCCTGGCGAGTTGGCTTCTCCGTCTCCGTGGGATCTTTTTATACATCAATAACGTAATATAACCTAACCTAACCCAACCTAACATCTTGGCGGTAATATTTGAAAACATACCTGGCGAGTTGGCCTCTACGTCACCGTGGGACATTTATATACATCAATAATGTAATGTAACCTAACCTAACCCAACCTAACATCTCGGCGGTAATATTTGATCACATTCCTAGCTTGTTGGCCTCTACGTCTCTGCGTGACCTTTATATACATCTATAACGTGATGTAACCTAACCTAACCCAACCTAACATCTTAGCGGTAATATTTAAAAACATACCTGGCGAGTTGGCCTCTACGTCTCCGTGGGACGTTTATATACCTCAATAACGTAATATAATCTAACCTAACCCAACCTAACATCTCGGCGATAATATTTGAAAACATTCCTGGCGAGTTGGCTTCTCCGTCTCTGTGATATCTTTTTATACATCAATAACATAATATAACCTAACCTAACCCAACCTAACATCTCGGCGGTAATATTTGAAATCATACCTGGCGAGTTGGCCTCTACGTCTCCGTGGGACCTTTATATACATCAATAACGTAATATAACCTAACCTAACCCAACCTAACATCTCGGCGGTAATATTTGAAAACATTCCTGGCGAGTTGGCTTCTCCGTCTCCGTGGGACCTTTATATACATCAATAACGTTATATAACCTAACCTAACCCAACCTAACATCTCGGCGGTAATATTTGACAACATACCTGGCGAGTTGGCCTCCACGTCTCCGTGGGACCTTCATATACATCAATAACGAAATATAACCTAACCTAACCCAACCTAACATCTCGGCGGTAATATTTGATCACATTCCTAGCTTGTTGGCCTCTACGTCTCCGCGGGACCTTTATATACATCTATAACGTGATATAACCTAACCTAAACCAACCTAACATCTCGGCGGTAATATTTGACAACATTCCTGGCCAGTTGGCTTCTCCGTCTCCGTGGGACCTTTATATACATCAATAACGTAATATAACCTAACCTAACCCAACCTAACATCTCGGCGGTAATATTTGATCACATTCCTAGCTTGTTGGCCTCTACGTCTCCGCGGGACCTTTATATACATCTATAACGTAATATAACCTAACCTAACCCAACCTAACATCTCGGCGGTAATATTTGATCACATTCCTAGCTTGTTGGCCTCTACGTCTCCGCGGGACCTTTATATACATCTATAACGTGATATAACCTAACCTAACCCAACCTAACATCTTAGCGGTAATATTTAAAAACATACCTGGCGAGTTGGCCTCTACGTCTCCGTGGGACGTTTATATACCTCAATAACGTAAAATAATCTAACCTAACCCAACCTAACATCTCGGCGATAATATTTGAAAACATTCCTGGCGAGTTGGCTTCTCCGTCTCTGTGATATCTTTTTATACATCAATAACATAATATAACCTAACCTAACCCAACCTAACATCTCGGCGGTAATATTTGAAATCATACCTGGCGAGTTGGCCTCTACGTCTCCGTGGGACCTTTATATACATCAATAACGTAATATAACCTAACCTAACCCAACCTAACGTCTCGGCGGTAATATTTGAAAACATTCCTGGCGAGTTGGCTTCTCCGTCTCCGTGTGACCTTTATATACATCAATAACGTTATATAACCTAACCTAACCCAACCTAACATCTCGGCGGTAATATTTGACAACATACCTGGCGAGTTGGCCTCCACGTCTCCGTGGGACCTTCATATACATCAATAACGTAATGTAACCTAACCTAACCCAACCTAACATCTCGGCGGTAATATTTGATCACATTCCTAGCTTGTTGGCCTCTACGTCTCTGCGTGACCTTTATATACATCTATAACGTGATGTAACCTAACCTAACCCAACCTATCATCTCGGCGGTAATATTTGACAACATTCCTGGCGAGTTGGTCTCTACGTCTCCGTTTGACCTTCATAAACATCAATAACGTAATATAACGTAACCTAACCCAACCTATCACCTCGGCGGTAATATTTGACAACATTCCTGGCGAGTTGGCCTCTACGTCTCCGTGGGACCTTTGTATACATCAATAACGTAATATAACCTAACCTAACCCAACCTATCATCTCGGCGGTAATATTTGACAACATTCCTGGCGAGTTGGTCTCTACGTCTCCGTTTGACCTTCATAAACATCAATAACGTAATATAACGTAACCTAACCCAACCTATCATCTCGGCGGTAATATTTGAAAACATTCCTGGCGAGTTGGCTTCTCCGTCTCCGTGGGACCTTTATATACATCAATAACGTTATATAACCTAACCTAACCCAACCTAACATCTCGGCGGTAATATTTGACAACATACCTGGCGAGTTGGCCTCTACGTCTCCGTGGGACCTTCATATACATCAATAACGAAATATAACCTAACCTAACCCAACCTAACATCTCGGCGATAATATTTGAAAACATTCCTGGCGAGTTGGCTTCTCCGTCTCTGTGATATCTTTTTATACATCAATAACGTAATATAACCTAACCTAACCCAACCTAACATCTCGGCGGTAATATTTGACAACATTCCTGGCCAGTTGGCTTCTCCGTCTTCGTGGGACCTTTATATACATCTATAACGCAATATAACCTAACCTAACCCAACCTAACATCTCGGCGATAATATTTGAAAACATTCCTGGCGAGTTGGCTTCTCCGTCTCTGTGATATGTTTTTATACATCAATAACATAATATAACCTAACCTAACCCAACCTAACATCTCGGCGGTAATATTTGAAATCATACCTGGCGAGTTGGCCTCTACGTCTCCGTGGGACCTTTATATACATCAATAACGTAATATAACCTAACCTAACCCAACCTAACGTCTCGGCGGTAATATTTGAAAACATTCCTGGCGAGTTGGCTTCTCCGTCTCCGTGTGACCTTTATATACATCAATAACGTTATATAACCTAACCTAACCCAACCTAACATCTCGGCGGTAATATTTGACAACATACCTGGCGAGTTGGCCTCCACGTCTCCGTGGGACCTTCATATACATCAATAACGAAATATAACCTAACCTAACCCAACTTAACATCTCGGCGATAATATTTGAAAACATTCCTGGCGAGTTGGCTTCTCCGTCTCCGTGGGACCTTTATATACATCAATAACGTAATATAACCTAACCTAACCCAACCTAACATCTCGGCGGTAATATTTGATCACATTCCTAGCTTGTTGGCCTCTACGTCTCCGCGGGACCTTTATATACATCTATAACGCAATATAACCTAACCTAACCCAACCTAACATCTCGGCGATAATATTTGAAAACATTCCTGGCGAGTTGGCTTCTCCGTCTCTTTGATATCTTTTTATACATCAATAACATAATATAACCTAACCTAACCCAACCTAACATCTCGGCGGTAATATTTGAAATCATACCTGGCGAGTTGGCCTCCACGTCTCCGTGGGACCTTTATATACATCAATAACGTAATATAACCTAACCTAACCCAACCTAACATCTCGGCGGTAATATTTGAAAACATTCCTGGCGAGTTGGCTTCTCCGTCTCCGTGGGATCTTTTTATACATCAATAACGTAATATAACCTAACCTAACCCAACCTAACATCTTGGCGGTAATATTTGAAAACATACCTGGCGAGTTGGCCTCTACGTCACCGTGGGACATTTATATACATCAATAACGTAATGTAACCTAACCTAACCCAACCTAACATCTCGGCGGTAATATTTGATCACATTCCTAGCTTGTTGGCCTCTACGTCTCTGCGTGACCTTTATATACATCTATAACGTGATGTAACCTAACCTAACCCAACCTATCATCTCGGCGGTAATATTTGACAACATTCCTGGCGAGTTGGTCTCTACGTCTCCGTTTGACCTTCATAAACATCAATAACGTAATATAACGTAACCTAACCCAACCTATCACCTCGGCGGTAATATTTGACAACATTCCTGGCGAGTTGGCCTCTACGTCTCCGTGGGACCTTTGTATACATCAATAACGTAATATAACCTAACCTAACCCAACCTATCATCTCGGCGGTAATATTTGACAACATTCCTGGCGAGTTGGTCTCTACGTCTCCGTTTGACCTTCATAAACATCAATAACGTAATATAACGTAACCTAACCCAACCTATCATCTCGGCGGTAATATTTGAAAACATTCCTGGCGAGTTGGCTTCTCCGTCTCCGTGGGACCTTTATATACATCAATAACGTTATATAACCTAACCTAACCCAACCTAACATCTCGGCGGTAATATTTGACAACATACCTGGCGAGTTGGCCTCTACGTCTCCGTGGGACCTTCATATACATCAATAACGAAATATAACCTAACCTAACCCAACCTAACATCTCGGCGATAATATTTGAAAACATTCCTGGCGAGTTGGCTTCTCCGTCTCTGTGATATCTTTTTATACATCAATAACGTAATATAACCTAACCTAACCCAACCTAACATCTCGGCGGTAATATTTGACAACATTCCTGGCCAGTTGGCTTCTCCGTCTTCGTGGGACCTTTATATACATCAATAACGTAATATAACCTAACCTAACCCAACCTTACATCTCGGCGGTAATATTTGATCACATTCCTAGCTTGTTGGCCTCTACGTCTCCGCGGGACCTTTATATACATCTATAACATGATATAACCTAACCTAACCCAACCTAACATTTCGGCGGTAATATTTGACATCATTCCTGGTGATTTGTCTTCTACGTCTCCGTTTGACCTTCATAAACATCAATAACGTAATATAACGTAACCTAACCCAACCTATCATCTCGGCGGTAATATTTGACAACATTCCTGGCGAGTTGGCTTCTCCGTCTCTGTGATATCTTTTTATACATTAATAACGTAATATAACCTAACCTAACCCAACCTAACATCTCGGCGGTAATATTTGAAATCATACCTGGCGAGTTGGCCTCTACGTCTCCGTGGGACCTTTATATACATCATTAACGTAATATAACCTAACCTAACCCAACCTAACATCTCGGCGGTAATATTTGAAAACATTCCTGGCGAGTTGGCTTCTCCGTCTCCGTGGGATCTTTTTATACATCAATAACGTAATATAACCTAACCTAACCCAACCTAACATCTTGGCGGTAATATTTGAAAACATACCTGGCGAGTTGGCCTCTACGTCTCCGTGGGACATTTATATACATCAATAACGTAATGTAACCTAACCTAACTCAACCTAACATCTCGGCGGTAATATTTGATCACATTCCTAGCTTGTTGGCCTCTACGTCTCTGCGTGACCTTTATATACATCTATAACGTGATATAACCTAACCTAAACCAACCTAACATCTCGGCGGTAATATTTGACAACATTCCTGGCCAGTTGGCTTCTCCGTCTCCGTGGGACCTTTATATACATCAATAACGTAATATAACCTAACCTAACCCAACCTAACATCTCGGCGATAATATTTGAAAACATTCCTGGCGAGTTGGCTTCTCCGTCTCTGTGATATCTTTTTATACATCAATAACGTAATATAACCTAACCTAACCCAACCTAACATCTCGGCGGTAATATTTGACAACATTCCTGGCCAGTTGGCTTCTCCGTCTTCGTGGGACCTTTATATACATCAATAACGTAATATAACCTAACCTAACCCAACCTTACATCTCGGCGGTAATATTTGATCACATTCCTAGCTTGTTGGCCTCTACGTCTCCGCGGGACCTTTATATACATCTATAACATGATATAACCTAACCTAACCCAACCTAACATTTCGGCGGTAATATTTGACATCATTCCTGGTGATTTGTCTTCTACGTCTCCGTTTGACCTTCATAAACATCAATAACGTAATATAACGTAACCTAACCCAACCTATCATCTCGGCGGTAATATTTGACAACATTCCTGGCGAGTTGGCTTTTACGTCTCCGTGGGACCTTTATATACATCAATAACGTAATATAACCTAACCTAACCCAACCTAACATTTCGGCGGTAATATTTGACATCATTCCTGGCGAGTTGGCCTCTATGTCTCCGTTTGACCTTCATAAACATCAATAACGTAATATAACGTAACCTAACCCACCTATCATCTCGGCGGTAATATTTGAAAACATTCCTGGCGAGTTGGCTTCTCCGTCTCTGTGATATCTTTTTATACATTAATAACGTAATATAACCTAACCTAACCCAACCTAACATCTCGGCGGTAATATTTGAAATCATACCTGGCGAGTTGGCCTCTACGTCTCCGTGGGACCTTTATATACATCATTAACGTAATATAACCTAACCTAACCCAACCTAACATCTCGGCGGTAATATTTGAAAACATTCCTGGCGAGTTGGCTTCTCCGTCTCCGTGGGATCTTTTTATACATCAATAACGTAATATAACCTAACCTAACCCAACCTAACATCTTGGCGGTAATATTTGAAAACATACCTGGCGAGTTGGCCTCTACGTCTCCGTGGGACATTTATATACATCAATAACGTAATGTAACCTAACCTAACTCAACCTAACATCTCGGCGGTAATATTTGATCACATTCCTAGCTTGTTGGCCTCTACGTCTCTGCGTGACCTTTATATACATCTATAACGTGATATAACCTAACCTAAACCAACATAACATCTCGGCGGTAATATTTGACAACATTCCTGGCCAGTTGGCTTCTCCGTCTCCGTGGGACCTTTATATACATCAATAACGTAATATAACCTAACCTAACCCAACCTAACATCTCGGCGGTAATATTTGATCACATTCCTAGCTTGTTGGCCTCTACGTCTCCGCGGGACCTTTATATACATCTATAACGTAATATAACCTAACCTAACCCAACCTAACATCTCGGCGGTAATACTTGATCACATTCCTAGCTTGTTGGCCTCTACGTCTCCGCGGGACCTTTATATACATCTATAACGTGATATAACCTAACCTAACCCAACCTAACATCTTAGCGGTAATATTTAAAAACATACCTGGCGAGTTGGCCTCTACGTCTCCGTGGGACGTTTATATACCTCAATAACGTAATATAACCTAACCTAACCCAACCTAACATCTCGGCGATAATATTTGAAAACATTCCTGGCGAGTTGGCTTCTCCGTCTCTGTGATATCTTTTTATACATCAATAACGTAATATAACCTAACCTAACCCAACCTAACATCTTGGCGGTAATATTTGAAAACATACCTGGCGAGTTGGCCTCTACGTCTCCGTGGGACATTTATATACATCAATAACGCAATGTAACCTAACCTAACTCAACCTAACATCTCGGCGGTAATATTTGATCACATTCCTAGCTTGTTGGCCTCTACGTCTCTGCGTGACCTTTATATACATCTATAACGTGATGTAACCTAACCTAACCCAACCTAACATTTCGGCGGTAATATTTGACAACATTCCTGGCGAGTTGGCCTCTACGTCTCCGTGGGACCTTTGTATACATCAATAACGTAATATAACCTAACCTAACCCAACCTATCATCTCGGCGGTAATATTTGACAACATTCCTGGCGAGTTGGTCTCTACGTCTCCGTTTGACCTTCATAAACATCAATAACGTAATATAACGTAACCTAACCCAACCTATCATCTCGGCGGTAATATTTGAAAACATTCCTGGCGAGTTGGCTTCTCCGTCTCCGTGGGACCTTTATATACATCAATAACGTTATATAACCTAACCTAACCCAACCTAACATCTCGGCGGTAATATTTGACAACATACCTGGCGAGTTGGCCTCCACGTCTCCGTGGGACCTTCATATACATCAATAACGAAATATAACCTAACCTAACCCAACCTAACATCTCGGCGATAATATTTGAAAACATTCCTGGCGAGTTGGCTTCTCCGTCTCTGTGATATCTTTTTATACATCAATAACGTAATATAACCTAACCTAACCCAACCTAACATCTCGGCGGTAATATTTGAAATCATACCTGGCGAGTTGGCCTCTACGTCTCCGTGGGACATTTATATATATCAATAACGTAATATAACGTAACCTAACCCAACCTAACTTCTCGGCGGTAATATTTGATCACATTCCTAGCTTGTTGGCCTCTACGTCTCCGCGGGACCTTCATAAACATCAATAACGTAATATAACGTAACCTAACCCACCTATCATCTCGGCGGTAATATTTGAAAACATTCCTGGCGAGTTGGCTTCTCCGTCTCTGTGATACCTTTTTATACATCAATAACGTAATATAACCTAACCTAACCCAACCTAACATCTCGGCGGTAATATTTGAAATCATACCTGGCGAGTTGGCCTCTACGTCTCCGTGGGACCTTTATATACATCAATAACGTAATATAACCTAACCTAACCCAACCTAACATCTCGGCGATAATATTTGAAAACATTCCTGGCGAGTTGGCTTCTCCGTCTCTGTGATATCTTTTTATACATCAATAACGTAATATAACCTAACCTAACCCAACCTAACATCTCGGCGGCAATATTTGAAATCATACCTGGCGAGTTGGCCTCTACGTCTCCGTGGGACATTTATATACATCAATAACGTAATATAACCTAACCTAACCCAACCTAACATCTCGGCGGTAATATTTGATCCCATTCCTAGCTTGTTGGCCTCTACGTCTCCGCGGGACCTTTATATACATCTATAACGTGATATAACCTAACCTAACCCAACCTAACATTTCGGCGGTAATATTTGACATCATTCCTGTCGAGTTGGCCTCTACGTCTCCGTTTGACCTTCATAAACATCAATAACGTAATATAACGTAACCTAACCCACCTATCATCTCGGCGGTAATATTTGAAAACATTCCTGGCGAGTTGGCTTCTCCGTCTCCGTAGGATCTTTTTATACATCAATAACGTAATATAACCTAACCTAACCCAACCTAACATCTTGGCGGTAATATTTAAAAACATACCTCGCGAGTTGGCCTCTACGTCTCCGTGGGACATTTATATATATCAATAACGTAATATAACCTAACCTAACCCAACCTAACATCTCGGCGGTAATATTTGATCACATTCCTGGCTTGTTGGCCTCTACGTCTACGCGGGACCTTTATATACATCTATAACGTGATATAACCTAACCTAAACCAACCTAACATCTCGGCGGTAATATTTGACAACATTCATGGCGAGTTGGCCTCTACGTCTCCGTTTGACCTTCATAAACATCAATAACGTAATATAACGTAAACTAACCCAACCTATCACCTCGGCGGTAATATTTGACAACATTCCTGGCGAGTTGGCCTCTACGTCTCCGTGGGACCTTTGTATACATCAATAACGTAATATAACCTAACCTAACCCAACCTATCATCTCGGCGGTAATATTTGACAACATTCCTGGCGAGTTGGTCTCTACGTCTCCGCGGGACCTTCATAAACATCAATAACGTAATATAACGTAACCTAACCCACCTATCATCTCGGCGGTAATATTTGAAAACATTCCTGGCGAGTTGGCTTCTCCGTCTCTGTGATATCTTTTTATACATCAATAACGTAATATAACCTAACCTAACCCAACCTAACATCTCGGCGGTAATATTTGAAATCATACCTGGCGAGTTGGCCTCTACGTCTCCGTGGGACCTTTATATACATCAATAACGTAATATAACGTAACCTAACCCACCTATCATCTCGGCGGTAATATTTGAAAACATTCCTGGCGAGTTGGCTTCTCCGTCTCCGTAGGATCTTTTTATACATCAATAACGTAATATAACCTAACCTAACCCAACCTAACATCTTGGCGGTAATATTTAAAAACATACCTCGCGAGTTGGCCTCTACGTCTCCGTGGGACATTTATATATATCAATAACGTAATATAACCTAACCTAACCCAACCTAACATCTCGGCGGTAATATTTGATCACATTCCTGGCTTGTTGGCCTCTACGTCTCCGCGGGACCTTTATATACATCTATAACGTGATATAACCTAACCTAAACCAACCTAACATCTCGGCGGTAATATTTGACAACATTCATGGCGAGTTGGCCTCTACGTCTCCGTTTGACCTTCATAAACATCAATAACGTAATATAACGTAAACTAACCCAACCTATCACCTCGGCGGTAATATTTGACAACATTCCTGGCGAGTTGGCCTCTACGTCTCCGTGGGACCTTTGTATACATCAATAACGTAATATAACCTAACCTAACCCAACCTATCATCTCGGCGGTAATATTTGACAACATTCCTGGCGAGTTGGTCTCTACGTCTCCGTTTGACCTTCATAAACATCAATAACGTAATATAACGTAACCTAACCCAACCTATCATCTCGGCGGTAATATTTGAAAACATTCCTGGCGAGTTGGCTTCTCCGTCTCCGTGGGACCTTTATATACATCAATAACGTTATATAACCTAACCTAACCCAACCTAACATCTCGGCGGTAATATTTCACAACATACCTGGCGAGTTGGCCTCCACATCTCCGTGGGACCTTCATATACATCAATAACGAAATATAACCTAACCTAACCCAACCTAACATCTCGGCGATAATATTTGAAAACATTCCTGGCGAGTTGGCTTCTCCGTCTCTGTGATATCTTTTTATACATCAATAACGTAATATAACCTAACTTAACCCAACCTAACATCTCGAGGGTAATATTTGAAATCATACCTGGCGAGTTGGCCTCTACGTCTCCGTGGGACATTTATATACATCAATAACGTAATATAACCTAACCTAACCCAACCTAACATCTCGGCGGTAATATTTGATCACATTCCTAGCTTGTTGGCCTCTACGTCTCCGCGGGACCTTTATATACATCTATAACGTAATATAACCTAACCTAACCCAACCTAACATCTCGGCGGTAATATTTGATCACATTCCTAGCTTGTTGGCCTCTACGTCTCCGCGGGACCTTTATATACGTCTATAACGTGATATAACCTAACCTAACCCAACCTAACATCTTAGCGGTAATATTTAAAAACATACCTGGCGAGTTGGCCTCTACGTCTCCGTGGGACGTTTATATACCTCAATAACGTAATATAACCTAACCTAACCCAACCTAACATCTCGGCGATAATATTTGAAAACATTCCTGGCGAGTTGGCTTCTCCGTCTCTGTGATATCTTTTTATACATCAATAACATAATATAACCTAACCTAACCCAACCTAACATCTGGGCGGTAATATTTGAAATCATACCTGGCGAGTTGGCCTCTACGTCTCCGTGGGACCTTTATATACATCAATAACGTAATATAACCTAACCTAACCCAACCTAACATCTCGGCGGTAATATTTGAAAACATTCCTGGCGAGTTGGCTTCTCCGTCTCCGTGGGATCTTTTTATACATCAATAACGTAATATAACCTAACCTAACCCAACCTAACATCTTGGCGGTAATATTTGAAAACATACCTGGCGAGTTGGCCTCTACGTCTCCGTGGGACATTTATATACATCAATAACGTAATGTAACCTAACCTAACCCAACCTAACATCTCGGCGGTAATATTTGATCACATTCCTAGCTTGTTGGCCTCTACGTCTCTGCGTGACCTTTATATACATCTATAACGTGATGTAACCTAACCTAACCCAACCTAACATTTCGGCGGTAATATTTGACATCATTCATGGCGAGTTGGCCTCTACGTCTCCGTTTGACCTTCATAAACATCAATAACGTAATATAACGTAACCTAACCCAACCTATCATCTCGGCGGTAATATTTGACAACATTCCTGGCGAGTTGGTCTCTACGTCTCCGTTTGACCTTCATAAACATCAATAACGTAATATAACGTAACCTAACCCAACCTATCATCTCGGCGGTAATATTTGAAAACATTCCTGGCTAGTTGGCTTCTCCGTCGACGTGGGATCTTTTTATACATCAATAACGTAATATAACCTATCCTAACCCAACCTAACATCTCGGCGGTAATATTTGAAATCATACCTGGCGAGTTGGCCTCTACGTCTCCGTGGGACATTTATATACATCAATAACGTAATGTAACCTAACCTAACCCAACCTAACATCTCGGCGGTAATATTTGATCACATTCCTAGCTTGTTGGCCTCTACGTCTCTGCGTGACCTTTATGTACATCTATAACGTGATGTAACCTAACCTAACCCAACCTAACATTTCGGCGGTAATATTTGACATCATTCATGGCGAGTTGGCCCCTACGTCTCCGTTTGACCTTCATAAACATCAATAACGTAATATAACGTAACCTAACCCAACCTATCATCTCGGCGGTAATATTTGAAAACATTCCTGGCTAGTTGGCTTCTCCGTCGACGTGGGATCTTTTTATACATCAATAACGTAATATAACCTATCCTAATCCAACCTAACATCTCGGCGGTAATATTTAAAAACATTCCTGGCGAGTTGGCTTCTCCGTCTCCGTGGGATCTTTTTATACATCATTAACGTAATATAACCTAACCTAACCCAATCTAACATCTTGGCGGTATATATTTGAAAACATACCTGGCGAGTTGGCTTCTCCGTCTCCGTAGGATCTTTTTATACATCAATAACGTAATATAACCTAACCTAACCCAACCTAACATCTTGGCGGTAATATTTAAAAACATACCTGGCGAGATGGACTCTACGTCTCCGTGGGACCTTTATATACATCAATAACGTAATATAATCTAACCTAATCCAACCTAACATCTCGGCGGTAATATTTGACAACATTCCTGGCGAGTTGGCCTCTACGTCTCCGTGGGACCTTTATATACATCAATAACGTAATATAACCTAACCTAACCCAACCTAACATCTCGGCGGTAATATTTGACAACATTCATGGCCAGTTGGCTTCTCCGTCTCCGTGGGACCTTTATATACATCAATAACGTAATATAACCTAACCTAACCCAACCTAACATCTCGGCGGTAATATTTGATCACATTCCTAGCTTGTTGGCCTCTACGTCTCCGCGGGACCTTTATATACATCTATAACATGATATAACCTAACCTAACCCAACCTATCATCTCGGCGGTAATATTTGACAACATTCCTTGCGAGTTGGCTTCTACGTCTCCGTGGGACCTTTATATACATCAATAACGTAATATAACCTAACCTAACCCAACCTAACATTTCGGCGGTAATATTTGACATCATTCCTGGCGAGTTGGCCTCTACGTCTCCGTTTGACCTTCATAAACATCAATAACGTAATATAACGTAACCTAACCCACCTATCATCTCGGCGGTAATATTTGAAAACATTCCTGGCGAGTTGGCTTCTCCGTCTCTGTGATACCTTTTTATACATCAATAACGTAATATAACCTAACCTAACCCAACCTAACATCTCGGCGGTAATATTTGAAATCATACCTGGCGAGTTGGCCTCTACGTCTCCGTGGGACCTTTATATACATCAATAACGTAATATAACCTAACCTAACCCAACCTAACATCTCGGCGATAATATTTGAAAACATTCCTGGCGAGTTGGCTTCTCCGTCTCCGTGGGACCTTTATATACATCAATAACGTAATATAACCTAACCTAACCCAACCTAACATCTCGGCGGTAATATTTGATCACATTCCTAGCTTGTTGGCCTCTACGTCTCCGCGGGACCTTTATATACATCTATAACGTGATATAACCTAACCTAACCCAACCTAACATTTCGGCGGTAATATTTGACATCATTCCTGGCGAGTTGGCCTCTACGTCTCCGTTTGACTTTCATAAACATCAATAACGTAATATAACGTAACCTAACCCAACCTATCATCTCGGCTGTAATATTTGAAAACATTCCTGGCGAGTTGGCTTCTCCGTCTCCGTAGGATCTTTTTATACATCAATAACGTAATATAACCTAACCTAACCCAACCTAACATCTTGGCGGTAATATTTAAAAACATACCTGGCGAGTTGGCCTCTACGTCTCCGTGGGACCTTCATGTACATCAATAACGAAATATAACCTAACCTAACACAACCTAACATCTCGGCGGTAATATTTGAAAACATTCCTGTCGAGTTGGCTTCTCCGTCTCCGCGGGACCTTTATATACATCTATAACGTGATATAACCTAACCTAACCCAACCTAACATTTCGGCGGTAATATTTGACATCATTCCTGGCGAGTTGGCCTCTACGTCTCCGTTTGACCTTCATAAACATCAATAACGTAATATAACGTAACCTAACCCAACCTATCATCTCGGCGGTAATATTTGAAAACATTCCTGGCGAGTTGGCTTCTCCTTCTCCGTGGGATCTTTTTATACATCAATAACGTAATATAACCTAACCTAACCCAACCTAATATCTCGGCGGTAATATTTGACAACATTCCTGGCGAGTTGGCTTCTCCGTCTCCGTGGGACCTTTATATACATCAATAACGTTATATAACCTAACCTAACCCAACCTAACATCTCGGCGGTAATATTTGAGAACATACCTGGCGAGTTGGCCTCTACGTCTCCGCGGGACCTTTATATACATCAATAACGAAATATAACCTAACCTAACCCAACCTAACATCTCGGCGATAATATTTGAAAACATTCCTGGCGAGTTGGCTTCTCCGTCTCTGTGATATCTTTTTATACATGAATAACGTAATATAACCTAACCTAACCCAACCTAACATCTCGGCGGTAATATTTGAAATCATACCTGGCGAGTTGGCCTCTACGTCTCCGTGGGACATTTATATACATCAATAACGTAATATAACCTAACCTAACCCAACCTGGCATCTCGGCACTAATATTTGATCACATTCCTAGCTTGTTAGCCTCTACGTCTCTGCGTGACCTTTATATACATCTATAACGTGATGTAACCTAACCTAACCCAACCTAACATTTCGGCGGTAATATTTGACAACATTCCTGGCGAGTTGGCCTCTACGTCTCCGTGGGACCTTTGTATACATCAATAACGTAATATAACCTAACCTAACCCAACCTATCATCTCGGCGGTAATATTTGACAACATTCCTGGCGAGTTGGTCTCTACGTCTCCGTTTGACCTTCATAAACATCAATAACGTAATATAACGTAACCTAACCCAACCTATCATCTCGGCGGTAATATTTGAAAACATTCCTGGCGAGTTGGCTTCTCCGTCTCCGTGGGACCTTTATATACATCAATAACGTTATATAACCTAACCTAACCCAACCTAACATCTCGGCGGTAATATTTGACAACATACCTGGCGAGTTGGCCTCCACGTCTCCGTGGGACCTTCATATACATCAATAACGAAATATAACCTAACCTAACCCAACCTAACATCTCGGCGATAATATTTGAAAACATTCCTGGCGAGTTGGCTTCTCCGTCTCTGTGATATCTTTTTATACATCAATAACGTAATATAACCTAACCTAACCCAACCTAACTTCTCGGCGGTAATATTTGATCACATTCCTAGCTTGTTGGCCTCTACGTCTCCGCGGGACCTTCATAAACATCAATAACGTAATATAACGTAACCTAACCCACCTATCATCTCGGCGGTAATATTTGAAAACATTCCTGGCGAGTTGGCTTCTCCGTCTCTGTGATACCTTTTTATACATCAATAACGTAATATAACCTAACCTAACCCAACCTAACATCTCGGCGGTAATATTTGAAATCATACCTGGCGAGTTGGCCTCTACGTCTCCGTGGGACCTTTATATACATCAATAACGTAATATAACCTAACCTAACCCAACCTAACATCTCGGCGGTAATATTTGATATCATACCTGGCGAGTTGGCCTCTACTTCTCCGTGGGACCTTTATATACATCAATAACGTAATATAACCTAACCTAACCCAACCTAACATCTCGGCGATAATATTTGAAAACATTCCTGGCGAGTTGGCTTCTCCGTCTCTGTGATATCTTTTTATACATCAATAACGTAATATAACCTAACCTAACCCAACCTAACATCTCGGCGGCAATATTTGAAATCATACCTGGCGAGTTGGCCTCTACGTCTCCGTGGGACATTTATATACATCAATAACGTAATATAACCTAACCTAACCCAACCTAACATCTCGGCGGTAATATTTGATCCCATTCCTAGCTTGTTGGCCTCTACGTCTCCGCGGGACCTTTATATACATCTATAACGTGATATAACCTAACCTAACCCAACCTAACATTTCGGCGGTAATACTTGACATCATTCCTGTCGAGTTGGCCTCTACGTCTCCGTTTGACCTTCATAAACATCAATAACGTAATATAACGTAACCTAACCCACCTATCATCTCGGCGGTAATATTTGAAAACATTCCTGGCGAGTTGGCTTCTCCGTCTCCGTAGGATCTTTTTATACATCAATAACGTAATATAACCTAACCTAACCCAACCTAACATCTTGGCGGTAATATTTAAAAACATACCTCGCGAGTTGGCCTCTACGTCTCCGTGGGACATTTATATATATCAATAACCTAATATAACCTAACCTAACCCAACCTAACATCTCGGCGGTAATATTTGATCACATTCCTGGCTTGTTGGCCTCTACGTCTCCGCGGGACCTTTATATACATCTATAACGTGATATAACCTAACCTAAACCAACCTAACATCTCGGCGGTAATATTTGACAACATTCATGGCGAGTTGGCCTCTACGTCTCCGTTTGACCTTCATAAACATCAATAACGTAATATAACGTAAACTAACCCAACCTATCACCTCGGCGGTAATATTTGACAACATTCCTGGCGAGTTGGCCTCTACGTCTCCGTGGGACCTTTGTATACATCAATAACGTAATATAACCTAACCTAACCCAACCTATCATCTCGGCGGTAATATTTGACAACATTCCTGGCGAGTTGGTCTCTACGTCTCCGTTTGACCTTCATAAACATCAATAACGTAATATAACGTAACCTAACCCAACCTATCATCTCGGCGGTAATATTTGAAAACATTCCTGGCGAGTTGGCTTCTCCGTCTCCGTGGGACCTTTATATACATCAATAACGTTATATAACCTAACCTAACCCAACCTAACATCTCGGCGGTAATATTTGATCACATTCCTAGCTTGTTGGCCTCTACGTCTCCGCGGGACCTTCATAAACATCAATAACGTAATATAACGTAACCTAACCCACCTATCATCTCGGCGGTAATATTTGAAAACATTCCTGGCGAGTTGGCTTCTCCGTCTCTGTGATACCTTTTTATACATCAATAACGTAATATAACCTAACCTAACCCAACCTAACATCTCGGCGGTAATATTTGAAATCATACCTGGCGAGTTGGCCTCTACGTCTCCGTGGGACCTTTATATACATCAATAACGTAATATAACCTAACCTAACCCAACCTAACATCTCGGCGATAATATTTGAAAACATTCCTGGCGAGTTGGCTTCTCCGTCTCCGTGGGACCTTTATATACATCAATAACGTAATATAACCTAACCTAACCCAACCTAACATCTCGGCGGTAATATTTGATCACATTCCTAGCTTGTTGGCCTCTACGTCTCCGCGGGACCTTTATATACATCTATAACGTGATATAACCTAACCTAACCCAACCTAACATTTCGGCGGTAATATTTGACATCATTCCTGGCGAGTTGGCCTCTACGTCTCCGTTTGACTTTCATAAACATCAATAACGTAATATAACGTAACCTAACCCAACCTATCATCTCGGCTGTAATATTTGAAAACATTCCTGGCGAGTTGGCTTCTCCGTCTCCGTAGGATCTTTTTATACATCAATAACGTAATATAACCTAACCTAACCCAACCTAACATCTTGGCGGTAATATTTAAAAACATACCTGGCGAGTTGGCCTCTACGTCTCCGTGGGACCTTCATGTACATCAATAACGAAATATAACCTAACCTAACACAACCTAACATCTCGGCGGTAATATTTGAAAACATTCCTGTCGAGTTGGCTTCTCCGTCTCCGCGGGACCTTTATATACATCTATAACGTGATATAACCTAACCTAACCCAACCTAACATTTCGGCGGTAATATTTGACATCATTCCTGGCGAGTTGGCCTCTACGTCTCCGTTTGACCTTCATAAACATCAATAACGTAATATAACGTAACCTAACCCAACCTATCATCTCGGCGGTAATATTTGAAAACATTCCTGGCGAGTTGGCTTCTCCTTCTCCGTGGGATCTTTTTATACATCAATAACGTAATATAACCTAACCTAACCCAACCTAATATCTCGGCGGTAATATTTGACAACATTCCTGGCGAGTTGGCTTCTCCGTCTCCGTGGGACCTTTATATACATCAATAACGTTATATAACCTAACCTAACCCAACCTAACATCTCGGCGGTAATATTTGAGAACATACCTGGCGAGTTGGCCTCTACGTCTCCGCGGGACCTTTATATACATCAATAACGAAATATAACCTAACCTAACCCAACCTAACATCTCGGCGATAATATTTGAAAACATTCCTGGCGAGTTGGCTTCTCCGTCTCTGTGATATCTTTTTATACATGAATAACGTAATATAACCTAACCTAACCCAACCTAACATCTCGGCGGTAATATTTGAAATCATACCTGGCGAGTTGGCCTCTACGTCTCCGTGGGACATTTATATACATCAATAACGTAATATAACCTAACCTAACCCAACCTGGCATCTCGGCACTAATATTTGATCACATTCCTAGCTTGTTGGCCTCTACGTCTCTGCGTGACCTTTATATACATCTATAACGTGATGTAACCTAACCTAACCCAACCTAACATTTCGGCGGTAATATTTGACAACATTCCTGGCGAGTTGGCCTCTACGTCTCCGTGGGACCTTTGTATACATCAATAACGTAATATAACCTAACCTAACCCAACCTATCATCTCGGCGGTAATATTTGACAACATTCCTGGCGAGTTGGTCTCTACGTCTCCGTTTGACCTTCATAAACATCAATAACGTAATATAACGTAACCTAACCCAACCTATCATCTCGGCGGTAATATTTGAAAACATTCCTGGCGAGTTGGCTTCTCCGTCTCCGTGGGACCTTTATATACATCAATAACGTTATATAACCTAACCTAACCCAACCTAACATCTCGGCGGTAATATTTGACAACATACCTGGCGAGTTGGCCTCCACGTCTCCGTGGGACCTTCATATACATCAATAACGAAATATAACCTAACCTAACCCAACCTAACATCTCGGCGATAATATTTGAAAACATTCCTGGCGAGTTGGCTTCTCCGTCTCTGTGATATCTTTTTATACATCAATAACGTAATATAACCTAACCTAACCCAACCTAACTTCTCGGCGGTAATATTTGATCACATTCCTAGCTTGTTGGCCTCTACGTCTCCGCGGGACCTTCATAAACATCAATAACGTAATATAACGTAACCTAACCCACCTATCATCTCGGCGGTAATATTTGAAAACATTCCTGGCGAGTTGGCTTCTCCGTCTCTGTGATACCTTTTTATACATCAATAACGTAATATAACCTAACCTAACCCAACCTAACATCTCGGCGGTAATATTTGAAATCATACCTGGCGAGTTGGCCTCTACGTCTCCGTGGGACCTTTATATACATCAATAACGTAATATAACCTAACCTAACCCAACCTAACATCTCGGCGGTAATATTTGATATCATACCTGGCGAGTTGGCCTCTACTTCTCCGTGGGACCTTTATATACATCAATAACGTAATATAACCTAACCTAACCCAACCTAACATCTCGGCGATAATATTTGAAAACATTCTTGGCGAGTTGGCTTCTCCGTCTCTGTGATATCTTTTTATACATCAATAACGTAATATAACCTAACCTAACCCAACCTAACATCTCGGCGGCAATATTTGAAATCATACCTGGCGAGTTGGCCTCTACGTCTCCGTGGGACATTTATATACATCAATAACGTAATATAACCTAACCTAACCCAACCTAACATCTCGGCGGTAATATTTGATCCCATTCCTAGCTTGTTGGCCTCTACGTCTCCGCGGGACCTTTATATACATCTATAACGTGATATAACCTAACCTAACCCAACCTAACATTTCGGCGGTAATACTTGACATCATTCCTGTCGAGTTGGCCTCTACGTCTCCGTTTGACCTTCATAAACATCAATAACGTAATATAACGTAACCTAACCCACCTATCATCTCGGCGGTAATATTTGAAAACATTCCTGGCGAGTTGGCTTCTCCGTCTCCGTAGGATCTTTTTATACATCAATAACGTAATATAACCTAACCTAACCCAACCTAACATCTTGGCGGTAATATTTAAAAACATACCTCGCGAGTTGGCCTCTACGTCTCCGTGGGACATTTATATATATCAATAACCTAATATAACCTAACCTAACCCAACCTAACATCTCGGCGGTAATATTTGATCACATTCCTGGCTTGTTGGCCTCTACGTCTCCGCGGGACCTTTATATACATCTATAACGTGATATAACCTAACCTAAACCAACCTAACATCTCGGCGGTAATATTTGACAACATTCATGGCGAGTTGGCCTCTACGTCTCCGTTTGACCTTCATAAACATCAATAACGTAATATAACGTAAACTAACCCAACCTATCACCTCGGCGGTAATATTTGACAACATTCCTGGCGAGTTGGCCTCTACGTCTCCGTGGGACCTTTGTATACATCAATAACGTAATATAACCTAACCTAACCCAACCTATCATCTCGGCGGTAATATTTGACAACATTCCTGGCGAGTTGGTCTCTACGTCTCCGTTTGACCTTCATAAACATCAATAACGTAATATAACGTAACCTAACCCAACCTATCATCTCGGCGGTAATATTTGAAAACATTCCTGGCGAGTTGGCTTCTCCGTCTCCGTGGGACCTTTATATACATCAATAACGTTATATAACCTAACCTAACCCAACCTAACATCTCGGCGGTAATATTTGATCACATTCCTAGCTTGTTGGCCTCTACGTCTCCGCGGGACCTTCATAAACATCAATAACGTAATATAACGTAACCTAACCCACCTATCATCTCGGCGGTAATATTTGAAAACATTCCTGGCGAGTTGGCTTCTCCGTCTCTGTGATATCTTTTTATACATCAATAACGTAATATAACCTAACCTAACCCAACCTAACATCTCGGCGGTAATATTTGAAATCATACCTGGCGAGTTGGCCTCTACGTCTCCGTGGGACCTTTATATACATCAATAACGTAATATAACCTAACCTAACCCAACCTAACATCTCGGCGATAATATTTGAAAACATTCCTGGCGAGTTGGCTTCTCCGTCTCTGTGATATCTTTTTATACATCAATAACGTAATATAACCTAACCTAACCCAACCTAACATCTCGGCGGCAATATTTGAAATCATACCTGGCGAGTTGGCCTCTACGTCTCCGTGGGACATTTATATACATCAATAACGTAATATAACCTAACCTAACCCAACCTAACATCTCGGCGGTAATATTTGATCCCATTCCTAGCTTGTTGGCCTCTACGTCTCCGCGGGACCTTTATATACATCTATAACGTGATATAACCTAACCTAACCCAACCTAACATTTCGGCGGTAATATTTGACATCATTCCTGTCGAGTTGGCCTCTACGTCTCCGTTTGACCTTCATAAACATCAATAACGTAATATAACGTAACCTAACCCACCTATCATCTCGGCGGTAATATTTGAAAACATTCTTGGCGAGTTGGCTTCTCCGTCTCCGTAGGATCTTTTTATACATCAATAACGTAATATAACCTAACCTAACCCAACCTAACATCTTGGCGGTAATATTTAAAAACATACCTCGCGAGTTGGCCTCTACGTCTCCGTGGGACATTTATATATATCAATAACGTAATATAACCTAACCTAACCCAACCTAACATCTCGGCGGTAATATTTGATCACATTCCTGGCTTGTTGGCCTCTACGTCTCCGCGGGACCTTTATATACATCTATAACGTGATATAACCTAACCTAAACCAACCTAACATCTCGGCGGTAATATTTGACAACATTCATGGCGAGTTGGCCTCTACGTCTCCGTTTGACCTTCATAAACATCAATAACGTAATATAACGTAAACTAACCCAACCTATCACCTCGGCGGTAATATTTGACAACATTCCTGGCGAGTTGGCCTCTACGTCTCCGTGGGACCTTTGTATACATCAATAACGTAATATAACCTAACCTAACCCAACCTATCATCTCGGCGGTAATATTTGACGACATTCCTGGCGAGTTGGTCTCTACGTCTCCGTTTGACCTTCATAAACATCAATAACGTAATATAACGTAACCTAACCCAACCTATCATCTCGGCGGTAATATTTGAAAACATTCCTGGCGAGTTGGCTTCTCCGTCTCCGTGGGACCTTTATATACATCAATAACGTTATATAACCTAACCTAACCCAACCTAACATCTCGGCGGTAATATTTCACAACATACCTGGCGAGTTGGCCTCCACGTCTCCGTGGGACCTTCATATACATCAATAACGAAATATAACCTAACCTAACCCAACCTAACATCTCGGCGATAATATTTGAAAACATTCCTGGCGAGTTGGCTTCTCCGTCTCTGTGATATCTTTTTATACATCAATAACGTAATATAACCTAACTTAACCCAACCTAACATCTCGAGGGTAATATTTGAAATCATACCTGGCGAGTTGGCCTCTACGTCTCCGTGGGACATTTATATACATCAATAACGTAATGTAACCTAACCTAACCCAACCTAACATCTCGGCGGTAATATTTGATCACATTCCTAGCTTGTTGGCCTCTACGTCTCTGCGTGACCTTCATAAACATCAATAACGTAATATAACCTAACCTAACCCAACCTAACATCTCGGCGGTAATATTTGAAATCATACCTGGCGAGTTGGCCTCTACGTCTCCGTGGGACCTTTATATACATCAATAACGTAATATAACCTAACCTAACCCAACCTAACATCTCGGCGATAATATTTGAAAACATTCCTGGCGAGTTGGCTTCTCCGTCTCTGTGATATCTTTTTATACATCAATAACGTAATATAACCTAACCTAACCCAACCTAACATCTTGGCGGTAATATTTAAAAACATACCTCGCGAGTTGGCCTCTACGTCTCCGTGGGACATTTATATACATCAATAACGTAATATAACCTAACCTAACCCAACCTAACATCTCGGCGGTAATATTTGATCACATTCCTAGCTTGTTGGCCTCTACGTCTCCGCGGGACCTTTATATACATCTATAACGTGATATAACCTAACCTAACCCAACCTAACATTTCGGCGGTAATATTTGACATCATTCCTGGCGAGTTGGCCTCTACGTCTCCGTTTGACCTTCATAAACATCAATAACGTAATATAACGTAACCTAACCCAACCTATCATCTCGGTGGTAATATTTGAAAACATTCCTGGCGAGTTGGCTTCTCCTTCTCCGTGGGATCTTTTTATACATCAATAACGTAATATAACCTAACCTAACCCAACCTAACATCTCGGCGGTAATATTTGACAACATTCCTGGCCAGTTGGCTTCTCCGTCTCCGTGGGATCATTTTATACATCAATAACGTAATATAACCTAACCTAACCCAACCTAACATCTTGGCGGTAATATTTGAAAACATACCTGGCGAGTTGGCCTCTACGTCTCCGTGGGACCTTTATATACATCAATAACGTAATATAACCTAACCTAACCCAACCTAACATCTCGGCGGTAATATTTGAAATCATACCTGGCGAGTTGGCCTCCACGTCTCCGTGGGACCTTTATATACATCAATAACGTAATATAACCTAACCTAACCCAACCTAACATCTCGGCGGTAATATTTGAAAACATTCCTGGCGAGTTGGCTTCTCCGTCTCCGTGGGATCTTTTTATACATCAATAACGTAATATAACCTAACCTAACCCAACCTAACATCTTGGCGGTAATATTTGAAAACATACCTGGCGAGTTGGCCTCTACGTCACCGTGGGACATTTATATACATCAATAACGTAATGTAACCTAACCTAACCCAACCTAACATCTCGGCGGTAATATTTGATCACATTCCTAGCTTGTTGGCCTCTACGTCTCTGCGTGACCTTTATATACATCTATAACGTGATGTAACCTAACCTAACCCAACCTATCATCTCGGCGGTAATATTTGACAACATTCCTGGCGAGTTGGTCTCTACGTCTCCGTTTGACCTTCATAAACATCAATAACGTAATATAACGTAACCTAACCCAACCTATCACCTCGGCGGTAATATTTGACAACATTCCTGGCGAGTTGGCCTCTACGTCTCCGTGGGACCTTTGTATACATCAATAACGTAATATAACCTAACCTAACCCAACCTAATATCTCGGCGGTAATATTTGAAAACATTCCTGGCGAGTTGGCTTCTCCGTCTCCGTGGGATCCTTTTATACATCAGTAACGTAATATAACGTAACTTAACCCAACCTATCATCTCGGCGGTATTATTTGACAACATTCCTGGCGAGTTGGCCTCTACGTCTCCGTGGGACCTTTATATACATCAATAACGTAATATAACCTAACCTAACACAACCTAACATCTCGGCGTTAATATTTGAAAACATTCCTGGCGAGTTGGCCTCTATGTCACCGCGGGACCTTTATAGACATCCATAACGTAATATAACCTAACCTAACCCAACCTAACATCTCGGCGGTAATATTTGAAAACATTCCTGGCGAGTTGGCTTCTCCGTCTCTGTGATATCTTTTTATACATCAATAACGTAATATAACCTAACCTAACCCAACCTAACATCTCGGCGGCAATATTTGAAAACATTCCTGGCCAGTTGGCTTCTCCGTCTCCGTGGGATCTTTTTATACATCAATAACGTAATATAACCTTTTTTTTTTTTTTTTTTTTAACGTGGGGAAATCCTAATGGATACCTCGGAGTTCGGGGGAACTCCGAGGTTATGCCGGACTCTTACCGGCTAAAACCCCACGGTGGCCACCAACGACGCTACTGAGGGAGAGCCGGGATCCTTTACGAACGCGACCGGCTCCCCCTCAGCGTCTGGACCCTCCCAGAAGAAGTCTGGGAGGCTCCCATCCCGGGAGGGAGAGGCCGCATCTAAGATGCGACCCCTCCTCCTCCCAAAGGATACACTTGCAGCGACTTCGGGGCCACGTCCGAAGTCGCTGCACGTCTCGGAGGGGTGGCGTGCAATGGTCGCGATGGGCCCCCGTCCATCACGACCGAGTCACCCCTCCGGACGGCCCCCCGCGCGGGTGACGGCCGTGGCGTACGCGGCTACGCCCCGGCCCGCGCGAGGGGCTGTCACCCCCCGGGGACTGTGAGTCCCCTATGGGCGCCCGGCGATATCCACACGGTGGACATCCCCGGGCGCCGGTGGAGGGCGGCGACGCCTGCGCCGCCGCCGTCGACGGGAGGGATCGCTAACTTCGCGGTTCCTCTCCGCCGCCTCCTTCGCCCGCATGACGGCCTCGCAGAAGGCCGCCACAGCGCGCCAGGATCTGGCATCCACCACCATCCGTCTAAGTACGGATGGCAATGCCAGATCCTGGCCCACCTCGCTCCGAAGGACACGACGCCGCACCTCCCACGCTGGACAAAACTCCAGCGTGTGCTGCGCCGTGTCCCTCTGGTCACCACAGTGGTGACACACCGCCGTGGCTTCCCGTCCTATCCGGCGCAGGTACTCCCCGAAGCATCCGTGCCCGGTGAGGACCTGCGTGGTCCGGTAGGATAGCCCTCGGCTTCGGCTCACCCATCTATCGAGGATGGGCAATACCGCCCCGACGGTCCGGTGACTCCCATGGGTGGCGCGAAGACGCTCCTCCCACTTGGTCACCACAGACCGCCAGGCCCACGCTCTGACCGCCTCCTCTGACGGGGGTGAGACATCCTGGCAGAGACGAAGGTGTCCGTAGACAACCGCTTCGCGCTCCGCCAGGAGCTCCAGGGGTGGTAACCCCGCCAGAGTTCCCGCCGCCTCATGAGACACCGTGCGGTATCCTCTGATCACCCTGATGGCAAGGCGCCGCCAAACACTGCGAAGCAGTGCCCGGCTGCGCCGGCTGGCCATCAGGGCGTCCGCCCAGATCGGGGCTCCATAAAGAGCCATCGACCGCACAATGCCCGCATAAAGGCGGCGTACCCTCGCGTCCGGGCCCCCCAGGTTGGGCAGCAAGCGACCCAAGCTGGCCGCCGCTTTTTCCAACCTGGGTGCCAGGAGCGCGAAGTGGCGCCCAAAAGCCCAGGAGCCGTCCAGGTGAAGTCCGAGATATTTTATCGCGGGCTTCACCTGGATGCGGGTGTCCCCTACTCGGATCCAGGTATCGGCGAGTGACCTCCCATTTCGACGGAGGAGATGACGGTCCAAGAACCACATCGCCTCCGTCTTGTGAGGAGCCAGCTCCAAACCCATACCCCGGATCAGGGAAGCCACGTTGGCCACTCCCACCTCGGCTCGCCGGACGATCCTCCCGCTGGTACGCCCACCGGCTACCAATACGGTATCGTCAGCGTAGCAGACTACGCTGACACCGGTGGGAAGGAGGACCCGCAGCGCCGCGTCGTACCCCACGTCCCACAAGAGGGGTCCCAAAACTGACCCCTGGGGTACGCCGCGACTAATCTCCCTCGTGCAGGTGTTTCCACCCCGGCCCACGTACTCGACGCACCTGCCGCTAAGGTAGGAGCCGACCGCCACCCGCAGGTATTGAGGGACTCCATGTCGTTCGAGTCCCCTGCGGATGGCCTCCCAGGAGAGGGAGTTGAAGGCATTGACGATGTCCAAGGACACCGCCAATGCCATCCCTCCCCGGGCAGTAGCCGAGCCCGCCAAGGTACGGACCCGATCGATCGCGTCGATCGTGGACCGGCCCCGGCGGAAGCCGAACTGACACTCGGCCAGGTCGGGTCCTACCCGCTCCAGATGCCTGGTGAGTCGGGAAGCCACGATTCTCTCGTAGAGCTTCCCGATCTCATCCAGGAGCACGATGGGCCGATAGCCCGAGGGAGATTCAGCGTCCCGGCCCTCCTTCCGCAGGAGGACCAGGCGTCCGAGGCGCCACCGAGATGGGAACGTCCCCGACTTCAGGATGGCTGTAAAAAGCCTCCGAAGTCGGGGACCCAGAACGCGCAGGGCCAAGACCAGCACGCGGCCGGGGACGCCGTCGGGACCCGGAGCCGTATTCCGAGCACCGAGACATCTCACCGCCCCGGCCAACTCCTCCTCCGTAACCTCCAGCCCCGCGGACCACCCGTCCACCTGAGTCGGGAAGGCGGCCGATGCGCTCCCAGACGGGAACAACGCATCGACCACCCTCCCGAGAAGCCGGGGTTCCATCGTCTCAGTCACCGGGGGGCCATAAGCTCTAAGCTTGTTTAGGACAAGCTTATATGGACGCCCCCACGGATCCTGATCCAACGAACGAAGAAGTCCGTCCCAAGCGCTGGTCTTGGCCCTCCCGATGGCCTGTTGCAGCTGAACCGTCAGCTGACGATATTTGGCATACAACAGGGCCGTCCGTGCCTCGTCCCGACGTCTCCGTCTCCGAGACCTGGTGTACTGGCGTCGCGCCATCGCGCAACTCGCTCGGATCCGCGCGATGTCGTCCGACCACCAGTACACCGGCCTCCGGGGCGGAAGTCGACCGGCCCTCGGCATCGCCGTCCTGCAGATTGCAGTCAGGGCTCCATCGAACCAGTCGGCCTCCGCCTCCACGTCGGCGACGGGCTCGGCCGACGGCTCCGACCAAGCCACGGCATGGACGGCAGCCATCAGGGCGTCCTCGTCAAGGGCTCTGAGAGCCCACCTCCTTCGCTGCTGGCGTGGACCAGCTTGGCGGCCCGGGGCGGTCCCGGAGACTTCTATCCGAACGTACCAGTGATCGGATAGAGTCTCCGTGGACTCGTCCACCGTCCACCCCGTGACCCGCGGTACGGCGGCAGGGGAAGCCCATGAAAGATCCACGATGCTTGTACCCTGCCATCGCACGCACGTACTGGTCGATCCTCGGTTGAGCAACCGAAGATCGAGACCAGCAGCCCACTCCAGAACCGTCTCGCCCCTCGCGTCCGTCCTGGGGGACCCCCATGCCGAAGCATGGGCGTTGAAGTCCCCCAAGACGAGTACCTGGCGGGCTGAGAACTGGGACAAAAAGTTCCCAAGCCCGTCGAGATACTCCTCGAACGACTCTAGGGGCCAGCGCGGTGGAGCATAGGTCCCCACCAGCACGAAGCCCGCCCAGTCCACAGCCACGAAGCCCCGTCCATCGCTCAAAAAGGCGAACGGCGGAACCCGCGAGGCTGCAGCCTGAGCTATGGCAACTGACCCCTCGCGATCCCCGACCCAGGACGGTCGGTCGGGGATCACGAAGGGTTCAGCGACCACTGCAACGTCAACTCCGCCCGCCATAAGACCCTCGACCAAGAGATCGTGGGCTCGGCGGGCGTGGTTGACGTTCGCCTGGAGGACTCTGGTCGGGGGGAAGTTTATGCCATATCCATGGCCTCCCCCCGGCCAGAGTCCTCCGCCAGGGTAACAATGCCCCCGGCCTCCTTCACCCCCTTAGTGCCCCCTCCCGGCGGCCCACCCTCCACACCCCCCTTCGGTGGCTGCGGCGCCCTCGTCCCCAGGCGCCCCTTCCGCGTCGGGGGGTTACACTTAACCCCCCCGAGTCTGTGGTCGGCCGGTCGCCCCAAGTCCGCACACAGCGGACAGTGGGGGGCGGCCGCCCGGCACACATTCGCTCGGTGACCGGGGGAACCGCAGTTATAACAAAGGTCGCCCCGGTCAACTTCGGCAGAGCAATGCTGCCGCACGTGCCCCTTAGCCAGGCAGCGATAACACTGCTGGGGACGAGGTTTCAGGGCCTCCACCTTGGCCCTGCACCAACCCACCCTGATCCACCCCAGGTTTGCAGCTTTACGAGCGGCAACCAAGGGGCATTGGATCCAGAGGGTTCCTAGTCCCAGAGGTGAGGACCTTATCTCACCGGTCCTCACCTCCGCGGCCAGGCACCCTGCCGCCGCAGCCACCGACTCCGCCACCTCAGATGAGGTGACGGAGTCGTCGAGCCCACTCACTCTCAACTCCGCCCTCTTAGAAGGGCATGAGACCCGGGCCTCTGTGTCCGCCAATGCCACCCTTAACTTATCTGCTAACAGGGCAGCTTTTGCCGCCTTCTCAGGACCGGGGATTTCCAAAAGGAAACCCCCAGTCCTTGCGCGCCTTGGGCGCACCTCCTCTATTCCTAACTCGCTCAGGGAGACCCTCTGCCGAGCCGCGACCAGGATCTCCTGATAAGATCCTTTGCTGCCCGAAGGCAGCGTAAGGGCCACAGCCGCGGCTCGGGGGGGCCTCCCGAGCTTGACGGGCGCCTTGGCAGACCCAGCGGTCTCCTGGCTCTGTTTCTTCGCAGCCCGCTGTGCCTTCCGCCCGACCACCTTAGCCCAAGGCACCTCGCTCTGAGTCGACCCACCTATCGGCACCGTTGGTGCCTCCACCGTTCCCCTCCGCCCGGAAACCGAGCGGCGGCGAACCACCTCCTTCTTCTTCGAAGATGTTCCCGCAGCAGGAGTCGTAAACGCCTCCGCTTTCTTCTTCTTTTTCCTCTTCTTCTTCCCCGTCGCCTCCCCAGCAGCCGCATCACCCCCACTCGCAGGAGTAGGGCTGGGGACGGCCGCGGTTTGGGACGAAAGGGAAGAAGAAGTTCCCTTCAAACTCGCCGTATAGGCCGACAACTTTTCATCGACGATGCGGGCGACTGTGTCTGCGAGGGACACCATGTCGACTTTGCCATTCTCCGCCCTAGGCGCCGGAGGCGGAGTTCGCCTCTCCATATCCTTAATGCGGTCCCGTAGGACCGCATTTTCAGCCTTCGCAGCCTCCAATTCGCGCCTCAGGGCTGATAAGTCCGCCCTGACTTCCAGTCCTTCCCGTGCGGGGGAGTGCGAAGACTCCAAAGCGCTTTGAACAAGTGCGCACAAAGTGCGCGCACTCTCCCGCAATCTTCGCGCGAACACGCCTTTCAGGTTCGTGGACCTGGCAGCCACCCATTCGACGCGGTTCATTGCCGCGAGGGCTTCTCTTCCCAACTCCGCAGAGGGGACGCCCCTGAAGTCCCTTGTATACTCCTCTACTGAGGGAATATGTTTGGCCGCCTTGCTTGGCGGCGGGGCCGGATCATCGGCCCTAAGTATTTTCTCCTCCTCCTCCAGTCGCAGCTTCTTCAGCTCCGTCTGGAGGAGTTTCTCCTTGGCCGCCTGCAGGCCCAGGTATTCGCCCGTTGTCAGTGGGCGTCCCCTCTTCCTGGGCGGTCCCGACCCAGCAAACCTCAGAGACGACCACGACACATCAGTGTCGCAGTCGTGGTCCGAGGGGGCCGGAGAGGCCACCCTGGACGGTACGGACCCCACAGACAACGGGGAGCCCGCCCTCGATGGACGTGCCGATGGCACCTTCGAGGGGCCCGGATGTGTACCCCCAACCTCCTCTCCGCTGCAGGAAGGAGGAAGGGACCCCCCCACCGGGTTATCCCGCCCTTCCCTACCTTCCCTCCCAGAATGGAGCGTCTCCGAAGTCAGCGCTCCGCACCTCACAGCGGCGCCTCGTGAAGAGGGAAGCCTCTCCACACAGACGACCACTGGACGCACCGACGCCGGCATCGAAGTGCCAGCTCCATCGCCCCTCCCACACCTACTCCCCCCCAACCCCGTTTTATTAAAAGACTCCATACGAATCCCACGAGTAGCGTCGGAACAAACACGTCACCCCCGGCAGAGCCGCGTACCGGGGGAAGGCATTTATACACCCGGGGGGCGCCAGGTACCCCGGGGTTGGTCCGCTCAGCACCGATGCACCCACCGGCCACACCCAGCCGCGGAGGACTGAGCGCGTCCCCTTGCCGCGGACCGAGACTTGAGACAGAGACTTTTTATAGAGGTTTATCCCCTCGCGGGCCAGCCGGTTAAGGCAAGCCCCCCGCTCCGGCGAAACATGACCACCGGTCTACGGTATCAGCCAGAGCCCCGTTTGCCACTGGAACGAGCCCAGTGTTACCAGGTTCCACCACGAGGAGGAGGGGATGGCACGTGTTGTTGCAAATTGCAACTGCAGTCCGCAACAACTTTAGAACCCAACGTAATATAACCTAACCTAACCCAAACTAACATCTTGGCGGTAATATTTGAAAACATACCTGGCGAGTTGGCCTCTACGTCTCCGTGGGACCTTTATATACATCAATAACGTAATATAACCTAACCTAACCCAACCTAACATCTCGGCGGTAATATTTGACAACATTCCTGGCGAGTTGGCTTCTCCGTCTCCGTGGGACCTTTATATACATCAATAACGTTATATAACCTAACCTAACCCAACCTAACATCTCGGCGGTAATATTTGACAACATACCTGGCGAGTTGGCCTCTACGTCTCCGCGGGACCTTTATATACATCTATAACGTGATATAACCTAACCTAATCCAACCTAACATCTCGGCGGTAATATTTGAAAACATTCCTGGCGAGTTGGCCTCTCCGTCTCTGTGATATCTTTTTATACATGAATAACGTAATATAACCTAACCTAACCCAACCTAACATCTCGGCGGTAATATTTGAAATCATACCTGGCGAGTTGGCCTCTACGTCTCCGTGGGACATTTACATACATCAATAACGTAATATAACCTAACCTAATCCAACCTGGCATCTCGGCGGTAATATTTGATCACATTCCTAGCTTGTTGGCCTCTACGTCTCCGCGGGACCTTTATATACATCTATAACGTGATATAACCTAACCTAACCCAACCTAACATTTCGGCGGTAATATTTGACATCATTCCTGGCGAGTTGGCCTCTACGTCTCCGTTTGACCTTCATAAACATCAATAACGTAATATAACGTAACCTAACCCAACCTATCATCTCGGCGGTAATATTTGACAACATTCCTGGCGAGTTGGCTTCTACGTGTCCGTGGGACCTTTATATACATCAATAACGTAATATAACCTAACCTAACCCAACCTAACATTTCGGCGGTAATATTTGACATCATTCCTGGCGAGTTGGCCTCTACGTCTCCGTTTGACCTTCATAAACATCAATAACGTAATATAACCTAACCTAACACAACCTAACATCTCGGCGGTAATATTTGAAAACATACCTGGCGAGTTGGCCTATACGTCTCCGTGGGACCTTTATATACATCAATAACGTAATATAAC
Source organism: Xylocopa violacea (assembly GCA_963969225.1). Classification (NCBI taxonomy): domain Eukaryota; kingdom Metazoa; phylum Arthropoda; class Insecta; order Hymenoptera; family Apidae; genus Xylocopa; species Xylocopa violacea. The sequence continues at coordinate 3,812,620 of CAXAJV010000051.1, forward strand.
CTAGGCTAAACCAACCTAACATCTCGGCGGTAATATTTGAAAACTTTCATGGCGATTTGGCATCTACGTCTCCGTGGGACCTTCATATACATCAAAAACGTAATATAACCTAATCTAACCCAACCTAACATCTCGGCGGTAATATTTGAAAACATACGTGGCGAGTTGGCCTCTACGTCTCCGTGGGACATTTATATACATCAATAACGTAATATAACCTAACCTAACCCAACCTAACATCTCGGCGGTAATTTTTGATCACATTCCTGGCTTGTTGGCCTCTACGTCTCCGTGGGACATTTATATACATCAATAACGTAATATAACCTAACCTAACCCAACCTAACATCTCGGCGGTAATATTTGATCACATTCCTAGCTTGTTGGCCTCTACGTCTCCGTGGGACCTTCATATACATCAATAACGTAATATAACCTAACCGAACCCAACCTAACATCTCGGCGGTAATATTTGAAAACATACGTGGCGAGTTGGCCTCTACGTCTCCGTGGGACATTTATATACATCTATAACGTGATATAACCTAACCTAAACCAACCTAACATCTCGGCGGTAATATTTGAAAACATTCGTGGCGATTTGACATCTACGTCTCCGTGGGACCATAATATACATCAATAACGTAATATAGCCTAACCTAACCCAACCTAACATTTCGGCGGTAATATTTGACATCATTCCTGGCGAGTTGGCCTCTACGTCTCCGTTTGACCTTCATAAACATCAATAACGTAATATAACCTAACCTAACCCAACCTAACATCTCGGCGGTAATATTTGACGACATTCCTGGCGAGTTGGCCGCTACGTCTCCGCGGGACCTTTATGTACATCTATAACGTGATATAACCTAACCTAAACCAACCTAACATCTCGGCGGTCATATTTGAAAACATTCCTGGCGAGTTGGCCTCCATGTCACCGTGGGACCTTTATAGACATCCGTAACGTAATATAACCTAAACTAACCCAACCTAACATCTCGGCGGTAATATTTGAAAACATTCATGGCGATTTGACATCTACGTCTCCGTGGGACCTTAATATACATCAATAACGTAATATAGCCTAACCTAAACCAACCTAACATTTCGGCGGTAATATTTGACATCATTCCTGGCGAGTTGTCCTCTGCGTCTCCGTTTGACCTTCATAAACATCAATAACGTAATAGAACGTAACCTAACCCAACCTATCATCTCGGCGGTAATATTTGACATCATTCCTGGCGAGTTGGCCTCTACGTCTCCGTTTGACCTTCATAAACATCAATAACGTAATATAACGTAACCTAACCCACCTATCATCTCGGCGGTAATATTTGAAAACATTCCTGGCGAGTTGGCTTCTCCGTCTCTGTGATACCTTTTTATACATCAATAACGTAATATAACCTAACCTAACCCAACCTAACATCTCGGCGGTAATATTTGAAATCATACCTGGCGAGTTGGCCTCTACGTCTCCGTGGGACCTTTATATACATCAATAACGTAATATAACCTAACCTAACCCAACCTAACATCTCGGCGATAATATTTGAAAACATTCCTGGCGAGTTGGCTTCTCCGTCTCCGTGGGACCTTTATATACATCAATAACGTAATATAACCTAACCTAACCCAACCTAACATCTCGGCGGTAATATTTGATCACATTCCTAGCTTGTTGGCCTCTACGTCTCCGCGGGACCTTTATATACATCTATAACGTGATATAACCTAACCTAACCCAACCTAACATTTCGGCGGTAATATTTGACATCATTCCTGGCGAGTTGGCCTCTACGTCTCCGTTTGACTTTCATAAACATCAATAACGTAATATAACGTAACCTAACCCAACCTATCATCTCGGCTGTAATATTTGAAAACATTCCTGGCGAGTTGGCTTCTCCGTCTCCGTAGGATCTTTTTATACATCAATAACGTAATATAACCTAACCTAACCCAACCTAACATCTTGGCGGTAATATTTAAAAACATACCTGGCGAGTTGGCCTCTACGTCTCCGTGGGACCTTCATGTACATCAATAACGAAATATAACCTAACCTAACACAACCTAACATCTCGGCGGTAATATTTGAAAACATTCCTGTCGAGTTGGCTTCTCCGTCTCCGCGGGACCTTTATATACATCTATAACGTGATATAACCTAACCTAACCCAACCTAACATTTCGGCGGTAATATTTGACATCATTCCTGGCGAGTTGGCCTCTACGTCTCCGTTTGACCTTCATAAACATCAATAACGTAATATAACGTAACCTAACCCAACCTATCATCTCGGCGGTAATATTTGAAAACATTCCTGGCGAGTTGGCTTCTCCTTCTCCGTGGGATCTTTTTATACATCAATAACGTAATATAACCTAACCTAACCCAACCTAATATCTCGGCGGTAATATTTGACAACATTCCTGGCGAGTTGGCTTCTCCGTCTCCGTGGGACCTTTATATACATCAATAACGTTATATAACCTAACCTAACCCAACCTAACATCTCGGCGGTAATATTTGAGAACATACCTGGCGAGTTGGCCTCTACGTCTCCGCGGGACCTTTATATACATCAATAACGAAATATAACCTAACCTAACCCAACCTAACATCTCGGCGATAATATTTGAAAACATTCCTGGCGAGTTGGCTTCTCCGTCTCTGTGATATCTTTTTATACATGAATAACGTAATATAACCTAACCTAACCCAACCTAACATCTCGGCGGTAATATTTGAAATCATACCTGGCGAGTTGGCCTCTACGTCTCCGTGGGACATTTATATACATCAATAACGTAATATAACCTAACCTAACCCAACCTGGCATCTCGGCACTAATATTTGATCACATTCCTAGCTTGTTGGCCTCTACGTCTCTGCGTGACCTTTATATACATCTATAACGTGATGTAACCTAACCTAACCCAACCTAACATTTCGGCGGTAATATTTGACAACATTCCTGGCGAGTTGGCCTCTACGTCTCCGTGGGACCTTTGTATACATCAATAACGTAATATAACCTAACCTAACCCAACCTATCATCTCGGCGGTAATATTTGACAACATTCCTGGCGAGTTGGTCTCTACGTCTCCGTTTGACCTTCATAAACATCAATAACGTAATATAACGTAACCTAACCCAACCTATCATCTCGGCGGTAATATTTGAAAACATTCCTGGCGAGTTGGCTTCTCCGTCTCCGTGGGACCTTTATATACATCAATAACGTTATATAACCTAACCTAACCCAACCTAACATCTCGGCGGTAATATTTGACAACATACCTGGCGAGTTGGCCTCCACGTCTCCGTGGGACCTTCATATACATCAATAACGAAATATAACCTAACCTAACCCAACCTAACATCTCGGCGATAATATTTGAAAACATTCCTGGCGAGTTGGCTTCTCCGTCTCTGTGATATCTTTTTATACATCAATAACGTAATATAACCTAACCTAACCCAACCTAACTTCTCGGCGGTAATATTTGATCACATTCCTAGCTTGTTGGCCTCTACGTCTCCGCGGGACCTTCATAAACATCAATAACGTAATATAACGTAACCTAACCCACCTATCATCTCGGCGGTAATATTTGAAAACATTCCTGGCGAGTTGGCTTCTCCGTCTCTGTGATACCTTTTTATACATCAATAACGTAATATAACCTAACCTAACCCAACCTAACATCTCGGCGGTAATATTTGAAATCATACCTGGCGAGTTGGCCTCTACGTCTCCGTGGGACCTTTATATACATCAATAACGTAATATAACCTAACCTAACCCAACCTAACATCTCGGCGGTAATATTTGATATCATACCTGGCGAGTTGGCCTCTACGTCTCCGTGGGACCTTTATATACATCAATAACGTAATATAACCTAACCTAACCCAACCTAACATCTCGGCGATAATATTTGAAAACATTCCTGGCGAGTTGGCTTCTCCGTCTCTGTGATATCTTTTTATACATCAATAACGTAATATAACCTAACCTAACCCAACCTAACATCTCGGCGGCAATATTTGAAATCATACCTGGCGAGTTGGCCTCTACGTCTCCGTGGGACATTTATATACATCAATAACGTAATATAACCTAACCTAACCCAACCTAACATCTCGGCGGTAATATTTGATCCCATTCCTAGCTTGTTGGCCTCTACGTCTCCGCGGGACCTTTATATACATCTATAACGTGATATAACCTAACCTAACCCAACCTAACATTTCGGCGGTAATACTTGACATCATTCCTGTCGAGTTGGCCTCTACGTCTCCGTTTGACCTTCATAAACATCAATAACGTAATATAACGTAACCTAACCCACCTATCATCTCGGCGGTAATATTTGAAAACATTCCTGGCGAGTTGGCTTCTCCGTCTCCGTAGGATCTTTTTATACATCAATAACGTAATATAACCTAACCTAACCCAACCTAACATCTTGGCGGTAATATTTAAAAACATACCTCGCGAGTTGGCCTCTACGTCTCCGTGGGACATTTATATATATCAATAACCTAATATAACCTAACCTAACCCAACCTAACATCTCGGCGGTAATATTTGATCACATTCCTGGCTTGTTGGCCTCTACGTCTCCGCGGGACCTTTATATACATCTATAACGTGATATAACCTAACCTAAACCAACCTAACATCTCGGCGGTAATATTTGACAACATTCATGGCGAGTTGGCCTCTACGTCTCCGTTTGACCTTCATAAACATCAATAACGTAATATAACGTAAACTAACCCAACCTATCACCTCGGCGGTAATATTTGACAACATTCCTGGCGAGTTGGCCTCTACGTCTCCGTGGGACCTTTGTATACATCAATAACGTAATATAACCTAACCTAACCCAACCTATCATCTCGGCGGTAATATTTGACAACATTCCTGGCGAGTTGGTCTCTACGTCTCCGTTTGACCTTCATAAACATCAATAACGTAATATAACGTAACCTAACCCAACCTATCATCTCGGCGGTAATATTTGAAAACATTCCTGGCGAGTTGGCTTCTCCGTCTCCGTGGGACCTTTATATACATCAATAACGTTATATAACCTAACCTAACCCAACCTAACATCTCGGCGGTAATATTTGATCACATTCCTAGCTTGTTGGCCTCTACGTCTCCGCGGGACCTTCATAAACATCAATAACGTAATATAACGTAACCTAACCCACCTATCATCTCGGCGGTAATATTTGAAAACATTCCTGGCGAGTTGGCTTCTCCGTCTCTGTGATATCTTTTTATACATCAATAACGTAATATAACCTAACCTAACCCAACCTAACATCTCGGCGGTAATATTTGAAATCATACCTGGCGAGTTGGCCTCTACGTCTCCGTGGGACCTTTATATACATCAATAACGTAATATAACCTAACCTAACCCAACCTAACATCTCGGCGATAATATTTGAAAACATTCCTGGCGAGTTGGCTTCTCCGTCTCTGTGATATCTTTTTATACATCAATAACGTAATATAACCTAACCTAACCCAACCTAACATCTCGGCGGCAATATTTGAAATCATACCTGGCGAGTTGGCCTCTACGTCTCCGTGGGACATTTATATACATCAATAACGTAATATAACCTAACCTAACCCAACCTAACATCTCGGCGGTAATATTTGATCCCATTCCTAGCTTGTTGGCCTCTACGTCTCCGCGGGACCTTTATATACATCTATAACGTGATATAACCTAACCTAACCCAACCTAACATTTCGGCGGTAATATTTGACATCATTCCTGTCGAGTTGGCCTCTACGTCTCCGTTTGACCTTCATAAACATCAATAACGTAATATAACGTAACCTAACCCACCTATCATCTCGGCGGTAATATTTGAAAACATTCTTGGCGAGTTGGCTTCTCCGTCTCCGTAGGATCTTTTTATACATCAATAACGTAATATAACCTAACCTAACCCAACCTAACATCTTGGCGGTAATATTTAAAAACATACCTCGCGAGTTGGCCTCTACGTCTCCGTGGGACATTTATATATATCAATAACGTAATATAACCTAACCTAACCCAACCTAACATCTCGGCGGTAATATTTGATCACATTCCTGGCTTGTTGGCCTCTACGTCTCCGCGGGACCTTTATATACATCTATAACGTGATATAACCTAACCTAAACCAACCTAACATCTCGGCGGTAATATTTGACAACATTCATGGCGAGTTGGCCTCTACGTCTCCGTTTGACCTTCATAAACATCAATAACGTAATATAACGTAAACTAACCCAACCTATCACCTCGGCGGTAATATTTGACAACATTCCTGGCGAGTTGGCCTCTACGTCTCCGTGGGACCTTTGTATACATCAATAACGTAATATAACCTAACCTAACCCAACCTATCATCTCGGCGGTAATATTTGACGACATTCCTGGCGAGTTGGTCTCTACGTCTCCGTTTGACCTTCATAAACATCAATAACGTAATATAACGTAACCTAACCCAACCTATCATCTCGGCGGTAATATTTGAAAACATTCCTGGCGAGTTGGCTTCTCCGTCTCCGTGGGACCTTTATATACATCAATAACGTTATATAACCTAACCTAACCCAACCTAACATCTCGGCGGTAATATTTCACAACATACCTGGCGAGTTGGCCTCCACGTCTCCGTGGGACCTTCATATACATCAATAACGAAATATAACCTAACCTAACCCAACCTAACATCTCGGCGATAATATTTGAAAACATTCCTGGCGAGTTGGCTTCTCCGTCTCTGTGATATCTTTTTATACATCAATAACGTAATATAACCTAACTTAACCCAACCTAACATCTCGAGGGTAATATTTGAAATAATACCTGGCGAGTTGGCCTCTACGTCTCCGTGGGACATTTATATACATCAATAACGTAATGTAACCTAACCTAACCCAACCTAACATCTCGGCGGTAATATTTGATCACATTCCTAGCTTGTTGGCCTCTACGTCTCTGCGTGACCTTTATATACATCTATAACGTGATGTAACCTAACCTAACCCAACCTAACATTTCGGCGGTAATATTTGACATCATTCATGGCGAGTTGGCCTCTACGTCTCCGTTTGACCTTCATAAACATCAATAACGTAATATAACGTAACCTAACCCAACCTATCATCTCGGCGGTAATATTTGACAACATTCCTGGCGAGTTGGTCTCTACGTCTCCGTTTGACCTTCATAAACATCAATAACGTAATATAACGTAACCTAACCCAACCTATCATCTCGGCGGTAATATTTGAAAACATTCCTGGCTAGTTGGCTTCTCCGTCGACGTGGGATCTTTTTATACATCAATAACGTAATATAACCTATCCTAACCCAACCTAACATCTCGGCGGTAATATTTGAAATCATACCTGGCGAGTTGGCCTCTACGTCTCCGTGGGACATTTATATACATCAATAACGTAATGTAACCTAACCTAACCCAACCTAACATCTCGGCGGTAATATTTGATCACATTCCTAGCTTGTTGGCCTCTACGTATCTGCGTGACCTTTATATACATCTATAACGTGATGTAACCTAACCTAACCCAACCTAACATTTCGGCGGTAATATTTGACATCATTCATGGCGAGTTGGCCTCTACGTCTCCGTTTGACCTTCATAAACATCAATAACGTAATATAACGTAACCTAACCCAACCTATCATCTCGGCGGTAATATTTGACAACATTCCTGGCGAGTTGGTCTCTACGTCTCCGTTTGACCTTCATAAACATCAATAACGTAATATAACGTAACCTAACCCAACCTATCATCTCGGCGGTAATATTTGAAAACATTCCTGGCTAGTTGGCTTCTCCGTCGACGTGGGATCTTTTTATACATCAATAACGTAATATAACCTATCCTAATCCAACCTAACATCTCGGCGGTAATATTTAAAAACATTCCTGGCGAGTTGGCTTCTCCGTCTCCGTGGGATCTTTTTATACATCACTAACGTAATATAACCTAACCTAACCCAACCTAACATCTTGGCGGTATATATTTGAAAACATACCTGGCGAGTTGGCTTCTCCGTCTCCGTAGGATCTTTTTATACATCAATAACGTAATATAACCTAACCTAACCCAACCTAACATCTTGGCGGTAATATTTAAAAACATACCTGGCGAGATGGACTCTACGTCTCCGTGGGACCTTTATATACATCAATAACGTAATATAACCTAACCTAACCCAACCTAACATCTCGGCGGTAATATTTGACAACATTCCTGGCCAGTTGGCTTCTCCGTCTCCGTGGGACCTTTATATACATCAATAACGTAATATAACCTAACCTAACCGAACCTAACATCTCGGCGGTAATATTTGATCACATTCCTAGCTTGTTGGCCTCTACGTCTCCGCGGGACCTTTATATACATCTATAACATGATATAACCTAACCTAACCCAACCTAACATTTCGGCGGTAATATTTGACGTCATTCCTGGTGATTTGTCTTCTACGTCTCCGTTTGACCTTCATAAACATCAATAACGTAATATAACGTAACCTAACCCAACCTATCATCTCGGCGGTAATATTTGACAACATTCCTGGCGAGTTGGCTTCTACGTCTCCGTGGGACCTTTATATACATCAATAACGTAATATAACCTAACCTAACCCAACCTAACATTTCGGCGGTAATATTTGACATCATTCCTGGCGAGTTGGCCTCTACGTCTCCGTTTGACCTTCATAAACATCAATAACGTAATATAACGTAACCTAACCCACCTATCATCTCGGCGGTAATATTTGAAAACATTCCTGGCGAGTTGGCTTCTCCGTCTCTGTGATACCTTTTTATACATCAATAACGTAATATAACCTAACCTAACCCAACCTAACATCTCGGCGGTAATATTTGAAATCATACCTGGCGAGTTGGCCTCTACGTCTCCGTGGGACCTTTATATACATCAATAACGTAATATAACCTAACCTAACCCAACCTAACATCTCGGCGATAATATTTGAAAACATTCCTGGCGAGTTGGCTTCTCCGTCTCTGTGATATCTTTTTATACATCAATAACGTAATATAACCTAACCTAACCCAACCTAACATCTTGGCGGTAATATTTAAAAACATACCTCGCGAGTTGGCCTCTACGTCTCCGTGGGACATTTATATACATCAATAACGTAATATAACCTAACCTAACCCAACCTAACATCTCGGCGGTAATATTTGATCACATTCCTAGCTTGTTGGCCTCTACGTCTCCGCGGGACCTTTATATACATCTATAACGTGATATAACCTAACCTAACCCAACCTAACATTTCGGCGGTAATATTTGACATCATTCCTGGCGAGTTGGCCTCTACGTCTCCGTTTGACCTTCATAAACATCAATAACGTAATATAACGTAACCTAACCCAACCTATCATCTCGGCGGTAATATTTGAAAACATTCCTGGCGAGTTGGCTTCTCCTTCTCCGTGGGATCTTTTTATACATCAATAACGTAATATAACCTAACCTAACCCAACCTAACATCTCGGCGGTAATATTTGACAACATTCCTGGCCAGTTGGCTTCTCCGTCTCCGTGGGATCATTTTATACATCAATGACGTAATATAACCTAACCTAACCCAACCTAACATCTTGGCGGTAATATTTGAAAACATACCTGGCGAGTTGGCCTCTACGTCTCCGTGGGACCTTTATATACATCAATAACGTAATATAACCTAACCTAACCCAACCTAACATCTCGGCGGTAATATTTGACAACATTCCTGGCGAGTTGGCTTCTCCGTCTCCGTGGGACCTTTATATACATCAATAACGTTATATAACCTAACCTAACCCAACCTAACATCTCGGCGGTAATATTTGAGAACATACCTGGCGAGTTGGCCTCTACGTCTCCGCGGGACCTTTATATACATCAATAACGAAATATAACCTAAGCTAACCCAACCTAACATCTCGGCGATAATATTTGAAAACATTCCTGGCGAGTTGGCTTCTCCGTCTCTGTGATATCTTTTTATACATGAATAACGTAATATAACCTAACCTAACCCATCCTAACATCTCGGCCGTAATATTTGAAAACATACCTGGCAAGTTGGCCTCTACGTCTCCGTGGGACGTTTATATACATCAATAACGTAATATAACCTAACCTAACCCAACCTAACATCTCGGCGGTAATATTTGATCACATTCCTGCCTTGTTGGCCTCTACGTCTCCGCGGGACCTTTATATACATCTATAACGTGATATAACCTAACCTAATCCAACCTAACATCTCGGCGGTAATATTTGAAAACATTCCTGGCGAGTTGGCCTCTACGTCTCCGTGGGACCTTCATATACATCAATAACGAAATATAACCTAACCTAACCCAACCTAATATCTCGGCGGTAATATTTGAAAACATTCCTGGCGAGTTGGCTTCTCCGTCTCCGTGGGATCCTTTTATACATCAGTAACGTAATATAACGTAACTTAACCCAACCTATCATCTCGGCGGTATTATTTGACAACATTCCTGGCGAGTTGGCCTCTACGTCTCCGTGGGACCTTTGTATACATCAATAACGTAATATAACCTAACCTAACACAACCTAACATCTCGGCGTTAATATTTGAAAACATTCCTGGCGAGTTGGCCTCTATGTCACCGCGGGACCTTTATAGACATCCATAACGTAATATAACCTAACCTAACCCAACCTAACATCTCGGCGGTAATATTTGAAAACATTCCTGGCGAGTTGGCTTCTCCGTCTCTGTGATATCTTTTTATACATCAATAACGTAATATAACCTAACCTAACCCAACCTAACATCTCGGCGGCAATATTTGAAAACATTCCTGGCCAGTTGGCTTCTCCGTCTCCGTGGGATCTTTTTATACATCAATAACGTAATATAACCTTTTTTTTTTTTTTTTTTTTTAACGTGGGGAAATCCTAATGGATACCTCGGAGTTCGGGGGAACTCCGAGGTTATGCCGGACTCTTACCGGCTAAAACCCCACGGTGGCCACCAACGACGCTACTGAGGGAGAGCCGGGATCCTTTACGAACGCGACCGGCTCCCCCTCAGCGTCTGGACCCTCCCAGAAGAAGTCTGGGAGGCTCCCATCCCGGGAGGGAGAGGCCGCATCTAAGATGCGACCCCTCCTCCTCCCAAAGGATACACTTGCAGCGACTTCGGGGCCACGTCCGAAGTCGCTGCACGTCTCGGAGGGGTGGCGTGCAATGGTCGCGATGGGCCCCCGTCCATCACGACCGAGTCACCCCTCCGGACGGCCCCCCGCGCGGGTGACGGCCGTGGCGTACGCGGCTACGCCCCGGCCCGCGCGAGGGGCTGTCACCCCCCGGGGACTGTGAGTCCCCTATGGGCGCCCGGCGATATCCACACGGTGGACATCCCCGGGCGCCGGTGGAGGGCGGCGACGCCTGCGCCGCCGCCGTCGACGGGAGGGATCGCTAACTTCGCGGTTCCTCTCCGCCGCCTCCTTCGCCCGCATGACGGCCTCGCAGAAGGCCGCCACAGCGCGCCAGGATCTGGCATCCACCACCATCCGTCTAAGTACGGATGGCAATGCCAGATCCTGGCCCACCTCGCTCCGAAGGACACGACGCCGCACCTCCCACGCTGGACAAAACTCCAGCGTGTGCTGCGCCGTGTCCCTCTGGTCACCACAGTGGTGACACACCGCCGTGGCTTCCCGTCCTATCCGGCGCAGGTACTCCCCGAAGCATCCGTGCCCGGTGAGGACCTGCGTGGTCCGGTAGGATAGCCCTCGGCTTCGGCTCACCCATCTATCGAGGATGGGCAATACCGCCCCGACGGTCCGGTGACTCCCATGGGTGGCGCGAAGACGCTCCTCCCACTTGGTCACCACAGACCGCCAGGCCCACGCTCTGACCGCCTCCTCTGACGGGGGTGAGACATCCTGGCAGAGACGAAGGTGTCCGTAGACAACCGCTTCGCGCTCCGCCAGGAGCTCCAGGGGTGGTAACCCCGCCAGAGTTCCCGCCGCCTCATGAGACACCGTGCGGTATCCTCTGATCACCCTGATGGCAAGGCGCCGCCAAACACTGCGAAGCAGTGCCCGGCTGCGCCGGCTGGCCATCAGGGCGTCCGCCCAGATCGGGGCTCCATAAAGAGCCATCGACCGCACAATGCCCGCATAAAGGCGGCGTACCCTCGCGTCCGGGCCCCCCAGGTTGGGCAGCAAGCGACCCAAGCTGGCCGCCGCTTTTTCCAACCTGGGTGCCAGGAGCGCGAAGTGGCGCCCAAAAGCCCAGGAGCCGTCCAGGTGAAGTCCGAGATATTTTATCGCGGGCTTCACCTGGATGCGGGTGTCCCCTACTCGGATCCAGGTATCGGCGAGTGACCTCCCATTTCGACGGAGGAGATGACGGTCCAAGAACCACATCGCCTCCGTCTTGTGAGGAGCCAGCTCCAAACCCATACCCCGGATCAGGGAAGCCACGTTGGCCACTCCCACCTCGGCTCGCCGGACGATCCTCCCGCTGGTACGCCCACCGGCTACCAATACGGTATCGTCAGCGTAGCAGACTACGCTGACACCGGTGGGAAGGAGGACCCGCAGCGCCGCGTCGTACCCCACGTCCCACAAGAGGGGTCCCAAAACTGACCCCTGGGGTACGCCGCGACTAATCTCCCTCGTGCAGGTGTTTCCACCCCGGCCCACGTACTCGACGCACCTGCCGCTAAGGTAGGAGCCGACCGCCACCCGCAGGTATTGAGGGACTCCATGTCGTTCGAGTCCCCTGCGGATGGCCTCCCAGGAGAGGGAGTTGAAGGCATTGACGATGTCCAAGGACACCGCCAATGCCATCCCTCCCCGGGCAGTAGCCGAGCCCGCCAAGGTACGGACCCGATCGATCGCGTCGATCGTGGACCGGCCCCGGCGGAAGCCGAACTGACACTCGGCCAGGTCGGGTCCTACCCGCTCCAGATGCCTGGTGAGTCGGGAAGCCACGATTCTCTCGTAGAGCTTCCCGATCTCATCCAGGAGCACGATGGGCCGATAGCCCGAGGGAGATTCAGCGTCCCGGCCCTCCTTCCGCAGGAGGACCAGGCGTCCGAGGCGCCACCGAGATGGGAACGTCCCCGACTTCAGGATGGCTGTAAAAAGCCTCCGAAGTCGGGGACCCAGAACGCGCAGGGCCAAGACCAGCACGCGGCCGGGGACGCCGTCGGGACCCGGAGCCGTATTCCGAGCACCGAGACATCTCACCGCCCCGGCCAACTCCTCCTCCGTAACCTCCAGCCCCGCGGACCACCCGTCCACCTGAGTCGGGAAGGCGGCCGATGCGCTCCCAGACGGGAACAACGCATCGACCACCCTCCCGAGAAGCCGGGGTTCCATCGTCTCAGTCACCGGGGGGCCATAAGCTCTAAGCTTGTTTAGGACAAGCTTATATGGACGCCCCCACGGATCCTGATCCAACGAACGAAGAAGTCCGTCCCAAGCGCTGGTCTTGGCCCTCCCGATGGCCTGTTGCAGCTGAACCGTCAGCTGACGATATTTGGCATACAACAGGGCCGTCCGTGCCTCGTCCCGACGTCTCCGTCTCCGAGACCTGGTGTACTGGCGTCGCGCCATCGCGCAACTCGCTCGGATCCGCGCGATGTCGTCCGACCACCAGTACACCGGCCTCCGGGGCGGAAGTCGACCGGCCCTCGGCATCGCCGTCCTGCAGATTGCAGTCAGGGCTCCATCGAACCAGTCGGCCTCCGCCTCCACGTCGGCGACGGGCTCGGCCGACGGCTCCGACCAAGCCACGGCATGGACGGCAGCCATCAGGGCGTCCTCGTCAAGGGCTCTGAGAGCCCACCTCCTTCGCTGCTGGCGTGGACCAGCTTGGCGGCCCGGGGCGGTCCCGGAGACTTCTATCCGAACGTACCAGTGATCGGATAGAGTCTCCGTGGACTCGTCCACCGTCCACCCCGTGACCCGCGGTACGGCGGCAGGGGAAGCCCATGAAAGATCCACGATGCTTGTACCCTGCCATCGCACGCACGTACTGGTCGATCCTCGGTTGAGCAACCGAAGATCGAGACCAGCAGCCCACTCCAGAACCGTCTCGCCCCTCGCGTCCGTCCTGGGGGACCCCCATGCCGAAGCATGGGCGTTGAAGTCCCCCAAGACGAGTACCTGGCGGGCTGAGAACTGGGACAAAAAGTTCCCAAGCCCGTCGAGATACTCCTCGAACGACTCTAGGGGCCAGCGCGGTGGAGCATAGGTCCCCACCAGCACGAAGCCCGCCCAGTCCACAGCCACGAAGCCCCGTCCATCGCTCAAAAAGGCGAACGGCGGAACCCGCGAGGCTGCAGCCTGAGCTATGGCAACTGACCCCTCGCGATCCCCGACCCAGGACGGTCGGTCGGGGATCACGAAGGGTTCAGCGACCACTGCAACGTCAACTCCGCCCGCCATAAGACCCTCGACCAAGAGATCGTGGGCTCGGCGGGCGTGGTTGACGTTCGCCTGGAGGACTCTGGTCGGGGGGAAGTTTATGCCATATCCATGGCCTCCCCCCGGCCAGAGTCCTCCGCCAGGGTAACAATGCCCCCGGCCTCCTTCACCCCCTTAGTGCCCCCTCCCGGCGGCCCACCCTCCACACCCCCCTTCGGTGGCTGCGGCGCCCTCGTCCCCAGGCGCCCCTTCCGCGTCGGGGGGTTACACTTAACCCCCCCGAGTCTGTGGTCGGCCGGTCGCCCCAAGTCCGCACACAGCGGACAGTGGGGGGCGGCCGCCCGGCACACATTCGCTCGGTGACCGGGGGAACCGCAGTTATAACAAAGGTCGCCCCGGTCAACTTCGGCAGAGCAATGCTGCCGCACGTGCCCCTTAGCCAGGCAGCGATAACACTGCTGGGGACGAGGTTTCAGGGCCTCCACCTTGGCCCTGCACCAACCCACCCTGATCCACCCCAGGTTTGCAGCTTTACGAGCGGCAACCAAGGGGCATTGGATCCAGAGGGTTCCTAGTCCCAGAGGTGAGGACCTTATCTCACCGGTCCTCACCTCCGCGGCCAGGCACCCTGCCGCCGCAGCCACCGACTCCGCCACCTCAGATGAGGTGACGGAGTCGTCGAGCCCACTCACTCTCAACTCCGCCCTCTTAGAAGGGCATGAGACCCGGGCCTCTGTGTCCGCCAATGCCACCCTTAACTTATCTGCTAACAGGGCAGCTTTTGCCGCCTTCTCAGGACCGGGGATTTCCAAAAGGAAACCCCCAGTCCTTGCGCGCCTTGGGCGCACCTCCTCTATTCCTAACTCGCTCAGGGAGACCCTCTGCCGAGCCGCGACCAGGATCTCCTGATAAGATCCTTTGCTGCCCGAAGGCAGCGTAAGGGCCACAGCCGCGGCTCGGGGGGGCCTCCCGAGCTTGACGGGCGCCTTGGCAGACCCAGCGGTCTCCTGGCTCTGTTTCTTCGCAGCCCGCTGTGCCTTCCGCCCGACCACCTTAGCCCAAGGCACCTCGCTCTGAGTCGACCCACCTATCGGCACCGTTGGTGCCTCCACCGTTCCCCTCCGCCCGGAAACCGAGCGGCGGCGAACCACCTCCTTCTTCTTCGAAGATGTTCCCGCAGCAGGAGTCGTAAACGCCTCCGCTTTCTTCTTCTTTTTCCTCTTCTTCTTCCCCGTCGCCTCCCCAGCAGCCGCATCACCCCCACTCGCAGGAGTAGGGCTGGGGACGGCCGCGGTTTGGGACGAAAGGGAAGAAGAAGTTCCCTTCAAACTCGCCGTATAGGCCGACAACTTTTCATCGACGATGCGGGCGACTGTGTCTGCGAGGGACACCATGTCGACTTTGCCATTCTCCGCCCTAGGCGCCGGAGGCGGAGTTCGCCTCTCCATATCCTTAATGCGGTCCCGTAGGACCGCATTTTCAGCCTTCGCAGCCTCCAATTCGCGCCTCAGGGCTGATAAGTCCGCCCTGACTTCCAGTCCTTCCCGTGCGGGGGAGTGCGAAGACTCCAAAGCGCTTTGAACAAGTGCGCACAAAGTGCGCGCACTCTCCCGCAATCTTCGCGCGAACACGCCTTTCAGGTTCGTGGACCTGGCAGCCACCCATTCGACGCGGTTCATTGCCGCGAGGGCTTCTCTTCCCAACTCCGCAGAGGGGACGCCCCTGAAGTCCCTTGTATACTCCTCTACTGAGGGAATATGTTTGGCCGCCTTGCTTGGCGGCGGGGCCGGATCATCGGCCCTAAGTATTTTCTCCTCCTCCTCCAGTCGCAGCTTCTTCAGCTCCGTCTGGAGGAGTTTCTCCTTGGCCGCCTGCAGGCCCAGGTATTCGCCCGTTGTCAGTGGGCGTCCCCTCTTCCTGGGCGGTCCCGACCCAGCAAACCTCAGAGACGACCACGACACATCAGTGTCGCAGTCGTGGTCCGAGGGGGCCGGAGAGGCCACCCTGGACGGTACGGACCCCACAGACAACGGGGAGCCCGCCCTCGATGGACGTGCCGATGGCACCTTCGAGGGGCCCGGATGTGTACCCCCAACCTCCTCTCCGCTGCAGGAAGGAGGAAGGGACCCCCCCACCGGGTTATCCCGCCCTTCCCTACCTTCCCTCCCAGAATGGAGCGTCTCCGAAGTCAGCGCTCCGCACCTCACAGCGGCGCCTCGTGAAGAGGGAAGCCTCTCCACACAGACGACCACTGGACGCACCGACGCCGGCATCGAAGTGCCAGCTCCATCGCCCCTCCCACACCTACTCCCCCCAGCCCCGTTTTATTAAAAGACTCCATACGAATCCCACGAGTAGCGTCGGAACAAACACGTCACCCCCGGCAGAGCCGCGTACCGGGGGAAGGCATTTATACACCCGGGGGGCGCCAGGTACCCCGGGGTTGGTCCGCTCAGCACCGATGCACCCACCGGCCACACCCAGCCGCGGAGGACTGAGCGCGTCCCCTTGCCGCGGACCGAGACTTGAGACAGAGACTTTTTATAGAGGTTTATCCCCTCGCGGGCCAGCCGGTTAAGGCAAGCCCCCCGCTCCGGCGAAACATGACCACCGGTCTACGGTATCAGCCAGAGCCCCGTTTGCCACTGGAACGAGCCCAGTGTTACCAGGTTCCACCACGAGGAGGAGGGGATGGCACGTGTTGTTGCAAATTGCAACTGCAGTCCGCAACAACTTTAGAACCCAACGTAATATAACCTAACCTAACCCAAACTAACATCTTGGCGGTAATATTTGAAAACATACCTGGCGAGTTGGCCTCTACGTCTCCGTGGGACCTTTATATACATCAATAACGTAATATAACCTAACCTAACCCAACCTAACATCTCGGCGGTAATATTTGACAACATTCCTGGCGAGTTGGCTTCTCCGTCTCCGTGGGACCTTTATATACATCAATAACGTTATATAACCTAACCTAACCCAACCTAACATCTCGGCGGTAATATTTGACAACATACCTGGCGAGTTGGCCTCTACGTCTCCGCGGGACCTTTATATACATCTATAACGTGATATAACCTAACCTAATCCAACCTAACATCTCGGCGGTAATATTTGAAAACATTCCTGGCGAGTTGGCCTCTCCGTCTCTGTGATATCTTTTTATACATGAATAACGTAATATAACCTAACCTAACCCAACCTAACATCTCGGCGGTAATATTTGAAATCATACCTGGCGAGTTGGCCTCTACGTCTCCGTGGGACATTTACATACATCAATAACGTAATATAACCTAACCTAATCCAACCTGGCATCTCGGCGGTAATATTTGATCACATTCCTAGCTTGTTGGCCTCTACGTCTCCGCGGGACCTTTATATACATCTATAACGTGATATAACCTAACCTAACCCAACCTAACATTTCGGCGGTAATATTTGACATCATTCCTGGCGAGTTGGCCTCTACGTCTCCGTTTGACCTTCATAAACATCAATAACGTAATATAACGTAACCTAACCCAACCTATCATCTCGGCGGTAATATTTGACAACATTCCTGGCGAGTTGGCTTCTACGTGTCCGTGGGACCTTTATATACATCAATAACGTAATATAACCTAACCTAACCCAACCTAACATTTCGGCGGTAATATTTGACATCATTCCTGGCGAGTTGGCCTCTACGTCTCCGTTTGACCTTCATAAACATCAATAACGTAATATAACCTAACCTAACACAACCTAACATCTCGGCGGTAATATTTGAAAACATACCTGGCGAGTTGGCCTATACGTCTCCGTGGGACCTTTATATACATCAATAACGTAATATAACCTAGGCTAAACCAACCTAACATCTCGGCGGTAATATTTGAAAACTTTCATGGCGATTTGGCATCTACGTCTCCGTGGGACCTTCATATACATCAAAAACGTAATATAACCTAATCTAACCCAACCTAACATCTCGGCGGTAATATTTGAAAACATACGTGGCGAGTTGGCCTCTACGTCTCCGTGGGACATTTATATACATCAATAACGTAATATAACCTAACCTAACCCAACCTAACATCTCGGCGGTAATTTTTGATCACATTCCTGGCTTGTTGGCCTCTACGTCTCCGTGGGACATTTATATACATCAATAACGTAATATAACCTAACCTAACCCAACCTAACATCTCGGCGGTAATATTTGATCACATTCCTAGCTTGTTGGCCTCTACGTCTCCGTGGGACCTTCATATACATCAATAACGTAATATAACCTAACCGAACCCAACCTAACATCTCGGCGGTAATATTTGAAAACATACGTGGCGAGTTGGCCTCTACGTCTCCGTGGGACATTTATATACATCTATAACGTGATATAACCTAACCTAAACCAACCTAACATCTCGGCGGTAATATTTGAAAACATTCGTGGCGATTTGACATCTACGTCTCCGTGGGACCATAATATACATCAATAACGTAATATAGCCTAACCTAACCCAACCTAACATTTCGGCGGTAATATTTGACATCATTCCTGGCGAGTTGGCCTCTACGTCTCCGTTTGACCTTCATAAACATCAATAACGTAATATAACCTAACCTAACCCAACCTAACATCTCGGCGGTAATATTTGACGACATTCCTGGCGAGTTGGCCTCTACGTCTCCGCGGGACCTTTATGTACATCTATAACGTGATATAACCTAACCTAAACCAACCTAACATCTCGGCGGTCATATTTGAAAACATTCCTGGCGAGTTGGCCTCCATGTCACCGTGGGACCTTTATAGACATCCGTAACGTAATATAACCTAAACTAACCCAACCTAACATCTCGGCGGTAATATTTGAAAACATTCATGGCGATTTGACATCTACGTCTCCGTGGGACCTTAATATACATCAATAACGTAATATAGCCTAACCTAAACCAACCTAACATTTCGGCGGTAATATTTGACATCATTCCTGGCGAGTTGTCCTCTGCGTCTCCGTTTGACCTTCATAAACATCAATAACGTAATAGAACGTAACCTAACCCAACCTATCATCTCGGCGGTAATATTTGACAACATTCCTGGCGAGTTGGCCTCTACGTCTCCGTGGGACCTTTATATACATCAATAACGTAATATAACCTAACCTAACCCAACCTAACATCTTGGCGGTAATATTTGACAACATACCTGGCGAGTTGGCCTCTACGTCTCCGTGGGACATTTATATACCTCAATAACGTAATATAACCTAACCTAACCCAACCTGGCATCTCGGCGGTAATATTTGATCACATTCCTAGCTTGTTGGCCTCTACGTCTCCGCGGGACCTTTATATACATCTATAACGTGATATAACCTAACCTAACCCAACCTAACATTTCGGCGGTAATATTTGACATCATTCCTGGCGAGTTGGCCTCTACGTCTCCGTTTGACCTTCATAAACATCAATAACGTAATATAACGTAACCTAACCCAACCTATCATCTCGGCGGTAATATTTGACAACATTCCTGGCGAGTTGGCTTCTACGTGTCCGTGGGACCTTTATATACATCAATAACGTAATATAACCTAACCTAACCCAACCTAACATTTCGGCGGTAATATTTGACATCATTCCTGGCGAGTTGGCCTCTACGTCTCCGTTTGACCTTCATAAACATCAATAACGTAATATAACCTAACCTAACCCAACCTAACATCTCGGCGGTAATATTTGAAAACATACCTGGCGAGTTGGCCTCTACGTCTCCGTGGGACCTTTATATACATCAATAACGTAATATAACCTAGGCTAAACCAACCTAACATCTCGGCGGTAATATTTGAAAACTTTCATGGCGATTTGGCATCTACGTCTCCGTGGGACCTTCATATACATCAAAAACGTAATATAACCTAATCTAACCCAACCTAACATCTCGGCGGTATTATTTGAAAACATACGTGGCGAGTTGGACTCTACGTCTCCGTGGGATCCTTTTATACATCAGTAACGTAATATAACGTAACCTAACCCAACCTATCATCTCGGCGGTAATATTTGACAACATTCCTGGCGAGTTGGCTTCTCCGTCTCCGTGGGACCTTTATATACATCAATAACGCTATATAACCTAACCTAACCCAACCTAACATCTCGGCGGTAATATTTGACAACAAACCTGGCGAGTTGCACTCTACGTCTCCGTGGGACCTTCATATACATCAATAACGAAATATAACCTAACCTAACCCAACCTATCATCTCGGCGGTAATATTTGACAACATTCCTGGCGAGTTGGCTTCTACGTCTCCGTTTGACCTTCATAAACATCAATAACGTAATATAACCTAACCTAACCCAACCTAACATCTCGGCGGTAATACTTGACGACATTCCTGGCGAGTTGGCCTCTACGTCTCCGCGGGACCTTTATGTACATCTATAACGTGATATAACCTAACCTAAACCAACCTAACATCTCGGCGGTCATATTTGACAACATTCCTGGCGAGTTGGCTTCTACGTGTCCGTGGGACCTTTATAAACATCAATAACGTAATATAACGTAACCTAACCCAACCTATCATCTCGGCGGTAATATTTGACAACATTCCTGGCGAGTTGGCTTCTACGTGTCCGTGGGACCTTTATATACATCAATAACGTAATATAACCTAACCTAACCCAACCTAACATCTTGGCGGTAATATTTGAAAACATACCTGGCGAGTTGGCCTCTACGTCTCCGCGGGACCTTTATATACATCTATAACGTGATATAACCTAACCTAATCCAACCTAACATCTCGGCGGTAATATTTGAAAACATTCCTGGCGAGTTGGCTTCTCCGTCTCTGTGATATCTTTTTATACATGAATAACGTAATATAACCTAACCTAACCCAACCTAACATCTCGGCGGTAATATTTGAAATCATACCTGGCGAGTTGGCCTCTACGTCTCCGTGGGACATTTACATACATCAATAACGTAATATAACCTAACCTAACCCAACCTGGCATCTCGGCGGTAATATTTGATCACATTCCTAGCTTGTTGGCCTCTACGTCTCCGCTGGACCTTTATATACATCTATAACGTGATATAACCTAACCTAACCCAACCTAACATTTCGGCGGTAATATTTGACATCATTCCTGGCGAGTTGGCCTCTACGTCTCCGTTTGACCTTCATAAACATCAATAACGTAATATAACCTAACCTAACCCAACCTAACATCTCGGCGGTAATACTTGACGACATTCCTGGCGAGTTGGCCTCTACGTCTCCGCGGGACCTTTATGTACATCTATAACGTGATATAACCTAACCTAAACCAACCTAACATCTCGGCGGTCATATTTGAAAACATTCCTGGCGAGTTGGCCTCCATGTCACCGTGGGACCTTTATAGACATCCGTAACGTAATATAACCTAACCTAACCCAACCTAACATCTCGGCGGTAATATTTGAAAACATTCATGGCGATTTGACATCTACGTCTCCGTGGGACCTTAATATACATCAATAACGTAATATAGCCTAACCTAACCCAACCTAACATTTCGGCGGTAATATTTGACATCATTCCTGGCGAGTTGTCCTCTGCGTCTCCGTTTGACCTTCATAAACATCAATAACGTAATAGAACGTAACCTAACCCAACCTATCATCTCGGCGGTAATATTTGACAACATTCCTGGCGAGTTGGCCTCTACGTCTCCGTGGGACCTTTATATACATCAATAACGTAATATAACCTAACCTAACCCAACCTAACATCTCGGCGGTAATATTTGACAACATACCTGGCGAGTTGGCCTCTACGTCTCCGTGGGACATTTATATACATCAATAACGTAATATAACCTAACCTAACCCAACCTGGCATCTCGGCGGTAATATTTGATCACATTCCTAGCTTGTTGGCCTCTACGTCTCCGCGGGACCTTTATATACATCTATAACGTGATATAACCTAACCTAACCCAACCTAACATTTCGGCGGTAATATTTGACATCATTCCTGGCGAGTTGGCCTCTACGTCTCCGTTTGACCTTCATAAACATCAGTAACGTAATATAACGTAACCTAACCCAACCTATCATCTCGGCGGTAATATTTGACAACATTCCTGGCGAGTTGGCTTCTACGTGTCCGTGGGACCTTTATATACATCAATAACGTAATATAACCTAACCTAACCCAACCTAACATTTCGGCGGTAATATTTGACATCATTCCTGGCGAGTTGGCCTCTACGTCTCCGTTTGACCTTCATAAACATCAATAACGTAATATAACCTAACCTAACCCAACCTAACATCTCGGCGGTAATATTTGAAAACATACCTGGCGAGTTGGCCTCTACGTCTCCGTGGGACCTTTATATACATCAATAACGTAATATAACCTAGGCTAAACCAACCTAACATCTCGGCGGTAATATTTGAAAACTTTCATGGCGATTTGGCATCTACGTCTCCGTGGGACCTTCATATACATCAAAAACGTAATATAACCTAATCTAACCCAACCTAACATCTCGGCGGTAATATTTGAAAACATACGTGGCGAGTTGGCCTCTACGTCTCCGTGGGACATTTATATACATCAATAACGTAATATAACCTAACCTAACCCAACCTAACATCTCGGCGGTAATTTTTGATCACATTCCTGGCTTGTTGGCCTCTACGTCTCCGTGGGACATTTATATACATCAATAACGTAATATAACCTAACCTAACCCAACCTAACATCTCGGCGGTAATATTTGATCACATTCCTAGCTTGTTGGCCTCTACGTCTCCGTGGGACCTTCATATACATCAATAACGTAATATAACCTAACCGAACCCAACCTAACATCTCGGCGGTAATATTTGAAAACATACGTGGCGAGTTGGCCTCTACGTCTCCGTGGGACATTTATATACATCTATAACGTGATATAACCTAACCTAAACCAACCTAACATCTCGGCGGTAATATTTGAAAACATTCGTGGCGATTTGACATCTACGTCTCCGTGGGACCATAATATACATGAATAACGTAATATAGCCTAACCTAACCCAACCTAACATTTCGGCGGTAATATTTGACATCATTTCTGGCGAGTTGTCCTCTACGTCTCCGTTTGACCTTCATAAACATCAATAACGTAATATAACGTAACCTAACCCAACCTATCATCTCGGCGGTAATATTTGACAACATTCCTGGCGAGTTGGCCTCTACGTCTCCGCGGGACCTTTATATACATCTATAACGTGATATAACCTAACCTAAACCAACCTAACATCTCGGCGGTAATATTTGAAAACATTCCTGGCGAGTTGGCCTCTATGTCACCGTGGGACCTTTATAGACATCCGTAACGTAATATAACCTAACCTAACCCAACCTAACATCTCGGCGGTAATATTTGAAAACATTAATGGCGATTTGACATCTACGTCTCCGTGGGACCTTAATATACATCAATAACGTAATATAGCCTAACCTAACCCAACCTAACATTTCGGCGGTAATATTTGACATCATTCCTGGCGAGTTGTCCTCTGCGTCTCCGTTTGACCTTCATAAACATCAATAACGTAATAGAACGTAACCTAACCCAACCTATCATCTCGGCGGTAATATTTGACAACATTCCTGGCGAGTTGGCCTCTACGTCTCCGTGGGAACTTTATATACATCAATAACGTAATATAACCTAACCTAACCCAACCTAACATCTCGGCGGTAATATTTGACAACATTCCTGGCCAGTTGGCTTCTCCGTCACCGTGGGACCTTTATAGACATCCATATCGTAATATAACCTAACCTAACCCAACCTAAGATCTCGGCGGTAATATTTGAAAGCATTCATGGCGAGTTGGCATCTACGTCTTCGTGGTACATTTATATCGATCAATAACGTAATGTAACCTATCCTAACCCAAAATAACATCTCGGCGGTAATATTTGAAAACATTCCTGGCGAGTTGGCCTTTACGTCACCGTGGGACCTTTATAGACGTCCATAACGTAATATAACCTAACCTAACCCAACCTAACATCTCGGCGGTAATATTTGAAAACATTCATGGCGACTTGGCATCTACGTCTCCGTGGTACATTTATATACATCAATAACGTAATATAACCTATCCTAACCCAAAATAACATCTCGGCGGTAATAACTGACCACATTCCTGGCTTGTGCGCATCTACGTCTCCGTGGGACCTTTATAAACATCAATAACGTAATATAACCTAACCTAACCCAACCTAACATCTCGGCGGTAATATTTGAAAACATTCCTGGCGAGTTGGCGTCTACGTCTCCGTGGAACATTTATATACATCAATAACGTAATATAACCTAACCTAACCCAACCTAACGTCTCGGCGGTAATATTTGAAAACATTCCTGGCGAGTTGGCCTTTACGTCACCGTGGGACCTTTATAGACATCCATAACGTAATATAACCTAACCTAACCCAACCTAACATCTCGGCGGTAATATTTGAAAAAATTCATGGCGAGTTGGCATCTGCGTCTCCGTTGTACATTTATATACATCAATAACGTAATACAACCTATCCTAACCCAAAATAACATCTCGGCGGTAATATTTGACAACATTCCTGGCGAGTTGGCTTCTCCGTCTCCGTGGGACCCCTATATACATCAATAACGTAATATAACCTAACCTAACCCAACCTAACATTTCGGCGGTAATATTTGACATCATTCCTGGCGAGTTGGCCTCTACGTCTCCGTTTGACCTTCATAAACATCAATAACGTAATATAACCTAACCTAACCCAACCTAACATCTCGGCGGTAATATTTGAAAACTTTCATGGCGATTTGGCATCTACGTCACCGTGGGACCTTCATATACATCAATAACGTAATATAACCTAACCTAACCCAACCTAACATCTCGGCGGTATTATTTGAAAACATACGTGGCGAGTTGGCCTCTACGTCTCCGTGGGACATTTATATACATCAATAACGTAATATAACCTAACCTAACCCAACCTAACATCTCGGCGGTAATATTTGACGACATTCCTGGCGAGTTGGCCTCTACGTCTCCGCGGGACCTTTATGTACATCTATAACGTGATATAACCTAACCTAAACCAACCTAACATCTCGGCGGTCATATTTGAAAACATTCCTGGCGAGTTGGCCTCCATGTCACCGTGGGACCTTTATAGACATCCGTAACGTAATATAACCTAACCTAACCCAACCTAACATCTCGGCGGTAATATTTGAAAACATTCATGGCGATTTGACATCTACGTCTCCGTGGGACCTTAATATACATCAATAACGTAATATAGCCTAACCTAACCCAACCTAACATTTCGGCGGTAATATTTGACATCATTCCTGGCGAGTTGTCCTCTGCGTCTCCGTTTGACCTTCATAAACATCAATAACGTAATAGAACGTAACCTAACCCAACCTATCATCTCGGCGGTAATATTTGACAACATTCCTGGCGAGTTGGCCTCTACGTCTCCGTGGGACCTTTATATACATCAATAACGTAATATAACCTAACCTAACCCAACCTAACATCTCGGCGGTAATACTTGACAACATACCTGGCGAGTTGGCCTCTACGTCTCCGTGGGACATTTATATACATCAATAACGTAATATAACCTAACCTAACCCAACCTGGCATCTCGGCGGTAATATTTGAAAACATTCATGGCGATTTGACATCTACGTCTCCGTGGGACCTTAATATACATCAATAACGTAATATAGCCTAACCTAACCCAACCTAACATTTCGGCGGTAATATTTGACATCATTCCTGGCGAGTTGTCCTCTGCGTCTCCGTTTGACCTTCATAAACATCAATAACGTAATAGAACGTAACCTAACCCAACCTATCATCTCGGCGGTAATATTTGACAACATTCCTGGCGAGTTGGCCTCTACGTCTCCGTGGGAACTTTATATACATCAATAACGTAATATAACCTAACCTAACCCAACCTAACATCTCGGCGGTAATATTTGACAACATTCCTGGCCAGTTGGCTTCTCCGTCACCGTGGGACCTTTATAGACATCCATATCGTAATATAACCTAACCTAACCCAACCTAAGATCTCGGCGGTAATATTTGAAAGCATTCATGGCGAGTTGGCATCTACGTCTTCGTGGTACATTTATATCGATCAATAACGTAATGTAACCTATCCTAACCCAAAATAACATCTCGGCGGTAATATTTGAAAACATTCCTGGCGAGTTGGCCTTTACGTCACCGTGGGACCTTTATAGACGTCCATAACGTAATATAACCTAACCTAACCCAACCTAACATCTCGGCGGTAATATTTGAAAACATTCATGGCGACTTGGCATCTACGTCTCCGTGGTACATTTATATACATCAATAACGTAATATAACCTATCCTAACCCAAAATAACATCTCGGCGGTAATAACTGACCACATTCCTGGCTTGTTCGCATCTACGTCTCCGTGGGACCTTTATAAACATCAATAACGTAATATAACCTAACCTAACCCAACCTAACATCTCGGCGGTAATATTTGAAAACATTCCTGGCGAGTTGGCGTCTACGTCTCCGTGGAACATTTATATACATCAATAACGTAATATAACCTAACCTAACCCAACCTAACGTCTCGGCGGTAATATTTGAAAACATTCCTGGCGAGTTGGCCTTTACGTCACCGTGGGACCTTTATAGACATCCATAACGTAATATAACCTAACCTAACCCAACCTAACATCTCGGCGGTAATATTTGAAAAAATTCATGGCGAGTTGGCATCTGCGTCTCCGTTGTACATTTATATACATCAATAACGTAATACAACCTATCCTAACCCAAAATAACATCTCGGCGGTAATATTTGACAACATTCCTGGCGAGTTGGCTTCTCCGTCTCCGTGGGACCCCTATATACATCAATAACGTAATATAACCTAACCTAACCCAACCTAACATCTCGGCGGTAATATTTGACGACATTCCTGGCGAGTTGGCCTCTACGTCTCCGCGGGACCTTTATGTACATCTATAACGTGATATAACCTAACCTAAACCAACCTAACATCTCGGCGGTCATATTTGAAAACATTCCTGGCGAGTTGGCCTCCATGTCACCGTGGGACCTTTATAGACATCCGTAACGTAATATAACCTAACCTAACCCAACCTAACATCTCGGCGGTAATATTTGAAAACATTCATGGCGATTTGACATCTACGTCTCCGTGGGACCTTAATATACATCAATAACGTAATATAGCCTAACCTAACCCAACCTAACATTTCGGCGGTAATATTTGACATCATTCCTGGCGAGTTGTCCTCTGCGTCTCCGTTTGACCTTCATAAACATCAATAACGTAATAGAACGTAACCTAACCCAACCTATCATCTCGGCGGTAATATTTGACAACATTCCTGGCGAGTTGGCCTCTACGTCTCCGTGGGACCTTTATATACATCAATAACGTAATATAACCTAACCTAACCCAACCTAACATCTCGGCGGTAGTATTTGACAACATACCTGGCGAGTTGGCCTCTACGTCTCCGTGGGACATTTATATACATCAATAACGTAATATAACCTAACCTAACCCAACCTGGCATCTCGGCGGTAATATTTGATCACATTCCTAGCTTGTTGGCCTCTACGTCTCCGCGGTACCTTTATATACATCTATAACGTGATAAAACCTAACCTAACCCAACCTAACATTTCGGCGGTAATATTTGACATCATTCCTGGCGAGTTGGCCTCTACGTCTCCGTTTGACCTTCATAAACATCAGTAACGTAATATAACGTAACCTAACCCAACCTATCATCTCGGCGGTAATATTTGACAACATTCCTGGCGAGTTGGCTTCTACGTGTCCGTGGGACCTTTATATACATCAATAACGTAATGTAACCTAGGCTAAACCAACCTAACATCTCGGCGGTAATATTTGAAAACTTTCATGGCGATTTGGCATCTACGTCTCCGTGGGACCTTCATATACATCAAAAACGTAATATAACCTAATCTAACCCAACCTAACATCTCGGCGGTAATATTTGAAAACATACGTGGCGAGTTGGCCTCTACGTCTCCGTGGGACATTTATATACATCAATAACGTAATATAACCTAACCTAACCCAACCTAACATCTCGGCGGTAATTTTTGATCACATTCCTGGCTTGTTGGCCTCTACGTCTCTGTGGGACATTTATATACATCAATAACGTAATATAACCTAACCTAACCCAACCTAACATCTCGGCGGTAATATTTGATCACATTCCTAGCTTGTTGGCCTCTACGTCTCCGTGGGACCTTCATATACATCAATAACGTAATATAACCTAACCGAACCCAACCTAACATCTCGGCGGTAATATTTGAAAACATACGTGGCGAGTTGGCCTCTACGTCTCCGTGGGACATTTATATACATCTATAACGTGATATAACCTAACCTAAACCAACCTAACATCTCGGCGGTAATATTTGAAAACATTCGTGGCGATTTGACATCTACGTCTCCGTGGGACCATAATATACATGAATAACGTAATATAGCCTAACCTAACCCAACCTAACATTTCGGCGGTAATATTTGACATCATTTCTGGCGAGTTGTCCTCTACGTCTCCGTTTGACCTTCATAAACATCAATAACGTAATATAACCTAACCTAACCCAACCTAACATCTCGGCGGTAATATTTGAAAACTTTCATGGCGATTTGGCATCTACGTCTCCGTGGGACCTTCATATACATCAATAACGTAATATAACCTAACCTAATCCAACCTAACATCTCGGCGGTAATATTTGACAACATACCTGGCGAGTTGGCCTCTACGTCTCCGTGGGACATTTATATACATCAATAACGTAATATAACCTAACCTAACTCAACCTGGCATCTCGGCGGTAATATTTGATCACATTCCTAGCTTGTTGGCCTCTACGTCTCCGCGGGACCTTTATATACATCTATAACGTGATATAACCTAACCTAACCCAACCTAACATTTCGGCGGTAATATTTGACAACATTCCTGGCGAGTTGGCTTCTACGTGTCCGTGGGACCTTTATATACATCAATAACGTAATATAACCTAACCTAACCCAACCTAACATTTCGGCGGTAATATTTGACATCATTCCTGGCGAGTTGGCCTCTACGTCTCCGTGGGACATTTATATACATCAATAACGTAATATAACCTAACCTAACTCAACCTGGCATCTCGGCGGTAATATTTGATCACATTCCTAGCTTGTTGGCCTCTACGTCTCCGCGGGACCTTTATATACATCTATAACGTGATATAACCTAACCTAACCCAACCTAACATTTCGGCGGTAATATTTGACATCATTCCTGGCGAGTTGGCCTCTACGTCTCCGTTTGACCTTCATAAACATCAATAACGTAATATAACGTAACCTAACACAACCTATCATCTCGGCGGTAATATTTGACAACATTCCTGGCGAGTTGGCTTCTACGTGTCCGTGGGACCTTTATATACATCAATAACGTAATATAACCTAACCTAACCCAACCTAACATTTCGGCGGTAATATTTGACATCATTCCTGGCGAGTTGGCCTCTACGTCTCCGTTTGACCTTCATAAACATCCATAACGTAATATAACCTAACCTAACCCAACCTAACATCTCGGCGGTAATATTTGAAAACATACCTGGCGAGTTGGCCTCTACGTCTCCGTGGGACCTTTATATACATCAATAACGTAATATAACCTAGGCTAAACCAACCTAACATCTCGGCGGTAATATTTGAAAACTTTCATGGCGATTTGGCATCTACGTCTCCGTGGGACCTTCATATACATCAAAAACGTAATATAACCTAATCTAACCCAACCTAACATCTCGGCGGTAATATTTGAAAACATACGTGGCGAGTTGGCCTCTACGTCTCCGTGGGACATTTATATACATCAATAACGTAATATAACCTAACCTAACCCAACCTAACATCTCGGCGGTAATATTTGATCACATTCCTAGCTTGTTGGCCTCTACGTCTCCGTGGGACCTTCATATACATCAATAACGTAATATAACCTAACCGAACCCAACCTAACATCTCGGCGGTAATATTTGAAAACATACGTGGCGAGTTGGCCTCTACGTCTCCGTGGGACATTTATATACATCTATAACGTGATATAACCTAACCTAAACCAACCTAACATCTCGGCGGTAATATTTGAAAACATACGTGGCGAGTTGGCATCTGCGTCTCCGTGGTACATTTATATACATCAATAACATAATACAACCTATCCTAACCCAAAATAACATCTCGGCGGTAATATTTGACAACATTCCTGACGAGTTGGCTTCTCCGTCTCCGTGTGACCCTTATATACATCAATAATGTAATATAACCTAACCTAACCCAACCTAACATCTCGGCGTTAATATTTGAAAACATTCCTGGCGAGTTGGCTTCTCCGTCTCCGTGGGGTCTTTTTATACATCAATAACATAATATAACCTAACCTAACCCAACCTAACATCTTGGCGGTAATATTTGAAAACATACCTGGCGAGTTGGCCTCTACGTCTCCGTGGGACCTTTATATACATCAATAACGTAATATAACCTAACCTAACCCAAACCAACATCTCGGCGGTAATATTTGACAACATTCCTGGCGAGTTGGCCTCTACGTCTCCGTGGGAACTTTATATACATCAATAACGTAATATAACCTAACCTAACCCAACCTAACATCTCGGCGGTAATATTTGACAACATTCCTGGCCAGTTGGCTTCTCCGTCTCCGTGGGACCTTTATATACACCAATAACGTAATATAACCTAACCTAACCCAACCTAACATCTCGGCGGTAATATTTGACAACATACCTGGCGAGTTGGCCTCTACGTCTCCGTGGGACCTTCATATACATCAATAACGAAATATAACCTAACCTAACCCAACCTAACATCCCGGCGATAATATTTGAAAACATTCCTGGCGAGTTGGCCTCTACGTCTCCGCGGGACCTTTATATACATCTATAACGTGATATAACCTAACCTAAACCAACCTAACATCTCGGCGGTAATATTTGAAAACTTTCATGGCGATTTGGCATCTACGTCTCCGTGGGACCTTCATATACATCAATAACGTAATATAACCTAACCTAACCCAACCTAACATCTCGGCGGTAATATTTGAAAACATACGTGGCGAGTTGGCCTCTACGTCTCCGTGGGACATTTATATACATCAATAACGTAATATAACCTAACCTAACCCAACCTAACATCTCGGCGGTAATATTTGAAAACATACGTGGCGAGTTGGCCTCTACGTCTCCGTGGGACATTTATATACATCAATAACGTAATATAACCTAACCTAACCCAACCTAACATCTCGGCAGTAATATTTGATCACATCCCTAGCTTGTTGGCCTCTACGTCTCCGTGGGACATTTATATACATCAGTAACGTAATATAACCTAACCTAACCCAACCTAACATCTCGGCGGTAATATTTGAAAACATACGTGGCGAGTTGGCCTCTACGTCTCCGTGGGACATTTATATACATCAATAACGTAATATAACCTAACCTAACCCAACCTAACATCTCGGCGGTAATTTTTGATCACATTCCTGGCTTGTTGGCCTCTACGTCTCCGTGGGACATTTATATACATCAATAACGTAATATAACCTAACCTAACCCAACCTAACATCTCGGCAGTAATATTTGATCACATCCCTAGCTTGTTGGCCTCTACGTCTCCGTGGGACATTTATATACATCTATAACGTGATATAACCTAACCTAAACCAACCTAACATCTCGGCGGTAATATTTGAAAACATTCATGGCGATTTGACATCTACGTCTCCGTGGGACCTTAATATACATCAATAACGTAATGTAGCCTAACCTAACCCAACCTAACATTTCGGCGGTAATATTTGACATCATTCCTGGCGAGTTGTCCTCTACGTCTCCGTTTGACCTTCATAAACATCAATAACGTAATATAACCTAACCTAACCCAACCTAACATCTCGGCGGTAATATTTGAAAACATACCTGGCGAGTTGGCCCCTACGTCTCCGTGGGACCTTTATAGACATCCATAACGTAATATAACCTAACCTAACCCAACCTAACATCTCGGCCTTAATATTTGAAAACATTCATGGCGATTTGACATCTACGTCTCCGTGGGACCATAATATACATCAATAACGTAATATAGCCTAACCTAACCCAACCTAACATTTCGGCGGTAATATTTGACATCATTCCTGGCGAGTTGTCCTCTACGTCTCCGTTTGACCTTCATAAACATCAATAACGTAATATAACGTAACCTATCCCAACCTATCATCTCGGCGGTAATATTTGACAACATTCCTGGCGAGTTGGCCTCTACGTCTCCGCGGGACCTTTATATACATCTATAACGTGATATAACCTAACCTAAACCAACCTAACATCTCGGCGGTAATATTTGAAAACATTCCTGGCGAGTTGGCCTCTATGTCACCGTGGGACCTTTATAGACATCCGTAACGTAATATAACCTAACCTAACCCAACCTAACATCTCGGCGGTAATATTTGAAAACATTCATGGCGATTTGACATCTACGTCTCCGTAGGATCTTTTTATACATCAATAACGTAATATAACCTAACCTAACCCAACCTAACATCTCGGCGGTAATATTTGAAAACATACGTGGCGAGTTGGCCTCTACGTCTCCGTGGGACATTTATATACATCAGTAACGTAATATAACCTAACCTAACCCAACCTAACATCTCGGCGGTAATATTTGAAAACATACGTGGCGAGTTGGCCTCTACGTCTCCGTGGGACATTTATATACATCAATAACGTAATATAACCTAACCTAACCCAACCTAACATCTCGGCGGTAATTTTTGATCACATTCCTGGCTTGTTGGCCTCTACGTCTCCGTGGGACATTTATATACATCTATAACGTGATATAACCTAACCTAAACCAACCTAACATCTCGGCGGTAATATTTGAAAACATTCATGGCGATTTGACATCTACGTCTCCGTGGGACCTTAATATACATCAATAACGTAATGTAGCCTAACCTAACCCAAACTAACATTTCGGCGGTAATATTTGACATCATTCCTGGCGAGTTGTCCTCTGCGTCTCCGTTTGACCTTCATAAACATCAATAACGTAATAGAACGTAACCTAACCCAACCTATCATCTCGGCGGTAATATTTGACAACATTCCTGGCGAGTTGGCCTCTACGTCTCCGTGGGACCTTTATATACATCAATAACGTAATATAACCTAACCTAACCCAACCTAACATCTCGGCGGTAGTATTTGACAACATACCTGGCGAGTTGGCCTCTACGTCTCCGTGGGACATTTATATACATCAATAACGTAATATAACCTAACCTAACCCAACCTGGCATCTCGGCGGTAATATTTGATCACATTCCTAGCTTGTTGGCCTCTACGTCTCCGCGGTACCTTTATATACATCTATAACGTGATATAACCTAACCTAACCCAACCTAACATTTCGGCGGTAATATTTGACATCATTCCTGGCGAGTTGGCCTCTACGTCTCCGTTTGACCTTCATAAACATCAGTAACGTAATATAACCTAACCTAACCCAACCTAACATCTCGGCGGTAATATTTGAAAACATACCTGGCGAGTTGGCCTCTACGTCTCCGTGGGACCTTTATATACATCAATAACGTAATGTAACCTAGGCTAAACCAACCTAACATCTCGGCGGTAATATTTGAAAACTTTCATGGCGATTTGGCATCTACGTCTCCGTGGGACCTTCATATACATCAAAAACGTAATATAACCTAATCTAACCCAACCTAACATCTCGGCGGTAATATTTGAAAACATACGTGGCGAGTTGGCCTCTACGTCTCCGTGGGACATTTATATACATCAATAACGTAATATAACCTAACCTAACCCAACCTAACATCTCGGCGGTAATTTTTGATCACATTCCTGGCTTGTTGGCCTCTACGTCTCTGTGGGACATTTATATACATCAATAACGTAATATAACCTAACCTAACCCAACCTAACATCTCGGCGGTAATATTTGATCACATTCCTAGCTTGTTGGCCTCTACGTCTCCGTGGGACCTTCATATACATCAATAACGTAATATAACCTAACCGAACCCAACCTAACATCTCGGCGGTAATATTTGAAAACATACGTGGCGAGTTGGCCTCTACGTCTCCGTGGGACATTTATATACATCTATAACGTGATATAACCTAACCTAAACCAACCTAACATCTCGGCGGTAATATTTGAAAACATTCGTGGCGATTTGACATCTACGTCTCCGTGGGACCATAATATACATGAATAACGTAATATAGCCTAACCTAACCCAACCTAACATTTCGGCGGTAATATTTGACATCATTCCTGGCGAGTTGGCCTCTACGTCTCCGTGGGACATTTATATACATCAATAACGTAATATAACCTAACCTAACTCAACCTGGCATCTCGGCGGTAATATTTGATCACATTCCTAGCTTGTTGGCCTCTACGTCTCCGCGGGACCTTTATATACATCTATAACGTGATATAACCTAACCTAACCCAACCTAACATTTCGGCGGTAATATTTGACATCATTCCTGGCGAGTTGGCCTCTACGTCTCCGTTTGACCTTCATAAACATCAATAACGTAATATAACGTAACCTAACACAACCTATCATCTCGGCGGTAATATTTGACAACATTCCTGGCGAGTTGGCTTCTACGTGTCCGTGGGACCTTTATATACATCAATAACGTAATATAACCTAACCTAACCCAACCTAACATTTCGGCGGTAATATTTGACATCATTCCTGGCGAGTTGGCCTCTACGTCTCCGTGGGACATTTATATACATCAATAACGTAATATAACCTAACCTAACTCAACCTGGCATCTCGGCGGTAATATTTGATCACATTCCTAGCTTGTTGGCCTCTACGTCTCCGCGGGACCTTTATATACATCTATAACGTGATATAACCTAACGTAACCCAACCTAACATTTCGGCGGTAATATTTGACATCATTCCTGGCGAGTTGGCCTCTACGTCTCCGTTTGACCTTCATAAACATCAATAACGTAATATAACGTAACCTAACACAACCTATCATCTCGGCGGTAATATTTGACAACATTCCTGGCGAGTTGGCTTCTACGTGTCCGTGGGACCTTTATATACATCAATAACGTAATATAACCTAACCTAACCCAACCTAACATTTCGGCGGTAATATTTGACATCATTCCTGGCGAGTTGGCCTCTACGTCTCCGTTTGACCTTCATAAACATCCATAACGTAATATAACCTAACCTAACCCAACCTAACATCTCGGCGGTAATATTTGAAAACATACCTGGCGAGTTGGCCTCTACGTCTCCGTGGGACCTTTATATACATCAATAACGTAATATAACCTAGGCTAAACCAACCTAACATCTCGGCGGTAATATTTGAAAACTTTCATGGCGATTTGGCATCTACGTCTCCGTGGGACCTTCATATACATCAAAAACGTAATATAACCTAATCTAACCCAACCTAACATCTCGGCGGTAATATTTGAAAACATACGTGGCGAGTTGGCCTCTACGTCTCCGTGGGACATTTATATACATCAATAACGTAATATAACCTAACCTAACCCAACCTAACATCTCGGCGGTAATATTTGATCACATTCCTAGCTTGTTGGCCTCTACGTCTCCGTGGGACCTTCATATACATCAATAACGTAATATAACCTAACCGAACCCAACCTAACATCTCGGCGGTAATATTTGAAAACATACGTGGCGAGTTGGCCTCTACGTCTCCGTGGGACATTTATATACATCTATAACGTGATATAACCTAACCTAAACCAACCTAACATCTCGGCGGTAATATTTGAAAACATACGTGGCGAGTTGGCATCTGCGTCTCCGTGGTACATTTATATACATCAATAACATAATACAACCTATCCTAACCCAAAATAACATCTCGGCGGTAATATTTGACAACATTCCTGACGAGTTGGCTTCTCCGTCTCCGTGTGACCCTTATATACATCAATAATGTAATATAACCTAACCTAACCCAACCTAACATCTCGGCGTTAATATTTGAAAACATTCCTGGCGAGTTGGCTTCTCCGTCTCCGTGGGGTCTTTTTATACATCAATAACATAATATAACCTAACCTAACCCAACCTAACATCTTGGCGGTAATATTTGAAAACATACCTGGCGAGTTGGCCTCTACGTCTCCGTGGGACCTTTATATACATCAATAACGTAATATAACCTAACCTAACCCAAACCAACATCTCGGCGGTAATATTTGACAACATTCCTGGCGAGTTGGCCTCTACGTCTCCGTGGGAACTTTATATACATCAATAACGTAATATAACCTAACCTAACCCAACCTAACATCTCGGCGGTAATATTTGACAACATTCCTGGCCAGTTGGCTTCTCCGTCTCCGTGGGACCTTTATATACACCAATAACGTAATATAACCTAACCTAACCCAACCTAACATCTCGGCGGTAATATTTGACAACATACCTGGCGAGTTGGCCTCTACGTCTCCGTGGGACCTTCATATACATCAATAACGAAATATAACCCAACCTAACCCAACCTAACATCCCGGCGATAATATTTGAAAACATTCCTGGCGAGTTGGCCTCTACGTCTCCGCGGGACCTTTATATACATCTATAACGTGATATAACCTAACCTAAACCAACCTAACATCTCGGCGGTAATATTTGAAAACTTTCATGGCGATTTGGCATCTACGTCTCCGTGGGACCTTCATATACATCAATAACGTAATATAACCTAACCTAACCCAACCTAACATCTCGGCGGTAATATTTGAAAACATACGTGGCGAGTTGGCCTCTACGTCTCCGTGGGACATTTATATACATCAATAACGTAATATAACCTAACCTAACCCAACCTAACATCTCGGCGGTAATATTTGAAAACATACGTGGCGAGTTGGCCTCTACGTCTCCGTGGGACATTTATATACATCAATAACGTAATATAACCTAACCTAACCCAACCTAACATCTCGGCAGTAATATTTGATCACATCCCTAGCTTGTTGGCCTCTACGTCTCCGTGGGACATTTATATACATCTATAACGTGATATAACCTAACCTAAACCAACCTAACATCTCGGCGGTAATATTTGAAAACATTCATGGCGATTTGACATCTACGTCTCCGTGGGACCTTAATATACATCAATAACGTAACGTAGCCTAACCTAACCCAACCTAACATTTCGGCGGTAATATTTGACATCATTCCTGGCGAGTTGTCCTCTACGTCTCCGTTTGACCTTCATAAACATCAATAACGTAATATAACCTAACCTAACCCAACCTAACATCTCGGCGGTAATATTTGAAAACATACCTGGCGAGTTGGCCCCTACGTCTCCGTGGGACCTTTATAGACATCCATAACGTAATATAACCTAACCTAACCCAACCTAACATCTCGGCCTTAATATTTGAAAACATTCATGGCGATTTGACATCTACGTCTCCGTGGGACCATAATATACATCAATAACGTAATATAGCCTAACCTAACCCAACCTAACATTTCGGCGGTAATATTTGACATCATTCCTGGCGAGTTGTCCTCTACGTCTCCGTTTGACCTTCATAAACATCAATAACGTAATATAACGTAACCTATCCCAACCTATCATCTCGGCGGTAATAT
Organism: Xylocopa violacea; assembly: GCA_963969225.1. Lineage (NCBI taxonomy): Eukaryota > Metazoa > Arthropoda > Insecta > Hymenoptera > Apidae > Xylocopa > Xylocopa violacea. The sequence goes on from CAXAJV010000051.1 coordinate 3,851,087, forward strand.
TTGACAACATTCCTGGCGAGTTGGCCTCTACGTCTCCGCGGGACCTTTATATACATCTATAACGTGATATAACCTAACCTAAACCAACCTAACATCTCGGCGGTAATATTTGAAAACATTCCTGGCGAGTTGGCCTCTATGTCACCGTGGGACCTTTATAGACATCCGTAACGTAATATAACCTAACCTAACCCAACCTAACATCTCGGCGGTAATATTTGAAAACATTCATGGCGATTTGACATCTACGTCTCCGTGGGACCTTAATATACATCAATAACGTAATGTAGCCTAACCTAACCCAACCTAACATTTCGGCGGTAATATTTGACATCATTCCTGGCGAGTTGTCCTCCACGTCTCCGTTTGACCTTCATAAACATCAATAACGTAATATAACCTAACCTAACCCAACCTAACATCTCGGCGGTAATATTTGAAAATATACCTGGCCAGTTGGCCCCTACGTCTCCGTGGAACCTTTATAGACATCCATAACGTAATATAACCTAACCTAACCCAACCTAACATCTCGGCGGTAATATTTGAAAACATTCATGGCGATTTGACATCTACGTCTCCGTGGGACCATAATATACATCAATAACGTAATATAGCCTAACCTAACCCAACCTAACATTTCGGCGGTAATATTTGGCATCATTCCTGGCCAGTTGTCCTCTACGTCTCCGTTTGACCTTCATAAACATCAATAACGTAATATAACGTAACCTAATCCAACCTATCATCTCGGCGGTAATATTTGACAACATTCCTGGCGAGTTGGCCTCTACGTCTCCGCGGGACCTTTATATACATCTATAACGTGATATAACCTAACCTAAACCAAAATAACATCTCGGCGGTAATATTTGAAAACATTCCTGGCGAGTTGGCCTCTATGTCACCGTGGGACCTTTATAGACATCCGTAACGTAATATAACCTAACCTAACCCAACCTAACATCTCGGCGGTAATATTTGAAAACATTCATGGCGATTTGACATCTACGTCTCCGTAGGATCTTTTTATACATCAATAACGTAATATAACCTAACCTAACCCAACCTAACATCTCGGCGGTAATATTTGAAAACATACGTGGCGAGTTGGCCTCTACGTCTCCGTGGGACATTTATATACATCAGTAACGTAATATAACCTAACCTAACCCAACCTAACATCACGGCGGTAATATTTGAAAACATACGTGGCGAGTTGGCCTCTACGTCTCCGTGGGACATTTATATACATCAATAACGTAATATAACCTAACCTAACCCAACCTAACATCTCGGCGGTAATTTTTGATCACATTCCTGGCTTGTTGGCCTCTACGTCTCCGTGGGACATTTATATACATCTATAACGTGATATAACCTAACCTAAACCAACCTAACATCTCGGCGGTAATATTTGAAAACATTCATGGCGATTTGACATCTACGTCTCCGTGGGACCTTAATATACATCAATAACGTAATGTAGCCTAACCTAACCCAACCTAACATTTCGGCGGTAATATTTGACATCATTCCTGGCGAGTTGTCCTCTACGTCTCCGTTTGACCTTCATAAACATCAATAACGTAATATAACCTAACCTAACCCAACCTAACATCTCGGCGGTAATATTTGAAAACATACCTGGCGAGTTGGCCCCTACGTCTCCGTGGGACCTTTATAGACACCCATAACGTAATATAACCTAACCTAACCCAACCTAACATCTCGGCCTTAATGTTTGAAAACATTCATGGCGATTTGACATCTACGTCTCCGTGGGACCATAATATACATCAATAACGTAATATAGCCTAACCTAACCCAACCTAACATTTCGGCGGTAATATTTGACATCATTCCTGGCGAGTTGTCCTCTACGTCTCCGTTTGACCTTCATAAACATCAATAACGTAATATAACGTAACCTATCCCAACCTATCATCTCGGCGGTAATATTTGACAACATTCCTGGCGAGTTGGCCTCTACGTCTCCGCGGGACCTTTATATACATCTATAACGTGATATAACCTAACCTAAACCAACCTAACATCTCGGCGGTAATATTTGAAAACATTCCTGGCGAGTTGGCCTCTATGTCACCGTGGGACCTTTATAGACATCCGTAACGTAATATAACCTAACCTAACCCAACCTAACATCTCGGCGGTAATATTTGAAAACATTCATGGCGATTTGACATCTACGTCTCCGTGGGACCTTAATATACATCAATAACGTAATGTAGCCTAACCTAACCCAACCTAACATTTCGGCGGTAATATTTGACATCATTCCTGGCGAGTTGTCCTCCACGTCTCCGTTTGACCTTCATAAACATCCATAACGTAATATAACCTAACCTATCCCAACCTAACATCTCGGCGGTAATATTTGAAAACATTCATGGCGATTTGACATCTACGTCTCCGTGGGACCATAATATACATCAATAACGTAATATAGCCTAACCTAACCCAACCTAACATTTCGGCGGTAATATTTGACATCATTCCTGGCCAGTTGTCCTCTACGTCTCCGTTTGACCTTCATAAACATCAATAACGTAATATAACGTAACCTAATCCAACCTATCATCTCGGCGGTAATATTTGACAACATTCCTGGCGAGTTGGCCTCTACGTCTCCGCGGGACCTTTATATACATCTATAACGTGATATAACCTAACCTAAACCAAAATAACATCTCGGCGGTAATATTTGAAAACATTCCTGGCGAGTTGGCCTCTACGTCTCCGTGGGAACTTTATATACATCTATAACGTGATATAACCTAACCTAAACCAACCTAACATATCGGCGTTAATATTTGAAAACATTCCTGGCGAGTTGGCCTCTATGTCACCGCGGAACCTTTATAGACATCCATAACGTAATATAACCTAACCTAACCCAACCTAACATCTCGGCGGTAATATTTGAAAACATTCCTGGCGAGTTGGCTTCTCCGTCTCTGTGATACCTTTTTATACATCAATAACGTAATATAACCTAACCTAACCCAACCTAACATCTCGGCGGTAATATTTGAAAATATACCTGGTGAGTTGGCCCCTACGTCTCCGTGGGACCTTTATAGACATCCATAACGTAATATAACCTAACCTAACCCAACCTAACATCTCGGCGGTAATATTTGAAAACATTCATGGCGATTTGACATCTACGTCTCCGTGGGACATTTATATACATCAATAACGTAATATAACCTAACCTAACCCAACCTAACGTCTCGGCGGTAATATTTGAAAACATTCCTGGCGAGTTGGCCTCTACGTCACCGTGGGACCTTTATAGACATCCATAACGTAATATAACCTAACCTAACCCAACCTAACATCTCGGCGGTAATATTTGATAAAATTCATGGCGAGTTGGCATCTGCGTCTCCGTGGTACATTTATATACATCAATAACATAATACAAACTATCCTAACCCAAAATAACATCTCGGTGGTAATATTTGACAACATTCCTGACGAGTTGGCTTCTCCGTCTCCGTGTGACCCTTATATACATCAATAACGTAATATAACCTAACCTAACCCAACCTAACATCTCGGCGTTAATATTTGAAAACATTCCTGGCTTGTTGGCCTCTACGTCTCCGTGGGACATTTATATACATCAATAACGTAATATAACCTAACCTAACCCAACCTAACATCTCGGCAGTAATATTTGATCACATCCCTAGCTTGTTGGCCTCTACGTCTCCGTGGGACATTTATATACATCTATAACGTGATATAACCTAACCTAAACCAACCTAACATCTCGGCGGTAATATTTGAAAACATTCATGGCGATTTGACATCTACGTCTCCGTGGGACCTTAATATACATCAATAACGTAATGTAGCCTAACCTAACCCAACCTAACATTTCGGCGGTAATATTTGACATCATTCCTGGCGAGTTGTCCTCTACGTCTCCGTTTGACCTTCATAAACATCAATAACGTAATATAACCTAACCTAACCCAACCTAACATCTCGGCGGTAATATTTGAAAACATACCTGGCGAGTTGGCCCCTACGTCTCCGTGGGACCTTTATAGACATCCATAACGTAATATAACCTAACCTAACCCAACCTAACATCTCGGCCTTAATATTTGAAAACATTCATGGCGATTTGACATCTACGTCTCCGTGGAACCATAATATACATCAATAACGTAATATAGCCTAACCTAACCCAACCTAACATTTCGGCGGTAATATTTGACATCATTCCTGGCGAGTTGTCCTCTACGTCTCCGTTTGACCTTCATAAACATCAATAACGTAATATAACCTAACCTAACCCAACCTAACATCTCGGCGGTAATATTTGAAAATATACCTGGTGAGTTGGCCCCTACGTCTCCGTGGGACCTTTATAGACATCCATAACGTAATATAACCTAACCTAACCCAACCTAACATCTCGGCGGTAATATTTGAAAACATTCATGGCGATTTGACATCTACGTCTCCGTGGGACCATAATATACATCAATAACGTAATATAGCCTAACCTAACCCAACCTAACATTTCGGCGGTAATATTTGACATCATTCCTGGCCAGTTGTCCTCTACGTCTCCGTTTGACCTTCATAAACATCAATAACGTAATATAACGTAACCTAATCCAACCTATCATCTCGGCGGTAATATTTGACAACATTCCTGGCGATTTGGCCTCTACGTCTCCGCGGGACCTTTATATACATCTATAACGTGATATAACCTAACCTAAACCAACCTAACATCTCGGCGGTAATATTTGAAAACATTCCTGGCGAGTTGGCCTCTATGTCACCGTGGGACCTTTATAGACATCCGTAACGTAATATAACCTAACCTAACCCAACCTAACATCTCGGCGGTAATATTTGAAAACATTCATGGCGATTTGACATCTACGTCTCCGTGGGACCTTAATATACATCAATAACGTAATGTAGCCTAACCTAACCCAACCTAACATTTCGGCGGTAATATTTGACATCATTCCTGGCGAGTTGTCCTCCACGTCTCCGTTTGACCTTCATAAACATCAATAACGTAATATAACCTAACCTAACCCAACCTAACATCTCGGCGGTAATATTTGAAAATATACCTGGCCAGTTGGCCCCTACGTCTCCGTGGAACCTTTATAGACATCCATAACGTAATATAACCTAACCTAACCCAACCTAACATCTCGGCGGTAATATTTGAAAACATTCATGGCGATTTGACATCTACGTCTCCGTGGGACCATAATATACATCAATAACGTAATATAGCCTAACCTAACCCAACCTAACATTTCGGCGGTAATATTTGGCATCATTCCTGGCCAGTTGTCCTCTACGTCTCCGTTTGACCTTCATAAACATCAATAACGTAATATAACGTAACCTAATCCAACCTATCATCTCGGCGGTAATATTTGACAACATTCCTGGCGAGTTGGCCTCTACGTCTCCGCGGGACTTTTATATACATCTATAACGTGATATAACCTAACCTAAACCAAAATAACATCTCGGCGGTAATATTTGAAAACATTCCTGGCGAGTTGGCCTCTATGTCACCGTGGGACCTTTATAGACATCCGTAACGTAATATAACCTAACCTAACCCAACCTAACATCTCGGCGGTAATATTTGAAAACATTCCTGGCGAGTTGGCTTCTCCGTCTCTGTGATATCTTTTTATACATCAATAACGTAATATAACCTAACCTAACCCAACCTAACATCTCGGCGGTAATATTTGAAAACATACCTGGCGTGTTGGCCTCTACGTCTCCGTGGGACATTTATATACATCAATAACGTAATATAACCTAACCTAACCCAACCTAACGTCTCGGCGGTAATATTTGAAAACATTCCTGTCGAGTTGGCCTCTACGTCACCGTGGGACCTTTATAGACATCCATAACGTAATATAACCTAACCTAACCCAACCTAACATCTCGGCGGTAATATTTGATAAAATTCATGGCGAGTTGGCATCTGCGTCTCCGTGGTACATTTATATACATCAATAACATAATACAAACTATCCTAACCCAAAATAACATCTCGGTGGTAATATTTGACAACATTCCTGACGAGTTGGCTTCTCCGTCTCCGTGTGACCCTTATATACATCAATAACGTAATATAACCTAACCTAACCCAACCTAACATCTCGGCGTTAATATTTGAAAACATTCCTGGCTTGTTGGCCTCTACGTCTCCGTGGGACATTTATATACATCAATAACGTAATATAACCTAACCTAACCCAACCTAACATCTCGGCAGTAATATTTGATCACATCCCTAGCTTGTTAGCCTCTACGTCTCCGTGGGACATTTATATACATCTATAACGTGATATAACCTAACCTAAACCAACCTAACATCTCGGCGGTAATATTTGAAAACATTCATGGCGATTTGACATCTACGTCTCCGTGGGACCTTAATATACATCAATAACGTAATGTAGCCTAACCTAACCCAACCTAACATTTCGGCGGTAATATTTGACATCATTCCTGGCGAGTTGTCCTCTACGTCTCCGTTTGACCTTCATAAACATCAATAACGTAATATAACCTAACCTAACCCAACCTAACATCTCGGCGGTAATATTTGAAAACATACCTGGCGAGTTGGCCCCTACGTCTCCGTGGGACCTTTATAGACATCCATAACGTAATATAACCTAACCTAACCCAACCTAACATCTCGGCCTTAATATTTGAAAACATTCATGGCGATTTGACATCCACGTCTCCGTGGGACCATAATATACATCAATAACGTAATATAGCCTAACCTAACCCAACCTAACATTTCGGCGGTAATATTTGACATCATTCCTGGCGAGTTGTCCTCTACGTCTCCGTTTGACCTTCATAAAAATCAATAACGTAATATAACGTAACCTATCCCAACCTATCATCTCGGCGGTAATATTTGACAACATTCCTGGCGAGTTGGCCTCTACGTCTCCGCGGGACCTTTATATACATCTATAACGTGATATAACCTAACCTAAACCAAAATAACATCTCGGCGGTAATATTTGAAAACATTCCTGGCGAGTTGGCATCTACGTCTCCGTGGGAACTTTATATACATCTATAACGTGATATAACCTAACCTAAACCAACCTAACATATCGGCGTTAATATTTGAAAACATTCCTGGCGAGTTGGCCTCTATGTCACCGTGGGACCTTTATAGACATCCATAACGTAATATAACCTAACCTAACCCAACCTAACATCTCGGCGGTAATATTTGAAAACATTCCTGGCGAGTTGGCTTCTCCGTCTCTGTGATACCTTTTTATACATCAATAACGTAATATAACCTAACCTAACCCAACCTAACATCTCGGCGGTAATATTTGAAAACATACCTGGCGTGTTGGCCTCTACGTCTCCGTGGGACATTTATATACATCAATAACGTAATATAACCTAACCTAACCCAACCTAACGTCTCGGCGGTAATATTTGAAAACATTCCTGGCGAGTTGGCCTCTACGTCACCGTGGGACCTTTATAGACATCCATAACGTAATATAACCTAACCTAACCCAACCTAACATCTCGGCGGTAATATTTGATAAAATTCATGGCGAGTTGGCATCTGCGTCTCCGTGGTACATTTATATACATCAATAACATAATACAAACTATCCTAACCCAAAATAACATCTCGGTGGTAATATTTGACAACATTCCTGACGAGTTGGCTTCTCCGTCTCCGTGTGACCCTTATATACATCAATAACGTAATATAACCTAACCTAACCCAACCTAACATCTCGGCGTTAATATTTGAAAACATTCCTGGCTTGTTGGCCTCTACGTCTCCGTGGGACATTTATATACATCAATGACGTAATATAACCTAACCTAACCCAACCTAACATCTCGGCAGTAATATTTGATCACATCCCTAGCTTGTTGGCCTCTACGTCTCCGTGGGACATTTATATACATCTATAACGTGATATAACCTAACATAAACCAACCTAACATCTCGGCGGTAATATTTGAAAACATTCATGGCGATTTGACATCTACGTCTCCGTGGGACCTTAATATACATCAATAACGTAATGTAGCCTAACCTAACCCAACCTAACATTTCGGCGGTAATATTTGACATCATTCCTGGCGAGTTGTCCTCTACGTCTCCGTTTGACCTTCATAAACATCAATAACGTAATATAACCTAACCTAACCCAACCTAACATCTCGGCGGTAATATTTGAAAACATACCTGGCGAGTTGGCCCCTACGTCTCCGTGGGACCTTTATAGACATCCATAACGTAATATAACCTAACCTAACCCAACCTAACATCTCGGCCTTAATATTTGAAAACATTCATGGCGATTTGACATCTACGTCTCCGTGGAACCATAATATACATCAATAACGTAATATAGCCTAACCTAACCCAACCTAACATTTCGGCGGTAATATTTGACATCATTCCTGGCGAGTTGTCCTCTACGTCTCCGTTTGACCTTCATAAACATCAATAACGTAATATAACCTAACCTAACCCAACCTAACATCTCGGCGGTAATATTTGAAAATATACCTGGTGAGTTGGCCCCTACGTCTCCGTGGGACCTTTATAGACATCCATAACGTAATATAACCTAACCTAACCCAACCTAACATCTCGGCGGTAATATTTGAAAACATTCATGGCGATTTGACATCTACGTCTCCGTGGGACCATAATATACATCAATAACGTAATATAGCCTAACCTAACCCAACCTAACATTTCGGCGGTAATATTTGACATCATTCCTGGCCAGTTGTCCTCTACGTCTCCGTTTGACCTTCATAAACATCAATAACGTAATATAACGTAACCTAATCCAAGCTATCATCTCGGCGGTAATATTTGACAACATTCCTGGCGAGTTGGCCTCTACGTCTCCGCGGGACCTTTATATACATCTATAACGTGATATAACCTAACCTAAACCAACCTAACATCTCGGCGGTAATATTTGAAAACATTCCTGGCGAGTTGGCCTCTATGTCACCGTGGGACCTTTATAGACATCCGTAACGTAATATAACCTAACCTAACCCAACCTAACATCTCGGCGGTAATATTTGAAAACATTCATGGCGATTTGACATCTACGTCTCCGTGGGACCTTAATATACATCAATAACGTAATGTAGCCTAACCTAACCCAACCTAACATTTCGGCGGTAATATTTGACATCATTCCTGGCGAGTTGTCCTCCACGTCTCCGTTTGACCTTCATAAACATCAATAACGTAATATAACCTAACCTAACCCAACCTAACATCTCGGCGGTAATATTTGAAAATATACCTGGCCAGTTGGCCCCTACGTCTCCGTGGAACCTTTATAGACATCCATAACGTAATATAACCTAACCTAACCCAACCTAACATCTCGGCGGTAATATTTGAAAACATTCATGGCGATTTGACATCTACGTCTCCGTGGGACCATAATATACATCAATAACGTAATATAGCCTAACCTAACCCAACCTAACATTTCGGCGGTAATATTTGGCATCATTCCTGGCCAGTTGTCCTCTACGTCTCCGTTTGACCTTCATAAACATCAATAACGTAATATAACGTAACCTAATCCAACCTATCATCTCGGCGGTAATATTTGACAACATTCCTGGCGAGTTGGCCTCTACGTCTCCGCGGGACCTTTATATACATCTATAACGTGATATAACCTAACCTAAACCAAAATAACATCTCGGCGGTAATATTTGAAAACATTCCTGGCGAGTTGGCCTCTATGTCACCGTGGGACCTTTATAGACATCCGTAACGTAATATAACCTAACCTAACCCAACCTAACATCTCGGCGGTAATATTTGAAAACATTCCTGGCGAGTTGGCTTCTCCGTCTCTGTGATATCTTTTTATACATCAATAACGTAATATAACCTAACCTAACCCAACCTAACATCTCGGCGGTAATATTTGAAAACATACCTGGCGTGTTGGCCTCTACGTCTCCGTGGGACATTTATATACATCAATAACGTAATATAACCTAACCTAACCCAACCTAACGTCTCGGCGGTAATATTTGAAAACATTCCTGGCGAGTTGGCCTCTACGTCACCGTGGGACCTTTATAGACATCCATAACGTAATATAACCTAACCTAACCCAACCTAACATCTCGGCGGTAATATTTGATAAAATTCATGGCGAGTTGGCATCTGCGTCTCCGTGGTACATTTATATACATCAATAACATAATACAAACTATCCTAACCCAAAATAACATCTCGGTGGTAATATTTGACAACATTCCTGACGAGTTGGCTTCTCCGTCTCCGTGTGACCCTTATATACATCAATAACGTAATATAACCTAACCTAACCCAACCTAACATCTCGGCGTTAATATTTGAAAACATTCCTGGCTTGTTGGCCTCTACGTCTCCGTGGGACATTTATATACATCAATAACGTAATATAACCTAACCTAACCCAACCTAACATCTCGGCAGTAATATTTGATCACATCCCTAGCTTGTTGGCCTCTACGTCTCCGTGGGACATTTATATACATCTATAACGTGATATAACCTAACCTAAACCAACCTAACATCTCGGCGGTAATATTTGAAAACATTCATGGCGATTTGACATCTACGTCTCCGTGGGACCTTAATATACATCAATAACGTAATGTAGCCTAACCTAACCCAACCTAACATTTCGGCGGTAATATTTGACATCATTCCTGGCGAGTTGTCCTCTACGTCTCCGTTTGACCTTCATAAACATCAATAACGTAATATAACCTAACCTAACCCAACCTAACATCTCGGCGGTAATATTTGAAAACATACCTGGCGAGTTGGCCCCTACGTCTCCGTGGGACCTTTATAGACATCCATAACGTAATATAACCTAACCTAACCCAACCTAACATCTCGGCGGTAATATTTGAAAACATTCATGGCGATTTGACATCTACGTCTCCGTGGGACCATAATATACATCAATAACGTAATATAGCCTAACCTAACCCAACCTAACATTTCGGCGGTAATATTTGACATCATTCCTGGCCAGTTGTCCTCTACGTCTCCGTTTGACCTTCATAAACATCAATAACGTAATATAACGTAACCTAATCCAACCTATCATCTCGGCGGTAATATTTGACAACATTCCTGGCGAGTTGGCCTCTACGTCTCCGCGGGACCTTTATATACATCTATAACGTGATATAACCTAACCTAAACCAACCTAACATCTCGGCGGTAATATTTGAAAACATTCCTGGCGAGTTGGCCTCTATGTCACCGTGGGACCTTTATAGACATCCGTAACGTAATATAACCTAACCTAACCCAACCTAACATCTCGGCGGTAATATTTGAAAACATTCATGGCGATTTGACATCTACGTCTCCGTGGGACCTTAGTATACATCAATAACGTAATATAGCCTAACCTAACCCAACCTAACATTTCGGCGGTAATATTTGACATCATTCCTGGCGAGTTGTCCTCTGCGTCTCCGTTTGACCTTCATAAACATCAATAACGTAATAGAACGTAACCTAACCCAACCTATCATCTCGGCGGTAATATTTGACAACATTCCTGGCGAGTTGGCCTCTACGTCTCCGTGGGAACTTTATATACATCTATAACGTGATATAACCTAACCTAAACCAACCTAACATATCGGCGTTAATATTTGAAAACATTCCTGGCGAGTTGGCCTCTATGTCACCGCGGAACCTTTATAGACATCCATAACGTAATATAACCTAACCTAACCCAACCTAACATCTCGGCGGTAATATTTGAAAACATTCCTGGCGAGTTGGCTTCTCCGTCTCTGTGATATCTTTTTATACATCAATAACGTAATATAACCTAACCTAACCCAACCTAACATCTCGGCGGTAATATTTGAAAACATACCTGGCGTGTTGGCCTCTACGTCTCCGTGGGACATTTATATACATCAATAACGTAATATAACCTAACCTAACCCAACCTAACGTCTCGGCGGTAATATTTGAAAACATTCCTGGCGAGTTGGCCTCTACGTCACCGTGGGACCTTTATAGACATCCATAACGTAATATAACCTAACCTAACCCAACCTAACATCTCGGCGGTAATATTTGATAAAATTCATGGCGAGTTGGCATCTGCGACTCCGTGGTACATTTATATACATCAATAACATAATACAAACTATCCTAACCCAAAATAACATCTCGGTGGTAATATTTGACAACATTCCTGACGAGTTGGCTTCTCCGTCTCCGTGTGACCCTTATATACATCAATAACGTAATATAACCTAACCTAACCCAACCTAACATCTCGGCGTTAATATTTGAAAACATTCCTGGCGAGTTGGCTTCTCCGTCTCCGTGGGATCTTTTTATACATCAATAACATAATATAACCTAACCTAACCCAACCTAACATCTTGGCGGTAATATTTGAAAACATACCTGGCGAGTTGGCCTCTACGTCTCCGTGGGACCTTTATATACATCAATAACGTAATATAACCTAACCTAACCCAAACCAACATCTCGGCGGTAATATTTGACAACATTCCTGGCGAGTTGGACTCTACGTCTCCGTGGGAACTTTATATACATCAATAACGTAATATAACCTAACCTAACCCAACCAAACATCTCGGCGGTAATATTTGACAACATTCCTGGCCAGTTGGCTTCTCCGTCTCCGTGGGACTTTTATATACACCAATAACGTAATATAACCTAACCTAACCCAACCTAACATCTCGGCGGTAATATTTGACAACATACCTGGCGAGTTGGCCTCTACGTCTCCGTGGGACCTTCATATACATCAATAACGAAATATAACCTTACCTAAACCAACCTAACATCCCGGCGATAATATTTGAAAACATTCCTGGCGAGTTGGCTTCTCCGTCTCTGTGATATCTTTTTATACATGAATAACGTAATATAACCTAACCTAACCCAACCTAACATCTCGGCGGTAATATTTGAAAAAATTCATGGCGAGTTGGCATCTGCGTCTCCGTTGTACATTTATATACATCAATAACGTAATACAACCTATCCTAACCCAAAATAACATCTCGGCGGTAATATTTGACAACATTCCTGGCGAGTTGGCTTCTCCGTCTCCGTGGGACCCCTATATACATCAATAACGTAATATAACCTAACCTAACCCAACCTAACATTTCGGCGGTAATATTTGACATCATTCCTGGCGAGTTGGCCTCTACGTCTCCGTTTGACCTTCATAAACATCAATAACGTAATATAACGTAACCTAACCCAACCTATCATCTCGGCGGTAATATTTGACAACATTCCTGGCGAGTTGGCTTCAACGTGTCCGTGGGACCTTTATATACATCAATAACGTAATATAATCTAACCTAACCCAACCTAACATTTCGGCGGTAATATTTGACATCATTCCTGGCGAGTTGTCCTCTACGTCTCCGTTTGACCTTCATAAACATCAATAACGTAATATAACCTAACCTAACCCAACCTAACATCTCGGCGGTAATATTTGAAAACATACCTGGCGAGTTGGCCCCTACGTCTCCGTGGGACCTTTATAGACATCCATAACGTAATATAACCTAACCTAACCCAACCTAACATCTCGGCCTTAATATTTGAAAACATTCATGGCGATTTGACATCTACGTCTCCGTGGGACCATAATATACATCAATAACGTAATATAGCCTAACCTAACCCAACCTAACATTTCGGCGGTAATATTTGACATCATTCCTGGCGAGTTGTCCTCTACGTCTCCGTTTGACCTTCATAAACATCAATAACGTAATATAACGTAACCTATCCCAACCTATCATCTCGGCGGTAATATTTGACAACATTCCTGGCGAGTTGGCCTCTACGTCTCCGCGGGACCTTTATATACATCTATAACGTGATATAACCTAACCTAAACCAACCTAACATCTCGGCGGTAATATTTGAAAACATTCCTGGCGAGTTGGCCTCTATGTCACCGTGGGACCTTTATAGACATCCGTAACGTAATATAACCTAACCTAACCCAACCTAACATCTCGGCGGTAATATTTGAAAACATTCATGGCGATTTGACATCTACGTCTCCGTGGGACCTTAATATACATCAATAACGTAATGTAGCCTAACCTAACCCAACCTAACATTTCGGCGGTAATATTTGACATCATTCCTGGCGAGTTGTCCTCCACGTCTCCGTTTGACCTTCATAAACATCAATAACGTAATATAACCTAACCTAACCCAACCTAACATCTCGGCGGTAATATTTGAAAATATACCTGGTGAGTTGGCCCCTACGTCTCCGTGGGACCTTTATAGACATCCATAACGTAATATAACCTAACCTAACCCAACCTAACATCTCGGCGGTAATATTTGAAAACATTCATGGCGATTTGACATCTACGTCTCCGTGGGACCATAATATACATCAATAACGTAATATAGCCTAACCTAACCCAACCTAACATTTCGGCGGTAATATTTGACATCATTCCTGGCCAGTTGTCCTCTACGTCTCCGTTTGACCTTCATAAACATCAATAACGTAATATAACGTAACCTAATCCAACCTATCATCTCGGCGGTAATATTTGACAACATTCCTGGCGAGTTGGCCTCTACGTCTCCGCGGGACCTTTATATACATCTATGACGTGATATAACCTAACCTAAACCAACCTAACATCTCGGCGGTAATATTTGAAAACATTCCTGGCGAGTTGGCCTCTATGTCACCGTGGGACCTTTATAGACATCCGTAACGTAATATAACCTAACCTAACCCAACGTAACCTAACCCAACCTAACATCTCGGCGGTAATATTTGAAAACATTCATGGCGATTTGACATCTACGTCTCCGTGGGACCTTAATATACATCAATAACGTAATGTAGCCTAACCTAACCCAACCTAACATTTCGGCGGTAATATTTGACATCATTCCTGGCGAGTTGTCCTCCACGTCTCCGTTTGACCTTCATAAACATCAATAACGTAATATAACCTAACCTAACCCAACCTAACATCTCGGCGGTAATATTTGAAAATATACCTGGCGAGTTGGCCCCTACGTCTCCGTGGAACCTTTATAGACATCCATAATGTAATATAACCTAACCTAACCCAACCTAACATCTCGGCGGTAATATTTGAAAACATTCATGGCGATTTGACATCTACGTCTCCGTGGGACCATAATATACATCAATAACGTAATATAGCCTAACCTAACCCAACCTAACATTTCGGCGGTAATATTTGACATCATTCCTGGCGAGTTGTCCTCTACGTCTCCGTTTGACCTTCATAAACATCAATAACGTAATATAACCTAACCTAACCCAACCTAACATCTCGGCGGTAATATTTGAAAACATACCTGGCGAGTTGGCCCCTACGTCTCCGTGGGACCTTTATAGACATCCATAACGTAATATAACCTAACCTAACCCAACCTAACATCTCGGCCTTAATATTTGAAAACATTCATGGCGATTTGACATCTACGTCTCCGTGGGACCATAATATACATCAATAACGTAATATAGCCTAACCTAACCCAACCTAACATTTCGGCGGTAATATTTGACATCATTCCTGGCGAGTTGTCCTCTACGTCTCCGTTTGACCTTCATAAACATCAATAACGTAATATAACGTAACCTATCCCAACCTATCATCTCGGCGGTAATATTTGACAACATTCCTGGCGAGTTGGCCTCTACGTCTCCGCGGGACCTTTATATACATCTATAACGTGATATAACCTAACCTAAACCAACCTAACATCTCGGCGGTAATATTTGAAAACATTCCTGGCGAGTTGGCCTCTATGTCACCGTGGGACCTTTATAGACATCCGTAACGTAATATAACCTAACCTAACCCAACCTAACATCTCGGCGGTAATATTTGAAAACATTCATGGCGATTTGACATCTACGTCTCCGTGGGACCTTAATATACATCAATAACGTAATGTAGCCTAACCTAACCCAACCTAACATTTCGGCGGTAATATTTGACATCATTCCTGGCGAGTTGTCCTCCACGTCTCCGTTTGACCTTCATAAACATCAATAACGTAATATAACCTAACCTAACCCAACCTAACATCTCGGCGGTAATATTTGAAAATATACCTGGTGAGTTGGCCCCTACGTCTCCGTGGGACCTTTATAGACATCCATAACGTAATATAACCTAACCTAACCCAACCTAACATCTCGGCGGTAATATTTGAAAACATTCATGGCGATTTGACATCTACGTCTCCGTGGGACCATAATATACATCAATAACGTAATATAGCCTAACCTAACCCAACCTAACATTTCGGCGGTAATATTTGACATCATTCCTGGCCAGTTGTCCTCTACGTCTCCGTTTGACCTTCATAAACATCAATAACGTAATATAACGTAACCTAATCCAACCTATCATCTCGGCGGTAATATTTGACAACATTCCTGGCGAGTTGGCCTCTACGTCTCCGCGGGACCTTTATATACATCTATGACGTGATATAACCTAACCTAAACCAACCTAACATCTCGGCGGTAATATTTGAAAACATTCCTGGCGAGTTGGCCTCTATGTCACCGTGGGACCTTTATAGACATCCGTAACGTAATATAACCTAACCTAACCCAACGTAACCTAACCCAACCTAACATCTCGGCGGTAATATTTGAAAACATTCATGGCGATTTGACATCTACGTCTCCGTGGGACCTTAATATACATCAATAACGTAATGTAGCCTAACCTAACCCAACCTAACATTTCGGCGGTAATATTTGACATCATTCCTGGCGAGTTGTCCTCCACGTCTCCGTTTGACCTTCATAAACATCAATAACGTAATATAACCTAACCTAACCCAACCTAACATCTCGGCGGTAATATTTGAAAATATACCTGGCGAGTTGGCCCCTACGTCTCCGTGGAACCTTTATAGACATCCATAATGTAATATAACCTAACCTAACCCAACCTAACATCTCGGCGGTAATATTTGAAAACATTCATGGCGATTTGACATCTACGTCTCCGTGGGACCATAATATACATCAATAACGTAATATAGCCTAACCTAACCCAACCTAACATTTCGGCGGTAATATTTGACATCATTCCTGGCCAGTTGTCCTCTACGTCTCCGTTTGACCTTCATAAACATCAATAACGTAATATAACGTAACCTAATCCAACCTATCATCTCGGCGGTAATATTTGACAACATTCCTGGCGAGTTGGCCTCTACGTCTCCGCGGGACCTTTATATACATCTATAACGTGATATAACCTAACCTAAACCAAAATAACATCTCGGCGGTAATATTTGAAAACATTCCTGGCGAGTTGGCCTCTATGTCACCGTGGGACCTTTATAGACATCCGTAACGTAGTATAACCTAACCTAACCCAACCTAACATCTCGGCGGTAATATTTGAAAACATTCATGGCGATTTGACATCTACGTCTCCGTGGGACCTTAGTATACATCAATAACGTAATATAGCCTAACCTAACCCAACCTAACATTTCGGCGGTAATATTTGACATCATTCCTGGCGAGTTGTCCTCTGCGTCTCCGTTTGACCTTCATAAACATCAATAACGTAATAGAACGTAACCTAACCCAACCTATCATCTCGGCGGTAATATTTGACAACATTCCTGGCGAGTTGGCCTCTACGTCTCCGTGGGAACTTTATATACATCTATAACGTGATATAACCTAACCTAAACCAACCTAACATATCGGCGTTAATATTTGAAAACATTCCTGGCGAGTTGGCCTCTATGTCACCGCGGAACCTTTATAGACATCCATAACGTAATATAACCTAACCTAACCCAACCTAACATCTCGGCGGTAATATTTGAAAACATTCCTGGCGAGTTGGCTTCTCCGTCTCTGTGATATCTTTTTATACATCAATAACGTAATATAACATAACCTAACCCAACCTAACATCTCGGCGGTAATATTTGAAAACATACCTGGCGTGTTGGCCTCTACGTCTCCGTGGGACATTTATATACATCAATAACGTAATATAACCTAACCTAACCCAACCTAACGTCTCGGCGGTAATATTTGAAAACATTCCTGGCGAGTTGGCCTCTACGTCACCGTGGGACCTTTATAGACATCCATAACGTAATATAACCTAACCTAACCCAACCTAACATCTCGGCGGTAATATTTGATAAAATACATGGCGAGTTGGCATCTGCGTCTCCGTGGTACATTTATATACATCAATAACATAATACAAACTATCCTAACCCAAAATAACATCTCGGTGGTAATATTTGACAACATTCCTGACGAGTTGGCTTCTCCGTCTCCGTGTGACCCTTATATACATCAATAACGTAATATAACCTAACCTAACCCAACCTAACATCTCGGCGTTAATATTTGAAAACATTCCTGGCTTGTTGGCCTCTACGTCTCCGTGGGACATTTATATACATCAATAACGTAATATAACCTAACCTAACCCAACCTAACATCTCGGCAGTAATATTTGATCACATCCCTAGCTTGTTGGCCTCTACGTCTCCGTGGGACATTTATATACATCTATAACGTGATATAACCTAACCTAAACCAACCTAACATCTCGGCGGTAATATTTGAAAACATTCATGGCGATTTGACATCTACGTCTCCGTGGGACCTTAATATACATCAATAACGTAATGTAGCCTAACCTCACCCAACCTAACATTTCGGCGGTAATATTTGACATCATTCCTGGCGAGTTGTCCTCTACGTCTCCGTTTGACCTTCATAAACATCAATAACGTAATATAACGTAACCTAACCCAACCTATCATCTCGGCGGTAATATTTGACAACATTCCTGGCGAGTTGGCTTCAACGTGTCCGTGGGACCTTTATATACATCAATAACGTAATATAACCTAACCTAACCCAACCTAACATTTCGGCGGTAATATTTGATATCATTCCTGGCGAGTTGGACTCTACGTCTCCGTTTGACCTTCATAAACATCAATAACGTAATATAACCTAACCTAACTCAACCTAACATCTCGGCGGTAATATTTGAAAACATACGTGGCGAGTTGGCCTCTACGTCTCCGTGGGACATTTATATACATCAATAACGTAATATAACCTAACCTAACCCAACCTAACATCTCGGCGGTAATTTTTGATCACATTCCTGGCTTGTTGGCCTCTACGTCTCCGTGGGACATTTATATACATCAATAACGTAATATAACCTAACCTAACCCAACCTAACATCTCGGCGGTAATATTTGATCACATTCCTAGCTTGTTGGCCTCTACGTCTCCGTGGGACCTTCATATACATCAATAACATAATATAACCTAACCGAACCCAACCTAACATCTCGGCGGTAATATTTGAAAACATACGTGGCGAGTTGGCCTCTACGTCTCCGTGGGACATTTATATACATCTATAACGTGATATAACCTAACCTAAACCAACCTAACATCTCGGCGGTAATATTTGAAAACATTCGTGGCGATTTGACATCTACGTCTCCGTGGGACCATAATATACATCAATAACGTAATATAGCCTAACCTAACCCAACCTAACATTTCGGCGGTAATATTTGACATCATTCCTGGCGAGTTGGCCTCTACGTCTCCGTTTGACCTTCATAAACATCAATAACGTAATATAACCTAACCTAACCCAACCTAACATCTCGGCGGTAATATTTGACGACATTCCTGGCGAATTGGCCTCTACGTCTCCGCGGGACCTTTATGTACATCTATAACGTGATATAACCTAACCTAAACCAACCTAACATCTCGGCGGTCATATTTGAAAACATTCCTGGCGAGTTGGCCTCCATGTCACCGTGGGACCTTTATAGACATCCGTAACGTAATATAACCTAAACTAACCCAACCTAACATCTCGGCGGTAATATTTGAAAACATTCATGGCGATTTGACATCTACGTCTCCGTGGGACCTTAATATACATCAATAACGTAATATAGCCTAACCTAATCCAACCTAACATTTCGGCGGTAATATTTGACATCATTCCTGGCGAGTTGTCCTCTGCGTCTCCGTTTGACCTTCATAAACATCAATAACGTAATAGAACGTAACCTAACCCAACCTATCATCTCGGCGGTAATATTTGGCAACATTCCTGGCGAGTTGGCCTCTACGTCTCCGTGGGACCTTTATATACATCAATAACGTAATATAACCTAACCTAACCCAACCTAACATCTTGGCGGTAATATTTGACAACATACCTGGCGAGTTGGCCTCTACGTCTCCGTGGGACATTTATATACCTCAATAACGTAATATAACCTAACCTAACCCAACCTGGCATCTCGGCGGTAATATTTGATCACATTCCTAGCTTGTTGGCCTCTACGTCTCCGCGGGACCTTTATATACATCTATAACGTGATATAACCTAACCTAACCCAACCTAACATTTCGGCGGTAATATTTGACATCATTCCTGGCGAGTTGGCCTCTACGTCTCCGTTTGACCTTCATAAACATCAATAACGTAATATAACGTAACCTAAACCAACCTATCATCTCGGCGGTAATATTTGACAACATTCCTGGCGAGTTGGCTTCTACGTGTCCGTGGGACCTTTATATACATCAATAACGTAATATAACCTAACCTAACCCAACCTAACATTTCGGCGGTAATATTTGACATCATTCCTGGCGAGTTGTCCTCTACGTCTCCGTTTGACCTTCATAAACATCAATAACGTAATATAACCTAACCTAACCCAACCTAACATCTCGGCGGTAATATTTGAAAACATACCTGGCGAGTTGGCCCCTACGTCTCCGTGGGACCTTTATAGACATCCATAACGTAATATAACCTAACCTAACCCAACCTAACATCTCGGCCTTAATATTTGAAAACATTCATGGCGATTTGACATCTACGTCTCCGTGGGACCATAATATACATCAATAACGTAATATAGCCTAACCTAACCCAACCTAACATTTCGGCGGTAATATTTGACATCATTCCTGGCGAGTTGTCCTCTACGTCTCCGTTTGACCTTCATAAACATCAATAACGTAATATAACGTAACCTATCCCAACCTATCATCTCGGCGGTAATATTTGACAACATTCCTGGCGAGTTGGCCTCTACGTCTCCGCGGGACCTTTATATACATCTATAACGTGATATAACCTAACCTAAACCAACCTAACATCTCGGCGGTAATATTTGAAAACATTCCTGGCGAGTTGGCCTCTATGTCACCGTGGGACCTTTATAGACATCCGTAACGTAATATAACCTAACCTAACCCAACCTAACATCTCGGCGGTAATATTTGAAAACATTCATGGCGATTTGACATCTACGTCTCCGTGGGACCTTAATATACATCAATAACGTAATGTAGCCTAACCTAACCCAACCTAACATTTCGGCGGTAATATTTGACACCATTCCTGGCGAGTTGTCCTCCACGTCTCCGTTTGACCTTCATAAACATCAATAACGTAATATAACCTAACCTAACCCAACCTAACATCTCGGCGGTAATATTTGAAAATATACCTGGTGAGTTGGCCCCTACGTCTCCGTGGGACCTTTATAGACATCCATAACGTAATATAACCTAACCTAACCCAACCTAACATCTCGGCGGTAATATTTGAAAACATTCATGGCGATTTGACATCTACGTCTCCGTGGGACCATAATATACATCAATAACGTAATATAGCCTAACCTAACCCAACCTAACATTTCGGCGGTAATATTTGACATCATTCCTGGCCAGTTGTCCTCTACGTCTCCGTTTGACCTTCATAAACATCAATAACGTAATATAACGTAACCTAATCCAACCTATCATCTCGGCGGTAATATTTGACAACATTCCTGGCGAGTTGGCCTCTACGTCTCCGCGGGACCTTTATATACATCTATAACGTGATATAACCTAACCTAAACCAACCTAACATCTCGGCGGTAATATTTGAAAACATTCCTGGCGAGTTGGCCTCTATGTCACCGTGGGACCTTTATAGACATCCGTAACGTAATATAACCTAACCTAACCCAACGTAACCTAACCCAACCTAACATCTCGGCGGTAATATTTGAAA
Organism: Xylocopa violacea; assembly: GCA_963969225.1. Classification (NCBI taxonomy): domain Eukaryota; kingdom Metazoa; phylum Arthropoda; class Insecta; order Hymenoptera; family Apidae; genus Xylocopa; species Xylocopa violacea. The sequence goes on from CAXAJV010000051.1 coordinate 3,873,374, forward strand.
ACATTCATGGCGATTTGACATCTACGTCTCCGTGGGACCTTAATATACATCAATAACGTAATGTAGCCTAACCTAACCCAACCTAACATTTCGGCGGTAATATTTGACATCATTCCTGGCGAGTTGTCCTCCACGTCTCCGTTTGACCTTCATAAACATCAATAACGTAATATAACCTAACCTAACCCAACCTAACATCTCGGCGGTAATATTTGAAAATATACCTGGCGAGTTGGCCCCTACGTCTCCGTGGAACCTTTATAGACATCCATAATGTAATATAACCTAACCTAACCCAACCTAACATCTCGGCGGTAATATTTGAAAACATTCATGGCGATTTGACATCTACGTCTCCGTGGGACCATAATATACATCAATAACGTAATATAGCCTAACCTAACCCAACCTAACATTTCGGCGGTAATATTTGACATCATTCCTGGCCAGTTGTCCTCTACGTCTCCGTTTGACCTTCATAAACATCAATAACGTAATATAACGTAACCTAATCCAACCTATCATCTCGGCGGTAATATTTGACAACATTCCTGGCGAGTTGGCCTCTACGTCTCCGCGGGACCTTTATATACATCTATAACGTGATATAACCTAACCTAAACCAAAATAACATCTCGGCGGTAATATTTGAAAACATTCCTGGCGAGTTGGCCTCTATGTCACCGTGGGACCTTTATAGACATCCGTAACGTAGTATAACCTAACCTAACCCAACCTAACATCTCGGCGGTAATATTTGAAAACATTCATGGCGATTTGACATCTACGTCTCCGTGGGACCTTAGTATACATCAATAACGTAATATAGCCTAACCTAACCCAACCTAACATTTCGGCGGTAATATTTGACATCATTCCTGGCGAGTTGTCCTCTGCGTCTCCGTTTGACCTTCATAAACATCAATAACGTAATAGAACGTAACCTAACCCAACCTATCATCTCGGCGGTAATATTTGACAACATTCCTGGCGAGTTGGCCTCTACGTCTCCGTGGGAACTTTATATACATCTATAACGTGATATAACCTAACCTAAACCAACCTAACATATCGGCGTTAATATTTGAAAACATTCCTGGCGAGTTGGCCTCTATGTCACCGCGGAACCTTTATAGACATCCATAACGTAATATAACCTAACCTAACCCAACCTAACATCTCGGCGGTAATATTTGAAAACATTCCTGGCGAGTTGGCTTCTCCGTCTCTGTGATATCTTTTTATACATCAATAACGTAATATAACATAACCTAACCCAACCTAACATCTCGGCGGTAATATTTGAAAACATACCTGGCGTGTTGGCCTCTACGTCTCCGTGGGACATTTATATACATCAATAACCTAATATAACCTAACCTAACCCAACCTAACGTCTCGGCGGTAATATTTGAAAACATTCCTGGCGAGTTGGCCTCTACGTCACCGTGGGACCTTTATAGACATCCATAACGTAATATAACCTAACCTAACCCAACCTAACATCTCGGCGGTAATATTTGATAAAATACATGGCGAGTTGGCATCTGCGTCTCCGTGGTACATTTATATACATCAATAACATAATACAAACTATCCTAACCCAAAATAACATCTCGGTGGTAATATTTGACAACATTCCTGACGAGTTGGCTTCTCCGTCTCCGTGTGACCCTTATATACATCAATAACGTAATATAACCTAACCTAACCCAACCTAACATCTCGGCGTTAATATTTGAAAACATTCCTGGCTTGTTGGCCTCTACGTCTCCGTGGGACATTTATATACATCAATAATGTAATATAACCTAACCTAACCCAACCTAACATCTCGGCAGTAATATTTGATCACATCCCTAGCTTGTTGGCCTCTACGTCTCCGTGGGACATTTATATACATCTATAACGTGATATAACCTAACCTAAACCAACCTAACATCTCGGCGGTAATATTTGAAAACATTCATGGCGATTTGACATCTACGTCTCCGTGGGACCTTAATATACATCAATAACGTAATGTAGCCTAACCTCACCCAACCTAACATTTCGGCGGTAATATTTGACATCATTCCTGGCGAGTTGTCCTCTACGTCTCCGTTTGACCTTCATAAACATCAATAACGTAATATAACGTAACCTAACCCAACCTATCATCTCGGCGGTAATATTTGACAACATTCCTGGCGAGTTGGCTTCAACGTGTCCGTGGGACCTTTATATACATCAATAACGTAATATAACCTAACCTAACCCAACCTAACATTTCGGCGGTAATATTTGATATCATTCCTGGCGAGTTGGACTCTACGTCTCCGTTTGACCTTCATAAACATCAATAACGTAATATAACCTAACCTAACTCAACCTAACATCTCGGCGGTAATATTTGAAAACATACGTGGCGAGTTGGCCTCTACGTCTCCGTGGGACATTTATATACATCAATAACGTAATATAACCTAACCTAACCCAACCTAACATCTCGGCGGTAATTTTTGATCACATTCCTGGCTTGTTGGCCTCTACGTCTCCGTGGGACATTTATATACATCAATAACGTAATATAACCTAACCTAACCCAACCTAACATCTCGGCGGTAATATTTGATCACATTCCTAGCTTGTTGGCCTCTACGTCTCCGTGGGACCTTCATATACATCAATAACGTAATATAACCTAACCGAACCCAACCTAACATCTCGGCGGTAATATTTGAAAACATACGTGGCGAGTTGGCCTCTACGTCTCCGTGGGACATTTATATACATCTATAACGTGATATAACCTAACCTAAACCAACCTAACATCTCGGCGGTAATATTTGAAAACATTCGTGGCGATTTGACATCTACGTCTCCGTGGGACCATAATATACATCAATAACGTAATATAGCCTAACCTAACCCAACCTAACATTTCGGCGGTAATATTTGACATCATTCCTGGCGAGTTGGCCTCTACGTCTCCGTTTGACCTTCATAAACATCAATAACGTAATATAACCTAACCTAACCCAACCTAACATCTCGGCGGTAATATTTGACGACATTCCTGGCGAATTGGCCTCTACGTCTCCGCGGGACCTTTATGTACATCTATAACGTGATATAACCTAACCTAAACCAACCTAACATCTCGGCGGTCATATTTGAAAACATTCCTGGCGAGTTGGCCTCCATGTCACCGTGGGACCTTTATAGACATCCGTAACGTAATATAACCTAAACTAACCCAACCTAACATCTCGGCGGTAATATTTGAAAACATTCATGGCGATTTGACATCTACGTCTCCGTGGGACCTTAATATACATCAATAACGTAATATAGCCTAACCTAATCCAACCTAACATTTCGGCGGTAATATTTGACATCATTCCTGGCGAGTTGTCCTCTGCGTCTCCGTTTGACCTTCATAAACATCAATAACGTAATAGAACGTAACCTAACCCAACCTATCATCTCGGCGGTAATATTTGGCAACATTCCTGGCGAGTTGGCCTCTACGTCTCCGTGGGACCTTTATATACATCAATAACGTAATATAACCTAACCTAACCCAACCTAACATCTTGGCGGTAATATTTGACAACATACCTGGCGAGTTGGCCTCTACGTCTCCGTGGGACATTTATATACCTCAATAACGTAATATAACCTAACCTAACCCAACCTGGCATCTCGGCGGTAATATTTGATCACATTCCTAGCTTGTTGGCCTCTACGTCTCCGCGGGACCTTTATATACATCTATAACGTGATATAACCTAACCTAACCCAACCTAACATTTCGGCGGTAATATTTGACATCATTCCTGGCGAGTTGGCCTCTACGTCTCCGTTTGACCTTCATAAACATCAATAACGTAATATAACGTAACCTAAACCAACCTATCATCTCGGCGGTAATATTTGACAACATTCCTGGCGAGTTGGCTTCTACGTGTCCGTGGGACCTTTATATACATCAATAACGTAATATAACCTAACCTAACCCAACCTAACATTTCGGCGGTAATATTTGACATCATTCCTGGCGAGTTGGCCTCTACGTCTCCGTTTGACCTTCATAAACATCAATAACGTAATATAACCTAACCTAACCCAACCTAACATCTCGGCGGTAATATTTGAAAACATACCTGGCGAGTTGGCCTCTACGTCTCCGTGGGACCTTTATATACATCAATAACGTAATATAACCTAGGCTAAACCAACCTAACATCTCGGCGGTAATATTTGAAAACTTTCATGGCGATTTGGCATCTACGTCTCCGTGGGACCTTCATATACATCAAAAACGTAATATAACCTAATCTAACCCAACCTAACATCTCGGCGGTATTATTTGAAAACATACGTGGCGAGTTGGACTCTACGTCTCCGTGGGATCCTTTTATACATCAGTAACGTAATATAACGTAACCTAACCCAACCTATCATCTCGGCGGTAATATTTGACAACATTCCTGGCGAGTTGGCTTCTCCGTCTCCGTGGGACCTTTATATACATCAATAACGCTATATAACCTAACCTAACCCAACCTAACATCTCGGCGGTAATATTTGACAACAAACCTGGCGAGTTGCACTCTACGTCTCCGTGGGACCTTCATATACATCAATAACGAAATATAACCTAACCTAACCCAACCTATCATCTCGGCGGTAATATTTGACAACATTCCTGGCGAGTTGGCTTCTGCGTGTCCGTGGGACCTTTATAAACATCAATAACGTAATATAACGTAACCTAACCCAACCTATCATCTCGGCGGTAATATTTGACAACATTCCTGGCGAGTTGGCTTCTACGTGTCCGTGGGACCTTTATATACATCAATAACGTAATATAACCTAACCTAACCCAACCTAACATCTTGGCGGTAATATTTGAAAACATACCTGGCGAGTTGGCCTCTACGTCTCCGCGGGACCTTTATATACATCTATAACGTGATATAACCTAACCTAATCCAACCTAACATCTCGGCGGTAATATTTGAAAACATTCCTGGCGAGTTGGCTTCTCCGTCTCTGTGATATCTTTTTATACATGAATAACGTAATATAACCTAACCTAACCCAACCTAACATCTCGGCGGTAATATTTGAAATCATACCTGGCGAGTTGGCCGCTACGTCTCCGTGGGACATTTACATACATCAATAACGTAATATAACCTAACCTAACCCAACCTGGCATCTCGGCGGTAATATTTGATCACATTCCTAGCTTGTTGGCCTCTACGTCTCCGCTGGACCTTTATATACATCTATAACGTGATATAACCTAACCTAACCCAACCTAACATTTCGGCGGTAATATTTGACATCATTCCTGGCGAGTTGGCCTCTACGTCTCCGTTTGACCTTCATAAACATCAATAACGTAATATAACCTAACCTAACCCAACCTAACATCTCGGCGGTAATACTTGACGACATTCCTGGCGAGTTGGCCTCTACGTCTCCGCGGGACCTTTATGTACATCTATAACGTGATATAACCTAACCTAAACCAACCTAACATCTCGGCGGTCATATTTGAAAACATTCCTGGCGAGTTGGCCTCCATGTCACCGTGGGACCTTTATAGACATCCGTAACGTAATATAACCTAACCTAACCCAACCTAACATCTCGGCGGTAATATTTGAAAACATTCATGGCGATTTGACATCTACGTCTCCGTGGGACCTTAATATACATCAATAACGTAATATAGCCTAACCTAACCCAACCTAACATTTCGGCGGTAATATTTGACATCATTCCTGGCGAGTTGTCCTCTGCGTCTCCGTTTGACCTTCATAAACATCAATAACGTAATAGAACGTAACCTAACCCAACCTATCATCTCGGCGGTAATATTTGACAACATTCCTGGCGAGTTGGCCTCTACGTCTCCGTGGGACCTTTATATACATCAATAACGTAATATAACCTAACCTAACCCAACCTAACATCTCGGCGGTAATATTTGACAACATACCTGGCGAGTTGGCCTCTACGTCTCCGTGGGACATTTATATACATCAATAACGTAATATAACCTAACCTAACCCAACCTGGCATCTCGGCGGTAATATTTGATCACATTCCTAGCTTGTTGGCCTCTACGTCTCCGCGGGACCTTTATATACATCTATAACGTGATATAACCTAACCTAACCCAACCTAACATTTCGGCGGTAATATTTGACATCATTCCTGGCGAGTTGGCCTCTACGTCTCCGTTTGACCTTCATAAACATCAGTAACGTAATATAACGTAACCTAACCCAACCTATCATCTCGGCGGTAATATTTGACAACATTCCTGGCGAGTTGGCTTCTACGTGTCCGTGGGACCTTTATATACATCAATAACGTAATATAACCTAACCTAACCCAACCTAACATTTCGGCGGTAATATTTGACATCATTCCTGGCGAGTTGGCCTCTACGTCTCCGTTTGACCTTCATAAACATCAATAACGTAATATAACCTAACCTAACCCAACCTAACATCTCGGCGGTAATATTTGAAAACATACCTGGCGAGTTGGCCTCTACGTCTCCGTGGGACCTTTATATACATCAATAACGTAATATAACCTAGGCTAAACCAACCTAACATCTCGGCGGTAATATTTGAAAACTTTCATGGCGATTTGGCATCTACGTCTCCGTGGGACCTTCATATACATCAAAAACGTAATATAACCTAATCTAACCCAACCTAACATCTCGGCGGTAATATTTGAAAACATACGTGGCGAGTTGGCCTCTACGTCTCCGTGGGACATTTATATACATCAATAACGTAATATAACCTAACCTAACCCAACCTAACATCTCGGCGGTAATTTTTGATCACATTCCTGGCTTGTTGGCCTCTACGTCTCCGTGGGACATTTATATACATCAATAACGTAATATAACCTAACCTAACCCAACCTAACATCTCGGCGGTAATATTTGATCACATTCCTAGCTTGTTGGCCTCTACGTCTCCGTGGGACCTTCATATACATCAATAACGTAATATAACCTAACCGAACCCAACCTAACATCTCGGCGGTAATATTTGAAAACATACGTGGCGAGTTGGCCTCTACGTCTCCGTGGGACATTTATATACATCTATAACGTGATATAACCTAACCTAAACCAACCTAACATCTCGGCGGTAATATTTGAAAACATTCGTGGCGATTTGACATCTACGTCTCCGTGGGACCATAATATACATGAATAACGTAATATAGCCTAACCTAACCCAACCTAACATTTCGGCGGTAATATTTGACATCATTTCTGGCGAGTTGTCCTCTACGTCTCCGTTTGACCTTCATAAACATCAATAACGTAATATAACGTAACCTAACCCAACCTATCATCTCGGCGGTAATATTTGACAACATTCCTGGCGAGTTGGCCTCTACGTCTCCGCGGGACCTTTATATACATCTATAACGTGATATAACCTAACCTAAACCAACCTAACATCTCGGCGGTAATATTTGAAAACATTCCTGGCGAGTTGGCCTCTATGTCACCGTGGGACCTTTATAGACATCCGTAACGTAATATAACCTAACCTAACCCAACCTAACATCTCGGCGGTAATATTTGAAAACATTCATGGCGATTTGACATCTACGTCTCCGTGGGACCTTAATATACATCAATAACGTAATATAGCCTAACCTAACCCAACCTAACATTTCGGCGGTAATATTTGACATCATTCCTGGCGAGTTGTCCTCTGCGTCTCCGTTTGACCTTCATAAACATCAATAACGTAATAGAACGTAACCTAACCCAACCTATCATCTCGGCGGTAATATTTGACAACATTCCTGGCGAGTTGGCCTCTACGTCTCCGTGGGAACTTTATATACATCAATAACGTAATATAACCTAACCTAACCCAACCTAACATCTCGGCGGTAATATTTGACAACATTCCTGGCCAGTTGGCTTCTCCGTCACCGTGGGACCTTTATAGACATCCATACCGTAATATAACCTAACCTAACCCAACCTAAGATCTCGGCGGTAATATTTGAAAGCATTCATGGCGAGTTGGCATCTACGTCTTCGTGGTACATTTATATCGATCAATAACGTAATGTAACCTATCCTAACCCAAAATAACATCTCGGCGGTAATATTTGAAAACATTCCTGGCGAGTTGGCCTTTACGTCACCGTGGGACCTTTATAGACGTCCATAACGTAATATAACCTAACCTAACCCAACCTAACATCTCGGCGGTAATATTTGAAAACATTCATGGCGACTTGGCATCTACGTCTCCGTGGTACATTTATATACATCAATAACGTAATATAACCTATCCTAACCCAAAATAACATCTCGGCGGTAATAACTGACCACATTCCTGGCTTGTTCGCATCTACGTCTCCGTGGGACCTTTATAAACATCAATAACGTAATATAACCTAACCTAACCCAACCTAACATCTCGGCGGTAATATTTGAAAACATTCCTGGCGAGTTGGCGTCTACGTCTCCGTGGAACATTTATATACATCAATAACGTAATATAACCTAACCTAACCCAACCTAACGTCTCGGCGGTAATATTTGAAAACATTCCTGGCGAGTTGGCCTTTACGTCACCGTGGGACCTTTATAGACATCCATAACGTAATATAACCTAACCTAACCCAACCTAACATCTCGGCGGTAATATTTGAAAAAATTCATGGCGAGTTGGCATCTGCGTCTCCGTTGTACATTTATATACATCAATAACGTAATACAACCTATCCTAACCCAAAATAACATCTCGGCGGTAATATTTGACAACATTCCTGGCGAGTTGGCTTCTCCGTCTCCGTGGGACCCCTATATACATCAATAACGTAATATAACCTAACCTAACCCAACCTAACATTTCGGCGGTAATATTTGACATCATTCCTGGCGAGTTGGCCTCTACGTCTCCGTTTGACCTTCATAAACATCAATAACGTAATATAACCTAACCTAACCCAACCTAACATCTCGGCGGTAATATTTGAAAACTTTCATGGCGATTTGGCATCTACGTCACCGTGGGACCTTCATATACATCAATAACGTAATATAACCTAACCTAACCCAACCTAACATCTCGGCGGTATTATTTGAAAACATACGTGGCGAGTTGGCCTCTACGTCTCCGTGGGACATTTATATACATCAATAACGTAATATAACCTAACCTAACCCAACCTAACATCTCGGCGGTAATATTTGACGACATTCCTGGCGAGTTGGCCTCTACGTCTCCGCGGGACCTTTATGTACATCTATAACGTGATATAACCTAACCTAAACCAACCTAACATCTCGGCGGTCATATTTGAAAACATTCCTGGCGAGTTGGCCTCCATGTCACCGTGGGACCTTTTATAGACATCCGTAACGTAATATAACCTAACCTAACCCAACCTAACATCTCGGCGGTAATATTTGAAAACATTCATGGCGATTTGACATCTACGTCTCCGTGGGACCTTAATATACATCAATAACGTAATATAGCCTAACCTAACCCAACCTAACATTTCGGCGGTAATATTTGACATCATTCCTGGCGAGTTGTCCTCTGCGTCTCCGTTTGACCTTCATAAACATCAATAACGTAATAGAACGTAACCTAACCCAACCTATCATCTCGGCGGTAATATTTGACAACATTCCTGGCGAGTTGGCCTCTACGTCTCCGTGGGACCTTTATATACATCAATAACGTAATATAACCTAACCTAACCCAACCTAACATCTCGGCGGTAATATTTGACAACATACCTGGCGAGTTGGCCTCTACGTCTCCGTGGGACATTTATATACATCAATAACGTAATATAACCTAACCTAACCCAACCTGGCATCTCGGCGGTAATATTTGATCACATTCCTAGCTTGTTGGCCTCTACGTCTTCGCGGGACCTTTATATACATCTATAACGTGATATAACCTAACCTAACCCAACCTAACATTTCGGCGGTAATATTTGACATCATTCCTGGCGAGTTGGCCTCTACGTCTCCGTTTGACCTTCATAAACATCAGTAACGTAATATAACGTAACCTAACCCAACCTATCATCTCGGCGGTAATATTTGACAACATTCCTGGCGAGTTGGCTTCTACGTGTCCGTGGGACCTTTATATACATCAATAACGTAATATAACCTAACCTAACCCAACCTAACATTTCGGCGGTAATATTTGACATCATTCCTGGCGAGTTGGCCTCTACGTCTCCGTTTGACCTTCATAAACATCAATAACGTAATATAACCTAACCTAACCCAACCTAACATCTCGGCGGTAATATTTGAAAACATACCTGGCGAGTTGGCCTCTACGTCTCCGTGGGACCTTTATATACATCAATAACGTAATATAACCTAGGCTAAACCAACCTAACATCTCGGCGGTAATATTTGAAAACTTTCATGGCGATTTGGCATCTACGTCTCCGTGGGACCTTCATATACATCAAAAACGAAATATAACCTAATCTAACCCAACCTAACATCTCGGCGGTAATATTTGAAAACATACGTGGCGAGTTGGCCTCTACGTCTCCGTGGGACATTTATATACATCAATAACGTAATATAACCTAACCTAACCCAACCTAACATCTCGGCGGTAATTTTTGATCACATTCCTGGCTTGTTGGCCTCTACGTCTCCGTGGGACATTTATATACATCAATAACGTAATATAACCTAACCTAACCCAACCTAACATCTCGGCGGTAATATTTGATCACATTCCTAGCTTGTTGGCCTCTACGTCTCCGTGGGACCTTCATATACATCAATAACGTAATATAACCTAACCGAACCCAACCTAACATCTCGGCGGTAATATTTGAAAACATACGTGGCGAGTTGGCCTCTACGTCTCCGTGGGACATTTATATACATCTATAACGTGATATAACCTAACCTAAACCAACCTAACATCTCGGCGGTAATATTTGAAAACATTCGTGGCGATTTGACATCTACGTCTCCGTGGGACCATAATATACATGAATAACGTAATATAGCCTAACCTAACCCAACCTAACATTTCGGCGGTAATATTTGACATCATTTCTGGCGAGTTGTCCTCTACGTCTCCGTTTGACCTTCATAAACATCAATAACGTAATATAACGTAACCTAACCCAACCTATCATCTCGGCGGTAATATTTGACAACATTCCTGGCGAGTTGGCCTCTACGTCTCCGCGGGACCTTTATATACATCTATAACGTGATGTAACCTAACCTAAACCAACCTAACATCTCGGCGGTAATATTTGAAAACATTCCTGGCGAGTTGGCCTCTATGTCACCGTGGGACCTTTATAGACATCCGTAACGTAATATAACCTAACCTAACCCAACCTAACATCTCAGCGGTAATATTTGAAAACATTCATGGCGATTTGACATCTACGTCTCCGTGGGACCTTAATATACATCAATAACGTAATATAGCCTAACCTAACCCAACCTAACATTTCGGCGGTAATATTTGACATCATTCCTGGCGAGTTGTCCTCTGCGTCTCCGTTTGACCTTAATAAACATCAATAACGTAATATAACCTAACCTAACCCAACCTAACATCTCGGCGGTAATATTTGAAAACTTTCATGGCGATTTGGCATCTACGTCTCCGTGGGACCTTCATATACATCAATAACGTAATATAACCTAACCTAACCCAACCTAACATCTCGGCGGTATTATTTGAAAACATACGTGGCGAGTTGGCCTCTACGTCTCCGTGGGACATTTATATACATCAATAACGTAATATAACCTAACCTAACCCAACCTAACATCTCGGCGGTAATTTTTGATCACATTCCTGGCGATTTGGTATCTACGTCTCCGTGGGACCTTCATATACATCAATAACGTAATATAACCTAACCTAATCCAACCTAACATCTCGGCGGTAATATTTGACAACATACCTGGCGAGTTGGCCTCTACGTCTCCGTGGGACATTTATATACATCAATAACGTAATATAACCTAACCTAACTCAACCTGGCATCTCGGCGGTAATATTTGATCACATTCCTAGCTTGTTGGCCTCTACGTCTCCGCGGGACCTTTATATACATCTATAACGTGATATAACCTAACCTAACCCAACCTAACATTTCGGCGGTAATATTTGACATCATTCCTGGCGAGTTGGCCTCTACGTCTCCGTTTGACCTTCATAAACATCAGTAACGTAATATAACGTAACCTAACCCAACCTATCATCTCGGCGGTAATATTTGACAACATTCCTGGCGAGTTGGCTTCTACGTGTCCGTGGGACCTTTATATACATCAATAACGTAATATAACCTAACCTAACCCAACCTAACATTTCGGCGGTAATATTTGACATCATTCCTGGCGAGTTGGCCTCTACGTCTCCGTTTGACCTTCATAAACATCAATAACGTAATATAACCTAACCTAACCCAACCTAACATCTCGGCGGTAATATTTGAAAACATACCTGGCGAGTTGGCCTCTACGTCTCCGTGGGACCTTTATATACATCAATAACGTAATATAACCTAGGCTAAACCAACCTAACATCTCGGCGGTAATATTTGAAAACTTTCATGGCGATTTGGCATCTACGTCTCCGTGGGACCTTCATATACATCAAAAACGAAATATAACCTAATCTAACCCAACCTAACATCTCGGCGGTAATATTTGAAAACATACGTGGCGAGTTGGCCTCTACGTCTCCGTGGGACATTTATATACATCAATAACGTAATATAACCTAACCTAACCCAACCTAACATCTCGGCGGTAATTTTTGATCACATTCCTGGCTTGTTGGCCTCTACGTCTCCGTGGGACATTTATATACATCAATAACGTAATATAACCTAACCTAACCCAACCTAACATCTCGGCGGTAATATTTGATCACATTCCTAGCTTGTTGGCCTCTACGTCTCCGTGGGACCTTCATATACATCAATAACGTAATATAACCTAACCGAACCCAACCTAACATCTCGGCGGTAATATTTGAAAACATACGTGGCGAGTTGGCCTCTACGTCTCCGTGGGACATTTATATACATCTATAACGTGATATAACCTAACCTAAACCAACCTAACATCTCGGCGGTAATATTTGAAAACATTCGTGGCGATTTGACATCTACGTCTCCGTGGGACCATAATATACATGAATAACGTAATATAGCCTAACCTAACCCAACCTAACATTTCGGCGGTAATATTTGACATCATTTCTGGCGAGTTGTCCTCTACGTCTCCGTTTGACCTTCATAAACATCAATAACGTAATATAACGTAACCTAACCCAACCTATCATCTCGGCGGTAATATTTGACAACATTCCTGGCGAGTTGGCCTCTACGTCTCCGCGGGACCTTTATATACATCTATAACGTGATGTAACCTAACCTAAACCAACCTAACATCTCGGCGGTAATATTTGAAAACATTCCTGGCGAGTTGGCCTCTATGTCACCGTGGGACCTTTATAGACATCCGTAACGTAATATAACCTAACCTAACCCAACCTAACATCTCAGCGGTAATATTTGAAAACATTCATGGCGATTTGACATCTACGTCTCCGTGGGACCTTAATATACATCAATAACGTAATATAGCCTAACCTAACCCAACCTAACATTTCGGCGGTAATATTTGACATCATTCCTGGCGAGTTGTCCTCTGCGTCTCCGTTTGACCTTAATAAACATCAATAACGTAATATAACCTAACCTAACCCAACCTAACATCTCGGCGGTAATATTTGAAAACTTTCATGGCGATTTGGCATCTACGTCTCCGTGGGACCTTCATATACATCAATAACGTAATATAACCTAACCTAACCCAACCTAACATCTCGGCGGTATTATTTGAAAACATACGTGGCGAGTTGGCCTCTACGTCTCCGTGGGACATTTATATACATCAATAACGTAATATAACCTAACCTAACCCAACCTAACATCTCGGCGGTAATTTTTGATCACATTCCTGGCGATTTGGTATCTACGTCTCCGTGGGACCTTCATATACATCAATAACGTAATATAACCTAACCTAATCCAACCTAACATCTCGGCGGTAATATTTGACAACATACCTGGCGAGTTGGCCTCTACGTCTCCGTGGGACATTTATATACATCAATAACGTAATATAACCTAACCTAACTCAACCTGGCATCTCGGCGGTAATATTTGATCACATTCCTAGCTTGTTGGCCTCTACGTCTCCGCGGGACCTTTATATACATCTATAACGTGATATAACCTAACCTAACCCAACCTAACATTTCGGCGGTAATATTTGACATCATTCCTGGCGAGTTGGCCTCTACGTCTCCGTTTGACCTTCATAAACATCAATAACGTAATATAACGTAACCTAACACAACCTATCATCTCGGCGGTAATATTTGACAACATTCCTGGCGAGTTGGCTTCTACGTGTCCGTGGGACCTTTATATACATCAATAACGTAATATAACCTAACCTAACCCAACCTAACATTTCGGCGGTAATATTTGACATCATTCCTGGCGAGTTGGCCTCTACGTCTCCGTTTGACCTTCATAAACATCAATAACGTAATATAACCTAACCTAACCCAACCTAACATCTCGGCGGTAATATTTGAAAACATACCTGGCGAGTTGGCCTCTACGTCTCCGTGGGACCTTTATATACATCAATAACGTAATATAACCTAGGCTAAACCAACCTAACATCTCGGCGGTAATATTTGAAAACTTTCATGGCGATTTGGCATCTACGTCTCCGTGGGACCTTCATATACATCAAAAACGTAATATAACCTAATCTAACCCAACCTAACATCTCGGCGGTAATATTTGAAAACATACGTGGCGAGTTGGCCTCTACGTCTCCGTGGGACATTTATATACATCAATAACGTAATATAACCTAACCTAACCCAACCTAACATCTCGGCGGTAATATTTGATCACATTCCTAGCTTGTTGGCCTCTACGTCTCCGTGGGACCTTCATATACATCAATAACGTAATATAACCTAACCGAACCCAACCTAACATCTCGGCGGTAATATTTGAAAACATACGTGGCGAGTTGGCCTCTACGTCTCCGTGGGACATTTATATACATCTATAACGTGATATAACCTAACCTAAACCAACCTAACATCTCGGCGGTAATATTTGAAAACATACGTGGCGAGTTGGCATCTGCGTCTCCGTGGTACATTTATATACATCAATAACATAATACAACCTATCCTAACCCAAAATAACATCTCGGCGGTAATATTTGACAACATTCCTGACGAGTTGGCTTCTCCGTCTCCGTGTGACCCTTATATACATCAATAATGTAATATAACCTAACCTAACCCAACCTAACATCTCGGCGTTAATATTTGAAAACATTCCTGGCGAGTTGGCTTCTCCGTCTCCGTGGGGTCTTTTTATACATCAATAACATAATATAACCTAACCTAACCCAACCTAACATCTTGGCGGTAATATTTGAAAACATACCTGGCGAGTTGGCCTCTACGTCTCCGTGGGACCTTTATATACATCAATAACGTAATATAACCTAACCTAACCCAAACCAACATCTCGGCGGTAATATTTGACAACATTCCTGGCGAGTTGGCCTCTACGTCTCCGTGGGAACTTTATATACATCAATAACGTAATATAACCTAACCTAACCCAACCTAACATCTCGGCGGTAATATTTGACAACATTCCTGGCCAGTTGGCTTCTCCGTCACCGTGGGACCTTTATAGACATCCATATCGTAATATAACCTAACCTAACCCAACCTAAGATCTCGGCGGTAATATTTGAAAGCATTCATGGCGAGTTGGCATCTACGTCTTCGTGGTACATTTATATCGATCAATAACGTAATGTAACCTATCCTAACCCAAAATAACATCTCGGCGGTAATATTTGAAAACATTCCTGGCGAGTTGGCCTTTACGTCACCGTGGGACCTTTATAGACGTCCATAACGTAATATAACCTAACCTAACCCAACCTAACATCTCGGCGGTAATATTTGAAAACATTCATGGCGACTTGGCATCTACGTCTCCGTGGTACATTTATATACATCAATAACGTAATATAACCTATCCTAACCCAAAATAACATCTCGGCGGTAATAACTGACCACATTCCTGGCTTGTTCGCATCTACGTCTCCGTGGGACCTTTATAAACATCAATAACGTAATATAACCTAACCGAACCCAACCTAACATCTCGGCGGTAATATTTGAAAACATACGTGGCGAGTTGGCCTCTACGTCTCCGTGGGACATTTATATACCTCAATAACGTAATATAACCTAACCTAACCCAACCTGGCATCTCGGCGGTAATATTTGATCACATTCCTAGCTTGTTGGCCTCTACGTCTCCGCGGGACCTTTATATACATCTATAACGTGATATAACCTAACCTAACCCAACCTAACATTTCGGCGGTAATATTTGACATCATTCCTGGCGAGTTGGCCTCTACGTCTCCGTTTGACCTTCATAAACATCAATAACGTAATATAACGTAACCTAACCCAACCTATCATCTCGGCGGTAATATTTGACAACATTCCTGGCGAGTTGGCTTCTACGTGTCCGTGGGACCTTTATATACATCAATAACGTAATATAACCTAACCTAACCCAACCTAACATTTCGGCGGTAATATTTGACATCATTCCTGGCGAGTTGGCCTCTACGTCTCCGTTTGACCTTCATAAACATCAATAACGTAATATAACCTAACCTAACCCAACCTAACATCTCGGCGGTAATATTTGAAAACATACCTGGCGAGTTGGCCTCTACGTCTCCGTGGGACCTTTATATACATCAATAACGTAATATAACCTAGGCTAAACCAACCTTACATCTCGGCGGTAATATTTGAAAACTTTCATGGCGATTTGGCATCTACGTCTCCGTGGGACCTTCATATACATCAAAAACGTAATATAACCTAATCTAACCCAACCTAACATCTCGGCGGTATTATTTGAAAACATACGTGGCGAGTTGGACTCTACGTCTCCGTGGGATCCTTTTATACATCAGTAACGTAATATAACGTAACCTAACCCAACCTATCATCTCGGCGGTAATATTTGACAACATTCCTGGCGAGTTGGCTTCTCCGTCTCCGTGGGACCTTTATATACATCAATAACGCTATATAACCTAACCTAACCCAACCTAACATCTCGGCGGTAATATTTGACAACAAACCTGGCGAGTTGCACTCTACGTCTCCGTGGGACCTTCATATACATCAATAACGAAATATAACCTAACCTAACCCAACCTATCATCTCGGCGGTAATATTTGACAACATTCCTGGCGAGTTGGCTTCTACGTGTCCGTGGGACCTTTATAAACATCAATAACGTAATATAACGTAACCTAACCCAACCTATCATCTCGGCGGTAATATTTGACAACATTCCTGGCGAGTTGGCTTCTACGTGTCCGTGGGACCTTTATATACATCAATAACGTAATATAACCTAACCTAACCCAACCTAACATCTTGGCGGTAATATTTGAAAACATACCTGGCGAGTTGGCCTCTACGTCTCCGCGGGACCTTTATATACATCTATAACGTGATATAACCTAACCTAATCCAACCTAACATCTCGGCGGTAATATTTGAAAACATTCCTGGCGAGTTGGCTTCTCCGTCTCTGTGATATCTTTTTATACATGAATAACGTAATATAACCTAACCTAACCCAACCTAACATCTCGGCGGTAATATTTGAAATCATACCTGGCGAGTTGGCCTCTACGTCTCCGTGGGACATTTACATACATCAATAACGTAATATAACCTAACCTAACCCAACCTGGCATCTCGGCGGTAATATTTGATCACATTCCTAGCTTGTTGGCCTCTACGTCTCCGCTGGACCTTTATATACATCTATAACGTGATATAACCTAACCTAACCCAACCTAACATTTCGGCGGTAATATTTGACATCATTCCTGGCGAGTTGGCCTCTACGTCTCCGTTTGACCTTCATAAACATCAATAACGTAATATAACCTAACCTAACCCAACCTAACATCTCGGCGGTAATACTTGACGACATTCCTGGCGAGTTGGCCTCTACGTCTCCGCGGGACCTTTATGTACATCTATAACGTGATATAACCTAACCTAAACCAACCTAACATCTCGGCGGTCATATTTGAAAACATTCCTGGCGAGTTGGCCTCCATGTCACCGTGGGACCTTTATAGACATCCGTAACGTAATATAACCTAACCTAACCCAACCTAACATCTCGGCGGTAATATTTGACAACATACCTGGCGAGTTGGCCTCTACGTCTCCGTGGGACATTTATATACATCAATAACGTAATATAACCTAACCTAACCCAACCTGGCATCTCGGCGGTAATATTTGATCACATTCCTAGCTTGTTGGCCTCTACGTCTCCGCGGGACCTTTATATACATCTATAACGTGATATAACCTAACCTAACCCAACCTAACATTTCGGCGGTAATATTTGACATCATTCCTGGCGAGTTGGCCTCTACGTCTCCGTTTGACCTTCATAAACATCAGTAACGTAATATAACGTAACCTAACCCAACCTATCATCTCGGCGGTAATATTTGACAACATTCCTGGCGAGTTGGCTTCTACGTGTCCGTGGGACCTTTATATACATCAATAACGTAATATAACCTAACCTAACCCAACCTAACATTTCGGCGGTAATATTTGACATCATTCCTGGCGAGTTGGCCTCTACGTCTCCGTTTGACCTTCATAAACATCAATAACGTAATATAACCTAACCTAACCCAACCTAACATCTCGGCGGTAATATTTGAAAACATACCTGGCGAGTTGGCCTCTACGTCTCCGTGGGACCTTTATATACATCAATAACGTAATATAACCTAGGCTAAACCAACCTAACATCTCGGCGGTAATATTTGAAAACTTTCATGGCGATTTGGCATCTACGTCTCCGTGGGACCTTCATATACATCAAAAACGTAATATAACCTAATCTAACCCAACCTAACATCTCGGCGGTAATATTTGAAAACATACGTGGCGAGTTGGCCTCTACGTCTCCGTGGGACATTTATATACATCAATAACGTAATATAACCTAACCTAACCCAACCTAACATCTCGGCGGTAATTTTTGATCACATTCCTGGCTTGTTGGCCTCTACGTCTCCGTGGGACATTTATATACATCAATAACGTAATATAACCTAACCTAACCCAACCTAACATCTCGGCGGTAATATTTGATCACATTCCTAGCTTGTTGGCCTCTACGTCTCCGTGGGACCTTCATATACATCAATAACGTAATATAACCTAACCGAACCCAACCTAACATCTCGGCGGTAATATTTGAAAACATACGTGGCGAGTTGGCCTCTACGTCTCCGTGGGACATTTATATACATCTATAACGTGATATAACCTAACCTAAACCAACCTAACATCTCGGCGGTAATATTTGAAAACATTCGTGGCGATTTGACATCTACGTCTCCGTGGGACCATAATATACATGAATAACGTAATATAGCCTAACCTAACCCAACCTAACATTTCGGCGGTAATATTTGACATCATTTCTGGCGAGTTGTCCTCTACGTCTCCGTTTGACCTTCATAAACATCAATAACGTAATATAACGTAACCTAACCCAACCTATCATCTCGGCGGTAATATTTGACAACATTCCTGGCGAGTTGGCCTCTACGTCTCCGCGGGACCTTTATATACATCTATAACGTGATATAACCTAACCTAAACCAACCTAACATCTCGGCGGTAATATTTGAAAACATTCCTGGCGAGTTGGCCTCTATGTCACCGTGGGACCTTTATAGACATCCGTAACGTAATATAACCTAACCTAACCCAACCTAACATCTCGGCGGTAATATTTGAAAACATTCATGGCGATTTGACATCTACGTCTCCGTGGGACCTTAATATACATCAATAACGTAATATAGCCTAACCTAACCCAACCTAACATTTCGGCGGTAATATTTGACATCATTCCTGGCGAGTTGTCCTCTGCGTCTCCGTTTGACCTTCATAAACATCAATAACGTAATAGAACGTAACCTAACCCAACCTATCATCTCGGCGGTAATATTTGACAACATTCCTGGCGAGTTGGCCTCTACGTCTCCGTGGGAACTTTATATACATCAATAACGTAATATAACCTAACCTAACCCAACCTAACATCTCGGCGGTAATATTTGACAACATTCCTGGCCAGTTGGCTTCTCCGTCACCGTGGGACCTTTATAGACATCCATATCGTAATATAACCTAACCTAACCCAACCTAAGATCTCGGCGGTAATATTTGAAAGCATTCATGGCGAGTTGGCATCTACGTCTTCGTGGTACATTTATATCGATCAATAACGTAATGTAACCTATCCTAACCCAAAATAACATCTCGGCGGTAATATTTGAAAACATTCCTGGCGAGTTGGCCTTTACGTCACCGTGGGACCTTTGTAGACGTCCATAACGTAATATAACCTAACCTAACCCAACCTAACATCTCGGCGGTAATATTTGAAAACATTAATGGCGACTTGGCATCTACGTCTCCGTGGTACATTTATATACATCAATAACGTAATATAACCTATCCTAACCCAAAATAACATCTCGGCGGTAATAACTGACCACATTCCTGGCTTGTTCGCATCTACGTCTCCGTGGGACCTTTATAAACATCAATAACGTAATATAACCTAACCTAACCCAACCTAACATCTCGGCGGTAATATTTGAAAACATTCCTGGCGAGTTGGCGTCTACGTCTCCGTGGAACATTTATATACATCAATAACGTAATATAACCTAACCTAACCCAACCTAACGTCTCGGCGGTAATATTTGAAAACATTCCTGGCGAGTTGGCCTTTACGTCACCGTGGGACCTTTATAGACATCCATAACGTAATATAACCTAACCTAACCCAACCTAACATCTCGGCGGTAATATTTGAAAAAATTCATGGCGAGTTGGCATCTGCGTCTCCGTTGTACATTTATATACATCAATAACGTAATACAACCTATCCTAACCCAAAATAACATCTCGGCGGTAATATTTGACAACATTCCTGGCGAGTTGGCTTCTCCGTCTCCGTGGGACCCCTATATACATCAATAACGTAATATAACCTAACCTAACCCAACCTAACATTTCGGCGGTAATATTTGACATCATTCCTGGCGAGTTGGCCTCTACGTCTCCGTTTGACCTTCATAAACATCAATAACGTAATATAACCTAACCTAACCCAACCTAACATCTCGGCGGTAATATTTGAAAACATACCTGGCGAGTTGGCCTCTACGTCTCCGTGGGACCTTTATATACATCAATAACGTAATATAACCTAGGCTAAACCAACCTAACATCTCGGCGGTAATATTTGAAAACTTTCATGGCGATTTGGCATCTACGTCTCCGTGGGACCTTCATATACATCAAAAACGTAATATAACCTAATCTAACCCAACCTAACATCTCGGCGGTAATATTTGAAAACATACGTGGCGAGTTGACCTCTACGTCTCCGTGGGACATTTATATACATCAATAACGTAATATAACCTAACCTAACCCAACCTAACATCTCGGCGGTAATTTTTGATCACATTCCTGGCTTGTTGGCCTCTACGTCTCCGTGGGACATTTATATACATCAATAACGTAATATAACCTAACCTAACCCAACCTAACATCTCGGCGGTAATATTTGATCACATTCCTAGCTTGTTGGCCTCTACGTCTCCGTGGGACCTTCATATACATCAATAACGTAATATAACCTAACCGAACCCAACCTAACATCTCGGCGGTAATATTTGAAAACATACGTGGCGAGTTGGCCTCTACGTCTCCGTGGGACATTTATATACATCTATAACGTGATATAACCTAACCTAAACCAACCTAACATCTCGGCGGTAATATTTGAAAACATTCGTGGCGATTTGACATCTACGTCTCCGTGGGACCATAATATACATGAATAACGTAATATAGCCTAACGTAACCCAACCTAACATTTCGGCGGTAATATTTGACATCATTTCTGGCGAGTTGTCCTCTACGTCTCCGTTTGACCTTCATAAACATCAATAACGTAATATAACGTAACCTAACCCAACCTATCATCTCGGCGGTAATATTTGACAACATTCCTGGCGAGTTGGCCTCTACGTCTCCGCGGGACCTTTATATACATCTATAACGTGATGTAACCTAACCTAAACCAACCTAACATCTCGGCGGTAATATTTGAAAACATTCCTGGCGAGTTGGCCTCTATGTCACCGTGGGACCTTTATAGACATCCGTAACGTAATATAACCTAACCTAACCCAACCTAACATCTCGGCGGTAATATTTGAAAACATTCATGGCGATTTGACATCTACGTCTCCGTGGGACCTTAATATACATCAATAACGTAATATAGCCTAACCTAACCCAACCTAACATTTCGGCGGTAATATTTGACATCATTCCTGGCGAGTTGTCCTCTGCGTCTCCGTTTGACCTTAATAAACATCAATAACGTAATATAACCTAACCTAACCCAACCTAACATCTCGGCGGTAATATTTGAAAACTTTCATGGCGATTTGGCATCTACGTCTCCGTGGGACCTTCATATACATCAATAACGTAATATAACCTAACCTAACCCAACCTAACATCTCGGCGGTATTATTTGAAAACATACGTGGCGAGTTGGCCTCTACGTCTCCGTGGGACATTTATATACATCAATAACGTAATATAACCTAACCTAACCCAACCTAACATCTCGGCGGTAATTTTTGATCACATTCCTGGCTTGTTGGCCTCTACGTCTCCGTGGGACATTTATATACATCAATAACGTAATATAACCTAACCTAACCCAACCTAACATCTCGGCGGTAATATTTGATCACATTCCTAGCTTGTTGGCCTCTACGTCTCCGTGGGACATTTATATACATCTATAACGTGATATAACCTAACCTAAACCAACCTAACATCTCGGCGGTAATATTTGAAAACTTTCATGGCGATTTGGTATCTACGTCTCCGTGGGACCTTCATATACATCAATAACGTAATATAACCTAACCTAATCCAACCTAACATCTCGGCGGTAATATTTGACAACATACCTGGCGAGTTGGCCTCTACGTCTCCGTGGGACATTTATATACATCAATAACGTAATATAACCTAACCTAACTCAACCTGGCATCTCGGCGGTAATATTTGAAAACTTTCATGGCGATTTGGCATCTACGTCTCCGTGGGACCTTCATATACATCAATAACGTAATATAACCTAACCTAACCCAACCTAACATCTCGGCGGTATTATTTGAAAACATACGTGGCGAGTTGGCCTCTACGTCTCCGTGGGACATTTATATACATCAATAACGTAATATAACCTAACCTAACCCAACCTAACATCTCGGCGGTAATTTTTGATCACATTCCTGGCTTGTTGGCCTCTACGTCTCCGTGGGACATTTATATACATCAATAACGTAATATAACCTAACCTAACCCAACCTAACATCTCGGCGGTAATATTTGATCACATTCCTAGCTTGTTGGCCTCTACGTCTCCGTGGGACATTTATATACATCTATAACGTGATATAACCTAACCTAAACCAACCTAACATCTCGGCGGTAATATTTGAAAACTTTCATGGCGATTTGGTATCTACGTCTCCGTGGGACCTTCATATACATCAATAACGTAATATAACCTAACCTAATCCAACCTAACATCTCGGCGGTAATATTTGACAACATACCTGGCGAGTTGGCCTCTACGTCTCCGTGGGACATTTATATACATCAATAACGTAATATAACCTAACCTAACTCAACCTGGCATCTCGGCGGTAATATTTGATCACATTCCTAGCTTGTTGGCCTCTACGTCTCCGCGGGACCTTTATATACATCTATAACGTGATATAACCTAACCTAACCCAACCTAACATTTCGGCGGTAATATTTGACATCATTCCTGGCGAGTTGGCCTCTACGTCTCCGTTTGACCTTCATAAACATCAATAACGTAATATAACGTAACCTAACACAACCTATCATCTCGGCGGTAATATTTGACAACATTCCTGGCGAGTTGGCTTCTACGTGTCCGTGGGACCTTTATATACATCAATAACGTAATATAACCTAACCTAACCCAACCTAACATTTCGGCGGTAATATTTGACATCATTCCTGGCGAGTTGGCCTCTACGTCTCCGTTTGACCTTCATAAACATCAATAACGTAATATAACCTAACCTAACCCAACCTAACATCTCGGCGGTAATATTTGAAAACATACCTGGCGAGTTGGCCTCTACGTCTCCGTGGGACCTTTATATACATCAATAACGTAATATAACCTAGGCTAAACCAACCTAACATCTCGGCGGTAATATTTGAAAACTTTCATGGCGATTTGGCATCTACGTCTCCGTGGGACCTTCATATACATCAAAAACGTAATATAACCTAATCTAACCCAACCTAACATCTCGGCGGTAATATTTGAAAACATACGTGGCGAGTTGGCCTCTACGTCTCCGTGGGACATTTATATACATCAATAACGTAATATAACCTAACCTAACCCAACCTAACATCTCGGCGGTAATATTTGATCACATTCCTAGCTTGTTGGCCTCTACGTCTCCGTGGGACCTTCATATACATCAATAACGTAATATAACCTAACCGAACCCAACCTAACATCTCGGCGGTAATATTTGAAAACATACGTGGCGAGTTGGCCTCTACGTCTCCGTGGGACATTTATATACATCTATAACGTGATATAACCTAACCTAAACCAACCTAACATCTCGGCGGTAATATTTGAAAACATACGTGGCGAGTTGGCATCTGCGTCTCCGTGGTACATTTATATACATCAATAACATAATACAACCTATCCTAACCCAAAATAACATCTCGGCGGTAATATTTGACAACATTCCTGACGAGTTGGCTTCTCCGTCTCCGTGTGACCCTTATATACATCAATAATGTAATATAACCTAACCTAACCCAACCTAACATCTCGGCGTTAATATTTGAAAACATTCCTGGCGAGTTGGCTTCTCCGTCTCCGTGGGGTCTTTTTGTACATCAATAACATAATATAACCTAACCTAACCCAACCTAACATCTTGGCGGTAATATTTGAAAACATACCTGGCGAGTTGGCCTCTACGTCTCCGTGGGACCTTTATATACATCAATAACGTAATATAACCTAACCTAACCCAAACCAACATCTCGGCGGTAATATTTGACAACATTCCTGGCGAGTTGGCCTCTACGTCTCCGTGGGAACTTTATATACATCAATAACGTAATATAACCTAACCTAAACCAACCTAACATCTCGGCGGTAATATTTGAAAACTTTCATGGCGATTTGGCATCTACGTCTCCGTGGGACCTTCATATACATCAATAACGTAATATAACCTAACCTAACCCAACCTAACATCTCGGCGGTAATATTTGAAAACATACGTGGCGAGTTGGCCTCTACGTCTCCGTGGGACATTTATATACATCAATAACGTAATATAACCTAACCTAACCCAACCTAACATCTCGGCAGTAATATTTGATCACATCCCTAGCTTGTTGGCCTCTACGTCTCCATGGGACATTTATATACATCAGTAACGTAATATAACCTAACCTAACCCAAACTAACATCTCGGCGGTAATATTTGAAAACATACGTGGCGAGTTGGCCTCTACGTCTCCGTGGGACATTTATATACATCAATAACGTAATATAACCTAACCTAACCCAACCTAACATCTCGGCGGTAATTTTTGATCACATTCCTGGCTTGTTGGCCTCTACGTCTCCGTGGGACATTTGTATACATCAATAACGTAATATAACCTAACCTAACCCAACCTAACATCTCGGCAGTAATATTTGATCACATCCCTAGCTTGTTGGCCTCTACGTCTCCGTGGGACATTTATATACATCTATAACGTGATATAACCTAACCTAAACCAACCTAACATCTCGGCGGTAATATTTGAAAACATTCATGGCGATTTGACATCTACGTCTCCGTGGGACCTTAATATACATCAATAACGTAATGTAGCCTAACCTAATCCAACCTAACATTTCGGCGGTAATATTTGACATCATTCCTGGCGAGTTGTCCTCTACGTCTCCGTTTGACCTTCATAAACATCAATAACGTAATATAACCTAACCTAACCCAACCTAACATCTCGGCGGTAATATTTGAAAACATACCTGGCGAGTTGGCCCCTACGTCTCCGTGGGACCTTTATAGACATCCATAACGTAATATAACCTAACCTAACCCAACCTAACATCTCGGCGGTAATATTTGAAAACTTTCATGGCGATTTGGCATCTACGTCTCCGTGGGACCTTCATATACATCAATAACGTAATATAACCTAACCTAACCCAACCTAACATCTCGGCGGTAATATTTGAAAACATACGTGGCGAGTTGGCCTCTACGTCTCCGTGGGACATTTATATACATCAATAACGTAATATAACCTAACCTAACCCAACCTAACATCTCGGCAGTAATATTTGATCACATCCCTAGCTTGTTGGCCTCTACGTCTCCGTGGGACATTTATATACATCAGTAACGTAATATAACCTAACCTAACCCAACCTAACATCTCGGCGGTAATATTTGAAAACATACGTGGCGAGTTGGCCTCTACGTCTCCGTGGGACATTTATATACATCAATAACGTAATATAACCTAACCTAACCCAACCTAACATCTCGGCGGTAATTTTTGATCACATTCCTGGCTTGTTGGCCTCTACGTCTCCGTGGGACATTTATATACATCAATAACGTAATATAACCTAACCTAACCCAACCTAACATCTCGGCAGTAATATTTGATCACATCCCTAGCTTGTTGGCCTCTACGTCTCCGTGGGACATTTATATACATCTATAACGTGATATAACCTAACCTAAACCAACCTAACATCTCGGCGGTAATATTTGAAAACATTCATGGCGATTTGACATCTACGTCTCCGTGGGACCTTAATATACATCAATAACGTAATGTAGCCTAACCTAACCCAACCTAACATTTCGGCGGTAATATTTGACATCATTCCTGGCGAGTTGTCCTCTACGTCTCCGTTTGACCTTCATAAACATCAATAACGTAATATAACCTAACCTAACCCAACCTAACATCTCGGCGGTAATATTTGAAAACATACCTGGCGAGTTGGCCCCTACGTCTCCGTGGGACCTTTATAGACATCCATAACGTAATATAACCTAACCTAACCCAACCTAACATCTCGGCCTTAATATTTGAAAACATTCATGGCGATTTGACATCTACGTCTCCGTGGGACCATAATATACATCAATAACGTAATATAGCCTAACCTAACCCAACCTAACATTTCGGCGGTAATATTTGACATCATTCCTGGCGAGTTGTCCTCTACGTCTCCGTTTGACCTTCATAAACATCAATAACGTAATATAACGTAACCTATCCCAACCTATCATCTCGGCGGTAATATTTGACAACATTCCTGGCGAGTTGGCCTCTACGTGTCCGCGGGACCTTTATATACATCTATAACGTGATATAACCTAACCTAAACCAACCTAACATCTCGGCGGTAATATTTGAAAACATTCCTGGCTTGTTGGCCTCTACGTCTCCGTGGGACATTTATATACATCAATAACGTAATATAACCTAACCTAACCCAACCTAACATCTCGGCAGTAATATTTGATCACATCCCTAGCTTGTTGGCCTCTACGTCTCCGTGGGACATTTATATACATCTATAACGTGATATAACCTAACCTAAACCAACCTAACATCTCGGCGGTAATATTTGAAAACATTCATGGCGATTTGACATCTACGTCTCCGTGGGACCTTAATATACATCAATAACGTAATGTAGCCTAACCTAACCCAACCTAACATTTCGGCGGTAATATTTGACATCATTCCTGGCGAGTTGTCCTCTACGTCTCCGTTTGACCTTCATAAACATCAATAACGTAATATAACCTAACCTAACCCAACCTAACATCTCGGCGGTAATATTTGAAAACATACCTGGCGAGTTGGCCCCTACGTCTCCGTGGGACCTTTATAGACATCCATAACGTAATATAACCTAACCTAACCCAACCTAACATCTCGGCCTTAATATTTGAAAACATTCATGGCGATTTGACATCTACGTCTCCGTGGGACCATAATATACATCAATAACGTAATATAGCCTAACCTAACCCAACCTAACATTTCGGCGGTAATATTTGACATCATTCCTGGCGAGTTGTCCTCTACGTCTCCGTTTGACCTTCATAAACATCAATAACGTAATATAACGTAACCTATCCCAACCTATCATCTCGGCGGTAATATTTGACAACATTCCTGGCGAGTTGGCCTCTACGTGTCCGCGGGACCTTTATATACATCTATAACGTGATATAACCTAACCTAAACCAACCTAACATCTCGGCGGTAATATTTGAAAACATTCCTGGCGAGTTGGCCTCTATGTCACCGTGGGACCTTTATAGACATCCGTAACGTAATATAACCTAACCTAACCCAACCTAACATCTCGGCGGTAATATTTGAAAACATTCATGGCGATTTGACATCTACGTCTCCGTAGGATCTTTTTATACATCAATAACGTAATATAACCTAACCTAACCCAACCTAACATCTCGGCGGTAATATTTGAAAACATACGTGGCGAGTTGGCCTCTACGTCTCCGTGGGACATTTATATACATCAGTAACGTAATATAACCTAACCTAACCCAACCTAACATCTCGGCGGTAATATTTGAAAACATACGTGGCGAGTTGGCCTCTACGTCTCCGTGGGACATTTATATACATCAATAACGTAATATAACCTAACCTAACCCAACCTAACATCTCGGCGGTAATTTTTGATCACATTCCTGGCTTGTTGGCCTCTACGTCTCCGTGGGACATTTATATACATCTATAACGTGATATAACCTAACCTAAACCAACCTAACATCTCGGCGGTAATATTTGAAAACATTCATGGCGATTTGACATCTACGTCTCCGTGGGACCTTAATATACATCAATAACGTAATGTAGCCTAACCTAACCCAACCTAACATTTCGGCGGTAATATTTGACATCATTCCTGGCGAGTTGTCCTCTACGTCTCCGTTTGACCTTCATAAACATCAATAACGTAATATAACCTAACCTAACCCAACCTAACATCTCGGCGGTAATATTTGAAAACATACCTGGCGAGTTGGCCCCTACGTCTCCGTGGGACCTTTATAGACACCCATAACGTAATATAACCTAACCTAACCCAACCTAACATCTCGGCCTTAATGTTTGAAAACATTCATGGCGATTTGACATCTACGTCTCCGTGGGACCATAATATACATCAATAACGTAATATAGCCTAACCTAACCCAACCTAACATTTCGGCGGTAATATTTGACATCATTCCTGGCGAGTTGTCCTCTACGTCTCCGTTTGACCTTCATAAACATCAATAACGTAATATAACGTAACCTATCCCAACCTATCATCTCGGCGGTAATATTTGACAACATTCCTGGCGAGTTGGCCTCTACGTCTCCGCGGGACCTTTATATACATCTATAACGTGATATAACCTAACCTAAACCAACCTAACATCTCGGCGGTAATATTTGAAAACATTCCTGGCGAGTTGGCCTCTATGTCACCGTGGGACCTTTATAGACATCCGTAACGTAATATAACATAACCTAACCCAACCTAACATCTCGGCGGTAATATTTGAAAACATTCATGGCGATTTGACATCTACGTCTCCGTGGGACCTTAATATACATCAATAACGTAATGTAGCCTAACCTAACCCAACCTAACATTTCGGCGGTAATATTCGACATCATTCCTGGCGAGTTGTCCTCCACGTCTCCGTTTGACCTTCATAAACATCAATAACGTAATATAACCTAACCTAACCCAACCTAACATCTCGGCGGTAATATTTGAAAATATACCTGGCGAGTTGGCCCCTACGTCTCCGTGGAACCTTTATAGACATCCATAACGTAATATAACCTAACCTAACCCAACCTAACATCTCGGCGGTAATTTTTGATCACATTCCTGGCTTGTTGGCCTCTACGTCTCCGTGGGACATTTGTATACATCAATAACGTAATATAACCTAACCTAACCCAACCTAACATCTCGGCGGTAATATTTGAAAACATACCTGGCGAGTTGGCCCCTACGTCTCCGTGGGACCTTTATAGACATCCATAACGTAATATAACCTAACCTAACCCAACCTAACATCTCGGCGGTAATATTTGAAAACTTTCATGGCGATTTGGCATCTACGTCTCCGTGGGACCTTCATATACATCAATAACGTAATATAACCTAACCTAACCCAACCTAACATCTCGGCGGTAATATTTGAAAACATACGTGGCGAGTTGGCCTCTACGTCTCCGTGGGACATTTATATACATCAATAACGTAATATAACCTAACCTAACCCAACCTAACATCTCGGCAGTAATATTTGATCACATCCCTAGCTTGTTGGCCTCTACGTCTCCGTGGGACATTTATATACATCAGTAACGTAATATAACCTAACCTAACCCAACCTAACATTTCGGCGGTAATATTTGACATCATTCCTGGCGAGTTGTCCTCTACGTCTCCGTTTGACCTTCATAAACATCAATAACGTAATATAACCTAACCTAACCCAACCTAACATCTCGGCGGTAATTTTTGATCACATTCCTGGCTTGTTGGCCTCTACGTCTCCGTGGGACATTTATATACATCAATAACGTAATATAACCTAACCTAACCCAACCTAACATCTCGGCAGTAATATTTGATCACATCCCTAGCTTGTTGGCCTCTACGTCTCCGTGGGACATTTATATACATCTATAACGTGATATAACCTAACCTAAACCAACCTAACATCTCGGCGGTAATATTTGAAAACATTCATGGCGATTTGACATCTACGTCTCCGTGGGACCTTAATATACATCAATAACGTAATGTAGCCTAACCTAACCCAACCTAACATTTCGGCGGTAATATTTGACATCATTCCTGGCGAGTTGTCCTCTACGTCTCCGTTTGACCTTCATAAACATCAAGAACGTAATATAACCTAACCTAACCCAACCTAACATCTCGGCGGTAATATTTGAAAACATACCTGGCGAGTTGGCCCCTACGTCTCCGTGGGACCTTTATAGACATCCATAACGTAATATAACCTAACCTAACCCAACCTAACATCTCGGCCTTAATATTTGAAAACATTCATGGCGATTTGACATCTACGTCTCCGTGGGACCATAATATACATCAATAACGTAATATAGCCTAACCTAACCCAACCTAACATTTCGGCGGTAATATTTGACATCATTCCTGGCGAGTTGTCCTCTACGTCTCCGTTTGACCTTCATAAACATCAATAACGTAATATAACGTAACCTATCCCAACCTATCATCTCGGCGGTAATATTTGACAACATTCCTGGCGAGTTGGCCTCTACGTGTCCGCGGGACCTTTATATACATCTATAACGTGATATAACCTAACCTAAACCAACCTAACATCTCGGCGGTAATATTTGAAAACATTCCTGGCGAGTTGGCCTCTATGTCACCGTGGGACCTTTATAGACATCCGTAACGTAATATAACCTAACCTAACCCAACCTAACATCTCGGCGGTAATATTTGAAAACATTCATGGCGATTTGACATCTACGTCTCCGTAGGATCTTTTTATACATCAATAACGTAATATAACCTAACCTAACCCAACCTAACATCTCGGCGGTAATATTTGAAAACATACGTGGCGAGTTGGCCTCTACGTCTCCGTGGGACATTTATATACATCAGTAACGTAATATAACCTAACCTAACCCAACCTAACATCTCGGCGGTAATATTTGAAAACATACGTGGCGAGTTGGCCTCTACGTCTCCGTGGGACATTTATATACATCAATAACGTAATATAACCTAACCTAACCCAACCTAACATCTCGGCGGTAATTTTTGATCACATTCCTGGCTTGTTGGCCTCTACGTCTCCGTGGGACATTTATATACATCTATAACGTGATATAACCTAACCTAAACCAACCTAACATCTCGGCGGTAATATTTGAAAACATTCATGGCGATTTGACATCTACGTCTCCGTGGGACCTTAATATACATCAATAACGTAATGTAGCCTAACCTAACCCAACCTAACATTTCGGCGGTAATATTTGACATCATTCCTGGCGAGTTGTCCTCTACGTCTCCGTTTGACCTTCATAAACATCAATAACGTAATATAACCTAACCTAACCCAACCTAACATCTCGGCGGTAATATTTGAAAACATACCTGGCGAGTTGGCCCCTACGTCTCCGTGGGACCTTTATAGACACCCATAACGTAATATAACCTAACCTAACCCAACCTAACATCTCGGCCTTAATGTTGGAAAACATTCATGGCGATTTGACATCTACGTCTCCGTGGGACCATAATATACATCAATAACGTAATATAGCCTAACCTAACCCAACCTAACATTTCGGCGGTAATATTTGACATCATTCCTGGCGAGTTGTCCTCTACGTCTCCGTTTGACCTTCATAAACATCAATAACGTAATATAACGTAACCTATCCCAACCTATCATCTCGGCGGTAATATTTGACAACATTCCTGGCGAGTTGGCCTCTACGTCTCCGCGGGACCTTTATATACATCTATAACGTGATATAACCTAACCTAAACCAACCTAACATCTCGGCGGTAATATTTGAAAACATTCCTGGCGAGTTGGCCTCTATGTCACCGTGGGACCTTTATAGACATCCGTAACGTAATATAACATAACCTAACCCAACCTAACATCTCGGCGGTAATATTTGACATCATTCCTGGCGAGTTGTCCTCCACGTCTCCGTTTGACCTTCATAAACATCAATAACGTAATATAACCTAACCTAACCCAACCTAACATCTCGGCGGTAATATTTGAAAATATACCTGGCGAGTTGGCCCCTACGTCTCCGTGGAACCTTTATAGACATCCATAACGTAATATAACCTAACCTAACCCAACCTAACATCTCGGCGGTAATATTTGAAAACATTCATGGCGATTTGACATCTACGTCTCCGTGGGACCATAATATACATCAATAACGTAATATAGCCTAACCTAACCCAACCTAACATTTCGGCGGTAATATTTGACATCATTCCTGGCCAGTTGTCCTCTACGTCTCCGTTTGACCTTCATAAACATCAATAACGTAATATAACGTAACCTAATCCAACCTGTCATCTCGGCGGTAATATTTGACAACATTCCTGGCGAGTTGGCCTCTACGTCTCCGCGGGACCTTTATATACATCTATAACGTGATATAACCTAACCTAAACCAAAATAACATCTCGGCGGTAATATTTGAAAACATTCCTGGCGAGTTGGCCTCTACGTCTCCGTGGGAACTTTATATACATCTATAACGTGATATAACCTAACCTAAACCAACCTAACATATCGGCGTTAATATTTGAAAACATTCCTGGCGAGTTGGCCTCTATGTCACCGCGGAACCTTTATAGACATCCATAACGTAATATAACCTAACCTAACCCAACCTAACATCTCGGCGGTAATATTTGAAAACATTCCTGGCGAGTTGGCTTCTCCGTCTCTGTGATACCTTTTTATACATCAATAACGTAATATAACCTAACCTAACCCAACCTAACATCTCGGCGGTAATATTTGAAAACATACCTGGCGTGTTGGCCTCTACGTCTCCGTGGGACATTTATATACATCAATAACGTAATATAACCTAACCTAACCCAACCTAACGTCTCGGCGGTAATATTTGAAAACATTCCTGGCGAGTTGGCCTCTACGTCACCGTGGGACCTTTATAGACATCCATAACGTAATATAACCTAACCTAACCCAACCTAACATCTCGGCCTTAATATTTGAAAACATTCATGGCGATTTGACATCTACGTCTCCGTGGAACCATAATATACATCAATAACGTAATATAGCCTAACCTAACCCAACCTAACATTTCGGCGGTAATATTTGACATCATTCCTGGCGAGTTGTCCTCTACGTCTCCGTTTGACCTTCATAAACATCAATAACGTAATATAACGTAACCTATCCCAACCTATCATCTCGGCGGTAATATTTGACAACATTCCTGGCGAGTTGGCCTCTACGTCTCCGCGGGACCTTTATATACATCTATAACGTGATATAACCTAACCTAACCCAACCTAACATCTCGGCGGTAATATTTGAAAACATACCTGGCGAGTTGGCCCCTACGTCTCCGTGGGACCTTTATAGACATCCATAACGTAATATAACCTAACCTAACCCAACCTAACATCTCGGCCTTAATATTTGAAAACATTCATGGCGATTTGACATCTACGTCTCCGTGGAACCATAATATACATCAATAACGTAATATAGCCTAACCTAACCCAACCTAACATTTCGGGGGTAATATTTGACATCATTCCTGGCGAGTTGTCCTCTACGTCTCCGTTTGACCTTCATAAACATCAATAACGTAATATAACGTAACCTATCCCAACCTATCATCTCGGCGGTAATATTTGACAACATTCCTGGCGAGTTGGCCTCTACGTCTCCGCGGGACCTTTATATACATCTATAACGTGATATAACCTAACCTAAACCAACCTAACATCTCGGCGGTAATATTTGAAAACATTCCTGGCGAGTTGGCCTCTATGTCACCGTGGGACCTTTATAGACATCCGTAACGTAATATAACCTAACCTAACCCAACCTAACATCTCGGCGGTAATATTTGAAAACATTCATGGCGATTTGACATCTACGTCTCCGTGGGACCTTAATATACATCAATAACGTAATGTAGCCTAACCTAACCCAACCTAACATTTCGGCGGTAATATTTGACATCATTCCTGGCGAGTTGTCCTCCACGTCTCCGTTTGACCTTCATAAACATCAATAACGTAATATAACCTAACCTAACCCAACCTAACATCTCGGCGGTAATATTTGAAAATATACCTGGTGAGTTGGCCCCTACGTCTCCGTGGGACCTTTATAGACATCCATAACGTAATATAACCTAACCTAACCCAACCTAACATCTCGGCGGTAATATTTGAAAACATTCATGGCGATTTGACATCTACGTCTCCGTGGGACCTTAATATACATCAATAACGTAATGTAGCCTAACCTAACCCAACCTAACATTTCGGCGGTAATATTTGACATCATTCCTGGCGAGTTGTCCTCCACGTCTCCGTTTGACCTTCATAAACATCAATAACGTAATATAACCTAACCTAACCCAACCTAACATCTCGGCGGTAATATTTGAAAATATACCTGGCCAGTTGGCCCCTACGTCTCCGTGGAACCTTTATAGACATCCATAACGTAATATAACCTAACCTAACCCAACCTAACATCTCGGCGGTAATATTTGAAAACATTCATGGCGATTTGACATCTACGTCTCCGTGGGACCATAATATACATCAATAACGTAATATAGCCTAACCTAACCCAACCTAACATTTCGGCGGTAATATTTGGCATCATTCCTGGCCAGTTGTCCTCTACGTCTCCGTTTGACCTTCATAAACATCAATAACGTAATATAACGTAACCTAATCCAACCTATCATCTCGGCGGTAATATTTGACAACATTCCTGGCGAGTTGGCCTCTACGTCTCCGCGGGACCTTTATATACATCTATAACGTGATATAACCTAACCTAAACCAAAATAACATCTCGGCGGTAATATTTGAAAACATTCCTGGCGAGTTGGCCTCTATGTCACCGTGGGACCTTTATAGACATCCGTAACGTAATGTAACCTAACCTAACCCAACCTAACATCTCGGCGGTAATATTTGAAAACATTCCTGGCGAGTTGGCTTCTCCGTCTCTGTGATATCTTTTTATACATCAATAACGTAATATAACCTAACCTAACCCAACCTAACATCTCGGCGGTAATATTTGAAAACATACCTGGCGTGTTGGCCTCTACGTCTCCGTGGGACATTTATATACATCAATAACGTAATATAACCTAACCTAACCCAACCTAACGTCTCGGCGGTAATATTTGAAAACATTCCTGGCGAGTTGGCCTCTACGTCACCGTGGGACCTTTATAGACATCCATAACGTAATATAACCTAACCTAACCCAACCTAACATCTCGGCGGTAATATTTGATAAAATTCATGGCGAGTTGGCATCTGCGTCTCCGTGGTACATTTATATACATCAATAACATAATACAAACTATCCTAACCCAAAATAACATCTCGGTGGTAATATTTGACAACATTCCTGACGAGTTGGCTTCTCCGTCTCCGTGTGACCCTTATATACATCAATAACGTAATATAACCTAACCTAACCCAACCTAACATCTCGGCGTTAATATTTGAAAACATTCCTGGCTTGTTGGCCTCTACGTCTCCGTGGGACATTTATATACATCAATAACGTAATATAACCTAACCTAACCCAACCTAACATCTCGGCAGTAATATTTGATCACATCCCTAGCTTGTTGGCCTCTACGTCTCCGTGGGACATTTATATACATCTATAACGTGATATAACCTAACCTAAACCAACCTAACATCTCGGCGGTAATATTTGAAAACATTCATGGCGATTTGACATCTACGTCTCCGTGGGACCTTAATATACATCAATAACGTAATGTAGCCTAACCTAACCCAACCTAACATTTCGGCGGTAATATTTGACATCATTCCTGGCGAGTTGTCCTCTACGTCTCCGTTTGACCTTCATAAACATCAATAACGTAATATAACCTAACCTAACCCAACCTAACATCTCGGCGGTAATATTTGAAAACATACCTGGCGAGTTGGCCCCTACGTCTCCGTGGGACCTTTATAGACATCCATAACGTAATATAACCTAACCTAACCCAACCTAACATCTCGGCCTTAATATTTGAAAACATTCATGGCGATTTGACATCTACGTCTCCGTGGGACCATAATATACATCAATAACGTAATATAGCCTAACCTAACCCAACCTAACATTTCGGCGGTAATATTTGACATCATTCCTGGCGAGTTGTCCTCTACGTCTCCGTTTGACCTTCATAAACATCAATAACGTAATATAACGTAACCTATCCCAACCTATCATCTCGGCGGTAATATTTGACAACATTCCTGGCGAGTTGGCCTCTACGTCTCCGCGGGACCTTTATATACATCTATAACGTGATATAACCTAACCTAAACCAACCTAACATCTCGGCGGTAATATTTGAAAACATTCCTGGCGAGTTGGCCTCTATGTCACCGTGGGACCTTTATAGACATCCGTAACGTAACATAACCTAACCTAACCCAACCTAACATCTCGGCGGTAATATTTGAAAACATTCATGGCGATTTGACATCTACGTCTCCGTGGGACCTTAATATACATCAATAACGTAATGTAGCCTAACCTAACCCAACCTAACATTTCGGCGGTAATATTTGACATCATTCCTGGCGAGTTGTCCTCCACGTCTCCGTTTGACCTTCATAAACATCAATAACGTAATATAACCTAACCTAACCCAATCTAACATCTCGGCGGTAATATTTGAAAATATACCTGGTGAGTTGGCCCCTACGTCTCCGTGGGACCTTTATAGACATCCATAACGTAATATAACCTAACCTAACCCAACCTAACATCTCGGCGGTAATATTTGAAAACATTCATGGCGATTTGACATCTATGTCTCCGTGGGACCATAATATACATCAATAACGTAATATAGCCTAACCTAACCCAACCTAACATTTCGGCGGTAATATTTGACATCATTCCTGGCCAGTTGTCCTCTACGTCTCCGTTTGACCTTCATAAACATCAATAACGTAATATAACGTAACCTAATCCAACCTATCATCTCGGCGGTAATATTTGACAACATTCCTGGCGAGTTGGCCTCTACGTCTCCGCGGGACCTTTATATACATCTATAACGTGATATAACCTAACCTAAACCAACCTAACATCTCGGCGGTAATATTTGAAAACATTCCTGGCGAGTTGGCCTCTATGTCACCGTGGGACCTTTATAGACATCCGTAACGTAATATAACCTAACCTAACCAAACCTAACATCTCGGCGGTAATATTTGAAAACATTCATGGCGATTTGACATCTACGTCTCCGTGGGACCTTAGTATACATCAATAACGTAATATAGCCTAACCTAACCCAACCTAACATTTCGGCGGTAATATTTGACATCATTCCTGGCGAGTTGTCCTCTGCGTCTCCGTTTGACCTTCATAAACATCAATCACGTAATAGAACGTAACCTAACCCAACCTATCATCTCGGCGGTAATATTTTACAACATTCCTGGCGAGTTGGCCTCTACGTCTCCGTGGGAACTTTATATACATCTATAACGTGATATAACCTAACCTAAACCAACCTAACATATCGGCGTTAATATTTGAAAACATTCCTGGCGAGTTGGCCTCTATGTCACCGCGGAACCTTTATAGACATCCATAACGTAATATAACCTAACCTAACCCAACCTAACATCTCGGCGGTAATATTTGAAAACATTCCTGGCGAGTTGGCTTCTCCGTCTCTGTGATATCTTTTTATACATCAATAACGTAATATAACCTAACCTAACCCAACCTAACATCTCGGCGGTAATATTTGAAAACATACCTGGCGTGTTGGCCTCTACGTCTCCGTGGGACATTTATATACATCAATAACGTAATATAACCTAACCTAACCCAACCTAACGTCTCGGCGGTAATATTTGAAAACATTCCTGGCGAGTTGGCCTCTACGTCACCGTGGGACCTTTATAGACATCCATAACGTAATATAACCTAACCTAACCCAACCTAACATCTCGGCGGTAATATTTGATAAAATTCATGGCGAGTTGGCATCTGCGACTCCGTGGTACATTTATATACATCAATAACATAATACAAACTATCCTAACCCAAAATAACATCTCGGTGGTAATATTTGACAACATTCCTGACGAGTTGGTTTCTCCGTCTCCGTGTGACCCTTATATACATCAATAACGTAATATAACCTAACCTAACCCAACCTAACATCTCGGCGTTAATATTTGAAAACATTCCTGGCGAGTTGGCTTCTCCGTCTCCGTGGGATCATTTTATACATCAATAACATAATATAACCTAACCTAACCCAATCTAACATCTTGGCGGTAATATTTGAAAACATACCTGGCGAGTTGGCCTCTACGTCTCCGTGGGACCTTTATATACATCAATAACGTAATATAACCTAACCTAACCCAAACCAACATCTCGGCGGTAATATTTGACAACATTCGTGGCGAGTTGGACTCTACGTCTCCGTGGGAACTTTATATACATCAATAACGTAATATAACCTAACCTAACCCAACCAAACATCTCGGCGGTAATATTTGACATCATTCCTGGCGAGTTGTCCTCTACGTCTCCGTTTGACCTTCATAAACATCAATAACGTAATATAACCTAACCTAAC
Source organism: Xylocopa violacea (assembly GCA_963969225.1). Lineage (NCBI taxonomy): Eukaryota > Metazoa > Arthropoda > Insecta > Hymenoptera > Apidae > Xylocopa > Xylocopa violacea. The sequence continues at coordinate 3,913,346 of CAXAJV010000051.1, forward strand.
CCAACCTAACATCTCGGCGGTAATATTTGAAAACATACCTGGCGAGTTGGCCCCTACGTCTCCGTGGGACCTTTATAGACATCCATAACGTAATATAACCTAACCTAACCCAACCTAACATCTCGGCCTTAATATTTGAAAACATTCATGGCGATTTGACATCTACGTCTCCGTGGGACCATAATATACATCAATAACGTAATATAGCCTAACCTAACCCAACCTAACATTTCGGCGGTAATATTTGACATCATTCCTGGCGAGTTGTCCTCTACGTCTCCGTTTGACCTTCATAAACATCAATAACGTAATATAACGTAACCTATCCCAACCTATCATCTCGGCGGTAATATTTGACAACATTCCTGGCGAGTTGGCCTCTACGTCTCCGCGGGACCTTTATATACATCTATAACGTGATATAACCTAACCTAAACCAACCTAACATCTCGGCGGTAATATTTGAAAACATTCCTGGCGAGTTGGCCTCTATGTCACCGTGGGACCTTTATAGACATCCGTAACGTAATATAACCTAACCTAACCCAACCTAACATCTCGGCGGTAATATTTGAAAACATTCATGGCGATTTGACATCTACGTCTCCGTGGGACCTTAATATACATCAATAACGTAATGTAGCCTAACCTAACCCAACCTAACATTTCGGCGGTAATATTTGACATCATTCCTGGCGAGTTGTCCTCCACGTCTCCGTTTGACCTTCATAAACATCAATAACGTAATATAACCTAACCTAACCCAACCTAACATCTCGGCGGTAATATTTGAAAATATACCTGGTGAGTTGGCCCCTACGTCTCCGTGGGACCTTTATAGACATCCATAACGTAATATAACCTAACCTAAACCAACCTAACATCTCGGCGGTAATATTTGAAAACATTCCTGGCGAGTTGGCCTCTATGTCACCGTGGGACCTTTATAGACATCCGTAACGTAATATAACCTAACCTAACCCAACCTAACATCTCGGCGGTAATATTTGAAAACATTCATGGCGATTTGACATCTACGTCTCCGTGGGACCTTAATATACATCAATAACGTAATGTAGCCTAACCTAACCCAACCTAACATTTCGGCGGTAATATTTGACATCATTCCTGGCGAGTTGTCCTCCACGTCTCCGTTTGACCTTCATAAACATCAATAACGTAATATAACCTAACCTAACCCAATCTAACATCTCGGCGGTAATATTTGAAAATATACCTGGTGAGTTGGCCCCTACGTCTCCGTGGGACCTTTATAGACATCCATAACGTAATATAACCTAACCTAACCCAACCTAACATCTCGGCGGTAATATTTGAAAACATTCATGGCGATTTGACATCTATGTCTCCGTGGGACCATAATATACATCAATAACGTAATATAGCCTAACCTAACCCAACCTAACATTTCGGCGGTAATATTTGACATCATTCCTGGCCAGTTGTCCTCTACGTCTCCGTTTGACCTTCATAAACATCAATAACGTAATATAACGTAACCTAATCCAACCTATCATCTCGGCGGTAATATTTGACAACATTCCTGGCGAGTTGGCCTCTACGTCTCCGCGGGACCTTTATATACATCTATAACGTGATATAACCTAACCTAAACCAACCTAACATCTCGGCGGTAATATTTGAAAACATTCCTGGCGAGTTGGCCTCTATGTCACCGTGGGACCTTTATAGACATCCGTAACGTAATATAACCTAACCTAACCCAACCTAACATCTCGGCGGTAATATTTGAAAACATTCATGGCGATTTGACATCTACGTCTCCGTGGGACCTTAGTATACATCAATAACGTAATATAGCCTAACCTAACCCAACCTAACATTTCGGCGGTAATATTTGACATCATTCCTGGCGAGTTGTCCTCTGCGTCTCCGTTTGACCTTCATAAACATCAATCACGTAATAGAACGTAACCTAACCCAACCTATCATCTCGGCGGTAATATTTTACAACATTCCTGGCGAGTTGGCCTCTACGTCTCCGTGGGAACTTTATATACATCTATAACGTGATATAACCTAACCTAAACCAACCTAACATATCGGCGTTAATATTTGAAAACATTCCTGGCGAGTTGGCCTCTATGTCACCGCGGAACCTTTATAGACATCCATAACGTAATATAACCTAACCTAACCCAACCTAACATCTCGGCGGTAATATTTGAAAACATTCCTGGCGAGTTGGCTTCTCCGTCTCTGTGATATCTTTTTATACATCAATAACGTAATATAACCTAACCTAACCCAACCTAACATCTCGGCGGTAATATTTGAAAACATACCTGGCGTGTTGGCCTCTACGTCTCCGTGGGACATTTATATACATCAATAACGTAATATAACCTAACCTAACCCAACCTAACGTCTCGGCGGTAATATTTGAAAACATTCCTGGCGAGTTGGCCTCTACGTCACCGTGGGACCTTTATAGACATCCATAACGTAATATAACCTAACCTAACCCAACCTAACATCTCGGCGGTAATATTTGATAAAATTCATGGCGAGTTGGCATCTGCGACTCCGTGGTACATTTATATACATCAATAACATAATACAAACTATCCTAACCCAAAATAACATCTCGGTGGTAATATTTGACAACATTCCTGACGAGTTGGTTTCTCCGTCTCCGTGTGACCCTTATATACATCAATAACGTAATATAACCTAACCTAACCCAACCTAACATCTCGGCGTTAATATTTGAAAACATTCCTGGCGAGTTGGCTTCTCCGTCTCCGTGGGATCATTTTATACATCAATAACATAATATAACCTAACCTAACCCAATCTAACATCTTGGCGGTAATATTTGAAAACATACCTGGCGAGTTGGCCTCTACGTCTCCGTGGGACCTTTATATACATCAATAACGTAATATAACCTAACCTAACCCAAACCAACATCTCGGCGGTAATATTTGACAACATTCGTGGCGAGTTGGACTCTACGTCTCCGTGGGAACTTTATATACATCAATAACGTAATATAACCTAACCTAACCCAACCAAACATCTCGGCGGTAATATTTGACAACATTCCTGGCCAGTTGGCTTCTCCGTCTCCGTGGGACTTTTATATACACCAATAACGTAATATAACCTAACCTAACCCAACCTAACATCTCGGCGGTAATATTTGACAACATACCTGGCGAGTTTGCCTCTACGTCTCCGTGGGACCTTCATATACATCAATAACGAAATATAACCTTACCTAAACCAACCTAACATCCCGGCGATAATATTTGAAAACATTCCTGGCGAGTTGGCTTCTCCGTCTCTGTGATATCTTTTTATACATGAATAACGTAATATAACCTAACCTAACCCAACCTAACATCTCGGCGGTAATATTTGAAAAAATTCATGGCGAGTTGGCATCTGCGACTCCGTGGTACATTTATATACATCAATAACATAATACAAACTATCCTAACCCAAAATAACATCTCGGTGGTAATATTTGACAACATTCCTGACGAGTTGGTTTCTCCGTCTCCGTGTGACCCTTATATACATCAATAACGTAATATAACCTAACCTAACCCAACCTAACATCTCGGCGTTAATATTTGAAAACATTCCTGGCGAGTTGGCTTCTCCGTCTCCGTGGGATCATTTTATACATCAATAACGTAATACAACCTATCCTAACCCAAAATAACATCTCGGCGGTAATATTTGACAACATTCCTGGCGAGTTGGCTTCTCCGTCTCCGTGGGACCCCTATATACATCAATAACGTAATATAACCTAACCTAACCCAACCTAACATTTCGGCGGTAATATTTGACATCATTCCTGGCGAGTTGGCCTCTACGTCTCCGTTTGACCTTCATAAACATCAATAACGTAATATAACGTAACCTAACCCAACCTATCATCTCGGCGGTAATATTTGACAACATTCCTGGCGAGTTGGCTTCAACGTGTCCGTGGGACCTTTATATACATCAATAACGTAATATAATCTAACCTAACCCAACCTAACATTTCGGCGGTAATATTTGACATCATTCCTGGCGAGTTGTCCTCTACGTCTCCGTTTGACCTTCATAAACATCAATAACGTAATATAACCTAACCTAACCCAACCTAACATCTCGGCGGTAATATTTGAAAACATACCTGGCGAGTTGGCCCCTACGTCTCCGTGGGACCTTTATAGACATCCGTAACGTAATATAACCTAACCTAACCCAACCTAACATCTCGGCGGTAATATTTGAAAACATTCATGGCGATTTGACATCTACGTCTCCGTGGGACCTTAATATACATCAATAACGTAATGTAGCCTAACCTAACCCAACCTAACATTTCGGCGGTAATATTTGACATCATTCCTGGCGAGTTGTCCTCCACGTCTCCGTTTGACCTTCATAAACATCAATAACGTAATATAACCTAACCTAACCCAATCTAACATCTCGGCGGTAATATTTGAAAATATACCTGGTGAGTTGGCCCCTACGTCTCCGTGGGACCTTTATAGACATCCATAACGTAATATAACCTAACCTAACCCAACCTAACATCTCGGCGGTAATATTTGAAAACATTCATGGCGATTTGACATCTATGTCTCCGTGGGACCATAATATACATCAATAACGTAATATAGCCTAACCTAACCCAACCTAACATTTCGGCGGTAATATTTGACATCATTCCTGGCCAGTTGTCCTCTACGTCTCCGTTTGACCTTCATAAACATCAATAACGTAATATAACGTAACCTAATCCAACCTATCATCTCGGCGGTAATATTTGACAACATTCCTGGCGAGTTGGCCTCTACGTCTCCGCGGGACCTTTATATACATCTATAACGTGATATAACCTAACCTAAACCAACCTAACATCTCGGCGGTAATATTTGAAAACATTCCTCGCGAGTTGGCCTCTATGTCACCGTGGGACCTTTATAGACATCCGTAACGTAATATAACCTAACCTAACCCAACCTAACATCTCGGCGGTAATATTTGAAAACATTCATGGCGATTTGACATCTACGTCTCCGTGGGACCTTAGTATACATCAATAACGTAATATAGCCTAACCTAACCCAACCTAACATTTCGGCGGTAATATTTGACATCATTCCTGGCGAGTTGTCCTCTGCGTCTCCGTTTGACCTTCATAAACATCAATCACGTAATAGAACGTAACCTAACCCAACCTATCATCTCGGCGGTAATATTTTACAACATTCCTGGCGAGTTGGCCTCTACGTCTCCGTGGGAACTTTATATACATCTATAACGTGATATAACCTAACCTAAACCAACCTAACATATCGGCGTTAATATTTGAAAACATTCCTGGCGAGTTGGCCTCTATGTCACCGCGGAACCTTTATAGACATCCATAACGTAATATAACCTAACCTAACCCAACCTAACATCTCGGCGGTAATATTTGAAAACATTCCTGGCGAGTTGGCTTCTCCGTCTCTGTGATATCTTTTTATACATCAATAACGTAATATAACCTAACCTAACCCAACCTAACATCTCGGCGGTAATATTTGAAAACATACCTGGCGTGTTGGCCTCTACGTCTCCGTGGGACATTTATATACATCAATAACGTAATATAACCTAACCTAACCCAACCTAACGTCTCGGCGGTAATATTTGAAAACATTCCTGGCGAGTTGGCCTCTACGTCACCGTGGGACCTTTATAGACATCCATAACGTAATATAACCTAACCTAACCCAACCTAACATCTCGGCGGTAATATTTGATAAAATTCATGGCGAGTTGGCATCTGCGACTCCGTGGTACATTTATATACATCAATAACATAATACAAACTATCCTAACCCAAAATAACATCTCGGTGGTAATATTTGACAACATTCCTGACGAGTTGGTTTCTCCGTCTCCGTGTGACCCTTATATACATCAATAACGTAATATAACCTAACCTAACCCAACCTAACATCTCGGCGTTAATATTTGAAAACATTCCTGGCGAGTTGGCTTCTCCGTCTCCGTGGGATCATTTTATACATCAATAACGTAATACAACCTATCCTAACCCAAAATAACATCTCGGCGGTAATATTTGACAACATTCCTGGCGAGTTGGCTTCTCCGTCTCCGTGGGACCCCTATATACATCAATAACGTAATATAACCTAACCTAACCCAACCTAACATTTCGGCGGTAATATTTGACATCATTCCTGGCGAGTTGGCCTCTACGTCTCCGTTTGACCTTCATAAACATCAATAACGTAATATAACGTAACCTAACCCAACCTATCATCTCGGCGGTAATATTTGACAACATTCCTGGCGAGTTGGCTTCAACGTGTCCGTGGGACCTTTATATACATCAATAACGTAATATAATCTAACCTAACCCAACCTAACATTTCGGCGGTAATATTTGACATCATTCCTGGCGAGTTGTCCTCTACGTCTCCGTTTGACCTTCATAAACATCAATAACGTAATATAACCTAACCTAACCCAACCTAACATCTCGGCGGTAATATTTGAAAACATACCTGGCGAGTTGGCCCCTACGTCTCCGTGGGACCTTTATAGACATCCATAACGTAATATAACCTAACCTAACCCAACCTAACATCTCGGCCTTAATATTTGAAAACATTCATGGCGATTTGACATCTACGTCTCCGTGGGACCATAATATACATCAATAACGTAATATAGCCTAACCTAACCCAACCTAACATTTCGGCGGTAATATTTGACATCATTCCTGGCGAGTTGTCCTCTACGTCTCCGTTTGACCTTCATAAACATCAATAACGTAATATAACGTAACCTATCCCAACCTATCATCTCGGCGGTAATATTTGACAACATTCCTGGCGAGTTGGCCTCTACGTCTCCGCGGGACCTTTATATACATCTATAACGTGATATAACCTAACCTAAACCAACCTAACATCTCGGCGGTAATATTTGAAAACATTCCTGGCGAGTTGGCCTCTATGTCACCGTGGGACCTTTATAGACATCCGTAACGTAATATAACCTAACCTAACCCAACCTAACATCTCGGCGGTAATATTTGAAAACATTCATGGCGATTTGACATCTACGTCTCCGTGGGACCTTAATATACATCAATAACGTAATGTAGCCTAACCTAACCCAACCTAACATTTCGGCGGTAATATTTGACATCATTCCTGGCGAGTTGTCCTCCACGTCTCCGTTTGACCTTCATAAACATCAATAACGTAATATAACCTAACCTAACCCAACCTAACATCTCGGCGGTAATATTTGAAAATATACCTGGTGAGTTGGCCCCTACGTCTCCGTGGGACCTTTATAGACATCCATAACGTAATATAACCTAACCTAAACCAACCTAACATCTCGGCGGTAATATTTGAAAACATTCCTGGCGAGTTGGCCTCTATGTCACCGTGGGACCTTTATAGACATCCGTAACGTAATATAACCTAACCTAACCCAACCTAACATCTCGGCGGTAATATTTGAAAACATTCATGGCGATTTGACATCTACGTCTCCGTGGGACCTTAATATACATCAATAACGTAATGTAGCCTAACCTAACCCAACCTAACATTTCGGCGGTAATATTTGACATCATTCCTGGCGAGTTGTCCTCCACGTCTCCGTTTGACCTTCATAAACATCAATAACGTAATATAACCTAACCTAACCCAACCTAACATCTCGGCGGTAATATTTGAAAATATACCTGGCGAGTTGGCCCCTACGTCTCCGTGGAACCTTTATAGACATCCATAATGTAATATAACCTAACCTAACCTAACCTAACATCTCGGCGGTAATATTTGAAAACATTCATGGCGATTTGACATCTACGTCTCCGTGGGACCATAATATACATCAATAACGTAATATAGCCTAACCTAACCCAACCTAACATTTCGGCGGTAATATTTGACATCATTCCTGGCCAGTTGTCCTCTACGTCTCCGTTTGACCTTCATAAATATCAATAACGTAATATAACGTAACCTAATCCAACCTATCATCTCGGCGGTAATATTTGACAACATTCCTGGCGAGTTGGCCTCTACGTCTCCGCGGGACCTTTATATACATCTATAACGTGATATAACCTAACCTAAACCAAAATAACATCTCGGCGGTAATATTTGAAAACATTCCTGGCGAGTTGGCCTCTATGTCACCGTGGGACCTTTATAGACATCCGTAACGTAATATAACCTAACCTAACCCAACCTAACATCTCGGCGGTAATATTTGAAAACATTCATGGCGATTTGACATCTACGTCTCCGTGGGACCTTAGTATACATCAATAACGTAATATAGCCTAACCTAACCCAACCTAACATTTCGGCGGTAATATTTGACATCATTCCTGGCGAGTTGTCCTCTGCGTCTCCGTTTGACCTTCATAAACATCAATAACGTAATAGAACGTAACCTAACCCAACCTATCATCTCGGCGGTAATATTTGACAACATTCCTGGCGAGTTGGCCTCTACGTCTCCGTGGGAACTTTATATACATCTATAACGTGATATAACCTAACCTAAACCAACCTAACATATCGGCGTTAATATTTGAAAACATTCCTGGCGAGTTGGCCTCTATGTCACCGCGGAACCTTTATAGACATCCATAACGTAATATAACCTAACCTAACCCAACCTAACATCTCGGCGGTAATATTTGAAAACATTCCTGGCGAGTTGGCTTCTCCGTCTCTGTGATATCTTTTTATACATCAATAACGTAATATAACATAACCTAACCCAACCTAACATCTCGGCGGTAATATTTGAAAACATACCTGGCGTGTTGGCCTCTACGTCTCCGTGGGACATTTATATACATCAATAACGTAATATAACCTAACCTAACCCAACCTAACGTCTCGGCGGTAATATTTGAAAACATTCCTGGCGAGTTGGCCTCTACGTCACCGTGGGACCTTTATAGACATCCATAACGTAATATAACCTAACCTAACCCAACCTAACATCTCGGCGGTAATATTTGATAAAATTCATGGCGAGTTGGCATCTGCGTCTCCGTGGTACATTTATATACATCAATAACATAATACAAACTATCCTAACCCAAAATAACATCTCCGTGGTAATATTTGACAACATTCCTGACGAGTTGGCTTCTCCGTCTCCGTGTGACCCTTATATACATCAATAACGTAATATAACCTAACCTAACCCAACCTAACATTTCGGCGGTAATATTTGACATCATTCCTGGCGAGTTGGACTCTACGTCTCCGTTTGACCTTCATAAACATCAATAACGTAATATAACCTAACCTAACTCAACCTAACATCTCGGCGGTAATATTTGAAAACATACCTGGCGAGTTGGCCTCTACGTCTCCGTGGGACATTTACATACATCAATAACGTAATATAACCTAACCTAACCCAACCTGGCATCTCGGCGGTAATATTTGATCACATTCCTAGCTTGTTGGCCTCTACGTCTCCGCGGGACCTTTATATACATCTATAACGTGATATAAACTAACCTAACCCAACCTAACATTTCGGCGGTAATATTTGACATCATTCCTGGCGAGTTGGCCTCTACGTCTCCGTTTGACCTTCATAAACATCAATAACGTAATATAACGTAACCTAACCCAACCTATCATCTCGGCGGTAATATTTGACAACATTCCTGGCGAGTTGGCTTCTACGTGTCCGTGGGACCTTTATATACATCAATAACGTAATATAACCTAACCTAACCCAACCTAACATCTCGGCGGTAATATTTGAAAACATACCTGGCGAGTTGGCCTCTACGTCTCCGTGGGACCTTTATATACATCAATAACGTAATATAACCTAGGCTAAACCAACCTAACATCTCGGCGGTAATATTTGAAAACTTTCATGGCGAGTTGGCCTCTATGTCACCGTGGGACCTTTATAGACATCCGTAACGTAATATAACCTAACCTAACCCAACCTAACATCTCGGCGGTAATATTTGAAAACATTCATGGCGATTTGACATCTACGTCTCCGTGGGACCTTAATATACATCAATAACGTAATATAGCCTAACCTAACCCAACCTAACATTTCGGCGGTAATATTTGACATCATTCCTGGCGAGTTGTCCTCTGCGTCTCCGTTTGACCGTCATAAACATCAATAACGTAATAGAACGTAACCTAACCCAACCTATCATCTCGGCGGTAATATTTGACAACATTCCTGGCGAGTTGGCCTCTACGTCTCCGTGGGAACTTTATATACATCAATAACGTAATATAACCTAACCTAACCCAACCTAACATCTCGGCGGTAATATTTGACAACATTCCTGGCCAGTTGGCTTCTCCGTCACCGTGGGACCTTTATAGACATTCATAACGTAATATAACCTAACCTAACCCAACCTAAGATCTCGGCGGTAATATTTGAAAACATTCATGGCGAGTTGCATCTACGTCTCCGTGGTACATTTATATACATCAATAACGTAATGTAACCTATCCTAACCCAAAATAACATCTCGGCGGTAATATTTGAAAACATTCCTGGCGAGTTGGCCTTTACGTCACCGTGGGACCTTTATAGACGTCCATAACGTAATATAACCTAACCTAACCCAACCTAACATCTCGGCGGTAATATTTGAAAACATTCATGGCGACTTGGCATCTACGTCTCCGTGGTACATTTATATACATCAATAACGTAATATAACCTATCCTAACCCAAAATAACATCTCGGCGGTAATAGCTGACCACATTCCTGGCTTGTTCGCATCTACGTCTCCGTGGGACCTTTATAAACATCAATAACGTAACATAACCTAACCTAACCCAACCTAACATCTCGGCGGTAATATTTGAAAACATTCCTGGCGAGTTGGCCTCTACGTCTCCGTGGAACATTTATATACATCAATAACGTAATATAACCTAACCTAACCCAACCTAACGTCTCGGCGGTAATATTTGAAAACATTCCTGGCGAGTTGGCCTTTACGTCACCGTGGGACCTTTATAGACATCCATAACGTAATATAACCTAACCTAACCCAACCTAACATCTCGGCGGTAATATTTGAAAAAATTCATGGCGAGTTGGCATCTGCGTCTCCGTTGTACATTTATATACATCAATAACGTAATACAACCTATCCTAACCCAAAATAACATCTCGGCGGTAATATTTGACAACATTCCTGGCGAGTTGGCTTCTCCGTCTCCGTGGGACCCCTATATACATCAATAACGTAATATAACCTAACCTAACCCAACCTAACATTTCGGCGGTAATATTTGACATCATTCCTGGCGAGTTGGCCTCTACGTCTCCGTTTGACCTTCATAAACATCAATAACGTAATATAACCTAACCTAACCCAACCTAACATCTCGGCGGTAATATTTGAAAACTTTCATGGCGATTTGGCATCTACGTCTCCGTGGGACCTTCATATACATCAATAACGTAATATAACCTAACCTAACCCAACCTAACATCTCGGCGGTAATATTTGAAAACATACGTGGCGAGTTGGCCTCTACGTTTCCGTGGGACATTTATATACATCAATAACGTAATATAACCTAACCTAACCCAACCTAACATCTCGGCGGTAATTTTTGATCACATTCCTGGCTTGTTGGCCTCTACGTCTCCGTGGGACATTTATATACATCAATAACGTAATATAACCTAACCTAACCCAACCTAACATCTCGGCGGTAATATTTGATCACATTCCTAGCTTGTTGGCCTCTACGTCTCCGTGGGACATTTATATACATCTATAACGTGATATAACCTAACCTAAACCAACCTAACATCTCGGCGGTAATATTTGAAAACTTTCATGGCGATTTGGCATCTACGTCTCCGTGGGACCTTCATATACATCAATAACGTAATATAACCTAACCTAACCCAACCTAACATCTCGGCTGTAATATTTGAAAACATACGTGGCGAGTTGGCCTCTACGTCTCCGTGGGACATTTATATACATCAATAACGTAATATAACCTAACCTAACCCAACCTAACATCTCGGCGGTAATTTTTGATCACATTCCTGGCTTGTTGGCCTCTACGTCTCCGTGGGACATTTATATACATCAATAACGTAATATAACCTAACCTAACCCAACCTAACATCTCGGCAGTAATATTTGATCACATCCCTAGCTTGTTGGCCTCTACGTCTCCGTGGGACATTTATATACATCTATAACGTGATATAACCTAACCTAAACCAACCTAACATCTCGGCGGTAATATTTGAAAACATTCATGGCGATTTGACATCTACGTCTCCGTTTGACCTTCATAAACATCAATAACGTAATATAACCTAACCTAACCCAACCTAACATCTCGGCGGTAATATTTGAAAACATACCTGGCGAGTTGGCCCCTACGTCTCCGTGGGACCTTTATAGACATCCATAACGTAATATAACCTAACCTAACCCAACCTAACATCTCGGCCTTAATATTTGAAAACATTCATGGCGATTTGACATCTACGTCTCCGTGGGACCATAATATACATCAATAACGTAATATAGCCTAACCTAACCCAACCTAACATTTCGGCGGTAATATTTGACAACATTCCTGGCGAGTTGGCCTCTACGTCTCCACGGGACCTTTATATACATCTATAACGTGATATAACCTAACCTAAACCAACCTAACATCTCGGCGGTAATATTTGACATCATTCCTGGCGAGTTAGCCTCTACGTCTCCGTTTGACCTTCATAAACATCAATAACGTAATATAACGTAACCTATCCCAACCTATCATCTCGGCGGTAATATTTGACAACATTCCTGGCGAGTTGGCTTCTACGTGTCCGTGGGACCTTTATATACATCAATAACGTAATATAACCTAACCTAACCCAACCTAACATCTCGGCGGTAATATTTGAAAACATACCTGGCGAGTTGGCCTCTACATCTCCGTGGGACCTTTATATACATCAATAACGTAATATAACCTAGGCTAAACCAACCTAACATCTCGGCGGTAATATTTGAAAACTTTCATGGCGATTTGGCATCTACGTCTCCGTGGGACCTTCATATACATCAAAAACGTAATATAACCTAATCTAACCCAACCTAACATCTCGGCGGTAATATTTGAAAACATACGTGGCGAGTTGGCCTCTACGTCTCCGTGGGACATTTATATACATCAATAACGTAATATAACCTAACCTAATCCAACCTAACATCTCGGCGGTAATTTTTGATCACATTCCTGGCTTGTTGGCCTCTACGTCTCCGTGGGACACTTATATACATCAATAACGTAATATAACCTAACCTAACCCAACCTAACATCTCGGCGGTAATATTTGATCACATTCCTAGCTTGTTGGCCTCTACGTGTCCGTGGGACCTTCATATACATCAATAACGTAATATAACCTAACCGAACCCAACCTAACATCTCGGCGGTAATATTTGAAAACATACGTGGCGAGTTGGCCTCTACGTCTCCGTGGGACATTTATATACATCTATAACGTGATATAACCTAACCTAAACCAACCTAACATCTCGGCGGTAATATTTGAAAACATTCATGGCGATTTGACATCTACGTCTCCGTGGGACCATAATATACATCAATAACGTAATATAGCCTAACCTAACCCAACCTAACATTTCGGCGGTAATATTTGACATCATTTCTGGCGAGTTGTCCTCTACGTCTCCGTTTGACCTTCATAAACATCAATAACGTAATATAACGTAACCTAACCCAACCTATCATCTCGGCGGTAATATTTGACAACATTCCTGGCGAGTTGGCCTCTACGTCTCCGCGGGACCTTTATATACATCTATAACGTGATATAACCTAACCTAAACCAACCTAACATCTCGGCGGTAATATTTGAAAACATTCCTGGCCAGTTGGCCTCTATGTCACCGTGGGACCTTTATAGACATCCGTAACGTAATATAACCTAACCTAACCCAACCTAACATCTCGGCGGTAATATTTGAAAACATTCATGGCGATTTGACATCTACGTCTCCGTGGGACCTTAATATACATCAATAACGTAATATAGCCTAACCTAACCCAACCTAACATTTCGGCGGTAATATTTGACATCATTCCTGGCGAGTTGTCCTCTGCGTCTCCGTTTGACCTTCATAAACATCAATAACGTAATAGAACGTAACCTAACCCAACCTATCATCTCGGCGGTAATATTTGACAACATTCCTGGCGAATTGGCCTCTACGTCTCCGTGGGAACTTTATATACATCAATAACGTAATATAACCTAACCTAACCCAACCTAACATCTCGGCGGTAATATTTGACAACATTCCTGGCCAGTTGGCTTCTCCGTCACCGTGGGACCTTTATAGACATTCATAACGTAATATAACCTAACCTAACCCAACCTAAGACCCCTGCGGTAATATTTGAAAACATTCATGGCGAGTTGGCATCTACGTCTCCGTGGTACATTTATATACATCAATAACATAATGTAACCTATCCTAAACCAAAATAACATCTCGGCGGTAATATTTGAAAACATTCCTGGCGAGTTGGCCTTTACGTCACCGTGGGACCTTTATAGACGTCCATAACCTAACCTAACCCAACCTAACATCTCGGCGGTAATATTTGGAAACATTCATGGCGACTTGGCATCTACGTCTCCGTGGTACATTTATATACATCAATAACGTAATATAACCTATCCTAACCCAAAATAACATCTCGGCGGTAATAACTGACCACATTCCTGGCTTGTTCGCATCTACGTCTCCGTGGGACCTTTATAAACATCAATAACGTAATATAACCTAACCTAACCCAACCTAACATCTCGGCGGTATTATTTGAAAACATTCCTGGCCAGTTGGCCTCTACGTCTCCGTGGAACATTTATATACATCAATAACGTAATATAACCTAACCTAACCCAACCTAACGTCTCGGCGGTAATGTTTGAAAACATTCCTGGCGAGTTGGCCTTTACGTCACCGTGGGACCTTTATAGACATCCATAACGTAATATAACCTAACCTAACCCAACCTAACATCTCGGCGGTAATATTTGAAAAAATTCATGGCGAGTTGGCATCTGCGTCTCCGTTGTACATTTATACACATCAATAACGTAATACAACCTATCCTAACCCAAAATAACATCTCGGCGGTAATATTTGACAACATTCCTGGCGAGTTGGCTTCTCCGTCTCCGTGGGACCCCTATATACATCAATAACGTAATATAACCTAACCTAACCCAACCTAACATTTCGGCGGTAATATTTGACATCATTCCTGGCGAGTTGGCCTCTACGTCTCCGTTTGACCTTCATAAACATCAATAACGTAATATAACCTAACCTAACCCAACCTAACATCTCGGCGGTAATATTTGAAAACTTTCATGGCGATTTGGCATCTACGTCTCCGTGGGACCTTCATATACATCAATAACGTAATATAACCTAACCTAACCCAACCTAACATCTCGGCGGTAATATTTGAAAACATACGTGGCGAGTTGGCTTCTCCGTCACCGTGGGACCTTTATAGACATTCATAACGTAATATAACCTAACCTAACCCAACCTAAGATCTCGGCGGTAATATTTGAAAACATTCATGGCGAGTTGGCATCTACGTCTCCGTGGTACATTTATATACATCAATAACGTAATATAACCTATCCTAACCCAAAATAACATCTCGGCGGTAATAACTGACCACATTCCTGGCTTGTTCGCATCTACGTCTCCGTGGGACCTTTATAAACATCAATAACGTAATATAACCTAACCTAACCCAACCTAACATCTCGGCGGTAATATTTGAAAACATTCCTGGCGAGTTGGCCTCTACGTCTCCGTGGAACATTTATATACATCAATAACGTAATATAACCTAACCTAACCCAACCTAACATCTCGGCGGTAATATTTGAAAACATACGTGGCGAGTTGGCCTCTACGTCTCCGTGGGACATTTATATACATCAATAACGTAATATAACCTAACCTAACCCAACCTAACATCTCGGCGGTAATTTTTGATCACATTCCTGGCTTGTTGGCCTCTACGTCTCCGTGGGACATTTATATACATCAATAACGTAATATAACCTAACCTAATCCAACCTAACATCTCGGCAGTAATATTTGATCACATCCCTAGCTTGTTGGCCTCTATGTCTCCGTGGGACATTTATATACATCTATAACGTGATATAACCTAACCTAAACCAACCTAACATCTCGGCGGTAATATTTGAAAACATTCATGGCGATTTGACATCTACGTCTCCGTTTGACATTCATAAACATCAATAACGTAATATAACCTAACCTAACCCAACCTAACATCTCGGCGGTAATATTTGAAAACATACCTGGCGAGTTGGCCCCTACGTCTCCGTGGGACCTTTATAGACATCCATAACGTAATATAACCTAACCTAACCCAACCTAACATCTCGGCCTTAATATTTGAAAACATTCATGGCGATTTGACATCTACGTCTCCGTGGGACCATAATATACATCAATAACGTAATATAGCCTAACCTAACCCAACCTAACATTTCGGCGGTAATATTTGACAACATTCCTGGCGAGTTGGCCTCTACGTCTCCGCGGGACCTTTATATACATCTATAACGTGATATAACCTAACCTAAACCAACCTAACATCTCGGCGGTAATATTTGACATCATTCCTGGCGAGTTAGCCTCTACGTCTCCGTTTGACCTTCATAAACATCAATAACGTAATATAACGTAACCTATCCCAACCTATCATCTCGGCGGTAATATTTGACAACATTCCTGGCGAGTTGGCTTCTACGTGTCCGTGGGACCTTTATATACATCAATAACGTAATATAACCTAACCTAACCCAACCTAACATCTCGGCGGTAATATTTGAAAACATACCTGGCGAGTTGGCCTCTACATCTCCGTGGGACCTTTATATACATCAATAACGTAATATAACCTAGGCTAAACCAACCTAACATCTCGGCGGTAATATTTGAAAACTTTCATGGCGATTTGGCATCTACGTCTCCGTGGGACCTTCATATACATCAAAAACGTAATATAACCTAATCTAACCCAACCTAACATCTCGGCGGTAATATTTGAAAACATACGTGGCGAGTTGGCCTCTACGTCTCCGTGGGACATTTATATACATCAATAACGTAATATAACCTAACCTAATCCAACCTAACATCTCGGCGGTAATTTTTGATCACATTCCTGGCTTGTTGGCCTCTACGTCTCCGTGGGACACTTATATACATCAATAACGTAATATAACCTAACCTAACCCAACCTAACATCTCGGCGGTAATATTTGATCACATTCCTAGCTTGTTGGCCTCTACGTGTCCGTGGGACCTTCATATACATCAATAACGTAATATAACCTAACCGAACCCAACCTAACATCTCGGCGGTAATATTTGAAAACATACGTGGCGAGTTGGCCTCTACGTCTCCGTGGGACATTTATATACATCTATAACGTGATATAACCTAACCTAAACCAACCTAACATCTCGGCGGTAATATTTGAAAACATTCATGGCGATTTGACATCTACGTCTCCGTGGGACCATAATATACATCAATAACGTAATATAGCCTAACCTAACCCAACCTAACATTTCGGCGGTAATATTTGACATCATTTCTGGCGAGTTGTCCTCTACGTCTCCGTTTGACCTTCATAAACATCAATAACGTAATATAACGTAACCTAACCCAACCTATCATCTCGGCGGTAATATTTGACAACATTCCTGGCGAGTTGGCCTCTACGTCTCCGCGGGACCTTTATATACATCTATAACGTGATATAACCTAACCTAAACCAACCTAACATCTCGGCGGTAATATTTGAAAACATTCCTGGCCAGTTGGCCTCTATGTCACCGTGGGACCTTTATAGACATCCGTAACGTAATATAACCTAACCTAACCCAACCTAACATCTCGGCGGTAATATTTGAAAACATTCATGGCGATTTGACATCTACGTCTCCGTGGGACCTTAATATACATCAATAACGTAATATAGCCTAACCTAACCCAACCTAACATTTCGGCGGTAATATTTGACATCATTCCTGGCGAGTTGTCCTCTGCGTCTCCGTTTGACCTTCATAAACATCAATAACGTAATAGAACGTAACCTAACCCAACCTATCATCTCGGCGGTAATATTTGACAACATTCCTGGCGAATTGGCCTCTACGTCTCCGTGGGAACTTTATATACATCAATAACGTAATATAACCTAACCTAACCCAACCTAACATCTCGGCGGTAATATTTGACAACATTCCTGGCCAGTTGGCTTCTCCGTCACCGTGGGACCTTTATAGACATTCATAACGTAATATAACCTAACCTAACCCAACCTAAGACCCCTGCGGTAATATTTGAAAACATTCATGGCGAGTTGGCATCTACGTCTCCGTGGTACATTTATATACATCAATAACATAATGTAACCTATCCTAAACCAAAATAACATCTCGGCGGTAATATTTGAAAACATTCCTGGCGAGTTGGCCTTTACGTCACCGTGGGACCTTTATAGACGTCCATAACCTAACCTAACCCAACCTAACATCTCGGCGGTAATATTTGGAAACATTCATGGCGACTTGGCATCTACGTCTCCGTGGTACATTTATATACATCAATAACGTAATATAACCTATCCTAACCCAAAATAACATCTCGGCGGTAATAACTGACCACATTCCTGGCTTGTTCGCATCTACGTCTCCGTGGGACCTTTATAAACATCAATAACGTAATATAACCTAACCTAACCCAACCTAACATCTCGGCGGTATTATTTGAAAACATTCCTGGCCAGTTGGCCTCTACGTCTCCGTGGAACATTTATATACATCAATAACGTAATATAACCTAACCTAACCCAACCTAACGTCTCGGCGGTAATGTTTGAAAACATTCCTGGCGAGTTGGCCTTTACGTCACCGTGGGACCTTTATAGACATCCATAACGTAATATAACCTAACCTAACCCAACCTAACATCTCGGCGGTAATATTTGAAAAAATTCATGGCGAGTTGGCATCTGCGTCTCCGTTGTACATTTATACACATCAATAACGTAATACAACCTATCCTAACCCAAAATAACATCTCGGCGGTAATATTTGACAACATTCCTGGCGAGTTGGCTTCTCCGTCTCCGTGGGACCCCTATATACATCAATAACGTAATATAACCTAACCTAACCCAACCTAACATTTCGGCGGTAATATTTGACATCATTCCTGGCGAGTTGGCCTCTACGTCTCCGTTTGACCTTCATAAACATCAATAACGTAATATAACCTAACCTAACCCAACCTAACATCTCGGCGGTAATATTTGAAAACTTTCATGGCGATTTGGCATCTACGTCTCCGTGGGACCTTCATATACATCAATAACGTAATATAACCTAACCTAACCCAACCTAACATCTCGGCGGTAATATTTGAAAACATACGTGGCGAGTTGGCTTCTCCGTCACCGTGGGACCTTTATAGACATTCATAACGTAATATAACCTAACCTAACCCAACCTAAGATCTCGGCGGTAATATTTGAAAACATTCATGGCGAGTTGGCATCTACGTCTCCGTGGTACATTTATATACATCAATAACGTAATATAACCTATCCTAACCCAAAATAACATCTCGGCGGTAATAACTGACCACATTCCTGGCTTGTTCGCATCTACGTCTCCGTGGGACCTTTATAAACATCAATAACGTAATATAACCTAACCTAACCCAACCTAACATCTCGGCGGTAATATTTGAAAACATTCCTGGCGAGTTGGCCTCTACGTCTCCGTGGAACATTTATATACATCAATAACGTAATATAACCTAACCTAACCCAACCTAACATCTCGGCGGTAATATTTGAAAACATACGTGGCGAGTTGGCCTCTACGTCTCCGTGGGACATTTATATACATCAATAACGTAATATAACCTAACCTAACCCAACCTAACATCTCGGCGGTAATTTTTGATCACATTCCTGGCTTGTTGGCCTCTACGTCTCCGTGGGACATTTATATACATCAATAACGTAATATAACCTAACCTAATCCAACCTAACATCTCGGCAGTAATATTTGATCACATCCCTAGCTTGTTGGCCTCTATGTCTCCGTGGGACATTTATATACATCTATAACGTGATATAACCTAACCTAAACCAACCTAACATCTCGGCGGTAATATTTGAAAACATTCATGGCGATTTGACATCTACGTCTCCGTTTGACATTCATAAACATCAATAACGTAATATAACCTAACCTAACCCAACCTAACATCTCGGCGGTAATATTTGAAAACATACCTGGCGAGTTGGCCCCTACGTCTCCGTGGGACCTTTATAGACATCCATAACGTAATATAACCTAACCTAACCCAACCTAACATCTCGGCCTTAATATTTGAAAACATTCATGGCGATTTGACATCTACGTCTCCGTGGGACCATAATATACATCAATAACGTAATATAGCCTAACCTAACCCAACCTAACATTTCGGCGTTAATATTTGACATCATTCCTGGCGAGTTGTCCTCTACGTCTCCGTTTGACCTTCATAAACATCAATAACGTAATATAACGTAACCTATCCCAACCTATCATCTCGGCGGTAATATTTGACAACATTCCTGGCGAGTTGGCCTCTACGTCTCCGCGGGACCTTTATATACATCTATAACGTGATATAACCTAACCTAAACCAACCTAACATCTCGGCGGTAATATTTGAAAACATTCCTGGCGAGTTGGCCTCTATGTCACCGTGGGACCTTTATAGACATCCGTAACGTAATATAACCTAACCTAACCCAACCTAACATCTCGGCGGTAATATTTGAAAACATTCATGGCGATTTGACATCTAGGTCTCCGTGGGACCTTAATATACATCAATAACGTAATGTAGCCTAACCTAACCCAACCTAACATTTCGGCGGTAATATTTGACATCATTCCTGGCGAGTTGTCCTCCACGTCTCCGTTTGACCTTCATAAACATCAATAACGTAATATAACCTAACCTAACCCAACCTAACATCTCGGCGGTAATATTTGAAAACATACCTGGCAAGTTGGCCCCTACGTCTCCGTGGGAGCTTTATAGACATCCATAACGTAATATAACCTAACCTAACCCAACCTAACATCTCGGCGGTAATATTTGAAAACATTCATGGCGATTTGACATCTACGTCTCCGTGGGACCATAATATACATCAATAACGTAATATAGCCTAACCTAACCCAACCTAACATTTCGGCGGTAATATTTGACATCATTCCTGGCGAGTTGTCCTCTACGTCTCCGTTTGACCTTCATAAACATCAATAACGTAATATAACGTAACCTAATCCAACCTATCATCTCGGCGGTAATATTTGACAACATTCCTGGCGAGTTGGCCTCTACGTCTCCGCGGGACCTTTATATACATCTATAACGTGATATAACCTAACCTAAACCAACCTAACATCTCGGCGGTAATATTTGAAAACATTCCTGGCGAGTTGGCCTCTATGTCACCGTGGGACCTTTATAGACATCCGTAACGTAATATAACCTAACCTAACCCAAGCTAACATCTCGGCGGTAATATTTGAAAACATTCATGGCGATTTGACATCTACGTCTCCGTGGGGCCTTAGTATACATCAATAACGTAATATAACCTAACCTAACCCAACCTAACATCTCGGCGGTAATATTTGATCACATTCCTAGCTTGTTGGCCTCTACGTCTCCGTGGGACATTTATATACATCTATAACGTCATATAACCTAACCTAAACCAACCTAACATCTCGGCGGCAATATTTGAAAACTTTCATGGCGATTTGGCATCTACGTCTCCCGGGGACCTTCATATACATCAAAAACGTAATATAACCTAATCTAACCCAACCTAACATCTCGGCGGTAATATTTGAAAACATACGTGGCGAGTTGGCCTCTACGTCTCCGTGGGACATTTATATACATCAATAACGTAATATAACCTAACCTAACCCAACCTAACATCTCGGCGGTAATTTTTGATCACATTCCTGGCTTGTTGGCCTCTACGTCTCCGTGGGACACTTATATACATCAATAACGTAATATAACCTAACCTAACCCAACCTAACATCTCGGCGGTAATATTTGATCACATTCCTAGCTTGTTGGCCTCTACGTCTCCGTGGGACCTTCATATACATCAATAACGTAATATAACCTAACCGAACCCAACCTAACATCTCGGCGGTAATATTTGAAAACATACGTGGCGAGTTGGCCTCTACGTCTCCGTGGGACATTTATATACATCTATAACGTGATATAACCTAACCTAAACCAACCTAACATCTCGGCGGTAATATTTGAAAACATTCATGGCGATTTGACATCTACGTCTCCGTGGGACCATAATATACATCAATAACGTAATATAGCCTAACCTAACCCAACCTAACATTTCGGCGGTAATATTTGACATCATTTCTGGCGAGTTGTCCTCTACGTCTCCGTTTGACCTTCATAAACATCAATAACGTAATATAACGTAACCTAACCCAACCTATCATCTCGGCGGTAATATTTGACAACATTCCTGGCGAGTTGGCCTCTACGTCTCCGCGGGACCTTTATATACATCTATAACGTGATATAACCTAACCTAAACCAACCTAACATCTCGGCGGTAATATTTGAAAACATTCCTGGCCAGTTGGCCTCTATGTCACCGTGGGACCTTTATAGACATCCGTAACGTAATATAACCTAACCTAACCCAACCTAACATCTCGGCGGTAATATTTGAAAACATTCATGGCGATTTGACATCTACGTCTCCGTGGGACCTTAATATACATCAATAACGTAATATAGCCTAACCTAACCCAACCTAACATTTCGGCGGTAATATTTGACATCATTCCTGGCGAGTTGTCCTCTGCGTCTCCGTTTGACCTTCATAAACATCAATAACGTAATAGAACGTAACCTAACCCAACCTATCATCTCGGCGGTAATATTTGACAACATTCCTGGCGAATTGGCCTCTACGTCTCCGTGGGAACTTTATATACATCAATAACGTAATATAACCTAACCTAACCCAACCTAACATCTCGGCGGTAATATTTGACAACATTCCTGGCCAGTTGGCTTCTCCGTCACCGTGGGACCTTTATAGACATTCATAACGTAATATAACCTAACCTAACCCAACCTAAGATCTCGGCGGTAATATTTGAAAACATTCATGGCGAGTTGGCATCTACGTCTCCGTGGTACATTTATATACATCAATAACGTAATGTAACCTATCCTAAACCAAAATAACATCTCGGCGGTAATATTTGTAAACATTCGTGGCGAGTTGGCCTTTACGTCACCGTGGGACCTTTATAGACGTCCATAACGTAATATAACCTAACCTAACCCAACCTAACATCTCGGCGGTAATATTTGAAAACATTCATGGCGACTTGGCATCTACGTCTCCGTGGTACATTTATATACATCAATAACGTAATATAACCTATCCTAACCCAAAATAACATCTCGGCGGTAATAACTGACCACATTCCTGGCTTGTTCGCATCTACGTCTCCGTGGGACCTTTATAAACATCAATAACGTAATATAACCTAACCTAACCCAACCTAACATCTCGGCGGTAATATTTGAAAACATTCCTGGCGAGTTGGCCTCTACGTCTCCGTGGAACATTTATATACATCAATAACGTAATATAACCTAACCTAACCCAACCTAACGTCTCGGCGGTAATATTTGAAAACATTCCTGGCGAGTTGGCCTTTACGTCACCGTGGGAACTTTATAGACATCCATAACGTAATATAACCTAACCTAACCCAACCTAACATCTCGGCGGTAATATTTGAAAAAATTCATGGCGAGTTGGCATCTGCGTCTCCGTTGTACATTTATATACATCAATAACGTAATACAACCTATCCTAACCCAAAATAACATCTCGGCGGTAATATTTGACAACATTCCTGGCGAGTTGGCTTCTCCGTCTCCGTGGGACCCCTATATACATCAATAACGTAATATAACCTAACCTAACCCAACCTAACATTTCGGCGGTAATATTTGACATCATTCCTGGCGAGTTGGCCTCTACGTCTCCGTTTGACCTTCATAAACATCAATAACGTAATATAACCTAACCTAACCCAACCTAACATCTCGGCGGTAATATTTGAAAACATACCTGGCGAGTTGGCCCCTACGTCTCCGTGGGACCTTTATAGACATCCATAACGTAATATAACCTAACCTAACCCAACCTAACATCTCGGCCTTAATATTTGAAAACATTCATGGCGATTTGACATCTACGTCTCCGTGGGACCATAATATACATCAATAACGTAATATAGCCTAACCTAACCCAACCTAACATTTCGGCGTTAATATTTGACATCATTCCTGGCGAGTTGTCCTCTACGTCTCCGTTTGACCTTCATAAACATCAATAACGTAATATAACGTAACCTATCCCAACCTATCATCTCGGCGGTAATATTTGACAACATTCCTGGCGAGTTGGCCTCTACGTCTCCGCGGGACCTTTATATACATCTATAACGTGATATAACCTAACCTAAACCAACCTAACATCTCGGCGGTAATATTTGAAAACATTCCTGGCGAGTTGGCCTCTATGTCACCGTGGGACCTTTATAGACATCCGTAACGTAATATAACCTAACCTAACCCAACCTAACATCTCGGCGGTAATATTTGAAAACATTCATGGCGATTTGACATCTACGTCTCCGTGGGACCTTAATATACATCAATAACGTAATGTAGCCTAACCTAACCCAACCTAACATTTCGGCGGTAATATTTGACATCATTCCTGGCGAGTTGTCCTCCACGTCTCCGTTTGACCTTCATAAACATCAATAACGTAATATAACCTAACCTAACCCAACCTAACATCTCGGCGGTAATATTTGAAAACATACCTGGCAAGTTGGCCCCTACGTCTCCGTGGGAGCTTTATAGACATCCATAACGTAATATAACCTAACCTAACCCAACCTAACATCTCGGCGGTAATATTTGAAAACATTCATGGCGATTTGACATCTACGTCTCCGTGGGACCATAATATACATCAATAACGTAATATAGCCTAACCTAACCCAACCTAACATTTCGGCGGTAATATTTGACATCATTCCTGGCGAGTTGTCCTCTACGTCTCCGTTTGACCTTCATAAACATCAATAACGTAATATAACGTAACCTAATCCAACCTATCATCTCGGCGGTAATATTTGACAACATTCCTGGCGAGTTGGCCTCTACGTCTCCGCGGGACCTTTATATACATCTATAACGTGATATAACCTAACCTAAACCAACCTAACATCTCGGCGGTAATATTTGAAAACATTCCTGGCGAGTTGGCCTCTATGTCACCGTGGGACCTTTATAGACATCCGTAACGTAATATAACCTAACCTAACCCAAGCTAACATCTCGGCGGTAATATTTGAAAACATTCATGGCGATTTGACATCTACGTCTCCGTGGGACCTTAGTATACATCAATAACGTAATATAACCTAACCTAACCCAACCTAACATCTCGGCGGTAATATTTGATCACATTCCTAGCTTGTTGGCCTCTACGTCTCCGTGGGACATTTATATACATCTATAACGTGATATAACCTAACCTAAACCAACCTAACATCTCGGCGGTAATATTTGAAAACTTTCATGGCGATTTGGCATCTACGTCTCCCGGGGACCTTCATATACATCAAAAACGTAATATAACCTAATCTAACCCAACCTAACATCTCGGCGGTAATATTTGAAAACATACGTGGCGAGTTGGCCTCTACGTCTCCGTGGGACATTTATATACATCAATAACGTAATATAACCTAACCTAACCCAACCTAACATCTCGGCGGTAATTTTTGATCACATTCCTGGCTTGTTGGCCTCTACGTCTCCGTGGGACACTTATATACATCAATAACGTAATATAACCTAACCTAACCCAACCTAACATCTCGGCGGTAATATTTGATCACATTCCTAGCTTGTTGGCCTCTACGTCTCCGTGGGACCTTCATATACATCAATAACGTAATATAACCTAACCGAACCCAACCTAACATCTCGGCGGTAATATTTGAAAACATACGTGGCGAGTTGGCCTCTACGTCTCCGTGGGACATTTATATACATCTATAACGTGATATAACCTAACCTAAACCAACCTAACATCTCGGCGGTAATATTTGAAAACATTCATGGCGATTTGACATCTACGTCTCCGTGGGACCATAATATACATCAATAACGTAATATAGCCTAACCTAACCCAACCTAACATTTCGGCGGTAATATTTGACATCATTTCTGGCGAGTTGTCCTCTACGTCTCCGTTTGACCTTCATAAACATCAATAACGTAATATAACGTAACCTAACCCAACCTATCATCTCGGCGGTAATATTTGACAACATTCCTGGCGAGTTGGCCTCTACGTCTCCGCGGGACCTTTATATACATCTATAACGTGATATAACCTAACCTAAACCAACCTAACATCTCGGCGGTAATATTTGAAAACATTCCTGGCCAGTTGGCCTCTATGTCACCGTGGGACCTTTATAGACATCCGTAACGTAATATAACCTAACCTAACCCAACCTAACATCTCGGCGGTAATATTTGAAAACATTCATGGCGATTTGACATCTACGTCTCCGTGGGACCTTAATATACATCAATAACGTAATATAGCCTAACCTAACCCAACCTAACATTTCGGCGGTAATATTTGACATCATTCCTGGCGAGTTGTCCTCTGCGTCTCCGTTTGACCTTCATAAACATCAATAACGTAATAGAACGTAACCTAACCCAACCTATCATCTCGGCGGTAATATTTGACAACATTCCTGGCGAATTGGCCTCTACGTCTCCGTGGGAACTTTATATACATCAATAACGTAATATAACCTAACCTAACCCAACCTAACATCTCGGCGGTAATATTTGACAACATTCCTGGCCAGTTGGCTTCTCCGTCACCGTGGGACCTTTATAGACATTCATAACGTAATATAACCTAACCTAACCCAACCTAAGATCTCGGCGGTAATATTTGAAAACATTCATGGCGAGTTGGCATCTACGTCTCCGTGGTACATTTATATACATCAATAACGTAATGTAACCTATCCTAAACCAAAATAACATCTCGGCGGTAATATTTGTAAACATTCGTGGCGAGTTGGCCTTTACGTCACCGTGGGACCTTTATAGACGTCCATAACGTAATATAACCTAACCTAACCCAACCTAACATCTCGGCGGTAATATTTGAAAACATTCATGGCGACTTGGCATCTACGTCTCCGTGGTACATTTATATACATCAATAACGTAATATAACCTATCCTAACCCAAAATAACATCTCGGCGGTAATAACTGACCACATTCCTGGCTTGTTCGCATCTACGTCTCCGTGGGACCTTTATAAACATCAATAACGTAATATAACCTAACCTAACCCAACCTAACATCTCGGCGGTAATATTTGAAAACATTCCTGGCGAGTTGGCCTCTACGTCTCCGTGGAACATTTATATACATCAATAACGTAATATAACCTAACCTAACCCAACCTAACGTCTCGGCGGTAATATTTGAAAACATTCCTGGCGAGTTGGCCTTTACGTCACCGTGGGAACTTTATAGACATCCATAACGTAATATAACCTAACCTAACCCAACCTAACATCTCGGCGGTAATATTTGAAAAAATTCATGGCGAGTTGGCATCTGCGTCTCCGTTGTACATTTATATACATCAATAACGTAATACAACCTATCCTAACCCAAAATAACATCTCGGCGGTAATATTTGACAACATTCCTGGCGAGTTGGCTTCTCCGTCTCCGTGGGACCCCTATATACATCAATAACGTAATATAACCTAACCTAACCCAACCTAACATTTCGGCGGTAATATTTGACATCATTCCTGGCGAGTTGGCCTCTACGTCTCCGTTTGACCTTCATAAACATCAATAACGTAATATAACCTAACCTAACCCAACCTAACATCTCGGCGGTAATATTTGAAAACATACCTGGCGAGTTGGCCCCTACGTCTCCGTGGGACCTTTATAGACATCCATAACGTAATATAACCTAACCTAACCCAACCTAACATCTCGGCCTTAATATTTGAAAACATTCATGGCGATTTGACATCTACGTCTCCGTGGGACCATAATATACATCAATAACGTAATATAGCCTAACCTAACCCAACCTAACATTTCGGCGTTAATATTTGACATCATTCCTGGCGAGTTGTCCTCTACGTCTCCGTTTGACCTTCATAAACATCAATAACGTAATATAACGTAACCTATCCCAACCTATCATCTCGGCGGTAATATTTGACAACATTCCTGGCGAGTTGGCCTCTACGTCTCCGCGGGACCTTTATATACATCTATAACGTGATATAACCTAACCTAAACCAACCTAACATCTCGGCGGTAATATTTGAAAACATTCCTGGCGAGTTGGCCTCTATGTCACCGTGGGACCTTTATAGACATCCGTAACGTAATATAACCTAACCTAACCCAACCTAACATCTCGGCGGTAATATTTGAAAACATTCATGGCGATTTGACATCTACGTCTCCGTGGGACCTTAATATACATCAATAACGTAATGTAGCCTAACCTAACCCAACCTAACATTTCGGCGGTAATATTTGACATCATTCCTGGCGAGTTGTCCTCCACGTCTCCGTTTGACCTTCATAAACATCAATAACGTAATATAACCTAACCTAACCCAACCTAACATCTCGGCGGTAATATTTGAAAACATACCTGGCAAGTTGGCCCCTACGTCTCCGTGGGAGCTTTATAGACATCCATAACGTAATATAACCTAACCTAACCCAACCTAACATCTCGGCGGTAATATTTGAAAACATTCATGGCGATTTGACATCTACGTCTCCGTGGGACCATAATATACATCAATAACGTAATATAGCCTAACCTAACCCAACCTAACATTTCGGCGGTAATATTTGACATCATTCCTGGCGAGTTGTCCTCTACGTCTCCGTTTGACCTTCATAAACATCAATAACGTAATATAACGTAACCTAATCCAACCTATCATCTCGGCGGTAATATTTGACAACATTCCTGGCGAGTTGACCTCTACGTCTCCGCGGGACCTTTATATACATCTATAACGTGATATAACCTAACCTAAACCAACCTAACATCTCGGCGGTAATATTTGAAAACATTCCTGGCGAGTTGGCCTCTATGTCACCGTGGGACCTTTATAGACATCCGTAACGTAATATAACCTAACCTAACCCAACCTAACATCTCGGCGGTAATATTTGAAAACATTCATGGCGATTTGACATCTACGTCTCCGTGGGACCTTAGTGTACATCAATAACGTAATATAGCCTAACCTAACCGACCTAACATTTCGGCGGTAATATTTGACATCATTCCTGGCGAGTTGTCCTCTGCGTCTCCGTTTGACCTTCATAAACATCAATAACGTAATAGAACGTAACCTAACCCAACCTATCATCTCGGCGGTAATATTTGACAACATTCCTGGCGAGTTGGCTTCTCCGTCTCTGTGATATCTTTTTATACATGAATAACGTAATATAACCTAACCTAACCCAACCTAACATCTCGGCGGTAATATTTGAAATCATACCTGGCGAGTTGGCCTCTACGTCTCCGTGGGACATTTATATACATCAATAACGTAATATAACCTAACCTAACCCAACCTAACATCTCGGCGGTAATATTTGAAAAAATTCATGGCGAGTTGGCATCTGCGTCTCCGTTGTACATTTATATACATCAATAACGTAATACAACCTATCCTAACCCAAAATAACATCTCGGCGGTAATATTTGACAACATTCCTGGCGAGTTGGCTTCTCCGTCTCCGTGGGACCCCTATATACATCAATAACGTAATATAACCTAACCTAACCCAACCTAACATTTCGGCGGTAATATTTGACATCATTCCTGGCGAGTTGGCCTCTACGTCTCTGTTTGACCTTCATAAACATCAATAACGTAATATAGCCTAACCTAACCCAACCTAACATCTCGGCGGTAATATTTGAAAACTTTCATGACGATTTGGCATCTACGTCTCCGTGGGACCTTCATATACATCAATAACGTAATATAACCTAACCTAACCCAACCTAACATCTCGGCGGTAATATTTGAAAACATACGTGGCGAGTTGGCCTCTACGTCTCCGTGGGACATTTATATACATCAATAACGTAATATAACCTAACCTAACCCAACCTAACATCCCGGCGATAATATTTGAAAACATTCCTGGCGAGTTGGCTTCTCCGTCTCTGTGATATCTTTTTATACATGAATAACGTAATATAACCTAACCTAACCCAACCTAACATCTCGGCGGTAATATTTGAAATCATACCTGGCGAGTTGGCCTCTACGTCTCCGTGGGACATTTATATACATCAATAACGTAATATAACCTAACCTAACCCAACCTGGCATCTCGGCGGTAATATTTGATCACATTCCTAGCTTGTTGGCCTCTACGTCTCCGCGGGACCTTTATATACATCAATAACGCAATATAACCTAACCTAACCCAACCTAACGTCTCGGCGGTAATATTTGAAAACATACCTGGCGAGTTGGCCCCTACGTCTCCGTGGGACCTTTATAGACATCCATAACGTAATATAACCTAACCTAACCCAACCTAACATCTCGGCCTTAATATTTGAAAACATTCATGGCGATTTGACATCTACGTCTCCGTGGGACCATAATATACATCAATAACGTAATATAGCCTAACCTAACCCAACCTAACATTTCGGCGTTAATATTTGACATCATTCCTGGCGAGTTGTCCTCTACGTCTCCGTTTGACCTTCATAAACATCAATAACGTAATATAACGTAACCTATCCCAACCTATCATCTCGGCGGTAATATTTGACAACATTCCTGGCGAGTTGGCCTCTACGTCTCCGCGGGACCTTTATATACATCTATAACGTGATATAACCTAACCTAAACCAACCTAACATCTCGGCGGTAATATTTGAAAACATTCCTGGCGAGTTGGCCTCTATGTCACCGTGGGACCTTTATAGACATCCGTAACGTAATATAACCTAACCTAACCCAACCTAACATCTCGGCGGTAATATTTGAAAACATTCATGGCGATTTGACATCTACGTCTCCGTGGGACCTTAATATACATCAATAACGTAATGTAGCCTAACCTAACCCAACCTAACATTTCGGCGGTAATATTTGACATCATTCCTGGCGAGTTGTCCTCCACGTCTCCGTTTGACCTTCATAAACATCAATAACGTAATATAACCTAACCTAACCCAACCTAACATCTCGGCGGTAATATTTGAAAACATACCTGGCAAGTTGGCCCCTACGTCTCCGTGGGAGCTTTATAGACATCCATAACGTAATATAACCTAACCTAACCCAACCTAACATCTCGGCGGTAATATTTGAAAACATTCATGGCGATTTGACATCTACGTCTCCGTGGGACCATAATATACATCAATAACGTAATATAGCCTAACCTAACCCAACCTAACATTTCGGCGGTAATATTTGACATCATTCCTGGCGAGTTGTCCTCTACGTCTCCGTTTGACCTTCATAAACATCAATAACGTAATATAACGTAACCTAATCCAACCTATCATCTCGGCGGTAATATTTGACAACATTCCTGGCGAGTTGGCCTCTACGTCTCCGCGGGACCTTTATATACATCTATAACGTGATATAACCTAACCTAAACCAACCTAACATCTCGGCGGTAATATTTGAAAACATTCCTGGCGAGTTGGCCTCTATGTCACCGTGGGACCTTTATAGACATCCGTAACGTAATATAACCTAACCTAACCCAAGCTAACATCTCGGCGGTAATATTTGAAAACATTCATGGCGATTTGACATCTACGTCTCCGTGGGACCTTAGTATACATCAATAACGTAATATAACCTAACCTAACCCAACCTAACATCTCGGCGGTAATATTTGATCACATTCCTAGCTTGTTGGCCTCTACGTCTCCGTGGGACATTTATATACATCTATAACGTGATATAACCTAACCTAAACCAACCTAACATCTCGGCGGTAATATTTGAAAACTTTCATGGCGATTTGGCATCTACGTCTCCCGGGGACCTTCATATACATCAAAAACGTAATATAACCTAATCTAACCCAACCTAACATCTCGGCGGTAATATTTGAAAACATACGTGGCGAGTTGGCCTCTACGTCTCCGTGGGACATTTATATACATCAATAACGTAATATAACCTAACCTAACCCAACCTAACATCTCGGCGGTAATTTTTGATCACATTCCTGGCTTGTTGGCCTCTACGTCTCCGTGGGACACTTATATACATCAATAACGTAATATAACCTAACCTAACCCAACCTAACATCTCGGCGGTAATATTTGATCACATTCCTAGCTTGTTGGCCTCTACGTCTCCGTGGGACCTTCATATACATCAATAACGTAATATAACCTAACCGAACCCAACCTAACATCTCGGCGGTAATATTTGAAAACATACGTGGCGAGTTGGCCTCTACGTCTCCGTGGGACATTTATATACATCTATAACGTGATATAACCTAACCTAAACCAACCTAACATCTCGGCGGTAATATTTGAAAACATTCATGGCGATTTGACATCTACGTCTCCGTGGGACCATAATATACATCAATAACGTAATATAGCCTAACCTAACCCAACCTAACATTTCGGCGGTAATATTTGACATCATTTCTGGCGAGTTGTCCTCTACGTCTCCGTTTGACCTTCATAAACATCAATAACGTAATATAACGTAACCTAACCCAACCTATCATCTCGGCGGTAATATTTGACAACATTCCTGGCGAGTTGGCCTCTACGTCTCCGCGGGACCTTTATATACATCTATAACGTGATATAACCTAACCTAAACCAACCTAACATCTCGGCGGTAATATTTGAAAACATTCCTGGCCAGTTGGCCTCTATGTCACCGTGGGACCTTTATAGACATCCGTAACGTAATATAACCTAACCTAACCCAACCTAACATCTCGGCGGTAATATTTGAAAACATTCATGGCGATTTGACATCTACGTCTCCGTGGGACCTTAATATACATCAATAACGTAATATAGCCTAACCTAACCCAACCTAACATTTCGGCGGTAATATTTGACATCATTCCTGGCGAGTTGTCCTCTGCGTCTCCGTTTGACCTTCATAAACATCAATAACGTAATAGAACGTAACCTAACCCAACCTATCATCTCGGCGGTAATATTTGACAACATTCCTGGCGAATTGGCCTCTACGTCTCCGTGGGAACTTTATATACATCAATAACGTAATATAACCTAACCTAACCCAACCTAACATCTCGGCGGTAATATTTGACAACATTCCTGGCCAGTTGGCTTCTCCGTCACCGTGGGACCTTTATAGACATTCATAACGTAATATAACCTAACCTAACCCAACCTAAGATCTCGGCGGTAATATTTGAAAACATTCATGGCGAGTTGGCATCTACGTCTCCGTGGTACATTTATATACATCAATAACGTAATGTAACCTATCCTAAACCAAAATAACATCTCGGCGGTAATATTTGAAAACATTCGTGGCGAGTTGGCCTTTACGTCACCGTGGGACCTTTATAGACGTCCATAACGTAATATAACCTAACCTAACCCAACCTAACATCTCGGCGGTAATATTTGAAAACATTCATGGCGACTTGGCATCTACGTCTCCGTGGTACATTTATATACATCAATAACGTAATATAACCTATCCTAACCCAAAATAACATCTCGGCGGTAATAACTGACCACATTCCTGGCTTGTTCGCATCTACGTCTCCGTGGGACCTTTATAAACATCAATAACGTAATATAACCTAACCTAACCCAACCTAACATCTCGGCGGTAATATTTGAAAACATTCCTGGCGAGTTGGCCTCTACGTCTCCGTGGAACATTTATATACATCAATAACGTAATATAACCTAACCTAACCCAACCTAACGTCTCGGCGGTAATATTTGAAAACATTCCTGGCGAGTTGGCCTTTACGTCACCGTGGGAACTTTATAGACATCCATAACGTAATATAACCTAACCTAACCCAACCTAACATCTCGGCGGTAATATTTGAAAAAATTCATGGCGAGTTGGCATCTGCGTCTCCGTTGTACATTTATATACATCAATAACGTAATACAACCTATCCTAACCCAAAATAACATCTCGGCGGTAATATTTGACAACATTCCTGGCGAGTTGGCTTCTCCGTCTCCGTGGGACCCCTATATACATCAATAACGTAATATAACCTAACCTAACCCAACCTAACATTTCGGCGGTAATATTTGACATCATTCCTGGCGCGTTGGCCTCTACGTCTCCGTTTGACCTTCATAAACATCAATAACGTAATATAACCTAACCTAACCCAACCTAACATCTCGGCGGTAATATTTGAAAACATACCTGGCGAGTTGGCCCCTACGTCTCCGTGGGACCTTTATAGACATCCATAACGTAATATAACCTAACCTAACCCAACCTAACATCTCGGCCTTAATATTTGAAAACATTCATGGCGATTTGACATCTACGTCTCCGTGGGACCATAATATACATCAATAACGTAATATAGCCTAACCTAACCCAACCTAACATTTCGGCGTTAATATTTGACATCATTCCTGGCGAGTTGTCCTCTACGTCTCCGTTTGACCTTCATAAACATCAATAACGTAATATAACGTAACCTATCCCAACCTATCATCTCGGCGGTAATATTTGACAACATTCCTGGCGAGTTGGCCTCTACGTCTCCGCGGGACCTTTATATACATCTATAACGTGATATAACCTAACCTAAACCAACCTAACATCTCGGCGGTAATATTTGAAAACATTCCTGGCGAGTTGGCCTCTATGTCACCGTGGGACCTTTATAGACATCCGTAACGTAATATAACCTAACCTAACCCAACCTAACATCTCGGCGGTAATATTTGAAAACATTCATGGCGATTTGACATCTACGTCTCCGTGGGACCTTAATATACATCAATAACGTAATGTAGCCTAACCTAACCCAACCTAACATTTCGGCGGTAATATTTGACATCATTCCTGGCGAGTTGTCCTCCACGTCTCCGTTTGACCTTCATAAACATCAATAACGTAATATAACCTAACCTAACCCAACCTAACATCTCGGCGGTAATATTTGAAAACATACCTGGCAAGTTGGCCCCTACGTCTCCGTGGGAGCTTTATAGACATCCATAACGTAATATAACCTAACCTAACCCAACCTAACATCTCGGCGGTAATATTTGAAAACATTCATGGCGATTTGACATCTACGTCTCCGTGGGACCATAATATACATCAATAACGTAATATAGCCTAACCTAACCCAACCTAACATTTCGGCGGTAATATTTGACATCATTCCTGGCGAGTTGTCCTCTACGTCTCCGTTTGACCTTCATAAACATCAATAACGTAATATAACGTAACCTAATCCAACCTATCATCTCGGCGGTAATATTTGACAACATTCCTGTCGAGTTGACCTCTACGTCTCCGCGGGACCTTTATATACATCTATAACGTGATATAACCTAACCTAAACCAACCTAACATCTCGGCGGTAATATTTGAAAACATTCCTGGCGAGTTGGCCTCTATGTCACCGTGGGACCTTTATAGACATCCGTAACGTAATATAACCTAACCTAACCCAACCTAACATCTCGGCGGTAATATTTGAAAACATTCATGGCGATTTGACATCTACGTCTCCGTGGGACCTTAGTGTACATCAATAACGTAATATAGCCTAACCTAACCGACCTAACATTTCGGCGGTAATATTTGACATCATTCCTGGCGAGTTGTCCTCTGCGTCTCCGTTTGACCTTCATAAACATCTATAACGTAATAGAACGTAACCTAACCCAACCTATCATCTCGGCGGTAATATTTGACAACATTCCTGGCGAGTTGGCTTCTCCGTCTCTGTGATATCTTTTTATACATGAATAACGTAATATAACCTAACCTAACCCAACCTAACATCTCGGCGGTAATATTTGAAATCATACCTGGCGAGTTGGCCTCTACGTCTCCGTGGGACATTTATATACATCAATAACGTAATATAACCTAACCTAACCCAACCTGGCATCTCGGCGGTAATATTTGATCACATTCCTAGCTTGTTGGCCTCTACGTCTCCGCGGGACCTTTATATACATCCATAACGTGATATAACCTAACCTAACCCAACCTAACGTCTCGGCGGTAATATTTGAAAACATTCCTGGCGAGTTGGCCTTTACGTCACCGTGGGACCTTTATAGACATCCATAACGTAATATAACCTAACCTAACCCAACCTAACATCTCGGCGGTAATATTTGAAAAAATTCATGGCGAGTTGGCATCTGCGTCTCCGTTGTACATTTATATACATCAATAACGTAATACAACCTATCCTAACCCAAAATAACATCTCGGCGGTAATATTTGACAACATTCCTGGCGAGTTGGCTTCTCCGTCTCCGTGGGACCCCTATATACATCAATAACGTAATATAACCTAACCTAACCCAACCTAACATTTCGGCGGTAATATTTGACATCATTCCTGGCGAGTTGGCCTCTACGTCTCCGTTTGACCTTCATAAACATCAATAACGTAATATAACCTAACCTAACCCAACCTAACATCTCGGCGGTAATATTTGAAAACTTTCATGACGATTTGGCATCTACGTCTCCGTGGGACCTTCATATACATCAATAACGTAATATAACCTAACCTAACCCAACCTAACATCTCGGCGGTAATATTTGAAAACATACGTGGCGAGTTGGCCTCTACGTCTCCGTGGGACATTTATATACATCAATAACGTAATATAACCTAACCTAACCCAACCTAACATCCCGGCGATAATATTTGAAAACATTCCTGGCGAGTTGGCTTCTCCGTCTCTGTGATATCTTTTTATACATGAATAACGTAATATAACCTAACCTAACCCAACCTAACATCTCGGCGGTAA
This sequence comes from Xylocopa violacea, assembly GCA_963969225.1. Taxonomy (NCBI): domain Eukaryota; kingdom Metazoa; phylum Arthropoda; class Insecta; order Hymenoptera; family Apidae; genus Xylocopa; species Xylocopa violacea. Next base: position 3,950,842 of record CAXAJV010000051.1, read on the forward strand.
TATTTGAAATCATACCTGGCGAGTTGGCCTCTACGTCTCCGTGGGACATTTATATACATCAATAACGTAATATAACCTAACCTAACCCAACCTGGCATCTCGGCGGTAATATTTGATCACATTCCTAGCTTGTTGGCCTCTACGTCTCCGCGGGACCTTTATATACATCAATAACGCAATATAACCTAACCTAACCCAACCTAACGTCTCGGCGGTAATATTTGAAAACATTCCTGGCGAGTTGGCCTTTACGTCACCGTGGGACCTTTATAGACATCCATAACGTAATATAACCTAACCTAACCCAACTTAACATCTCGGCGGTAATATTTGAAAAAATTCATGGCGATTTGGCATCTACGTCTCCGTGGGACCTTCATATACATCAATAACGTAATATAACCTAACCTAACCCAACCTAACATCTCGGCGGTAATATTTGAAAACATACGTGGCGAGTTGGCCTCTACGTCTCCGTGGGACATTTATATACATCAATAACGTAATATAACCTAACCTAACCCAACCTAACATCTCGGCGGTAATTTTTGATCACATTCCTGGCTTGTTGGCCTCTACGTCTCCGTGGGACATTTATATACATCAATAACGTAATATAACCTAACCTAACCCAACCTAACATCTCGGCGGTAATATTTGATCACATTCCTAGCTTGTTGGCCTCTACGTCTCGGTGAGACATTTATATACATCTATAACGTGATATAACCTAACCTAAACCAACCTAACATCTCGGCGGTAATATTTGAAAACATTCATGGCGATTTGGCATCTACGTCTCCGTGGGACCTTCATATACATCAATAACGTAATATAACCTAACCTAACCCAACCTATCATCTCGGCGGTAATATTTGACAACATTCCTGGCGAGTTGGCCTCTACGTCTCCGTGGGACATTTATATACATCAATAACGTAATATATCCTAACCTAACCCAACCTAACGTCTCGGCGGTAATATTTGAAAACATTCCTGGCGAGTTGGCCTCTACGTCACCGTGGGACCTTTATAGACATCCATAACGTAATATAACCTAACCTAACCCAACCTAACATCTCGGCGGTAATATTTGATAAAATTCATGGCGAGTTGGCATCTGCGTCTCCGTGGTACATTTATATACATCAATAACATAATACAAACTATCCTAACCCAAAATAACATCTCGGCGGTAATATTTGACAACATTCCTGGCGAGTTGGCTTCTCCGTCTCCGTGGGACCCCTATATACATCAATAACGTAATATAACCTAACCTAACCCAACCTAACATTTCGGCGGTAATATTTGACATCATTCCTGGCGAGTTGGCCTCTACGTCTCCGTTTGACCTTCATAAACATCAATAACGTAATATAACCTAACCTAACCCAACCTAACATCTCGGCGGTAATATTTGAAAACTTTCATGGCGATTTGGCATCTACGTCTCCGTGGGACCTTCATATACATCAATAACGTAATATAACCTAACCTAACCCAACCTAACATCTCGGCGGTAATATTTGAAAACATACGTGGCGAGTTGGCCTCTACGTTTCCGTGGGACATTTATATACATCAATAACGTAATATAACCTAACCTAACCCAACCTAACATCTCGGCGGTAATTTTTGATCACATTCCTGGCTTGTTGGCCTCTACGTCTCCGTGGGACATTTATATACATCAATAACGTAATATAACCTAACCTAACCCAACCTAACATCTCGGCGGTAATATTTGATCACATTCCTAGCTTGTTGGCCTCTACGTCTCCGTGGGACATTTATATACATCTATAACGTGATATAACCTAACCTAAACCAACCTAACATCTCGGCGGTAATATTTGAAAACTTTCATGGCGATTTGGCATCTACGTCTCCGTGGGACATTCATATACATCAATAACGTAATATAACCTAACCTAACCCAACCTAACATCTCGGCGGTAATATTTGAAAGCATACGTGGCGAGTTGGCCTCTACGTCTCCGTGGGACATTTATATACATCAATAACGTAATATAACCTAACCTAACCCAACCTAACATCTCGGCGGTAATTTTTGATCACATTCCTGGCTTGTTGGCCTCTACGTCTCCGTGGGACATTTATATACATCAATAACGTAATATAACCTAACCTAACCCAACCTAACATCTCGGCAGTAATATTTGATCACATCCCTAGCTTGTTGGCCTCTACGTCTCCGTGGGACATTTATATACATCTATAACGTGATATAACCTAACCTAAACCAACCTAACATCTCGGCGGTAATATTTGAAAACATTCATGGCGATTTGACATCTACGTATCCGTGGGACCTTAGTATACATCAATAACGTAATATAGCCTAACCTAACCCAACCTAACATTTCGGCGGTAATATTTGACATCATTCCTGGCGAGTTGTCCTCTGCGTCTCCGTTTGACCTTCATAAACATCAATAACGTAATAGAACGTAACCTAACCCAACCTATCATCTCGGCGGTAATATTTGACAACATTCCTGGCGAGTTGGCCTCTACGTCTCCGTGGGACATTTATATACATCAATAACGTAATATAACCTAACCTAACCCAACCTAACGTCTCGGCGGTAATATTTGAAAACATTCCTGGCGAGTTGGCCTCTACGTCACCGTGGGACCTTTATAGACATCCATAACGTAATATAACCTAACCTAACCCAACCTAACATCTCGGCGGTAATATTTGATAAAATTCATGGCGAGTTGGCATCTGCGTCTCCGTGGTACGTTTATATACATCAATAACATAATACAAACTATCCTAACCCAAAATAACATCTCGGCGGTAATATTTGACAACATTCCTGACGAGTTGGCTTCTCCGTCTCCGTGTGACCCTTATATACATCAATAACGTAATATAACCTAACCTAACCCAACCTAACATCTCGGCGTTAATATTTGAAAACATTCCTGGCGAGTTGGCTTCTCCGTCTCCGTGGGATCTTTTTATACATCAATAACATAATATAACCTAACCTAACAGAACCTAACATCTTGGCGGTAATATTTGAAAACATACCTGGCGAGTTGGCCTCCACGTCTCCGTGGGACCTTTATATACATCAATAACGTAATATAACCTAACCTAACCCAAACCAACATCTCGGCGGTAATATTTGACAACATTCCTGGCGAGTTGGCCTCTACGTCTCCGTGGGAACTTTATATACATCAATAACGTAATATAACCTAACCTAACCCAACCAAACGTCTCGGCGGTAATATTTGACAACATTCCTGGCCAGTTGGCTTCTCCGTCTCCGTGGGACTTTTATATACACCAATAACGTAATATAACCTAACCTAACCCAACCTAACATCTCGGCGGTAATATTTGAAAACATACGTGGCGAGTTGGCCTCTACGTCTCCGTGGGACATTTATATACATCAATAACGTAATATAACCTAACCTAACCCAACCTAACATCCCGGCGATAATATTTGAAAACATTCCTGGCGAGTTGGCTTCTCCGTCTCTGTGATATCTTTTTATACATGAATAACGTAATATAACCTAACCTAACCCAACCTAACATCTCGGCGGTAATATTTGAAATCATACCTGGCGAGTTGGCCTCTACGTCTCCGTGGGACATTTATATACATCAATAACGTAATATAACCTAACCTAACCCAACCTGGCATCTCGGCGGTAATATTTGATCACATTCCTAGCTTGTTGGCCTCTACGTCTCCGCGGGACCTTTATATACATCCATAACGTGATATAACCTAACCTAACCCAACCTAACGTCTCGGCGGTAATATTTGAAAACATTCCTGGCGAGTTGGCCTTTACGTCACCGTGGGACCTTTATAGACATCCATAACGTAATATAACCTAACCTAACCCAACCTAACATCTCGGCGGTAATATTTGAAAAAATTCATGGCGAGTTGGCATCTGCGTCTCCGTTGTACATTTATATACATCAATAACGTAATACAACCTATCCTAACCCAAAATAACATCTCGGCGGTAATATTTGACAACATTCCTGGCGAGTTGGCTTCTCCGTCTCCGTGGGACCCCTATATACATCAATAACGTAATATAACCTAACCTAACCCAACCTAACATCTCGGCGGTAATATTTGAAAACATACGTGGCGAGTTGGCCTCTACGTTTCCGTGGGACATTTATATACATCAATAACGTAATATAACCTAACCTAACCCAACCTAACATCTCGGCGGTAATTTTTGATCACATTCCTGGCTTGTTGGCCTCTACGTCTCCGTGGGACATTTATATACATCAATAACGTAATATAACCTAACCTAACCCAACCTAACATCTCGGCGGTAATATTTGATCACATTCCTAGCTTGTTGGCCTCTACGTCTCCGTGGGACATTTATATACATCTATAACGTGATATAACCTAACCTAAACCAACCTAACATCTCGGCGGTAATATTTGAAAACTTTCATGGCGATTTGGCATCTACGTCTCCGTGGGACCTTCATATACATCAATAACGTAATATAACCTAACCTAACCCAACCTAACATCTCGGCGGTAATATTTGAAAGCATACGTGGCGAGTTGGCCTCTACGTCTCCGTGGGACATTTATATACATCAATAACGTAATATAACCTAACCTAACCCAACCTAACATCTCGGCGGTAATTTTTGATCACATTCCTGGCTTGTTGGCCTCTACGTCTCCGTGGGACATTTATATACATCAATAACGTAATATAACCTAACCTAACCCAACCTAACATCTCGGCAGTAATATTTGATCACATCCCTAGCTTGTTGGCCTCTACGTCTCCGTGGGACATTTATATACATCTATAACGTGATATAACCTAACCTAAACCAACCTAACATCTCGGCGGTAATATTTGAAAACATTCATGGCGATTTGACATCTACGTATCCGTGGGACCTTAGTATACATCAATAACGTAATATAGCCTAACCTAACCCAACCTAACATTTCGGCGGTAATATTTGACATCATTCCTGGCGAGTTGTCCTCTGCGTCTCCGTTTGACCTTCATAAACATCAATAACGTAATAGAACGTAACCTAACCCAACCTATCATCTCGGCGGTAATATTTGACAACATTCCTGGCGAGTTGGCCTCTACGTCTCCGTGGGACATTTATATACATCAATAACGTAATATAACCTAACCTAACCCAACCTAACGTCTCGGCGGTAATATTTGAAAACATTCCTGGCGAGTTGGCCTCTACGTCACCGTGGGACCTTTATAGACATCCATAACGTAATATAACCTAACCTAACCCAACCTAACATCTCGGCGGTAATATTTGATAAAATTCATGGCGAGTTGGCATCTGCGTCTCCGTGGTACGTTTATATACATCAATAACATAATACAAACTATCCTAACCCAAAATAACATCTCGGCGGTAATATTTGACAACATTCCTGACGAGTTGGCTTCTCCGTCTCCGTGTGACCCTTATATACATCAATAACGTAATATAACCTAACCTAACCCAACCTAACATCTCGGCGTTAATATTTGAAAACATTCCTGGCGAGTTGGCTTCTCCGTCTCCGTGGGATCTTTTTATACATCAATAACATAATATAACCTAACCTAACAGAACCTAACATCTTGGCGGTAATATTTGAAAACATACCTGGCGAGTTGGCCTCCACGTCTCCGTGGGACCTTTATATACATCAATAACGTAATATAACCTAACCTAACCCAAACCAACATCTCGGCGGTAATATTTGACAACATTCCTGGCGAGTTGGCCTCTACGTCTCCGTGGGAACTTTATATACATCAATAACGTAATATAACCTAACCTAACCCAACCAAACGTCTCGGCGGTAATATTTGACAACATTCCTGGCCAGTTGGCTTCTCCGTCTCCGTGGGACTTTTATATACACCAATAACGTAATATAACCTAACCTAACCCAACCTAACATCTCGGCGGTAATATTTGAAAACATACGTGGCGAGTTGGCCTCTACGTCTCCGTGGGACATTTATATACATCAATAACGTAATATAACCTAACCTAACCCAACCTAACATCCCGGCGATAATATTTGAAAACATTCCTGGCGAGTTGGCTTCTCCGTCTCTGTGATATCTTTTTATACATGAATAACGTAATATAACCTAACCTAACCCAACCTAACATCTCGGCGGTAATATTTGAAATCATACCTGGCGAGTTGGCCTCTACGTCTCCGTGGGACATTTATATACATCAATAACGTAATATAACCTAACCTAACCCAACCTGGCATCTCGGCGGTAATATTTGATCACATTCCTAGCTTGTTGGCCTCTACGTCTCCGCGGGACCTTTATATACATCCATAACGTGATATAACCTAACCTAACCCAACCTAACGTCTCGGCGGTAATATTTGAAAACATTCCTGGCGAGTTGGCCTTTACGTCACCGTGGGACCTTTATAGACATCCATAACGTAATATAACCTAACCTAACCCAACCTAACATCTCGGCGGTAATATTTGAAAAAATTCATGGCGAGTTGGCATCTGCGTCTCCGTTGTACATTTATATACATCAATAACGTAATACAACCTATCCTAACCCAAAATAACATCTCGGCGGTAATATTTGACAACATTCCTGGCGAGTTGGCTTCTCCGTCTCCGTGGGACCCCTATATACATCAATAACGTAATATAACCTAACCTAACCCAACCTAACATTTCGGCGGTAATATTTGACATCATTCCTGGCGAGTTGGCCTCTACGTCTCCGTTTGACCTTCATAAACATCAATAACGTAATATAACCTAACCTAACCCAACCCAACATCTCGGCGGTAATATTTGAAAACTTTCATGGCGATTTGGCATCTACGTCTCCGTGGGACCTTCATATACATCAATAACGTAATATAACCTAACCAAACCCAACCTAACATCTCGGCGGTAATATTTGAAAACATACGTGGCGAGTTGGCCTCTACGTCTCCGTGGGACATTTATATACATCAATAACGTAATATAACCTAACCTAACCCAACCTAACATCCCGGCGATAATATTTGAAAACATTCCTGGCGAGTTGGCTTCTCCGTCTCTGTGATATCTTTTTATACATGAATAACGTAATATAACCTAACCTAACCCAACCTAACATCTCGGCGGTAATATTTGAAATCATACCTGGCGAGTTGGCCTCTACGTCTCCGTGGGACATTTATATACATCAATAACGTAATATAACCTAACCTAACCCAACCTGGCATCTCGGCGGTAATATTTGATCACATTCCTAGCTTGTTGGCCTCTACGTCTCCGCGGGACCTTTATATACATCCATAACGTGATATAACCTAACCTAACCCAACCTAACGTCTCGGCGGTAATATTTGAAAACATTCCTGGCGAGTTGGCCTTTACGTCACCGTGGGACCTTTATAGACATCCATAACGTAATATAACCTAACCTAACCCAACCTAACATCTCGGCGGTAATATTTGAAAAAATTCATGGCGATTTGGCATCTACGTCTCCGTGGGACCTTCATATACATCAATAACGTAATATAACCTAACCTAACCCAACCTAACATCTCGGCGGTAATATTTGAAAACATACGTGGCGAGTTGGCCTCTACGTCTCCGTGGGACATTTATATACATCAATAACGTAATATAACCTAACCTAACCCAACCTAACATCTCGGCGGTAATTTTTGATCACATTCCTGGCTTGTTGGCCTCTACGTCTCCGTGGGACATTTATATACATCAATAACGTAATATAACCTAACCTAACCCAACCTAACATCTCGGCAGTAATATTTGATCACATCCCTAGCTTGTTGGCCTCTACGTCTCCGTGGGACATTTATATACATCTATAACGTGATATAACCTAACCTAAACCAACTTAACATCTCGGCGGTAATATTTGAAAACATTCATGGCGATTTGACATCTACGTCTCCGTGGGACCTTAGTATACATCAATAACGTAATATAGCCTAACCTAACCCAACCTAACATTTCGGCGGTAATATTTGACATCATTCCTGGCGAGTTGTCCTCTGCGTCTCCGTTTGACCTTCATAAACATCAATAACGTAATAGAACGTAACCTAACCCAACCTATCATCTCGGCGGTAATATTTGACAACATTCCTGGCGAGTTGGCCTCTACGTCTCCGTGGGACATTTATATACATCAATAACGTAATATAACCTAACCTAACCCAACCTAACGTCTCGGCGGTAATATTTGAAAACATTCCTGACGAGTTGGCCTCTACGTCACCGTTGGACCTTTATAGACATCCATAACGTAATATAACCTAACCTAACCCAACCTAACATCTCGGCGGTAATATTTGATAAAATTCATGGCGAGTTGGCATCTGCGTCTCCGTGGTACATTTATATACATCAATAACATAATACAAACTATCCTAACCCAAAATAACATCTCGGCGGTAATATTTGACAACATTCCTGGCGAGTTGGCTTCTCCGTCTCCGTGGGACCCCTATATACATCAATAACGTAATATAACCTAACCTAACCCAACCTAACATTTCGGCGGTAATATTTGACATCATTCCTGGCGAGTTGGCCTCTACGTCTCCGTTTGACCTTCATAAACATCAATAACGTAATATAACCTAACCTAACCCAACCTAACATCTCGGCGGTAATATTTGAAAACTTTCATGGCGATTTGGCATCTACGTCTCCGTGGGACCTTCATATACATCAATAACGTAATATAACCTAACCTAACCCAACCTAACATCTCGGCGGTAATATTTGAAAACATACGTGGCGAGTTGGCCTCTACGTTTCCGTGGGACATTTATATACATCAATAACGTAATATAACCTAACCTAACCCAACCTAAAATCTCGGCGGTAATTTTTGATCACATTCCTGGCTTGTTGGCCTCTACGTCTCCGTGGGACATTTATATACATCAATAACGTAATATAACCTAACCTAACCCAACCTAACATCTCGGCGGTAATATTTGATCACATTCCTAGCTTGTTGGCCTCTACGTCTCCGTGGGACATTTATATACATCTATAACGTGATATAACCTAACCTAACCCAACCTAACATCTCGGCGGTAATATTTGACAACATACCTGGCGAGTTGGCCTCTACGTCTCCGTGGGACCTTCATATACATCAATAACGAAATATAACCTAACCTAAACCAACCTAACATCCCGGCGATAATATTTGAATACATTCCTGGCGAGTTGGCTTCTCCGTCTCTGTGATATCTTTTTATACATGAATAACGTAATATAACCTAACCTAACCCAACCTAACATCTCAGCGGTAATATTTGAAATCATACCTGGCGAGTTGGCCTCTACGTCTCCGTGGGACATTTATATACATCAATAACGTAATATAACCTAACCTAACCCAACCTGGCATCTCGGCGGTAATATTTGATCACATTCCTAGCTTGTTGGCCTCTACGTCTCCGCGGGACCTTTATATACATCCATAACGTGATATAACCTAACCTAACCCAACCTAACGTCTCGGCGGTAATATTTGAAAACATTCCTGGCGAGTTGGCCTTTACGTCACCGTGGGACCTTTATAGACATCCATAACGTAATATAACCTAACCTAACCCAACCTAACATCTCGGCGGTAATATTTGAAAGAATTCATGGCGAGTTGGCATCTGCGTCTCCGTTGTACATTTATATACATCAATAACGTAATACAACCTATCCTAACCCAAAATAACATCTCGGCGGTAATATTTGACAACATTCCTGGCGAGTTGGCTTCTCCGTCTCCGTGGGACCCCTATATACATCAATAACGTAATATAACCTAACCTAACCCAACCTAACATTTCGGCGGTAATATTTGACATCATTCCTGGCGAGTTGGCCTCTACGTCTCCGTTTGACCTTCATAAACATCAATAACGTAATATAACCTAACCTAACCCAACCTAACATCTCGGCGGTAATATTTGACATCATTCCTGGCGAGTTGTCCTCCACGTCTCCGTTTGACCTTCATAAACATCAATAACGTAATATAACCTAACCTAACCCAACCTAACATCTCGGCGGTAATATTTGAAAATATACCTGGTGAGTTGGCCTCTACGTCTCCGTGGGACATTTATATACATCAATAACGTAATATAACCTAACCTAACCCAACCTAACATCTCGGCGGTAATTTTTGATCACATTCCTGGCTTGTTGGCCTCTACGTCTCCGTGGGACATTTATATACATCAATAACGTAATATAACCTAACCTAACCCAACCTAACATCTCGGCGGTAATATTTGATCACATTCCTAGCTTGTTGGCCTCTACGTCTCCGTGGGACATTTATATACATCTATAACGTGATATAACCTAACCTAAACCAACCTAACATCTCGGCGGTAATATTTGAAAACTTTCATGGCGATTTGGCATCTACGTCTCCGTGGGACCTTCATATACATCAATAACGTAATATAACCTAACCTAACCCAACCTAACATCTCGGCGGTAATATTTGAAAACATACGTGGCGAGTTGGCCTCTACGTCTCCGTGGGACATTTATATACATCAATAACGTAATATAACCTAACCTAACCCAACCTAACATCTCGGCGGTAATTTTTGATCACATTCCTGGCTTGTTGGCCTCTACGTCTCCGTGGGACATTTATATACATCAATAACGTAATATAACCTAACCTAACCCAACCTAACATCTCGGCAGTAATATTTGATCACATCCCTAGCTTGTTGGCCTCTACGTCTCCGTGGGACATTTATATACATCTATAACGTGATATAACCTAACCTAAACCAACCTAACATCTCGGCGGTAATATTTGAAAGCATTCATGGCGATTTGACATCTACGTCTCCGTGGGACCTTAATATACATCAATAACGTAATGTAGCCTAACCTAACCCAACCTAACATTTCGGCGGTAATATTTGACATCATTCCTGGCGAGTTGTCCTCTACGTCTCCGTTTGACCTTCATAAACATCAATAACGTAATATAACCTAACCTAACCCAACCTAACATCTCGGCGGTAATATTTGAAAACATACCTGGCGAGTTGGCCCCTACGTCTCCGTGGGACCTTTATAGACATCCATAACGTAATATAACCTAACCTAACCCAACCTAACATCTCGGCCTTAATATTTGAAAACATTCATGGCGATTTGACATCTACGTCTCCGTGGGACCATAATATACATCAATAACGTAATATAGCCTAACCTAACCCAACCTAACGTTTCGGCGGTAATATTTGACATCATTCCTGGCGAGTTGTCCTCTACGTCTCCGTTTGACCTTCATAAACATCAATAACGTAATATAACGTAACCTATCCCAACCTATCATCTCGGCGGTAATATTTGACAACATTCCTGGCGAGTTGGCCTCTACGTCTCCGCGGGACCTTTATATACATCTATAACGTGATATAACCTAACCTAAACCAACCTAACATCTCGGCGGTAATATTTGAAAACATTCCTGGCGAGTTGGCCTCTATGTCACCGTGGGACCTTTATAGACATCCGTAACGTAATATAACCTAACCTAACCCAACCTAACATCTCGGCGGTAATATTTGAAAGAATTCATGGCGAGTTGGCATCTGCGTCTCCGTTGTACATTTATATACATCAATAACGTAATACAACCTATCCTAACCCAAAATAACATCTCGGCGGTAATATTTGACAACATTCCTGGCGAGTTGGCTTCTCCGTCTCCGTGGGACCCCTATATACATCAATAACGTAATATAACCTAACCTAACCCAACCTAACATTTCGGCGGTAATATTTGACATCATTCCTGGCGAGTTGGCCTCTACGTCTCCGTTTGACCTTCATAAACATCAATAACGTAATATAACCTAACCTAACCCAACCTAACATCTCGGCGGTAATATTTGACATCATTCCTGGCGAGTTGTCCTCCACGTCTCCGTTTGACCTTCATAAACATCAATAACGTAATATAACCTAACCTAACCCAACCTAACATCTCGGCGGTAATATTTGAAAATATACCTGGTGAGTTGGCCTCTACGTCTCCGTGGGACATTTATATACATCAATAACGTAATATAACCTAACCTAACCCAACCTAACATCTCGGCGGTAATTTTTGATCACATTCCTGGCTTGTTGGCCTCTACGTCTCCGTGGGACATTTATATACATCAATAACGTAATATAACCTAACCTAACCCAACCTAACATCTCGGCGGTAATATTTGATCACATTCCTAGCTTGTTGGCCTCTACGTCTCCGTGGGACATTTATATACATCTATAACGTGATATAACCTAATCTAAACCAACCTAACATCTCGGCGGTAATATTTGAAAACTTTCATGGCGATTTGGCATCTACGTCTCCGTGGGACCTTCATATACATCAATAACGTAATATAACCTAACCTAACCCAACCTAACATCTCGGCGGTAATATTTGAGAACATACGTGGCGAGTTGGCCTCTACGTCTCCGTGGGACATTTATATACATCAATAACGTAATATAACCTAACCTAACCCAACCTAACATCTCGGCGGTAATTTTTGATCACATTCCTGGCTTGTTGGCCTCTACGTCTCCGTGGGACATTTATATACATCAATAACGTAATATAACCTAACCTAACCCAACCTAACATCTCGGCAGTAATATTTGATCACATCCCTAGCTTGTTGGCCTCTACGTCTCCGTGGGACATTTATATACATCTATAACGTGATATAACCTAACCTAAACCAACCTAACATCTCGGCGGTAATATTTGAAAGCATTCATGGCGATTTGACATCTACGTCTCCGTGGGACCTTAATATACATCAATAACGTAATGTAGCCTAACCTAACCCAACCTAACATTTCGGCGGTAATATTTGACATCATTCCTGGCGAGTTGTCCTCTACGTCTCCGTTTGACCTTCATAAACATCAATAACGTAATATAACCTAACCTAACCCAACCTAACATCTCGGCGGTAATATTTGAAAACATACCTAGCGAGTTGGCCCCTACGTCTCCGTGGGACCTTTATAGACATCCATAACGTAATATAACCTAACCTAACCCAACCTAACATCTCGGCCTTAATATTTGAAAACATTCATGCCGATTTGACATCTACGTCTCCGTGGGACCATAATATACATCAATAACGTAATATAGCCTAACCTAACCCAACCTAACGTTTCGGCGGTAATATTTGACATCTTTCCTGGCGAGTTGTCCTCTACGTCTCCGTTTGACCTTCATAAACATCAATAACGTAATATAACGTAACCTATCCCAACCTATCATCTCGGCGGTAATATTTGACAACATTCCTGGCGAGTTGGCCTCTACGTCTCCGCGGGACCTTTATATACATCTATAACGTGATATAACCTAACCTAAACCAACCTAACATCTCGGCGGTAATATTTGAAAACATTCCTGGCGAGTTGGCCTCTATGTCACCGTGGGACCTTTATAGACATCCGTAACGTAATATAACCTAACCTAACCCAACCTAACATCTCGGCGGTAATATTTGAAAACATTCAAGGCGATTTGACATCTACGTCTCCGTGGGACCTTAATATACATCAATAACGTAATGTAGCCTAACCTAACCCAACCTAACATTTCGGCGGTAATATTTGACATCATTCCTGGCGAGTTGTCCTCCACGTCTCCGTTTGACCTTCATAAACATCAATAACGTAATATAACCTAACCTAACCCAACCTAACATCTCGGCGGTAATATTTGAAAACATACCTGGCGAGTTGGCCCCTACGTCTCCGTGGGTCCTTTATAGACATCCATAACGTAATATAACCTAACCTAACCCAACCTAACATCTCGGCGGTAATATTTGAAAACATTCATGGCGATTTGACATCTACGTCTCCGTGGGACCATAATATACATCAATAACGTAATATAGCCTAACCTAACCCAACCTAACATTTCGGCGGTAATATTTGAAAACATACCTGGCGTCTTGGCCTCTACGTCTCCGTGGGACATTTATATACATCAATAACGTAATATAACCTAACCTAACCCAACCTAACGTCTCGGCGGTAATATTTGAAAACATTCCTGGCGAGTTGGCCTCTACGTCACCGTGGGACCTTTATAGACATCCATAACGTAATATAACCTAACCTAACCCAACCTAACATCTCGGCGGTAATATTTGATAAAATTCATGGCGAGTTGGCATCTGCGTCTCCGTGGTACATTTATATACATCAATAACATAATACAAACTATCCTAACCCAAAATAACATCTCGGCGGTAATATTTGACAACATTCCTGACGAGTTGGCTTCTCCGTCTCCGTGTGACCCTTATATACATCAATAACGTAATATAACCTAACCTAACCCAACCTAACATCTCGGCGTTAATATTTGAAAACGTTCCTGGCGAGTTGGCTTCTCCGTCTCCGTGGGATCTTTTTATACATCAATAACATAATATAACCTAACCTAACCCAACCTAACATCTTGGCGGTAATATTTGAAAACATACCTGGCGAGTTGGCCTCTACGTCTCCGTGGGACCTTTATATACATCAATAACGAAATATAACCTAACCTAAACCAACCTAACATCCCGGCGATAATATTTGAAAACATTCCTGGCGAGTTGGCTTCTCCGTCTCTGTGATATCTTTTTATACATGAATAACGTAATATAACCTAACCTAACCCAACCTAACATCTCGGCGGTAATATTTGAAATCATACCTGGCGAGTTGGCCACTACGTCTCCGTGGGACATTTATATACATCAATAACGTAATATAACCTAACCTAACCCAACCTGGCATCTCGGCGGTAATATTTGATCACATTCCTAGCTTGTTGGCCTCTACGTCTCCGCGGGACCTTTATATACATCTATAACGTGATATAACCTAACCTAACCCAACCTAACATTTCGGCGGTAATATTTGACATCATTCCTGGCGAGTTGGCCTCTACGTCTCCGTTTGACCTTCATAAACATCAATAACGTAATATAACGTAACCTAACCCAACCTATCATCTCGGCGGTAATATTTGACAACATTCCTGGCGAGTTGGCTTCTACGTGTCCGTGGGACCTTTATATACATCAATAACGTAATATAACCTAACCTAACCCAACCTAACATTTCGGCGGTAATATTTGACATCACTCCTGGCGAGTTGGCCTCTACGTCTCCGTTTGACCTTCATAAACATGAATAACGTAATATAACCTAACCTAGGCCAACCTAACATTTCGGCGGTAATATTTGACATCATTCCTGGCGAGTTGTCCTCTGCGTCTCCGTTTGACCTTCATAAACATCAATAACGTAATAGAACGTAACCTAACCCAACCTATCATCTCGGCGGTAATATTTGACAACATTCCTGGCGAGTTGGCCTCTACGTCTCCGTGGGAACTTTATATACATCTATAACGTGATATAACCTAACCTAAACCAACCTAACATATCGGCGTTAATATTTGAAAACATTCCTGTCGAGTTGGCCTCTATGTCACCGCGGAACCTTTATAGACATCCATAACGTAATATAACCTAACCTAACCCAACCTAACATTTCGGCGGTAATATTTGAAAACATTCCTGGCGAGTTGGCTTCTCCGTCTCTGTGATATCTTTTTATACATCAATAACGTAATATAACCTAACCTAACCCAACCTAACATCTCGGCGGTAATATTTGAAAACATACCTGGCGTGCTGGCCTCTACGTCTCCGTGGGACATTTATATACATCAATAACGTAATATAACCTAACCTAACCCAACCTAACGTCTCGGCGGTAATATTTGAAAACATTCCTGGCGAGTTGGCCTCTACGTCACCGTGGGACCTTTATAGACATCCATAACGTAATATAACCTAACCTAACCCAACCTAACATCTCGGCGGTAATATTTGAAAAAATTCATGACGAGTTGGCATCTGCGTCTCCGTGGTACATTTATATACATCAATAACATAATACAAATTATCCTAACCCAAAATAACATCTCGGCGGTAATATTTGACAACATTCCTGACGAGTTGGCTTCTCCGTCTCCGTGTGACCCTTATATACATCAATAACGTAATATAACCTAACCTAACCCAACCTAACATCTCGGCGTTAATATTTGAAAACATTCCTGGCGAGTTGGCTTCTCCGTCTCCGTGGGATCTTTTTATACATCAATAACATAATATAACCTAACCTAACCCAACCTAACATCTTGGCGGTAATATTTGAAAACATACCTGGCGAGTTGGCCTCTACGTCTACGTGGGACCTTAATATACATCAATAACGTAATGTAGCCTAACCTAACCCAACCTAACATTTCGGCGGTAATATTTGACATCATTCCTGGCGAGTTGTCCTCTACGTCTCCGTTTCACCTTCATAAACATCAATAACGTAATATAACCTAACCTAACCCAACCTAACATCTCGGCGGTAATATTTGAAAACATACCTGGCGAGTTGGCCCCTACGTCTCCGTGGGACCTTTATAGACATCCATAACGTAATATAACCTAACCTAACCCAACCTAACATCTCGGCGGTAATATTTGAAAACATTCATGGCGATTTGACATCTACGTCTCCGTGGGACCATAATATACATCAATAACGTAATATAGCCTAACCTAACCCAACCTAACATTTCGGCGGTAATATTTGACATCATTCCTGCCGAGTTGTCCTCTACGTCTCCGTCTGACCTTCATAAACGTCAATAACGTAATATAACGTAACCTAACCCAACCTATCATCTCGGCGGTAATATTTGACAACATTCCTGGCGATTTGGCCTCTACGTCTCCGCGGGACCTTTATATACATCTATAACGTGATATAACCTAACCTAAACCAACCTAACATCTCGGCGGTAATATTTGAAAACATTCCTGGCGAGTTGGCCTCTATGTCACCGTGGGACCTTTATAGACATCCGTAACGTAATATAACCTAACCTAACCCAACCTAAGATCTCGGCGGTAATATATGAAAACATTCATGGCGAGTTGGCATCTACGTCTCCGTGGTACATTTATATACATCAATAACGTAATGTAACCTATCCTAACCCAAAATAACATCTCGGCGGTAATATTTGAAAACTTTCATGGCGATTTGGCATCTACGTCTCCGTGGGACCTTCATATACATCAATAACGTAATATAGCCTAACCTAACCCAACCTAACATTTCGGCGGTAATATTTGACATCATTCCTGGCGAGTTGGCCTCTACGTCTCCGTGGGATCCTTTTATACATCAGTAACGTAATATAACGTAACCTAACCCAACCTATCATCTCGGCGGTAATATTTGACAACATTCCTGGCGAGTTGGCCTCTACGTCTCCGTGGGACCTTTATATACATCAATAACGTAATATAACCTAACCTAACCCAACCTAACATCTCGGCGGTAATATTTGACAACATTCCTGGC
This sequence comes from Xylocopa violacea, assembly GCA_963969225.1. Taxonomy (NCBI): domain Eukaryota; kingdom Metazoa; phylum Arthropoda; class Insecta; order Hymenoptera; family Apidae; genus Xylocopa; species Xylocopa violacea. Next base: position 3,968,411 of record CAXAJV010000051.1, read on the forward strand.
GAGTTGGCCTCTACATCTCCGTGGGACCTTTATATACATCAATAACGTAATATAACCTAACCCAACCTAACATCTCGGCGCTTATATTTGAAAAAATTCATGGCGAGTTGGCATCTGCGTCTCCGTGGTACATTTATATACATCAATAACGTAATACAACCTATCCTAACCCAACCTATCATCTCGGCGGTAATATTTGACAACATTCCTGGCGAGTTGGCCTCTACGTCTCCGTGGGACCTTTATATACATCAATAACGTAATATAACCTAACCTAACCCAACCTAACATCTCGGCGGTAATATTTGACAACATACCTGGCGAGTTGGCCTCTACGTCTCCGTGGGACCTTCATATACATCAATAACGAAATATAACCTAACCTAACCCAACCTAACATCTCGGCGGTAATATTTGATCACATTCCTAGCTTGTTGGCCTCTACGTCTCGGTGGGACATTTATATACATCTATAACGTGATATAACCTAACCTAAACCAACCTAACATCTCGGCGGTAATATTTGAAAACTTTCATGGCGATTTGGCATCTACGTCTCCGTGGGACCTTCATATACATCAATAACGTAATATAACCTAACCTAACCCAACCTAACATCTCGGCGGTAATATTTGAAAACATACGTGGCGAGTTGGCCTCTACGTCTCCGTGGGACATTTATATACATCAATAACGTAATATAACCTAACCTAACCCAACCTATCATCTCGGCGGTAATTTTTGATCACATTCCTGGCTTGTTGGCCTCTACGTCTCCGTGGGACATTTATATACATCAATAACGTAATATAACCTAACCTAACCCAACCTAACATCTCGGCGGTAATATTTGATCACATTCCTAGCTTGTTGGCCTTTACGTCTCCGTGGGACATTTATATACATCTATAACGTGATATAACCTAACCTAAACCAACCTAACATCTCGGCGGTAATATTTGAAAACATTCATGGCGATTTGACATCTACGTCTCCGTGGGACCTTAATATACATCAATAACGTAATGTAGCCTAACCTAACCCAACCTAACATTTCGGCGGTAATATTTGACATCATTCCTGGCGAGTTGTCCTCTACGTCTCCGTTTCACCTTCATAAACATCAATAACGTAATATAACCTAACCTAAGCCAACCTAACATCTCGGCGGTAATATTTGAAAACATACCTGGCGAGTTGGCCCCTACGTCTCCGTGGGACCTTTATAGACATCCATAACGTAATATAACCTAACCTAACCCAACCTAACATCTCGGCGGTAATATTTGAAAACATTCATGGCGATTTGACATCTACGTCTCCGTGGGACCATAATATACATCAATAACGTAATATAGCCTAACCTAACCCAACCTAACATTTCGGCGGTAATATTTGACATCATTCCTGGCGAGTTGTCCTCTACGTCTCCGTTTGACCTTCATAAACGTCAATAACGTACTATAACGTAACCTAACCCAACCTATCATCTCGGCGGTAATATTTGACAACATTCCTGGCGAGTTGGCCTCTACGTCTCCGCGGGACCTTTATATACATCTATAACGTGATATAACCTAACCTAAACCAACCTAACATCTCGGCGGTAATATTTGAAAACATTCCTGGCGAGTTGGCCTCTATGTCACCGTGGGACCTTTATAGACATCCGTAACGTAATATAACCTAACCTAACCCAACCTAAGATCTCTGCGGTAATATTTGAAAACATTCATGGCGAGTTGGCATCTACGTCTCCGTGGTACATTTATATACATCAATAACGTAATATAACCTATCCTAACCCAAAATAACATCTCGGCGGTAATAACTGACCACATTCCTGGCTTGTTCGCATCTACGTCTCCGTGGGACCTTTATAAACATCAATAACGTAATATAACCTAACCTAACCCAACCTAACATTTCGGCGGTAATATTTGACATCATTCCTGGCGAGTTGGCCTCTACTTCTCCGTCTGACCTTCATAAACATCAATAACGTAATATAACGTAACCTAACCCAACCTATCATCTCGGCGGTAATATTTGTCAACATTCCTGGCGAGTTGGCCTCTACGTCTCCGTGGGACCTTTATATACATCAATAACGTAATATAACCTAACCTAACCCAACCTAACTTCTCGGCGGTAATATTTGAAAACTTTCATGGCGATTTGGCATCTACGTCTACGTGGGACCTTCATATACATCAATAACGTAATATAGCCTAACCTAACCCAACGTAACATTTCGGCGGTAATATTTGACATCATTCCTGGCGAGTTGGCCTCTACGTCTCCGTGGGATCCTTTTATACATCAGTAACGTAATATAACGTAACCTAACCCAACCTATCATCTCGGCGGTAATATTTGACAACATTCCTGGCGAGTTGGCCTCTACGTCTCCGTGGGACCTTTATATACATCAATAACGTAATATAACCTAACCTAACCCAACCTAACATCTCGGCGGTAATATTTGACAACATTCCTGGCGAGTTGGCCTCTACGTCTCCGTGGCACCTTTATATACATCAATAACGTAATATAACCTAACCTAACCCAACCTAACATCTCGGCGGTAATATTTGACAACATTCCTGGCGAGTTGGCCTCTACGTCTCCGTGGGATCCTTTTATACATCAGTAACGTAATATAACGTAACCTAACCCAACCTATCATCTCGGCGGTAATATTTGACAACATTCCTGGCGAGTTGGCCTCTACGTCTCCGTGGGACCTTTATATACATCAATAACGTAATATAACCTAACCTAACCCAACCTAACATCTCGGCGGTAATATTTGACAACATTCCTGGCGAGTTGGCCTCTACGTCTCCGTGGCACCTTTATATACATCAATAACGTAATATAACCTAACCTAACCCAACCTAACATCTCGGCGGTTATATTTGAAAAAATTCATGGCGAGTTGGCATCTGCGTCTCCGTGGTACATTTATATACATCAATAACGTAATACAACCTATCCTAACCCAAAATAACATCTCGGCGGTAATATTTGACAACATTCCTGGCGAGTTGGCTTCTCCGTCTCCGTAGGACCCCTATATACATCAATAACGTAATATAACCTAACCTAACCCAACCTAACATTTCGGCGGTAATATTTGACATCATTCCTGGCGAGTTGGCCCCTACGTCTCCGTGTGACCTTCATAAACATCAATAACGTAATATAACCTAACCTAACCCAACCTAACATCTCGGCGGTAATATTTGAAACCATACCTGGCGAGTTGGCCTCTACGTCTCCGTGGGACATTTATATACATCTATAACGTGATATAACCTAACCTAACCCAACCTAACTTCTCGGCGGTAATATTTGAAAACTTTCATGGCGATTTGGCATCTACGTCTACGTGGGACCTTCATATACATCAATAACGTAATATAGCCTAACCTAACCCAACGTAACATTTCGGCGGTAATATTTGACATCATTCCTGGCGAGTTGGCCTCTACGTCTCCGTGGGATCCTTTTATACATCAGTAACGTAATATAACGTAACCTAACCCAACCTATCATCTCGGCGGTAATATTTGACAACATTCCTGGCGAGTTGGCCTCTACGTCTCCGTGGGACCTTTATATACATCAATAACGTAATATAACCTAACCTAACCCAACCTAACATCTCGGCGGTAATATTTGACAACATTCCTGGCGAGTTGGCCTCTACGTCTCCGTGGCACCTTTATATACATCAATAACGTAATATAACCTAACCTAACCCAACCTAACATCTCGGCGGTAATATTTGACAACATTCCTGGCGAGTTGGCCTCTACGTCTCCGTGGGATCCTTTTATACATCAGTAACGTAATATAACGTAACCTAACCCAACCTATCATCTCGGCGGTAATATTTGACAACATTCCTGGCGAGTTGGCCTCTACGTCTCCGTGGGACCTTTATATACATCAATAACGTAATATAACCTAACCTAACCCAACCTAACATCTCGGCGGTAATATTTGACAACATTCCTGGCGAGTTGGCCTCTACGTCTCCGTGGCACCTTTATATACATCAATAACGTAATATAACCTAACCTAACCCAACCTAACATCTCGGCGGTTATATTTGAAAAAATTCATGGCGAGTTGGCATCTGCGTCTCCGTGGTACATTTATATACATCAATAACGTAATACAACCTATCCTAACCCAAAATAACATCTCGGCGGTAATATTTGACAACATTCCTGGCGAGTTGGCTTCTCCGTCTCCGTAGGACCCCTATATACATCAATAACGTAATATAACCTAACCTAACCCAACCTGACATTTCGGCGGTAATATTTGACATCATTCCTGGCGAGTTGGCCCCTACGTCTCCGTGTGACATTCATAAACATCAATAACGTAATATAACCTAACCTAACCCAACCTAACATCTCGGCGGTAATATTTGAAACCATACCTGGCGAGTTGGCCTCTACGTCTCCGTGGGACATTTATATACATCTATAACGTGATATAACCTAACCTAAACCAACCTAACATCTCGGCGGTAATATTTGAAAACATTACTGGCGAGTTGGCCTCTATGTCACCGTGGGACCTTTATAGACATCCATAACGTAATATAACCTAACCTAACCCAACCTAACATCTCGGCGGTAATATTTGAAAACATTCATGGCGATTTGACATCTACGTCTCCGTGGGACCTTAATATACATCAATAACGTAATATAGCCTAACCTAACCCAACCTAACATTTCGGCGGTAATATTTGACATCATTCCTGGCGAGTTGTCCTCTACGTCTCCGTTTGACCTTCATAAACATCAATAACGTAATATAACCTAACCTAACCCAACCTAACATCTCGGCGGTAATATTTGACAACATTCCTGGCGAGTTGGCCTCTACGTCTCCGCGGGACCTTTATATACATCTATAACGTGATATAACCTAACCTAAACCAACCTAACATCTCGGCGGTCATATTTGAAAACATTCCTGGCGAGTTGGCCTCTATGTCACCGTGGGACCTTTATAGACATCCGTAACGTAATATAACCTAACCTAACCCAACCTAACATCTCGGCGGTAATATTTGAAAACATTCATGGCGATTTGACATCTACGTCTCCGTGGGATCTTAATATACATCAATAACGTAATATAGCCTAACCTAACCCAACCTAACATTTCGGCGGTTATATTTGACATCATTCCTGGCGAGTTGTCCTCTGCGTCTCCGTTTGACCTTCATAAACATCAATAACGTAATAGAACGTAACCTAACCCAACCTATCATCTCGGCGGTAATATTTGACAACATTCCGGGCGAGTTGGCCTCTACGCCTCCGTGGGACCTTTATATACATCAATAACGTAATATAACCTAACCTAACCCAACCTAACATCTCGGCGGTAATATTTGACAACATACCTGGCGAGTTGGTCTCTACGTCTCCGTGGGACCTTCATATACATCAATAACGTAATATAACCTAACCTAACCCAACCTAACATCTCGGCGGTAATATTTGAAAACATACGTGGCGAGTTGTCCTCTACGTCTCCGTGGGACATTTATATACATCAATAACGTAATATAACCTAACCTAACCCAACCTATCATCTCGGCGGTAATTTTTGATCACATTCCTGGCTTGTTGGCCTCTACGTCTCCGTGGGACATTTATATACATCAATAACGTAATATAACCTAACCTAACCCAACCTAACATCTCGGCGGTAATATATGATCACATTCCTAGCTTGTTGGCCTTTACGTCTCCGTGGGACATTTATATACATCTATAACGTGATATAACCTAACCTAAACCAACCTAACATCTCGGCGGTAATATTTGAAAACATTCATGGCGATTTGACATCTACGTCTCCGTGGGACCTTAATATACATCAATAACGTAATGTAGCCTAACCTAACCCAACCTAACATTTCGGCGGTAATATTTGACATCATTCCTGGCGAGTTGTCCTCTACGTCTCCGTTTCACCTTCATAAACATCAATAACGTAATATAACCTAACCTAACCCAACCTAACATCTCGGCGGTAATATTTGAAAACATACCTGGCGAGTTGGCCCCTACGTCTCCGTGGGACCGTTATAGACATCCATAACGTAATGTAACCTAACCTAACCCAACCTAACATCTCGGCGGTAATATTTGAAAACATTCATGGCGATTTGACATCTACGTCTCCGTGGGACCATAATATACATCAATAACGTAATATAGCCTAACCTAACCCAACCTAACATTTCGGCGGTAATATTTGACATCATTCCTGGCGAGTTGTCCTCTACGTCTCCGTTTGACCTTCATAAACATCAATAACGTAATATAACGTAACCTAACCCAACCTAACATCTCGGCGGTAATATTTGACAACATTCCTGGCGAGTTGGCCTCTACGTCTCCGTGGGATCCTTTTATACATCAGTAACGTAATATAACGTAACCTAACCCAACCTATCATCTCGGCGGTAATATTTGACAACATTCCTGGCGAGTTGGCCTCTACGTCTCCGTTTGACCTTCATAAACATCAATAACGTAATATAACCTAACCTAACCCAACCTAACATCTCGGCGGTAATATTTGAAACCATACCTGGCGAGTTGGCCTCTACGTCTCCGTGGGACATTTATATACATCTATAACGTGATATAACCTAACCTAAACCAACCTAACATCTCGGCGGTCATATTTGAAAACATTCCTGGCGAGTTGGCCTCTATGTCACCGTGGGACCTTTATAGACATCCGTAACGTAATATAACCTAACCTAACCCAACCTAACATCTCGGCGGTAATATTTGATCACATTCCTAGCTTGTTGGCCTTTACGTCTCCGTGGGACATTTATATACATCTATAACGTGATATAACCTAACCTAAACCAACCTAACATCTCGGCGGTAATATTTGAAAACATTCATGGCGATTTGACATCTACGTCTCCGTGGGACCTTAATATACATCAATAACGTAATGTAGCCTAACCTAACCCAACCTAACATTTCGGCGGTAATATTTGACAACATTCCTGGCGAGTTGTCCTCTACGTCTCCGTTTCACCTTCATAAACATCAATAACGTAATATAACCTAACCTAACCCAACCTAACATCTCGGCGGTAATATTTGAAAACATACCTGGCGAGTTGGCCCCTACGTCTCCGTGGGACCTTTATAGACATCCATAACGTAATATAACCTAACCTAACCCAACCTAACATCTCGGCGGTAATATTTGAAAACATTCATGGCGATTTGACATCTACGTCTCCGTGGGACCATAATATACATCAATAACGTAATATAGCCTAACCTAACCCAACCTAACATTTCGGCGGTAATATTTGACATCATTCCTGGCGAGTTGTCCTCTACGTCTCCGTTTGACCTTCATAAACATCAATAACGTAATATAACGTAACCTAACCCAACCTATCATCTCGGCGGTAATATTTGTCAACATTCCTGGCGAGTTGGCCTCTACGTCTCCGTGGGACCTTTATATACATCAATAACGTAATATAACCTAACCTAACCCAACCTAACTTCTCGGCGGTAATATTTGAAAACTTTCATGGCGATTTGGCATCTACGTCTCCGTGGGACCTTCATATACATCAATAACGTAATATAGCCTAACCTAACCCAACCTAACATTTCGGCGGTAATATTTGACATCATTCCTGGCGAGTTGGCCTCTACGTCTCCGTGGGATCCTTTTATACATCAGTAACGTAATATAACGTAACCTAACCCAACCTATCATCTCGGCGGTAATATTTGACAACATTCCTGGCGAGTTGGCCTCTACGTCTCCGTGGGACCTTTATATACATCAATAACGTAATATAACCTAACCTAACCCAACCTAACATCTCGGCGGTAATATTTGACAACATTCCTGGCGAGTTGCCCTCTACGTCTCCGTGGCAACTTTATATACATCAATAACGTAATATAACCTAACCTAACCCAACCTAACATCTCGGCGGTAATATTTGACAACATTCCTGGCGAGTTGGCCTCTACGTCTCCGTGGGATCCTTTTATACATCAGTAACGTAATATAACGTAACCTAACCCAACCTATCATCTCGGCGGTAATATTTGACAACATTCCTGGCGAGTTGGCCTCTACGTCTCCGTTTGACCTTCATAAACATCAATAACGTAATATAACCTAACCTAACCCAACCTAACATCTCGGCGGTAATATTTGAAACCATACCTGGCGAGTTGGCCTCTACGTCTCCGTGGGACATTTATATACATCTATAACGTGATATAACCTAACCTAAACCAACCTAACATCTCGGCGGTCATATTTGAAAACATTCCTGGCGAGTTGGCCTCTATGTCACCGTGGGACCTTTATAGACATCCGTAACGTAATATAACCTAACCTAACCCAACCTAACATCTCGGCGGTAATATTTGAAAACATTCATGGCGATTTGACATCTACGTCTCCGTGGGATCTTAATATACATCAATAACGTAATATAGCCTAACCTAACCCAACCTAACATTTCGGCGGTAATATTTGACATCATTCCTGGCGAGTTGTCCTCTGCGTCTCCGTTTGACCTTCATAAACATCAATAACGTAATAGAACGTAACCTAACCCAACCTATCATCTCGGCGGTAATATTTGACAACATTCCGGGCGAGTTGGCCTCTACGTCTCCGTGGGACCTTTATATACATCAATAACGTAATATAACCTAACCTAACCCAACCTAACATGTCGGCGGTAATATTTGACAACATACCTGGCGAGTTGGCCTCTACGTCTCCGTGGGACCTTCATATACATCAATAACGAAATATAACCTAACCTAACCCAACCTAACATCTCGGCGGTAAGATTTGAAAACATTCCTGGCGAGTTGGCTTCTCCGTCTCCGCGGGACCTTTATATACATCTATAACGTGATATAACCTAACCTAATCCAACCTAACATCTCGGCGGTAATATTTGACAACATTCCTGGCGAGTTGGCCTCTACGTCTCCGTGGGACCTTTATATACATCAATAACGTAATATAACCTAGGCTAAACCAACCTAACATCTCGGCGGTAATATTTGAAAACTTTCATGGCGATTTGGCATCTACGTCTCCGTGGGACCTTCATATACATCAATAACGTAATATAACCTAACCTAACCCAACCTAACATCTCGGCGGTAATATTTGAAAACATACGTGGCGAGTTGGCCTCTACGTCTCCGTGGGACATTTATATACATCAATAACGTAATATAACCTAACCTAACCCAACCTATCATCTCGGCGGTAATTTTTGATCACATTCCTGGCTTGTTGGCCTCTACGTCTCCGTGGGACATTTATATACATCAATAACGTAATATAACCTAACCTAACCCAACCTAACATCTCGGCGGTAATATTTGATCACATTCCTAGCTTGTTGGCCTTTACGTCTCCGCGGGACATTTATATACATCTATAACGTGATATAACCTAACCTAAACCAACCTAACATCTCGGCGGTAATATTTGAAAACATTCATGGCGATTTGACATCTACGTCTCCGTGGGACCTTAATATACATCAATAACGTAATGTAGCCTAACCTAACCCAACCTAACATTTCGGCGGTAATATTTGACATCATTCCTGGCGAGTTGTCCTCTACGTCTCCGTTTCACCTTCATAAACATCAATAACGTAATATAACCTAACCTAACCCAACCTAACATCTCGGCGGTAATATTTGAAAACATACCTGGCGAGTTGGCCCCTACGTCTCCGTGGGACCTTTATAGACATCCATAACGTAATATAACCTAACCTAACCCAACCTAACATCTCGGCGGTAAAATTTGAAAACATTCATGGCGATTTGACATCTACGTCTCCGTGGGACCATAATATACATCAATAACGTAATATAGCCTAACCTAACCCAACCTAACATTTCGGCGGTAATATTTGACATCATTCCTGGCGAGTTGTCCTCTACGTCTCCGTTTGACCTTCATAAACATCAATAACGTAATATAACGTAACCTAACCCAACCTATCATCTCGGCGGTAATATTTGTCAACATTCCTGGCGAGTTGGCCTCTACGTCTCCGTGGGACCTTTATATACATCAATAACGTAATATAACCTAACCTAACCCAACCTAACTTCTCGGCGGTAATATTTGAAAACTTTCATGGCGATTTGGCATCTACGTCTCCGTGGGACCTTCATATACATCAATAACGTAATATAGCCTAACCTAACCCAACCTAACATTTCGGCGGTAATATTTGACATCATTCCTGGCGAGTTGGCCTCTACGTCTCCGTGGGATCCTTTTATACATCAGTAACGTAATATAACGTAACCTAACCCAACCTATCATCTCGGCGGTAATATTTGACAACATTCCAGGCGAGTTGGCCTCTACGTCTCCGTGGGACCTTTATATACATCAATAACGTAATATAACCTAACCTAACCCAACCTAACATCTCGGCGGTAATATTTGACAACATTCCTGGCGAGTTGGCCTCTACGTCTCCGTGGCACCTTTATATACATCAATAACGTAATATAACCTAACCTAACCCAACCTAACATCTCGGCGGTAATATTTGACAACATTCCTGGCGAGTTGGCCTCTACGTCTCCGTGGGATCCTTTTATACATCAGTAACGTAATATAACGTAACCTAACCCAACCTATCATCTCGGCGGTAATATTTGACAACATTCCTGGCGAGTTGGCCTCTACGTCTCCGTGGGACCTTTATATACATCAATAACGTAATATAACCTAACCTAACCCAACCTAACATCTCGGCGGTAATATTTGACAACATTCCTGGCGAGTTGCCCTCTACGTCTCCGTGGCACCTTTATATACATCAATAACGTAATATAACCTAACCTAACCCAACCTAACATCTCGGCGGTTATATTTGAAAAAATTCATGGCGAGTTGGCATCTGCGTCTCCGTGGTACATTTATATACATCAATAACGTAATACAACCTATCCTAACCCAAAATAACATCTCGGCGGTAATATTTGACAACATTCCTGGCGAGTTGGCTTCTCCGTCTCCGTAGGACCCCTATATACATCAATAACGTAATATAACCTAACCTAACCCAACCTAACATTTCGGCGGTAATATTTGACATCATTCCTGGCGAGTTGGCCTCTACGTCTCCGTTTGACCTTCATAAACATCAATAACGTAATATAACCTAACCTAACCCAACCTAACATCTCGGCGGTAATATTTGAAACCATACCTGGCGAGTTGGCCTCTACGTCTCCGTGGGACCTTTATATACATCAATAACGTAATATAACCTAACCTAACCCAACCTAACATCTCGGCGGTAATATTTGACAACATTCCTGGCGAGTTGGCCTCTACGTCTCCGTGGCACCTTTATAGACATCCGTAACGTAATATAACCTAACCTAACCCAACCTGACATCTCGGCGGTAAGATTTGAAAACATTCCTGGCGAGTTGGCTTCTCCGTCTCCGCGGGACCTTTATATACATCTATAACGTGATATAACCTAACCTAAACCAACCTAACATCTCGGCGGTCATATTTGAAAACATTCCTGGCGAGTTGGCCTCTATGTCACCGTGGGACCTTTATAGACATCCGTAACGTAATATAACCTAACCTAACCCAACCTAACATCTCGGCGGTAATATTTGAAAACATTCATGGCGATTTGACATCTACGTCTCCGTGGGACCTTCATATACATCAATAACGTAATATAACCTAACCTAACCCAACCTAACATCTCGGCGGTAATATTTGAAAACATACGTGGCGAGTTGGCCTCTACGTCTCCGTGGGACATTTATATACATCAATAACGTAATATAACCTAACCTAACCCAACCTATCATCTCGGCGGTAATTTTTGATCACATTCCTGGCTTGTTGGCCTCTACGTCTCCGTGGGACATTTATATACATCAATAACGTAATATAACCTAACCTAACCCAACTTAACATCTCGGCGGTAATATTTGATCACATTCCTAGCTTGTTGGCCTTTACGTCTCCGTGGGACATTTATATACATCTATAACGTGATATAACCTAACCTAAACCAACCTAACATCTCGGCGGTAATATTTGAAAACATTCATGGCGATTTGACATCTACGTCTCCGTGGGACCTTAATATACATCAATAACGTAATGTAGCCTAACCTAACCCAACCTAACATTTCGGCGGTAATATTTGACATCATTCCTGGCGAGTTGTCCTCTACGTCTCCGTTTCACCTTCATAAACATCAATAACGTAATATAACCTAACCTAACCCAACCTAACATCTCGGCGGTAATATTTGAAAACATACCTGGCGAGTTGGCCCCTACGTCTCCGTGGGACCTTTATAGATATCCATAACGTAATATAACCTAACCTAACCCAACCTAACATCTCGGCGGTAATATTTGAAAACATTCATGGCGATTTGACATCTACGTCTCCGTGGGACCATAATATACATCAATAACGTAATGTAGCCTAACCTAACCCAACCTAACATTTCGGCGGTAATATTTGACATCATTCCTGGCGAGTTGTCCTCTACGTCTCCGTTTGACCTTCATAAACATCAATAACGTAATATAACGTAACCTAACCCAACCTATCATGTCGGCGGTAATATTTGAAAACTTTCATGGCGATTTGGCATCTACGTCTCCGTGGGACCTTCATATACATCAATAACGTAATATAACCTAACCTAACCCAACCTAACATCTCGGCGGTAATATTTGAAAACATACGTGGCGAGTTGGCCTCTACGCCTCCGTGGGACATTTATATACATCAATAACGTAATATAACCTAACCTAACCCAACCTAACATCTCGGCGGTAATTTTTGATCACATTCCTGGCTTGTTGGCCTCTACGTCTCCGTGGGACATTTATATACATCAATAACGTAATATAACCTAACCTAACCCAACCTAACATCTCGGCGGTAATATTTGATCACATTCCTAGCTTGTTGGCCTTTCCGTCTCCGTGGGACATTTATATACATCTATAACGTGATATAACCTAACCTAAACCAACCTAACATCTCGGCGGTAATATTTGAAAACATTCATGGCGATTTGACATCTACGTCTCCGTGGGACCTTAATATACATCAATAACGTAATGTAGCCTAACCTAACCCAACCTAACATTTCGGCGGTAATATTTGACATCATTCCTGGCGAGTTGTCCTCTACGTCTCCGTTTGACCTTCATAAACATCAATAACGTAATATAACGTAACCTAACCCAACCTATCATGTCGGCGGTAATATTTGACAACATTCCTGGCGAGTTGGCCTCTACGTCTCCGCGGGACCTTTATATACATCTATAACGTGATATAACCTAACCTAAACCAACCTAACATCTCGGCGGTAATATTTGAAAACATTCCAGGCGAGTTGGCCTCTATGTCACCGTGGGACCTTTATAGACATCCGTAACGTAATATAACCTAACCTAACCCAACCTAAGATCTCTGCGGTAATATTTGAAAACATTCATGGCGAGTTGGCATCTACGTCTCCGTGGTACATTTATATACATCAGTAACGTAATATAACCTATCCTAACCCAAAATAACATCTCGGCGGTAATAACTGACCACATTCCTGGCTTGTTCGCATCTACGTCTCCGTGGGACCTTTATAAACATCAATAACGTAATATAACCTAACCTAACCCAACCTAACATTTCGGCGGTAATATTTGACATCATTCCTGGCGAGTTGGCCTCTACTTCTCCGTCTGACCTTCATAAACATCAATAACGTAATATAACGTAACCTAACCCAACCTATCATCTCGGCGGTAATATTTGACCACATTCCTGGCTTGTTGGGCTCTGCGTCTCCGTGGGACCTTTACATACGTCAATAACGTAATATAAGATAACCTAACCCAACCTATCATCTCGGCGGTAATACTTGACAACATACCTGGCGAGTTGGCCTCTACGTCTCCGTGGGACCTTTATATACATCAATAGCATAATATAAGCTAGGCTAACCCAACCTAACATTTCGGCGGTAATATTTGACATCATTCCTGGCGAGTTGTCCTCTACGTCTCCGTGGGATCCTTTTATACATCAGTAACGTAATATAACGTAACCTAACCCAACCTATCATCTCGGCGGTAATATTTGACAACATTCCTGGCGAGTTGGCCTCTACGTCTCCGTGGGACCTTTATATACATCAAAAACGTAATATAACCTAACCTAACCCAACCTAACATCTCGGCGGTAATATTTGACAACATACCTGGCGAGTTGGCCCCTACGTCTCCGTGGGACCTTTATAGACATCCACAACGTAATATAACCTAACCTAACCCAACCTAACATCTCGGCGGTAATATTTGATAACATTCATGGCGATTTGACATCTACGTCTCCGTGGGACCATAATATACATCAATAACGTAATATAGCCTAACCTAACCCAACCTAACATTTCGGCGGTAATATTTGACATCATTCCTGGCGAGTTGTCCTCTACGTCTCCGTTTGACCTTCATAAACATCAATAACGTAATATAACGTAACCTATCCCAACCTATCATCTCGGCGGTAATATTTGAAAACATTCCTGGCGAGTTGGCCTCTACGTCTCCGCGGCACCTTTATATACATCTATAACGTGATATAACCTAACCTAAACCAACCTAACATCTCGGCGGTCATATTTGAAAACATTCCTGGCGAGTTGGCCTCTATGTCACCGTGGGACCTTTATAGACATCCGTAACGTAATATAACCTAACCTAACCCAACCTAACATCTCGGCGGTAATATTTGAAAACATTCATGGCGATTTGACATCTACGTCTCCGTGGGATCTTAATATACATCAATAACGTAATATAGCCTAACCTAACCCAACCTAACATTTCGGGGGTAATATTTGACATCATTCCTGGCGAGTTGTCCTCTGCGTCTCCGTTTGACCTTCATAAACATCAATAACGTAATAGAACGTAACCTATCCCAACCTATCATCTCGGCGGTAATATTTGACAACATTCCTGGCGAGTTGGCCTCTACGTCTCCGTGGGACCTTTATATACATCAATAACGTAATATAACCTAACCTAACCCAACCTAACATCTCGGCGGTAATATTTGACAACATACCTGGCGAGTTGGCCTCTACGTCTCCGTGGGACCTTCATATACATCAATAACGAAATATAACCTAACCTAACCCAACCTAACATCTCGGCGGTAATATTTGAAAACATTCCTGGCGAGTTGGCTTCTCCGTCTCCGCGGGACCTTTATATACATCTATAACGTGATATAACCTAACCTAATCCAACCTAACATCTCGGCGGTAATATTTGACAACATTCCTGGCGAGTTGGCCTCTACGTCTCCGTGGAACATTTATATACATCAATAACGTAATATAACCTAACCTAACCCAACCTAACATCTCGGCGGTAATATTTGAAAACATACCTGGCGATTTGGCCTCTACGTCTCCGTGGGACCTTTATATACATCAATAACGTAATATAACCTAGGCTAAACCAACCTAACATCTCGGCGGTAATATTTGAAAACTTTCATGGCGATTTGGCATCTACGTCTCGGTGGGACATTTATATACATCTATAACGTGATATAACCTAACCTAAACCAACCTAACATCTCGGCGGTAATATTTGAAAACTTTCATGGCGATTTGGCATCTACGTCTCCGTGGGACCTTCATATACATCAATAACGTGATATAACCTAACCTAAACCAACCTAACATCTCGGCGGTAATATTTGAAAACATTCATGGCGATTTGACATCTACGTCTCCGTGGGACCTTAATATACATCAATAACGTAATGTAGCCTAACCTAACCCAACCTAACATTTCGGCGGTAATATTTGACATCATTCCTGGCGAGTTGTCCTCTACGTCTCCGTTTCACCTTCATAAACATCAATAACGTAATATAACCTAACCTAACCCAACCTAACATCTCGGCGGTAATTTTTGATCACATTCCTGGCTTGTTGGCCTCTACGTCTCCGTGGGACATTTATATACATCAATAACGTAATATAACCTAACCTAACCCAACCTAACATCTCGGCGGTAATATTTGATCACATTCCTAGCTTGTTGGCCTCTACGTCTCGGTGGGACATTTATATACATCTATAACGTGATATAACCTAACCTAAACCAACCTAACATCTCGGCGGTAATATTTGAAAACTTTCATGACGATTTGGCATCTACGTCTCCGTGGGACCTTCATATACATCAATAACGTAATATAACCTAACCTAACCCAACCTAACATCTCGGCGGTAATATTTGAAAACATACGTGGCGAGTTGGCCTCTACGCCTCCGTGGGACATTTATATACATCAATAACGTAATATAACCTAACCTAACCCAACCTAACATCTCGGCGGTAATTTTTGATCACATTCCTGGCTTGTTGGCCTCTACGTCTCCGTGGGACATTTATATACATCAATAACGTAATATAACCTAACCTAACCCAACCTAACAACTCGGCGGTAATATTTGATCACATTCCTAGCTTGTTGGCCTTTCCGTCTCCGTGGGACATTTATATACATCTATAACGTGATATAACCTAACCTAAACCAACCTAACATCTCGGCGGTAATATTTGAAAACATTCATGGCGATTTGACATCTACGTCTCCGTGGGACCTTAATATACATCAATAACGTAATGTAGCCTAACCTAACCCAACCTAACATTTCGGCGGTAATATTTGACATCATTCCTGGCGAGTTGTCCTCTACGTCTCCGTTTCACCTTCATAAACATCAATAACGTAATATAACCTAACCTAACCCAACCTAACATCTCGGCGGTAATATTTGAAAACATACCTGGCGAGTTGGCCCCTACGTCTCCGTGGGACCTTTATAGATATCCATAACGTAATATAACCTAACCTAACCCAACCTAACATCTCGGCGGTAATATTTGAAAACATTCATGGCGATTTGACATCTACGTCTCCGTGGGACCATAATATACATCAATAACGTAATGTAGCCTAACCTAACCCAACCTAACATTTCGGCGGTAATATTTGACATCATTCCTGGCGAGTTGTCCTCTACGTCTCCGTTTGACCTTCATAAACATCAATAACGTAATATAACGTAACCTAACCCAACCTATCATGTCGGCGGTAATATTTGAAAACTTTCATGGCGATTTGGCATCTACGTCTCCGTGGGACCTTCATATACATCAATAACGTAATATAACCTAACCTAACCCAACCTAACATCTCGGCGGTAATATTTGAAAACATACGTGGCGAGTTGGCCTCTACGCCTCCGTGGGACATTTATATACATCAATAACGTAATATAACCTAACCTAACCCAACCTAACATCTCGGCGGTAATTTTTGATCACATTCCTGGCTTGTTGGCCTCTACGTCTCCGTGGGACATTTATATACATCAATAACGTAATATAACCTAACCTAACCCAACCTAACATCTCGGCGGTAATATTTGATCACATTCCTAGCTTGTTGGCCTTTCCGTCTCCGTGGGACATTTATATACATCTATAACGTGATATAACCTAACCTAAACCAACCTAACATCTCGGCGGTAATATTTGAAAACATTCATGGCGATTTGACATCTACGTCTCCGTGGGACCTTAATATACATCAATAACGTAATGTAGCCTAACCTAACCCAACCTAACATTTCGGCGGTAATATTTGACATCATTCCTGGCGAGTTGTCCTCTACGTCTCCGTTTCACCTTCATAAACATCAATAACGTAATATAACCTAACCTAACCCAACCTAACATCTCGGCGGTAATATTTGAAAACATACCTGGCGAGTTGGCCCCTACGTCTCCGTGGGACCTTTATAGATATCCATAACGTAATATAACCTAACCTAACCCAACCTAACATCTCGGCGGTAATATTTGAAAACATTCATGGCGATTTGACATCTACGTCTCCGTGGGACCATAATATACATCAATAACGTAATGTAGCCTAACCTAACCCAACCTAACATTTCGGCGGTAATATTTGACATCATTCCTGGCGAGTTGTCCTCTACGTCTCCGTTTGACCTTCATAAACATCAATAACGTAATATAACGTAACCTAACCCAACCTATCATGTCGGCGGTAATATTTGACAACATTCCTGGCGAGTTGGCCTCTACGTCTCCGCGGGACCTTTATATACATCTATAACGTGATATAACCTAACCTAAACCAACCTAACATCTCGGCGGTAATATTTGAAAACATTCCAGGCGAGTTGGCCTCTATGTCACCGTGGGACCTTTATAGACATCCGTAACGTAATATAACCTAACCTAACCCAACCTAACATCTCGGCGGTAATTTTTGATCACATTCCTGGCTTGTTGGCCTCTACGTCTCCGTGGGACATTTATATACATCAATAACGTAATATAACCTAACCTAACCCAACCTAACATCTCGGCGGTAATATTTGATCACATTCCTAGCTTGTTGGCCTTTCCGTCTCCGTGGGACATTTATATACATCTATAACGTGATATAACCTAACCTAAACCAACCTAACATCTCGGCGGTAATATTTGAAAACATTCATGGCGATTTGACATCTACGTCTCCGTGGGACCTTAATATACATCAATAACGTAATGTAGCCTAACCTAACCCAACCTAACATTTCGGCGGTAATATTTGACATCATTCCTGGCGAGTTGTCCTCTACGTCTCCGTTTCACCTTCATAAACATCAATAACGTAATATAACCTAACCTAACCCAACCTAACATCTCGGCGGTAATATTTGAAAACATACCTGGCGAGTTGGCCCCTACGTCTCCGTGGGACCTTTATAGATATCCATAACGTAATATAACCTAACCTAACCCAACCTAACATCTCGGCGGTAATATTTGAAAACATTCATGGCGATTTGACATCTACGTCTCCGTGGGACCATAATATACATCAATAACGTAATGTAGCCTAACCTAACCCAACCTAACATTTCGGCGGTAATATTTGACATCATTCCTGGCGAGTTGTCCTCTACGTCTCCGTTTGACCTTCATAAACATCAATAACGTAATATAACGTAACCTAACCCAACCTATCATGTCGGCGGTAATATTTGACAACATTCCTGGCGAGTTGGCCTCTACGTCTCCGCGGGACCTTTATATACATCTATAACGTGATATAACCTAACCTAAACCAACCTAACATCTCGGCGGTAATATTTGAAAACATTCCAGGCGAGTTGGCCTCTATGTCACCGTGGGACCTTTATAGACATCCGTAACGTAATATAACCTAACCTAACCCAACCTAAGATCTCTGCGGTAATATTTGAAAACATTCATGGCGAGTTGGCATCTACGTCTCCGTGGTACATTTATATACATCAGTAACGTAATATAACCTATCCTAACCCAAAATTACATCTCGGCGGTAATAACTGACCACATTCCTGGCTTGTTCGCATCTACGTCTCCGTGGGACCTTTATAAACATCAATAACGTAATATAACCTAACCTAACCCAACCTAACATTTCGGCGGTAATATTTGACATCATTCCTGGCGAGTTGGCCTCTACTTCTCCGTCTGAACTTCATAAACATCAATAACGTAATATAACGTAACCTAACCCAACCTATCATCTCGGCGGTAATATTTGACCACATTCCTGGCTTGTTGGGCTCTGCGTCTCCGTGGGACCTTTACATACGTCAATAACGTAATATAAGATAACCTAACCCAACCTATCATCTCGGCGGTAATACTTGACAACATACCTGGCGAGTTGGCCTCTACGTCTCCGTGGGACCTTTATATACATCAATAGCATAATATAAGCTAGGCTAACCCAACCTAACATTTCGGCGGTAATATTTGACATCATTCCTGGCGAGTTGTCCTCTACGTCTCCGTGGGATCCTTTTATACATCAGTAACGTAATATAACGTAACCTAACCCAACCTATCATCTCGGCGGTAATATTTGACAACATTCCTGGCGAGTTGGCCTCTACGTCTCCGTGGGACCTTTATATACATCAAAAACGTAATATAACCTAACCTAACCCAACCTAACATCTCGGCGGTAATATTTGACAACATACCTGGCGAGTTGGCCCCTACGTCTCCGTGGGACCTTTATAGACATCCACAACGTAATATAACCTAACCTAACCCAACCTAACATCTCGGCGGTAATATTTGATAACATTCATGGCGATTTGACATCTACGTCTCCGTGGGACCATAATATACATCAATAACGTAATATAGCCTAACCTAACCCAACCTAACATTTCGGCGGTAATATTTGACATCATTCCTGGCGAGTTGTCCTCTACGTCTCCGTTTGACCTTCATAAACATCAATAACGTAATATAACGTAACCTATCCCAACCTATCATCTCGGCGGTAATATTTGAAAACATTCCTGGCGAGTTGGCCTCTACGTCTCCGCGGGACCTTTATATACATCTATAACGTGATATAACCTAACCTAAACCAACCTAACATCTCGGCGGTCATATTTGAAAACATTCCTGGCGAGTTGGCCTCTATGTCACCGTGGGACCTTTATAGACATCCGTAACGTAATATAACCTAACCTAACCCAACCTAACATCTCGGCGGTAATATTTGAAAACATTCATGGCGATTTGACATCTACGTCTCCGTGGGATCTTAATATACATCAATAACGTAATATAGCCTAACCTAACCCAACCTAACATTTCGGGGGTAATATTTGACATCATTCCTGGCGAGTTGTCCTCTGCGTCTCCGTTTGACCTTCATAAACATCAATAACGTAATAGAACGTAACCTATCCCAACCTATCATCTCGGCGGTAATATTTGACAACATTCCTGGCGAGTTGGCCTCTACGTCTCCGTGGGACCTTTATATACATCAATAACGTAATATAACCTAACCTAACCCAACCTAACATCTCGGCGGTAATATTTGACAACATACCTGGCGAGTTGGCCTCTACGTCTCCGTGGGACCTTCATATACATCAATAACGAAATATAACCTAACCTAACCCAACCTAACATCTCGGCGGTAATATTTGAAAACATTCCTGGCGAGTTGGCTTCTCCGTCTCCGCGGGACCTTTATATACATCTATAACGTGATATAACCTAACCTAATCCAACCTAACATCTCGGCGGTAATATTTGACAACATTCCTGGCGAGTTGGCCTCTACGTCTCCGTGGAACATTTATATACATCAATAACGTAATATAACCTAACCTAACCCAACCTAACATCTCGGCGGTAATATTTGAAAACATACCTGGCGATTTGGCCTCTACGTCTCCGTGGGACCTTTATATACATCAATAACGTAATATAACCTAGGCTAAACCAACCTAACATCTCGGCGGTAATATTTGAAAACTTTCATGGCGATTTGGCATCTACGTCTCGGTGGGACATTTATATACATCTATAACGTGATATAACCTAACCTAAACCAACCTAACATCTCGGCGGTAATATTTGAAAACTTTCATGGCGATTTGGCATCTACGTCTCCGTGGGACCTTCATATACATCAATAACGTAATATAACCTAACCTAACCCAACCTAACATCTCGGCGGTAATATTTGAAAACATACGTGGCGAGTTGGCCTCTACGCCTCCGTGGGACATTTATATACATCAATAACGTAATATAACATAACCTAACCCAACCTAACATCTCGGCGGTAATTTTTGATCACATTCCTGGCTTGTTGGCCTCTACGTCTCCGTGGGACATTTATATACATCAATAACGTAATATAACCTAACCTAACCCAACCTAACATCTCGGCGGTAATATTTGATCACATTCCTAGCTTGTTGGCCTTTCCGTCTCCGTGGGACATTTATATACATCTATAACGTGATATAACCTAACCTAAACCAACCTAACATCTCGGCGGTAATATTTGAAAACATTCATGGCGATTTGACATCTACGTCTCCGTGGGACCTTAATATACATCAATAACGTAATGTAGCCTAACCTAACCCAACCTAACATTTCGGCGGTAATATTTGACATCATTCCTGGCGAGTTGTCCTCTACGTCTCCGTTTCACCTTCATAAACATCAATAACGTAATATAACCTAACCTAACCCAACGTAACATCTCGGCGGTAATATTTGAAAACATACCTGGCGAGTTGGCCCCTACGTCTCCGTGGGACCTTTATAGATATCCATAACGTAATATAACCTAACCTAACCCAACCTAACATCTCGGCGGTAATATTTGAAAACATTCATGGCGATTTGACATCTACGTCTCCGTGGGACCATAATATACATCAATAACGTAATGTAGCCTAACCTAACCCAACCTAACATTTCGGCGGTAATATTTGACATCATTCCTGGCGAGTTGTCCTCTACGTCTCCGTTTGACCTTCATAAACATCAATAACGTAATATAACGTAACCTAACCCAACCTATCATGTCGGCGGTAATATTTGACAACATTCCTGGCGAGTTGGCCTCTACGTCTCCGCGGGACCTTTATATACATCTATAACGTGATATAACCTAACCTAAACCAACCTAACATCTCGGCGGTAATATTTGAAAACATTCCAGGCGAGTTGGCCTCTATGTCACCGTGGGACCTTTATAGACATCCGTAACGTAATATAACCTAACCTAACCCAACCTAAGATCTCTGCGGTAATATTTGAAAACATTCATGGCGAGTTGGCATCTACGTCTCCGTGGTACATTTATATACATCAGTAACGTAATATAACCTATCCTAACCCAAAATAACATCTCGGCGGTAATAACTGACCACATTCCTGGCTTGTTCGCATCTACGTCTCCGTGGGACCTTTATAAACATCAATAACGTAATATAACCTAACCTAACCCAACCTAACATTTCGGCGGTAATATTTGACATCATTCCTGGCGAGTTGGCCTCTACTTCTCCGTCTGACCTTCATAAACATCAATAACGTAATATAACGTAACCTAACCCAACCTATCATCTCGGCGGTAATATTTGACCACATTCCTGGCTTGTTGGGCTCTGCGTCTCCGTGGGACCTTTACATACGTCAATAACGTAATATAAGATAACCTAACCCAACCTATCATCTCGGCGGTAATACTTGACAACATACCTGGCGAGTTGGCCTCTACGTCTCCGTGGGACCTTTATATACATCAATAGCATAATATAAGCTAGGCTAACCCAACCTAACATTTCGGCGGTAATATTTGACATCATTCCTGGCGAGTTGTCCTCTACGTCTCCGTGGGATCCTTTTATACATCAGTAACGTAATATAACGTAACCTAACCCAACCTATCATCTCGGCGGTAATATTTGACAACATTCCTGGCGAGTTGGCCTCTACGTCTCCGTGGGACCTTTATATACATCAAAAACGTAATATAACCTAACCTAACCCAACCTAACATCTCGGCGGTAATATTTGACAACATACCTGGCGAGTTGGCCCCTACGTCTCCGTGGGACCTTTATAGACATCCACAACGTAATATAACCTAACCTAACCCAACCTAACATCTCGGCGGTAATATTTGATAACATTCATGGCGATTTGACATCTACGTCTCCGTGGGACCATAATGTACATCAATAACGTAATATAGCCTAACCTAACCCAACCTAACATTTCGGCGGTAATATTTGACATCATTCCTGGCGAGTTGTCCTCTACGTCTCCGTTTGACCTTCATAAACATCAATAACGTAATATAACGTAACCTATCCCAACCTATCATCTCGGCGGTAATATTTGAAAACATTCCTGGCGAGTTGGCCTCTACGTCTCCGCGGGACCTTTATATACATCTATAACGTGATATAACCTAACCTAAACCAACCTAACATCTCGGCGGTCATATTTGAAAACATTCCTGGCGAGTTGGCCTCTATGTCACCGTGGGACCTTTATAGACATCCGTAACGTAATATAACCTAACCTAACCCAACCTAACATCTCGGCGGTAATATTTGAAAACATTCATGGCGATTTGACATCTACGTCTCCGTGGGATCTTAATATACATCAATAACGTAATATAGCCTAACCTAACCCAACCTAACATTTCGGGGGTAATATTTGATATCATTCCTGGCGAGTTGTCCTCTGCGTCTCCGTTTGACCTTCATAAACATCAATAACGTAATAGAACGTAACCTATCCCAACCTATCATCTCGGCGGTAATATTTGACAACATTCCTGGCGAGTTGGCCTCTACGTCTCCGTGGGACCTTTATATACATCAATAACGTAATATAACCTAACCTAACCCAACCTAACATCTCGGCGGTAATATTTGACAACATACGTGGCGAGTTGGCCTCTACGCCTCCGTGGGACATTTATATACATCAATAACGTAATATAACCTAACCTAACCCAACCTAACATCTCGGCGGTAATTTTTGATCACATTCCTGGCTTGTTGGCCTCTACGTCTCCGTGGGACATTTATATACATCAATAACGTAATATAACCTAACCTAACCCAACCTAACATCTCGGCGGTAATATTTGATCACATTCCTAGCTTGTTGGCCTTTCCGTCTCCGTGGGACATTTATATACATCTATAACGTGATATAACCTAACCTAAACCAACCTAACATCTCGGCGGTAATATTTGAAAACATTCATGGCGATTTGACATCTACGTCTCCGTGGGACCTTAATATACATCAATAACGTAATGTAGCCTAACCTAACCCAACCTAACATTTCGGCGGTAATATTTGACATCATTCCTGGCGAGTTGTCCTCTACGTCTCCGTTTCACCTTCATAAACATCAATAACGTAATATAACCTAACCTAACCCAACCTAACATCTCGGCGGTAATATTTGAAAACATACCTGGCGAGTTGGCCCCTACGTCTCCGTGGGACCTTTATAGATATCCATAACGTAATATAACCTAACCTAACCCAACCTAACATCTCGGCGGTAATATTTGAAAACATTCATGGCGATTTGACATCTACGTCTCCGTGGGACCATAATATACATCAATAACGTAATGTAGCCTAACCTAACCCAACCTAACATTTCGGCGGTAATATTTGACATCATTCCTGGCGAGTTGTCCTCTACGTTTCCGTTTGACCTTCATAAACATCAATAACGTAATATAACGTAACCTAACCCAACCTATCATGTCGGCGGTAATATTTGACAACATTCCTGGCGAGTTGGCCTCTACGTCTCCGCGGGACCTTTATATACATCTATAACGTGATATAACCTAACCTAAACCAACCTAACATCTCGGCGGTAATATTTGAAAACATTCCAGGCGAGTTGGCCTCTATGTCACCGTGGGACCTTTATAGACATCCGTAACGTAATATAACCTAACCTAACCCAACCTAAGATCTCTGCGGTAATATTTGAAAACATTCATGGCGAGTTGGCATCTACGTCTCCGTGGTACATTTATATACATCAGTAACGTAATATAACCTATCCTAACCCAAAATAACATCTCGGCGGTAATAACTGACCACATTCCTGGCTTGTTCGCATCTACGTCTCCGTGGGACCTTTATAAACATCAATAACGTAATATAACCTAACCTAACCCAACCTAACATTTCGGCGGTAATATTTGACATCATTCCTGGCGAGTTGGCCTCTACTTCTCCGTCTGACCTTCATAAACATCAATAACGTAATATAACGTAACCTAACCCAACCTATCATCTCGGCGGTAATATTTGACCACATTCCTGGCTTGTTGGGCTCTGCGTCTCCGTGGGACCTTTACATACGTCAATAACGTAATATAAGATAACCTAACCCAACCTATCATCTCGGCGGTAATACTTGACAACATACCTGGCGAGTTGGCCTCTACGTCTCCGTGGGACCTTTATATACATCAATAGCATAATATAAGCTAGGCTAACCCAACCTAACATTTCGGCGGTAATATTTGACATCATTCCTGGCGAGTTGTCCTCTACGTCTCCGTGGGACCTTTATATACATCTATAACGTGATATAACCTAACCTAATCCAACCTAACATCTCGGCGGTAATATTTGACAACATTCCTGGCGAGTTGGCCTCTACGTCTCCGTGGAACATTTATATACATCAATAACGTAATATAACCTAACCTAACCCAACCTAACATCTCGGCGGTAATATTTGAAAACATACCTGGCGATTTGGCCTCTACGTCTCCGTGGGACCTTTATATACATCAATAACGTAATATAACCTAGGCTAAACCAACCTAACATCTCGGCGGTAATATTTGAAAACTTTCATGGCGATTTGGCATCTACGTCTCCGTGGGACCTTCATATACATCAATAACGTAATATAACCTAACCTAACCCAACCTAACATCTCGGCGGTAATATTTGAAAACATACGTGGCGAGTTGGCCTCTACGCCTCCGTGGGACATTTATATACATCAATAACGTAATATAACCTAACCTAACCCAACCTAACATCTCGGCGGTAATTTTTGATCACATTCCTGGCTTGTTGGCCTCTACGTCTCCGTGGGACATTTATATACATCAATAACGTAATATAACCTAACCTAACCCAACCTAACATCTCGGCGGTAATATTTGATCACATTCCTAGCTTGTTGGCCTTTCCGTCTCCGTGGGACATTTATATACATCTATAACGTGATATAACCTAACCTAAACCAACCTAACATCTCGGCGGTAATATTTGAAAACATTCATGGCGATTTGACATCTACGTCTCCGTGGGACCTTAATATACATCAATAACGTAATGTAGCCTAACCTAACCCAACCTAACATTTCGGCGGTAATATTTGACATCATTCCTGGCGAGTTGTCCTCTACGTCTCCGTTTCACCTTCATAAACATCAATAACGTAATATAACCTAACCTAACCCAACCTAACATCTCGGCGGTAATATTTGAAAACATACCTGGCGAGTTGGCCCCTACGTCTCCGTGGGACCTTTATAGATATCCATAACGTAATATAACCTAACCTAACCCAACCTAACATCTCGGCGGTAATATTTGAAAACATTCATGGCGATTTGACATCTACGTCTCCGTGGGACCATAATATACATCAATAACGTAATGTAGCCTAACCTAACCCAACCTAACATTTCGGCGGTAATATTTGACATCATTCCTGGCGAGTTGTCCTCTACGTCTCCGTTTGACCTTCATAAACATCAATAACGTAATATAACGTAACCTAACCCAACCTATCATGTCGGCGGTAATATTTGAAAACTTTCATGGCGATTTGGCATCTACGTCTCCGTGGGACCTTCATATACATCAATAACGTAATATAACCTAACCTAACCCAACCTAACATCTCGGCGGTAATATTTGAAAACATACGTGGCGAGTTGTCCTCTACGTCTCCGTTTGACCTTCATAAACATCAATAACGTAATATAACGTAACCTAACCCAACCTATCATGTCGGCGGTAATATTTGAAAACTTTCATGGCGATTTGGCATCTACGTCTCCGTGGGACATTTATATACATCTATAACGTGATATAACCTAACCTAAACCAACCTAACATCTCGGCGGTAATATTTGAAAACATTCATGGCGATTTGACATCTACGTCTCCGTGGGACCTTAATATACATCAATAACGTAATGTAGCCTAACCTAACCCAACCTAACATTTCGGCGGTAATATTTGACATCATTCCTGGCGAGTTGTCCTCTACGTCTCCGTTTCACCTTCATAAACATCAATAACGTAATATAACCTAACCTAACCCAACCTAACATCTCGGCGGTAATATTTGAAAACATACCTGGCGAGTTGGCCCCTACGTCTCCGTGGGACCTTTATAGATATCCATAACGTAATATAACCTAACCTAACCCAACCTAACATCTCGGCGGTAATATTTGAAAACATTCATGGCGATTTGACATCTACGTCTCCGTGGGACCATAATATACATCAATAACGTAATGTAGCCTAACCTAACCCAACCTAACATTTCGGCGGTAATATTTGACATCATTCCTGGCGAGTTGTCCTCTACGTCTCCGTTTGACCTTCATAAACATCAATAACGTAATATAACGTAACCTAACCCAACCTATCATGTCGGCGGTAATATTTGACAACATTCCTGGCGAGTTGGCCTCTACGTCTCCGCGGGACCTTTATATACATCTATAACGTGATATAACCTAACCTAAACCAACCTAACATCTCGGCGGTAATATTTGAAAACATTCCAGGCGAGTTGGCCTCTATGTCACCGTGGGACCTTTATAGACATCCGTAACGTAATATAACCTAACCTAACCCAACCTAAGATCTCTGCGGTAATATTTGAAAACATTCATGGCGAGTTGGCATCTACGTCTCCGTGGTACATTTATATACATCAGTAACGTAATATAACCTATCCTAACCCAAAATAACATCTCGGCGGTAATAACTGACCACATTCCTGGCTTGTTCGCATCTACGTCTCCGTGGGACCTTTATAAACATCAATAACGTAATATAACCTAACCTAACCCAACCTAACATTTCGGCGGTAATATTTGACATCATTCCTGGCGAGTTGGCCTCTACTTCTCCGTCTGACCTTCATAAACATCAATAACGTAATATAACGTAACCTAACCCAACCTATCATCTCGGCGGTAATATTTGACCACATTCCTGGCTTGTTGGGCTCTGCGTCTCCGTGGGACCTTTACATACGTCAATAACGTAATATAAGATAACCTAACCCAACCTATCATCTCGGCGGTAATACTTGACAACATACCTGGCGAGTTGGCCTCTACGTCTCCGTGGGACCTTTATATACATCAATAGCATAATATAAGCTAGGCTAACCCAACCTAACATTTCGGCGGTAATATTTGACATCATTCCTGGCGAGTTGTCCTCTACGTCTCCGTGGGATCCTTTTATACATCAGTAACGTAATATAACGTAACCTAACCCAACCTATCATCTCGGCGGTAATATTTGACAACATTCCTGGCGAGTTGGCCTCTACGTCTCCGTGGGACCTTTATATACATCAAAAACGTAATATAACCTAACCTAACCCAACCTAACATCTCGGCGGTAATATTTGACAACATACCTGGCGAGTTGGCCCCTACGTCTCCGTGGGACCTTTATAGACATCCACAACGTAATATAACCTAACCTAACCCAACCTAACATCTCGGCGGTAATATTTGATAACATTCATGGCGATTTGACATCTACGTCTCCGTGGGACCATAATATACATCAATAACGTAATATAGCCTAACCTAACCCAACCTAACATTTCGGCGGTAATATTTGACATCATTCCTGGCGAGTTGTCCTCTACGTCTCCGTTTGACCTTCATAAACATCAATAACGTAATATAACGTAACCTATCCCAACCTATCATCTCGGCGGTAATATTTGAAAACATTCCTGGCGAGTTGGCCTCTACGTCTCCGCGGGACCTTTATATACATCTATAACGTGATATATCCTAACCTAAACCAACCTAACATCTCGGCGGTCATATTTGAAAACATTCCTGGCGAGTTGGCCTCTATGTCACCGTGGGACCTTTATAGACATCCGTAACGTAATATAACCTAACCTAACCCAACCTAACATCTCGGCGGTAATATTTGAAAACATTCATGGCGATTTGACATCTACGTCTCCGTGGGATCTTAATATACATCAATAACGTAATATAGCCTACCCTAACCCAACCTAACATTTCGGGGGTAATATTTGACATCATTCCTGGCGAGTTGTCCTCTGCGTCTCCGTTTGACCTTCATAAACATCAATAACGTAATAGAACGTAACCTATCCCAACCTATCATCTCGGCGGTAATATTTGACAACATTCCTGGCGAGTTGGCCTCTACGTCTCCGTGGGACCTTTATATACATCAATAACGTAATATAACCTAACCTAACCCAACCTAACATCTCGGCGGTAATATTTGACAACATACCTGGCGAGTTGGCCTCTACGTCTCCGTGGGACCTTCATATACATCAATAACGAAATATAACCTAACCTAACCCAACCTAACATCTCGGCGGTAATATTTGAAAACATTCCTGGCGAGTTGGCTTCTCCGTCTCCGCGGGACCTTTATATACATCTATAACGTGATATAACCTAACCTAATCCAACCTAACATCTCGGCGGTAATATTTGACAACATTCCTGGCGAGTTGGCCTCTACGTCTCCGTGGAACATTTATATACATCAATAACGTAATATAACCTAACCTAACCCAACCTAACATCTCGGCGGTAATATTTGAAAACATACCTGGCGATTTGGCCTCTACGTCTCCGTGGGACCTTTATATACATCAATAACGTAATATAACCTAGGCTAAACCAACCTAACATCTCGGCGGTAATATTTGAAAACTTTCATGGCGATTTGGCATCTACGTCTCCGTGGGACCTTCATATACATCAATAACGTAATATAACCTAACCTAACCCAACCTAACATCTCGGCGGTAATATTTGAAAACATACGTGGCGAGTTGGCCTCTACGTCTCCGTGGGACATTTATATACATCAATAACGTAATATAACCTAACCTAACCCAACCTAACATCTCGGCGGTAATTTTTGATCACATTCCTGGCTTGTTGGCCTCTACGTCTCCGTGGGACATTTATATACATCAATAACGTAATATAACCTAACCTAACCCAACCTAACATCTCGGCGGTAATATTTGATCACATTCCTAGCTTGTTGGCCTCTACGTCTCGGTGGGACATTTATATACATCTATAACGTGATATAACCTAACCTAAACCAACCTAACATCTCGGCGGTAATATTTGAAAACTTTCATGGCGATTTGGCATCTACGTCTCCGTGGGACCTTCATATACATCAATAACGTAATATAACCTAACCTAACCCAACCTAACATCTCGGCGGTAATATTTGAAAACATACGTGGCGAGTTGGCCTCTACGTCTCCGTGGGACATTTATATACATCAATAACGTAATATAACCTAACCTAACCCAACCTAACATCTCGGCGGTAATTTTTGATCACATTCCTGGCTTGTTGGCCTCTACGTCTCCGTGGGACATTTATATACATCAATAACGTAATATAACCTAACCTAACCCAACCTAACATCTCGGCGGTAATATTTGATCACATTCCTAGCTTGTTGGCCTTTCCGTCTCCGTGGGACATTTATATACATCTATAACGTGATATAACCTAACCTAAACCAACCTAACATCTCGGCGGTAATATTTGAAAACATTCATGGCGATTTGACATCTACGTCTCCGTGGGACCTTAATATACATCAATAACGTAATGTAGCCTAACCTAACCCAACCTAACATTTCGGCGGTAATATTTGACATCATTCCTGGCGAGTTGTCCTCTACGTCTCCGTTTCACCTTCATAAACATCAATAACGTAATATAACCTAACCTAACCCAACCTAACATCTCGGCGGTAATATTTGAAAACATACCTGGCGAGTTGGCCCCTACGTCTCCGTGGGACCTTTATAGACATCCATAACGTAATATAACCTAACCTAACCCAACCTAACATCTCGGCGGTAATATTTGAAAACATTCATGGCGATTTGACATCTACGTCTCCGTGGGACCATAATATACATCAATAACGTAATATAGCCTAACCTAACCCAACCTAACATTTCGGCGGTAATATTTGACATCATTCCTGGCGAGTTGTCCTCTACGTCTCCGTTTGACATTCATAAACATCAATAACGTAATATAACGTAACCTAACCCAACCTATCATCTCGGCGGTAATATTTGACAACATTCCTGGCGAGTTGCCCTCTACGTCTCCGCGGGACCTTTATATACATCTATAACGTGATATAACCTAACCTAAACCAACCTAACATCTCGGCGGTAATATTTGAAAACATTCCTGGCGAGTTGGCCTCTATGTCACCGTGGGACCTTTATAGACATCCGTAACGTAATATAACCTAACCTAACCCAACCTAAGATCTCTGCGGTAATATTTGAAAACATTCATGGCGAGTTGGCATCTACGTCTCCGTGGTACATTTATATACATCAATAACGTAATATAACCTATCCTAAACCAAAATAACATCTCGGCGGTAATAACTGACCACATTCCTGGCTTGTTCGCATCTACGTCTCCGTGGGACCTTTATAAACATCAATAACGTAATATAACCTAACCTAACCCAACCTAACATTTCGGCGGTAATATTTGACATCATTCCTGGCGAGTTGGCCTCTACGTCTCCGTTTGACCTTCATAAACATCAATAACGTAATATAACCTAACCTAACCCAACCTAACATCTCGGCGGTAATATTTGAAAACATACCTGGCGAGTTGGCCTCTACGTCTCCGTGGGACCTTTATATACATCAATAACGTAATATAACCTAGGCTAAACCAACCTAACATCTCGGCGGTAATATTTGAAAACTTTCATGGCGATTTGGCATCTACGTCTCCGTGGGACCTTCATATACATCAATAACGTAATATAACCTAACCTAACCCAACCTAACATCTCGGCGGTAATATTTGAAAACATACGTGGCGAGTTGGCCTCTACGTCTCCGTGGGACATTTATATACATCAATAACGTAATATAACCTAACCTAACCCAACCTAACATCTCGGCGGTAATTTTTGATCACATTCCTGGCTTGTTGGCCTCTACGTCTCCGTGGGACATTTATATACATCAATAACGTAATATAACCTAACCTAACCCAACCTAACATCTCGGCGGTAATATTTGATCACATTCCTAGCTTGTTGGCCTCTACGTCTCCGTGGGACATTTATATACATCTATAACGTGATATAACCTAACCTAAACCAACCTAACATCTCGGCGGTCATATTTGAAAACATTCGTGGCGAGTTGGCCTCTATGTCACCGTGGGACCTTTATAGACATCCGTAACGTAATATAACCTAACCTAACCCAACCTAACATCTCGGCGGTAATATTTGAAAACATTCATGGCGATTTGACATCTACGTCTCCGTGGGACCTTAATATACATCAATAACGTAATATAGCCTAACCTAACCCAACCTAACATTTCGGCGGTAATATTTGACATCATTCCTGGCGAGTTGTCCTCTGCGTCTCCGTTTGACCTTCATAAACATCAATAACGTAATAGAACGTAACCTAACCCAACCTATCATCTCGGCGGTAATATTTGACAACATTCCTGGCGAGTTGGCCTCTACGTCTCCGTGGGACCTTTATATACATTAATAACGTAATATAACCTAACCTAACCCAACCTAACATCTCGGCGGTAATATTTGACAACATTCCTGGCGAGTTGGCCTCTACGTCTCCGTGGGACCTTCATATACATCAATAACGAAATATAACCTAACCTAACCCAACCTAACATCTCGGCGGTAATATTTGAAAACATTCCTGGCGAGTTGGCTTCTCCGTCTCCGCGGGACCTTTATATACATCTATAACGTGATATAACCTAACCTAATCCAACCTAACATCTCGGCGGTAATATTTGACAACATTCCTGGCGAGTTGGCCTCTACGTCTCCGTGGAACATTTATATACATCAATAACGTAATATAACCTAACCTAACCCAACCTAACATCTCGGCGGTAATATTTGAAAACATACCTGGCGATTTGGCCTCTACGTCTCCGTGGGACCTTTATATACATCAATAACGTAATATAACCTAGGCTAAACCAACCTAACATCTCGGCGGTAATATTTGAAAACTTTCATGGCGATTTGGCATCTACGTCTCCGTGGGACCTTCATATACATCAATAACGTAATATAACCTAACCTAACCCAACCTAACATCTCGGCGGTAATATTTGAAAACATACGTGGCGAGTTGGCCTCTACGTCTCCGTGGGACATTTATATACATCAATAACGTAATATAACCTAACCTAACCCTACGTAACATCTCGGCGGTAATTTTTGATCACATTCCTGGCTTGTTGGCCTCTACGTCTCCGTGGGACATTTATATACATCAATAACGTAATATAACCTAACCTAACCCAACCTAACATCTCGGCGGTAATATTTGATCACATTCCTAGCTTGTTGGCCTCTACGTCTCGGTGGGACATTTATATACATCTATAACGTGATATAACCTAACCTAAACCAACCTAACATCTCGGCGGTAATATTTGAAAACATTCATGGCGATTTGACATCTACGTCTCCGTGGGACCTTAATATACATCAATAACGTAATGTAGCCTAACCTAACCCAACCTAACATTTCGGCGGTAATATTTGACATCATTCCTGGCGAGTTGTCCTCTACGTCTCCGTTTCACCTTCATAAACATCAATAACGTAATATAACCTAACCTAACCCAACCTAACATCTCGGCGGTAATATTTGAAAACATACCTGGCGAGTTGGCCCCTACGTCTCCGTGGGACCTTTATAGACATCCATAACGTAATATAACCTAACCTAACCCAACCTAACATCTCGGCGGTAATATTTGAAAACATTCATGGCGATTTGACATCTACGTCTCCGTGGGACCATAATATACATCAATAACGTAATATAGCCTAACCTAACCCAACCTAACATTTCGGCGGTAATATTTGACATCATTCCTGGCGAGTTGTCCTCTCCGTCTCCGTTTGACCTTCATAAACATCAATAACGTAATATAACGTAACCTAACCCAACCTATCATCTCGGCGGTAATATTTGACAACATTCCTGGCGAGTTGCCCTCTACGTCTCCGCGGGACCTTTATATACATCTATAACGTGATATAACCTAACCTAAACCAACCTAACATCTCGGCGGTAATATTTGAAAACATTCCTGGCGAGTTGGCCTCTATGTCACCGTGGGACCTTTATAGACATCCGTAACGTAATATAACCTAACCTAACCCAACCTAAGATCTCTGCGGTAATATTTGAAAACATTCATGGCGAGTTGGCATCTACGTGTCCGTGGTACATTTATATACATCAATAACGTAATATAACCTATCCTAACCCAAAATAACATCTCGGCGGTAATAACTGACCACATTCCTGGCTTGTTCGCATCTACGTCTCCGTGGGACCTTTATAAACATCAATAACGTAATATAACCTAACCTAACCCAACCTAACATTTCGGCGGTAATATTTGACATCATTCCTGGCGAGTTGGCCTCTACGTCTCCGTTTGACCTTCATAAACATCAATAACGTAATATAACCTAACCTAACCCAACCTAACATCTCGGCGGTAATATTTGAAAACATACCTGGCGAGTTGGCCTCTACGTCTCCGTGGGACCTTTATATACATCAATAACGTAATATAACCTAGGCTAAACCAACCTAACATCTCGGCGGTAATATTTGAAAACTTTCATGGCGATTTGGCATCTACGTCTCCGTGGGACCTTCATATACATCAATAACGTAATATAACCTAACCTAACCCAACCTAACATCTCGGCGGTAATATTTGAAAACATACGTGGCGAGTTGGCCTCTACGTCTCCGTGGGACATTTATATACATCAATAACGTAATATAACCTAACCTAACCCAACCTAACATCTCGGCGGTAATTTTTGATCACATTCCTGGCTTGTTGGCCTCTACGTCTCCGTGGGACATTTATATACATCAATAACGTAATATAACCTAACCTAACCCAACCTAACATCTCGGCCGTAATATTTGATCACATTCCTAGCTTGTTGGCCTCTACGTCTCCGTGGGACATTTATATACATCTATAACGTGATATAACCTAACCTAAACCAACCTAACATCTCGGCGGTAATATTTGAAAACATTCCTGGCGAGTTGGCCTCTATGTCACCGTGGGACCTTTATAGACATCCATAACGTAATATAACCTAACCTAACCCAACCTAACATCTCGGCGGTAATATTTGAAAACATTCATGGCGATTTGACATCTACGTCTCCGTGGGACCTTAATATACATCAATAACGTAATATAGCCTAACCTAACCCAACCTATCATCTCGGCGGTAATATTTGACAACATTCCTGGCGAGTTGGCCTCTACGTCTCCGCGGGACCTTTATATACATCTATAACGTGATATAACCTAACCTAAACCAACCTAACATCTCGGCGGTCATATTTGAAAACATTCCTGGCGAGTTGGCCTCTATGTCACCGTGGGACCTTTATAGACATCCGTAACGTAATATAACCTAACCTAACCCAACCTAACATCTCGGCGGTAATATTTGAAAACATTCATGGCGATTTGACATCTACGTCTCCGTGGGACCTTAATATACATCAATAACGTAATATAGCCTAACCTAACCCAACCTAACATTTCGGCGGTAATATTTGACATCATTCCTGGCGAGTTGTCCTCTGCGTCCCCATTTGACCTTCATAAACATCAATAACGTAATAGAACGTAACCTAACCCAACCTATCATCTCGGCGGTAATATTTGACAACATTCCTGGCGAGTTGGCCTCTACGTCTCCGTGGGACCTTTATATACATTAATAACGTAATATAACCTAACCTAACCCAACCTAACATCTCGGCGGTAATATTTGACAACATTCCTGGCGAGTTGGCCTCTACGTCTCCGTGGGGCCTTTATATACATCAATAACGTAATAGAACGTAACCTAACCCAACCTATCATCTCGGCGGTAATATTTGACAACATACCTGGCGAGTTGGCCTCTACGTCTCCGTGGGACCTTCATATACATCAATAACGAAATATAACCTAACCTAACCCAACCTAACATCTCGGCGGTAATATTTGAAAACATTCCTGGCGAGTTGGCTTCTCCGTCTCCGTGGGATCTTTTTATACATCAATAACGTAATATAACCTAACCTAACCCAACCTAACATCTCGACGGTAATATTTGAAAACATTCATGGCGATTTGACATCTACGTCTCCGTGGGAGTTTAATATACATCAATAACGTAATATAGCCTAACCTAACCCAACCTAACATTTCGGCGGTAATATTTGACATCATTCCTGGCGAGTTGTCCTCTACGTCTCCGTTTGACCTTCATAAACATCAATAACGTAATATAACGTAACCTAACCCAACCTATCATCTCGGCGGTAATGTTTGACAACATTCCTGGCGAGTTGGCTTCTCCGTCTCCGTGGGATCTTTTTATACATCAATAACGTAATATAACCTAACCTAACCCAACCTAACATCTCGACGGTAATATTTGACATCATTCCTGGCGAGTTGTCCTCTACGTCTCCGTTTGACCTTCATAAACATCAATAACGTAATATAACGTAACCTAACCCAACCTATCATCTCGGCGGTAATATTTGACAACATTCCTGGCGAGTTGGCCTCTATGTCTCCGTGGGACCTTTATATACATCAATAACGTAATATAACCTAACCTAACCCAACCTAACATCTCGGCGATAATGTTTGACAACATACCTGGCGAGTTGGCCTCTACGTCTCCGTGGGACCTTCATATACATCAATAACGAAATATAACCTAACCTAACCCAACCTAACATATCGGCGGTAATGTTTGAAAACATTCCTGGCGAGTTGGCTTCTCCGTCTCCGTGGGATCTTTTTATACATCAATAACGTAATATAACCTAACCTAACCCAACCTAACATTTCGGCGGTAATATTTGACATCATTCCTGGCGAGTTGGCCTCTACGTCTCCGTTTGACCTTCATAAACATCAATAACGTAATATAACCTAACCTAACCCAACCTAACATCTCGGCGGTAATATTTGAAAACATACCTGGCGAGTTGGCCTCTACGTCTCCGTGGGACCTTTATATACATCAATAACGTAATATAACCTAACCTATCCCAACCTAACATCTCGGCGGTAATATTTGAAAACATTCCTGGTGAGTTGGCTTCTTCGACTCCGTGGGATCTTTTTATACATCAATAACGTAATATAACCTAACCTAACCCAACCTAACATCTCGGCGGTAATATTTGAAAACATACCTGGCGAGTTGGCCCCTACGTCTCCGTGGGACATTTATATACATCAATAACGTAATATAACCTAACCTAACCCAACCTAACATCTCGGCGGTAATATTTGATCACATTCCTGGCTTGTTGGACTCTACGTCTCCGTGGGACCTTTATAGACATCCGTAACGTAATATAACCTAACCTAACCCAACCTAACATCTCGGCGGTAATATTTGAAAACATTCATGGCGATTTGACATCTACGTCTCCGTGGGACCTTAATATACATCAATAACGTAATATAGCCTAACCTAACCCAACCTAACATTTCGGCGGTAATATTTGACATCATTCCTGGCGAGTTGTCCTCTGCGTCCCCATTTGACCTTCATAAACATCAATAACGTAATAGAACGTAACCTAACCCAACCTATCATCTCGGCGGTAATATTTGACAACATTCCTGGCGAGTTGGCCTCTACGTCTCCGTGGGACCTTTATATACATTAATAACGTAATATAACCTAACCTAACCCAACCTAACATCTCGGCGGTAATATTTGACAACATTCCTGGCGAGTTGGCCTCTACGTCTCCGTGGGGCCTTTATATACATCAATAACGTAATAGAACGTAACCTAACCCAACCTATCATCTCGGCGGTAATATTTGACAACATACCTGGCGAGTTGGCCTCTACGTCTCCGTGGGACCTTCATATACATCAATAACGAAATATAACCTAACCTAACCCAACCTAACATCTCGGCGGTAATATTTGAAAACATTCCTGGCGAGTTGGCTTCTCCGTCTCCGTGGGATCTTTTTATACATCAATAACGTAATATAACCTAACCTAACCCAACCTAACATCTCGACGGTAATATTTGAAAACATTCATGGCGATTTGACATCTACGTCTCCGTGGGAGTTTAATATACATCAATAACGTAATATAGCCTAACCTAACCCAACCTAACACTTCGGCGGTAATATTTGACATCATTCCTGGCGAGTTGTCCTCTACGTCTCCGTTTGACCTTCATAAACATCAATAACGTAATATAACGTAACCTAACCCAACCTATCATCTCGGCGGTAATATTTGACAACATTCCTGGCGAGTTGGCCTCTATGTCTCCGTGGGACCTTTATATACATCAATAACGTAATATAACCTAACCTAACCCAACCTAACATCTCGGCGGTAATGTTTGACAACATACCTGGCGAGTTGGCCTCTACGTCTCCGTGGGACCTTCATATACATCAATAACGAAATATAACCTAACCTAACCCAACCTAACATATCGGCGGTAATGTTTGAAAACATTCCTGGCGAGTTGGCTTCTCCGTCTCCGTGGGATCTTTTTATACATCAATAACGTAATATAACCTAACCTAACCCAACCTAACATCTCGGCGGTAATATTTGACATCATTCCTGGCGAGTTGGCCTCTACGTCTCCGTTTGACCTTCATAAACATCAATAACGTAATATAACCTAACCTAACCCAACCTAACATCTCGGCGGTAATATTTGAAAACATACCTGGCGAGTTGGCCTCTACGTCTCCGTGGGACCTTTATATACATCAATAACGTAATATAACCTAACCTATCCCAACCTAACATCTCGGCGGTAATATTTGAAAACATTCCTGGTGAGTTGGCTTCTTCGACTCCGTGGGATCTTTTTATACATCAATAACGTAATATAACCTAACCTAACCCAACCTAACATCTCGGCGGTAATATTTGAAAACATTCATGGCGATTTGACATCTACGTCTCCGTGGGACCTTAATATACATCAATAACGTAATATAGCCTAACCTAACCCAACCTAACATTTCGGCGGTAATATTTGACATCATTCCTGGCGAGTTGTCCTCTGCGTCCCCATTTGACCTTCATAAACATCAATAACGTAATAGAACGTAACCTAACCCAACCTATCATCTCGGCGGTAATATTTGACAACATTCCTGGCGAGTTGGCCTCTACGTCTCCGTGGGACCTTTATATACATTAATAACGTAATATAACCTAACCTAACCCAACCTAACATCTCGGCGGTAATATTTGACAACATTCCTGGCGAGTTGGCCTCTACGTCTCCGTGGGGCCTTTATATACATCAATAACGTAATAGAACGTAACCTAACCCAACCTATCATCTCGGCGGTAATATTTGACAACATACCTGGCGAGTTGGCCTCTACGTCTCCGTGGGACCTTCATATACATCAATAACGAAATATAACCTAACCTAACCCAACCTAACATCTCGGCGGTAATATTTGAAAACATTCCTGGCGAGTTGGCTTCTCCGTCTCCGTGGGATCTTTTTATACATCAATAACGTAATATAACCTAACCTAACCCAACCTAACATCTCGACGGTAATATTTGAAAACATTCATGGCGATTTGACATCTACGTCTCCGTGGGAGTTTAATATACATCAATAACGTAATATAGCCTAACCTAACCCAACCTAACACTTCGGCGGTAATATTTGACATCATTCCTGGCGAGTTGTCCTCTACGTCTCCGTTTGACCTTCATAAACATCAATAACGTAATATAACGTAACCTAACCCAACCTATCATCTCGGCGGTAATATTTGACAACATTCCTGGCGAGTTGGCCTCTATGTCTCCGTGGGACCTTTATATACATCAATAACGTAATATAACCTAACCTAACCCAACCTAACATCTCGGCGGTAATGTTTGACAACATACCTGGCGAGTTGGCCTCTACGTCTCCGTGGGACCTTCATATACATCAATAACGAAATATAACCTAACCTAACCCAACCTAACATATCGGCGGTAATGTTTGAAAACATTCCTGGCGAGTTGGCTTCTCCGTCTCCGTGGGATCTTTTTATACATCAATAACGTAATATAACCTAACCTAACCCAACCTAACATCTCGGCGGTAATATTTGACATCATTCCTGGCGAGTTGGCCTCTACGTCTCCGTTTGACCTTCATAAACATCAATAACGTAATATAACCTAACCTAACCCAACCTAACATCTCGGCGGTAATATTTGAAAACATACCTGGCGAGTTGGCCTCTACGTCTCCGTGGGACCTTTATATACATCAATAACGTAATATAACCTAACCTATCCCAACCTAACATCTCGGCGGTAATATTTGAAAACATTCCTGGTGAGTTGGCTTCTTCGACTCCGTGGGATCTTTTTATACATCAATAACGTAATATAACCTAACCTAACCCAACCTAACATCTCGGCGGTAATATTTGAAAACATTCATGGCGATTTGACATCTACGTCTCCGTGGGACCTTAATATACATCAATAACGTAATATAGCCTAACCTAACCCAACCTAACATTTCGGCGGTAATATTTGACATCATTCCTGGCGAGTTGTCCTCTGCGTCCCCATTTGACCTTCATAAACATCAATAACGTAATAGAACGTAACCTAACCCAACCTATCATCTCGGCGGTAATATTTGACAACATTCCTGGCGAGTTGGCCTCTACGTCTCCGTGGGACCTTTATATACATTAATAACGTAATATAACCTAACCTAACCCAACCTAACATCTCGGCGGTAATATTTGACAACATTCCTGGCGAGTTGGCCTCTACGTCTCCGTGGGGCCTTTATATACATCAATAACGTAATAGAACGTAACCTAACCCAACCTATCATCTCGGCGGTAATATTTGACAACATACCTGGCGAGTTGGCCTCTACGTCTCCGTGGGACCTTCATATACATCAATAACGAAATATAACCTAACCTAACCCAACCTAACATCTCGGCGGTAATATTTGAAAACATTCCTGGCGAGTTGGCTTCTCCGTCTCCGTGGGATCTTTTTATACATCAATAACGTAATATAACCTAACCTAACCCAACCTAACATCTCGACGGTAATATTTGAAAACATTCATGGCGATTTGACATCTACGTCTCCGTGGGAGTTTAATATACATCAATAACGTAATATAGCCTAACCTAACCCAACCTAACATTTCGGCGGTAATATTTGACATCATTCCTGGCGAGTTGTCCTCTACGTCTCCGTTTGACCTTCATAAACATCAATAACGTAATATAACGTAACCTAACCCAACCTATCATCTCGGCGGTAATATTTGACAACATTCCTGGCGAGTTGGCCTCTATGTCTCCGTGGGACCTTTATATACATCAATAACGTAATATAACCTAACCTAACCCAACCTAACATCTCGGCGGTAATGTTTGACAACATACCTGGCGAGTTGGCCTCTACGTCTCCGTGGGACCTTCATATACATCAATAACGAAATATAACCTAACCTAACCCAACCTAACATATCGGCGGTAATGTTTGAAAACATTCCTGGCGAGTTGGCTTCTCCGTCTCCGTGGGATCTTTTTATACATCAATAACGTA
Source organism: Xylocopa violacea (assembly GCA_963969225.1). Lineage (NCBI taxonomy): Eukaryota > Metazoa > Arthropoda > Insecta > Hymenoptera > Apidae > Xylocopa > Xylocopa violacea. The sequence continues at coordinate 4,011,074 of CAXAJV010000051.1, forward strand.
ATATAACCTAACCTAACCCAACCTAACATCTCGGCGGTAATATTTGACAACATACCTGGCGAGTTGGCCTCTACGTCTCCGCCGGACCTTCATATACATCAATAACGAAATATAACCTAACCTAACCCAACCTAACATTTCGGCGGTAATATTTGAAAACGTTCCTGGCGAGTTGGCTTCTTCGTCTCCGTGGGATCTTTTTATACATCAATAACGTAATATAACCTAACCTAACCCAACCTAACATCTCGGCGGTAATATTTGAAAACATACCTGGCGAGTCGGCCTCTACGTCTCCGTGGGACATTTATATACATCAATAACGTAATATAACCTAACCTAACCCAACCTAACGTCTCGGCGGTAATATTTGAAAACATTCCTGGCGAGTTGGCCTTTACGTCTCCGCAGGACCTTTATATACATCTATAACGTGATATAACCTAACCTAAACCAACCTAACATCTCGGGGGTCATATTTGAAAACATTCATGGCGATTTGACATCTACGTCTCCGTGGGACCTTAATATACATCAATAACGTAATATAGCCTAACCTAACCCAACCTAACATTTCGGCGGTAATATTTGACATCATTCCTGGCGAGTTGTCCTCTGCGTCCCCATTTGACCTTCATAAACATCAATAACGTAATAGAACGTAACCTAACCCAACCTATCATCTCGGCGGTAATATTTGACAACATTCCTGGCGAGTTGGCCTCTACGTCTCCGTGGGACCTTTATATACATTAATAACGTAATATAACCTAACCTAACCCAACCTAACATCTCGGCGGTAATATTTGACAACATTCCTGGCGAGTTGGCCTCTACGTCTCCGTGGGGCCTTTATATACATCAATAACGTAATAGAACGTAACCTAACCCAACCTATCATCTCGGCGGTAATATTTGACAACATACCTGGCGAGTTGGCCTCTACGTCTCCGTGGGACCTTCATATACATCAATAACGAAATATAACCTAAGCTAACCCAACCTAACATCTCGGCGGTAATATTTGAAAACATTCCTGGCGAGTTGGCTTCTCCGTCTCCGTGGGATCTTTTTATACATCAATAACGTAATATAACCTAACCTAACCCAACCTAACATCTCGACGGTAATATTTGAAAACATTCATGGCGATTTGACATCTACGTCTCCGTGGGAGTTTAATATACATCAATAACGTAATATAGCCTAACCTAACCCAACCTAACATTTCGGCGGTAAAATTTGACATCATTCCTGGCGAGTTGTCCTCTACGTCTCCGTTTGACCTTCATAAACATCAATAACGTAATATAACGTAACCTAACCCAACCTATCATCTCGGCGGTAATATTTGACAACATTCCTGGCGAGTTGGCCTCTATGTCTCCGTGGGACCTTTATATACATCAATAACGTAATATAACCTAACCTAACCCAACCTAACATCTCGGCGGTAATGTTTGACAACATACCTGGCGAGTTGGCCTCTACGTCTCCGTGGGACCTTCATATACATCAATAACGAAATATAACCTAACCTAACCCAACCTAACATATCGGCGGTAATGTTTGAAAACATTCCTGGCGAGTTGGCTTCTCCGTCTCCGTGGGATCTTTTTATACATCAATAACGTAATATAACCTAACCTAACCCAACCTAACATCTCGGCGGTAATATTTGACAACATACCTGGCGAGTTGGCCTCTACGTCTCCGCCGGACCTTCATATACATCAATAACGAAATATAACCTAACCTAACCCAACCTAACATTTCGGCGGTAATATTTGAAAACGTTCCTGGCGAGTTGGCTTCTTCGTCTCCGTGGGATCTTTTTATACATCAATAACGTAATATAACCTAACCTAACCCAACCTAACATCTCGGCGGTAATATTTGAAAACATACCTGGCGAGTCGGCCTCTACGTCTCCGTGGGACATTTATATACATCAATAACGTAATATAACCTAACCTAACCCAACCTAACGTCTCGGCGGTAATATTTGAAAACATTCCTGGCGAGTTGGCCTTTACGTCTCCGCAGGACCTTTATATACATCTATAACGTGATATAACCTAACCTAAACCAACCTAACATCTCGGGGGTCATATTTGAAAACATTCATGGCGATTTGACATCTACGTCTCCGTGGGACCTTAATATACATCAATAACGTAATATAGCCTAACCTAACCCAACCTAACATTTCGGCGGTAATATTTGACATCATTCCTGGCGAGTTGTCCTCTGCGTCTCCGTTTGACCTTCATAAACATCAATAACGTAATAGAACGTAACCTAACCCAACCTATCATCTCGGCGGTAATATTTGACAACATTCCTGGCGAGTTGGCTTCTCCGTCTCCGTGGGATCTTTTTATACATCAATAACGTAATATAACCTAACCTAACCCAACCTAACATCTCGACGGTAATATTTGAAAACATTCATGGCGATTTGACATCTACGTCTCCGTGGGAGTTTAATATACATCAATAACGTAATATAGCCTAACCTAACCCAACCTAACATTTCGGCGGTAATATTTGACATCATTCCTGGCGAGTTGTCCTCTACGTCTCCGTTTGACCTTCATAAACATCAATAACGTAATATAACGTAACCTAACCCAACCTATCATCTCGGCGGTAATATTTGACAACATTCCTGGCGAGTTGGCCTCTACGTCTCCGTGGGACCTTCGTATACATCAATAACGAAATATAACCTAACCTAACCCAACCTAACATATCGGCGGTAATGTTTGAAAACATTCCTGGCGAGTTGGCTTCTCCGTCTCCGTGGGATCTTTTTATACATCAATAACGTAATATAACCTAACCTAACCCAACCTAACATTTCGGCGGTAATATTTGACATCATTCCTGGCGAGTTGGCCTCTACGTCTCCGTTTGACCTTCATAAACATCAATAACGTAATATAACCTAACCTAACCCAACCTAACATTTCGGCGGTAATATTTGAAAACATACCTGGCGAGTTGGCCTCTACGTCTCCGTGGGACCTTTATATACATCAATAACGTAATATAACCTAACCTATCCCAACCTAACATCTCGGCGGTAATATTTGAAAACATTCCTGGTGAGTTGGCTTCTTCGACTCCGTGGGATCTTTTTATACATCAATAACGTAATATAACCTAACCTAACCCAACCTAACATCTCGGCGGTAATATTTGAAAACATACCTGGCGAGTTGGCCCCTACGTCTCCGTGGGACATTTATATACATCAATAACGTAATATAACCTAACCTAACCCAACCTAACATCTCGGCGGTAATATTTGATCACATTCCTGGCTTGTTGGACTCTACGTCTCCGTGGGACATTTATATACATCAATAACGTAATATAACCTAACCTAACCCAACCTAACATCTCGGCGGTAATATTTGACGACATTCCTGGCGAGTTGGCCTCTACGTCTCCGCGGGACCTTTATATACATCTATAACGTGATATAACCTAACCTAAACCAACCTAACATCTCGGCGGTCATATTTGAAAACATTCCTGGCGAGTTGGCCTCCATGTCACCGTGGGACCTTTATAGACATCCGTAACGTAATATAACCTAACCTAACCCAACCTAACATCTCGGCGGTAATATTTGAAAACATTCATGTCAAACACAGATTTGACATCTACGTCTCCGTGGGACCTTAATATACATCAATAACGTAATATAGCCTAACCTAACCCAACCTAACATTTCGGCGGTAATATTTGACATCATTCCTGGCGAGTTGTCCTCTGCGTCTCCGTTTGACCTTCATAAACATCAATAACGTAATAGAACGTAACCTAACCCAACCTATCATCTCGGCGGTAATATTTGACAACATTCCTGGCGAGTTGGCCTCTACGTCTCCGTGGGACCTTTATATACATCAATAACGTAATATAACCTAACCTAACACAACCTAACATCTCGGCGGTAATATTTGACAACATACCTGGCGAGTTGGCCTCTACGTCTCCGTGGGACCTTCATATACATCAATAACGAAATATAACCTAACCTAACCCAACCTAACATCTCGACGGTAATATTTGAAAACATTCCTGGCGAGTTGGCTTCTCCGTCTCCGCGGGACCTTTATATACATCTATAACGTGATATAACCTAACCTAATCCAACCTAAGAAATCGGCGGTAGTATTTGAAAACATTCCTGGCGAGTTGGCCTCTACGTCTCCGTGGGACCTTCATATACATCAATAACGAAATATAAACTAACCTAACCCAACCTAACATCTCGGCGGTAATATTTGAAAACATTCCTGGCGAGTTGGCTTCTCCGTCTCCGTGGGATCCTTTTATACATCAGTAACGTAATATAACGTAACCTAACCCAACCTAACATTTCGGCGGTAATATTTGACATCATTCCTGGCGAGTTGTCCTCTACGTCTCCGTTTGACCTTCATAAACATCAATAACGTAATATAACGTAACCTAACCCAACCTATCATCTCGGCGGTAATATTTGACAACATTCCTGGCGAGTTGGCCTCTATGTCTCCGTGGGACCTTTATATACATCAATAACGTAATATAACCTAACCTAACCCAACCTAACATCTCGGCGGTAATGTTTGACAACATACCTGGCGAGTTGGCCTCTACGTCTCCGTGGGACCTTCATATACATCAATAACGAAATATAACCTAACCTAACCCAACCTAACATATCGGCGGTAATGTTTGAAAACATTCCTGGCGAGTTGGCTTCTCCGTCTCCGTGGGATCTTTTTATACATCAATAACGTAATATAACCTAACCTAACCCAACCTAACATCTCGGCGGTAATATTTGACAACATACCTGGCGAGTTGGCCTCTACGTCTCCGCCGGACCTTCATATACATCAATAACGAAATATAACCTAACCTAACCCAACCTAACATTTCGGCGGTAATATTTGAAAACGTTCCTGGCGAGTTGGCTTCTTCGTCTCCGTGGGATCTTTTTATACATCAATAACGTAATATAACCTAACCTAACCCAACCTAACATCTCGGCGGTAATATTTGAAAACATAACTGGCGAGTCGGCCTCTACGTCTCCGTGGGACATTTATATACATCAATAACGTAATATAACCTAACCTAACCCAACCTAACGTCTCGGCGGTAATATTTGAAAACATTCCTGGCGAGTTGGCCTTTACGTCTCCGCAGGACCTTTATATACATCTATAACGTGATATAACCTAACCTAAACCAACCTAACATCTCGGGGGTCATATTTGAAAACATTCATGGCGATTTGACATCTACGTCTCCGTGGGACCTTAATATACATCAATAACGTAATATAGCCTAACCTAACCCAACCTAACATTTCGGCGGTAATATTTGACATCATTCCTGGCGAGTTGTCCTCTGCGTCTCCGTTTGACCTTCATAAACATCAATAACGTAATAGAACGTAACCTAACCCAACCTATCATCTCGGCGGTAATATTTGACAACATTCCTGGCGAGTTGGCTTCTCCGTCTCCGTGGGATCTTTTTATACATCAATAACGTAATATAACCTAACCTAACCCAACCTAACATCTCGACGGTAATATTTGAAAACATTCATGGCGATTTGACATCTACGTCTCCGTGGGAGTTTAATATACATCAATAACGTAATATAGCCTAACCTAACCCAACCTAACATTTCGGCGGTAATATTTGACATCATTCCTGGCGAGTTGTCCTCTACGTCTCCGTTTGACCTTCATAAACATCAATAACGTAATATAACGTAACCTAACCCAACCTATCATCTCGGCGGTAATATTTGACAACATTCCTGGCGAGTTGGCCTCTACGTCTCCGTGGGACCTTCGTATACATCAATAACGAAATATAACCTAACCTAACCCAACCTAACATATCGGCGGTAATGTTTGAAAACATTCCTGGCGAGTTGGCTTCTCCGTCTCCGTGGGATCTTTTTATACATCAATAACGTAATATAACCTAACCTAACCCAACCTAACATTTCGGCGGTAATATTTGACATCATTCCTGGCGAGTTGGCCTCTACGTCTCCGTTTGACCTTCATAAACATCAATAACGTAATATAACCTAACCTAACCCAACCTAACATTTCGGCGGTAATATTTGAAAACATACCTGGCGAGTTGGCCTCTACGTCTCCGTGGGACCTTTATATACATCAATAACGTAATATAACCTAACCTATCCCAACCTAACATCTCGGCGGTAATATTTGAAAACATTCCTGGTGAGTTGGCTTCTTCGACTCCGTGGGATCTTTTTATACATCAATAACGTAATATAACCTAACCTAACCCAACCTAACATCTCGGCGGTAATATTTGAAAACATACCTGGCGAGTTGGCCCCTACGTCTCCGTGGGACATTTATATACATCAATAACGTAATATAACCTAACCTAACCCAACCTAACATCTCGGCGGTAATATTTGATCACATTCCTGGCTTGTTGGACTCTACGTCTCCGTGGGACATTTATATACATCAATAACGTAATATAACCTAACCTAACCCAACCTAACATCTCGGCGGTAATATTTGACGACATTCCTGGCGAGTTGGCCTCTACGTCTCCGCGGGACCTTTATATACATCTATAACGTGATATAACCTAACCTAAACCAACCTAACATCTCGGCGGTCATATTTGAAAACATTCCTGGCGAGTTGGCCTCCATGTCACCGTGGGACCTTTATAGACATCCGTAACGTAATATAACCTAACCTAACCCAACCTAACATCTCGGCGGTAATATTTGAAAACATTCATGTCAAACACAGATTTGACATCTACGTCTCCGTGGGACCTTAATATACATCAATAACGTAATATAGCCTAACCTAACCCAACCTAACATTTCGGCGGTAATATTTGACATCATTCCTGGCGAGTTGTCCTCTGCGTCTCCGTTTGACCTTCATAAACATCAATAACGTAATAGAACGTAACCTAACCCAACCTATCATCTCGGCGGTAATATTTGACAACATTCCTGGCGAGTTGGCCTCTACGTCTCCGTGGGACCTTTATATACATCAATAACGTAATATAACCTAACCTAACACAACCTAACATCTCGGCGGTAATATTTGACAACATACCTGGCGAGTTGGCCTCTACGTCTCCGTGGGACCTTCATATACATCAATAACGAAATATAACCTAACCTAACCCAACCTAACATCTCGACGGTAATATTTGAAAACATTCCTGGCGAGTTGGCTTCTCCGTCTCCGCGGGACCTTTATATACATCTATAACGTGATATAACCTAACCTAATCCAACCTAAGAAATCGGCGGTAGTATTTGAAAACATTCCTGGCGAGTTGGCCTCTACGTCTCCGTGGGACCTTCATATACATCAATAACGAAATATAAACTAACCTAACCCAACCTAACATCTCGGCGGTAATATTTGAAAACATTCCTGGCGAGTTGGCTTCTCCGTCTCCGTGGGATCCTTTTATACATCAGTAACGTAATATAACGTAACCTAACCCAACCTATCATCTCGGCGGTAATATTTGACAACATTCCTGGCGAGATGGCCTCTACGTCTCCGTGGGACCTTTATATACATCAATAACGTAATATAACCTAACCTAACCCAACCTAACATCTCGGCGGTAATATTTGACAACATTCCTGGCGAGTTGGCCTCTACGTCTCCGTGGGGCCTTTATATACATCAATAACGTAATAGAACGTAACCTAACCCAACCTAACATCTCGGCGGTAATATTTGACAACATACCTGGCGAGTTGGCCTCTACGTCTCCGTGGGACCTTCATATACATCAATAACGAAATATAACCTAACCTAACCCAACCTAACATCTCGGCGGTAATATTTGAAAACATTCCTGGCGAGTTGGCTTCTCCGTCTCCGCGGGACCTTTATATACATCTATAACGTGATATAACCTAACCTAATCCAACCTAACAAATCGGCGGTAGTATTTGAAAACATTCCTGGCGAGTTGGCCTCTACGTCTCCGTGGGACCTTCATATACATCAATAACGAAATATAAACTAACCTAACCCAACCTAACATCTCGGCGGTAATATTTGAAAACATTCCTGGCGAGTTGGCTTCTCCGTCTCCGTGGGATCCTTTTATACATCAGTAACGTAATATAACGTAACCTAACCCAACCTATCATCTCGGCGGTAATATTTGACAACATTCCTGGCGAGATGGCCTCTACGTCTCCGTGGGACCTTTATATACATCAATAACGTAATATAACCTAACCTAACCCAACCTAACATCTCGGCGGTAATATTTGACAACATTCCTGGCGAGTTGGCCTCTACGTCTCCGTGGGGCCTTTATATACATCAATAACGTAATAGAACGTAACCTAACCCAACCTATCATCTCGGCGGTAATATTTGACGACATTCCTGGCGAGTTGGCCTCTATGTCACCGTGGGACCTTTATAGACATCCATAACGTAATATAACCTAACCTAACCCAACCTAACATCTCAGCGGTAATATTTGAAAACATTCATGGCGATTTGACATCTACGTCTCCGTGGGACCTTAATATACATCAATAACGTAATATAGCCTAACCTAACCCAACCTAACATTTCGGCGGTAATATTTGACATCATTCCTGGCGAGTTGTCCTCTGCGTCTCCGTTTGACCTTCATAAACATCAATAACGTAATATAACCTAACCTAACCCAACCTAACATCTCGGCGGTAATATTTGACAACATACCTGGCGAGTTGGCCTCTACGTCTCCGTGGGACCTTCATATACATCAATAACGAAATATAACCTAACCTAACCCAACCTAACATCTCGGCGGTAATGTTTGACAACATACCTGGCGAGTTGGCCTCTACGTCTCCGTGGGACCTTCATATACATCAATAACGAAATATAACCTAACCTAACCCAACCTAACATATCGGCGGTAATGTTTGAAAACATTCCTGGCGAGTTGGCTTCTCCGTCTCCGTGGGATCTTTTTATACATCAATAACGTAATATAACCTAACCTAACCCAACCTAACATCTCGGCGGTAATATTTGACAACATACCTGGCGAGTTGGCCTCTACGTCTCCGTCGGACCTTCATATACATCAATAACGAAATATAACCTAACCTAACCCAACCTAACATTTCGGCGGTAATATTTGAAAACGATCCTGGCGAGTTGGCTTCTTCGTCTCCGTGGGATCTTTTTATACATCAATAACGTAATATAACCTAACCTAACCCAACCTAACATCTCGGCGGTAATATTTGAAAACATACCTGGCGAGTTGGCCTCTACGTCTCCGTGGGACATTTATATACATCAATAACGTAATATAACCTAACCTAACCCAACCTAACATCTCGGCGGTAATATTTGAAAACATTCCTGGCGAGTTGGCCTCTACGTCTCCGTGGGACCTTCATATACATCAATAACGAAATATAACCTAACCTAACCCAACCTAACATCTCGGCGGTAATATTTGAAAACATTCCTGGCGAGTTGGCTTCTCCGTCTCCGTGGGATCCTTTTATACATCAGTAACGTAATATAACGTAACCTAACCCAACCTATCATCTCGGCGGTAATATTTGACAACATTCCTGGCGAGATGGCCTCTACGTCTCCGTGGGACCTTTATATACATCAATAACGTAATATAACCTAACCTAACCCAACCTAACATCTCGGCGGTAATATTTGACAACATTCCTGGCGAGTTGGCCTCTACGTCTCCGTGGGGCCTTTATATACATCAATAACGTAATAGAACGTAATCTAACCCAACCTATCATCTCGGCGGTAATATTTGACAACATTCCTGGCGAGTTGGCCTCTATGTCACCGTGGGACCTTTATAGACATCCATAACGTAATATAACCTAACCTAACCCAACCTAACATCTCGGCGGTAATATTTGACAACATTCCTGGCGAGTTGGCCTCTACGTCTCCGTGGGGCCTTTATATACATCAATAACGTAATAGAACGTAACCTAACCCAACCTGTCATCTCGGCGGTAATATTTGACAACATTCCTGGCGAGTTGGCCTCTATGTCACCGTGGGACCTTTATAGACATCCATAACGTAATATAACCTAACCTAACCCAACCTAACATCTCGGCGGTAATATTTGACAACATACCTGGCGAGTTGGCCTCTACGTCTCCGTGGGACCTTCATATACATCAATAACGAAATATAACCTAACCTAATCCAACCTAACATCTCGGCGGTAATATTTGAAAACATTCCTGGCGAGTTGGCTTCTCCGTCTCCGTGGGATCTTTTTATACATCAATAACGTAATATAACCTAACCTAACCCAACCTAACGTCACGACGGTAATATTTGAAAACATTCATGGCGATTTGACATCTACGTCTCCGTGGGAGTTTAATATACATCAATAACGTAATATAGCCTAACCTAACCCAACCTAACATTTCGGCGGTAATATTTGACATGATTCCTGGCGAGTTGTCCTCTACGTCTCCGCTTGACCTTCATAAACATCAATAACGTAATATAACGTAACCTAACCCAACCTATCATCTCGGCGGTAATATTTGACAACATTCCTGGCGAGTTGGCCTCTATGTCTCCGTGGGACCTTTATATACATCAATAACGTAATATAACCTAATCTAACCCAACCTAACATCTCGGCGGTAATGTTTGACAACATACCTGGCGAGTTGGCCTCTACGTCTCCGTCGGACCTTCATATACATCAATAACGAAATATAACCTAACCTATCCCAACCTAACATCTCGGCGGTAATATTTGAAAACATTCCTGGTGAGTTGGCTTCTTCGACTCCGTGGGATCTTTTTATACATCAATAACGTAATATAACCTAACCTAACCCAACCTAACATCTCGGCGGTAATATTTGAAAACATACCTGGCGAGTTGGCCCCTACGTCTCCGTGGGACATTTATATACATCAATAACGTAATATAACCTAACCTAACCCAACCTAACATCTCGGCGGTAATATTTGATCACATTCCTGGCTTGTTGGACTCTACGTCTCCGCGGGACCTTTATATACATCTATAACGTGATATAACCTAACCTAAACCAACCTAACATCTCGGCGGTAATATTTGACAACATACCTGGCGAGTTGGCCTCTACGTCTCCGTGGGACCTTCATATACATCAATAACGAAATATAACCTAACCTAACCCAACCTAACATCTCGGCGGTAATATTTGAAAACATTCCTGGCGAGTTGGCTTCTCCGTCTCCGTGGGATCTTTTTATACATCAATAACGTAATATAACCTAACCTAACCCAACCTAACATCTCGACGTAATATTTGAAAACATTCATGGCGATTTGACATCTACGTCTCCGTGGGAGTTTAATATACATCAATAACGTAATATAGCCTAACCTAACCCAACCTAACATTTCGGCGGTAATATTTGACATCATTCCTGGCGAGTTGTCCTCTACGTCTCCGTTTGACCTTCATAAACATCAATAACGTAATATAACGTAACCTAACCCAACCTATCATCTCGGCGGTAATATTTGACAACATTCCTGGCGAGTTGGCCTCTACGTCTCCGTGGGACCTTCGTATACATCAATAACGAAATATAACCTAACCTAACCCAACCTAACATATCGGCGGTAATGTTTGAAAACATTCCTGGCGAGTTGGCTTCTCCGTCTCCGTGGGATCTTTTTATACATCAATAACGTAATATAACCTAACCTAACCCAACCTAACATTTCGGCGGTAATATTTGACATCATTCCTGGCGAGTTGGCCTCTACGTCTCCGTTTGACCTTCATAAACATCAATAACGTAATATAACCTAACCTAACCCAACCTAACATTTCGGCGGTAATATTTGAAAACATACCTGGCGAGTTGGCCTCTACGTCTCCGTGGGACCTTTATATACATCAATAACGTAATATAACCTAACCTATCCCAACCTAACATCTCGGCGGTAATATTTGAAAACATTCCTGGTGAGTTGGCTTCTTCGACTCCGTGGGATCTTTTTATACATCAATAACGTAATATAACCTAACCTAACCCAACCTAACATCTCGGCGGTAATATTTGAAAACATACCTGGCGAGTTGGCCCCTACGTCTCCGTGGGACATTTATATACATCAATAACGTAATATAACCTAACCTAACCCAACCTAACATCTCGGCGGTAATATTTGATCACATTCCTGGCTTGTTGGACTCTACGTCTCCGTGGGACATTTATATACATCAATAACGTAATATAACCTAACCTAACCCAACCTAACATCTCGGCGGTAATATTTGACGACATTCCTGGCGAGTTGGCCTCTACGTCTCCGCGGGACCTTTATATACATCTATAACGTGATATAACCTAACCTAAACCAACCTAACATCTCGGCGGTCATATTTGAAAACATTCCTGGCGAGTTGGCCTCCATGTCACCGTGGGACCTTTATAGACATCCGTAACGTAATATAACCTAACCTAACCCAACCTAACATCTCGGCGGTAATATTTGAAAACATTCATGTCAAACACAGATTTGACATCTACGTCTCCGTGGGACCTTAATATACATCAATAACGTAATATAGCCTAACCTAACCCAACCTAACATTTCGGCGGTAATATTTGACATCATTCCTGGCGAGTTGTCCTCTGCGTCTCCGTTTGACCTTCATAAACATCAATAACGTAATAGAACGTAACCTAACCCAACCTATCATCTCGGCGGTAATATTTGACAACATTCCTGGCGAGTTGGCCTCTACGTCTCCGTGGGACCTTTATATACATCAATAACGTAATATAACCTAACCTAACACAACCTAACATCTCGGCGGTAATATTTGACAACATACCTGGCGAGTTGGCCTCTACGTCTCCGTGGGACCTTCATATACATCAATAACGAAATATAACCTAACCTAACCCAACCTAACATCTCGACGGTAATATTTGAAAACATTCCTGGCGAGTTGGCTTCTCCGTCTCCGCGGGACCTTTATATACATCTATAACGTGATATAACCTAACCTAATCCAACCTAAGAAATCGGCGGTAGTATTTGAAAACATTCCTGGCGAGTTGGCCTCTACGTCTCCGTGGGACCTTCATATACATCAATAACGAAATATAAACTAACCTAACCCAACCTAACATCTCGGCGGTAATATTTGAAAACATTCCTGGCGAGTTGGCTTCTCCGTCTCCGTGGGATCCTTTTATACATCAGTAACGTAATATAACGTAACCTAACCCAACCTAACATTTCGGCGGTAATATTTGACATCATTCCTGGCGAGTTGTCCTCTACGTCTCCGTTTGACCTTCATAAACATCAATAACGTAATATAACGTAACCTAACCCAACCTATCATCTCGGCGGTAATATTTGACAACATTCCTGGCGAGTTGGCCTCTATGTCTCCGTGGGACCTTTATATACATCAATAACGTAATATAACCTAACCTAACCCAACCTAACATCTCGGCGGTAATGTTTGACAACATACCTGGCGAGTTGGCCTCTACGTCTCCGTGGGACCTTCATATACATCAATAACGAAATATAACCTAACCTAACCCAACCTAACATATCGGCGGTAATGTTTGAAAACATTCCTGGCGAGTTGGCTTCTCCGTCTCCGTGGGATCTTTTTATACATCAATAACGTAATATAACCTAACCTAACCCAACCTAACATCTCGGCGGTAATATTTGACAACATACCTGGCGAGTTGGCCTCTACGTCTCCGCCGGACCTTCATATACATCAATAACGAAATATAACCTAACCTAACCCAACCTAACATTTCGGCGGTAATATTTGAAAACGTTCCTGGCGAGTTGGCTTCTTCGTCTCCGTGGGATCTTTTTATACATCAATAACGTAATATAACCTAACCTAACCCAACCTAACATCTCGGCGGTAATATTTGAAAACATAACTGGCGAGTCGGCCTCTACGTCTCCGTGGGACATTTATATACATCAATAACGTAATATAACCTAACCTAACCCAACCTAACGTCTCGGCGGTAATATTTGAAAACATTCCTGGCGAGTTGGCCTTTACGTCTCCGCAGGACCTTTATATACATCTATAACGTGATATAACCTAACCTAAACCAACCTAACATCTCGGGGGTCATATTTGAAAACATTCATGGCGATTTGACATCTACGTCTCCGTGGGACCTTAATATACATCAATAACGTAATATAGCCTAACCTAACCCAACCTAACATTTCGGCGGTAATATTTGACATCATTCCTGGCGAGTTGTCCTCTGCGTCTCCGTTTGACCTTCATAAACATCAATAACGTAATAGAACGTAACCTAACCCAACCTATCATCTCGGCGGTAATATTTGACAACATTCCTGGCGAGTTGGCTTCTCCGTCTCCGTGGGATCTTTTTATACATCAATAACGTAATATAACCTAACCTAACCCAACCTAACATCTCGACGGTAATATTTGAAAACATTCATGGCGATTTGACATCTACGTCTCCGTGGGAGTTTAATATACATCAATAACGTAATATAGCCTAACCTAACCCAACCTAACATTTCGGCGGTAATATTTGACATCATTCCTGGCGAGTTGTCCTCTACGTCTCCGTTTGACCTTCATAAACATCAATAACGTAATATAACGTAACCTAACCCAACCTATCATCTCGGCGGTAATATTTGACAACATTCCTGGCGAGTTGGCCTCTACGTCTCCGTGGGACCTTCGTATACATCAATAACGAAATATAACCTAACCTAACCCAACCTAACATATCGGCGGTAATGTTTGAAAACATTCCTGGCGAGTTGGCTTCTCCGTCTCCGTGGGATCTTTTTATACATCAATAACGTAATATAACCTAACCTAACCCAACCTAACATTTCGGCGGTAATATTTGACATCATTCCTGGCGAGTTGGCCTCTACGTCTCCGTTTGACCTTCATAAACATCAATAACGTAATATAACCTAACCTAACCCAACCTAACATTTCGGCGGTAATATTTGAAAACATACCTGGCGAGTTGGCCTCTACGTCTCCGTGGGACCTTTATATACATCAATAACGTAATATAACCTAACCTATCCCAACCTAACATCTCGGCGGTAATATTTGAAAACATTCCTGGTGAGTTGGCTTCTTCGACTCCGTGGGATCTTTTTATACATCAATAACGTAATATAACCTAACCTAACCCAACCTAACATCTCGGCGGTAATATTTGAAAACATACCTGGCGAGTTGGCCCCTACGTCTCCGTGGGACATTTATATACATCAATAACGTAATATAACCTAACCTAACCCAACCTAACATCTCGGCGGTAATATTTGATCACATTCCTGGCTTGTTGGACTCTACGTCTCCGTGGGACATTTATATACATCAATAACGTAATATAACCTAACCTAACCCAACCTAACATCTCGGCGGTAATATTTGACGACATTCCTGGCGAGTTGGCCTCTACGTCTCCGCGGGACCTTTATATACATCTATAACGTGATATAACCTAACCTAAACCAACCTAACATCTCGGCGGTCATATTTGAAAACATTCCTGGCGAGTTGGCCTCCATGTCACCGTGGGACCTTTATAGACATCCGTAACGTAATATAACCTAACCTAACCCAACCTAACATCTCGGCGGTAATATTTGAAAACATTCATGTCAAACACAGATTTGACATCTACGTCTCCGTGGGACCTTAATATACATCAATAACGTAATATAGCCTAACCTAACCCAACCTAACATTTCGGCGGTAATATTTGACATCATTCCTGGCGAGTTGTCCTCTGCGTCTCCGTTTGACCTTCATAAACATCAATAACGTAATAGAACGTAACCTAACCCAACCTATCATCTCGGCGGTAATATTTGACAACATTCCTGGCGAGTTGGCCTCTACGTCTCCGTGGGACCTTCGTATACATCAATAACGAAATATAACCTAACCTAACCCAACCTAACATATCGGCGGTAATGTTTGAAAACATTCCTGGCGAGTTGGCTTCTCCGTCTCCGTGGGATCTTTTTATACATCAATAACGTAATATAACCTAACCTAACCCAACCTAACATTTCGGCGGTAATATTTGACATCATTCCTGGCGAGTTGGCCTCTACGTCTCCGTTTGACCTTCATAAACATCAATAACGTAATATAACCTAACCTAACCCAACCTAACATTTCGGCGGTAATATTTGAAAACATACCTGGCGAGTTGGCCTCTACGTCTCCGTGGGACCTTTATATACATCAATAACGTAATATAACCTAACCTATCCCAACCTAACATCTCGGCGGTAATATTTGAAAACATTCCTGGTGAGTTGGCTTCTTCGACTCCGTGGGATCTTTTTATACATCAATAACGTAATATAACCTAACCTAACCCAACCTAACATCTCGGCGGTAATATTTGAAAACATACCTGGCGAGTTGGCCCCTACGTCTCCGTGGGACATTTATATACATCAATAACGTAATATAACCTAACCTAACCCAACCTAACATCTCGGCGGTAATATTTGATCACATTCCTGGCTTGTTGGACTCTACGTCTCCGTGGGACATTTATATACATCAATAACGTAATATAACCTAACCTAACCCAACCTAACATCTCGGCGGTAATATTTGACGACATTCCTGGCGAGTTGGCCTCTACGTCTCCGCGGGACCTTTATATACATCTATAACGTGATATAACCTAACCTAAACCAACCTAACATCTCGGCGGTCATATTTGAAAACATTCCTGGCGAGTTGGCCTCCATGTCACCGTGGGACCTTTATAGACATCCGTAACGTAATATAACCTAACCTAACCCAACCTAACATCTCGGCGGTAATATTTGAAAACATTCATGTCAAACACAGATTTGACATCTACGTCTCCGTGGGACCTTAATATACATCAATAACGTAATATAGCCTAACCTAACCCAACCTAACATTTCGGCGGTAATATTTGACATCATTCCTGGCGAGTTGTCCTCTGCGTCTCCGTTTGACCTTCATAAACATCAATAACGTAATAGAACGTAACCTAACCCAACCTATCATCTCGGCGGTAATATTTGACAACATTCCTGGCGAGTTGGCTTCTCCGTCTCCGTGGGATCTTTTTATACATCAATAACGTAATATAACCTAACCTAACCCAACCTAACATCTCGACGGTAATATTTGAAAACATTCATGGCGATTTGACATCTACGTCTCCGTGGGAGTTTAATATACATCAATAACGTAATATAGCCTAACCTAACCCAACCTAACATTTCGGCGGTAATATTTGACATCATTCCTGGCGAGTTGTCCTCTACGTCTCCGTTTGACCTTCATAAACATCAATAACGTAATATAACGTAACCTAACCCAACCTATCATCTCGGCGGTAATATTTGACAACATTCCTGGCGAGTTGGCCTCTACGTCTCCGTGGGACCTTCGTATACATCAATAACGAAATATAACCTAACCTAACCCAACCTAACATATCGGCGGTAATGTTTGAAAACATTCCTGGCGAGTTGGCTTCTCCGTCTCCGTGGGATCTTTTTATACATCAATAACGTAATATAACCTAACCTAACCCAACCTAACATTTCGGCGGTAATATTTGACATCATTCCTGGCGAGTTGGCCTCTACGTCTCCGTTTGACCTTCATAAACATCAATAACGTAATATAACCTAACCTAACCCAACCTAACATTTCGGCGGTAATATTTGAAAACATACCTGGCGAGTTGGCCTCTACGTCTCCGTGGGACCTTTATATACATCAATAACGTAATATAACCTAACCTATCCCAACCTAACATCTCGGCGGTAATATTTGAAAACATTCCTGGTGAGTTGGCTTCTTCGACTCCGTGGGATCTTTTTATACATCAATAACGTAATATAACCTAACCTAACCCAACCTAACATCTCGGCGGTAATATTTGAAAACATACCTGGCGAGTTGGCCCCTACGTCTCCGTGGGACATTTATATACATCAATAACGTAATATAACCTAACCTAACCCAACCTAACATCTCGGCGGTAATATTTGATCACATTCCTGGCTTGTTGGACTCTACGTCTCCGTGGGACATTTATATACATCAATAACGTAATATAACCTAACCTAACCCAACCTAACATCTCGGCGGTAATATTTGACGACATTCCTGGCGAGTTGGCCTCTACGTCTCCGCGGGACCTTTATATACATCTATAACGTGATATAACCTAACCTAAACCAACCTAACATCTCGGCGGTCATATTTGAAAACATTCCTGGCGAGTTGGCCTCCATGTCACCGTGGGACCTTTATAGACATCCGTAACGTAATATAACCTAACCTAACCCAACCTAACATCTCGGCGGTAATATTTGAAAACATTCATGTCAAACACAGATTTGACATCTACGTCTCCGTGGGACCTTAATATACATCAATAACGTAATATAGCCTAACCTAACCCAACCTAACATTTCGGCGGTAATATTTGACATCATTCCTGGCGAGTTGTCCTCTGCGTCTCCGTTTGACCTTCATAAACATCAATAACGTAATAGAACGTAACCTAACCCAACCTATCATCTCGGCGGTAATATTTGACAACATTCCTGGCGAGTTGGCCTCTACGTCTCCGTGGGACCTTCGTATACATCAATAACGAAATATAACCTAACCTAACCCAACCTAACATATCGGCGGTAATGTTTGAAAACATTCCTGGCGAGTTGGCTTCTCCGTCTCCGTGGGATCTTTTTATACATCAATAACGTAATATAACCTAACCTAACCCAACCTAACATTTCGGCGGTAATATTTGACATCATTCCTGGCGAGTTGGCCTCTACGTCTCCGTTTGACCTTCATAAACATCAATAACGTAATATAACCTAACCTAACCCAACCTAACATTTCGGCGGTAATATTTGAAAACATACCTGGCGAGTTGGCCTCTACGTCTCCGTGGGACCTTTATATACATCAATAACGTAATATAACCTAACCTATCCCAACCTAACATCTCGGCGGTAATATTTGAAAACATTCCTGGTGAGTTGGCTTCTTCGACTCCGTGGGATCTTTTTATACATCAATAACGTAATATAACCTAACCTAACCCAACCTAACATCTCGGCGGTAATATTTGAAAACATACCTGGCGAGTTGGCCCCTACGTCTCCGTGGGACATTTATATACATCAATAACGTAATATAACCTAACCTAACCCAACCTAACATCTCGGCGGTAATATTTGATCACATTCCTGGCTTGTTGGACTCTACGTCTCCGTGGGACATTTATATACATCAATAACGTAATATAACCTAACCTAACCCAACCTAACATCTCGGCGGTAATATTTGACGACATTCCTGGCGAGTTGGCCTCTACGTCTCCGCGGGACCTTTATATACATCTATAACGTGATATAACCTAACCTAAACCAACCTAACATCTCGGCGGTCATATTTGAAAACATTCCTGGCGAGTTGGCCTCCATGTCACCGTGGGACCTTTATAGACATCCGTAACGTAATATAACCTAACCTAACCCAACCTAACATCTCGGCGGTAATATTTGAAAACATTCATGTCAAACACAGATTTGACATCTACGTCTCCGTGGGACCTTAATATACATCAATAACGTAATATAGCCTAACCTAACCCAACCTAACATTTCGGCGGTAATATTTGACATCATTCCTGGCGAGTTGTCCTCTGCGTCTCCGTTTGACCTTCATAAACATCAATAACGTAATAGAACGTAACCTAACCCAACCTATCATCTCGGCGGTAATATTTGACAACATTCCTGGCGAGTTGGCCTCTACGTCTCCGTGGGACCTTTATATACATCAATAACGTAATATAACCTAACCTAACACAACCTAACATCTCGGCGGTAATATTTGACAACATACCTGGCGAGTTGGCCTCTACGTCTCCGTGGGACCTTCATATACATCAATAACGAAATATAACCTAACCTAACCCAACCTAACATCTCGACGGTAATATTTGAAAACATTCCTGGCGAGTTGGCTTCTCCGTCTCCGCGGGACCTTTATATACATCTATAACGTGATATAACCTAACCTAATCCAACCTAAGAAATCGGCGGTAGTATTTGAAAACATTCCTGGCGAGTTGGCCTCTACGTCTCCGTGGGACCTTCATATACATCAATAACGAAATATAAACTAACCTAACCCAACCTAACATCTCGGCGGTAATATTTGAAAACATTCCTGGCGAGTTGGCTTCTCCGTCTCCGTGGGATCCTTTTATACATCAGTAACGTAATATAACGTAACCTAACCCAACCTATCATCTCGGCGGTAATATTTGACAACATTCCTGGCGAGATGGCCTCTACGTCTCCGTGGGACCTTTATATACATCAATAACGTAATATAACCTAACCTAACCCAACCTAACATCTCGGCGGTAATATTTGACAACATTCCTGGCGAGTTGGCCTCTACGTCTCCGTGGGGCCTTTATATACATCAATAACGTAATAGAACGTAACCTAACCCAACCTAACATCTCGGCGGTAATATTTGACAACATACCTGGCGAGTTGGCCTCTACGTCTCCGTGGGACCTTCATATACATCAATAACGAAATATAACCTAACCTAACCCAACCTAACATCTCGGCGGTAATATTTGAAAACATTCCTGGCGAGTTGGCTTCTCCGTCTCCGCGGGACCTTTATATACATCTATAACGTGATATAACCTAACCTAATCCAACCTAACAAATCGGCGGTAGTATTTGAAAACATTCCTGGCGAGTTGGCCTCTACGTCTCCGTGGGACCTTCATATACATCAATAACGAAATATAAACTAACCTAACCCAACCTAACATCTCGGCGGTAATATTTGAAAACATTCCTGGCGAGTTGGCTTCTCCGTCTCCGTGGGATCCTTTTATACATCAGTAACGTAATATAACGTAACCTAACCCAACCTATCATCTCGGCGGTAATATTTGACAACATTCCTGGCGAGATGGCCTCTACGTCTCCGTGGGACCTTTATATACATCAATAACGTAATATAACCTAACCTAACCCAACCTAACATCTCGGCGGTAATATTTGACAACATTCCTGGCGAGTTGGCCTCTACGTCTCCGTGGGGCCTTTATATACATCAATAACGTAATAGAACGTAACCTAACCCAACCTATCATCTCGGCGGTAATATTTGACGACATTCCTGGCGAGTTGGCCTCTATGTCACCGTGGGACCTTTATAGACATCCATAACGTAATATAACCTAACCTAACCCAACCTAACATCTCAGCGGTAATATTTGAAAACATTCATGGCGATTTGACATCTACGTCTCCGTGGGACCTTAATATACATCAATAACGTAATATAGCCTAACCTAACCCAACCTAACATTTCGGCGGTAATATTTGACATCATTCCTGGCGAGTTGTCCTCTGCGTCTCCGTTTGACCTTCATAAACATCAATAACGTAATATAACCTAACCTAACCCAACCTAACATCTCGGCGGTAATATTTGACAACATACCTGGCGAGTTGGCCTCTACGTCTCCGTGGGACCTTCATATACATCAATAACGAAATATAACCTAACCTAACCCAACCTAACATCTCGGCGGTAATGTTTGACAACATACCTGGCGAGTTGGCCTCTACGTCTCCGTGGGACCTTCATATACATCAATAACGAAATATAACCTAACCTAACCCAACCTAACATATCGGCGGTAATGTTTGAAAACATTCCTGGCGAGTTGGCTTCTCCGTCTCCGTGGGATCTTTTTATACATCAATAACGTAATATAACCTAACCTAACCCAACCTAACATCTCGGCGGTAATATTTGACAACATACCTGGCGAGTTGGCCTCTACGTCTCCGTCGGACCTTCATATACATCAATAACGAAATATAACCTAACCTAACCCAACCTAACATTTCGGCGGTAATATTTGAAAACGATCCTGGCGAGTTGGCTTCTTCGTCTCCGTGGGATCTTTTTATACATCAATAACGTAATATAACCTAACCTAACCCAACCTAACATCTCGGCGGTAATATTTGAAAACATACCTGGCGAGTTGGCCTCTACGTCTCCGTGGGACATTTATATACATCAATAACGTAATATAACCTAACCTAACCCAACCTAACATCTCGGCGGTAATATTTGAAAACATTCCTGGCGAGTTGGCCTCTACGTCTCCGTGGGACCTTCATATACATCAATAACGAAATATAACCTAACCTAACCCAACCTAACATCTCGGCGGTAATATTTGAAAACATTCCTGGCGAGTTGGCTTCTCCGTCTCCGTGGGATCCTTTTATACATCAGTAACGTAATATAACGTAACCTAACCCAACCTATCATCTCGGCGGTAATATTTGACAACATTCCTGGCGAGATGGCCTCTACGTCTCCGTGGGACCTTTATATACATCAATAACGTAATATAACCTAACCTAACCCAACCTAACATCTCGGCGGTAATATTTGACAACATTCCTGGCGAGTTGGCCTCTACGTCTCCGTGGGGCCTTTATATACATCAATAACGTAATAGAACGTAATCTAACCCAACCTATCATCTCGGCGGTAATATTTGACAACATTCCTGGCGAGTTGGCCTCTATGTCACCGTGGGACCTTTATAGACATCCATAACGTAATATAACCTAACCTAACCCAACCTAACATCTCGGCGGTAATATTTGACAACATTCCTGGCGAGTTGGCCTCTACGTCTCCGTGGGGCCTTTATATACATCAATAACGTAATAGAACGTAACCTAACCCAACCTGTCATCTCGGCGGTAATATTTGACAACATTCCTGGCGAGTTGGCCTCTATGTCACCGTGGGACCTTTATAGACATCCATAACGTAATATAACCTAACCTAACCCAACCTAACATCTCGGCGGTAATATTTGACAACATACCTGGCGAGTTGGCCTCTACGTCTCCGTGGGACCTTCATATACATCAATAACGAAATATAACCTAACCTAATCCAACCTAACATCTCGGCGGTAATATTTGAAAACATTCCTGGCGAGTTGGCTTCTCCGTCTCCGTGGGATCTTTTTATACATCAATAACGTAATATAACCTAACCTAACCCAACCTAACGTCACGACGGTAATATTTGAAAACATTCATGGCGATTTGACATCTACGTCTCCGTGGGAGTTTAATATACATCAATAACGTAATATAGCCTAACCTAACCCAACCTAACATTTCGGCGGTAATATTTGACATGATTCCTGGCGAGTTGTCCTCTACGTCTCCGCTTGACCTTCATAAACATCAATAACGTAATATAACGTAACCTAACCCAACCTATCATCTCGGCGGTAATATTTGACAACATTCCTGGCGAGTTGGCCTCTATGTCTCCGTGGGACCTTTATATACATCAATAACGTAATATAACCTAATCTAACCCAACCTAACATCTCGGCGGTAATGTTTGACAACATACCTGGCGAGTTGGCCTCTACGTCTCCGTCGGACCTTCATATACATCAATAACGAAATATAACCTAACCTATCCCAACCTAACATCTCGGCGGTAATATTTGAAAACATTCCTGGTGAGTTGGCTTCTTCGACTCCGTGGGATCTTTTTATACATCAATAACGTAATATAACCTAACCTAACCCAACCTAACATCTCGGCGGTAATATTTGAAAACATACCTGGCGAGTTGGCCCCTACGTCTCCGTGGGACATTTATATACATCAATAACGTAATATAACCTAACCTAACCCAACCTAACATCTCGGCGGTAATATTTGATCACATTCCTGGCTTGTTGGACTCTACGTCTCCGCGGGACCTTTATATACATCTATAACGTGATATAACCTAACCTAAACCAACCTAACATCTCGGCGGTAATATTTGACAACATACCTGGCGAGTTGGCCTCTACGTCTCCGTGGGACCTTCATATACATCAATAACGAAATATAACCTAACCTAACCCAACCTAACATCTCGGCGGTAATATTTGAAAACATTCCTGGCGAGTTGGCTTCTCCGTCTCCGTGGGATCTTTTTATACATCAATAACGTAATATAACCTAACCTAACCCAACCTAACATCTCGACGTAATATTTGAAAACATTCATGGCGATTTGACATCTACGTCTCCGTGGGAGTTTAATATACATCAATAACGTAATATAGCGTAACCTAACCCAACCTAACATTTCGGCGGTAATATTTGACATCATTCCTGGCGAGTTGTCCTCTACGTCTCCGTTTGACCTTCATAAACATGAATAACGTAATATAACGTAACCTAACCCAACCTATCATCTCGGCGGTAATATTTGAAAACATTCATGGCGATTTGACATCTACGTCTCCGTGGGACCTTAATATACATCAATAACGTAATATAGCCTAACCTAACCCAACCTAACATTTCGGCGGTAATATTTGACATCATTCCTGGCGAGTTGTCCTCTGCGTCTCCGTTTGACCTTCATAAACATCAATAACGTAATAGAACGTAACCTAACCCAACCTATCATCTCGGCGGTAATATTTGACAACATTCCTGGCGAGTTGGCCTCTACGTCTCCGTGGGTCCTTTATATACATCAATAACGTAATATAACCTAACCTAACCCAACCTAACATCTCGGCGGTAATATTTGACAACATACCTGGCGAGTTGGCCTCTACGTCTCCGTGGGACCTTCATATACATCAATAACGAAATATAACCTGACCTAACCCAACCTAACATCTCGGCGGTAATATTTGAAAACATTCCTGGCGAGTTGGATTCTCCGTCTCCGCGGGACCTTTATATACATCTATAACGTGATATA
Organism: Xylocopa violacea; assembly: GCA_963969225.1. Classification (NCBI taxonomy): domain Eukaryota; kingdom Metazoa; phylum Arthropoda; class Insecta; order Hymenoptera; family Apidae; genus Xylocopa; species Xylocopa violacea. Next base: position 4,036,087 of record CAXAJV010000051.1, read on the forward strand.
ACCTATCCTAATCCAACCTAACATCTCGGCGGTAATATTTGAAAACATTCCTGGCGAGTTGGCCTCTACGTCTCCGTGGGACCTTCATATACATCAATAACGAAATATAACCTAACCTAACCCAACCTAACATCTCGGCGGTAATATTTGAAAACATTCCTGGCGAGTTGGCTTCTCCGTCTCCGTGGGATCCTTTTATACATCAGTAACGTAATATAACGTAACCTAACCCAACCTATCATCTCGGCGGTAATATTTGACAACATTCCTGGCGAGATGGCCTCTACGTCTCCGTGGGACCTTTATATACATCAATAACGTAATATAACCTAACCTAACCCAACCTAACATCTCGGCGGTAATATTTGAAAACATACCTGGCGAGTTGGCCTCTACGTCTCCGTGGGACATTTATATACATCAATAACGTAATATAACCTAACCTAACCCAACCTAACATCTCGGCGGTAATATTTGATCACATTCCTGGCTTGTTGGACTCTACGTCTCCGCGGGACCTTTATATACATCTATAACGTGATATAACCTAACCTAAACCAACCTAACATCTCGGCGGTAATATTTGACAACATACCTGGCGAGTTGGCCTCTACGTCTCCGTGGGACCTTCATATACATCAATAACGAAATATAACCTAACCTAACCCAACCTAACATCTCGGCGGTAATATTTGAAAACATTCCTGGCGAGTTGGCTTCTCCGTCTCCGTGGGATCTTTTTATACATCAATAACGTAATATAACCTAACCTAACCCAACCTAACATCTCGACGTAATATTTGAAAACATTCATGGCGATTTGACATCTACGTCTCCGTGGGAGTTTAATATACATCAATAACGTAATATAGCCTAACCTAACCCAACCTAACATTTCGGCGGTAATATTTGACATCATTCCTGGCGAGTTGTCCTCTACGTCTCCGTTAGACCTTCATAAACATGAATAACGTAATATAACGTAACCTAACCCAACCTAACATCTCGACGGTAATATTTGAAAACATTCATGGCGATTTGACATCTACGTCTCCGTGGGAGTTTAATATACATCAATAACGTAATATAGCCTAACCTAACCCAACCTAACATTTCGGCGGTAATATTTGAAAACATTCATGGCGATTTGACATCTACGTCTCCGTGGGACCTTAATATACATCAATAACGTAATATAGCCTAACCTAACCCAACCTAACATTTCGGCGGTAATATTTGACGTCATTCCTGGCGAGTTGTCCTCTACGTCTCCGTTTGACCTTCATAAACATCAACAACGTAATATAACGTAACCTAACCCAACCTATCATCTCGGCGGTAATATTTGACAACATTCCTGGCGAGTTGGCCTCTATGTCTCCGTGGGACCTTTATATACATCAATAACGTAATATAACCTAACCTAACCCAACCTAACATCTCGACGGTAATATTTGAAAACATTCATGGCGATTTGACATCTACGTCTCCGTGGGAGTTTAATATACATCAATAACGTAATATAGCCTAACCTAACCCAACCTAACATTTCGGCGGTAATATTTGACATCATTCCTGGCGAGTTGTCCTCTACGTCTCCGTTTGACCTTCATAAACATGAATAACGTAATATAACGTAACCTAACCCAACCTATCATCTCGGCGGTAATATTTGAAAACATTCATGGCGATTTGACATCTACGTCTCCGTGGGACCTTAATATACATCAATAACGTAATATAGCCTAACCTAACCCAACCTAACATTTCGGCGGTAATATTTGACATCATTCCTGGCGAGTTGTCCTCTGCGTCTCCGTTTGACCTTCATAAACATCAATAACGTAATAGAACGTAACCTAACCCAACCTATCATCTCGGCGGTAATATTTGACAACATTCCTGGCGAGTTGGCCTCTACGTCTCCGTGGGTCCTTCATATACATCAATAACGTAATATAACCTAACCTAACCCAACCTAACATCTCGGCGGTAATATTTGACAACATACCTGGCGAGTTGGCCTCTACGTCTCCGTGGGACCTTCATATACATCAATAACGAAATATAACCTAACCTAACCCAACCTAACATCTCGGCGGTAATATTTGAAAACATTCCTGGCGAGTTGGATTCTCCGTCTCCGCGGGACCTTTATATACATCAATAACGTGATATAACCTAACCTAATCCAACCTAACATCTCGGCGGTAATATTTGAAAACATTCCTGGCGAGTTGGCCTCTAAGTCTCCGTGGGACCTTCATATACATCAATAACGAAATATAACCTAACCTAACCCAACCTAACATCTCGGCGGTAATATTTGAAAACATTCCTGGCGAGTTGGCTTCTCCGTCTCCGTGGGATCCTTTTATACATCAGTAACGTAATATAACGTAACCTAACCCAACCTATCATCTCGGCGGTAATATTTGACAACATTCCTGGCGAGATGGCCTCTACGTCTCCGTGGGACCTTTATATACATCAATAACGTAATATAACCTAACCTAACCCAACCTAACATCTCGGCGGTAATATTTGAAAACATACCTGGCGAGTTGGCCTCTACGTCTCCGTGGGACATTTATATACATCAATAACGTAATATAACCTAACCTAACCCAACCTAACATCTCGGCGGTAATATTTGATCACATTCCTGGCTTGTTGGACTCTACGTCTCCGCGGGACCTTTATATACATCTATAACGTGATATAACCTAACCTAAACCAACCTAACATCTCGGCGGTAATATTTGACAACATACCTGGCGAGTTGGCCTCTACGTCTCCGTGGGACCTTCATATACATCAATAACGAAATATAACCTAACCTAACCCAACCTAACATCTCGGCGGTAATATTTGAAAACATTCCTGGCGAGTTGGCTTCTCCGTCTCCGTGGGATCTTTTTATACATCAATAACGTAATATAACGTAACCTAACCCAACCTATCATCTCGGCGGTAATATTTGAAAACATTCATGGCGATTTGACATCTACGTCTCCGTGGGACCTTAATATACATCAATAACGTAATATAGCCTAACCTAACCCAACCTAACATTTCGGCGGTAATATTTGACATCATTCCTGGCGAGTTGTCCTCTGCGTCTCCGTTTGACCTTCATAAACATCAATAACGTAATAGAACGTAACCTAACCCAACCTATCATCTCGGCGGTAATATTTGAAAACATACCTGGCGAGTTGGCCTCTACGTCTCCGTGGGTCCTTTATATACATCAATAACGTAATATAACCTAACCTAACCCAACCTAACATCTCGGCGGTAATATTTGACAACATACCTGGCGAGTTGGCCTCTACGTCTCCGTGGGACCTTCATATACATCAATAACGAAATATAACCTAACCTAACCCAACCTAACATCTCGGCGGTAATATTTGAAAACATTCCTGGCGAGTTGGATTCTCCGTCTCCGCGGGACCTTTATATACATCTATAACGTGATATAACCTAACCTAATCCAACCTAACATCTCGGCGGTAATATTTGAAAACATTCCTGGCGAGTTGGCCTCTACGTCTCCGTGGGACCTTCATATACATCAATAACGAAATATAACCTAACCTAACCCAACCTAACATCTCGGCGGTAATATTTGAAAACATTCCTGTCGAGTTGGCTTCTCCGTCTCCGTGGGATCCTTTTATACATCAGTAACGTAATATAACGTAACCTAACCCAACCTATCATCTCGGCGGTAATATTTGACAACATTCCTGGCGAGATGGCCTCTACGTTTCCGTGGGACCTTTATATACATCAATAACGTAATATAACCTAACCTAACCCAACCTAACATCTCGGCGGTAATATTTGAAAACATACCTGGCGAGTTGGCCTCTACGTCTCCGTGGGACATTTATATACATCAATAACGTAATATAACCTAACCTAACCCAACCTAACATCTCGGCGGTAATATTTGATCACATTCCTGGCTTGTTGGACTCTACGTCTCCGCGGGACCTTTATATACATCTATAACGTGATATAACCTAACCTAAACCAACCTAACATCTCGGCGGTAATATTTGACAACATACCTGGCGAGTTGGCCTCTACGTCTCCGTGGGACCTTCATATACATCAATAACGAAATATAACCTAACCTAACCCAACCTAACATCTCGGCGGTAATATTTGAAAACATTCCTGGCGAGTTGGCTTCTCCGTCTCCGTGGGATCTTTTTATACATCAATAACGTAATATAACCTAACCTAACCCAACCTAACATCTCGACGGTAATATTTGAAAACATTCATGGCGATTTGACATCTACGTCTCCGTGGGAGTTTAATATACATCAATAACGTAATATAGCCTAACCTAACCCAACCTAACATTTCGGCGGTAATATTTGACATCATTCCTGGCGAGTTGTCCTCTACGTCTCCGTTTGACCTTCATAAACATCAATAACGTAATATAACGTAACCTAACCCAACCTATCATCTCGGCGGTAATATTTGAAAACATTCATGGCGATTTGACATCTACGTCTCCGTGGGACATTTATATACATCAATAACGTAATATAACCTAACCTAACCCAACCTAACATCTCGGCGGTAATATTTGATCACATTCCTGGCTTGTTGGACTCTACGTCTCCGCGGGACCTTTATATACATCTATAACGTGATATAACCTAACCTAAACCAACCTAACATCTCGGCGGTAATATTTGACAACATACCTGGCGAGTTGGCCTCTACGTCTCCGTGGGACCTTCATATACATCAATAACGAAATATAACCTAACCTAACCCAACCTAACATCTCGGCGGTAATATTTGAAAACATTCCTGGCGAGTTGGCTTCTCCGTCTCCGTGGGATCTTTTTATACATCAATAACGTAATATAACCTAACCTAACCCAACCTAACATCTCGACGGTAATATTTGAAAACATTCATGGCGATTTGACATCTACGTCTCCGTGGGAGTTTAATATACATCAATAACGTAATATAACCTAACCTAACCCAACCTAACATCTCGGCGGTAATATTTGACAACATACCTGGCGAGTTGGCCTCTACGTCTCCGTGGGACCTTCATATACATCAATAACGAAATATAACCTAACCTAACCCAACCTAACATCTCGGCGGTAGTATTTGAAAACATTCCTGGCGAGTTGGCTTCTCCGTCTCCGTGGGATCCTTTTATACATCAATAACGTAATATAACCTAACCTAAACCAACCTAACATGTCGGCGGTAATATTTGAAAACATTCTTGGCGAGTTGGCATCTACGTCTCCGTGGGACCTTCATATACATCAATAACGAAATATAACCTAACCTAACCCAACCTAACATCTCGGCGGTAATATTTGAAAACATTCCTGGCGAGTTGGCTTCTCCGTCTCCGTGGGATCCTTTTATACATCAGTAACGTAATATAACGTAACCTAACCCAACCTATCATCTCGGCGGTAATATTTGACAACATTCCTGGCGAGATTGCCTCTACGTCTCCGTGGGACCTTTATATACATCAATAACGTAATACAACCTAACCTAACCCAACCTAACATCTCGGCGGTAATATTTGAAAACATACCTGGCGAGTTGGCCTCTACGTCTCCGTGGGACATTTATATACATCAATAACGTAATATAACCTAACCTAACCCAACCTAACATCTCGGCGGTAATATTTGATCACATTCCTGGCTTGTTGGACTCTACGTCTCCGCGGGACCTTTATATACATCTATAACGTGATATAACCTAACCTAAACCAACCTAACATCTCGGCGGTAATATTTGAAAACATTCATGGCGATTTGACATCTACGTCTCCGTGGGACCTTAATATACATCAATAACGTAATATAGCCTAACCTAACCCAACCTAACATTTCGGCGGTAATATTTGACATCATTCCTGGCGAGTTGTCCTCTACGTCTCCGTGGGACCTTCATATACATCAATAACGAAATATAACCTAACCTAACCCAACCTAACATCTCGGCGGTAGTATTTGAAAACATTCCTGGCGAGTTGGCTTCTCCGTCTCCGTGGGATCCTTTTATACATCAATAACGTAATATAACCTAACCTAAACCAACCTAACATGTCGGCGGTAATATTTGAAAACATTCTTGGCGAGTTGGCATCTACGTCTCCGTGGGACCTTCATATACATCAATAACGAAATATAACCTAACCTAACCCAACCTAACATCTCGGCGGTAATATTTGAAAACATTCCTGGCGAGTTGGCTTCTCCGTCTCCGTGGGACCCTTTTATACATCAGTAACGTAATATAACGTAACCTAACCCAACCTATCATCTCGGCGGTAATATTTGACAACATTCCTGGCGAGATTGCCTCTACGTCTCCGTGGGACCTTTATATACATCAATAACGTAATACAACCTAACCTAACCCAACCTAACATCTCGGCGGTAATATTTGAAAACATACCTGGCGAGTTGGCCTCTACGTCTCCGTGCGACATTTATATACATCAATAACGTAATATAACCTAACCTAACCCAACCTAACATCTCGGCGGTAATATTTGATCACATTCCTGGCTTGTTGGACTCTACGTCTCCGCGGGACCTTTATATACATCTATAACGTGATATAACCTAACCTAAACCAACCTAACATCTCGGCGGTAATATTTGACAACATACCTGGCGAGTTGGCCTCTACGTCTCCGTGGGACCTTCATATACATCAATAACGAAATATAACCTAACCTAACCCAACCTAACATCTCGGCGGTAATATTTGAAAACATTCCTGGCGAGTTGGCTTCTCCGTCTCCGTGGGATCTTTTTATACATCAATAACGTAATATAACCTAACCTAACCCAACCTAACATCTCGACGGTAATATTTGAAAACATTCATGGCGATTTGACATCTACGTCTCCGTGGGAGTTTAATATACATCAATAACGTAATATAACCTAACCTAACCCAACCTAACATTTCGGCGGTAATATTTGACATCATTCCTGGCGAGTTGTCCTCTACGTCTCCGTTTGACCTTCATAAACATCAATAACGTAATATAACGTAACCTAACCCAACCTATCATCTCGGCGGTAATATTTGAAAACATTCCTGGCGAGTTGGCTTCTCCGTCTCCGTGGGATCCTTTTATACATCAATAACGTAATATAACCTAACCTAAACCAACCTAACATGTCGGCGGTAATATTTGAAAACATTCTTGGCGAGTTGGCATCTACGTCTCCGTGGGACCTTCGTATACATCAATAACGAAATATAACCTAACCTAACCCAACCTAACATCTCGGCGGTAATATTTGAAAACATTCCTGGCGAGTTGGCTTCTCCGTCTCCGTGGGATCCTTTTCTACATCAGTAACGTAATATAACGTAACCTAACCCAACCTATCATCTCGGCGGTAATATTTGACAACATTCCTGGCGAGATGGCCTCTACGTCTCCGTGGGACCTTTATATACATCAATAACGTAATATAACCTAACCTAACCCAACCTAACATCTCGGCGGTAATATTTGAAAACATACCTGGCGAGTTGGCCTCTACGTCTCCGTGGGACATTTATATACATCAATAACGTAATATAACCTAACCTAACCCAACCTAACATCTCGGCGGTAATATTTGATCACATTCCTGGCTTGTTGGACTCTACGTCTCCGCGGGACCTTTATATACATCTATAACGTGATATAACCTAACCTAAACCAACCTAACATCTCGGCGGTAATATTTGACAACATACCTGGCGAGTTGGCCTCTACGTCTCCGTGGGACCTTCATATACATCAATAACGAAATATAACCTAACCTAACCCAACCTAACATCTCGGCGGTAATATTTGAAAACATTCCTGGCGAGTTGGCTTCTCCGTCTCCGTGGGATCTTTTTATACATCAATAACGTAATATAACCTAACCTAACCCAACCTAACATCTCGACGGTAATATTTGAAAACATTCATGGCGATTTGACATCTACGTCTCCGTGGGAGTTATATATACATCAATAACGTAATATAGCCTAACCTAACCCAACCTAACATTTCGGCGGTAATATTTGACATCATTCCTGGCGAGTTGTCCTCTACGTCTCCGTTTGACCTTCATAAACATCAATAACGTAATATAACGTAACCTAACCCAACCTATCATCTCGGCGGTAATATTTGAAAACATTCATGGCGATTTGACATCTACGTCTCCGTGGGACCTTAATATACATCAATAACGTAATATAGCCTAACCTAACCCAACCTAACATTTCGGCGGTAATATTTGACATCATTCCTGGCGAGTTGTCCTCTGCGTCTCCTACGTTTGACCTTCATAAACATCAATAACGTAATAGAACGTAACCTAACCCAACCTATCATCTCGGCGGTAATATTTGACAACATTCCTGGCGAGTTGGCCTCTACGTCTCCGTGGGTCCTTTATATACATCAATAACGTAATATAACCTAACCTAACCCAACCTAACATCTCGGCGGTAATATTTGACAACATACCTGGCGAGTTGGCCTCTACGTCTCCGTGGGACCTTCATATACATCAATAACGAAATATAACCTAACCTAACCCAACCTAACATCTCGGCGGTAATATTTGAAAACATTCCTGGCGAGTTGGATTCTCCGTCTCCGTGGGATCCTTTTATACATCAGTAACGTAATATAACGTAACCTAACCCAACCTATCATCTCGGCGGTAATATTTGACAACATTCCTGGCGAGACGGCCTCTACGTCTCCGTGGGACCTTTATATACATCAATAACGTAATATAACCTAACCTAACCCAACCTAACATCTCGGCGGTAATATTTGAAAACATACCTGGCGAGTTGGCCTCTACGTCTCCGTGGGACATTTATATACATCAATAACGTAATATAACCTAACCTAACCCAACCTAACATCTCGGCGGTAATATTTGATCACATTCCTGGCTTGTTGGACTCTACGTCTCCGCGGGACCTTTATATACATCTATAACGTGATATAACCTAACCTAAACCAACCTAACATCTCGGCGGTAATATTTGACAACATACCTGGCGAGTTGGCCTCTACGTCTCCGTGGGACCTTCATATACATCAATAACGAAATATAACCTAACCTAACCCAACCTAACATCTCGGCGGTAATATTTGAAAACATTCCTGGCGAGTTGGCTTCTCCGTCTCCGCGGGATCTTTTTACACATCAATAACGTAATATAACCTAACCTAACCCAACCTAACATCTCGACGGTAATATTTGAAAACATTCATGGCGATTTGACATCTACGTCTCCGTGGGAGTTTAATATACATCAATAACGTAATATAACCTAACCTAACCCAACCTAACATCTCGGCGGTAATATTTGACAACATACCTGGTGAGTTGGCCTCTACGTCTCCGTGGGACCTTCATATACATCAATAACGAAATATAACCTAACCTAACCCAACCTAACATCTCGGCGGTAGTATTTGAAAACATTCCTGGCGAGTTGGCTTCTCCGTCTCCGTGGGATCCTTTTATACATCACTAACGTAATATAACCTAACCTAACCCAACCTAACATCTCGGCGGTAATATTTGAAAACATTCCTGGCGAGTTGGCTTCTCCGTCTCCGTGGGATCCTTTTATACATCAGTAACGTAATATAACGTAACCTAACCCAACCTATCATCTCGGCGGTAAGATTTGAAAAAATTCATGGCGAGTTGGCATCTGCGTCTCCGTTGTACATTTATATACATCAATAACGTAATACAACCTATCCTAACCCAAAATAACATCTCGGCGGTAATATTTGACAACATTCCTGGCGAGTTGGCTGCTCCGTCTCCGTGGGACCCTTATATACATCAATAACGTAATATAACCTAACCTAACCCAACCTAACATCTCGGCGTTAATATTTGACAACATACCTGGCGAGTTGGCCTCTACGTCTCCGTGGGACCTTCATATACATCAATAACGTAATATAACCTAACCTAACCCAACCTAACATTTGGGTGGTAATATTTGACATCATTCCTGGCGAGTTGGCCTCTACGTCTGCGTTTGACCTTCATAAACATCAATAACGTAATATAACCTAACCTAACCCAACCTAACATCTTGGCGGTAATATTTGAAAACATACTTGGCGAGTTGGCCTCTACGTCTCCGTGGGACCTTTATATACATCAATAATGTAATATAACCTAGGCTAACCCAACCTAACATCTCGGCGGTAATATTTGAAAACATTCATGGCGATTTGGCATCTACGTCTCCGTGGGACCTTCATATACATCGATAACGTAATATAGCCTAACCTAACCCAACCTAACATCTCGGCGGTAATATTTGACATCATTCCTGGCGAGTTGTCCTCTACGTCTCCGTTTGACCTTCATAAACATCAATAACGTAATATAACCTAACCTAACCCAACCTAACATCTCGGCGGTAATATTTGAAAACATTCATGGCGATTTGGCATCTACGTCTCCGTGGGACCTTCATATACATCGATAACGTAATATAGCCTAACCTAACCCAACCTAACATTTCGGCGGTAATATTTGACATCATTCCTGGCGAGTTGTCCTCTACGTCTCTGTTTGACCTTCATAAACATCAATAACGTAATATAACGTAACCTAACCCAACCTGTCATCTCGGCGGTAATATTTGATCACATTCCTGCCTTGTTGGCCTCTACGTCTCCGCGGGACCTTTATATACATCTATAACGTGATATAACCTAACCTAATCCAACCTAACATCTCGGCGGTAATATTTGAAAACATTCCTGGCGAGTTGGCCTCTACGTCTCCGCGGGACCTTCATATACATCAATAACGAAATATAACCTAACCTAACCCAACCTAACATCTCGGCGGTAATATTTGACAACATTCCTGGCGAGTTGGCTTCTCCGTCTCCGCGGGACATTTATATACATCAATAACGTAACATAGCCTAACCTAATCCAACCTAACATCTCGGCGGTAATATTTGAAAACATACCTGGCGAGTTGGCCTCTACGTCTCCGTGGGACCTTCATATACATCAATAACGAAATATAACCTAACCTAACCCAACCTAACATCTCGGCGGTAATATTTGACAACATACCTGGCGAGTTGGCCTCTACGTCTCCGTGGGACCTTCATATACATCAATAACGAAATATAACCTAACCTAACCCAACCTAACATCTCGGCGGTAATATTTGTAAACATTCCTGCCGAGTTGGCCTCTATGTCAGCGTGGGACCTTTATAGACATCCATAACGTAATATAATCTAACCTAACCCAACCTAACATCTCGGCGGTAATATTTGAAAACATTCATGGCGATTTGACATCTACGTCTCCGTGGGACCTTAATATACATCAATAACGTAATATAGCCTAACCTAACCCAACCTAACATTTCGGCGGTAATATTTGACATCATTCCTGGCGAGTTGTCCTCTACGTCTCCGTTTGACCTTCATAAACATCAATAACGTAATATAACCTAACCTAACCCAACCTAACATCTTGGCGGTAATATTTGAAAACATACCTGGCGAGTTGGCCTCTACGTCTCCGTGGGACCTTTATATACATCAATAACGTAATATAACCTAGGCTAAGCCAACCTAACATCTCGGCGGTAATATTTGAAATCATTCATGGCGATTTGGCATCTACGTCTCCGTGGGACCTTCATATACATCGATAACGTAATATAGCCTAACCTAACCCAACCTAACATTTCGGCGGTAATATTTGACATCATTCCTGGCGAGTTGTCCTCTACGTCTCTGTTTGACCTTCATAAACATCAATAACGTAATATAACCTAACCTAACCCAACCTTACATCTCGGCGGTAATATTTGAAAACGTTCCTGGCGAGTTGGCCTCTATGTCACCGTGGGACCTTTATAGACATCCATAACGTAATATAACCTAACCTAACCCAACCTAACATCTCGGCGGTAATATTTGAAAACATTCCTGGCGAGTTGGCCTCTACGTCACCGTGGGACGTTTATAGACATCCATAACGTAATATAACCTAACCTAACCCAACCTAACATCTCGGCGGTAATATTTGAAAAAATTCATGGCGAGTTGGCATCTGCGTCTCCGTTGTACATTTATATACATCAATAACGTAATACAACCTATCCTAACCCAAAATAACATCTCGGCGGTAATATTTGACAACATTCCTGGCGAGTTGGCTGCTCCGTCTCCATGGGACCCTTATATACATCAATAACGTAATATAACCTAACCTAACCCAACCTAACATCTCGGCGTTAATATTTGACAACATACCTGGCGAGTTGGCCTCTACGTCTCCGTGGGACCTTCATATACATCAATAACGTAATATAACCTAACCTAACCCAACCTAACATCTCGGCGGTAATATTTGACATCATTCCTGGCGATTTGTCCTCTACGTCTCCGTTTGACCTTCATAAACATCAATAACGTAATATAACGTAACCTAACCCAACCTATTATCTCGGCGGTAATATTTGACAACATTCCTGGCGAGTTGGCTTCTACGTCTCCGTGGGACCTTTATATACATCAATAACGTAATATAACCTAACCTAACACAACCTAACATCTCGGCCGTAATATTTGAAAACATACCTGGCGAGTTGGCCTCTACGTCTCCGTTTGACCTTCATAAACATCAATAACGTAATATAACGTAACTTAAACCAATCTATCATCTCGGAGGTAATATTTGACAACATTCCTGGCGAGTTGGCCTCTACGTCTCCGTGGGACCTTTATATACATCAATAACGTAATATAACCTAGGCTAACCCAACCTAACATCTCGGCGGTAATATTTGAAAACATTCATGGCGATTTGGCATCTACGTCTCCGTGGGACCTTCATATACATCGATAACGTAATATAGCCTAACCTAACCCAACCTAACATTTCGGCAGTAATATTTGACATCATTCCTGGCGATTTGTCCTCTACGTCTCCGTTTGACCTTCATAAACATCAATAACGTAATATAACCTAGGCTAACCCAACCTAACATCTCGGCGGTAATATTTGAAAGAATTCATGGCGAGTTGGCATCTGCGTCTCCGTGGTACATTTATATACATCAATAACGTAATACAACCTATCCTAACCCAAAATAACATCTCGGCGGTAATATTTGACAACATTCCTGGCGAGTTGGCTGCTCCGTCTCCGTGGGACCCTTATATACATCAATAACGTAATATAACCTAACCTAACCCAACCTAACATCTTGGCGGTAATATTTGAAAACATACCTGGCGAGTTGGCCTCTACGTCTCCGTGGGACCTTTATATACATCAATAACGTAATATAACCTAGGCTAAGCCAACCTAACATCTCGGCGGTAATATTTGAAATCATTCATGGCGATTTGGCATCTACGTCTCCGTGGGACCTTCATATACATCGATAACGTAATATAGCCTAACCTAACCCAACCTAACATTTCGGCGGTAATATTTGACATCATTCCTGGCGAGTTGTCCTCTACGTCTCTGTTTGACCTTCATAAACATCAATAACGTAATATAACCTAACCTAACCCAACCTTACATCTCGGCGGTAATATTTGAAAACGTTCCTGGCGAGTTGGCCTCTATGTCACCGTGGGACCTTTATAGACATCCATAACGTAATATAACCTAACCTAACCCAACCTAACATCTCGGCGGTAATATTTGAAAACATTCCTGGCGAGTTGGCCTCTACGTCACCGTGGGACCTTTATAGACATCCATAACGTAATATAACCTAACCTAACCCAACCTAACATCTCGGCGGTAATATTTGAAAAAATTCATGGCGAGTTGGCATCTGCGTCTCCGTTGTACATTTATATACATCAATAACGTAATACAACCTATCCTAACCCAAAATAACATCTCGGCGGTAATATTTGACAACATTCCTGGCGAGTTGGCTGCTCCGTCTCCATGGGACCCTTATATACATCAATAACGTAATATAACCTAACCTAACCCAACCTAACATCTCGGCGTTAATATTTGACAACATACCTGGCGAGTTGGCCTCTACGTCTCCGTGGGACCTTCATATACATCAATAACGTAATATAACCTAACCTAACCCAACCTAACATCTCGGCGGTAATATTTGACATCATTCCTGGCGATTTGTCCTCTACGTCTCCGTTTGACCTTCATAAACATCAATAACGTAATATAACGTAACCTAACCCAACCTATTATCTCGGCGGTAATATTTGACAACATTCCTGGCGAGTTGGCTTCTACGTCTCCGTGGGACCTTTATATACATCAATAACGTAATATAACCTAACCTAACACAACCTAACATCTCGGCCGTAATATTTGAAAACATACCTGGCGAGTTGGCCTCTACGTCTACGTGGGACGTTTATATACATCAATAACGTAATATAACCTAACCTAACCCAACCTAACATCTCGGCCGTAATATTTGAAAACATACCTGGCTTGTTGGCCTCTACGTCTCCGCGGGACCTTTATATACATCTATAACGTGATATAACCTAACGTAATCCAACCTAACATCTCGGCGGTAATATTTGAAAACATTCCTGGCGAGTTGGCCTCTACGTCTCCGTGGGACCTGCATATACATCAATAACGAAATATAACCTAACCTAACCCAACCTAACATCTCGGCGGTAATATTTGAAAACATTCCTGGCGAGTTGGCTTCTCCGTCTCCGTGGGATCCTTTTATACATCAGTAACGTAATATAACGTAACCTAACCCAACCTATCATCTCGGCGGTAAGATTTGAAAAAATTCATGGCGAGTTGGCATCTGCGTCTCCGTTGTACATTTATATACATCAATAACGTAATACAACCTATCCTAACCCAAAATAACATCTCGGCGGTAATATTTGACAACATTCCTGGCGAGTTGGCTGCTCCGTCTCCGTGGGACCCTTATATACATCAATAACGTAATATAACCTAACCTAACCCAACCTAACATCTCGGCGTTAATATTTGACAACATACCTGGCGAGTTGGCCTCTACGTCTCCGTGGGACCTTCATATACATCAATAACGTAATATAACCTAACCTAACCCAACCTAACATTTGGGTGGTAATATTTGACATCATTCCTGGCGAGTTGGCCTCTACGTCTGCGTTTGACCTTCATAAACATCAATAACGTAATATAACCTAACCTAACCCAACCTAACATCTTGGCGGTAATATTTGAAAACATACTTGGCGAGTTGGCCTCTACGTCTCCGTGGGACCTTTATATACATCAATAACGTAATATAACCTAGGCTAACCCAACCTAACATCTCGGCGGTAATATTTGAAAACATTCATGGCGATTTGGCATCTACGTCTCCGTGGGACCTTCATATACATCGATAACGTAATATAGCCTAACCTAACCCAACCTAACATTTCGGCAGTAATATTTGACATCATTCCTGGCGAGTTGGCCTCTACGTCTCCGTGGGACCTTTATATACATCAATAACGTAATATAACCTAACCTAACCGAACCTAACATCTCGGCGGTAATATTTGACATCATTCCTGGCGATTTGTCCTCTACGTCTCCGTTTGACCTTCATAAACACAAATAACGTAATATAACGTAACCTAACCTAACCTATCATCTCGGCGGTAATATTTGACAACATTCCTGGCGAGTTGGCTTCTACGTCTCCGTGGGCCCTTTATATACATCAATAACGTAATATAACCTAATCTAACACAACCTAACATCTCGGCCGTAATATTTGAAAACATACCTGGCTTGTTGGCCTCTACGTCTCCGCGGGACCTTTATATACATCTATAACGTGATATAACCTAACCTAATCCAACCTAACATCTCGGCGGTAATATTTGAAAACATTCCTGGCGAGTTGGCCTCTACGTCTCCGTGGGACCTGCATATACATCAATAACGAAATATAACCTAACCTAACCCAACCTAACATCTCGGCGGTAATATTTGAAAACATTCCTGGCGAGTTGGCTTCTCCGTCTCCGTGGGACCTTCATATACATCAATAACGAAATATAACCTAACCTAACCCAACCTAACATCTCGGCGGTAATATTTGAAAACATTCCTGGCGAGTTGGCTTCTCCGTCTCCGTGGGATCCTTTTATACATCAGTAACGTAATATAACGTAACCTAACCCAACCTATCATCTCGGCGGTAATATTTGAAAAAATTCATGGCGTGTTGGCATCTGCGTCTCCGTTGTACATTTATATACATCAATAACGTAATACAACCTATCCTAACCCAAAATAACATCTCGGCGGTAATATTTGACAACATTCCTGGCGAGTTGGCCTCTACGTCTCCGTTTGACCTTCATAAACATCTATAACGTAATATAACCTAACCTAACCCAACCTAACATCGTGGCGGTAATATTTGAAAACATACCTGGCCAGTTGGCCTCTACGTCTCCGTGGGAACTTTATATACATCAATAACGTAATATAACCTAGGCTAACCCAACCTAACATCTCGGCGGTAATATTTGAAAACATTCATGGCGATTTGGCATCTACGTCTCCGTGGGACCTTCATATACATCGATAACGTAATATAGCCTAACCTAACCCAACCTAACATTTCGGCAGTAATATTTGACATCATTCCTGGCGATTTGTCCTCTACGTCTCCGTTTGACCTTCATAAACATCAATAACGTAATATAACCTAGGCTAACCCAACCTAACATCTCGGCGGTAATATTTGAAAGAATTCATGGCGAGTTGGCATCTGCGTCTCCGTGGTACATTTATATACATCAATAACGTAATACAACCTATCCTAACCCAAAATAACATCTCGGCGGTAATATTTGACAACATTCCTGGCGAGTTGGCTGCTCCGTCTCCGTGGGACCCTTATATACATCAATAACGTAATATAACCTAACCTAACCCAACCTAACATCTCGGCGTTAATATTTGACAACAAACCTGGCGAGTTGGGCTCTACGTCTCCGTGGGACCTTCATAAACATCTATAACGTAATATAACCTAACCTAACCCAACCTAACATCGTGGCGGTAATATTTGAAAACATACCTGGCGAGTTGGCCTCTACGTCTCCGTGGGACCTTTATATACATCAATAACGTAATATAACCTAGGCTAACCCAACCTAACATCTCGGCGGTAATATTTGAAAACATTCATGGCGATTTGGCATCTACGTCTCCGTGGGACCTTCATATACATCGATAACGTAATATAGCCTAACCTAACCCAACCTAACATTTCGGCAGTAATATTTGACATCATTCCTGGCGATTTGTCCTCTACGTCTCCGTTTGACCGTCATAAACATCAGTAACGTAATATAACCTAACCTAACCCAACCTAACATCTTGGCGGTAATATTTGAAAACATACCTGGCGAGTTGGCCTCTACGTCTCCGTGGGACCTTTATATACATCAATAACGTAATATAACCTAGGCTAACCCAACCTAACATCTCGGCGGTAATATTTGAAAACATTCATGGCGATTTGACATCTACGTCTCCGTGGGACCTTAATATACATCAATATCGTAATATAGCCTAACCTAACCCAACCTAACATTTCGGCGGTAATATTTGACATCATTCCTGGCGAGTTGTCCTCTACGTCTCTGTTTGACCTTCATAAACATCAATAACGTAATATAACGTAACCTAACCCAACCTATCATCTCGGCGGTAATATTTGATCACATTCCTGCCTTGTTGGCCTCTACGTCTCCGCGGGACCTTTATATACATCTATAACGTGATATAACCTAACCTAATCCAACCTAACATCTCGGCGGTAATATTTGAAAACATTCCTGGCGAGCTGGCTTCTACGTCTCCGTGGGACCTTTATATACATCAATAACGTAATATAAACTAACCTAACCCAACCTAACATCTCGGCGGTAATATTTGAAAACATTCCTGGCGAGTTGGCTGCTCCGTCTCCGTGGGACCCTTATATACATCATTAACGTAATATAACCTAATCTAACCCAACCAAACATCTCGGCGTTAATATTTGACAACATACCTGGCGAGTTGGCCTCTACGTCTCCGTGGGACCTTCATATACATCAATAACGTAATATAACCTAACCTAACCCAACCTAACATTTCGGCGGTAATATTTGACATCATTCCTGGCGAGTTGGCCTCTACGTCTCCGTTTGACCTTCATAAACATCAATAACGTAATATAACCTAACCTAATCCAACCTAACATCTCGGCGGTAATATTTGAAAACGTTCCTGGCGAGTTGGCCTCTATGTCACCGTGGGACCTTTATAGACATCCATAACGTAATATAACCTAACCTAACCCAACCTAACATCTCGGCGGTAATATTTGAAAACATTCATGGCGATTTGACATCTACGTCTCCGTGGGACCTTAATATACATCCATAACGTAACATAACCTAACCTAACCCAACCTAACATCTCGGCGGTAATATTTGAAAACATTCATGGCGATTTGACATCTACGTTTCCGTGGGACCTTAATATACATCAATAACGTAATATAGCCTAACCTAACCCAACCTAACATTTCGGCGGTAATATTTGACATCATTCCTGGCGAGTTGTCCTCTACGTCTCCGTTTGACCTTCATAAACATCAATAACGTAATATAACGTAACCTAACCCAACCTATCATCTCGGCGGTAATATTTGACAACATTCCTGGCGAGTTGGCCTCTACGTCTCCGTTTGACCTTCATAAACATCTATAACGTAATATAACCTAACCTAACCCAACCTAACATCGTGGCGGTAATATTTGAAAACATACCTGGCCAGTTGGCCTCTACGTCTCCGTGGGAACTTTATATACATCAATAACGTAATATAACCTAGGCTAACCCAACCTAACATCTCGGCGGTAATATTTGAAAACATTCATGGCGATTTGGCATCTACGTCTCCGTGGGACCTTCATATACATCGATAACGTAATATAGCCTAACCTAACCCAACCTAACATTTCGGCAGTAATATTTGACATCATTCCTGGCGATTTGTCCTCTACGTCTCCGTTTGACCTTCATAAACATCAATAACGTAATATAACCTAGGCTAACCCAACCTAACATCTCGGCGGTAATATTTGAAAGAATTCATGGCGAGTTGGCATCTGCGTCTCCGTGGTACATTTATATACATCAATAACGTAATACAACCTATCCTAACCCAAAATAACATCTCGGCGGTAATATTTGACAACATTCCTGGCGAGTTGGCTGCTCCGTCTCCGTGGGACCCTTATATACATCAATAACGTAATATAACCTAACCTAACCCAACCTAACATCTCGGCGTTAATATTTGACAACAAACCTGGCGAGTTGGCCTCTACGTCTCCGTGGGACCTTCATAAACATCTATAACGTAATATAACCTAACCTAACCCAACCTAACATCGTGGCGGTAATATTTGAAAACATACCTGGCGAGTTGGCCTCTACGTCTCCGTGGGACCTTTATATACATCAATAACGTAATATAACCTAGGCTAACCCAACCTAACATCTCGGCGGTAATATTTGAAAACATTCATGGCGATTTGGCATCTACGTCTCCGTGGGACCTTCATATACATCGATAACGTAATATAGCCTAACCTAACCCAACCTAACATTTCGGCAGTAATATTTGACATCATTCCTGGCGATTTGTCCTCTACGTCTCCGTTTGACCGTCATAAACATCAATAACGTAATATAACCTAACCTAACCCAACCTAACATCTTGGCGGTAATATTTGACATCATTCCTGGCGAGTTGTCCTCTACGTCTCCGTTTGACCTTCATAAACATCAATAACGTAATATAACGTAACCTAACCCAACCTATCATCTCGGCGGTAATATTTGACAACATTCCTGGTGAGTTGGGCTCTACGTCTCCGTGGGACCTTTATATACATCAATAACGTAATGTAACCTAACCTAACCCAACCTAACGTCTCGGCGGTAATATTTGACAACATACCTGGCGAGTTGGCCTCTACGTCTCCGTGGGACCTTCATATACATCAATAACGTAATATAGCCTAACCTAACCCAACCTAACATTTCGGCGGTAATATTTGACATCATTCCTGGCGAGTTGTCCTCTACGTCTCCGTTTGACCTTCATAAACATCAATAACGTAATATAAGGTAACCTAACCCAACCTACCATCTCGGCGGTAATATTTGATCACATTCCTGCCTTGCTGGCTTCTACGTCTCCGCGGGACCTTTATATACATCTATAACGTGATATAACCTAACCTAATCCAACCTAACATCTCGGCGGTAATATTTGAAAACATTCCTGGCGAGTTGGCCTCTACGCCTCCGTGGGACCTTTATATACATCAATAACGTAATATAACCTAACCTAACCCAACCTAACATCTCGGCGGTAATATTTGAAAACATTCCTGGCGATTTGGCTGCTCCGTCTCCGTGGGACCCTTATATACATCAATAACGTAAGATAACCTAACCTAACCCAAAATAACATCTCGGCGGTAATATTTGACAACATTCCTGGCGAGTTGGCTGCTCCGTCTCCGTGGGACCCTTATATACATCAATAACGTAATATAACCTAACCTAACCCAACCTAACATCTCGGCGTTAATATTTGACAACATACCTGGCGAGTTGGCCTCTACGTCTCCGTGGGACCTTCATATACATCAATAATGTAATATAACCTAACCTAACCCAACCTAACATTTCGGCGGTAATATTTGACATCATTCCTGGCGAGTTGGCCTCTACGTCTCCGTTTGACCGTCATAAACATCAATAACGTAATATAACCTAACCTAACCCAACCTAACATCTTGGCGGTAATATTTGAAAACATACCTGGCGAGTTGGCCTCTACGTCTCCGTGGGACCTTTATATACATCAATAACGTAATATAACCTAGGCTAACCCAACCTAACATCTCGGCGGTAATATTTGAAAACATTCCTGGCGAGTTGGCCTCTACGTCACCGTGGGACCTTTATAGACATCCATTACGTAACATAAGCTAACCTAACCCAACCTAACATCTCGGCGGTAATATTTGACAACATTCCTGGCGAGTTGGCCTCTACGTCTCCGTGGGACCTTTATATACATCAATAACGTAATGTAACCTATCCTAACCCAACCTAACGTCTCGGCGGTAATATTTGACAACATACCTGGCGAGTTGGCCTCTACGTCTCCGTGGGACCTTTATATACATCAATAACGTAATATAGCCTAACCTAACCCAACCTAACATTTCGGCGGTAATATTTGACATCATTCCTGGCGAGTTGTCCTCTACGTCTCCGTTTGACCTTCATAAACATCAATAACGTAATATAACGTAACCTAACCCAACCTATCATCTCGGCGGTAATATTTGATCACATTCCTGCCTTGCTGGCTTCTACGTCTCCGCGGGACCTTTATATACATCTATAACGTGATATAACCTAACCTAATCCAACCTAACATCTCGGCGGTAATATTTGAAAACATTCCTGGCGAGTTGGCCTCTACGCCTCCGTGGGACCTTTATATACATCAATAACGTAATATAACCTAACCTAACCCAACCTAACATCTCGGCGGTAATATTTGAAAACATTCCTGGCGATTTGGCTGCTCCGTCTCCGTGGGACCCCTATATACATCAATAACGTAATATAACCTAGGCTAACCCAACCTAACATCTCGGCGGTAATATTTGAAAACATTCCTGGCGAGTTGGCCTCTACGTCACCGTGGGACCTTTATAGATATCCATAACGTAACATAACCTAACCTAACCCAACCTAACATCTCGGCGGTAATATTTGAAAACATTCATGGCGATTTGACATCTACGTCTCCGTGGGACCCTAATATACATCAATATCGTAATATAGCCTAACCTAACCCAACCTAACATTTCGGCGGTAATATTTGACATCATTCCTGGCGAGTTGGCCTCTACGTCTCCGTTTGACCGTCATAAACATCAATAACGTAATATAACCTAACCTAACCCAACCTAACATCTTGGCGGTAATATTTGAAAACATACCTGGCGAGTTGTCCTCTACGTCTCCGTGGGACCTTTATATACATCAATAACGTGATATAACCTAACCTAATCCAACCTAACATCTCGGCGGTAATATTTGAAAACATTCCTGGCGAGTTGGCCTCTACGTCTCCGTGGGACCTTTATATACATCAATAACGTGATATAAACTAACCTAACCTAACCTAACATGTCGGCGGTAATATTTGAAAACATTCCTGGCGAGTTGGCTGCTCCGTCTCCGTGGGACCCTTATATACATCAATAACGTAATATAACCTAATCTAACCCAACCTAACATCTCGGCGTTAATATTTGACAACATACCTGGCGAGTTGGCCTCTATGTCTCCGTGGGACCTTCATATACATCAATAACGTAATATAACCTAACCTAACCCAACCTAACATTTCGGCGGTAATATTTGACATCATTCCTGGCGAGTTGGCCTCTACGTCTCCGTTTGACATTCATAAACATCAATAACGTAATATAACCTAACCTAACCCAACCTAACATCTTGGCGGTAATATTTCAAAACATACCTGGCGAGTTGGCCTCTACGTCTCCGTGGGACCTTTATATACATCAATAACGTAATATAACCTAGGCTAACCCAACCTAACATCTCGGCGGTAATATTTGATCACATTCCTGCCTTGTTGGCCTCTACGTCTCCGCGGGACATTTATATACATCTATAACGTGATATAACCTAACCTAATCCAACCTAACATCTCGGCGGTAATATTTGAAAACATTCCTGGCGAGTTGGCCTCTACGTCTCCGTGGGACCTTTATATACATCAATAACGTAATATAAACTAACCTAACCCAACCTAACATCTCGGCGGTAATATTTGAAAACATTCCTGGCGAGTTGGCCTCTGCGTCACCGTGGGACCTTCATAGACATCCATAACGTAACATAACCTAACCTAACCCAACCTAACATCTCGGCGTTAATATTTGACAACATACCTGGCGAGTTGGCCTCTACGTCTCCGTGGGACCTTCATATACATGAATAACGTAATATAACCTAACCTAACCCAACCTAACATTTCGGCGGTAATATTTGACATCATTCCTGGCGAGTTGGCCTCTACGTCTCCGTTTGACCGTCATAAACATCAATAACGTAATATAACCTAACCTAACCCAACCTAACATCTTGGCGGTAATATTTGAAAACATACCTGGCGAGTTGGCCTCTACGTCTCCGTGGGACGTTTATATACATCAATAACGTAATATAACCTAGGCTAACCCAACCTAACATCTCGGCGGTAATATTTGAAAACATTCCTGGCGAGTTGGCCTCTACGCCACCGTGGGCCCTTTTTAGACATCCATAACGTAACATAACCTAACCTAACCCAACCTAACATCTCGGCGGTAATATTTGAAAACATTCATGGCGATTTGACATCTACGTCTCCGTGGGACCTTAATATACATCAATATCGTAATATAGCCTAACCTAACCCAACCTAACATCTCGGCGGTAATATTTGAAAACATTCATGGCGATTTGACATCTACGTCTCCGTGGGACCCTAATATACATCAATATCGTAATATAGCCTAACCTAACCCAACCTAACATTTCGGCGGTAATATTTGACATCATTCCTGGCGAGTTGGCCTCTACGTCTCCGTTTGACCGTCATAAACATCAATAACGTAATATAACCTAACCTAACCCAACCTAACATCTTGGCGGTAATATTTGAAAACATACCTGGCGAGTTGTCCTCTACGTCTCCGTGGGACCTTTATATACATCAATAACGTGATATAACCTAACCTAATCCAACCTAACATCTCGGCGGTAATATTTGAAAACATTCCTGGCGAGTTGGCCTCTACGTCTCCGTGGGACCTTTATATACATCAATAACGTGATATAAACTAACCTAACCTAACCTAACATGTCGGCGGTAACATTTGAAAACATTCCTGGCGAGTTGGCTGCTCCGTCTCCGTGGGACCCTTATATACATCAATAACGTAATATAACCTAATCTAACCCAACCTAACATCTCGGCGTTAATATTTGACAACATACCTGGCGAGTTGGCCTCTATGTCTCCGTGGGACCTTCATATACATCAATAACGTAATATAACCTAACCTAACCCAACCTAACATTTCGGCGGTAATATTTGACATCATTCCTGGCGAGTTGGCCTCTACGTCTCCGTTTGACATTCATAAACATCAATAACGTAATATAACCTAACCTAACCCAACCTAACATCTTGGCGGTAATATTTCAAAACATACCTGGCGAGTTGGCCTCTACGTCTCCGTGGGACCTTTATATACATCAATAACGTAATATAACCTAGGCTAACCCAACCTAACATCTCGGCGGTAATATTTGAAAACATTCCTGGCGAGTTGGCCTCTACGTCACCGTGGGACCTTTATAGACATCCATAACGTAACATAACCTAACCTAACCCAACCTAACATCTCGGCGGTAATATTTGAAAACATTCATGGCGATTTGACATCTACGTCTCCGTGGGACCTTAATATACATCAATATCGTAATATAGCCTAACCTAACCCAACCTAACATTTCGGCGGTAATATTTGACATCATTCCTGGCGAGTTGTCCTCTACGTCTCCGTTTGACCTTCATAAACATCAATAACGTAATATAACGTAACCTAACCCAACCTATCATCTCGGCGGTAATATTTGATCACATTCCTGCCTTGTTGGCCTCTACGTCTCCGCGGGACATTTATATACATCTATAACGTGATATAACCTAACCTAATCCAACCTAACATCTCGGCGGTAATATTTGAAAACATTCCTGGCGAGTTGGCCTCTACGTCTCCGTGGGACCTTTATATACATCAATAACGTAATATAAACTAACCTAACCCAACCTAACATCTCGGCGGTAATATTTGAAAACATTCCTGGCGAGTTGGCCTCTGCGTCACCGTGGGACCTTCATAGACATCCATAACGTAACATAACCTAACCTAACCCAACCTAACATCTCGGCGTTAATATTTGACAACATACCTGGCGAGTTGGCCTCTACGTCTCCGTGGGACCTTCATATACATGAATAACGTAATATAACCTAACCTAACCCAACCTAACATTTCGGCGGTAATATTTGACATCATTCCTGGCGAGTTGGCCTCTACGTCTCCGTTTGACCGTCATAAACATCAATAACGTAATATAACCTAACCTAACCCAACCTAACATCTTGGCGGTAATATTTGAAAACATACCTGGCGAGTTGGCCTCTACGTCTCCGTGGGACGTTTATATACATCAATAACGTAATATAACCTAGGCTAACCCAACCTAACATCTCGGCGGTAATATTTGAAAACATTCCTGGCGAGTTGGCCTCTACGCCACCGTGGGCCCTTTTTAGACATCCATAACGTAACATAACCTAACCTAACCCAACCTAACATCTCGGCGGTAATATTTGAAAACATTCATGGCGATTTGACATCTACGTCTCCGTGGGACCTTAATATACATCAATATCGTAATATAGCCTAACCTAACCCAACCTAACATTTCGGCGGTAATATTTGACATCATTCCTGGCGAGTTGTCCTCTACGTCTCCGTTTGACCTTCATAAACATCAATAACGTAATATAACGTAACCTAACCCAACCTATCATCTCGGCGGTAATATTTGATCACATTCCTGCCTTGTTGGCCTCTACGTCTCCGCGGGACATTTATATACATCTATAACGTGATATAACCTAACCTAATCCAACCTAACATCTCGGCGGTAATATTTGAAAACATTCCTGGCGAGTTGGCCTCTACGTCTCCGTGGGACCTTTATATACATCAATAACGTAATATAAACTAACCTAACCCAACCTAACATCTCGGCGGTAATATTTGAAAACATTCCTGGCGAGTTGGCCTCTGCGTCACCGTGGGACCTTTGTAGACATCCATAACGTAACATAACCTAACCTAACCCAACCTAACATCTCGGCGTTAATATTTGACAACATACCTGGCGAGTTGGCCTCTACGTCTCCGTGGGACCTTCATATACATGAATAACGTAATATAACCTAACCTAACCCAACCTAACATTTCGGCGGTAATATTTGACATCATTCCTGGCGAGTTGGCCTCTACGTCTCCGTTTGACCGTCATAAACATCAATAACGTAATATAACCTAACCTAACCCAACCTAACATCTTGGCGGTAATATTTGAAAACATACCTGGCGAGTTGGCCTCTACGTCTCCGTGGGACCTTTATATACATCAATAACGTAATATAACCTAGGCTAACCCAACCTAACATCTCGGCGGTAATATTTGAAAACATTCATGGCGATTTGACATCTACGTTTCCATGGGACCTTAATAGACATCAATAACGTAATATAGCCTAACCTAACCCAACCTAACATTTCGGCGGTAATATTTGACATCATTCCTGGCGAGTTGTCCTCTACGTCTCCGTTTGACCTTCATAAACATCAATAACGTAATATAACGTAACCTAACCCAACCTATCATCTCGGCGGTAATATTTGACAACATTCCTGGCGAGTTGGCCTCTACGTCTCCGTGGGACCTTTATATACATCAATAACGTAATGTAACCTATCCTAACCCAACCTAACGTCTCGGCGGTAATATTTGACAACATACCTGGCGAGTTGGCCTCTACGTCTCCGTGGGACCTTTATATACATCAATAACGTAATATAACCTAGGCTAACCCAACCTAACATCTCGGCGGTAATATTTGAAAACATTCATGGCGATTTGGCATCTACGTCTCCGTGGGACCTTCATACACATCGATAACG
Organism: Xylocopa violacea; assembly: GCA_963969225.1. Classification (NCBI taxonomy): domain Eukaryota; kingdom Metazoa; phylum Arthropoda; class Insecta; order Hymenoptera; family Apidae; genus Xylocopa; species Xylocopa violacea. Next base: position 4,063,114 of record CAXAJV010000051.1, read on the forward strand.
TAATATAGCCTAACCTAACCCAACCTAACATTTCGGCAATAATGTTTGACATCATTCCTGGCGAGTTGGCCTCTACGTCTCCGTGGGACCTTTATATACATCAATAACGTAATATAACCTAACCTAACCCAACCTAACATCTCGGCGGTAATATTTGACATCATTCCTGGCGATTTGTCCTCTACGTCTCCGTTTGACCTTCATAAAGATCAATAACGTAATATAACGTAACCTAACCCAACCTATCATCTCGGCGGTAATATTTGACAACATTCCTGGCGAGTTGGCTTCTGCGTCTCCGTGGGTCCTTTATATACATCAATAACGTATTTATAACCTAACCTAACCCAACCTAACATCTCGGCCGTAATATTTGAAAACATACCTGGCGAGTTGGCCTCTACGTCTCCGTGGGACCTTTATATACATCAATAACGTAATATAACCTAACCTAACCCAACCTAACATCTCGGCGGTAATATTTGAAAACATTCATGGCGATTTGACATCTACGTCTCCGTGGGACCTTAATATACATCAATATCGTAATATAGCCTAACCTAACCCAACCTAACATTTCGGCGGTAATATTTGACATCATTCCTGGCGAGTTGTCCTCTACGTCTCCGTTTGACCTTCATAAACATCAATAACGTAATATAACGTAACCTAACCCAACCTATCATCTCGGCGGTAATATTTGATCACATTCCTGCCTTGTTGGCCTCTACGTCTCCGCAGGACATTTATATACATCTATAACGTGATATAACCTAACCTAATCCAACCTAACATCTCGGCGGTAATATTTGAAAACATTCCTGGCGAGTTGGCCTCTACGTCTCCGTGGGACCTTTATATACATCAATAACGTAATATAACCTAACCAAACCCAACCTAACATCTTGGCGGTAATATTTGAAAACATACCTGGCGAGTTGGCCTCTACGTCTCCGTGTGACCTTTATATACATCAATAACGTAATATAACCTAGGCTAACCCAACCTAACATCTCGGCGGTAATATTTGAAAAAATTCATGGCGAGTTGGCATCTGCATCTCCGTGGTACATTTATATACATCAATAACGTAATACAACCTATCCTAACCCAAAATAACATCTCGGCGGTAATATTTGACAACATTCCTGGCGAGTTGGCTGCTCCGTCTCCGTGGGACCCTTATATACATCAATAACGTAATATAACCTAACCTAACCCAACCTAACATCTCGGCGTTAATATTTGACAACATACCTGGCGAGTTGGCCTCTACGTCTCCGTGGGACCTTCATATACATCAATAACGTAATATAACCTAACCTAACCCAACCTAACATTTCGGCGGTAATATTTGACATCATTCCTGGCGAATTGTCCTCTACGTCTCCGTTTGACCTTCATAAACATCAATAACGTAATATAACGTAACCTAACCCAACCTATCATCTCGGCGGTAATATTTGACAACATTCCTGGCGAGTTGGGCTCTACGTCTCCGTGGGACCTTTATATACATCAATAACGTAATGTAACCTAACCTAACCCAACCTAACGTCTCGGCGGTAATATTTGACAACATACCTGGCGAGTTGGCCTCTACGTCTCCGTGGGACCTTCATATACATCAATAACGTAATATAGCCTAACCTAACCCAACCTAACATTTCGGCGGTAATATTTGACATCATTCCTGGCGAGTTGTCCTCTACGTCTCCGTTTGACCTTCATAAACATCAATAACGTAATATAACGTAACCTAACCCAACCTATCATCTCGGCGGTAATATTTGATCACATTCCTGCCTTGCTGGCTTCTACGTCTCCGCGGGACCTTTATATACATCTATAACGTGATATAACCTAACCTAATCCAACCTAACATCTCGGCGGTAATATTTGAAAACATTCCTGGCGAGTTGGCCTCTACGCCTCCGTGGGACCTTTATATACATCAATAACGTAATATAACCTAACCTAACCCAACCTAACATCTCGGCGGTAATATTTGAAAACATTCCTGGCGATTTGGCTGCTCCGTCTCCGTGGGACCCTTATATACATCAATAACGTAATATAACCTAGGCTAACCCAACCTAACATCTCGGCGGTAATATTTGAAAACATTCCTGGCGAGTTGGCCTCTACGTCACCGTGGGACCTTTATAGATATCCATAACGTAACATAACCTAACCTAACTCAACCTAACATCTCGGCGGTAATATTTGAAAACATTCATGGCGATTTGACATCTACGTCTCCGTGGGACCCTAATATACATCAATATCGTAATATAGCCTAACCTAACCCAACCTAACATTTCGGCGGTAATATTTGACATCATTCCTGGCGAGTTGGCCTCTACGTCTCCGTTTGACCGTCATAAACATCAATAACGTAATATAACCTAACCTAACCCAACCTAACATCTTGGCGGTAATATTTCAAAACATACCTGGCGAGTTGGCCTCTACGTCTCCGTGGGACCTTTATATACATCAATAACGTAATATAACCTAGGCTAACCCAACCTAACATCTCGGCGGTAATATTTGAAAACATTCCTGGCGAGTTGGCCTCTACGTCACCGTGGGACCTTTATAGACATCCATAACGTAACATAACCTAACCTAACCCAACCTAACATCTCGGCGGTAATATTTGAAAACATTCATGGCGATTTGACATCTACGTCTCCGTGGGACCTTAATATACATCAATATCGTAATATAGCCTAACCTAACCCAACCTAACATTTCGGCGGTAATATTTGACATCATTCCTGGCGAGTTGTCCTCTACGTCTCCGTTTGACCTTCATAAACATCAATAACGTAATATAACGTAACCTAACCCAACCTATCATCTCGGCGGTAATATTTGATCACATTCCTGCCTTGTTGGCCTCTACGTCTCCGCGGGACATTTATATACATCTATAACGTGATATAACCTAACCTAATCCAACCTAACATCTCGGCGGTAATATTTGAAAACATTCCTGGCGAGTTGGCCTCTACGTCTCCGTGGGACCTTTATATACATCAATAACGTAATATAAACTAACCTGACCCAACCTAACATCTCGGCGGTAATATTTGAAAACATTCCTGGCGAGTTGGCCTCTACGTCACCGTGGGACCTCTATAGACATCCATAACGTAACATAAGCTAACCTAACCCAACCTAACATCTCGGCGGTAATATTTGACATCATTCCTGGCGAGTTGTCCTCTACGTCTCCGTTTGACCTTCATAAACATCAATAACGTAATATAACGTAACCTAACCCAACCTATCATCTCGGCGGTAATATTTGACAACATTCCTGGCGAGTTGGCCTCTACGTCTCCGTGGGACCTTTATATACATCAATAACGTAATGTAACCTATCCTAACCCAACCTAACGTCTCGGCGGTAATATTTGACAACATACCTGGCGAGTTGGCCTCTACGTCTCCGTGGGACCTTTATATACATCAATAACGTAATATAACCTAGGCTAACCCAACCTAACATCTCGGCGGTAATATTTGAAAACATTCATGGCGATTTGGCATCTACGTCTCCGTGGGACCTTCATACACATCAATAACGTAATATAACCTAACCAAACCCAACCTAACATCTTGGCGGTAATATTTGAAAACATACCTGGCGAGTTGGCCTCTACGTCTCCGTGTGACCTTTATATACATCAATAACGTAATATAACCTAGGCTAACCCAACCTAACATCTCGGCGGTAATATTTGAAAAAATTCATGGCGAGTTGGCATCTGCATCTCCGTGGTACATTTATATACATCAATAACGTAATACAACCTATCCTAACCCAAAATAACATCTCGGCGGTAATATTTGACAACATTCCTGGCGAGTTGGCTGCTCCGTCTCCGTGGGACCCTTATATACATCAATAACGTAATATAACCTAACCTAACCCAACCTAACATCTCGGCGTTAATATTTGACAACATACCTAGCGAGTTGGCCTCTACGTCTCCGTGGGACCTTCATATACATCAATAACGTAATATAACCTAACCTAACCCAACCTAACATTTCGGCGGTAATATTTGACATCATTCCTGGCGAGTTGTCCTCTACGTCTCCGTTTGACCTTCATAAACATCAATAACGTAATATAACGTAACCTAACCCAACCTATCATCTCGGCGGTAATATTTGACAACATTCCTGGCGAGTTGGGCTCTACGTCTCCGTGGGACCTTTATATACATCAATAACGTAATGTAACCTAACCTAACCCAACCTAACGTCTCGGCGGTAATATTTGACAACATACCTGGCGAGTTGGCCTCTGCGTCTCCGTTTGACCTTCATAAACATCAATAACGTAATATAACGTAACCTAACCCAACCTATCATCTCGGCGGTAATATTTGATCACATTCCTGCCTTGCTGGCTTCTACGTCTCCGCGGGACCTTTATATACATCTATAACGTGATATAACCTAACCTAATCCAACCTAACATCTCGGCGGTAATATTTGAAAACATTCCTGGCGAGTTGGCCTCTACGCCTCCGTGGGACCTTTATATACATCAATAACGTAATATAACCTAACCTAACCCAACCTAACATCTCGGCGGTAATATTTGAAAACATTCCTGGCGATTTGGCTGCTCCGTCTCCGTGGGACCCTTATATACATCAATAACGTAATATAACCTAGGCTAACCCAACCTAACATCTCGGCGGTAATATTTGAAAACATTCCTGGCGAGTTGGCCTCTACGTCACCGTGGGACCTTTATAGATATCCATAACGTAACATAACCTAACCTAACCCAACCTAACATCTCGGCGGTAATATTTGAAAACATTCATGGCGATTTGACATCTACGTCTCCGTGGGACCCTAATATACATCAATATCGTAATATAGCCTAACCTAACCCAACCTAACATTTCGGCGGTAATATTTGACATCATTCCTGGCGAGTTGGCCTCTACGTCTCCGTTTGACCGTCATAAACATCAATAACGTAATATAACCTAACCTAACCCAACCTAACATCTCGGCGTTAATATTTGACAACATACCTGGCGAGTTGGCCTCTACGTCTCCGTGGGACCTTCATATACATCAATAACGTAATATAACCTAACCTAACCCAACCTAACATTTCGGCGGTAATATTTGACATCATTCCTGGCGAGTTGTCCTCTACGTCTCCGTTTGACCTTCATAAACATCAATAACGTAATATAACGTAACCTAACCCAACCTATCATCTCGGCGGTAATATTTGACAACATTCCTGGCGAGTTGGGCTCTACGTCTCCGTGGGACCTTTATATACATCAATAACGTAATGTAACCTAACCTAACCCAACCTAACGTCTCGGCGGTAATATTTGACAACATACCTGGCGAGTTGGCCTCTACGTCTCCGTGGGACCTTCATATACATCAATAACGTAATATAGCCTAACCTAACCCAACCTAACATTTCGGCGGTAATATTTGACATCATTCCTGGCGAGTTGTCCTCTACGTCTCCGTTTGACCTTCATAAACATCAATAACGTAATATAACGTAACCTAACCCAACCTATCATCTCGGCGGTAATATTTGATCACATTCCTGCCTTGCTGGCTTCTACGTCTCCGCGGGACCTTTATATACATCTATAACGTGATATAACCTAACCTAATCCAACCTAACATCTCGGCGGTAATATTTGAAAACATTCCTGGCGAGTTGGCCTCTACGCCTCCGTGGGACCTTTATATACATCAATAACGTAATATAACCTAACCTAACCCAACCTAACATCTCGGCGGTAATATTTGAAAACATTCCTGGCGATTTGGCTGCTCCGTCTCCGTGGGACCCTTATATACATCAATAACGTAATATAACCTAGGCTGACCCAACCTAACATCTCGGCGGTAATATTTGAAAAAATTCATGGCGAGTTGGCATCTGCATCTCCGTGGTACATTTATATACATCAATAACGTAATACAACCTATCCTAACCCAAAATAACATCTCGGCGGTAATATTTGACAACATTCCTGGCGAGTTGGCTGCTCCGTCTCCGTGGGACCCTTATATACATCAATATCGTAATATAGCCTAACCTAACCCAACCTAACATCTTGGCGGTAATATTTGAAAACATACCTGGCGAGTTGGCCTCTACGTCTCCGTGGGACGTTTATATACATCAATAACGTAATATAACCTAGGCTAACCCAACCTAACATCTCGGCGGTAATATTTGAAAACATTCCTGGCGAGTTGGCCTCTACGCCACCGTGGGCCCTTTTTAGACATCCATAACGTAACATAACCTAACCTAACCCAACCTAACATCTCGGCGGTAATATTTGAAAACATTCATGGCGATTTGACATCTACGTCTCCGTGGGACCTTAATATACATCAATATCGTAATATAGCCTAACCTAACCCAACCTAACATTTCGGCGGTAATATTTGACATCATTCCTGGCGAGTTGTCCTCTACGTCTCCGTTTGACCTTCATAAACATCAATAACGTAATATAACGTAACCTAACCCAACCTATCATCTCGGCGGTAATATTTGATCACATTCCTGCCTTGTTGGCCTCTACGTCTCCGCGGGACATTTATATACATCTATAACGTGATATAACCTAACCTAATCCAACCTAACATCTCGGCGGTAATATTTGAAAACATTCCTGGCGAGTTGGCCTCTACGTCTCCGTGGGACCTTTATATACATCAATAACGTAATATAAACTAACCTAACCCAACCTAACATCTCGGCGGTAATATTTGAAAACATTCCTGGCGAGTTGGCCTCTGCGTCACCGTGGGACCTTTGTAGACATCCATAACGTAACATAACCTAACCTAACCCAACCTAACATCTCGGCGTTAATATTTGACAACATACCTGGCGAGTTGGCCTCTACGTCTCCGTGGGACCTTCATATACATGAATAACGTAATATAACCTAACCTAACCCAACCTAACATTTCGGCGGTAATATTTGACATCATTCCTGGCGAGTTGGCCTCTACGTCTCCGTTTGACCGTCATAAACATCAATAACGTAATATAACCTAACCTAACCCAACCTAACATCTTGGCGGTAATATTTGAAAACATACCTGGCGAGTTGGCCTCTACGTCTCCGTGGGACCTTTATATACATCAATAACGTAATATAACCTAGGCTAACCCAACCTAACATCTCGGCGGTAATATTTGAAAACATTCATGGCGATTTGACATCTACGTTTCCATGGGACCTTAATAGACATCAATAACGTAATATAGCCTAACCTAACCCAACCTAACATTTCGGCGGTAATATTTGACATCATTCCTGGCGAGTTGTCCTCTACGTCTCCGTTTGACCTTCATAAACATCAATAACGTAATATAACGTAACCTAACCCAACCTATCATCTCGGCGGTAATATTTGACAACATTCCTGGCGAGTTGGCCTCTACGTCTCCGTGGGACCTTTATATACATCAATAACGTAATGTAACCTATCCTAACCCAACCTAACGTCTCGGCGGTAATATTTGACAACATACCTGGCGAGTTGGCCTCTACGTCTCCGTGGGACCTTTATATACATCAATAACGTAATATAACCTAGGCTAACCCAACCTAACATCTCGGCGGTAATATTTGAAAACATTCATGGCGATTTGGCATCTACGTCTCCGTGGGACCTTCATACACATCGATAACGTAATATAGCCTAACCTAACCCAACCTAACATTTCGGCAATAATGTTTGACATCATTCCTGGCGAGTTGGCCTCTACGTCTCCGTGGGACCTTTATATACATCAATAACGTAATATAACCTAACCTAACCCAACCTAACATCTCGGCGGTAATATTTGACATCATTCCTGGCGATTTGTCCTCTACGTCTCCGTTTGACCTTCATAAAGATCAATAACGTAATATAACGTAACCTAACCCAACCTATCATCTCGGCGGTAATATTTGACAACATTCCTGGCGAGTTGGCTTCTGCGTCTCCGTGGGTCCTTTATATACATCAATAACGTATTTATAACCTAACCTAACCCAACCTAACATCTCGGCCGTAATATTTGAAAACATACCTGGCGAGTTGGCCTCTACGTCTCCGTGGGACCTTTATATACATCAATAACGTAATATAACCTAACCTAACCCAACCTAACATCTCGGCGGTAATATTTGAAAACATTCATGGCGATTTGACATCTACGTCTCCGTGGGACCTTAATATACATCAATATCGTAATATAGCCTAACCTAACCCAACCTAACATTTCGGCGGTAATATTTGACATCATTCCTGGCGAGTTGTCCTCTACGTCTCCGTTTGACCTTCATAAACATCAATAACGTAATATAACGTAACCTAACCCAACCTATCATCTCGGCGGTAATATTTGATCACATTCCTGCCTTGTTGGCCTCTACGTCTCCGCAGGACATTTATATACATCTATAACGTGATATAACCTAACCTAATCCAACCTAACATCTCGGCGGTAATATTTGAAAACATTCCTGGCGAGTTGGCCTCTACGTCTCCGTGGGACCTTTATATACATCAATAACGTAATATAACCTAACCAAACCCAACCTAACATCTTGGCGGTAATATTTGAAAACATACCTGGCGAGTTGGCCTCTACGTCTCCGTGTGACCTTTATATACATCAATAACGTAATATAACCTAGGCTAACCCAACCTAACATCTCGGCGGTAATATTTGAAAAAATTCATGGCGAGTTGGCATCTGCATCTCCGTGGTACATTTATATACATCAATAACGTAATACAACCTATCCTAACCCAAAATAACATCTCGGCGGTAATATTTGACAACATTCCTGGCGAGTTGGCTGCTCCGTCTCCGTGGGACCCTTATATACATCAATAACGTAATATAACCTAACCTAACCCAACCTAACATCTCGGCGTTAATATTTGACAACATACCTGGCGAGTTGGCCTCTACGTCTCCGTGGGACCTTCATATACATCAATAACGTAATATAACCTAACCTAACCCAACCTAACATTTCGGCGGTAATATTTGACATCATTCCTGGCGAATTGTCCTCTACGTCTCCGTTTGACCTTCATAAACATCAATAACGTAATATAACGTAACCTAACCCAACCTATCATCTCGGCGGTAATATTTGACAACATTCCTGGCGAGTTGGGCTCTACGTCTCCGTGGGACCTTTATATACATCAATAACGTAATGTAACCTAACCTAACCCAACCTAACGTCTCGGCGGTAATATTTGACAACATACCTGGCGAGTTGGCCTCTACGTCTCCGTGGGACCTTCATATACATCAATAACGTAATATAGCCTAACCTAACCCAACCTAACATTTCGGCGGTAATATTTGACATCATTCCTGGCGAGTTGTCCTCTACGTCTCCGTTTGACCTTCATAAACATCAATAACGTAATATAACGTAACCTAACCCAACCTATCATCTCGGCGGTAATATTTGATCACATTCCTGCCTTGCTGGCTTCTACGTCTCCGCGGGACCTTTATATACATCTATAACGTGATATAACCTAACCTAATCCAACCTAACATCTCGGCGGTAATATTTGAAAACATTCCTGGCGAGTTGGCCTCTACGCCTCCGTGGGACCTTTATATACATCAATAACGTAATATAACCTAACCTAACCCAACCTAACATCTCGGCGGTAATATTTGAAAACATTCCTGGCGATTTGGCTGCTCCGTCTCCGTGGGACCCTTATATACATCAATAACGTAATATAACCTAGGCTAACCCAACCTAACATCTCGGCGGTAATATTTGAAAACATTCCTGGCGAGTTGGCCTCTACGTCACCGTGGGACCTTTATAGATATCCATAACGTAACATAACCTAACCTAACTCAACCTAACATCTCGGCGGTAATATTTGAAAACATTCATGGCGATTTGACATCTACGTCTCCGTGGGACCCTAATATACATCAATATCGTAATATAGCCTAACCTAACCCAACCTAACATTTCGGCGGTAATATTTGACATCATTCCTGGCGAGTTGGCCTCTACGTCTCCGTTTGACCGTCATAAACATCAATAACGTAATATAACCTAACCTAACCCAACCTAACATCTTGGCGGTAATATTTCAAAACATACCTGGCGAGTTGGCCTCTACGTCTCCGTGGGACCTTTATATACATCAATAACGTAATATAACCTAGGCTAACCCAACCTAACATCTCGGCGGTAATATTTGAAAACATTCCTGGCGAGTTGGCCTCTACGTCACCGTGGGACCTTTATAGACATCCATAACGTAACATAACCTAACCTAACCCAACCTAACATCTCGGCGGTAATATTTGAAAACATTCATGGCGATTTGACATCTACGTCTCCGTGGGACCTTAATATACATCAATATCGTAATATAGCCTAACCTAACCCAACCTAACATTTCGGCGGTAATATTTGACATCATTCCTGGCGAGTTGTCCTCTACGTCTCCGTTTGACCTTCATAAACATCAATAACGTAATATAACGTAACCTAACCCAACCTATCATCTCGGCGGTAATATTTGATCACATTCCTGCCTTGTTGGCCTCTACGTCTCCGCGGGACATTTATATACATCTATAACGTGATATAACCTAACCTAATCCAACCTAACATCTCGGCGGTAATATTTGAAAACATTCCTGGCGAGTTGGCCTCTACGTCTCCGTGGGACCTTTATATACATCAATAACGTAATATAAACTAACCTGACCCAACCTAACATCTCGGCGGTAATATTTGAAAACATTCCTGGCGAGTTGGCCTCTACGTCACCGTGGGACCTCTATAGACATCCATAACGTAACATAAGCTAACCTAACCCAACCTAACATCTCGGCGGTAATATTTGACATCATTCCTGGCGAGTTGTCCTCTACGTCTCCGTTTGACCTTCATAAACATCAATAACGTAATATAACGTAACCTAACCCAACCTATCATCTCGGCGGTAATATTTGACAACATTCCTGGCGAGTTGGCCTCTACGTCTCCGTGGGACCTTTATATACATCAATAACGTAATGTAACCTATCCTAACCCAACCTAACGTCTCGGCGGTAATATTTGACAACATACCTGGCGAGTTGGCCTCTACGTCTCCGTGGGACCTTTATATACATCAATAACGTAATATAACCTAGGCTAACCCAACCTAACATCTCGGCGGTAATATTTGAAAACATTCATGGCGATTTGGCATCTACGTCTCCGTGGGACCTTCATACACATCAATAACGTAATATAACCTAACCAAACCCAACCTAACATCTTGGCGGTAATATTTGAAAACATACCTGGCGAGTTGGCCTCTACGTCTCCGTGTGACCTTTATATACATCAATAACGTAATATAACCTAGGCTAACCCAACCTAACATCTCGGCGGTAATATTTGAAAAAATTCATGGCGAGTTGGCATCTGCATCTCCGTGGTACATTTATATACATCAATAACGTAATACAACCTATCCTAACCCAAAATAACATCTCGGCGGTAATATTTGACAACATTCCTGGCGAGTTGGCTGCTCCGTCTCCGTGGGACCCTTATATACATCAATAACGTAATATAACCTAACCTAACCCAACCTAACATCTCGGCGTTAATATTTGACAACATACCTAGCGAGTTGGCCTCTACGTCTCCGTGGGACCTTCATATACATCAATAACGTAATATAACCTAACCTAACCCAACCTAACATTTCGGCGGTAATATTTGACATCATTCCTGGCGAGTTGTCCTCTACGTCTCCGTTTGACCTTCATAAACATCAATAACGTAATATAACGTAACCTAACCCAACCTATCATCTCGGCGGTAATATTTGACAACATTCCTGGCGAGTTGGGCTCTACGTCTCCGTGGGACCTTTATATACATCAATAACGTAATGTAACCTAACCTAACCCAACCTAACGTCTCGGCGGTAATATTTGACAACATACCTGGCGAGTTGGCCTCTGCGTCTCCGTTTGACCTTCATAAACATCAATAACGTAATATAACGTAACCTAACCCAACCTATCATCTCGGCGGTAATATTTGATCACATTCCTGCCTTGCTGGCTTCTACGTCTCCGCGGGACCTTTATATACATCTATAACGTGATATAACCTAACCTAATCCAACCTAACATCTCGGCGGTAATATTTGAAAACATTCCTGGCGAGTTGGCCTCTACGCCTCCGTGGGACCTTTATATACATCAATAACGTAATATAACCTAACCTAACCCAACCTAACATCTCGGCGGTAATATTTGAAAACATTCCTGGCGATTTGGCTGCTCCGTCTCCGTGGGACCCTTATATACATCAATAACGTAATATAACCTAGGCTAACCCAACCTAACATCTCGGCGGTAATATTTGAAAACATTCCTGGCGAGTTGGCCTCTACGTCACCGTGGGACCTTTATAGATATCCATAACGTAACATAACCTAACCTAACCCAACCTAACATCTCGGCGGTAATATTTGAAAACATTCATGGCGATTTGACATCTACGTCTCCGTGGGACCCTAATATACATCAATATCGTAATATAGCCTAACCTAACCCAACCTAACATTTCGGCGGTAATATTTGACATCATTCCTGGCGAGTTGGCCTCTACGTCTCCGTTTGACCGTCATAAACATCAATAACGTAATATAACCTAACCTAACCCAACCTAACATCTCGGCGTTAATATTTGACAACATACCTGGCGAGTTGGCCTCTACGTCTCCGTGGGACCTTCATATACATCAATAACGTAATATAACCTAACCTAACCCAACCTAACATTTCGGCGGTAATATTTGACATCATTCCTGGCGAGTTGTCCTCTACGTCTCCGTTTGACCTTCATAAACATCAATAACGTAATATAACGTAACCTAACCCAACCTATCATCTCGGCGGTAATATTTGACAACATTCCTGGCGAGTTGGGCTCTACGTCTCCGTGGGACCTTTATATACATCAATAACGTAATGTAACCTAACCTAACCCAACCTAACGTCTCGGCGGTAATATTTGACAACATACCTGGCGAGTTGGCCTCTACGTCTCCGTGGGACCTTCATATACATCAATAACGTAATATAGCCTAACCTAACCCAACCTAACATTTCGGCGGTAATATTTGACATCATTCCTGGCGAGTTGTCCTCTACGTCTCCGTTTGACCTTCATAAACATCAATAACGTAATATAACGTAACCTAACCCAACCTATCATCTCGGCGGTAATATTTGATCACATTCCTGCCTTGCTGGCTTCTACGTCTCCGCGGGACCTTTATATACATCTATAACGTGATATAACCTAACCTAATCCAACCTAACATCTCGGCGGTAATATTTGAAAACATTCCTGGCGAGTTGGCCTCTACGCCTCCGTGGGACCTTTATATACATCAATAACGTAATATAACCTAACCTAACCCAACCTAACATCTCGGCGGTAATATTTGAAAACATTCCTGGCGATTTGGCTGCTCCGTCTCCGTGGGACCCTTATATACATCAATAACGTAATATAACCTAGGCTGACCCAACCTAACATCTCGGCGGTAATATTTGAAAAAATTCATGGCGAGTTGGCATCTGCATCTCCGTGGTACATTTATATACATCAATAACGTAATACAACCTATCCTAACCCAAAATAACATCTCGGCGGTAATATTTGACAACATTCCTGGCGAGTTGGCTGCTCCGTCTCCGTGGGACCCTTATATACATCAATATCGTAATATAGCCTAACCTAACCCAACCTAACATCTTGGCGGTAATATTTGAAAACATACCTGGCGAGTTGGCCTCTACGTCTCCGTGGGACCTTTATATACATCAATAACGTAATATAACCTAGGCTAACCCAACCTAACATCTCGGCGGTAATATTTGAAAAAATTCATGGCGAGTTGGCATCTGCGTCTCCGTGGTACATTTATATACATCAATAACGTAATACAACCTATCCTAACCCAAAATAACATCTCGGCGGTAATATTTGACAACATTCCTGGCGAGTTGGCTGCTCCGTCTCCGTGGGACCCTTATATACATCAATAACGTAATATAACCTAACCTAACCCAACCTAACATCTCGGCGTTAATATTTGACAACATACCTGGCGAGTTGGCCTCTACGTCTCCGTGGGACCTTCATATACATCAATAACGTAATATAACCTAACCTAACCCAACCTAACATTTCGGCGGTAATATTTGACATCATTACTGGCGAGTTGTCCTCTACGTCTCCGTTTGACCTTCATAAACATCAATAACGTAATATAACGTAACCTAACCCAACCTATCATCTCGGCGGTAATATTTGATCACATTCCTGCCTTGTTGGCCTCTACGTCTCCGCGGGACATTTATATACATCTATAACGTGATATAACCTAACCTAATCCAACCTAACATCTCGGCGGTAATATTTGAAAACATTCCTGGCGAGTTGGCCTCTACGTCTCCGTGGGACCTTTATATACATCAATAACGTAATATAACCTAACCAAACCCAACCTAACATCTTGGCGGTAATATTTGAAAACATACCTGGCGAGTTGGCCTCTACGTCTCCGTGTGACCTTTATATACATCAATAACGTAATATAACCTAGGCTAACCCAACCTAACATCTCGGCGGTAATATTTGAAAAAATTCATGGCGAGTTGGCATCTGCATCTCCGTGGTACATTTATATACATCAATAACGTAATACAACCTATCCTAACCCAAAATAACATCTCGGCGGTAATATTTGACAACATTCCTGGCGAGTTGGCTGCTCCGTCTCCGTGGGACCCTTATATACATCAATAACGCAATATAACCTAACCTAACCCAACCTAACATCTCGGCGTTAATATTTGACAACATACCTGGCGAGTTGGCCTCTACGTCTCCGTGGGACCTTCATATACATCAATAACGTAATATAACCTAACCTAACCCAACCTAACATTTCGGCGGTAATATTTGACATCATTCCTGGCGAGTTGTCCTCTACGTCTCCGTTTGACCTTCATAAACATCAATAACGTAATATAACGTAACCTAACCCAACCTATCATCTCGGCGGTAATATTTGACAACATTCCTGGCGAGTTGGGCTCTACGTCTCCGTGGGACCTTTATATACATCAATAACGTAATGTAACCTAACCTAACCCAACCTAACGTCTCGGCGGTAATATTTGACAACATACCTGGCGAGTTGGCCTCTACGTCTCCGTGGGACCTTCATATACATCAATAACGTAATATAGCCTAACCTAACCCAACCTAACATTTCGGCGGTAATATTTGACATCATTCCTGGCGAGTTGTCCTCTACGTCTCCGTTTGACCTTCATAAACATCAATAACGTAATATAACGTAACCTAACCCAACCTATCATCTCGGCGGTAATATTTGATCACATTCCTGCCTTGCTGGCTTCTACGTCTCCGCGGGACCTTTATATACATCTATAACGTGATATAACCTAACCTAATCCAACCTAACATCTCGGCGGTAATATTTGAAAACATTCCTGGCGAGTTGGCCTCTACGCCTCCGTGGGACCTTTATATACATCAATAACGTAATATAACCTAACCTAACCCAACCTAACATCTCGGCGGTAATATTTGAAAACATTCCTGGCGATTTGGCTGCTCCGTCTCCGTGGGACCCTTATATACATCAATAACGTAATATAACCTAGGCTAACCCAACCTAACATCTCGGCGGTAATATTTGAAAAAATTCATGGCGAGTTGGCATCTGCATCTCCGTGGTACATTTATATACATCAATAACGTAATACAACCTATCCTAACCCAAAATAACATCTCGGCGGTAATATTTGACAACATTCCTGGCGAGTTGGCTGCTCCGTCTCCGTGGGACCCTTATATACATCAATAACGTAATATAACCTAACCTAACCCAACCTAACATCTCGGCGTTAATATTTGACAACATACCTGGCGAGTTGGCCTCTACGTCTCCGTGGGACCTTCATATACATCAATAACGTAATATAACCTAACCTAACCCAACCTAACATTTCGGCGGTAATATTTGACATCATTCCTGGCGAGTTGTCCTCTACGTCTCCGTTTGACCTTCATAAACATCAATAACGTAATATAACGTAACCTAACCCAACCTATTATCTCGGCGGTAATATTTGACAACATTCCTGGCGAGTTGGGCTCTACGTCTCCGTGGGACCTTTATATACATCAATAACGTAATGTAACCTAACCTAACCCTACCTAACGTCTCGGCGGTAATATTTGACAACATACCTGGCGAGTTGGCCTCTACGTCTCCGTGGGACCTTCATATACATCAATAACGTAATATAGCCTAACCTAACCCAACCTAACATTTCGGCGGTAATATTTGACATCATTCCTGGCGAGTTGTCCTCTACGTCTCCGTTTGACCTTCATAAACATCAATAACGTAATATAACGTAACCTAACCCAACCTATCATCTCGGCGGTAATATTTGATCACATTCCTGCCTTGCTGGCTTCTACGTCTCCGCGGGACCTTTATATACATCTATAACGTGATATAACCTAACCTAATCCAACCTAACATCTCGGCGGTAATATTTGAAAACATTCCTGGCGAGTTGGCCTCTACGCCTCCGTGGGACCTTTATATACATCAATAACGTAATATAACCTAACCTAACCCAACCTAACATCTCGGCGGTAATATTTGAAAACATTCCTGGCGATTTGGCTGCTCCGTCTCCGTGGGACCCTTATATACATCAATAACGTAATATAACCTAGGCTAACCCAACCTAACATCTCGGCGGTAATATTTGAAAACATTCCTGGCGAGTTGGCCTCTACGTCACCGTGGGACCTTTATAGATATCCATAACGTAACATAACCTAACCTAACCCAACCTAACATCTCGGCGGTAATATTTGAAAACATTCATGGCGATTTGACATCTACGTCTCCGTGGGACCCTAATATACATCAATATCGTAATATAGCCTAACCTAACCCAACCTAACATTTCGGCGGTAATATTTGACATCATTCCTGGCGAGTTGGCCTCTACGTCTCCGTTTGACCGTCATAAACATCAATAACGTAATATAACCTAACCTAACCCAACCTAACATCTTGGCGGTAATATTTGAAAACATACCTGGCGAGTTGTCCTCTACGTCTCCGTGGGACCTTTATATACATCAATAACGTGATATAACCTAACCTAATCCAACCTAACATCTCGGCGGTAATATTTGAAAACATTCCTGGCGAGTTGGCCTCTACGTCTCCGTGGGACCTTTATATACATCAATAACGTAATATAAACTAACCTGACCCAACCTAACATCTGGGCGGTAATATTTGAAAACATTCCTGGCGAGTTGGCCTCTACGTCACCGTGGGACCTTTATAGACATCCATAACGTAACATAAGCTAACCTAACCCAACCTAACATCTCGGCGGTAATATTTGACATCATTCCTGGCGAGTTGTCCTCTACGTCTCCGTTTGACCTTCATAAACATCAATAACGTAATATAACGTAACCTAACCCAACCTATCATCTCGGCGGTAATATTTGACAACATTCCTGGCGAGTTGGCCTCTACGTCTCCGTGGGACCTTTATACACATCAATAACGTAATATAACCTAACCAAACCCAACCTAACATCTTGGCGGTAATATTTGAAAACATACCTGGCGAGTTGGCCTCTACGTCTCCGTGTGACCTTTATATACATCAATAACGTAATATAACCTAGGCTAACCCAACCTAACATCTCGGCGGTAATATTTGAAAAAATTCATGGCGAGTTGGCATCTGCATCTCCGTGGTACATTTATATACATCAATAACGTAATACAACCTATCCTAACCCAAAATAACATCTCGGCGGTAATATTTGACAACATTCCTGGCGAGTTGGCTGCTCCGTCTCCGTGGGACCCTTATATACATCAATAACGTAATATAACCTAACCTAACCCAACCTAACATCTCGGCGTTAATATTTGACAACATACCTGGCGAGTTGGCCTCTACGTCTCCGTGGGACCTTCATATACATCAATAACGTAATATAACCTAACCTAAGCCAACCTAACATTTCGGCGGTAATATTTGACATCATTCCTGGCGAGTTGTCCTCTACGTCTCCGTTTGACCTTCATAAACATCAATAACGTAATATAACGTAACCTAACCCAACCTATCATCTCGGCGGTAATATTTGACAACATTCCTGGCGAGTTGGGCTCTACGTCTCCGTGGGACCTTTATATACATCAATAACGTAATGTAACCTAACCTAACCCAACCTAACGTCTCGGCGGTAATATTTGACAACATACCTGGCGAGTTGGCCTCTACGTCTCCGTGGGACCTTCATATACATCAATAACGTAATATAGCCTAACCTAACCCAACCTAACATTTCGGCGGTAATATTTGACATCATTCCTGGCGAGTTGTCCTCTACGTCTCCGTTTGACCTTCATAAACATCAATAACGTAATATAACGTAACCTAACCCAACCTATCACCTCGGCGGTAATATTTGACATCATTCCTGGCGATTTGGCCTCTACGTCTCCGTTTGACCGTCATAAACATCAATAACGTAATATAACCTAACCTAACCCAACCTAACATCTTGGCGGTAATATTTGAAAACATACCTGGCGAGTTGTCCTCTACGTCTCCGTGGGACCTTTATATACATCAATAACGTGATATAACCTAACCTAATCCAACCTAACATCTCAGCGGTAATATTTGAAAACATTCCTGGCGAGTTGGTCTCTACGTCTCCGTGGGACCTTTATATACATCAATAACGTGATATAAACTAACCTCACCTAACCTAACATGTCGGCGGTAATATTTGAAAACATTCCTGGCGAGTTGGCTGCTCCGTCTCCGTGGGACCCTTATATACATCAATAACGTAGTATAACCTAATCTAACCCAACCTAACATCTCGGCGTTAATATTTGACAACATACCTGGCGAGTTGGCCTCTATGTCTCCGTGGGACCTTCATATACATCAATAACGTAATATAACCTAACCTAACCCAACCTAACATTTCGGCGGTAATATTTGACATCATTCCTGGCGAGTTGGCCTCTACGTCTCCGTTTGACATTCATAAACATCAATAACGTAATATAACCTAACCTAACCCAACCTAACATCTTGGCGGTAATATTTCAAAACATACCTGGCGAGTTGGCCTCTACGTCTCCGTGGGACCTTTATATACATCAATAACGTAATATAACCTAGGCTAACCCAACCTAACATCTCGGCGGTAATATTTGAAAACATTCCTGGCGATGTGGCCTCTACGTCACCGTGGGACCTTTATAGACATCCATAACGTAACATAACCTAACCTAACCCAACCTAACATCTCGGCGGTAATATTTGAAAACATTCATGGCGATTTGACATCTACGTCTCCGTGGGACCTTAATATACATCAATATCGTAATATAGCCTAACCTAACCCAACCTAACATTTCGGCGGTAATATTTGACATCATTCCTGGCGAGTTGTCCTCTACGTCTCCGTTTGACCTTCATAAACATCAATAACGTAATATAACGTAACCTAACCCAACCTATCATCTCGGCGGTAATATTTGATCACATTCCTGCCTTGTTGGCCTCTACGTCTCCGCGGGACATTTATATACATCTATAACGTGATATAACCTAACCTAATCCAACCTAACATCTCGGCGGTAATATTTGAAAACATTCCTGGCGAGTTGGCCTCTACGTCTCCGTGGGACCTTTATATACATCAATAACGTAATATAAACTAACCTAACCCAACCTAACATCTCGGCGGTAATATTTGAAAACATTCCTGGCGAGTTGGCCTCTGCGTCACCGTGGGACCTTTATAGACATCCATAACGTAACATAACCTAACCTAACCCAACCTAACATCTCGGCGGTAATATTTGAAAACATTCATGGCGATTTGACATCTACGTCTCCGTGGGACCTTAATATACATCAATATCGTAATATAGCCTAACCTAACCCAACCTAACATTTCGGCGGTAATATTTGACATCATTCCTGGCGAGTTGTCCTCTACGTCTCCGTTTGACCTTCATAAACATCAATAACGTAATATAACGTAACCTAACCCAACCTATCATCTCGGCGGTAATATTTGATCACATTCCTGCCTTGTTGGCCTCTACGTCTCCGCGGGACATTTATATACATCTATAACGTGATATAACCTAACCTAATCCAACCTAACATCTCGGCGGTAATATTTGAAAACATTCCTGGCGAGTTGGCCTCTACGTCTCCGTGGGACCTTTATATACATCAATAACGTAATATAAACTAACCTAACCCAACCTAACATCTCGGCGGTAATATTTGAAAACATTCCTGGCGAGTTGGCCTCTGCGTCACCGTGGGACCTTTATAGACATCCATAACGTAACATAACCTAACCTAACCCAACCTAACATCTCGGCGTTAATATTTGACAACATACCTGGCGAGTTGGCCTCTACGTCTCCGTGGGACCTTCATATACATGAATAACGTAATATAACCTAACCTAACCCAACCTAACATTTCGGCGGTAATATTTGACATCATTCCTGGCGAGATGGCCTCTACGTCTCCGTTTGACCGTCATAAACATCAATAACGTAATATAACCTAACCTAACCCAACCTAACATCTTGGCGGTAATATTTGAAAACATACCTGGCGAGTTGGCCTCTACGTCTCCGTGGGACCTTTATATACATCAATAACGTAATATAACCTAGGCTAACCCAACCTAACATCTCGGCGGTAATATTTGAAAACATTCCTGGCGAGTTGGCCTCTACGCCACCGTGGGCCCTTTTTAGACATCCATAACGTAACATAACCTAACCTAACCCAACCTAACATCTCGGCGGTAATATTTGAAAACATTCATGGCGATTTGACATCTACGTCTCCGTGGGACCTTAATATACATCAATATCGTAATATAGCCTAACCTAACCCAACCTAACATCTTGGCGGTAATATTTGAAAACATACCTGGCGAGTTGGCCTCTACGTCTCCGTGGGACCTTTATATACATCAATAACGTAATATAACCTAGGCTAACCCAACCTAACATCTCGGCGGTAATATTTGAAAAAATTCATGGCGAGTTGGCATCTGCGTCTCCGTGGTACATTTATATACATCAATAACGTAATACAACCTATCCTAACCCAAAATAACATCTCGGCGGTAATATTTGACAACATTCCTGGCGAGTTGGCTGCTCCGTCTCCGTGGGACCCTTATATACATCAATAACGTAATATAACATAACCTAACCCAACCTAACATCTCGGCGTTAATATTTGACAACATACCTGGCGAGTTGGCCTCTACGTCTCCGTGGGACCTTCATATACATCAATAACGTAATATAACCTAACCTAACCCAACCTAACATTTCGGCGGTAATATTTGACATCATTACTGGCGAGTTGGCCTCTACGTCTCCGTTTGACATTCATAAACATCAATAACGTAATATAACCTAACCTAACCCAACCTAACACCTTGGCGGTAATATTTGAAAACATACCTGGCGAGTTGGCCTCTACGTCTCCGTGGGACCTTTATATACATCAATAACGTAATATAACCTAGGCTAACCCAACCTAACATCTCGGCGGTAATATTTGAAAACATTCCTGGCGAGTTGGCCTCTACGTCACCGTGGGACCTTTATAGACATCCATAACGTAACATAAGCTAACCTAACCCAACCTAACATCTCGGCGGTAATATTTGAAAACATTCATGGCGATTTGACATCTACGTTTCCATGGGACCTTAATAGACATCAATAACGTAATATAGCCTAACCTAACCCAACCTAACATTTCGGCGGTAATATTTGACATCATTCCTGGCGAGTTGTCCTCTACGTCTCCGTTTGAACTTCATAAACATCAATAACGTAATATAACGTAACCTAACCCAACCTATCATCTCGGCGGTAATATTTGACAACATTCCTGGCGAGTTGGCCTCTACGTCTCCGTGGGACCTTTATATACATCAATAACGTAATGTAACCTATCCTAACCCAACCTAACGTCTCGGCGGCAATATTTGACAACATACCTGGCGAGTTGGCCTCTACGTCTCCGTGGGACCTTTATATACATCAATAACGTAATATAACCTAGGCTAACCCAACCTAACATCTCGGCGGTAATATTTGAAAACATTCATGGCGATTTGGCATCTACGTCTCCGTGGGACCTTCATACACATCGATAACGTAATATAGCCTAACCTAACCCAACCTAACATTTCGGCAATAATGTTTGACATCATTCCTGGCGAGTTGGCCTCTACGTCTCCGTGGGACCTTTATATACATTAATAACGTAATATAACCTAACCTAACCCAACCTAACATCTCGGCGGTAATATTTGACATCATTCCTGGCGATTTGTCCTCTACGTCTCCGTTTGACCTTCATAAAGATCAATAACGTAATATAACGTAACCTAACCCAACCTATCATCTCGGCGGTAATATTTGACAACATTCCTGGCGAGTTGGCTTCTGCGTCTCCGTGGGTCCTTTATATACATCAATAACGTATTTATAACCTAACCTAACCCAACCTAACATCTCGGCCGTAATATTTGAAAACATACCTGGCGAGTCGGCCTCTACGTCTCCGTGGGACGTTTATATACATCAATAACGTAATATAACCTAACCTAACCCAACCTAACATCTCGGCGGTAATATTTGAAAACATTCATGGCGATTTGACATCTACGTCTCCGTGGGACCTTAATATACATCAATATCGTAATATAGCCTAACCTAACCCAACCTAACATTTCGGCGGTAATATTTGACATCATTCCTGGCGAGTTGTCCTCTACGTCTCCGTTTGACCTTCATAAACATCAATAACGTAATATAACGTAACCTAACCCAACCTATCATCTCGGCGGTAATATTTGATCACATTCCTGCCTTGTTGGCCTCTACGTCTCCGCGGGACATTTATATACATCTATAACGTGATATAACCTAACCTAATCCAACCTAACATCTCGGCGGTAATATTTGAATACATTCCTGGCGAGTTGGCCTCTACGTCTCCGTTTGACATTCATAAACATCAATAACGTAATATAACCTAACCTAACCCAACCTAACATCTTGGCGGTAATATTTGAAAACATACCTGGCGAGTTGGCGTCTACGTCTCCGTGGGACCTTTATATACATGAATAACGTAATATAACGTAACCTAACCCAAACTAACATCTTGGCGGTAATATTTGAAAACATACCTGGCGAGTTGGCCTCTACGTCTCCGTGGGACCTTTATATACATCAATATGGTAATATAACCTAGGCTAACCCAACCTAACATCTCGGCGGTAATATTTGAAAATATTCATGGCGAGTTGGCATCTGCGTCTCCGTGGTACATTTATATACATCAATAACGTAATACAACCTATCCTAACCCAAAATAACATCTCGGCGGTAATATTTGACAACATACCTGGCGAGTTGGCTGCTCCGTCTCCGTGGGACCCTTATATACATCAATAACGTAATATCACCTAACCTAACCCAACCTAACATCTCGGCGTTAATATTTGACAACATACCTGGCGAGTTGGCCTCTACGTCTCCGTGGGACCTTCATATACATCAATAACGTAATATTACCTAACCTAACCCAACCTAACATCTCGGCGGTAATATTTGAAAACATTCCTGGCGAGTTGGCTGCTCCGTCTCCGTGGGACCCTTATATACATCAATAACGTAATATAACCTAACCTAACCCAACCTAACATCTCGGCGTTAATATTTGACATCATTCCTGGCGATTTGTCTTCTACGTCTCCGTTTGACCTTCATAAAGATCAATAACGTAATATAACGTACCCTAACCCAACCTATCATCTCGGCGGTAATATTTGACAACATTCCTGGCGAGTTGGCTTCTACGTCTCCGTGGGACCTTTATATACATCAATAACGTAATATAAGCTAACCTAACCCAACCTAACATCTCGGCGGTAATATTTGATCACATTCCTGGTTTGTTGGCCTCTACGTCTCCGCGGGACCTTTATATACATCTATAACGTGATATAACCTAACCTAATCCAACCTAACATGTCGGCGTTAATATTTGACAACATTCCTTGCGAGTTGGCCTCTACGTCTCCGTGGGACCTTTATATACATCAATAACATAATATAACCTAACCTAACCCAACCTATCATCTCGGCCGTAATATTGGACAACATTCCTGGCGAGTTGGCCTCTACGTCTCCGTTTGACGTTCATATACATCAATAACGTAATTTAACCTAACCTAACCCAACCTGTCATCTCGGCGATAATATTTGAGAACATTCCTAGCGAGTTGGCGTCTACGTCTCCGTGGGACCTTTATATTCATCAATAACGTAATATAAACAAACCTAATCCAACCTAACATCTCGGCGTTAATATTTGACCACATTCCTGGCTTGTTGGAATCTACGTCTCCGTGGGACCTTTATATACATCAATAACGTGTTATAACCTAACCTAACCCAACCTAACATCTCTGCGGTAATATTTGACATCATTCCTGGCGAGTTGGCCTCTACGTCTCCGTGTAACCCTCATATACATCAATAACGTAATATAATGCAACCTAACGCAACCTATCATCTAGGCGGTAATATTTGACAACATACCAGCCGAGTTGGCCTCTACGTCTCCGTGGGACCTTCATATACATCAATAACGACATATAAAATAACCTAACCCATCCTATCATCTCGGCGGTAATATTTGACAACATTCCTGCCGAGTTGGCCTCTACGTCTCCGTGTAACCCTCATATACATCAATAACGTAATCTAACGTAACCTAACCCAACCTAGCGTCTCGCCGGTAATATTTCACAACATTCCTGGGGAGTTGGCTTCTCCGTCTCCGTGGGACCTTTATATACATCAATAACGTAATATAAACAAACCTAACCCAACCTATTATCTCGGCGGTAATATTTGACAACATTCCTGGCGAGTTGGCTTCTCCGTCTCCGTGGGACCTTTATATACATGAATAACGTAATATAACCAAAGCTAACCCAACCTAACATGTCGGCGTTAATATTTGACAACATTCGTTGCGAGTTGGCCTCTACGTCTCCGTGTAACCCTCATATACATCAATAACGTAATCTAACGTAACCTAACCCAACCTAACATCTCGCCGGTAATATTTCACAAAATTCCTGGGGAGTTGGCTTCTCCGACTCCGTGGGACCTTTATATACATCAATAACGTAATATAACCTAACCTAACCCAACCTATCATCTCGGCGATAATATTTGAGAACATTCCTGGCGAGTTGGCGTCTACGTCTCCGTGGGACCTTTATATTCATCAATAACGTAATATAAACAAACCTAATCCAACCTAACATCTCGGCGTTAATATTTGACCACATTCCTGGCTTGTTGGCCTCTACGTCTCCGTGGGACCTTTGTATACATCAATAACGTAATATAACCTAACCTGACCCAACCTATCATCTCGGCGGTAATATTTGAGAACATTCCTGGCGAGCTGGCTTCTATGTCCCGGTGGGACCTTTATATACATCAATAACGTAATATAAACAAACCTAACCCAACCTATCATCTCGGCGGTAATATTTGACAACATTCGTGCCGAGTTGGCCTCTACGTCTTCGTTTGTCCTTCATATACATCACTAACATAATATAACCTAACCTAACCCAACCTAACATCTCGGCGGTCATATTTGACAACATTCCTGGCGAGTTGGCGTCTACGTCTCCGTGGGACCTTTATATACATCAATAACGTAATATAAACTAACCTAACCCAACCTATCATCTCGGCGGTAATATTTGACAACATTCCTGGCGAGTTGGCTTCTCCGTCTCCGTGGGACCTTTATATACATGAATAACGTAATATAACCAAAGCTAACCCAACCTAACATGTCGGCGTTAATATTTGACAACATTCCTTGCGAGTTGGCCTCTACGTCTCCGTGTAACCCTCATATACATCAATAACGTAATCTAACGTAACCTAACCCAACCTAACATCTCGCCGGTAATATTTCACAAAATTCCTGGGGAGTTGGCTTCTCCGACTCCGTGGGACCTTTATATACATCAATAACGTAATATAACCTAACCTAACCCAACCTATCATCTCGGCGGTAATATTTGGCAACATCCCTGGCGAGTTGGCCTCTACGTCTCCGTGGGACCTTTATATACATCAATAACATAATATAACCTAACCTAACACAAACTATCATCTCGGCCGTAATATTGGACAACATTCCTGGCGAGTTGGCCTCTACGTCTCCGTTTGACGTTCATATACATCAATAACGTAATTTAACCTAACCTAACCCAACCTATCATCTCGGCGATATTATTTGAGAACATTCCGGGCGAGTTGGCGTCTACGTCTCCGTGGGACCTTTATATTCATCAATAACGTAATATAAACAAACCTAATCCAACCTAACATCTCGGCGTTAATATTTGACCACATTCCTGGCTTGTTGGCCTCTACGTCTCCGTGGGACCTTTGTATACATCAATAACGTAATATAACCTAACCTAACCCAACCTATCATCTCGGCGGTAATATTTGAGAACATTCCTGGCGAGCTGGCTTCTATGTCCCGGTGGGACCTTTATATACATCAATAACGTAATATAAACAAACCTAACCCAACCTATCATCTCGGCGGTAATATTTGACAACATTCGTGCCGAGTTGGCCTCTACGTCTTCGTTTGTCCTTCATATACATCACTAACATAATATAACCTAACCTAACCCAACCTAACATCTCGGCGGTCATATATGACAACATTCCTGGCGAGTTGGCGTCTACGTCTCCGTGGGACCTTTATATACATCAATAACGTAATATAAACTAACCTAACCCAACCTATCATCTCGGCGGTAATATTTGACAACATTCCTGGCGAGTTGGCTTCTCCGTCTCCGTGGGACCTTTATATACATGAATAACGTAATATAACCAAAGCTAACCCAACCTAACATGTCGGCGTTAATATTTGACAACATTCCTTGCGAGTTGGCCTCTACGTCTCCGTGGGACCTTTATATACATCAATAACATAATATAACCTAACCTAACCCAACCTATCATCTCGGCCGTAATATTGGACAACATTCCTGGCGAGTTGGCCTCTACGTCTCCGTTTGACGTTCATATACATCAATAACGTAATTTAACCTAACCTAACCCAACCTATCATCTCGGCGATAATATTTGAGAACATTCGTGGCGAGTTGGCGTCTACGTCTCCGTGGGACCTTTATATACATCAATAACGTAATATAAACTAACCTAACCCAACCTATCATCCCGGCGGTAATATTTGACAACATTCCTGGCTTGTTGGAATCTACGTCTCCGTGGGACCTTTATATACATCAATAACGTAATATAACCTAACCTAACCCAACCTAACATCTCTGCGGTAATATTTGACATCATTCCTGGCGAGTTGGCCTTTACGTCTCCGTGTAAACCTCATACACATCAATAACGTAATATAACGCAACCTAACCCAACCTATCATCTCGGCGGTAATATTTGACAACATATCTGGCGAGTTGGCCTCTACGTCTCCGTGGGACCTTCATATACATCAATAACGATATATAACCTAACCTAACCCAACCTACCATCTCGGCGGTAATATTTGACCACATTCGTGGCGAGTTGGCCTCTACGTCTCCGTTTGACCTTCATATACATCACTAACGTAATATAACCTAACCTAACCCAACCTAACATCTCGGCCGTAATATTTGACAACATTCCTGGCGAGTTGGCGTCTACGTCTCCGTGGGACCTTTATATACATCAATGACGTAATATAAACTAACCTAACCCAACCTATCATCTCGGCCATAATATTGGACAACATTCCTGGCGAGTTGGCCTCTACGTCTCCGTTTGACGTTCATATACATCAATACCGTAATTTAACCTAACCTAACCCAACCTATCATCTCGGCCGTAATATTTGACCACATTCCTGACGAGTTGGCCTCTACATCTCCGTGGGACCTTTGTATACATCAATAACGTAATATAACCTAACCTAATCCAACCTAACATCTCTGCGGTAATATTTGACCACATTCCTGGCTTGTTGGAATCTACGTCTCCGTGGGACCTTTATATACATCAATAACGTAATATAACCTAACCTAACCCAACCTAACATCTGTGCGGTAATATTTGACATCATTCCTGGCTTGTTGGCCTCTACGTCTCCGTGGGACCTTTGTATACATCAATAACGTAATATAACCTAACCTAACCCAACCTAACATCTCTGCGGTAATATTTGACCACATTCCGGGCTTGTTGGAATCTACGTCTCCGTGGGACCTTTATATACATCAATAACGTAATATAACCTAACCTAACCCAACCTAACATCTCTGCGGTAATATTTGACATCATTTCTGGCGAGTTGGCCTCTACGTCTCCGTGTAACCCTCATACACATCAATAACGTAATATAACGCAACCTAACCCAACCTATCATCTCGGCGGTAATATTTGACAACATATCTGGCGAGTTGGCCTCTACGTCTCCGTGGGACCTTCATATACATCAATAACGACATATAACCTAACGTAACCCAACATACCATCTCGGCGGTAATATTTGACAACATTCGTGGCGAGTTGGCCTCTACGTCTCCGTTTGACGTTCATATACATCAATACCGTAATTTAGCCTAACCTAACCCAAACTATCATCTCGGCCGTAATATTTGACATCATTCCTGGCGAGTTGGCCTCTACGTCTCCGTGTAACCCTCATATACATCAATAACGTAATCTAACGTAACCTAACCCAACCTAACATCTCGCCGGTAATATTTCACAACATTCCTGGGGAGTTGGCTTCTCCGTCTCCGTGGGACCTTTATATACATCAATAACGTAATATAACCTAACCTAACCCAACCTATCATCTCGGCGGTAATATTTGACAACATCCCTGGCGAGTTGGCCTCTACGTCTCCGTGGGACCTTTATATACATCAATAACATAATACAACCTAACCTAACCCAACCTATCATCTCAGCCGTAATATTGGACAACATTCCTGGCGAGTTGGCCTCTACGTCTCCGTTTGACGTTCATATACATCAATAACGTAATTTAACCTAACCTAACCCAACCTATCATTTCGGCGGTAATATTTTACAACATTCCTGGCGAGTTGGCGTCTACGTCTCCGTGGGACCTTTATATACATGAATAACGTAATATAACGTAACCTAACCCAACCTACCATCTCGGCGGTAATATTTGAGAACATTCCTGTCGAGCTGGCTTCTCCGTCTCCGTGGAACCTTTATATACATCAAGAACGTAATATAACCTAACCTAACCCAACCTATCATCTCGGCGGTAATATTTGACAACATCCCTGGCGAGTTGGCCTCTACGTCTCCGTGGGACCTTTATATACATCAATAACATAATATAACCTAACCTAACCCAACCTATCATCTCGGCCGTAATATTGGACAACATTCCTGGCGAGTTGGCCTCTACGTCTCCGTTTGACGTACATATACATCAATAACGTAATTTAACCTAACCTAACCCAACCTATCAATTCGGCGGTAATATTTGACAACATTCCTGTCGAGTTGGCTTCTCCGTCTCCGTGTAACCCTCATATACATCAATAACGTAATATAACGCAACCTAACCCAACCTATCATCTGGGCGGTAATATTTGACAACATACCTGCCGAGTTGGCCTCTACGTCTCCGTGGGACCTTTATATACATCAATAACGTAATATAAACAAACCTAACCCAACCTAACATCTCGGCTTTAATATTTGACAACATTCCTGGCGAGTTGGCTTCTCCGTCTCCGTGGGACCTTCATATACATCAATAACGTAATATAACCAAAGCTAACCCAACCTAACATGTCTGCGGTAACATTTGACAACATTCCTTGCGAGTTGGCCTCTACGTCTCCGTGTAACCCTCATATACGTCAATAACGTAATCTAACGTAACCTAGCCCAACCTATCATCTCGGCGGTAATATTTGACAACATACCTGGCGAGTTGGCCTCTACGTCTCCGTTTGACCTTCATATACATCAATAACGACATGTAACCTAACCTAACCCAACCTATCATCTCGGCGGTAATATTTGACAACATTCGTGGCGAGTTGGCCTCTACGTCTCCGTGTAACCCTCATATACTTCAATAACGTAATCTAACGTAACCTGACCCAACCTAACATCTCGCCGGTAATATTTCACAACATTCCTGGGGAGTTGGCTTCTCCGTCTCCGTGGGACCTTTATATACATCAAGAACGTAATATAACCTAACCTAACCCAACCTATCATCTCGGCGGTAATATTTGACAACATCCCTGGCGAGTGGGCCTCTACGTCTCCGTGGGACCTTTATATACATCAATAACATAATATAATCTAACCTAACCCAACCTATCATCTCGGCCGTAATATTTGACAACATACCTGGCGTGTTGGCCTCTACGTCTCCGTTTGACCTTCATATACATCAATAACGACATGTAACCTAACCTAACCCAACCTATCATCTCGGCGGTAATATTTGACAACATTCGTGGCGAGTTGGCCTCTACGTCTCCGTGGGACCTTTATATACATAAATAACATAATATAAGCTAGCCTAACCCAATCTAACATCTCGGCGGTAATATTTGACCACATTCCTGGCGAGTTGGCCTCTACGTCTCCGTGGGACCTTTATATACATAAATAACATAATATAAGCTAGCCTAACCCAATCTAACATCTCGGCGGTAATATTTGACCACATTCCTGGCGAGTTGGCCTCTACGTCTCCGTTTGACGTTCATATACATCAATAACGTAATTTAACCTAACCTAACCCAACCTATCATATCGGCGGTAATATTTGACAACATTCGTGGCGAGTTGGCCTCTACATCTCCGTTTGACCTTCATATACATCACTAACGTAATATAACCTAACCTAACCCAACCTAACATCTCGGCGATAATATTTGACAACATTCCTGGCGAGTTGGCTTCTACGTCTCCGTGGGACCTTTATATACATCAATAGCGTAATATAACGTAACCTAACCCAACCTATCATCTCGGCGGTAATATTTGACAACATCCCTGGCGAGTTGGCTTCTGAGTCTCCGTGGGACCTTTATATACATCAATAACATAATATAACCTAGCCTAACCCAACCTATCATCTCGGCCGTAATATTGGACAACATTCCTGGCGAGTTGGCCTCTACGTCTCCGTTTGACGTTCATATACATCAATAACGTAATTTAACCTAACCTAAACAACCTATCATCTCGGCGGTAATATTTGACCACATTCCTGGCGAGTTGGCCTCTACGTCTCCGTGGGACCTTTATATACATAAATAACATAATATAAGCTAGCCTAACCCAATCTAACATCTCGGCGGTAATATTTGACCACATTCCTGGCGAGTTGGCCTCTACGTCTCCGTTTGACGTTCATATACATCAATAACGTAATTTAACCTAACCTAACCCAACCTATCATATCGGCGGTAATATTTGACAACATTCGTGGCGAGATGGCCTCTACGTCTCCGTTTGACCTTCATATACATCACTAACGTAATATAACCTAACCTAAC
This sequence comes from Xylocopa violacea, assembly GCA_963969225.1. Classification (NCBI taxonomy): domain Eukaryota; kingdom Metazoa; phylum Arthropoda; class Insecta; order Hymenoptera; family Apidae; genus Xylocopa; species Xylocopa violacea. The sequence goes on from CAXAJV010000051.1 coordinate 4,095,072, forward strand.
CCAACCTAACATCTCGGCGGTAATATTTGACAACATCCCTGGCGAGTTGGCTTCTAAGTCTCCGTGGGACCTTTATATAAATCAATAACATAATATAACCTAGCCTAACCCAACCTATCATCTCGGCCGTAATATTGGACAACATTCCTGGCGAGTTGGCCTCTACGTCTCCGTTTGACGTTCATATACATCAATAACGTAATTTAACCTAACCTAAACAACCTATCATCTCGGCGGTAATATTTGACCACATTCCTGGCGAGTTGGCCTCTACGTCTCCGTGGGACCTTTATATACATAAATAACATAATATAAGCTAGCCTAACCCAATCTAACATCTCGGCGGTAATATTTGACCACATTCCTGGCGAGTTGGCCTCTACGTCTCCGTTTGACGTTCATATACATCAATAACGTAATTTAACCTAACCTAACCCAACCTATCATATCGGCGGTAATATTTGACAACATTCGTGGCGAGATGGCCTCGACGTCTCCGTTTGACCTTCATATACATCACTAACGTAATATCACCTAACCTAACCCAACCTAACATCTCGGCGATAATATTTGACAACATTCCTGGCGAGTTGGCGTCTACGTCTACGTGGGACCTTCATATACATCACTAACGTAATATAACCTAACCTAACCCATTCTAACATCTCGGCGGTAATATTTGACCACATTCCTGGCGAGTTGGCCTCTACGTCTCCGTTTGACGTTCATATACATCAATAACGTAATTTAACCTAACCTAACCCAACCTATCATATCGGCGGTAATATTTGACAACATTCGTGGCGAGTTGGCCTCTACGTCTCCGTGTAACCCTCATATACTTCAATAACGTAATCTAACGTAACCTAACCCAACCTAACATCTCGCCGGTAATATTTCACAACATTCCTGGGGAGTTGGCTTCTCCGTCTCCGTGGGACCTTTATATACATCAATAACGTAATATAACCTAGGCTAACCCAACCTAACATCTCGGCGGTAATATTTGAAAACATTCCTGGCGAGTTGGCCTCTACGCCACCGTGGGCCCTTTTTAGACATCCATAACGTAACATAACCTAACCTAACCCAACCTAACATCTCGGCGGTAATATTTGAAAACATTCATGGCGATTTGACATCTACGTCTCCGTGGGACCTTAATATACATCAATATCGTAATATAGCCTAACCTAACCCAACCTAACATCTTGGCGGTAATATTTGAAAACATACCTGGCGAGTTGGCCTCTACGTCTCCGTGGGACCTTTATATACATCAATAACGTAATATAACCTAGGCTAACCCAACCTAACATCTCGGCGGTAATATTTGAAAAAATTCATGGCGAGTTGGCATCTGCGTCTCCGTGGTACATTTATATACATCAATAACGTAATATAAACAAACCTAACCCAACCTAACATCTCGGCTTTAATATTTGACAACATTCCTGGCGAGTTGGCTTCTCCGTCTCCGTGGGACCTTCATATACATCAATAACGTAATATAACCAAAGCTAACCCAACCTAACATGTCTGCGGTAACATTTGACAACATTCCTTGCGAGTTGGCCTCTACGTCTCCGTGTAACCCTCATATACGTCAATAACGTAATCTAACGTAACCTAGCCCAACCTATCATCTCGGCGGTAATATTTGACAACATACCTGGCGAGTTGGCCTCTACGTCTCCGTTTGACCTTCATATACATCAATAACGACATGTAACCTAACCTAACCCAACCTATCATCTCGGCGGTAATATTTGACAACATTCGTGGCGAGTTGGCCTCTACGTCTTCGTGTAACCCTCATATACTTCAATAACGTAATCTAACGTAACCTGACCCAACCTAACATCTCGCCGGTAATATTTCACAACATTCCTGGGGAGTTGGCTTCTCCGTCTCCGTGGGACCTTTATATACATCAAGAACGTAATATAACCTAACCTAACCCAACCTATCATCTCGGCGGTAATATTTGACAACATCCCTGGCGAGTGGGCCTCTACGTCTCCGTGGGACCTTTATATACATCAATAACATAATATAATCTAACCTAACCCAACCTATCATCTCGGCCGTAATATTTGACAACATACCTGGCGTGTTGGCCTCTACGTCTCCGTTTGACCTTCATATACATCAATAACGACATGTAACCTAACCTAACCCAACCTATCATCTCGGCGGTAATATTTGACAACATTCGTGGCGAGTTGGCCTCTACGTCTCCGTGGGACCTTTATATACATAAATAACATAATATAAGCTAGCCTAACCCAATCTAACATCTCGGCGGTAATATTTGACCACATTCCTGGCGAGTTGGCCTCTACGTCTCCGTGGGACCTTTATATACATAAATAACATAATATAAGCTAGCCTAACCCAATCTAACATCTCGGCGGTAATATTTGACCACATTCCTGGCGAGTTGGCCTCTACGTCTCCGTTTGACGTTCATATACATCAATAACGTAATTTAACCTAACCTAACCCAACCTATCATATCGGCGGTAATATTTGACAACATTCGTGGCGAGTTGGCCTCTACATCTCCGTTTGACCTTCATATACATCACTAACGTAATATAACCTAACCTAACCCAACCTAACATCTCGGCGATAATATTTGACAACATTCCTGGCGAGTTGGCTTCTACGTCTCCGTGGGACCTTTATATACATCAATAGCGTAATATAACGTAACCTAACCCAACCTATCATCTCGGCGGTAATATTTGACAACATCCCTGGCGAGTTGGCTTCTGAGTCTCCGTGGGACCTTTATATACATCAATAACATAATATAACCTAGCCTAACCCAACCTATCATCTCGGCCGTAATATTGGACAACATTCCTGGCGAGTTGGCCTCTACGTCTCCGTTTGACGTTCATATACATCAATAACGTAATTTAACCTAACCTAAACAACCTATCATCTCGGCGGTAATATTTGACCACATTCCTGGCGAGTTGGCCTCTACGTCTCCGTGGGACCTTTATATACATAAATAACATAATATAAGCTAGCCTAACCCAATCTAACATCTCGGCGGTAATATTTGACCACATTCCTGGCGAGTTGGCCTCTACGTCTCCGTTTGACGTTCATATACATCAATAACGTAATTTAACCTAACCTAACCCAACCTATCATATCGGCGGTAATATTTGACAACATTCGTGGCGAGATGGCCTCTACGTCTCCGTTTGACCTTCATATACATCACTAACGTAATATAACCTAACCTAACCCAACCTAACATCTCGGCGGTAATATTTGACAACATCCCTGGCGAGTTGGCTTCTAAGTCTCCGTGGGACCTTTATATAAATCAATAACATAATATAACCTAGCCTAACCCAACCTATCATCTCGGCCGTAATATTGGACAACATTCCTGGCGAGTTGGCCTCTACGTCTCCGTTTGACGTTCATATACATCAATAACGTAATTTAACCTAACCTAAACAACCTATCATCTCGGCGGTAATATTTGACCACATTCCTGGCGAGTTGGCCTCTACGTCTCCGTGGGACCTTTATATACATAAATAACATAATATAAGCTAGCCTAACCCAATCTAACATCTCGGCGGTAATATTTGACCACATTCCTGGCGAGTTGGCCTCTACGTCTCCGTTTGACGTTCATATACATCAATAACGTAATTTAACCTAACCTAACCCAACCTATCATATCGGCGGTAATATTTGACAACATTCGTGGCGAGATGGCCTCGACGTCTCCGTTTGACCTTCATATACATCACTAACGTAATATCACCTAACCTAACCCAACCTAACATCTCGGCGATAATATTTGACAACATTCCTGGCGAGTTGGCGTCTACGTCTACGTGGGACCTTCATATACATCACTAACGTAATATAACCTAACCTAACCCATTCTAACATCTCGGCGGTAATATTTGACCACATTCCTGGCGAGTTGGCCTCTACGTCTCCGTTTGACGTTCATATACATCAATAACGTAATTTAACCTAACCTAACCCAACCTATCATATCGGCGGTAATATTTGACAACATTCGTGGCGAGTTGGCCTCTACGTCTCCGTGTAACCCTCATATACTTCAATAACGTAATCTAACGTAACCTAACCCAACCTAACATCTCGCCGGTAATATTTCACAACATTCCTGGGGAGTTGGCTTCTCCGTCTCCGTGGGACCTTTATATACATCAATAACGTAATATAACCTAGGCTAACCCAACCTAACATCTCGGCGGTAATATTTGAAAACATTCCTGGCGAGTTGGCCTCTACGCCACCGTGGGCCCTTTTTAGACATCCATAACGTAACATAACCTAACCTAACCCAACCTAACATCTCGGCGGTAATATTTGAAAACATTCATGGCGATTTGACATCTACGTCTCCGTGGGACCTTAATATACATCAATATCGTAATATAGCCTAACCTAACCCAACCTAACATCTTGGCGGTAATATTTGAAAACATACCTGGCGAGTTGGCCTCTACGTCTCCGTGGGACCTTTATATACATCAATAACGTAATATAACCTAGGCTAACCCAACCTAACATCTCGGCGGTAATATTTGAAAAAATTCATGGCGAGTTGGCATCTGCGTCTCCGTGGTACATTTATATACATCAATAACGTAATACAACCTATCCTAACCCAAAATAACATCTCGGCGGTAATATTTGACAACATTCCTGGCGAGTTGGCTGCTCCGTCTCCGTGGGACCCTTATGTACATCAATAACGTAATATAACCTAACCTAACCCAACCTAACATCTCGGCGTTAATATTTGACAACATACCTGGCGAGTTGGCCTCTACGTCTCCGTGGGACCTTCATATACATCAATAACGTAATATAACCTAACCTAACCCAACCTAACATTTCGGCGGTAATATTTGACATCATTACTGGCGAGTTGGCCTCTACGTCTCCGTTTGACATTCATAAACATCAATAACGTAATATAACCTAACCTAACCCAACCTAACATCTTGGCGGTAATATTTGAAAACATACCTGGCGAGTTGGCCTCTACGTCTCCGTGGGACCTTTATATACATCAATAACGTAATATAACCTAGGCTAACCCAACCTAACATCTCGGCGGTAATATTTGAAAACATTCCTGGCGAGTTGGCCTCTACGTCACCGTGGGACCTTTATAGACATCCATAACGTAACATAAGCTAACCTAACCCAACCTAACATCTCGGCGGTAATATTTGAAAACATTCATGGCGATTTGACATCTACGTTTCCATGGGACCTTAATAGACATCAATAACGTAATATAGCCTAACCTAACCCAACCTAACATTTCGGCGGTAATATTTGACATCATTCCTGGCGAGTTGTCCTCTACGTCTCCGTTTGAACTTCATAAACATCAATAACGTAATATAACGTAACCTAACCCAACCTATCATCTCGGCGGTAATATTTGACAACATTCCTGGCGAGTTGGCCTCTACGTCTCCGTGGGACCTTTATATACATCAATAACGTAATGTAACCTATCCTAACCCAACCTAACGTCTCGGCGGCAATATTTGACAACATACCTGGCGAGTTGGCCTCTACGTCTCCGTGGGACCTTTATATACATCAATAACGTAATATAACCTAGGCTAACCCAACCTAACATCTCGGCGGTAATATTTGAAAACATTCATGGCGATTTGGCATCTACGTCTCCGTGGGATCTTCATACACATCGATAACGTAATATAGCCTAACCTAACCCAACCTAACATTTCGGCAATAATGTTTGACATCATTCCTGGCGAGTTGGCCTCTACGTCTCCGTGGGACCTTTATATACATCAATAACGTAATATAACCTAACCTAACCCAACCTAACATCTCGGCGGTAATATTTGACATCATTCCTGGCGATTTGTCCTCTACGTCTCCGTTTGACCTTCATAAAGATCAATAACGTAATATAACGTAACCTAACCCAACCTATCATCTCGGCGGTAATATTTGACAACATTCCTGGCGAGTTGGCTTCTGCGTCTCCGTGGGTCCTTTATATACATCAATAACGTATTTATAACCTAACCTAACCCAACCTAACATCTCGGCCGTAATATTTGAAAACATACCTGGCGAGTCGGCCTCTACGTCTCCGTGGGACGTTTATATACATCAATAACGTAATATAACCTAACCTAACCCAACCTAACATCTCGGCGGTAATATTTGAAAACATTCATGGCGATTTGACATCTACGTCTCCGTGGGACCTTTATATACATCAATAACGTAATATAAACTAACCTGACCCAACCTAACATCTCGGCGGTAATATTTGAAAACATTCCTGGCGAGTTGGCCTCTACGTCACCGTGGGACCTTTATAGACATCCATAACGTAACATAAGCTAACCTAACCCAACCTAACATCTCGGCGGTAATATTTGACATCATTCCTGGCGAGTTGTCCTCTACGTCTCCGTTTGACCTTCTTACACATCAATAACGTAATATAACCTAACCAAACCCAACCTAACATCTTGGCGGTAATATTTGAAAACATACCTGGCGAGTTGGCCTCTACGTCTCCGTGTGACCTTTATATACATCAATAACGTAATATAACCTAGGCTAACCCAACCTAACATCTCGGCGGTAATATTTGAAAAAATTCATGGCGAGTTGGCATCTGCATCTCCGTGGTACATTTCTATACATCAATAACGTAATACAACCTATCCTAACCCAAAATAACATCTCGGCGGTAATATTTGACAACATTCCTGGCGAGTTGGCTGCTCCGTCTCCGTGGGACCCTTATATACATCAATAACGTAATATAACCTAACCTAACCCAACCTAACATCTCGGCGTTAATATTTGACAACATACCTGGCGAGTTGGCCTCTACGTCTCCGTGGGACCTTCATATACATCAATATCGTAATATAGCCTAACCTAACCCAACCTAACATCTTGGCGGTAATATTTGAAAACATACCTGGCGAGTTGGCCTCTACGTCTCCGTGGGACCTTTATATACATCAATAACGTAATATAACCTAGGCTAACCCAACCTAACATCTCGGCGGTAATATTTGAAAAAATTCATGGCGAGTTGGCATCTGCGTCTCCGTGGTACATTTATATACATCAATAACGTAATACAACCTATCCTAACCCAAAATAACATCTCGGCGGTAATATTTGACAACATTCCTGGCGAGTTGGCTGCTCCGTCTCCGTGGGACCCTTATATACATCACTAACGTAATATAACCTAACCTAACCCAACCTAACATCTCGGCGGTAATATTTGACAACATCCCTGGCGAGTTGGCTTCTAAGTCTCCGTGGGACCTTTATATAAATCAATAACATAATATAACCTAGCCTAACCCAACCTATCATCTCGGCCGTAATATTGGACAACATTCCTGGCGAGTTGGCCTCTACGTCTCCGTTTGACGTTCATATACATCAATAACGTAATTTAACCTAACCTAAACAACCTATCATCTCGGCGGTAATATTTGACCACATTCCTGGCGAGTTGGCCTCTACGTCTCCGTGGGACCTTTATATACATAAATAACATAATATAAGCTAGCCTAACCCAATCTAACATCTCGGCGGTAATATTTGACCACATTCCTGGCGAGTTGGCCTCTACGTCTCCGTTTGACGTTCATATACATCAATAACGTAATTTAACCTAACCTAACCCAACCTATCATATCGGCGGTAATATTTGACAACATTCGTGGCGAGATGGCCTCGACGTCTCCGTTTGACCTTCATATACATCACTAACGTAATATAACCTAACCTAACCCAACCTAACATCTCGGCGATAATATTTGACAACATTCCTGGCGAGTTGGCGTCTACGTCTACGTGGGACCTTCATATACATCACTAACGTAATATAACCTAACCTAACCCATTCTAACATCTCGGCGGTAATATTTGACCACATTCCTGGCGAGTTGGCCTCTACGTCTCCGTTTGACGTTCATATACATCAATAACGTAATTTAACCTAACCTAACCCAACCTATCATATCGGCGGTAATATTTGACAACATTCGTGGCGAGTTGGCCTCTACGTCTCCGTGTAACCCTCATATACTTCAATAACGTAATCTAACGTAACCTAACCCAACCTAACATCTCGCCGGTAATATTTCACAACATTCCTGGGGAGTTGGCTTCTCCGTCTCCGTGGGACCTTTATATACATCAATAACGTAATATAACCTAGGCTAACCCAACCTAACATCTCGGCGGTAATATTTGAAAACATTCCTGGCGAGTTGGCCTCTACGCCACCGTGGGCCCTTTTTAGACATCCATAACGTAACATAACCTAACCTAACCCAACCTAACATCTCGGCGGTAATATTTGAAAACATTCATGGCGATTTGACATCTACGTCTCCGTGGGACCTTAATATACATCAATATCGTAATATAGCCTAACCTAACCCAACCTAACATCTTGGCGGTAATATTTGAAAACATACCTGGCGAGTTGGCCTCTACGTCTCCGTGGGACCTTTATATACATCAATAACGTAATATAACCTAGGCTAACCCAACCTAACATCTCGGCGGTAATATTTGAAAAAATTCATGGCGAGTTGGCACCTGCGTCTCCGTGGTACATTTATATACATCAATAACGTAATACAACCTATCCTAACCCAAAATAACATCTCGGCGGTAATATTTGACAACATTCCTGGCGAGTTGGCTGCTCCGTCTCCGTGGGACCCTTATATACATCAATAACGTAATATAACCTAACCTAACCCAACCTAACATCTCGGCGTTAATATTTGACAACATACCTGGCGAGTTGGCCTCTACGTCTCCGTGGGACCTTCATATACATCAATAACGTAATATAACCTAACCTAACCCAACCTAACATTTCGGCGGTAATATTTGACATCGTTACTGGCGAGTTGGCCTCTACGTCTCCGTTTGACATTCATAAACATCAATAACGTAATATAACCTAACCTAACCCAACCTAACATCTTGGCGGTAATATTTGAAAACATACCTGGCGAGTTGGCCTCTACGTCTCCGTGGGACCTTTATATACATCAATAACGTAATATAACCTAGGCTAACCCAACCTAACATCTCGGCGGTAATATTTGAAAACATTCCTGGCGAGTTGGCCTCTACGTCACCGTGGGACCTTTATAGACATCCATAACGTAACATAAGCTAACCTAACCCAACCTAACATCTCGGCGGTAATATTTGAAAACATTCATGGCGATTTGACATCTACGTTTCCATGGGACCTTAATAGACATCAATAACGTAATATAGCCTAACCTAACCCAACCTAACATTTCGGCGGTAATATTTGACATCATTCCTGGCGAGTTGTCCTCTACGTCTCCGTTTGAACTTCATAAACATCAATAACGTAATATAACGTAACCTAACCCAACCTATCATCTCGGCGGTAATATTTGACAACATTCCTGGCGAGTTGGCCTCTACGTCTCCGTGGGACCTTTATATACATCAATAACGTAATGTAACCTATCCTAACCCAACCTAACGTCTCGGCGGCAATATTTGACAACATACCTGGCGAGTTGGCCTCTACGTCTCCGTGGGACCTTTATATACATCAATAACGTAATATAACCTAGGCTAACCCAACCTAACATCTCGGCGGTAATATTTGAAAACATTCATGGCGATTTGGCATCTACGTCTCCGTGGGACCTTCATACACATCGATAACGTAATATAGCCTAACCTAACCCAACCTAACATTTCGGCAATAATGTTTGACATCATTCCTGGCGAGTTGGCCTCTACGTCTCCGTGGGACCTTTATATACATCAATAACGTAATATAACCTAACCTAACCCAACCTAACATCTCGGCGGTAATATTTGACATCATTCCTGGCGATTTGTCCTCTACGTCTCCGTTTGACCTTCATAAAGATCAATAACGTAATATAACGTAACCTAACCCAACCTATCATCTCGGCGGTAATATTTGACAACATTCCTGGCGAGTTGGCTTCTGCGTCTCCGTGGGTCCTTTATATACATCAATAACGTATTTATAACCTAACCTAACCCAACCTAACATCTCGGCCGTAATATTTGAAAACATACCTGGCGAGTCGGCCTCTACGTCTCCGTGGGACGTTTATATACATCAATAACGTAATATAACCTAACCTAACCCAACCTAACATCTCGGCGGTAATATTTGAAAACATTCATGGCGATTTGACATCTACGTCTCCGTGGGACCTTAATATACATCAATATCGTAATATAGCCTAACCTGACCCAACCTAACATCTCGGCGGTAATATTTGAAAACATTCCTGGCGAGTTGGCCTCTACGTCACCGTGGGACCTTTATAGACATCCATAACGTAACATAAGCTAACCTAACCCAACCTAACATCTCGGCGGTAATATTTGACATCATTCCTGGCGAGTTGTCCTCTACGTCTCCGTTTGACCTTCTTACACATCAATAACGTAATATAACCTAACCAAACCCAACCTAACATCTTGGCGGTAATATTTGAAAACATACCTGGCGAGTTGGCCTCTACGTCTCCGTGTGACCTTTATATACATCAATAACGTAATATAACCTAGGCTAACCCAACCTAACATCTCGGCGGTAATATTTGAAAAAATTCATGGCGAGTTGGCATCGGCATCTCCGTGGTACATTTATATACATCAATAACGTAATACAACCTATCCTAACCCAAAATAACATCTCGGCGGTAATATTTGACAACATTCCTGGCGAGTTGGCTGCTCCGTCTCCGTGGGACCCTTATATACATCAATAACGTAATATAACCTAACCTAACCCAACCTAACATCTCGGCGTTAATATTTGACAACATACCTGGCGAGTTGGCCTCTACGTCTCCGTGGGACCTTCATATACATCAATAACGTAATATAGCCTAACCTAACCCAACCTAACATTGCGGCGGTAATATTTGACATCATTCCTGGCGAGTTGTCCTCTACGTCTCCGTTTGACCTTCATAAAGATCAATAACGTAATATAACGTAACCTAACCCAACCTATCATCTCGGCGGTAATATTTGACAACATTCCTGGCGAGTTGGCTTCTACGTCTCCGTGGGACCTTTATATACATCAATAACGTATTTATAACCTAACCTAACCCAACCTAACATCTTGGCCGTAATATTTGAAAACATACCTGGCGAGTTGGCCTCTACGTCTCCGTGGGACGTTTATATACATCAATAACGTAATATAAGCTAACCTAACCCAACCTAACATCTCGGCGGTAATATTTGATCACATTCCTGGTTTGTTGGCCTCTACGTCTCCGCGGGACCTTTATATACATCTATAACGTGATATAACCTAACCTAATCCAACCTAACATCTCGGCGGTAATATTTGAAAACATTCCTGGCGAGTTGGCCTCTACGTCTCCGTGGGACCTTCATATACATCAATAACGTAATATAACCTAACCTAACCCAACCTAACATCTCGGCGGTAATATTTGAAAACATTCCTGGCGAGTTGGCTTCTCCGTCACCGTGGGATCCTTTTATACATCAGTAACGTAATATAACGTAACCTAACCCAACCTAACATGTCGGCGGTAATATTTGATCACATTCCTGCCTTGTTGGCCTCTACGTCTCCGCGGGACCTTTATATACATCTATAACGTGATATAACATAACCTAATCCAACCTAACATCTCGGCGGTAATATTTGAAAACATTCCTGGCGAGTTGGCCTCTACGTCTCCGTGGGACCTTTATATACATCAATAACGTAATATAAACTAACCTAACCCAACCTAACATCTCGGCGGTAATATTTGAAAACATTCCTGGCGAGTTGGCCTCTACGTCTCCGTGGGACCTTTATATACATCAATAACGTAATATAAACTAACCTAACCCAACCTAACATCTCGGCGGTAATATTTGAATAGATTCCTGGCGAGTTGGCCTCTACGTCTCCGTGGGACCTTTATATACATCAATAACGTAATATAAACTAACCTGACCCAACCTAACATCTCGGCGGTAATATTTGAAAACATTCCTGGCGAGTTGGCCTCTACGTCACCGTGGGACCTTTATAGACATCCATAACGTAACATAAGCTAACCTAACCCAACCTAACATCTCGGCGGTAATATTTGACATCATTCCTGGCGAGTTGTCCTCTACGTCTCCGTTTGACCTTCATACACATCAATAACGTAATATAACCTAACCAAACCCAACCTAACATCTTGGCGGTAATATTTGAAAACATACCTGGCGAGTTGGCCTCTACGTCTCCGTGTGACCTTTATATACATCAATAACGTAATATAACCTAGGCTAACCCAACCTAACATCTCGGCGGCAATATTTGAAAAAATTCATGGCGAGTTGGCATCTGCATCTCCGTGGTACATTTATATACATCAATAACGTAATACAACCTATCCTAACCCAAAATAACATCTCGGCGGTAATATTTGACAACATTCCTGGCGAGTTGGCTGCTCCGTCTCCGTGGGACCCTTATATACATCAATAACGTAATATAACCTAACCTAACCCAACCTAACATCTCGGCGTTAATATTTGACAACATACCTGGCGGGTTGGCCTCTACGTCTCCGTGGGACCTTCATATACATCAATAACGTAATATAGCCTAACCTAACCCAACCTAACATTGCGGCGGTAATATTTGACATCATTCCTGGCGAGTTGTCCTCTACGTCTCCGTTTGACCTTCATAAACATCAATAACGTAATATAACGTAACCTAACCCAACCTATCATCTCGGCGGTAATATTTGACAACATTCCTGGCGAGTTGGCCTCTACGTCTCCGTGGGACCTTTATATACATCAATAACGTAATGTAACCTATCCTAACCCAACCTAACGTCTCGGCGGTAATATTTGACAACATACCTGGCGAGTTGGCCTCTACGTCTCCGTGGGACCTTTATATACATCAATAACGTAATATAACCTTGGCTAACCCAACCTAACATCTCGGCGGTAATATTTGAAAACATTCATGGCGATTTGGCATCTACGTCTCCGTGGGACCTTCATACACATCGATAACGTAATATAGCCTAACCTCACCCAACCTAACATTTCGGCAGTAATATTTGACATCATTCCTGGCGAGTTGGCCTCTACGTCTCCGTGGGACCTTTATATACATCAATAACGTAATATAACCTAACCTAACCCAACCTAACATCTCGGCGGTAATATTTGACATCATTCCTGGCGAGTTGGCCTCTACGTCTCCGTTTGACCTTCATAAAGATCAATAACGTAATATAACGTAACCTAACCCAACCTATCATCTCGGCGGTAATAATTGACAACATTCCTGGCGAGTTGGCTTCTACGTCTCCGTGGGACCTTTATATACATCAATAACGTATTTATAACCTAACCTAACCCAACCTAACATCTTGGCCGTAATATTTGAAAACATACCTGGCGAGTTGGCCTCTACGTCTCCGTGGGACGTTTATATACATCAATAACGTAATATAAGCTAACCTAACCCAACCTAACATCTCGGCGGTAATATTTGATCACATTCCTGGTTTGTTGGCCTCTACGTCTCCGCGGGACCTTTATATACATCTATAACGTGATATAACCTAACCTAATCCAACCTAACATCTCGGCGGTAATATTTGAAAACATTCCTGGCGAGTTGGCCTCTACGTCTCCGTGGGACCTTCATATACATCAATAACGTAATATAACCTAACCTAACCCAACCTAACATCTCGGCGGTAATATTTGAAAACATTCCTGGCGAGTTGGCTTCTCCGTCACCGTGGGATCCTTTTATACATCAGTAACGTAATATAACGTAACCTAACCCAACCTAACATGTCGGCGGTAATATTTGATCACATTCCTGCCTTGTTGGCCTCTACGTCTCCGCGGGACCTTTATATACATCTATAACGTGATATAACATAACCTAATCCAACCTAACATCTCGGCGGTAATATTTGAAAACATTCCTGGCGAGTTGGCCTCTACGTCTCCGTGGGACCTTTATATACATCAATAACGTAATATAAACTAACCTAACCCAACCTAACATCTCGGCGGTAATATTTGAAAACATTCCTGGCGAGTTGGCCTCTACGTCTCCGTGGGACCTTTATATACATCAATAACGTAATATAAACTAACCTAACCCAACCTAACATCTCGGCGGTAATATTTGAATAGATTCCTGGCGAGTTGGCCTCTACGTCTCCGTGGGACCTTTATATACATCAATAACGTAATATAAACTAACCTGACCCAACCTAACATCTCGGCGGTAATATTTGAAAACATTCCTGGCGAGTTGGCCTCTACGTCACCGTGGGACCTTTATAGACATCCATAACGTAACATAAGCTAACCTAACCCAACCTAACATCTCGGCGGTAATATTTGACATCATTCCTGGCGAGTTGTCCTCTACGTCTCCGTTTGACCTTCATACACATCAATAACGTAATATAACCTAACCAAACCCAACCTAACATCTTGGCGGTAATATTTGAAAACATACCTGGCGAGTTGGCCTCTACGTCTCCGTGTGACCTTTATATACATCAATAACGTAATATAACCTAGGCTAACCCAACCTAACATCTCGGCGGCAATATTTGAAAAAATTCATGGCGAGTTGGCATCTGCATCTCCGTGGTACATTTATATACATCAATAACGTAATACAACCTATCCTAACCCAAAATAACATCTCGGCGGTAATATTTGACAACATTCCTGGCGAGTTGGCTGCTCCGTCTCCGTGGGACCCTTATATACATCAATAACGTAATATAACCTAACCTAACCCAACCTAACATCTCGGCGTTAATATTTGACAACATACCTGGCGGGTTGGCCTCTACGTCTCCGTGGGACCTTCATATACATCAATAACGTAATATAGCCTAACCTAACCCAACCTAACATTGCGGCGGTAATATTTGACATCATTCCTGGCGAGTTGTCCTCTACGTCTCCGTTTGACCTTCATAAACATCAATAACGTAATATAACGTAACCTAACCCAACCTATCATCTCGGCGGTAATATTTGACAACATTCCTGGCGAGTTGGCCTCTACGTCTCCGTGGGACCTTTATATACATCAATAACGTAATGTAACCTATCCTAACCCAACCTAACGTCTCGGCGGTAATATTTGACAACATACCTGGCGAGTTGGCCTCTACGTCTCCGTGGGACCTTTATATACATCAATAACGTAATATAACCTTGGCTAACCCAACCTAACATCTCGGCGGTAATATTTGAAAACATTCATGGCGATTTGGCATCTACGTCTCCGTGGGACCTTCATACACATCGATAACGTAATATAGCCTAACCTCACCCAACCTAACATTTCGGCAGTAATATTTGACATCATTCCTGGCGAGTTGGCCTCTACGTCTCCGTGGGACCTTTATATACATCAATAACGTAATATAACCTAACCTAACCCAACCTAACATCTCGGCGGTAATATTTGACATCATTCCTGGCGAGTTGGCCTCTACGTCTCCGTTTGACCTTCATAAAGATCAATAACGTAATATAACGTAACCTAACCCAACCTATCATCTCGGCGGTAATAATTGACAACATTCCTGGCGAGTTGGCTTCTACGTCTCCGTGGGACCTTTATATACATCAATAACGTATTTATAACCTAACCTAACCCAACCTAACATCTTGGCCGTAATATTTGAAAACATACCTGGCGAGTTGGCCTCTACGTCTCCGTGGGACGTTTATATACATCAATAACGTAATATAAGCTAACCTAACCCAACCTAACATCTCGGCGGTAATATTTGATCACATTCCTGGTTTGTTGGCCTCTACGTCTCCGCGGGACCTTTATATACATCTATAACGTGATATAACCTAACCTAATCCAACCTAACATCTCGGCGGTAATATTTGAAAACATTCCTGGCGAGTTGGCCTCTACGTCTCCGTGGGACCTTCATATACATCAATAACGTAATATAACCTAACCTAACCCAACCTAACATCTCGGCGGTAATATTTGAAAACATTCCTGGCGAGTTGGCTTCTCCGTCACCGTGGGATCCTTTTATACATCAGTAACGTAATATAACGTAACCTAACCCAACCTAACATGTCGGCGGTAATATTTGATCACATTCCTGCCTTGTTGGCCTCTACGTCTCCGCGGGACCTTTATATACATCTATAACGTGATATAACATAACCTAATCCAACCTAACATCTCGGCGGTAATATTTGAAAACATTCCTGGCGAGTTGGCCTCTACGTCTCCGTGGGACCTTTATATACATAAATAACGTAATATAAACTAACCTAACCCAACCTAACATCTCGGCGGTAATATTTGAAAACATTCCTGGCGAGTTGGCTGCTCCGTCTCCGTGGGACCCTTATATACATCAATAACGTAATATAACCTAACCTAACCCAACCTAACGTCTCGGCGGTAATATTTGACAACATACCTGGCGAGTTGGCCTCTACGTCTCCGTGGGACCTTTATATACATCAATAACGTAATATAACCTTGGCTAACCCAACCTAACATCTCGGCGGTAATATTTGAAAACATTCATGGCGATTTGGCATCTACGTCTCCGTGGGACCTTCATACACATCGATAACGTAATATAGCCTAACCTCACCCAACCTAACATTTCGGCAGTAATATTTGACATCATTCCTGGCGAGTTGGCCTCTACGTCTCCGTGGGACCTTTATATACATCAATAACGTAATATAACCTAACCTAACCCAACCTAACATCTCGGCGGTAATATTTGACATCATTCCTGGCGAGTTGGCCTCTACGTCTCCGTTTGACCTTCATAAAGATCAATAACGTAATATAACGTAACCTAACCCAACCTATCATCTCGGCGGTAATAATTGACAACATTCCTGGCGAGTTGGCTTCTACGTCTCCGTGGGACCTTTATATACATCAATAACGTATTTATAACCTAACCTAACCCAACCTAACATCTTGGCCGTAATATTTGAAAACATACCTGGCGAGTTGGCCTCTACGTCTCCGTGGGACGTTTATATACATCAATAACGTAATATAAGCTAACCTAACCCAACCTAACATCTCGGCGGTAATATTTGATCACATTCCTGGTTTGTTGGCCTCTACGTCTCCGCGGGACCTTTATATACATCTATAACGTGATATAACCTAACCTAATCCAACCTAACATCTCGGCGGTAATATTTGAAAACATTCCTGGCGAGTTGGCCTCTACGTCTCCGTGGGACCTTCATATACATCAATAACGTAATATAACCTAACCTAACCCAACCTAACATCTCGGCGGTAATATTTGAAAACATTCCTGGCGAGTTGGCTTCTCCGTCACCGTGGGATCCTTTTATACATCAGTAACGTAATATAACGTAACCTAACCCAACCTAACATGTCGGCGGTAATATTTGATCACATTCCTGCCTTGTTGGCCTCTACGTCTCCGCGGGACCTTTATATACATCTATAACGTGATATAACATAACCTAATCCAACCTAACATCTCGGCGGTAATATTTGAAAACATTCCTGGCGAGTTGGCCTCTACGTCTCCGTGGGACCTTTATATACATCAATAACGTAATATAAACTAACCTAACCCAACCTAACATCTCGGCGGTAATATTTGAAAACATTCCTGGCGAGTTGGCTGCTCCGTCTCCGTGGGACCCTTATATACATCAATAACGTAATATAACCTGACCTAACCCAACCTAACATCTCGGCGGTAATATTTGAAAACATTCCTGGCGAGTTGGCCTCTCCGTCTCCGTGGGATCCTTTTATACATCAGTAACGTAATATAACGTAACCTAACCCAACCTAACATGTCGGCGGTAATATTTGATCACATTCCTACCTTGTTGGCCTCTACGTTTCCGCGGGACCTTTATATACATCTATAACGTGATATAACCTAACCTAATCCAACCTAACATCTCGGCGGTAATATTTGAAAACATTCCTGACGAGTTGGCCTCTACGTCTCCGTGGGACCTTTATATACATAAATAACGTAATATAAACTAACCTAACCCAACCTAACATCTCGGCGGTAATATTTGAAAACATTCCTGGCGAGTTGGCTGCTCCGTCTCCGTGGGACCCTTATATACATCAATAACGTAATATAACCTAACCTAACCCAACCTAACATCTCGGCGTTAATATTTGACATCATTCCTGGCGATTTCTCTTCTACGTCTCCGTTTGACCTTCATAAAGATCAATAACGTAATATAACGTAACCTAACCCAACCTATCATCTCGGCGGTAATATTTGACAACATTCCTGGCGAGTTGGCTTCTACGTCTCCGTGGGACCTTTATATACATCAATAACGTAATATAACCTAACCTAACCCAACCTAACATCTCGGCGGTAATATTTGAAAACATTCCTGGCGAGTTGGCTTCTCCGTCTCCGTGGGATCCTTTTATACATCAGTAACGTAATATAACGTAACCTAACCCAACCTAACATGTCGGCGGTAATATTTGATCACATTCCTGCCTTGTTGGCCTCTACGTCTCCGCGGGACCTTTATATACATCTATAACATGATATAACCTAACCTAATCCAACCTAACATCTCGGCGGTAATATTTGAAAACATTCCTGGCGAGTTGGCTTCTACGTCTCCGTGGGACCTTTATATACATCAATAACGTAATATAAACTAACCTAACCCAACCTATCATCTCGGCGGTAATATTTGACAACATTCCTGGCGAGTTGGCTTCTCCGTCTCCGTGGGACCTTTATATACATGAATAACGTAATATAACCAAAGCTAACCCAACCTAACATGTCGGCGTTAATATTTGACAACATTCCTTGCGAGTTGGCCTCTACGTCTCCGTGGGACCTTTATATACATCAATAACATAATATAACCTAACCTAACCCAACCTATTATCTCGGCCGTAATATTGGACAACATTCCTGGCGAGTTGGCCTCTACGTCTCCGTTTGACGTTCATATACATCAATAACGTAATTTAACCTAACCTAACCCAACCTGTCATCTCGGCGATAATATTTGAGAACATTCCTAGCGAGTTGGCGTCTACGTCTCCGTGGGACCTTTATATTCATCAATAACGTAATATAAACAAACCTAATCCAACCTAACATCTCGGCGTTAATATTTGACCACATTCCTGGCTTGTTGGCTTCTACGGCTCCGTGGGACCTTTGTATACATCAATAACGTAATATAACGTAACCTAACCCAACCTATCATCTCGGCGGTAATATTTGACAACATTCCTGGCGAGTTGGCCTCTACGTCTGCGTGGGACCCTCATATACATCAATAACGTAATCTAACGTAACCTAACCCAACCTATCATCTCGGCGGTAATATTGGACAACATTCCTGGTGAGTTGGCATCTACGCCTCCGTGACACCTTTATATACATCAATAACATAATATAACCTAGCCTAACCGAACCTAACATCTCGGCGGTATTGTTTGACAACATACCTGGCGAGTTGGTTTCTGGGTGTCCGTGGGACCTTTATATAGATCAGTAACGTAATATAACCTAACCTAACCCAACCCAACATCTAGGCGGTAATATTTGACCACATTCCTGGCTTGTTGACCTCTACGTCTCCGTGGGACCTTTATATACTTCAATAACGTAATATAACCTAACCTAACCCAATCTAACATTTCGGCGGTAATATTTGACCACATTCCTGTCTTCTTGGCCTGTACGTCTGCGTGGGACCATTATATACACCAATAACGTAATATAACCTAACCTAACCCAACCTAACACCTCTGCGGTAATATTTGACCACATTCCTGGCTTGTTGGAATCTACGTCTCCGTGGGACCTTTATATACATCAATAACGTGTTATAACCTAACCTAACCCAACCTAACATCTCTGCGGTAATATTTGACATCATTCCTGGCGAGTTGGCCTCTACGTCTCCGTGTAACCCTCATATACATCAATAACGTAATATAATGCAACCTAACGCAACCTATCATCTAGGCGGTAATATTTGACAACATACCAGCCGAGTTGGCCTCTACGTCTCCGTGGGACCTTCATATACATCAATAACGACATATAAAATAACCTAACCCATCCTATCATCTCGGCGGTAATATTTGACAACATTCCTGCCGAGTTGGCCTCTACGTCTCCGTGTAACCCTCATATACATCAATAACGTAATCTAACGTAACCTAACCCAACCTAGCATCTCGCCGGTAATATTTCACAACATTACTGGGGAGTTGGCTTCTCCGTCTCCGTGGGACCTTTATATACATCAATAACGTAATATAAACAAACCTAACCCAACCTATCATCTCGGCGGTAATATTTGACAACATATCTGGCGAGTTGGCTTCTCCGTCTCCGTGGGACCTTTATATACATGAATAACGTAATATAACCAAAGCTAACCCAACCTAACATGTCGGCGTTAATATTTGACAACATTCCTTGCGAGTTGGCCTCTACGTCTCCGTGTAACCCTCATATACATCAATAACGTAATCTAACGTAACCTAACCCAACCTAACATCTCGCCGGTAATATTTCACAAAATTCCTGGGGAGTTGGCTTCTCCGACTCCGTGGGACCTTTATATACATCAATAACGTAATATAACCTAACCTAACCCAACCTATCATCTCGGCGGTAATATTTGGCAACATCCCTGGCGAGTTGGCCTCTACGTCTCCGTGGGACCTTTATATACATCAATAACATAATATAACCTAACCTAACACAAACTATCATCTCGGCCGTAATATTGGACAACATTCCTCGCGAGTTGGCCTCTACGTCTCCGTTTGACGTTCATATACATCAATAACGTAATTTAACCTAACCTAACCCAACCTATCATCTCGGCGATAATATTTGAGAACATTCCGGTCGAGTTGGCGTCTACGTCTCCGTGGGACCCTTATATTCATCAATAACGTAATATAAACAAACCTAATCCAACCTAACATCTCGGCGTTAATATTTGACCACATTCCTGGCTTGTTGGCCTCTACGTCTCCGTGGGACCTTTGTATACATCAATAACGTAATATAACCTAACCTAACCCAACCTATCATCTCGGCGGTAATATTTGAGAACATTCCTGGCGAGCTGGCTTCTATGTCCCGGTGGGACCTTTATATACATCAATAACGTAATA
Source organism: Xylocopa violacea (assembly GCA_963969225.1). Taxonomy (NCBI): domain Eukaryota; kingdom Metazoa; phylum Arthropoda; class Insecta; order Hymenoptera; family Apidae; genus Xylocopa; species Xylocopa violacea. The sequence continues at coordinate 4,116,424 of CAXAJV010000051.1, forward strand.
TAAACAAACCTAACCCAACCTATCATCTCGGCGGTAATATTTGACAACATTCGTGCCGAGTTGGCCTCTACGTCTTCGTTTGTCCTTCATATACATCACTAACATAATATAACCTAACCTAACCCAACCTAACATCTCGGCGGTCATATTTGACAACATTCCTGGCGAGTTGGCGTCTACGTCTCCGTGGGACCTTTATATACATCAATAACGTAATATAAACTAACCTAACCCAACCTATCATCTCGGCGGTAATATTTGACAACATTCCTGGCGAGTTGGCTTCTCCGTCTCCGTGGGACCTTTATATACATGAATAACGTAATATAACCAAAGCTAACCCAACCTAACATGTCGGCGTTAATATTTGACAACATTCCTTGCTAGTTGGCCTCTACGTCTCCGTGGGACCTTTATATACATCAATAACATAATATAACCTAACCTAACCCAACCTATCATCTCGGCCGTAATATTGGACAACATTCCTGGCGAGTTGGCCTCTACGTCTCCGTTTGACGTTCATATACATCAATAACGTAATTTAACCTAACCTAACCCAACCTATCATCTCGGCGATAATATTTGAGAACATTCGTGGCGAGTTGGCGTCTACGTCTCCGTGGGACCTTTATATACATCAATAACGTAATATAAACTAACCTAACCCAACCTATCATCCCGGCGGTAATATTTGACAACATTCCTGGCTTGTTGGAATCTACGTCTCCGTGGGACCTTTATATACATCAATAACGTAATATAACCTAACCTAACCCAACCTAACATCTCTGCGGTAATATTTGACATCATTCCTGGCGAGTTGGCCTTTACGTCTCCGTGTAAACCTCATACACATCAATAACGTAATATAACTCAACCTAACCCAACCTATCATCTCGGCGGTAATATTTGACAACATATCTGGCGAGTTGGCCTCTACGTCTCCGTGGGACCTTCATATACATCAATAACGACATATAACCTAACGTAACCCAACATACCATCTCGGCGGTAATATTTGACAACATTCGTGGCGAGTTGGCCTCTACGTCTCCGTTTGACGTTCATATACATCAATACCGTAATTTAGCCTAACCTAACCCAAACTATCATCTCGGCCGTAATATTTGACATCATTCCTGGCGAGTTGGCCTCTACGTCTCCGTGTAACCCTCATATACATCAATAACGTAATCTAACGTAACCTAACCCAACCTAACATCTCGCCGGTAATATTTCACAACATTCCTGGGGAGTTGGCTTCTCCGTCTCCGTGGGACCTTTATATACATCAATAACGTAATATAACCTAACCTAACCCAACCTATCATCTCGGCGGTAATATTTGACAACATCCCTGGCGAGTTGGCCTCTACGTCTCCGTGGGACCTTTATATACATCAATAACATAATACAACCTAACCTAACCCAACCTATCATCTCAGCCGTAATATTGGACAACATTCCTGGCGAGTTGGCCTCTACGTCTCCGTTTGACGTTCATATACATCAATAACGTAATTTAACCTAACCTAACCCAACCTATCATTTCGGCGGTAATATTTTACAACATTCCTGGCGAGTTGGCGTCTACGTCTCCGTGGGACCTTTATATACATGAATAACGTAATATGACGTAACCTAACCCAACCTACCATCTCGGCGGTAATATTTGAGAACATTCCTGTCGAGCTGGCTTCTCCGTCTCCGTGGAACCTTTATATACATCAATAGCGTAATATAACGTAACCTAACCCAACCTATCATCTCGGCGGTAATATTTGACAACATCCCTGGCGAGTTGGCTTCTAAGTCTCCGTGGGACCTTTATATACATCAATAACATAATATAACCTAGCCTAACCCAACCTATCATCTCGGCCGTAATATTGGACAACATTCCTGGCGAGTTGGCCTCTACGTCTCCGTTTGACGTTCATATACATCAATAACGTAATTTAACCTAACCTAAACAACCTATCATCTCGGCGGTAATATTTGACCACATTCCTGGCGAGTTGGCCTCTACGTCTCCGTGGGACCTTTATATACATAAATAACATAATATAAGCTAGCCTAACCCAATCTAACATCTCGGCGGTAATATTTGACCACATTCCTGGCGAGTTGGCCTCTACGTCTCCGTTTGACGTTCATATACATCAATAACGTGATTTAACCTAACCTAACCCAACCTATCATATCGGCGGTAATATTTGACAACATTCGTGGCGAGATGGCCTCTACGTCTCCGTTTGACCTTCATATACATCACTAACGTAATATAACCTAACCTAACCCAACCTAACATCTCGGCGGTAATATTTGACCACATTCCTGGCGAGTTGGCCTCTACGTCTCCGTTTGACGTTCATATACATCAATAACGTAATTTAACCTAACCTAACCCAACCTATCATATCGGCGGTAATATTTGACAACATTCGTGGCGAGATGGCCTCGACGTCTCCGTTTGACCTTCATATACATCACTAACGTAATATAACCTAACCTAACCCAACCTAACATCTCGGCGATAATATTTGACAACATTCCTGGCGAGTTGGCGTCTACGTCTACGTGGGACCTTCATATACATCACTAACGTAATATAACCTAACCTAACCCAACCTAACATCTCGGCGATAATATTTGACAACATTCCCGGCGAGTTGGCGTCTACGTCTACGTGGGACCTTCATATACATCACTAACGTAATATAACCTAACCTAACCCATTCTAACATCTCGGCGGTAATATTTGACCACATTCCTGGCGAGTTGGCCTCTACGTCTCCGTTTGACGTTCATATACATCAATAACGTAATTTAACCTAACCTAACCCAACCTATCATATCGGCGGTAATATTTGACAACATTCGTGGCGAGTTGGCCTCTACGTCTCCGTGTAACCCTCATATACTTCAATAACGTAATCTAACGTAACCTAACCCAACCTAACATCTCGCCGGTAATATTTCACAACATTCCTGGGGAGTTGGCTTCTCCGTCTCCGTGGGACCTTTATATACATCAATAACGTAATATAACCTAACCTAACCCAACCTATCATCTCGGCGGTAATATTTGACAACATCCCTGGCGAGTTGGCCTCTACGTCTCCGTGGGACCTTTATATGCATCAATAACATAATATAACCTAACCTAACCCAACCTATCATCTCGGCCGTAATATTGGACAACATTCCTGGCGAGTTGGCCTCTACGTCTCCGTTTGACGTTCATATACATCAATAACGTAATTTAACCTAACCTAACCCAACCTATCATTTCGGCGGTAATATTTTACAACATTCCTGGCGAGTTGGCGTCTACGTCTCCGTGGGACCTTTATATACATGAATAACGTAATATAACGTAACCTAACCCAACCTACCATCTCGGCGGTAATATTTGAGAACATTCCTGTCGAGCTGGCTTCTACGTCCCGGTGGGACCTTTATATTCATCAATAACGTAATATAAACAAACCTAACCCATCCTAACATCTCGGCGTTAATATTTGACCACATTCCTGGCTTGTTGGCCTCTACGTCTCCGTGGGACCTTCATATACATCAATAACGACATATAACCTAACCTAACCCAACCTATCATCTCGGCGGTAATGTTTGACAACATTCGTGGCGAGTTGGCCTCTACGTCTTCGTTTGACCTTCATATACATCACTAACATAATATAACCTAACCTAACCCAACCTAACATCTCGGCGGTAATATTTGACAACATTCCTGTCGAGTTGGCTTCTCCGTCTCCGTGTAACCCTCATATACATCAATAACGTAATATAACGCAACCTAACCCAACCTATCATCTGGGCGGTAATATTTGACAACATACCTGCCGAGTTGGCCTCTACGTCTCCGTGGGACCTTTGTATACATCAATAACGTAATATAACCTAACCTAACCCAACCTAACATCTCTGCGGTAATATTTGACCACATACCTGGCTTGTTGGAATCTACGTCTCCGTGGGACCTTTATATACATCAATAACGTAATATAACCTAACCTAACCCAACCTAACGTCTCTGCGGTAATATTTGACAACATACCTGGCGTGTTGGCCTCTACGTCTCCGTTTGACCTTCATATACATCAATAACGACATGTAACCTAACCTAACCCAACCTATCATCTCGGCGGTAATATTTGACAACATTCGTGGCGAGTTGGCCTCTACGTCTCTGTGTAACCTTCATACACATCAATAACGTAATATAACGCAACCTAACCCAACCTATCATCTCGGCGGTAATATTTGACAACATACCTGGCGAGTTGGCCTCTGCGTCTTCGTTTGACCTTCATATACATCACTAACATAATATAACCTAACCTAACCCAACCTAACATCTCGGCGGTCATATTTGACAACATTCCTGGCGAGTTGGCGTCTACGTCTCCGTGGGACCTTTATATACATCAATAACGTAACATAAACTAACCTAACCCAACCTATCATCTCGGCGGGAACATTTGACAACATTCCTGGCTAGTTGGCTTCTCCGTCTCCGTGGGACCTTTATATGCATCAGTAACGTAATATAACAAAAGCTAACCCAACCTAACATGTCGGCGGTAATATTTGACAACATTCCTTGCGAGTTGGCCCCTACGTCTCCGTGTAACCCTCATATACATCAATAACGTAATCTAACGTAACCTAACCCAACCTAACATCTCGCCGGTAATATTTCACAACATTCCTGGGGAGTTGGCTTCTCCGTCTCCGTGGGACCTTTACATACATGAATAACGTAATATAACGTAACCTAACCCAACCCACCATCTCGGCGGTAATATTTGAGAACATTCCTGTCGAGCTGGCATCTACGTCCCGGTGGGACCTTTATATTCATCAATAACGTAATATAAACAAACCTAACCCAACCTAACACCTCTGCGGTAATATTTGACCACATTCCTGGCTTGTTGGAATCTACGTCTCCGTGGGACCTTTATATACATCAATAACGTAATATAACCTAACCTAACCCAACCTAACATCTCTGCGGTAATATTTGACATCATTTCTGGCGAGTTGGCCTCTACGTCTTCGTTTGACCTTCATATACATCACTAACATAATATAACCTAACCTAACCCAACCTAACATCTCGGCGGTCATATTTGACAACATTCCTGGCGAGTTGGCGTCTACGTCTCCGTGGGACCTTTATATACATGAATAACGTAATATAACGTAACCTAACCCAACCTACCATCTCGGCGGTAATATTTGAGAACATTCCTGTCGAGCTGGCTTCTACGTCCCGGTGGGACCTTTATATTCATCAATAACGTAATATAAACAAACCTAACCCATCCTAACATCTCGGCGTTAATATTTGACCACATTCCTGGCTTGTTGGCCTCTACGTCTCCGTGGGACCTTCATATACATCAATAACGACATATAACCTAACCTAACCCAACCTATCATCTCGGCGGTAATGTTTGACAACATTCGTGGCGAGTTGGCCTCTACGTCTTCGTTTGACCTTCATATACATCACTAACATAATATAACCTAACCTAACCCAACCTAACATCTCGGCGGTAATATTTGACAACATTCCTGTCGAGTTGGCTTCTCCGTCTCCGTGTAACCCTCATATACATCAATAACGTAATATAACGCAACCTAACCCAACCTATCATCTGGGCGGTAATATTTGACAACATACCTGCCGAGTTGGCCTCTACGTCTCCGTGGGACCTTTATATACATCAATAACGTAATATAAACAAACCTAACCCAACCTAACATCTCGGCTTTAATATTTGACAACATTCCTGGCGAGTTGGCTTCTCCATCTCCGTGGGACCTTCATATACATCAATAACGTAATATAACCAAAGCTAACCCAACCTAACATGTCTGCGGTAACATTTGACAACATTCCTTGCGAGTTGGCCTCTACGTCTCCGTGTAACCCTCATATACGTCAATAACGTAATCTAACGTAACCTAGCCCAACCTATCATCTCGGCGGTAATATTTGACAACATACCTGGCGAGTTGGCCTCTACGTCTCCGTGGGACCTTCATATACATCAATAACGACATATAACCTAGCCCAACCCAACCTATCATCTCGGCGGTAATATTTGACAACATTCGTGCCCAGTTGGCCTCTACGTCTTCGTTTGACCTTCATATACATCACTAACATAATATAACCTAACCTAACCCAACCTAACATCTCTGCGGTAATATTTGACAACATACCTGGCGTGTTGGCCTCTACGTCTCCGTTTGACCTTCATATACATCAATAACGACATGTAACCTAACCTAACCCAACCTATCATCTCGGCGGTAATATTTGACAACATTCGTGGCGAGTTGGCCTCTACGTCTCCGTTTGACGTTCATATACATCAATAACGTAATTTAACCTAACCTAACCCAACCTATCATATCGGCGGTAATATTTGACAACATTCGTGGCGAGTTGGCCTCTACATCTCCGTTTGACCTTCATATACATCACTAACGTAATATAACCTAACCTAACCCAACCTAACATCTCGGCGATAATATTTGACAACATTCCTGGCGAGTTGGCTTCTACGTCTCCGTGGGACCTTTATATACATCAATAGCGTAATATAACGTAACCTAACCCAACCTATCATCTCGGCGGTAATATTTGACAACATCCCTGGCGAGTTGGCTTCTAAGTCTCCGTGGGACCTTTATATACATCAATAACATAATATAACCTAGCCTAACCCAACCTATCATCTCGGCCGTAATATTGGACAACATTCCTGGCGAGTTGGCCTCTACGTCTCCGTTTGACGTTCATATACATCAATAACGTAATTTAACCTAACCTAAACAACCTATCATCTCGGCGGTAATATTTGACCACATTCCTGGCGAGTTGGCCTCTACGTCTCCGTGGGACCTTTATATACATAAATAACATAATATAAGCTAGCCTAACCCAATCTAACATCTCGGCGGTAATATTTGACCACATTCCTGGCGAGTTGGCCTCTACGTCTCCGTTTGACGTTCATATACATCAATAACGTGATTTAACCTAACCTAACCCAACCTATCATATCGGCGGTAATATTTGACAACATTCGTGGCGAGATGGCCTCTACGTCTCCGTTTGACCTTCATATACATCACTAACGTAATATAACCTAACCTAACCCAACCTAACATCTCGGCGGTAATATTTGACCACATTCCTGGCGAGTTGGCCTCTACGTCTCCGTTTGACGTTCATATACATCAATAACGTAATTTAACCTAACCTAACCCAACCTATCATATCGGCGGTAATATTTGACAACATTCGTGGCGAGATGGCCTCGACGTCTCCGTTTGACCTTCATATACATCACTAACGTAATATAACCTAACCTAACCCAACCTAACATCTCGGCGATAATATTTGACAACATTCCTGGCGAGTTGGCGTCTACGTCTACGTGGGACCTTCATATACATCACTAACGTAATATAACCTAACCTAACCCAACCTAACATCTCGGCGATAATATTTGACAACATTCCCGGCGAGTTGGCGTCTACGTCTACGTGGGACCTTCATATACATCACTAACGTAATATAACCTAACCTAACCCATTCTAACATCTCGGCGGTAATATTTGACCACATTCCTGGCGAGTTGGCCTCTACGTCTCCGTTTGACGTTCATATACATCAATAACGTAATTTAACCTAACCTAACCCAACCTATCATATCGGCGGTAATATTTGACAACATTCGTGGCGAGTTGGCCTCTACGTCTCCGTGTAACCCTCATATACTTCAATAACGTAATCTAACGTAACCTAACCCAACCTAACATCTCGCCGGTAATATTTCACAACATTCCTGGGGAGTTGGCTTCTCCGTCTCCGTGGGACCTTTATATACATCAATAACGTAATATAACCTAACCTAACCCAACCTATCATCTCGGCGGTAATATTTGACAACATCCCTGGCGAGTTGGCCTCTACGTCTCCGTGGGACCTTTATATGCATCAATAACATAATATAACCTAACCTAACCCAACCTATCATCTCGGCCGTAATATTGGACAACATTCCTGGCGAGTTGGCCTCTACGTCTCCGTTTGACGTTCATATACATCAATAACGTAATTTAACCTAACCTAACCCAACCTATCATTTCGGCGGTAATATTTTACAACATTCCTGGCGAGTTGGCGTCTACGTCTCCGTGGGACCTTTATATACATGAATAACGTAATATAACGTAACCTAACCCAACCTACCATCTCGGCGGTAATATTTGAGAACATTCCTGTCGAGCTGGCTTCTACGTCCCGGTGGGACCTTTATATTCATCAATAACGTAATATAAACAAACCTAACCCATCCTAACATCTCGGCGTTAATATTTGACCACATTCCTGGCTTGTTGGCCTCTACGTCTCCGTGGGACCTTCATATACATCAATAACGACATATAACCTAACCTAACCCAACCTATCATCTCGGCGGTAATGTTTGACAACATTCGTGGCGAGTTGGCCTCTACGTCTTCGTTTGACCTTCATATACATCACTAACATAATATAACCTAACCTAACCCAACCTAACATCTCGGCGGTAATATTGGATAACATTCCTGTCGAGTTGGCTTCTCCATCTCCGTGTAACCCTCATATACATCAATAACGTAATATAACGCAACCTAACCCAACCTATCATCTGGGCGGTAATATTTGACAACATACCTGCCGAGTTGGCCTCTACGTCTCCGTGGGACCTTTGTATACATCAATAACGTAATATAACCTAACCTAACCCAACCTAACATCTCTGCGGTAATATTTGACCACATACCTGGCTTGTTGGAATCTACGTCTCCGTGGGACCTTTATATACATCAATAACGTAATATAACCTAACCTAACCCAACCTAACGTCTCTGCGGTAATATTTGACAACATACCTGGCGTGTTGGCCTCTACGTCTCCGTTTGACCTTCATATACATCAATAACGACATGTAACCTAACCTAACCCAACCTATCATCTCGGCGGTAATATTTGACAACATTCGTGGCGAGTTGGCCTCTACGTCTCCGTGTAACCTTCATACACATCAATAACGTAATATAACGCAACCTAACCCAACCTATCATCTCGGCGGTAATATTTGACAACATACCTGGCGAGTTGGCCTCTGCGTCTTCGTTTGACCTTCATATACATCACTAACATAATATAACCTAACCTAACCCAACCTAACATCTCGGCGGTCATATTTGACAACATTCCTGGCGAGTTGGCGTCTACGTCTCCGTGGGACCTTTATATACATCAATAACGTAACATAAACTAACCTAACCCAACCTATCATCTCGGCGGGAACATTTGACAACATTCCTGGCTAGTTGGCTTCTCCGTCTCCGTGGGACCTTTATATGCATCAATAACGTAATATAACAAAAGCTAACCCAACCTAACATGTCGGCGGTAATATTTGACAACATTCCTTGCGAGTTGGCCCCTACGTCTCCGTGTAACCCTCATATACATCAATAACGTAATCTAACGTAACCTAACCCAACCTAACATCTCGCCGGTAATATTTCACAACATTCCTGGGGAGTTGGCTTCTCCGTCTCCGTGGGACCTTTACATACATGAATAACGTAATATAACGTAACCTAACCCAACCCACCATCTCGGCGGTAATATTTGAGAACATTCCTGTCGAGCTGGCATCTACGTCCCGGTGGGACCTTTATATTCATCAATAACGTAATATAAACAAACCTAACCCAACCTAACACCTCTGCGGTAATATTTGACCACATTCCTGGCTTGTTGGAATCTACGTCTCCGTGGGACCTTTATATACATCAATAACGTAATATAACCTAACCTAACCCAACCTAACATCTCTGCGGTAATATTTGACATCATTTCTGGCGAGTTGGCCTCTACGTCTTCGTTTGACCTTCATATACATCACTAACATAATATAACCTAACCTAACCCAACCTAACATCTCGGCGGTCATATTTGACAACATTCCTGGCGAGTTGGCGTCTACGTCTCCGTGGGACCTTTATATACATGAATAACGTAATATAACGTAACCTAACCCAACCTACCATCTCGGCGGTAATATTTGAGAACATTCCTGTCGAGCTGGCTTCTACGTCCCGGTGGGACCTTTATATTCATCAATAACGTAATATAAACAAACCTAACCCATCCTAACATCTCGGCGTTAATATTTGACCACATTCCTGGCTTGTTGGCCTCTACGTCTCCGTGGGACCTTCATATACATCAATAACGACATATAACCTAACCTAACCCAACCTATCATCTCGGCGGTAATGTTTGACAACATTCGTGGCGAGTTGGCCTCTACGTCTTCGTTTGACCTTCATATACATCACTAACATAATATAACCTAACCTAACCCAACCTAACATCTCGGCGGTAATATTGGATAACATTCCTGTCGAGTTGGCTTCTCCATCTCCGTGTAACCCTCATATACATCAATAACGTAATATAACGCAACCTAACCCAACCTATCATCTGGGCGGTAATATTTGACAACATACCTGCCGAGTTGGCCTCTACGTCTCCGTGGGACCTTTGTATACATCAATAACGTAATATAACCTAACCTAACCCAACCTAACATCTCTGCGGTAATATTTGACCACATACCTGGCTTGTTGGAATCTACGTCTCCGTGGGACCTTTATATACATCAATAACGTAATATAACCTAACCTAACCCAACCTAACGTCTCTGCGGTAATATTTGACAACATACCTGGCGTGTTGGCCTCTACGTCTCCGTTTGACCTTCATATACATCAATAACGACATGTAACCTAACCTAACCCAACCTATCATCTCGGCGGTAATATTTGACAACATTCGTGGCGAGTTGGCCTCTACGTCTCCGTTTGACGTTCATATACATCAATAACGTAATTTAACCTAACCTAACCCAACCTATCATATCGGCGGTAATATTTGACAACATTCGTGGCGAGTTGGCCTCTACATCTCCGTTTGACCTTCATATACATCACTAACGTAATATAACCTAACCTAACCCAACCTAACATCTCGGCGATAATATTTGACAACATTCCTGGCGAGTTGGCTTCTACGTCTCCGTGGGACCTTTATATACATCAATAGCGTAATATAACGTAACCTAACCCAACCTATCATCTCGGCGGTAATATTTGACAACATCCCTGGCGAGTTGGCTTCTAAGTCTCCGTGGGACCTTTATATACATCAATAACATAATATAACCTAGCCTAACCCAACCTATCATCTCGGCCGTAATATTGGACAACATTCCTGGCGAGTTGGCCTCTACGTCTCCGTTTGACGTTCATATACATCAATAACGTAATTTAACCTAACCTAAACAACCTATCATCTCGGCGGTAATATTTGACCACATTCCTGGCGAGTTGGCCTCTACGTCTCCGTGGGACCTTTATATACATAAATAACATAATATAAGCTAGCCTAACCCAATCTAACATCTCGGCGGTAATATTTGACCACATTCCTGGCGAGTTGGCCTCTACGTCTCCGTTTGACGTTCATATACATCAATAACGTGATTTAACCTAACCTAACCCAACCTATCATATCGGCGGTAATATTTGACAACATTCGTGGCGAGATGGCCTCTACGTCTCCGTTTGACCTTCATATACATCACTAACGTAATATAACCTAACCTAACCCAACCTAACATCTCGGCGGTAATATTTGACCACATTCCTGGCGAGTTGGCCTCTACGTCTCCGTTTGACGTTCATATACATCAATAACGTAATTTAACCTAACCTAATCCAACCTATCATATCGGCGGTAATATTTGACAACATTCGTGGCGAGATGGCCTCGACGTCTCCGTTTGACCTTCATATACATCACTAACGTAATATAACCTAACCTAACCCAACCTAACATCTCGGCGATAATATTTGACAACATTCCTGGCGAGTTGGCGTCTACGTCTACGTGGGACCTTCATATACATCACTAACGTAATATAACCTAACCTAACCCAACCTAACATCTCGGCGATAATATTTGACAACATTCCCGGCGAGTTGGCGTCTACGTCTACGTGGGACCTTCATATACATCACTAACGTAATATAACCTAACCTAACCCATTCTAACATCTCGGCGGTAATATTTGACCACATTCCTGGCGAGTTGGCCTCTACGTCTCCGTTTGACGTTCATATACATCAATAACGTAATTTAACCTAACCTAACCCAACCTATCATATCGGCGGTAATATTTGACAACATTCGTGGCGAGTTGGCCTCTACGTCTCCGTGTAACCCTCATATACTTCAATAACGTAATCTAACGTAACCTAACCCAACCTAACATCTCGCCGGTAATATTTCACAACATTCCTGGGGAGTTGGCTTCTCCGTCTCCGTGGGACCTTTATATACATCAATAACGTAATATAACCTAACCTAACCCAACCTATCATCTCGGCGGTAATATTTGACAACATCCCTGGCGAGTTGGCCTCTACGTCTCCGTGGGACCTTTATATGCATCAATAACATAATATAACCTAACCTAACCCAACCTATCATCTCGGCCGTAATATTGGACAACATTCCTGGCGAGTTGGCCTCTACGTCTCCGTTTGACGTTCATATACATCAATAACGTAATTTAACCTAACCTAACCCAACCTATCATTTCGGCGGTAATATTTTACAACATTCCTGGCGAGTTGGCGTCTACGTCTCCGTGGGACCTTTATATACATGAATAACGTAATATAACGTAACCTAACCCAACCTACCATCTCGGCGGTAATATTTGAGAACATTCCTGTCGAGCTGGCTTCTACGTCCCGGTGGGACCTTTATATTCATCAATAACGTAATATAAACAAACCTAACCCATCCTAACATCTCGGCGTTAATATTTGACCACATTCCTGGCTTGTTGGCCTCTACGTCTCCGTGGGACCTTCATATACATCAATAACGACATATAACCTAACCTAACCCAACCTATCATCTCGGCGGTAATGTTTGACAACATTCGTGGCGAGTTGGCCTCTACGTCTTCGTTTGACCTTCATATACATCACTAACATAATATAACCTAACCTAACCCAACCTAACATCTCGGCGGTAATATTGGATAACATTCCTGTCGAGTTGGCTTCTCCATCTCCGTGTAACCCTCATATACATCAATAACGTAATATAACGCAACCTAACCCAACCTATCATCTGGGCGGTAATATTTGACAACATACCTGCCGAGTTGGCCTCTACGTCTCCGTGGGACCTTTGTATACATCAATAACGTAATATAACCTAACCTAACCCAACCTAACATCTCTGCGGTAATATTTGACCACATACCTGGCTTGTTGGAATCTACGTCTCCGTGGGACCTTTATATACATCAATAACGTAATATAACCTAACCTAACCCAACCTAACGTCTCTGCGGTAATATTTGACAACATACCTGGCGTGTTGGCCTCTACGTCTCCGTTTGACCTTCATATACATCAATAACGACATGTAACCTAACCTAACCCAACCTATCATCTCGGCGGTAATATTTGACAACATTCGTGGCGAGTTGGCCTCTACGTCTCCGTGTAACCTTCATACACATCAATAACGTAATATAACGCAACCTAACCCAACCTATCATCTCGGCGGTAATATTTGACAACATACCTGGCGAGTTGGCCTCTGCGTCTTCGTTTGACCTTCATATACATCACTAACATAATATAACCTAACCTAACCCAACCTAACATCTCGGCGGTCATATTTGACAACATTCCTGGCGAGTTGGCGTCTACGTCTCCGTGGGACCTTTATATACATCAATAACGTAACATAAACTAACCTAACCCAACCTATCATCTCGGCGGGAACATTTGACAACATTCCTGGCTAGTTGGCTTCTCCGTCTCCGTGGGACCTTTATATGCATCAATAACGTAATATAACAAAAGCTAACCCAACCTAACATGTCGGCGGTAATATTTGACAACATTCCTTGCGAGTTGGCCCCTACGTCTCCGTGTAACCCTCATATACATCAATAACGTAATCTAACGTAACCTAACCCAACCTAACATCTCGCCGGTAATATTTCACAACATTCCTGGGGAGTTGGCTTCTCCGTCTCCGTGGGACCTTTACATACATGAATAACGTAATATAACGTAACCTAACCCAACCCACCATCTCGGCGGTAATATTTGAGAACATTCCTGTCGAGCTGGCATCTACGTCCCGGTGGGACCTTTATATTCATCAATAACGTAATATAAACAAACCTAACCCAACCTAACACCTCTGCGGTAATATTTGACCACATTCCTGGCTTGTTGGAATCTACGTCTCCGTGGGACCTTTATATACATCAATAACGTAATATAACCTAACCTAACCCAACCTAACATCTCTGCGGTAATATTTGACATCATTTCTGGCGAGTTGGCCTCTACGTCTTCGTTTGACCTTCATATACATCACTAACATAATATAACCTAACCTAACCCAACCTAACATCTCGGCGGTCATATTTGACAACATTCCTGGCGAGTTGGCGTCTACGTCTCCGTGGGACCTTTATATACATGAATAACGTAATATAACGTAACCTAACCCAACCTACCATCTCGGGGGTAATATTTGAGAACATTCCTGTCGAGCTGGCTTCTACGTCCCGGTGGGACCTTTATATTCATCAATAACGTAATATAAACAAACCTAACCCATCCTAACATCTCGGCGTTAATATTTGACCACATTCCTGGCTTGTTGGCCTCTACGTCTCCGTGGGACCTTCATATACATCAATAACGACATATAACCTAACCTAACCCAACCTATCATCTCGGCGGTAATGTTTGACAACATTCGTGGCGAGTTGGCCTCTACGTCTTCGTTTGACCTTCATATACATCACTAACATAATATAACCTAACCTAACCCAACCTAACATCTCGGCGGTAATATTGGATAACATTCCTGTCGAGTTGGCTTCTCCATCTCCGTGTAACCCTCATATACATCAATAACGTAATATAACGCAACCTAACCCAACCTATCATCTGGGCGGTAATATTTGACAACATACCTGCCGAGTTGGCCTCTACGTCTCCGTGGGACCTTTGTATACATCAATAACGTAATATAACCTAACCTAACCCAACCTAACATCTCTGCGGTAATATTTGACCACATTCCTGGCTTGTTGGAATCTACGTCTCCGTGGGACCTTTATATACATCAATAACGTAATATAACCTAACCTAAACCAACCTAACGTCTCTGCGGTAATATTTGACAACATACCTGGCGTGTTGGCCTCTACGTCTCCGTTTGACCTTCATATACATCAATAACGACATGTAACCTAACCTAACCCAACCTATCATCTCGGCGGTAATATTTGACAACATTCGTGGCGAGTTGGCCTCTACGTCTCCGTGTAACCCTCATACACATCAATAACGTAATATAACGCAACCTAACCCAACCTATCATCTCGGCGGTAATATTTGACAACATACCTGGCGAGTTGGCCTCTGCGTCTTCGTTTGACCTTCATATACATCACTAACATAATATAACCTAACCTAACCCAACCTAACATCTCGGCGGTCATATTTGACAACATTCCTGGCGAGTTGGCGTCTACGTCTCCGTGGGACCTTTATATACATCAATAACGTAACATAAACTAACCTAACCCAACCTATCATCTCGGCGGGAACATTTGACAACATTCCTGGCTAGTTGGCTTCTCCGTCTCCGTGGGACCTTTATATGCATCAATAACGTAATATAACAAAAGCTAACCCAACCTAACATGTCGGCGGTAATATTTGACAACATTCCTTGCGAGCTGGCATCTACGTCCCGGTGGGACCTTTATATTCATCAATAACGTAATATAAACAAACCTAACCCAACCTAACATCTCTGCGGTAATATTTGACCACATTCCTGGCTTGTTGGAATCTACGTCTCCGTGGGACCTTTATATACATCAATAACGTAATATAACCTAACCTAACCCAACCTAACATCTCTGCGGTAATATTTGACATCATTTCTGGCGAGTTGGCCTCTACGTCTTCGTTTGACCTTCATATACATCACTAACATAATATAACCTAACCTAACCCAACCTAACATCTCGGCGGTCATATTTGACAACATTCCTGGCGAGTTGGCCTCTACGTCTCCGTTTGACCTTCATATACATCACTAACGTAATATAACCTAACCTAACCCAACCTAACATCTCGGCGGTAATATTTGACAACATTCCTGGCGAGTTGGCGTCTACGTCTCCGTGGGACCTTTATATACATCAATAACGTAATATAACCTAACCTAACCCAACCTATCATCTCGGCCGTAATATTGGACAACATTCCTGGCGAGTTGGCCTCTACGTCTCCGTTTGACGTTCATATACATCAATAACGTAATTTAACCTAACCTAACCCAACCTATCATTTCGGCGGTAATATTTTACAACATTCCTGGCGAGTTGGCGTCTACGTCTCCGTGGGACCTTTATATACATGAATAACGTAATATAACGTAACCTAACCCAACCTACCATCTCGGCGGTAATATTTGAGAACATTCCTGTCGAGCTGGCTTCTACGTCCCGGTGGGACCTTTATATTCATCAATAACGTAATATAAACAAACCTAACCCATCCTAACATCTCGGCGTTAATATTTGACCACATTCCTGGCTTGTTGGCCTCTACGTCTCCGTGGGACCTTCATATACATCAATAACGACATATAACCTAACCTAACCCAACCTATCATCTCGGCGGTAATGTTTGACAACATTCGTGGCGAGTTGGCCTCTACGTCTTCGTTTGACCTTCATATACATCACTAACATAATATAACCTAACCTAACCCAACCTAACATCTCGGCGGTAATATTGGATAACATTCCTGTCGAGTTGGCTTCTCCATCTCCGTGTAACCCTCATATACATCAATAACGTAATATAACGCAACCTAACCCAACCTATCATCTGGGCGGTAATATTTGACAACATACCTGCCGAGTTGGCCTCTACGTCTCCGTGGGACCTTTGTATACATCAATAACGTAATATAACCTAACCTAACCCAACCTAACATCTCTGCGGTAATATTTGACCACATACCTGGCTTGTTGGAATCTACGTCTCCGTGGGACCTTTATATACATCAATAACGTAATATAACCTAACCTAACCCAACCTAACGTCTCTGCGGTAATATTTGACAACATACCTGGCGTGTTGGCCTCTACGTCTCCGTTTGACCTTCATATACATCAATAACGACATGTAACCTAACCTAACCCAACCTATCATCTCGGCGGTAATATTTGACAACATTCGTGGCGAGTTGGCCTCTACGTCTCCGTGTAACCTTCATACACATCAATAACGTAATATAACGCAACCTAACCCAACCTATCATCTCGGCGGTAATATTTGACAACATACCTGGCGAGTTGGCCTCTGCGTCTTCGTTTGACCTTCATATACATCACTAACATAATATAACCTAACCTAACCCAACCTAACATCTCGGCGGTCATATTTGACAACATTCCTGGCGAGTTGGCGTCTACGTCTCCGTGGGACCTTTATATACATCAATAACGTAACATAAACTAACCTAACCCAACCTATCATCTCGGCGGGAACATTTGACAACATTCCTGGCTAGTTGGCTTCTCCGTCTCCGTGGGACCTTTATATGCATCAATAACGTAATATAACAAAAGCTAACCCAACCTAACATGTCGGCGGTAATATTTGACAACATTCCTTGCGAGTTGGCCCCTACGTCTCCGTGTAACCCTCATATACATCAATAACGTAATCTAACGTAACCTAACCCAACCTAACATCTCGCCGGTAATATTTCACAACATTCCTGGGGAGTTGGCTTCTCCGTCTCCGTGGGACCTTTACATACATGAATAACGTAATATAACGTAACCTAACCCAACCCACCATCTCGGCGGTAATATTTGAGAACATTCCTGTCGAGCTGGCATCTACGTGCCGGTGGGACCTTTATATTCATCAATAACGTAATATAAACAAACCTAACCCAACCTAACACCTCTGCGGTAATATTTGACCACATTCCTGGCTTGTTGGAATCTACGTCTCCGTGGGACCTTTATATACATCAATAACGTAATATAACCTAACCTAACCCAACCTAACATCTCTGCGGTAATATTTGACATCATTTCTGGCGAGTTGGCCTCTACGTCTTCGTTTGACCTTCATATACATCACTAACATAATATAACCTAACCTAACCCAACCTAACATCTCGGCGGTCATATTTGACAACATTCCTGGCGAGTTGGCGTCTACGTCTCCGTGGGACCTTTATATACATGAATAACGTAATATAACGTAACCTAACCCAACCTACCATCTCGGCGGTAATATTTGAGAACATTCCTGTCGAGCTGGCTTCTACGTCCCGGTGGGACCTTTATATTCATCAATAACGTAATATAAACAAACCTAACCCATCCTAACATCTCGGCGTTAATATTTGACCACATTCCTGGCTTGTTGGCCTCTACGTCTCCGTGGGACCTTCATATACATCAATAACGACATATAACCTAACCTAACCCAACCTATCATCTCGGCGGTAATGTTTGACAACATTCGTGGCGAGTTGGCCTCTACGTCTTCGTTTGACCTTCATATACATCACTAACATAATATAACCTAACCTAACCCAACCTAACATCTCGGCGGTAATATTGGATAACATTCCTGTCGAGTTGGCTTCTCCATCTCCGTGTAACCCTCATATACATCAATAACGTAATATAACGCAACCTAACCCAACCTATCATCTGGGCGGTAATATTTGACAACATACCTGCCGAGTTGGCCTCTACGTCTCCGTGGGACCTTTGTATACATCAATAACGTAATATAACCTAACCTAACCCAACCTAACATCTCTGCGGTAATATTTGACCACATACCTGGCTTGTTGGAATCTACGTCTCCGTGGGACCTTTATATACATCAATAACGTAATATAACCTAACCTAACCCAACCTAACGTCTCTGCGGTAATATTTGACAACATACCTGGCGTGTTGGCCTCTACGTCTCCGTTTGACCTTCATATACATCAATAACGACATGTAACCTAACCTAACCCAACCTATCATCTCGGCGGTAATATTTGACAACATTCGTGGCGAGTTGGCCTCTACGTCTCCGTTTGACGTTCATATACATCAATAACGTAATTTAACCTAACCTAACCCAACCTATCATATCGGCGGTAATATTTGACAACATTCGTGGCGAGTTGGCCTCTACATCTCCGTTTGACCTTCATATACATCACTAACGTAATATAACCTAACCTAACCCAACCTAACATCTCGGCGATAATATTTGACAACATTCCTGGCGAGTTGGCGTCTACGTCTACGTGGGACCTTCATATACATCACTAACGTAATATAACCTAACCTAACCCAACCTAACATCTCGGCGATAATATTTGACAACATTCCCGGCGAGTTGGCGTCTACGTCTACGTGGGACCTTCATATACATCACTAACGTAATATAACCTAACCTAACCCATTCTAACATCTCGGCGGTAATATTTGACCACATTCCTGGCGAGTTGGCCTCTACGTCTCCGTTTGACGTTCATATACATCAATAACGTAATTTAACCTAACCTAACCCAACCTATCATATCGGCGGTAATATTTGACAACATTCGTGGCGAGTTGGCCTCTACGTCTCCGTGTAACCCTCATATACTTCAATAACGTAATCTAACGTAACCTAACCCAACCTAACATCTCGCCGGTAATATTTCACAACATTCCTGGGGAGTTGGCTTCTCCGTCTCCGTGGGACCTTTATATACATCAATAACGTAATATAACCTAACCTAACCCAACCTATCATCTCGGCGGTAATATTTGACAACATCCCTGGCGAGTTGGCCTCTACGTCTCCGTGGGACCTTTATATGCATCAATAACATAATATAACCTAACCTAACCCAACCTATCATCTCGGCCGTAATATTGGACAACATTCCTGGCGAGTTGGCCTCTACGTCTCCGTTTGACGTTCATTTACATCAATAACGTAATTTAACCTAACCTAACCCAACCTATCATTTCGGCGGTAATATTTTACAACATTCCTGGCGAGTTGGCGTCTACGTCTCCGTGGGACCTTTATATACATGAATAACGTAATATAACGTAACCTAACCCAACCTACCATCTCGGCGGTAATATTTGAGAACATTCCTGTCGAGCTGGCTTCTACGTCCCGGTGGGACCTTTATATTCATCAATAACGTAATATAAACAAACCTAACCCATCCTAACATCTCGGCGTTAATATTTGACCACATTCCTGGCTTGTTGGCCTCTACGTCTCCGTGGGACCTTCATATACATCAATAACGACATATAACCTAACCTAACCCAACCTATCATCTCGGCGGTAATGTTTGACAACATTCGTGGCGAGTTGGCCTCTACGTCTTCGTTTGACCTTCATATACATCACTAACATAATATAACCTAACCTAACCCAACCTAACATCTCGGCGGTAATATTGGATAACATTCCTGTCGAGTTGGCTTCTCCATCTCCGTGTAACCCTCATATACATCAATAACGTAATATAACGCAACCTAACCCAACCTATCATCTGGGCGGTAATATTTGACAACATACCTGCCGAGTTGGCCTCTACGTCTCCGTGGGACCTTTGTATACATCAATAACGTAATATAACCTAACCTAACCCAACCTAACATCTCTGCGGTAATATTTGACCACATACCTGGCTTGTTGGAATCTACGTCTCCGTGGGACCTTTATATACATCAATAACGTAATATAACCTAACCTAACCCAACCTAACGTCTCTGCGGTAATATTTGACAACATACCTGGCGTGTTGGCCTCTACGTCTCCGTTTGACCTTCATATACATCAATAACGACATGTAACCTAACCTAACCCAACCTATCATCTCGGCGGTAATATTTGACAACATTCGTGGCGAGTTGGCCTCTACGTCTCCGTGTAACCTTCATACACATCAATAACGTAATATAACGCAACCTAACCCAACCTATCATCTCGGCGGTAATATTTGACAACATACCTGGCGAGTTGGCCTCTGCGTCTTCGTTTGACCTTCATATACATCACTAACATAATATAACCTAACCTAACCCAACCTAACATCTCGGCGGTCATATTTGACAACATTCCTGGCGAGTTGGCGTCTACGTCTCCGTGGGACCTTTATATACATCAATAACGTAACATAAACTAACCTAACCCAACCTATCATCTCGGCGGGAACATTTGACAACATTCCTGGCTAGTTGGCTTCTCCGTCTCCGTGGGACCTTTATATGCATCAATAACGTAATATAACAAAAGCTAACCCAACCTAACATGTCGGCGGTAATATTTGACAACATTCCTTGCGAGTTGGCCCCTACGTCTCCGTGTAACCCTCATATACATCAATAACGTAATCTAACGTAACCTAACCCAACCTAACATCTCGCCGGTAATATTTCACAACATTCCTGGGGAGTTGGCTTCTCCGTCTCCGTGGGACCTTTACATACATGAATAACGTAATATAACGTAACCTAACCCAACCCACCATCTCGGCGGTAATATTTGAGAACATTCCTGTCGAGCTGGCATCTACGTCCCGGTGGGACCTTTATATTCATCAATAACGTAATATAAACAAACCTAACCCAACCTAACACCTCTGCGGTAATATTTGACCACATTCCTGGCTTGTTGGAATCTACGTCTCCGTGGGACCTTTATATACATCAATAACGTAATATAACCTAACCTAACCCAACCTAACATCTCTGCGGTAATATTTGACATCATTTCTGGCGAGTTGGCCTCTACGTCTTCGTTTGACCTTCATATACATCACTAACATAATATAACCTAACCTAACCCAACCTAACATCTCGGCGGTCATATTTGACAACATTCCTGGCGAGTTGGCGTCTACGTCTCCGTGGGACCTTTATATACATGAATAACGTAATATAACGTAACCTAACCCAACCTACCATCTCGGCGGTAATATTTGAGAACATTCCTGTCGAGCTGGCTTCTACGTCCCGGTGGGACCTTTATATTCATCAATAACGTAATATAAACAAACCTAACCCATCCTAACATCTCGGCGTTAATATTTGACCACATTCCTGGCTTGTTGGCCTCTACGTCTCCGTGGGACCTTCATATACATCAATAACGACATATAACCTAACCTAACCCAACCTATCATCTCGGCGGTAATGTTTGACAACATTCGTGGCGAGTTGGCCTCTACGTCTTCGTTTGACCTTCATATACATCACTAACATAATATAACCTAACCTAACCCAACCTAACATCTCGGCGGTAATATTGGATAACATTCCTGTCGAGTTGGCTTCTCCATCTCCGTGTAACCCTCATATACATCAATAACGTAATATAACGCAACCTAACCCAACCTATCATCTGGGCGGTAATATTTGACAACATACCTGCCGAGTTGGCCTCTACGTCTCCGTGGGACCTTTGTATACATCAATAACGTAATATAACCTAACCTAACCCAACCTAACATCTCTGCGGTAATATTTGACCACATACCTGGCTTGTTGGAATCTACGTCTCCGTGGGACCTTTATATACATCAATAACGTAATATAACCTAACCTAACCCAACCTAACGTCTCTGCGGTAATATTTGACAACATACCTGGCGTGTTGGCCTCTACGTCTCCGTTTGACCTTCATATACATCAATAACGACATGTAACCTA
Organism: Xylocopa violacea; assembly: GCA_963969225.1. NCBI lineage: Eukaryota > Metazoa > Arthropoda > Insecta > Hymenoptera > Apidae > Xylocopa > Xylocopa violacea. The sequence goes on from CAXAJV010000051.1 coordinate 4,139,427, forward strand.
ACCTAACCCAACCTATCATCTCGGCGGTAATATTTGACAACATTCGTGGCGAGTTGGCCTCTACGTCTCCGTGTAACCTTCATACTCATCAATAACGTAATATAACGCAACCTAACCCAACCTATCATCTCGGCGGTAATATTTGACAACATACCTGGCGAGTTGGCCTCTGCGTCTTCGTTTGACCTTCATATACATCACTAACATAATATAACCTAACCTAACCCAACCTAACATCTCGGCGGTCATATTTGACAACATTCCTGGCGAGTTGGCGTCTACGTCTCCGTGGGACCTTTATATACATCAATAACGTAACATAAACTAACCTAACCCAACCTATCATCTCGGCGGGAACATTTGACAACATTCCTGGCTAGTTGGCTTCTCCGTCTCCGTGGGACCTTTATATGCATCAATAACGTAATATAACAAAAGCTAACCCAACCTAACATGTCGGCGGTAATATTTGACAACATTCCTTGCGAGTTGGCCCCTACGTCTCCGTGTAACCCTCATATACATCAATAACGTAATCTAACGTAACCTAACCCAACCTAACATCTCGCCGGTAATATTTCACAACATTCCTGGGGAGTTGGCTTCTCCGTCTCCGTGGGACCTTTACATACATGAATAACGTAATATAACGTAACCTAACCCAACCCACCATCTCGGCGGTTATATTTGAGAACATTCCTGTCGAGCTGGCATCTACGTCCCGGTGGGACCTTTATATTCATCAATAACGTAATATAAACAAACCTAACCCAACCTAACACCTCTGCGGTAATATTTGACCACATTCCTGGCTTGTTGGAATCTACGTCTCCGTGGGACCTTTATATACATCAATAACGTAATATAACCTAACCTAACCCAACCTAACATCTCTGCGGTAATATTTGACATCATGTCTGGCGAGTTGGCCTCTACGTCTTCGTTTGACCTTCATATACATCACTAACATAATATAACCTAACCTAACCCAACCTAACATCTCGGCGGTCATATTTGACAACATTCCTGGCGAGTTGGCGTCTACGTCTCCGTGGGACCTTTATATACATGAATAACGTAATATAACGTAACCTAACCCAACCTACCATCTCGGCGGTAATATTTGAGAACATTCCTGTCGAGCTGGCTTCTACGTCCCGGTGGGACCTTTATATTCATCAATAACGTAATATAAACAAACCTAACCCATCCTAACATCTCGGCGTTAATATTTGACCACATTCCTGGCTTGTTGGCCTCTACGTCTCCGTGGGACCTTCATATACATCAATAACGACATATAACCTAACCTAACCCAACCTATCATCTCGGCGGTAATGTTTGACAACATTCGTGGCGAGTTGGCCTCTACGTCTTCGTTTGACCTTCATATACATCACTAACATAATATAACCTAACCTAACCCAACCTAACATCTCGGCGGTAATATTGGATAACATTCCTGTCGAGTTGGCTTCTCCATCTCCGTGTAACCCTCATATACATCAATAACGTAATATAACGCAACCTAACCCAACCTATCATCTGGGCGGTAATATTTGACAACATACCTGCCGAGTTGGCCTCTACGTCTCCGTGGGACCTTTGTATACATCAATAACGTAATATAACCTAACCTAACCCAACCTAACATCTCTGCGGTAATATTTGACCACATTCCTGGCTTGTTGGAATCTACGTCTCCGTGGGACCTTTATATACATCAATAACGTAATATAACCTAACCTAAACCAACCTAACGTCTCTGCGGTAATATTTGACAACATACCTGGCGTGTTGGCCTCTACGTCTCCGTTTGACCTTCATATACATCAATAACGACATGTAACCTAACCTAACCCAACCTATCATCTCGGCGGTAATATTTGACAACATTCGTGGCGAGTTGGCCTCTACGTCTCCGTGTAACCCTCATACACATCAATAACGTAATATAACGCAACCTAACCCAACCTATCATCTCGGCGGTAATATTTGACAACATACCTGGCGAGTTGGCCTCTGCGTCTTCGTTTGACCTTCATATACATCACTAACATAATATAACCTAACCTAACCCAACCTAACATCTCGGCGGTCATATTTGACAACATTCCTGGCGAGTTGGCGTCTACGTCTCCGTGGGACCTTTATATACATCAATAACGTAACATAAACTAACCTAACCCAACCTATCATCTCGGCGGGAACATTTGACAACATTCCTGGCTAGTTGGCTTCTCCGTCTCCGTGGGACCTTTATATGCATCAATAACGTAATATAACAAAAGCTAACCCAACCTAACATGTCGGCGGTAATATTTGAGAACATTCCTGTCGAGCTGGCATCTACGTCCCGGTGGGACCTTTATATTCATCAATAACGTAATATAAACAAACCTAACCCAACCTAACATCTCTGCGGTAATATTTGACCACATTCCTGGCTTGTTGGAATCTACGTCTCCGTGGGACCTTTATATACATCAATAACGTAATATAACCTAACCTAACCCAACCTAACATCTCTGCGGTAATATTTGACATCATTTCTGGCGAGTTGGCCTCTACGTCTTCGTTTGACCTTCATATACATCACTAACATAATATAACCTAACCTAACCCAACCTAACATCTCGGCGGTCATATTTGACAACATTCCTGGCGAGTTGGCCTCTACGTCTCCGTTTGACCTTCATATACATCACTAACGTAATATAACCTAACCTAACCCAACCTAACATCTCGGCGGTAATATTTGACAACATTCCTGGCGAGTTGGCGTCTACGTCTCCGTGGGACCTTTATATACATCAATAACGTAATATAACCTAACCTAACCCAACCTATCATCTCGGCGGTAGTATTTGACAACATCCCTGGCGATTTGGCCTCTAAGTCTCCGTGGGACCTTTATATACATCAATAACATAATATAACCTAACCTAACCCAACCTATCATCTCGGCCGTAATATTGGACAACATTCCTGTCGAGTTGGCCTCTACGTCTCCGTTTGACGTTCATATACATCAATAACGTAATTTAACCTAACCTAACCCAACCTATCATATCGGCGGTAATATTTGACAACGTTCGTGGCGAGTTGGCCTCTACGTCTCCGTTTGGCCTCCATATACATCACTAACGTAATATAACGCAACCTAAACCAACCTATCATCTCGGCGGTAATATTTGACAACATATCTGGCGAGTTGGCCTCTACGTCTCCATGGGACCTTTGTATACATCAATAACGTAATATAACCTAACCTAACCCAACCTAACATCTCTGCGGTAATATTTGACCACATTCCTTGCTTGTTGGAATCTACGTCTCCGTGGGACCTTTATATACATCAATAACGTAATTTAACCTAACCTAACCCAACCTAACATCTCGGCGTTAATATTTGCCAACATTCCTGGCGAGTTGGCGTCTACGTCTCCGTGGGACCTTTATATACATCAATAACGTAATATAACGTAACCTAACCCAACCTATCATCTCGGCGGTAATATTTGAGAACATTCCTGGCGAGCTGGATTCTAGGTCCCGGTGGGACCTTTATATTCATTTATAAAGTAATATAAACAAACCTAACCCAACCTAACATCTCGGCGTTAATATTTGACCACATTCCTGGCTTGTTGGCCTCTACGTCTCCGTGGGACCTTTGTATACATCAATAACGTAATATAACCTAACCTAACCCAACCTAACATCTCTGCGGTAATATTTGACCACATTCCTGGCTTGTTGGAATCTACGTCTCCGTGGGACCTTTATATACATCAATAACGTAATATAACCTAACCTAACCCAACCTAACATCTCTGCGGTAATATTTGACATCATTCCTGGCGAGTTGGCCTCTACGTCTCCGTGTAACCCTCATACACATCAATAACGTAATATAACGCAACCTAACCCAACCTATCATCTCGGCGGTAAAATTTGACAACATATCTGGCGAGTTGGCCTCTACGTCTCCGTGGGACCTTCATATACATCAATAACGACATATAACCTAACCTAACCCAACCTATCATTTCGGCGGTAATATTTGACAACATTCGTGGCGAGTTGGCCTCTACGTCTCCGTTTGACCTTCATATACATCACTAACGTAATATAACCTAACCTAACCCAACCTAACATCTCGGCGGTAATATTTGACAACATTCCTGGCGAGTTGGCCTCTACGTCTCCGTGTAACCCTCATATACATCAATAACGTATTCTAACGTAACCTAACCCAACCTAACATCTCGCCGGTAATATTTCACAACATTCCTGGGGAGTTGGCTTCTCCGTCTCCGTGGGACCTTTATATACATCAATAACGTAATATAACCTAACCTAACCCAACCTAACATCTCTGCGGTACTATTTGACATCATTCCTGGGGGGAGGCCTCTACGTCTCCGTGGGACCTTCATATACATCAATAACGACATATATCCTAACCTAACCCAATCTATCATCACGGCGGTAATATTTGACAACATTCGTGGCGAGTTGGCCTCTACGTCTCCGTTTGACCTTCATATACATCACTAACGTAATATAACCTAACCTAAACCAACCTAACATCTCGCCGGTAATATTTCACAACATTCGTGGCGAGTTGGCCTCTACGTCTCCGTTTGGCCTTCATATACATCACTAACGTAATATAACGTAACCTAACCCAACCTATCATCTCGGCGGTAATATTTGAGAACATTCCTGGCGAGCTGGCTTCTACGTCCCGGTGGCACCTTTATATACATCAATAACGTAATATAAACAAACCTAACCCAACCTAACATCTCGGCTTTAATATTTGGCCACATACCTGGCGTGTTGGCCTCCACGTTTCCGTGGGACCTTTGTATATATCAATAACGACATGTAACCTAACCTAACCCAACCTATCATCTCGGCGGTAATATTTGACAACATTCGTGGCGAGTTGGCCTCTACGTCTCCGTGTAACCCTCATACACATCAATAACGTAATATAACGCAACCTAACCCAACCTATCATCTCGGCGGTAATATTTGACAACATACCTGGCGAGTTGGCCTCTACGTCTTCGTTTGACCTTCATATACATCACTAACATAATATAACCTAACCTAACCCAACCTAACATCTCGGCGGTCATATTTGACAACATTCCTGGCGAGTTGGCGTCTACGTCTCCGTGGGACCTTTATATACATCAATAACGTAACATAAACTAACCTAACCCAACCTATCATCTCGGCGGTAATATTTGACAACATTCCTGGCTAGTTGGCTTCTCCGTCTCCGTGGGACCTTTATATGCATCAATAACGTAATATAACAAAAGCTAACCCAACCTAACATGTCGGCGGTAATATTTGACAACATTCCTTGCGAGTTGGCCTCTACGTCTCCGTGTAACCCTCATACACATCAATAACGTAATATAACGCAACCTAACCCAACCTATCATCTCGGCGGTAATATTTGACAACATACCTGGCGAGTTGGCCTCTACGTCTTCGTTTGACCTTCATATACATCACTAACATAATATAACCTAACCTAACCCAACCTAACATCTCGGCGGTCATATTTGACAACATTCCTGGCGAGTTGGCGTCTACGGCCCCGTGGGACCTTTATATACATCAATAACGTAATATAACCTAACCTAACCCAACCTAACGTCTCTGCGGTAATATTTGACAACATACCTGGCGTGTTGGACTCTACGTCTCCGTTTGACCTTCATATACATCAATAACGACATGTAACCTAACCTAACCCAACCTATCATCTCGGCGGTAATATTTGACAACATTCGTGGCGAGTTGGCCTCTACGTCTCCGTGTAACCCTCATACACATCAATAACGTAATATAACGCAACCTAACCCAACCTATCATCTCGGCGGTAATATTTGACAACATACCTGGCGAGTTGGCCTCTACGTCTTCGTTTGACCTTCATATACATCACTAACATAATATAACCTAACCTAACCCAACCTAACATCTCGGCGGTCATATTTGACAACATTCCTGGCGAGTTGGCGTCTACGGCCCCGTGGGACCTTTATATACATCAATAACGTAACATAAACTAACCTAACCCAACCTATCATCTCGGCGGTAATATTTGACAACATTCCTGGCTAGTTGGCTTCTCCGTCTCCGTGGGACCTTTATATGCATCAATAACGTAATATAACAAAAGCTAACCCAACCTAACATGTCGGCGGTAATATTTGACAACATTCCTTGCGAGTTGGCCTCTACGTCTCCGTGTAACCCTCATATACATCAATAACGTAATCTAACGTAACCTAACCCAACCTAACATCTCGCCGGTAATATTTCACAACATTCCTGGGGAGTTGTCTTCTCCGTCTCCGTGGGACCTTTACATACATGAATAACGTAATATAACGTAACCTAACCCAACCTACCATCTCGGCGGTAATATTTGAGAACATTCATGTCGAGCTGGCTTCTACGTCCCGGTGGGACCTTTATATTCATCAATAACGTAATATAAACAAACCTAACCCATCCTAACATCTCGGCGGTAATATTTGACAACATTCCTGGCGAGTTGGCCTCTACGTCTCCGTGAGACCTTCATATACATCAATAACGACAAATAACCTAACCTAAACCAACCTATCATCTCGGCGGTAATATTTGACAACATTCGTGGCGAGTTGGCCTCTACGTCTCCGTTTGACCTTCATATACATCACTAACGTAATATAACCTAACCTAACCCAATCTAACGTCTCGGCGGTAATATTTGACAACATTTCTGTCGAGTTGGCTTCTCCGTTTCCGTGTAACCCTCATATACATCAATAACGTAATATAACGCAACCTAATCCAACCTATCATCTGGGCGGTAATATTTGACAACATACCTGCCGAGTTGGCCTCTACGTCTCCGTGGGCCCTTTGTATACATCAATAACGTAATATATCCTAACCTAACCCAACCTAACATCTCTGCGGTAATATTTGACCACATTCCTGGCTTGTTGGCCTCCACGTTTCCGTGGGACCTTTGTATACATCAATAACGTAATATAACCTAACCTAACCCAACCTAACATCTCTGCGGTAATATTTGACCACATTCCTGGCTTGTTGGAATCTACGTCTCCGTGGGACCTTTATATACATCAATAACGTAATATAACCTAACCTAACCCAACCTAACATATCTGCGGTAATATTTGACATCATTCCTGGCGAGTTGGCCTCTACATCTCCGTGTAACCCTCATATACATCAATAACGTAATATAACGCAACCTAACCCAACCTATCATCTCGGCGGTAATATTTGACAGCATACCTGGCGAGTTGGCCTCTACGTCTCCGTGGGACCTTCATATACATCAATAACGACATATAACCTAACCTAACCCAACCTATCATCTCGGCGGTAATATTTGACAACATTCGTGCCGAGTTGGCCTCTACGTCTTCGTTTGACCTCTATATACATCACTAACATAATATAACCTAACCTAACCCAACCTAACATCTCGCCGGTAATATTTCACAACATTCCTGGGGAGTTGTCATCTCCGTCTCCGTGGGACTTTATATACATCAATAACGTAATATAACCTAACCTAACCCAACCTATCATCTCGGCGGTAATATTTGACAACATCCCTGGCGAGTTGGCCTCTACGTCTCCGTGGGACCTTTATATACATCAATAACATAATATAACCTAACCTAACCCAACCTATCATCTCGGCCGTAATATTAGGCAACATTCCTGGCGAGTTGGCCTCTACGTCTCCGTTTGACGTTCATATACATTAATAACGTAATTTAACCTAACCTAACCCAACCTATCATCTCGGCGATAATATTTGACAACATTCCTGGCGAGTTGGCCTCTACGTCTCCGTGTAACCCTCATATACATCAATAACGTATTCTAACGTAACCTAACCCAACCTAACATCTCGCCGGTAATATTTCACAACATTCGTGGCGAGTTGGCCTCTACGTCTCCGTTTGGCCTTCATATACATCACTAACGTAATATAACGTAACCTAACCCAACCTATCATCTCGGCGGTAATATTTGAGAACATTCCTGGCGAGCTGGCTTCTACGTCCCGGTGGCACCTTTATATACATCAATAACGTAATATAAACAAACCTAACGCAACCTAACATCTCGGCTTTAATATTTGACCACATTCCTGGCTTGTTGGCCTCCACGTTTCCGTGGGACCTTTGTATACATCAATAACGTAATATAACCTAACCTAACCCAACCTAACATCTCTGCGGTAATATTTGACATCATTCCTGGCGAGTTGGCCTCTACATCTCCGTGTAACCCTCATATACATCAATAACGTAATATAACGCAACCTAACCCAACCTATCATCTCGGCGGTAATATTTGACAACATACCTGGCGAGTTGGCCTCTATGTCTGCGTGGGACCTTCATATACATCAATAACGACATATAACCTAACCTAACCCAACCTATCATCTCGGCGGTAATATTTGACAACATTCGTGGCGAGTTGGCCTCTACGTCTCCGTGTAACCCTCATACACATCAATAACGTAATATAACGCAACCTAACCCAACCTATCATCTCGGCGGTAATATTTGACAACATACCTGGCGAGTTGGCCTCTATGTCTCCGTGGGACCTTCATATACATCAATAACGACATATAACCTAACCTAACCCAACCTATCATCTCGGCGGTAATATTTGACAATATTCGTGGCGAGTTGGCCTCTACGTCTCCGTTTGACCTTCATATACATCACTAACGTAATATAACCTAACCTAACCCAACCTAACATCTCGGCTGTAATATTTGACAACATTCCTGGCGAGTTGGCCTCTACGTCTCCGTGTAACCCTCATATACATCAATAACGTATTCTAACGTAACCTAACCCAACCTAACATCTCGCCGGTAATATTTCACAACATTCCTGGGGAGTTGGCTTCTCCGTCTCCGTGGGACCTTCATATACATCAATAACGACATATAACCTAACCTAACCCAACCTATCATTTCGGCGGTAATATTTGACAACATTCGTGGCGAGTTGGCCTCTACGTCTCCGTTTGACCTTCATATACATCACTAACGTAATATAACCTAACCTAACCCAACCTGACATCTCGGCGGTAATATTTCGCAACATTCCTGGGGAGTTGGCTTCTCCGTCTCCGTGGGACCTTTATATACATCAATGACGTAATATAACCTAACCTAACCCAACCTATCATCTCGGCGGTAATATTTGACAACATCCCTGGCGAGTTGGCCTCTACGTCTCCGTGGGACCTTTATATACATCAATAACATAATATAACCTAACCTAACCCAACCTATCATCTCGGCCGTAATATTGGACAACATTCCTGGCGAGTTGGCCTCTACGTCTCCGTGGGACCTTCATATACATCAATAACGACATATAACCTAACCTAACCCAACCTATCATTTCGGCGGTAATATTTGACAACATTCGTGGCGAGTTGGCCTCTACGTCTCCGTTTGACCTTCATATTCATCAATAACGTAATATAAACAAACCTAACCCAACCTAACATCTCGGCGTTAATATTTGACCACATTCCTGGCTTGTTGGACTCTACGTCTCCGTGGGACCTTTGTATACATCAATAACGTAATATAACGTAACCTAACCCAACCTATCATCTCGGCGGTAATTTTTGACAACATTCGTGGCGAGTTGGCCTCTACGTCTCCGTTTGACCTTCATATACATCAATAACGTAATATAACCTAACCTAAACCAACCTAACATCTCGGCGGTAATATTTGACAACATTCCTTGCGAGTTGGCCTCCACGTCTCCGTGGGACCTTTGTATGCATCAATAACGTAATATAACCTAACCTAACCCAACCTAACATCTCTGCGGTAATATTTGACATCATTCCTGGCTAGTTGGCCTCTACGTCTCCGTGTAACCCTCATATACATCAATAACGTAATATAACGCAACCTAACCCAACCTATCATCTCGGCGGTAATATTTGACAACATACCTGGCGAGTTGGCCTCTACGTCTCCGTGGGACCTTCATATACATCAATAACGACATATAATGTAACCTAACCCAACCTATCATCTCGGCGGTAATATTTGACAACATTCGTGCCGAGTTGGCCTCTACGTCTTCGTTTGACCTTTATATACATCACTAGCATAATATTACCTAACCTAACCCAACCTAACATCTCGCCGGTAATATTTCACAACATTCCTGGGGAGTTGTCATCTCCGTCTCCGTGGGACCTTTATATACATCAATAACGTAATATAACCTAACCTAACCCAACCTATCATCTCGGCGGTAATATTTGACAACATCCCTGGCGAGTTGGCCTCTACGTCTCCGTGGGACCTTTATATACATCAATAACATAATATAACCTAACCTAACCCAACCTATCATCTCGGCCGTAATATTGGGCAACATTCCTGGCGAGTTGGCCTCTACGTCACCGTTTGACGTTCATATACATTAATAACGTAATTTAACCTAACCTAACCCAACCTATCATTTCGGCGATAATATTTGACAACATTCCTGGCGAGTTGGCCTCTACGTCTCCGTGTAACCCTCATATACATCAATAACGTATTCTAACGTAACCTAACCCAACCTAACATCTCGCCGGTAATATTTCACAACATTCGTGGCGAGTTGGCCTCTACGTCTCCGTTTGGCCTTCATATACATCACTAACGTAATATAACGTAACCTAACCCAACCTATCATCTCGGCGGTAATATTTGAGAACATTCCTGGCGAGCTGGCTTCTACGTCCCGGTGGCACCTTTATATACATCAATAACGTAATATAAACAAACCTAACGCAACCTAACATCTCGGCTTTAATATTTGACCACATTCCTGGCTTGTTGGCCTCCACGTTTCCGTGGGACCTTTGTATACATCAATAACGTAATATAACCTAACCTAACCCAACCTAACATCTCTGCGGTAATATTTGACCACATTCCTGGCTTGTTGGAATCTACGTCTCCGTGGGACCTTTATATACATCAATAACGTAATATAACCTAACCTAACCCAACCTAACATCTCTGCGGTAATATTTGACATCATTCCTGGCGAGTTGGCCTCTACATCTCCGTGTAACCCTCATATACATCAATAACGTAATATAACGCAACCTAACCCAACCTATCATCTCGGCGGTAATATTTGACAACATACCTGGCGAGTTGGCCTCTATGTCTCCGTGGGACCTTCATATACATCAATAACGACATATAACCTAACCTAACCCAACCTATCATCTCGGCGGTAATATTTGACAACATTCGTGGCGAGTTGGCCTCTACGTCTCCGTGGGACCTTTGTATACATCAATAACGTAATATAACCTAACCTAACCCAACCTATCATCTCGGCGGTAATATTTGACAACATTCGTGGCGAATTGGCCTCTACGTCTCCGTGTAACCCTCATACACATCAATAACGTAATATAACGCAACCTAACCCAACCTATCATCTCGGCGGTAATATTTGACAACATATCTGGCGAGTTGGCCTCTACGTCTCCGTGGGACGTTCATATACATCAATAACGACATATAACCTAACCTAACCCAACCTATCATTTCGGCGGTAATATTTGACAACATTCGTGGCGAGTTGGCCTCTACGTCTCCGTGTAACCCTCATATACATCAATAACGTATTCTAACGTAACCTAAGCCAACCTAACATCTCGCCGGTAATATTTCACAACATTCGTGGCGAGTTGGCCTCTACGTCTCCGTGTAACCCTCATATACATCAATAACGTATTCTAACGTAACCTAACCCAACCTAACATCTCGCCGGTAATATTTCACAACATTCCTGGGGAGTTGGCTTCTCCGTCTCCGTGGGACCTTCATATACATCAATAACGACATATAACCTAACCTAACCCAACCTATCATTTCGGCGGTAATATTTGACAACATTCGTGGCGAGTTGGCCTCTACGTCCCCGTTTGACCTTCATATACATCACTAACGTAATATAACCTAACCTAACCCAACCTAACATCTCGGCGGTAATATTTCGCAACATTCCTGGGGAGTTGGCTTCTCCGTCTCCGTGGGACCTTTATATACATCAATGACGTAATATAACCTAACCTAACCCAACCTATCATCTCGGCGGTAATATTTGACAACATCCCTGGCGAGTTAGCCTCTACGTCTCCGTGGGACCTTTATATACATCAATAACATAATATAACCTAACCTAACCCAACCTATCATCTCGGCCGTAATATTGGACAACATTCCTGGCGAGTTGGCCTCTACGTCTCCGTGGGACCTTCATATACATCAATAACGACATATAACCTAACCTAACCCAACCTATCATTTCGGCGGTAATATTTGACAACATTCGTGGCGAGTTGGCCTCTACGTCTCCGTTTGACCTTCATATTCATCAATAACGTAATATAAACAAACCTAACCCAACCTAACATCTCGGCGTTAATATTTGACCACATTCCTGGCTTGTTGGACTCTTCGTCTCCGTGGGACCTTTGTATACATCAATAACGTAATATAACGTAACCTAACCCAACCTATCATCTCGGCGGTAATTTTTGACAACATTCGTGGCGAGTTGGCCTCTACGTCTCCGTTTGACCTTCATATACATCACTAACGTAATATAACCTAACCTAACCCAACCTAACATCTCGGCGGTAATATTTGACAACATTCCTGGCGAGTTGGCCTCTACGTCTCCGTGTAACCCTCATATACATCAATAACGTAATCTAACGTAACCTAACCCAACCTAACATCTCGCCGGTAATATTTCACAACATTCCTGGGGAGTTGGCTTCTCCGTCTCCGTGGGACCTTTTTATACATCAATAACGTAATATAACCTAACCTAAACCAACCTAACATCTCGGCGGTAATATTTGACAACATTCCTTGCGAGTTGGCCTCCACGTCTCCGTGGGACCTTTGTATACATCAATAACGTAATATAACCTAACCTAACCCAACCTAACATCTCTGCGGTAATATTTGACATCATTCCTGGCTAGTTGGCCTCTACGTCTCCGTGTAACCCTCATATACATCAATAACGTAATATAACGCAACCTAACCCAACCTATCATCTCGGCGGTAATGTTTGACAACATACCTGGCGAGTTGGCCTCTACGTCTCCGTGGGACCTTCATATACATCAATAACGACATATAACCTAACATAACCCAACATATCATCTCGGCGGTAATATTTGACAACATTCGTGCCGAGTTTGCCTCTACGTCTACGTTTGACCTTTATATACATCACTAACATAATATAACCTAACCTAACCCAACCTAACATCTCGCCGGTAATATTTCACAACATTCCTGGGGAGTTGTCATCTCCGTCTCCGTGGGACCTTTATATACATCAATAACGTAATATAACCTAACCTAACCCAACCTATCATCTCGGCGGTAATATTTGACAACATCCCTGGCGAGTTGGCCTCTACGTCTCCGTGGGACCTTTATATACATCAATAACATAATATAGCCTAACCTAACCCAACCTATCATCTCGGCCATAATATTGGGCAACATTCCTGGCGAGTTGGCCTCTACGTCACCGTTTGACGTTCATATACATTAATAACGTAATTTAACCTAACCTAACCCAACCTATCATCTCGGCGATAATATTTGACAACATTCCTGGCGAGTTGGCCTCTACGTCTCCGTGTAACCCTCATATACATCAATAACGTATTCTAACGTAACCTAACCCAACCTAACATCTCGCCGGTAATATTTCACAACATTCGTGGCGAGTTGGCCTCTACGTCTCCGTTTGGCCTTCATATACATCACTAACGTAATATAACGTAACCTAACCCAACCTATCATCTCGGCGGTAATATTTGAGAACATTCCTGGCGAGCTGGCTTCTACGTCCCGGTGGCACCTTTATATACATCAATAACGTAATATAAACAAACCTAGCGCAACCTAACATCTCGGCTTTAATATTTGACCACATTCCTGGCTTGTTGGCCTCCACGTTTCCGTGGGACCTTTGTATACATCAATAACGTAATATAACCTAACCTAACCCAACCTAACATCTCTGCGGTAACATTTGACCACATTCCTGGCTTGTTGGAATCTACGTCTCCGTGGGACCTTTATATACATCAATAACGTAATATAACCTAACCTAACCCAACCTAACATCTCTGCGGTAATATTTGACATCATTCCTGGCGAGTTGGCCTCTATGTCTCCGTGGGACCTTCATATACATCAATAACGACATATAACCTAACCTAACCCAACCTATCATCTCGGCGGTAATATTTGACAACATTCGTGGCGAGTTGGCCTCTACGTCTCCGTTTGACCTTCATATTCATCAATAACATAATATAAACAAACCTAACCCAACCTATCATCTCGGCGGTAATATTTGACAACATACCTGGCGAGTTGGCCTCTACGTCTCCGTTTGACGTTCATATACATTAATAACGTAATTTAACCTAACCTAACCCAACCTATCATCTCGGCGGTACTATTTGACAACATTCGTGGCGAGTTGGCCTCTACGTCTCCGTTTGACCTTCATATACATCACTAACGTAATATAACCTAACCTAACCCAACCTAACATCTCGGCGGTAATATTTGACAACATTCCTGGCGAGTTGGCCTCTACGTCTCCGTGTAACCCTCATATACATCAATAACGTAATCTAAGGTAACCTAACCCAAGCTGACATCTCGCCGGTAATATTTCACAACATTCCTGGGGAGTTGGCTTCTCCGTCTCCGTGGGACCTTTATATACATCAATAACGTAATATAACCTAACCTAACCCAACCTAACATCTCTGCGGTACTATTTGACATCATTCCTGGCGAGTTGGCCTCTACGTCTCCGTGGGACCTTCATATACATCACTAACGTAATATAACCTAACCTAACCCAACCTATCATCTCGGCGGTAATATTTGAGAACATTCCTGGCGAGCTGGCTTCTGCGTCCCGGTGGGACCTTTATATACATCAATAACGTAATATAAACACACCTAACCCAACCTAACATCTCGGCGTTAATATTTGACGACATTCCTGGCTTGTTGGCCTCCACGTCTCTGTGGGACCTTTGTATACATCAATAACGTAATATAACCTAACCTAACCCAACCTAACATCTCTGCGGTAATATTTGACATCATTCCTGGCGAATTGGCCTCTACGTCTCCGTGTAACCCTCATATACATCAATAACGTAATCTAACGTAACCTAACCCAACCTAACATCTCGCCGGTAATATTTCACAACATTCCTGGGGAGTTGGCTTCTCCGTCTCCGTGGGACCTTTATATACATCAATAACGTAATATAACCTAACCTAACCCAACCTATCATCTCGGCGGTAATATTTGACAACATCCCTGGCGAGTTGGCCTCTACGTCTCCGTGGGACCTTTATATACATCAATAACATAATATAACCTAACCTAACCCAACCTATCATCTCGGCCGTAATATTGGACAACATTCCTGGCGAGTTGGCCTCTACCTCTCCGTTTGACGTTCATATACATTAATAACGTAATTTAACCTATCCTAACCCAACCTATCATCTCGGCGATAATATTTCACAACATTCCTGGCGAGTTGGCGTCTACGCCTCCGTGGGACCTTTATATACATGAATAACGTAATATAACGTAACCTAACACAACCTATCATCTCGGCGGTAATATTTGAGAACATTCCTGGCGAGCTGGCTTCTACGTCCCGGTGGGACCTTTATATTCATCAATAACGTAATATAAACGAACCTAACCCAACCTAACATCTCGGCGTTAATATTTGACCACATTCCTGGCTTGTTGGCCTCTACGTCTCCGTGGGACCTTTGTATACATCTTTAACGTAATATAACCTAACCTAACCCAACCTAACATCTCTGCGGTAATATTTGACCACATTCCTGGCTTGTTGGAATCTACGTCTCCGTGGGACCTTTATATACATGAATAACGTAATATAACCTAACCTAACCCAACCTAACATCTCTGCGGTAATATTTGACATCATTCCTGGCGAGTTGGCCTCTACGTCTCCGTGTAAACCTCATACACATCAATAACGTAATATAACGCAACCTAACCCAACCTATCATCTCGGCGGTAATATTTGACAACATATCTGGCGAGTTGGCCTCTACGTCTCCGTGGGACCTTCATATACATCAATAACGACATATAACCTAACCTAACCCAACCTATCATCTCGGCGGTAATATTTGAGGACATTCCTGGCGAGCTGGCTTCTACGTCCCGGTGGGACCTTTATATTCATCAATAACGTAATATAAACGAACCTAACCCAACCTAACATCTCGGCGTTAATATTTGACCACATTCCTGGCTTGTTGGACTCTACGTCTCCGTGGGACCTTTGTATACATCTTTAACGTAATATAACCTAACCTAACCCAACCTAACATCTCTGCGGTAATATTTGACCACATTCCTGGCGAATTGGCCTCTACGTCTCCGTGTAACCCTCATATACATCAATAACGTAATCTAACGTAACCTAACCCAACCTAACATCTCGCCGGTAATATTTCACAACATTCCTGGGGAGTTGGCTTCTCCGTCTCCGTGGGACCTTTATATACATCAATAACGTAATATAACCTAACCTAACCCAACCTATCATCTCGGCGGTAATATTTGACAACATCCCTGGCGAGTTGGCCTCTACGTCTCCGTGGGACCTTTATATACATCAATAACATAATATAACCTAACCTAACCCAACCTATCATCTCGGCCGTAATATTGGACAACATTCCTGGCGAGTTGGCCTCTACCTCTCCGTTTGACGTTCATATACATTAATAACGTAATTTAACCTATCCTAACCCAACCTATCATCTCGGCGATAATATTTGACAACATTCCTGGCGAGTTGGCGTCTACGCCTCCGTGGGACCTTTATATACATGAATAACGTAATATAACGTAACCTAACCCAACCTATCATCTCGGCGGTAATATTTGAGAACATTCCTGGCGAGCTGGCTTCTACGTCCCGGTGGGACCTTTATATTCATCAATAACGTAATATAAACGAACCTAACCCAACCTAACATCTCGGCGTTAATATTTGACCACATTCCTGGCTTGTTGGACTCTACGTCTCCGTGGGACCTTTGTATACATCTTTAACGTAATATAACCTAACCTAACCCAACCTAACATCTCTGCGGTAATATTTGACCACATTCCTGGCTTGTTGGAATCTACGTCTCCGTGGGACCTTTATATACATGAATAACGTAATATAACCTAACCTAACCCAACCTAACATCTCTGCGGTAATATTTGACATCATTCCTGGCGAGTTGGCCTCTACGTCTCCGTGTAACCCTCATATACATCAATAACGTAATCTAACGTAACCTAACCCAACCTAACATCTCGCCGGTAATATTTCACAACATTCCTGGGGAGTTGGCTTCTCCGTCTCCGTGGGACCTTTATATACATCAATAACGTAATATAACCTAACCTAACCCAACCTAACATCTCTGCGGTACTATTTGACATCATTCCTGGCGAGTTGGCCTCTACGTCTCCGTGGGACCTTTGTGTACATCAATAACGTAATATAACCTAACCTAACCCAACCTATTATTTCGGCGGTAATATTTGACAACATTCGTGGCGAGTTGGCCTCTACGTCTCCGTTTGACCTTCATATACATCACTAACGTAATATAACCTAACCTAAACCAACCTAACATCTCGGCGGTAATATTTGACAACATTCCTGGCGAGTTGGCGTCTACGTCCCCGTGGGACCTTTATATACATCAATAACGTAATATAACGTAACCTAACCCAACCTATCATCTCGGCGGTAATATTTGAGAACATTCCTGGCGAGCTGGCTTCTGCGTCCCGGTGGGACCTTTATATACATCAATAACGTAATATAAACAAACCTAACCCAACCTAACATCTCGGCGTTAATATTTGACCACATTCCTGGCTTGTTGGCCTCCACGTCTCCGTGGGACCTTTGTATACATCAATAACGTAATATAACCTAACCTAACCCAACCTAACATCTCTGCGGTGATATTTGACATCTTTCCTGGCGAGTTGGCCTCTACGTCTCCGTGTAACCCTCATATACATCAATAACGTAATCTAACGTAACCTAACCCAACCTAACATCTCGCCGGTAATATTTCAAAACATTCCTGGGGAGTTGGCTTCTCCGTCTCCGTGGGACCTTTAGATACATCAATAACGTAATATAACCTAACCTAACCCAACCTAACATCTCTGCGGTAATATTTGACATCATTCCTGGCGAGTTGGCCTCTACGTCTCCGTGTAACCCTCATACACATCAATAACGTAATATAACGCAACCTAACCCAACCTATCATCTCGGCGGTAATATTTGACAACATATCTGGCGAGTTGACCTCTACGTCTCCGTGGGACCTTCATATACATAAAAAACGACATATAACCTAACCTAACCCAACCTATCATTTCGGCGGTAATATTTGACAACATTCGTGGCGAGTTGGCCTCTACGTCTCCGTGGGACCTTTATATACATCAATAACGTAATATAACCTAACCTAACCCAACCTAACATCTCTGCGGTAATATTTGACATCATTCCTGGCGAGTTGGCCTCTACGGCTCCGTGTAACCCTCATACACATCAATAACGTAATATAACGCAACCTAACCCAACCTATCATCTCGGCGGTAATATTTGACAACATATCTGGCGAGTTGGCCTCTACGTCTCCGTGGGACCTTCATATACATCAATAACGACATATAACCTAACCGAACCCAACCTATCATTTCGGCGGTAATATTTGACAACATTCGTGGCGAGTTGGCCTCTACGTCTCCGTTTGACCTTCATATTCATCAATAACGTAATATAAACAAACCTAACCCAACCTATCATCTCGGCGGTAATATTTGACAACATACCTGGCGAGTTGGCCTCTACGTCTCCGTTTGACGTTCATATACATTAATAACGTAATTTAACCTAACCTAACCCAACCTATCATCTCGGCGGTACTATTTGACAACATTCGTGGCGAGTTGGCCTCTACGTCTCCGTTTGACCTTCATATACATCACTAACGTAATATAACCTAACCTAACCCAACCTAACATCTCGGCGGTAATATTTGACAACATTCCTGGCGAGTTGGCCTCTACGTCTCCGTGTAACCCTCATATACATCAATAACGTAATCTAAGGTAACCTAACCCAAGCTGACATCTCGCCGGTAATATTTCACAACATTCCTGGGGAGTTGGCTTCTCCGTCTCCGTGGGACCTTTATATACATCAATAACGTAATATAACCTAACCTAACCCAACCTAACATCTCTGCGGTACTATTTGACATCATTCCTGGCGAGTTGGCCTCTACGTCTCCGTGGGACCTTCATATACATCAATAACGTAATCTAACGTAACCTAACCCAACCTATCATCTCGCCGGTAATATTTCACAACATTCCTGGGGAGTTGGCTTCTCCGTCTCCGTGGGACCTTTATATACATCAATAACGTAATATAACCTAACCTAACCCAACCTATCATCTCGGCGGTAATATTTGACAACATCCCTGGCGAGTTGGCCTCCACGTCTCCGTGGGACCTTTATATACATCAATAACATAATATAACCTAACCTAACCCAACCTATCATCTCGGCCGTAATATTGGACAACATTCCTGGCGAGTTGGCCTCTACGTCTCCGTTTGACGTTCATATACATTAATAACGTAATTTAACCTAACCTAACCCAACCTATCATCTCGGCCACAATATTTGACAACATTCCTGGCGAGTTGGCGTCTACGTCTCCGTGGGACCTTTATATACATGAATAACGTAATATAACGTAACCTAACCCAACCTATCATCTCGGCGGTAATATTTGAGAACATTCCTGGCGAGCTGGCTTCTACGTCCCGGTGGGACCTTTATATACATCAATAACGTAATATAAACAAACCTAACCCAACCTAACGTCTCTGCGGTAATATTTGACAACATACCTGGCGTGTTGGCCTCTACGTCTCCGTTTGACCTTCATATACATCAATAACGACATGTAACCTAACCTAACCCAACCTATCATCTCGGCGGTAATATTTGACAACATTCGTGGCGAGTTGGCCTCTACGTCTCCGTGTAACCTTCATACACATCAATAACGTAATATAACGCAACCTAACCCAACCTATCATCTCGGCGGTAATATTTGACAACATACCTGGCGAGTTGGCCTCTGCGTCTTCGTTTGACCTTCATATACATCACTAACATAATATAACCTAACCTAACCCAACCTAACATCTCGGCGGTCATATTTGACAACATTCCTGGCGAGTTGGCGTCTACGTCTCCGTGGGACCTTTATATACATCAATAACGTAACATAAACTAACCTAACCCAACCTATCATCTCGGCGGGAACATTTGACAACATTCCTGGCTAGTTGGCTTCTCCGTCTCCGTGGGACCTTTATATGCATCAATAACGTAATATAACAAAAGCTAACCCAACCTAACATGTCGGCGGTAATATTTGACAACATTCCTTGCGAGTTGGCCCCTACGTCTCCGTGTAACCCTCATATACATCAATAACGTAATCTAACGTAACCTAACCCAACCTAACATCTCGCCGGTAATATTTCACAACATTCCTGGGGAGTTGGCTTCTCCGTCTCCGTGGGACCTTTACATACATGAATAACGTACTATAACGTAACCTAACCCAACCCACCATCTCGGCGGTAATATTTGAGAACATTCCTGTCGAGCTGGCATCTACGTCCCGGTGGGACCTTTATATTCATCAATAACGTAATATAAACAAACCTAACCCAACCTAACACCTCTGCGGTAATATTTGACCACATTCCTGGCTTGTTGGAATCTACGTCTCCGTGGGACCTTTATATACATCAATAACGTAATATAACCTAACCTAACCCAACCTAACATCTCTGCGGTAATATTTGACATCATTTCTGGCGAGTTGGCCTCTACGTCTTCGTTTGACCTTCATATACATCACTAACATAATATAACCTAACCTAACCCAACCTAACATCTCGGCGGTCATATTTGACAACATTCCTGGCGAGTTGGCGTCTACGTCTCCGTGGGACCTTTATATACATGAATAACGTAATATAACGTAACCTAACCCAACCTACCATCTCGGCGGTAATATTTGAGAACATTCCTGTCGAGCTGGCTTCTACGTCCCGGTGGGACCTTTATATTCATCAATAACGTAATATAAACAAACCTAACCCATCCTAACATCTCGGCGTTAATATTTGACCACATTCCTGGCTTGTTGGCCTCTACGTCTCCGTGGGACCTTCATATACATCAATAACGACATATAACCTAACCTAACCCAACCTATCATCTCGGCGGTAATGTTTGACAACATTCGTGGCGAGTTGGCCTCTACGTCTTCGTTTGACCTTCATATACATCACTAACATAATATAACCTAACCTAACCCAACCTAACATCTCGGCGGTAATATTGGATAACATTCCTGTCGAGTTGGCTTCTCCATCTCCGTGTAACCCTCATATACATCAATAACGTAATATAACGCAACCTAACCCAACCTATCATCTGGGCGGTAATATTTGACAACATACCTGCCGAGTTGGCCTCTACGTCTCCGTGGGACCTTTGTATACATCAATAACGTAATATAACCTAACCTAACCCAACCTAACATCTCTGCGGTAATATTTGACCACATTCCTGGCTTGTTGGAATCTACGTCTCCGTGGGACCTTTATATACATCAATAACGTAATATAACCTAACCTAACCCAACCTAACGTCTCTGCGGTAATATTTGACAACATACCTGGCGTGTTGGCCTCTACGTCTCCGTTTGACCTTCATATACATCAATAACGACATGTAACCTAACCTAACCCAACCTATCATCTCGGCGGTAATATTTGACAACATTCGTGGCGAGTTGGCCTCTACGTCTCCGTGTAACCCTCATACACATCAATAACGTAATATAACGCAACCTAACCCAACCTATCATCTCGGCGGTAATATTTGACAACATACCTGGCGAGTTGGCCTCTGCGTCTCCATGGGACCTTTGTATACATCAATAACGTAATATAACCTAACCTAACCCAACCTAACATCTCTGCGGTAATATTTGACCACATTCCTTGCTTGTTGGAATCTACGTCTCCGTGGGACCTTTATATACATCAATAACGTAATTTAACCTAACCTAACCCAACCTAACATCTCGGCGTTAATATTTGCCAACATTCCTGGCGAGTTGGCGTCTACGTCTCCGTGGGACCTTTATATACATCAATAACGTAATATAACGTAACCTAATCCAACCTATCATCTCGGCGGTAATATTTGAGAACATTCCTGGCGAGCTGGCTTCTAGGTCCCGGTGGGACCTTTATATTCATTTATAAAGTAATATAAACAAACCTAACCCAACCTAACATCTCGGCGTTAATATTTGACCACATTCCTGGCTTGTTGGCCTCTACGTCTCCGTGGGACCTTTGTATACATCAATAACGTAATATAACCTAACCTAACCCAACCTAACATCTCTGCGGTAATATTTGACCACATTCCTGGCTTGTTGGAATCTACGTCTCCGTGGGACCTTTATATACATCAATAACGTAATATAACCTAACCTAACCCAACCTAACATCTCTGCGGTAATATTTGACATCATTCCTGGCGAGTTGGCCTCTACGTCTCCGTGTAACCCTCATACACATCAATAACGTAATATAACGCAACCTAACCCAACCTATCATCTCGGCGGTAAAATTTGACAACATATCTGGCGAGTTGGCCTCTACGTCTCCGTGGGACCTTCATATACATCAATAACGACATATAACCTAACCTAACCTAACCTATCATTTCGGCGGTAATATTTGACAACATTCGTGGCGAGTTGGCCTCTACGTCTCCGTTTGACCTTCATATACATCACTAACGTAATATAACCTAACCTAACCCAACCTAACATCTCGGCGGTAATATTTGACACAATTCCTGGCGAGTTGGCCTCTACGTCTCCGTGTAACCCTCATATACATCAATAACGTATTCTAACGTAACCTAACCCAACCTAACATCTCGCCGGTAATATTTCACAACATTCCTGGGGAGTTGGCTTCTCCGTCTCCGTGGGACCTTTATATACATCAATAACGTAATATAACCTAACCTAACCCAACCTAACATCTCTGCGGTACTATTTGACATCATTCCTGGCGAGTTGGCCTCTACGTCTCCGTGGGACCTTCATATACATCAATAACGACATATAACCTAACCTAACCCAACCTATCATCACGGCGGTAATATTTGACAACATTCGTGGCGAGTTGGCCTCTACGTCTCCGTTTGACCTTCATATACATCACTAACGTAATATAACCTAACCTAAACCAACCTAACATCTCGCCGGTAATATTTCACAACATTCGTGGCGAGTTGGCCTCTACGTCTCCGTTTGGCCTTCATATACATCACTAACGTAATATAACGTAACCTAACCCAACCTATCATCTCGGCGGTAATATTTGAGAACATTCCTGGCGAGCTGGCTTCTACGTCCCGGTGGCACCTTTATATACATCAATAACGTAATATAAACAAACCTAACCCAACCTAACATCTCGGCTTTAATATTTGGCCACATACCTGGCGTGTTGGCCTCCACGTTTCCGTGGGACCTTTGTATATATCAATAACGACATGTAACCTAACCTAACCCAACCTATCATCTCGGCGGTAATATTTGACAACATTCGTGGCGAGTTGGCCTCCACGTCTCCGTGTAACCCTCATACACATCAATAACGTAATATAACGCAACCTAACCCAACCTATCATCTCGGCGGTAATATTTGACAACATACCTGGCGAGTTGGCCTCTACGTCTTCGTTTGACCTT
Organism: Xylocopa violacea; assembly: GCA_963969225.1. Taxonomy (NCBI): domain Eukaryota; kingdom Metazoa; phylum Arthropoda; class Insecta; order Hymenoptera; family Apidae; genus Xylocopa; species Xylocopa violacea. Next base: position 4,163,594 of record CAXAJV010000051.1, read on the forward strand.
CATATACATCACTAACATAATATAACCTAACCTAACCCAACCTAACATCTCGGCGGTCATATTTGACAACATTCCTGGCGAGTTGGCGTCTACGTCTCCGTGGGACCTTTATATACATCAATAACGTAACATAAACTAACCTAACCCAACCTATCATCTCGGCGGTAATATTTGACAACATTCCTGGCTAGTTGGCTTCTCCGTCTCCGTGGGACCTTTATATGCATCAATAACGTAATATAACAAAAGCTAACCCAACCTAACATGTCGGCGGTAATATTTGACAACATTCCTTGCGAGTTGGCCTCTACGTCTCCGTGTAACCCTCATATACATCAATAACGTAATCTAACGTAACCTAACCCAACCTAACATCTCGCCGGTAATATTTCACAACATTCCTGGGGAGTTGGCTTCTCCGTCTCCGTGGGACCTTTACATATATGAATAACGTAATATAACGTAACCTAACCCAACCTACCATCTCGGCGGTAATATTTGAGAACATTCCTGTCGAGCTGGCATCTACGTCCCTGTGGGACCTTTATATTCATCAATAACGTAATATAAACAAACCTAACCCATCCTAACATCTCGGCGTTAATATTTGACCACATTCCTGGCTTGTTGGCCTCTACGTCTCCGTGGGACCTTTGTATACATCAATAACGTAATATAACCTTACCTAACCCAACCTAACATCTCTGCGGTAATATTTGACCACATTCCTGGCTTGTTGGAATCTACGTCTCCGTGGGACCTTTATATACATCAATAACGTAATATAACCTAACCTAACCCAACCTAACATCTCTGCGGTAATATTTGACATCATTTCTGGCGAGTTGACCTCTACGTCTCCGTGGGACCTTTATATACATAAATAACATAATATAAGCTAGCCTAACCCAATCTAACATCTCGGCGGTAATATTTGACCACATTCCTGGCGAGTTGGCCTCTACGTCTCCGTTTGACGTTCATATACATCAATAACGTAATTTAACCTAACCTAACCCAACCTATCATATCGGCGGTAATATTTGACAACATTCGTGGCGAGTTGGCCTCTACGTCTCCGTTTGACCTTCATATACATCACTAACGTAATATAACCTAACCTAACCCAACCTAACATCTCGGCGATAATATTTGACCACATTCCTGGCTTGTTGGAATCTACGTCTCCGTGGGACCTTTATATACATCAATAACGTAATATAACCTAACCTAACCCAACCTAACGTCTCTGCGGTAATATTTGACAACATACCTGGCGTGTTGGACTCTACGTCTCCGTTTGACCTTCATATACATCAATAACGACATGTAACCTAACCTAACCCAACCTATCATCTCGGCGGTAATATTTGACAACATTCGTGGCGAGTTGGCCTCTACGTCTCCGTGTAACCCTCATACACATCAATAACGTAATATAACGCAACCTAACCCAACCTATCATCTCGGCGGTAATATTTGACAACATACCTGGCGAGTTGGCCTCTACGTCTTCGTTTGACCTTCATATACATCACTAACATAATATAACCTAACCTAACCCAACCTAACATCTCGGCGGTCATATTTGACAACATTCCTGGCGAGTTGGCGTCTACGGCCCCGTGGGACCTTTATATACATCAATAACGTAACATAAACTAACCTAACCCAACCTATCATCTCGGCGGTAATATTTGACAACATTCCTGGCTAGTTGGCTTCTCCGTCTCCGTGGGACCTTTATATGCATCAATAACGTAATATAACAAAAGCTAACCCAACCTAACATGTCGGCGGTAATATTTGACAACATTCCTTGCGAGTTGGCCTCTACGTCTCCGTGTAACCCTCATATACATCAATAACGTAATCTAACGTAACCTAACCCAACCTAACATCTCGCCGGTAATATTTCACAACATTCCTGGGGAGTTGTCTTCTCCGTCTCCGTGGGACCTTTACATACATGAATAACGTAATATAACGTAACCTAACCCAACCTACCATCTCGGCGGTAATATTTGAGAACATTCATGTCGAGCTGGCTTCTACGTCCCGGTGGGACCTTTATATTCATCAATAACGTAATATAAACAAACCTAACCCATCCTAACATCTCGGCGGTAATATTTGACAACATTCCTGGCGAGTTGGCCTCTACGTCTCCGTGAGACCTTCATATACATCAATAACGACAAATAACCTAACCTAAACCAACCTATCATCTCGGCGGTAATATTTGACAACATTCGTGGCGAGTTGGCCTCTACGTCTCCGTTTGACCTTCATATACATCACTAACGTAATATAACCTAACCTAACCCAATCTAACGTCTCGGCGGTAATATTTGACAACATTTCTGTCGAGTTGGCTTCTCCGTTTCCGTGTAACCCTCATATACATCAATAACGTAATATAACGCAACCTAACCCAACCTATCATCTGGGCGGTAATATTTGACAACATACCTGCCGAGTTGGCCTCTACGTCTCCGTGGGCCCTTTGTATACATCAATAACGTAATATATCCTAACCTAACCCAACCTAACATCTCTGCGGTAATATTTGACCACATTCCTGGCTTGTTGGCCTCCACGTTTCCGTGGGACCTTTGTATACATCAATAACGTAATATAACCTAACCTAACCCAACCTAACATCTCTGCGGTAATATTTGACCACATTCCTGGCTTGTTGGAATCTACGTCTCCGTGGGACCTTTATATACATCAATAACGTAATATAACCTAACCTAACCCAACCTAACATATCTGCGGTAATATTTGACATCATTCCTGGCGAGTTGGCCTCTACATCTCCGTGTAACCCTCATATACATCAATAACGTAATATAACGCAACCTAACCCAACCTATCATCTCGGCGGTAATATTTGACAACATACCTGGCGAGTTGGCCTCTACGTCTCCGTGGGACCTTCATATACATCAATAACGACATATAACCTAACCTAACCCAACCTATCATCTCGGCGGTAATATTTGACAACATTCGTGCCGAGTTGGCCTCTACGTCTTCGTTTGACCTCTATATACATCACTAACATAATATAACCTAACCTAACCCAACCTAACATCTCGCCGGTAATATTTCACAACATTCCTGGGGAGTTGTCATCTCCGTCTCCGTGGGACTTTATATACATCAATAACGTAATATAACCTAACCTAACCCAACCTATCATCTCGGCGGTAATATTTGACAACATCCCTGGCGAGTTGGCCTCTACGTCTCCGTGGGACCTTTATATACATCAATAACATAATATAACCTAACCTAACCCAACCTATCATCTCGGCCGTAATATTAGGCAACATTCCTGGCGAGTTGGCCTCTACGTCTCCGTTTGACGTTCATATACATTAATAACGTAATTTAACCTAACCTAACCCAACCTATCATCTCGGCGATAATATTTGACAACATTCCTGGCGAATTGGCCTCTACGTCTCCGTGTAACCCTCATATACATCAATAACGTATTCTAACGTAACCTAACCCAACCTAACATCTCGCCGGTAATATTTCACAACATTCGTGGCGAGTTGGCCTCTACGTCTCCGTTTGGCCTTCATATACATCACTAACGTAATATAACGTAACCTAACCCAACCTAACATCTCGCCGGTAATATTTCACAACATTCCTGGGGAGTTGTCATCTCCGTCTCCGTGGGACTTTATATACATCAATAACGTAATATAACCTAACCTAACCCAACCTATCATCTCGGCGGTAATATTTGAGAACATTCCTGGCGAGCTGGCTTCTACGTCCCGGTGGCACCTTTATATACATCAATAACGTAATATAAACAAACCTAACGCAACCTAACATCTCGGCTTTAATATTTGACCACATTCCTGGCTTGTTGGCCTCCACGTTTCCGTGGGACCTTTGTATACATCAATAACGTAATATAACCTAACCTAACCCAACCTAACATCTCTGCGGTAATATTTGACATCATTCCTGGCGAGTTGGCCTCTACATCTCCGTGTAACCCTCATATACATCAATAACGTAATATAACGCAACCTAACCCAACCTATCATCTCGGCGGTAATATTTGACAACATACCTGGCGAGTTGGCCTCTATGTCTGCGTGGGACCTTCATATACATCAATAACGACATATAACCTAACCTAACCCAACCTATCATCTCGGCGGTAATATTTGACAACATTCGTGGCGAGTTGGCCTCTACGTCTCCGTGTAACCCTCATACACATCAATAACGTAATATAACGCAACCTAACCCAACCTATCATCTCGGCGGTAATATTTGACAACATACCTGGCGAGTTGGCCTCTATGTCTCCGTGGGACCTTCATATACATCAATAACGACATATAACCTAACCTAACCCAACCTATCATCTCGGCGGTAATATTTGACAATATTCGTGGCGAGTTGGCCTCTACGTCTCCGTTTGACCTTCATATACATCACTAACGTAATATAACCTAACCTAACCCAACCTAACATCTCGGCTGTAATATTTGACAACATTCCTGGCGAGTTGGCCTCTACGTCTCCGTGTAACCCTCATATACATCAATAACGTATTCTAACGTAACCTAACCCAACCTAACATCTCGCCGGTAATATTTCACAACATTCCTGGGGAGTTGGCTTCTCCGTCTCCGTGGGACCTTCATATACATCAATAACGACATATAACCTAACCTAACCCAACCTATCATTTCGGCGGTAATATTTCACAACATTCCTGGGGAGTTGGCCTCTACGTCTCCGTTTGACCTTCATATACATCACTAACGTAATATAACCTAACCTAACCCAACCTAACATCTCTGCGGTACTATTTGACATCATTCCTGGCGAGTTGGCCTCTACGTCTCCGTGGGACCTTCATATACATCAATAACGACATATAACCTAACCTAACCCAACCTATCATCACGGCGGTAATATTTGACAACATTCGTGGCGAGTTGGCCTCTACGTCTCCGTTTGACCTTCATATACATCACTAACGTAATATAACCTAACCTAAACCAACCTAACATCTCGCCGGTAATATTTCACAACATTCGTGGCGAGTTGGCCTCTACGTCTCCGTTTGGCCTTCATATACATCACTAACGTAATATAACGTAACCTAACCCAACCTATCATCTCGGCGGTAATATTTGAGAACATTCCTGGCGAGCTGGCTTCTACGTCCCGGTGGCACCTTTATATACATCAATAACGTAATATAAACAAACCTAACCCAACCTAACATCTCGGCTTTAATATTTGGCCACATACCTGGCGTGTTGGCCTCCACGTTTCCGTGGGACCTTTGTATATATCAATAACGACATGTAACCTAACCTAACCCAACCTATCATCTCGGCGGTAATATTTGACAACATTCGTGGCGAGTTGGCCTCCACGTCTCCGTGTAACCCTCATACACATCAATAACGTAATATAACGCAACCTAACCCAACCTATCATCTCGGCGGTAATATTTGACAACATACCTGGCGAGTTGGCCTCTACGTCTTCGTTTGACCTTCATATACATCACTAACATAATATAACCTAACCTAACCCAACCTAACATCTCGGCGGTCATATTTGACAACATTCCTGGCGAGTTGGCGTCTACGTCTCCGTGGGACCTTTATATACATCAATAACGTAACATAAACTAACCTAACCCAACCTATCATCTCGGCGGTAATATTTGACAACATTCCTGGCTAGTTGGCTTCTCCGTCTCCGTGGGACCTTTATATGCATCAATAACGTAATATAACAAAAGCTAACCCAACCTAACATGTCGGCGGTAATATTTGACAACATTCCTTGCGAGTTGGCCTCTACGTCTCCGTGTAACCCTCATATACATCAATAACGTAATCTAACGTAACCTAACCCAACCTAACATCTCGCCGGTAATATTTCACAACATTCCTGGGGAGTTGGCTTCTCCGTCTCCGTGGGACCTTTACATATATGAATAACGTAATATAACGTAACCTAACCCAACCTACCATCTCGGCGGTAATATTTGAGAACATTCCTGTCGAGCTGGCATCTACGTCCCTGTGGGACCTTTATATTCATCAATAACGTAATATAAACAAACCTAACCCATCCTAACATCTCGGCGTTAATATTTGACCACATTCCTGGCTTGTTGGCCTCTACGTCTCCGTGGGACCTTTGTATACATCAATAACGTAATATAACCTTACCTAACCCAACCTAACATCTCTGCGGTAATATTTGACCACATTCCTGGCTTGTTGGAATCTACGTCTCCGTGGGACCTTTATATACATCAATAACGTAATATAACCTAACCTAACCCAACCTAACATCTCTGCGGTAATATTTGACATCATTTCTGGCGAGTTGACCTCTACGTCTCCGTGGGACCTTTATATACATAAATAACATAATATAAGCTAGCCTAACCCAATCTAACATCTCGGCGGTAATATTTGACCACATTCCTGGCGAGTTGGCCTCTACGTCTCCGTTTGACGTTCATATACATCAATAACGTAATTTAACCTAACCTAACCCAACCTATCATATCGGCGGTAATATTTGACAACATTCGTGGCGAGTTGGCCTCTACGTCTCCGTTTGACCTTCATATACATCACTAACGTAATATAACCTAACCTAACCCAACCTAACATCTCGGCGATAATATTTGACCACATTCCTGGCTTGTTGGAATCTACGTCTCCGTGGGACCTTTATATACATCAATAACGTAATATAACCTAACCTAACCCAACCTAACGTCTCTGCGGTAATATTTGACAACATACCTGGCGTGTTGGACTCTACGTCTCCGTTTGACCTTCATATACATCAATAACGACATGTAACCTAACCTAACCCAACCTATCATCTCGGCGGTAATATTTGACAACATTCGTGGCGAGTTGGCCTCTACGTCTCCGTGTAACCCTCATACACATCAATAACGTAATATAACGCAACCTAACCCAACCTATCATCTCGGCGGTAATATTTGACAACATACCTGGCGAGTTGGCCTCTACGTCTTCGTTTGACCTTCATATACATCACTAACATAATATAACCTAACCTAACCCAACCTAACATCTCGGCGGTCATATTTGACAACATTCCTGGCGAGTTGGCGTCTACGGCCCCGTGGGACCTTTATATACATCAATAACGTAACATAAACTAACCTAACCCAACCTATCATCTCGGCGGTAATATTTGACAACATTCCTGGCTAGTTGGCTTCTCCGTCTCCGTGGGACCTTTATATGCATCAATAACGTAATATAACAAAAGCTAACCCAACCTAACATGTCGGCGGTAATATTTGACAACATTCCTTGCGAGTTGGCCTCTACGTCTCCGTGTAACCCTCATATACATCAATAACGTAATCTAACGTAACCTAACCCAACCTAACATCTCGCCGGTAATATTTCACAACATTCCTGGGGAGTTGTCTTCTCCGTCTCCGTGGGACCTTTACATACATGAATAACGTAATATAACGTAACCTAACCCAACCTACCATCTCGGCGGTAATATTTGAGAACATTCATGTCGAGCTGGCTTCTACGTCCCGGTGGGACCTTTATATTCATCAATAACGTAATATAAACAAACCTAACCCATCCTAACATCTCGGCGGTAATATTTGACAACATTCCTGGCGAGTTGGCCTCTACGTCTCCGTGAGACCTTCATATACATCAATAACGACAAATAACCTAACCTAAACCAACCTATCATCTCGGCGGTAATATTTGACAACATTCGTGGCGAGTTGGCCTCTACGTCTCCGTTTGACCTTCATATACATCACTAACGTAATATAACCTAACCTAACCCAATCTAACGTCTCGGCGGTAATATTTGACAACATTTCTGTCGAGTTGGCTTCTCCGTTTCCGTGTAACCCTCATATACATCAATAACGTAATATAACGCAACCTAACCCAACCTATCATCTGGGCGGTAATATTTGACAACATACCTGCCGAGTTGGCCTCTACGTCTCCGTGGGCCCTTTGTATACATCAATAACGTAATATATCCTAACCTAACCCAACCTAACATATCTGCGGTAATATTTGACATCATTCCTGGCGAGTTGGCCTCTACATCTCCGTGTAACCCTCATATACATCAATAACGTAATATAACGCAACCTAACCCAACCTATCATCTCGGCGGTAATATTTGACAACATACCTGGCGAGTTGGCCTCTACGTCTCCGTGGGACCTTCATATACATCAATAACGACATATAACCTAACCTAACCCAACCTATCATCTCGGCGGTAATATTTGACAACATTCGTGCCGAGTTGGCCTCTACGTCTTCGTTTGACCTCTATATACATCACTAACATAATATAACCTAACCTAACCCAACCTAACATCTCGCCGGTAATATTTCACAACATTCCTGGGGAGTTGTCATCTCCGTCTCCGTGGGACTTTATATACATCAATAACGTAATATAACCTAACCTAACCCAACCTATCATCTCGGCGGTAATATTTGACAACATCCCTGGCGAGTTGGCCTCTACGTCTCCGTGGGACCTTTATATACATCAATAACATAATATAACCTAACCTAACCCAACCTATCATCTCGGCCGTAATATTAGGCAACATTCCTGGCGAGTTGGCCTCTACGTCTCCGTTTGACGTTCATATACATTAATAACGTAATTTAACCTAACCTAACCCAACCTATCATCTCGGCGATAATATTTGACAACATTCCTGGCGAATTGGCCTCTACGTCTCCGTGTAACCCTCATATACATCAATAACGTATTCTAACGTAACCTAACCCAACCTAACATCTCGCCGGTAATATTTCACAACATTCGTGGCGAGTTGGCCTCTACGTCTCCGTTTGGCCTTCATATACATCACTAACGTAATATAACGTAACCTAACCCAACCTAACATCTCGCCGGTAATATTTCACAACATTCCTGGGGAGTTGTCATCTCCGTCTCCGTGGGACTTTATATACATCAATAACGTAATATAACCTAACCTAACCCAACCTATCATCTCGGCGGTAATATTTGAGAACATTCCTGGCGAGCTGGCTTCTACGTCCCGGTGGCACCTTTATATACATCAATAACGTAATATAAACAAACCTAACGCAACCTAACATCTCGGCTTTAATATTTGACCACATTCCTGGCTTGTTGGCCTCCACGTTTCCGTGGGACCTTTGTATACATCAATAACGTAATATAACCTAACCTAACCCAACCTAACATCTCTGCGGTAATATTTGACATCATTCCTGGCGAGTTGGCCTCTACATCTCCGTGTAACCCTCATATACATCAATAACGTAATATAACGCAACCTAACCCAACCTATCATCTCGGCGGTAATATTCGACAACATACCTGGCGAGTTGGCCTCTATGTCTGCGTGGGAACTTCATATACATCAATAACGACATATAACCTAACCTAACCCAACCTATCATCTCGGCGGTAATATTTGACAACATTCGTGGCGAGTTGGCCTCTACGTCTCCGTGTAACCCTCATACACATCAATAACGTAATATAACGCAACCTAACCCAACCTATCATCTCGGCGGTAATATTTGACAACATACCTGGCGAGTTGGCCTCTATGTCTCCGTGGGACCTTCATATACATCAATAACGACATATAACCTAACCTAACCCAACCTATCATCTCGGCGGTAATATTTGACAATATTCGTGGCGAGTTGGCCTCTACGTCTCCGTTTGACCTTCATATACATCACTAACGTAATATAACCTAACCTAACCCAACCTAACATCTCGGCTGTAATATTTGACAACATTCCTGGCGAGTTGGCCTCTACGTCTCCGTGTAACCCTCATATACATCAATAACGTATTCTAACGTAACCTAACCCAACCTAACATCTCGCCGGTAATATTTCACAACATTCCTGGGGAGTTGGCTTCTCCGTCTCCGTGGGACCTTCATATACATCAATAACGACATATAACCTAACCTAACCCAACCTATCATTTCGGCGGTAATATTTCACAACATTCCTGGGGAGTTGGCCTCTACGTCTCCGTTTGACCTTCATATACATCACTAACGTAATATAACCTAACCTAACCCAACCTAACATCTCTGCGGTACTATTTGACATCATTCCTGGCGAGTTGGCCTCTACGTCTCCGTGGGACCTTCATATACATCAATAACGACATATAACCTAACCTAACCCAACCTATCATCACGGCGGTAATATTTGACAACATTCGTGGCGAGTTGGCCTCTACGTCTCCGTTTGACCTTCATATACATCACTAACGTAATATAACCTAACCTAAACCAACCTAACATCTCGCCGGTAATATTTCACAACATTCGTGGCGAGTTGGCCTCTACGTCTCCGTTTGGCCTTCATATACATCACTAACGTAATATAACGTAACCTAACCCAACCTATCATCTCGGCGGTAATATTTGAGAACATTCCTGGCGAGCTGGCTTCTACGTCCCGGTGGCACCTTTATATACATCAATAACGTAATATAAACAAACCTAACCCAACCTAACATCTCGGCTTTAATATTTGGCCACATACCTGGCGTGTTGGCCTCCACGTTTCCGTGGGACCTTTGTATATATCAATAACGACATGTAACCTAACCTAACCCAACCTATCATCTCGGCGGTAATATTTGACAACATTCGTGGCGAGTTGGCCTCCACGTCTCCGTGTAACCCTCATACACATCAATAACGTAATATAACGCAACCTAACCCAACCTATCATCTCGGCGGTAATATTTGACAACATACCTGGCGAGTTGGCCTCTACGTCTTCGTTTGACCTTCATATACATCACTAACATAATATAACCTAACCTAACCCAACCTAACATCTCGGCGGTCATATTTGACAACATTCCTGGCGAGTTGGCGTCTACGTCTCCGTGGGACCTTTATATACATCAATAACGTAACATAAACTAACCTAACCCAACCTATCATCTCGGCGGTAATATTTGACAACATTCCTGGCTAGTTGGCTTCTCCGTCTCCGTGGGACCTTTATATGCATCAATAACGTAATATAACAAAAGCTAACCCAACCTAACATGTCGGCGGTAATATTTGACAACATTCCTTGCGAGTTGGCCTCTACGTCTCCGTGTAACCCTCATATACATCAATAACGTAATCTAACGTAACCTAACCCAACCTAACATCTCGCCGGTAATATTTCACAACATTCCTGGGGAGTTGGCTTCTCCGTCTCCGTGGGACCTTTACATATATGAATAACGTAATATAACGTAACCTAACCCAACCTACCATCTCGGCGGTAATATTTGAGAACATTCCTGTCGAGCTGGCATCTACGTCCCTGTGGGACCTTTATATTCATCAATAACGTAATATAAACAAACCTAACCCATCCTAACATCTCGGCGTTAATATTTGACCACATTCCTGGCTTGTTGGCCTCTACGTCTCCGTGGGACCTTTGTATACATCAATAACGTAATATAACCTTACCTAACCCAACCTAACATCTCTGCGGTAATATTTGACCACATTCCTGGCTTGTTGGAATCTACGTCTCCGTGGGACCTTTATATACATCAATAACGTAATATAACCTAACCTAACCCAACCTAACATCTCTGCGGTAATATTTGACATCATTTCTGGCGAGTTGACCTCTACGTCTCCGTGGGACCTTTATATACATAAATAACATAATATAAGCTAGCCTAACCCAATCTAACATCTCGGCGGTAATATTTGACCACATTCCTGGCGAGTTGGCCTCTACGTCTCCGTTTGACGTTCATATACATCAATAACGTAATTTAACCTAACCTAACCCAACCTATCATATCGGCGGTAATATTTGACAACATTCGTGGCGAGTTGGCCTCTACGTCTCCGTTTGACCTTCATATACATCACTAACGTAATATAACCTAACCTAACCCAACCTAACATCTCGGCGATAATATTTGACCACATTCCTGGCTTGTTGGAATCTACGTCTCCGTGGGACCTTTATATACATCAATAACGTAATATAACCTAACCTAACCCAACCTAACGTCTCTGCGGTAATATTTGACAACATACCTGGCGTGTTGGACTCTACGTCTCCGTTTGACCTTCATATACATCAATAACGACATGTAACCTAACCTAACCCAACCTATCATCTCGGCGGTAATATTTGACAACATTCGTGGCGAGTTGGCCTCTACGTCTCCGTGTAACCCTCATACACATCAATAACGTAATATAACGCAACCTAACCCAACCTATCATCTCGGCGGTAATATTTGACAACATACCTGGCGAGTTGGCCTCTACGTCTTCGTTTGACCTTCATATACATCACTAACATAATATAACCTAACCTAACCCAACCTAACATCTCGGCGGTCATATTTGACAACATTCCTGGCGAGTTGGCGTCTACGGCCCCGTGGGACCTTTATATACATCAATAACGTAACATAAACTAACCTAACCCAACCTATCATCTCGGCGGTAATATTTGACAACATTCCTGGCTAGTTGGCTTCTCCGTCTCCGTGGGACCTTTATATGCATCAATAACGTAATATAACAAAAGCTAACCCAACCTAACATGTCGGCGGTAATATTTGACAACATTCCTTGCGAGTTGGCCTCTACGTCTCCGTGTAACCCTCATATACATCAATAACGTAATCTAACGTAACCTAACCCAACCTAACATCTCGCCGGTAATATTTCACAACATTCCTGGGGAGTTGTCTTCTCCGTCTCCGTGGGACCTTTACATACATGAATAACGTAATATAACGTAACCTAACCCAACCTACCATCTCGGCGGTAATATTTGAGAACATTCATGTCGAGCTGGCTTCTACGTCCCGGTGGGACCTTTATATTCATCAATAACGTAATATAAACAAACCTAACCCATCCTAACATCTCGGCGGTAATATTTGACAACATTCCTGGCGAGTTGGCCTCTACGTCTCCGTGAGACCTTCATATACATCAATAACGACAAATAACCTAACCTAAACCAACCTATCATCTCGGCGGTAATATTTGACAACATTCGTGGCGAGTTGGCCTCTACGTCTCCGTTTGACCTTCATATACATCACTAACGTAATATAACCTAACCTAACCCAATCTAACGTCTCGGCGGTAATATTTGACAACATTTCTGTCGAGTTGGCTTCTCCGTTTCCGTGTAACCCTCATATACATCAATAACGTAATATAACGCAACCTAACCCAACCTATCATCTGGGCGGTAATATTTGACAACATACCTGCCGAGTTGGCCTCTACGTCTCCGTGGGCCCTTTGTATACATCAATAACGTAATATATCCTAACCTAACCCAACCTAACATCTCTGCGGTAATATTTGACCACATTCCTGGCTTGTTGGCCTCCACGTTTCCGTGGGACCTTTGTATACATCAATAACGTAATATAACCTAACCTAACCCAACCTAACATCTCTGCGGTAATATTTGACCACATTCCTGGCTTGTTGGAATCTACGTCTCCGTGGGACCTTTATATACATCAATAACGTAATATAACCTAACCTAACCCAACCTAACATATCTGCGGTAATATTTGACATCATTCCTGGCGAGTTGGCCTCTACATCTCCGTGTAACCCTCATATACATCAATAACGTAATATAACGCAACCTAACCCAACCTATCATCTCGGCGGTAATATTTGACAACATACCTGGCGAGTTGGCCTCTACGTCTCCGTGGGACCTTCATATACATCAATAACGACATATAACCTAACCTAACCCAACCTATCATCTCGGCGGTAATATTTGACAACATTCGTGCCGAGTTGGCCTCTACGTCTTCGTTTGACCTCTATATACATCACTAACATAATATAACCTAACCTAACCCAACCTAACATCTCGCCGGTAATATTTCACAACATTCCTGGGGAGTTGTCATCTCCGTCTCCGTGGGACTTTATATACATCAATAACGTAATATAACCTAACCTAACCCAACCTATCATCTCGGCGGTAATATTTGACAACATCCCTGGCGAGTTGGCCTCTACGTCTCCGTGGGACCTTTATATACATCAATAACATAATATAACCTAACCTAACCCAACCTATCATCTCGGCCGTAATATTAGGCAACATTCCTGGCGAGTTGGCCTCTACGTCTCCGTTTGACGTTCATATACATTAATAACGTAATTTAACCTAACCTAACCCAACCTATCATCTCGGCGATAATATTTGACAACATTCCTGGCGAATTGGCCTCTACGTCTCCGTGTAACCCTCATATACATCAATAACGTATTCTAACGTAACCTAACCCAACCTAACATCTCGCCGGTAATATTTCACAACATTCGTGGCGAGTTGGCCTCTACGTCTCCGTTTGGCCTTCATATACATCACTAACGTAATATAACGTAACCTAACCCAACCTATCATCTCGGCGGTAATATTTGAGAACATTCCTGGCGAGCTGGCTTCTACGTCCCGGTGGCACCTTTATATACATCAATAACGTAATATAAACAAACCTAACGCAACCTAACATCTCGGCTTTAATATTTGACCACATTCCTGGCTTGTTGGCCTCCACGTTTCCGTGGGACCTTTGTATACATCAATAACGTAATATAACCTAACCTAACCCAACCTAACATCTCTGCGGTAATATTTGACATCATTCCTGGCGAGTTGGCCTCTACATCTCCGTGTAACCCTCATATACATCAATAACGTAATATAACGCAACCTAACCCAACCTATCATCTCGGCGGTAATATTTGACAACATACCTGGCGAGTTGGCCTCTATGTCTGCGTGGGACCTTCATATACATCAATAACGACATATAACCTAACCTAACCCAACCTATCATCTCGGCGGTAATATTTGACAACATCCCTGGCGAGTTGGCCTCTACGTCTCCGTGGGACCTTTATATACATCAATAACATAATATAACCTAACCTAACCCAACCTATCATCTCGGCCGTAATATTGGACAACATTCCTGGCGAGTTGGCCTCTACGTCTCCGTGGGACCTTCATATACATCAATAACGACATATAACCTAACCTAACCCAACCTATCATTTCGGCGGTAATATTTGACAACATTCGTGGCGAGTTGGCCTCTACGTCTCCGTTTGACCTTCATATTCATCAATAACGTAATATAAACAAACCTAACCCAACCTAACATCTCGGCGTTAATATTTGACCACATTCCTGGCTTGTTGGACTCTACGTCTCCGTGGGACCTTTGTATACATCAATAACGTAATATAACGTAACCTAACCCAACCTATCATCTCGGCGGTAATTTTTGACAACATTCGTGGCGAGTTGGCCTCTACGTCTCCGTTTGACCTTCATATACATCAATAACGTAATATAACCTAACCTAAACCAACCTAACATCTCGGCGGTAATATTTGACAACATTCCTTGCGAGTTGGCCTCCACGTCTCCGTGGGACCTTTGTATGCATCAATAACGTAATATAACCTAACCTAACCCAACCTAACATCTCTGCGGTAATATTTGACATCATTCCTGGCTAGTTGGCCTCTACGTCTCCGTGTAACCCTCATATACATCAATAACGTAATATAACGCAACCTAACCCAACCTATCATCTCGGCGGTAATATTTGACAACATACCTGGCGAGTTGGCCTCTACGTCTCCGTGGGACCTTCATATACATCAATAACGACATATAATGTAAACTAACCCAACCTATCATCTCGGCGGTAATATTTGACAACATTCGTGCCGAGTTGGCCTCTACGTCTTCGTTTGACCTTTATATACATCACTAGCATAATATTACCTAACCTAACCCAACCTAACATCTCGCCGGTAATATTTCACAACATTCCTGGGGAGTTGTCATCTCCGTCTCCGTGGGACCTTTATATACATCAATAACGTAATATAACCTAACCTAACCCAACCTATCATCTCGGCGGTAATATTTGACAACATCCCTGGCGAGTTGGCCTCTACGTCTCCGTGGGACCTTTATATACATCAATAACATAATATAACCTAACCTAACCCAACCTATCATCTCGGCCGTAATATTGGGCAACATTCCTGGCGAGTTGGCCTCTACGTCACCGTTTGACGTTCATATACATTAATAACGTAATTTAACCTAACCTAACCCAACCTATCATTTCGGCGATAATATTTGACAACATTCCTGGCGAGTTGGCCTCTACGTCTCCGTGTAACCCTCATATACATCAATAACGTATTCTAACGTAACCTAACCCAACCTAACATCTCGCCGGTAATATTTCACAACATTCGTGGCGAGTTGGCCTCTACGTCTCCGTTTGGCCTTCATATACATCACTAACGTAATATAACGTAACCTAACCCAACCTATCATCTCGGCGGTAATATTTGAGAACATTCCTGGCGAGCTGGCTTCTACGTCCCGGTGGCACGTTTATATACATCAATAACGTAATATAAATAAACCTAACGCAACCTAACATCTCGGCTTTAATATTTGACCACATTCCTGGCTTGTTGGCCTCCACGTTTCCGTGGGACCTTTGTATACATCAATAACGTAATATAACCTAACCTAACCCAACCTAACATCTCTGCGGTAATATTTGACCACATTCCTGGCTTGTTGGAATCTACGTCTCCGTGGGACCTTTATATACATCAATAACGTAATATAACCTAACCTAACCCAACCTAACATCTCTGCGGTAATATTTGACATCATTCCTGGCGAGTTGGCCTCTACATCTCCGTGTAACCCTCATATACATCAATAACGTAATATAACGCAACCTAACCCAACCTATCATCTCGGCGGTAATATTTGACAACATACCTGGCGAGTTGGCCTCTATGTCTCCGTGGGACCTTCATATACATCAATAACGACATATAACCTAACCTAACCCAACCTATCATCTCGGCGGTAATATTTGACAACATTCGTGGCGAGTTGGCCTCTACGTCTCCGTGGGATCTTTGTATACATCAATAACGTAATATAACCTAACCTAACCCAACCTATCATCTCGGCGGTAATATTTGACAACATTCGTGGCGAATTGGCCTCTACGTCTCCGTGTAACCCTCATACACATCAATAACGTAATATAACGCAACCTAACCCAACCTATCATCTCGGCGGTAATATTTGACAACATATCTGGCGAGTTGGCCTCTACGTCTCCGTGGGACCTTCATATACATCAATAACGACATATAACCTAACCTAACCCAACCTATCATTTCGGCGGTAATATTTGACAACATTCGTGGCGAGTTGGCCTCTACGTCTCCGTGTAACCCTCATATACATCAATAACGTATTCTAACGTAACCTAAGCCAACCTAACATCTCGCCGGTAATATTTCACAACATTCGTGGCGAGTTGGCCTCTACGTCTCCGTGTAACCCTCATATACATCAATAACGTATTCTAACGTAACCTAACCCAACCTAACATCTCGCCGGTAATATTTCACAACATTCCTGGGGAGTTGGCTTCTCCGTCTCCGTGGGACCTTCATATACATCAGTAACGACATATAACCTAACCTAACCCAACCTATCATTTCGGCGGTAATATTTGACAACATTCGTGGCGAGTTGGCCTCTACGTCCCCGTTTGACCTTCATATACATCACTAACGTAATATAACCTAACCTAACCCAACCTAACATCTCGGCGGTAATATTTCGCAACATTCCTGGGGAGTTGGCTTCTCCGTCTCCGTGGGACCTTTATATACATCAATGACGTAATATAACCTAACCTAACCCAACCTATCATCTCGGCGGTAATATTTGACAACATCCCTGGCGAGTTAGCCTCTACGTCTCCGTGGGACCTTTATATACATCAATAACATAATATAACCTAACCTAACCCAACCTATCATCTCGGCCGTAATATTGGACAACATTCCTGGCGAGTTGGCCTCTACGTCTCCGTGGGACCTTCATATACATCAATAACGACATATAACCTAACCTAACCCAACCTATCATTTCGGCGGTAATATTTGACAACATTCGTGGCGAGTTGGCCTCTACGTCTCCGTTTGACCTTCATATTCATCAATAACGTAATATAAACAAACCTAACCCAACCTAACATCTCGGCGTTAATATTTGACCACATTCCTGGCTTGTTGGACTCTACGTCTCCGTGGGACCTTTGTATACATCAATAACGTAATATAACGTAACCTAACCCAACCTATCATCTCGGCGGTAATTTTTGACAACATTCGTGGCGAGTTGGCCTCTACGTCTCCGTTTGACCTTCATATACATCACTAACGTAATATAACCTAACCTAACCCAACCTAACATCTCGGCGGTAATATTTGACAACATTCCTGGAGAGTTGGCCTCTACGTCTCCGTGTAACCCTCATATACATCAATAACGTAATCTAACGTAACCTAACCCAACCTAACATCTCGCCGGTAATATTTCACAACATTCCTGGGGAGTTGGCTTCTCCGTCTCCGTGGGACCTTTTTATACATCAATAACGTAATATAACCTAACCTAAACCAACCTAACATCTCGGCGGTAATATTTGACAACATTCCTTGCGAGTTGGCCTCCACGTCTCCGTGGGACCTTTGTATACATCAATAACGTAATATAACCTAACCTAACCCAACCTAACATCTCTGCGGTAATATTTGACATCATTCCTGGCTAGTTGGCCTCTACGTCTCCGTGTAACCCTCATATACATCAATAACGTAATATAACGCAACCTAACCCAACCTATCATCTCGGCGGTAATGTTTGACAACATACCTGGCGAGTTGGCCTCTACGTCTCCGTGGGACCTTCATATACATCAATAACGACATATAACCTAACATAACCCAACATATCATCTCGGCGGTAATATTTGACAACATTCGTGCCGAGTTTGCCTCTACGTCTACGTTTGACCTTTATATACATCACTAACATAATATAACCTAACCTAACCCAACCTAACATCTCGCCGGTAATATTTCACAACATTCCTGGGGAGTTGTCATCTCCGTCTCCGTGGGACCTTTATATACATCAATAACGTAATATAACCTAACCTAACCCAACCTATCATCTCGGCGGTAATATTTGACAACATCCCTGGCGAGTTGGCCTCTACGTCTCCGTGGGACCTTTATATACATCAATAACATAATATAACCTAACCTAACCCAACCTATCATCTCGGCCATAATATTGGGCAACATTCCTGGCGAGTTGGCCTCTACGTCACCGTTTGACGTTCATATACATTAATAACGTAATTTAACCTAACCTAACCCAACCTATCATCTCGGCGATAATATTTGACAACATTCCTGGCGAGTTGGCCTCTACGTCTCCGTGTAACCCTCATATACATCAATAACGTATTCTAACGTAACCTAACCCAACCTAACATCTCGCCGGTAATATTTCACAACATTCGTGGCGAGTTGGCCTCTACGTCTCCGTTTGGCCTTCATATACATCACTAACGTAATATAACGTAACCTAACCCAACCTATCATCTCGGCGGTAATATTTGAGAACATTCCTGGCGAGCTGGCTTCTACGTCCCGGTGGCACCTTTATATACATCAATAACGTAATATAAACAAACCTAGCGCAACCTAACATCTCGGCTTTAATATTTGACCACATTCCTGGCTTGTTGGCCTCCACGTTTCCGTGGGACCTTTGTATACATCAATAACGTAATATAACCTAACCTAACCCAACCTAACATCTCTGCGGTAACATTTGACCACATTCCTGGCTTGTTGGAATCTACGTCTCCGTGGGACCTTTATATACATCAATAACGTAATATAACCTAACCTAACCCAACCTAACATCTCTGCGGTAATATTTGACATCATTCCTGGCGAGTTGGCCTCTATGTCTCCGTGGGACCTTCATATACATCAATAACGACATATAACCTAACCTAACCCAACCTATCATCTCGGCGGTAATATTTGACAACATTCGTGGCGAGTTGGCCTCTACGTCTCCGTTTGACCTTCATATTCATCAATAACGTAATATAAACAAACCTAACCCAATCTATCATCTCGGCGGTAATATTTGACAACATACCTGGCGAGTTGGCCCCTACGTCTCCGTTTGACGTTCATATACATTAATAACGTAATTTAACCTCACCTAACCCAACCTATCATCTCGGCGGTACTATTTGACAACATTCGTGGCGAGTTGGCCTCTACGTCTCCGTTTGACCTTCATATACATCACTAACGTAATATAACCTAACCTAACCCAACCTAACATCTCGGCGGTAATATTTGACAACATTCCTGGCGAGTTGGCCTCTACGTCTCCGTGTAACCCTCATATACATCAATAACGTAATCTAAGGTAACCTAACCCAAGCTGACATCTCGCCGGTAATATTTCACAACATTCCTGGGGAGTCGGCTTCTCCGTCTCCGTGGGACCTTTATATACATCAATAACGTAATATAACCTAACCTAACCCAACCTAACATCTCTGCGGTACTATTTGACATCATTCCTGGCGAGTTGGCCTCTACGTCTCCGTGGGACCTTCATATACATCACTAACGTAATATAACCTAACCTAACCCAACCTATCATCTCGGCGGTAATATTTGAGAACATTCCTGGCGAGCTGGCTTCTGCGTCCCGGTGGGACCTTTATATACATCAATAACGTAATATAAACACACCTAACCCAACCTAACATCTCGGCGTTAATATTTGACGACATTCCTGGCTTGTTGGCCTCCACGTCTCTGTGGGACCTTTGTATACATCAATAACGTAATATAACCTAACCTAACCCAACCTAACATCTCTGCGGTAATATTTGACATCATTCCTGGCGAATTGGCCTCTACGTCTCCGTGTAACCCTCATATACATCAATAACGTAATCTAACGTAACCTAACCCAACCTAACATCTCGCCGGTAATATTTCACAACATTCGTGGCGAGTTGGCCTCTACGTCTCCGTTTGGCCTTCATATACATCACTAACGTAATATAACGTAACCTAACCCAACCTATCATCTCGGCGGTAATATTTGAGAACATTCCTGGCGAGCTGGCTTCTACGTCCCGGTGGCACCTTTATATACATCAATAACGTAATATAAACAAACCTAGCGCAACCTAACATCTCGGCTTTAATATTTGACCACATTCCTGGCTTGTTGGCCTCCACGTTTCCGTGGGACCTTTGTATACATCAATAACGTAATATAACCTAACCTAACCCAACCTAACATCTCTGCGGTAACATTTGACCACATTCCTGGCTTGTTGGAATCTACGTCTCCGTGGGACCTTTATATACATCAATAACGTAATATAACCTAACCTAACCCAACCTAACATCTCTGCGGTAATATTTGACATCATTCCTGGCGAGTTGGCCTCTATGTCTCCGTGGGACCTTCATATACATCAATAACGACATATAACCTAACCTAACCCAACCTATCATCTCGGCGGTAATATTTGACAACATTCGTGGCGAGTTGGCCTCTACGTCTCCGTTTGACCTTCATATTCATCAATAACGTAATATAAACAAACCTAACCCAACCTATCATCTCGGCGGTAATATTTGACAACATACCTGGCGAGTTGGCCTCTACGTCTCCGTTTGACGTTCATATACATTAATAACGTAATTTAACCTCACCTAACCCAACCTATCATCTCGGCGGTACTATTTGACAACATTCGTGGCGAGTTGGCCTCTACGTCTCCGTTTGACCTTCATATACATCACTAACGTAATATAACCTAACCTAACCCAACCTAACATCTCGGCGGTAATATTTGACAACATTCCTGGCGAGTTGGCCTCTACGTCTCCGTGTAACCCTCATATACATCAATAACGTAATCTAAGGTAACCTAACCCAAGCTGACATCTCGCCGGTAATATTTCACAACATTCCTGGGGAGTTGGCTTCTCCGTCTCCGTGGGACCTTTATATACATCAATAACGTAATATAACCTAACCTAACCCAACCTAACATCTCTGCGGTACTATTTGACATCATTCCTGGCGAGTTGGCCTCTACGTCTCCGTGGGACCTTCATATACATCACTAACGTAATATAACCTAACCTAACCCAACCTATCATCTCGGCGGTAATATTTGAGAACATTCCTGGCGAGCTGGCTTCTGCGTCCCGGTGGGACCTTTATATACATCAATAACGTAATATAAACACACCTAACCCAACCTAACATCTCGGCGTTAATATTTGACGACATTCCTGGCTTGTTGGCCTCCACGTCTCTGTGGGACCTTTGTATACATCAATAACGTAATATAACCTAACCTAACCCAACCTAACATCTCTGCGGTAATATTTGACATCATTCCTGGCGAATTGGCCTCTACGTCTCCGTGTAACCCTCATATACATCAATAACGTAATCTAACGTAACCTAACCCAACCTAACATCTCGCCGGTAATATTTCACAACATTCCTGGGGAGTTGGCTTCTCCGTCTCCGTGGGACCTTTATATACATCAATAACGTAATATAACCTAACCTAACCCAACCTATCATCTCGGCGGTAATATTTGACAACATCCCTGGTGAGTTGGCCTCTACGTCTCCGTGGGACCTTTGTATACATCAATAACATAATATAACCTAACCTAACCCAACCTATCATCTCGGCCGTAATATTGGACAACATTCCTGGCGAGTTGGCCTCTACGTCTCCGTTTGACGTTCATATACATAAATAACGTAATTTAACCTATCCTAACCCAACCTATCATCTCGGCGATAATATTTGACAACATTCCTGGCGAGTTGGCGTCTACGTCTCCGTGGGACCTTTATATACATGAATAACGTAATATAACGTAACCTAACCCAACCTATCATCTCGGCGGTAATATTTGAGGACATTCCTGGCGAGCTGGCTTCTACGTCCCGGTGGGACCTTTATATTCATCAATAACGTAATATAAACGAACCTAACCCAACCTAACATCTCGGCGTTAATATTTGACCACATTCCTGGCTTGTTGGACTCTACGTCTCCGTGGGACCTTTGTATACATCTTTAACGTAATATAACCCAACCTAACCCAACCTAACATCTCTGCGGTAATATTTGACCACATTCCTGGCGAATTGGCCTCTACGTCTCCGTGTAACCCTCATATACATCAATAACGTAATCTAACGTAACCTAACCCAACCTAACATCTCGCCGGTAATATTTCACAACATTCCTGGGGAGTTGGCTTCTCCGTCTCCGTGGGACCTTTATATACATCAATAACGTAATATAACCTAACCTAACCCAACCTATCATCTCGGCGGTAATATTTGACAACATCCCTGGCGAGTTGGCCTCTACGTCTCCGTGGGACCTTTATATACATCAATAACATAATATAACCTAACCTAACCCAACCTATCATCTCGGCCGTAATATTGGACAACATTCCTGGCGAGTTGGCCTCTACGTCTCCGTGGGACCTTCATATACATCACTAACGTAATATAACCTAACCTAACCCAACCTATCATCTCGGCGGTAATATTTGAGAACATTCCTGGCGAGCTGGCTTCTGCGTCCCGGTGGGACCTTTATATACATCAATAACGTAATATAAACACACCTAACCCAACCTAACATCTCGGCGTTAATATTTGACGACATTCCTGGCTTGTTGGCCTCCACGTCTCTGTGGGACCTTTGTATACATCAATAACGTAATATAACCTAACCTAACCCAACCTAACATCTCTGCGGTAATATTTGACATCATTCCTGGCGAATTGGCCTCTACGTCTCCGTGTAACCCTCATATACATCAATAACGTAATCTAACGTAACCTAACCCAACCTAACATCTCGCCGGTAATATTTCACAACATTCCTGGGGAGTTGGCTTCTCCGTCTCCGTGGGACCTTTATATACATCAATAACGTAATATAACCTAACCTAACCCAACCTATCATCTCGGCGGTAATATTTGACAACATCCCTGGTGAGTTGGCCTCTACGTCTCCGTGGGACCTTTGTATACATCAATAACATAATATAACCTAACCTAACCCAACCTATCATCTCGGCCGTAATATTGGACAACATTCCTGGCGAGTTGGCCTCTACGTCTCCGTTTGACGTTCATATACATAAATAACGTAATTTAACCTATCCTAACCCAACCTATCATCTCGGCGATAATATTTGACAACATTCCTGGCGAGTTGGCGTCTACGTCTCCGTGGGACCTTTATATACATGAATAACGTAATATAACGTAACCTAACCCAACCTATCATCTCGGCGGTAATATTTGAGGACATTCCTGGCGAGCTGGCTTCTACGTCCCGGTGGGACCTTTATATTCATCAATAACGTAATATAAACGAACCTAACCCAACCTAACATCTCGGCGTTAATATTTGACCACATTCCTGGCTTGTTGGACTCTACGTCTCCGTGGGACCTTTGTATACATCTTTAACGTAATATAACCCAACCTAACCCAACCTAACATCTCTGCGGTAATATTTGACCACATTCCTGGCGAATTGGCCTCTACGTCTCCGTGTAACCCTCATATACATCAATAACGTAATCTAACGTAACCTAACCCAACCTAACATCTCGCCGGTAATATTTCACAACATTCCTGGGGAGTTGGCTTCTCCGTCTCCGTGGGACCTTTATATACATCAATAACGTAATATAACCTAACCTAACCCAACCTATCATCTCGGCGGTAATATTTGACAACATCCCTGGCGAGTTGGCCTCTACGTCTCCGTGGGACCTTTATATACATCAATAACATAATATAACCTAACCTAACCCAACCTATCATCTCGGCCGTAATATTGGACAACATTCCTGGCGAGTTGGCCTCTACCTCTCCGTTTGACGTTCATATACATTAATAACGTAATTTAACCTATCCTAACCCAACCTATCATCTCGGCGATAATATTTGACAACATTCCTGGCGAGTTGGCGTCTACGCCTCCGTGGGACCTTTATATACATGAATAACGTAATATAACGTAACCTAACCCAACCTATCATCTCGGCGGTAATATTTGAGAACATTCCTGGCGAGCTGGCTTCTACGTCCCGGTGGGACCTTTATATTCATCAATAACGTAATATAAACGAACCTAACCCAACCTAACATCTCGGCGTTAATATTTGACCACATTCCTGGCTTGTTGGACTCTACGTCTCCGTGGGACCTTTGTATACATCTTTAACGTAATATAACCTAACCTAACCCAACCTAACATCTCTGCGGTAATATTTGACCACATTCCTGGCTTGTTGGAATCTACGTCTCCGTGGGACCTTTATATACATGAATAACGTAATATAACCTAACCTAACCCAACCTAACATCTCTGCGGTAATATTTGACATCATTCCTGGCGAGTTGGCCTCTACGTCTCCGTGTAACCCTCATACACATCAATAACGTAATATAACGCAACCTAACCCAACCTATCATCTCGGCGGTAATATTTGACAACATATCTGGCGAGTTGGCCTCTACGTCTCCGTGGGACCTTCATATACATCAATAACGACATATAACCTAACCTAACCCAACCTATCATTTCGGCGATAATATTTGACAACATTCGTGGCGAGTTGGCCTCTACGTCTCCCTTTGACCTTCATATTCATCAATAACGTAATATAAACAAACCTAACCCAACCTAACATCTCGGCGTTAATATTTGACCACATTCCTGGCTTGTTGGACTCTACGTCTCCGTGGGACCTTTGTGTACATCAATAACGTAATATAACCTAACCTAACCCAACCTATCATCTCGGCGGTAATATTTCACAACATTCCTGGGGAGTTGGCTTCTACGTCTCCGTTTGACGTTCATATACATTAATAACGTAATTTAACCTAACCTACACCAACCTATCATCTCGGCGATAATATTTGACAACATTCCTGGCGAGTTGGCCTCTACGTCTCCGTGTAACCCTCATATACATCAATAACGTAATCTAACGTAACCTAACCCAACCTAACATCTCGCCGGTAATATTTCACAACATTCCTGGGCAGTTGGCTTCTCCGTCTCCGTGGGACCTTTATATACATCAATAACGTAATATAACCTAACCTAACCCAACCTAACATCTCTGCGGTACTATTTGACATCATTCCTGGCGAGTTGGCCTCTACGTCTCCGTGGGACCTTTGTGTACATCAATAACGTAATATAACCTAACCTAACCCAACCTATTATTTCGGCGGTAATATTTGACAACATTCGTGGCGAGTTGGCCTCTACGTCTCCGTTTGACCTTCATATACATCACTAACGTAATATAACCTAACCTAAACCAACCTAACATCTCGGCGGTAATATTTGACAACATTCCTGGCGAGTTGGCGTCTACGTCTCCGTGGGACCTTTATATACATCAATAACGTAATATAACGTAACCTAACCCAACCTATCATCTCGGCGGTAATATTTGAGAACATTCCTGGCGAGCTGGCTTCTGCGTCCCGGTGGGACCTTTATATACATCAATAACGTAATATAAACAAACCTAACCCAACCTAACATCTCGGCGTTAATATTTGACCACATTCCTGGCTTGTTGGCCTCCACGTCTCCGTGGGACCTTTGTATACATCAATAACGTAATATAACCTAACCTAACCCAACCTATCATCTCGGCCGTAATATTGGACAACATTCCTGGCGAGCTGGCCTCTACGTCTCCGTTTGACGTTCATATACATCAATAACGTAATTTAACCTAACCTAACCCAACCTATCATCTCGGCGGTAATATTTGACAACATCCCTGGCGAGTTGGCCTCTAAGTCTCCGTGGGACCTTTATATACATCAATAACATAATATAACCCAACCTAACCCAACCTATCATCTCGGCCGTAATATTGGACAACATTCCTGGCGAGTTGGCCTCTACGTCTCCGTTTGACGTTCATAAATATCAATAACGTAATTTAACCTAACCTAACCCAACCTATCATCTCGGCAGTAATATTTGACCACATTCCTGGCGAGTTGGCCTCTACGTCTCCGTTTGACCTTCATATACATCACTAACGTAATATAACCTAACCTAACACAACCTAACATCTCGTCGGTAATATTTGACAACATTCCTGGCGAGTTGGCCTCTACGTCTCCGTGGGACCTTCATATACATCAATAACGACATATAACCTAACCTAACCCAACCTATCATCTCGGCGGTAATATTTGACAACATTCGTGGCGAGTTGGCCTCTACGTCTCCGTTTGACCTTCATATACATCACTAACGTAATATAACCTAACCTAACCCAACCTAACATCTCGGCGGTAATATTTGACAACATTCCTGGCGAGTTGGCGTCTACGTCTCCGTGGGACCTTTATATACATCAATAACGTAATATAACCTAACCTAACCCAACCTAACATCTCTGCGGTAATATTTGACCACATTCCTGGCTTGTTGGAATCTACGTCTCCGTGGGACCTTTATATACATCAATAACGTAATATAACCTAACCTAACCCAACCTAACATCTCTGCGGTAATATTTGACATCATTCCTGGCGAGTTGGCCTCTACATCTCCGTGTAACCCTCATATACATCAATAACGTAATCTAACGTAACCTAACCCAACCTAACATCTCGCCGGTAATATTTCACAACATTCCTGGGGAGTTGGCTTCTCCGTCTCCGTGGGACCTTTATATACATCAATAATGTAATATAACCTAACCTAACCCAACCTATCATCTCGGCGGTAATATTTGACAACATCCCTGGCGAGTTGGCCTCTACGTCTCCGTGGGACCTTTATATACATCAATAACATAATATAACCTAACCTAACCCAACCTATCATCTCGGCCGTAATATTGGACAACATTCCTGGCGAGTTGGCCTCTACCTCTCCGTTTGACGTTCATATACATTAATAACGTAATTTAACCTATCCTAACCCAACCTATCATCTCGGCGATAATATTTGACAACATTCCTGGCGAGTTGGCGTCTACGCCTCCGTGGGACCTTTATATACATGAATAACGTAATATAACGTAACCTAACCCAACCTATCATCTCGGCGGTAATATTTGAGAACATTCCTGGCGAGCTGGCTTCTACGTCCCGGTGGGACCTTTATATTCATCAATAACGTAATATAAACGAACCTAACCCAACCTAACATCTCGGCGTTAATATTTGACCACATTCCTGGCTTGTTGGCCTCTACGTCTCCGTGGGACCTTTGTATACATCTTTAACGTAATATAACCTAACCTAACCCAACCTAACATCTCTGCGGTAATATTTGACCACATTCCTGGCTTGTTGGAATCTACGTCTCCGTGGGACCTTTATATACATGAATAACGTAATATAACCTAACCTAACCCAACCTAACATCTCTGCGGTAATATTTGACATCATTCCTGGCGAGTTGGCCTCTACGTCTCCGTGTAACCCTCATACACATCAATAACGTAATATAACGCAACCTAACCCAACCTATCATCTCGGCGGTAATATTTGACAACATATCTGGCGAGTTGGCCTCTACGTCTCCGTGGGACCTTCATATACATCAATAACGACATATAACCTAACCTAACCCAACCTATCATTTCGGCGATAATATTTGACAACATTCGTGGCGAGTTGGCCTCTACGTCTCCCTTTGACCTTCATATTCATCAATAACGTAATATAAACAAACCTAACCCAACCTAACATCTCGGCGTTAATATTTGACCACATTCCTGGCTTGTTGGACTCTACGTCTCCGTGGGACCTTTGTATACATCAATAACGTAATATAACCTAACCTAACCCAACCTATCATCTCGGCGGTAATATTTCACAACATTCCTGGGGAGTTGGCTTCTACGTCTCCGTTTGACGTTCATATACATTAATAACGTAATTTAACCTAACCTACACCAACCTATCATCTCGGCGATAATATTTGACAACATTCCTGGCGAGTTGGCCTCTACGTCTCCGTGTAACCCTCATATACATCAATAACGTAATCTAACGTAACCTAACCCAACCTAACATCTCGCCGGTAATATTTCACAACATTCCTGGGGAGTTGGCTTCTCCGTCTCCGTGGGACCTTTATATACATCAATAACGTAATATAACCTAACCTAATCCAACCTAACATCTCTGCGGTACTATTTGACATCATTCCTGGCGAGTTGGCCTCTACGTCTCCGTGGGACCTTTGTGTACATCAATAACGTAATATAACCTAACCTAACCCAACCTATTATTTCGGCGGTAATATTTGACAACATTCGTGGCGAGTTGGCCTCTACGTCTCCGTTTGACCTTCATATACATCACTAACGTAATATAACCTAACCTAAACCAACCTAACATCTCGGCGGTAATATTTGATAACATTCCTGGCGAGTTGGCGTCTACGTCTCCGTGGGACCTTTATATACATCAATAACGTAATATAACGTAACCTAACCCAACCTATCATCTCGGCGGTAATATTTGAGAACATTCCTGGCGAGCTGGCTTCTGCGTCCCGGTGGGACCTTTATATACATCAATAACGTAATATAAACAAACCTAACCCAACCTAACATCTCGGCGTTAATATTTGACCACATTCCTGGCTTGTTGGCCTCCACGTCTCCGTGGGACCTTTGTATACATCAATAACGTAATATAACCTAACCTAACCCAACCTAACATCTCTGCGGTGATATTTGACATCATTCCTGGCGAGTTGGCCTCTACGTCTCCGTGTAACCCTCATATACATCAATAACGTAATCTAACGTAACCTAACCCAACCTAACATCTCGCCGGTAATATTTCAAAACATTCCTGGGGAGTTGGCTTCTCCGTCTCCGTGGGACCTTTAGATACATCAATAACGTAATATAACCTAACCTAACCCAACCTAACATCTCTGCGGTAATATTTGACATCATTCCTGGCGAGTTGGCCTCTACGTCTCCGTGTAACCCTCATACACATCAATAACGTAATATAACGCAACCTAACCCAACCTATCATCTCGGCGGTAATATTTGACAACATATCTGGCGAGTTGACCTCTACGTCTCCGTGGGACCTTCATATACATAAAAAACGACATATAACCTAACCTAACCTAACCTATCATTTCGGCGGTAATATTTGACAACATTCGTGGCGAGTTGGCCTCTACGTCTCCGTGGAACCTTTATATACATCAATAACGTAATATAACCTAACCTAACCCAACCTAACATCTCTGCGGTAATATTTGACATCATTCCTGGCGAGTTGGCCTCTACGTCTCCGTGTAACCCTCATACACATCAATAACGTAATATAACGCAACCTAACCCAACCTATCATCTCGGCGGTAATATTTGACAACATATCTGGCGAGTTGGCCTCTACGTCTCCGTGGGACCTTCATATACATCAATAACGACATATAACCTAACCGAAACCAACCTATCATTTCGGCGGTAATATTTGACAACATTCGTGGCGAGTTGGCCTCTACGTCTCCGTTTGACCTTCATATTCATCAATAACGTAATATAAACAAACCTAACCCAACCTATCATCTCGGCGGTAATATTTGACAACATACCTGGCGAGTTGGCCTCTACGTCTCCGTTTGACGTTCATATACATTAATAACGTAATTTAACCTAACCTAACCCAACCTATCATCTCGGCGGTACTATTTGACAACATTCGTGGCGAGTTGGCCTCTACGTCTCCGTTTGACCTTCATATACATCACTAACGTAATATAACCTAACCTAACCCAACCTAACATCTCGGCGGTAATATTTGACAACATTCCTGGCGAGTTGGCCTCTACGTCTCCGTGTAACCCTCATATACATCAATAACGTAATCTAAGGTAACCTAACCCAAGCTGACATCTCGCCGGTAATATTTCACAACATTCCTGGGGAGTTGGCTTCTCCGTCTCCGTGGGACCTTTATATACATCAATAACGTAATATAACCTAACCTAACCCAACCTAACATCTCTGCGGTACTATTTGACATCATTCCTGGCGAGTTGGCCTCTACGTCTCCGTGGGACCTTCATATACATCAATAACGTAATCTAACGTAACCTAACCCAACCTATCATCTCGCCGGTAATATTTCACAACATTCCTGGGGAGTTGGCTTCTCCGTCTCCGTGGGACCTTTATATACATCAATAACGTAATATAACCTAACCTAACCCAACCTATCATCTCGGCGGTAATATTTGACAACATCCCTGGCGAGTTGGCCTCCACGTCTCCGTGGGACCTTTATATACATCAATAACATAATATAACCTAACCTAACCCAACCTATCATCTCGGCCGTAATATTGGACAACATTCCTGGCGAGTTGGCCTCTACGTCTCCGTTTGACGTTCATATACATTAATAACGTAATTTAACCTAACCTAACCCAACCTATCATCTCGGCCACAATATTTGACAACATTCCTGGCGAGTTGGCGTCTACGTCTCCGTGGGACCTTTATATACATGAATAACGTAATATAACGTAACCTAACCCAACCTATCATCTCGGCGGTAATATTTGAGAACATTCCTGGCGAGCTGGCTTCTACGTCCCGGTGGGACCTTTATATACATCAATAACGTAATATAAACAAACCTAACCCAACCTAACATCTCGACGTTAATATTTGACCACATTCCTGGCTTGTTGGCCTCCACGTCTCCGTGGGACCTTTGTATACATCAATAGCGTAATATAACCTAACCTAACACAACCTAACATCTCTGCGGTAATATTTGACCACATTCCTGGCTTGTTGGAATCTACGTCTCCGTGGGACCTTTATATACATCAATAACGTAATATAACCTAACCTGACCCAACCTATCATCTCGGCTGTAATATTTGACAGCATCCCTGGCGAGTTGGCCTCTAAGTCTCCGTGGGACCTTTATATCATCAATAACATAATATAACCTAACCTAACCCAACCTATCATCTCGGCCGTAATATTGGACAACATTCCTGGCGAGCTGGCCTCTACGTCTCCGTTTGACGTTCATATACATCAATAACGTAATTTAACCTAACCTAACCCAACCTATCATCTCGGCGGTAATATTTGACAACATCCCTGGCGAGTTGGCCTCTAAGTCTCCGTGGGACCTTTATATACATCAATAACATAATATAACCCAACCTAACCCAACCTATCATCTCGGCCGTAATATTGGACAACATTCCTGGCGAGTTGGCCTCTACGTCTCCGTTTGACGTTCATAAATATCAATAACGTAATTTAACCTAACCTAACCCAACCTATCATCTCGGCAGTAATATTTGACCACATTCCTGGCGAGTTGGCCTCTACGTCTCCGTTTGACCTTCATATACATCACTAACGTAATATAACCTAACCTAACACAACCTAACATCTCGTCGGTAATATTTGACAACATTCCTGGCGAGTTGGCCTCTACGTCTCCGTGGGACCTTCATATACATCAATAACGACATATAACCTAACCTAACCCAACCTATCATCTCGGCGGTAATATTTGACAACATTCGTGGCGAGTTGGCCTCTACGTCTCCGTTTGACCTTCATATACATCACTAACGTAATATAACCTAACCTAACCCAACCTAACATCTCGGCGGTAATATTTGACAACATTCCTGGCGAGTTGGCGTCTACGTCTCCGTGGGACCTTTATATACATCAATAACGTAATATAACCTAACCTAACCCAACCTAACATCTCTGCGGTAATATTTGACCACATTCCTGGCTTGTTGGAATCTACGTCTCCGTGGGACCTTTATATACATCAATAACGTAATATAACCTAACCTAACCCAACCTAACATCTCTGCGGTAATATTTGACATCATTCCTGGCGAGTTGGCCTCTACATCTCCGTGTAACCCTCATATACATCAATAACGTAATCTAACGTAACCTAACCCAACCTAACATCTCGCCGGTAATATTTCACAACATTCCTGGGGAGTTGGCTTCTCCGTCTCCGTGGGACCTTTATATACATCAATAATGTAATATAACCTAACCTAACCCAACCTATCATCTCGGCGGTAATATTTGACAACATCCCTGGCGAGTTGGCCTCTACGTCTCCGTGGGACCTTTATATACATCAATAACATAATATAACCTAACCTAACCCAACCTATCATCTCGGCCGTAATATTGGACAACATTCCTGGCGAGTTGGCCTCTACCTCTCCGTTTGACGTTCATATACATCAATAACGACATATAACCTAACCTAACCCAACCTATCATTTCGGCGGTAATATTTGACAACATTCGTGGCGAGTTGGCCTCTACGTCCCCGTTTGACCTTCATATACATCACTAACGTAATATAACCTAACCTAACCCAACCTATCATCTCGGCGGTAATATTTGAGAACATTCCTGGCGAGCTGGCTTCTGCGTCCCGGTGGGACCTTTATATACATCAATAACGTAATATAAACACACCTAACCCAACCTAACATCTCGGCGTTAATATTTGACGACATTCCTGGCTTGTTGGCCTCCACGTCTCTGTGGGACCTTTGTATACATCAATAACGTAATATAACCTAACCTAACCCAACCTAACATCTCTGCGGTAATATTTGACATCATTCCTGGCGAATTGGCCTCTACGTCTCCGTGTAACCCTCATATACATCAATAACGTAATCTAACGTAACCTAACCCAACCTAACATCTCGCCGGTAATATTTCACAACATTCCTGGGGAGTTGGCTTCTCCGTCTCCGTGGGACCTTTATATACATCAATAACGTAATATAACCTAACCTAACCCAACCTATCATCTCGGCGGTAATATTTGACAACATCCCTGGCGAGTTGGCCTCTACGTCTCCGTGGGACCTTTATATACATCAGTAACATAATATAACCTAACCTAACCCAACCTATCATCTCGGCCGTAATATTGGACAACATTCCTGGCGAGTTGGCCTCTACCTCTCCGTTTGACGTTCATATACATTAATAACGTAATTTAACCTATCCTAACCCAACCTATCATCTCGGCGATAATATTTGACAACATTCCTGGCGAGTTGGCGTCTACGCCTCCGTGGGACCTTTATATACATGAATAACGTAATATAACGTAACCTAACCCAACCTATCGTCTCGGCGGTAATATTTGAGAACATTCCTGGCGAGCTGGCTTCTACGTCCCGGTGGGACCTTTATATTCATCAATAACGTAATATAAACGAACCTAACCCAACCTAACATCTCGGCGTTAATATTTGACCACATTCCTGGCTTGTTGGCCTCTACGTCTCCGTGGGACCTTTGTATACATCTTTAACGTAATATAACCTAACCTAACCCAACCTAACATCTCTGCGGTAATATTTGACCACATTCCTGGCGAGCTGGCCTCTACGTCTCCGTTTGACGTTCATATACATCAATAACGTAATTTAACCTAACCTAACCCAACCTATCATCTCGGCGGTAATATTTGACAACATCCCTGGCGAGTTGGCCTCTAAGTCTCCGTGGGACCTTTATATACATCAATAACATAATATAACCCAACCTAACCCAACCTATCATCTCGGCCGTAATATTGGACAACATTCCTGGCGAGTTGGCCTCTACGTCTCCGTTTGACCTTCATATACATCACTAACGTAATATAACCTAACCTAACCCAACCTAACATCTCTGCGGTACTATTTGACATCATTCCTGGCGAGTTGGCCTCTACGTCTCCGTGGGACCTTCATATACATCAATAACGTAATCTAACGTAACCTAACCCAACCTATCATCTCGCCGGTAATATTTCACAACATTCCTGGGGAGTTGGCTTCTCCGTCTCCGTGGGACCTTTATATACATCAATAACGTAATATAACCTAACCTAACCCAACCTATCATCTCGGCGGTAATATTTGACAACATCCCTGGCGAGTTGGCCTGCACGTGTCCGTGGGACCTTTATATACATCAATAACATAATATAACCTAACCTAACCCAACCTATCATCTCGGCCGTAATATTGGACAACATTCCTGGCGAGTTGGCCTCTACCTCTCCGTTTGACGTTCATATACATCAATAACGACATATAACCTAACCTAACCCAACCTATCATTTCGGCGGTAATATTTGACAACATTCGTGGCGAGTTGGCCTCTACGTCCCCGTTTGACCTTCATATACATCACTAACGTAATATAACCTAACCTAACCCAACCTATCATCTCGGCGGTAATATTTGAGAACATTCCTGGCGAGCTGGCTTCTGCGTCCCGGTGGGACCTTTATATACATCAATAACGTAATATAAACACACCTAACCCAACCTAACATCTCGGCGTTAATATTTGACGACATTCCTGGCTTGTTGGCCTCCACGTCTCTGTGGGACCTTTGTATACATCAATAACGTAATATAACCTAACCTAACCCAACCTAACATCTCTGCGGTAATATTTGACATCATTCCTGGCGAATTGGCCTCTACGTCTCCGTGTAACCCTCATATACATCAATAACGTAATCTAACGTAACCTAACCCAACCTAACATCTCGCCGGTAATATTTCACAACATTCCTGGGGAGTTGGCTTCTCCGTCTCCGTGGGACCTTTATATACATCAATAACGTAATATAACCTAACCTAACCCAACCTATCATCTCGGCGGTAATATTTGACAACATCCCTGGCGAGTTGGCCTCTACGTCTCCGTGGGACCTTTATATACATCAGTAACATAATATAACCTAACCTAACCCAACCTATCATCTCGGCCGTAATATTGGACAACATTCCTGGCGAGTTGGCCTCTACCTCTCCGTTTGACGTTCATATACATTAATAACGTAATTTAACCTATCCTAACCCAACCTATCATCTCGGCGATAATATTTGACAACATTCCTGGCGAGTTGGCGTCTACGCCTCCGTGGGACCTTTATATACATGAATAACGTAATATAACGTAACCTAACCCAACCTATCGTCTCGGCGGTAATATTTGAGAACATTCCTGGCGAGCTGGCTTCTACGTCCCGGTGGGACCTTTATATTCATCAATAACGTAATATAAACGAACCTAACCCAACCTAACATCTCGGCGTTAATATTTGACCACATTCCTGGCTTGTTGGCCTCTACGTCTCCGTGGGACCTTTGTATACATCTTTAACGTAATATAACCTAACCTAACCCAACCTAACATCTCTGCGGTAATATTTGACCACATTCCTGGCGAGCTGGCCTCTACGTCTCCGTTTGACGTTCATATACATCAATAACGTAATTTAACCTAACCTAACCCAACCTATCATCTCGGCGGTAATATTTGACAACATCCCTGGCGAGTTGGCCTCTAAGTCTCCGTGGGACCTTTATATACATCAATAACATAATATAACCCAACCTAACCCAACCTATCATCTCGGCCGTAATATTGGACAACATTCCTGGCGAGTTGGCCTCTACGTCTCCGTTTGACCTTCATATACATCACTAACGTAATATAACCTAACCTAACCCAACCTAACATCTCTGCGGTACTATTTGACATCATTCCTGGCGAGTTGGCCTCTACGTCTCCGTGGGACCTTCATATACATCAATAACGTAATCTAACGTAACCTAACCCAACCTATCATCTCGCCGGTAATATTTCACAACATTCCTGGGGAGTTGGCTTCTCCGTCTCCGTGGGACCTTTATATACATCAATAACGTAATATAACCTAACCTAACCCAACCTATCATCTCGGCGGTAATATTTGACAACATCCCTGGCGAGTTGGCCTGCACGTGTCCGTGGGACCTTTATATACATCAATAACATAATATAACCTAACCTAACCCACCCTATCATCTCGGCCGTAATATTGGACAACATTCCTGGCGAGTTGGCCTCTACGTCTCCGTTTGACGTTCATATACATTAATAACGTAATTTAACCTAACCTAACCCAACCTATCATCTCGGCCACAATATTTGACAACATTCCTGGCGAGTTGGCGTCTACGTCTCCGTGGGACCTTTATATACATGAATAACGTAATATAACGTAACCTAACCCAACCTATCATCTCGGTGGTAATATTTGAGAACATTCCTGGCGAGCTGGCTTCTACGTCCCGGTGGGACCTTTATATACATCAATAACGTAATATAAACAAACCTAACCCAACCTATCATCTCGGCCGTAATATTGGACAACATTCCTGGCGAGTTGGCCTCTACGTCTCCGTTTGACGTTCATAAATATCAATAACGTAATTTAACCTAACCTAACCCAACCTATCATCTCGGCAGTAATATTTGACCACATTCCTGGCGAGTTGGCCTCTACGTCTCCGTTTGACCTTCATATACATCACTAACGTAATATAACCTAACCTAACACAACCTAACATCTCGTCGGTAATATTTGACAACATTCCTGGCGAGTTGGCCTCTACGTCTCCGTGGGACCTTCATATACATCAATAACGACATATAACCTAACCTAACCCAACCTATCATCTCGGCGGTAATATTTGACAACATTCGTGGCGAGTTGGCCTCTACGTCTCCGTTTGACCTTCATATACATCACTAACGTAATATAACCTAACCTAACCCAACCTAACATCTCGGCGGTAATATTTGACAACATTCCTGGCGAGTTGGCGTCTACGTCTCCGTGGGACCTTTATATACATCAATAACGTAATATAACCTAACCTAACCCAACCTAACATCTCTGCGGTAATATTTGACCACATTCCTGGCTTGTTGGAATCTACGTCTCCGTGGGACCTTTATATACATCAATAACGTAATATAACCTAACCTAACCCAACCTAACATCTCTGCGGTAATATTTGACATCATTCCTGGCGAGTTGGCCTCTACATCTCCGTGTAACCCTCATATACATCAATAACGTAATATAACGCAACCTAACCCAACCTATCATCTCGGCGGTAATATTTGACAACATACCTGGCGAGTTGGCCTCTACGTCTCCGTGTAACCCTCATATACATCAATAACGTATTCTAACGTAACCTAACCCAACCTAACATCTCGCCGGTAATATTTCACAACATTCGTGGCGAGTTGGCCTCTACGTCTCCGTGTAACCCTCATATACATCAATAACGTATTCTAACGTAACCTAACCCAACCTAACATCTCGCCGGTAATATTTCACAACATTCCTGGGGAATTGGCTTCTCCGTCTCCGTGGGACCTTCATATACATCAATAACGACATATAACCTAACCTAACCCAACCTATCATTTCGGCGGTAATATTTGACAACATTCGTGGCGAGTTGGCCTCTACGTCCCCGTTTGACCTTCATATACATCACTAACGTAATATAACCTAACCTAACCCAACCTATCATCTCGGCGGTAATATTTGAGAACATTCC
Organism: Xylocopa violacea; assembly: GCA_963969225.1. Taxonomy (NCBI): domain Eukaryota; kingdom Metazoa; phylum Arthropoda; class Insecta; order Hymenoptera; family Apidae; genus Xylocopa; species Xylocopa violacea. The sequence continues at coordinate 4,202,249 of CAXAJV010000051.1, forward strand.
TGGCGAGCTGGCTTCTGCGTCCCGGTGGGACCTTTATATACATCAATAACGTAATATAAACACACCTAACCCAACCTAACATCTCGGCGTTAATATTTGACGACATTCCTGGCTTGTTGGCCTCCACGTCTCTGTGGGACCTTTGTATACATCAATAACGTAATATAACCTAACCTAACCCAACCTAACATCTCTGCGGTAATATTTGACATCATTCCTGGCGAATTGGCCTCTACGTCTCCGTGTAACCCTCATATACATCAATAACGTAATCTAACGTAACCTAACCCAACCTAACATCTCGCCGGTAATATTTCACAACATTCCTGTGGAGTTGGCTTCTCCGTCTCCGTGGGACCTTTATATACATCAATAACGTAATATAACCTAACCTAACCCAACCTATCATCTCGGCGGTAATATTTGACAACATCCCTGGCGAGTTGGCCTCTACGTCTCCGTGGGACCTTTATATACATCAATAACATAATATAACCTAACCTAACCCAACCTATCATCTCGGCAGTAATATTTGACCACATTCCTGGCGAGTTGGCCTCTACGTCTCCGTTTGACCTTCATATACATCACTAACGTAATATAACCTAACCTAACACAACCTAACATCTCGTCGGTAATATTTGACAACATTCCTGGCGAGTTGGCCTCTACGTCTCCGTGGGACCTTCATATACATCAATAACGACATATAACCTAACCTAACCCAACCTATCATCTCGGCGGTAATATTTGACAACATTCGTGGCGAGTTGGCCTCTACGTCTCCGTTTGACCTTCATATACATCACTAACGTAATATAACCTAACCTAACCCAACCTAACATCTCGGCGGTAATATTTGACAACATTCCTGGCGAGTTGGCGTCTACGTCTCCGTGGGACCTTTATATACATCAATAACGTAATATAACCTAACCTAACCCAACCTAACATCTCTGCGGTAATATTTGACCACATTCCTGGCTTGTTGGAATCTACGTCTCCGTGGGACCTTTATATACATCAATAACGTAATATAACCTAACCTAACCCAACCTAACATCTCTGCGGTAATATTTGACATCATTCCTGGCGAGTTGGCCTCTACATCTCCGTGTAACCCTCATATACATCAATAACGTAATATAACGCAACCTAACCCAACCTATCATCTCGGCGGTAATATTTGACAACATACCTGGCGAGTTGGCCTCTACGTCTCCGTGTAACCCTCATATACATCAATAACGTATTCTAACGTAACCTAACCCAACCTAACATCTCGCCGGTAATATTTCACAACATTCGTGGCGAGTTGGCCTCTACGTCTCCGTGTAACCCTCATATACATCAATAACGTATTCTAACGTAACCTAACCCAACCTAACATCTCGCCGGTAATATTTCACAACATTCCTGGGGAATTGGCTTCTCCGTCTCCGTGGGACCTTCATATACATCAATAACGACATATAACCTAACCTAACCCAACCTATCATTTCGGCGGTAATATTTGACAACATTCGTGGCGAGTTGGCCTCTACGTCCCCGTTTGACCTTCATATACATCACTAACGTAATATAACCTAACCTAACCCAACCTATCATCTCGGCGGTAATATTTGAGAACATTCCTGGCGAGCTGGCTTCTGCGTCCCGGTGGGACCTTTATATACATCAATAACGTAATATAAACACACCTAACCCAACCTAACATCTCGGCGTTAATATTTGACGACATTCCTGGCTTGTTGGCCTCCACGTCTCTGTGGGACCTTTGTATACATCAATAACGTAATATAACCTAACCTAACCCAACCTAACATCTCTGCGGTAATATTTGACATCATTCCTGGCGAATTGGCCTCTACGTCTCCGTGTAACCCTCATATACATCAATAACGTAATCTAACGTAACCTAACCCAACCTAACATCTCGCCGGTAATATTTCACAACATTCCTGTGGAGTTGGCTTCTCCGTCTCCGTGGGACCTTTATATACATCAATAACGTAATATAACCTAACCTAACCCAACCTATCATCTCGGCGGTAATATTTGACAACATCCCTGGCGAGTTGGCCTCTACGTCTCCGTGGGACCTTTATATACATCAATAACATAATATAACCTAACCTAACCCAACCTATCATCTCGGCCGTAATATTGGACAACATTCCTGGCGAGTTGGCCTCTACCTCTCCGTTTGACGTTCATATACATTAATAACGTAATTTAACCTATCCTAACCCAACCTATCATCTCGGCGATAATATTTGACAACATTCCTGGCGAGTTGGCGTCTACGCCTCCGTGGGACCTTTATATACATGAATAACGTAATATAACGTAACCTAACCCAACCTATCGTCTCGGCGGTAATATTTGAGAACATTCCTGGCGAGCTGGCTTCTACGTCCCGGTGGGACCTTTATATTCATCAATAACGTAATATAAACGAACCTAACCCAACCTAACATCTCGGCGTTAATATTTGACCACATTCCTGGCTTGTTGGCCTCTACGTCTCCGTGGGACCTTTGTATACATCTTTAACGTAATATAACCTAACCTAACCCAACCTAACATCTCTGCGGTAATATTTGACCACATTCCTGGCGAGCTGGCCTCTACGTCTCCGTTTGACGTTCATATACATCAATAACGTAATTTAACCTAACCTAACCCAACCTATCATCTCGGCGGTAATATTTGACAACATCCCTGGCGAGTTGGCCTCTATGTCTCCGTGGGACCTTTATATACATCAATAACATAATATAACCCAACCTAACCCAACCTATCATCTCGGCCGTAATATTGGACAACATTCCTGGCGAGTTGGCCTCTACGTCTCCGTTTGACGTTCATAAATATCAATAACGTAATTTAACCTAACCTAACCCAACCTATCATCTCGGCAGTAATATTTGACCACATTCCTGGCGAGTTGGCCTCTACGTCTCCGTTTGACCTTCATATACATCACTAACGTAATATAACCTAACCTAACACAACCTAACATCTCGTCGGTAATATTTGACAACATTCCTGGCGAGTTGGCCTCTACGTCTCCGTGGGACCTTCATATACATCAATAACGACATATAACCTAACCTAACCCAACCTATCATCTCGGCGGTAATATTTGACAACATTCGTGGCGAGTTGGCCTCTACGTCTCCGTTTGACCTTCATATACATCACTAACGTAATATAACCTAACCTAACCCAACCTAACATCTCGGCGGTAATATTGGACAACATTCCTGGCGAGTTGGCCTCTACCTCTCCGTTTGACGTTCATATACATTAATAACGTAATTTAACCTATCCTAACCCAACCTATCATCTCGGCGATAATATTTGACAACATTCCTGGCGAGTTGGCGTCTACGCCTCCGTGGGACCTTTATATACATGAATAACGTAATATAACGTAACCTAACCCAACCTATCGTCTCGGCGGTAATATTTGAGAACATTCCTGGCGAGCTGGCTTCTACGTCCCGGTGGGACCTTTATATTCATCAATAACGTAATATAAACGAACCTAACCCAACCTAACATCTCGGCGTTAATATTTGACCACATTCCTGGCTTGTTGGCCTCTACGTCTCCGTGGGACCTTTGTATACATCTTTAACGTAATATAACCTAACCTAACCCAACCTAACATCTCTGCGGTAATATTTGACCACATTCCTGGCTTGTTGGAATCTACGTCTCCGTGGGACCTTTATATACATGAATAACGTAATATAACCTAACCTAACCCAACCTAACATCTCTGCGGTAATATTTGACATCATTCCTGGCGAGTTGGCCTCTACGTCTCCGTGTAACCCTCATACACATCAATAACGTAATATAACGCAACCTAACCCAACCTATCATCTCGGCGGTAATATTTGACAACATATCTGGCGAGTTGGCCTCTACGTCTCCGTGGGACCTTCATATACATCAATAACGACATATAACCTAACCTAACCCAACCTATCATCTCGGCGGTAATATTTGACAACATTCGTGGCGAGTTGGCCTCTACGTCTCCGTTTGACCTTCATATACATCACTAACGTAATATAACCTAACCTAACCCAACCTAACATCTCGGCGGTAATATTTGACAACATTCCTGGCGAGTTGGCCTCTACGTCTCCGTGTAACCCTCATATACATCAATAACGTAATCTAACGTAACCTAACCCAACCTAACATCTCGCCGGTAATATTTCACAACATTCCTGGGGAGTTGGCTTCTACGTCTCCGTTTGACGTTCATATACATTAATAACGTAATTTAACCTAACCTACACCAACCTATCATCTCGGCGATAATATTTGACAACATTCCTGGCGAGTTGGCCTCTACGTCTCCGTGTAACCCTCATATACATCAATAACGTAATCTAACGTAACCTAACCCAACCTAACATCTCGCCGGTAATATTTCACAACATTCCTGGGGAGTTGGCCTCTACGTCTCCGTGTAACCCTCATACACATCAATAACGTAATATAACGCAACCTAACCCAACCTATCATCTCGGCGGTAATATTTGACAACATATCTGGCAAGTTGACCTCTACGTCTCCGTGGGACCTTCATATACATCAAAAACGACATATAACCTAACCTAACCCAACCTATCATTTCGGCGGTAATATTTGACAACATTCGTGGCGAGTTGGCCTCTACGTCTCCGTGGGACCTTTATATACATCAATAACGTAATATAACCTAACCTAACCCAACCTAACATCTCTGCGGTAATATTTGACATCATTCCTGGCGAGTTGGCCTCTACGTCTCCGTGTAACCCTCATACACATCAATAACGTAATATAACGCAACCTAACCCAACCTATCATCTCGGCGGTAATATTTGACAACATATCTGGCGAGTTGGCCTCTACGTCTCCGTGGGACCTTCATATACATCAATAACGACATATAACCTAACCGAACCCAACCTATCATTTCGGCGGTAATATTTGACAACATTCGTGGCGAGTTGGCCTCTACGTCTGCGTTTGACCTTCATATACATCACTAACGTAATATAACCTAACCTAACCCAACCTAACATCTCGGCGGAAATATTTGACAACATTCCTGGCGAGTTGGCCTCTACGTCTCCGTGTAACCCTCATATACATCAATAACGTAATCTAAGGTAACCTAACCCAAGCTGACATCTCGCCGGTAATATTTCACAACATTCCTGGGGAGTTGGCTTCTCCGTCACCGTGGGACCTTTATATACATCAATAACGTTATATAACCTAACCTAACCCAACCTAACATCTCTGCGGTACTATTTGACATCATTCCTGGCGAATTGGCCTCTACGTCTCCGTGTAACCCTCATATACATCAATAACGTAATCTAACGTAACCTAACCCAACCTAACATCTCGCCGGTAATATTTCACAACATTCCTGTGGAGTTGGCTTCTCCGTCTCCGTGGGACCTTTATATACATCAATAACGTAATATAACCTAACCTAACCCAACCTATCATCTCGGCGGTAATATTTGACAACATCCCTGGCGAGTTGGCCTCTACGTCTCCGTGGGACCTTTATATACATCAATAACATAATATAACCTAACCTAACCCAACCTATCATCTCGGCCGTAATATTGGACAACATTCCTGGCGAGTTGGCCTCTACCTCTCCGTTTGACGTTCATATACATTAATAACGTAATTTAACCTATCCTAACCCAACCTATCATCTCGGCGATAATATTTGACAACATTCCTGGCGAGTTGGCGTCTACGCCTCCGTGGGACCTTTATATACATGAATAACGTAATATAACGTAACCTAACCCAACCTATCGTCTCGGCGGTAATATTTGAGAACATTCCTGGCGAGCTGGCTTCTACGTCCCGGTGGGACCTTTATATTCATCAATAACGTAATATAAACGAACCTAACCCAACCTAACATCTCGGCGTTAATATTTGACCACATTCCTGGCTTGTTGGCCTCTACGTCTCCGTGGGACCTTTGTATACATCTTTAACGTAATATAACCTAACCTAACCCAACCTAACATCTCTGCGGTAATATTTGACCACATTCCTGGCGAGCTGGCCTCTACGTCTCCGTTTGACGTTCATATACATCAATAACGTAATTTAACCTAACCTAACCCAACCTATCATCTCGGCGGTAATATTTGACAACATCCCTGGCGAGTTGGCCTCTAAGTCTCCGTGGGACCTTTATATACATCAATAACATAATATAACCCAACCTAACCCAACCTATCATCTCGGCCGTAATATTGGACAACATTCCTGGCGAGTTGGCCTCTACGTCTCCGTTTGACGTTCATAAATATCAATAACGTAATTTAACCTAACCTAACCCAACCTATCATCTCGGCAGTAATATTTGACCACATTCCTGGCGAGTTGGCCTCTACGTCTCCGTTTGACCTTCATATACATCACTAACGTAATATAACCTAACCTAACACAACCTAACATCTCGTCGGTAATATTTGACAACATTCCTGGCGAGTTGGCCTCTACGTCTCCGTGGGACCTTCATATACATCAATAACGACATATAACCTAACCTAACCCAACCTATCATCTCGGCGGTAATATTTGACAACATTCGTGGCGAGTTGGCCTCTACGTCTCCGTTTGACCTTCATATACATCACTAACGTAATATAACCTAACCTAACCCAACCTAACATCTCGGCGGTAATATTTGACAACATTCCTGGCGAGTTGGCGTCTACGTCTCCGTGGGACCTTTATATACATCAATAACGTAATATAACCTAACCTAACCCAACCTAACATCTCTGCGGTAATATTTGACCACATTCCTGGCTTGTTGGAATCTACGTCTCCGTGGGACCTTTATATACATCAATAACGTAATATAACCTAACCTAACCCAACCTAACATCTCTGCGGTAATATTTGACATCATTCCTGGCGAGTTGGCCTCTACATCTCCGTGTAACCCTCATATACATCAATAACGTAATATAACGCAACCTAACCCAACCTATCATCTCGGCGGTAATATTTGACAACATACCTGGCGAGTTGGCCTCTACGTCTCCGTGTAACCCTCATATACATCAATAACGTATTCTAACGTAACCTAACCCAACCTAACATCTCGCCGGTAATATTTCACAACATTCGTGGCGAGTTGGCCTCTACGTCTCCGTGTAACGCTCATATACATCAATAACGTATTCTAACGTAACCTAACCCAACCTAACATCTCGCCGGTAATATTTCACAACATTCCTGGGGAATTGGCTTCTCCGTCTCCGTGGGACCTTCATATACATCAATAACGACATATAACCTAACCTAACCCAACCTATCATTTCGGCGGTAATATTTGACAACATTCGTGGCGAGTTGGCCTCTACGTCCCCGTTTGACCTTCATATACATCACTAACGTAATATAACCTAACCTAACCCAACCTATCATCTCGGCGGTAATATTTGAGAACATTCCTGGCGAGCTGGCTTCTGCGTCCCGGTGGGACCTTTATATACATCAATAACGTAATATAAACACACCTAACCCAACCTAACATCTCGGCGTTAATATTTGACGACATTCCTGGCTTGTTGGCCTCCACGTCTCTGTGGGACCTTTGTATACATCAATAACGTAATATAACCTAACCTAACCCAACCTAACATCTCTGCGGTAATATTTGACATCATTCCTGGCGAATTGGCCTCTACGTCTCCGTGTAACCCTCATATACATCAATAACGTAATCTAACGTAACCTAACCCAACCTAACATCTCGCCGGTAATATTTCACAACATTCCTGGGGAGTTGGCTTCTCCGTCTCCGTGGGACCTTTATATACATCAATAACGTAATATAACCTAACCTAACCCAACCTATCATCTCGGCGGTAATATTTGACAACATCCCTGGCGAGTTGGCCTCTACGTCTCCGTGGGACCTTTATATACATCAATAACATAATATAACCTAACCTAACCCAACCTATCATCTCGGCCGTAATATTGGACAACATTCCTGGCGAGTTGGCCTCTACCTCTCCGTTTGACGTTCATATACATTAATAACGTAATTTAACCTATCCTAACCCAACCTATCATCTCGGCGATAATATTTGACAACATTCCTGGCGAGTTGGCGTCTACGCCTCCGTGGGACCTTTATATACATGAATAACGTAATATAACGTAACCTAACCCAACCTATCGTCTCGGCGGTAATATTTGAGAACATTCCTGGCGAGCTGGCTTCTACGTCCCGGTGGGACCTTTATATTCATCAATAACGTAATATAAACGAACCTAACCCAACCTAACATCTCGGCGTTAATATTTGACCACATTCCTGGCTTGTTGGCCTCTACGTCTCCGTGGGACCTTTGTATACATCTTTAACGTAATATAACCTAACCTAACCCAACCTAACATCTCTGCGGTAATATTTGACCACATTCCTGGCTTGTTGGAATCTACGTCTCCGTGGGACCTTTATATACATGAATAACGTAATATAACCTAACCTAACCCAACCTAACATCTCTGCGGTAATATTTGACATCATTCCTGGCGAGTTGGCCTCTACGTCTCCGTGTAACCCTCATACACATCAATAACGTAATATAACGCAACCTAACCCAACCTATCATCTCGGCGGTAATATTTGACAACATATCTGGCGAGTTGGCCTCTACGTCTCCGTGGGACCTTCATATACATCAATAACGACATATAACCTAACCTAACCCAACCTATCATCTCGGCGGTAATATTTGACAACATTCGTGGCGAGTTGGCCTCTACGTCTCCGTTTGACCTTCATATACATCACTAACGTAATATAACCTAACCTAACCCAACCTAACATCTCGGCGGTAATATTTGACAACATTCCTGGCGAGTTGGCCTCTACGTCTCCGTGTAACCCTCATATACATCAATAACGTAATCTAACGTAACCTAACCCAACCTAACATCTCGCCGGTAATATTTCACAACATTCCTGGGGAGTTGGCTTCTACGTCTCCGTTTGACGTTCATATACATTAATAACGTAATTTAACCTAACCTACACCAACCTATCATCTCGGCGATAATATTTGACAACATTCCTGGCGAGTTGGCCTCTACGTCTCCGTGTAACCCTCATATACATCAATAACGTAATCTAACGTAACCTAACCCAACCTAACATCTCGCCGGTAATATTTCACAACATTCCTGGGGAGTTGGCCTCTACGTCTCCGTGTAACCCTCATACACATCAATAACGTAATATAACGCAACCTAACCCAACCTATCATCTCGGCGGTAATATTTGACAACATATCTGGCAAGTTGACCTCTACGTCTCCGTGGGACCTTCATATACATCAAAAACGACATATAACCTAACCTAACCCAACCTATCATTTCGGCGGTAATATTTGACAACATTCGTGGCGAGTTGGCCTCTACGTCTCCGTGGGACCTTTATATACATCAATAACGTAATATAACCTAACCTAACCCAACCTAACATCTCTGCGGTAATATTTGACATCATTCCTGGCGAGTTGGCCTCTACGTCTCCGTGTAACCCTCATACACATCAATAACGTAATATAACGCAACCTAACCCAACCTATCATCTCGGCGGTAATATTTGACAACATATCTGGCGAGTTGGCCTCTACGTCTCCGTGGGACCTTCATATACATCAATAACGACATATAACCTAACCGAACCCAACCTATCATTTCGGCGGTAATATTTGACAACATTCGTGGCGAGTTGGCCTCTACGTCTGCGTTTGACCTTCATATACATCACTAACGTAATATAACCTAACCTAACCCAACCTAACATCTCGGCGGAAATATTTGACAACATTCCTGGCGAGTTGGCCTCTACGTCTCCGTGTAACCCTCATATACATCAATAACGTAATCTAAGGTAACCTAACCCAAGCTGACATCTCGCCGGTAATATTTCACAACATTCCTGGGGAGTTGGCTTCTCCGTCACCGTGGGACCTTTATATACATCAATAACGTTATATAACCTAACCTAACCCAACCTAACATCTCTGCGGTACTATTTGACATCATTCCTGGCGAATTGGCCTCTACGTCTCCGTGTAACCCTCATATACATCAATAACGTAATCTAACGTAACCTAACCCAACCTAACATCTCGCCGGTAATATTTCACAACATTCCTGTGGAGTTGGCTTCTCCGTCTCCGTGGGACCTTTATATACATCAATAACGTAATATAACCTAACCTAACCCAACCTATCATCTCGGCGGTAATATTTGACAACATCCCTGGCGAGTTGGCCTCTACGTCTCCGTGGGACCTTTATATACATCAATAACATAATATAACCTAACCTAACCCAACCTATCATCTCGGCCGTAATATTGGACAACATTCCTGGCGAGTTGGCCTCTACCTCTCCGTTTGACGTTCATATACATTAATAACGTAATTTAACCTATCCTAACCCAACCTATCATCTCGGCGATAATATTTGACAACATTCCTGGCGAGTTGGCGTCTACGCCTCCGTGGGACCTTTATATACATGAATAACGTAATATAACGTAACCTAACCCAACCTATCGTCTCGGCGGTAATATTTGAGAACATTCCTGGCGAGCTGGCTTCTACGTCCCGGTGGGACCTTTATATTCATCAATAACGTAATATAAACGAACCTAACCCAACCTAACATCTCGGCGTTAATATTTGACCACATTCCTGGCTTGTTGGCCTCTACGTCTCCGTGGGACCTTTGTATACATCTTTAACGTAATATAACCTAACCTAACCCAACCTAACATCTCTGCGGTAATATTTGACCACATTCCTGGCGAGCTGGCCTCTACGTCTCCGTTTGACGTTCATATACATCAATAACGTAATTTAACCTAACCTAACCCAACCTATCATCTCGGCGGTAATATTTGACAACATCCCTGGCGAGTTGGCCTCTAAGTCTCCGTGGGACCTTTATATACATCAATAACATAATATAACCCAACCTAACCCAACCTATCATCTCGTCGGTAATATTTGACAACATTCCTGGCGAGTTGGCCTCTACGTCTCCGTTTGACGTTCATAAATATCAATAACGTAATTTAACCTAACCTAACCCAACCTATCATCTCGGCGGTAATATTTGACAACATTCCTGGCGAGTTGGCCTCTACGTCTCCGTGTAACCCTCATATACATCAATAACGTAATCTAAGGTAACCTAACCCAAGCTGACATCTCGCCGGTAATATTTCACAACATTCCTGGGGAGTTGGCTTCTCCGTCTCCGTGGGACCTTTATATACATCAATAACGTAATATAACCTAACCTAACCCAACCTATCATCTCGGCGGTAATATTTGACAACATCCCTGGCGAGTTGGCCTCTACGTCTCCGTGGGACCTTTATATACATCAATAACATAATATAACCTAACCTAACCCAACCTATCATCTCGGCCGTAATATTGGACAACATTCCTGGCGAGTTGGCCTCTGCCTCTCCGTTTGACGTTCATATACATTAATAACGTAATTTAACCTATCCTAACCCAACCTATCATCTCGGCGATAATATTTGACAACATTCCTGGCGAGTTGGCGTCTACGCCTCCGTGGGACCTTTATATACATGAATAACGTAATATAACGTAACCTAACCCAACCTATCGTCTCGGCGGTAATATTTGAGAACATTCCTGGCGAGCTGGCTTCTACGTCCCGGTGGGACCTTTATATTCATCAATAACGTAATATAAACGAACCTAACCCAACCTAACATCTCGGCGTTAATATTTGACCACATTCCTGGCTTGTTGGCCTCTACGTCTCCGTGGGACCTTTGTATACATCTTTAACGTAATATAACCTAACCTAACCCAACCTAACATCTCTGCGGTAATATTTGACCACATTCCTGGCTTGTTGGAATCTACGTCTCCGTGGGACCTTTATATACATGAATAACGTAATATAACCTAACCTAACCCAACCTAACATCTCTGCGGTAATATTTGACATCATTCCTGGCGAGTTGGCCTCTACGTCTCCGTGTAACCCTCATACACATCAATAACGTAATATAACGCAACCTAACCCAACCTATCATCTCGGCGGTAATATTTGACAACATATCTGGCGAGTTGGCCTCTACGTCTCCGTGGGACCTTCATATACATCAATAACGACATATAACCTAACCTAACCCAACCTATCATTTCGGCGATAATATTTGACAACATTCGTGGCGAGTTGGCCTCTACGTCTCCCTTTGACCTTCATATTCATCAATAACGTAATATAAACAAACCTAACCCAACCTAACATCTCGGCGTTAATATTTGACCACATTCCTGGCTTGTTGGACTCTACGTCTCCGTGGGACCTTTGTATACATCAATAACGTAATATAACCTAACCTAACCCAACCTAACATCTCTGCGGTAATATTTGACCACATTCCTGGCTTGTTGGAATCTACGTCTCCGTGGGACCTTTATATACATCAATAACGTAATATAACCTAACCTAACCCAACCTAACATCTCTGCGGTAATATTTGACACCATTCCTGGCGTGTTGGCCTCTACGTCTCCGTGGGACCTTCATATACATCAATAAGGACATATAACCTAACCTAACCCAACCTATCATCTCGGCGGTAATATTTGACAACATTCGTGGCGAGTTGGCCTCTACGTCTCCGTTTGACCTTCATATACATCACTAACGTAATATAACCTAACCTAACCCAACCTAACATCTCGGCGGTAATATTTGACAACATTCCTGGCGAGTTGGCCTCTACGTCTCCGTGTAACCCTCATATACATCAATAACGTAATCTAACGTAACCTAACCCAACCTAACATCTCGCCGGTAATATTTCACAACATTCCTGGGGAGTTGGCTTCTACGTCTCCGTTTGACGTTCATATACATTAATAACGTAATTTAACCTAACCTACACCAACCTATCATCTCGGCGATAATATTTGACAACATTCCTGGCGAGTTGGCCTCTACGTCTCCGTGTAACCCTCATATACATCAATAACGTAATCTAACGTAACCTAACCCAACCTAACATCTCGCCGGTAATATTTCACAACATTCCTGGGGAGTTGGCTTCTCCGTCTCCGTGGGACCTTTATATACATCAATAACGTAATATAACCTAACCTAACCCAACCTAACATCTCTGCGGTACTATTTGACATCATTCCTGGCGAGTTGGCCTCTACGTCTCCGTGGGACCTTTGTGTACATCAATAACGTTATATAACCTAACCTAACCCAACCTATTATTTCGGCGGTAATATTTGACAACATTCGTGGCGAGTTGGCCCCTACGTCTCCGTTTGACCTTCATATACATCACTAACGTAATATAACCTAACCTAACCCAACCTAACATCTCTGCGGTAATATTTGACATCATTCCTGGCGAGTTGGCCTCTACGTCTCCGTGTAACCCTCATACACATCAATAACGTAATATAACGCAACCTAACCCAACCTATCATCTCGGCGGTAATATTTGACAACATATCTGGCGAGTTGACCTCTACGTCTCCGTGGGACCTTCATATACATCAAAAACGACATATAACCTAACCTAACCCAACCTATCATTTCGGCGGTAATATTTGACAACATTCGTGGCGAGTTGGCCTCTACGTCTCCGTGTAACCCTCATACACATCAATAACGTAATATAACGCAACCTAACCCAACCTATCATCTCGGCGGTAATATTTGACAACATATCTGGCGAGTTGACCTCTACGTCTCCGTGGGACCTTCATATACATCAAAAACGACATATAACCTAACCTAACCCAACCTATCATTTCGGCGGTAATATTTGACAACATTCGTGGCGAGTTGGCCTCTACGTCTCCGTGGGACCTTTATATACATCAATAACGTAATATAACCTAACCTAACCCAACCTAACATCTCTGCGGTAATATTTGACATCATTCCTGGCGAGTTGGCCTCTACGTCTCCGTGTAACCCTCATACACATCAATAACGTAATATAACGCAACCTAACCCAACCTATCATCTCGGCGGTAATATTTGACAACATATCTGGCGAGTTGGCCTCTACGTCTCCGTGGGACCTTCATATACATCAATAACGACATATAACCTAACCGAACCCAACCTATCATTTCGGCGGTAATATTTGACAACATTCGTGGCGAGTTGGCCTCTACGTCTCCGTTTGACCTTCATATACATCACTAACGTAATATAACCTAACCTAACCCAACCTAACATCTCGGCGGTAATATTTGACAACATTCCTGGCGAGTTGGCCTCTACGTCTCCGTGTAACCCTCATATACATCAATAACGTAATCTAAGGTAACCTAACCCAAGCTGACATCTCGCCGGTAATATTTCACAACATTCCTGGGGAGTTGGCTTCTCCGTCTCCGTGGGACCTTTATATACATCAATAACGTAATATAACCTAACCTAACCCAACCTAACATCTCTGCGGTACTATTTTACATCATTCCTGGCGAGTTGGCCTCTACGTCTCCGTGGGACCTTCATATACATCAATAACGTAATCTAACGTAACCTAACCCAACCTATCATCTCGCCGGTAATATTTCACAACATTCCTGGGGAGTTGGCTTCTCCGTCTCCGTGGGACCTTTATATACATCAATAACGTAATATAACCTAACCTAACCCAACCTATCATCTCGGCGGTAATATTTGACAACATCCCTGGCGAGTTGGCCTCCAAGTCTCCGTGGGACCTTTATATACATCAATAACATAATATAACCTAACCTAACCCAACCTATCATCTCGGCCGTAATATTGGACAACATTCCTGGCGAGTTGGCCTCTACGTCTCCGTTTGACGTTCATATACATTAATAACGTAATTTAACCTAACCTAACCCAACCTATCATCTCGGCCACAATATTTGACAACATTCCTGGCGAGTTGGCGTCTACGTCTCCGTGGGACCTTTATATACATGAATAACGTAATATAACGTAACCTAACCCAACCTATCATCTCGGCGGTGATATTTGAGAACATTCCTGGCGAGCTGGCTTCTACGTCCCGGTGGGACCTTTATATACATCAATAACGTAATATAAACAAACCTAACCCAACCTAACATCTCGACGTTAATATTTGACCACATTCCTGGCTTGTTGGCCTCCACGTCTCCGTGGGACCTTTGTATACATCAATAGCGTAATATAACCTAACCTAACACAACCTAACATCTCTGCGGTAATATTTGACCACATTCCTGGCTTGTTGGAATCTACGTCTCCGTGGGACCTTTATATACATCAATAACGTAATATAACCTAACCTAACCCAACCTATCATCTCGGCTGTAATATTTGACAGCATCCCTGGCGAGTTGGCCTCTAAGTCTCCGTGGGACCTTTATATCATCAATAACATAATATAACCTAACCTAACCCAACCTATCATCTCGGCCGTAATATTGGACAACATTCCTGGCGAGCTGGCCTCTACGTCTCCGTTTGACGTTCATATACATCAATAACGTAATTTAACCTAACCTAACCCAACCTATCATCTCGGCGGTAATATTTGACAACATCCCTGGCGAGTTGGCCTCTAAGTCTCCGTGGGACCTTTATATACATCAATAACATAATATAACCCAACCTAACCCAACCTATCATCTCGGCCGTAATATTGGACAACATTCCTGGCGAGTTGGCCTCTACGTCTCCGTTTGACGTTCATAAATATCAATAACGTAATTTAACCTAACCTAACCCAACCTATCATCTCGGCGGTAATATTTGAACACATTCCTGGCGAGTTGGCCTCTACGTCTCCGTTTGACCTTCATATACATCACTAACGTCATATAACCTAACCTAACACAACCTAACATCTCGTCGGTAATATTTGACAACATTCCTGGCGAGTTGGCCTCTACGTCTCCGTTTGACCTTCATATACATCACTAACGTAATATAACCTAACCTAACACAACCTAACATCTCGTCGGTAATATTTGACAACATTCCTGGCGAGTTGGCCTCTACGTCTCCGTGGGACCTTCATATACATCAATAACGACATATAACCTAACCTAACCCAACCTATCATCTCGGCGGTAATATTTGACAACATTCGTGGCGAGTTGGCCTCTACGTCTCCGTTTGACCTTCATATACATCATTAACGTAATATAACCTAACCTAACCCAACCTAACATCTCGGCGGTAATATTTGACAACATTCCTGGCGAGTTGGCGTCTACGTCTACGTGGGACCTTTATATACATCAATAACGTAATATAACGTAACCTAACCCAACCTATCATCTCGGCAGTAATATTTGAGAACATTTCTGGCGAGCTGGCTCCTGCGTCCCGGTGGGACCCTTATATACATCAATAACGTAATATAAACAAACCTAACCCAACCTAACATCTCGGCGTTAATATTTGACCACATTCCTGGCTTGTTGGCCTCCACGTCTCCGTGGGACCTTTGTATACATCAATAACGTAATATAACCTAACCTAACCCAATCTAACATCTCGGCGGTAATATTTGTCCACATTCCTGGCGAGTTGGCCTCTACGTCTCCGTTTGGCGTTCATATACATCAATAACGTAATTTAACCTAACCTAACCCAAACTATCATATCGGCGGTAATATTTGACAACATTCGTGGCGAGGTGGCCTCTACGTCTCTGTTTGGCCTTCATATACATCACTAACGTAATATAACCTAACCTAACCCAACCTATCATCTCGGCCGTAATATTTGACAACATATCTGGCGAGTTGGCCTCTACGTCTTCGTTTGACCTTCATATACATCACTAACATAATATAACCTAACCTAACCCAACCTAACATCTCGGCGGTCATATTTGACAACATTCCTGGCGAGTTGGCGTCTACGTCTCCGTGGGACCTTTATATACATCAATAACGTAATATAAACTAACCTAACCCAACCTATCATCTCGGCGGTAATATTTGACAACATACCTGGCGAATTGGCCTCTACGTCTCCGTGTAACCCTCATATACATCAATAACGTAATCTAACGTAACCTAACACAACCTAACATCTCGCCGGTAATATTTCACAACATTCCTGGGGAGTTGGCTTCTCCGTCTCCGTGGGACCTTTGTATACATCAATAACGTAATATAACCTAACCCAACCCAACCTATCATCTCGGCGGTAATATTTGACAACATCCCTGGCGAGTTGGTCTCCACGTCTCCGTGGGACCTTTATATACATCAATAACATAATATAACCTAACCTAACCCAACCTATCATCTCGGCCGTAATATTGGACAACATTCCTGGCGAGTTGGCCTCTACATCTCCGTTTGACGTTCATATACATTAATAACGTAATTTAACCTAACCTAACCCAACCTATCATCTCGGCCACAATATTTGACAACATTCCTGGCGAGTTGGCGTCTACGTCTCCGTGGGACCTTTATATACATGAATAACGTAATATAACGTAACCTAACCCAACCTATCATCTCGGCGGTAATATTTGAGAACATTCCTGGCGAGCTGGCTTCTACGTCCCGGTGGGACCTTTATATACATCAATAACGTAATATAAACAAACCTAACCCAACCTAACATCTCGGCGTTAATATTTGACCACATTCCTGGCTTGTTGGCCTCCACGTCTCCGTGGGACCTTTGTATACATCAATAGCGTAATATAACCTAACCTAATACAACCTAACGTCTCTGCGGTAATATTTGACCACATTCCTGGCTTGTTTGAATCTACGTCTCCGTGGGACCTTTATATACATCAATAACGTAATATAACCTAACCTAACCCAACCTATCAGCTCGGCTGTAATATTTGACAGCATCCCTGGCGAGTTGGCCTCTAAGTCTCCGTGGGACCTTTATATCATCAATAACATAATATAACCTAACCTAACCCAACCTATCATCTCGGCCGTAATATTGGACAACATTCCTGGCGAGCTGGCCTCTACGTCTCCGTTTGACGTTCATATACATCAATAACGTAATTTAACCTAACCTAACCCAACCTATCATCTCGGCGGTAATATTTGACAACATCCCTGGCGAGTTGGCCTCTAAGTCTCCGTGGGACCTTTATATACATCAATAACATAATATAACCCAACCTAACCCAACCTATCATCTCGGCCGTAATATTGGACAACATTCCTGGCGAGTTGGCCTCTACGTCTCCGTTTGACGTTCATAAATATCAATAACGTAATTTAACCTAACCTAACCCAACCTATCATCTCGGCGGTAATATTTGAACACATTCCTGGCGAGTTGGCCTCTACGTCTCCGTTTGACCTTCATATACATCACTAACGTCATATAACCTAACCTAACACAACCTAACATCTCGTCGGTAATATTTGACAACATTCCTGGCGAGTTGGCCTCTACGTCTCCGTGGGACCTTCATATACATCAATAACGACATATAACCTAACCTAACCCAACCTATCATCTCGGCGGTAATATTTGACAACATTCGTGGCGAGTTGGCCTCTACGTCTCCGTTTGACCTTCATATACATCACTAACGTAATGTAACCTAACCTAACCCAACCTAACATCTCGGCGGTAATATTTGACAACATTCCTGGCGAGTTGGCGTCTACGTCTCCGTGGGACCTTTATATACATCAATAACGTAATATAAACAAACCTAACCCAACCTAACATCTCGGCGTTAATATTTGACCACATTCCTGGCTTGTTGGCCTCCACGTCTCCGTGGGACCTTTGTATACATCAATAACGTAATATAACCTAACCTAACCCAACCTAACATCTCTGCGGTGATATTTGACATCATTCCTGGCGAGTTGGCCTCTACGTCTCCGTGTAACCCTCATATACATCAATAACGTAATCTAACGTAACCTAACCCAACCTAACATCTCGCCGGTAATATTTCACAACATTCCTGGGGAGTTGGCTTCTCCGTCTCCGTGGGACCTTTATATACATCAATAACGTAATATAACCTAACCTAACCCAACCTATCATCTCGGCGGTAATATTTGACAACATCCCTGGCGAGTTGGTCGCCACGTCTCCGTGGGACCTTTATATACATCAATAACATAATATAACCTAACCTAACACAACCTATCATCTCGGCCGTAATATTGGACAACATTCCTGGCGAGTTGGCCTCCACGTCTCCGTTTGACGTTCATATACATTAATAACGTAATTTAACCTAACCTAACCCAACCTATCATCTCGGCCACAATATTTGACAACATTCCTGGCGAGTTGGCCTCTACGTCTCCGTGGGACCTTCATATACATCAATAACGACATATAACCTAACCTAACCCAACCTATCATCTCGGCGGTAATATTTGACAACATTCGTGGCGAGTTGGCCTCTACGTCTCCGTTTGACCTTCATATACATCACTAACGTAATATAACCTAACCTAACCCAACCTAACATCTCGGCGGTAATATTTGACAACATTCCTGGCGAGTTGGCGTCTACGTCTCCGTGGGACCTTTATATACATCAATAACGTAATATAACCTAACCTAACCCAACCTATCATCTCGGCGGTAATATTTGACAACATCCCTGGCGAGTTGGCCTCTAAGTCTCCGTGGGACCATTATATACATCAATAACATAATATAACCTAACCTAACCCAACCTATCATCTCGGCCCTAATATTGGACAACATTCCTGGCGAGTTGGCCTCTACGTCTCCGTTTGACGTTCATATACATCAATAACGTAGTTTAACCTAACCTAAACAACCTATCATCTCGGCGGTAATATTTGACAACAATCGTGGCGAGTTGGCCTCTACGTCTCCGTGGGACCTTTATATACATAAATAACATAACATAAGCTAGCCTAACCCAATCTAACATCTCGGCGGTAATATTTGACCACATTCCTGGCGAGTTGGCCTCTACGTCTCCGTTTGACGTTCATATACATCAATAACGTAATTTAACCTAACCTAACCCAAACTATCATATCGGCGGTAATATTTGACAACATTCGTGGCGAGGTGGCCTCTACGTCTCTGTTTGGCCTTCATATACATCACTAACGTAATATAACCTAACCTAACCCAACCTATCATCTCGGCCGTAATATTTGACAACATATCTGGCGAGTTGGCCTCTACGTCTCCGTTTGACCTTCATATACATCACTAACGTAATATAACCTAACCTAACACAACCTAACATCTCGTCGGTAATATTTGACAACATTCCTGGCGAGTTGGCCTCTACGTCTCCGTGGGACCTTCATATACATCAATAACGACATATAACCTAACCTAACCCAACCTATCATCTCGGCGGTAATATTTGACAACATTCGTGGCGAGTTGGCCTCTACGTCTCCGTTTGACCTTCATATACATCATTAACGTAATATAACCTAACCTAACCCAACCTAACATCTCGGCGGTAATATTTGACAACATTCCTGGCGAGTTGGCGTCTACGTCTACGTGGGACCTTTATATACATCAATAACGTAATATAACGTAACCTAACCCAACCTATCATCTCGGCAGTAATATTTGAGAACATTTCTGGCGAGCTGGCTCCTGCGTCCCGGTGGGACCCTTATATACATCAATAACGTAATATAAACAAACCTAACCCAACCTAACATCTCGGCGTTAATATTTGACCACATTCCTGGCTTGTTGGCCTCCACGTCTCCGTGGGACCTTTGTATACATCAATAACGTAATATAACCTAACCTAACCCAATCTAACATCTCGGCGGTAATATTTGTCCACATTCCTGGCGAGTTGGCCTCTACGTCTCCGTTTGACCTTCATATACATCACTAACGTAATATAACCTAACCTAACACAACCTAACATCTCGTCGGTAATATTTGACAACATTCCTGGCGAGTTGGCCTCTACGTCTCCGTGGGACCTTCATATACATCAATAACGACATATAACCTAACCTAACCCAACCTATCATCTCGGCGGTAATATTTGACAACATTCGTGGCGAGTTGGCCTCTACGTCTCCGTTTGACCTTCATATACATCATTAACGTAATATAACCTAACCTAACCCAACCTAACATCTCGGCGGTAATATTTGACAACATTCCTGGCGAGTTGGCGTCTACGTCTACGTGGGACCTTTATATACATCAATAACGTAATATAACGTAACCTAACCCAACCTATCATCTCGGCAGTAATATTTGAGAACATTTCTGGCGAGCTGGCTCCTGCGTCCCGGTGGGACCCTTATATACATCAATAACGTAATATAAACAAACCTAACCCAACCTAACATCTCGGCGTTAATATTTGACCACATTCCTGGCTTGTTGGCCTCCACGTCTCCGTGGGACCTTTGTATACATCAATAACGTAATATAACCTAACCTAACCCAATCTAACATCTCGGCGGTAATATTTGTCCACATTCCTGGCGAGTTGGCCTCTACGTCTCCGTTTGGCGTTCATATACATCAATAACGTAATTTAACCTAACCTAACCCAAACTATCATATCGGCGGTAATATTTGACAACATTCGTGGCGAGGTGGCCTCTACGTCTCTGTTTGGCCTTCATATACATCACTAACGTAATATAACCTAACCTAACCCAACCTATCATCTCGGCCGTAATATTTGACAACATATCTGGCGAGTTGGCCTCTACGTCTTCGTTTGACCTTCATATACATCACTAACATAATATAACCTAACCTAACCCAACCTAACATCTCGGCGGTCATATTTGACAACATTCCTGGCGAGTTGGCGTCTACGTCTCCGTGGGACCTTTATATACATCAATAACGTAATATAAACTAACCTAACCCAACCTATCATCTCGGCGGTAATATTTGACAACATACCTGGCGAATTGGCCTCTACGTCTCCGTGTAACCCTCATATACATCAATAACGTAATCTAACGTAACCTAACCCAACCTAACATCTCGCCGGTAATATTTCACAACATTCCTGGGGAGTTGGCTTCTCCGTCTCCGTGGGACATTTGTATACATCAATAACGTAATATAACCTAACCCAACCCAACCTATCATCTCGGCGGTAATATTTGACAACATCCCTGGCGAGTTGGTCTCCACGTCTCCGTGGGACCTTTATATACATCAATAACATAATATAACCTAACCTAACCCAACCTATCATCTCGGCCGTAATATTGGACAACATTCCTGGCGAGTTGGCCTCTACATCTCCGTTTGACGTTCATATACATTAATAACGTAATTTAACCTAACCTAACCCAACCTATCATCTCGGCCACAATATTTGACAACATTCCTGGCGAGTTGGCGTCTACGTCTCCGTGGGACCTTTATATACATGAATAACGTAATATAACGTAACCTAACCCAACCTATCATCTCGGCGGTAATATTTGAGAACATTCCTGGCGAGCTGGCTTCTACGTCCCGGTGGGACCTTTATATACATCAATAACGTAATCGAAACAAACCTAACCCAACCTAACATCTCGGCGTTAATATTTGACCACATTCCTGGCTTGTTGGCCTCCACGTCTCCGTGGGACCTTTGTATACATCAATAGCGTAATATAACCTAACCTAATACAACCTAACGTCTCTGCGGTAATATTTGACCACATTCCTGGCTTGTTTGAATCTACGTCTCCGTGGGACCTTTATATACATCAATAACGTAATATAACCTAACCTAACCCAACCTATCAGCTCGGCTGTAATATTTGACAGCATCCCTGGCGAGTTGGCCTCTAAGTCTCCGTGGGACCTTTATATCATCAATAACATAATATAACCTAACCTAACCCAACCTATCATCTCGGCCGTAATATTGGACAACATTCCTGGCGAGCTGGCCTCTACGTCTCCGTTTGACGTTCATATACATCAATAACGTAATTTAACCTAACCTAACCCAAACTATCATATCGGCGGTAATATTTGACAACATTCGTGGCGAGGTGGCCTCTACGTCTCTGTTTGGCCTTCATATACATCACTAACGTAATATAACCTAACCTAACCCAACCTATCATCTCGGCCGTAATATTTGACAACATATCTGGCGAGTTGGCCTCTACGTCTTCGTTTGACCTTCATATACATCACTAACATAATATAACCTAACCTAACCCAACCTAACATCTCGGCGGTCATATTTGACAACATTCCTGGCGAGTTGGCGTCTACGTCTCCGTGGGACCTTTATATACATCAATAACGTAATATAAACTAACCTAACCCAACCTATCATCTCGGCGGTAATATTTGACAACATACCTGGCGAGTTGGCCTCTACGTCTCCGTGGGACCTTCATATACATCAATAACGACATATAACCTAACCTAACCCAACCTATCATCTCGGCGGTAATATTTGACAACATTCGTGGCCAGTTGGCCTCTACGTCTCCGTTTGTCCTTCATATACATCACTAACGTAATATAACCTAACCTAACCCAACCTAACATCTCGTCGGTAATATTTGACAACATTCCTGGCGAGTTGGCCTCCACGTCTCCGTGGGACCTTTATATACATCAATATCATAATATAACCTAACCTAACCCAACCTATCATCTCGGCCGTAATATTGGACAACATTCCTGGCGAGTTGGCCTCTACGTCTCCGTTTGACGTTCATATACATTAATAACGTAATATAACGTAACCTAACCCAACCTATCATCTCGGCGGTAATATTTGAGAACATTTCTGGCGAGCTGGCTTCTGCGTCCCGGTGGGACCCTTATATACATCAATAACGTAATATAAACAAACCTAACCCAACCTAACATCTCGGCGTTAATATTTGACCACATTCCTGGCTTGTTGGCCTCCACGTCTCCGTGGGACCTTTGTATACATCAATAACGTAATATAACCTAACCTAACCCAACCTAACATCTCTGCGGTGATATTTGACATCATTCCTGGCGAGTTGGCCTCTACGTCTCCGTGTAACCCTCATATACATCAATAACGTAATCTAACGTAACCTAACCCAACCTAACATCTCGCCGGTAATATTTCACAACATTCCTGGGGAGTTGGCTTCTCCGTCTCCGTGGGACCTTTGTATACATCAATAACGTAATATAACCTAACCCAACCCAACCTATCATCTCGGCGGTAATATTTGACAACATCCCTGGCTAGTTGGTCTCCACGTCTCCGTGGGACCTTTATATACATCAATAACATAATATAACCTAACCTAACCCAACCTATCATCTCGGCCGTAATATTGGACAACATTCCTGGCGAGTTGGCCTCTACATCTCCGTTTGACGTTCATATACATTAATAACGTAATTTAACCTAACCTAACCCAACCTATCATCTCGGCCACAATATTTGACAACATTCCTGGCGAGTTGGCGTCTACGTCTCCGTGGGACCTTTATATACATGAATAACGTAATATAACGTAACCTAACCCAACCTATCATCTCGGCGGTAATATTTGAGAACATTCCTGGCGAGCTGGCTTCTACGTCCCGGTGGGACCTTTATATACATCAATAACGTAATATAAACAAACCTAACCCAACCTAACATCTCGGCGTTAATATTTGACCACATTCCTGGCTTGTTGGCCTCCACGTCTCCGTGGGACCTTTGTATACATCAATAGCGTAATATAACCTAACCTAATACAACCTAACGTCTCTGCGGTAATATTTGACCACATTCCTGGCTTGTTGGAATCTACGTCTCCGTGGGACCTTTATATACATCAATAACGTAATATAACCTAACCTAACCCAACCTATCAGCTCGGCTGTAATATTTGACAGCATCCCTGGCGAGTTGGCCTCTAAGTCTCCGTGGGACCTTTATATCATCAATAACATAATATAACCTAACCTAACCCAACCTATCATCTCGGCCGTAATATTGGACAACATTCCTGGCGAGCTGGCCTCTACGTCTCCGTTTGACGTTCATATACATCAATAACGTAATTTAACCTAACCTAACCCAACCTATCATCTCGGCGGTAATATTTGACAACATCCCTGGCGAGTTGGCCTCTAAGTCTCCGTGGGACCTTTATATACATCAATAACATAATATAACCCAACCTAACCCAACCTATCATCTCGGCCGTAATATTGGACAACATTCCTGGCGAGTTGGCCTCTACGTCTCCGTTTGGCGTTCATATACATCAATAACGTAATTTAACCTAACCTAACCCAAACTATCATATCGGCGGTAATATTTGACAACATTCGTGGCGAGGTGGCCTCTACGTCTCTGTTTGGCCTGCATATACATCACTAACGTAATATAACCTAACCTAACCCAACCTATCATCTCGGCCGTAATATTTGACAACATATCTGGCGAGTTGGCCTCTACGTCTTCGTTTGACCTTCATATACATCACTAACATAATATAACCTAACCTAACCCAACCTAACATCTCGGCGGTCATATTTGACAACATTCCTGGCGAGTTGGCGTCTACGTCTCCGTGGGACCTTTATATACATCAATAACGTAATATAAACTAACCTAACCCAACCTATCATCTCGGCGGTAATATTTGACAACATACCTGGCGAGTTGGCCTCTACGTCTCCGTGGGACCTTCATATACATCAATAACGACATATAACCTAACCTAACCCAACCTATCATCTCGGCGGTAATATTTGACAACATTCGTGGCCAGTTGGCCTCTACGTCTCCGTTTGTCCTTCATATACATCACTAACGTAATATAACCTAACCTAACCCAACCTAACATCTCGTCGGTAATATTTGACAACATTCCTGGCGAGTTGGCCTCTACGTCTCCGTTTGACCTTCATATACATCACTAACGTAATATAACCTAAACTAACCCAACCTAACATCTCGGCGGTAATATTTGACAACATTCCTGGCGAGTTGGCGTCTACGTCTACGTGGGACCTTTATATACATCAATAACGTAATATAACGTAACCTAACCCAACCTATCATCTCGGCGGTAATATTTGAGAACATTCTTGGCGAGCTGGCTTCTGCGTCCCGGTGGGACCCTTATATACATCAATAACGTAATATAAACAAACCTAACCCAACCTAACATCTCGACGTTAATATTTGACCACATTCCTGGCTTGTTGGCCTCCACGTCTCCGTGGGACCTTTGTATACATCAATAACGTAATATAACCTAACCTAACCCAACCTAACATCTCTGCGGTGATATTTGACATCATTCCTGGCGAGTTGGCCTCTACGTCTCCGTGTAACCCTCATATACATCAATAACGTAATCTAACGTAACCTAACCCAACCTAACATCTCGCCGGTAATATTTCACAACATTCCTGGGGAGTTGGCTTCTCCGTCTCCGTGGGACCTTTGTATACATCAATAACGTAATATAACCTAACCCAACCCAACCTATCATCTCGGCGGTAATATTTGACAACATCCCTGGCTAGTTGGTCTCCACGTCTCCGTGGGACCTTTATATACATCAATAACATAATATAACCTAACCTAACCCAACCTATCATCTCGGCCGTAATATTGGACAACATTCCTGGCGAGTTGGCCTCTACGTCTCCGTTTGACGTTCATATACATTAATAACGTAATTTAACCTAACCTAACCCAACCTATCATCTCGGCCACAATATTTGACAACATTCCTGGCGAGTTGGCGTCTACGTCACCGTGGGACCTTTATATACATGAATAACGTAATATAACGTAACCTAACCCAACCTATCATCTCGGCGGTAATATTTGAGAACATTCCTGGCGAGCTGGCTTCTACGTCCCGGTGGGACCTTTATATACATCAATAACGTAATATAAACAAACCTAACCCAACCTAACATCTCGGCGTTAATATTTGACCACATTCCTGGCTTGTTGGCCTCCACGTCTCCGTGGGACCTTTGTATACATCAATAGCGTAATATAACCTAACCTAACACAACCTAACATCTCTGCGGTAATATTTGACCACATTCCTGGCTTGTTGGAATCTACGTCTCCGTGGGACCTTTATATACATCAATAACGTAATATAACCTAACCTAACCCAACCTATCAGCTCGGCTGTAATATTTGACAGCATCCCTGGCGAGTTGGCCTCTAAGTCTCCGTGGGACCTTTATATCATCAATAACATAATATAACCTAACCTAACCCAACCTACCATCTCGGCCGTAATATTGGACAACATTCCTGGCGAGCTGGCCTCTACGTCTCGGTTTGACGTTCATATACATCAATAACGTAATTTAACCTAACCTAACCCAACCTATCATCTCGGCGGTAATATTTGACAACATCCCTGGCGAGTTGGCCTCTAAGTCTCCGTGGGACCTTTATATACATCAATAACATAATATAACCCAACCTAACCCAACCTATCATCTCAGCCGTAATATTGGACAACATTCCTGGCGAGTTGGCCTCTACGTCTCCGTTTGACGTTCATAAATATCAATAACGTAATTTAACCTAACCTAACCCAACCTATCATCTCGGCGGTAATATTTGACCACATTCCTGGCGAGTTGGCCTCTACGTCTCCGTTTGACCTTCATATACATCACTAACGTAATATAACCTAACCTAACCCAATCTAACATCTCGGCGGTAATATTTGTCCACATTCCTGGCGAGTTGGCCTCTACGTCTCCGTTTGGCGTTCATATACATCAATAACGTAATTTAACCTAACCTAACCCAAACTATCATATCGGCGGTAATATTTGACAACATTCGTGGCGAGGTGGCCTCTACGTCTCTGTTTGGCCTTCATATACATCACTAACGTAATATAACGTAACCTAACCCAACCTATCATCTCGGCCGTAATATTTGACAACATATCTGGCGAGTTGGCCTCTACGTCTTCGTTTGACCTTCATATACATCACTAACATAATATAACCTAACCTAACCCAACCTAACATCTCGGCGGTCATATTTGACAACATTCCTGGCGAGTTGGCGTCTACGTCTCCGTGGGACCTTTATATACATCAATAACGTAATATAAACTAACCTAACCCAACCTATCATCTCGGCGGTAATATTTGACAACATACCTGGCGAGTTGGCCTCTACGTCTCCGTGGGACCTTCATATACATCAATAACGACATATAACCTAACCTAACCCAACCTATCATCTCGGCGGTAATATTTGACAACATTCGTGGCCAGTTGGCCTCTACGTCTCCGTTTGTCCTTCATATACATCAATAACGTAATCTAACGTAACCTAACCCAACCTAACATCTCGCCGGTAATATTTCACAACATTCCTGGGGAGTTGGCTTCTCCGTCTCCGTGGGACCTTTGTATACATCAATAACGTAATATAACCTAACCCAACCCAACCTATCATCTCGGCGGTAATATTTGACAACATCCCTGGCTAGTTGGTCTCCACGTCTCCGTGGGACCTTTATATACATCAATAACATAATATAACCTAACCTAACCCAACCTATCATCTCGGCCGTAATATTGGACAACATTCCTGGCGAGTTGGCCTCTACGTCTCCGTTTGACGTTCATATACATTAATAACGTAATTTAACCTAACCTAACCCAACCTATCATCTCGGCCACAATATTTGACAACATTCCTGGCGAGTTGGCGTCTACGTCACCGTGGGACCTTTATATACATGAATAACGTAATATAACGTAACCTAACCCAACCTATCATCTCGGCGGTAATATTTGAGAACATTCCTGGCGAGCTGGCTTCTACGTCCCGGTGGGACCTTTATATACATCAATAACGTAATATAAACAAACCTAACCCAACCTAACATCTCGGCGTTAATATTTGACCACATTCCTGGCTTGTTGGCCTCCACGTCTCCGTGGGACCTTTGTATACATCAATAGCGTAATATAACCTAACCTAACACAACCTAACATCTCTGCGGTAATATTTGACCACATTCCTGGCTTGTTGGAATCTACGTCTCCGTGGGACCTTTATATACATCAATAACGTAATATAACCTAACCTAACCCAACCTATCAGCTCGGCTGTAATATTTGACAGCATCCCTGGCGAGTTGGCCTCTAAGTCTCCGTGGGACCTTTATATCATCAATAACATAATATAACCTAACCTAACCCAACCTACCATCTCGGCCGTAATATTGGACAACATTCCTGGCGAGCTGGCCTCTACGTCTCGGTTTGACGTTCATATACATCAATAACGTAATTTAACCTAACCTAACCCAACCTATCATCTCGGCGGTAATATTTGACAACATCCCTGGCGAGTTGGCCTCTAAGTCTCCGTGGGACCTTTATATACATCAATAACATAATATAACCCAACCTAACCCAACCTATCATCTCAGCCGTAATATTGGACAACATTCCTGGCGAGTTGGCCTCTACGTCTCCGTTTGACGTTCATAAATATCAATAACGTAATTTAACCTAACCTAACCCAACCTATCATCTCGGCGGTAATATTTGACCACATTCCTGGCGAGTTGGCCTCTACGTCTCCGTTTGACCTTCATATACATCACTAACGTAATATAACCTAACCTAACCCAATCTAACATCTCGGCGGTAATATTTGTCCACATTCCTGGCGAGTTGGCCTCTACGTCTCCGTTTGGCGTTCATATACATCAATAACGTAATTTAACCTAACCTAACCCAAACTATCATATCGGCGGTAATATTTGACAACATTCGTGGCGAGGTGGCCTCTACGTCTCTGTTTGGCCTTCATATACATCACTAACGTAATATAACGTAACCTAACCCAACCTATCATCTCGGCCGTAATATTTGACAACATATCTGGCGAGTTGGCCTCTACGTCTTCGTTTGACCTTCATATACATCACTAACATAATATAACCTAACCTAACCCAACCTAACATCTCGGCGGTCATATTTGACAACATTCCTGGCGAGTTGGCGTCTACGTCTCCGTGGGACCTTTATATACATCAATAACGTAATATAAACTAACCTAACCCAACCTATCATCTCGGCGGTAATATTTGACAACATACCTGGCGAGTTGGCCTCTACGTCTCCGTGGGACCTTCATATACATCAATAACGACATATAACCTAACCTAACCCAACCTATCATCTCGGCGGTAATATTTGACAACATTCGTGGCCAGTTGGCCTCTACGTCTCCGTTTGTCCTTCATATACATCACTAACGTAATATAACCTAACCTAACCCAACCTAACATCTCGTCGGTAATATTTGACAACATTCCTGGCGAGTTGGCCTCTACGTCTCCGTTTGACCTTCATATACATCACTAACGTAATATAACCTAACCTAACCCAACCTAACATCTCGGCGGTAATATTTGACAACATTCCTGGCGAGTTGGCGTCTACGTCTACGTGGGACCTTTATATACATCAATAACGTAATATAACGTAACCTAACCCAACCTATCATCTCGGCGGTAATATTTGAGAACATTCCTGGCGAGCTGGCTTCTACGTCCCGGTGGGACCTTTATATACATCAATAACGTAATATAAACAAACCTAACCCAACCTAACATCTCGGCGTTAATATTTGACCACATTCCTGGCTTGTTGGCCTCCACGTCTCCGTGGGACCTTTGTATACATCAATAGCGTAATATAACCTAACCTAACACAACCTAACATCTCTGCGGTAATATTTGACCACATTCCTGGCTTGTTGGCATCTACGTCTCCGTGGGACCTTTATATACATCAATAACGTAATATAACCTAACCTAACCCAACCTATCAGCTCGGCTGTAATATTTGACAGCATCCCTGGCGAGTTGGCCTCTAAGTCTCCGTGGGACCATTATATCATCAATAACATAATATAACCTAACCTAACCCAACCTACCATCTCGGCCGTAATATTGGACAACATTCCTGGCGAGCTGGCCTCTACGTCTCCGTTTGACGTTCATATACATCAATAACGTAATTTAACCTAACCTAACCCAACCTATCATCTCGGCGGTAATATTTGACAACATTCCTGGCGAGTTGGCCTCTACGTCTCCGTTTGACCTTCATATACATCACTAACGTAATATAACCTAACCTAACCCAACCTAACATCTCGGCGGTAATATTTGACAACATTCCTGGCGAGTTGGCGTCTACGTCTACGTGGGACCTTTATATACATCAATAACGTAATATAACGTAACCTAACCCAACCTATCATCTCGGCGGTAATATTTGAGAACATTTCTGGCGAGCTGGCTTCTGCGTCCCGGTGGGACCCTTATATACATCAATAACGTAATATAAACAAACCTAACCCAACCTAACATCTCGGCGTTAATATTTGACCACATTCCTGGCTTGTTGGCCTCCACGTCTCCGTGGGACCTTTGTATACATCAATAACGTAATATAACCTAACCTAACCCAACCTAACATCTCGGCGTTAATATTTGACCACATTCCTGGCTTGTTGGCCTCCACGTCTCCGTGGGACCTTTGTATACATCAATAACGTAATATAACCTAACCTAACCCAACCTAACATCTCTGCGGTGATATTTGACATCATTCCTGGCGAGTTGGCCTCTACGTCTCCGTGTAACCCTCATATACATCAATAACGTAATCTAACGTAACCTAACCCAACCTAACATCTCGCCGGTAATATTTCACAACATTCCTGGGGAGTTGGCTTCTCCGTCTCCGTGGGACCTTTGTATACATCAATAACGTAATATAACATAACCCAACCCAACCTATCATCTCGGCGGTAATATTTGACAACATCCCTGGCGAGTTGGTCTCCACGTCTCCGTGGGACCTTTATATACATCAATAACATAATATAACCTAACCTAACCCAACCTATCATCTCGGCCGTAATATTGGACAACATTCCTGGCGAGTTGGCCTCTACGTCTCCGTTTGACGTTCATATACATTAATAACGTAATTTAACCTAACCTAACCCAACCTATCATCTCGGCCACAATATTTGACAACATTCCTGGCGAGTTGGCGTCTACGTCACCGTGGGACCTTTATATACATGAATAACGTAATATAACGTAACCTAACCCAACCTATCATCTCGGCGGTAATATTTGAGAACATTCCTGGCGAGCTGGCTTCTACGTCCCGGTGGGACCTTTATATACATCAATAACGTAATATAAACAAACCTAACCCAACCTAACATCTCGGCGTTAATATTTGACCACATTCCTGGCTTTTTGGCCTCCACGTCTCCGTGAGACCTTTGTATACATCAATAGCGTAATATAACCTAACCTAACACAACCTAACATCTCTGCGGTAATATTTGACCACATTCCTGGCTTGTTGGAATCTACGTCTCCGTGGGACCTTTATATACATCAATAACGTAATATAACCTAACCTAACCCAACCTATCAGCTCGGCTGTAATATTTGACAGCATCCCTGGCGAGTTGGCCTCTAAGTCTCCGTGGGACCTTTATATCATCAATAACATAATATAACCTAACCTAACCCAACCTACCATCTCGGCCGTAATATTGGACAACATTCCTGGCGAGCTGGCCTCTACGTCTCCGTTTGACGTTCATATACATCAATAACGTAATTTAACCTAACCTAACCCAACCTATCATCTCGGCGGTAATATTTGACAACATCCCTGGCGAGTTGGCCTCTAAGTCTCCGTGGGACCTTTATATACATCAATAACATAATATAACCCAACCTAACCCAACCTATCATCTCGGCCGTAATATTGGACAACATTCCTGGCGAGTTGGCCTCTACGTCTCCGTTTGACGTTCATAAATATCAATAACGTAATTTAACCTAAC
The DNA here is from genome assembly GCA_963969225.1 of Xylocopa violacea. Taxonomy (NCBI): domain Eukaryota; kingdom Metazoa; phylum Arthropoda; class Insecta; order Hymenoptera; family Apidae; genus Xylocopa; species Xylocopa violacea. Next base: position 4,235,223 of record CAXAJV010000051.1, read on the forward strand.
CTAACCCAACCTATCATCTCGGCGGTAATATTTGACCACATTCCTGGCGAGTTGGCCTCTACGTCTCCGTTTGACCTTCATATACATCACTAACGTAATATAACCTAACCTAACCCAATCTAACATCTCGGCGGTAATATTTGTCCCCATTCCTGGCGAGTTGGCCTCTACGTCTCCGTTTGGCGTTCATATACATCAATAACGTAATTTAACCTAACCTAACCCAAACTATCATCTCGGCGGTAATATTTGAGAACATTTCTGGCGAGCTGGCTCCTGCGTCCCGGTGGGACCCTTATATACATCAATAACGTAATATAAACAAACCTAACCCAACCTAACATCTCGGCGTTAATATTTGACCACATTCCTGGCTTGTTGGCCTCCACGTCTCCGTGGGACCTTTGTATACATCAATAACGTAATATAACCTAACCTAACCCAACCTAACATCTCTGCGGTGATATTTGACATCATTCCTGGCGAGTTGGCCTCTACGTCTCCGTGTAACCCTCATATACATCAATAACGTAATCTAACGTAACCTAACCCAACCTAACATCTCGCCGGTAATATTTCACAACATTCCTGGGGAGTTGGCTTCTCCGTCTCCGTGGGACCTTTGTATACATCAATAACGTAATATAACCTAACCCAACCCAACCTATCATCTCGGCGGTAATATTTGACAACATCCCTGGCGAGTTGGTCTCCACGTCTCCGTGGGACCTTTATATACATCAATAACATAATATAACCTAACCTAACCCAACCTATCATCTCGGCGGTAATATTTGAGAACATTTCTGGCGAGCTGGCTTCTGCGTCCCGGTGGGAACCTTATATACATCAATAACGTAATATAAACAAACCTAACCCAACCTAACATCTCGGCGTTAATATTTGACCACATTCCTGGCTTGTTGGCCTCCACGTCTCCGTGGGACCTTTGTATACATCAATAACGTAATATAACCTAACCTAACCCAACCTAACATCTCTGCGGTGATATTTGACATCATTCCTGGCGAGTTGGCCTCTACGTCTCCGTGTAACCCTCATATACATCAATAACGTAATCTAACGTAACCTAACCCAACCTAACATCTCGCCGGTAATATTTCACAACATTCCTGGGGAGTTGGCTTCTCCGTCTCCGTGGGACCTTTGTATACATCAATAACGTAATATAACCTAACCCAACCCAACCTATCATCTCGGCGGTAATATTTGACAACATCCCTGGCGAGTTGGTCTCCACGTCTCCGTGGGACCTTTATATACATCAATAACATAATATAACCTAACCTAACCCAACCTATCATCTCGGCCGTAATATTGGACAACATTCCTGGCGAGTTGGCCTCTACGTCTCCGTTTGACGTTCATATACATTAATAACGTAATTTAACCTAACCTAACCCAACCTATCATCTCGGCCACAATATTTGACAACATTCCTGGCGAGTTGGCGTCTACGTCTCCGTGGGACCTTTATATACATGAATAACGTAATATAAACAAACCTAACCCAACCTAACATCTCGACGTTAATATTTGACCACATTCCTGGCTTGTTGGCCTCCACGTCTCCGTGGGACCTTTGTATACATCAATAGCGTAATATAACCTAACCTAACACAACCTAACATCTCTGCGGTAATATTTGACCACATTCCTGGCTTGTTGGAATCTACGTCTCCGTGGGACCTTTATATACATCAATAACGTAATATAACCTAACCTAACCCAACCTATCAGCTCGGCTGTAATATTTGACAGCATCCCTGGCGAGTTGGCCTCTAAGTCTCCGTGGGACCTTTATATCATCAATAACATAATATAACCTAACCTAACCCAACCTACCATCTCGGCCGTAATATTGGACAACATTCCTGGCGAGCTGGCCTCTACGTCTCCGTTTGACGTTCATATACATCAATAACGTAATTTAACCTAACCTAACCCAACCTATCATCTCGGCGGTAATATTTGACAACATCCCTGGCGAGTTGGCCTCTAAGTCTCCGTGGGACCTTTATATACATCAATAACATAATATAACCCAACCTAACCCAACCTATCATCTCGGCCGTAATATTGGACAACATTCCTGGCGAGTTGGCCTCTACGTCTCCGTTTGACGTTCATAAATATCAATAACGTAATTTAACCTAACCTACCCCAACCTATCATCTCGGCGGTAATATTTGACCACATTCCTGGCGAGTTGGCCTCTACGTCTCCGTTTGACCTTCATATACATCACTAACGTAATATAACCTAACCTAACCCAATCTAACATCTCGGCGGTAATATTTGTCCACATTCCTGGCGAGTTGGCCTCTACGTCTCCGTTTGGCGTTCATATACATCAATAACGTAATTTAACCTAACCTAACCCAAACTATCATATCGGCGGTAATATTTGACAACATTCGTGGCGAGGTGGCCTCTACGTCTCTGTTTGGCCTTCATATACATCACTAACGTAATATAACCTAACCTAACCCAACCTATCATCTCGGCCGTAATATTTGACAACATATCTGGCGAGTTGGCCTCTACGTCTTCGTTTGACCTTCATATACATCACTAACATAATATAACCTAACCTAACCCAACCTAACATCTCGGCGGTCATATTTGACAACATTCCTGGCGAGTTGGCGTCTACGTCTCCGTGGGACCTTTATATACATCAATAACGTAATATAAACTAACCTAACCCAACCTATCATCTCGGCGGTAATATTTGACAACATACCTGGCGAGTTGGCCTCTACGTCTCCGTGGGACCTTCATATACATCAATAACGACATATAACCTAACCTAACCCAACCTATCATCTCGGCGGTAATATTTGACAACATTCGTGGCCAGTTGGCCTCTACGTCTCCGTTTGTCCTTCATATACATCACTAACGTAATATAACCTAACCTAACCCAACCTAACATCTCGTCGGTAATATTTGACAACATTCCTGGCGAGTTGGCCTCTACGTCTCCGTTTGACCTTCATATACATCACTAACGTAATATAACCTAACCTAACCCAACCTAACATCTCGGCGGTAATATTTGACAACATTCCTGGCGAGTTGGCGTCTACGTCTACGTGGGACCTTTATATACATCAATAACGTAATATAACGTAACCTAACCCAACCTATCATCTCGGCGGCAATATTTGACAACATTCCTGGCGAGTTGGCGTCTACGTCTCCGTGGGACCTTTATATACATCAATAACGTAATATAACCTAACCTAACCCAACCTATCATCTCGGCGGTAGTATTTGACAACATCCCTGGCGAGTTGGCCTCTAAGTCTCCGTGGGACCTTTATATACATCAATAACATAATATAACCTAACCTAACCCAACCTATCATCTCGGCCGTAATATTGGACAACATTCCTGGCGAGTTGGCCTCTACGTCTCCGTTTGACGTTCATATACATCAATAACGTAATTTAACCTAACCTAAACAATCTATAATCTCGGCTGTAATATTTGACCACATTCGTGGCGAGTTGGCCTCTACGTCTCCGTGGGACCTTTATATACATAAATAATATAATATAAGCTAGCCTAACCCAATCTAAAATCTCGGCTTTAATATTTGACCATATTCCTGGCTTGTTGGCCTCCACGTCTCCGTGCGACCTTCATATGCATCAATAACGACATATAACCTAACCTAACCCAACCTATCATCTCGGCGGTAATATTTGACAACATTCGTGGCGAGTTGGCCTCTACGTCTCCGTTTGACCTTCATATACATCACTAACGTAATATAACCTAACCTAACCCAACCTAACATCTCGGCGGTAATATTTGACAACATTCCTGGCGAGTTGGCCTCTACGTCTGCGTGTAACCCTCATATACATCAATAAGGTATTCTAACGTAACCTAACCCAACCTAACATCTCGCCGGTAATATTTACAACATTCGTGGCGAGTTGGCCTCTACGTCTCCGTTTGGCCTTCATATACATCACTAACGTAATATAACGTAACCTAACCCAACCTATCATCTCGGCGGTAATATTTGAGAACATTCCTGGCGAGCTGGCTTCTACGTCCCGGTGGCACCTTTATATACATCAATAACGTAATATAAACAAACCTAACCCAACCTAACATCTCGGCTTTAATATTTGATCACATTCCTGGCTTGTTGGCCTCCACGTTTCCGTGGGACCTTTGTATACATCAATAACGTAATATAACCTAACCTAACCCAACCTAACATCTCTGCGGTAATATTTGACCACATTCCTGGCTTGTTGGAATCTACGTCTCCGTGGGACCTTTATATACATCAATAACGTAATATAACCTAACCTAACCCAACCTAACATCTCTGCGGTAATATTTGACATCATTCCTGGCGAGTTGGCCTCTACATCTCCGTGTAACCCTCATATACATCAATAACGTAATATAACGCAACCTAACCCAACCTATCACCTCGGCGGTAATATTTGACAACATACCTGGCGAGTTGGCCTCTACGTCTCCGTGGGACCTTCATATACATCAATAACGACATATAACCTAACCTAACCCAACCTATCATCTCGGCGGTAATATTTGACAACATTCGTGGCGAGTTGGCCTCTACGTCTCCGTGGGACCTTTGTATACATCAATAACGTAATATAACCTAACCTAACCCAACCTATCATCTCGGCGGTAATATTTGACAACATTCGTGGCGAGTTGGCCTCTACGTCTCCGTGTAACCCTCATACACATCAATAACGTAATATAACGCAACCTAACCCAACCTATCATCTCGGCGGTAATATTTGACAACATATCTGGCGAGTTGGCCTCTACGTCTCCGTGGGACCTTCATATACATCAATAACGACATATAACCTAACCTAACCCAACCTAACATCTCTGCGGTGATATTTGACATCATTCCTGGCGAGTTGGCCTCTACGTCTCCGTGTAACCCTCATATACATCAATAACGTAATCTAACGTAACCTAACCCAACCTAACATCTCGCCGGTAATATTTCACAACATTCCTGGGGAGTTGGCTTCTCCGTCTCCGTGGGACCTTTGTATACATCAATAACGTAATATAACCTAACCCAACCCAACCTATCATCTCGGCGGTAATATTTGACAACATCCCTGGCGAGTTGGTCTCCACGTCTCCGTGGGACCTTTATATACATCAATAACATAATATAACCTAACCTAACCCAACCTATCATCTCGGCGGTAATATTTGAGAACATTTCTGGCGAGCTGGCTTCTGCGTCCCGGTGGGACCTTTATATACATAAATAATATAATATAAGCTAGCCTAACCCAATCTAAAATCTCGGCTTTAATATTTGACCATATTCCTGGCTTGTTGGCCTCCACGTCTCCGTGCGACCTTCATATGCATCAATAACGACATATAACCTAACCTAACCCAACCTATCATCTCGGCGGTAATATTTGACAACATTCGTGGCGAGTTGGCCTCTACGTCTCCGTTTGACCTTCATATACATCACTAACGTAATATAACCTAACCTAACCCAACCTAACATCTCGGCGGTAATATTTGACAACATTCCTGGCGAGTTGGCCTCTACGTCTGCGTGTAACCCTCATATACATCAATAAGGTATTCTAACGTAACCTAACCCAACCTAACATCTCGCCGGTAATATTTACAACATTCGTGGCGAGTTGGCCTCTACGTCTCCGTTTGGCCTTCATATACATCACTAACGTAATATAACGTAACCTAACCCAACCTATCATCTCGGCGGTAATATTTGAGAACATTCCTGGCGAGCTGGCTTCTACGTCCCGGTGGCACCTTTATATACATCAATAACGTAATATAAACAAACCTAACCCAACCTAACATCTCGGCTTTAATATTTGATCACATTCCTGGCTTGTTGGCCTCCACGTTTCCGTGGGACCTTTGTATACATCAATAACGTAATATAACCTAACCTAACCCAACCTAACATCTCTGCGGTAATATTTGACCACATTCCTGTCTTGTTGGAATCTACGTCTCCGTGGGACCTTTATATACATCAATAACGTAATATAACCTAACCTAACCCAACCTAACATCTCTGCGGTAATATTTGACATCATTCCTGTCGAGTTGGCCTCTACATCTCCGTGTAACCCTCATATACATCAATAACGTAATATAACCTAACCTAACCCAACCTATCAGCTCGGCTGTAATATTTGACAGCATCCCTGGCGAGTTGGCCTCTAAGTCTCCGTGGGACCTTTATATCATCAATAACATAATATAACCTAACCTAACCCAACCTACCATCTCGGCCGTAATATTGGACAACATTCCTGGCGAGCTGGCCTCTACGTCTCCGTTTGACGTTCATATACATCAATAACGTAATTTAACCTAACCTAACCCAACCTATCATCTCGGCGGTAATATTTGACAACATCCCTGGCGAGTTGGCCTCTAAGTCTCCGTGGGACCTTTATATACATCAATAACATAATATAACCCAACCTAACCCAACCTATCATCTCGGCCGTAATATTGGACAACATTCCTGGCGAGTTGGCCTCTACGTCTCCGTTTGACGTTCATAAATATCAATAACGTAATTTAACCTAACCTAACCCAACCTATCATCTCGGCGGTAATATTTGACCACATTCCTGGCGAGTTGGCCTCTACGTCTCCGTTTGACCTTCATATACATCACTAACGTAATATAACCTAACCTAACCCAATCTAACATCTCGGCGGTAATATTTGTCCACATTCCTGGCGAGTTGGCCTCTACGTCTCCGTTTGGCGTTCATATACATCAATAACGTAATTTAACCTAACCTAACCCAAACTATCATATCGGCGGTAATATTTGACAACATTCGTGGCGAGGTGGCCTCTACGTCTCTGTTTGGCCTTCATATACATCACTAACGTAATATAACCTAACCTAACCCAACCTATCATCTCGGCCGTAATATTTGACAACATATCTGGCGAGTTGGCCTCTACGTCTTCGTTTGACCTTCATATACATCACTAACATAATATAACCTAACCTAACCCAACCTAACATCTCGGCGGTCATATTTGACAACATTCCTGGCGAGTTGGCGTCTACGTCTCCGTGGGACCTTTATATACATCAATAACGTAATATAAACTAACCTAACCCAACCTATCATCTCGGCGGTAATATTTGACAACATACCTGGCGAGTTGGCCTCTACGTCTCCGTGGGACCTTCATATACATCAATAACGACATATAACCTAACCTAACCCAACCTATCATCTCGGCGGTAATATTTGACAACATTCGTGGCCAGTTGGCCTCTACGTCTCCGTTTGTCCTTCATATACATCACTAACGTAATATAACCTAACCTAACCCAACCTAACATCTCGTCGGTAATATTTGACAACATTCCTGGCGAGTTGGCCTCTACGTCTCCGTTTGACCTTCATATACATCACTAACGTAATATAACCTAACCTAACCCAACCTAACATCTCGGCGGTAATATTTGACAACATTCCTGGCGAGTTGGCGTCTACGTCTACGTGGGACCTTTATATACATCAATAACGTAATATAACGTAACCTAACCCAACCTATCATCTCGGCGGCAATATTTGACAACATTCCTGGCGAGTTGGCGTCTACGTCTCCGTGGGACCTTTATATACATCAATAACGTAATATAACCTAACCTAACCCAACCTATCATCTCGGCGGTAGTATTTGACAACATCCCTGGCGAGTTGGCCTCTAAGTCTCCGTGGGACCTTTATATACATCAATAACATAATATAACCTAACCTAACCCAACCTATCATCTCGGCCGTAATATTGGACAACATTCCTGGCGAGTTGGCCTCTACGTCTCCGTTTGACGTTCATATACATCAATAACGTAATTTAACCTAACCTAAACAATCTATAATCTCGGCTGTAATATTTGACCACATTCGTGGCGAGTTGGCCTCTACGTCTCCGTGGGACCTTTATATACATAAATAATATAATATAAGCTAGCCTAACCCAATCTAAAATCTCGGCTTTAATATTTGACCATATTCCTGGCTTGTTGGCCTCCACGTCTCCGTGCGACCTTCATATGCATCAATAACGACATATAACCTAACCTAACCCAACCTATCATCTCGGCGGTAATATTTGACAACATTCGTGGCGAGTTGGCCTCTACGTCTCCGTTTGACCTTCATATACATCACTAACGTAATATAACCTAACCTAACCCAACCTAACATCTCGGCGGTAATATTTGACAACATTCCTGGCGAGTTGGCCTCTACGTCTGCGTGTAACCCTCATATACATCAATAAGGTATTCTAACGTAACCTAACCCAACCTAACATCTCGCCGGTAATATTTACAACATTCGTGGCGAGTTGGCCTCTACGTCTCCGTTTGGCCTTCATATACATCACTAACGTAATATAACGTAACCTAACCCAACCTATCATCTCGGCGGTAATATTTGAGAACATTCCTGGCGAGCTGGCTTCTACGTCCCGGTGGCACCTTTATATACATCAATAACGTAATATAAACAAACCTAACCCAACCTAACATCTCGGCTTTAATATTTGATCACATTCCTGGCTTGTTGGCCTCCACGTTTCCGTGGGACCTTTGTATACATCAATAACGTAATATAACCTAACCTAACCCAACCTAACATCTCTGCGGTAATATTTGACCACATTCCTGGCTTGTTGGAATCTACGTCTCCGTGGGACCTTTATATACATCAATAACGTAATATAACCTAACCTAACCCAACCTAACATCTCTGCGGTAATATTTGACATCATTCCTGGCGAGTTGGCCTCTACATCTCCGTGTAACCCTCATATACATCAATAACGTAATATAACGCAACCTAACCCAACCTATCACCTCGGCGGTAATATTTGACAACATACCTGGCGAGTTGGCCTCTACGTCTCCGTGGGACCTTCATATACATCAATAACGACATATAACCTAACCTAACCCAACCTATCATCTCGGCGGTAATATTTGACAACATTCGTGGCGAGTTGGCCTCTACGTCTCCGTGGGACCTTTGTATACATCAATAACGTAATATAACCTAACCTAACCCAACCTATCATCTCGGCGGTAATATTTGACAACATTCGTGGCGAGTTGGCCTCTACGTCTCCGTGTAACCCTCATACACATCAATAACGTAATATAACGCAACCTAACCCAACCTATCATCTCGGCGGTAATATTTGACAACATATCTGGCGAGTTGGCCTCTACGTCTCCGTGGGACCTTCATATACATCAATAACGACATATAACCTAACCTAACCCAACCTAACATCTCTGCGGTGATATTTGACATCATTCCTGGCGAGTTGGCCTCTACGTCTCCGTGTAACCCTCATATACATCAATAACGTAATCTAACGTAACCTAACCCAACCTAACATCTCGCCGGTAATATTTCACAACATTCCTGGGGAGTTGGCTTCTCCGTCTCCGTGGGACCTTTGTATACATCAATAACGTAATATAACCTAACCCAACCCAACCTATCATCTCGGCGGTAATATTTGACAACATCCCTGGCGAGTTGGTCTCCACGTCTCCGTGGGACCTTTATATACATCAATAACATAATATAACCTAACCTAACCCAACCTATCATCTCGGCGGTAATATTTGAGAACATTTCTGGCGAGCTGGCTTCTGCGTCCCGGTGGGACCCTTATATACATCAATAACGTAATATAAACAAACCTAACCCAACCTAACATCTCGGCGTTAATATTTGACCACATTCCTGGCTTGTTGGCCTCCACGTCTCCGTGGGACCTTTGTATACATCAATAACGTAATATAACCTAACCTAACCCAACCTAACATCTCTGCGGTGATATTTGACATCATTCCTGGCGAGTTGGCCTCTACGTCTCCGTGTAACCCTCATATACATCAATAACGTAATCTAACGTAACCTAACCCAACCTAACATCTCGCCGGTAATATTTCACAACATGCCTGGGGAGTTGGCTTCTCCGTCTCCGTGGGACCTTTGTATACATCAATAACGTAATATAACCTAACCCAACCCAACCTATCATCTCGGCGGTAATATTTGACAACATCCCTGGCGAGTTGGTCTCCACGTCTCCGTGGGACCTTTATATACATCAATAACATAATATAACCTAACCTAACCCAACCTATCATCTCGGCCGTAATATTGGACAACATTCCTGGCGAGTTGGCCTCTACGTCTCCGTTTGACGTTCATATACATTAATAACGTAATTTAACCTAACCTAACCCAACCTATCATCTCGGCCACAATATTTGACAACATTCCTGGCGAGTTGGCGTCTACGTCGCCGTGGGACCTTTATATACATGAATAACGTAATATAACGTAACCTAACCCAACCTATCATCTCGGCGGTAATATTTGAGAACATTCCTGGCGAGCTGGCTTCTACGTCCCGGTGGGACCTTTATATACATCAATAACGTAATATAAACAAACCTAACCCAACCTAACATCTCGGCGTTAATATTTGACCACATTCCTGGCTTGTTGGCCTCCACGTCTCCGTGGGACCTTTGTATACATCAATAGCGTAATATAACCTAACCTAACACAACCTAACATCTCTGCGGTAATATTTGACCACATTCCTGGCTTGTTGGAATCTACGTCTCCGTGGGACCTTTATATACATCAATAACGTAATATAACCTAACCTAACCCAACCTATCAGCTCGGCTGTAATATTTGACAGCATCCCTGGCGAGTTGGCCTCTAAGTCTCCGTGGGACCTTTATATCATCAATAACATAATATAACCTAACCTAACCCAACCTACCATCTCGGTCGTAATATTGGACAACATTCCTGGCGAGCTGGCCTCTACGTCTCCGTTTGACGTTCATATACATCAATAACGTAATTTAACCTAACCTAACCCAACCTATCATCTCGGCGGTAATATTTGACAACATCCCTGGCGATTTGGCCTCTAAGTCTCCGTGGGACCTTTATATACATCAATAACATAATATAACCCAACCTAACCCAACCTATCATCTCGGCCGTAATATTGGACAACATTCCTGGCGAGTTGGCCTCTACGTCTCCGTTTGACGTTCATAAATATCAATAACGTAATTTAACCTAACCTAACCCAACCTATCATCTCGGCGGTAATATTTGACCACATTCCTGGCGAGTTGGCCTCTACGTCTCCGTTTGACCTTCATATACATCACTAACGTAATATAACCTAACCTAACCCAATCTAACATCTCGGCGGTAATATTTGTCCACATTCCTGGCGAGTTGGCCTCTACGTCTCCGTTTGGCGTTCATATACATCAATAACGTAATTTAACCTAACCTAACCCAAACTATCATATCGGCGGTAATATTTGACAACATTCGTGGCGAGGTGGCCTCTACGTCTCTGTTTGGCCTTCATATACATCACTAACGTAATATAACCTAACCTAACCCAACCTATCATCTCGGCCGTAATATTTGACAACATATCTGGCGAGTTGGCCTCTACGTCTTCGTTTGACCTTCATATACATCACTAACATAATATAACCTAACCTAACCCAACCTAACATCTCGGCGGTCATATTTGACAACATTCCTGGCGAGTTGGCGTCTACGTCTCCGTGGGACCTTTATATACATCAATAACGTAATATAAACTAACCTAACCCAACCTATCATCTCGGCGGCAATATTTGACAACATACCTGGCGAGTTGGCCTCTACGTCTCCGTGGGACCTTCATATACATCAATAACGACATATAACCTAACCTAACCCAACCTATCATCTCGGCGGTAATATTTGACAACATTCGTGGCCAGTTGGCCTCTACGTCTCCGTTTGACGTTCATATACATCAATAACGTAATTTAACCTAACCTAAACAATCTATAATCTCGGCTGTAATATTTGACCACATTCGTGGCGAGTTGGCCTCTACGTCTCCGTGGGACCTTTATATACATAAATAATATAATATAAGCTAGCCTAACCCAATCTAAAATCTCGGCTTTAATATTTGACCATATTCCTGGCTTGTTGGCCTCCACGTCTCCGTGCGACCTTCATATGCATCAATAACGACATATAACCTAACCTAACCCAACCTATCATCTCGGCGGTAATATTTGACAACATTCGTGGCGAGTTGGCCTCTACGTCTCCGTTTGACCTTCATATACATCACTAACGTAATATAACCTAACCTAACCCAACCTAACATCTCGGCGGTAATATTTGACAACATTCCTGGCGAGTTGGCCTCTACGTCTGCGTGTAACCCTCATATACATCAATAAGGTATTCTAACGTAACCTAACCCAACCTAACATCTCGCCGGTAATATTTACAACATTCGTGGCGAGTTGGCCTCTACGTCTCCGTTTGGCCTTCATATACATCACTAACGTAATATAACGTAACCTAACCCAACCTATCATCTCGGCGGTAATATTTGAGAACATTCCTGGCGAGCTGGCTTCTACGTCCCGGTGGCACCTTTATATACATCAATAACGTAATATAAACAAACCTAACCCAACCTAACATCTCGGCTTTAATATTTGATCACATTCCTGGCTTGTTGGCCTCCACGTTTCCGTGGGACCTTTGTATACATCAATAACGTAATATAACCTAACCTAACCCAACCTAACATCTCTGCGGTAATATTTGACCACATTCCTGGCTTGTTGGAATCTACGTCTCCGTGGGACCTTTATATACATCAATAACGTAATATAACCTAACCTAACCCAACCTAACATCTCTGCGGTAATATTTGACATCATTCCTGGCGAGTTGGCCTCTACATCTCCGTGTAACCCTCATATACATCAATAACGTAATATAACGCAACCTAACCCAACCTATCACCTCGGCGGTAATATTTGACAACATACCTGGCGAGTTGGCCTCTACGTCTCCGTGGGACCTTCATATACATCAATAACGACATATAACCTAACCTAACCCAACCTATCATCTCGGCGGTAATATTTGACAACATTCGTGGCGAGTTGGCCTCTACGTCTCCGTGGGACCTTTGTATACATCAATAACGTAATATAACCTAACCTAACCCAACCTATCATCTCGGCGGTAATATTTGACAACATTCGTGGCGAGTTGGCCTCTACGTCTCCGTGTAACCCTCATACACATCAATAACGTAATATAACGCAACCTAACCCAACCTGTCATCTCGGCGGTAATATTTGACAACATATCTGGCGAGTTGGCCTCTACGTCTCCGTGGGACCTTCATATACATCAATAACGACATATAACCTAACCTAACCCAACCTATCATTTCGGCGGTAATATTTGACAACATTCGTGGCGAGTTGGCCTCTACGTCTCCGTTTGACCTTCATATACATCACTAACGTAATATAACCTAACCTAACCCAACCTAACATCTCGGCGGTAATATTTGACAACATTCCTGGCGAGTTGGCCTCTACGTCTCCGTGTAACCCTCATATACATCAATAACGTATTCTAACGTAACCTAACCCAACCTAACATCTCGCCGGTAATATTTCACAACATTCCTGGGGAGTTGGCTTCTCCGTCTCCGTGGGACCTTTATATACATCAATAACGTAATATAACCTAACCTAACCCAACCTAACATCTCTGCGGTACTATTTGACATCATTCCTGGCGAGTTGGCCTCTACGTCTCCGTGGGACCTTCATATATATCAATAACGACATATAACCTAACCTAACCCAACCTATCATCTCGGCGGTAATATTTGACAACATTCGTGGCGAGTTGGCCTCTACGTCTCCGTGGGACCTTTGTATACATCAATAACGTAATATAACCTAACCTAACCCAACCTAACATCTCTGCGGTAATATTTGACCACATTCCTTGCTTGTTGGAATCTACGTCTCCGTGGGACCTTTATATACATCAATAACGTAATTTAACCTAACCTAAACCAACCTAACATCTCGGCGTTAATATTTGACAACATTCCTGGCGAGTTGGCGTCTACGTCTCCGTGGGACCTTTATATACATCAATAACGTAATATAACGTAACCTAACCCAACCTATCATCTCGGCGGTAATATTTGAGAACATTCCTGGCGAGCTGCCTTCTACGTCCCGGTGGGACCTTTATATTCATCAATAACGTAATATAAACAAACCTAACCCAACCTAAAATCTCGGCGTTAATATTTGACCACATTCCTGGCTTGTTGGCCTCTACGTCTCCGTGGGACCTTTGTATACATCAATAACGTAATATAACCTAACCTAACCCAACCTAACATCTCTGCGGTAATATTTGACCACATTCCTGGCTTGTTGGAATCTACGTCTCCGTGGGACCTTCATATACATCAATAACGACATATAACCTAACCTAACACAACCTATCATCTCGGCGGTAATATTTGACAACATTCGTGGCGAGTTGGCCTCTACGTCTCCGTGGGACCTTTGTATACATCAATAACGTAATATAACCTAACCTAACCCAACCTATCATCTCGGCGGTAATATTTGACAACATTCGTGGCGAATTGGCCTCTACGTCTCCGTGTAACCCTCATACACATCAATAACGTAATATAACGCAACCTAACCCAACCTATCATCTCGGCGGTAATATTTGACAACATATCTGGCGAGTTGGCCTCTACGTCTCCGTGGGACCTTCATATACATCAATAACGACATATAACCTAACCTAACCCAACCTATCATTGCGGCGGTAATATTTGACAACATTCGTGGCGAGTTGGCCTCTACGTCTCCGTTTGACCTTCATATACATCACTAACGTAATATAACCTAACCTAACCCAACCTAACATCTCGGTGGTAATATTTGACAACATTCCTGGCGAGCTGGCCTCTACGTCTCCGTGTAACCCTCATATACATCAATAACGTATTCTAACGTAACCTAACCCAACCTAACATCTCGGCGGTAATATTTGACAACATACCTGGCGAGTTGGCCTCTACGTCTCCGTGGAACCTTCATATACATCAATAACGTAATATAACCTAACCTAACCCAACCTGACATCTCTGCAGTAATATTTGACCACATTCCTGGCTTGTTGGAATCTACGTCTCCGTGGGACCTTTATATACATCGATAACGTAATATAACCTAACCTAACCCAACCTAACATCTCTGCGGTAATATTTGACATCATTCCTGGCGAGTTGGCCTCTACGTCTCCGTGTAACCCTCATACACATCAATAACGTAATATAACGCAACCTAACCCAACCTATCATCTCGGCGGTAATATTTGACAACATATCTGGCTAGTTGGCCTCTACGTCTCCGTGGGACCTTCATATACATCAATAACGACATATAACCTAACCTAACCCAACCTATCATTTCGGCGGTAATATTTGAAAACATTCGTGGCGAGTTGGCCTCTACGTCTCCGTTTGACCTTCATATACATCACTAACGTAATATAACCTAACCTAACCCAACCTAACATCTCGGCGGTAATATTTGACAACATTCCTGGCGAGTTGGCCTCTACGTCTCGGTGTAACCCTCATATACATCAATAACGTATTCTAACGTAACCTAACCCAACCTAACATCTCGCCGGTAATATTTCACAACATTCGTGGCGAGTTGGCCTCTACGTCACCGTTTGGCCTTCATATACATCACTAACGTAATATAACGTAACCTAACCCAACCTATCATCTCGGCGGTAATATTTGAGAACATTCCTGGCGAGCTGGCTTCTACGTCCCGGTGGCACCTTCATATACATCAATAACGTAATATAAACATACCTAACCCAACCTAACATCTCGGCTTTAATATTTGACCACATTCCTGGCTTGTTGGCCTCCACGTTTCCGTGGGACCTTTGTATACATCAATAACGTAATATAACCTAACCTAACCCAACCTAATATCTCTGCGGTAATATTTGACCACATTCCTGGCTTGTTGGAATCTACGTCTCCGTGGGACCTTTATATACATCAATAACGTAATATAACCTAACCTAACCCAACCTAACATCTCGTCGGTAATATTTGACAACATTCCTGGCGAGTTGGCCTCTACGTCCCGTGGGACCTTCATATACATCAATAACGACATATAACCTAACCTAACCCAACCTATCATCTCGGCGGTAATATTTGACAACATTCGTGGCGAGTTGGCCCCTACCTCTCCGTTTGACCTTCATATACATCACTAACGTAATATAACCTAACCTAACCCAACCTAACATCTCGGCGGCAATATTTGACAACATTCCTGGCGAGTTGGCGTCTACGTCTCCGTGGGACCTTTATATACATCAATAACGTAATATAACCTAACCTAACCCAACCTATCATCTCGGCGGTAGTATTTGACAACATCCCTGGCGAGTTGGCCTCTACATCTCCGTGTAACCCTCATATACATCAATAACGTAATATAACGCAACCTAACCCAACCTATCATCTCGGCCGTAATATTGGACAACATTCCTGGCGAGTTGGCCTCTACGTCTCCGTTTGACGTTCATATACATCAATAACGTAATTTAACCTAACCTAAACAATCTATAATCTCGGCTGTAATATTTGACCACATTCGTGGCGAGTTGGCCTCTACGTCTCCGTGGGACCTTTATATACATAAATAATATAATATAAGCTAGCCTAACCCAATCTAAAATCTCGGCTTTAATATTTGACCACATTCCTGGCTTGTTGGCCTCCACGTCTCCGTGCGACCTTCATATACATCAATAACGACATATAACCTAACCTAACCCAACCTAACATCTCTGCGGTAATATTTGACATCATTCCTGGCGAGTTGGCCTCTACATCTCCGTGTAACCCTCATATACATCAATAACGTAATATAACGCAACCTAACCCAACCTATCATCTCGGCGGTAATATTTGACAACATATCTGGCGAGTTGGCCTCTACGTCTCCGTGGGACCTTCATATACATCAATAACGACATATAACCTAACCTAACCCAACCTATCATTTCGGCGGTAATATTTGACAACATTCGTGGCGAGTTGGCCTCTACGTCTCCGTTTGACCTTCATATACATCACTAACGTAATATAACCTAACCTAACCCAACCTAACATCTCGGCGGTAATATTTGACAACATTCCTGGCGAGTTGGCCTCTACGTCTCCGTGTAACCCTCATATACATCAATAACGTATTCTAACGTAACCTAACCCAACCTAACATCTCGCCGGTAATATTTCACAACATTCCTGGGGAGTTGGCTTCTCCGTCTCCGTGGGACCTTTATATACATCAATAACGTAATATAACCTAACCTAACCCAACCTAACATCTCTGCGGTACTATTTGACATCATTCCTGGCGAGTTGGCCTCTACGTCTCCGTGGGACCTTCATATATATCAATAACGACATATAACCTAACCTAACCCAACCTATCATCTCGGCGGTAATATTTGACAACATTCGTGGCGAGTTGGCCTCTACGTCTCCGTGGGACCTTTGTATACATCAATAACGTAATATAACCTAACCTAACCCAACCTAACATCTCTGCGGTAATATTTGACCACATTCCTTGCTTGTTGGAATCTACGTCTCCGTGGGACCTTTATATACATCAATAACGTAATTTAACCTAACCTAAACCAACCTAACATCTCGGCGTTAATATTTGACAACATTCCTGGCGAGTTGGCGTCTACGTCTCCGTGGGACCTTTATATACATCAATAACGTAATATAACGTAACCTAACCCAACCTATCATCTCGGCGGTAATATTTGAGAACATTCCTGGCGAGCTGCCTTCTACGTCCCGGTGGGACCTTTATATTCATCAATAACGTAATATAAACAAACCTAACCCAACCTAAAATCTCGGCGTTAATATTTGACCACATTCCTGGCTTGTTGGCCTCTACGTCTCCGTGGGACCTTTGTATACATCAATAACGTAATATAACCTAACCTAACCCAACCTAACATCTCTGCGGTAATATTTGACCACATTCCTGGCTTGTTGGAATCTACGTCTCCGTGGGACCTTCATATACATCAATAACGACATATAACCTAACCTAACACAACCTATCATCTCGGCGGTAATATTTGACAACATTCGTGGCGAGTTGGCCTCTACGTCTCCGTGGGACCTTTGTATACATCAATAACGTAATATAACCTAACCTAACCCAACCTATCATCTCGGCGGTAATATTTGACAACATTCGTGGCGAGTTGGCCTCTACGTCTCCGTTTGACCTTCATATACATCACTAACGTAATATAACCTAACCTAACCCAACCTAACATCTCGGCGGTAATATTTGACAACATTCCTGGCGAGCTGGCCTCTACGTCTCCGTGTAACCCTCATATACATCAATAACGTATTCTAACGTAACCTAACCCAACCTAACATCTCGGCGGTAATATTTGACAACATACCTGGCGAGTTGGCCTCTACGTCTCCGTGGGACCTTCATATACATCAATAACGTAATATAACCTAACCTAACCCAACCTGACATCTCTGCAGTAATATTTGACCACATTCCTGGCGAGTTGGCCTCTACGTCTCCGTGTAACCCTCATACACATCAATAACGTAATATAACGCAACCTAACCCAACCTATCATTTCGGCGGTAATATTTGACAACATTCGTGGCGAGTTGGCCTCTACGTCTCCGTTTGACCTTCATATACATCACTAACGTAATATAACCTAACCTAACCCAACCTAACATCTCGGCGGTAATATTTGACAACATTCCTGGCGAGTTGGCCTCTACGTCTCCGTGTAACCCTCATATACATCAATAACGTATTCTAACGTAACCTAACCCAACCTAACATCTCGCCGGTAATATTTCACAACATTCCTGGGGAGTTGGCTTCTCCGTCTCCGTGGGACCTTTATATACATCAATAACGTAATATAACCTAACCTAACCCAACCTAACATCTCTGCGGTACTATTTGACATCATTCCTGGCGAGTTGGCCTCTACGTCTCCGTGGGACCTTCATATATATCAATAACGACATATAACCTAACCTAACCCAACCTATCATCTCGGCGGTAATATTTGACAACATTCGTGGCGAGTTGGCCTCTACGTCTCCGTGGGACCTTTGTATACATCAATAACGTAATATAACCTAACCTAACCCAACCTAACATCTCTGCGGTAATATTTGACCACATTCCTTGCTTGTTGGAATCTACGTCTCCGTGGGACCTTTATATACATCAATAACGTAATTTAACCTAACCTAAACCAACCTAACATCTCGGCGTTAATATTTGACAACATTCCTGGCGAGTTGGCGTCTACGTCTCCGTGGGACCTTTATATACATCAATAACGTAATATAACGTAACCTAACCCAACCTATCATCTCGGCGGTAATATTTGAGAACATTCCTGGCGAGCTGCCTTCTACGTCCCGGTGGGACCTTTATATTCATCAATAACGTAATATAAACAAACCTAACCCAACCTAAAATCTCGGCGTTAATATTTGACCACATTCCTGGCTTGTTGGCCTCTACGTCTCCGTGGGACCTTTGTATACATCAATAACGTAATATAACCTAACCTAACCCAACCTAACATCTCTGCGGTAATATTTGACCACATTCCTGGCTTGTTGGAATCTACGTCTCCGTGGGACCTTCATATACATCAATAACGACATATAACCTAACCTAACACAACCTATCATCTCGGCGGTAATATTTGACAACATTCGTGGCGAGTTGGCCTCTACGTCTCCGTGGGACCTTTGTATACATCAATAACGTAATATAACCTAACCTAACCCAACCTATCATCTCGGCGGTAATATTTGACAACATTCGTGGCGAGTTGGCCTCTACGTCTCCGTTTGACCTTCATATACATCACTAACGTAATATAACCTAACCTAACCCAACCTAACATCTCGGCGGTAATATTTGACAACATTCCTGGCGAGCTGGCCTCTACGTCTCCGTGTAACCCTCATATACATCAATAACGTATTCTAACGTAACCTAACCCAACCTAACATCTCGGCGGTAATATTTGACAACATACCTGGCGAGTTGGCCTCTACGTCTCCGTGGGACCTTCATATACATCAATAACGTAATATAACCTAACCTAACCCAACCTGACATCTCTGCAGTAATATTTGACCACATTCCTGGCGAGTTGGCCTCTACGTCTCCGTGTAACCCTCATACACATCAATAACGTAATATAACGCAACCTAACCCAACCTATCATCTCGGCGGTAATATTTGACAACATATCTGGCTAGTTGGCCTCTACGTCTCCGTGGGACCTTCATATACATCAATAACGAAATATAACCTAACCTAACCCAACCTATCATTTCGGCGGTAATATTTGAAAACATTCGTGGCGAGTTGGCCTCTACGTCTCCGTTTGACCTTCATATACATCACTAACGTAATATAACCTAACCTAACCCAACCTAACATCTCGGCGGTAATATTTGACAACATTCCTGGCGAGTTGGCCTCTACGTCTCGGTGTAACCCTCATATACATCAATAACGTATTCTAACGTAACCTAACCCAACCTAACATCTCGCCGGTAATATTTCACAACATTCGTGGCGAGTTGGCCTCTACGTCACCGTTTGGCCTTCATATACATCACTAACGTAATATAACGTAACCTAACCCAACCTATCATCTCGGCGGTAATATTTGAGAACATTCCTGGCGAGCTGGCTTCTACGTCCCGGTGGCACCTTCATATACATCAATAACGTAATATAAACATACCTAACCCAACCTAACATCTCGGCTTTAATATTAGACCACATTCCTGGCTTGTTGGCCTCCACGTTTCCGTGGGACCTTTGTATACATCAATAACGTAATATAACCTAACCTAACCCAACCTAATATCTCTGCGGTAATATTTGACCACATTCCTGGCTTGTTGGAATCTACGTCTCCGTGGGACCTTTATATACATCAATAACGTAATATAACCTAACCTAACCCAACCTAACATCTCGTCGGTAATATTTGACAACATTCCTGGCGAGTTGGCCTCTACGTCCCGTGGGACCTTCATATACATCAATAACGACATATAACCTAACCTAACCCAACCTATCATCTCGGCGGTAATATTTGACAACATTCGTGGCGAGTTGGCCCCTACCTCTCCGTTTGACCTTCATATACATCACTAACGTAATATAACCTAACCTAACCCAACCTAACATCTCGGCGGCAATATTTGACAACATTCCTGGCGAGTTGGCGTCTACGTCTCCGTGGGACCTTTATATACATCAATAACGTAATATAACCTAACCTAACCCAACCTATCATCTCGGCGGTAGTATTTGACAACATCCCTGGCGAGTTGGCCTCTACATCTCCGTGTAACCCTCATATACATCAATAACGTAATATAACGCAACCTAACCCAACCTATCATCTCGGCCGTAATATTGGACAACATTCCTGGCGAGTTGGCCTCTACGTCTCCGTTTGACGTTCATATACATCAATAACGTAATTTAACCTAAGCTAAACAATCTATAATCTCGGCTGTAATATTTGACCACATTCGTGGCGAGTTGGCCTCTACGTCTCCGTGGGACCTTTATATACATAAATAATATAATATAAGCTAGCCTAACCCAATCTAAAATCTCGGCTTTAATATTTGACCACATTCCTGGCTTGTTGGCCTCCACGTCTCCGTGCGACCTTCATATACATCAATAACGACATATAACCTAACCTAACCCAACCTAACATCTCTGCGGTAATATTTGACATCATTCCTGGCGAGTTGGCCTCTACATCTCCGTGTAACCCTCATATACATCAATAACGTAATATAACGCAACCTAACCCAACCTATCACCTCGGCGGTAATATTTGACAACATACCTGGCGAGTTGGCCTCTACGTCTCCGTGGGACATTCATATACATCAATAACGACATATAACCTAACCTAACCCAACCTATCATCTCGGCGGTAATATTTGACAACATTCGTGGCGAGTTGGCCTCTACGTCTCCGTGGGACCTTTGTATACATCAATAACGTAATATAACCTAACCTAACCCAACCTATCATCTCGGCGGTAATATTTGACAACATTCGTCGCGAGTTGGCCTCTACGTCTCCGTGTAACCCTCATACACATCAATAACGTAATATAACGCAACCTAACCCAACCTATCATCTCGGCGGTAATATTTGACAACATATCTGGCGAGTTGGCCTCTACGTCTCCGTGGGACCTTCATATACATCAATAACGACATATAACCTAACCTAACCCAACCTATCATTTCGGCGGTAATATTTGACAACATTCGTGGCGAGTTGGCCTCTACGTCTCCGTTTGACCTTCATATACATCACTAACGTAATATAACCTAACCTAACCCAACCTAACATCTCGGCGGTAATATTTGACAACATTCCTGGCGAGCTGGCCTCTACGTCTCCGTGTAACCCTCATATACATCAATAACGTATTCTAACGTAACCTAACCCAACCTAACATCTCGGCGGTAATATTTGACAACATACCTGGCGAGTTGGCCTCTACGTCTCCGTGGGACCTTCATATACATCAATAACGTAATATAACCTAACCTAACCCAACCTGACATCTCTGCAGTAATATTTGACCACATTCCTGGCTTGTTGGAATCTACGTCTCCGTGGGACCTTTATATACATCGATAACGTAATATAACCTAACCTAACCCAACCTAACATCTCTGCGGTAATATTTGACATCATTCCTGGCGAGTTGGCCTCTACGTCTCCGTGTAACCCTCATACACATCAATAACGTAATATAACGCAACCTAACCCAACCTATCATCTCGGCGGTAATATTTGACAACATATCTGGCTAGTTGGCCTCTACGTCTCCGTGGGACCTTCATATACATCAATAACGAAATATAACCTAACCTAACCCAACCTATCATTTCGGCGGTAATATTTGAAAACATTCGTGGCGAGTTGGCCTCTACGTCTCCGTTTGACCTTCATATACATCACTAACGTAATATAACCTAACCTAACCCAACCTAACATCTCGGCGGTAATATTTGACAACATTCCTGGCGAGTTGGCCTCTACGTCTCGGTGTAACCCTCATATACATCAATAACGTATTCTAACGTAACCTAACCCAACCTAACATCTCGCCGGTAATATTTCACAACATTCGTGGCGAGTTGGCCTCTACGTCACCGTTTGGCCTTCATATACATCACTAACGTAATATAACGTAACCTAACCCAACCTATCATCTCGGCGGTAATATTTGAGAACATTCCTGGCGAGCTGGCTTCTACGTCCCGGTGGCACCTTCATATACATCAATAACGTAATATAAACATACCTAACCCAACCTAACATCTCGGCTTTAATATTTGACCACATTCCTGGCTTGTTGGCCTCCACGTTTCCGTGGGACCTTTGTATACATCAATAACGTAATATAACCTAACCTAACCCAACCTAATAT
Source organism: Xylocopa violacea (assembly GCA_963969225.1). NCBI lineage: Eukaryota > Metazoa > Arthropoda > Insecta > Hymenoptera > Apidae > Xylocopa > Xylocopa violacea. The sequence goes on from CAXAJV010000051.1 coordinate 4,258,879, forward strand.
CTCTGCGGTAATATTTGACCACATTCCTGGCTTGTTGGAATCTACGTCTCCGTGGGACCTTTATATACATCAATAACGTAATATAACCTAACCTAACCCAACCTAACATCTCGTCGGTAATATTTGACAACATTCCTGGCGAGTTGGCCTCTACGTCCCGTGGGACCTTCATATACATCAATAACGACATATAACCTAACCTAACCCAACCTATCATCTCGGCGGTAATATTTGACAACATTCGTGGCGAGTTGGCCCCTACCTCTCCGTTTGACCTTCATATACATCACTAACGTAATATAACCTAACCTAACCCAACCTAACATCTCGGCGGCAATATTTGACAACATTCCTGGCGAGTTGGCGTCTACGTCTCCGTGGGACCTTTATATACATCAATAACGTAATATAACCTAACCTAACCCAACCTATCATCTCGGCGGTAGTATTTGACAACATCCCTGGCGAGTTGGCCTCTACATCTCCGTGTAACCCTCATATACATCAATAACGTAATATAACGCAACCTAACCCAACCTATCATCTCGGCCGTAATATTGGACAACATTCCTGGCGAGTTGGCCTCTACGTCTCCGTTTGACGTTCATATACATCAATAACGTAATTTAACCTAAGCTAAACAATCTATAATCTCGGCTGTAATATTTGACCACATTCGTGGCGAGTTGGCCTCTACGTCTCCGTGGGACCTTTATATACATAAATAATATAATATAAGCTAGCCTAACCCAATCTAAAATCTCGGCTTTAATATTTGACCACATTCCTGGCTTGTTGGCCTCCACGTCTCCGTGCGACCTTCATATACATCAATAACGACATATAACCTAACCTAACCCAACCTATCATTTCGGCGGTAATATTTGACAACATTCGTGGCGAGTTGGCCTCTACGTCTCCGTTTGACCTTCATATACATCACTAACGTAATATAACCTAACCTAACCCAACCTAACATCTCGGCGGTAATATTTGACAACATTCCTGGCGAGTTGGCCTCTACGTCTCCGTGTAACCCTCATATACATCAATAACGTATTCTAACGTAACCTAACCCAACCTAACATCTCGCCGGTAATATTTCACAACATTCCTGGGGAGTTGGCTTCTCCGTCTCCGTGGGACCTTTATATACATCAATAACGTAATATAACCTAACCTAACCCAACCTAACATCTCTGCGGTACTATTTGACATCATTCCTGGCGAGTTGGCCTCTACGTCTCCGTGGGACCTTCATATATATCAATAACGACATATAACCTAACCTAACCCAACCTATCATCTCGGCGGTAATATTTGACAACATTCGTGGCGAGTTGGCCTCTACGTCTCCGTGGGACCTTTGTATACATCAATAACGTAATATAACCTAACCTAACCCAACCTAACATCTCTGCGGTAATATTTGACCACATTCCTTGCTTGTTGGAATCTACGTCTCCGTGGGACCTTTATATACATCAATAACGTAATTTAACCTAACCTAAACCAACCTAACATCTCGGCGTTAATATTTGACAACATTCCTGGCGAGTTGGCGTCTACGTCTCCGTGGGACCTTTATATACATCAATAACGTAATATAACGTAACCTAACCCAACCTATCATCTCGGCGGTAATATTTGAGAACATTCCTGGCGAGCTGCCTTCTACGTCCCGGTGGGACCTTTATATTCATCAATAACGTAATATAAACAAACCTAACCCAACCTAAAATCTCGGCGTTAATATTTGACCACATTCCTGGCTTGTTGGCCTCTACGTCTCCGTGGGACTTTTGTATACATCAATAATGTAATATAACCTAACCTAACCCAACCTAACATCTCTGCGGTAATATTTGACCACATTCCTGGCTTGTTGGAATCTACGTCTCCGTGGGACCTTCATATACATCAATAACGTAATATAACCTAACCTAACCCAACCTAACATCTCGGCGGTAATATTTGACAACATTCCTGGCGAGTTGGCCTCTACGTCTCCGTGTAACCCTCATATACATCAATAACGTATTCTAACGTAACCTAACCCAACCTAACATCTCGCCGGTAATATTTCACAACATTCGTGGCGAGTTGGCCTCTACGTCACCGTTTGGCCTTCATATACATCACTAACGTAATATAACGTAACCTAACCCAACCTATCATCTCGGCGGTAATATTTGAGAACATTCCTGGTGAGCTGGCTTCTACGTCCCGGTGGCACCTTCATATACATCAATAACGTAATATAAACAAACCTAACCCAACCTAACATCTCGGCTTTAATAATTGACCACATTCCTGGCTTGTTGGCCTCCACGTTTCCGTGGGACCTTTGTATACATCAATAACGTAATATAACCTAACCTAACCCAACCTATCATCTCGGCCGTAATATTTGACCACATTCCTGGCTTGTTGGAATCTACGTCTCCGTGGGACCTTTATATACATCAATAACGTAATATAACCTAACCTAACCCAACCTAACATCTCTGCGGTAATATTTGACATCATTCCTGGCGAGTTGGCCTCTACATCTCCGTGTAACCCTCATATACATCAATAACGTAATATAACGCAACCTAACCCAACCTATCATCTCGGCGGTAATATTTGACAACATACCTGGCGAGTTGGCCTCTACGTCTCCGTTTGGCCTTCATATACATCACTAACGTAATATAACGTAACCTAACCCAACCTATCATCTCGGCGGTAATATTTGAGAACATTCCTGGTGAGCTGGCTTCTACGTCCCGGTGGCACCTTCATATACATCAATAACGTAATATAAACAAACCTAACCCAACCTAACATCTCGGCTTTAATAATTGACCACATTCCTGGCTTGTTGGCCTCCACGTTTCCGTGGGACCTTTGTATACATCAATAACGTAATATAACCTAACCTAACCCAACCTATCATCTCGGCCGTAATATTTGACCACATTCCTGGCTTGTTGGAATCTACGTCTCCGTGGGACCTTTATATACATCAATAACGTAATATAACCTAACCTAACCCAACCTAACATCTCTGCGGTAATATTTGACATCATTCCTGGCGAGTTGGCCTCTACATCTCCGTGTAACCCTCATATACATCAATAACGTAATATAACGCAACCTAACCCAACCTATCATCTCGGCGGTAATATTTGACAACATACCTGGCGAGTTGGCCTCTACGTCTCCGTGGGAACTTCATATACATCAATAACGACATATAACCTAACCTAACCCAACCTATCATCTCGGCGGTAATATTTGACAACATTCGTGGCGAGTTGGCCTCTACGTCTCCGTGGGACCTTTGTCTACATCAATAACGTAATATAACCTAACCTAACCCAACCTATCATCTCGGCGGTAATATTTGACAACATTCGTGGCGATTTGGCCTCTACGTATCCGTGTAACCCTCATACACATCAATAACGTAATATAACGCAACCTAACCCAACCTATCATCTCGGCGGTAATATTTGACAACATATCTGGCGAGTTGGCCTCTACGTCTCCGTGGGACCTTCACATACATCAATAACGACATATAACCTAACCTAACTCAACCTATCATTTCGGCTGTAATATTTGACAACATTCGTGGCGAGTTGGCCTCTACGTCTCCGTTTGACCTTCATATACATCACTAACGTAATATAACCTAACCTTACCCAACCTAACATCTCGGCGGTAATATTTGACAACATTCCTGGCGAGTTGGCCTCTACGTCTCCGTGTAACCCTCATATACATCAATAACGTATTCTAACGTAACCTAACCCAACCTAACATCTCGCCGGTAATATTTCACAACATTCCTGAGGAGTTGGCTTCTCCGTCTCCGTGGGACCTTTATATACATCAATAACGTAATATAACCTAACCTAACCCAACCTAACATCTCTGCGGTACTATTTGACATCATTCCTGGCGAGTTGGCCTCTACGTCTCCGTGGGACCTTCATATACATCAATAACGACATATAACCTAACCTAACCCAACCTATCATCTCGGCGGTAATATTTGACAATATTCGTGGCGAGTTGGCCTCTACGTCTCCGTGGGACCTTTGTATACATCAATAACGACATATAACCTAACCTAACCCAACCTATCATTTCGGCGGTAATATTTGAAAACATTCGTGGCGAGTTGGCCTCTACGTCTCCGTTTGACCTTCATATACATCACTAACGTAATATAACCTAACCTAACCCAACCTAACATCTCGGCGGTAATATTTGACAACATTCCTGGCGAGTTGGCCTCTACGTCTCCGTGTAACCCTCATATACATCAATAACGTATTCTAACGTAACCTAACCCAACCTAACATCTCGCCGGTAATATTTCACAACATTCGTGGCGAGTTGGCCTCTACGTCACCGTTTGGCCTTCATATACATCACTAACGTAATATAACGTAACCTAACCCAACCTATCATCTCGGCGGTAATATTTGAGAACATTCCTGGTGAGCTGGCTTCTACGTCCCGGTGGCACCTTCATATACATCAATAACGTAATATAAACAAACCTAACCCAACCTAACATCTCGGCTTTAATAATTGACCACATTCCTGGCTTGTTGGCCTCCACGTTTCCGTGGGACCTTTGTATACATCAATAACGTAATATAACCTAACCTAACCCAACCTATCATCTCGGCCGTAATATTTGACCACATTCCTGGCTTGTTGGAATCTACGTCTCCGTGGGACCTTTATATACATCAATAACGTAATATAACCTAACCTAACCCAACCTAACATCTCTGCGGTAATATTTGACATCATTCCTGGCGAGTTGGCCTCTACATCTCCGTGTAACCCTCATATACATCAATAACGTAATATAACGCAACCTAACCCAACCTATCATCTCGGCGGTAATATTTGACAACATACCTGGCGAGTTGGCCTCTACGTCTCCGTTTGGCCTTCATATACATCACTAACGTAATATAACGTAACCTAACCCAACCTATCATCTCGGCGGTAATATTTGAGAACATTCCTGGTGAGCTGGCTTCTACGTCCCGGTGGCACCTTCATATACATCAATAACGTAATATAAACAAACCTAACCCAACCTAACATCTCGGCTTTAATAATTGACCACATTCCTGGCTTGTTGGCCTCCACGTTTCCGTGGGACCTTTGTATACATCAATAACGTAATATAACCTAACCTAACCCAACCTATCATCTCGGCCGTAATATTTGACCACATTCCTGGCTTGTTGGAATCTACGTCTCCGTGGGACCTTTATATACATCAATAACGTAATATAACCTAACCTAACCCAACCTAACATCTCTGCGGTAATATTTGACATCATTCCTGGCGAGTTGGCCTCTACATCTCCGTGTAACCCTCATATACATCAATAACGTAATATAACGCAACCTAACCCAACCTATCATCTCGGCGGTAATATTTGACAACATACCTGGCGAGTTGGCCTCTACGTCTCCGTGGGAACTTCATATACATCAATAACGACATATAACCTAACCTAACCCAACCTATCATCTCGGCGGTAATATTTGACAACATTCGTGGCGAGTTGGCCTCTACGTCTCCGTGGGACCTTTGTCTACATCAATAACGTAATATAACCTAACCTAACCCAACCTATCATCTCGGCGGTAATATTTGACAACATTCGTGGCGATTTGGCCTCTACGTATCCGTGTAACCCTCATACACATCAATAACGTAATATAACGCAACCTAACCCAACCTATCATCTCGGCGGTAATATTTGACAACATATCTGGCGAGTTGGCCTCTACGTCTCCGTGGGACCTTCACATACATCAATAACGACATATAACCTAACCTAACTCAACCTATCATTTCGGCTGTAATATTTGACAACATTCGTGGCGAGTTGGCCTCTACGTCTCCGTTTGACCTTCATATACATCACTAACGTAATATAACCTAACCTTACCCAACCTAACATCTCGGCGGTAATATTTGACAACATTCCTGGCGAGTTGGCCTCTACGTCTCCGTGTAACCCTCATATACATCAATAACGTATTCTAACGTAACCTAACCCAACCTAACATCTCGCCGGTAATATTTCACAACATTCCTGAGGAGTTGGCTTCTCCGTCTCCGAGGGACCTTTATATACATCAATAACGTAATATAACCTAACCTAACCCAACCTAACATCTCTGCGGAACTATTTGACATCATTCCTGGCGAGTTGGCCTCTACGTCTCCGTGGGACCTTCATATACATCAATAACGACATATAACCTAACCTAACCCAACCTATCATCTCGGCGGTAATATTTGACAATATTCGTGGCGAGTTGGCCTCTACGTCTCCGTGGGACCTTTGTATACATCAATAACGTAATGTAACCTAACCTAACCCAACCTAACATCTCTGCGGTAATATTTGACCACATTCCTTGCTTGTTGGAATCTACGTCTCCGTGGGACCTTTATATACATCAATAACGTAATTTAACCTAACCTAATCCAACCTAACATCTCGGCGTTAATATTTGACAACATTCCTGGCGAGTTGGCGTCTACGTCTCCGTGGGACCTTTATATACATCAATAACGTAATATAACGTAACCTAACCCAACCTATCATCTCGGCGGTAATATTTGAGAACATTCCTGGCGAGCTGGCTTCTACGTCCCGGTGGGACCTTTATATTCATCAATAACGTAATATAAACAAACCTAACCCGACCTAACATCTCGGCTTTAATATTTGATCACATTCCTGGCTTGTTGGCCTCCACGTTTCCGTGGGACCTTTGTATACATCAATAACGTAATATAACCTAACCTAACCCAACCTAACATCTCTGCGGTAATATTTGACCACATTCCTGGCTTGTTGGAATCTACGTCTCCGTGGGACCTTTATATACATCAATAACGTAATATAACCTAACCTAACCCAACCTAACATCTCTGCGGTAATATTTGACATCATTCCTGGCGAGTTGGCCTCTACATCTCCGTGTAACCCTCATATACATCAATAACGTAATATAACGCAACCTAACCCAACCTATCATCTCGGCGGTAATATTTGACAACATACCTGGCGAGTTGGCCTCTACGTCTCCGTGGGAACTTCATATACATCAATAACGACATATAACCTAACCTAACCCAACCTATCATCTCGGCGGTAATATTTGACAACATTCGTGGCGAGTTGGCCTCTACGTCTCCGTGGGACCTTTGTCTACATCAATAACGTAATATAACCTAACCTAACCCAACCTATCATCTCGGCGGTAATATTTGACAACATTCGTGGCGATTTGGCCTCTACGTATCCGTGTAACCCTCATACACATCAATAACGTAATATAACGCAACCTAACCCAACCTATCATCTCGGCGGTAATATTTGACAACATATCTGGCGAGTTGGCCTCTACGTCTCCGTGGGACCTTCACATACATCAATAACGACATATAACCTAACCTAACTCAACCTATCATTTCGGCTGTAATATTTGACAACATTCGTGGCGAGTTGGCCTCTACGTCTCCGTTTGACCTTCATATACATCACTAACGTAATATAACCTAACCTTACCCAACCTAACATCTCGGCGGTAATATTTGACAACATTCCTGGCGAGTTGGCCTCTACGTCTCCGTGTAACCCTCATATACATCAATAACGTATTCTAACGTAACCTAACCCAACCTAACATCTCGCCGGTAATATTTCACAACATTCCTGAGGAGTTGGCTTCTCCGTCTCCGTGGGACCTTTATATACATCAATAACGTAATATAACCTAACCTAACCCAACCTAACATCTCTGCGGTACTATTTGACATCATTCCTGGCGAGTTGGCCTCTACGTCTCCGTGGGACCTTCATATACATCAATAACGACATATAACCTAACCTAACCCAACCTATCATCTCGGCGGTAATATTTGACAATATTCGTGGCGAGTTGGCCTCTACGTCTCCGTGGGACCTTTGTATACATCAATAACGACATATAACCTAACCTAACCCAACCTATCATTTCGGCGGTAATATTTGAAAACATTCGTGGCGAGTTGGCCTCTACGTCTCCGTTTGACCTTCATATACATCACTAACGTAATATAACCTAACCTAACCCAACCTAACATCTCGGCGGTAATATTTGACAACATTCCTGGCGAGTTGGCCTCTACGTCTCCGTGTAACCCTCATATACATCAATAACGTATTCTAACGTAACCTAACCCAACCTAACATCTCGCCGGTAATATTTCACAACATTCGTGGCGAGTTGGCCTCTACGTCACCGTTTGGCCTTCATATACATCACTAACGTAATATAACGTAACCTAACCCAACCTATCATCTCGGCGGTAATATTTGAGAACATTCCTGGTGAGCTGGCTTCTACGTCCCGGTGGCACCTTCATATACATCAATAACGTAATATAAACAAACCTAACCCAACCTAACATCTCGGCTTTAATAATTGACCACATTCCTGGCTTGTTGGCCTCCACGTTTCCGTGGGACCTTTGTATACATCAATAACGTAATATAACCTAACCTAACCCAACCTATCATCTCGGCCGTAATATTTGACCACATTCCTGGCTTGTTGGAATCTACGTCTCCGTGGGACCTTTATATACATCAATAACGTAATATAACCTAACCTAACCCAACCTAACATCTCTGCGGTAATATTTGACATCATTCCTGGCGAGTTGGCCTCTACATCTCCGTGTAACCCTCATATACATCAATAACGTAATATAACGCAACCTAACCCAACCTATCATCTCGGCGGTAATATTTGACAACATACCTGGCGAGTTGGCCTCTACGTCTCCGTTTGGCCTTCATATACATCACTAACGTAATATAACGTAACCTAACCCAACCTATCATCTCGGCGGTAATATTTGAGAACATTCCTGGTGAGCTGGCTTCTACGTCCCGGTGGCACCTTCATATACATCAATAACGTAATATAAACAAACCTAACCCAACCTAACATCTCGGCTTTAATAATTGACCACATTCCTGGCTTGTTGGCCTCCACGTTTCCGTGGGACCTTTGTATACATCAATAACGTAATATAACCTAACCTAACCCAACCTATCATCTCGGCCGTAATATTTGACCACATTCCTGGCTTGTTGGAATCTACGTCTCCGTGGGACCTTTATATACATCAATAACGTAATATAACCTAACCTAACCCAACCTAACATCTCTGCGGTAATATTTGACATCATTCCTGGCGAGTTGGCCTCTACATCTCCGTGTAACCCTCATATACATCAATAACGTAATATAACGCAACCTAACCCAACCTATCATCTCGGCGGTAATATTTGACAACATACCTGGCGAGTTGGCCTCTACGTCTCCGTGGGAACTTCATATACATCAATAACGACATATAACCTAACCTAACCCAACCTATCATCTCGGCGGTAATATTTGACAACATTCGTGGCGAGTTGGCCTCTACGTCTCCGTGGGACCTTTGTCTACATCAATAACGTAATATAACCTAACCTAACCCAACCTATCATCTCGGCGGTAATATTTGACAACATTCGTGGCGATTTGGCCTCTACGTATCCGTGTAACCCTCATACACATCAATAACGTAATATAACGCAACCTAACCCAACCTATCATCTCGGCGGTAATATTTGACAACATATCTGGCGAGTTGGCCTCTACGTCTCCGTGGGACCTTCACATACATCAATAACGACATATAACCTAACCTAACTCAACCTATCATTTCGGCTGTAATATTTGACAACATTCGTGGCGAGTTGGCCTCTACGTCTCCGTTTGACCTTCATATACATCACTAACGTAATATAACCTAACCTTACCCAACCTAACATCTCGGCGGTAATATTTGACAACATTCCTGGCGAGTTGGCCTCTACGTCTCCGTGTAACCCTCATATACATCAATAACGTATTCTAACGTAACCTAACCCAACCTAACATCTCGCCGGTAATATTTCACAACATTCCTGAGGAGTTGGCTTCTCCGTCTCCGAGGGACCTTTATATACATCAATAACGTAATATAACCTAACCTAACCCAACCTAACATCTCTGCGGAACTATTTGACATCATTCCTGGCGAGTTGGCCTCTACGTCTCCGTGGGACCTTCATATACATCAATAACGACATATAACCTAACCTAACCCAACCTATCATCTCGGCGGTAATATTTGACAATATTCGTGGCGAGTTGGCCTCTACGTCTCCGTGGGACCTTTGTATACATCAATAACGTAATGTAACCTAACCTAACCCAACCTAACATCTCTGCGGTAATATTTGACCACATTCCTTGCTTGTTGGAATCTACGTCTCCGTGGGACCTTTATATACATCAATAACGTAATTTAACCTAACCTAATCCAACCTAACATCTCGGCGTTAATATTTGACAACATTCCTGGCGAGTTGGCGTCTACGTCTCCGTGGGACCTTTATATACATCAATAACGTAATATAACGTAACCTAACCCAACCTATCATCTCGGCGGTAATATTTGAGAACATTCCTGGCGAGCTGGCTTCTACGTCCCGGTGGGACCTTTATATTCATCAATAACGTAATATAAACAAACCTAACCCGACCTAACATCTCGGCTTTAATATTTGATCACATTCCTGGCTTGTTGGCCTCCACGTTTCCGTGGGACCTTTGTATACATCAATAACGTAATATAACCTAACCTAACCCAACCTAACATCTCTGCGGTAATATTTGACCACATTCCTGGCTTGTTGGAATCTACGTCTCCGTGGGACCTTTATATACATCAATAACGTAATATAACCTAACCTAACCCAACCTAACATCTCTGCGGTAATATTTGACATCATTCCTGGCGAGTTGGCCTCTACATCTCCGTGTAACCCTCATATACATCAATAACGTAATATAACGCAACCTAACCCAACCTATCACCTCGGCGGTAATATTTGACAACATACCTGGCGAGTTGGCCTCTACGTCTCCGTGGGACCTTCATATACATCAATAACGACTTATAACCTAACCTAACCCAACCTATCATCTCGGCGGTAATATTTGACAACATTCGTGGCGAGTTGGCCTCTACGTCTCCGCGGGACCTTTGTATACATCAATAACGTAATATAACCTAACCTAACCCAACCTATCATCTCGGCGGTAATATTTGACAACATTCGTGGCGAGTTGGCCTCTACGTCTCCGTGTAACCCTCATACACATCAATAACGTAATATAACGCAACCTAACCCAACCTATCATCTCGGCGGTAATATTTGACAACATATCTGGCGAGTTGGCCTCTACGTCTCCGTGGGACCTTCATATACATCAATAACGACATATAACCTAACCTAACCCAACCTATCATTTCGGCGGTAATATTTGACAACATTCGTGGCGAGTTGGCCTCTACGTCTCCGTTTGACCTTCATATACATCACTAACGTAATATAACCTAACCTAACCCAACCTAACATCTCGGCGGTAATATTTGAAAACATTCCTGGCGAGTTGGCCTCTACGTCTCCGTGTAACCCTCATATACATCAATAACGTATTCTAACGTAACCTAACCCAACCTAACATCTCGCCGGTAATATTTCACAACATTCCTGGGGAGTTGGCTTCTCCGTCTCCGTGGGACCTTTATATACATCAATAACGTAATATAACCTAACCTAACCCAACCTAACATCTCTGCGGTACTATTTGACATCATTCCTGGCGAGTTGGCCTCTACGTCTCCGTGGGACCTTCATATACATCAATAACGACATATAACCTAACCTAACCCAACCTATCATCTCGGCGGTAATATTTGACAACATTCGTGGCGAGTTGGCCTCTACGTCTCCGTGGGACCTTTGTATACATCAATAACGTAATATAACCTAACCTAACCCAACCTAACATCCCTGCGGTAATATTTGACCACATTCCTTGCTTGTTGGAATCTACGTCTCCGTGGGACCTTTATATACATCAATAACGTAATTTAACCTAACCTAACCCAACCTAACATCTCGGCGTTAATATTTGACAACATTCCTGGCGAGTTGGCGTCTACGTCTCCGTGGGACCTTTATATACATCAATAACGTAATATAACGTAACCTAACCCAACCTATCATCTCGGCGGTAATATTTGAGAACATTCCTGGCGAGCTGCCTTCTACGTCCCGGTGGGACCTTTATATTCATCAATAACGTAATATAAACAAACCTAACCCAACCTAAAATCTCGGCGTTAATATTTGACCACATTCCTGGCTTGTTGGCCTCTACGTTTCCGTGGGACCTTTGTATACATCAATAACGTAATATAACCTAACCTAACCCAACCTAACATCTCTGCGGTAATATTTGACCACATTCCTGGCTTGTTGGAATCTACGTCTCCGTGGGACCTTCATATACATCAATAACGACATATAACCTAACCTAACACAACCTATCATCTCGGCGGTAATATTTGACAACATTCGTGGCGAGTTGGCCTCTACGTCTCCGTGGGACCTTTGTCTACATCAATAACGTAATATAACCTAACCTAACCCAACCTATCATCTCGGCGGTAATATTTGACAACATTCGTCGCGAGTTGGCCTCTACGTCTCCGTGTAACCCTCATACACATCAATAACGTAATATAACGCAACCTAACCCAACCTATCATCTCGGCGGTAATATTTGACAACATATCTGGCGAGTTGGCCTCTACGTCTCCGTGGGACCTTCATATACATCAATAACGACATATAACCTAACCTAACCCAACCTATCATTTCGGCGGTAATATTTGACAACATTCGTGGCGAGTTGGCCTCTACGTCTCCGTTTGACCTTCATATACATCACTAACGTAATATAACCTAACCTAACCCAACCTAACATCTCGGCGGTAATATTTGACAACATTCCTGGCGAGTTGGCCTCTACGTCTCCGTGTAACCCTCATATACATCAATAACGTATTCTAACGTAACCTAACCCAACCTAACATCTCGCCGGTAATATTTCACAACATTCCTGGGGAGTTGGCTTCTCCGTCTCCGTGGGACCTTTATATACATCAATAACGTAATATAACCTAACCTAACCCAACCTAACATCTCTGCGGTACTATTTGACATCATTCCTGGCGAGTTGGCCTCTACGTCTCCGTGGGACCTTCATATATATCAATAACGACATATAACCTAACCTAACCCAACCTATCATCTCGGCGGTAATATTTGACAACATTCGTGGCGAGTTGGCCTCTACGTCTCCGTGGGACCTTTGTATACATCAATAACGTAATATAACCTAACCTAACCCAACCTAACATCTCTGCGGTAATATTTGACCACATTCCTTGCTTGTTGGAATCTACGTCTCCGTGGGACCTTTATATACATCAATAACGTAATTTAACCTAACCTAAACCAACCTAACATCTCGGCGTTAATATTTGACAACATTCCTGGCGAGTTGGCGTCTACGTCTCCGTGGGACCTTTATATACATCAATAACGTAATATAACGTAACCTAACCCAACCTATCATCTCGGCGGTAATATTTGAGAACATTCCTGGCGAGCTGCCTTCTACGTCCCGGTGGGACCTTTATATTCATCAATAACGTAATATAAACAAACCTAACCCAACCTAAAATCTCGGCGTTAATATTTGACCACATTCCTGGCTTGTTGGCCTCTACGTCTCCGTGGGACTTTTGTATACATCAATAACGTAATATAACCTAACCTAACCCAACCTAACATCTCTGCGGTAATATTTGACCACATTCCTGGCTTGTTGGAATCTACGTCTCCGTGGGACCTTCATATACATCAATAACGTAATATAACCTAACCTAACCCAACCTGACATCTCTGCAGTAATATTTGACCACATTCCTGGCTTGTTGGAATCTACGTCACCGTGGGACCTTTATATACATCGATAACGTAATATAACCTAACCTAACCCAACCTAACATCTCTGCGGTAATATTTGACATCATTCCTGGCGAGTTGGCCTCTACGTCTCCGTGTAACCCTCATACACATCAATAACGTAATATAACGCAACCTAACCCAACCTATCATCTCGGCGGTAATATTTGACAACATATCTGGCTAGTTGGCCTCTACGTCTCCGTGGGACCTTCATATACATCTATAACGACATATAACCTAACCTAACCCAACCTATCATTTCGGCGGTAATATTTGAAAACATTCGTGGCGAGTTGGCCTCTACGTCTCCGTTTGACCTTCATATACATCACTAACGTAATATAACCTAACCTAACCCAACCTAACATCTCGGCGGTAATATTTGACAACATACCTGGCGAGTTGGCCTCTACGTCTCCGTTTGGCCTTCATATACATCACTAACGTAATATAACGTAACCTAACCCAACCTATCATCTCGGCGGTAATATTTGAGAACATTCCTGGTGAGCTGGCTTCTACGTCCCGGTGGCACCTTCATATACATCAATAACGTAATATAAACAAACCTAACCCAACCTAACATCTCGGCTTTAATAATTGACCACATTCCTGGCTTGTTGGCCTCCACGTTTCCGTGGGACCTTTGTATACATCAATAACGTAATATAACCTAACCTAACCCAACCTATCATCTCGGCCGTAATATTTGACCACATTCCTGGCTTGTTGGAATCTACGTCTCCGTGGGACCTTTATATACATCAATAACGTAATATAACCTAACCTAACCCAACCTAACATCTCTGCGGTAATATTTGACATCATTCCTGGCGAGTTGGCCTCTACATCTCCGTGTAACCCTCATATACATCAATAACGTAATATAACGCAACCTAACCCAACCTATCATCTCGGCGGTAATATTTGACAACATACCTGGCGAGTTGGCCTCTACGTCTCCGTGGGAACTTCATATACATCAATAACGACATATAACCTAACCTAACCCAACCTATCATCTCGGCGGTAATATTTGACAACATTCGTGGCGAGTTGGCCTCTACGTCTCCGTGGGACCTTTGTCTACATCAATAACGTAATATAACCTAACCTAACCCAACCTATCATCTCGGCGGTAATATTTGACAACATTCGTGGCGATTTGGCCTCTACGTATCCGTGTAACCCTCATACACATCAATAACGTAATATAACGCAACCTAACCCAACCTATCATCTCGGCGGTAATATTTGACAACATATCTGGCGAGTTGGCCTCTACGTCTCCGTGGGACCTTCACATACATCAATAACGACATATAACCTAACCTAACTCAACCTATCATTTCGGCTGTAATATTTGACAACATTCGTGGCGAGTTGGCCTCTACGTCTCCGTTTGACCTTCATATACATCACTAACGTAATATAACCTAACCTTACCCAACCTAACATCTCGGCGGTAATATTTGACAACATTCCTGGCGAGTTGGCCTCTACGTCTCCGTGTAACCCTCATATACATCAATAACGTATTCTAACGTAACCTAACCCAACCTAACATCTCGCCGGTAATATTTCACAAAATTCCTGAGGAGTTGGCTTCTCCGTCTCCGTGGGACCTTTATATACATCAATAACGTAATATAACCTAACCTAACCCAACCTAACATCTCTGCGGTACTATTTGACATCATTCCTGGCGAGTTGGCCTCTACGTCTCCGTGGGACCTTCATATACATCAATAACGACATATAACCTAACCTAACCCAACCTATCATCTCGGCGGTAATATTTGACAATATTCGTGGCGAGTTGGCCTCTACGTCTCCGTGGGACCTTTGTATACATCAATAACGTAATGTAACCTAACCTAACCCAACCTAACATCTCTGCGGTAATATTTGACCACATTCCTTGCTTGTTGGAATCTACGTCTCCGTGGGACCTTTATATACATCAATAACGTAATATAACCTAACCTAACCCAACCTAACATCTCTGCGGTAATATTTGACCACATTCCTGGCTTGTTGGAATCTACGTCTCCGTGGGACCTTTATATACATCAATAACGTAATATAACCTAACCTAACCCAACCTAACATCTCTGCGGTAATATTTGACATCATTCCTGGCGAGTTGGCCTCTACATCTCCGTGTAACCCTCATATACATCAATAACGTAATATAACGCAACCTAACCCAACCTATCACCTCGGCGGTAATATTTGACAACATACCTGGCGAGTTGGCCTCTACGTCTCCGTGGGACCTTCATATACATCAATAACGACTTATAACCTAACCTAACCCAACCTATCATCTCGGCGGTAATATTTGACAACATTCGTGGCGAGTTGGCCTCTACGTCTCCGCGGGACCTTTGTATACATCAATAACGTAATATAACCTAACCTAACCCAACCTATCATCTCGGCGGTAATATTTGACAACATTCGTGCCGAGTTGGCCTCTACGTCTCCGTGTAACCCTCATACACATCAATAACGTAATATAACGCAACCTAACCCAACCTATCATCTCGGCGGTAATATTTGACAACATATCTGGCGAGTTGGCCTCTACGTCTCCGTGGGACCTTCATATACATCAATAACGACATATAACCTAACCTAACCCAACCTATCATTTCGGCGGTAATATTTGACAACATTCGTGGCGAGTTGGCCTCTACGTCTCCGTTTGACCTTCATATACATCACTAACGTAATATAACCTAACCTAACCCAACCTAACATCTCGGCGGTAATATTTGAAAACATTCCTGGCGAGTTGGCCTCTACGTCTCCGTGTAACCCTCATATACATCAATAACGTATTCTAACGTAACCTAACCCAACCTAACATCTCGCCGGTAATATTTCACAACATTCCTGGGGAGTTGGCTTCTCCGTCTCCGTGGGACCTTTATATACATCAATAACGTAATATAACCTAACCTAACCCAACCTAACATCTCTGCGGTACTATTTGACATCATTCCTGGCGAGTTGGCCTCTACGTCTCCGTGGGACCTTCATATACATCAATAACGACATATAACCTAACCTAACCCAACCTATCATCTCGGCGGTAATATTTGACAACATTCGTGGCGAGTTGGCCTCTACGTCTCCGTGGGACCTTTGTATACATCAATAACGTAATATAACCTAACCTAACCCAACCTAACATCCCTGCGGTAATATTTGACCACATTCCTTGCTTGTTGGAATCTACGTCTCCGTGGGACCTTTATATACATCAATAACGTAATTTAACCTAACCTAACCCAACCTAACATCTCGGCGTTAATATTTGACAACATTCCTGGCGAGTTGGCGTCTACGTCTCCGTGGGACCTTTATATACATCAATAACGTAATATAACGTAACCTAACCCAACCTATCATCTCGGCGGTAATATTTGAGAACATTCCTGGCGAGCTGCCTTCTACGTCCCGGTGGGACCTTTATATTCATCAATAACGTAATATAAACAAACCTAACCCAACCTAAAATCTCGGCGTTAATATTTGACCACATTCCTGGCTTGTTGGCCTCTACGTTTCCGTGGGACCTTTGTATACATCAATAACGTAATATAACCTAACCTAACCCAACCTAACATCTCTGCGGTAATATTTGACCACATTCCTGGCTTGTTGGAATCTACGTCTCCGTGGGACCTTCATATACATCAATAACGACATATAACCTAACCTAACACAACCTATCATCTCGGCGGTAATATTTGACAACATTCGTGGCGAGTTGGCCTCTACGTCTCCGTGGGACCTTTGTCTACATCAATAACGTAATATAACCTAACCTAACCCAACCTATCATCTCGGCGGTAATATTTGACAACATTCGTCGCGAGTTGGCCTCTACGTCTCCGTGTAACCCTCATACACATCAATAACGTAATATAACGCAACCTAACCCAACCTATCATCTCGGCGGTAATATTTGACAACATATCTGGCGAGTTGGCCTCTACGTCTCCGTGGGACCTTCATATACATCAATAACGACATATAACCTAACCTAACCCAACCTATCATTTCGGCGGTAATATTTGACAACATTCGTGGCGAGTTGGCCTCTACGTCTCCGTTTGACCTTCATATACATCACTAACGTAATATAACCTAACCTAACCCAACCTAACATCTCGGCGGTAATATTTGACAACATTCCTGGCGAGTTGGCCTCTACGTCTCCGTGTAACCCTCATATACATCAATAACGTATTCTAACGTAACCTAACCCAACCTAACATCTCGCCGGTAATATTTCACAACATTCCTGGGGAGTTGGCTTCTCCGTCTCCGTGGGACCTTTATATACATCAATAACGTAATATAACCTAACCTAACCCAACCTAACATCTCTGCGGTACTATTTGACATCATTCCTGGCGAGTTGGCCTCTACGTCTCCGTGGGACCTTCATATATATCAATAACGACATATAACCTAACCTAACCCAACCTATCATCTCGGCGGTAATATTTGACAACATTCGTGGCGAGTTGGCCTCTACGTCTCCGTGGGACCTTTGTATACATCAATAACGTAATATAACCTAACCTAACCCAACCTAACATCTCTGCGGTAATATTTGACCACATTCCTTGCTTGTTGGAATCTACGTCTCCGTGGGACCTTTATATACATCAATAACGTAATTTAACCTAACCTAAACCAACCTAACATCTCGGCGTTAATATTTGACAACATTCCTGGCGAGTTGGCGTCTACGTCTCCGTGGGACCTTTATATACATCAATAACGTAATATAACGTAACCTAACCCAACCTATCATCTCGGCGGTAATATTTGAGAACATTCCTGGCGAGCTGCCTTCTACGTCCCGGTGGGACCTTTATATTCATCAATAACGTAATATAAACAAACCTAACCCAACCTAAAATCTCGGCGTTAATATTTGACCACATTCCTGGCTTGTTGGCCTCTACGTCTCCGTGGGACTTTTGTATACATCAATAACGTAATATAACCTAACCTAACCCAACCTAACATCTCTGCGGTAATATTTGACCACATTCCTGGCTTGTTGGAATCTACGTCTCCGTGGGACCTTCATATACATCAATAACGTAATATAACCTAACCTAACCCAACCTGACATCTCTGCAGTAATATTTGACCACATTCCTGGCTTGTTGGAATCTACGTCACCGTGGGACCTTTATATACATCGATAACGTAATATAACCTAACCTAACCCAACCTAACATCTCTGCGGTAATATTTGACATCATTCCTGGCGAGTTGGCCTCTACGTCTCCGTGTAACCCTCATACACATCAATAACGTAATATAACGCAACCTAACCCAACCTATCATCTCGGCGGTAATATTTGACAACATATCTGGCTAGTTGGCCTCTACGTCTCCGTGGGACCTTCATATACATCAATAACGACATATAACCTAACCTAACCCAACCTATCATTTCGGCGGTAATATTTGAAAACATTCGTGGCGAGTTGGCCTCTACGTCTCCGTTTGACCTTCATATACATCACTAACGTAATATAACCTAACCTAACCCAACCTAACATCTCGGCGGTAATATTTGACAACATTCCTGGCGAGTTGGCCTCTACGTCTCCGTGTAACCCTCATATACATCAATAACGTATTCTAACGTAACCTAACCCAACCTAACATCTCGCCGGTAATATTTCACAACATTCGTGGCGAGTTGGCCTCTACGTCACCGTTTGGCCTTCATATACATCACTAACGTAATATAACGTAACCTAACCTAACCTATCATCTCGGCGGTAATATTTGACAACATACCTGGCGAGTTGGCCTCTACGTCTCCGTGGGAACTTCATATACATCAATAACGACATATAACCTAACCTAACCCAACCTATCATCTCGGCGGTAATATTTGACAACATTCGTGGCGAGTTGGCCTCTACGTCTCCGTGGGACCTTTGTCTACATCAATAACGTAATATAACCTAACCTAACCCAACCTATCATCTCGGCGGTAATATTTGACAACATTCGTGGCGAGTTGGCCTCTACGTCTCCGTGTAACCCTCGTACACATCAATAACGTAATATAACGCAACCTAACCCAACCTATCATCTCGGCGGTAATATTTGAGAACATTCCTGGCGAGCTGGCTTCTACGTCCCGGTGGGACCTTTATATTCATCAATAACGTAATATAAACAAACCTAACCCGACCTAACATCTCGGCGTTAATATTTGACCACATTCCTGGCTTGTTGGCCTCTACGTCTCCGTGGGACCTTTGTATACATCAATAACGTAATATAACCCAACCTAACCCAACCTAACATCTCTGCGGTAATATTTGACCACATTCCTGGCTTGTTGGAATCTACGTCTCCGTGGGACCTTTATATACATCAATAACGTAATATAACCTAACCTAACCCAACCTAACATCTCTGCGGTAATATTTGACATCATTCCTGGCGCGTTGGCCTCTACGTCTCCGTGTAACCCTCATACACATCAATAACGTAATATAACGCAACCTAACCCAACCTATCATCTCGGCGGTAATATTTGACAACATATCTGGCGAGTTGGCCTCTACGTCTCCGTGGGACCTTCATATACATCAATAACGACATATAACCTAACCTAACCCAACCTATCATTTCGGCGGTAATATTTGACAACATTCGTGGCGAGTTGGCCTCTACGTCTCCGTTTGACCTTCATATACATCACTAACGTAATATAACCTAACCTAACCCAACCTAACATCTCGGCGGTAATATTTGACAACATTCCTGGCGAGTTGGCCTCTACGTCTCCGTGTAACCCTCACATACATCAATAACGTATTCTAACGTAACCTAACCCAACCTAACATCTCGCCGGTAATATTTCACAACATTCCTGGGGAGTTGGCTTCTCCGTCTCCGTGGGACCTTTATATACATCAATAACGTAATATAACCTAACCTAACCCAACCTAACATCTCTGCGGTACTATTTGACATCATTCCTGGCGAGTTGGCCTCTACGTCTCCGTGGGACCTTCATATACATCAATAACGACATATAACCTAACCTAACCCAACCTATCATCTCGGCGGTAATATTTGACAACATTCGTGGCGAGTTGGCCTCTACGTCTCCGTGGGACCTTTGTATACATCAATAACGTAATATAACCTAACCTAACCCAACCTAACATCCCTGCGGTAATATTTGACCACATTCCTTGCTTGTTGGAATCTACGTCTCCGTGGGACCTTTATATACATCAATAACGTAATTTAACCTAACCTAACCCAACCTAACATCTCGGCGTTAATATTTGACAACATTCCTGGCGAGTTGGCGTCTACGTCTCCGTGGGACCTTTATATACATCAATAACGTAATATAACGTAACCTAACCCAACCTATCATCTCGGCGGTAATATTTGAGAACATTCCTGGCGAGCTGCCTTCTACGTCCCGGTGGGACCTTTATATTCATCAATAACGTAATATAAACAAACCTAACCCAACCTAAAATCTCGGCGTTAATATTTGACCACATTCCTGGCTTGTTGGCCTCTACGTTTCCGTGGGACCTTTGTATACATCAATAACGTAATATAACCTAACCTAACCCAACCTAACATCTCTGCGGTAATATTTGACCACATTCCTGGCTTGTTGGAATCTACGTCTCCGTGGGACCTTCATATACATCAATAACGACATATAACCTAACCTAACCCAACCTATCATCTCGGCGGTAATATTTGACAACATTCGTGGCGATTTGGCCTCTACGTATCCGTGTAACCCTCATACACATCAATAACGTAATATAACGCAACCTAACCCAACCTATCATCTCGGCGGTAATATTTGACAACATATCTGGCGAGTTGGCCTCTACGTCTCCGTGGGACCTTCACATACATCAATAACGACATATAACCTAACCTAACTCAACCTATCATTTCGGCTGTAATATTTGACAACATTCGTGGCGAGTTGGCCTCTACGTCTCCGTTTGACCTTCATATACATCACTAACGTAATATAACCTAACCTTACCCAACCTAACATCTCGGCGGTAATATTTGACAACATTCCTGGCGAGTTGGCCTCTACGTCTCCGTGTAACCCTCATATACATCAATAACGTATTCTAACGTAACCTAACCCAACCTAACATCTCGCCGGTAATATTTCACAACATTCCTGAGGAGTTGGCTTCTCCGTCTCCGTGGGACCTTTATATACATCAATAACGTAATATAACCTAACCTAACCCAACCTAACATCTCTGCGGTACTATTTGACATCATTCCTGGCGAGTTGGCCTCTACGTCTCCGTGGGACCTTCATATACATCAATAACGACATATAACCTAACCTAACCCAACCTATCATCTCGGCGGTAATATTTGACAATATTCGTGGCGAGTTGGCCTCTACGTCTCCGTGGGACCTTTGTATACATCAATAACGTAATGTAACCTAACCTAACCCAACCTAACATCTCTGCGGTAATATTTGACCACATTCCTTGCTTGTTGGAATCTACGTCTCCGTGGGACCTTTATATACATCAATAACGTAATTTAACCTAACCTAACCCAACCTAACATCTCGGCGTTAATATTTGACAACATTCCTGGCGAGTTGGCGTCTACGTCTCCGTGGGACCTTTATATACATCAATAACGTAATATAACGTAACCTAACCCAACCTATCATCTCGGCGGTAATATTTGAGAACATTCCTGGCGAGCTGGCTTCTACGTCCCGGTGGGACCTTTATATTCATCAATAACGTAATATAAACAAACCTAACCCGACCTAACATCTCGGCTTTAATATTTGATCACATTCCTGGCTTGTTGGCCTCCACGTTTCCGTGGGACCTTTGTATACATCAATAACGTAATATAACCTAACCTAACCCAACCTAACATCTCTGCGGTAATATTTGACCACATTCCTGGCTTGTTGGAATCTACGTCTCCGTGGGACCTTTATATACATCAATAACGTAATATAACCTAACCTAACCCAACCTAACATCTCTGCGGTAATATTTGACATCATTCCTGGCGAGTTGGCCTCTACATCTCCGTGTAACCCTCATATACATCAATAACGTAATATAACGCAACCTAACCCAACCTATCACCTCGGCGGTAATATTTGACAACATACCTGGCGAGTTGGCCTCTACGTCTCCGTGGGACCTTCATATACATCAATAACGACTTATAACCTAACCTAACCCAACCTATCATCTCGGCGGTAATATTTGACAACATTCGTGGCGAGTTGGCCTCTACGTCTCCGCGGGACCTTTGTATACATCAATAACGTAATATAACCTAACCTAACCCAACCTATCATCTCGGCGGTAATATTTGACAACATTCGTGGCGAGTTGGCCTCTACGTCTCCGTGTAACCCTCATACACATCAATAACGTAATATAACGCAACCTAACCCAACCTATCATCTCGGCGGTAATATTTGACAACATATCTGGCGAGTTGGCCTCTACGTCTCCGTGGGACCTTCATATACATCAATAACGACATATAACCTAACCTAACCCAACCTATCATTTCGGCGGTAATATTTGACAACATTCGTGGCGAGTTGGCCTCTACGTCTCCGTTTGACCTTCATATACATCACTAACGTAATATAACCTAACCTAACCCAACCTAACATCTCGGCGGTAATATTTGAAAACATTCCTGGCGAGTTGGCCTCTACGTCTCCGTGTAACCCTCATATACATCAATAACGTATTCTAACGTAACCTAACCCAACCTAACATCTCGCCGGTAATATTTCACAACATTCCTGGGGAGTTGGCTTCTCCGTCTCCGTGGGACCTTTATATACATCAATAACGTAATATAACCTAACCTAACCCAACCTAACATCTCTGCGGTACTATTTGACATCATTCCTGGCGAGTTGGCCTCTACGTCTCCGTGGGACCTTCATATACATCAATAACGACATATAACCTAACCTAACCCAACCTATCATCTCGGCGGTAATATTTGACAACATTCGTGGCGAGTTGGCCTCTACGTCTCCGTGGGACCTTTGTATACATCAATAACGTAATATAACCTAACCTAACCCAACCTAACATCCCTGCGGTAATATTTGACCACATTCCTTGCTTGTTGGAATCTACGTCTCCGTGGGACCTTTATATACATCAATAACGTAATTTAACCTAACCTAACCCAACCTAACATCTCGGCGTTAATATTTGACAACATTCCTGGCGAGTTGGCGTCTACGTCTCCGTGGGACCTTTATATACATCAATAACGTAATATAACGTAACCTAACCCAACCTATCATCTCGGCGGTAATATTTGAGAACATTCCTGGCGAGCTGCCTTCTACGTCCCGGTGGGACCTTTATATTCATCAATAACGTAATATAAACAAACCTAACCCAACCTAAAATCTCGGCGTTAATATTTGACCACATTCCTGGCTTGTTGGCCTCTACGTTTCCGTGGGACCTTTGTATACATCAATAACGTAATATAACCTAACCTAACCCAACCTAACATCTCTGCGGTAATATTTGACCACATTCCTGGCTTGTTGGAATCTACGTCTCCGTGGGACCTTCATATACATCAATAACGACATATAACCTAACCTAACACAACCTATCATCTCGGCGGTAATATTTGACAACATTCGTGGCGAGTTGGCCTCTACGTCTCCGTGGGACCTTTGTATACATCAATAACGTAATATAACCTAACCTAACCCAACCTATCATCTCGGCGGTAATATTTGACAACATTCGTGGCGAATTGGCCTCTACGTCTCCGTGTAACCCTCATACACATCAATAACGTAATATAACGCAACCTAACCCAACCTATCATCTCGGCGGTAATATTTGACAACATATCTGGCGAGTTGGCCTCTACGTCTCCGTGGGACCTTCATATACATCAATAACGACATATAACCTAACCTAACCCAACATATCATTGCGGCGGTAATATTTGACAACATTCGTGGCGAGTTGGCCTCTACGTCTCCGTTTGACCTTCATATACATCACTAACGTAATATAACCTAACCTAACCCAACCTAACATCTCGGCGGTAATATTTGACAACATTCCTGGCGAGTTGGCCTCTACGTCTCCGTGTAACCCTCATATACATCAATAACGTATTCTAACGTAACCTAACCCAACCTAACATCTCGGCGGTAATATTTGACAACATACCTGGCGAGTTGGCCTCTACGTCTCCGTGGGACCTTCATATACATCAATAACGTAATATAACCTAACCTAACCCAACCTGACATCTCTGCGGTAATATTTGACCACATTCCTGGCTTGTTGGAATCTACGTCTCCGTGGGACCTTTATATACATCGATAACGTAATATAACCTAACCTAACCCAACCTAACATCTCTGCGGTAATATTTGACATCATTCCTGGCGAGTTGGCCTCTACGTCTCCGTGTAACCCTCATACACATCAATAACGTAATATAACGCAACCTAACCCAACCTATCATCTCGGCGGTAATATTTGACAACATATCTGGCTAGTTGGCCTCTACGTCTCCGTGGGACCTTCATATACATCAATAACGACATATAACCTAACCTAACCCAACCTATCATTTCGGCGGTAATATTTGAAAACATTCGTGGCGAGTTGGCCTCTACGTCTCCGTTTGACCTTCATATACATCACTAACGTAATATAACCTAACCTAACCCAACCTAACATCTCGGCGGTAATATTTGACAACATTCCTGGCGAGTTGGCTTCTACGTCTCCGTGTAACCCTCATATACATCAATAACGTATTCTAACGTAACCTAACCCAACCTAACATCTCGCCGGTAATATTTCACAACATTCGTGGCGAGTTGGCCTCTACGTCACCGTTTGGCCTTCATATACATCACTAACGTAATATAACGTAACCTAACCCAACCTATCATCTCGGCGGTAATATTTGAGAACATTCCTGGCGAGCTGGCTTCTACGTCCCGGTGGCACCTTCATATACATCAATAACGTAATATAAACAAACCTAACCCAACCTAACATCTCGGCTTTAATATTTGACCACATTCCTGGCTTGTTGGCCTCCACGTTTCCGTGGGACCTTTGTATACATCAATAACGTAATATAACCTAACCTAACCCAACCTAACATCTCTGCGGTAATATTTGACCACATTCCTGGCTTGTTGGAATCTACGTCTCCGTGGGACCTTTATATACATCAATAACGTAATATAACCTAACCTAACCCAACCTAACATCTCTGCGGTAATATTTGACATCATTCCTGGCGAGTTGGCCTCTACATCTCCGTGTAACCCTCATATACATCAATAACGTAATATAACGCAACCTAACCCAACCTATCACCTCGGCGGTAATATTTGACAACATACCTGGCGAGTTGGCCTCTACGTCTCCGTGGGACCTTCATATACATCAATAACGACATATAACCTAACCTAACCCAACCTATCATCTCGGCGGTAATATTTGACAACATTCGTGGCGAGTTGGCCTCTACGTCTCCGTGGGACCTTTGTATACATCAATAACGTAATATAACCTAACCTAACCCAACCTATCATCTCGGCGGTAATATTTGACAACATTCGTGGCGAGTTGGCCTCTACGTCTCCGTGTAACCCTCATACACATCAATAACGTAATATAACGCAACCTAACCCAACCTATCATCTCGGCGGTAATATTTGACAACATATCTGGCGAGTTGGCCTCTACGTCTCCGTGGGACCTTTGTATACATCAATAACGTAATATAACCTAACCTAACCCAACCTAACATCTCTGCGGTAATATTTGACCACATTCCTGGCTTGTTGGAATCTACGTCTCCGTGGGACCTTCATATACATCAATAACGACATATAACCTAACCTAACACAACCTATCATCTCGGCGGTAATATTTGACAACATTCGTGGCGAGTTGGCCTCTACGTCTCCGTGGGACCTTTGTATACATCAATAACGTAATATAACCTAACCTAACCCAACCTATCATCTCGGCGGTAATATTTGACAACATTCGTGGCGAATTGGCCTCTACGTCTCCGTGTAACCCTCATACACATCAATAACGTAATATAACGCAACCTAACCCAACCTATCATCTCGGCGGTAATATTTGACAACATATCTGGCGAGTTGGCCTCTACGTCTCCGTGGGACCTTCATATACATCAATAACGACATATAACCTAACCTAACCCAACCTATCATTGCGGCGGTAATATTTGACAACATTCGTGGCGAGTTGGCCTCTACGTCTCCGTTTGACCTTCATATACATCACTAACGTAATATAACCTAACCTAACCCAACCTAACATCTCGGCGGTAATATTTGACAACATTCCTGGCGAGTTGGCCTCTACGTCTCCGTGAAACCCTCATATACATCAATAACGTATTCTAACGTAACCTAACCCAACCTAACATCTCGGCGGTAATATTTGACAACATACCTGGCGAGTTGGCCTCTACGTCTCCGTGGGACCTTCATATACATCAATAACGTAATATAACCTAACCTAACCCAACCTGACATCTCTGCGGTAATATTTGACCACATTCCTGGCTTGTTGGAATCTACGTCTCCGTGGGACCTTTATATACATCGATAACGTAATATAACCTAACCTAACCCAACCTAACATCTCTGCGGTAATATTTGACATCATTCCTGGCGAGTTGGCCTCTACGTCTCCGTGTAACCCTCATACACATCAATAACGTAATATAACGCAACCTAACCCAACCTATCATCTCGGCGGTAATATTTGACAACATATCTGGCTAGTTGGCCTCTACGTCTCCGTGGGACCTTCATATACATCAATAACGACATATAACCTAACCTAACCCAACCTATCATCTCGGCGGTAATATTTGACAACATTCGTGGCGAGTTGGCCTCTACGTCTCCGTGGGACCTTTGTCTACATCAATAACGTAATATAACCTAACCTAACCCAACCTATCATCTCGGCGGTAATATTTGACAACATTCGTGGCGAGTTGGCCTCTACGTCTCCGTGTAACCCTCGTACACATCAATAACGTAATATAACGCAACCTAACCCAACCTATCATCTCGGCGGTAATATTTGACAACATATCTGGCGAGTTGGCCTCTACGTCTCCGTGGGACCTTCACATACATCAATAACGACATATAACCTAACCTAACCCAACCTATCATTTCGGCGGTAATATTTGACAACATTCGTGGCGAGTTGGCCTCTACGTCTCCGTTTGACCTTCATATACATCACTAACGTAATATAACCTAACCTTACCCAACCTAACATCTCGGCGGTAATATTTGACAACATTCCTGGCGAGTTGGCCTCTACGTCTCCGTGTAACCCTCATATACATCAATAACGTATTCTAACGTAACCTAACCCAACCTAACATCTCGCCGGTAATATTTCACAACATTCCTGAGGAGTTGGCTTCTCCGTCTCCGTGGGACCTTTATATACATCAATAACGTAATATAACCTAACCTAACCCAACCTAACATCTCTGCGGTACTATTTGACATCATTCCTGGCGAGTTGGCCTCTACGTCTCCGTGGGACCTTCATATACATCAATAACGACATATAACCTAACCTAACCCAACCTATCATCTCGGCGGTAATATTTGACAACATTCGTGGCGAGTTGGCCTCTACGTCTCCGTGGGACCTTTGTATACATCAATAACGTAATGTAACCTAACCTAACCCAACCTAACATCTCTGCGGTAATATTTGACAACATTCCTGGCGAGTTGGCGTCTACGTCTCCGTGGGACCTTTATATACATCAATAACGTAATATAACGTAACCTAACCCAACCTAACATCTCGGCGGTAATATTTGAGAACATTCCTGGCGAGCTGGCTTCTACGTCCCGGTGGGACCTTTATATTCATCAATAACGTAATATAAACAAACCTAACCCGACCTAACATATCGGCGTTAATATTTGACCACATTCCTGGCTTGTTGGCCTCTGCGTCTCCGTGGGACCTTTGTATACATCAATAACGTAATATAACCTAACCTAACCCAACCTAACATCTCTGCGGTAATATTTGACCACATTCCTGGCTTGTTGGAATCTACGTCTCCGTGGGACCTTTATATACATCAATAACGTAATATAACCTACCCTAACCCAACCTAACATCTCTGCGGTAATATTTGACATCATTCCTGGCGCGTTGGCCTCTACGTCTCCGTGTAACCCTCATACACATCAATAACGTAATATAACGCAACCTAACCCAACCTATCATCTCGGCGGTAATATTTGACAACATATCTGGCGAGTTGGCCTCTACGTCTCCGTGGGACCTTCATATACATCAATAACGACATATAACCTAACCTAACCCAACCTATCATTTCGGCGGTAATATTTGACAACATTCGTGGCGAGTTGGCCTCTACGTCTCCGTTTGACCTTCATATACATCACTAACGTAATATAACCTAACCTAACCCAACCTAACATCTCGGCGGTAATATTTGACAACATTCCTGGCGAGTTGGCCTCTACGTCTCCGTGTAACCCTCATATACATCAATAACGTATTCTAACGTAACCTAACCCAACCTAACATCTCGCCGGTAATATTTCACAACATTCGTGGCGAGTTGGCCTCTACGTCTCCGTTTGGCCTTCATATACATCACTAACGTAATATAACGTAACCTAACCCAACCTATCATCTCGGCGGTAATATTTGAGAACATTCCTGGCGAGCTGGCTTCTACGTCCCGGTGGCACCTTTATATACATCAATAACGTAATATAAACAAACCTAACCCAACCTATCATCTCGGCGGTAATATTTGACAACATATCTGGCTAGTTGGCCTCTACGTCTCCGTGGGACCTTCATATACATCAATAACGACATATAACCTAACCTAACCCAACCTATCATTTCGGCGGTAATATTTGAAAACATTCGTGGCGAGTTGGCCTCTACGTCTCCGTTTGACCTTCATATACATCACTAACGTAATATAACCTAACCTAACCCAACCTAACATCTCGGCGGTAATATTTGACCACATTCCTGGCGAGTTGGCCTCTACGTCTCCGTGTAACCCTCATATACATCAATAACGTATTCTAACGTAACCTAACCCAACCTAACATCTCTGCGGTAATATTTGACATCATTCCTGGCGAGTTGGCCTCTACATCTCCGTGTAACCCTCATATACATCAATAACGTAATATAACGCAACCTAACCCAACCTATCACCTCGGCGGTAATATTTGACAACATACCTGGCGAGTTGGCCTCTACGTCTCCGTGGGACCTTCATATACATCAATAACGACATATAACCTAACATAACCCAACCTATCATCTCGGCGGTAATATTTGACAACATTCGTGGCGAGTTGGCCTCTACGTCTCCGTGGGACCTTTGTATACATCAATAACGTAATATAACCTAACCTAACCCAACCTATCATCTCGGCGGTAATATTTGACAACATTCGTGGCGAGTTGGCCTCTACGTCTCCGTGTAACCCTCATACACATCAATAACGTAATATAACGCAACCTAACCCAACCTATCATCTCGGCGGTAATATTTGACAACATATCTGGCGAGTTGGCCTCTACGTCTCCGTGGGACCTTCATATACATCAATAACGACATATAACCTAACCTAACCCAACCTAACATCTCTGCGGTACTATTTGACATCATTCCTGGCGAGTTGGCCTCTACGTCTCCGTGGGACCTTCATATACATCAATAACGACATATAACCTAACCTAACCCAACCTATCATCTCGGCGGTAATATTTGACAACATTCGTGGCGAGTTGGCCTCTACGTCTCCGTGGGACCTTTGTATACATCAATAACGTAATATAACCTAACCTAACCCTACCTAACATCTCTGCGGTAATATTTGACCACATTCCTTGCCTGTTGGAATCTACGTCTCCGTGGGACCTTTATATACATCAATAACGTAATTTAACCTAACCTAACCCAACCTAACATCTCGGCGTTAATATTTGACAACATTCCTGGCGAGTTGGCGTCTACGTCTCCGTGGGACCTTTATATACATCAATAACGTAATATAACGTAACCTAACCCAACCTATCATCTCGGCGGTAATATTTGAGAACATTCCTGGCGAGCTGCCTTCTACGTCTCGGTGGGACCTTTATATTCATCAATAACGTAATATAAACAAACCTAACCCAACCTAAAATCTCGGCGTTAATATTTGACCACATTCCTGGCTTGTTGGCCTCTACGTCTCCGTGGGACCTTTGTATACATCAATAACGTAATATAACCTAACCTAACCCAACCTAACATCTCTGCGGTAATATTTGACCACATTCCTGGCTTGTTGGAATCTACGTCTCCGTGGGACCTTCATATACATCAATAACGACATATAACCTAACCTAACACAACCTATCATCTCGGCGGTAATATTTGACAACATTCGTGGCGAGTTGGCCTCTACGTCTCCGTGGGACCTTTGTATACATCAATAACGTAATATAACCTAACCTAACCCAACCTATCATCTCGGCGGTAATATTTGACAACATTCGTGGCGAGTTGGCCTCTACGTCTCCGTGGGACCTTTGTATACATCAATAACGTAATATAACCTAACCTAACCCAACCTATCATCTCGGCGGTAATATTTGACAACATTCGTGGCGAATTGGCCTCTACGTCTCCGTGTAACCCTCATATACATCAATAACGACATATAACCTAACCTAACCCAACCTATCATTGCGGCGGTAATATTTGACAACATTCGTGGCGAGTTGGCCTCTACGTCTCCGTTTGACCTTCATATACATCACTAACGTAATATAACCTAACCTAACCCAACCTAACATCTCGGCGGTAATATTTGACAACATTCCTGGCGAGTTGGCCTCTACGTCTCCGTGAAACCCTCATATACATCAATAACGTATTCTAACGTAACCTAACCCAACCTAACATCTCGGCGGTAATATTTGACAACATACCTGGCGAGTTGGCCTCTACGTCTCCGTGGGACCTTCATATACATCAATAACGTAATATAACCTAACCTAACCCAACCTGACATCTCTGCGGTAATATTTGACCACATTCCTGGCTTGTTGGAATCTACGTCTCCGTGGGACCTTTATATACATCGATAACGTAATATAACCTAACCTAACCCAACCTAACATCTCTGCGGTAATATTTGACATCATTCCTGGCGAGTTGGCCTCTACGTCTCCGTGTAACCCTCATACACATCAATAACGTAATATAACGCAACCTAACCCAACCTATCATCTCGGCGGTAATATTTGACAACGTATCTGGCTAGTTGGCCTCTACGTCTCCGTGGGACCTTCATATACATCAATAACGACATATAACCTAACCTAACCCAACCTATCATTTCGGCGGTAATATTTGAAAACATTCGTGGCGAGTTGGCCTCTACGTCTCCGTTTGACCTTCATATACATCACTAACGTAATATAACCTAACCTAACCCAACCTAACATCTCGGCGGTAATATTTGACCACATTCCTGGCGAGTTGGCCTCTACGTCTCCGTGTAACCCTCATATACATCAATAACGTATTCTAACGTAACCTAACCCAACCTAACATCTCGCCGGTAATATTTCACAACATTCGTGGCGAGTTGGCCTCTACGTCACCGTTTGGCCTTCATATACATCACTAACGTAATATAACGTAACCTAACCCAACCTATCATCTCGGCGGTAATATTTGAGAACATTCCTGGCGAGCTGGCTTCTACGTCCCGGTGGCACCTTCATATACATCAATAACGTAATATAAACAAACCTAACCCAACCTAACATCTCGGCTTTAATATTTGACCACATTCCTGGCTTGTTGGCCTCCACGTTTCCGTGGGACCTTTGTATACATCAATAACGTAATATAACCTAACCTAACCCAACCTAATATCTCTGCGGTAATATTTGACCACATTCCTGGCTTGTTGGAATCTACGTCTCCGTGGGACCTTTATATACATCAATAACGTAATATAACCTAACCTAACCCAACCTAACATCTCTACGGTAATATTTGACATCATTCCTGGCGAGTTGGCCTCTACATCTCCGTGTAACCCTCATATACATCAATAACGTAATATAACGCAACCTAACCCAACCTATCATCTCGGCGGTAATATTTGACAACATACCTGGCGAGTTGGCCTCTACGTCTCCGTGGGAACTTCATATACATCAATAACGACATATAACCTAACCTAACCCAACCTATCATCTCGGCGGTAATATTTGACAACATTCGTGGCGAGTTGGCCTCTACGTCTCCGTGGGACCTTTGTCTACATCAATAACGTAATATAACCTAACCTAACCCAACCTATCATCTCGGCGGTAATATTTGACAACATTCGTGGCGAGTTGGCCTCTACGTCTCCGTGTAACCCTCGTACACATCAATAACGTAATATAACGCAACCTAACCCAACCTATCATCTCGGCGGTAATATTTGACAACATATCTGGCGAGTTGGCCTCTACGTCTCCGTGGGACCTTCACATACATCAATAACGACATATAACCTAACCTAACCCAACCTATCATTTCGGCGGTAATATTTGACAACATTCGTGGCGAGTTGGCCTCTACGTCTCCGTTTGACCTTCATATACATCACTAACGTAATATAACCTAACCTTACCCAACCTAACATCTCGGCGGTAATATTTGACAACATTCCTGGCGAGTTGGCCTCTACGTCTCCGTGTAACCCTCATATACATCAATAACGTATTCTAACGTAACCTAACCCAACCTAACATCTCGCCGGTAATATTTCACAACATTCCTGAGGAGTTGGCTTCTCCGTCTCCGTGGGACCTTTATATACATCAATAACGTAATATAACCTAACCTAACCCAACCTAACATCTCTGCGGTAATATTTGACATCATTCCTGGCGAGTTGGCCTCTACATCTCCGTGTAACCCTCATATACATCAATAACGTAATATAACGCAACCTAACCCAACCTATCATCTCGGCGGTAATATTTGACAACATACCTGGCGAGTTGGCCTCTACGTCTCCGTGGGAACTTCATATACATCAATAACGACATATAACCTAACCTAACCCAACCTATCATCTCGGCGGTAATGTTTGACAACATTCGTGGCGAGTTGGCCTCTACGTCTCCGTGGGACCTTTGTCTACATCAATAACGTAATATAACCTAACCTAACCCAACCTATCATCTCGGCGGTAATATTTGACAACATTCGTGGCGAGTTGGCCTCTACGTCTCCGTGTAACCCTCATACACATCAATAACGTAATATAACGCAACCTAACCCAACCTATCATCTCGGCGGTAATATTTGACAACATATCTGGCTAGTTGGCCTCTACGTCTCCGTGGGACCTTCATATACATCAATAACGACATATAACCTAACCTAACCCAACCTATCATTTCGGCGGTAATATTTGAAAACATTCGTGGCGAGTTGGCCTCTACGTCTCCGTTTGACCTTCATATACATCACTAACGTAATATAACCTAACCTAACCCAACCTAACATCTCGGCGGTAATATTTGACCACATTCCT
This sequence comes from Xylocopa violacea, assembly GCA_963969225.1. Classification (NCBI taxonomy): domain Eukaryota; kingdom Metazoa; phylum Arthropoda; class Insecta; order Hymenoptera; family Apidae; genus Xylocopa; species Xylocopa violacea. Next base: position 4,293,676 of record CAXAJV010000051.1, read on the forward strand.
GGCGAGTTGGCCTCTACGTCTCCGTGTAACCCTCATATACATCAATAACGTATTCTAACGTAACCTAACCCAACCTAACATCTCGCCGGTAATATTTCACAACATTCGTGGCGAGTTGGCCTCTACGTCACCGTTTGGCCTTCATATACATCACTAACGTAATATAACGTAACCTAACCCAACCTATCATCTCGGCGGTAATATTTGAGAACATTCCTGGCGAGCTGGCTTCTACGTCCCGGTGGCACCTTCATATACATCAATAACGTAATATAAACAAACCTAACCCAACCTAACATCTCGGCTTTAATATTTGACCACATTCCTGGCTTGTTGGCCTCCACGTTTCCGTGGGACCTTTGTATACATCAATAACGTAATATAACCTAACCTAACCCAACCTAATATCTCTGCGGTAATATTTGACCACATTCCTGGCTTGTTGGAATCTACGTCTCCGTGTGACCTTTATATACATCAATAACGTAATATAACCTAACCTAACCCAACCTAACATCTCTGCGGTAATATTTGACATCATTCCAGGCGAGTTGGCCTCTACATCTCCGTGTAACCCTCATATACATCAATAACGTAATATAACGCAACCTAACCCAACCTATCATCTCGGCGGTAATATTTGACAACATACCTGGCGAGTTGGCCTCTACGTCTCCGTGGGAACTTCATATACATCAATAACGACATATAACCTAACCTAACCCAACCTATCATCTCGGCGGTGATATTTGACAACATTCGTGGCGAGTTGGCCTCTACGTCTCCGTGGGACCTTTGTCTACATCAATAACGTAATATAACCTAACCTAACCCAACCTATCATCTCGGCGGTAATATTTGACAACATTCGTGGCGAGTTGGCCTCTACGTCTCCGTGTAACCCTCGTACACATCAATAACGTAATATAACGCAACCTAACCCAACCTATCATCTCGGCGGTAATATTTGACAACATATCTGGCGAGTTGGCCTCTACGTCTCCGTGGGACCTTCACATACATCAATAACGACATATAACCTAACCTAACCCAACCTATCATTTCGGCGGTAATATTTGACAACATTCGTGGCGAGTTGGCCTCTACGTCTCCGTTTGACCTTCATATACATCACTAACGTAATATAACCTAACCTTACCCAACCTAACATCTCGGCGGTAATATTTGACAACATTCCTGGCGAGTTGGCCTCTACGTCTCCGTGTAACCCTCATATACATCAATAACGTATTCTAACGTAACCTAACCCAACCTAACATCTCGCCGGTAATATTTCACAACATTCCTGAGGAGTTGGCTTCTCCGTCTCCGTGGGACCTTTATATACATCAATAACGTAATATAACCTAACCTAACCCAACCTAACATCTCTGCGGTACTATTTGACATCATTCCTGGCGAGTTGGCCTCTACGTCTCCGTGGGACCTTCATATACATCAATAACGACATATAACCTAACCTAACCCAACCTATCATCTCGGCGGTAATATTTGACAACATTCGTGGCGAGTTGGCCTCTACGTCTCCGTGGGACCTTTGTATACATCAATAACGTAATGTAACCTAACCTAACCCAACCTAACATCTCTGCGGTAATATTTGACAACATTCCTGGCGAGTTGGCGTCTACGTCTCCGTGAGACCTTTATATACATCAATAACGTAATATAACGTAACCTAACCCAACCTAACATCTCGGCGGTAATATTTGATAACATTCCTGGCGAGCTGGCTTCTACGTCCCGGTGGGACCTTTATATTCATCAATAACGTAATATAAACAAACCTAACCCGACCTAACATCTCGGCGTTAATATTTGACCACATTCCTGGCTTGTTGGCCTCTACGTCTCCGTGGGACCTTTGTATACATCAATAACGTAATATAACCTAACCTAACCCAACCTAACATCTCTGCGGTAATATTTGACCACATTCCTGGCTTGTTGGAATCTACGTCTCCGTGGGACCTTTATATACATCAATAACGTAATATAACCTAACCTAACCCAACCTAACATCTCTGCGGTAATATTTGACATCATTCCTGGCGCGTTGGCCTCTACGTCTCCGTGTAACCCTCATACACATCAATAACGTAATATAACGCAACCTAACCCAACCTATCATCTCGGCGGTAATATTTGACAACATATCTGGCGAGTTGGCCTCTACGTCTCCGTGGGACCTTCATATACATCAATAACGACATATAACCTAACCTAACCCAACCTATCATTTCGGCGGTAATATTTGACAACATTCGTGGCGAGTTGGCCTCTACGTCTCCGTTTGACCTTCATATACATCACTAACGTAATATAACCTAACCTAACCCAACCTAACATCTCGGCGGTAATATTTGACAACATTCCTGGCGAGTTGGCCTCTACGTCTCCGTGTAACCCTCATATACATCAATAACGTATTCTAACGTAACCTAACCCAACCTAACATCTCGCCGGTAATATTTCACAACATTCGTGGCGAGTTGGCCTCTACGTCTCCGTTTGGCCTTCATATACATCACTAACGTAATATAACGTAACCTAACCCAACCTATCATCTCGGCGGTAATATTTGAGAACATTCCTGGCGAGCTGGCTTCTACGTCCCGGTGGCACCTTTATATACATCAATAACGTAATATAAACAAACCTAACCCAACCTAACATCTCGGCTTTAATATTTGACCACATTCCTGGCTTGTTGGCCTCCACGTTTCCGTGGGACCTTTGTATACATCAATAACGTAATATAACCTAACCTAACCCAACCTAATATCTCTGCGGTAATATTTGACCACATTCCTGGCTTGTTGGAATCTACGTCTCCGTGGGACCTTTATATACATCAATAACGTAATATAACCTAACCTAACCCAACCTAACATCTCTGCGGTAATATTTGACATCATTCCTGGCGAGTTGGCCTCTACATCTCCGTGTAACCCTCATATACATCAATAACGTAATATAACGCAACCTAACCCAACCTATCATCTCGGCGGTAATATTTGACAACATACCTGGCGAGTTGGCCTCTACGTCTCCGTGGGAACTTCATATACATCAATAACGACATATAACCTAACCTAACCCAACCTATCATCTCGGCGGTAATATTTGACAACATTCGTGGCGAGTTGGCCTCTACGTCTCCGTGGGACCTTTGTCTACATCAATAACGTAATATAACCTAACCTAACCCAACCTATCATCTCGGCGGTAATATTTGACAACATTCGTGGCGAGTTGGCCTCTACGTCTCCGTGTAACCCTCATACACATCAATAACGTAATATAACGCAACCTAACCCAACCTATCATCTCGGCGGTAATATTTGACAACATATCTGGCTAGTTGGCCTCTACGTCTCCGTGTAACCCTCATATACATCAATAACGTATTCTAACGTAACCTAACCCAACCTAACATCTCGCCGGTAATATTTCACAACATTCGTGGCGAGTTGGCCTCTACGTCACCGTTTGGCCTTCATATACATCACTAACGTAATATAACGTAACCTAACCCAACCTATCATCTCGGCGGTAATATTTGAGAACATTCCTGGCGAGCTGGCTTCTACGTCCCGGTGGCACCTTCATATACATCAATAACGTAATATAAACAAACCTAACCCAACCTAACATCTCGGCTTTAATATTTGACCACATTCCTGGCTTGTTGGCCTCCACGTTTCCGTGGGACCTTTGTATACATCAATAACGTAATATAACCTAACCTAACCCAACCTAATATCTCTGCGGTAATATTTGACCACATTCCTGGCTTGTTGGAATCTACGTCTCCGTGGGACCTTTATATACATCAATAACGTAATATAACCTAACCTAACCCAACCTAACATCTCTGCGGTAATATTTGACATCATTCCTGGCGAGTTGGCCTCTACATCTCCGTGTAACCCTCATATACATCAATAACGTAATATAACGCAACCTAACCCAACCTATCATCTCGGCGGTAATATTTGACAACATACCTGGCGAGTTGGCCTCTACGTCTCCGTGGGAACTTCATATACATCAATAACGACATATAACCTAACCTAACCCAACCTATCATCTCGGCGGTAATATTTGACAACATTCGTGGCGAGTTGGCCTCTACGTCTCCGTGTAACCCTCATACACATCAATAACGTAATATAACGCAACCTAACCCAACCTATCATCTCGGCGGTAATATTTGACAACATATCTGGCGAGTTGGCCTCTACGTCTCCGTGGGACCTTCATATACATCAATAACGACATATAACCTAACCTAACCCAACCTATCATTTCGGCGGTAATATTTGACAACATTCGTGGCGAGTTGGCCTCTACGTCTCCGTTTGACCTTCATATACATCACTAACGTAATATAACCTAACCTAACCCAACCTAACATCTCGGCGGTAATATTTGACAACATTCCTGGCGAGTTGGCCTCTACGTCTCCGTGTAACCCTCATATACATCAATAACGTATTCTAACGTAACCTAACCCAACCTAACATCTCGCCGGTAATATTTCACAACATTCGTGGCGAGTTGGCCTCTACGTCTCCGTTTGGCCTTCATATACATCACTAACGTAATATAACGTAACCTAACCCAACCTATCATCTCGGCGGTAATATTTGAGAACATTCCTGGCGAGCTGGCTTCTACGTCCCGGTGGCACCTTTATATACATCAATAACGTAATATAAACAAACCTAACCCAACCTAACATCTCGGCTTTAATATTTGACCACATTCCTGGCTTGTTGGCCTCCACGTTTCCGTGGGACCTTTGTATACATCAATAACGTAATATAACCTAACCTAACCCAACCTAATATCTCTGCGGTAATATTTGACCACATTCCTGGCTTGTTGGAATCTACGTCTCCGTGGGACCTTTATATACATCAATAACGTAATATAACCTAACCTAACCCAACCTAACATCTCTGCGGTAATATTTGACATCATTCCTGGCGAGTTGGCCTCTACATCTCCGTGTAACCCTCATATACATCAATAACGTAATATAACGCAACCTAACCCAACCTATCATCTCGGCGGTAATATTTGACAACATACCTGGCGAGTTGGCCTCTACGTCTCCGTGGGAACTTCATATACATCAATAACGACATATAACCTAACCTAACCCAACCTATCATCTCGGCGGTAATATTTGACAACATTCGTGGCGAGTTGGCCTCTACGTCTCCGTGGGACCTTTGTCTACATCAATAACGTAATATAACCTAACCTAACCCAACCTATCATCTCGGCGGTAATATTTGACAACATTCGTGGCGAGTTGGCCTCTACGTCTCCGTGTAACCCTCATACACATCAATAACGTAATATAACGCAACCTAACCCAACCTATCATCTCGGCGGTAATATTTGACAACATATCTGGCTAGTTGGCCTCTACGTCTCCGTGTAACCCTCATATACATCAATAACGTATTCTAACGTAACCTAACCCAACCTAACATCTCGCCGGTAATATTTCACAACATTCGTGGCGAGTTGGCCTCTACGTCACCGTTTGGCCTTCATATACATCACTAACGTAATATAACGTAACCTAACCCAACCTATCATCTCGGCGGTAATATTTGAGAACATTCCTGGCGAGCTGGCTTCTACGTCCCGGTGGCACCTTCATATACATCAATAACGTAATATAAACAAACCTAACCCAACCTAACATCTCGGCTTTAATATTTGACCACATTCCTGGCTTGTTGGCCTCCACGTTTCCGTGGGACCTTTGTATACATCAATAACGTAATATAACCTAACCTAACCCAACCTAATATCTCTGCGGTAATATTTGACCACATTCCTGGCTTGTTGGAATCTACGTCTCCGTGGGACCTTTATATACATCAATAACGTAATATAACCTAACCTAACCCAACCTAACATCTCTGCGGTAATATTTGACATCATTCCTGGCGAGTTGGCCTCTACATCTCCGTGTAACCCTCATATACATCAATAACGTAATATAACGCAACCTAACCCAACCTATCATCTCGGCGGTAATATTTGACAACATACCTGGCGAGTTGGCCTCTACGTCTCCGTGGGAACTTCATATACATCAATAACGACATATAACCTAACCTAACCCAACCTATCATCTCGGCGGTAATATTTGACAACATTCGTGGCGAGTTGGCCTCTACGTCTCCGTGGGACCTTTGTCTACATCAATAACGTAATATAACCTAACCTAACCCAACCTATCATCTCGGCGGTAATATTTGACAACATTCGTGGCGAGTTGGCCTCTACGTCTCCGTGTAACCCTCATACACATCAATAACGTAATATAACGCAACCTAACCCAACCTATCATCTCGGCGGTAATATTTGACAACATATCTGGCGAGTTGGCCTCTACGTCTCCGTGGGACCTTCATATACATCAATAACGACATATAACCTAACCTAACCCAACCTATCATTTCGGCGGTAATATTTGACAACATTCGTGGCGAGTTGGCCTCTACGTCTCCGTTTGACCTTCATATACATCACTAACGTAATATAACCTAACCTAACCCAACCTAACATCTCGGCGGTAATATTTGACAACATTCCTGGCGAGTTGGCCTCTACGTCTCCGTGTAACCCTCATATACATCAATAACGTATTCTAACGTAACCTAACCCAACCTAACATCTCGCCGGTAATATTTCACAACATTCGTGGCGAGTTGGCCTCTACGTCTCCGTTTGGCCTTCATATACATCACTAACGTAATATAACGTAACCTAACCCAACCTATCATCTCGGCGGTAATATTTGAGAACATTCCTGGCGAGCTGGCTTCTACGTCCCGGTGGCACCTTTATATACATCAATAACGTAATATAAACAAACCTAACCCAACCTAACATCTCGGCTTTAATATTTGACCACATTCCTGGCTTGTTGGCCTCCACGTTTCCGTGGGACCTTTGTATACATCAATAACGTAATATAACCTAACCTAACCCAACCTAATATCTCTGCGGTAATATTTGACCACATTCCTGGCTTGTTGGAATCTACGTCTCCGTGGGACCTTTATATACATCAATAACGTAATATAACCTAACCTAACCCAACCTAACATCTCTGCGGTAATATTTGACATCATTCCTGGCGAGTTGGCCTCTACATCTCCGTGTAACCCTCATATACATCAATAACGTAATATAACGCAACCTAACCCAACCTATCATCTCGGCGGTAATATTTGACAACATACCTGGCGAGTTGGCCTCTACGTCTCCGTGGGAACTTCATATACATCAATAACGACATATAACCTAACCTAACCCAACCTATCATCTCGGCGGTAATATTTGACAACATTCGTGGCGAGTTGGCCTCTACGTCTCCGTGGGACCTTTGTCTACATCAATAACGTAATATAACCTAACCTAACCCAACCTATCATCTCGGCGGTAATATTTGACAACATTCGTGGCGAGTTGGCCTCTACGTCTCCGTGTAACCCTCATACACATCAATAACGTAATATAACGCAACCTAACCCAACCTATCATCTCGGCGGTAATATTTGACAACATATCTGGCGAGTTGGCCTCTACGTCTCCGTGGGACCTTCATATACATCAATAACGACATATAACCTAACCTAACCCAACCTATCATTTCGGCGGTAATATTTGACAACATTCGTGGCGAGTTGGCCTCTACGTCTCCGTTTGACCTTCATATACATCACTAACGTAATATAACCTAACCTAACCCAACCTAACATCTCGGCGGTAATATTTGACAACATTCCTGGCGAGTTGGCCTCTACGTCTCCGTGTAACCCTCATATACATCAATAACGTATTCTAACGTAACCTAACCCAACCTAACATCTCGCCGGTAATATTTCACAACATTCGTGGCGAGTTGGCCTCTACGTCTCCGTTTGGCCTTCATATACATCACTAACGTAATATAACGTAACCTAACCCAACCTATCATCTCGGCGGTAATATTTGAGAACATTCCTGGCGAGCTGGCTTCTACGTCCCGGTGGCACCTTTATATACATCAATAACGTAATATAAAAAACCTAACCCAACCTAACATCTCGGCTTTAATATTTGACCACATTCCTGGCTTGTTGGCCTCCACGTTTCCGTGGGACCTTTGTATACATCAATAACGTAATATAACCTAACCTAACCCAACCTAATATCTCTGCGGTAATATTTGACCACATTCCTGGCTTGTTGGAATCTACGTCTCCGTGGGACCTTTATATACATCAATAACGTAATATAACCTAACCTAACCCAACCCAACATCTCTGCGGTAATATTTGACATCATTCCTGGCGAGTTGGCCTCTACATCTCCGTGTAACCCTCATATACATCAATAACGTAATATAACGCAACCTAACCCAACCTATCATCTCGGCGGTAATATTTGACAACATACCTGGCGAGTTGGCCTCTACGTCTCCGTGGGAACTTCATATACATCAATAACGACATATAACCTAACCTAACCCAACCTATCATCTCGGCGGTAATATTTGACAACATTCGTGGCGAGTTGGCCTCTACGTCTCCGTGGGACCTTTGTCTACATCAATAACGTAATATAACCTAACCTAACCCAACCTATCATCTCGGCGGTAATATTTGACAACATTCGTGGCGAGTTGGCCTCTACGTCTCCGTGTAACCCTCATACACATCAATAACGTAATATAACGCAACCTAACCCAACCTATCATCTCGGCGGTAATATTTGACAACATATCTGGCGAGTTGGCCTCTACGTCTCCGTGGGACCTTCACATACATCAATAACGACATATAACCTAACCTAACCCAACCTATCATTTCGGCGGTAATATTTGACAACATTCGTGGCGAGTTGGCCTCTACGTCTCCGTTTGACCTTCATATACATCACTAACGTAATATAACCTAACCTAATCCAACCTAACATCTCTGCGGTAATATTTGACGTCATTCCTGGCGAGTTGGCCTCTACGTCTCCGTGTAACCCTCATACACATCAATAACGTAATATAACGCAACCTAACCCAACCTATCATCTCGGCGGTAATATTTGACAACATATCTGGCGAGTTGGCCTCTACGTCTCCGTGGGACCTTCATATACATCAATAACAACATATAACCTAACCTAACCCAACCTATCATTTCGGCGGTAATATTTGACAACATTCGTGGCGAGTTGGCCTCTACGTCTCCGTTTGACCTTCATATACATCACTAACGTAATATAACCTAACCTAACCCAACCTAACATCTCGGCGGTAATATTCGACAACATTCCTGGCGAGTTGGCCTCTACGTCTCCGTGTAACCCTCATATACATCAATAACGTATTCTAACGTAACCTAACCCAACCTAACATCTCGCCGGTAATATTTCACAACATTCGTGGCGAGTTGGCCTCTACGTCTCCGTTTGGCCTTCATATACATCACTGACGTAATATAACGTAACCTAACCCAACCTATCATCTCGGCGGTAATATTTGAGAACATTCCTGGCGAGCTGGCTTCTACGTCCCGGTGGCACCTTTATATACATCAATAACGTAATATAAACAAACCTAACGCAACCTAACATCTCGGCTTTAATATTTGACCACATTCCTGGCTTGTTGGCCTCCACGTTTCCGTGGGACCTTTGTATACATCAATAACGTAATATAACCTAACCTAACCCAACCTAACATCTCTGCGCTAATATTTGACCACATTCCTGGCTTGTTGGAATCTACGTCTCCGTGGGACCTTTATATACATCAATAACGTAATATAACCTAACCTAACCCAACCTAACATCCCTGCGGTAATATTTGACATCATTCCTGGCGAGTTGGCCTCTACATCTCCGTGTAACCCTCATATACATCAATAACGTAATATAACGCAACCTAACCCAACCTATCATCTCGGCGGTAATATTTGACAACATACCTGGCGAGTTGGCCTCTACGTCTCCGTGGGACCTTCATATACATCAATAACGTAATATAACCTAACCTAACCCAACCTAACATCTCTGCGGTAATATTTGACCACATTCCTGGCTTGTTGGAATCTACGTCTCCGTGGGACCTTTATATACATCAATAACGTAATATAACCTAACCTAACCCAACCTAACATCTCTGCGGTAATATTTGACATCATTCCTGGCGAGTTGGCCTCTACATCTCCGTGTAACCCTCATATACATCAATAACGTAATATAACGCAACCTAACCCAACCTATCATCTCGGCGGTAATATTTGACAACATACCTGGCGAGTTGGCCTCTACGTCTCCGTGGGAACTTCATATACATCAATAACGACATATAACCTAACCTAACCCAACCTATCATCTCGGCGGTAATATTTGACAACATTCGTGGCGAGTTGGCCTCTACGTCTCCGTGGGACCTTTGTCTACATCAATAACGTAATATAACCTAACCTAACCCAACCTATCATCTCGGCGGTAATATTTGACAACATTCGTGGCGAGTTGGCCTCTACGTCTCCGTGTAACCCTCATACACATCAATAACGTAATATAACGCAACCTAACCCAACCTATCATCTCGGCGGTAATATTTGACAACATATCTGGCGAGTTGGCCTCTACGTCTCCGTGGGACCTTCATATACATCAATAACGACATATAACCTAACCTAACCCAACCTATCATTTCGGCGGTAATATTTGACAACATTCGTGGCGAGTTGGCCTCTACGTCTCCGTTTGACCTTCATATACATCACTAACGTAATATAACCTAACCTAACCCAACCTAACATCTCGGCGGTAATATTTGACAACATTCCTGGCGAGTTGGCCTCTACGTCTCCGTGTAACCCTCATATACATCAATAACGTATTCTAACGTAACCTAACCCAACCTAACATCTCGCCGGTAATATTTCACAACATTCCTGGCGAGCTGGCTTCTACGTCCCGGTGGCACCTTTATATACATCAGTAACGTAATATAAACAAACCTAACGCAACCTAACATCTCGGCTTTAATATTTGACCACATTCCTGGCTTGTTGGCCTCCACGTTTCCGTGGGACCTTTGTATACATCAATAACGTAATATAACCTAACCTAACCCAACCCAACATCTCTGCGGTAATATTTGACATCATTCCTGGCGAGTTGGCCTCTACATCTCCGTGTAACCCTCATATACATCAATAACGTAATATAACGCAACCTAACCCAACCTATCATCTCGGCGGTAATATTTGACAACATACCTGGCGAGTTGGCCTCTACGTCTCCGTGGGAACTTCATATACATCAATAACGACATATAACCTAACCTAACCCAACCTATCATCTCGGCGGTAATATTTGACAACATTCGTGGCGAGTTGGCCTCTACGTCTCCGTGGGACCTTTGTCTACATCAATAACGTAATATAACCTAACCTAACCCAACCTATCATCTCGGCGGTAATATTTGACAACATTCGTGGCGAGTTGGCCTCTACGTCTCCGTGTAACCCTCATACACATCAATAACGTAATATAACGCAACCTAACCCAACCTATCATCTCGGCGGTAATATTTGACAACATATCTGGCGAGTTGGCCTCTACGTCTCCGTGGGACCTTCACATACATCAATAACGACATATAACCTAACCTAACCCAACCTATCATTTCGGCGGTAATATTTGACAACATTCGTGGCGAGTTGGCCTCTACGTCTCCGTTTGACCTTCATATACATCACTAACGTAATATAACCTAACCTAATCCAACCTAACATCTCTGCGGTAATATTTGACGTCATTCCTGGCGAGTTGGCCTCTACGTCTCCGTGTAACCCTCATACACATCAATAACGTAATATAACGCAACCTAACCCAACCTATCATCTCGGCGGTAATATTTGACAACATATCTGGCGAGTTGGCCTCTACGTCTCCGTGGGACCTTCATATACATCAATAACAACATATAACCTAACCTAACCCAACATATCATTTCGGCGGTAATATTTGACAACATTCGTGGCGAGTTGGCCTCTACGTCTCCGTTTGACCTTCATATACATCACTAACGTAATATAACCTAACCTAACCCAACCTAACATCTCGGCGGTAATATTCGACAACATTCCTGGCGAGTTGGCCTCTACGTCTCCGTGTAACCCTCATATACATCAATAACGTATTCTAACGTAACCTAACCCAACCTAACATCTCGCCGGTAATATTTCACAACATTCGTGGCGAGTTGGCCTCTACGTCTCCGTTTGGCCTTCATATACATCACTGACGTAATATAACGTAACCTAACCCAACCTATCATCTCGGCGGTAATATTTGAGAACATTCCTGGCGAGCTGGCTTCTACGTCCCGGTGGCACCTTTATATACATCAATAACGTAATATAAACAAACCTAACGCAACCTAACATCTCGGCTTTAATATTTGACCACATTCCTGGCTTGTTGGCCTCCACGTTTCCGTGGGACCTTTGTATACATCAATAACGTAATATAACCTAACCTAACCCAACCTAACATCTCTGCGCTAATATTTGACCACATTCCTGGCTTGTTGGAATCTACGTCTCCGTGGGACCTTTATATACATCAATAACGTAATATAACCTAACCTAACCCAACCTAACATCCCTGCGGTAATATTTGACATCATTCCTGGCGAGTTGGCCTCTACATCTCCGTGTAACCCTCATATACATCAATAACGTAATATAACGCAACCTAACCCAACCTATCATCTCGGCGGTAATATTTGACAACATACCTGGCGAGTTGGCCTCTACGTCTCCGTGGGACCTTCATATACATCAATAACGTAATATAACCTAACCTAACCCAACCTAACATCTCTGCGGTAATATTTGACCACATTCCTGGCTTGTTGGAATCTACGTCTCCGTGGGACCTTTATATACATCAATAACGTAATATAACCTAACCTAACCCAACCTAACATCTCTGCGGTAATATTTGACATCATTCCTGGCGAGTTGGCCTCTACATCTCCGTGTAACCCTCATATACATCAATAACGTAATATAACGCAACCTAACCCAACCTATCATCTCGGCGGTAATATTTGACAACATACCTGGCGAGTTGGCCTCTACGTCTCCGTGGGAACTTCATATACATCAATAACGACATATAACCTAACCTAACCCAACCTATCATCTCGGCGGTAATATTTGACAACATTCGTGGCGAGTTGGCCTCTACGTCTCCGTGGGACCTTTGTCTACATCAATAACGTAATATAACCTAACCTAACCCAACCTATCATCTCGGCGGTAATATTTGACAACATTCGTGGCGAGTTGGCCTCTACGTCTCCGTGTAACCCTCATACACATCAATAACGTAATATAACGCAACCTAACCCAACCTATCATCTCGGCGGTAATATTTGACAACATATCTGGCGAGTTGGCCTCTACGTCTCCGTGGGACCTTCATATACATCAATAACGACATATAACCTAACCTAACCCAACCTATCATTTCGGCGGTAATATTTGACAACATTCGTGGCGAGTTGGCCTCTACGTCTCCGTTTGACCTTCATATACATCACTAACGTAATATAACCTAACCTAACCCAACCTAACATCTCGGCGGTAATATTTGACAACATTCCTGGCGAGTTGGCCTCTACGTCTCCGTGTAACCCTCATATACATCAATAACGTATTCTAACGTAACCTAACCCAACCTAACATCTCGCCGGTAATATTTCACAACATTCGTGGCGAGTTGGCCTCTACGTCTCCGTTTGGCCTTCATATACATCACTAACGTAATATAACGTAACCTAACCCAACCTATCATCTCGGCGGTAATATTTGAGAACATTCCTGGCGAGCTGGCTTCTACGTCCCGGTGGCACCTTTATATACATCAATAACGTAATATAAACAAACCTAACCCAACCTAACATCTCGGCTTTAATATTTGACCACATTCCTGGCTTGTTGGCCTCCACGTTTCCGTGGGACCTTTGTATACATCAATAACGTAATATAACCTAACCTAACCCAACCTAATATCTCTGCGGTAATATTTGACCACATTCCTGGCTTGTTGGAATCTACGTCTCCGTGGGACCTTTATATACATCAATAACGTAATATAACCTAACCTAACCCAACCCAACATCTCTGCGGTAATATTTGACATCATTCCTGGCGAGTTGGCCTCTACATCTCCGTGTAACCCTCATATACATCAATAACGTAATATAACGCAACCTAACCCAACCTATCATCTCGGCGGTAATATTTGACAACATACCTGGCGAGTTGGCCTCTACGTCTCCGTGGGAACTTCATATACATCAATAACGACATATAACCTAACCTAACCCAACCTATCATCTCGGCGGTAATATTTGACAACATTCGTGGCGAGTTGGCCTCTACGTCTCCGTGGGACCTTTGTCTACATCAATAACGTAATATAACCTAACCTAACCCAACCTATCATCTCGGCGGTAATATTTGACAACATTCGTGGCGAGTTGGCCTCTACGTCTCCGTGTAACCCTCATACACATCAATAACGTAATATAACGCAACCTAACCCAACCTATCATCTCGGCGGTAATATTTGACAACATATCTGGCGAGTTGGCCTCTACGTCTCCGTGGGACCTTCACATACATCAATAACGACATATAACCTAACCTAACCCAACCTATCATTTCGGCGGTAATATTTGACAACATTCGTGGCGAGTTGGCCTCTACGTCTCCGTTTGACCTTCATATACATCACTAACGTAATATAACCTAACCTAATCCAACCTAACATCTCTGCGGTAATATTTGACGTCATTCCTGGCGAGTTGGCCTCTACATCTCCGTGTAACCCTCATATACATCAATAACGTAATATAACGCAACCTAACCCAACCTATCATCTCTGCGGTAATATTTGACATCATTCCTGGCGAGTTGGCCTCTACGTCTCCGTGGGACCTTCATATACATCAATAACGACATATAACCTAACCTAACCCAACCTAACATCTCTGCGGTAATATTTGACATCATTCCTGGCGAGTTGGCCTCTACGTCTCCGTGTAACCCTCATACACATCAATAACGTAATATAACGCAACCCAACCCAACCTATCATCTCGGCGGTAATATTTGACAACATATCTGGCGAGTTGGCCTCTACGTGTCCGTGGGACCTTCATATACATCAATAACGACATATAACCTAACCTAACCCAACCTATCATTTCGGCGGTAATATTTGACAACATTCGTGGCGAGTTGGCCCCTACGTCTCCGTTTGACCTTCATATACATCACTAACGTAATATAACCTAACCTAACCCAACCTAACATCTCGGCGATAATATTTGACAACATTCCTGGCGAGTTGGGCTCTACGTCTCCGTGTAACCCTCATATACATCAATAACGTATTCTAACGTAACCCAAACCAACCTAACATCTAGCCGGTAATATTTCACAACATTCGTGGCGAGTTGGCCTCTACGTCTCCGTTTGGCCTTCATATACATCACTAACGTAATATAACGTAACCTAACCCAACCAATCATCTCGGCGGTAATATTTGAGAACATTCCTGGCGAGCTGGCTTCTACGTCCCGGTGGCATCTTTATATACTTCAGTAACGTAATATAAACAAACCTAACCCAACCTAACATCTCGGCTTTAATATTTGACCACATTCCTAGCTTGTTGGCCTCCACGTTTCCGTGGGACCTTTGTATACATCAATAACGTAATATAACCTAACCTAACCCAACCTAACATCTCTGCGTTAATATTTGACCACATTCCTGGCTTGTTGGAATCTACGTCTCCGTGGGACCTTTATATACATCAATAACGTAATATAACCTAACCTAACCCAACCTAACATCTCTGCGGTAATATTTGACATCATTCCTGGCGAGTTGGCCTCTACATCTCCGTGTAACCCTCATATACATCAATAACGTAATATAACGCAACCTAACCCAACCTATCATCTCGGCGGTAATATTTGACAACATATCTGGCGAGTTGGCCTCTACGTCTCCGTGGGACCTTCACATACATCAATAACGACATATAACCTAACCTAACCCAACCTATCATTTCGGCGGTAATATTTGACAACATTCCTGGCGAGTTGGCCTCTACGTCTCCGTGTAACCCTCATATACATCAATAACGTATTCTAACGTAACCTAACCCAACCTAACATCTCGCCGGTAATATTTCACAACATTCCTGAGGAGTTGGCTTCTCCGTCTCCGTGGGACCTTTATATACATCAATAACGTAATATAACCTAACCTAACCCAACCTAACATCTCTGCGGTACTATTTGACCACATTCCTTGCTTGTTGGAATCTACGTCTCCGTGGGACCTTTATATACATCAATAACGTAATTTAACCTAACCTAACCCAACCTAACATCTCGGCGTTAATATTTGACAACATTCCTGGCGAGTTGGCGTCTACGTCTCCGTGGGACCTTTATATACATCAATAACGTAATATAACGTAACCTAACCCAACCTATCATCTCGGCGGTAATATTTGAGAACATTCCTGGCGAGCTGGCTTCTACGTCCCGGTGGGACCTTTATATTCATCAATAACGTAATATAAACAAACCTAACCCGACCTAACATCTCGGCGTTAATATTTGACCACATTCCTGGCTTGTTGGCCTCTACGTCTCCGTGGGACCTTTGTATACATCAATAACGTAATATAACCTAACCTAACCCAACCTAACATCTCTGCGGTAATATTTGACCACATTCCTGGCTTGTTGGAATCTACGTCTCCGTGGGACCTTTATATACATCAATAACGTAATATAACCTAAGCTAATCCAACCTAACATCTCTGCGGTAATATTTGACATCATTCCTGGCGAGTTGGCCTCTACGTCTCCGTGTAACCCTCATACACATCAATAACGTAATATAACGCAACCTAACCCAACCTATCATCTTGGCGGTAATATTTGACAACATATCTGGCGAGTTGGCCTCTACGTCTCCGTGGGACCTTCATATACATCAATAACGACATATAACCTAACCTAACCCAACCTATCATTTCGGCGGTAATATTTGACAACATTCGTGGCGAGTTGGCCTCTACATCTCCGTGTAACCCTCATACACATCAATAACGTAATATAACGCAACCTAACCCAACCTATCATCTCGGCGATAATATGTGACAACATTCCTGGCGAGTTGGCCTCTACGTCTCCGTGGGACCTTCATATACATCAATAACGACATATAACCTAACCTAACCCAACCTACCATCTCGGCGGTAATATTTGACAACATTCGTGGCGAGTGGGCCTCTACGTCTCCGTTTGACCTTCATATACATAACTAACGTAATATAACGTAACCTAACCCAACCTATCATCTCGGCGGTAATATTTGACAACATTCCTGGCTTATTGGCCTCTACGTCTCCGTGGGACCTTTGTATACATCAATAACGTAATATAACCTAACCTAACCCAACCTAACATCTCTGCGGCAACATTTGACCACATTCCTGGCTTGTTGGCCTCCACGTTTCCGTGGGACCTTTGTATACATCAATAACGTAATATAACCTAACCTAACCCAACCTAACATTTCTGCGGTAATATTTGACCACATTCCTGGCTTGTTGGAATCTACGTCTCCGTGGGACCTTTATATACATCAATAACGTAATATAACCTAACCTAACCCAACCTAACATCTCTGCGGTAATATTTGACATCATTCCTGGCGAGTTGGCCTCTACATCTCCGTGTAACCCTCATATACATCAATAACGTAATATAACGCAACCTAACCCAACCTATCACCTCGGCGGTATTATTTGACAACATACCTGGCGAGTTGGCCTCTACCTCTCCGTGGGACCTTCATATACATCAATAACGACATATAACCTAACCTAACCCAACCTAACATCTCTGCGGTAATATTTGACCACATTCCTTGCTTGTTGGAATCTACGTCTCCGCGGGACCTTTATATACATCAATAACGTAATTTAACATAACCTAACCCAACCTAACATCTCGGCGTTAATATTTGACAACATTCCTGGCGAGTTGGCGTCTACGTCTCCGTGGGACCTTTATATACATCAATAACGTAATATAACGTAACCTAACCCAACCTATCATCTCGGCGGTAATATTTGAGAACATTCCTGGCGAGCTGGCTTCTACGTCCCGGTGGGACCTTTATATTCATCAATAACGTAATATAAACAAACCTAACCCAACCTAACATCTCGGCGTTAATATTTGACCACATTCCTGGCTTGTTGTACTCTACGTCTCCGTGGGACCTTTGTATACATCAATAACGTAATATAACCTAACCTAACCCAACCTAACATCTCTGCGGTAATATTTGACCACATTCCTGGCTTGTTGGAATCTACGTCTCCGTGGGACCTTCATATACATCAATAACGACATATAAACTAACCTAACACAACCTATCATCTCGGCGGTAATATTTGACAACATTCGTGGCGAGTTGGCCTCTACGTCTCCGTGGGACCTTTGTATACATCAATAACGTAATATAACCTAACCTAACCCAACCTAACATCTCTGCGGTACTATTTGACATCATTCCTGGCGAGTTGGCCTCTACGTCTCCGTGGGACCTTCATATACATCAATAACGACATATAACCTAACCTAACCCAACCTATCATCTCGGCGGTAATATTTGACAACATTCATGGCGAGTTGGCCTCTACGTCTCCGTTTGACCTTCATATACATCACTAACGTAATATAACCTAACCTAACCCAACCTAACATCTCGGCGGTAATATTTGACAACATTCCTGGCGAGTTGGCCTCTACGTCTCCGTGTAACCCTCATATACATCAATAACGTATTCTAACGTAACCTAACCCAACCTAACATCTCGCCGGTAATATTTCACAACATTCGTGGCGAGTTGGCCTCTACGTCTCCGTTTGGCCTTCATATACATCACTAACGTAATATAACGTAACCTAACCCAACCTATCATCTCGGCGGTAATATTTGAGAACATTCCTGGCGAGCTGGCTTCTACGTCCCGGTGGCACCTTTATATACATCAATAACGTAATATAAACAAACCTAACGCAACCTAACATCTCGGCTTTAATATTTGACCACATTCCTGGCTTGTTGGCCTCCACGTTTCCGTGGGACCTTTGTATACATCAATAACGTAATATAACCTAACCTAACCCAACCTAACATCTCTGCGGTAATATTTGACCACATTCCTGGCTTGTTGGAATCTACGTCTCCGTGGGACCTTTATATACATCAATAACGTAATATAACCTAACCTAACCCAACCTAACATCTCGGCGGTAATATTTGACAACATTCCTGGCGAGTTGGCCTCTACGTCTCCGTGTAACCCTCATATACATCAATAACGTATTCTAACGTAACCTAACCCAACCTAACATCTCGCCGGTAATATTTCACAACATTCGTGGCGAGTTGGCCTCTAGGTCTCCGTTTGGCCTTCATATACATCACTAACGTAATATAACGTAACCTAACCCAACCTATCATCTCGGCGGTAATACTCGAGAACATTCCTGGCGAGCTGGCTTCTACGTCCCGGTGGCACCTTTATATACATCAATAACGTAATATAAACAAACCTAACGCAACCTAACATCTCGGCTTTAATATTTGACCACATTCCTGGCTTGTTGGCCTCCACGTTTCCGTGGGACCTTTGTATACATCAATAACGTAATATAACCTAACCTAACCCAACCTAACATCTCTGCGGTAATATTTGACCACATTCCTGGCTTGTTGGAATGTACGTCTCCGTGGGACCTTTATATACATCAATAACGTAATATAACCTAACCTAACCCAACCTATCATTTCGGCGGTAATATTTGACAACATTCGTGGCGAGTTGGCCTCTACGTCTCCGTTTGACCTTCATATACATCACTAACGTAATATAACCTAACCTAACCCAACCTATCATCTCGGCGGTAATATTTGACAACATATCTGGCGAGTTGGCCTCTACGTCTCCGTGGGACCTTCGTATACATCAATAACGACATATAACCTAACCTAACCCAACCTATCATTTCGGCGGTAATATTTGACAACATTCGTGGCGAGTTGGCCTCTACGTCTCCGTTTGAACTTCATATTCATCAATCACGTAATATAAACAAACCTAACCCAACCTAACATCTCGGCGTTAATATTTGACCACATTCCTGGCTTGTTGGACTCTACGTCTCCGTGGGACCTTTGTATACATCAATAACGTAATATAACCTAACCTAACCCAACCTAACATCTCTGCGGTAATATTTGACATCATTCCTGGCGAGATGGCCTCTACGTCTCCGTGTAACCCTCATACACATCAATAACGTAATATAACGCAACCTAACCCAACCTATCATCTCGGCGGTAATATTTGACAACATATCTGGCGAGTTGGCCTCTACGTCTCCGTGCGACCTTCATATACATCAATAACGACATATAACCTAACCTAACCCAACCTATCATTTCGGCAGTAATATTTGACAACATTCGTGGCGAGTTGGCCTCTACGTCTCCGTGGGACCTTTGTATACATCAATAACATAATATAACCTAACCTAACCCAACCTATCATCTCGGCCGTAATATTGGATAACATTCCTGGCGAGTTGGCCTCTACGTCTCCGTTTGACGTTCATATACATTAATAACGTAATTTAACCTAACTTAACCCAACCTATCATCTCGGCGATAATATTTGACAACATTCCTGGCGAGTTGGCGTCTACGTCTCCGTGTAACCCTCATATACATCAATAACGTATTCTAACGTAACCTAACCCAACCTAACATCTCGCCGGTAATATTTCACAACATTCGTGGCGAGTTGGCCTCTAGGTCTCCGTTTGGCCTTCATATACATCACTAACGTAATATAACGTAACCTAACCCAACCTATCATCTCGGCGGTAATATTCGAGAACATTCCTGGCGAGCTGGCTTCTACGTCCCGGTGGCACCTTTATATACATCAGTAACGTAATATAAACAAACCTAACGCAACCTAACATCTCGGCTTTAATATTTGACCACATTCCTGGCTTGTTGGCCTCCACGTTTCCGTGGGACCTTTGTATACATCAATAACGTAATATAACCTAACCTAACCCAACCTAACATCTCTGCGGTAATATTTGACCACATTCCTGGCTTGTTGGAATGTACGTCTCCGTGGGACCTTTATATACATCAATAACGTAATATAACCTAACCTAACCCAACCTAACATCTCTGCGGTAATATTTGACATCATTCCTGGCGAGTTGGCCTCTACATCTCCGTGCAACCCTCATATACATCAATAACGTAATATAACGCAACCTAACCCAACCTATCATCTCGGCGGTAATATTTGACAACATACCTGGCGAGTTGGCCTCTACGTCTCCGTGGGACCTTCATATACATCAATAACGACATATAACCTAACCTAACCCAACCTATCATCTCGGCGGTAATATTTGACAACATTCGTGGCGAGTTGGCCTCTACGTCTCCGTGGGACCTTTGTATACATCAATAACGTAATATAACCTAACCTAACCCAACCTATCATCTCGGCGGTAATATTTGACAACATTCGTGGCGATTTGGCCTCTACGTCTCCGTGTAACCCTCATACACATCAATAACGTAATATAACGCAACCTAACCCAACCTATCATCTCGGCGATAATATTTGACAACATTCCTGGCGAGTTGGCCTCTACGTCTCCGTGGGACCTTCATATACATCAATAACGACATATAACCTAACCTAACCCAACCTACCATCTCGGCGGTAATATTTGACAACATTCGTGGCGAGTTGGCCTCTACGTCTCCGTTTGACCTTCATATACATCACTAACGTAATATAACCTAACCTAACCCAACCTAACATCTCGGCGGTAATATTTGACAACATTCCTGGAGATTTGGCCTCTACGTCTCCGTGGGACCTTTGTATACATCAATAACGTAATATAACGTAACCTAACCCAACCTATCATCTCGGCGGTAATATTTGACAACATTCCTGGCTTGTTGGCCTCTACGTCTCCGTGGGACCTTTGTATACATCAATAACGTAATATAACCTAACCTAACCCAACCTAACATCTCTGCGGCAATATTTGACCACATTCCTGGCTTGTTGGAATCTACGTCTCCGTGGGACGTTTATATACATCAATAACGTAGTATAACCTAACCTAACCCAACCTATCATCTCGGCGGTAATATTTGACAACATATCTGTCGAGTTGGCCTCTACGTCTCCGTGGGACCTTCATATACATCAATAACGACATATAACCTAACCTAACCCAACGTATCATTTCGGCGGTAATATTTGACAACATTCGTGGCGAGTTGGCCTCTACGTCTCCGTTTGACCTTCATATACATCACTAACGTAGTATAACCTAACCTAACCCAACCTATCATCTCGGCGGTAATATTTGACAACATCCCTGGCGAGTTGGCCTCTACGTCTCCGTGTAACCCTCATACACATCAATAACGTAATATAACGCAACCTAACCCAACCTATCATCTCGGCGGTAATATTTGACAACATATCTGGCGAGTTGGCCTCTACGTCTCCGTGGGACCTTCATATACATCAATAACGACATATAACCTAACCTAACCCAACCTATCATTTCGGCGGTAATATTTGACAACATTCGTGGCGAGTTGGCCTCTACGTCTCCGTTTGAACTTCATATTCATCAATAACGTAATATAAACAAACCTAACCCAACCTAACATCTCGGCGTTAATATTTGACCACATTCCTGGCTTGTTGGACTCTACGTCTCCGTGGGACCTTTGTATACATCAATAACGTAATATAACCTAACCTAACCCAACCTAACATCTCTGCGGTAATATTTGACATCATTCCTGGCGAGTTGGCCTCTACGTCTCCGTGCGACCTTCATATACATCAATAACGACATATAACCTAACCTAACCCAACCTATCATTTCGGCAGTAATATTTGACAACATTCGTGGCGAGTT
The DNA here is from genome assembly GCA_963969225.1 of Xylocopa violacea. NCBI lineage: Eukaryota > Metazoa > Arthropoda > Insecta > Hymenoptera > Apidae > Xylocopa > Xylocopa violacea. Next base: position 4,316,900 of record CAXAJV010000051.1, read on the forward strand.
GGCCTCTACGTCTCCGTGGGACCTTTGTATACATCAATAACATAATATAACCTAACCTAACCCAACCTATCATCTCGGCCGTAATATTGGATAACATTCCTGGCGAGTTGGCCTCTACGTCTCCGTTTGACGTTCATATACATTAATAACGTAATTTAACCTAACTTAACCCAACCTATCATCTCGGCGATAATATTTGACAACATTCCTGGCGAGTTGGCGTCTACGTCTCCGTGTAACCCTCATATACATCAATAACGTATTCTAACGTAACCTAACCCAACCTAACATCTCGCCGGTAATATTTCACAACATTCGTGGCGAGTTGGCCTCTAGGTCTCCGTTTGGCCTTCATATACATCACTAACGTAATATAACGTAACCTAACCCAACCTATCATCTCGGCGGTAATATTCGAGAACATTCCTGGCGAGCTGGCTTCTACGTCCCGGTGGCACCTTTATATACATCAGTAACGTAATATAAACAAACCTAACGCAACCTAACATCTCGGCTTTAATATTTGACCACATTCCTGGCTTGTTGGCCTCCACGTTTCCGTGGGACCTTTGTATACATCAATAACGTAATATAACCTAACCTAACCCAACCTAACATCTCTGCGGTAATATTTGACCACATTCCTGGCTTGTTGGAATGTACGTCTCCGTGGGACCTTTATATACATCAATAACGTAATATAACCTAACCTAACCCAACCTAACATCTCTGCGGTAATATTTGACATCATTCCTGGCGAGTTGGCCTCTACATCTCCGTGCAACCCTCATATACATCAATAACGTAATATAACGCAACCTAACCCAACCTATCATCTCGGCGGTAATATTTGACAACATACCTGGCGAGTTGGCCTCTACGTCTCCGTGGGACCTTCATATACATCAATAACGACATATAACCTAACCTAACCCAACCTATCATCTCGGCGGTAATATTTGACAACATTCGTGGCGAGTTGGCCTCTACGTCTCCGTGGGACCTTTGTATACATCAATAACGTAATATAACCTAACCTAACCCAACCTATCATCTCGGCGGTAATATTTGACAACATTCGTGGCGAGTTGGCCTCTACGTCTCCGTGTAACCCTCATACACATCAATAACGTAATATAACGCAACCTAACCCAACCTATCATCTCGGCGATAATATTTGACAACATTCCTGGCGAGTTGGCCTCTACGTCTCCGTGGGACCTTCATATACATCAATAACGACATATAACCTAACCTAACCCAACCTACCATCTCGGCGGTAATATTTGACAACATTCGTGGCGAGTTGGCCTCTACGTCTCCGTTTGACCTTCATATACATCACTAACGTAATATAACCTAACCTAACCCAACCTAACATCTCGGCGGTAATATTTGACAACATTCCTGGAGATTTGGCCTCTACGTCTCCGTGGGACCTTTGTATACATCAATAACGTAATATAACGTAACCTAACCCAACCTATCATCTCGGCGGTAATATTTGACAACATTCCTGGCTTGTTGGCCTCTACGTCTCCGTGGGACCTTTGTATACATCAATAACGTAATATAACCTAACCTAACCCAACCTAACATCTCTGCGGCAATATTTGACCACATTCCTGGCTTGTTGGAATCTACGTCTCCGTGGGACGTTTATATACATCAATAACGTAGTATAACCTAACCTAACCCAACCTATCATCTCGGCGGTAATATTTGACAACATATCTGTCGAGTTGGCCTCTACGTCTCCGTGGGACCTTCATATACATCAATAACGACATATAACCTAACCTAACCCAACGTATCATTTCGGCGGTAATATTTGACAACATTCGTGGCGAGTTGGCCTCTACGTCTCCGTTTGACCTTCATATACATCACTAACGTAGTATAACCTAACCTAACCCAACCTATCATCTCGGCGGTAATATTTGACAACATCCCTGGCGAGTTGGCCTCTACGTCTCCGTGTAACCCTCATACACATCAATAACGTAATATAACGCAACCTAACCCAACCTATCATCTCGGCGGTAATATTTGACAACATATCTGGCGAGTTGGCCTCTACGTCTCCGTGGGACCTTCATATACATCAATAACGACATATAACCTAACCTAACCCAACCTATCATTTCGGCGGTAATATTTGACAACATTCGTGGCGAGTTGGCCTCTACGTCTCCGTTTGAACTTCATATTCATCAATAACGTAATATAAACAAACCTAACCCAACCTAACATCTCGGCGTTAATATTTGACCACATTCCTGGCTTGTTGGACTCTACGTCTCCGTGGGACCTTTGTATACATCAATAACGTAATATAACCTAACCTAACCCAACCTAACATCTCTGCGGTAATATTTGACATCATTCCTGGCGAGTTGGCCTCTACGTCTCCGTGTAACCCTTATACACATCAATAACGTAATATAACGCAACCTAACCCAACCTATCATCTCGGCGGTAATATTTGACAACATATCTGGCGAGTTGGCCTCTACGTCTCCGTGGGACCTTCATATACATCAATAACTACATATAACCTAACCTAACCCAACCTATCATTTCGGCGGTAATATTTGACAACATTCGTGGCGAGTTGGCCTCTACGTCTCCGTTTGACCTTCATATTCATCAATAACGTAATATAAACAAACTTAACCCAACCTAACACCTCGGCGTTAATATTTGACAACATACCTGGCGTGTTGGCCTCTACGTCTCCGTGGGACCTTTGTATACATCAAGAACGTAATATAACCTAACCTAACCCAACCTAACATCTCTGCGGTAATATTTGACCACATTTCTGGCTTGTTGGAATCTACGTCTCCGTGGGACCTTTATATACATCAATAACGTAATATAACCTAACCTAACCCAACCTAACATCTCTGTGGTAATATTTGACATCATTCCTGGCGAGTTGGCCTCTACGTCTCCGTTTGACCTTCATATACATCAATAACGTAATATAACCTACCTAACCCAACCTATCATCTCGGCGGTAATATTTGACAACATATCTGGCGAGTTGGCCTCTACGTCTCCGTGCGACCTTCATGTACATCAATAACGACATATAACCTAACCTAACCCAACCTATCATCTCGGCGGTAATATTTGACAACATTCGTGGCGAGTTGGCCTCTACGTCTCCGTTTGACCTTCACATTAATCACTAGCGTAATATAACCTAACCTAACCCAACCTAACATCTCGGCGGTAATATTTGACAACATTCCTGGCGAGTTGGCTTCTCCGTCTCCGTGGGACCTTTATATACATCAATAACGTAATACAACCAAAGCTCACCCAACCTAACATGTCGGCGGTAATATTTGCCAACATTCCTTGCGAGTTGGCCTCTACGTCTCCGTGTAACCCTCATACACATCAATAACGTAATATAACGCAACCTAACCCAACCTATCATCTCGGCGGTAATATTTGACAACATATCTGGCGAGTTGGCCTCTACGTCTCCGTGGGACCTTCATATACATCAATAACTGCATATAACCTAACCTAACCCAACCTATCATTTCGGCGGTAATATTTGACAACATTCGTGGCGAGTTGGCCTCTACGTCTCCGTTTGACCTTCATATTCATCAATAACGTAATATAAACAAACTTAACCCAACCTAACACCTCGGCGTTAATATTTGACAACATACCTGGCGTGTTGGCCTCTACGTCTCCGTGGGACCTTTGTATACATCAATAACGTAATATAACCTAACCTAACCCAACCTAACATCTCTGCGGTAATATTTGACCACATTCCTGGCTTGTTGGAATCTACGTCTCCGTGGGACCTTTATATACATCAATAACGTAATATAACCTAACCTAACCCAACCTAACATCTCTGTGGTAATATTTGACATCATTCCTGGCGAGTTGGCCTCTACGTCTCCGTTTGACCTTCATATACATCAATAACGTAATATAACCTACCTAACCCAACCTATCATCTCGGCGGTAATATTTGACAACATATCTGGCGAGTTGGCCTCTACGTCTCCGTGCGACCTTCATGTACATCAATAACGACATATAACCTAACCTAACCCAACCTATCATCTCGGCGGTAATATTTGACAACATTCGTGGCGAGTTGGCCTCTACGTCTCCGTTTGACCTTCACATTAATCACTAGCGTAATATAACCTAACCTAACCCAACCTAACATCTCGGCGGTAATATTTGACAACATTCCTGGCGAGTTAGCTTCTCCGTCTCCGTGGGACCTTTATATACATCAATAACGTAATACAACCAAAGCTCACCCAACCTAACATGTCGGCGGTAATATTTGCCAACATTCCTTGCGAGTTGGCCTCTACGTCTCCGTGTAACCCTCATATACATCAATAACGTAATCTAACGTAACCTAATCCAACCTAACATCTCGCCGGTAATATTTCGCAACATTCCTGGGGAGTTGGCTTCTCCGACTCCCTGGGACCTTTATATACATCAATAACGTAATATAACCTAACCTAACCCAACCTATCATCTCGGCGGTAATATTTGACAACATCCCTGGCGAGTTGGCCTCTACGTCTCCGTGGGACCTTTATATACATCAATAACATAATATAACCTACCTAACCCAACCTATCATCTCGGCCGTAATATTGGACAACATTCCTGGCGAGTTGGCCTCCACGTCTCCGTTTGACGTTCATATACATCAATAACGTAATTTAACCTAACCTAACCCAACCTATCATCTAGGCGGTAATATTTGACCACATTCCTGGCTTGTTGGAATCTACGTCTCTGTGGGACCTTTATATACATCAATAACATAATATAACCTAACCTAACCCAACCTAACATCTCTGCGGTAATATTTGACATCATTTCTGGCGAGTTGGCCTCTACGTCTCCGTGTAACATTCCTACACATCAATAACGTAATATAACGCAACCTAACCCAACCTATCATCTCGGCGGTAATATTTGACAACATATCTGCCGAGTTGGCCTCTACGTCTCCGTGGGACCTTCATATACATCAATAACGACATATAACCTAACCTAACCCATCCTATCATCTCGGCGGTAATATTTGAGAACATTCCTGGCGAGTTGGCGTCTACGTCTCCGTGGGACCTTTATATACATCAATGAGGTAATATAAACTAACCTAACCCAACCTAACATCTCGGCGGTAATATTTGGCAACATTCCTGGCGAGTTGGCCAATACGTCTCCGTGGGACCTTCATATACATCAATAACGACATATAACCTAACCTAACCCAACCTAACATCTCGGCGTTAATATGTGACCACATTCCTGGCTTGTTGGCCTCCACGTCTCCGTGGGACCTTTATATACATCAATAACGTAATATAAACTAACCTAACCCAACCTATCATCTCGGCCGTAATATTGGACAACATTCCTGGCGAGTTGGCCTCTACGTCTCCGTTTGACGTTCATATACATCAATAACGTAATTTAACCTAACCTAAACAACCTATCATCTCGGCGGTAATATTTGACCACATTCCTGGCGAGTTGGCCTCCACGTCTCCGTGGGACCTTCATATACATCACTAACGTAATATAACCTAACCTAACCCAACCTAACATCTCGGCGGTAATATTTGGCAACATTCCTGGCGAGTTGGCCAATACGTCTCCGTGGGACCTTCATATACATCAATAACGACATATAACCTAACCTAACCTAACCTATCATCTCGGCGGTAATATTTGACAACATTCGTGGCGAGTTGGCCTCTACGTCTCCGTTTGACCTTCATATACATCACTAACATAATATAAGCTAGCCTAACCCAATCTAACATCTCGGCGGTAATATTTGAACACATTCCTGGCGAGTTGGCCTCTACGTCTCCGTGGAACATTCGTATACATCAATAACGAAATATAACCTAACCTAACCCAACGTAACATATCGGCGATAACATTTGACCACATTCCTGGCGAGTTGGCCTCTACGTCTTCGCTTGACCTTCATATACATCAATAACGTAATATAACCTACCTAACCCAACCTATCATCTCGGCGGTAATATTTGACAACATATCTGGCGAGTTGGCCTCTACGTCTCCGTGGGACCTTCATATACATCAATAACGACATATAACCTAACCTAACCCAACCTATCATCTCGGCCGTAATATTGGACAACATTCCTGGCGAGTTGGCCTCTACGTCTCCGGTTGACGTTCATATACATCAATAACGTAATTTAACCTAACCTAAACAACCTATCATCTCGGCGGTAATATTTGACCACATTCCTGGCGAGTTGGCCTCTACGTCTCCGTGGGACCTTCATATACATCAATAACGACATATAACGTAACCTAACCCAACCTATCATCTCGGCGGTAATATTTGACAACATTCGTGGCGAGTTGGCCTCTACGTCTCCGTTTGACCTTCATATACATCACTAACGTAATATAACCTAACCTAACCCAACCTAACATCTCGGCGGTAATATTTGGCAACATTCCTGGCGAGTTGGCCTCTACGTCTCCGTGGGACCTTCATATACATCAATAACGACATATAACCTAACCTAACCTAACCTATCATCTCGGCGGTAATATTTGACAACATTCGTGGCGAGTTGGCCTCTACGTCTCCGTTTGACCTTCATATACATCAATAACGACATATAACCTAACCTAACCCAACCTATCATCTCGGCGGTAATATTTGACAACATTCGTGGCGAGTTGGCCTCTACGTCTCCGTTTGACCTTCATATACATCACTAACGTAATATAACCTAACCTAACCCAACCTAACATCTCGGCGGTAATATTTGACAACATTCCTGGCGAGTTGGCCTCTACGTCTCCGTGGGACCTTCATATACATCAATAACGACATATAACCTAACCTACCCCAACCTATCATCTCGGCGGTAATATTTGACAACATTCCTGGCGAGTTGGCGTCTACGTCTCCGTGGGACCTTTATATACATCAATGAGGTAATATAAACTAACCTAACCCAACCTACCATCTCAGCGGTAATATTTGACAACATCCCTGGCGAGTTGGCCTCTAAGTCTCCGTGGGACCTTTATATACATCAATAACATAATATAACCTAACCTAACCCAACATATCATCTCGGCCGTAATATTGGACAACATTCCTGGCGAGTTGGCCTCTACGTCTCCGTTTGACGTTCATATACATCAATAACGTAATTTAACCTAACCTAACCCAACCTATCATCTCGGCGGTAATATTTGACTACATTCCTAGCGAGTTGGCCTCTACGTCTCCGTGGGACCTTTATAAACATAAATAACATAATATAAGCTAGCCTAACCCAATCTAACATTTCGGCGGTAATATTTGACCACATTCCTGGCGTGTTGGCCTCTACGTCTCCGTTTGACGTTCATATACATCAATAACGTAATTTAACCTAACCTAACCCAACCTATCATCTCGGCGGTAATATTTGACAACATTCGTGGCGAGTTGGCCTCTACGTCTCCGTTTGACCTTCATATACATCAATAACGTAATTTAACCTAACCTAACCCAACCTATCATCTCGGCGGTAATATTTGACAACAGTTCTGGCGAGTTGGCTTCTCCGTCTCCGTGGGACCTTTATATACATCAATAACGTAATATAACCTAACCTAACCCAACCTATCATCTCGGCGGTAATATTTGACAACATTCCTGGCGAGTTGGCGTCTACGTCTCCGTGGGACCTTTATATACATCAATGAGGTAATATAAACTAACCTAACCCAACCTACCATCTCAGCGGTAATATTTGACAACATCCCTGGCGAGTTGGCCTCTAAGTCTCCGTGGGACCTTTATATACATCAATAACATAATATAACCTAACCTAACCCAACCTATCATCTCGGTCGTAATATTGGACAACATTCCTGGCGAGTTGGCCTCTACGTCTCCGTTTGACGTTCATATACATCAATAACGTAATTTAACCTAACCTAACCCAACCTATCATCTCGGCGGTAATATTTGACTACATTCCTAGCGAGTTGGCCTCTACGTCTCCGTGGGACCTTTATAAACATAAATAACATAATATAAGCTAGCCTAACCCAATCTAACATTTCGGCCGTAATATTGGACAACATTCCTGGCGAGTTGGCCTCTACGTCTCCCTTTGTTGTTCATATACATCAATAACGTAATTTAACCTAACCTAACCCAACCTATCATCTCGGCGGTAATATTTGACCACATTCCTGGCGAGTTGGCCTCTACGTCTCCGCGCGACCTTCATATACATCAATAACGACATATAACCTAACCTAACACAACCTAACATCTCGGCGGTAATATTTGACAACATTCCTGGCGAGTTGGCGTCTACGTCTCCGTGGGATCTTTATATACATCAATAACGTAATATAACGTAACCTAACCCAACCTATCATCTCGGCGGTAATATTTGAGAACATTCCTGTCGAGCTGGCTTCTACGTCCCGGTGGGACCTTTATATTCATCAATAACGTAATATAAACAAACCTAACCCATCCTAACATCTCGGCGTTAATATTTGACCACATTCCTGGCTTGTTGGCCTCTACGTCTCCGTGGGACCTTTGTATACATCAATAACGTAATATAACCTAACCTAACCCAACCTAACATCTCTGCGGTAATATTTGACCACATTCCTGGCTTGTTGGAATCGACGTCTCTGTGGAACCTTTATATACATCAATAACATAATATAACCTAACCTAACCCAACCTAACATCTCTGCGGTAATATTTGACATCATTTCTGGCGAGTTGGGCTCTACGTCTCCGTGTAACACTCATACACATCAATAACGTAATATAACGCAACCTAACCCAACCTATCATCTCGGCGGTAATATTTGACAACATATCTGGCGAGTTGGCCTCTACGTCTCCGTGGGACCTTCATATACATCAATAAAGACATATAACCTAACCTAACCCAACCTATCATCTCGGCGGTAATATTTGACAACATTCGTGGCGAGTTGGCCTCTACGTCTCCGTTTGACCTTCATATACATCAATAACGTAATTTAACCTAACCTAACCCAACCTATCATCTCGGCGGTAATATTTGACAACAGTTCTGGCGAGTTGGCTTCTCCGTCTCCGTGGGACCTTTATATACATCAATAACGTAATATAACCTAACCTAACCCAACCTATCATCTCGGCGGTAATATTTGACAACATCCCTGGCGAGTTGGCCTCTAAGTCTCCGTGGGACCTTTATATACATCAATAACATAATATAACCTAACCTAACCCAACCTATCATCTCGGCCGTAATATTGGACAACATTCCTGGCGAGTTGGCCTCTACGTCTCCCTTTGTTGTTCATATACATCAATAACGTAATTTAACCTAACCTAACCCAACCTATCATCTCGGCGGTAATATTTGACCACATTCCTGGCGAGTTGGCCTCTACGTCTCCGCGCGACCTTCATATACATCAATAACGACATATAACCTAACCTAACACAACCTAACATCTCGGCGGTAATATTTGACAACATTCCTGGCGAGTTGGCGTCTACGTCTCCGTGGGACCTTTATATACATCAATAACGTAATATAACGTAACCTAACGCAACCTATCATCTCGGCGGTAATATTTGAGAACATTCCTGTCGAGCTGGCTTCTACGTCCCGGTGGGACCTTTATATTCATCAATAACGTAATATAAACAAACCTAACCCATCCTAACATCTCGGCGTTAATATTTGACCACATTCCTGGCTTGTTGGCCTCTACGTCTCCGTGGGACCTTTGTATACATCAATAACGTAATATAACCTAACCTAACCCAACCTAACATCTCTGCGGTAATATTTGACCACATTCCTGGCTTGTTGGAATCGACGTCTCTGTGGAACCTTTATATACATCAATAACATAATATAACCTAACCTAACCCAACCTAACATCTCTGCGGTAATATTTGAAATCATTTCTGGCGAGTTGGGCTCTACGTCTCCGTGTAACACTCATACACATCAATAACGTAATATAACGCAACCTAACCCAACCTATCATCTCGGCGGTAATATTTGACAACATATCTGGCGAGTTGGCCTCTACGTCTCCGTGGGACCTTCATATACATCAATAAAGACATATAACCTAACCTAACCCAACCTATCATCTCGGCGGTAATATTTGACAACATTCGTGGCGAGTTGGCCTCTACGTCTCCGTTTGACCTTCATATACATCACTAACGTAATATAACCTAACCTAACCCAACCTAACATCTCGGCGGTAATATTTGACAACATTCCTGGCGAGTTGGCCTCTACGTCTCCGTGGGACCTTCATATACATCAATAACGACATATAACCTAACCTAACCCAACCTATCATCTCGGCGGCAATATTTGACAACATTCGTGGCGAGTTGACCTCTACGTCTCCGTTTGACCTTCATATACATCACTAACGTAATATAACCTAACCTAACCCAACCTAACATCTCGGCGGTAATATTTGACAACATTCCTGGCGAGTTGGCGTCTACGTCCCGTGGGACCTTTATATACATCAATAACGTAATATAACCTAACCTAACCCAACCTATCATCTCGGCGGTAATATTTGACAACATCCCTGGCGAGTTGGCCTCTAAGTCTCCGTGGGACCTTTATATACATCAATAACATAATATAACCTAACCTAACCCAACCTATCATCTCGGCCGTAATATTGGACAACATTCCTGGCGAGTTGGCCTCTACGTCTCCGTTTGACGTTCATATACATCAATAACGTAATTTAACCTAACCTAAACAACCTATCATCTCGGCGGTAATATTTGACAACATTCCTGGCGAGTTGGCCTCTACGTCTCCGTGGGACCTTCATATACATCAATAACGACATATAACCTAACCTAACCCAACCTATCATCTCGGCGGCAATATTTGACAACATTCGTGGCGAGTTGACCTCTACGTCTCCGTTTGACCTTCATATACATCACTAACGTAATATAACCTAACCTAACCCAACCTAACATCTCGGCGGTAATATTTGACAACATTCCTGGCGAGTTGGCGTCTACGTCCCGTGGGACCTTTATATACATCAATAACGTAATATAACCTAACCTAACCCAACCTATCATCTCGGCGGTAATATTTGACAACATCCCTGGCGAGTTGGCCTCTAAGTCTCCGTGGGACCTTTATATACATCAATAACATAATATAACCTAACCTAACCCAACCTATCATCTCGGCCGTAATATTGGACAACATTCCTGGCGAGTTGGCCTCTACGTCTCCGTTTGACGTTCATATACATCAATAACGTAATTTAACCTAACCTAAACAACCTATCATCTCGGCGGTAATATTTGACCACATTCCTGGCGAGTTGGACTCTACGTCTCCGTTTGACCTTCATATACATCACTAACGTAATATAACCTAACCCAACCCAACCTAACATCTCGGCGGTAATATTTGACAACATTCCTGGCGAGTTGGCCTCTAAGTCTCCGTGGGACCTTTATATACATCAATAACATAATATAACCTAACCTAACCCAACCTATCATCTCGGCCGTAATATTGGACAACATTCCTGGCGAGTTGGCCTCTACGTCTCCGTTTGTCGTTCATATACATCAATAACGTAATTTAACCTAACCTAACCCAACCTATCATCTCGGCGGTAATATTTGACCACATTCCTGGCGAGTTGGCCTCTACGTCTCCGCGCGACCTTCATATACATCAATAACGACATATAACCTAACCTAACACAACCTAACATCTCGGCGGTAATATTTGACAACATTCCTGGCGAGTTGGCGTCTACCTCTCCGTGGGAACTTTATATACATCAATAACGTAATATAACGTAACCTAACCCAACCTATCATCTCGGCGGTAATATTTGAGAACATTCCTGTCGAGCTGGCTTCTACGTCCCGGTGGGACCTTTATATTCATCAATAACGTAATATAAACAAACCTAACCCATCCTAACATCTCGGCGTTAATATTTGACCACATTCCTGGCTTGTTGGCCTCTAAGTCTCCGTTTGACCTTCATATACATCACTAACGTAATATAACCTAACCTAACCCAACCTAACACCTCGGCGGTAATATTTGACAACATTCCTGGCGAGTTGGCGTCTACGTCTCCGTGGGACCTTTATATACATCAATGAGGTAATATAAACTAACCTAACCCAACCTATCATCTCAGCGGTAATATTTGACAACAGTTCTGGCGAGTTGGCTTCTCCGTCTCCGTGGGACCTTTATATACATCAATAACGTAATATAACCTAACCTAACCCAACCTATCATCTCGGCGGTAATATTTGACAACATCCCTGGCGAGTTGGCCTCTAAGTCTCCGTGGGACCTTTATATACATCAATAACATAATATAACCTAACCTAACCCAACCTATCATCTCGGCCGTAATATTGGACAACATGACTGGCGAGTTGGCCTCTACGTATCCGTTTGACGTTCATATACATCAATAACGTAATTTAACCTAACCTAAACAACCTATCATCTCGGCGGTAATATTTGACAACATCCCTGGCGAGTTGGCCTCTAAGTCTCCGTGGGACCTTTATATACATCAATAACATAATATAACCTAACCTAACCCAACCTATCATCTCGGCCGTAATATTGGACAACATTCCTGGCGAGTTGGCCTCTACGTCTCCGTTTGACGTTCATATACATCAATAACGTAATTTAACCTAACCTAACCCAACCTATCATCTCGGCGGTAATATTTGACCACATTCCTAGCGAGTTGGCCTCTACGTCTCCGTGGGACCTTTATAAACATAAATAACATAATATAAGCTAGCCTAACCCAATCTAACATCTCGGCGGTAATATTTGACCACATTCCTGGCGTGTTGGCCTCTACGTCTCCGTTTGACGTTCATATACATCAATAACGTAATTTAACCTAACCTAACCCAACCTATCATCTCGGCGGTAATATTTGACAACATTCGTGGCGAGTTGGCCTCTACGTCTCCGTTTGACCTTCATATACATCAATAACGTAATTTAACCTAACCTAACCCAACCTATCATCTCGGCGGTAATATTTGACAACAGTTCTGGCGAGTTGGCTTCTCCGTCTCCGTGGGACCTTTATATACATCAATAACGTAATATAACCTAACCTAACCCAACCTATCATCTCGGCGGTAATATTTGACAACATCCCTGGCGAGTTGGCCTCTAAGTCTCCGTGGGACCTTTATATACATCAATAACATAATATAACCTAACCTAACCCAACCTATCATCTCGGCCGTAATATTGGACAACATTCCTGGCGAGTTGGCCTCTACGTCTCCCTTTGTTGTTCATATACATCAATAACGTAATTTAACCTAACCTAACCCAACCTATCATCTCGGCGGTAATATTTGACCACATTCCTGGCGAGTTGGCCTCTACGTCTCCGCGCGACCTTCATATACATCAATAACGACATATAACCTAACCTAACACAACCTAACATCTCGGCGGTAATATTTGACAACATTCCTGGCGAGTTGGCGTCTACGTCTCCGTGGGACCTTTATATACATCAATAACGTAATATAACGTAACCTAACCCAACCTATCATCTCGGCGGTAATATTTGAGAACATTCCTGTCGAGCTGGCTTCTACGTCCCGGTGGGACCTTTATATTCATCAATAACGTAATATAAACAAACCTAACCCATCCTAACATCTCGGCGTTAATATTTGACCACATTCCTGGCTTGTTGGCCTCTACGTCTCCGTGGGACCTTTGTATACATCAATAACGTAATATAACCTAACCTAACCCAACCTAACATCTCTGCGGTAATATTTGACCACATTCCTGGCTTGTTGGAATCGACGTCTCTGTGGAACCTTTATATACATCAATAACATAATATAACCTAACCTAACCCAACCTAACATCTCTGCGGTAATATTTGACATCATTTCTGGCGAGTTGGGCTCTACGTCTCCGTGTAACACTCATACACATCAATAACGTAATATAACGCAACCTAACCCAACCTATCATCTCGGCGGTAATATTTGACAACATATCTGGCGAGTTGGCCTCTACGTCTCCGTGGGACCTTCATATACATCAATAAAGACATATAACCTAACCTAACCCAACCTATCATCTCGGCGGTAATATTTGACAACATTCGTGGCGAGTTGGCCTCTACGTCTCCGTTTGACCTTCATATACATCACTAACGTAATATAACCTAACCTAACCCAACCTAACATCTCGGCGGTAATATTTGACAACATTCCTGGCGAGTTGGCCTCTACGTCTCCGTGGGACCTTCATATACATCAATAACGACATATAACCTAACCTAACCCAACCTATCATCTCGGCGGCAATATTTGACAACATTCGTGGCGAGTTGACCTCTACGTCTCCGTTTGACCTTCATATACATCACTAACGTAATATAACCTAACCTAACCCAACCTAACATCTCGGCGGTAATATTTGACAACATTCCTGGCGAGTTGGCGTCTACGTCCCGTGGGACCTTTATATACATCAATAACGTAATATAACCTAACCTAACCCAACCTATCATCTCGGCGGTAATATTTGACAACATCCCTGGCGAGTTGGCCTCTAAGTCTCCGTGGGACCTTTATATACATCAATAACATAATATAACCTAACCTAACCCAACCTATCATCTCGGCCGTAATATTGGACAACATGCCTGGCGAGTTGGCCTCTACGTATCCGTTTGACGTTCATATACATCAATAACGTAATTTAACCTAACCTAAACAACCTATCATCTCGGCGGTAATATTTGACCACATTCCTGGCGAGTTGGCCTCTACGTCTCCGCGCGACCTTCATATACATCAATAACGACATATAACCTAACCTAACACAACCTAACATCTCGGCGGTAATATTTGACAACATTCCTGGCGAGTTGGCGTCTACCTCTCCGTGGGAACTTTATATACATCAATAACGTAATATAACGTAACCTAACCCAACCTATCATCTCGGCGGTAATATTTGAGAACATTCCTGTCGAGCTGGCTTCTACGTCCCGGTGGGACCTTTATATTCATCAATAACGTAATATAAACAAACCTAACCCATCCTAACATCTCGGCGTTAATATTTGACCACATTCCTGGCTTGTTGGCCTCTAAGTCTCCGTTTGACCTTCATATACATCACTAACGTAATATAACCTAACCTAACCCAACCTAACACCTCGGCGGTAATATTTGACAACATTCCTGGCGAGTTGGCGTCTACGTCTCCGTGGGACCTTTATATACATCAATGAGGTAATATAAACTAACCTAACCCAACCTATCATCTCAGCGGTAATATTTGACAACAGTTCTGGCGAGTTGGCTTCTCCGTCTCCGTGGGACCTTTATATACATCAATAACGTAATATAACCTAACCTAACCCAACCTATCATCTCGGCGGTAATATTTGACAACATCCCTGGCGAGTTGGCCTCTAAGTCTCCGTGGGACCTTTATATACATCAATAACATAATATAACCTAACCTAACCCAACCTATCATCTCGGCCGTAATATTGGACAACATGACTGGCGAGTTGGCCTCTACGTATCCGTTTGACGTTCATATACATCAATAACGTAATTTAACCTAACCTAAACAACCTATCATCTCGGCGGTAATATTTGACAACATCCCTGGCGAGTTGGCCTCTAAGTCTCCGTGGGACCTTTATATACATCAATAACATAATATAACCTAACCTAACCCAACCTATCATCTCGGCCGTAATATTGGACAACATTCCTGGCGAGTTGGCCTCTACGTCTCCGTTTGACGTTCATATACATCAATAACGTAATTTAACCTAACCTAACCCAACCTATCATCTCGGCGGTAATATTTGACCACATTCCTAGCGAGTTGGCCTCTACGTCTCCGTGGGACCTTTATAAACATAAATAACATAATATAAGCTAGCCTAACCCAATCTAACATCTCGGCGGTAATATTTGACCACATTCCTGGCGTGTTGGCCTCTACGTCTCCGTTTGACGTTCATATACATCAATAACGTAATTTAACCTAACCTAACCCAACCTATCATCTCGGCGGTAATATTTGACAACATTCGTGGCGAGTTGGCCTCTACGTCTCCGTTTGACCTTCATATACATCAATAACGTAATTTAACCTAACCTAACCCAACCTATCATCTCGGCGGTAATATTTGACAACAGTTCTGGCGAGTTGGCTTCTCCGTCTCCGTGGGACCTTTATATACATCAATAACGTAATATAACCTAACCTAACCCAACCTATCATCTCGGCGGTAATATTTGACAACATCCCTGGCGAGTTGGCCTCTAAGTCTCCGTGGGACCTTTATATACATCAATAACATAATATAACCTAACCTAACCCAACCTATCATCTCGGCCGTAATATTGGACAACATTCCTGGCGAGTTGGCCTCTACGTCTCCCTTTGTTGTTCATATACATCAATAACGTAATTTAACCTAACCTAACCCAACCTATCATCTCGGCGGTAATATTTGACCACATTCCTGGCGAGTTGGCCTCTACGTCTCCGCGCGACCTTCATATACATCAATAACGACATATAACCTAACCTAACACAACCTAACATCTCGGCGGTAATATTTGACAACATTCCTGGCGAGTTGGCGTCTACGTCTCCGTGGGACCTTTATATACATCAATAACGTAATATAACGTAACCTAACCCAACCTATCATCTCGGCGGTAATATTTGAGAACATTCCTGTCGAGCTGGCTTCTACGTCCCGGTGGGACCTTTATATTCATCAATAACGTAATATAAACAAACCTAACCCATCCTAACATCTCGGCGTTAATATTTGACCACATTCCTGGCTTGTTGGCCTCTACGTCTCCGTGGGACCTTTGTATACATCAATAACGTAATATAACCTAACCTAACCCAACCTAACATCTCTGCGGTAATATTTGACCACATTCCTGGCTTGTTGGAATCGACGTCTCTGTGGAACCTTTATATACATCAATAACATAATATAACCTAACCTAACCCAACCTAACATCTCTGCGGTAATATTTGACATCATTTCTGGCGAGTTGGGCTCTACGTCTCCGTGTAACACTCATACACATCAATAACGTAATATAACGCAACCTAACCCAACCTATCATCTCGGCGGTAATATTTGACAACATATCTGGCGAGTTGGCCTCTACGTCTCCGTGGGACCTTCATATACATCAATAAAGACATATAACCTAACCTAACCCAACCTATCATCTCGGCGGTAATATTTGACAACATTCGTGGCGAGTTGGCCTCTACGTCTCCGTTTGACCTTCATATACATCACTAACGTAATATAACCTAACCTAACCCAACCTAACATCTCGGCGGTAATATTTGACAACATTCCTGGCGAGTTGGCCTCTACGTCTCCGTGGGACCTTCATATACATCAATAACGACATATAACCTAACCTAACCCAACCTATCATCTCGGCGGCAATATTTGACAACATTCGTGGCGAGTTGACCTCTACGTCTCCGTTTGACCTTCATATACATCACTAACGTAATATAACCTAACCTAACCCAACCTAACATCTCGGCGGTAATATTTGACAACATTCCTGGCGAGTTGGCGTCTACGTCCCGTGGGACCTTTATATACATCAATAACGTAATATAACCTAACCTAACCCAACCTATCATCTCGGCGGTAATATTTGACAACATCCCTGGCGAGTTGGCCTCTAAGTCTCCGTGGGACCTTTATATACATCAATAACATAATATAACCTAACCTAACCCAACCTATCATCTCGGCCGTAATATTGGACAACATGCCTGGCGAGTTGGCCTCTACGTATCCGTTTGACGTTCATATACATCAATAACGTAATTTAACCTAACCTAAACAACCTATCATCTCGGCGGTAATATTTGACCACATTCCTGGCGAGTTGGACTCTACGTCTCCGTTTGACCTTCATATACATCACTAACGTAATATAACCTAACCCAACCCAACCTAACATCTCGGCGGTAATATTTGACAACATCCCTGGCGAGTTGGCCTCTAAGTCTCCGTGGGACCTTTATATACATCAATAACATAATATAACCTAACCTAACCCAACCTATCATCTCGGCCGTAATATTGGACAACATTCCTGGCGAGTTGGCCTCTACGTCTCCCTTTGTTGTTCATATACATCAATAACGTAATTTAACCTAACCTAACCCAACCTATCATCTCGGCGGTAATATTTGACCACATTCCTGGCGAGTTGGCCTCTACGTCTCCGCGCGACCTTCATATACATCAATAACGACATATAACCTAACCTAACACAACCTAACATCTCGGCGGTAATATTTGACAACATTCCTGGCGAGTTGGCGTCTACGTCTCCGTGGGACCTTTATATACATCAATAACGTAATATAACGTAACCTAACCCAACCTATCATCTCGGCGGTAATATTTGAGAACATTCCTGTCGAGCTGGCTTCTACGTCCCGGTGGGACCTTTATATTCATCAATAACGTAATATAAACAAACCTAACCCATCCTAACATCTCGGCGTTAATATTTGACCACATTCCTGGCTTGTTGGCCTCTACGTCTCCGTGGGACCTTTGTATACATCAATAACGTAATATAACCTAACCTAACCCAACCTAACATCTCTGCGGTAATATTTGACCACATTCCTGGCTTGTTGGAATCGACGTCTCTGTGGAACCTTTATATACATCAATAACATAATATAACCTAACCTAACCCAACCTAACATCTCTGCGGTAATATTTGACATCATTTCTGGCGAGTTGGGCTCTACGTCTCCGTGTAACACTCATACACATCAATAACGTAATATAACGCAACCTAACCCAACCTATCATCTCGGCGGTAATATTTGACAACATATCTGGCGAGTTGGCCTCTACGTCTCCGTGGGACCTTCATATACATCAATAAAGACATATAACCTAACCTAACCCAACCTATCATCTCGGCGGTAATATTTGACAACATTCGTGGCGAGTTGGCCTCTACGTCTCCGTTTGACCTTCATATACATCACTAACGTAATATAACCTAACCTAACCCAACCTAACATCTCGGCGGTAATATTTGACAACATTCCTGGCGAGTTGGCCTCTACGTCTCCGTGGGACCTTCATATACATCAATAACGACATATAACCTAACCTAACCCAACCTATCATCTCGGCGGCAATATTTGACAACATTCGTGGCGAGTTGACCTCTACGTCTCCGTTTGACCTTCATATACATCACTAACGTAATATAACCTAACCTAACCCAACCTAACATCTCGGCGGTAATATTTGACAACATTCCTGGCGAGTTGGCGTCTACGTCCCGTGGGACCTTTATATACATCAATAACGTAATATAACCTAACCTAACCCAACCTATCATCTCGGCGGTAATATTTGACAACATCCCTGGCGAGTTGGCCTCTAAGTCTCCGTGGGACCTTTATATACATCAATAACATAATATAACCTAACCTAACCCAACCTATCATCTCGGCCGTAATATTGGACAACATGCCTGGCGAGTTGGCCTCTACGTATCCGTTTGACGTTCATATACATCAATAACGTAATTTAACCTAACCTAAACAACCTATCATCTCGGCGGTAATATTTGACCACATTCCTGGCGAGTTGGACTCTACGTCTCCGTTTGACCTTCATATACATCACTAACGTAATATAACCTAACCCAACCCAACCTAACATCTCGGCGGTAATATTTGACAACATCCCTGGCGAGTTGGCCTCTAAGTCTCCGTGGGACCTTTATATACATCAATAACATAATATAACCTAACCTAACCCAACCTATCATCTCGGCCGTAATATTGGACAACATTCCTGGCGAGTTGGCCTCTACGTCTCCGTTTGTCGTTCATATACATCAATAACGTAATTTAACCTAACCTAACCCAACCTATCATCTCGGCGGTAATATTTGACCACATTCCTGGCGAGTTGGCCTCTACGTCTCCGCGCGACCTTCATATACATCAATAACGACATATAACCTAACCTAACACAACCTAACATCTCGGCGGTAATATTTGACAACATTCCTGGCGAGTTGGCGTCTACCTCTCCGTGGGAACTTTATATACATCAATAACGTAATATAACGTAACCTAACCCAACCTGTCATCTCGGCGGTAATATTTGAGAACATTCCTGTCGAGCTGGCTTCTACGTCCCGGTGGGACCTTTATATTCATCAATAACGTAATATAAACAAACCTAACCCATCCTAACATCTCGGCGTTAATATTTGACCACATTCCTGGCTTGTTGGCCTCTAAGTCTCCGTGGGACTTTTATATACATCAATAACATAATATAACCTAACCTAACCCAACGTAACATCTCGGCGGTAACATTTGACCACATTCCTGGCGAGTTGGCCTCTACGTCTCCGTTTGTCGTTCATATACATCAATAACGTAATTTAACCTAACCTAACCCAACCTGTCATCTCGGCCGTAATATTGGACAACATGCCTGGCGAGTTGGCCTCTACGTCTCCGTTTGACGTTCATATACATCAATAACGTAATTTAACCTAACCTAAACAACCTATCATCTCGGCGGTAATATTTGACCACATTCCTGGCGAGTTGGCCTCTAAGTCTCCGTGGGACCTTTATATACATAAATAACATAATATAACCTAACCTAACCCAACCTATCATCTCGGCCGTAATATTGGACAACATTCCTCGCGAGTTGGCCTCTACGTCTCCGTTTGTCGTTCATATACATCAATAACGTAATTTAACCTAACCTAACCCAACCTATCATCTCGGCGGTAATATTTGACCACATTCCTGGCGAGTTGGCCTCTACATCTCCGCGCGACCTTCATATACATCAATAACGACATATAACCTAACCTAACACAACCTAACATCTCGGCGGTAATATTTGACAACATTCCTGGCGAGTTGGCGTCTACGTCTCCGTGGGACCTTTATATACATCAATAACGTAATATAACGTAACCTAACCCAACCTATCATCTCGGCGGTAATATTTGAGAACATTCCTGTCGAGCTGGCTTCTACGTCCCGGTGGGACCTTTATATTCATCAATAACGTAATATAAACAAACCTAACCCATCCTAACATCTCGGCGTTAATATTTGACCACATTCCTGGCTTGTTGGCCTCTACGTCTCCGTGGGACCTTTGTATACATCAATAACGTAATATAACCTAACCTAACCCAACCTAACATCTCTGCGGTAATATTTGACCACATTCCTGGCTTGTTGGAATCTACGTCTCTGTGGGACCTTTATATACATCAATAACATAATATAACCTAACCTAACCAAACCTATCATCTCGGCGGTAATATTTGACAACATTCGTGGCGAGTTGGCCTCTACGTCTCCGTGTAACCCTCATATACATCAATAACGTAATCTAACGTAACCTAATCCAACCTAACATCTCGCCGGTAATATTTCGCAACATTCCTGGGGAGTTGGCTTCTCCGACTCCGTGGGACCTTTATATACATCAATAACGTAATATAACCTAACCTAACCCAACCTATCATCTCGGCGGTAACATTTGACAACATCCCTGGCGAGTTGGCCTCTACGTCTCCGTGGGACCTTTATATACATCAATAACATAATATAACCTACCTAACCCAACCTATCATCTCGGCCGTAATATTGGACAACATTCCTGGCGAGTTGGCCTCCACGTCTCCGTTTGACGTTCATATACATCAATAACGTAATTTAACCTAACCTAACCCAACCTATCATCTAGGCGGTAATATTTGACCACATTCCTGGCTTGTTGGAATCTACGTCTCTGTGGGACCTTTATATACATCAATAACATAATATATTTGACATCATTTCTGGCGAGTTGGCCTCTACGTCTCCGTGTAACACTCCTACACATCAATAACGTAATATAACGCAACCTAACCCAACCTATCATATCGGCGGTAATATTTGACAACATATCTGCCGAGTTGGCCTCTACGTCTCCGTGGGACCTTCATATACATCAATAACGACATATAACCTAACCTAACCCATCCTATCATCTCGGCGGTAATATTTGAGAACATTCCTGGCGAGTTGGCGTCTACGTCTCCGTGGGACCTTTATATACATCAATGAGGTAATATAAACTAACCTAACCCAACCTAACATCTCGGCGGTAATATTTGGCAACATTCCTGGCGAGTTGGCCAATACGTCTCCGTGGGACCTTCATATACATCAATAACGACATATAACCTAACCTAACCCAACCTAACATCTCGGCGTTAATATGTGACCACATTCCTGGCTTGTTGGCCTCCACGTCTCCGTGGGACCTTTATATACATCAATAACGTAATATAAACTAACCTAACCCAACCTATCATCTCGGCCGTAATATTGGACAACATTCGTGGCGAGTTGGCCTCTACGTCTCCGTTTGACGTTCATATACATCAATAACGTAATTTAACCTAACCTAAACAACCTATCATCTCGGCGGTAATATTTGACCACATTCCTGGCGAGTTGGCCTCCACGTCTCCGTGGGACCTTCATATACATCACTAACGTAATATAACCTAACCTAACCCAACCTAACATCTCGGCGGTAATAATTGACAACATTCCTGGCGAGTTGGCCTCTACGTCTCCGTGGAACATTCGTATACATCAATAACGAAATATAACCTAACCTAACCCAACGTAACATCTCGGCGGTAACAATTGACCACATTCCTGGCGAGTTGGCCTCTACGTCTCCGTTTGACCTTCATATACATCAATAACGTAATATAACCTACCTAACCCAACCTATCATCTCGGCCGTAATATTGGACAACATTCCTGGCGAGTTGGCCTCCACGTCTCCGTTTGACGTTCATATACATCAATAACGTAATTTAACCTAACCTAACCCAACCTATCATCTCGGCGGTAATATTTGACAACATTCCTGGCGAGTTGGCCTCTAGGTCTCCGTGGGACCTTTATATACATGAATAACGTAATATAACGTAACCTAACCCAACCTACCATCTCGGCGGTAATATTTGAGAACATTTCTGTCGAGCTGGCCTCTAAGTCTCCGTGGGACCTTTATATACATCAATAACGTAATATAAACAAACCTAACCCAACCTAACATCTCGGCGTTAATATTTGACCACATTCCTGGCGAGTTGGCCTCCACGTCTCCGTGGGACCTTCATATACATCACTAACGTAATATAACCTAACCTAACCCAACCTAACATCTCGGCGGTAATATTTGGCAACATTCCTGGCGAGTTGGCCAATACGTCTCCGTGGGACCTTCATATACATCAATAACGACATATAACCTAACCTAACCTAACCTATCATCTCGGCGGTAATATTTGACAACATTCGTGGCGAGTTGGCCTCTACGTCTCCGTTTGACCTTCATATACATCACTAACATAATATAAGCTAGCCTAACCCAATCTAACATCTCGGCGGTAATATTTGAACACATTCCTGGCGAGTTGGCCTCTACGTCTCCGTGGAACATTCGTATACATCAATAACGAAATATAACCTAACCTAACCCAACGTAACATATCGGCGGTAACATTTGACCACATTCCTGGCGAGTTGGCCTCTAGGTCTCCGTTTGACCTTCATATACATCAATAACGACATATAACCTAACCTAACCCAACCTATCATCTCGGCGGTAATATTTGACAACATTCGTGGCGAGTTGGCCTCTACGTCTCCGTTTGACCTTCATATACATCACTAACGTAATATAACCTAACCTAACCCAACCTAACATCTCGGCGGTAATATTTGACAACATTCCTGGCGAGTTGGCCTCTACGTCTCCGTGGGACCTTCATATACATCAATAACGACATATAACCTAACCTAACCCAACCTATCATCTCGGCGGTAATATTTGACAACATTCCTGGCGAGTTGGCGTCTACGTCTCCGTGGGACCTTTATATACATCAATGAGGTAATATAAACTAACCTAACCCAACCTACCATCTCAGCGGTAATATTTGACAACATCCCTGGCGAGTTGGCCTCTAAGTCTCCGTGGGACCTTTATATACATCAATAACATAATATAACCTAACCTAACCCAACCTATCAACTCGGCCGTAATATTGGACAACATTCCTGGCGAGTTGGCCTCTACGTCTCCGTTTGACGTTCATATACATCAGTAACGTAATTTAACCTAACCTAACCCAACCTATCATCTCGGCGGTAATATTTGACCACATTCCTAGCGAGTTGGCCTCTACGTCTCCGTGGGACCTTTATAAACATAAATAACATAATATAAGCTAGCCTAACCCAATCTAACATCTCGGCGGTAATATTTGACCACATTCCTGGCGTGTTGGCCTCTACGTCTCCGTTTGACGTTCATATACATCAATAACGTAATTTAACCTAACCTAACCCATCCTATCATCTCGGCGGTAATATTTGACAACATTCGTGGCGAGTTGGCCTCTACGTCTCCGTTTGACCTTCATATACATCAATAACGTAATTTAACCTAACCTAACCCAACCTATCATCTCGGCGGTAATATTTGACAACAGTTCTGGCGAGTTGGCTTCTCCGTCTCCGTGGGACCTTTATATACATCAATAACGTAATATAACCTAACCTAACCCAACCTATCATCTCGGCGGTAATATTTGACAACATCCCTGACGAGTTGGCCTCTAAGTCTCCGTGGGACCTTTATATACATCAATAACATAATATAACCTAACCTAACCCAACCTATCATCTCGGCCGTAATATTGGACAACATTCCTGGCGAGTTGGCCTCTACGTCTCCCTTTGTTGTTCATATACATCAATAACGTAATTTAAACTAACCTAACCCAACCTATCATCTCGGCGGTAATATTTGACCACATTCCTGGCGAGTTGGCCTCTACGTCTCCGCGCGACCTTCATATACATCAATAACGACATATAACCTAACCTAACACAACCTAACATCTCGGCGGTAATATTTGACAACATTCCTGGCGAGTTGGCGTCTACGTCTCCGTGGGACCTTTATATACATCAATAACGTAATATAACGTAACCTAACCCAACCTATCATCTCGGCGGTAATATTTGAGAACATTCCTGTCGAGCTGGCTTCTACGTCCCGGTGGGACCTTTATATTCATCAATAACGTAATATAAACAAACCTAACCCATCCTAACATCTCGGCGTTAATATTTGACCACATTCCTGGCTTGTTGGCCTCTACGTCTCCGTGGGACCTTTGTATACATCAATAACGTAATATAACCTAACCTAACCCAACCTAACATCTCTGCGGTAATATTTGACCACATTCCTGGCTTGTTGGAATCGACGTCTCTGTGGGACCTTTATATACATCAATAACATAATATAACCTAACCTCACCCAACCTAACATCTCTGCGGTAATATTTGACATCATTTCTGGCGAGTTGGGCTCTACGTCTCCGTGTAACACTCATACACATCAATAACGTAATATAACGCAACCTAACCCAACCTATCATCTCGGCGGTAATATTTGACAACATATCTGGCGAGTTGGCCTCTACGTCTCCGTGGGACCTTCATATACATCAATAAAGACATATAACCTAACCTAACCCAACCTATCATCTCGGCGGTAATATTTGACAACATTCGTGGCGAGTTGGCCTCTACGTCTCCGTTTGACCTTCATATACATCACTAACGTAATATAACCTAACCTAACCCAACCTAACATCTCGGCGGTAATATTTGACAACATTCCTGGCGAGTTGGCCTCTACGTCTCCGTGGGACCTTCATATACATCAATAACGACATATAACCTAACCTAACCCAACCTATCATCTCGGCGGCAATATTTGACAACATTCGTGGCGAGTTGACCTCTACGTCTCCGTTTGACCTTCATATACATCACTAACGTAATATAACCTAACCTAACCCAACCTAACATCTCGGCGGTAATATTTGACAACATTCCTGGCGAGTTGGCGTCTACGTCCCGTGGGACCTTTATATACATCAATAACGTAATATAACCTAACCTAACCCAACCTATCATCTCGGCGGTAATATTTGACAACATCCCTGGCGAGTTGGCCTCTAAGTCTCCGTGGGACCTTTATATACATCAATAACATAATATAACCTAACCTAACCCAACCTATCATCTCGGCCGTAATATTGGACAACATGCCTGGCGAGTTGGCCTCTACGTATCCGTTTGACGTTCATATACATCAATAACGTAATTTAACCTAACCTAAACAACCTATCATCTCGGCGGTAATATTTGACCACATTCCTGGCGAGTTGGCCTCTACGTCTCCGTGGGACCTTCATATACATCAATAACGTAATATAACGTAACCTAACCCAACCTATCATCTCGGCGGTAATATTTGAGAACATTCCTGTCGAGCTGGCTTCTACGTCCCGGTGGGACCTTTATATTCATCAATAACGTAATATAAACAAACCTAACCCATCCTAACATCTCGGCGTTAATATTTGACCACATTCCTGGCTTGTTGGCCTCTACGTCTCCGTGGGACCTTTGTATACATCAATAACGTAATATAACCTAACCTAACCCAACCTAACATCTCTGCGGTAATATTTGACCACATTCCTGGCTTGTTGGAATCTACGTCTCTGTGGGACCTTTATATACATCAATAACATAATATAACCTAACCTAACCAAACCTATCATCTCGGCGGTAATATTTGACAACATTCGTGGCGAGTTGGACTCTACGTCTCCGTTTGACCTTCATATACATCACTAACGTAATATAACCTAACCCAACCCAACCTAACATCTCGGCGGTAATATTTGACAACATCCCTGGCGAGTTGGCCTCTAAGTCTCCGTGGGACCTTTATATACATCAATAACATAATATAACCTAACCTAACCCAACCTATCATCTCGGCCGTAATATTGGACAACATTCCTGGCGAGTTGGCCTCTACGTCTCCGTTTGTCGTTCATATACATCAATAACGTAATTTAACCTAACCTAACCCAACCTATCATCTCGGCGGTAATATTTGACCACATTCCTGGCGAGTTGGCCTCTACGTCTCCGCGCGACCTTCATATACATCAATAACGACATATAACCTAACCTAACACAACCTAACATCTCGGCGGTAATATTTGACAACATTCCTGGCGAGTTGGCGTCTACCTCTCCGTGGGACCTTTATATACATCAATAACGTAATATAACGTAACCTAACCCAACCTATCATCTCGGCGGTAATATTTGAGAACATTCCTGTCGAGCTGGCTTCTACGTCCCGGTGGGACCTTTATATTCATCAATAACGTAATATAAACAAACCTAACCCATCCTAACATCTCGGCGTTAATATTTGACCACATTCCTGGCTTGTTGGCCTCTAAGTCTCTGTGGGACCTTTATATACATCAATAACATAATATAACCTAACCTAACCCAACGTAACATCTCGGCGGTAATATTTGACAACATTCGTGGCGAGTTGGCCTCTACGTCTCCGTGGGACCTTCATATACATCAATAACGACATATAACCTAACCTAACCCAACCTATCATCTCGGCGGTAATATTTGACAACATTCCTGGCGAGTTGGCGTCTACGTCTCCGTGGGACCTTTATATACATCAATGAGGTAATATAAACTAACCTAACCCAACCTACCATCTCAGCGGTAATATTTGACAACATCCCTGGCGAGTTGGCCTCTAAGTCTCCGTGGGACCTTTATATACATCAATAACATAATATAACCTAACCTAACCCAACCTATCATCTCGGCCGTAATATTGGACAACATTCCTGGCGAGTTGGCCTCTACGTCTCCGTTTGACGTTCATATACATCAGTAACGTAATTTAACCTAACCTAACCCAACCTATCATCTCGGCGGTAATATTTGACCACATTCCTAGCGAGTTGGCCTCTACGTCTCCGTGGGACCTTTATAAACATAAATAACATAATATAAGCTAGCCTAACCCAATCTAACATCTCGGCGGTAATATTTGACCACATTCCTGGCGTGTTGGCCTCTACGTCTCCGTTTGACGTTCATATACATCAATAACGTAATTTAACCTAACCTAACCCAACCTATCATCTCGGCGGTAATATTTGACAACATTCGTGGCGAGTTGGCCTCTACGTCTCCGTTTGACCTTCATATACATCAATAACGTAATTTAACCTAACCTAACCCAACCTATCATCTCGGCGGTAATATTTGACAACAGTTCTGGCGAGTTGGCTTCTCCGTCTCCGTGGGACCTTTATATACATCAATAACGTAATATAACCTAACCTAACCCAACCTATCATCTCGGCGGTAATATTTGACAACATCCCTGACGAGTTGGCCTCTAAGTCTCCGTGGGACCTTTATATACATCAATAACATAATATAACCTAACCTAACCCAACCTATCATCTCGGCCGTAATATTGGACAACATTCCTGGCGAGTTGGCCTCTACGTCTCCCTTTGTTGTTCATATACATCAATAACGTAATTTAACCTAACCTAACCCAACCTATCATCTCGGCGGTAATATTGGACAACATGCCTGGCGAGTTGGCCTCTACGTATCCGTTTGACGTTCATATACATCAATAACGTAATTTAACCTAACCTAAACAACCTATCATCTCGGCGGTAATATTTGACCACATTCCTGGCGAGTTGGCCTCTACGTCTCCGTGGGACCTTCATATACATCAATAACGTAATATAACGTAACCTAACCCAACCTATCATCTCGGCGGTAATATTTGAGAACATTCCTGTCGAGCTGGCTTCTACGTCCCGGTGGGACCTTTATATTCATCAATAACGTAATATAAACAAACCTAACCCATCCTAACATCTCGGCGTTAATATTTGACCACATTCCTGGCTTGTTGGCCTCTACGTCTCCGTGGGACCTTTGTATACATCAATAACGTAATATAACTTAACCTAACCCAACCTAACATCTCTGCGGTAATATTTGACCACATTCCTGGCTTGTTGGAATCTACGTCTCTGTGGGACCTTTATATACATCAATAACATAATATAACCTAACCTAACCAAACCTATCATCTCGGCGGTAATATTTGACAACATTCGTGGCGAGTTGGACTCTACGTCTCCGTTTGACCTTCATATACATCACTAACGTAATATAACCTAACCCAACCCAACCTAACATCTCGGCGGTAATATTTGACAACATCCCTGGCGAGTTGGCGTCTAAGTCTCCGTGGGACCTTTATATACATCAATAACATAATATAACCTAACCTAACCCAACCTATCATCTCGGCCGTAATATTGGACAACATTCCTGGCGAGTTGGCCTCTACGTCTCCGTTTGTCGTTCATATACATCAATAACGTAATTTAACCTAACCTAACCCAACCTATCATCTCGGCGGTAATATTTGACCACATTCCTGGCGAGTTGGCCTCTACGTCTCCGCGCGACCTTCATATACATCAATAACGACATATAACCTAACCTAACACAACCTAACATCTCGGCGGTAATATTTGACAACATTCCTGGCGAGTTGGCGTCTACCTCTCCGTGGGACCTTTATATACATCAATAACGTAATATAACGTAACCTAACCCAACCTATCATCTCGGCGGTAATATTTGAGAACATTCCTGTCGAGCTGGCTTCTACGTCCCGGTGGGACCTTTATATTCATCAATAACGTAATATAAACAAACCTAACCCATCCTAACATCTCGGCGTTAATATTTGACCACATTCCTGGCTTGTTGGCCTCTAAGTCTCTGTGGGACCTTTATATACATCAATAACATAATATAACCTAACCTAACCCAACGTAACATCTCGGCGGTAACATTTGACCACATTCCTGGCGAGTTGGCCTCTACGTCTCCGTTTGACGTTCATATACATCAATAACGTAATTTAACCTAACCTAAACAACCTATCATCTCGGCGGTAATATTTGACCACATTCCTGGCGAGTTGGCCTCTAAGTCTCCGTGGGACCTTTATATACATAAATACCATAATATAACCTAACCTAACCCAACCTATCATCTCGGCCGTAATATTGCACAACATTCCTCGCGAGTTGGGCTCTACGTCTCCGTTTGACCTTCATATACATCACTAACGTAATATAACCTAACCTAACCCAACCTAACATCTCGGCGGTAATATTTGACAACATTCCTGGCGAGTTGGCGTCTACGTCTCCGTGGGACCTTTATATACATCAATGAGGTAATATAAACTAACCTAACCCAACCTATCATCTCAGCGGTAATATTTGACAACAGTTCTGGCGAGTTGGCTTCTCCGTCTCCGTGGGACCTTTATATACATCAATAACGTAATATAACCTAACCTAACCCAACCTATCATCTCGGCGGTAATATTTGACAACATCCCTGGCGAGTTGGCCTCTAAGTCTCCGTGGGACCTTTATATACATCAATAACATAATATAACCTAACCTAACCCAACCTATCATCTCGGCCGTAATATTGGACAACATGACTGGCGAGTTGGCCTCTACGTATCCGTTTGACGTTCATATACATCAATAACGTAATTTAACCTAACCTAAACAACCTATCATCTCGGCTGTAATATTTGACCACATTCCTGGCGAGTTGGCCTCTACGTCTCCGTGGGACCTTTATATACATAAATAACATAATATAAGCTAGCCTAACCCAATCTGACATCTCGGCGGTAATATTTGACCACATTCCTGGCGAGTTGGCCTCTACGTCTCCGTTTGACGTTCATATACATCAATAACGTAATTTAACCTAACCTAACCCAACCTATCATCTCGGCGGTAATATTTGACAACATTCCTGGCGAGTTGGCCTCTAAGTCTCCGTGGGACCTTTATATACATCAATAACATAATATAACCTAACCTAACCCAACCTATCATCTCGGCCGTAATATTGGACAACATGCCTGGCGAGTTGGCCTCTACGTCTCCGTTTGACGTTCATATACATCAATAACGTAATTTAACCTAACCTAAACAACCTATCATCTCGGCGGTAATATTTGACCACATTCCTGGCGAGTTGGCCTCTAAGTCTCCGTGGGACCTTTATATACATAAATAACATAATATAACCTAACCTAACCCAACCTATCATCTCGGCCGTAATATTGGACAACATTCCTCGCGAGTTGGCCTCTACGTCTCCGTTTGTCGTTCATATACATCAATAACGTAATTTAACCTAACCTAACCCAACCTATCATCTCGGCGGTAATATTTGACCACATTCCTGGCGAGTTGGCCTCTACATCTCCGCGCGACCTTCATATACATCAATAACGACATAT
Organism: Xylocopa violacea; assembly: GCA_963969225.1. Taxonomy (NCBI): domain Eukaryota; kingdom Metazoa; phylum Arthropoda; class Insecta; order Hymenoptera; family Apidae; genus Xylocopa; species Xylocopa violacea. The sequence goes on from CAXAJV010000051.1 coordinate 4,348,493, forward strand.
AACCTAACCTAACACAACCTAACATCTCGGCGGTAATATTTGACAACATTCCTGGCGAGTTGGCGTTTACGTCTCCGTGGGACCTTTACATACATCAATAACGTAATATAACGTAACCTAACCCAACCTATCATCTCGGCGGTAATATTTGAGAACATTCCTGTCGAGCTGGCTTCTACGTCCCGGTGGGACCTTTATATTCATCAATAACGTAATATAAACAAACCTAACCCATCCTAACATCTCGGCGTTAATATTTGACCACATTCCTGGCTTGTTGGCCTCTACGTCTCCGTGGGACCTTTGTATACATCAATAACGTAATATAACCTAACCTAACCCAACCTAACATCTCTGCGGTAATATTTGACCACATTCCTGGCTTGTTGGAATCTACGTCTCTGTGGGACCTTTATATACATCAATAACATAATATAACCTAACCTAACCAAACCTATCATCTCGGCGGTAATATTTGACAACATTCGTGGCGAGTTGGCCTCTACGTCTCCGTTTGACCTTCATATACATCACTAACGTAATATAACCTAACCCAACCCAACCTAACATCTCGGCGGTAATATTTGACAACATCCCTGGCGAGTTGGCCTCTAAGTCTCCGTGGGACCTTTATATACATCAATAACATAATATAACCTAACCTAACCCAACCTATCATCTCGGCCGTAATATTGGACAACATTCCTGGCGAGTTGGCCTCTACGTCTCCGTTTGTCGTTCATATACATCAATAACGTAATTTAACCTAACCTAACCCAACCTATCATCTCGGCGGTAATATTTGACCACATTCCTGGCGAGTTGGCCTCTACGTCTCCGCGCGACCTTCATATACATCAATAACGACATATAACCTAACCTAACACAACCTAACATCTCGGCGGTAATATTTGACAACATTCCTGGCGAGTTGGCGTCTACCTCTCCGTGGGACCTTTATATACATCAATAACGTAATATAACGTAACCTAACCCAACCTATCATCTCGGCGGTAATATTTGAGAACATTCCTGTCGAGCTGGCTTCTACGTCCCGGTGGGACCTTTATATTCATCAATAACGTAATATAAACAAACCTAACCCATCCTAACATCTCGGCGTTAATATTTGACCACATTCCTGGCTTGTTGGCCTCTAAGTCTCCGTGGGACCTTTATATACATCAATAACATAATATAACCTAACCTAACCCAACGTAACATCTCGGCGGTAATATTTGACAACATCCCTGGCGAGTTGGCCTCTACGTCTCCGTGGGACCTTTATATACATAAATAACATAATATAAGCTAGCCTAACCCAATCTGACATCTCGGCGGTAATATTTGACCACATTCCTGGCGAGTTGGCCTCTACGTCTCCGTTTGACGTTCATATACATCAATAACGTAATTTAACCTAACCTAACCCAACCTATCATCTCGGCGGTAATATTTGACAACATTCCTGGCGAGTTGGCCTCTAAGTCTCCGTGGGACCTTTATATACATCAATAACATAATATAACCTAACCTAACCCAACCTATCATCTCGGCCGTAATATTGGACAACATGCCTGGCGAGTTGGCCTCTACGTCTCCGTTTGACGTTCATATACATCAATAACGTAATTTAACCTTACCTAAACAACCTATCATCTCGGCGGTAATATTTGACCACATTCCTGGCGAGTTGGCCTCTAAGTCTCCGTGGGACCTTTATATACATAAATAACATAATATAACCTAACCTAACCCAACCAATCATCTCGGCCGTAATATTGGACAACATTCCTCGCGAGTTGGCCTCTACGTCTCCGTTTGTCGTTCATATACATCAATAACGTAATTTAACCTAACCTAACCCAACCTATCATCTCGGCGGTAATATTTGACCACATTCCTGGCGAGTTGGCCTCTACATCTCCGCGCGACCTTCATATACATCAATAACGACATATAACCTAACCTAACACAACCTAACATCTCGGCGGTAATATTTGACAACATTCCTGGCGAGTTGGCGTCTACGTCTCCGTGGGACCTTTATATACATCAATAACGTAATATAACGTAACCTAACCCAACCTATCATCTCGGCGGTAATATTTGACAACATTCCTGGCGAGTTGGCCTCTAAGTCTCCGTGGGACCTTTATATACATCAATAACATAATATAACCTAACCTAACCCAACCTATCATCTCGGCCGTAATATTGGACAACATGCCTGGCGAGTTGGCCTCTACGTCTCCGTTTGACGTTCATATACATCAATAACGTAATTTAACCTTACCTAAACAACCTATCATCTCGGCGGTAATATTTGACCACATTCCTGGCGAGTTGGCCTCTAAGTCTCCGTGGGACCTTTATATACATAAATAACATAATATAACCTAACCTAACCCAACCAATCATCTCGGCCGTAATATTGGACAACATTCCTCGCGAGTTGGCCTCTACGTCTCCGTTTGTCGTTCATATACATCAATAACGTAATTTAACCTAACCTAACCCAACCTATCATCTCGGCGGTAATATTTGACCACATTCCTGGCGAGTTGGCCTCTACATCTCCGCGCGACCTTCATATACATCAATAACGACATATAACCTAACCTAACACAACCTAACATCTCGGCGGTAATATTTGACAACATTCCTGGCGAGTTGGCGTCTACGTCTCCGTGGGACCTTTATATACATCAATAACGTAATATAACGTAACCTAACCCAACCTATCATCTCGGCGGTAATATTTGAGAACATTCCTGTCGAGCTGGCTTCTACGTCCCGGTGGGACCTTTATATTCATCAATAACGTAATATAAACAAACCTAACCCATCCTAACATCTCGGCGTTAATATTTGACCACATTCCTGGCTTGTTGGCCTCTACGTCTCCGTGGGACCTTTGTATACATCAATAACGTAATATAACCTAACCTAACCCAACCTAACATCTCTGCGGTAATATTTGACCACATTCCTGGCTTGTTGGAATCTACGTCTCTGTGGGACCTTTATATACATCAATAACATAATATAACCTAACCTAACCAAACCTATCATCTCGGCGGTAATATTTGACAACATTCGTGGCGAGTTGGCCTCTACGTCTCCGTTTGACCTTCATATACATCACTAACGTAATATAACCTAACCCAACCCAACCTAACATCTCGGCGGTAATATTTGACAACATCCCTGGCGAGTTGGCCTCTAAGTCTCCGTGGGACCTTTATATACATCAATGACATAATATAACCTAACCTAACCCAACCTATCATCTCGGCCGTAATATTGGACAACATTCCTGGCGAGTTGGCCTCTACGTCTCCGTTTGTCGTTCATATACATCAATAACGTAATTTAACCTAACCTAACCCAACCTATCATCTCGGCGGTAATATTTGACCACATTCCTGGCGAGTTGGCCTCTACGTCTCCGCGCGACCTTCATATACATCAATAACGACATATAACCTAACCTAACACAACCTAACATCTCGGCGGTAATATTTGACAACATTCCTGGCGAGTTGGCGTCTACCTCTCCGTGGGACCTTTATATACATCAATAACGTAATATAACGTAACCCAACCCAACCTATCATCTCGGCGGTAATATTTGAGAACATTCCTGTCGAGCTGGCTTCTACGTCCCGGTGGGACCTTTATATTCATCAATAACGTAATATAAACAAACCTAACCCATCCTAACATCTCGGCGTTAATATTTGACCACATTCCTGGCTTGTTGGCCTCTAAGTCTCCGTGGGACCTTTATATACATCAATAACATAATATAACCTAACCTAACCCAACGTAACACCTCGGCGTTAATATTTGACAACATCCCTGGCGAGTTGGCCTCTAAGTCTCCGTGGGACCTTTATATACATCAATAACATAATATAACCTAACCTAACCCAACGTAACATCTCGGCGGTAACATTTGACCACATTCCTGGCGAGTTGGCCTCTACGTCTCCGTTTGACCTTCATATACATCAATAACGTAATATAACCTACCTAACCCAACCTATCATCTCGGCGGTAATATTTGACAACATATCTGGCGAGTTGGCCTCTACGTCTCCGTTTGACCTTCATATACATCAATAACGACATATAACCTAACCTAACCCAACCTATCATCTCGGCGGTAATATTTGACAACATTCCTGGCGAGTTGGCGTCTACGTCTCCGTGGGACCTTTATATACATCAATGAGGTAATATAAACTAACCTAACCCAACCTATCATCTCAGCGGTAATATTTGACAACAGTTCTGGCGAGTTGGCTTCTCCGTCTCCGTGGGACCTTTATATACATCAATAACGTAATATAACCTAACCTAACCCAACCTATCATCTCGGCGGTAATATTTGACAACATCCCTGGCGAGTTGGCCTCTAAGTCTCCGTGGGACCTTTATATACATCAATAACATAATATAACCTAACCTAACCCAACCTATCATCTCGGCCGTAATATTGGACAACATGACTGGCGAGTTGGCCTCTACGTATCCGTTTGACGTTCATATACATCAATAACGTAATTTAACCTAACCTAAACAACCTATCATCTCGGCGGTAATATTTGACCACATTCCTGGCGAGTTGGCCTCTACGTCTCCGTGGGACCTTTATATACATAAATAACATAATATAAGCTAGCCTAACCCAATCTGACATCTCGGCGGTAATATTTGACCACATTCCTGGCGAGTTGGCCTCTACGTCTCCGTTTGACGTTCATATACATCAATAACGTAATTTAACCTAACCTAACCCAACCTATCATCTCGGCGGTAATATTTGACAACATTCCTGGCGAGTTGGCCTCTAAGTCTCCGTGGGACCTTTATATACATCAATAACATAATATAACCTAACCTAACCCAACCTATCATCTCGGCCGTAATATTGGACAACATGCCTGGCGAGTTGGCCTCTACGTCTCCGTTTGACGTTCATATACATCAATAACGTAATTTAACCTTACCTAAACAACCTATCATCTCGGCGGTAATATTTGACCACATTCCTGGCGAGTTGGCCTCTAAGTCTCCGTGGGACCTTTATATACATAAATAACATAATATAACCTAACCTAACCCAACCAATCATCTCGGCCGTAATATTGGACAACATTCCTCGCGAGTTGGCCTCTACGTCTCCGTTTGTCGTTCATATACATCAATAACGTAATTTAACCTAACCTAACCCAACCTATCATCTCGGCGGTAATATTTGACCACATTCCTGGCGAGTTGGCCTCTACATCTCCGCGCGACCTTCATATACATCAATAACGACATATAACCTAACCTAACACAACCTAACATCTCGGCGGTAATATTTGACAACATTCCTGGCGAGTTGGCGTCTACGTCTCCGTGGGACCTTTATATACATCAATAACGTAATATAACGTAACCTAACCCAACCTATCATCTCGGCGGTAATATTTGAGAACATTCCTGTCGAGCTGGCTTCTACGTCCCGGTGGGACCTTTATATTCATCAATAACGTAATATAAACAAACCTAACCCATCCTAACATCTCGGCGTTAATATTTGACCACATTCCTGGCTTGTTGGCCTCTACGTCTCCGTGGGACCTTTGTATACATCAATAACGTAATATAACCTAACCTAACCCAACCTAACATCTCTGCGGTAATATTTGACCACATTCCTGGCTTGTTGGAATCTACGTCTCTGTGGGACCTTTATATACATCAATAACATAATATAACCTAACCTAACCAAACCTATCATCTCGGCGGTAATATTTGACAACATTCGTGGCGAGTTGGCCTCTACGTCTCCGTTTGACCTTCATATACATCACTAACGTAATATAACCTAACCCAACCCAACCTAACATCTCGGCGGTAATATTTGACAACATCCCTGGCGAGTTGGCCTCTAAGTCTCCGTGGGACCTTTATATACATCAATGACATAATATAACCTAACCTAACCCAACCTATCATCTCGGCCGTAATATTGGACAACATTCCTGGCGAGTTGGCCTCTACGTCTCCGTTTGTCGTTCATATACATCAATAACGTAATTTAACCTAACCTAACCCAACCTATCATCTCGGCGGTAATATTTGACCACATTCCTGGCGAGTTGGCCTCTACGTCTCCGCGCGACCTTCATATACATCAATAACGACATATAACCTAACCTAACACAACCTAACATCTCGGCGGTAATATTTGACAACATTCCTGGCGAGTTGGCGTCTACCTCTCCGTGGGACCTTTATATACATCAATAACGTAATATAACGTAACCTAACCCAACCTATCATCTCGGCGGTAATATTTGAGAACATTCCTGTCGAGCTGGCTTCTACGTCCCGGTGGGACCTTTATATTCATCAATAACGTAATATAAACAAACCTAACCCATCCTAACATCTCGGCGTTAATATTTGACCACATTCCTGGCTTGTTGGCCTCTAAGTCTCCGTGGGACCTTTATATACATCAATAACATAATATAACCTAACCTAACCCAACGTAACACCTCGGCGTTAATATTTGACAACATCCCTGGCGAGTTGGCCTCTAAGTCTCCGTGGGACCTTTATATACATCAATAACATAATATAACCTAACCTAACCCAACGTAACATCTCGGCGGTAACATTTGACCACATTCCTGGCGAGTTGGCCTCTACGTCTCCGTTTGACCTTCATATACATCAATAACGTAATATAACCTACCTAACCCAACCTATCATCTCGGCGGTAATATTTGACAACATATCTGGCGAGTTGGCCTCTACGTCTCCGTTTGACCTTCATATACATCAATAACGACATATAACCTAACCTAACCCAACCTATCATCTCGGCGGTAATATTTGACAACATTCCTGGCGAGTTGGCGTCTACGTCTCCGTGGGACCTTTATATACATCAATGAGGTAATATAAACTAACCTGACCCAACCTATCATCTCAGCGGTAATATTTGACAACAGTTCTGGCGAGTTGGCTTCTCCGTCTCCGTGGGACCTTTATATACATCAATAACGTAATATAACCTAACCTAACCCAACCTATCATCTCGGCGGTAATATTTGACAACATCCCTGGCGAGTTGGCCTCTAAGTCTCCGTGGGACCTTTATATACATCAATAACATAATATAACCTAACCTAACCCAACCTATCATCTCGGCCGTAATATTGGACAACATGACTGGCGAGTTGGCCTCTACGTATCCGTTTGACGTTCATATACATCAATAACGTAATTTAACCTAACCTAAACAACCTATCATCTCGGCGGTAATATTTGACCACATTCCTGGCGAGTTGGCCTCTACGTCTCCGTGGGACCTTTATATACATAAATAACATAATATAAGCTAGCCTAACCCAATCTGACATCTCGGCGGTAATATTTGACCACATTCCTGGCGAGTTGGCCTCTACGTCTCCGTTTGACGTTCATATACATCAATAACGTAATTTAACCTAACCTAACCCAACCTATCATCTCGGCGGTAATATTTGACAACATTCCTGGCGAGTTGGCCTCTAAGTCTCCGTGGGACCTTTATATACATCAATAACATAATATAACCTAACCTAACCCAACCTATCATCTCGGCCGTAATATTGGACAACATGCCTGGCGAGTTGGCCTCTACGTCTCCGTTTGACGTTCATATACATCAATAACGTAATTTAACCTAACCTAAACAACCTATCATCTCGGCGGTAATATTTGACCACATTCCTGGCGAGTTGGCCTCTAAGTCTCCGTGGGACCTTTATATACATAAATAACATAATATAACCTAACCTAACCCAACCTATCATCTCGGCCGTAATATTGGACAACATTCCTCGCGAGTTGGCCTCTACGTCTCCGTTTGTCGTTCATATACATCAATAACGTAATTTAACCTAACCTAACCCAACCTATCATCTCGGCGGTAATATTTGACCACATTCCTGGCGAGTTGGCCTCTACATCTCCGCGCGACCTTCATATACATCAATAACGACATATAACCTAACCTAACACAACCTAACATCTCGGCTGTAATATTTGACAACATTCCTGGCGAGTTGGCGTCTACGTCTCCGTGGGACCTTTATATACATCAATAACGTAATATAACGTAACCTAACCCAACCTATCATCTCGGCGGTAATATTTGAGAACATTCCTGTCGAGCTGGCTTCTACGTCCCGGTGGGACCTTTATATTCATCAATAACGTAATATAAACAAACCTAACCCATCCTAACATCTCGGCGTTAATATTTGACCACATTCCTGGCTTGTTGGCCTCTACGTCTCCGTGGGACCTTTGTATACATCAATAACGTAATATAACCTAACCTAACCCAACCTAACATCTCTGCGGTAATATTTGACCACATTCCTGGCTTGTTGGAATCTACGTCTCTGTGGGACCTTTATATACATCAATAACATAATATAACCTAACCTAACCAAACCTATCATCTCGGCGGTAATATTTGACCACATTCCTGGCGAGTTGGCCTCTACGTCTCCGCGCGACCTTCATATACATCAATAACGACATATAACCTAACCTAACACAACCTAACATCTCGGCGGTAATATTTGACAACATTCCTGGCGAGTTGGCGTCTACCTCTCCGTGGGACCTTTATATACATCAATAACGTAATATAACGTAACCCAACCCAACCTATCATCTCGGCGGTAATATTTGAGAACATTCCTGTCGAGCTGGCTTCTACGTCCCGGTGGGACCTTTATATTCATCAATAACGTAATATAAACAAACCTAACCCATCCTAACATCTCGGCGTTAATATTTGACCACATTCCTGGCTTGTTGGCCTCTAAGTCTCCGTGGGACCTTTATATACATCAATAACATAATATAACCTAACCTAACCCAACGTAACACCTCGGCGTTAATATTTGACAACATCCCTGGCGAGTTGGCCTCTAAGTCTCCGTGGGACCTTTATATACATCAATAACATAATATAACCTAACCTAACCCAACGTAACATCTCGGCGGTAACATTTGACCACATTCCTGGCGAGTTGGCCTCTACGTCTCCGTTTGACCTTCATATACATCAATAACGTAATATAACCTACCTAACCCAACCTATCATCTCGGCGGTAATATTTGACAACATATCTGGCGAGTTGGCCTCTACGTCTCCGTTTGACCTTCATATACATCAATAACGACATATAACCTAACCTAACCCAACCTATCATCTCGGCGGTAATATTTGACAACATTCCTGGCGAGTTGGCGTCTACGTCTCCGTGGGACCTTTATATACATCAATGAGGTAATATAAACTAACCTAACCCAACCTATCATCTCAGCGGTAATATTTGACAACAGTTCTGGCGAGTTGGCTTCTCCGTCTCCGTGGGACCTTTATATACATCAATAACGTAATATAACCTAACCTAACCCAACCTATCATCTCGGCGGTAATATTTGACAACATCCCTGGCGAGTTGGCCTCTAAGTCTCCGTGGGACCTTTATATACATCAATAACATAATATAACCTAACCTAACCCAACCTATCATCTCGGCCGTAATATTGGACAACATGACTGGCGAGTTGGCCTCTACGTATCCGTTTGACGTTCATATACATCAATAACGTAATTTAACCTAACCTAAACAACCTATCATCTCGGCGGTAATATTTGACCACATTCCTGGCGAGTTGGCCTCTACGTCTCCGTGGGACCTTTATATACATAAATAACATAATATAAGCTAGCCTAACCCAATCTGACATCTCGGCGGTAATATTTGACCACATTCCTGGCGAGTTGGCCTCTACGTCTCCGTTTGACGTTCATATACATCAATAACGTAATTTAACCTAACCTAACCCAACCTATCATCTCGGCGGTAATATTTGACAACATTCCTGGCGAGTTGGCCTCTAAGTCTCCGTGGGACCTTTATATACATCAATAACATAATATAACCTAACCTAACCCAACCTATCATCTCGGCCGTAATATTGGACAACATGCCTGGCGAGTTGGCCTCTACGTCTCCGTTTGACGTTCATATACATCAATAACGTAATTTAACCTTACCTAAACAACCTATCATCTCGGCGGTAATATTTGACCACATTCCTGGCGAGTTGGCCTCTAAGTCTCCGTGGGACCTTTATATACATAAATAACATAATATAACCTAACCTAACCCAACCAATCATCTCGGCCGTAATATTGGACAACATTCCTCGCGAGTTGGCCTCTACGTCTCCGTTTGTCGTTCATATACATCAATAACGTAATTTAACCTAACCTAACCCAACCTATCATCTCGGCGGTAATATTTGACCACATTCCTGGCGAGTTGGCCTCTACATCTCCGCGCGACCTTCATATACATCAATAACGACATATAACCTAACCTAACACAACCTAACATCTCGGCGGTAATATTTGACAACATTCCTGGCGAGTTGGCGTCTACGTCTCCGTGGGACCTTTATATACATCAATAACGTAATATAACGTAACCTAACCCAACCTATCATCTCGGCGGTAATATTTGAGAACATTCCTGTCGAGCTGGCTTCTACGTCCCGGTGGGACCTTTATATTCATCAATAACGTAATATAAACAAACCTAACCCATCCTAACATCTCGGCGTTAATATTTGACCACATTCCTGGCTTGTTGGCCTCTACGTCTCCGTGGGACCTTTGTATACATCAATAACGTAATATAACCTAACCTAACCCAACCTAACATCTCTGCGGTAATATTTGACCACATTCCTGGCTTGTTGGAATCTACGTCTCTGTGGGACCTTTATATACATCAATAACATAATATAACCTAACCTAACCAAACCTATCATCTCGGCGGTAATATTTGACAACATTCGTGGCGAGTTGGCCTCTACGTCTCCGTTTGACCTTCATATACATCACTAACGTAATATAACCTAACCCAACCCAACCTAACATCTCGGCGGTAATATTTGACAACATCCCTGGCGAGTTGGCCTCTAAGTCTCCGTGGGACCTTTATATACATCAATGACATAATATAACCTAACCTAACCCAACCTATCATCTCGGCCGTAATATTGGACAACATTCCTGGCGAGTTGGCCTCTACGTCTCCGTTTGTCGTTCATATACATCAATAACGTAATTTAACCTAACCTAACCCAACCTATCATCTCGGCGGTAATATTTGACCACATTCCTGGCGAGTTGGCCTCTACGTCTCCGCGCGACCTTCATATACATCAATAACGACATATAACCTAACCTAACACAACCTAACATCTCGGCGGTAATATTTGACAACATTCCTGGCGAGTTGGCGTCTACCTCTCCGTGGGACCTTTATATACATCAATAACGTAATATAACGTAACCTAACCCAACCTATCATCTCGGCGGTAATATTTGAGAACATTCCTGTCGAGCTGGCTTCTACGTCCCGGTGGGACCTTTATATTCATCAATAACGTAATATAAACAAACCTAACCCATCCTAACATCTCGGCGTTAATATTTGACCACATTCCTGGCTTGTTGGCCTCTAAGTCTCCGTGGGACCTTTATATACATCAATAACATAATATAACCTAACCTAACCCAACGTAACACCTCGGCGTTAATATTTGACAACATCCCTGGCGAGTTGGCCTCTAAGTCTCCGTGGGACCTTTATATACATCAATAACATAATATAACCTAACCTAACCCAACGTAACATCTCGGCGGTAACATTTGACCACATTCCTGGCGAGTTGGCCTCTACGTCTCCGTTTGACCTTCATATACATCAATAACGTAATATAACCTACCTAACCCAACCTATCATCTCGGCGGTAATATTTGACAACATATCTGGCGAGTTGGCCTCTACGTCTCCGTTTGACCTTCATATACATCAATAACGACATATAACCTAACCTAACCCAACCTATCATCTCGGCGGTAATATTTGACAACATTCCTGGCGAGTTGGCGTCTACGTCTCCGTGGGACCTTTATATACATCAATGAGGTAATATAAACTAACCTGACCCAACCTATCATCTCAGCGGTAATATTTGACAACAGTTCTGGCGAGTTGGCTTCTCCGTCTCCGTGGGACCTTTATATACATCAATAACGTAATATAACCTAACCTAACCCAACCTATCATCTCGGCGGTAATATTTGACAACATCCCTGGCGAGTTGGCCTCTAAGTCTCCGTGGGACCTTTATATACATCAATAACATAATATAACCTAACCTAACCCAACCTATCATCTCGGCCGTAATATTGGACAACATGACTGGCGAGTTGGCCTCTACGTATCCGTTTGACGTTCATATACATCAATAACGTAATTTAACCTAACCTAAACAACCTATCATCTCGGCGGTAATATTTGACCACATTCCTGGCGAGTTGGCCTCTACGTCTCCGTGGGACCTTTATATACATAAATAACATAATATAAGCTAGCCTAACCCAATCTGACATCTCGGCGGTAATATTTGACCACATTCCTGGCGAGTTGGCCTCTACGTCTCCGTTTGACGTTCATATACATCAATAACGTAATTTAACCTAACCTAACCCAACCTATCATCTCGGCGGTAATATTTGACAACATTCCTGGCGAGTTGGCCTCTAAGTCTCCGTGGGACCTTTATATACATCAATAACATAATATAACCTAACCTAACCCAACCTATCATCTCGGCCGTAATATTGGACAACATGCCTGGCGAGTTGGCCTCTACGTCTCCGTTTGACGTTCATATACATCAATAACGTAATTTAACCTAACCTAAACAACCTATCATCTCGGCGGTAATATTTGACCACATTCCTGGCGAGTTGGCCTCTAAGTCTCCGTGGGACCTTTATATACATAAATAACATAATATAACCTAACCTAACCCAACCTATCATCTCGGCCGTAATATTGGACAACATTCCTCGCGAGTTGGCCTCTACGTCTCCGTTTGTCGTTCATATACATCAATAACGTAATTTAACCTAACCTAACCCAACCTATCATCTCGGCGGTAATATTTGACCACATTCCTGGCGAGTTGGCCTCTACATCTCCGCGCGACCTTCATATACATCAATAACGACATATAACCTAACCTAACACAACCTAACATCTCGGCTGTAATATTTGACAACATTCCTGGCGAGTTGGCGTCTACGTCTCCGTGGGACCTTTATATACATCAATAACGTAATATAACGTAACCTAACCCAACCTATCATCTCGGCGGTAATATTTGAGAACATTCCTGTCGAGCTGGCTTCTACGTCCCGGTGGGACCTTTATATTCATCAATAACGTAATATAAACAAACCTAACCCATCCTAACATCTCGGCGTTAATATTTGACCACATTCCTGGCTTGTTGGCCTCTACGTCTCCGTGGGACCTTTGTATACATCAATAACGTAATATAACCTAACCTAACCCAACCTAACATCTCTGCGGTAATATTTGACCACATTCCTGGCTTGTTGGAATCTACGTCTCTGTGGGACCTTTATATACATCAATAACATAATATAACCTAACCTAACCAAACCTATCATCTCGGCGGTAATATTTGACCACATTCCTGGCGAGTTGGCCTCTACGTCTCCGCGCGACCTTCATATACATCAATAACGACATATAACCTAACCTAACACAACCTAACATCTCGGCGGTAATATTTGAGAACATTCCTGTCGAGCTGGCTTCTACGTCCCGGTGGGACCTTTATATTCATCAATAACGTAATATAAACAAACCTAACCCATCCTAACATCTCGGCGTTAATATTTGACCACATTCCTGGCTTGTTGGCCTCTAAGTCTCCGTGGGACCTTTATATACATCAATAACATAATATAACCTAACCTAACCCAACGTAACATCTCGGCGGTAATATTTGACAACATCCCTGGCGAGTTGGCCTCTAAGTCTCCGTGGGACCTTTATATACATCAATAACATAATATAACCTAACCTAACCCAACGTAACATCTCGCCGGTAACATTTGACCACATTCCTGGCGAGTTGGCCTCTACGTCTCCGTTTGACCTTCATATACATCAATAACGTAATATAACCTACCTAACCCAACCTATCATCTCGGCGGTAATATTTGACAACATATCTGGCGAGTTGGCCTCTACGTCTCCGTGGGACCTTCATATACATCAATAACGACATATAACCTAACCTAACCCAACCTATCATCTCGGCGGTAATATTTGACAACATTCGTGGCGAGTTGGCCTCTACGTCTCCGTTTGACCTTCATATACATCACTAACATAATATAACCTAACCTAACCTAACCTATCATCTCGGCGGTAATATTTGACAACATTCGTGGCGAGTTGGCCTCTACGTCTCCGTTTGACCTTCATATTCATCACTAACGTAATATAACCTAACCTAACCCAACCTAACATCTCGGCGGTAATATTTGACAACATTCCTGGCGAGTTGGCCTCTACGTCCCCGTGGGACCTTCATATACATCAATAACGACATATAACCTAACCTAACCCAACCTATCATCTCGGCGGCAATATTTGACCACATTCCTGGCGAGTTGGCCTCTACGTCTCCGTGGGACCTTTATAAACATAAATAACATAATATAAGCTAGCCTAACCCAATCTAACATCTCGGCGGTAATATTTGACCACATTCCTGGCGAGTTGGCCTCTACGTCTCCGTTTGACGTTCATATACATCAATAACGTAATTTAACCTAACCTAACCCAACCTATCATCTCGGCGGTAATATTTGACAACATTCCTGGCGAGTTGGCCTCTAAGTCTCCGTGGGACCTTTATATACATCAATAACATAATATAACCTAACCTAACCCAACCTATCATCTCGGCCGTAATATTGGACAACATGCCTGGCGAGTTGGCCTCTACGTCTCCGTTTGACGTTCATATACATCAATAACGTAATTTAACCTAACCTAAACAACCTATCATCTCGGCGGTAATATTTGACCACATTCCTGGCGAGATGGCCTCTACGTCTCCGTGGGACCTTTATATACATAAATAACATAATATAAGCTAGCCTAACCCAATCTAACATCTCGGCGGTAATATTTGACCACATTCCTGGCGAGTTGGCCTCTACGTCTCCGTTTGACGTTCATATACATCAATAACGTAATTTAACCTAACCTAACCCAACCTATCATCTCGGCGGTAATATTTGACAACATTCCTGGCGAGTTGGCCTCTACGTCTCCGTGGAACATTCGTATACATCAATAACGAAATCTAACCTAACCTAACCCAACCTATCATCTCGGCGGCAATATTTGACAACATTCGTGGCGAGTTGGCCTCTGCGTCTGCGTTTGACCTTCATATACATCACTAACGTAATATAACCTAACCTAACCCAACCTAACATCTCGGCGGTAATATTTGACAACATATCTGGCGAGTTGGCCTCTACGTCTCCGTGGGACCTTCATATACATCAATAACGACATATAACCTAGCCTAACCCAACCTATCATCTCGGCGGTAATATTTGACCACATTCCTGGCGAGTTGGCCTCTACGTCTCCGTGGGACCTTTATATACATAAATGACATAATATAAGCTAGCCTAACCCAATCTAACATCTCGGCGGTAATATTTGACCACATTCCTGGCGAGTTGGCCTCTACGTCTCCGTTTGACGTTCATATACATCAATAACGTAATTTAACCTAACCTAACCCATCCTATCATCTCGGCGGTAATATTTGACAACATTCCTGGCGAGTTGGCCTCTACGTCTCCGTGGAACATTCGTATACATCAATAACGAAATATAACCTAACCTAACCCAACGTAACATATCGGCGGTAACATTTGACCACATTCCTGGCGAGTTGGCCTCTACGTCTCCGTTTGACCTTCATATACATCAATAACGTAATATAACCTACCTAACCCAACCTATCATCTCGGCGGTAATATTTGACAACATATCTGGCGAGTTGGCCTCTACGTCTCCGTGGGACCTTCATATACATCAATAACGACATATAACCTAACCTAACCCAACCTATCATCTCGGCGGTAATATTTGACAACATTCGTGGCGAGTTGGCCTCTACGTCTCCGTTTGACCTTCATATACATCAATAACGTAATTTAACCTAACCTAACCCAACCTATCATCTCGGCGGTAATATTTGACCACATTCCTGGCGAGTTGGCCTCTACGTCTCCGTGGGACCTTTATATACATAAATAACATAATATAAGCTAGCCTAACCCAATCTAACATCTCGGCGGTAATATTTGAACACATTCCTGGTGAGTTGGCCTCTATGTCTCCGTTTGACGTTCATATACATCAATAACGTAATTTAACCTAACCTAACCCAACCTATCATCTCGGCGGTAATATTTGACAACATTCCTGGCGAGTTGGCCTCTACGTCTCCGTGGAACATTCGTATACATCAATAACGAAATCTAACCTAACCTAACCCAACCTATCATCTCGGCGGCAATATTTGACAACATTCGTGGCGAGTTGGCCTCTACGTCTGCGTTTGACCTTCATATACATCACTAACGTAATATAACCTAACCTAACCCAACCTAACATCTCGGCGGTAATATTTGACTACATTCCTGGCGAGTTGGCGTCTACGTCTCCGTGGGACCTTTATATACATCAGTAACGTAATATAACCTAACCTAACCCAACCTATCATCTCGGCGGTAATATTTGACAACATCCCTGGCGAGTTGGCCTCTAAGTCTCCGTGGGACCTTTATATACATCAATAACATAATATAACCTAACCTAATCCAACCTATCATCTCGGCCGTAATATTGGACAACATGCCTGGCGAGTTGGCCTCTACGTCTCCGTTTGACGTTCATATACATCAATAACGTAATTTAACCTAACCTATACAACCTATCATCTCGGCGGTAATATTTGACAACATTCCTGGCGAGTTGGCCTCTACGTCTCCGTGGAACATTCGTATACATCAATAACGAAATATAACCTAACCTAACCCAACGTAACATATCGGCGGTAACATTTGACCACATTCCTGGCGAGTTGGCCTCTACGTCTCCGTTTGACCTTCATATACATCAATAACGTAATATAACCTACCTAACCCAACCTATCATCTCGGCGGTAATATTTGACAACATATCTGGCGAGTTGGCCTCTACGTCTCCGTGGGACCTTCATATACATCAATAACGACATATAACCTAACCTAACCCAACCTATCATCTCGGCGGTAATATTTGACAACATTCGTGGCGAGTTGGCCTCTACGTCTCCGTTTGACCTTCATATACATCAATAACGTAATTTAACCTAACCTAACCCAACCTATCATCTCGGCGGTAATATTTGACCACATTCCTGGCGAGTTGGCCTCTACGTCTCCGTGGGACCTTTATATACATAAATAACATAATATAAGCTAGCCTAACCCAATCTAACATCTCGGCGGTAATATTTGAACACATTCCTGGTGAGTTGGCCTCTATGTCTCCGTTTGACGTTCATATACATCAATAACGTAATTTAACCTAACCTAACCCAACCTATCATCTCGGCGGTAATATTTGACAACATTCCTGGCGAGTTGGCCTCTAAGTCTCCGTGGGACCTTTATATACATCAATAACATAATATAACCTAACCTAACCCAACCTATCATCTCGGCCGTAATATTGGACAACATGCCTGGCGAGTTGGCCTCTACGTCTCCGTTTGACGTTCATATACATCAATAACGTAATTTAACCTAACCTAAACAACCTATCATCTCGGCGGTAATATTTGACCACATTCCTGGCGAGTTGGCCTCTAAGTCTCCGTGGGACCTTTATATACATAAATAACATAATATAACCTAACCTAACCCAACCTATCATCTCGGCCGTAATATTGGACAACATTCCTCGCGAGTTGGCCTCTACGTCTCCGTTTGTCGTTCATATACATCAATAACGTAATTTAACCTAACCTAACCCAACCTATCATCTCGGCGGTAATATTTGACAACATTCCTGGCGAGTTGGCCTCTACGTCTCCGTGGAACATTCGTATACATCAATAACGAAATCTAACCTAACCTAACCCAACCTATCATCTCGGCGGCAATATTTGACAACATTCGTGGCGAGTTGGCCTCTGCGTCTGCGTTTGACCTTCATATACATCACTAACGTAATATAACCTAACCTAACCCAACCTAACATCTCGGCGGTAATATTTGACAACATATCTGGCGAGTTGGCCTCTACGTCTCCGTGGGACCTTCATATACATCAATAACGACATATAACCTAGCCTAACCCAACCTATCATCTCGGCGGTAATATTTGACCACATTCCTGGCGAGTTGGCCTCTACGTCTCCGTGGGACCTTTATATACATAAATGACATAATATAAGCTAGCCTAACCCAATCTAACATCTCGGCGGTAATATTTGACCACATTCCTGGCGAGTTGGCCTCTACGTCTCCGTTTGACGTTCATATACATCAATAACGTAATTTAACCTAACCTAACCCATCCTATCATCTCGGCGGTAATATTTGACAACATTCCTGGCGAGTTGGCCTCTACGTCTCCGTGGAACATTCGTATACATCAATAACGAAATATAACCTAACCTAACCCAACGTAACATATCGGCGGTAACATTTGACCACATTCCTGGCGAGTTGGCCTCTACGTCTCCGTTTGACCTTCATATACATCAATAACGTAATATAACCTACCTAACCCAACCTATCATCTCGGCGGTAATATTTGACAACATATCTGGCGAGTTGGCCTCTACGTCTCCGTGGGACCTTCATATACATCAATAACGACATATAACCTAACCTAACCCAACCTATCATCTCGGCGGTAATATTTGACAACATTCGTGGCGAGTTGGCCTCTACGTCTCCGTTTGACCTTCATATACATCAATAACGTAATTTAACCTAACCTAACCCAACCTATCATCTCGGCGGTAATATTTGACCACATTCCTGGCGAGTTGGCCTCTACGTCTCCGTGGGACCTTTATATACATAAATAACATAATATAAGCTAGCCTAACCCAATCTAACATCTCGGCGGTAATATTTGAACACATTCCTGGTGAGTTGGCCTCTATGTCTCCGTTTGACGTTCATATACATCAATAACGTAATTTAACCTAACCTAACCCAACCTATCATCTCGGCGGTAATATTTGACAACATTCCTGGCGAGTTGGCCTCTAAGTCTCCGTGGGACCTTTATATACATCAATAACATAATATAACCTAACCTAACCCAACCTATCATCTCGGCCGTAATATTGGACAACATGCCTGGCGAGTTGGCCTCTACGTCTCCGTTTGACGTTCATATACATCAATAACGTAATTTAACCTAACCTAACCCAACCTATCATCTCGGCGGTAATATTTGACAACATTCCTGGCGAGTTGGCCTCTAAGTCTCCGTGGGACCTTTATATACATAAATAACATAATATAACCTAACCTAACCCAACCTATCATCTCGGCCGTAATATTGGACAACATTCCTCGCGAGTTGGCCTCTACGTCTCCGTTTGTCGTTCATATACATCAATAACGTAATTTAACCTAACCTAACCCAACCTATCATCTCGGCGGTAATATTTGACCACATTCCTGGCGAGTTGGCCTCTACGTCTCCGCGCGACCTTCATATACATCAATAACGACATATAACCTAACCTAACACAACCTAACATCTCGGCGGTAATATTTGACCACATTCCTGGCGAGTTGGCCTCTACGTCTCCGTGGGACCTTTATATACATAAATAACATAATATAAGCTAGCCTAACCCAATCTAACATCTCGGCGGTAATATTTGACCACATTCCTGGCGAGTTGGCCTCTACGTCTCCGTTTGACGTTCATATACATCAATAACGTAATTTAACCTAACCTAACCCAACCTATCATCTCGGCGGTAATATTTGACAACATTCCTGGCGAGTTGGCCTCTACGTCTCCGTGGAACATTCGTATACATCAATAACGAAATCTAACCTAACCTAACCCAACCTATCATCTCGGCGGCAATATTTGACAACATTCGTGGCGAGTTGGCCTCTACGTCTGCGTTTGACCTTCATATACATCACTAACGTAATATAACCTAACCTAACCCAACCTAACATCTCGGCGGTAATATTTGACAACATTCCTGGCGAGTTGGCGTCTACGTCTCCGTGGGACCTTTATATACATCAGTAACGTAATATAACCTAACCTAACCCAACCTATCATCTCGGCGGTAATATTTGACAACATCCCTGGCGAGTTGGCCTCTAAGTCTCCGTGGGACCTTTATATACATCAATAACATAATATAACCTAACCTAATCCAACCTATCATCTCGGCCGTAATATTGGACAACATGCCTGGCGAGTTGGCCTCTACGTCTCCGTTTGACGTTCATATACATCAATAACGTAATTTAACCTAACCTAAACAACCTATCATCTCGGCGGTAATATTTGACCACATTCCTGGCGAGTTGGCCTCTACGTCTCCGTGGGACCTTTATATACATAAATAACATAATATAAGCTAGCCTAACCCAATCTAACATCTCGGCGGTAATATTTGACCACATTCCTGGCGAGTTGGCCTCTACGTCTCCGTTTGACGTTCATATACATCAATAACGTAATTTAACCTAACCTAACCCATCCTATCATCTCGGCGGTAATATTTGACAACATTCCTGGCGAGTTGGCCTCTACGTCTCCGTGGAACATTCGTATACATCAATAACGAAATATAACCTAACCTAACCCAACGTAACATATCGGCGGTAACATTTGACCACATTCCTGGCGAGTTGGCCTCTACGTCTCCGTTTGACCTTCATATACATCAATAACGTAATATAACCTACCTAACCCAACCTATCATCTCGGCGGTAATATTTGACAACATATCTGGCGAGTTGGCCTCTACGTCTCCGTGGGACCTTCATATACATCAATAACGACATATAACCTAACCTAACCCAACCTATCATCTCGGCGGTAATATTTGAGAACATTCCTGTCGAGCTGGCTTCTACGTCCCGGTGGGACCTTTATATTCATCAATAACGTAATATAAACAAACCTAACCCATCCTAACATCTCGGCGTTAATATTTGACCACATTCCTGGCTTGTTGGCCTCTACGTCTCCGTGGGACCTTTGTATACATCAATAACGTAATATAACCTAACCTAACCCAACCTATCATCTCGGCCGTAATATTGGACAACATTCCTCGCGAGTTGGCCTCTACGTCTCCGTTTGTCGTTCATATACATCAATAACGTAATTTAACCTAACCTAACCCAACCTATCATCTCGGCGGTAATATTTGATCACATTCCTGGCGAGTTGGCCTCTACGTCTCCGTGAGACCTTTATATACATAAATAACATAATATAAGCTAGCCTAACCCAATCTAACATCTCGGCGGTAATATTTGACCACATTCCTGGCGAGTTGGCCTCTACGTCTCCGTTTGACGTTCATATACATCAATAACGTAATTTAACCTAACCTAACCCAACCTATCATCTCGGCGGTAATATTTGACAACATTCCTGGCGAGTTGGCCTCTACGTCTCCGTGGAACATTCGTATACATCAATAACGAAATCTAACCTAACCTAACCCAACCTATCATCTCGGCGGCAATATTTGACAACATTCGTGGCGAGTTGGCCTCTACGTCTGCGTTTGACCTTCATATACATCACTAACGTAATATAACCTAACCTAACCCAACCTAACATCTCGGCGGTAATATTTGACAACATTCCTGGCGAGTTGGCGTCTACGTCTCCGTGGGACCTTTATATACATCAATAACATAATATAACCTAACCTAACCCAACCTATCATCTCGGCGGTAATATTTGACAACATCCCTGGCGAGTTGGCCTCTAAGTCTCCGTGGGACCTTTATATACATCAATAACATAATATAACCTAACCTAACCCAACCTATCATCTCGGCCGTAATATTGGACAACATGCCTGGCGAGTTGGCCTCTACGTCTCCGTTTGACGTTCATATACATCAATAACGTAATTTAACCTAACCTAAACAACCTATCATCTCGGCGGTAATATTTGACCACATTCCTGGCGAGTTGGCCTCTACGTCTCCGTGGGACCTTTATATACATAAATAACATAATATAAGCTAGCCTAACCCAATCTAACATCTCGGCGGTAATATTTGACCACATTCCTGGCGAGTTGGCCTCTACGTCTCCGTTTGCCGTTCATATACATCAATAACGTAATTTAACCTAACCTAACCCATCCTATCATCTCGGCGGTAATATTTGACAACATTCCTGGCGAGTTGGCCTCTACGTCTCCGTGGAACATTCGTATACATCAATAAGGAAATATAACCTAACCTAACCCAACGTAACATATCGGCGGTAACATTTGACCACATTCCTGGCGAGTTGGCCTCTACGTCTCCGTTTGACCTTCATATACATCAATAACGTAATATAACCTACCTAACCCAACCTATCATCTCGGCGGTAATATTTGACAACATATCTGGCGAGTTGGCCTCTACGTCTCCGTGGGACCTTCATATACATCAATAACGACATATAACCTAACCTAACCCAACCTATCATCTCGGCGGTAATATTTGACAACATTCGTGGCGAGTTGGCCTCTACGTCTCCGTTTGACCTTCATATACATCAATAACGTAATTTAACCTAACCTAACCCAACCTATCATCTCGGCGGTAATATTTGACAACAGTTCTGGCGAGTTGGCTTCTCCGTCTCCGTGGGACCTTTATATACATCAATAACGTAATATAACCTAACATAACCCAACCTATCATCTCGGCGGTAATATTTGACAACATCCCTGGCGAGTTGGCCTCTAAGTCTCCATGGGACCTTTATATACATCAATAACATAATATAACCTAACCTAACCCAACCTATCATCTCGGCCGTAATATTGGACAACATTCCTGGCGAGTTGGCCTCTACGTCTCCGTTTGTCGTTCATATACATCAATAACGTAATTTAACCTAACCTAACCCAACCTATCATCTCGGCCGTAATATTGGACAACATGCCTGGCGAGTTGGCCTCTACGTCTCCGTTTGACGTTCATATACATCAATAACGTAATTTAACCTAACCTAAACAACCTATCATCTCGGCGGTAATATTTGACCACATTCCTGGCGAGTTGGCCTCTACGTCTCCGTGGGACCTTTATATACATAAATAACATAATATAAGCTAGCCTAACCCAATCTAACATCTCGGCGGTAATATTTGACCACATTCCTGGCGAGTTGGCCTCTACGTCTCCGTTTGACGTTCATATACATCAATAACGTAATTTAACCTAACCTATCCCAACCTAACATCTCTGCGGTAATATTTGACCACATTCCTGGCTTGTTGGAATCTACGTCTCTGTGGGACCTTTATATACATCAATAACATAATATAACCTAACCTAACCAAACCTATCATCTCGGCGGTAATATTTGACAACATTCGTGGCGAGTTGGCCTCTACGTCTCCGTTTGACCTTCATATACATCACTAACGTAATATAACCTAACCTAACCCAACCTAACATCTCGGCGGTAATATTTGACAACATTTCTGGCGAGTTGGCCTCTACGTCTCCGTGGGACCTTCATATACATCAATAACGACATATAACCTAACCTAACCTAACCTATCATCTCGGCGGTAATGTTTGACAACATTCGTGGCGAGTTGGCCTCTACGTCTCCGTTTGACCTTCATATACATCACTAACGTAATATAACCTAACCTAACCCAACCTATCATCTCGGCGGTAATATTTGACAACATATCTGGCGAGTTGGCCTCTACGTCTCCGTGGGACCTTCATATACATCAATAACGACATATAACCTAACCTAACCAAACCTATCATCTCGGCGGTAATATTTGACAACATCCCTGGCGAGTTGGCCACTAAGTCTCCGTGGGACCTTTATATACATCAATAACATAATATAACCTAACCTAACCCAACCTATCATCTCGGCCGTAATATTGGACAACATGCCTGGCGAGTTGGCCTCTACGTCTCCGTTTGACGTTCATATACATCAATAACGTAATTTAACCTAACCTATACAACCTATCATCTCGGCGGTAATATTTGACCACATTCCTGGCGAGTTGGCCTCTACGTCTCCGTGGGACCTTTATATACATAAATAACATAATATGAGCTAGCCTAACCCAATCTAACATCTCGGCGGTAATATTTGACCACATTCCTGGCGAGTTGGCCTCTACGTCTCCGTGGAACATTCGTATACATCAATAACGAAATATAACCTAACCTAACCCAACCTATCATCTCGGCGGCAATATTTGACAACATTCGGGGCGAGTTGGCCTCTACGTCTCCGTTTGACCTTCATATACATCACTAACGTAATATAACCTAACCTAACCCAACCTAACATCTCGGCGGTAATATTTGACAACATTCCTGGCGAGTTGGCGTCTACGTCTCCGTGGGACCTTTATATACATCAATAACGTAATATAACCTAACCTAACCCAACCTATCATCTCGGAGGTAATATTTGACAACATCCCTGGCGAGTTGGCCTCTAAGTCTCCGTGGGACCTTTATATACATCAATAACATAATATAACCTAACCTAACCCAACCTATCATCTCGGCCGTAATATTGGACAACATGCCTGGCGAGTTGGCCTCTACGTCTCCGTTTGACGTTCATATACATCAATAACGTAATTTAACCTAACCTAAACAACCTATCATCTCGGCGGTAATATTTGACCACATTCCTGGCGAGTTGGCCTCTACGTCTCCGTTTGACGTTCATATACATCAATAACGTAATTTAACCTAACCTAACCCATCCTATCATCTCGGCGGTAATATTTGACAACATTCCTTGCGAGTTGGCCTCTACGTCTCCGTGGAACATTCGTATACATCAATAACGAAATATAACCTAACCTAACCCAACGTAACATATCGGCGGTAACATTTGACCACATTCCTGGCGAGTTGGCCTCTACGTCTCCGTTTGACCTTCATATACATCAATAACGTAATATAACCTACCTATCCCAACCTATCATCTCGGCGGTAATATTTGACAACATATCTGGCGAGTTGGCCTCTACGTCTCCGTGGGACCTTCATATACATCAATAACGACATATAACCTAACCTAACCCAACCTATCATCTCGGCGGTAATATTTGACAACATTCGTGGCGAGTTGGCCTCTACGTCTCCGTTTGACCTTCATATACATCAATAACGTAATTTAACCTAACCTAACCCAACCTATCATCTCGGCGGTAATATTCGACAACAGTTCTGGCGAGTTGGCTTCTCCGTCTCCGTGGGACCTTTATATACATCAATAACGTAATATAACCTAACCTAACCCAACCTATCATCTCGGCGGTAATATTTGACAACATCCCTGGCGAGTTGGCCTCTAAGTCTCCGTGGGACCTTTATATACATCAATAACATAGTATAACCTAACCTAACCCAACCTATCATCTCGGCCGTAATATTGGACAACATGCCTGGCGAGTTGGCCTCTACGTCTCCGTTTGACGTTCATATACATCAATAACGTAATTTAACCTAACCTAAACAACCTATCATCTCGGCGGTAATATTTGACCACATTCCTGGCGAGTTGGCCTCTACGTCTCCGTTTGACGTTCATATACATCAATAACGTAATTTAACCTAACCTAACCCATCCTATCATCTCGGCGGTAATATTTGACAACATTCCTGGCGAGTTGGCCTCTACGTCTCCGTGGAACATTCGTATACATCAATAACGAAATATAACCTAACCTAACCCAACGTAACATATCGGCGGTAACATTTGACCACATTCCTGGCGAGTTGGCCTCTACGTCTCCGTTTGACCTTCATATACATCAATAACGTAATATAACCTACCTAACCCAACCTATCATCTCGGCGGTAATATTTGACAACATATCTGGCGAGTTGGCCTCTACGTCTCCGTGGGACCTTCATATACATCAATAACGACATATAACCTAACCTAACCCAACCTAACATCTCGGCGGTAATATTTGACAACATTCGTGGCGAGTTGGCCTCTACGTCTCCGTTTGACCTTCATATACATCAATAACGTAATTTAACCTAACCTAACCCAACCTATCATCTCGGCGGTAATATTCGACAACAGTTCTGGCGAGTTGGCTTCTCCGTCTCCGTGGGACCTTTATATACATCAATAACGTAATATAACCTAACCTAACCCAACCTATCATCTCGGCGGTAATATTTGACAACATCCCTGGCGAGTTGGCCTCTAAGTCTCCGTGGGACCTTTATATACATCAATAACATAATATAACCTAACCTAACCCAACCTATCATCTCGGCCGTAATATTGGACAACATTCCTGGCGAGTTGGCCTCTACGTCTCCGTTTGTCGTTCATATACATCAATAACGTAATTTAACATAACCTAACCCAACCTATCATCTCGGCGGTAATATTTGACCACATTCCTGGCGAGTTGGCCTCTACGTCTCCGCGCGACCTTCATATACATCAATAACGACATATAACCTAACCTAACACAACCTAACATCTCGGCGGTAATATTTGACAACATTCCTGTCGAGTTGGCGTCTACGTCTCCGTGGGACCTTTATATACATCAATAACGTAATATAACGTAACCTAACCCAACCTATCATCTCGGCGGTAATATTTGAGAACATTCCTGTCGAGCTGGCTTCTACGTCCCGGTGGGACCTTTATATTCATCAATAACGTAATATAAACAAACCTAACCCATCCTAACATCTCGGCGTTAATATTTGACCACATTCCTGGCTTGTTGGCCTCTACGTCTCCGTGGGACCTTTGTATACATCAATAACGTAATATAACCTAACCTAACACAACCTAACATCTCTGCGGTAATATTTGACCACATTCCTGGCTTCTTGGAATCGACGTCTCTGTGGGACCTTTATATACATCAATAACATAATATAACCTAACCTAACCCAACCTATCATCTCGGCGGTAATATTTGACCACATTCCTGGCGAGTTGGCCTCTACGTCTCCGTTTGACGTTCATATACATCAATAACGTAATTTAACCTAACCTAAAAAACCTATCATCTCGGCGGTAATATTTGACCACATTCCTGGCGAGTTGGCCTCTAAGTCTCCGTGGGACCTTTATATACATAAATAACATAATATAACCTAACCTAACCCAACCTATCATCTCGGCCGTAATATTGGACAACATTCCTCGCGAGTTGGCCTCTACGTCTCCGTTTGTCGTTCATACACATCAATAACGTAATTTAACCTAACCTAACCCAACCTATCATCTCGGCGGTAATATTTGACCACATTCCTGGCGAGTTGGCCTCTACGTCTCCGCGCGACCTTCATATACATCAATAACGACATATAACCTAACCTAACACAACCTAACATCTCGGCGTTAATATTTGACAACATTCCTGGCGAGTTGGCGTCTACGTCTCCGTGGGACCTTTATATACATCAATAACGTAATATAACGTAACCTAACCCAACCTATCATCTCGGCGGTAATATTTGAGAACATTCCTGTCGAGCTGGCTTCTACGTCCCGGTGGGACCTTTATATTCATCAATAACGTAATATAAACAAACCTAACCCATCCTAACATCTCGGCGTTAATATTTGACCACATTCCTGGCTTGTTGGCCTCTACGTCTCCGTGGGACCTTTGTATACATCAATAACGTAATATAACCTAACCTAACCCAACCTAACATCTCTGCGGTAATATTTGACCACATTCCTGGCTTGTTGGAATCTACGTCTCTGTGGGACCTTTATATACATCAATAACATAATATAACCTAACCTAACCAAACCTATCATCTCGGCGGTAATATTTGACAACATTCATGGCGAGTTGGCCTCTACGTCTCCGTTTGACCTTCATATACATCACTAACGTAATATAACCTAACCTAACCCAACCTAACATCTCGGCGGTAATATTTGACAACATTCCTGGCGAGTTGGCGTCTACGTCTCCGTGGGACCTTTATATACATCAATAACGTAATATAACCTAACCTAACCCAACCTATCATCTCGGAGGTAATATTTGACAACATCCCTGGCGAGTTGGCCTCTAAGTCTCCGTGGGACCTTTATATACATCAATAACATAATATAACCTAACCTAGCCCAACCTATCATCTCGGCCGTAATATTGGACAACATGCCTGGCGAGTTGGCCTCTACGTCTCCGTTTGACCTTCATATACATCAATAACGTAATATAACCTACCTATCCCAACCTATCATCTCGGCGGTAATATTTGACAACATATCTGGCGAGTTGGCCTCTACGTCTCCGTGGGACCTTCATATACATCAATAACGACATATAACCTAACCTAACCCAACCTATCATCTCGGCGGTAATATTTGACCACATTCCTGGCGAGTTGGCCTCTACGTCTCCGCGCGACCTTCATATACATCAATAACGACATATAACCTAACCTAACACAACCTAACATCTCGGCGTTAATATTTGACAACATTCCTGGCGAGTTGGCGTCTACGTCTCCGTGGGACCTTTATATACATCAATAACGTAATATAACGTAACCTAACCCAACCTATCATCTCGGCGGTAATATTTGAGAACATTCCTGTCGAGCTGGCTTCTACGTCCCGGTGGGACCTTTATATTCATCAATAACGTAATATAAACAAACCTAACCCATCCTAACATCTCGGCGTTAATATTTGACCACATTCCTGGCTTGTTGGCCTCTACGTCTCCGTGGGACCTTTGTATACATCAATAACGTAATATAACCTAACCTAACCCAACCTAACATCTCTGCGGTAATATTTGACCACATTCCTGGCTTGTTGGAATCTACGTCTCTGTGGGACCTTTATATACATCAATAACATAATATAACCTAACCTAACCAAACCTATCATCTCGGCGGTAATATTTGACAACATTCATGGCGAGTTGGCCTCTACGTCTCCGTTTGACCTTCATATACATCACTAACGTAATATAACCTAACCTAACCCAACCTAACATCTCGGCGGTAATATTTGACAACATTCCTGGCGAGTTGGCGTCTACGTCTCCGTGGGACCTTTATATACATCAATAACGTAATATAACCTAACCTAACCCAACCTATCATCTCGGAGGTAATATTTGACAACATCCCTGGCGAGTTGGCCTCTAAGTCTCCGTGGGACCTTTATATACATCAATAACATAATATAACCTAACCTAGCCCAACCTATCATCTCGGCCGTAATATTGGACAACATGCCTGGCGAGTTGGCCTCTACGTCTCCGTTTGACCTTCATATACATCAATAACGTAATATAACCTACCTATCCCAACCTATCATCTCGGCGGTAATATTTGACAACATATCTGGCGAGTTGGCCTCTACGTCTCCGTGGGACCTTCATATACATCAATAACGACATATAACCTAACCTAACCCAACCTATCATCTCGGCGGTAATATTTGACCACATTCCTGGCGAGTTGGCCTCTACGTCTCCGCGCGACCTTCATATACATCAATAACGACATATAACCTAACCTAACACAACCTAACATCTCGGCGGTAATATTTGACAACATTCCTGTCGAGTTGGCGTCTACGTCTCCGTGGGACCTTTATATACATCAATAACGTAATATAACGTAACCTAACCCAACCTATCATCTCGGCGGTAATATTTGAGAACATTCCTGTCGAGCTGGCTTCTACGTCCCGGTGGGACCTTTATATTCATCAATAACGTAATATAAACAAACCTAACCCATCCTAACATCTCGGCGTTAATATTTGACCACATTCCTGGCTTGTTGGCCTCTACGTCTCCGTGGGACCTTTGTATACATCAATAACGTAATATAACCTAACCTAACCCAACCTAACATCTCTGCGGTAATATTTGACCACATTCCTGGCTTGTTGGAATCTACGTCTCTGTGGGACCTTTATATACATCAATAACATAATATAACCTAACCTAACCAAACCTATCATCTCGGCGGTAATATTTGACAACATTCATGGCGAGTTGGCCTCTACGTCTCCGTTTGACCTTCATATACATCACTAACGTAATATAACCTAACCTAACCCAACCTAACATCTCGGCGGTAATATTTGACAACATTCCTGGCGAGTTGGCGTCTACGTCTCCGTGGGACCTTTATATACATCAATAACGTAATATAACCTAACCTAACCCAACCTATCATCTCGGAGGTAATATTTGACAACATCCCTGGCGAGTTGGCCTCTAAGTCTCCGTGGGACCTTTATATACATCAATAACATAATATAACCTAACCTAGCCCAACCTATCATCTCGGCCGTAATATTGGACAACATGCCTGGCGAGTTGGCCTCTACGTCTCCGTTTGACCTTCATATACATCAATAACGTAATATAACCTACCTATCCCAACCTATCATCTCGGCGGTAATATTTGACAACATATCTGGCGAGTTGGCCTCTACGTCTCCGTGGGACCTTCATATACATCAATAACGACATATAACCTAACCTAACCCAACCTATCATCTCGGCGGTAATATTTGACCACATTCCTGGCGAGTTGGCCTCTACGTCTCCGCGCGACCTTCATATACATCAATAACGACATATAACCTAACCTAACACAACCTAACATCTCGGCGGTAATATTTGACAACATTCCTGTCGAGTTGGCGTCTACGTCTCCGTGGGACCTTTATATACATCAATAACGTAATATAACGTAACCTAACCCAACCTATCATCTCGGCGGTAATATTTGAGAACATTCCTGTCGAGCTGGCTTCTACGTCCCGGTGGGACCTTTATATTCATCAATAACGTAATATAAACAAACCTAACCCATCCTAACATCTCGGCGTTAATATTTGACCACATTCCTGGCTTGTTGGCCTCTACGTCTCCGTGGGACCTTTGTATACATCAATAACGTAATATAACCTAACCTAAACCAACCTAACATCTCTGCGGTAATATTTGACCACATTCCTGGCTTCTTGGAATCGACGTCTCTGTGGGACCTTTATATACATCAATAACATAATATAACCTAACCTAACCCAGCCTATCATCTCGGCGGTAATATTTGACCACATTCCTGGCGAGTTGGCCTCTACGTCTCCGTTTGACGTTCATATACATCAATAACGTAATTTAACCTAACCTAAAAAACCTATCATCTCGGCGGTAATATTTGACCACATTCCTGGCGAGTTGGCCTCTAAGTCTCCGTGGGACCTTTATATACATAAATAACATAATATAACCTAACCTAACCCAACCTATCATCTCGGCCGTAATATTGGACAACATTCCTCGCGAGTTGGCCTCTACGTCTCCGTTTGACCTTCATATACATCAATAACGTAATTTAACCTAACCTAACCCAACCTATCATCTCGGCGGTAATATTCGACAACAGTTCTGGCGAGTTGGCTTCTCCGTCTCCGTGGGACCTTTATATACATCAATAACGTAATATAACCTAACCTAACCCAACCTATCATCTCGGCGGTAATATTTGACAACATCCCTGGCGAGTTGGCCTCTAAGTCTCCGTGGGACCTTTATATACATCAATAACATAGTATAACCTAACCTAACCCAACCTATCATCTCGGACGTAATATTGGACAACATGCCTGGCGAGTTGGCCTCTACGTCTCCGTTTGACGTTCATATACACCAATAACGTAATTTAACCTAACCTAAACAACCTATCATCTCGGCGGTAATATTTGACCACATTCCTGGCGAGTTGGCCTCTACGTCTCCGTTTGACGTTCATATACATCAATAACGTAATTTAACCTAACCTAACCCATCCTATCATCTCGGCGGTAATATTTGACAACATTCCTGGCGAGTTGGCCTCTACGTCTCCGTGGAACATTCGTATACATCAATAACGAAATATAACCTAACCTAACCCAACGTAACATATCGGCGGTAACATTTGACCACATTCCTGGCGAGTTGGCCTCTACGTCTCCGTTTGACCTTCATATACATCAATAACGTAATATAACCTACCTAACCCAACCTATCATCTCGGCGGTAATATTTGACAACATATCTGGCGAGTTGGCCTCTACGTCTCCGTGGGACCTTCATATACATCAATAACGACATATAACCTAACCTAACCCAACCTAACATCTCGGCGGTAATATTTGACAACATTCGTGGCGAGTTGGCCTCTACGTCTCCGTTTGACCTTCATATACATCAATAACGTAATTTAACCTAACCTAACCCAACCTATCATCTCGGCGGTAATATTCGACAACAGTTCTGGCGAGTTGGCTTCTCCGTCTCCGTGGGACCTTTATATACATCAATAACGTAATATAACCTAACCTAACCCAACCTATCATCTCGGCGGTAATATTTGACAACATCCCTGGCGAGTTGGCCTCTAAGTCTCCGTGGGACCTTTATATACATCAATAACATAATATAACCTAACCTAACCCAACCTATCATCTCGGCCGTAATATTGGACAACATTCCTGGCGAGTTGGCCTCTACGTCTCCGTTTGTCGTTCATATACATCAATAACGTAATTTAACATAACCTAACCCAACCTATCATCTCGGCGGTAATATTTGACCACATTCCTGGCGAGTTGGCCTCTACGTCTCCGCGCGACCTTCATATACATCAATAACGACATATAACCTAACCTAACACAACCTAACATCTCGGCGGTAATATTTGACAACATTCCTGTCGAGTTGGCGTCTACGTCTCCGTGGGACCTTTATATACATCAATAACGTAATATAACGTAACCTAACCCAACCTATCATCTCGGCGGTAATATTTGAGAACATTCCTGTCGAGCTGGCTTCTACGTCCCGGTGGGACCTTTATATTCATCAATAACGTAATATAAACAAACCTAACCCATCCTAACATCTCGGCGTTAATATTTGACCACATTCCTGGCTTGTTGGCCTCTACGTCTCCGTGGGACCTTTGTATACATCAATAACGTAATATAACCTAACCTAACCCAACCTAACATCTCTGCGGTAATATTTGACCACATTCCTGGCTTCTTGGAATCGACGTCTCTGTGGGACCTTTATATACATCAATAACATAATATAACCTAACCTAACCCAACCTATCATCTCGGCGGTAATATTTGACCACATTCCTGGCGAGTTGGCCTCTAAGTCTCCGTGGGACCTTTATATACATCAATAACATAATATAACCTAACCTAGCCCAACCTATCATCTCGGAGGTAATATTTGACAACATCCCTGGCGAGTTGGCCTCTAAGTCTCCGTGGGACCTTTATATACATCAATAACATAATATAACCTAACCTAGCCCAACCTATCATCTCGGCCGTAATATTGGACAACATGCCTGGCGAGTTGGCCTCTACGTCTCCGTTTGACCTTCATATACATCAATAACGTAATATAACCTACCTATCCCAACCTATCATCTCGGCGGTAATATTTGACAACATATCTGGCGAGTTGGCCTCTACGTCTCCGTGGGACCTTCATATACATCAATAACGACATATAACCTAACCTAACCCAACCTATCATCTCGGCGGTAATATTTGACCACATTCCTGGCGAGTTGGCCTCTACGTCTCCGCGCGACCTTCATATACATCAATAACGACATATAACCTAACCTAACACAACCTAACATCTCGGCGTTAATATTTGACAACATTCCTGGCGAGTTGGCGTCTACGTCTCCGTGGGACCTTTATATACATCAATAACGTAATATAACGTAACCTAACCCAACCTATCATCTCGGCGGTAATATTTGAGAACATTCCTGTCGAGCTGGCTTCTACGTCCCGGTGGGACCTTTATATTCATCAATAACGTAATATAAACAAACCTAACCCATCCTAACATCTCGGCGTTAATATTTGACCACATTCCTGGCTTGTTGGCCTCTACGTCTCCGTGGGACCTTTGTATACATCAATAACGTAATATAACCTAACCTAACCCAACCTAACATCTCTGCGGTAATATTTGACCACATTCCTGGCTTGTTGGAATCTACGTCTCTGTGGGACCTTTATATACATCAATAACATAATATAACCTAACCTAACCAAACCTATCATCTCGGCGGTAATATTTGACAACATTCATGGCGAGTTGGCCTCTACGTCTCCGTTTGACCTTCATATACATCACTAACGTAATATAACCTAACCTAACCCAACCTAACATCTCGGCGGTAATATTTGACAACATTCCTGGCGAGTTGGCGTCTACCTCTCCGTGGGACCTTTATATACATCAATAACGTAATATAACCTAACCTAACCCAACCTATCATCTCGGAGGTAATATTTGACAACATCCCTGGCGAGTTGGCCTCTAAGTCTCCGTGGGACCTTTATATACATCAATAACATAATATAACCTAACCTAGCCCAACCTATCATCTCGGCCGTAATATTGGACAACATGCCTGGCGAGTTGGCCTCTACGTCTCCGTTTGACCTTCATATACATCAATAACGTAATATAACCTACCTATCCCAACCTATCATCTCGGCGGTAATATTTGACAACATATCTGGCGAGTTGGCCTCTACGTCTCCGTGGGACCTTCATATACATCAATAACGACATATAACCTAACCTAACCCAACCTATCATCTCGGCGGTAATATTTGACCACATTCCTGGCGAGTTGGCCTCTACGTCTCCGCGCGACCTTCATATACATCAATAACGACATATAACCTAACCTAACACAACCTAACATCTCGGCGGTAATATTTGACAACATTCCTGTCGAGTTGGCGTCTACGTCTCCGTGGGACCTTTATATACATCAATAACGTAATATAACGTAACCTAACCCAACCTATCATCTCGGCGGTAATATTTGAGAACATTCCTGTCGAGCTGGCTTCTACGTCCCGGTGGGACCTTTATATTCATCAATAACGTAATATAAACAAACCTAACCCATCCTAACATCTCGGCGTTAATATTTGACCACATTCCTGGCTTGTTGGCCTCTACGTCTCCGTGGGACCTTTGTATACATCAATAACGTAATATAACCTAACCTAACCCAACCTAACATCTCTGCGGTAATATTTGACCACATTCCTGGCTTCTTGGAATCGACGTCTCTGTGGGACCTTTATATACATCAATAACATAATATAACCTAACCTAACCCAACCTATCATCTCGGCGGTAATATTTGACCACATTCCTGGCGAGTTGGCCTCTACGTCTCCGTTTGACGTTCATATACATCAATAACGTAATTTAACCTAACCTAAAAAACCTATCATCTCGGCGGTAATATTTGACCACATTCCTGGCGAGTTGGCCTCTAAGTCTCCGTGGGACCTTTATATACATAAATAACATAATATAACCTAACCTAACCCAACCTATCATCTCGGCCGTAATATTGGACAACATTCCTCGCGAGTTGGCCTCTACGTCTCCGTTTGTCGTTCATATACATCAATAACGTAATTTAACCTAACCTAACCCAACCTATCATCTCGGCGGTAATATTTGACCACATTCCTGGCGAGTTGGCCTCTACGCCTCCGCGCGACCTTCATATACATCAATAACGACATATAACCTAACCTAACACAACCTAACATCTCGGCGTTAATATTTGACAACATTCCTGGCGAGTTGGCGTCTACGTCTCCGTGGGACCTTTATATACATCAATAACGTAATATAACGTAACCTAACCCAACCTATCATCTCGGCGGTAATATTTGAGAACATTCCTGTCGAGCTGGCTTCTACGTCCCGGTGGGACCTTTATATTCATCAATAACGTAATATAAACAAACCTAACCCATCCTAACATCTCGGCGTTAATATTTGACCACATTCCTGGCTTGTTGGCCTCTACGTCTCCGTGGGACCTTTGTATACATCAATAACGTAATATAACCTAACCTAACCCAACCTAACATCTCGGCGGTAATATTTGACAACATTCGTGGCGAGTTGGCCTCTACGTCTCCGTTTGACCTTCATATACATCACTAACGTAATATAACCTAACCTAACCCAACCTAACATCTCGGCGGTAATATTTGACAACATTCCTGGCGAGTTGGCGTCTACGTCTCCGTGGGACCTTTATATACATCAATAACGTAATATAACCTAACCTAACCCAACCTATCATCTCGGAGGTAATATTTGACAACATCACTGGCGAGTTGGCCTCTAAGTCTCCGTGGGACCTTTATATACATCAATAACATAATATAACCTAACCTAACCCAACCTATCATCTCGGCCGTAATATTGGACAACATGCCTGGCGAGTTGGCCTCTACGTCTCCGTTTGACCTTCATATACATCAATAACGTAATATAACCTACCTATCCCAACCTATCATCTCGGCGGTAATATTTGACAACATATCTGGCGAGTTGGCCTCTACGTCTCCGTGGGACCTTCATATACATCAATAACGACATATAACCTAACCTAACCCAACCTATCATCTCGGCGGTAATATTTGACAACATTCGTGGCGAGTTGGCCTCTACGTCTCCGTTTGACCTTCATATACATCAATAACGTAATTTAACCTAACCTAACCCAACCTATCATCTCGGCGGTAATATTCGACAACAGTTCTGGCGAGTTGGCTTCTCCGTCTCCGTGGGACCTTTATATACATCAATAACGTAATATAACCTAACCTAACCCAACCTATCATCTCGGCGGTAATATTTGACAACATCCCTGGCGAGTTGGCCTCTAAGTCTCCGTGGGACCTTTATATACATCAATAACATAGTATAACCTAACCTAACCCAACCTATCATCTCGGCCGTAATATTGGACAACATGCCTGGCGAGTTGGCCTCTACGTCTCCGTTTGACGTTCATATACATCAATAACGTAATTTAACCTAACCTAAACAACCTATCATCTCGGCGGTAATATTTGACCACATTCCTGGCGAGTTGGCCTCTACGTCTCCGTTTGACGTTCATATACATCAATAACGTAATTTAACCTAACCTAACCCATCCTATCATCTCGGCGGTAATATTTGACAACATTCCTGGCGAGTTGGCCTCTACGTCTCCGTGGAACATTCGTATACATCAATAACGAAATATAACCTAACCTAACCCAACGTAACATATCGGCGGTAACATTTGACCACATTCCTGGCGAGTTGGCCTCTACGTCTCCGTTTGACCTTCATATACATCAATAACGTAATATAACCTACCTAACCCAACCTATCATCTCGGCGGTAATATTTGACAACATATCTGGCGAGTTGGCCTCTACGTCTCCGTGGGACCTTCATATACATCAATAACGACATATAACCTAACCTAACCCAACCTATCATCTCGGCGGTAATATTTGACAACATTCGTGGCGAGTTGGCCTCTACGTCTCCGTTTGACCTTCATATACATCAATAACGTAATTTAACCTAACCTAACCCAACCTATCATCTCGGCGGTAATATTCGACAACAGTTCTGGCGAGTTGGCTTCTCCGTCTCCGTGGGACCTTTATATACATCAATAACGTAATATAACCTAACCTAACCCAACCTATCATCTCGGCGGTAATATTTGACAACATCCCTGGCGAGTTGGCCTCTAAGTCTCCGTGGGACCTTTATATACATCAATAACATAATATAACCTAACCTAACCCAACCTATCATCTCGGCCGTAATATTGGACAACATTCCTGGCGAGTTGGCCTCTACGTCTCCGTTTGTCGTTCATATACATCAATAACGTAATTTAACATAACCTAACCCAACCTATCATCTCGGCGGTAATATTTGACCACATTCCTGGCGAGTTGGCCTCTACGTCTCCGCGCGACCTTCATATACATCAATAACGTAATTTAACCTAACCTAACCCATCCTATCATCTCGGCGGTAATATTTGACAACATTCCTGGCGAGTTGGCCTCTACGTCTCCGTGGAACATTCGTATACATCAATAACGAAATATAACCTAACCTAACCCAACGTAACATATCGGCGGTAACATTTGACCACATTCCTGGCGAGTTGGCCTCTACGTCTCCGTTTGACCTTCATATACATCAATAACGTAATATAACCTACCTAACCCAACCTATCATCTCGGCGGTAATATTTGACAACATATCTGGCGAGTTGGCCTCTACGTCTCCGTGGGACCTTCATATACATCAATAACGACATATAACCTAACCTAACCCAACCTATCATCTCGGCGGTAATATTTGACAACATTCGTGGCGAGTTGGCCTCTACGTCTCCGTTTGACCTTCATATACATCAATAACGTAATTTAACCTAACCTAACCCAACCTATCATCTCGGCGGTAATATTCGACAACAGTTCTGGCGAGTTGGCTTCTCCGTCTCCGTGGGACCTTTATATACATCAATAACGTAATATAACCTAACCTAACCCAACCTATCATCTCGGCGGTAATATTTGACAACATCCCTGGCGAGTTGGCCTCTAAGTCTCCGTGGGACCTTTATATACATCAATAACATAATATAACCTAACCTAACCCAACCTATCATCTCGGCCGTAATATTGGACAACATTCCTGGCGAGTTGGCCTCTACGTCTCCGTTTGTCGTTCATATACATCAATAACGTAATTTAACATAACCTAACCCAACCTATCATCTCGGCGGTAATATTTGACCACATTCCTGGCGAGTTGGCCTCTACGTCTCCGCGCGACCTTCATATACATCAATAACGACATATAACCTAACCTAACACAACCTAACATCTCGGCGGTAATATTTGACAACATTCCTGTCGGGTTGGCGTCTACGTCTCCGTGGGACCTTTATATACATCAATAACGTAATA
Organism: Xylocopa violacea; assembly: GCA_963969225.1. Classification (NCBI taxonomy): domain Eukaryota; kingdom Metazoa; phylum Arthropoda; class Insecta; order Hymenoptera; family Apidae; genus Xylocopa; species Xylocopa violacea. The sequence continues at coordinate 4,387,687 of CAXAJV010000051.1, forward strand.
TAACGTAACCTAACCCAACCTATCATCTCGGCGGTAATATTTGAGAACATTCCTGTCGAGCTGGCTTCTACGTCCCGGTGGGACCTTTATATTCATCAATAACGTAATATAAACAAACCTAACCCATCCTAACATCTCGGCGTTAATATTTGACCACATTCCTGGCTTGTTGGCCTCTACGTCTCCGTGGGACCTTTGTATACATCAATAACGTAATATAACCTAACCTAACCCAACCTAACATCTCTGCGGTAATATTTGACCACATTCCTGGCTTCTTGGAATCGACGTCTCTGTGGGACCTTTATATACATCAATAACATAATATAACCTAACCTAACCCAACCTATCATCTCGGCGGTAATATTGGACCACATTCCTGGCGAGTTGGCCTCTACGTCTCCGTTTGACGTTCATATACATCAATAACGTAATTTAACCTAACCTAAACAACCTATCATCTCGGCGGTAATATTTGACCACATTCCTGGCGAGTTGGCCTCTAAGTCTCCGTGGGACCTTTATATACATAAATAACATAATATAACCTAACCTAACCCAACCTATCATCTCGGCCGTAATATTGGACAACATTCCTCGCGAGTTGGCCTCTACGTCTCCGTTTGTCGTTCATATACATCAATAACGTAATTTAACCTAACCTAACCCAACCTATCATCTCGGCGGTAATATTTGACCACATTCCTGGCGAGTTGGCCTCTACGTCTCCGCGCGACCTTCATATACATCAATAACGACATATAACCTAACCTAACACAACCTAACATATCGGCGTTAATATTTGACAACATTCCTGGCGAGTTGGCGTCTACGTCTCCATGGGACCTTTATATACATCAATAACGTAATATAACCTAACCTAACCCAACCTATCATCTCGGAGGTAATATTTGACAACATCCCTGGCGAGTTGGCCTCTAAGTCTCCGTGGGACCTTTATATACATCAATAACATAATATAACCTAACCTAACCCAACCTATCATCTCGGCCGTAATATTGGACAACATGCCTGGCGAGTTGGCCTCTACGTCTCCGTTTGACCTTCATATACATCAATAACGTAATATAACCTACCTATCCCAACCTATCATCTCGGCGGCAATATTTGACAACATATCTGGCGAGTTGGCCTCTACGTCTCCGTGGGACCTTCATATACATCAATAACGACATATAACCTAACCTAACCCAACCTATCATCTCGGCGGTAATATTTGACAACATTCGTGGCGAGTTGGCCTCTACGTCTCCGTTTGACGTTCATATACATCAATAACGTAATTTAACCTAACCTAACCCAACCTATCATCTCGGCGGTAATATTCGACAACAGTTCTGGCGAGTTGGCTTCTCCGTCTCCGTGGGACCTTTATATACATCAATAACGTAATATAACCTAACCTAACCCAACCTATCATCTCGGCGGTAATATTTGACAACATCCCTGGCGAGTTGGCCTCTACGTCTCCGTTTGACGTTCATATACATCAATAACGTAATTTAACCTAACCTAAACAACCTATCATCTCGGCGGTAATATTTGACCACATTCCTGGCGAGTTGGCCTCTACGTCTCCGTTTGACGTTCATATACATCAATAACGTAATTTAACCTAACCTAACCCATCCTATCATCTCGGCGGTAATATTTGACAACATTCCTGGCGAGTTGGCCTCTACGTCTCCGTGGAACATTCGTATACATCAATAACGAAATATAACCTAACCTAACCCAACGTAACATATCGGCGGTAACATTTGACCACATTCCTGGCGAGTTGGCCTCTACGTCTCCGTTTGACCTTCATATACATCAATAACGTAATATAACCTACCTAACCCAACCTATCATCTCGGCGGTAATATTTGACAACATATCTGGCGAGTTGGCCTCTACGTCTCCGTGGGACCTTCATATACATCAATAACGACATATAACCTAACCTAACCCAACCTATCATCTCGGCGGTAATATTTGACAACATTCGTGGCGAGTTGGCCTCTACGTCTCCGTTTGACCTTCATATACATCAATAACGTAATTTAACCTAACCTAACCCAACCTATCATCTCGGCGGTAATATTCGACAACAGTTCTGGCGAGTTGGCTTCTCCGTCTCCGTGGGACCTTTATATACATCAATAACGTAATATAACCTAACCTAACCCAACCTATCATCTCGGCGGTAATATTTGACAACATCCCTGGCGAGTTGGCCTCTAAGTCTCCGTGGGACCTTTATATACATCAATAACATAATATAACCTAACCTAACCCAACCTATCATCTCGGCCGTAATATTGGACAACATTCCTGGCGAGTTGGCCTCTACGTCTCCGTTTGTCGTTCATATACATCAATAACGTAATTTAACATAACCTAACCCAACCTATCATCTCGGCGGTAATATTTGACCACATTCCTGGCGAGTTGGCCTCTACGTCTCCGCGCGACCTTCATATACATCAATAACGACATATAACCTAACCTAACACAACCTAACATCTCGGCGGTAATATTTGACATCATTCCTGTCGAGTTGGCGTCTACGTCTCCGTGGGACCTTTATATACATCAATAACGTAATATAACGTAACCTAACCCAACCTATCATCTCGGCGGTAATATTTGAGAACATTCCTGTCGAGCTGGCTTCTACGTCCCGGTGGGACCTTTATATTCATCAATAACGTAATATAAACAAACCTAACCCATCCTAACATCTCGGCGTTAATATTTGACCACATTCCTGGCTTGTTGGCCTCTACGTCTCCGTGGGACCTTTGTATACATCAATAACGTAATATAACCTAACCTAACCCAACCTAACATCTCTGCGGTAATATTTGACCACATTCCTGGCTTCTTGGAATCGACGTCTCTGTGGGACCTTTATATACATCAATAACATAATATAACCTAACCTAACCCAACCTATCATCTCGGCGGTAATATTTGACCACATTCCTGGCGAGTTGGCCTCTACGTCTCCGTTTGACGTTCATATACATCAATAACGTAATTTAACCTAACCTAAACAACCTATCATCTCGGCGGTAATATTTGACCACATTCCTGGCGAGTTGGCCTCTAAGTCTCCGTGGGACCTTTATATACATAAATAACATAATATAACCTAACCTAACCCAACCTATCATCTCGGCCGTAATATTGGACAACATTCCTCGCGAGTTGGCCTCTACGTCTCCGTTTGTCGTTCATATACATCAATAACGTAATTTAACCTAACCTAACCCAACCTAACATCTCGGCGGTAATATTTGACAACATTCCTGGCGAGTTGGCGTCTACGTCTCCGTGGGACCTTTATATACATCAATGAGGTAATATAAACTAACCTAACCCAACCTATCATCTCAGCGGTAATATTTGACAACAGTTCTGGCGAGTTGGCTTCTCCGTCTCCGTGGGACCTTTATATACATCAATAACGTAATATAACCTAACCTAACCCAACCTATCATCTCGGCGGTAATATTTGACAACATTCCTGGCGAGTTGGCCTCTAAGTCTCCGTGGGACCTTTATATACATCAATAACGTAATTTAACCTAACCTAACCCAACCTATCATCTCGGCGGTAATATTTGACCACATTCCTGGCGAGTTGGCGTCTACCTCTCCGTGGGACCTTTATATACATCAATAACGTAATATAACGTAACCTAACCCAACCTTTCATCTCGGCGGTAATATTTGAGAACATTCCTGTCGAGCTGGCTTCTACGTCCCGGTGGGACCTTTATATTCATCAATAACGTAATATAAACAAACCTAACCCATCCTAACATCTCGGCGTTAATATTTGACCACATTCCTGGCTTGTTGGCCTCTACGTCTCCGTGGGACCTTTGTATACATCAATAACGTAATATAACCTAACCTAACCCAACCTAACATCTCTGCGGTAATATTTGACCACATTCCTGGCTTGTTGGAATCTACGTCTCTGTGGGACCTTTATATACATCAATAACATAATATAACCTAACCTAACCCAACCTAACATCTCTGCGGTAATATTTGACATCATTTCTGACGAGTTGGGCTCTACGTCTCCGTGTAACACTCATACACATCAATAACGTAATATAACGCAACCTAACCCAACCTAACATCTCTGCGGTAATATTTGACATCATTTCTGGCGAGTTGGGCTCTACGTCTCCGTGTAACACTCATACACATCAATAACGTAATATAGCGCAACCTAACCCAACCTATCATCTCGGCGGTAATATTTGACAACATATCTGGCGAGTTGGCCTCTACGTCTCCGTGGGACCTTCATATACATCAATAACGACATATAACCTAACCTAACCCATCCTATCATCTCGGCGGTAATATTTGACCACATTCCTGGCTTGTTGGAATCGACGTCTCTGTGGGACCTTTATATACATCAATAACATAATATAACCTAACCTACCCCAACCTATCTTCTCGGCCGTAATATTGGACAACATGCCTGGCGAGTTGGCCTCTACGTCTCCGTTTGACGTTCATATACATCAATAACGTAATTTAACGTAACCTAAACAACCTATCATCTCGGCGGTAATATTTGACCACATTCCTGGCGAGTTGGCCTCTACGTCTCCGTGGGACCTTTATATACATAAATAACATAATATAAGCTAGCCTAACCCAATCTAACATCTCGGCGGTAATATTTGACCACATTCCTGGCGAGTTGGCCTCTACGTCTCCGTTTGACGTTCATATACATCAATAACGTAATTTAACCTAACCTAACCCATCCTATCATCTCGGCGGTAATATTTGACAACATTCCTGGCGAGTTGGCCTCTACGTCTCCGTGGAACATTCGTATACATCAATAACGAAATATAACCTAACCTAACCCAACGTAACATATCGGCGGTAACATTTGACCACATTCCTGGCGAGTTGGCCTCTACGTCTCCGTTTGACCTTCATATACATCAATAACGTAATATAACCTACCTAACCCAACCTATCATCTCGGCGGTAATATTTGACAACATATCTGGCGAGTTGGCCTCTACGTCTCCGTGGGACCTTCATATACATCAATAACGACATATAACCTAACCTAACCCAACCTATCATCTCGGCGGTAATATTTGACAACATTCGTGGCGAGTTGGCCTCTACGTCTCCGTTTGACCTTCATATACATCAATAACGTAATTTAACCTAACCTAACCCAACCTATCATCTCGGCGGTAATATTTGACCACATTCCTGGCGAGTTGGCCTCTACGTCTCCGCGCGACCTTCATATACATCAATAACGACATATAACCTAACCTAACACAACCTAACATCTCGGCGGTAATATTTGACAACATTCCTGGCGAGTTGGCGTCTACGTCTCCGTGGGACCTTTATATACATCAATAACGTAATATAACGTAACCTAACCCAACCTATCATCTCGGCGGTAATATTTGAGAACATTCCTGTCGAGCTGGCTTCTACGTCCCCGTGGGACCTTTATATTCATCAATAACGTAATATAAACAAACCTAACCCATCCTAACATCTCGGCGTTAATATTTGACCACATTCCTGGCTTGTTGGCCTCTACGTCTCCGTGGGACCTTTGTATACATCAATAACGTAATATAACCTAACCTAACCCAACCTAACATCTCTGCGGTAATATTTGACCACATTCCTGGCTTGTTGGAATCGACGTCTCTGTGGGACCTTTATATACATCAATAACATAATATAACCTAACCTAACCCAACCTATCTTCTCGGCCGTAATATTGGACAACATGCCTGGCGAGTTGGCCTCTACGTCTCCGTTTGACGTTCATATACATCAATAACGTAATTTAACCTAACCTAAACAACCTATCATCTCGGCGGTAATATTTGACCACATTCCTGGCGAGTTGGCCTCTACGTCTCCGTGGGACCTTTATATACATAAATAACATAATATAAGCTAGCCTAAACCAATCTAACATCTCGGCGGTAATATTTGACCACATTCCTGGCGAGTTGGCCTCTACGTCTCCGTTTGACGTTCATATACATCAATAACGTAATTTAACCTAACCTAACCCAACCTATCATCTCGGCGGTAATATTTGACAACATTCCTGGCGAGTTGGCCTCTAAGTCTCCGTGGGACCTTTATATACATCAATAACATAATATAACCTAACCTAACCCAACCTATCATCTCGGCCGTAATAATGGACAACATGCCTGGCGAGTTGGCCTCTACGTCTCCGTTTGACGTTCATATACATCAATAACGTAATTTAACCTAACCTAAACAACCTATCATCTCGGCGGTAATATTTGACCACATTCCTGGCGAGTTGGCCTCTAAGTCTCCGTGGGACCTTTATATACATAAATAACATAATATAACCTAACCTAACCCAACCTATCATCTCGGCCGTAATATTGGACAACATTCCTCGCGAGTTGGCCTCTACGTCTCCGTTTGTCGTTCATATACATCAATAACGTAATTTAACCTAACCTAACCCAACCTATCATCTCGGCGGCAATATTTGACAACATTCGTGGCGAGTTGGCCTCTACGTCTGCGTTTGACCTTCATATACATCACTAACGTAATATAACCTAACCTAACCCAACCTAACATCTCGGCGGTAATATTTGACAACATTCCTGGCGAGTTGGCGTCTACGTCTCCGTGGGACCTTTATATACATCAATAACGTAATATAACCTAACCTAACCCAACCTATCATCTCGGCGGTAATATTTGACAACATCCCTGGCGAGTTGGCCTCTAAGTCTCCGTTGGACCTTTATATACATCAATAACATAATATAACCTAACCTAACCCAACCTATCATCTCGGCCGTAATATTGGACAACATGCCTGGCGAGTTGGCCTCTACGTCTCCGTTTGACGTTCATATACATCAATAACGTAATTTAACGTAACCTAAACAACCTATCATCTCGGCGGTAATATTTGACCACATTCCTGGCGAGTTGGCCTCTACGTCTCCGTGGGACCTTTATATACATAAATAACATAATATAAGCTAGCCTAACCCAATCTAACATCTCGGCGGTAATATTTGACCACATTCCTGGCGAGTTGGCCTCTACGTCTCCGTTTGACGTTCATATACATCAATAACGTAATTTAACCTAACCTAACCCATCCTATCATCTCGGCGGTAATATTTGACAACATTCCTGGCGAGTTGGCCTCTACGTCTCCGTGGAACATTCGTATACATCAATAACGAAATATAACCTAACCTAACCCAACGTAACATATCGGCGGTAACATTTGACCACATTCCTGGCGAGTTGGCCTCTACGTCTCCGTTTGACCTTCATATACATCAATAACGTAATATAACCTACCTAACCCAACCTATCATCTCGGCGGTAATATTTGACAACATATCTGGCGAGTTGGCGTCTACGTCTCCGTGGGACCTTTATATACATCAATAACGTAATATAACCTAACCTAACCCAACCTATCATCTCGGCGGTAATATTTGACAACATCCCTGGCGAGTTGGCCTCTAAGTCTCCGTGGGACCTTTATATACATCAATAACATAATATAACCTAACCTAACCCAACCTATCATCTCGGCCGTAATATTGGACAACATGCCTGGCGAGTTGGCCTCTACGTCTCCGTTTGACGTTCATATACATCAATAACGTAATTTAACGTAACCTAAACAACCTATCATCTCGGCGGTAATATTTGACCACATTCCTGGCGAGTTGGCCTCTACGTCTCCGTGGGACCTTTATATACATAAATAACATAATATAAGCTAGCCTAACCCAATCTAACATCTCGGCGGTAATATTTGACCACATTCCTGGCGAGTTGGCCTCTACGTCTCCGTTTGACGTTCATATACATCAATAACGTAATTTAACCTAACCTAACCCATCCTATCATCTCGGCGGTAATATTTGACAACATTCCTGGCGAGTTGGCCTCTACGTCTCCGTGGAACATTCGTATACATCAATAACGAAATATAACTTAACCTAACCCAACGTAACATATCGGCGGTAACATTTGACCACATTCCTGGCGAGTTGGCCTCTACGTCTCCGTTTGACCTTCATATACATCAATAACGTAATATAACCTACCTAACCCAACCTATCATCTCGGCGGTAATATTTGACAACATATCTGGCGAGTTGGCCTCTACGTCTCCGTGGGACCTTCATATACATCAATAACGACATATAACCTAACCTAACCCAACCTATCATCTCGGCGGTAATATTTCACAACATTCGTGGCGAGTTGGCCTCTACGTCTCCGTTTGACCTTCATATACATCAATAACGTAATTTAACCTAACCTAACCCAACCTATCATCTCGGCGGTAATATTTGACCACATTCCTGGCGAGTTGGCCTCTACGTCTCCGCGCGACCTTCATATACATCAATAACGACATATAACCTAACCTAACACAACCTAACATCTCGGCGGTAATATTTGACAACATTCCTGGCGAGTTGGCGTCTACGTCTCCGTGGGACCTTTATATACATCAATAACGTAATATAACGTAACCTAACCCAACCTATCATCTCGGCGGTAATATTTGAGAACATTCCTGTCGAGCTGGCTTCTACGTCCCGGTGGGACCTTTATATTCATCAATAACGTAATATAAACAAACCTAACCCATCCTAACATCTCGGCGTTAATATTTGACCACATTCCTGGCTTGTTGGCCTCTACGTCTCCGTGGGACCTTTGTATACATCAATAACGTAATATAACCTAACCTAACCCAACCTAACATCTCTGCGGTAATATTTGACCACATTCCTGGCTTGTTGGAATCGACGTCTCTGTGGGACCTTTATATACATCAATAACATAATATAACCTAACCTAACCCAACCTATCTTCTCGGCCGTAATATTGGACAACATGCCTGGCGAGTTGGCCTCTACGTCTCCGTTTGACGTTCATATACATCAATAACGTAATTTAACCTAACCTAAACAACCTATCATCTCGGCGGTAATATTTGACCACATTCCTGGCGAGTTGGCCTCTACGTCTCCGTGGGACCTTTATATACATAAATAACATAATATAAGCTAGCCTAAACCAATCTAACATCTCGGCGGTAATATTTGACCACATTCCTGGCGAGTTGGCCTCTACGTCTCCGTTTGACGTTCATATACATCAATAACGTAATTTAACCTAACCTAACCCAACCTATCATCTCGGCGGTAATATTTGACAACATTCCTGGCGAGTTGGCCTCTAAGTCTCCGTGGGACCTTTATATACATCAATAACATAATATAACCTAACCTAACCCAACCTATCATCTCGGCCGTAATATTGGACAACATGCCTGGCGAGTTGGCCTCTACGTCTCCGCTTGACGTTCATATACATCAATAACGTAATTTAACCTAACCTAAACAACCTATCATCTCGGCGGTAATATTTGACCACATTCCTGGCGAGTTGGCCTCTAAGTCTCCGTGGGACCTTTATATACATAAATAACATAATATAACCTAACCTAACCCAACCTATCATCTCGGCCGTAATATTGGACAACATTCCTCGCGAGTTGGCCTCTACGTCTCCGTTTGTCGTTCATATACATCAATAACGTAATTTAACCTAACCTAACCCAACCTATCATCTCGGCGGTAATATTTGACCACATTCCTGGCGAGTTGGCCTCTACGTCTCCGCGCGACCTTCATATACATCAATAACGACATATAACCTAACCTAACACAACCTAACATCTCGGCGGTAATATTTGACAACATTCCTGGCGAGTTGGCGTCTACCTCTCCGTGGGACCTTTATATACATCAATAACGTAATATAACGTAACCTAACCCAACCTATCATCTCGGCGGTAATATTTGAGAACATTCCTGTCGAGCTGGCTTCTACGTCCCGGTGGGACCTTTATATTCATCAATAACGTAATATAAACAAACCTAACCCATCCTAACATCTCGGCGTTAATATTTGCCCACATTCCTGGCTTGTTGGCCTCTACGTCTCCGTGGGACCTTTGTATACATCAATAACGTAATATAACCTAACCTAACCCAACCTAACATCTCTGCGGTAATATTTGACCACATTCCTGGCTTGTTGGAATCTACGTCTCTGTGGGACCTTTATATACATCAATAACATAATATAACCTAACCTAACCCAACCTAACATCTCTGCGGTAATATTTGACATCATTTCTGGCGAGTTGGGCTCTACGTCTCCGTGTAACACTCATACACATCAATAACGTAATATAACGCAACCTAACCCAACCTATCATCTCGGCGGTAATATTTGACAACATATCTGGCGAGTTGGCCTCTACGTCTCCGTGGGACCTTCATATACATCAATAACGACATATAACCTAACCTAACCCATCCTATCATCTCGGCGGTAATATTTGACAACATTCGTGGCGAGTTCGCCTCTACGTCTCCGTTTGACCTTCATATACATCACTAACGTAATATAACCTAACCTAACCCAACCTAACGTCTCGGCGGTAATATTTGACAACATTCCTGGCGAGTTGGCCTCTACGTCTCCGTGGGACCATCATATACATCAATAACGACATATAACCTAACCTAACCCAACCTATCATCTCGGCGGTAATATTTGACAACATTCGTGGCGAGTTGGCCTCTACGTCTCCGTTTGACCTTCATATACATCACTAACGTAATATAACCTAACCTAACCCAACCTAACATCTCGGCGGTAATATTTGACAACATTCCTGGCGAGTTGGCGTCTACGTCTCCGTGGGACCTTTATATACATCAATAACGTAATATAACCTAACCTAACCCAACCTATCATCTCGGCCGTAATATTGGACAACATGCCTGGCGAGTTGGCCTCTACGTCTCCGCTTGACGTTCATATACATCAATAACGTAATTTAACCTAACCTAAACAACCTATCATCTCGGCGGTAATATTTGACCACATTCCTGGCGAGTTGGCCTCTAAGTCTCCGTGGGACCTTTATATACATAAATAACATAATATAACCTAACCTAACCCAACCTATCATCTCGGCCGTAATATTGGACAACATTCCTCGCGAGTTGGCCTCTACGTCTCCGTTTGTCGTTCATATACATCAATAACGTAATTTAACCTAACCTAACCCAACCTATCATCTCGGCGGTAATATTTGACCACATTCCTGGCGAGTTGGCCTCTACGTCTCCGCGCGACCTTCATATACATCAATAACGACATATAACCTAACCTAACACAACCTAACATCTCGGCGGTAATATTTGACAACATTCCTGGCGAGTTGGCGTCTACCTCTCCGTGGGACCTTTATATACATCAATAACGTAATATAACGTAACCTAACCCAACCTATCATCTCGGCGGTAATATTTGAGAACATTCCTGTCGAGCTGGCTTCTACGTCCCGGTGGGACCTTTATATTCATCAATAACGTAATATAAACAAACCTAACCCATCCTAACATCTCGGCGTTAATATTTGCCCACATTCCTGGCTTGTTGGCCTCTACGTCTCCGTGGGACCTTTGTATACATCAATAACGTAATATAACCTAACCTAACCCAACCTAACATCTCTGCGGTAATATTTGACCACATTCCTGGCTTGTTGGAATCTACGTCTCTGTGGGACCTTTATATACATCAATAACATAATATAACCTAACCTAACCCAACCTAACATCTCTGCGGTAATATTTGACATCATTTCTGGCGAGTTGGGCTCTACGTCTCCGTGTAACACTCATACACATCAATAACGTAATATAACGCAACCTAACCCAACCTATCATCTCGGCGGTAATATTTGACAACATATCTGGCGAGTTGGCCTCTACGTCTCCGTGGGACCTTCATATACATCAATAACGACATATAACCTAACCTAACCCATCCTATCATCTCGGCGGTAATATTTGACAACATTCGTGGCGAGTTCGCCTCTACGTCTCCGTTTGACCTTCATATACATCACTAACGTAATATAACCTAACCTAACCCAACCTAACGTCTCGGCGGTAATATTTGACAACATTCCTGGCGAGTTGGCCTCTACGTCTCCGTGGGACCATCATATACATCAATAACGACATATAACCTAACCTAACCCAACCTATCATCTCGGCGGTAATATTTGACAACATTCGTGGCGAGTTGGCCTCTACGTCTCCGTTTGACCTTCATATACATCACTAACGTAATATAACCTAACCTAACCCAACCTAACATCTCGGCGGTAATATTTGACAACATTCCTGGCGAGTTGGCGTCTACGTCTCCGTGGGACCTTTATATACATCAATAACGTAATATAACCTAACCTAACCCAACCTATCATCTCGGCCGTAATATTGGACAACATGCCTGGCGAGTTGGCCTCTACGTCTCCGCTTGACGTTCATATACATCAATAACGTAATTTAACCTAACCTAAACAACCTATCATCTCGGCGGTAATATTTGACCACATTCCTGGCGAGTTGGCCTCTAAGTCTCCGTGGGACCTTTATATACATAAATAACATAATATAACCTAACCTAACCCAACCTATCATCTCGGCCGTAATATTGGACAACATTCCTCGCGAGTTGGCCTCTACGTCTCCGTTTGTCGTTCATATACATCAATAACGTAATTTAACCTAACCTAACCCAACCTATCATCTCGGCGGTAATATTTGACCACATTCCTGGCGAGTTGGCCTCTACGTCTCCGCGCGACCTTCATATACATCAATAACGACATATAACCTAACCTAACACAACCTAACATCTCGGCGGTAATATTTGACAACATTCCTGGCGAGTTGGCGTCTACCTCTCCGTGGGACCTTTATATACATCAATAACGTAATATAACGTAACCTAACCCAACCTATCATCTCGGCGGTAATATTTGAGAACATTCCTGTCGAGCTGGCTTCTACGTCCCGGTGGGACCTTTATATTCATCAATAACGTAATATAAACAAACCTAACCCATCCTAACATCTCGGCGTTAATATTTGCCCACATTCCTGGCTTGTTGGCCTCTACGTCTCCGTGGGACCTTTGTATACATCAATAACGTAATATAACCTAACCTAACCCAACCTAACATCTCTGCGGTAATATTTGACCACATTCCTGGCTTGTTGGAATCTACGTCTCTGTGGGACCTTTATATACATCAATAACATAATATAACCTAACCTAACCCAACCTAACATCTCTGCGGTAATATTTGACATCATTTCTGGCGAGTTGGGCTCTACGTCTCCGTGTAACACTCATACACATCAATAACGTAATATAACGCAACCTAACCCAACCTATCATCTCGGCGGTAATATTTGACAACATATCTGGCGAGTTGGCCTCTACGTCTCCGTGGGACCTTCATATACATCAATAACGACATATAACCTAACCTAACCCATCCTATCATCTCGGCGGTAATATTTGACAACATTCGTGGCGAGTTGGCCTCTACGTCTCCGTTTGACCTTCATATACATCACTAACGTAATATAACCTAACCTAACCCAACCTAACGTCTCGGCGGTAATATTTGACAACATTCCTGGCGAGTTGGCCTCTACGTCTCCGTGGGACCATCATATACATCAATAACGACATATAACCTAACCTAACCCAACCTATCATCTCGGCGGTAATATTTGACAACATTCGTGGCGAGTTGGCCTCTACGTCTCCGTTTGACCTTCATATACATCACTAACGTAATATAACCTAACCTAACCCAACCTAACATCTCGGCGGTAATATTTGACAACATTCCTGGCGAGTTGGCGTCTACGTCTCCGTGGGACCTTTATATACATCAATAACGTAATATAACCTAACCTAACCCAACCTATCATCTCGGCGGTAATATTTGACAACATCCCTGGCGAGTTGGCCTCTACGTCTCCGTTTGACTTTCATATACATCAATAACGTAATTTAACCTAACCTAAACAACCTATCATCTCGGCGGTAATATTTGACCACATTCCTGGCGAGTTGGCCTCTACGTCTCCGTGGGACCTTTATATACATAAATAACATAATATAAGCTAGCCTAACCCAATCTAACATCTCGGCGGTAATATTTGACCACATTCCTGGCGAGTTGGCCTCTACGTCTCCGTTTGACGTTCATATACATCAATAACGTAATTTAACCTAACCTAACCCAACCTATCATCTCGGCGGCAATATTTGACAACATTCGTGGCGAGTTGGCCTCTACGTCTGCGTTTGACCTTCATATACATCACCAACGTAATATAACCTAACCTAACCCAACCTAACATCTCGGCGGTAATATTTGACAACATTCCTGGCGAGTTGGCGTCTACGTCTCCGTGGGACCTTTATATACATCAATAACGTAATATAACCTAACCTAACCCAACCTATCATCTCGGCGGTAATATTTGACAACATCCCTGGCGAGTTGGCCTCTAAGTCTCCGTGGGACCTTTATATACATCAATAACATAATATAACCTAACCTAACCCAACCTATCATCTCGGCCGTAATATTGGACAACATGCCTGGCGAGTTGGCCTCTACGTCTCCGTTTGACGTTCATATACATCAATAACGTAATTTAACGTAACCTAAACAACCTATCATCTCGGCGGTAATATTTGACCACATTCCTGGCGAGTTGGCCTCTACGTCTCCGTGGGACCTTTATATACATAAATAACATAATATAAGCTAGCCTAACCCAATCTAACATCTCGGCGGTAATATTTGACCACATTCCTGGCGAGTTGGCCTCTACGTCTCCGTTTGACGTTCATATACATCAATAACGTAATTTAACCTAACCTAACCCATCCTATCATCTCGGCGGTAATATTTGACAACATTCCTGGCGAGTTGGCCTCTACGTCTCCGTGGAACATTCGTATACATCAATAACGAAATATAACCTAACCTAACCCAACGTAACATATCGGCGGTAACATTTGACCACATTCCTGGCGAGTTGGCCTCTACGTCTCCGTTTGACCTTCATATACATCAATAACGTAATATAACCTACCTAACCCAACCTATCATCTCGGCGGTAATATTTGACAACATATCTGGCGAGTTGGCCTCTACGTCTCCGTGGGACCTTCATATACATCAATAACGACATATAACCTAACCTAACCCAACCTATCATCTCGGCGGTAATATTTGACAACATTCGTGGCGAGTTGGCCTCTACGTCTCCGTTTGACCTTCATATACATCAATAACGTAATTTAACCTAACCTAACCCAACCTATCATCTCGGCGGTAATATTTGACCACATTCCTGGCGAGTTGGCCTCTACGTCTCCGCGCGACCTTCATATACATCAATAACGACATATAACCTAACCTAACACAACCTAACATCTCGGCGGTAATATTTGACAACATTCCTGGCGAGTTGGCGTCTACGTCTCCGTGGGACCTTTATATACATCAATAACGTAATATAACGTAACCTAACCCAACCTATCATCTCGGCGGTAATATTTGAGAACATTCCTGTCGAGCTGGCTTCTACGTCCCGGTGGGACCTTTATATTCATCAATAACGTAATAGAAACAAACCTAACCCATCCTAACATCTCGGCGTTAATATTTGACCACATTCCTGGCTTGTTGGCCTCTACGTCTCCGTGGGACCTTTGTATACATCAATAACGTAATATAACCTAACCTAACCCAACCTAACATCTCTGCGGTAATATTTGACCACATTCCTGGCTTGTTGGAATCGACGTCTCTGTGGGACCTTTATATACATCAATAACATAATATAACCTAACCTAACCCAACCTATCTTCTCGGCCGTAATATTGGACAACATGCCTGGCGAGTTGGCCTCTACGTCTCCGTTTGACGTTCATATACATCAATAACGTAATTTAACCTAACCTAAACAACCTATCATCTCGGCGGTAATATTTGACCACATTCCTGGCGAGTTGGCCTCTACGTCTCCGTGGGACCTTTATATACATAAATAACATAATATAAGCTAGCCTAAACCAATCTAACATCTCGGCGGTAATATTTGACCACATTCCTGGCGAGTTGGCCTCTACGTCTCCGTTTGACGTTCATATACATCAATAACGTAATTTAACCTAACCTAATCCAACCTATCATCTCGGCGGTAATATTTGACAACATTCCTGGCGAGTTGGCCTCTAAGTCTCCGTGGGACCTTTATATACATCAATAACATAATATAACCTAACCTAACCCAACCTATCATCTCGGCCGTAATATTGGACAACATGCCTGGCGAGTTGGCCTCTACGTCTCCGCTTGACGTTCATATACATCAATAACGTAATTTAACCTAACCTAAACAACCTATCATCTCGGCGGTAATATTTGACCACATTCCTGGCGAGTTGGCCTCTAAGTCTCCGTGGGACCTTTATATACATAAATAACATAATATAACCTAACCTAACCCAACCTATCATCTCGGCCGTAATATTGGACAACATTCCTCGCGAGTTGGCCTCTACGTCTCCGTTTGTCGTTCATATACATCAATAACGTAATTTAACCTAACCTAACCCAACCTATCATCTCGGCGGTAATATTTGACCACATTCCTGGCGAGTTGGCCTCTACGTCTCCGCGCGACCTTCATATACATCAATAACGACATATAACCTAACCTAACACAACCTAACATCTCGGCGGTAATATTTGACAACATTCCTGGCGAGTTGGCGTCTACCTCTCCGTGGGACCTTTATATACATCAATAACGTAATATAACGTAACCTAACCCAACCTATCATCTCGGCGGTAATATTTGAGAACATTCCTGTCGAGCTGGCTTCTACGTCCCGGTGGGACCTTTATATTCATCAATAACGTAATATAAACAAACCTAACCCATCCTAACATCTCGGCGTTAATATTTGCCCACATTCCTGGCTTGTTGGCCTCTACGTCTCCGTGGGACCTTTGTATACATCAATAACGTAATATAACCTAACCTAACCCAACCTAACATCTCTGCGGTAATATTTGACCACATTCCTGGCTTGTTGGAATCTACGTCTCTGTGGGACCTTTATATACATCAATAACATAATATAACCTAACCTAACCCAACCTAACATCTCTGCGGTAATATTTGACATCATTTCTGGCGAGTTGGGCTCTACGTCTCCGTGTAACACTCATACACATCAATAACGTAATATAACGCAACCTAACCCAACCTATCATCTCGGCGGTAATATTTGACAACATATCTGGCGAGTTGGCCTCTACGTCTCCGTGGGACCTTCATATACATCAATAACGACATATAACCTAACCTAACCCATCCTATCATCTCGGCGGTAATATTTGACAACATTCGTGGCGAGTTCGCCTCTACGTCTCCGTTTGACCTTCATATACATCACTAACGTAATATAACCTAACCTAACCCAACCTAACGTCTCGGCGGTAATATTTGACAACATCCCTGGCGAGTTGGCCTCTACGTCTCCGTGGGACCATCATATACATCAATAACGACATATAACCTAACCTAACCCAACCTATCATCTCGGCGGTAATATTTGACAACATTCGTGGCGAGTTGGCCTCTACGTCTCCGTTTGACCTTCATATACATCACTAACGTAATATAACCTAACCTAACCCAACCTAACATCTCGGCGGTAATATTTGACAACATTCCTGGCGAGTTGGCGTCTACGTCTCCGTGGGACCTTTATATACATCAATAACGTAATATAACCTAACCTAACCCAACCTATCATCTCGGCGGTAATATTTGACAACATCCCTGGCGAGTTGGCCTCTACGTCTCCGTTTGACTTTCATATACATCAATAACGTAATTTAACCTAACCTAAACAACCTATCATCTCGGCGGTAATATTTGACCACATTCCTGGCGAGTTGGCCTCTACGTCTCCGTGGGACCTTTATATACATAAATAACATAATATAAGCTAGCCTAACCCAATCTAACATCTCGGCGGTAATATTTGACCACATTCCTGGCGAGTTGGCCTCTACGTCTCCGTTTGACGTTCATATACATCAATAACGTAATTTAACCTAACCTAACCCAACCTATCATCTCGGCGGCAATATTTGACAACATTCGTGGCGAGTTGGCCTCTACGTCTGCGTTTGACCTTCATATACATCACTAACGTAATATAACCTAACCTAACCCAACCTAACATCTCGGCGGTAATATTTGACAACATTCCTGGCGAGTTGGCGTCTACGTCTCCGTGGGACCTTTATATACATCAATAACGTAATATAACCTAACCTAACCCAACCTATCATCTCGGCGGTAATATTTGACAACATCCCTGGCGAGTTGGCCTCTAAGTCTCCGTGGGACCTTTATATACATCAATAACATAATATAACCTAACCTAACCCAACCTATCATCTCGGCCGTAATATTGGACAACATGCCTGGCGAGTTGGCCTCTACGTCTCCGTTTGACGTTCATATACATCAATAACGTAATTTAACGTAACCTAAACAACCTATCATCTCGGCGGTAATATTTGACCACATTCCTGGCGAGTTGGCCTCTACGTCTCCGTGGGACCTTTATATACATAAATAACATAATATAAGCTAGCCTAACCCAATCTAACATCTCGGCGGTAATATTTGACCACATTCCTGGCGAGTTGGCCTCTACGTCTCCGTTTGACGTTCATATACATCAATAACGTAATTTAACCTAACCTAACCCATCCTATCATCTCGGCGGTAATATTTGACAACATTCCTGGCGAGTTGGCCTCTACGTCTCCGTGGAACATTCGTATACATCAATAACGAAATATAACCTAACCTAACCCAACGTAACATATCGGCGGTAACATTTGACCACATTCCTGGCGAGTTGGCCTCTACGTCTCCGTTTGACCTTCATATACATCAATAACGTAATATAACCTACCTAACCCAACCTATCATCTCGGCGGTAATATTTGACAACATATCTGGCGAGTTGGCCTCTACGTCTCCGTGGGACCTTCATATACATCAATAACGACATATAACCTAACCTAACCCAACCTATCATCTCGGCGGTAATATTTGACAACATTCGTGGCGAGTTGGCCTCTACGTCTCCGTTTGACCTTCATATACATCAATAACGTAATTTAACCTAACCTAACCCAACCTATCATCTCGGCGGTAATATTTGACCACATTCCTGGCGAGTTGGCCTCTACGTCTCCGCGCGACCTTCATATACATCAATAACGACATATAACCTAACCTAACACAACCTAACATCTCGGCGGTAATATTTGACAACATTCCTGGCGAGTTGGCGTCTACGTCTCCGTGGGACCTTTATATACATCAATAACGTAATATAACGTAACCTAACCCAACCTATCATCTCGGCGGTAATATTTGAGAACATTCCTGTCGAGCTGGCTTCTACGTCCCGGTGGGACCTTTATATTCATCAATAACGTAATAGAAACAAACCTAACCCATCCTAACATCTCGGCGTTAATATTTGACCACATTCCTGGCTTGTTGGCCTCTACGTCTCCGTGGGACCTTTGTATACATCAATAACGTAATATAACCTAACCTAACCCAACCTAACATCTCTGCGGTAATATTTGACCACATTCCTGGCTTGTTGGAATCGACGTCTCTGTGGGACCTTTATATACATCAATAACATAATATAACCTAACCTAACCCAACCTATCTTCTCGGCCGTAATATTGGACAACATGCCTGGCGAGTTGGCCTCTACGTCTCCGTTTGACGTTCATATACATCAATAACGTAATTTAACCTAACCTAAACAACCTATCATCTCGGCGGTAATATTTGACCACATTCCTGGCGAGTTGGCCTCTACGTCTCCGTGGGACCTTTATATACATAAATAACATAATATAAGCTAGCCTAAACCAATCTAACATCTCGGCGGTAATATTTGACCACATTCCTGGCGAGTTGGCCTCTACGTCTCCGTTTGACGTTCATATACATCAATAACGTAATTTAACCTAACCTAACCCAACCTATCATCTCGGCGGTAATATTTGACAACATTCCTGGCGAGTTGGCCTCTAAGTCTCCGTGGGACCTTTATATACATCAATAACATAATATAACCTAACCTAACCCAACCTAACATCTCTGCGGTAATATTTGACCACATTCCTGGCTTGTTGGAATCGACGTCTCTGTGGGACCTTTATATTCATCAATAACGTAATATAAACAAACCTAACCCATCCTAACATCTCGGCGTTAATATTTGACCACATTCCTGGCTTGTTGGCCTCTACGTCTCCGTGGGACCTTTGTATACATCAATAACGTAATATAACCTAACCTAACCCAACCTAACATCTCTGCGGTAATATTTGACCACATTCCTGGCTTGTTGGAATCTACGTCTCTGTGGGACCTTTATATACATCAATAACATAATATAACCTAACCTAACCCAACCTAACATCTCTGCGGTAATATTTGACATCATTTCTGGCGAGTTGGGCTCTACGTCTCCGTGTAACACTCATACACATCAATAACGTAATATAACGCAACCTAACCCAACCTATCATCTCGGCGGTAATATTTGACAACATATCTGGCGAGTTGGCCTCTACGTCTCCGTGGGACCTTCATATACATCAATAACGACATATAACCTAACCTAACCCATCCTATCATCTCGGCGGTAATATTTGACAACATTCGTGGCGAGTTCGCCTCTACGTCTCCGTTTGACCTTCATATACATCACTAACGTAATATAACCTAACCTAACCCAACCTAACATCTCGGCGGTAATATTTGACAACATTCCTGGCGAGTTGGCCTCTACGTCTCCGCGCGACCTTCATATACATCAATAACGACATATAACCTAACCTAACACAACCTAACATCTCGGCGGTAATATTTGACAACATTCCTGGCGAGTTGGCGTCTACCTCTCCGTGGGACCTTTATATACATCAATAACGTAATATAACGTAACCTAACCCAACCTATCATCTCGGCGGTAATATTTGAGAACATTCCTGTCGAGCTGGCTTCTACGTCCCGGTGGGACCTTTATATTCATCAATAACGTAATATAAACAAACCTAACCCATCCTAACATCTCGGCGTTAATATTTGACCACATTCCTGGCTTGTTGGCCTCTACGTCTCCGTGGGACCTTTGTATACATCAATAACGTAATATAACCTAACCTAACCCAACCTAACATCTCTGCGGTAATATTTGACCACATTCCTGGCTTGTTGGAATCTACGTCTCTGTGGGACCTTTATATACATCAATAACATAATATAACCTAACCTAACCCAACCTAACATCTCTGCGGTAATATTTGACATCATTTCTGGCGAGTTGGGCTCTACGTCTCCGTGTAACACTCATACACATCAATAACGTAATATAACGCAACCTAACCCAACCTATCATCTCGGCGGTAATATTTGACAACATATCTGGCGAGTTGGCCTCTACGTCTCCGTGGGACCTTCATATACATCAATAACGACATATAACCTAACCTAACCCATCCTATCATCTCGGCGGTAATATTTGACAACATTCGTGGCGAGTTCGCCTCTACGTCTCCGTTTGACCTTCATATACATCACTAACGTAATATAACCTAACCTAACCCAACCTAACATCTCGGCGGTAATATTTGACAACATTCCTGGCGAGTTGGCCTCTACGTCTCCGTGGGACCATCATATACCTCAATAACGACATATAACCTAACCTAACCCAACCTATCATCTCGGCGGTAATATTTGACAACATTCGTGGCGAGTTGGCCTCTACGTCTCCGTTTGACCTTCATATACATCACTAACGTAATATAACCTAACCTAACCCAACCTAACATCTCGGCGGTAATATTTGACAACATTCCTGGCGAGTTGGCGTCTACGTCTCCGTGGGACCTTTATATACATCAATAACGTAATATAACCTAACCTAACCCAACCTATCATCTCGGCGGTAATATTTGACAACATCCCTGGCGAGTTGGCCTCTACGTCTCCGTTTGACTTTCATATACATCAATAACGTAATTTAACCTAACCTAAACAACCTATCATCTCGGCGGTAATATTTGACCACATTCCTGGCGAGTTGGCCTCTACGTCTCCGTTTGACCTTCATATACATCAATAACGTAATATAACCTACCTATCCCAACCTATCATCTCGGCGGTAATATTTGACAACATATCTGGCGAGTTGGCCTCTACGTCTCCGTGGGACCTTCATATACATCAATAACGACATATAACCTAACCTAACCCAACCTATCATCTCGGCGGTAATATTTGACAACATTCCTGGCGAGTTGGCCTCTACGTCTCCGTGGAACATTCGTATACATCAATAACGAAATATAACCTAACCTAACCCAACCTATCATCTCGGCGGCAATATTTGACAACATTCGTGGCGAGTTGGCCTCTACGTCTGCGTTTGACCTTCATATACATCACTAACGTAATATAACCTAACCTAACCCAACCTAACATCTCGGCGGTAATATTTGACAACATTCCTGGCGAGTTGGCGTCTACGTCTCCGTGGGACCTTTATATACATCAATAACGTAATATAACCTAACCTAACCCAACCTATCATCTCGGCGGTAATATTTGACAACATCCCTGGCGAGTTGGCCTCTAAGTCTCCGTGGGACCTTTATATACATCAATAACATAATATAACCTAACCTAACCCAACCTATCATCTCGGCCGTAATATTGGACAACATGCCTGGCGAGTTGGCCTCTACGTCTCCGTTTGACGTTCATATACATCAATAACGTAATTTAACGTAACCTAAACAACCTATCATCTCGGCGGTAATATTTGACAACATTCCTGGCGAGTTGGCCTCTACGTCTCCGTGGAACATTCGTATACATCAATAACGAAATATAACCTAACCTAACCCAACGTAACATATCGCCGGTAACATTTGACCACATTCCTGGCGAGTTGGCCTCTACGTCTCCGTTTGACCTTCATATACATCAATAACGTAATTTAACCTAACCTAACCCAACCTATCATCTCGGCGGTAATATTTGACCACATTCCTGGCGAGTTGGCCTCTACGTCTCCGCGCGACCTTCATATACATCAATAACGACATATAACCTAACCTAACACAACCTAACATCTCGGCGGTAATATTTGACAACATTCCTGGCGAGTTGGCGTCTACGTCTCCGTGGGACCTTTATATACATCAATAACGTAATATAACGTAACCTAACCCAACCTATCATCTCGGCGGTAATATTTGAGAACATTCCTGTCGAGCTGGCTTCTACGTCCCGGTGGGACCTTTATATTCATCAATAACGTAATATAAACAAACCTAACCCATCCTAACATCTCGGCGTTAATATTTGACCACATTCCTGGCTTGTTGGCCTCTACGTCTCCGTGGGACCTTTGTATACATCAATAACGTAATATAACCTAACCTAACCCAACCTAACATCTCTGCGGTAATATTTGACCACATTCCTGGCTTGTTGGAATCGACGTCTCTGTGGGACCTTTATATACATCAATAACATAATATAACCTAACCTAACCCAACCTACCTTCTCGGCCGTAATATTGGACAACATGCCTGGCGAGTTGGCCTCTACGTCTCCGTTTGACGTTCTTATACATCAATAACGTAATTTAACCTAACCTAAACAACCTATCATCTCGGCGGTAATATTTGACCACATTCCTGGCGAGTTGGCCTCTACGTCTCCGTTTGACGTTCATATACATCAATAACGTAATTTAACCTAACCTAACCCAACCTATCATCTCGGCGGTAATATTTGACAACATTCCTGGCGAGTTGGCCTCTAAGTCTCCGTGGGACCTTTATATACATCAATAACATAATATAACCTAACCTAACCCAACCTATCATCTCGGCCGTAATATTGGACAACATGCCTGGCGAGTTGGCCTCTACGTCTCCGTTTGACGTTCATATACATCAATAACGTAATTTAACCTAACCTAAACAACCTATCATCTCGGCGGTAATATTTGACCACATTCCTGGCGAGTTGGCCTCTAAGTCTCCGTGGGACCTTTATATACATAAATAACATAATATAACCTAACCTAACCCAACCTATCATCTCGGCCGTAATATTGGACAACATGCCTGGCGAGTTGGCCTCTACGTCTCCGTTTGACGTTCATATACATCAATAACGTAATTTAACGTAACCTAAACAACCTATCATCTCGGCGGTAATATTTGACCACATTCCTGGCGAGTTGGCCTCTACGTCTCCGTGGGACCTTTATATACATAAATAACATAATATAAGCTAGCCTAACCCAATCTAACATCTCGGCGGTAATATTTGACCACATTCCTGGCGAGTTGGCCTCTACGTCTCCGTTTGACGTTCATATACATCAATAACGTAATTTAACCTAACCTAACCCATCCTATCATCTCGGCGGTAATATTTGACAACATTCCTGGCGAGTTGGCCTCTACGTCTCCGTGGAACATTCGTATACATCAATAACGAAATATAACCTAACCTAACCCAACGTAACATATCGGCGGTAACATTTGACCACATTCCTGGCGAGTTGGCCTCTACGTCTCCGTTTGACCTTCATATACATCAATAACGTAATATAACCTACCTAACCCAACCTATCATCTCGGCGGTAATATTTGACAACATATCTGGCGAGTTGGCCTCTACGTCTCCGTGGGACCTTCATATACATCAATAACGACATATAACCTAACCTAACCCAACCTATCATCTCGGCGGTAATATTTGACAACATTCGTGGCGAGTTGGCCTCTACGTCTCCGTTTGACCTTCATATACATCAATAACGTAATTTAACCTAACCTAACCCAACCTATCATCTCGGCGGTAATATTTGACCACATTCCTGGCGAGTTGGCCTCTACGTCTCCGCGCGACCTTCATATACATCAATAACGACATATAACCTAACCTAACACAACCTAACATCTCGGCGGTAATATTTGACAACATTCCTGGCGAGTTGGCGTCTACGTCTCCGTGGGACCTTTATATACATCAATAACGTAATATAACGTAACCTAACCCAACCTATCATCTCGGCGGTAATATTTGAGAACATTCCTGTCGAGCTGGCTTCTACGTCCCGGTGGGACCTTTATATTCATCAATAACGTAATAGAAACAAACCTAACCCATCCTAACATCTCGGCGTTAATATTTGACCACATTCCTGGCTTGTTGGCCTCTACGTCTCCGTGGGACCTTTGTATACATCAATAACGTAATATAACCTAACCTAACCCAACCTAACATCTCTGCGGTAATATTTGACCACATTCCTGGCTTGTTGGAATCGACGTCTCTGTGGGACCTTTATATACATCAATAACATAATATAACCTAACCTAACCCAACCTATCTTCTCGGCCGTAATATTGGACAACATGCCTGGCGAGTTGGCCTCTACGTCTCCGTTTGACGTTCATATACATCAATAACGTAATTTAACCTAACCTAAACAACCTATCATCTCGGCGGTAATATTTGACCACATTCCTGGCGAGTTGGCCTCTACGTCTCCGTGGGACCTTTATATACATAAATAACATAATATAAGCTAGCCTAAACCAATCTAACATCTCGGCGGTAATATTTGACCACATTCCTGGCGAGTTGGCCTCTACGTCTCCGTTTGACGTTCATATACATCAATAACGTAATTTAACCTAACCTAACCCAACCTATCATCTCGGCGGTAATATTTGACAACATTCCTGGCGAGTTGGCCTCTAAGTCTCCGTGGGACCTTTATATACATCAATAACATAATATAACCTAACCTAACCCAACCTATCATCTCGGCCGTAATATTGGACAACATGCCTGGCGAGTTGGCCTCTACGTCTCCGTTTGACGTTCATATACATCAATAACGTAATTTAACCTAACCTAAACAACCTATCATCTCGGCGGTAATATTTGACCACATTCCTGGCGAGTTGGCCTCTAAGTCTCCGTGGGAACTTTATATACATAAATAACATAATATAACCTAACCTAACCCAACCTATCATCTCGGCCGTAATATTGGACAACATTCCTCGCGAGTTGGCCTCTACGTCTCCGTTTGTCGTTCATATACATCAATAACGTAATTTAACCTAACCTAACCCAACCTATCATCTCGGCGGTAATATTTGACCACATTCCTGGCGAGTTGGCCTCTACGTCTCCGCGCGACCTTCATATACATCAATAACGACATATAACCTAACCTAACACAACCTAACATCTCGGCGGTAATATTTGACAACATTCCTGGCGAGTTGGCGTCTACCTCTCCGTGGGACCTTTATATACATCAATAACGTAATATAACGTAACCTAACCCAACCTATCATCTCGGCGGTAATATTTGAGAACATTCCTGTCGAGCTGGCTTCTACGTCCCGGTGGGACCTTTATATTCATCAATAACGTAATATAAACAAACCTAACCCATCCTAACATCTCGGCGTTAATATTTGACCACATTCCTGGCTTGTTGGCCTCTACGTCTCCGTGGGACCTTTGTATACATCAATAACGTAATATAACCTAACCTAACCCAACCTAACATCTCTGCGGTAATATTTGACCACATTCCTGGCTTGTTGGAATCTACGTCTCTGTGGGACCTTTATATACATCAATAACATAATATAACCTAACCTAACCCAACCTAACATCTCTGCGGTAATATTTGACATCATTTCTGGCGAGTTGGGCTCTACGTCTCCGTGTAACACTCATACACATCAATAACGTAATATAACGCAACCTAACCCAACCTATCATCTCGGCGGTAATATTTGACAACATATCTGGCGAGTTGGCCTCTACGTCTCCGTGGGACCTTCATATACATCAATAACGACATATAACCTAACCTAACCCATCCTATCATCTCGGCGGTAATATTTGACAACATTCGTGGCGAGTTCGCCTCTACGTCTCCGTTTGACCTTCATATACATCACTAACGTAATATAACCTAACCTAACCCAACCTAACATCTCGGCGGTAATATTTGACAACATTCCTGGCGAGTTGGCCTCTACGTCTCCGCGCGACCTTCATATACATCAATAACGACATATAACCTAACCTAACACAACCTAACATCTCGGCGGTAATATTTGACAACATTCCTGGCGAGTTGGCGTCTACCTCTCCGTGGGACCTTTATATACATCAATAACGTAATATAACGTAACCTAACCCAACCTATCATCTCGGCGGTAATATTTGAGAACATTCCTGTCGAGCTGGCTTCTACGTCCCGGTGGGACCTTTATATTCATCAATAACGTAATATAAACAAACCTAACCCATCCTAACATCTCGGCGTTAATATTTGACCACATTCCTGGCTTGTTGGCCTCTACGTCTCCGTGGGACCTTTGTATACATCAATAACGTAATATAACCTAACCTAACCCAACCTAACATCTCTGCGGTAATATTTGACCACATTCCTGGCTTGTTGGAATCTACGTCTCTGTGGGACCTTTATATACATCAATAACATAATATAACCTAACCTAACCCAACCTAACATCTCTGCGGTAATATTTGACATCATTTCTGGCGAGTTGGGCTCTACGTCTCCGTGTAACACTCATACACATCAATAACGTAATATAACGCAACCTAACCCAACCTATCATCTCGGCGGTAATATTTGACAACATATCTGGCGAGTTGGCCTCTACGTCTCCGTGGGACCTTCATATACATCAATAACGACATATAACCTAACCTAACCCATCCTATCATCTCGGCGGTAATATTTGACAACATTCGTGGCGAGTTCGCCTCTACGTCTCCGTTTGACCTTCATATACATCACTAACGTAATATAACCTAACCTAACCCAACCTAACATCTCGGCGGTAATATTTGACAACATTCCTGGCGAGTTGGCCTCTACGTCTCCGTGGGACCATCATATACCTCAATAACGACATATAACCTAACCTAACCCAACCTATCATCTCGGCGGTAATATTTGACAACATTCGTGGCGAGTTGGCCTCTACGTCTCCGTTTGACCTTCATATACATCACTAACGTAATATAACCTAACCTAACCCAACCTAACATCTCGGCGGTAATATTTGACAACATTCCTGGCGAGTTGGCGTCTACGTCTCCGTGGGACCTTTATATACATCAATAACGTAATATAACCTAACCTAACCCAACCTATCATCTCGGCGGTAATATTTGACAACATCCCTGGCGAGTTGGCCTCTACGTCTCCGTTTGACTTTCATATACATCAATAACGTAATTTAACCTAACCTAAACAACCTATCATCTCGGCGGTAATATTTGACCACATTCCTGGCGAGTTGGCCTCTACGTCTCCGTGGGACCTTTATATACATAAATAACATAATATAAGCTAGCCTAACCCAATCTAACATCTCGGCGGTAATATTTGACCACATTCCTGGCGAGTTGGCCTCTACGTCTCCGTTTGACGTTCATATACATCAATAACGTAATTTAACCTATCCTAACCCAACCTATCATCTCGGCGGTAATATTTGACAACATTCCTGGCGAGTTGGCCTCTACGTCTCCGTGGAACATTCGTATACATCAATAACGAAATATAACCTAACCTAACCCAACCTATCATCTCGGCGGCAATATTTGACAACATTCGTGGCGAGTTGGCCTCTACGTCTGCGTTTGACCTTCATATACATCACTAACGTAATATAACCTAACCTAACCCAACCTAACATCTCGGCGGTAATATTTGACAACATTCCTGGCGAGTTGGCGTCTACGTCTCCGTGGGACCTTTATATACATCAATAACGTAATATAACCTAACCTAACCCAACCTATCATCTCGGCGGTAATATTTGACAACATCCCTGGCGAGTTGGCCTCTAAGTCTCCGTGGGACCTTTATATACATCAATAACATAATATAACCTAACCTTTTTTTTTTTTTTTTTTTTTTTAACGTGGGGAAATCCTCATGGATACCTCGGAGTTCGGGGGAACTCCGAGGTTATGCCGGACTCTTACCGGCTAAAACCCCACGGTGGCCACCAACGACGCTACTGAGGGAGAGCCGGGATCTCTTACGAACGCGACCGGCTCCCCCTCAGCGTCTGCAGCCTCCCAGAAGAAGTCTGGGAGGCTCCCATCCCGAAAGGGAGAGGTCGCATCTAAGATGCGACCCCTCCCTCTCCCAAAGGATACCCCTGCAGCGACTTCGGGGCCACGTCCGAAGTCGCTGCACGTCTCGGAGGGGTGGCGTGCAATGGTCGCGATGGGCCCCCGTCCATCACGACCGAGTCACCCCTCCGGACGGCCCCCCGCGCGGGTCACGGCCGTGGCGTACGCGGCTACGCCCCGGCCCGCGCGAGGGGCTGTCACCCCCCCGGAGACTGAGTCCCCTATGGGCGCCCGGCGATGTCCACACGGTGGACATCCCCCGGCGCCGGTGGAGGGCGGCGTCGCCTGCGTCGCCGCCGTTGACGGGAGGGATCGCTAACTTCGCGATCCCTCTCCGCCCCCTCCTTCGCCCGCATGACGGCCTCGCAGAAGGCCGCCATAGCCCGCCAGGATCTGGCATCCTCCACCATCCGTCTAAGTACGGATGGCAATGCCAGATCCTGGCCCACCTCGCTCCGGAGGACACGACGCCGCACCTCCCACGCTGGACAAAACTCCAGTGTGTGCTGCGCCGTGTCCCTCTGGTCACCACAGTGGTGACACGCCGCCGTGGCTTCCCGTCCTATCCGGCGCAGGTACTCACCGAAGCATCCGTGCCCGGTGAGGACCTGCGTGGTCCGGTAGGATAGCCCTCGGCTTCGGCTCACCCATCTATCGAGGATGGGCAATACCGCCCCGACGGTCCGGTGACTCCCATGGGTGGCGCGAAGTCGCTCCTCCCACTTGGCCACCAAAGACCGCCAGGCCCAGGCTCTGACCGCCTCCTCCGACTGGGGTGAGACATCCTGGCAGAGACGAAGGTGTCCGTAGACAAACGCTTCGCGCTCCGCCAGGAGCTCCAGGGGTGGTAACCCTGCCAGAGTTCCCGCCGCCTCATGAGACACCGTGCGATATCCCCTGATCACCCTGATGGCAAGGCGCCGCCAAACACTGCGAAGCAGTGCCCGGCTGCGCCGGTTGGCCATCAGGGCGTCCGCCCAGATCGGGGCCCCATATAGTGCCATCGACCGCACGATGCCCGCATAAAGGCGGCGTACCCTCGCGTCCGGACCCCCCAGGTTGGGCAGCAAGCGACCCAAGCTGGCCGCCGCTTTTTCCAACCTGGGTGCCAGGAGCGCGAAGTGGCGCCCAAAAGCCCAGGAGCCGTCCAGGTGAAGTCCGAGATATTTTATCGCGGGCTTCACCTGGATGCGGGTGTCCCCTACTCGGATCCAGGTATCGGCGAGTGACCTCCCATTTCGACGGAGGAGATGACGGTCCAAGAACCACATCGCCTCCGTCTTGTGAGGAGCCAGCTCCAAACCCATACCCCGAATCAGGGAAGCCACGGTGGCCACTCCCACCTCGGCGCGCCGGACGATCCTCCCGCTGGTACGCCCACCGGCTACCAACACGGTATCGTCAGCGTAGCAGACTACGCTGACACCGGTGGGAAGGAGGACCCGCAGCGCCGCGTCGTACCCCACGTCCCACAGGAGGGGTCCCAAAACTGACCCCTGGGGTACGCCGCGACTAATCTCCCTCGTGCAGGTGTTTCCACCCCGGCCCACGTACTCGACGCACCTGCCGCTAAGGTAGGAGCCGACCGCCACCCGCAGGTATTGAGGGACTCCATGTCGTTCGAGTCCCCTGCGGATGGCCTCCCAGGAGAGGGAGTTGAAGGCATTGACGATGTCCAAGGACACCGCCAATGCCATCCCTCCCCGGGCAGTAGCCGAGCCCGCCAAGGTACGGACCCGATCGATCGCGTCGATCGTGGACCGCCCCCGGCGGAAGCCGAACTGGCACTCGGCCAGGTCGGGTCCTACCCGCTCCAGGTGCCTGGTGAGTCGGGAAGCCACGATTCTCTCGTAGAGCTTCCCGATCTCATCCAGGAGCACGATGGGCCGATAGCCCGAGGGAGATTCAGCGTCCCGGCCCTCCTTCCGCAGGAGGACCAGGCGTCCGAGCCGCCACCGAGATGGGAACGTCCCCGACTTCAGGATGGCTGTAAAAAGCCTCCGAAGTCGGGGACCCAGAACGCGCAGGGCCAAGACCAGCACGCGGCCGGGGACGCCGTCGGAACCCGGAGCCGTATTCCGAGCCCCGAGACGTCTCACCGCCCCGGCCAACTCCTCCTCCGTAACCTCCAGCCCCGCGGACCACCCGTCCACCTGAGTCGGGAAGGCGGCCGATGCGCTCCCAGATGGGAACAACGCATCGACCACCTCTCCGAGAAGCCGGGGCTCCATCGTCTCAGTCACCGGGGGGCCATAAGCCCTAAGCTTGTTTAGGACAAGCCTATATGGACGCCCCCACGGATCCTGATCCAACGAACGAAGAAGTCCGTCCCAAGCGCTGGTCTTGGCCCCCCCGATGGCCTGTTGCAGCTGAACCGTCAGCTGACGATATTCAGCGTACAACAGGGCCGTCCGTGCCTCGTCCCGACGTCTCCTCCTCCGAGACCTGGTGTACCGGCGTCGCGCCATCGCGCAACTCGCTCGGAGACGCGCGATGTCGTCCGACCACCAATACACCGGCCTCCGGGGCGGAAGTCGACCGGCCCTCGGCATCGCCGTCCTGCAGATTGCAGTCAGGGCGCCATGGAACCAGTCGGCCTCCGCCTCCACGTCGGCGACGGGCTCGGCCGACGGCTCCGACCAAGCCACGGCATGGACGGCAGCCATCAGGGCGTCCTCGTCAAGGGCTCTGAGAGCCCACCTCCTTCGCTGCTGGCGTGGACCACCTTGGCGGCCCGGGGCGGTCCCGGAAACTTCTATCCGAACGTACCAGTGATCGGATAGAGTCTCCGTGGACTCGTCCACCGTCCACCCCGTGACCCGCGGTACGGCGGCAGGGGAAGCCCATGAAAGATCCACGATGCTTGTACCCTGCCATCGCACGCACGTACTGGTCGATCCTCGGTTGAGCAACCGAAGATCGAGACCAGCAGCCCACTCCAAAACCGTCTCGCCCCTCGCGTCCGTCCTGGGGGACCCCCATGCCGAAGCATGGGCGTTGAAGTCCCCCAAGACGAGTACCTGGCGGGCCGAGAACTGGGACAAAAAGTTCCCAAGCCCGTCCAGATACTCCTCGAACGACTCTAGGGGCCAGCGCGGTGGAGCATAGGTCCCCACCAGCACGAAGCCCGCCCAGTCCACAGCCACGAAGCCCCGCCCATCGCCCAAAAAGGCGAAGGGCGGAACCCGCGAGGCCGCAGACTGAGCTATGGCCACCGACCCATCGCGATCCCCGACCCAGGACGGTCGGTCCGGGATAACGAAGGGTTCAGCGACCACCGCAACGTCAACCCCGCCCGCCATAAGACCCTCGACCAAGAGATCGTGGGCTCGGCGGGCGTGGTTGACGTTCGCCTGGAGGACTCTGGTCGGGGGGAAGTTTATGCCATATCCATGGCCTCCCCCCGGCCAGAGTCCTCCGCCGGGGTAACCATGCCCCCGGCCTCCTTCACCCCCTTAGTGCCCCCTCCCGGCGGCCCACCCTCCACACCCCCCTTCGGAGGCTGCGGCGCCCTCGTCCCCAATCGCCCCTTCCTCGTCGGGGGGTTACATTTAACCCCCCCGAGTCTATGGTCGGCCGGTCGCCCCAAGTCCGCACACAGCGGACAGTGGGGGGCGGCCGCCCGACACACATTCGCTCGGTGACCGGGGGAACCGCAGTTATAGCAAAGGTCGCCCCGGTCAACTTCGGCAGAGCAATGCTGCCGCACGTGCCCCTTAGTCAGACAGCGATAACACTGCTGGGGACGAGGTTTCAGGGCCTCCACCTTGGCCCTGCACCATCCAACCCTGATCCACCCCAGGTTTGCAGCTTTACGAGCGGCAACCAAGGGGCATTGGATCCACAGGGTTCCTAGTCCCAGAGGTGAGGACCTTATCTCACCGGTCCTCACCTCCGCGGCCAGGCACCCTGCCGCCGCAGCCACCGACTCCGCCACCTCAGATGAGGTGACGGAGTCGTCCAGCCCACTCACCCTCAACTCCGCCTTCTTAGAAGGGCATGAGACCCGGACCTCTGTGTCCGCCAAGGCCGCCCTTAGCTTATCTGCTAAGAGGGCGGCCTTTGCCGCCCTCTCAGGACCGGGGATTTCCAATAGGAAACCCCCAGTCCTTCCGCGCCTTGGGCGTACCTCCTCGATCCCTAACTCGCTCAGGGAGACCCTCTGCCGAGCCGCGACTAGGATCTCCTGATAAGATCCTTTGCTGCCCGAGGGCAGCGTAAGGGCCACAGCCGCGGCTCGAGGGGGCCTCCCGAGCTTGACGGGCGCCTTGGCGGTCCCAGAGGTCTCCTGCATCTGCTTTTTCGCAGCCCTCTGCGCCTTCCGCCCGACCACCTTAGCCCACGACACCTCGCCCTGAGCCGACCCACCAGATGATTGGCACGCTGTCTGCACCTTTGGTGCCTCCACCGTTACCCTCCGCCCGGAAACCGAGCGGCGGCGAACCACCTCCTTCTTCGAAGAAGAAGTCCCAGCAGCGGGAGGCGTAGACGCCTCCGCCTTCTTCTTCTTCTTCTTCTTTTTCTTCCCCGTCACCCCCCCAGCAGCCGCATCACCACCGCTCGCAGGAGTGGGTGTGGTGACGGCTACGGTTCGGGCCGAAGGAGATGAAGCAGACCCCTTCAACCTTGCCGTATAAGCCGACAGCTTTTCGTCGACGATGCGGGCGATTGTGTCTGCGAGCGAGACCATGTCGACCGCACCGCCGACTTTATCAACCTCCGCCCCATGCGCCGGAGGCGGAGTTCGCCTCTCCAGATCCTTAATGCGGCCCCGTAGTACCGCATTTTCGGCCTTCATGGCCTCCAATTCTCCTCTCAGGGCGGATAAGTCCGCCCTGACTTCAAGTCCTTCTCGCGCGGGGGACTCCGAAGACTCCAACGCGCTTTGCACAAGTGCGCACAAAGTGCGCGCACTTTCGCGTAATCTTCGCACGAACTCTCCTTTCAGGTTTGTTGACCTGGCCGCCACCCATTCGACGCGGTTCATTGCCGCGAGGGCCTCTCGTCTCAACTCCACAGAGGAGACGCCCATGAATTCCCGGGCATACTCCTCTACGGAGGGAAGATATTTGGCCGACTTGCTTGGCGGCGGGGCCGGATCATCGGGCCCGCAACCCAGAATTTTCTGTTCCTCCTGGAGTCTTAACATCTTCACCTCCGTCTGGAGGAGTTTCTCCTTGGCCGCTTGAAGGCCCACATACTCGCCCGTTGTCGGGGGGCGTCCCCTCTTCCTAGACGGTCCGGACCCAGCAGCCCTCAGAGACGACCAAGACACATCAGTGTCGTAGTCGTGCTCCGAGGGGGCAGGAGAGGCCACCCTGGAAGGCACGGCTTCCTCCCTGCTGTGGGGACGAGAAAGGGACCACCCACGTGTGTTATAGCTCCCTTCCCTCCCTTCTCTCCCAGAACGGAGCGACTCCGATCTCGGCGCTCCGGCCCTCTCATCGGCGATCTGCGAAGAGGCAATCCTCTCCACAGATACGACCACTGGACGCACTGGCGCCGGCATCGAAGTGCCAGCTCCATCGCCCCTCCCACACCTACTCCCCCCCAACCCGGTTTTATTAAAAGAATCCATAAGAATCCCACGAGTAGTGTCGGAATAACCCTGTCACCCCCGGCAGAGCCGCGTACCGGGGGAAGGCATTTATACACCCGGGGGGCGCCAGGTACCCCGGGGTTGGTCCGCTCAGCACCGATGCACCCACCGGCCACACCCAGCCGCGAAGGACTGAGCGCGTCCCCTCGCCGCGGACCAAAACTTGAGACAGAGACTTTTTATAGAGGTTTATCCCCTCGCGGGCCGGCCGGTTAAGGCAAGCCCCCCGCTCCGGCGAAACATGACCACCGGTCTACGGTATCAGCCAGAGCCCCGTTTGCCACTGGGACAAGCCCAGTGTTACCAGGTTCCACCACGAGGAGGAGGGGATGGCACGTGTTGTTGCAAACTGCAACTGCAGTCCGCAACAACTTTAGAACCCAATATAACCTAACCTAACCCAACCTATCATCTCGGCCGTAATATTGGACAACATGCCTGGCGAGTTGGCCTCTACGTCTCCGTTTGACGTTCATATACATCAATAACGTAATTTAACGTAACCTAAACAACCTATCATCTCGGTGGTAATATTTGACAACATTCCTGGCGAGTTGGCCTCTACGTCTCCGTGGAACATTCGTATACATCAATAACGAAATATAACCTAACCTAACCCAACGTAACATATCGCCGGTAACATTTGACCACATTCCTGGCGAGTTGGCCTCTACGTCTCCGTTTGACCTTCATATACATCAATAACGTAATTTAACCTAACCTAACCCAACCTATCATCTCGGCGGTAATATTTGACCACATTCCTGGCGAGTTGGCCTCTACGTCTCCGCGCGACCTTCATATACATCAATAACGACATATAACCTAACCTAACACAACCTAACATCTCGGCGGTAATATTTGACAACATTCCTGGCGAGTTGGCGTCTACGTCTCCGTGGGACCTTTATATACATCAATAACGTAATATAACGTAACCTAACCCAACCTATCATCTCGGCGGTAATATTTGAGAACATTCCTGTCGAGCTGGCTTCTACGTCCCGGTGGGACCTTTATATTCATCAATAACGTAATATAAACAAACCTAACCCATCCTAACATCTCGGCGTTAATATTTGACCACATTCCTGGCTTGTTGGCCTCTACGTCTCCGTGGGACCTTTGTATACATCAATAACGTAATATAACCTAACCTAACCCAACCTAACATCTCTGCGGTAATATTTGACCACATTCCTGGCTTGTTGGAATCGACGTCTCTGTGGGACCTTTATACACATCAATAACATAATATAACCTAACCTAACCCAACCTATCTTCTCGGCCGTAATATTGGACAACATGCCTGGCGAGTTGGCCTCTACGTCTCCGTTTGACGTTCTTATACATCAATAACGTAATTTAACCTAACCTAAACAACCTATCATCTCGGCGGTAATATTTGACCACATTCCTGGCGAGTTGTCCTCTACGTCTCCGTTTGACCTTCATAAACATCAATAACGTAATATAACCTAACCTAACCCAACCTAACATCTCGGCGGTAATATTTGACAACATTCGTGGCGAGTTGGCCTCTACGTCTCCGTTTGACCTTCATATACATCAATAACGTAATATAACCTACCTAACCCAACCTATCATCTCGGCGGTAATATTTGACAACATATCTGGCGAGTTGGCCTCTACGTCTCCGTGGGACCTTCATATACATCAATAACATAATATAACCTAACCTAACCCAACCTATCATCTCGGCCATAATATTGGACAACATGCCTGGCGAGTTGGCCTCTACGTCTCCGTTTGAGGTTCATATACATCAATAACGTAATTTAACCTAACCTAAACAACCTATCATCTCGGCGGTAATATTTGACCACATTCCTGGCGAGTAGGCCTCTACGTCTCCGTGGGACCTTTATATACATAAATAACATAATATAAGCTAGCCTAACCCAATCTAACATCTCGGCGGTAATATTTGACCACATTCCTGGCGAGTTGGCCTCTACGTCTCCGTTTGACGTTCATATACATCAATAACGTAATTTAACCTAACCTAAACAACCTATCATCTCGGCGGTAATATTTGACCACATTCCTGGCGAGTTGGCCTCTACGTCTCCGTGGGACCTTTATATACATAAATAACATAATATAAGCTAGCCTAACCCAATCTAACATCTCGGCGGTAATATTTGACCACATTCCTGGCGAGTTGGCCTCTACGTCTCCGTTTGACGTTCATATACATCAATAACGTAATTTAACATAACCTAACCCAACCTATCATATCGGCGGTAATATTTGACAACATTCCTGGCGAGTTGGCGTCTACGTCTCCGTGGGACCTTTATATACATCAATAACGTAATATAACGTAACCTAACCCAACCTATCATCTCGGCGGTAATATTTGAGAACATTCCTGTCGAGCTGGCTTCTACGTCCCGGTGGGACCTTTATATTCATCAATAACGTAATATAAACAAACCTAACCCATCCTAACATCTCGGCGTTAATATTTGACCACATTCCTGGCTTGTTGGCCTCTACGTCTCCGTGGGACCTTTGTATACATCAATAACGTAATATAACCTAACCTAACCCAACCTAACATCTCTGCGGTAATATTTGACCACATTCCTGGCTTGTTGGAATCGACGTCTCTGTGGGACCTTTATATACATCAATAACATAATATAACCTAACCTAACCCAACCTATCTTCTCGGCCGTAATATTGGACAACATGCCTGGCGAGTTGGCCTCTACGTCTCCGTTTGACGTTCTTATACATCAATAACGTAATTTAACCTAACCTAAACAACCTATCATCTCGGCGGTAATATTTGACCACATTCCTGGCGAGTTGTCCTCTACGTCTCCGTTTGACCTTCATAAACATCAATAACGTAATATAACCTAACCTAACCCAACCTAACATCTCGGCGGTAATATTTGACAACATTCGTGGCGAGTTGGCCTCTACGTCTCCGTTTGACCTTCATATACATCAATAACGTAATATAACCTACCTAACCCAACCTATCATCTCGGCGGTAATATTTGACAACATATCTGGCGAGTTGGCCTCTACGTCTCCGTGGGACCTTCATATACATCAATAACATAATATAACCTAACCTAACCCAACCTATCATCTCGGCCATAATATTGGACAACATGCCTGGCGAGTTGGCCTCTACGTCTCCGTTTGAGGTTCATATACATCAATAACGTAATTTAACCTAACCTAACCCAACCTATCATCTCGGCGGTAATATTTGACCACATTCCTGGCGAGTTGGCCTCTACGTCTCCGCGCGACCTTCATATACATCAATAACGACATATAACCTAACCTAACACAACCTAACATCTCGGCGGTAATATTTGACAACATTCCTGGCGAGTTGGCGTCTACGTCTCCGTGGGACCTTTATATACATCAATAACGTAATATAACGTAACCTAACCCAACCTATCATCTCGGCGGTAATATTTGAGAACATTCCTGTCGAGCTGGCTTCTACGTCCCGGTGGGACCTTTATATTCATCAATAACGTAATATAAACAAACCTAACCCATCCTAACATCTCGGCGTTAATATTTGACCACATTCCTGGCTTGTTGGCCTCTACGTCTCCGTGGGACCTTTGTATACATCAATAACGTAATATAACCTAACCTAACCCAACCTAACATCTCTGCGGTAATATTTGACCACATTCCTGGCTTGTTGGAATCGACGTCTCTGTGGGACCTTTATATACATCAATAACATAATATAACCTAACCTAACCCAACCTATCTTCTCGGCCGTAATATTGGACAACATGCCTGGCGAGTTGGCCTCTACGTCTCCGTTTGACGTTCTTATACATCAATAACGTAATTTAACCTAACCTAAACAACCTATCATCTCGGCGGTAATATTTGACCACATTCCTGGCGAGTTGTCCTCTACGTCTCCGTTTGACCTTCATAAACATCAATAACGTAATATAACCTAACCTAACCCAACCTAACATCTCGGCGGTAATATTTGACAACATTCGTGGCGAGTTGGCCTCTACGTCTCCGTTTGACCTTCATATACATCAATAACGTAATATAACCTACCTAACCCAACCTATCATCTCGGCGGTAATATTTGACAACATATCTGGCGAGTTGGCCTCTACGTCTCCGTGGGACCTTCATATACATCAATAACATAATATAACCTAACCTAACCCAACCTATCATCTCGGCCATAATATTGGACAACATGCCTGGCGAGTTGGCCTCTACGTCTCCGTTTGAGGTTCATATACATCAATAACGTAATTTAACCTAACCTAAACAACCTATCATCTCGGCGGTAATATTTGACCACATTCCTGGCGAGTAGGCCTCTACGTCTCCGTGGGACCTTTATATACATAAATAACATAATATAAGCTAGCCTAACCCAATCTAACATCTCGGCGGTAATATTTGACCACATTCCTGGCGAGTTGGCCTCTACGTCTCCGTTTGACGTTCATATACATCAATAACGTAATTTAACCTAACCTAAACAACCTATCATCTCGGCGGTAATATTTGACCACATTCCTGGCGAGTTGGCCTCTACGTCTCCGTGGGACCTTTATATACATAAATAACATAATATAAGCTAGCCTAACCCAATCTAACATCTCGGCGGTAATATTTGACCACATTCCTGGCGAGTTGGCCTCTACGTCTCCGTTTGACGTTCATATACATCAATAACGTAATTTAACATAACCTAACCCAACCTATCATATCGGCGGTAATATTTGACAACATTCGTGGCGAGTTGGCCTCTACGTCTCCGTGTGACATTCATATACATCACTAACGTAATATAACCTAACCTAACCCAACCTAACATCTCGGCGGTAATATTTGACAACATTCCTGGCGAGTTGGCGTCTACGTCTCCGTGGGACATTTATATACATCAATAACGTAATATAACCTAACCTAACCCAACCTAACATCTCGGCGGTAATATTTGACAACATTCCTGGCGAGTTGACGTCTACGTCTCCGTGGGACCTTTATATACATCAATAACGTAATATAACCTAACCTAACCCAACCTATCATCTCGGCGGTAATATTTGACAACATTCGTGGCGAGTTGGCCTCTACGTCTCCGTTTGACCTTCATATACATCACTAACGTAATATAACCTAACCTAACCCAACCTAACATCTCGGCGGTAATATTTGACAACATTCCTGGCGAGTTGGCGTCTACGTCTCCGTGGGACCTTTATATACATCACTAACGTAATATAAGCTAACCTAACCCAACCTATCATGTCGGCGGTAATATTTGACCACATTCCTGGCGAGTTGGCCTCTACGTCTCCGTGGGACATTTATATACATCAATAACATAATATAAGCTAGCCTAACCCAACCTAACATCTCGGCGGTAATATTTGACATCAGTCCTGCCGAGATGGCCTCTACGTCTCCGTGGAACCTTTATATACATCAATAACGTAATATAACCTAACCTAACCCAACCTATCATCTCGGCGGTAATATTTGACAACATTCGTGGCGAGTTGGCCTCTACGTCTCCGTTTGACCTTCATATACATCACTAACGTAATTTAACCTAACCTAACCCAACCTATCATCTCGGCGGTAATATTTGACAACATTCCTGGCGAGTTGGCCTCTACGTCTCCGTGGAACATTCGTATACATCAATAACGAAATATAACCTAACCTAACCCAACGTAACATCTCGGCGGTAACATTTGACCACATTCCTGGCGAGTTGGCCTCTACGTCTCCGTTTGACCTTCATATACATCAATAACGTAATATAACCTACCTAACCCAACCTATCATCTCGGCGGTAATATTTGACAACATTTCTGGCGA
This sequence comes from Xylocopa violacea, assembly GCA_963969225.1. Taxonomy (NCBI): domain Eukaryota; kingdom Metazoa; phylum Arthropoda; class Insecta; order Hymenoptera; family Apidae; genus Xylocopa; species Xylocopa violacea. The sequence continues at coordinate 4,428,598 of CAXAJV010000051.1, forward strand.
GTTGGCCTCTACGTCTCCGTGGGACCTTCATATACATCAATAACGACATATAACCTAACCTAACCTAACCTATCATCTCGGCGGTAATATTTGACAACATTCGAGGCGAGTTGGCCTCTACGTCTCCGTGGGACCTTTATATACATCAATGAGGTAATATAAACTAACCTAACCCAACCTATCATCTCAGCGGTAATATTTGACAACAGTTCTGGCGAGTTGGCTTCTCCGTCTCCGTGGGACCTTTATATACATCAATAACGTAATATAACCTAACCTAACCCAACCTATCATCTCGGCGGTAATATTTGACAACATCCCTGGCGAGTTGGCCTCTAAGTCTCCGTGGGACCTTTATATACATCAATAACGTAATATAACCTAACCTAACCCAACCTATCATCTCGGCGGTAATATTTGACAACATCCCTGGCGAGTTGGCCTCTAAGTCTCCGTGGGACCTTTATATACATCAATAACATAATGTAACCTAACCTAACCCAACCTATCATCTCGGCCATAATATTGGACAACATGCCTGGCGAGTTGGCCTCTACGTCTCCGTTTGAGGTTCATATACATCAATAACGTAATTTAACCTAACCTAAACAACCTATCATCTCGGCGGTAATATTTGACCACATTCCTGGCGAGTAGGCCTCTACGTCTCCGTGGGACCTTTATATACATAAATAACATAATATAAGCTAGCCTAACCCAATCTAACATCTCGGCGGTAATATTTGACCACATTCCTGGCGAGTTGGCCTCTACGTCTCCGTTTGACGTTCATATACATCAATAACGTAATTTAACCTAACCTAAACAACCTATCATCTCGGCGGTAATATTTGACCACATTCCTGGCGAGTTGGCCTCTACGTCTCCGTGGGACCTTTATATACATAAATAACATAATATAAGCTAGCCTAACCCAATCTAACATCTCGGCGGTAATATTTGACCACATTCCTGGCGAGTTGGCCTCTACGTCTCCGTTTGACGTTCATATACATCAATAACGTAATTTAACATAACCTAACCCAACCTATCATATCGGCGGTAATATTTGACAACATTCGTGGCGAGTTGGCCTCTACGTCTCCGTTTGACATTCATATACATCACTAACGTAATATAACCTAACCTAACCCAACCTAACATCTCGGCGGTAATATTTGACAACATTCCTGGCGAGTTGGCGTCTACGTCTCCGTGGGACATTTATATACATCAATAACGTAATATAACCTAACCTAACCCAACCTAACATCTCGGCGGTAATATTTGACAACATTCCTGGCGAGTTGACGTCTACGTCTCCGTGGGACCTTTATATACATCAATAATGTAATATAACCTAACCTAACCCAACCTATCATCTCGGCGGTAATATTTGACAACATTCGTGGCGAGTTGGCCTCTACGTCTCCGTTTGACCTTCATATACATCACTAACGTAATATAACCTAACCTAACCCAACCTAACATCTCGGCGGTAATATTTGACAACATTCCTGGCGAGTTGGCGTCTACGTCTCCGTGGGACCTTTATATACATCACTAACGTAATATAAGCTAACCTAACCCAACCTATCATGTCGGCCGTAATATTTGACCACATTCCTGGCGAGTTGGCCTCTACGTCTCCGTGGGACATTTATATACATCAATAACATAATATAAGCTAGCCTAACCCAACCTATCATCTCGGCGGTAATATTTGACAACATTCCTGGCGAGTTGGCCTCTACGTCTCCGTGGAACATTCGTATACATCAATAACGAAATATAACCTAACCTAACCCAACGTAACATCTCGGCGGTAACATTTGACCACATTCCTGGCGAGTTGGCCTCTACGTCTCCGTTTGTCCTTCATATACATCAATAACGTAATATAACCTACCTAACCCAACCTATCATCTCGGCGGTAATATTTGACAACATTTCTGGCGAGTTGGCCTCTACGTCTCCGTGGGACCTTCATATACATCAATAACGACATATAACCTAACCTAACCTAACCTATCATCTCGGCGGTAATATTTGACAACATTCGAGGCGAGTTGGCCTCTACGTCTCCGTGGGACCTTTATATACATCAATGAGGTAATATAAACTAACCTAACCCAACCTATCATCTCAGCGGTAATATTTGACAACAGTTCTGGCGAGTTGGCTTCTCCGTCTCCGTGGGACCTTTATATACATCAATAACGTAATATAACCTAACCTAACCCAACCTATCATCTCGGCGGTAATATTTGACAACATCCCTGGCGAGTTGGCCTCTAAGTCTCCGTGGGACCTTTATATACATCAATAACGTAATATAACCTAACCTAACCCAACCTATCATCTCGGCGGTAATATTTGACAACATCCCTGGCGAGTTGGCCTCTAAGTCTCCGTGGGACCTTTATATACATCAATAACATAATGTAACCTAACCTAACCCAACCTATCATCTCGGCCGTAATATTGGACAACATGCCTGGCGAGTTGGCCTCTACGTCTCCGTTTGAGGTTCATATACATCAATAACGTAATTTAACCTAACCTAAACAACCTATCATCTCGGCGGTAATATTTGACCACATTCCTGGCGAGTTGGCCTCTACGTCTCCGTGGGACCTTTATATACATAAATAACATAATATAAGCTAGCCTAACCCAATCTAACACCTCGGCGGTAATATTTGACCACATTCCTGGCGAGTTGGCCTCTTCGTCTCCGTTTGACGTTCATATACATCAATAACGTAATTTAACCTAACCTAACCCAACCTATCATATCGGCGGTAATATTTGACCACATTCCTGGCGAGTTGGCCTCTACGTCTCCGCGCGACCTTCATATACATCAATAACGACATATAACCTAACCTAACACAACCTAACATCTCGGCGGTAATATTTGACAACATTCCTGGCGAGTTGGCGTCTACGTCTCCGTGGGACCTTTATATACATCAATAACGTAATATAACGTAACCTAACCCAACCTATCATCTCGGCGGTAATATTTGAGAACATTCCTGTCGAGCCGGCTTCTACGTCCCGGTGGGACCTTTATATTCATCAATAACGTAATATAAACAAACCTAACCCATCCTAACATCTCGGCTTTAATATTTGACCACATTCCTGGCTTGTTGGCCTCTACGTCTCCGTGGGACCTTTGTATACATCAATAACGTAATATAACCTAACCTAACCCAACCTAACATCTCGGCGGTAATATTTGACAACATTCCTGGCGAGTTGGCGTCTACGTCTCCGTGGGACATTTATATACATCAATAACGTAATATAACGTAACCTAACCCAACCTATCATGTCGGCGGTAATATTTGAGAACATTCCTGGCGAGCTGGCTTCTACGTCCCGGTGGGACCTTTATATACATCAATAACGTAATATAAACAAACCTAACCCAACCTAACATCTCGGCTTTAATATTTGACCACATTCCTGGCTTGTTGGCCTCCACGTCTCCGTGGGACCTTTGTATACATCAATATCGTAATATAACCTAACCTAACCCAACCTAACATCTCTGCGGTAATATTTGACCACATTCCTGGCTTGTTGGAATCTACGTCTCTGTGGGACCTTTATATACATCAATAACATAATATAACCTAACCTAACCCAACCTAACATCTCTGCGGTAATATTTGACATCATTTCTGGCGAGTTGGCCTCTACGTCTCCGTGTAACACTCATACACATCAATAACGTAATATAACGCAACCTAACCCAACCTATCATCTCGGCGGTAATATTTGACAACATATCTGGCGAGTTGGCCTCTACGTCTCCGTGGGACCTTCATATACATCAATAACGACATATAACCTAACCTAACCCAACCTAACATCTCGGCGGTAATATTTGACAACATCCCTGGCGAGTTGGCCTCTAAGTCTCCGTGGGACCTTTATATACATCAATAACATAATGTAACCTAACCTAACCCAACCTATCATCTCGGCCGTAATATTGGACAACATGCCTGGCGAGTTGGCCTCTACGTCTCCGTTTGAGGTTCATATACATCAATAACGTAATTTAACCTAACCTAAACAACCTATCATCTCGGCGGTAATATTTGACCACATTCCTGGCGAGTTGGCCTCTACGTCTCCGTGGGACCTTTATATACATAAATAACATAATATAAGCTAGCCTAACCCAATCTAACACCTCGGCGGTAATATTTGACCACATTCCTGGCGAGTTGGCCTCTTCGTCTCCGTTTGACGTTCATATACATCAATAACGTAATTTAACCTAACCTAACCCAACCTATCATATCGGCGGTAATATTTGACCACATTCCTGGCGAGTTGGCCTCTACGTCTCCGCGCGACCTTCATATACATCAATAACGACATATAACCTAACCTAACACAACCTAACATCTCGGCGGTAATATTTGACAACATTCCTGGCGAGTTGGCGTCTACGTCTCCGTGGGACCTTTATATACATCAATAACGTAATATAACGTAACCTAACCCAACCTATCATCTCGGCGGTAATATTTGAGAACATTCCTGTCGAGCCGGCTTCTACGTCCCGGTGGGACCTTTATATTCATCAATAACGTAATATAAACAAACCTAACCCATCCTAACATCTCGGCTTTAATATTTGACCACATTCCTGGCTTGTTGGCCTCTACGTCTCCGTGGGACCTTTGTATACATCAATAACGTAATATAACCTAACCTAACCCAACCTAACATCTCGGCGGTAATATTTGACAACATTCCTGGCGAGTTGGCGTCTACGTCTCCGTGGGACATTTATATACATCAATAACGTAATATAACGTAACCTAACCCAACCTATCATGTCGGCGGTAATATTTGAGAACATTCCTGGCGAGCTGGCTTCTACGTCCCGGTGGGACCTTTATATACATCAATAACGTAATATAAACAAACCTAACCCAACCTAACATCTCGGCTTTAATATTTGACCACATTCCTGGCTTGTTGGCCTCCACGTCTCCGTGGGACCTTTGTATACATCAATATCGTAATATAACCTAACCTAACCCAACCTAACATCTCTGCGGTAATATTTGACCACATTCCTGGCTTGTTGGAATCTACGTCTCTGTGGGACCTTTATATACATCAATAACATAATATAACCTAACCTAACCCAACCTAACATCTCTGCGGTAATATTTGACATCATTTCTGGCGAGTTGGCCTCTACGTCTCCGTGTAACACTCATACACATCAATAACGTAATATAACGCAACCTAACCCAACCTATCATCTCGGCGGTAATATTTGACAACATATCTGGCGAGTTGGCCTCTACGTCTCCGTGGGACCTTCATATACATCAATAACGACATATAACCTAACCTAACCCAACCTAACATCTCAGCGGTAATATTTGACAACATTCCTGGCGAGTTGGCGTCTACGTCTTCGTGGGACCTTTGTATACATCAATAACGTAATATAACCTAACCTAACCCAACCTATCATCTCGGCGGTAATATTTGACAACATCCCTGGCGAGTTGGCCTCTAAGTCTCCGTGGGACCTTTATATACATCAATAACATAATGTAACCTAACCTAACCCAACCTATCATCTCGGCCGTAATATTGGACAACATGCCTGGCGAGTTGGCCTCTACGTCTCCGTTTGAGGTTCATATACATCAATAACGTAATTTAACCTAACCTAAACAACCTATCATCTCGGCGGTAATATTTGACCACATTCCTGGCGAGTTGGCCTCTACGTCTCCGTGGGACCTTTATATACATAAATAACATAATATAAGCTAGCCTAACCCAATCTAACATCTCGGCGGTAATATTTGACCACATTCCTGGCGAGTTGGCCTCTTCATCTCCGTTTGACGTTCATATACATCAATAACGTAATTTAACCTAACCTAACCCAACCTATCATATCGGCGGTAATATTTGACAACATTCGTGGCGAGTTGGACTCTACGTCTCCGTTTGACATTCATATACATCACTAACGTAATATAACCTAACCTAACCCAACCTAACATCTCGGCTTTAATATTTGACAACATTCCTGGCGAGTTGGCGTCTACGTCTCCGTGGGACATTTATATACATCAATAACGTAATATAACGTAACCTAACCCAACCTATCATGTCGGCGGTAATATTTGAGAACATTCCTGGCGAGCTGGCTTCCACGTCCCGGTGGGACCTTTATATACATCAATAACGTAATATAAACAAACCTAACCCAACCTAACATCTCGGCTTTAATATTTGACCACATTCCTGGCTTGTTGGAATCTACGTCTCCGTGGGACCTTTATATACATCAATAACGTAATATAACCTGACCTAACCCAACCTAACATCTCTGCGGTAATATTTGACAACATTCCTGGCGAGTTGGCTTCTCCGTCTCCGTGGGACCTTTATATACATCAATAACGTAATATAACCTAACCTAACCCAACCTATCATCTCGGCGGTAATATTTGACAACATCCCTGGCGAGTTGGCCTCTAAGTCTCCGTGGGACATTTATATACATCAATAACATAATATAACCTAACCTAACCCAACCTATCATCTCGGCGGTAATATTTGACCACATTCCTGGCGAGTTGGCCTCTACGTCTCCGTGGGACTTTTATATACATCAATAACGTAATATAACCTAACCTAACCCAACCTATCAACTCGGCGGTAATATTTGACAACATCCATGGCGAGTTGGCCTCTAAGTCTCCGTGGGACCTTTATATACATCAATAACATAATATAACCTAACCTAACCCAACCTATCATCTCGGCCGTAATATTGGACAACATGCCTGTCGAGTTGGCCTCTACGTCTCCGTTTGACGTTCATATACATTAATAACGTAATTTAACCTAACCTAAACAACCTATCATCTCGGCGGTAATATTTGACCACATTCCTGGCGAGTTGGCCTCTACGTCTCCGTGGGACCTTTATATACATAAATAACATAATATAAGCTAGCCTAACCCAATCTAACATCTCGGCGGTAATATTTGACCACATTCCTGGCGAGTTGGCCTCTACGTCTCCGTTTGACGTTCATATACATCAATAACGTAATTTAACCTAACCTAACCCAACCTATCATATCGGCGGTAATATTTGACAACATTCGTGGCGAGTTGGCCTCTACGTCTCCGTTTGACATTCATATACATCACTAACGTAATATAACCTAACCTAACCCAACCTAACATCTCGGCGTTAATATTTGACCACATTCCTGGCTTGTTGGCCTCTACGTCTCCGTGGGACCTTTGTATACATCAATAACGTAATATAACCTAACCTAACCCAACCTAACATCTCTGCGGTAATATTTGACCACATTCCTGGCTTGTTGGAATCTACGTCTCTGTGGGACCTTTATATACATCAATAACATAATATAACCTAACCTAACCCAACCTAACATCTCTGCGGTAATATTTGACATCATTTCTGGCGAGTTGGCCTCTACGTCTCCGTGTAACACTCATACACATCAATAACGTAATATAACGCAACCTAACCGAACCTATCATCTCGGCGGTAATATTTGACAACATATCTGGCGAGTTGGCCTCTACGTCTCCGTGGGACCTTCATATACATCAATAACGACATATAACCTAACCAAACCCATCCTATCATCTCGGCGGTAATATTTGACAACATGCGTGGCGAGTTGGCCTCTACGTCTCCGTTTGACCTTCATATACATCACTAACGTAATATAACCTAACCTAACCCAACCTAACATCTCGGCGGTAATATTTGACAACATTCCTGGCGAGTTGGCGTCTACGTCTTCGTGGGACCTTTATGTACATCAATAACGTAATATAACCTAACCTAACCCAACCTATCATCTCGGCGGTAATATTTGACAACATCCCTGGCGAGTTGGCCTCTAAGTCTCCGTGGGACCTTTATATACATCAATAACATAATATAACCTAACCTAACCCAACCTATCATCTCGGCCGTAATATTGGACAACATGCCTGGCGAGTTGGCCTCTACGTCGCCGTTTGAGGTTCATATACATCAATAACGTAATTTAACCTAACCTAAACAACCTATCATCTCGGCGGTAATATTTGACCACATTCCTGGCGAGTTGGCCTCTACGTCTCCGTGGGACCTTTATATACATAAATAACATAATATAAGCTAGCCTAACCCAATCTAACATCTCGGCGGTAATATTTGACCACATTCCTGGCGAGTTGGCCTCTACGTCTCCGTTTGACGTTCATATACATCAATAACGTAATTTAACATAACCTAACCCAACCTATCATATCGGCGGTAATATTTGACAACATTCGTGGCGAGTTGGCCTCTACGTCTCCGTTTGACATTCATATACATCACTAACGTAATATAACCTAACCTAACCCAACCTAACATCTCTGCGGTAATATTTGACCACATTCCTGGCTTGTTGGAATCTACGTCTCCGTGGGACCTTTATATACATCAATAACGTAATATAACCTAACCTAACCCAACCTAACATCTCTGCGGTAATATTTGACCACATTCCTGGCTTGTTGGAATCTACGTCTCTGTGGGTCCTTTATATACATCAATAACATAATATAACCTAACCTAACCCAACCTAACATTTCTGCGGTAATATTTGACATCATTTCTGGCGAGTTGGCCTCTACGTCTCCGTGTAACACTCATACACATCAATAACGTAATATAACGCAACCTAACCCAACCTATCATCTCGGCGGTAATATTTGACAACATATCTGGCGAGTTGGCCTCTACGTCTCCGTGGGACCTTCATATACATCAATAACGACATATAACCTAACCTAACCCAACCTAACATCTCGGCGGTAGTATTTGACAACATTCCTGGCGAGTTGGCGTCTACGTCTTCGTGGGACCTTTATATACATCAATAACGTAATATAACCTAACCTAACCCAACCTATCATCTCGGCGGTAATATTTGACAACATCCCTGGCGAGTTGGCCTCTAAGTCTCCGTGGGACCTTTATATACATCAATAACATAATGTAACCTAACCTAACCCAACCTATCATCTCGGCCGTAATATTGGACAACATGCCTGGCGAGTTGGCCTCTACGTCTCCGTTTGAGGTTCATATACATCAATAACGTAATTTAACCTAACCTAAACAACCTATCATCTCGGCGGCAATATTTGACCACATTCCTGGCGAGTTGGCCTCTACGTCTCCGTGGGACCTTTATATACATAAATAACATAATATAAGCTAGCCTAACCCAATCTAACATCTCGGCGGTAATATTTGACCACATTCCTGGCGAGTTGGCCTCTTCGTCTCCGTTTGACGTTCATATACATCAATAACGTAATTTAACCTAACCTAACCCAACCTATCATCTCGGCCGTAATATTGGACAACATGCCTGGCGAGTTGGCCTCTACGTCTCCGTTTGAGGTTCATATACATCAATAACGTGATTTAACCTAACCTAAACAACCTATCATCTCGGCGGTAATATTTGACAACATTCCTGGCGAGTTGGCCTCTACGTCTCCGTGGGACCTTTATATACATAAATAACATAATATAAGCTAGCCTAACCCAATCTAACATCTCGGCGGTAATATTTGACCACATTCCTGGCGAGTTGGCCTCTACGTCTCCGTTTGACGTTCATATACATCAATAACGTAATTTAACCTAACCTAACCCAACCTATCATATCGGCGGTAATATTTGACAACATTCGTGGCGAGTTGGCCTCTACGTCTCCGTTTGACATTCATATACATCACTAACGTAATATAACCTAACCTAACCCAACCTAACATCTCGGCGGTAATATTTGACAACATTCCTGGCGAGTTGGCGTCTACGTCTCCGTGGGACCTTTATATACATGAATAACGTAATATAATGTAACCTAACCCAACCTACCATCTCGGCGGTAATATTTGAGGACATTCCTGTCGAGCTGGCTTCTACGTCCCGGTGGGACCTTTATATTCATCAATAACGTAATATAAACAAACCTAACCCATCCTAACATCTCGGCGTTAATATTTGACCACATTCCTGGCTTGTTGGCCTCTACGTCTCCGTGGGACCTTTGTATACATCAATAACGTAATATAACCTAACCTAACCCAACCTAACATCTCTGCGGTAATATTTGACCACATTCCTGGCTTGTTGGAATCTACGTCTCTGTGGGACCTTTATATACATTAATAACATAATATAACCTAACCTAACCCAACCTAACATCTCTGCGGTAATATTTGACATCATTTCTGGCGAGTTGGCCTCTACGTCTCCGTGTAACACTCATACACATCAATAACGTAATATAAAGCAACCTAACCCAACCTATCATCTCGGCGGTAATATTTGACAACATATCTGGCGAGTTGGCCTCTACGTCTCCGTGGGACCTTCATATACATCAATAACGACATATAACCTAACCTAACCCAACCTAACATCTCGGCGGTAATATTTGACAACATTCCTGGCGAGTTGGCGTCTACGTCTTCGTGGGACCTTTATATACATCAATAACGTAATATAACCTAACCTAACCCAACCTATCATCTCGGCGGTAATATTTGACAACATCCCTGGCGAGTTGGCCTCTAAGTCTCAGTGGGACCTTTATATACATCAATAACATAATGTAACCTAACCTAACCCAACCTATCATCTCGGCCGTAATATTGGACAACATGCCTGGCGAGTTGGCCTCTACGTCTCCGTTTGAGGTTCATATACATCAATAACGTAATTTAACCTAACCTAAACAACCTATCATCTCGGCGGTAATATTTGACCACATTCCTGGCGAGTTGGCCTCTACGTCTCCGTGGGACCTTTATATACATAAATAACATAATATAAGCTAGCCTAACCCAATCTAACATCTCGGCGGTAATATTTGACCACATTCCTGGCGAGTTGGCCTCTTCGTCTCCGTTTGACGTTCATATACATCAATAACGTAATTTAACCTAACCTAACCCAACCTATCATATCGGCGGTAATATTTGACAACATTCGTGGCGAGTTGGCCTCTACGTCTCCGTTTGACATTCATATACATCACTAACGTAATATAACCTAACCTAACCCTACCTAACATCTCGGCTTTAATATTTGACAACATTCATGGCGAGTTGGCGTCTACGTCTCCGTGGGACATTTATATACATCAATAACGCAATATAACGTAACCTAACCCAACCTATCATGTCGGCGGTAATATTTGAGAACATTCCTGGCGAGCTGGCTTCCACGTCCCGGTGGGACCTTTATATACATCAATAACGTAATATAAACAAACCTAACCCAACCTAACATCTCGGCTTTAATATTTGACCACATTCCTGGCTTGTTGGCCTCCACGTCCCCGTGGGACCTTTGTATACATCAATATCGTAATATAACCTAACCTAACCCAACCTAACATCTCTGCGGTAACATTTGACCACATTCCTGGCTTGTTGGAATCTACGTCTCCGTGGGACCTTTATATACATCAATAACGTAATATAACCTGACCTAACCCAACCTAACATCTCTGCGGTAATATTTGACAACATCCCTGGCGAGTTGGCCTCTAAGTCTCCGTGGGACATTTATATACATCAATAACATAATATAACCTAACCTAACCCAACCTATCATCTCGGCGGTAATATTTGACAACATTCTTGGCGAGTTGGCCTCTACGTCTCCGTTTGACCTTCATATACATCACTAACGTAATATAACCTAACCTCACCCAACCTAACATCTCGGCGTTAATATTTAACCACATTCCTGGCTTGTTGGCCTCTACGTCTCCGTGGGACCTTTGTATACATCAATAACGTAATATAACCTAACCTAACCCAACCTAACATCTCTGCGGTAATATTTGACCACATTCCTGGCTTGTTGGAATCTACGTCTCTGTGGGACCTTTATATACATCAATAACATAATATAACCTAACCTAACCCAACCTAACATCTCTGCGGTAATATTTGACATCATTTCTGGCGAGTTGGCCTCTACGTCTCCGTGTAACATTCATACACATCAATAACGTAATATAACGCAACCTAACCCAACCTATCATCTCGGCGGTAATATTTGACAACATATCTGGCGAGTTGGCCTCTACGTCTCCGTGGGACCTTCATATACATCAATAACGACATATAACCTAACCAAACCCATCCTATCATCTCGGCGGTAATATTTGACAACAGTCGTGGCGAGTTGGCCTCTACGTCTCCGTTTGACCTTCATATACATCACTAACGTAATATAACCTAACCTAACCCAACCTAACATCTCGGCTTTAATATTTGACAACATTCCTGGCGAGTTGGCGTCTACGTCTCCGTGGGACATTTATATACATCAATAACGTAATATAACGTAACCTAACCCAACCTATCATGTCGGCGGTAATATTTGAGAACATTCCTGGCGAGCTGGCTTCCACGTCCCGGTGGGACCTTTATATACATCAATAACGTAATATAAACAAACCTAACCCAACCTAACATCTCGGCTTTAATATTTGACCACATTCCTGGCTTGTTGGCCTCCACGTCTCCGTGGGACCTTTGTATACATCAATATCGTAATATAACCTAACCTAACCCAACCTAACATCTCTGCGGTAATATTTGACCACATTCCTGGCTTGTTGGAATCTACGTCTCCGTGGGACCTTTATATACATCAATAACGTAATATAACCTGACCTAACCCAACCTAACATCTCTGCGGTAATATTTGACAACATTCCTGGCGAGTTGGCTTCTCCGTCTCCGTGGGACCTTTATATACATCAATAACGTAATATAACCTAACCTAACCCAACCTATCATCTCGGCGGTAATATTTGACAACATCCCTGGCGAGTTGGCCTCTAAGTCTCCGTGGGACATTTATATACATCAATAACGTAATATAACCTAACCTAACCCAACCTAACATCTCCGCGGTAATATTCGAAAACATACCTGGCGAGTTGGCCTCTACGTCTGCGTGGGACCTTTATACACATCCATAACGTAATATAACCTAACCTAAACCAACCTAACATCTCGGCGGTAATATTTGAAAACATTCATGGCGAGTTGGCATCTACGTCTCCGTGGTACATTTATATACATCAATAACGTAATATCAGCTATCTTAACCCAAAATAACATCTCGGCGGTAATATTTGACCACATACCTGGCGAGTTGGCCTCTACGTCTCCGTTTGATCTTCATAAACATCAATAACGTAATATAACCTAACCTAACCCAACCTATCATCTCGGCGGTAATATTTGACAATATTACTGGCGAGTTGGCCTCTACGTCTCCGTTTGACCTTCATAAACATCAATAACGAAATATAACCTAACCTAACCCAACCTAAATACTCGGCGGTAATATTTGACAACATTCCTGGCTAGTTGGCTTCTCCGTCTCCGTGGGATCTTTTTATACATCAATAACGTAATATAACCTAACCTAACCCAACCTAACATCTCGGTGGTAATATTTGAAAACATTCCTGGCGAGTTGGCATCTGCGTCTCCGAAGGACATTTATATACATCTATAACGTGACATAACCTAACCTAACCCAACCTAACATCTCGGCGGTAATATTTGAAAACATTCCTGGCGAGTTGACCTCTACGTCACCGTGGGACCTTCATATACATCAATAACGTGATATAACCTAACCTAACCCAACCTAACATCTCGGCGGTAATATTTGACAACATACCTGGCGAGTTGGCCTCTACGTCTCCGTGGGACCTTCATATACATCAATAACGAAATATAACCTAACCTAACCCAACCTAACATCCCGGCGGTAATATTTGAAAACATTCCTGGCGAGTTGGCCTCTACGTCATCGCGGGACCTTTATAGACATCCATAACGTAATATAACCTAACCTAACCCAACCTAACATCTCGGCGGAAATATTTGATAACATTCGTGGCTAGTTGGCTTCTCCGTCTCCGTGGGATCTTTTTATACATCAATAACGTAATATAACCTAACCTAATCCAACCTAATATCTCGACGGTAATATTTGAAAACATAACTGGCGAGTTGGCCTCTACGTCTCTGTTTGACCTTCATAAACATCAATAACGTAATATAACCTAACCTAACCCAACCTAACATCTCGGCGGTAATATTTGACATCACTACTGGCGAGTTGGCCTCTACGTCTCCGTGGGACCTTCATATACATCAATAACGATATATAAAATAACCTAACCCAACCTATCATCTCGGCGGTAATATTTGACAACATTCCTGGCGAGTTGGCCTCTACGTCTCCGTGGAAACTTCATATACATCAATAACGTAATATAACCTAACCTAATCCAACCTAATATCTCGGCGGTAATATTTGAAAACATATCTGGCGAGTTGGCCTCTACGTCTCCGTTTGACCTTCATATACATCAATAACGAAATATAACCTAACCTAACCCAAACTAACATCTCGGCGGTAATATTTAAAAACATTCCTGGCGAGTTGGCTTCTCCGTCTCCGTGGGATCTTTTTATACATCAATAACGTAATATAACCTAACCTAACCCAACCTAACATCTCCACGGTAATATTTGAAAACATTCCTGGCTAGTTGGCTTCTCCGTCTCCGTGGGATCTTTTTATACATCAATAACGTAATATAACCTAACCTAATCCAACCTAATATCTCGGCGGTAATATTTGAAAACATATCTGGCGAGTTGGCCTCTACGTCTCCGTTTGACCTTCATAAACATCAATAACGTAACATAACGTAACCTAACCCAACCTAACATCTCGGCGGTATTATTTGACATCATTCCTGGCGAGTTGGCCTCTACGTCTCCGTGTAACCCTCATATACATCAATAACGTAATATAACGTAACCTAACCCAACGTATCATCTCAGCGGTAATATTTGACAACATTCCTGGCGAGTTGGCATCTGCGTCTCCGAAGGACATTTATATACATCTATAACGTGACATAACCTAACCTAACCCAACCTAACATCTCGGCGGTAATATTTGAAAACATTCCTGGCGAGTTGACCTCTACGTCACCGTGGGACCTTCATATACATCAATAACGTGATATAACCTAACCTAACCCAACCTAACATCTCGGCGGTAATATTTGACAACATACCTGGCGAGTTGGCCTCTACGTCTCCGTGGGACCTTCATATACATCAATAACGAAATATAACCTAACCTAACCCAACCTAACATCTCGGCGGTAATATTTGAAAACATTCCTGGCGAGTTGGCCTCTACGTCATCGTGGGACCTTTATAGACATCCATAACGTAATATAACCTAACCTAACCCAACCTAACATCTCGGCGGAAATATTTGATAACATTCGTGGCTAGTTGGCTTCTCCGTCTCCGTGGGATCTTTTTATACATCAATAACGTAATATAACCTAACCTAATCCAACCTAATATCTCGACGGTAATATTTGAAAACATAACTGGCGAGTTGGCCTCTACGTCTCTGTTTGACCTTCATAAACATCAATAACGTAATATAACCTAACCTAACCCAACCTAACATCTCGGCGGTAATATTTGACATCACTACTGGCGAGTTGGCCTCTACGTCTCCGTGGGACCTTCATATACATCAATAACGATATATAAAATAACCTAACCCAACCTATCATCTCGGCGGTAATATTTGACAACATTCCTGGCGAGTTGGCCTCTACGTCTCCGTGGAAACTTCATATACATCAATAACGTAATATAACCTAACCTAATCCAACCTAATATCTCGGCGGTAATATTTGAAAGCATATCTGGCGAGTTGGCCTCTACGTCTCCGTTTGACCTTCATATACATCAATAACGAAATATAACCTAACCTAACCCAAACTAACATATCGGCGGTAATATTTAAAAACATTCCTGGCGAGTTGGCTTCTCCGTCTCCGTGGGATCTTTTTATACATCAATAACGTAATATAACCTAACCTAACCCAACCTAACATCTCCACGGTAATATTTGAAAACATTCCTGGCTAGTTGGCTTCTCCGTCTCCGTGGGATCTTTTTATACATCAATAACGTAATATAACCTAACCTAATCCAACCTAATATCTCGGCGGTAATATTTGAAAACATATCTGGCGAGTTGGCCTCTACGTCTCCGTTTGACCTTCATAAACATCAATAACGTAACATAACGTAACCTAACCCAACCTAACATCTCGGCGGTATTATTTGACATCATTCCTGGCGAGTTGGCCTCTACGTCTCCGTGTAACCCTCATATACATCAATAACGTAATATAACGTAACCTAACCCAACGTATCATCTCAGCGGTAATATTTGACAACATTCCTGGCGAGTTGGCATCTGCGTCTCCGAAGGACATTTATATACATCTATAACGTGACATAACCTAACCTAACCCAACCTCACATCTCGGCGGTAATATTTGAAAACATTCCTGGCGAGTTGACCTCTACGTCACCGTGGGACCTTCATATACATCAATAACGAAATATAACCTAACCTAACCCAAACTAACATCTCGGCGGTAATATTTAAAAACATTCCTGGCGAGTTGGCTTCTCCGTCTCCGTGGGATCTTTTTATACATCAATAACGTAATATAACCTAACCTAACCCAACCTAACATCTCCGCGGTAATATTTGAAAACATACCTGGCGAGTTGGCCTCTACGTCTCCGTGGGACCTTTATACACATCCATAACGTAATATAACCTAACCTAAACCAACCTAACATCTCGGCGGTAATATTTGAAAACATTCATGGCGAGTTGGCATCTACGTCTCCGTGGTACATTTATATACATCAATAACGTAATATCAGCTATCCTAACCCAAAATAACATCTCGGCGGTAATATTTGATCACATACCTGGCGAGTTGGCCTCTACGTCTCCGTTTGATCTTCATAAACATCAATAACGTAATATAACCTAACCTAACCCAACCTATCATCTCGGCGGTAATATTTGACAATATTACTGGCGAGTTGGCCTCTACGTCTCCGTTTGACCTTCATAAACATCAATAACGAAATATAACCTAACCTAACCCAACCTAAATACTCGGCGGTAATATTTGACAACATTCCAGGCTAGTTGGCTTCTCCGTCTCCGTGGGATCTTTTTATACATCAATAACGTAATATAACCTAACCTAACCCAACCTAACATCTCGGCGGTAATATTTGAAAACATTCCTGGCGAGTTGGCATCTGCGTCTCCGAAGGACATTTATATACATCTATAACGTGACATAACCTAACCTAACCCAACCTAACATCTCGGCGGTAATATTTGAAAACATTCCTGGCGAGTTGACCTCTACGTCACCGTGGGACCTTCATATACATCAATAACGTGATATAACCTAACCTAACCCAACCTAACATCTCGGCGGTAATATTTGACAACATACCTGGCGAGTTGGCCTCTACGTCTCCGTGTAACCCTCATATACATCAATAACGTAATATAACGTAACCTAACCCAACGTATCATCTCAGCGGTAATATTTGACAACATTCCTGGCGAGTTGGCATCTGCGTCTCCGAAGGACATTTATATACATCTATAACGTGACATAACCTAACCTAACCCAACCTAACATCTCGGCGGTAATATTTGAAAACATTCCTGGCGAGTTGACCTCTATGTCACCGTGGGACCTTCATATACATCAATAACGTGATATAACCTAACCTAACCCAACCTAACATCTCGGCGGTAATATTTGACAACATACCTGGCAAGTTGGCCTCTACGTCTCCGTGGGACCTTCATATACATCAATAACGAAATATAACCTAACCTAACCCAACCTAACATCTCGGCGGTAATATTTGAAAACATTCCTGGCGAGTTGGCCTCTACGTCATCGTGGGACCTTTATAGACATCCATAACGTAATATAACCTAACCTAACCCAACCTAACATCTCGGCGGAAATATTTGATAACATTCGTGGCTAGTTGGCTTCTCCGTCTCCGTGGGATCTTTTTATACATCAATAACGTAATATAACCTAACCTAATCCAACCTAATATCTCGACGGTAATATTTGAAAACATAACTGGCGAGTTGGCCTCTACGTCTCTGTTTGACCTTCATAAACATCAATAACGTAATATAACCTAACCTAACCCAACCTAACATCTCGGCGGTAATATTTGACATCACTACTGGCGAGTTGGCCTCTACGTCTCCGTGGGACCTTCATATACATCAATAACGATATATAAAATAACCTAACCCAACCTATCATCT
The DNA here is from genome assembly GCA_963969225.1 of Xylocopa violacea. Classification (NCBI taxonomy): domain Eukaryota; kingdom Metazoa; phylum Arthropoda; class Insecta; order Hymenoptera; family Apidae; genus Xylocopa; species Xylocopa violacea. Next base: position 4,446,977 of record CAXAJV010000051.1, read on the forward strand.
CGGCGGTAATATTTGACAACATTCCTGGCGAGTTGGCCTCTACGTCTCCGTGGAAACTTCATATACATCAATAACGTAATATAACCTAACCTAATCCAACCTAATATCTCGGCGGTAATATTTGAAAGCATATCTGGCGAGTTGGCCTCTACGTCTCCGTTTGACCTTCATATACATCAATAACGAAATATAACCTAACCTAACCCAAACTAACATCTCGGCGGTAATATTTAAAAACATTCCTGGCGAGTTGGCTTCTCCGTCTCCGTGGGATCTTTTTATACATCAATAACGTAATATAACCTAACCTAACCCAACCTAACATCTCCACGGTAATATTTGAAAACATTCCTGGCTAGTTGGCTTCTCCGTCTCCGTGGGATCTTTTTATACATCAATAACGTAATATAACCTAACCTAATCCAACCTAATATCTCGGCGGTAATATTTGAAAACATATCTGGCGAGTTGGCCTCTACGTCTCCGTTTGACCTTCATAAACATCAATAACGTAACATAACGTAACCTAACCCAACCTAACATCTCGGCGGTATTATTTGACATCATTCCTGGCGAGTTGGCCTCTACGTCTCCGTGTAACCCTCATATACATCAATAACGTAATATAACGTAACCTAACCCAACGTATCATCTCAGCGGTAATATTTGACAACATTCCTGGCGAGTTGGCATCTGCGTCTCCGAAGGACATTTATATACATCTATAACGTGACATAACCTAACCTAACCCAACCTCACATCTCGGCGGTAATATTTGAAAACATTCCTGGCGAGTTGACCTCTACGTCACCGTGGGACCTTCATATACATCAATAACGAAATATAACCTAACCTAACCCAAACTAACATCTCGGCGGTAATATTTAAAAACATTCCTGGCGAGTTGGCTTCTCCGTCTCCGTGGGATCTTTTTATACATCAATAACGTAATATAACCTAACCTAACCCAACCTAACATCTCCGCGGTAATATTTGAAAACATACCTGGCGAGTTGGCCTCTACGTCTCCGTGGGACCTTTATACACATCCATAACGTAATATAACCTAACCTAAACCAACCTAACATCTCGGCGGTAATATTTGAAAACATTCATGGCGAGTTGGCATCTACGTCTCCGTGGTACATTTATATACATCAATAACGTAATATCAGCTATCCTAACCCAAAATAACATCTCGGCGGTAATATTTGACCACATACCTGGCGAGTTGGCCTCTACGTCTCCGTTTGATCTTCATAAACATCAATAACGTAATATAACCTAACCTAACCCAACCTATCATCTCGGCGGTAATATTTGACAATATTACTGGCGAGTTGGCCTCTACGTCTCCGTTTGACCTTCATAAACATCAATAACGAAATATAACCTAACCTAACCCAACCTAAATACTCGGCGGTAATATTTGACAACATTCCTGGCTAGTTGGCTTCTCCGTCTCCGTGGGATGTTTTTATACATCAATAACGTAATATAACCTAACCTAACCCAACCTAACATCTCGGCGGTAATATTTGAAAACATTCCTGGCGAGTTGGCATCTGCGTCTCCGAAGGACATTTATATACATCTATAACGTGACATAACCTAACCTAACCCAACCTAACATCTCGGCGGTAATATTTGAAAACATTCCTGGCGAGTTGACCTCTACGTCACCGTGGGACCTTCATATACATCAATAACGTGATATAACCTAACCTAACCCAACCTAACATCTCGGCGGTAATATTTGACAACATACCTGGCGAGTTGGCCTCTACGTCTCCGTGGGACCTTCATATACATCAATAACGAAATATAACCTAACCTAACCCAACCTAACATCTCGGCGGTAATATTTGAAAACATTCCTGGCGAGTTGGCCTCTACGTCATCGTGGGACCTTTATAGACATCCATAACGTAATATAACCTAACCTAACCCAACCTAACATCTCGGCGGAAATATTTGATAACATTCGTGGCTAGTTGGCTTCTCCGTCTCCGTGGGATCTTTTTATACATCAATAACGTAATATAACCTAACCTAATCCAACCTAATATCTCGACGGTAATATTTGAAAACATAACTGGCGAGTTGGCCTCTACGTCTCTGTTTGACCTTCATAAACATCAATAACGTAATATAACCTAACCTAACCCAACCTAACATCTCGGCGGTAATATTTGACATCACTACAGGCGAGTTGGCCTCTACGTCTCCGTGGGACCTTCATATACATCAATAACGATATATAAAATAACCTAACCCAACCTATCATCTCGGCGGTAATATTTGACAACATTCCTGGCGAGTTGGCCTCTACGTCTCCGTGGAAACTTCATATACATCAATAACGTAATATAACCTAACCTAATCCAACCTAATATCTCGGCGGTAATATTTGAAAACATATCTGGCGAGTTGGCCTCTACGTCTCCGTTTGACCTTCATATACATCAATAACGAAATATAACCTAACCTAACCCAAACTAACATCTCGGCGGTAATATTTAAAAACATTCCTGGCGAGTTGGCTTCTCCGTCTCCGTGGGATCTTTTTATACATCAATAACGTAATATAACCTAACCTAACCCAACCTAACATCTCCACGGTAATATTTGAAAACATTCCTGGCTAGTTGGCTTCTCCGTCTCCGTGGGATCTTTTTATACATCAATAACGTAATATAACCTAACCTAATCCAACCTAATATCTCGGCGGTAATATTTGAAAACATATCTGGCGAGTTGGCCTCTACGTCTCCGTTTGACCTTCATAAACATCAATAACGTAACATAACGTAACCTAACCCAACCTAACATCTCGGCGGTATTATTTGACATCATTCCTGGCGAGTTGGCCTCTACGTCTCCGTGTAACCCTCATATACATCAATAACGTAATATAACGTAACCTAACCCAACGTATCATCTCAGCGGTAATATTTGACAACATTCCTGGCGAGTTGGCATCTGCGTCTCCGAAGGACATTTATATACATCTATAACGTGACATAACCTAACCTAACCCAACCTCACATCTCGGCGGTAATATTTGAAAACATTCCTGGCGAGTTGACCTCTACGTCACCGTGGGACCTTCATATACATCAATAACGAAATATAACCTAACCTAACCCAAACTAACATCTCGGCGGTAATATTTAAAAACATTCCTGGCGAGTTGGCTTCTCCGTCTCCGTGGGATCTTTTTATACATCAATAACGTAATATAACCTAACCTAACCCAACCTAACATCTCCGCGGTAATATTTGAAAACATACCTGGCGAGTTGGCCTCTACGTCTCCGTGGGACCTTTATACACATCCATAACGTAATATAACCTAACCTAAACCAACCTAACATCTCGGCGGTAATATTTGAAAACATTCATGGCGAGTTGGCATCTACGTCTCCGTGGTACATTTATATACATCAATAACGTAATATCAGCTATCCTAACCCAAAATAACATCTCGGCGGTAATATTTGACCACATACCTGGCGAGTTGGCCTCTACGTCTCCGTTTGATCTTCATAAACATCAATAACGTAATATAACCTAACCTAACCCAACCTATCATCTCGGCGGTAATATTTGACAATATTACTGGCGAGTTGGCCTCTACGTCTCCGTTTGACCTTCATAAACATCAATAACGAAATATAACCTAACCTAACCCAACCTAAATACTCGGCGGTAATATTTGACAACATTCCTGGCTAGTTGGCTTCTCCGTCTCCGTGGGATGTTTTTATACATCAATAACGTAATATAACCTAACCTAACCCAACCTAACATCTCGGCGGTAATATTTGAAAACATTCCTGGCGAGTTGGCATCTGCGTCTCCGAAGGACATTTATATACATCTATAACGTGACATAACCTAACCTAACCCAACCTAACATCTCGGCGGTAATATTTGAAAACATTCCTGGCGAGTTGACCTCTACGTCACCGTGGGACCTTCATATACATCAATAACGTGATATAACCTAACCTAACCCAACCTAACATCTCGGCGGTAATATTTGACAACATACCTGGCGAGTTGGCCTCTACGTCTCCGTGGGACCTTCATATACATCAATAACGAAATATAACCTAACCTAACCCAACCTAACATCTCGGCGGTAATATTTGAAAACATTCCTGGCGAGTTGGCCTCTACGTCATCGTGGGACCTTTATAGACATCCATAACGTAATATAACCTAACCTAACCCAACCTAACATCTCGGCGGAAATATTTGATAACATTCGTGGCTAGTTGGCTTCTCCGTCTCCGTGGGATCTTTTTATACATCAATAACGTAATATAACCTAACCTAATCCAACCTAATATCTCGACGGTAATATTTGAAAACATAACTGGCGAGTTGGCCTCTACGTCTCTGTTTGACCTTCATAAACATCAATAACGTAATATAACCTAACCTAACCCAACCTAACATCTCGGCGGTAATATTTGACATCACTACAGGCGAGTTGGCCTCTACGTCTCCGTGGGACCTTCATATACATCAATAACGATATATAAAATAACCTAACCCAACCTATCATCTCGGCGGTAATATTTGACAACATTCCTGGCGAGTTGGCCTCTACGTCTCCGTGGAAACTTCATATACATCAATAACGTAATATAACCTAACCTAATCCAACCTAATATCTCGGCGGTAATATTTGAAAACATATCTGGCGAGTTGGCCTCTACGTCTCCGTTTGACCTTCATATACATCAATAACGAAATATAACCTAACCTAACCCAAACTAACATCTCGGCGGTAATATTTAAAAACATTCCTGGCGAGTTGGCTTCTCCGTCTCCGTGGGATCTTTTTATACATCAATAACGTAATATAACCTAACCTAACCCAACCTAACATCTCCACGGTAATATTTGAAAACATTCCTGGCTAGTTGGCTTCTCCGTCTCCGTGGGATCTTTTTATACATCAATAACGTAATATAACCTAACCTAATCCAACCTAATATCTCGGCGGTAATATTTGAAAACATATCTGGCGAGTTGGCCTCTACGTCTCCGTTTGACCTTCATAAACATCAATAACGTAACATAACGTAACCTAACCCAACCTAACATCTCGGCGGTATTATTTGACATCATTCCTGGCGAGTTGGCCTCTACGTCTCCGTGTAACCCTCATATACATCAATAACGTAATATAACGTAACCTAACCCAACGTATCATCTCAGCGGTAATATTTGACAACATTCCTGGCGAGTTGGCATCTGCGTCTCCGAAGGACATTTATATACATCTATAACGTGACATAACCTAACCTAACCCAACCTCACATCTCGGCGGTAATATTTGAAAACATTCCTGGCGAGTTGACCTCTACGTCACCGTGGGACCTTCATATACATCAATAACGAAATATAACCTAACCTAACCCAAACTAACATCTCGGCGGTAATATTTAAAAACATTCCTGGCGAGTTGGCTTCTCCGTCTCCGTGGGATCTTTTTATACATCAATAACGTAATATAACCTAACCTAACCCAACCTAACATCTCCGCGGTAATATTTGAAAACATACCTGGCGAGTTGGCCTCTACGTCTCCGTGGGACCTTTATACACATCCATAACGTAATATAACCTAACCTAAACCAACCTAACATCTCGGCGGTAATATTTGAAAACATTCATGGCGAGTTGGCATCTACGTCTCCGTGGTACATTTATATACATCAATAACGTAATATCAGCTATCCTAACCCAAAATAACATCTCGGCGGTAATATTTGACCACATACCTGGCGAGTTGGCCTCTACGTCTCCGTTTGATCTTCATAAACATCAATAACGTAATATAACCTAACCTAACCCAACCTATCATCTCGGCGGTAATATTTGACAATATTACTGGCGAGTTGGCCTCTACGTCTCCGTTTGACCTTCATAAACATCAATAACGAAATATAACCTAACCTAACCCAACCTAAATACTCGGCGGTAATATTTGACAACATTCCTGGCTAGTTGGCTTCTCCGTCTCCGTGGGATGTTTTTATACATCAATAACGTAATATAACCTAACCTAACCCAACCTAACATCTCGGCGGTAATATTTGAAAACATTCCTGGCGAGTTGGCATCTGCGTCTCCGAAGGACATTTATATACATCTATAACGTGACATAACCTAACCTAACCCAACCTAACATCTCGGCGGTAATATTTGAAAACATTCCTGGCGAGTTGACCTCTACGTCACCGTGGGACCTTCATATACATCAATAACGTGATATAACCTAACCTAACCCAACCTAACATCTCGGCGGTAATATTTGACAACATACCTGGCGAGTTGGCCTCTACGTCTCCGTGGGACCTTCATATACATCAATAACGAAATATAACCTAACCTAACCCAACCTAACATCTCGGCGGTAATATTTGAAAACATTCCTGGCGAGTTGGCCTCTACGTCATCGTGGGACCTTTATAGACATCCATAACGTAATATAACCTAACCTAACCCAACCTAACATCTCGGCGGAAATATTTGATAACATTCGTGGCTAGTTGGCTTCTCCGTCTCCGTGGGATCTTTTTATACATCAATAACGTAATATAACCTAACCTAATCCAACCTAATATCTCGACGGTAATATTTGAAAACATAACTGGCGAGTTGGCCTCTACGTCTCTGTTTGACCTTCATAAACATCAATAACGTAATATAACCTAACCTAACCCAACCTAACATCTCGGCGGTAATATTTGACATCACTACAGGCGAGTTGGCCTCTACGTCTCCGTGGGACCTTCATATACATCAATAACGATATATAAAATAACCTAACCCAACCTATCATCTCGGCGGTAATATTTGACAACATTCCTGGCGAGTTGGCCTCTACGTCTCCGTGGAAACTTCATATACATCAATAACGTAATATAACCTAACCTAATCCAACCTAATATCTCGGCGGTAATATTTGAAAACATATCTGGCGAGTTGGCCTCTACGTCTCCGTTTGACCTTCATATACATCAATAACGAAATATAACCTAACCTAACCCAAACTAACATCTCGGCGGTAATATTTAAAAACATTCCTGGCGAGTTGGCTTCTCCGTCTCCGTGGGATCTTTTTATACATCAATAACGTAATATAACCTAACCTAACCCAACCTAACATCTCCACGGTAATATTTGAAAACATTCCTGGCTAGTTGGCTTCTCCGTCTCCGTGGGATCTTTTTATACATCAATAACGTAATATAACCTAACCTAATCCAACCTAATATCTCGGCGGTAATATTTGAAAACATATCTGGCGAGTTGGCCTCTACGTCTCCGTTTGACCTTCATAAACATCAATAACGTAACATAACGTAACCTAACCCAACCTAACATCTCGGCGGTATTATTTGACATCATTCCTGGCGAGTTGGCCTCTACGTCTCCGTGTAACCCTCATATACATCAATAACGTAATATAACGTAACCTAACCCAACGTATCATCTCAGCGGTAATATTTGACAACATTCCTGGCGAGTTGGCATCTGCGTCTCCGAAGGACATTTATATACATCTATAACGTGACATAACCTAACCTAACCCAACCTCACATCTCGGCGGTAATATTTGAAAACATTCCTGGCGAGTTGACCTCTACGTCACCGTGGGACCTTCATATACATCAATAACGAAATATAACCTAACCTAACCCAAACTAACATCTCGGCGGTAATATTTAAAAACATTCCTGGCGAGTTGGCTTCTCCGTCTCCGTGGGATCTTTTTATACATCAATAACGTAATATAACCTAACCTAACCCAACCTAACATCTCCGCGGTAATATTTGAAAACATACCTGGCGAGTTGGCCTCTACGTCTCCGTGGGACCTTTATACACATCCATAACGTAATATAACCTAACCTAAACCAACCTAACATCTCGGCGGTAATATTTGAAAACATTCATGGCGAGTTGGCATCTACGTCTCCGTGGTACATTTATATACATCAATAACGTAATATCAGCTATCCTAACCCAAAATAACATCTCGGCGGTAATATTTGACCACATACCTGGCGAGTTGGCCTCTACGTCTCCGTTTGATCTTCATAAACATCAATAACGTAATATAACCTAACCTAACCCAACCTATCATCTCGGCGGTAATATTTGACAATATTACTGGCGAGTTGGCCTCTACGTCTCCGTTTGACCTTCATAAACATCAATAACGAAATATAACCTAACCTAACCCAACCTAAATACTCGGCGGTAATATTTGACAACATTCCTGGCTAGTTGGCTTCTCCGTCTCCGTGGGATGTTTTTATACATCAATAACGTAATATAACCTAACCTAACCCAACCTAACATCTCGGCGGTAATATTTGAAAACATTCCTGGCGAGTTGGCATCTGCGTCTCCGAAGGACATTTATATACATCTATAACGTGACATAACCTAACCTAACCCAACCTAACATCTCGGCGGTAATATTTGAAAACATTCCTGGCGAGTTGACCTCTACGTCACCGTGGGACCTTCATATACATCAATAACGTGATATAACCTAACCTAACCCAACCTAACATCTCGGCGGTAATATTTGACAACATACCTGGCGAGTTGGCCTCTACGTCTCCGTGGGACCTTCATATACATCAATAACGAAATATAACCTAACCTAACCCAACCTAACATCTCGGCGGTAATATTTGAAAACATTCCTGGCGAGTTGGCCTCTACGTCATCGTGGGACCTTTATAGACATCCATAACGTAATATAACCTAACCTAACCCAACCTAACATCTCGGCGGAAATATTTGATAACATTCGTGGCTAGTTGGCTTCTCCGTCTCCGTGGGATCTTTTTATACATCAATAACGTAATATAACCTAACCTAATCCAACCTAATATCTCGACGGTAATATTTGAAAACATAACTGGCGAGTTGGCCTCTACGTCTCTGTTTGACCTTCATAAACATCAATAACGTAATATAACCTAACCTAACCCAACCTAACATCTCGGCGGTAATATTTGACATCACTACAGGCGAGTTGGCCTCTACGTCTCCGTGGGACCTTCATATACATCAATAACGATATATAAAATAACCTAACCCAACCTATCATCTCGGCGGTAATATTTGACAACATTCCTGGCGAGTTGGCCTCTACGTCTCCGTGGAAACTTCATATACATCAATAACGTAATATAACCTAACCTAATCCAACCTAATATCTCGGCGGTAATATTTGAAAACATATCTGGCGAGTTGGCCTCTACGTCTCCGTTTGACCTTCATATACATCAATAACGAAATATAACCTAACCTAACCCAAACTAACATCTCGGCGGTAATATTTAAAAACATTCCTGGCGAGTTGGCTTCTCCGTCTCCGTGGGATCTTTTTATACATCAATAACGTAATATAACCTAACCTAACCCAACCTAACATCTCCACGGTAATATTTGAAAACATTCCTGGCTAGTTGGCTTCTCCGTCTCCGTGGGATCTTTTTATACATCAATAACGTAATATAACCTAACCTAATCCAACCTAATATCTCGGCGGTAATATTTGAAAACATATCTGGCGAGTTGGCCTCTACGTCTCCGTTTGACCTTCATAAACATCAATAACGTAACATAACGTAACCTAACCCAACCTAACATCTCGGCGGTATTATTTGACATCATTCCTGGCGAGTTGGCCTCTACGTCTCCGTGTAACCCTCATATACATCAATAACGTAATATAACGTAACCTAACCCAACGTATCATCTCAGCGGTAATATTTGACAACATTCCTGGCGAGTTGGCATCTGCGTCTCCGAAGGACATTTATATACATCTATAACGTGACATAACCTAACCTAACCCAACCTAACATCTCGGCGGTAATATTTGAAAACATTCCTGGCGAGTTGACCTCTACGTCACCGTGGGACCTTCATATACATCAATAACGTGATATAACCTAACCTAACCCAACCTAACATCTCGGCGGTAATATTTGACAACATACCTGGCGAGTTGGCCTCTACGTCTCCGTGGGACCTTCATATACATCAATAACGAAATATAACCTAACCTAACCAACCTAACATCTCGGCGGTAATATTTGAAAACATTCCTGGCGAGTTGGCCTCTACGTCATCGTGGGACCTTTATAGACATCCATAACGTAATATAACCTAACCTAACCCAACCTAACATCTCGGCGGAAATATTTGATAACATTCGTGGCTAGTTGGCTTCTCCGTCTCCGTGGGATCTTTTTATACATCAATAACGTAATATAACCTAACCTAATCCAACCTAATATCTCGACGGTAATATTTGAAAACATAACTGGCGAGTTGGCCTCTACGTCTCTGTTTGACCTTCATAAACATCAATAACGTAATATAACCTAACCTAACCCAACCTAACATCTCGGCGGTAATATTTGACATCACTACTGGCGAGTTGGCCTCTACGTCTCCGTGGGACCTTCATATACATCAATAACGATATATAAAATAACCTAACCCAACCTATCATCTCGGCGGTAATATTTGACAACATTCCTGGCGAGTTGGCCTCTACGTCTCCGTGGAAACTTCATATACATCAATAACGTAATATAACCTAACCTAATCCAACCTAATATCTCGGCGGTAATATTTGAAAGCATATCTGGCGAGTTGGCCTCTACGTCTCCGTTTGACCTTCATATACATCAATAACGAAATATAACCTAACCTAACCCAAACTAACATCTCGGCGGTAATATTTAAAAACATTCCTGGCGAGTTGGCTTCTCCGTCTCCGTGGGATCTTTTTATACATCAATAACGTAATATAACCTAACCTAACCCAACCTAACATCTCGGCGGTAATATTTGACATCACTACTGGCGAGTTGGCCTCTACGTCTCCGTGGGACCTTCATATACATCAATAACGATATATAAAATAACCTAACCCAACCTATCATCTCGGCGGTAATATTTGACAACATTCCTGGCGAGTTGGCCTCTACGTCTCCGTGGAAACTTCATATACATCAATAACGTAATATAACCTAACCTAATCCAACCTAATATCTCGGCGGTAATATTTGAAAGCATATCTGGCGAGTTGGCCTCTACGTCTCCGTTTGACCTTCATATACATCAATAACGAAATATAACCTAACCTAACCCAAACTAACATCTCGGCGGTAATATTTAAAAACATTCCTGGCGAGTTGGCTTCTCCGTCTCCGTGGGATCTTTTTATACATCAATAACGTAATATAACCTAACCTAACCCAACCTAACATCTCGGCGGTAATATTTGACATCACTACTGGCGAGTTGGCCTCTACGTCTCCGTGGGACCTTCATATACATCAATAACGATATATAAAATAACCTAACCCAACCTATCATCTCGGCGGTAATATTTGACAACATTCCTGGCGAGTTGGCCTCTACGTCTCCGTGGAAACTTCATATACATCAATAACGTAATATAACCTAACCTAATCCAACCTAATATCTCGGCGGTAATATTTGAAAGCATATCTGGCGAGTTGGCCTCTACGTCTCCGTTTGACCTTCATATACATCAATAACGAAATATAACCTAACCTAACCCAAACTAACATCTCGGCGGTAATATTTAAAAACATTCCTGGCGAGTTGGCTTCTCCGTCTCCGTGGGATCTTTTTATACATCAATAACGTAATATAACCTAACCTAACCCAACCTAACATCTCCACGGTAATATTTGAAAACATTCCTGGCTAGTTGGCTTCTCCGTCTCCGTGGGATCTTTTTATACATCAATAACGTAATATAACCTAACCTAATCCAACCTAATATCTCGGCGGTAATATTTGAAAACATATCTGGCGAGTTGGCCTCTACGTCTCCGTTTGACCTTCATAAACATCAATAACGTAACATAACGTAACCTAACCCAACCTAACATCTCGGCGGTATTATTTGACATCATTCCTGGCGAGTTGGCCTCTACGTCTCCGTGTAACCCTCATATACATCAATAACGTAATATAACGTAACCTAACCCAACGTATCATCTCAGCGGTAATATTTGACAACATTCCTGGCGAGTTGGCATCTGCGTCTCCGAAGGACATTTATATACATCTATAACGTGACATAACCTAACCTAACCCAACCTCACATCTCGGCGGTAATATTTGACCACATACCTGGCGAGTTGGCCTCTACGTCTCCGTTTGATCTTCATAAACATCAATAACGTAATATAACCTAACCTAACCCAACCTATCATCTCGGCGGTAATATTTGACAATATTACTGGCGAGTTGGCCTCTACGTCTCCGTTTGACCTTCATAAACATCAATAACGAAATATAACCTAACCTAACCCAACCTAAATACTCGGCGGTAATATTTGACAACATTCCTGGCTAGTTGGCTTCTCCGTCTCCGTGGGATCTTTTTATACATCAATAACGTAATATAACCTAACCTAACCCAACCTAACATCTCGGCGGTAATATTTGAAAACATTCCTGGCGAGTTGGCATCTGCGTCTCCGAAGGACATTTATATACATCTATAACGTGACATAACCTAACCTAACCCAACCTAACATCTCGGCGGTAATATTTGAAAACATTCCTGGCGAGTTGACCTCTACGTCACCGTGGGACCTTCATATACATCAATAACGTGATATAACCTAACCTAACCCAACCTAACATCTCGGCGGTAATATTTGACAACATACCTGGCGAGTTGGCCTCTACGTCTCCGTGGGACCTTCATATACATCAATAACGAAATATAACCTAACCTAACCCAACCTAACATCTCGGCGGTAATATTTGAAAACATTCCTGGCGAGTTGGCCTCTACGTCATCGTGGGACCTTTATAGACATCCATAACGTAATATAACCTAACCTAACCCAACCTAACATCTCGGCGGAAATATTTGATAACATTCGTGGCTAGTTGGCTTCTCCGTCTCCGTGGGATCTTTTTATACATCAATAACGTAATATAACCTAACCTAATCCAACCTAATATCTCGACGGTAATATTTGAAAACATAACTGGCGAGTTGGCCTCTACGTCTCTGTTTGACCTTCATAAACATCAATAACGTAATATAACCTAACCTAACCCAACCTAACATCTCGGCGGTAATATTTGACATCACTACTGGCGAGTTGGCCTCTACGTCTCCGTGGGACCTTCATATACATCAATAACGATATATAAAATAACCTAACCCAACCTATCATCTCGGCTGTAATATTTGACAACATTCCTGGCGAGTTGGCCTCTACGTCTCCGTGGAAACTTCATATACATCAATAACGTAATATAACCTAACCTAATCCAACCTAATATCTCGGCGGTAATATTTGAAAACATATCTGGCGAGTTGGCCTCTACGTCTCCGTTTGACCTTCATATACATCAATAACGTAATATAACCTAACCTAACCCAACCTAACATCTCGGCGGTAATATTTGACAACATTCCTGGCGATTTGGCCTCGACGTCTCCGTGGGACCTTTATATACATCAATAACGTAATATAACCTAACGTAACCCAACCTAACATCTCGGCGGTAATATTTGAAAATATTCCTGGCGAGTTGGCTTCTCCGTCTCCGTGGGACCTTTATATACATCAATAACGTAATATAACCTAACCTAACCCAACCTAACATCTCGGCGGTAATATTTGAAAACATTCCTGGCTAGTTGGATTCTCCGTCTCCGTGGGATCTTTTTATACATCAATAACGTAATATAACCTAACCTAATCCAACCTAATATCTCGGCGGTAATATTTGAAAACATATCTGGCGAGTTGGCCTCTACGTCTCCGTTTGACCTTCATAAACATCAATAACGTAACATAACGTAACCTAACCCAACCTAACATCTCGGCGGTATTATTTGACATCATTCCTGGCGAGTTGGCCTCTACGTCTCCGTTTGACCTTCATATACATCAATAACGTAATATAACCTAACCTAACCCAACCTAACATCTCGGCGGTGATATTTGACAACATTCCTGGCGAGTTGGCCTCTAAGTCTCCGTGGGACATTTATATACATCAATAACATAATATAACCTAACCTAACCCAACCTATCATCTCGGCGGTAATATTTGACAACATTCTTGGCGAGTTGGCCTCTACGTCTCCGTTTGACCTTCATATTCATCACTAACGTAATATAACCCAACCTCACCCAACCTAACATCTCGGCGTTAATATTTAACCACATTCCTGGCTTGTTGGCCTCTACGTCTCCGTGGGACCTTTGTATACATCAATAACGTAATATAACCTAACCTAACCCAACCTAACATCTCTGCGGTAATATTTGAAAACATAACTGGCGAGTTGGCCTCTACGTCTCTGTTTGTCCTTCATAAACATCAATAACGTAATATAACCTAACCTAACCCAACCTAACATCTCGGCGGTAATATTTGACATCACTACTGGCGAGTTGGCCTCTACGTCTCCGTGGGACCTTCATATACATCAATAACGATATATAAAATAACCTAACCCAACCTATCGTCTCGGCGGTAATATTTGACAACATTCCTGGCGAGTTGGCCTCTACGTCTCCGTGGAAACTTCATATACATCAATAACGTAATATAACCTAACCTAATCCAACCTAATATCTCGGCGGTAATATTTGAAAACATATCTGGCGAGTTGGCCTCTACGTATCCGTTTGACCTTCATATACATCAATAACGTAATATAACCTAACCTAACCCAACCTAACATCTCGGCGGTAATATTTGACAACATTCCTGGCGATTTGGCCTCGACGTCTCCGTGGGACCTTTATATACATCAATAACGTAATATAACCTAACCTAACCCAACCTAACATCTCGGCGGTAATATTTGAAAACATTCCTGGCGAGTTGGCATCTGCGTCTCCGAAGGACATTTATATACATCTATAACGTGACATAACCTAACCTAACCCAACCTCACATCTCGGCGGTAATATTTGAAAACATTCCTGGCGAGTTGACCTCTACGTCACCGTGGGACCTTCATATACATCAATAACGAAATATAACCTAACCTAACCCAAACTAACATCTCGGCGGTAATATTTAAAAACATTCCTGGCGAGTTGGCTTCTCCGTCTCCGTGGGATCTTTTTATACATCAATAACGTAATATAACCTAACCTAACCCAACCTAACATCTCCGCGGTAATATTTGAAAACATACCTGGCGAGTTGGCCTCTACGTCTCCGTGGGACCTTTATACACATCCATAACGTAATATAACCTAACCTAAACCAACCTAACATCTCGGCGGTAATATTTGAAAACATTCATGGCGAGTTGGCATCTACGTCTCCGTGGTACATTTATATACATCAATAACGTAATATCAGCTATCTTAACCCAAAATAACATCTCGGCGGTAATATTTGACCACATACCTGGCGAGTTGGCCTCTACGTCTCCGTTTGATCTTCATAAACATCAATAACGTAATATAACCTAACCTAACCCAACCTATCATCTCGGCGGTAATATTTGACAATATTACTGGCGAGTTGGCCTCTGCGTCTCCGTTTGACCTTCATAAACATCAATAACGAAATATAACCTAACCTAACCCAACCTAAATACTCGGCGGTAATATTTGACAACATTCCTGGCGAGTTGGCCTCTACGTCTCCGTGGAAACTTCATATACATCAATAACGTAATATAACCTAACCTAATCCAACCTAATATCTCGGCGGTAATATTTGAAAACATATCTGGCGAGTTGGCCTCTACGTCTCCGTTTGACCTTCATATACATCAATAACGTAATATAACCTAACCTAACCCAACCTAACATCTCGGCGGTAATATTTGACAACATTCCTGGCGATTTGGCCTCGACGTCTCCGTGGGACCTTTATATACATCAATAACGTAATATAACCTAACGTAACCCAACCTAACATCTCGGCGGTAATATTTGACAATATTCCTGGCGAGTTGGCTTCTCCGTCTCCGTGGGACCTTTATATACATCAATAACGTAATATAACCTAACCTAACCCAACCTAACATCTCGGCGGTAATATTTGAAAACATTCCTGGCTAGTTGGCTTCTCCGTCTCCGTGGGATCTTTTTATACATCAATAACGTAATATAACCTAACCTAATCCAACCTAATATCTCGGCGGTAATATTTGAAAACATATCTGGCGAGTTGGCCTCTACGTCTCCGTTTGACCTTCATAAACATCAATAACGTAACATAACGTAACCTAACCCAACCTAACATCTCGGCGGTATTATTTGACATCATTCCTGGCGAGTTGGCCTCTACGTCTCCGTTTGACCTTCATATACATCAATAACGTAATATAACCTAACCTAACCCAACCTAACATCTCGGCGGTGATATTTGACAACATTCCTGGCGATTTGGCCTCGACGTCTCCGTGGGACCTTTATATACATCAATAACGTAATATAACCTAACCTAACCCAACCTAACATCTCGGCTTTAATATTTGACCACATTCCTGGCTTGTTGGCCTCCACGTCTCCGTGGGACCTTTGTATACATCAATATCGTAATATAACCTAACCTAACCCAACCTAACATCTCTGCGGTAATATTTGACATCATTTCTGGCGAGTTGGCCTCTACGTCTCCGTGGGACCTTCATATACATCAATAACGACATATAACCTAACCAAACCCATCCTATCATCTCGGCGGTAATATTTGACAACAGTCGTGGCGAGTTGGCCTCTACGTCTCCGTTTGACCTTCATATACATCACTAACGTAATATAACCTAACCTAACCCAACCTAACATCTCGGCTTTAATATTTGACAACATTCCTGGCGAGTTGGCGTCTACGTCTCCGTGGGACATTTATATACATCAATAACGTAATATAACGTAACCTAACCCAACCTATCATGTCGGCGGTAATATTTGAGAACATTCCTGGCGAGCTGGCTTCCACGTCCCGGTGGGACCTTTATATACATCAATAACGTAATATAAACAAACCTAACCCAACCTAACATCTCGGCTTTAATATTTGACCACATTCCTGGCTTGTTGGCCTCCACGTCTCCGTGGGACCTTTGTATACATCAATATCGTAATATAACCTAACCTAACCCAACCTAACATCTCTGCGGTAATATTTGACCACATTCCTGGCTTGTTGGAATCTACGTCTCCGTGGGACCTTTATATACATCAATAACGTAATATAACCTGACCTAACCCAACCTAACATCTCTGCGGTAATATTTGACAACATTCCTGGCGAGTTGGCTTCTCCGTCTCCGTGGGACCTTTATATACATCAATAACGTAATATAACCTAACCTAACCCAACCTATCATCTCGGCGGTAATATTTGACAACATCCCTGGCGAGTTGGCCTCTAAGTCTCCGTGGGACATTTATATACATCAATAACATAATATAACCTAACCTAACCCAACCTATCATCTCGGCGGTAATATTTGACAACATTCTTGGCGAGTTGGCCTCTACGTCTCCGTTTGACCTTCATATTCATCACTAACGTAATATAACCTAACCTCACCCAACCTAACATCTCGGCGTTAATATTTAACCACATTCCTGGCTTGTTGGCCTCTACGTCTCCGTGGGACCTTTGTATACATCAATAACGTAATATAACCTAACCTAACCCAACCTAACATCTCTGCGGTAATATTTGAAAACATAACTGGCGAGTTGGCCTCTACGTCTCTGTTTGACCTTCATAAACATCAATAACGTAATATAACCTAACCTAACCCAACCTAACATCTCGGCGGTAATATTTGACATCACTACTGGCGAGTTGGCCTCTACGTCTCCGTGGGACCTTCATATACATCAATAACGATATATAAAATAACCTAACCCAACCTATCGTCTCGGCGGTAATATTTGACAACATTCCTGGCGAGTTGGCCTCTACGTCTCCGTGGAAACTTCATATACATCAATAACGTAATATAACCTAACCTAATCCAACCTAATATCTCGGCGGTAATATTTGAAAACATATCTGGCGAGTTGGCCTCTACGTATCCGTTTGACCTTCATATACATCAATAACGTAATATAACCTAACCTAACCCAACCTAACATCTCGGCGGTAATATTTGACAACATTCCTGGCGATTTGGCCTCGACGTCTCCGTGGGACCTTTATATACATCAATAACGTAATATAACCTAACCTAACCCAACCTAACATCTCGGCGGTAATATTTGAAAACATTCCTGGCGAGTTGGCATCTGCGTCTCCGAAGGTCATTTATATACATCTATAACGTGACATAACCTAACCTAACCCAACCTCACATCTCGGCGGTAATATTTGAAAACATTCCTGGCGAGTTGACCTCTACGTCACCGTGGGACCTTCATATACATCAATAACGAAATATAACCTAACCTAACCCAAACTAACATCTCGGCGGTAATATTTAAAAACATTCCTGGCGAGTTGGCTTCTCCGTCTCCGTGGGATCTTTTTATACATCAATAACGTAATATAACCTAACCTAACCCAACCTAACATCTCCGCGGTAATATTTGAAAACATACCTGGCGAGTTGGCCTCTACGTCTCCGTGGGACCTTTATACACATCCATAACGTAATATAACCTAACCTAAACCAACCTAACATCTCGGCGGTAATATTTGAAAACATTCATGGCGAGTTGGCATCTACGTCTCCGTGGTACATTTATATACATCAATAACGTAATATCAGCTATCTTAACCCAAAATAACATCTCGGCGGTAATATTTGACCACATACCTGGCGAGTTGGCCTCTACGTCTCCGTTTGATCTTCATAAACATCAATAACGTTATATAACCTAACCTAACCCAACCTATCATCTCGGCGGTAATATTTGACAATATTACTGGCGAGTTGGCCTCTACGTCTCCGTTTGACCTTCATAAACATCAATAACGAAATATAACCTAACCTAACCCAACCTAAATACTCGGCGGTAATATTTGACAACATTCCTGGCTAGTTGGCTTCTCCGTCTCCGTGGGATCTTTTTATACATCAATAACGTAATATAACCTAACCTAACCCAACCTAACATCTCGGTGGTAATATTTGAAAACATTCCTGGCGAGTTGGCATCTGCGTCTCCGAAGGACATTTATATACATCTATAACGTGACATAACCTAACCTAACCCAACCTAACATCTCGGCGGTAATATTTGAAAACATTCCTGGCGAGTTGACCTCTACGTCACCGTGGGACCTTCATATACATCAATAACGTGATATAACCTAACCTAACCCAACCTAACATCTCGGCGGTAATATTTGACAACATACCTGGCGAGTTGGCCTCTACGTCTCCGTGGGACCTTCATATACATCAATAACGAAATATAACCTAACCTAACCCAACCTAACATCTCGGCGGTAATATTTGAAAACATTCCTGGCGAGTTGGCCTCTACGTCATCGCGGGACCTTTATAGACATCCATAACGTAATATAACCTAACCTAACCCAACCTAACATCTCGGCGGAAATATTTGATAACATTCGTGGCTAGTTGGCTTCTCCGTCTCCGTGGGATCTTTTTATACATCAATAACGTAATATAACCTAACCTAATCCAACCTAATATCTCGACGGTAATATTTGAAAACATAACTGGCGAGTTGGCCTCTACGTCTCTGTTTGACCTTCATAAACATCAATAACGTAATATAACCTAACCTAACCCAACCTAACATCTCGGCGGTAATATTTGACATCACTACTGGCGAGTTGGCCTCTACGTCTCCGTGGGACCTTCATATACATCAATAACGATATATAAAATAACCTAACCCAACCTATCATCTCGGCGGTAATATTTGACAACATTCCTGGCGAGTTGGCCTCTACGTCTCCGTGGAAACTTCATATACATCAATAACGTAATATAACCTAACCTAATCCAACCTAATATCTCGGCGGTAATATTTGAAAACATATCTGGCGAGTTGGCCTCTACGTCTCCGTTTGACCTTCATATACATCAATAACGAAATATAACCTAACCTAACCCAAACTAACATCTCGGCGGTAATATTTAAAAACATTCCTGGCGAGTTGGCTTCTCCGTCTCCGTGGGATCTTTTTATACATCAATAACGTAATATAACCTAACCTAACCCAACCTAACATCTCCACGGTAATATTTGAAAACATTCCTGGCTAGTTGGCTTCTCCGTCTCCGTGGGATCTTTTTATACATCAATAACGTAATATAACCTAACCTAATCCAACCTAATATCTCGGCGGTAATATTTGAAAACATATCTGGCGAGTTGGCCTCTACGTCTCCGTTTGACCTTCATAAACATCAATAACGTAACATAACGTAACCTAACCCAACCTAACATCTCGGCGGTATTATTTGACATCATTCCTGGCGAGTTGGCCTCTACGTCTCCGTGTAACCCTCATATACATCAATAACGTAATATAACGTAACCTAACCCAACGTATCATCTCAGCGGTAATATTTGACAACATTCCTGGCGAGTTGGCATCTGCGTCTCCGAAGGACATTTATATACATCTATAACGTGACATAACCTAACCTAACCCAACCTAACATCTCGGCGGTAATATTTGAAAACATTCCTGGCGAGTTGACCTCTACGTCACCGTGGGACCTTCATATACATCAATAACGTGATATAACCTAACCTAACCCAACCTAACATCTCGGCGGTAATATTTGACAACATACCTGGCGAGTTGGCCTCTACGTCTCCGTGGGACCTTCATATACATCAATAACGAAATATAACCTAACCTAACCCAACCTAACATCTCGGCGGTAATATTTGAAAACATTCCTGGCGAGTTGGCCTCTACGTCATCGTGGGACCTTTATAGACATCCATAACGTAATATAACCTAACCTAACCCAACCTAACATCTCGGCGGAAATATTTGATAACATTCGTGGCTAGTTGGCTTCTCCGTCTCCGTGGGATCTTTTTATACATCAATAACGTAATATAACCTAACCTAATCCAACCTAATATCTCGACGGTAATATTTGAAAACATAACTGGCGAGTTGGCCTCTACGTCTCTGTTTGACCTTCATAAACATCAATAACGTAATATAACCTAACCTAACCCAACCTAACATCTCGGCGGTAATATTTGACATCACTACTGGCGAGTTGGCCTCTACGTCTCCGTGGGACCTTCATATACATCAATAACGATATATAAAATAACCTAACCCAACCTATCATCTCGGCGGTAATATTTGACAACATTCCTGGCGAGTTGGCCTCTACGTCTCCGTGGAAACTTCATATACAAGAATAACGTAATATAACCTAACCTAATCCAACCTAATATCTCGGCGGTAATATTTGAAAGCATATCTGGCGAGTTGGCCTCTACGTCTCCGTTTGACCTTCATATACATCAATAACGAAATATAACCTAACCTAACCCAAACTAACATCTCGGCGGTAATATTTAAAAACATTCCTGGAGAGTTGGCTTCTCCGTCTCCGTGGGATCTTTTTATACATCAATAACGTAATATAACCTAACCTAACCCAACCTAACATCTCCACGGTAATATTTGAAAACATTCCTGGCTAGTTGGCTTCTCCGTCTCCGTGGGATCTTTTTATACATCAATAACGTAATATAACCTAACCTAATCCAACCTAATATCTCGGCGGTAATATTTGAAAACATATCTGGCGAGTTGGCCTCTACGTCTCCGTTTGACCTTCATAAACATCAATAACGTAACATAACGTAACCTAACCCAACCTAACATCTCGGCGGTATTATTTGACATCATTCCTGGCGAGTTGGCCTCTACGTCTCCGTGTAACCCTCATATACATCAATAACGTAATATAACGTAACCTAACCCAATGTATCATCTCAGCGGTAATATTTGACAACATTCCTGGCGAGTTGGCATCTGCGTCTCCGAAGGACATTTATATACATCTATAACGTGACATAACCTAACCTAACCCAACCTCACATCTCGGCGGTAATATTTGAAAACATTCCTGGCGAGTTGACCTCTACGTCACCGTGGGACCTTCATATACATCAATAACGAAATATAACCTAACCTAACCCAAACTAACATCTCGGCGGTAATATTTAAAAACATTCCTGGCGAGTTGGCTTCTCCGTCTCCGTGGGATCTTTTTATACATCAATAACGTAATATAACCTAACCTAACCCAACCTAACATCTCCGCGGTAATATTTGAAAACATACCTGGCGAGTTGGCCTCTACGTCTCCGTGGGACCTTTATACACATCCATAACGTAATATAACATAACCTAAACCAACCTAACATCTCGGCGGTAATATTTGAAAACATTCATGGCGAGTTGGCATCTACGTCTCCGTGGTACATTTATATACATCAATAACGTAATATCAGCTATCCTAACCCAAAATAACATCTCGGCGGTAATATTTGATCACATACCTGGCGAGTTGGCCTCTACGTCTCCGTTTGATCTTCATAAACATCAATAACGTAATATAACCTAACCTAACCCAACCTATCATCTCGGCGGTAATATTTGACAATATTACTGGCGAGTTGGCCTCTACGTCTCCGTTTGACCTTCATAAACATCAATAACGAAATATAACCTAACCTAACCCAACCTAAATACTCGGCGGTAATATTTGACAACATTCCTGGCTAGTTGGCTTCTCCGTCTCCGTGGGATCTTTTTATACATCAATAACGTAATATAACCTAACCTAACCCAACCTAACATCTCGGCGGTAATATTTGAAAACATTCCTGGCGAGTTGGCATCTGCGTCTCCGAAGGACATTTATATACATCTATAACGTGACATAACCTAACCTAACCCAACCTAACATCTCGGCGGTAATATTTGAAAACATTCCTGGCGAGTTGACCTCTACGTCACCGTGGGACCTTCATATACATCAATAACGTGATATAACCTAACCTAACCCAACCTAACATCTCGGCGGTAATATTTGACAACATACCTGGCGAGTTGGCCTCTACGTCTCCGTGGGACCTTCATATACATCAATAACGAAATATAACCTAACCTAACCCAACCTAACATCTCGGCGGTAATATTTGAAAACATTCCTGGCGAGTTGGCCTCTACGTCATCGCGGGACCTTTATAGACATCCATAACGTAATATAACCTAACCTAACCCAACCTAACATCTCGGCGGAAATATTTGATAACATTCGTGGCTAGTTGGCTTCTCCGTCTCCGTGGGATCTTTTTATACATCAATAACGTAATATAACCTAACCTAATCCAACCTAATATCTCGACGGTAATATTTGAAAACATAACTGGCGAGTTGGCCTCTACGTCTCTGTTTGATCTTCATAAACATCAATAACGTAATATAACCTAACCTAACCCAACCTAACATCTCGGCGGTAATATTTGACATCACTACTGGCGAGTTGGCCTCTACGTCTCCGTGGGACCTTCATATACATCAATAACGATATATAAAATAACCTAACCCAACCTATCATCTCGGCGGTAATATTTGACAACATTCCTGGCGAGTTGGCCTCTACGTCTCCGTGGAAACTTCATATACATCAATAACGTAATATAACCTAACCTAATCCAACCTAATATCTCGGCGGTAATATTTGAAAACATATCTGGCGAGTTGGCCTCTACGTCTCCGTTTGACCTTCATATACATCAATAACGAAATATAACCTAACCTAACCCAAACTAACATCTCGGCGGTAATATTTAAAAACATTCCTGGCGAGTTGGCTTCTCCGTCTCCGTGGATCTTTTTATACATCAATAACGTAATATAACCTAACCTAACCCAACCTAACATCTCCACGGTAATATTTGAAAACATTCCTGGCTAGTTGGTTTCTCCGTCTCCGTGGGATCTTTTTATACATCAATAACGTAATATAACCTAACCTAATCCAACCTAATATCTCGGCGGTAATATTTGAAAACATATCTGGCGAGTTGGCCTCTACGTCTCCGTTTGACCTTCATAAACATCAATAACGTAACATAACGTAACCTAACCCAACCTAACATCTCGGCGGTATTATTTGACATCATTCCTGGCGAGTTGGCCTCTACGTCTCCGTGTAACCCTCATATACATCAATAACGTAATATAACGTAACCTAACCCAACGTATCATCTCAGCGGTAATATTTGACAACATTCCTGGCGAGTTGGCATCTGCGTCTCCGAAGGACATTTATATACATCTATAACGTGACATAACCTAACCTAACCCAACCTAACATCTCGGCGGTAATATTTGAAAACATTCCTGGCGAGTTGACCTCTACGTCACCGTGGGACCTTCATATACATCAATAACGTGATATAACCTAACCTAACCCAACCTAACATCTCGGCGGTAATATTTGACAACATACCTGGCGAGTTGGCCTCTACGTCTCCGTGGGACCTTCATATACATCAATAACGAAATATAACCTAACCTAACCCAACCTAACATCTCGGCGGTAATATTTGAAAACATTCCTGGCGAGTTGGCCTCTACGTCATCGTGGGACCTTTATAGACATCCATAACGTAATATAACCTAACCTAACCCAACCTAACATCTCGGCGGAAATATTTGATAACATTCGTGGCTAGTTGGCTTCTCCGTCTCCGTGGGATCTTTTTATACATCAATAACGTAATATAACCTAACCTAATCCAACCTAATATCTCGACGGTAATATTTGAAAACATAACTGGCGAGTTGGCCTCTACGTCTCTGTTTGACCTTCATAAACATCAATAACGTAATATAACCTAACCTAACCCAACCTAACATCTCGGCGGTAATATTTGACATCACTACTGGCGAGTTGGCCTCTACGTCTCCGTGGGACCTTCATATACATCAATAACGATATATAAAATAACCTAACCCAACCTATCATCTCGGCGGTAATATTTGACAACATTCCTGGCGAGTTGGCCTCTACGTCTCCGTGGAAACTTCATATACATCAATAACGTAATATAACCTAACCTAATCCAACCTAATATCTCGGCGGTAATATTTGAAAGCATATCTGGCGAGTTGGCCTCTACGTCTCCGTTTGACCTTCATATACATCAATAACGAAATATAACCTAACCTAACCCAAACTAACATCTCGGCGGTAATATTTAAAAACATTCCTGGCGAGTTGGCTTCTCCGTCTCCGTGGGATCTTTTTATACATCAAGAACGTAATATAACCTAACCTAACCCAACCTAACATCTCCACGGTAATATTTGAAGACATTCCTGGCTAGTTGGCTTCTCCGTCTCCGTGGGATCTTTTTATACATCAATAACGTAATATAACCTAACCTAATCCAACCTAATATCTCGGCGGTAATATTTGAAAACATATCTGGCGAGTTGGCCTCTACGTCTCCGTTTGACCTTCATAAACATCAATAACGTAACATAACGTAACCTAACCCAACCTAACATCTCGGCGGTATTATTTGACATCATTCCTGGCGAGTTGGCCTCTACGTCTCCGTGTAACCCTCATATACATCAATAACGTAATATAACGTAACCTAACCCAACGTATCATCTCAGCGGTAATATTTGACAACATTCCTGGCGAGTTGGCATCTGCGTCTCCGAAGGACATTTATATACATCTATAACGTGACATAACCTAACCTAACCCAACCTCACATCTCGGCGGTAATATTTGAAAACATTCCTGGCGAGTTGACCTCTACGTCACCGTGGGACCTTCATATACATCAATAACGAAATATAACCTAACCTAACCCAAACTAACATCTCGGCGGTAATATTTAAAAACATTCCTGGCGAGTTGGCTTCTCCGTCTCCGTGGGATCTTTTTATACATCAATAACGTAATATAACCTAACCTAACCCAACCTAACATCTCCGCGGTAATATTTGAAAACATACCTGGCGAGTTGGCCTCTACGTCTCCGTGGGACCTTTATACACATCCATAACGTAATATAACCTAACCTAAACCAACCTAACATCTCGGCGGTAATATTTGAAAACATTCATGGCGAGTTGGCATCTACGTCTCCGTGGTACATTTATATACATCAATAACGTAATATCAGCTATCCTAACCCAAAATAACATCTCGGCGGTAATATTTGATCACATACCTGGCGAGTTGGCCTCTACGTCTCCGTTTGATCTTCATAAACATCAATAACGTAATATAACCTAACCTAACCCAACCTATCATCTCGGCGGTAATATTTGACAATATTACTGGCGAGTTGGCCTCTACGTCTCCGTTTGACCTTCATAAACATCAATAACGAAATATAACCTAACCTAACCCAACCTAAATACTCGGCGGTAATATTTGACAACATTCCTGGCTAGTTGGCTTCTCCGTCTCCGTGGGATCTTTTTATACATCAATAACGTAATATAACCTAACCTAACCCAACCTAACATCTCGGCGGTAATATTTGAAAACATTCCTGGCGAGTTGGCATCTGCGTCTCCGAAGGACATTTATATACATCTATAACGTGACATAACCTAACCTAACCCAACCTAACATCTCGGCGGTAATATTTGAAAACATTCCTGGCGAGTTGACCTCTACGTCACCGTGGGACCTTCATATACATCAATAACGTGATATAACCTAACCTAACCCAACCTAACATCTCGGCGGTAATATTTGACAACATACCTGGCGAGTTGGCCTCTACGTCTCCGTGGGACCTTCATATACATCAATAACGAAATATAACCTAACCTAACCCAACCTAACATCTCGGCGGTAATATTTGAAAACATTCCTGGCGAGTTGGCCTCTACGTCATCGCGGGACCTTTATAGACATCCATAACGTAATATAACCTAACCTAACCCAACCTAACATCTCGGCGGAAATATTTGATAACATTCGTGGCTAGTTGGCTTCTCCGTCTCCGTGGGATCTTTTTATACATCAATAACGTAATATAACCTAACCTAATCCAACCTAATATCTCGACGGTAATATTTGAAAACATAACTGGCGAGTTGGCCTCTACGTCTCTGTTTGACCTTCATAAACATCAATAACGTAATATAACCTAACCTAACCCAACCTAACATCTCGGCGGTAATATTTGACATCACTACTGGCGAGTTGGCCTCTACGTCTCCGTGGGACCTTCATATACATCAATAACGATATATAAAATAACCTAACCCAACCTATCATCTCGGCGGTAATATTTGACAACATTCCTGGCGAGTTGGCCTCTACGTCTCCGTGGAAACTTCATATACATCAATAACGTAATATAACCTAACCTAATCCAACCTAATATCTCGGCGGTAATATTTGAAAACATATCTGGCGAGTTGGCCTCTACGTCTCCGTTTGACCTTCATATACATCAATAACGAAATATAACCTAACCTAACCCAAACTAACATCTCGGCGGTAATATTTAAAAACATTCCTGGCGAATTGGCTTCTCCGTCTCCGTGGGATCTTTTTATACATCAATAACGTAATATAACCTAACCTAACCCAACCTAACATCTCCACGGTAATATTTGAAAACATTCCTGGCTAGTTGGCTTCTCCGTCTCCGTGGGATCTTTTTATACATCAATAACGTAATATAACCTAACCTAATCCAACCTAATATCTCGGCGGTAATATTTGAAAACATATCTGGCGAGTTGGCCTCTACGTCTCCGTTTGACCTTCATAAACATCAATAACGTAACATAACGTAACCTAACCCAACCTAACATCTCGGCGGTATTATTTGACAACATTCCTGGCGAGTTGGCCTCTACGTCTCCGTGTAACCCTCATATACATCAATAACGTAATATAACGTAACCTAACCCAACGTATCATCTCAGCGGTAATATTTGACAACATTCCTGGCGAGTTGGCATCTGCGTCTCCGAAGGACATTTATATACATCTATAACGTGACATAACCTAACCTAACCCAACCTAACATCTCGGCGGTAATATTTGAAAACATTCCTGGCGAGTTGACCTCTATGTCACCGTGGGACCTTCATATACATCAATAACGTGATATAACCTAACCTAACCCAACCTAACATCTCGGCGGTAATATTTGACAACATACCTGGCGAGTTGGCCTCTACGTCTCCGTGGGACCTTCATATACATCAATAACGAAATATAACCTAACCTAACCCAACCTAACATCTCGGCGGTAATATTTGAAAACATTCCTGGCGAGTTGGCCTCTACGTCATCGTGGGACCTTTATAGACATCCATAACGTAATATAACCTAACCTAACCCAACCTAACATCTCGGCGGAAATATTTGATAACATTCGTGGCTAGTTGGCTTCTCCGTCTCCGTGGGATCTTTTTATACATCAATAACGTAATATAACCTAACCTAATCCAACCTAATATCTCGACGGTAATATTTGAAAACATAACTGGCGAGTTGGCCTCTACGTCTCTGTTTGACCTTCATAAACATCAATAACGTAATATAACCTAACCTAACCCAACCTAACATCTCGGCGGTAATATTTGACATCACTACTGGCGAGTTGGCCTCTACGTCTCCGTGGGACCTTCATATACATCAATAACGATATATAAAATAACCTAACCCAACCTATCATCTCGGCGGTAATATTTGACAACATTCCTGGCGAGTTGGCCTCTACGTCTCCGTGGAAACTTCATATACATCAATAACGTAATATAACCTAACCTAATCCAACCTAATATCTCGGCGGTAATATTTGAAAACATATCTGGCGAGTTGGCCTCTACGTCTCCGTTTGACCTTCATATACATCAATAACGAAATATAACCTAACCTAACCCAAACTAACATCTCGGCGGTAATATTTAAAAACATTCCTGGCGAGTTGGCTTCTCCGTCTCCGTGGGATCTTTTTATACATCAATAACGTAATATAACCTAACCTAACCCAACCTAACATCTCCACGGTAATATTTGAAAACATTCCTGGCTAGTTGGCTTCTCCGTCTCCGTGGGATCTTTTTATACATCAATAACGTAATATAACCTAACCTAATCCAACCTAATATCTCGGCGGTAATATTTGAAAACATATCTGGCGAGTTGGCCTCTACGTCTCCGTTTGACCTTCATAAACATCAATAACGTAACATAACGTAACCTAACCCAACCTAACATCTCGGCGGTATTATTTGACATCATTCCTGGCGAGTTGGCCTCTACGTCTCCGTGTAACCCTCATATACATCAATAACGTAATATAACGTAACCTAACCCAACGTATCATCTCAGCGGTAATATTTGACAACATTCCTGGCGAGTTGGCATCTGCGTCTCCGAAGGACATTTATATACATCTATAACGTGACATAACCTAACCTAACCCAACCTAACATCTCGGCGGTAATATTTGAAAACATTCCTGGCGAGTTGACCTCTATGTCACCGTGGGACCTTCATATACATCAATAACGTGATATAACCTAACCTAACCCAACCTAACATCTCGGCGGTAATATTTGACAACATACCTGGCGAGTTGGCCTCTACGTCTCCGTGGGACCTTCATATACATCAATAACGAAATATAACCTAACCTAACCCAACCTAACATCTCGGCGGTAATATTTGAAAACATTCCTGGCGAGTTGGCCTCTACGTCATCGTGGGACCTTTATAGACATCCATAACGTAATATAACCTAACCTAACCCAACCTAACATCTCGGCGGAAATATTTGATAACATTCGTGGCTAGTTGGCTTCTCCGTCTCCGTGGGATCTTTTTATACATCAATAACGTAATATAACCTAACCTAATCCAACCTAATATCTCGACGGTAATATTTGAAAACATAACTGGCGAGTTGGCCTCTACGTCTCTGTTTGACCTTCATAAACATCAATAACGTAATATAACCTAACCTAACCCAACCTAACATCTCGGCGGTAATATTTGACATCACTACTGGCGAGTTGGCCTCTACGTCTCCGTGGGACCTTCATATACATCAATAACGATATATAAAATAACCTAACCCAACCTATCATCTCGGCGGTAATATTTGACAACATTCCTGGCGAGTTGGCCTCTACGTCTCCGTGGAAACTTCATATACATCAATAACGTAATATAACCTAACCTAATCCAACCTAATATCTCGGCGGTAATATTTGAAAGCATATCTGGCGAGTTGGCCTCTACGTCTCCGTTTGACCTTCATATACATCAATAACGAAATATAACCTAACCTAACCCAAACTAACATCTCGGCGGTAATATTTAAAAACATTCCTGGCGAGTTGGCTTCTCCGTCTCCGTGGGATCTTTTTATACATCAATAACGTAATATAACCTAACCTAACCCAACCTAACATCTCCACGGTAATATTTGAAAACATTCCTGGCTAGTTGGCTTCTCCGTCTCCGTGGGATCTTTTTATACATCAATAACGTAATATAACCTAACCTAATCCAACCTAATATCTCGGCGGTAATATTTGAAAACATATCTGGCGAGTTGGCCTCTACGTCTCCGTTTGACCTTCATAAACATCAATAACGTAACATAACGTAACCTAACCCAACCTAACATCTCGGCGGTATTATTTGACATCATTCCTGGCGAGTTGGCCTCTACGTCTCCGTGTAACCCTCATATACATCAATAACGTAATATAACGTAACCTAACCCAACGTATCATCTCAGCGGTAATATTTGACAACATTCCTGGCGAGTTGGCATCTGCGTCTCCGAAGGACATTTATATACATCTATAACGTGACATAACCTAACCTAACCCAACCTCACATCTCGGCGGTAATATTTGAAAACATTCCTGGCGAGTTGACCTCTACGTCACCGTGGGACCTTCATATACATCAATAACGAAATATAACCTAACCTAACCCAAACTAACATCTCGGCGGTAATATTTAAAAACATTCCTGGCGAGTTGGCTTCTCCGTCTCCGTGGGATCTTTTTATACATCAATAACGTAATATAACCTAACCTAACCCAACCTAACATCTCCGCGGTAATATTTGAAAACATACCTGGCGAGTTGGCCTCTACGTCTCCGTGGGACCTTTATACACATCCATAACGTAATATAACCTAACCTAAACCAACCTAACATCTCGGCGGTAATATTTGAAAACATTCATGGCGAGTTGGCATCTACGTCTCCGTGGTACATTTATATACATCAATAACGTAATATCAGCTATCCTAACCCAAAATAACATCTCGGCGGTAATATTTGACCACATACCTGGCGAGTTGGCCTCTACGTCTCCGTTTGATCTTCATAAACATCAATAACGTAATATAACCTAACCTAACCCAACCTATCATCTCGGCGGTAATATTTGACAATATTACTGGCGAGTTGGCCTCTACGTCTCCGTTTGACCTTCATAAACATCAATAACGAAATATAACCTAACCTAACCCAACCTAACATCTCGGCGGTAATATTTGACATCACTACTGGCGAGTTGGCCTCTACGTCTCCGTGGGACCTTCATATACATCAATAACGATATATAAAATAACCTAACCCAACCTATCGTCTCGGCGGTAATATTTGACAACATTCCTGGCGAGTTGGCCTCTACGTCTCCGTGGAAACTTCATATACATCAATAACGTAATATAACCTAACCTAATC
Source organism: Xylocopa violacea (assembly GCA_963969225.1). Taxonomy (NCBI): domain Eukaryota; kingdom Metazoa; phylum Arthropoda; class Insecta; order Hymenoptera; family Apidae; genus Xylocopa; species Xylocopa violacea. The sequence goes on from CAXAJV010000051.1 coordinate 4,478,790, forward strand.
CAACCTAATATCTCGGCGGTAATATTTGAAAACATATCTGGCGAGTTGGCCTCTACGTATCCGTTTGACCTTCATATACATCAATAACGTAATATAACCTAACCTAACCCAACCTAACATCTCGGCGGTAATATTTGACAACATTCCTGGCGATTTGGCCTCGACGTCTCCGTGGGACCTTTATATACATCAATAACGTAATATAACCTAACCTAACCCAACCTAACATCTCGGCGGTAATATTTGAAAACATTCCTGGCGAGTTGGCATCTGCGTCTCCGAAGGACATTTATATACATCTATAACGTGACATAACCTAACCTAACCCAACCTCACATCTCGGCGGTAATATTTGAAAACATTCCTGGCGAGTTGACCTCTACGTCACCGTGGGACCTTCATATACATCAATAACGAAATATAACCTAACCTAACCCAAACTAACATCTCGGCGGTAATATTTAAAAACATTCCTGGCGAGTTGGCTTCTCCGTCTCCGTGGGATCTTTTTATACATCAATAACGTAATATAACCTAACCTAACCCAACCTAACATCTCCGCGGTAATATTTGAAAACATACCTGGCGAGTTGGCCTCTACGTCTCCGTGGGACCTTTATACACATCCATAACGTAATATAACCTAACCTAAACCAACCTAACATCTCGGCGGTAATATTTGAAAACATTCATGGCGAGTTGGCATCTACGTCTCCGTGGTACATTTATATACATCAATAACGTAATATCAGCTATCTTAACCCAAAATAACATCTCGGCGGTAATATTTGACCACATACCTGGCGAGTTGGCCTCTACGTCTCCGTTTGATCTTCATAAACATCAATAACGTAATATAACCTAACCTAACCCAACCTATCATCTCGGCGGTAATATTTGACAATATTACTGGCGAGTTGGCCTCTACGTCTCCGTTTGACCTTCATAAACATCAATAACGAAATATAACCTAACCTAACCCAACCTAAATACTCGGCGGTAATATTTGACAACATTCCTGGCTAGTTGGCTTCTCCGTCTCCGTGGGATCTTTTTATACATCAATAACGTAATATAACCTAACCTAACCCAACCTAACATCTCGGTGGTAATATTTGAAAACATTCCTGGCGAGTTGGCATCTGCGTCTCCGAAGGACATTTATATACATCTATAACGTGACATAACCTAACCTAACCCAACCTAACATCTCGGCGGTAATATTTGAAAACATTCCTGGCGAGTTGACCTCTACGTCACCGTGGGACCTTCATATACATCAATAACGTGATATAACCTAACCTAACCCAACCTAACATCTCGGCGGTAATATTTGACAACATACCTGGCGAGTTGGCCTCTACGTCTCCGTGGGACCTTCATATACATCAATAACGAAATATAACCTAACCTAACCCAACCTAACATCTCGGCGGTAATATTTGAAAACATTCCTGGCGAGTTGGCCTCTACGTCATCGCGGGACCTTTATAGACATCCATAACGTAATATAACCTAACCTAACCCAACCTAACATCTCGGCGGAAATATTTGATAACATTCGTGGCTAGTTGGCTTCTCCGTCTCCGTGGGATCTTTTTATACATCAATAACGTAATATAACCTAACCTAATCCAACCTAATATCTCGACGGTAATATTTGACATCACTACTGGCGAGTTGGCCTCTACGTCTCCGTGGGACCTTCATATACATCAATAACGATATATAAAATAACCTAACCCAACCTATCATCTCGGCGGTAATATTTGACAACATTCCTGGCGTGTTGGCCTCTACGTCTCCGTGGAAACTTCATATACATCAATAACGTAATATAACCTAACCTAATCCAACCTAATATCTCGGCGGTAATATTTGAAAACATATCTGGCGAGTTGGCCTCTACGTCTCCGTTTGACCTTCATATACATCAATAACGAAATATAACCTAACCTAACCCAAACTAACATCTCGGCGGTAATATTTAAAAACATTCCTGGCGAGTTGGCTTCTCCGTCTCCGTGGGATCTTTTTATACATCAATAACGTAATATAACCTAACCTAACCCAACCTAACATCTCCACGGTAATATTTGAAAACATTCCTGGCTAGTTGGCTTCTCCGTCTCCGTGGGATCTTTTTATACATCAATAACGTAATATAACCTAACCTAATCCAACCTAATATCTCGGCGGTAATATTTGAAAACATATCTGGCGAGTTGGCCTCTACGTCTCCGTTTGACCTTCATAAACATCAATAACGTAACATAACGTAACCTAACCCAACCTAACATCTCGGCGGTATTATTTGACATCATTCCTGGCGAGTTGGCCTCTACGTCTCCGTGTAACCCTCATATACATCAATAACGTAATATAACGTAACCTAACCCAACGTATCATCTCAGCGGTAATATTTGACAACATTCCTGGCGAGTTGGCATCTGCGTCTCCGAAGGACATTTATATACATCTATAACGTGACATAACCTAACCTAACCCAACCTAACATCTCGGCGGTAATATTTGAAAACATTCCTGGCGAGTTGACCTCTACGTCACCGTGGGACCTTCATATACATCAATAACGTGATATAACCTAACCTAACCCAACCTAACATCTCGGCGGTAATATTTGACAACATACCTGGCGAGTTGGCCTCTACGTCTCCGTGGGACCTTCATATACATCAATAACGAAATATAACCTAACCTAACCCAACCTAACATCTCGGCGGTAATATTTGAAAACATTCCTGGCGAGTTGGCCTCTACGTCATCGTGGGACCTTTATAGACATCCATAACGTAATATAACCTAACCTAACCCAACCTAACATCTCGGCGGAAATATTTGATAACATTCGTGGCTAGTTGGCTTCTCCGTCTCCGTGGGATCTTTTTATACATCAATAACGTAATATAACCTAACCTAATCCAACCTAATATCTCGACGGTAATATTTGAAAACATAACTGGCGAGTTGGCCTCTACGTCTCTGTTTGACCTTCATAAACATCAATAACGTAATATAACCTAACCTAACCCAACCTAACATCTCGGCGGTAATATTTGACATCACTACTGGCGAGTTGGCCTCTACGTCTCCGTGGGACCTTCATATAGATCAATAACGATATATAAAATAACCTAACCCAACCTATCATCTCGGCGGTAATATTTGACAACATTCCTGGCGAGTTGGCCTCTACGTCTCCGTGGAAACTTCATATACATCAATAACGTAATATAACCTAACCTAATCCAACCTAATATCTCGGCGGTAATATTTGAAAGCATATCTGGCGAGTTGGCCTCTACGTCTCCGTTTGACCTTCATATACATCAATAACGAAATATAACCTAACCTAACCCAAACTAACATCTCGGCGGTAATATTTAAAAACATTCCTGGCGAGTTGGCTTCTCCGTCTCCGTGGGATCTTTTTATACATCAATAACGTAATATAACCTAACCTAACCCAACCTAACATCTCCACGGTAATATTTGAAAACATTCCTGGCTAGTTGGCTTCTCCGTCTCCGTGGGATCTTTTTATACATCAATAACGTAATATAACCTAACCTAATCCAACCTAATATCTCGGCGGTAATATTTGAAAACATATCTGGCGAGTTGGCCTCTACGTCTCCGTTTGACCTTCATAAACATCAATAACGTAACATAACGTAACCTAACCCAACCTAACATCTCGGCGGTATTATTTGACATCATTCCTGGCGGGTTGGCCTCTACGTCTCCGTGTAACCCTCATATACATCAATAACGTAATATAACGTAACCTAACCCAACGTATCATCTCAGCGGTAATATTTGACAACATTCCTGGCGAGTTGGCATCTGCGTCTCCGAAGGACATTTATATACATCTATAACGTGACATAACCTAACCTAACCCAACCTCACATCTCGGCGGTAATATTTGAAAACATTCCTGGCGAGTTGACCTCTACGTCACCGTGGGACCTTCATATACATCAATAACGAAATATAACCTAACCTAACCCAAACTAACATCTCGGCGGTAATATTTAAAAACATTCCTGGCGAGTTGGCTTCTCCGTCTCCGTGGGATCTTTTTATACATCAATAACGTAATATAACCTAACCTAACCCAACCTAACATCTCCGCGGTAATATTTGAAAACATACCTGGCGAGTTGGCCTCTACGTCTCCGTGGGACCTTTATACACATCCATAACGTAATATAACCTAACCTAAACCAACATAACATCTCGGCGGTAATATTTGAAAACATTCATGGCGAGTTGGCATCTACGTCTCCGTGGTACATTTATATACATCAATAACGTAATATCAGCTATCCTAACCCAAAATAACATCTCGGCGGTAATATTTGATCACATACCTGGCGAGTTGGCCTCTACGTCTCCGTTTGATCTTCATAAACATCAATAACGTAATATAACCTAACCTAACCCAACCTATCATCTCGGCGGTAATATTTGACAATATTACTGGCGAGTTGGCCTCTACGTCTCCGTTTGACCTTCATAAACATCAATAACGAAATATAACCTAACCTAACCCAACCTAAATACTCGGCGGTAATATTTGACAACATTCCTGGCTAGTTGGCTTCTCCGTCTCCGTGGGATCTTTTTATACATCAATAACGTAATATAACCTAACCTAACCCAACCTAACATCTCGGTGGTAATATTTGAAAACATTCCTGGCGAGTTGGCATCTGCGTCTCCGAAGGACATTTATATACATCTATAACGTGACATAACCTAACCTAACCCAACCTAACATCTCGGCGGTAATATTTGAAAACATTCCTGGCGAGTTGACCTCTACGTCACCGTGGGACCTTCATATACATCAATAACGTGATATAACCTAACCTAACCCAACCTAACATCTCGGCGGTAATATTTGACAACATACCTGGCGAGTTGGCCTCTACGTCTCCGTGGGACCTTCATATACATCAATAACGAAATATAACCTAACCTAACCCAACCTAACATCTCGGCGGTAATATTTGAAAACATTCCTGGCGAGTTGGCCTCTACGTCATCGCGGGACCTTTATAGACATCCATAACGTAATATAACCTAACCTAACCCAACCTAACATCTCGGCGGAAATATTTGATAACATTCGTGGCTAGTTGGCTTCTCCGTCTCCGTGGGATCTTTTTATACATCAATAACGTAATATAACCTAACCTAATCCAACCTAATATCTCGACGGTAATATTTGACATCACTACTGGCGAGTTGGCCTCTACGTCTCCGTGGGACCTTCATATACATCAATAACGATATATAAAATAACCTAACCCAACCTATCATCTCGGCGGTAATATTTGACAACATTCCTGGCGTGTTGGCCTCTACGTCTCCGCGGAAACTTCATATACATCAATAACGTAATATAACCTAACCTAATCCAACCTAATATCTCGGCGGTAATATTTGAAAACATATCTGGCGAGTTGGCCTCTACGTCTCCGTTTGACCTTCATATACATCAATAACGAAATATAACCTAACCTAACCCAAACTAACATCTCGGCGGTAATATTTAAAAACATTCCTGGCGAGTTGGCTTCTCCGTCTCCGTGGGATCTTTTTATACATCAATAACGTAATATAACCTAACCTAACCCAACCTAACATCTCCACGGTAATATTTGAAAACATTCCTGGCTAGTTGGCTTCTCCGTCTCCGTGGGATCTTTTTATACATCAATAACGTAATATAACCTAACCTAATCCAACCTAATATCTCGGCGGTAATATTTGAAAACATATCTGGCGAGTTGGCCTCTACGTCTCCGTTTGACCTTCATAAACATCAATAACGTAACATAACGTAACCTAACCCAACCTAACATCTCGGCGGTATTATTTGACATCATTCCTGGCGAGTTGGCCTCTACGTCTCCGTGTAACCCTCATATACATCAATAACGTAATATAACGTAACCTAACCCAACGTATCATCTCAGCGGTAATATTTGACAACATTCCTGGCGAGTTGGCATCTGCGTCTCCGAAGGACATTTATATACATCTATAACGTGACATAACCTAACCTAACCCAACCTAACATCTCGGCGGTAATATTTGAAAACATTCCTGGCGAGTTGACCTCTACGTCACCGTGGGACCTTCATATACATCAATAACGTGATATAACCTAACCTAACCCAACCTAACATCTCGGCGGTAATATTTGACAACATACCTGGCGAGTTGGCCTCTACGTCTCCGTGGGACCTTCATATACATCAATAACGAAATATAACCTAACCTAACCCAACCTAACATCTCGGCGGTAATATTTGAAAACATTCCTGGCGAGTTGGCCTCTACGTCATCGTGGGACCTTTATAGACATCCATAACGTAATATAACCTAACCTAACCCAACCTAACATCTCGGCGGAAATATTTGATAACATTCGTGGCTAGTTGGCTTCTCCGTCTCCGTGGGATCTTTTTATACATCAATAACGTAATATAACCTAACCTAATCCAACCTAATATCTCGACGGTAATATTTGAAAACATAACTGGCGAGTTGGCCTCTACGTCTCTGTTTGACCTTCATAAACATCAATAACGTAATATAACCTAACCTAACCCAACCTAACATCTCGGCGGTAATATTTGACATCACTACTGGCGAGTTGGCCTCTACGTCTCCGTGGGACCTTCATATACATCAATAACGATATATAAAATAACCTAACCCAACCTATCATCTCGGCGGTAATATTTGACAACATTCCTGGCGAGTTGGCCTCTACGTCTCCGTGGAAACTTCATATACATCAATAACGTAATATAACCTAACCTAATCCAACCTAATATCTCGGCGGTAATATTTGAAAGCATATCTGGCGAGTTGGCCTCTACGTCTCCGTTTGACCTTCATATACATCAATAACGAAATATAACCTAACCTAACCCAAACTAACATCTCGGCGGTAATATTTAAAAACATTCCTGGCGAGTTGGCTTCTCCGTCTCCGTGGGATCTTTTTATACATCAATAACGTAATATAACCTAACCTAACCCAACCTAACATCTCCACGGTAATATTTGAAAACATTCCTGGCTAGTTGGCTTCTCCGTCTCCGTGGGATCTTTTTATACATCAATAACGTAATATAACCTAACCTAATCCAACCTAATATCTCGGCGGTAATATTTGAAAACATATCTGGCGAGTTGGCCTCTACGTCTCCGTTTGACCTTCATAAACATCAATAACGTAACATAACGTAACCTAACCCAACCTAACATCTCGGCGGTATTATTTGACATCATTCCTGGCGGGTTGGCCTCTACGTCTCCGTGTAACCCTCATATACATCAATAACGTAATATAACGTAACCTAACCCAACGTATCATCTCAGCGGTAATATTTGACAACATTCCTGGCGAGTTGGCATCTGCGTCTCCGAAGGACATTTATATACATCTATAACGTGACATAACCTAACCTAACCCAACCTCACATCTCGGCGGTAATATTTGAAAACATTCCTGGCGAGTTGACCTCTACGTCACCGTGGGACCTTCATATACATCAATAACGAAATATAACCTAACCTAACCCAAACTAACATCTCGGCGGTAATATTTAAAAACATTCCTGGCGAGTTGGCTTCTCCGTCTCCGTGGGATCTTTTTATACATCAATAACGTAATATAACCTAACCTAACCCAACCTAACATCTCCGCGGTAATATTTGAAAACATACCTGGCGAGTTGGCCTCTACGTCTCCGTGGGACCTTTATACACATCCATAACGTAATATAACCTAACCTAAACCAACCTAACATCTCGGCGGTAATATTTGAAAACATTCATGGCGAGTTGGCATCTACGTCTCCGTGGTACATTTATATACATCAATAACGTAATATCAGCTATCCTAACCCAAAATAACATCTCGGCGGTAATATTTGATCACATACCTGGCGAGTTGGCCTCTACGTCTCCGTTTGATCTTCATAAACATCAATAACGTAATATAACCTAACCTAACCCAACCTATCATCTCGGCGGTAATATTTGACAATATTACTGGCGAGTTGGCCTCTACGTCTCCGTTTGACCTTCATAAACATCAATAACGAAATATAACCTAACCTAACCCAACCTAAATACTCGGCGGTAATATTTGACAACATTCCTGGCTAGTTGGCTTCTCCGTCTCCGTGGGATCTTTTTATACATCAATAACGTAATATAACCTAACCTAACCCAACCTAACATCTCGGCGGTAATATTTGAAAACATTCCTGGCGAGTTGGCATCTGCGTCTCCGAAGGACATTTATATACATCTATAACGTGACATAACCTAACCTAACCCAACCTAACATCTCGGCGGTAATATTTGAAAACATTCCTGGCGAGTTGACCTCTACGTCACCGTGGGACCTTCATATACATCAATAACGTGATATAACCTAACCTAACCCAACCTAACATCTCGGCGGTAATATTTGACAACATACCTGGCGAGTTGGCCTCTACGTCTCCGTGGGACCTTCATATACATCAATAACGAAATATAACCTAACCTAACCCAACCTAACATCTCGGCGGTAATATTTGAAAACATTCCTGGCGAGTTGGCCTCTACGTCATCGTGGGACCTTTATAGACATCCATAACGTAATATAACCTAACCTAACCCAACCTAACATCTCGGCGGAAATATTTGATAACATTCGTGGCTAGTTGGCTTCTCCGTCTCCGTGGGATCTTTTTATACATCAATAACGTAATATAACCTAACCTAATCCAACCTAATATCTCGACGGTAATATTTGAAAACATAACTGGCGAGTTGGCCTCTACGTCTCTGTTTGACCTTCATAAACATCAATAACGTAATATAACCTAACCTAACCCAACCTAACATCTCGGCGGTAATATTTGACATCACTACTGGCGAGTTGGCCTCTACGTCTCCGTGGGACCTTCATATACATCAATAACGATATATAAAATAACCTAACCCAACCTATCATCTCGGCGGTAATATTTGACAACATTCCTGGCGAGTTGGCCTCTACGTCTCCGTGGAAACTTCATATACATCAATAACGTAATATAACCTAACCTAATCCAACCTAATATCTCGGCGGTAATATTTGAAAACATATCTGGCGAGTTGGCCTCTACGTCTCCGTTTGACCTTCATATACATCAATAACGAAATATAACCTAACCTAACCCAAACTAACATCTCGGCGGTAATATTTAAAAACATTCCTGGCGAGTTGGCTTCTCCGTCTCCGTGGGATCTTTTTATACATCAATAACGTAATATAACCTAACCTAACCCAACCTAACATCTCCACGGTAATATTTGAAAACATTCCTGGCTAGTTGGCTTCTCCGTCTCCGTGGGATCTTTTTATACATCAATAACGTAATATAACCTAACCTAATCCAACCTAATATCTCGGCGGTAATATTTGAAAACATATCTGGCGAGTTGGCCTCTACGTCTCCGTTTGACCTTCATAAACATCAATAACGTAACATAACGTAACCTAACCCAACCTAACATCTCGGCGGTATTATTTGACATCATTCCTGGCGAGTTGGCCTCTACGTCTCCGTGTAACCCTCATATACATCAATAACGTAATATAACGTAACCTAACCCAACGTATCATCTCAGCGGTAATATTTGACAACATTCCTGGCGAGTTGGCATCTGCGTCTCCGAAGGACATTTATATACATCTATAACGTGACATAACCTAACCTAACCCAACCTAACATCTCGGCGGTAATATTTGAAAACATTCCTGGCGAGTTGACCTCTATGTCACCGTGGGACCTTCATATACATCAATAACGTGATATAACCTAACCTAACCCAACCTAACATCTCGGCGGTAATATTTGACAACATACCTGGCGAGTTGGCCTCTACGTCTCCGTGGGACCTTCATATACATCAATAACGAAATATAACCTAACCTAACCCAACCTAACATCTCGGCGGTAATATTTGAAAACATTCCTGGCGAGTTGGCCTCTACGTCATCGTGGGACCTTTATAGACATCCATAACGTAATATAACCTAACCTAACCCAACCTAACATCTCGGCGGAAATATTTGATAACATTCGTGGCTAGTTGGCTTCTCCGTCTCCGTGGGATCTTTTTATACATCAATAACGTAATATAACCTAACCTAATCCAACCTAATATCTCGACGGTAATATTTGAAAACATAACTGGCGAGTTGGCCTCTACGTCTCTGTTTGACCTTCATAAACATCAATAACGTAATATAACCTAACCTAACCCAACCTAACATCTCGGCGGTAATATTTGACATCACTACTGGCGAGTTGGCCTCTACGTCTCCGTGGGACCTTCATATACATCAATAACGATATATAAAATAACCTAACCCAACCTATCATCTCGGCGGTAATATTTGACAACATTCCTGGCGAGTTGGCCTCTACGTCTCCGTGGAAACTTCATATACATCAATAACGTAATATAACCTAACCTAATCCAACCTAATATCTCGGCGGTAATATTTGAAAGCATATCTGGCGAGTTGGCCTCTACGTCTCCGTTTGACCTTCATATACATCAATAACGAAATATAACCTAACCTAACCCAAACTAACATCTCGGCGGTAATATTTAAAAACATTCCTGGCGAGTTGGCTTCTCCGTCTCCGTGGGATCTTTTTATACATCAATAACGTAATATAACCTAACCTAACCCAACCTAACATCTCCACGGTAATATTTGAAAACATTCCTGGCTAGTTGGCTTCTCCGTCTCCGTGGGATCTTTTTATACATCAATAACGTAATATAACCTAACCTAATCCAACCTAATATCTCGGCGGTAATATTTGAAAACATATCTGGCGAGTTGGCCTCTACGTCTCCGTTTGACCTTCATAAACATCAATAACGTAACATAACGTAACCTAACCCAACCTAACATCTCGGCGGTATTATTTGACATCATTCCTGGCGAGTTGGCCTCTACGTCTCCGTGTAACCCTCATATACATCAATAACGTAATATAACGTAACCTAACCCAACGTATCATCTCAGCGGTAATATTTGACAACATTCCTGGCGAGTTGGCATCTGCGTCTCCGAAGGACATTTATATACATCTATAACGTGACATAACCTAACCTAACCCAACCTCACATCTCGGCGGTAATATTTGAAAACATTCCTGGCGAGTTGACCTCTACGTCACCGTGGGACCTTCATATACATCAATAACGAAATATAACCTAACCTAACCCAAACTAACATCTCGGCGGTAATATTTAAAAACATTCCTGGCGAGTTGGCTTCTCCGTCTCCGTGGGATCTTTTTATACATCAATAACGTAATATAACCTAACCTAACCCAACCTAACATCTCCGCGGTAATATTTGAAAACATACCTGGCGAGTTGGCCTCTACGTCTCCGTGGGACCTTTATACACATCCATAACGTAATATAACCTAACCTAAACCAACCTAACATCTCGGCGGTAATATTTGAAAACATTCATGGCGAGTTGGCATCTACGTCTCCGTGGTACATTTATATACATCAATAACGTAATATCAGCTATCCTAACCCAAAATAACATCTCGGCGGTAATATTTGACCACATACCTGGCGAGTTGGCCTCTACGTCTCCGTTTGATCTTCATAAACATCAATAACGTAATATAACCTAACCTAACCCAACCTATCATCTCGGCGGTAATATTTGACAATATTACTGGCGAGTTGGCCTCTACGTCTCCGTTTGACCTTCATAAACATCAATAACGAAATATAACCTAACCTAACCCAACCTAAATACTCGGCGGTAATATTTGACAACATTCCTGGCTAGTTGGCTTCTCCGTCTCCGTGGGATCTTTTTATACATCAATAACGTAATATAACCTAACCTAACCCAACCTAACATCTCGGCGGTAATATTTGAAAACATTCCTGGCGAGTTGGCATCTGCGTCTCCGAAGGACATTTATATACATCTATAACGTGACATAACCTAACCTAACCCAACCTAACATCTCGGCGGTAATATTTGAAAACATTCCTGGCGAGTTGACCTCTACGTCACCGTGGGACCTTCATATACATCAATAACGTGATATAACCTAACCTAACCCAACCTAACATCTCGGCGGTAATATTTGACAACATACCTGGCGAGTTGGCCTCTACGTCTCCGTGGGACCTTCATATACATCAATAACGAAATATAACCTAACCTAACCCAACCTAACATCTCGGCGGTAATATTTGAAAACATTCCTGGCGAGTTGGCCTCTACGTCATCGTGGGACCTTTATAGACATCCATAACGTAATATAACCTAACCTAACCCAACCTAACATCTCGGCGGAAATATTTGATAACATTCGTGGCTAGTTGGCTTCTCCGTCTCCGTGGGATCTTTTTATACATCAATAACGTAATATAACCTAACCTAATCCAACCTAATATCTCGACGGTAATATTTGAAAACATAACTGGCGAGTTGGCCTCTACGTCTCTGTTTGACCTTCATAAACATCAATAACGTAATATAACCTAACCTAACCCAACCTAACATCTCGGCGGTAATATTTGACATCACTACTGGCGAGTTGGCCTCTACGTCTCCGTGGGACCTTCATATACATCAATAACGATATATAAAATAACCTAACCCAACCTATCATCTCGGCGGTAATATTTGACAACATTCCTGGCGAGTTGGCCTCTACGTCTCCGTGGAAACTTCATATACATCAATAACGTAATATAACCTAACCTAATCCAACCTAATATCTCGGCGGTAATATTTGAAAACATATCTGGCGAGTTGGCCTCTACGTCTCCGTGGGACCTTCATATACATCAATAACGAAATATAACCTAACCTAACCCAACCTAACATCTCGGCGGTAATATTTGAAAACATTCCTGGCGAGTTGGCCTCTACGTCATCGTGGGACCTTTATAGACATCCATAACGTAATATAACCTAACCTAACCCAACCTAACATCTCGGCGGAAATATTTGATAACATTCGTGGCTAGTTGGCTTCTCCGTCTCCGTGGGATCTTTTTATACATCAATAACGTAATATAACCTAACCTAATCCAACCTAATATCTCGACGGTAATATTTGAAAACATAACTGGCGAGTTGGCCTCTACGTCTCTGTTTGACCTTCATAAACATCAATAACGTAATGTAACCTAACCTAACCCAACCTAACATCTCGGCGGTAATATTTGACATCACTACTGGCGAGTTGGCCTCTACGTCTCCGTGGGACCTTCATATACATCAATAACGATATATAAAATAACCTAACCCAACCTATCATCTCGGCGGTAATATTTGACAACATTCCTGGCGAGTTGGCCTCTACGTCTCCGTGGAAACTTCATATACATCAATAACGTAATATAACCTAACCTAATCCAACCTAATATCTCGGCGGTAATATTTGAAAGCATATCTGGCGAGTTGGCCTCTACGTCTCCGTTTGACCTTCATATACATCAATAACGAAATATAACCTAACCTAACCCAAACTAACATCTCGGCGGTAATATTTAAAAACATTCCTGGCGAGTTGGCTTCTCCGTCTCCGTGGGATCTTTTTATACATCAATAACGTAATATAACCTAACCTAACCCAACCTAACATCTCCACGGTAATATTTGAAAACATTCCTGGCTAGTTGGCTTCTCCGTCTCCGTGGGATCTTTTTATACATCAATAACGTAATATAACCTAACCTAATCCAACCTAATATCTCGGCGGTAATATTTGAAAACATATCTGGCGAGTTGGCCTCTACGTCTCCGTTTGACCTTCATAAACATCAATAACGTAACATAACGTAACCTAACCCAACCTAACATCTCGGCGGTATTATTTGACATCATTCCTGGCGAGTTGGCCTCTACGTCTCCGTGTAACCCTCATATACATCAATAACGTAATATAACGTAACCTAACCCAACGTATCATCTCAGCGGTAATATTTTACAACATTCCTGGCGAGTTGGCATCTGCGTCTCCGAAGGACATTTATATACATCTATAACGTGACATAACCTAACCTAACCCAACCTCACATCTCGGCGGTAATATTTGAAAACATTCCTGGCGAGTTGACCTCTACGTCACCGTGGGACCTTCATATACATCAATAACGAAATATAACCTAACCTAACCCAAACTAACATCTCGGCGGTAATATTTAAAAACATTCCTGGCGAGTTGGCTTCTCCGTCTCCGTGGGATCTTTTTATACATCAATAACGTAATATAACCTAACCTAACCCAACCTAACATCTCCGCGGTAATATTTGAAAACATACCTGGCGAGTTGGCCTCTACGTCTCCGTGGGACCTTTATACACATCCATAACGTAATATAACCTAACCTAAACCAACCTAACATCTCGGCGGTAATATTTGAAAACATTCATGGCGAGTTGGCATCTACGTCTCCGTGGTACATTTATATACATCAATAACGTAATATCAGCTATCCTAACCCAAAATAACATCTCGGCGGTAATATTTGACCACATACCTGGCGAGTTGGCCTCTACGTCTCCGTTTGATCTTCATAAACATCAATAACGTAATATAACCTAACCTAACCCAACCTATCATCTCGGCGGTAATATTTGACAATATTACTGGCGAGTTGGCCTCTACGTCTCCGTTTGACCTTCATAAACATCAATAACGAAATATAACCTAACCTAACCCAACCTAAATACTCGGCGGTAATATTTGACAACATTCCTGGCTAGTTGGCTTCTCCGTCTCCGTGGGATCTTTTTATACATCAATAACGTAATATAACCTAACCTAACCCAACCTAACATCTCGGCGGTAATATTTGAAAACATTCCTGGCGAGTTGGCATCTGCGTCTCCGAAGGACATTTATATACATCTATAACGTGACATAACCTAACCTAACCCAACCTAACATCTCGGCGGTAATATTTGAAAACATTCCTGGCGAGTTGACCTCTACGTCACCGTGGGACCTTCATATACATCAATAACGTGATATAACCTAACCTAACCCAACCTAACATCTCGGCGGTAATATTTGACAACATACCTGGCGAGTTGGCCTCTACGTCTCCGTGGGACCTTCATATACATCAATAACGAAATATAACCTAACCTAACCCAACCTAACATCTCGGCGGTAATATTTGAAAACATTCCTGGCGAGTTGGCCTCTACGTCATCGTGGGACCTTTATAGACATCCATAACGTAATATAACCTAACCTAACCCAACCTAACATCTCGGCGGAAATATTTGATAACATTCGTGGCTAGTTGGCTTCTCCGTCTCCGTGGGATCTTTTTATACATCAATAACGTAATATAACCTAACCTAATCCAACCTAATATCTCGACGGTAATATTTGAAGACATAACTGGCGAGTTGGCCTCTACGTCTCTGTTTGACCTTCATAAACATCAATAACGTAATATAACCTAACCTAACCCAACCTAACATCTCGGCGGTAATATTTGACATCACTACTGGCGAGTTGGCCTCTACGTCTCCGTGGGACCTTCATATACATCAATAACGATATATAAAATAACCTAACCCAACCTATCATCTCGGCGGTAATATTTGACAACATTCCTGGCGAGTTGGCCTCTACGTCTCCGTGGAAACTTCATATACATCAATAACGTAATATAACCTAACCTAATCCAACCTAACATCTCGGCGGTAATATTTGAAAACATTCCTGGCGAGTTGACCTCTACGTCACCGTGGGACCTTCATATACATCAATAACGTGATATAACCTAACCTAACCCAACCTAACATCTCGGCGGTAATATTTGACAACATACCTGGCGAGTTGGCCTCTACGTCTCCGTGGGACCTTCATATACATCAATAACGAAATATAACCTAACCTAACCCAACCTAACATCTCGGCGGTAATATTTGAAAACATTCCTGGCGAGTTGGCCTCTACGTCATCGTGGGACCTTTATAGACATCCATAACGTAATATAACCTAACCTAACCCAACCTAACATCTCGGCGGAAATATTTGATAACATTCGTGGCTAGTTGGCTTCTCCGTCTCCGTGGGATCTTTTTATACATCAATAACGTAATATAACCTAACCTAATCCAACCTAATATCTCGACGGTAATATTTGAAAACATAACTGGCGAGTTGGCCTCTACGTCTCTGTTTGACCTTCATAAACATCAGTAACGTAATATAACCTAACCTAACCCAACCTAACATCTCGGCGGTAATATTTGACATCACTACTGGCGAGTTGGCCTCTACGTCTCCGTGGGACCTTCATATACATCAATAACGATATATAAAATAACCTAACCCAACCTATCATCTCGGCGGTAATATTTGACAACATTCCTGGCGAGTTGGCCTCTACGTCTCCGTGGAAACTTCATATACATCAATAACGTAATATAACCTAACCTAATCCAACCTAATATCTCGGCGGTAATATTTGAAAACATATGTGGCGAGTTGGCCTCTACGTCTCCGTGGGACCTTCATATACATCAATAACGAAATATAACCTAACCTAACCCAACCTAACATCTCGGCGGTAATATTTGAAAACATTCCTGGCGAGTTGGCCTCTACGTCATCGTGGGACCTTTATAGACATCCATAACGTAATATAACCTAACCTAACCCAACCTAACATCTCGGCGGAAATATTTGATAACATTCGTGGCTAGTTGGCTTCTCCGTCTCCGTGGGATCTTTTTATACATCAATAACGTAATATAACCTAACCTAATCCAACCTAATATCTCGACGGTAATATTTGAAAACATAACTGGCGAGTTGGCCTCTACGTCTCTGTTTGACCTTCATAAACATCAATAACGTAATGTAACCTAACCTAACCCAACCTAACATCTCGGCGGTAATATTTGACATCACTACTGGCGAGTTGGCCTCTACGTCTCCGTGGGACCTTCATATACATCAATAACGATATATAAAATAACCTAACCCAACCTATCATCTCGGCGGTAATATTTGACAACATTCCTGGCGAGTTGGCCTCTACGTCTCCGTGGAAACTTCATATACATCAATAACGTAATATAACCTAACCTAATCCAACCTAATATCTCGGCGGTAATATTTGAAAGCATATCTGGCGAGTTGGCCTCTACGTCTCCGTTTGACCTTCATATACATCAATAACGAAATATAACCTAACCTAACCCAAACTAACATCTCGGCGGTAATATTTAAAAACATTCCTGGCGAGTTGGCTTCTCCGTCTCCGTGGGATCTTTTTATACATCAATAACGTAATATAACCTAACCTAACCCAACCTAACATCTCCACGGTAATATTTGAAAACATTCCTGGCTAGTTGGCTTCTCCGTCTCCGTGGGATCTTTTTATACATCAATAACGTAATATAACCTAACCTAATCCAACCTAATATCTCGGCGGTAATATTTGAAAACATATCTGGCGAGTTGGCCTCTACGTCTCCGTTTGACCTTCATAAACATCAATAACGTAACATAACGTAACCTAACCCAACCTAACATCTCGGCGGTATTATTTGACATCATTCCTGGCGAGTTGGCCTCTACGTCTCCGTGTAACCCTCATATACATCAATAACGTAATATAACGTAACCTAACCCAACGTATCATCTCAGCGGTAATATTTGACAACATTCCTGGCGAGTTGGCATCTGCGTCTCCGAAGGACATTTATATACATCTATAACGTGACATAACCTAACCTAACCCAACCTCACATCTCGGCGGTAATATTTGAAAACATTCCTGGCGAGTTGACCTCTACGTCACCGTGGGACCTTCATATACATCAATAACGAAATATAACCTAACCTAACCCAAACTAACATCTCGGCGGTAATATTTAAAAACATTCCTGGCGAGTTGGCTTCTCCGTCTCCGTGGGATCTTTTTATACATCAATAACGTAATATAACCTAACCTAACCCAACCTAACATCTCCGCGGTAATATTTGAAAACATACCTGGCGAGTTGGCCTCTACGTCTCCGTGGGACCTTTATACACATCCATAACGTAATATAACCTAACCTAAACCAACCTAACATCTCGGCGGTAATATTTGAAAACATTCATGGCGAGTTGGCATCTACGTCTCCGTGGTACATTTATATACATCAATAACGTAATATCAGCTATCCTAACCCAAAATAACATCTCGGCGGTAATATTTGACCACATACCTGGCGAGTTGGCCTCTACGTCTCCGTTTGATCTTCATAAACATCAATAACGTAATATAACCTAACCTAACCCAACCTATCATCTCGGCGGTAATATTTGACAATATTACTGGCGAGTTGGCCTCTACGTCTCCGTTTGACCTTCATAAACATCAATAACGAAATATAACCTAACCTAACCCAACCTAAATACTCGGCGGTAATATTTGACAACATTCCTGGCTAGTTGGCTTCTCCGTCTCCGTGGGATCTTTTTATACATCAATAACGTAATATAACCTAACCTAACCCAACCTAACATCTCGGCGGTAATATTTGAAAACATTCCTGGCGAGTTGGCATCTGCGTCTCCGAAGGACATTTATATACATCTATAACGTGACATAACCTAACCTAACCCAACCTAACATCTCGGCGGTAATATTTGAAAACATTCCTGGCGAGTTGACCTCTACGTCACCGTGGGACCTTCATATACATCAATAACGTGATATAACCTAACCTAACCCAACCTAACATCTCGGCGGTAATATTTGACAACATACCTGGCGAGTTGGCCTCTACGTCTCCGTGGGACCTTCATATACATCAATAACGAAATATAACCTAACCTAACCCAACCTAACATCTCGGCGGTAATATTTGAAAACATTCCTGGCGAGTTGGCCTCTACGTCATCGTGGGACCTTTATAGACATCCATAACGTAATATAACCTAACCTAACCCAACCTAACATCTCGGCGGAAATATTTGATAACATTCGTGGCTAGTTGGCTTCTCCGTCTCCGTGGGATCTTTTTATACATCAATAACGTAATATAACCTAACCTAATCCAACCTAATATCTCGACGGTAATATTTGAAGACATAACTGGCGAGTTGGCCTCTACGTCTCTGTTTGACCTTCATAAACATCAATAACGTAATATAACCTAACCTAACCCAACCTAACATCTCGGCGGTAATATTTGACATCACTACTGGCGAGTTGGCCTCTACGTCTCCGTGGGACCTTCATATACATCAATAACGATATATAAAATAACCTAACCCAACCTATCATCTCGGCGGTAATATTTGACAACATTCCTGGCGAGTTGGCCTCTACGTCTCCGTGGAAACTTCATATACATCAATAACGTAATATAACCTAACCTAATCCAACCTAATATCTCGGCGGTAATATTTGAAAACATATCTGGCGAGTTGGCCTCTACGTCTCCGTTTGACCTTCATATACATCAATAACGTAATATAACCTAACCTAACCCAACCTAACATCTCGGCGGTAATATTTGACAACATTCCTGGCGATTTGGCCTCGACGTCTCCGTGGGACCTTTATATACATCAATAACGTAATATAACCTAACGTAACCCAACCTAACATTTCGGCGGTAATATTTGACAATATTCCTGGCGAGTTGGCTTCTCCGTCTCCGTGGGACCTTTATATACATCAATAACGTAATATAACCTAACCTAACCCAACCTAACATCTCGGCGGTAATATTTGAAAACATTCCTGGCTAGTTGGCTTCTCCGTCTCCGTGGGATCTTTTTATACATGAATAACGTAATATAACCTAACCTAATCCAACCTAATATCTCGGCGGTAATATTTGAAAACATATCTGGCGAGTTGGCCTCTACGTCTCCGTTTGACCTTCATAAACATCAATAACGTAACATAACGTAACCTAACCCAACCTAACATCTCGGCGGTATTATTTGACATCATTCCTGGCGAGTTGGCCTCTACGTCTCCGTTTGACCTTCATATACATCAATAACGAAATATAACCTAACCTAACCCAAACTAACATCTCGGCGGTAATATTTAACAACATTCCTGGCGAGTTGGCTTCTCCGTCTCCGTGGGATCTTTTTATACATCAATAACGTAATATAACCTAACCTAACCCAACCTAACATCTCCGCGGTAATATTTGAAAACATACCTGGCGAGTTGGCCTCTACGTCTCCGTGGGACCTTTATACACATCCATAACGTAATATAACCTAACCTAAACCAACCTAACATCTCGGCGGTAATATTTGAAAACATTCATGGCGAGTTGGCATCTACGTCTCCGTGGTACATTTATATACATCAATAACGTAATATCAGCTATCCTAACCCAAAATAACATCTCGGCGGTAATATTTGACCACATACCTGGCGAGTTGGCCTCTACGTCTCCGTTTGATCTTCATAAACATCAATAACGTAATATAACCTAACCTAACCCAACCTATCATCTCGGCGGTAATATTTGACAATATTACTGGCGAGTTGGCCTCTACGTCTCCGTTTGACCTTCATAAACATCAATAACGAAATATAACCTAACCTAACCCAACCTAAATACTCGGCGGTAATATTTGACAACATTCCTGGCTAGTTGGCTTCTCCGTCTCCGTGGGATCTTTTTATACATCAATAACGTAATATAACCTAACCTAACCCAACCTAACATCTCGGCGGTAATATTTGAAAACATTCCTGGCGAGTTGGCATCTGCGTCTCCGAAGGACATTTATATACATCTATAACGTGACATAACCTAACCTAACCCAACCTAACATCTCGGCGGTAATATTTGAAAACATTCCTGGCGAGTTGACCTCTACGTCACCGTGGGACCTTCATATACATCAATAACGTGATATAACCTAACCTAACCCAACCTAACATCTCGGCGGTAATATTTGACAACATACCTGGCGAGTTGGCCTCTACGTCTCCGTGGGACCTTCATATACATCAATAACGAAATATAACCTAACCTAACCCAACCTAACATCTCGGCGGTAATATTTGAAAACATTCCTGGCGAGTTGGCCTCTACGTCATCGTGGGACCTTTATAGACATCCATAACGTAATATAACCTAACCTAACCCAACCTAACATCTCGGCGGAAATATTTGATAACATTCGTGGCTAGTTGGCTTCTCCGTCTCCGTGGGATCTTTTTATACATCAATAACGTAATATAACCTAACCTAATCCAACCTAATATCTCGACGGTAATATTTGAAGACATAACTGGCGAGTTGGCCTCTACGTCTCTGTTTGACCTTCATAAACATCAATAACGTAATATAACCTAACCTAACCCAACCTAACATCTCGGCGGTAATATTTGACATCACTACTGGCGAGTTGGCCTCTACGTCTCCGTGGGACCTTCATATACATCAATAACGATATATAAAATAACCTAACCCAACCTATCATCTCGGCGGTAATATTTGACAACATTCCTGGCGAGTTGGCCTCTACGTCTCCGTGGAAACTTCATATACATCAATAACGTAAAATAACCTAACCTAATCCAACCTAATATCTCGGCGGTAATATTTGAAAACATATCTGGCGAGTTGGCCTCTACGTCTCCGTTTGACCTTCATATACATCAATAACGTAATATAACCTAACCTAACCCAACCTAACATCTCGGCGGTAATATTTGACAACATTCCTGGCGATTTGGCCTCGACGTCTCCGTGGGACCTTTATATACATCAATAACGTAATATAACCTAACGTAACCCAACCTAACATCTCGGCGGTAATATTTGACAATATTCCTGGCGAGTTGGCTTCTCCGTCTCCGTGGGACCTTTATATACATCAATAACGTAATATAACCTAACCTAACCCAACCTAACATCTCGGCGGTAATATTTGAAAACATTCCTGGCTAGTTGGCTTCTCCGTCTCCGTGGGATCTTTTTATACATGAATAACGTAATATAACCTAACCTAATCCAACCTAATATCTCGGCGGTAATATTTGAAAACATATCTGGCGAGTTGGCCTCTACGTCTCCGTTTGACCTTCATAAACATCAATAACGTAACATAACGTAACCTAACCCAACCTAACATCTCGGCGGTATTATTTGACATCATTCCTGGCGAGTTGGCCTCTACGTCTCCGTTTGACCTTCATATACATCAATAACGAAATATAACCTAACCTAACCCAAACTAACATCTCGGCGGTAATATTTAACAACATTCCTGGCGAGTTGGCTTCTCCGTCTCCGTGGGATCTTTTTATACATCAATAACGTAATATAACCTAACCTAACCCAACCTAACATCTCCGCGGTAATATTTGAAAACATACCTGGCGAGTTGGCCTCTACGTCTCCGTGGGACCTTTATACACATCCATAACGTAATATAACCTAACCTAAACCAACCTAACATCTCGGCGGTAATATTTGAAAACATTCATGGCGAGTTGGCATCTACGTCTCCGTGGTACATTTATATACATCAATAACGTAATATCAGCTATCCTAACCCAAAATAACATCTCGGCGGTAATATTTGACCACATACCTGGCGAGTTGGCCTCTACGTCTCCGTTTGATCTTCATAAACATCAATAACGTAATATAACCTAACCTAACCCAACCTATCATCTCGGCGGTAATATTTGACAATATTACTGGCGAGTTGGCCTCTACGTCTCCGTTTGACCTTCATAAACATCAATAACGAAATATAACCTAACCTAACCCAACCTAAATACTCGGCGGTAATATTTGACAACATTCCTGGCTAGTTGGCTTCTCCGTCTCCGTGGGATCTTTTT
Source organism: Xylocopa violacea (assembly GCA_963969225.1). NCBI lineage: Eukaryota > Metazoa > Arthropoda > Insecta > Hymenoptera > Apidae > Xylocopa > Xylocopa violacea. The sequence goes on from CAXAJV010000051.1 coordinate 4,501,755, forward strand.
ATACATCAATAACGTAATATAACCTAACCTAACCCAACCTAACATCTCGGCGGTAATATTTGAAAACATTCCTGGCGAGTTGGCATCTGCGTCTCCGAAGGACATTTATATACATCTATAACGTGACATAACCTAACCTAACCCAACCTAACATCTCGGCGGTAATATTTGAAAACATTCCTGGCGAGTTGACCTCTACGTCACCGTGGGACCTTCATATACATCAATAACGTGATATAACCTAACCTAACCCAACCTAACATCTCGGCGGTAATATTTGACAACATACCTGGCGAGTTGGCCTCTACGTCTCCGTGGGACCTTCATATACATCAATAACGAAATATAACCTAACCTAACCCAACCTAACATCTCGGCGGTAATATTTGACAACATTCCTGGCGAGTTGGCCTCTACGTCATCGTGGGACCTTTATAGACATCCATAACGTAATATAACCTAACCTAACCCAACCTAATATCTCGGCGGTAATATTTGAAAACATATCTGGCGAGTTGGCCTCTACGTCTCCGTTTGACCTTCATATACATCAATAACGAAATATAACCTAACCTAACCCAAACTAACATCTCGGCGGTAATATTTAAAAACATTCCTGGCGAGTTGGCTTCTCCGTCTCCGTGGGATCTTTTTATACATCAATAACGTAATATAACCTAACCTAACCCAACCTAACATCTCCACGGTAATATTTGAAAACATTCCTGGCTAGTTGGCTTCTCCGTCTCCGTGGGATCTTTTTATACATCAATAACGTAATATAACCTAACCTAATCCAACCTAATATCTCGGCGGTAATATTTGAAAACATATCTGGCGAGTTGGCCTCTACGTCTCCGTTTGACCTTCATAAACATCAATAACGTAACATAACGTAACCTAACCCAACCTAACATCTCGGCGGTATTATTTGACATCATTCCTGGCGAGTTGGCCTCTACGTCTCCGTGTAACCCTCATATACATCAATAACGTAATATAACGTAACCTAACCCAACGTATCATCTCAGCGGTAATATTTGACAACATTCCTGGCGAGTTGGCATCTGCGTCTCCGAAGGACATTTATATACATCTATAACGTGACATAACCTAACCTAACCCAACCTCACATCTCGGCGGTAATATTTGAAAACATTCCTGGCGAGTTGACCTCTACGTCACCGTGGGACCTTCATATACATCAATAACGAAATATAACCTAACCTAACCCAAACTAACATCTCGGCGGTAATATTTAAAAACATTCCTGGCGAGTTGGCTTCTCCGTCTCCGTGGGATCTGTTTATACATCAATAACGTAATATAACCTAACCTAACCCAACCTAACATCTCCGCGGTAATATTTGAAAACATACCTGGCGAGTTGGCCTCTACGTCTCCGTGGGACCTTTATACACATCCATAACGTAATATAACCTAACCTAAACCAACCTAACATCTCGGCGGTAATATTTGAAAACATTCATGGCGAGTTGGCATCTACGTCTCCGTGGTACATTTATATACATCAATAACGTAATATCAGCTATCCTAACCCAAAATAACATCTCGGCGGTAATATTTGACCACATACCTGGCGAGTTGGCCTCTACGTCTCCGTTTGATCTTCATAAACATCAATAACGTAATATAACCTAACCTAACCCAACCTATCATCTCGGCGGTAATATTTGACAATATTACTGGCGAGTTGGCCTCTACGTCTCCGTTTGACCTTCATAAACATCAATAACGAAATATAACCTAACCTAACCCAACCTAAATACTCGGCGGTAATATTTGACAACATTCCTGGCTAGTTGGCTTCTCCGTCTCCGTGGGACCTTTTTATACATCAATAACGTAATATAACCTAACCTAACCCAACCTAACATCTCGGCGGTAATATTTGAAAACATTCCTGGCGAGTTGGCATCTGCGTCTCCGAAGGACATTTATATACATCTATAACGTGACATAACCTAACCTAACCCAACCTAACATCTCGGCGGTAATATTTGAAAACATTCCTGGCGAGTTGACCTCTACGTCACCGTGGGACCTTCATATACATCAATAACGTGATATAACCTAACCTAACCCAACCTAACATCTCGGCGGTAATATTTGACAACATACCTGGCGAGTTGGCCTCTACGTCTCCGTGGGACCTTCATATACATCAATAACGAAATATAACCTAACCTAACCCAACCTAACATCTCGGCGGTAATATTTGAAAACATTCCTGGCGAGTTGGCCTCTACGTCATCGTGGGACCTTTATAGACATCCATAACGTAATATAACCTAACCTAACCCAACCTAACATCTCGGCGGAAATATTTGATAACATTCGTGGCTAGTTGGCTTCTCCGTCTCCGTGGGATCTTTTTATACATCAATAACGTAATATAACCTAACCTAATCCAACCTAATATCTCGACGGTAATATTTGAAAACATAACTGGCGAGTTGGCCTCTACGTCTCTGTTTGACCTTCATAAACATCAATAACGTAATATAACCTAACCTAACCCAACCTAACATCTCGGCGGTAATATTTGACATCACTACTGGCGAGTTGGCCTCTACGTCTCCGTGGGACCTTCATATACATCAATAACGATATATAAAATAACCTAACCCAACCTATCATCTCGGCTGTAATATTTGACAACATTCCTGGCGAGTTGGCCTCTACGTCTCCGTGGAAACTTCATATACATCAATAACGTAATATAACCTAACCTAACCCAACCTAATATCTCGGCGGTAATATTTGAAAACATATCTGGCGAGTTGGCCTCTACGTCTCCGTTTGACCTTCATATACATCAATAACGTAATATAACCTAACCTAACCCAACCTAACATCTCGGCGGTAATATTTGACAACATTCCTGGCGATTTGGCCTCGACGTCTCCGTGGGACCATTATATACATCAATAACGTAATATAACCTAACGTAACCCAACCTAACATCTCGGCGGTAATATTTGACAATATTCCTGGCGAGTTGGCTTCTCCGTCTCCGTGGGACCTTTATATACATCAATAACGTAATATAACCTAACCTAACCCAACCTAACATCTCGGCGGTAATATTTGAAAACATTCCTGGCTAGTTGGCTTCTCCGTCTCCGTGGGATCTTTTTATACATCAATAACGTAATATAACCTAACCTAATCCAACCTAATGTCTCGGCGGTAATATTTGAAAACATATCTGGCGAGTTGGCCTCTACGTCTCCGTTTGACCTTCATAAACATCAATAACGTAACATAACGTAACCTAACCCAACCTAACATCTCGGCGGTATTATTTGACATCATTCCTGGCGAGTTGGCCTCTACGTCTCCGTTTGACCTTCATATACATCAATAACGTAATATAACCTAACCTAACCCAACCTAACATCTCGGCGGTGATATTTGACAACATTCCTGGCGATTTGGCCTCGACGTCTCCGTGGGACCTTTATATACATCAATAACGTAATATAACCTAACCTAACCCAACCTAACATCTCGGCTTTAATATTTGACCACATTCCTGGCTTGTTGGCCTCCACGTCTCCGTGGGACCTTTGTATACATCAATATCGTAATATAACCTAACCTAACCCAACCTAACATCTCTGCGGTAATATTTGACCACATTCCTGGCTTGTTGGAATCTACGTCTCCGTGGGACCTTTATATACATCAATAACGTAATATAACCTGACCTAACCCAACCTAACATCTCTGCGGTAATATCTGACAACATTCCTGGCGAGTTGGCTTCTCCGTCTCCGTGGGACCTTTATATACATCAATAACGTAATATAACCTAACCTAACCCAACCTATCATCTCGGCGGTAATATTTGACAACATCCCTGGCGAGTTGGCCTCTAAGTCTCCGTGGGACATTTATATACATCAATAACATAATATAACCTAACCTAACCCAACCTATCATCTCGGCGGTAATATTTGACAACATTCTTGGCGAGTTGGCCTCTACGTCTCCGTTTGACCTTCATATACATCACTAACGTAATATAACCTAACCTCACCCAACCTAACATCTCGGCGTTAATATTTAACCACATTCCTGGCTTGTTGGCCTCTACGTCTCCGTGGGACCTTTGTATACATCAATAACGTAATATAACCTAACCTAACCCAACCTAACATCTCTGCGGTAATATTTGACCACATTCCTGGCTTGTTGGAATCTACGTCTCTGTGGGACCTTTATATACATCAATAACATAATATAACCTAACCTAACCCAACCTAACATCTCTGCGGTAATATTTGACATCATTTCTGGCGAGTTGGCCTCTACGTCTCCGTGTAACATTCATACACATCAATAACGTAATATAACGCAACCTAACCCAACCTATCATCTCGGCGGTAATATTTGACAACATATCTGGCGAGTTGGCCTCTACGTCTCCGTGGGACCTTCATATACATCAATAACGACATATAACCTAACCAAACCCATCCTATCATCTCGGCGGTAATATTTGACAACAGTCGTGGCGAGTTGGCCTCTACGTCTCCGTTTGACCTTCATATACATCACTAACGTAATATAACCTAACCTAACCCAACCTAACATCTCGGCTTTAATATTTGACAACATTCCTGGCGAGTTGGCGTCTACGTCTCCGCGGGACATTTATATACATCAATAACGTAATATAACGTAACCTAACCCAACCTATCATGTCGGCGGTAATATTTGAGAACATTCCTGGCGAGCTGGCTTCCACGTCCCGGTGGGACCTTTATATACATCAATAACGTAATATAAACAAACCTAACCCAACCTAACATCTCGGCTTTAATATTTGACCACATTCCTGGCCTGTTGGCCTCCACGTCTCCGTGGGACCTTTGTATACATCAATATCGTAATATAACCTAATCTAACCCAACCTAACATCTCTGCGGTAATATTTGACCACATTCCTGGCTTGTTGGAATCTACGTCTCCGTGGGACCTTTATATACATCAATAACGTAATATAACCTGACCTAACCCAACCTAACATCTCTGCGGTAATATTTGACAACATTCCTGGCGAGTTGGCTTCTCCGTCTCCGTGGGACCTTTATATACATCAATAACGTAATATAACCTAACCTAACCCAACCTATCATCTCGGCGGTAATATTTGACAACATCCCTGGCGAGTTGGACTCTAAGTCTCCGTGGGACATTTATATACATCAATAACATAATATAACCTAACCTAACCCAACCTATCATCTCGGCGGTAATATTTGACAACATTCTTGGCGAGTTGGCCTCTACGTCTCTGTTTGACCTTCATATACATCACTAACGTAATATAACCTAACCTCACCCAACCTAACATCTCGGCGTTAATATTTAACCACATTCCTGGCTTGTTGGCCTCTACGTCTCCGTGGGACCTTTGTATACATCAATAACGTAATATAACCTAACCTAACCCAACCTAACATCTCTGCGGTAATATTTGACCACATTCCTGGCTTGTTGGAATCTACGTCTCTGTGGGACCTTTATATACATCAATAACATAATATAACCTGACCTAACCCAACCTAACATCTCTGCGGTAATATTTGACATCATTTCTGGCGAGTTGGCCTCTACGTCTCCGTGTAACATTCATACACATCAATAACGTAATATAACGCAACCTAACCCAACCTATCATCTCGGCGGTAATATTTGACAACATATCTGGCGAGTTGGCCTCTACGTCTCCGTGGGACCTTCATATACATCAATAACGACATATAACCTAAGCAAACCCATCCTATCATCTCGGCGGTAATATTTGACAACAGTCGTGGCGAGTTGGCCTCTACGTCTCCGTTTGACCTTCATATACATCACTAACGTAATATAACCTAACCTAACCCAACCTATCATCTCGGCGATAATATTTGACCACATTCCTGGCGAGTTGGCCTCTACGTCTCCGTGGGACCTTTATATACATAAATAACATAACATAAGCTAGCCTAACCCAATCTAACATCTCGGCGGTAATATTTGACCACATTCCTGGCGAGTTGGCCTCTACGTCTCCGTTTGACGTTCATATACATCAATAACGTAATTTAACCTAACCTGACCCAACCTATCATATCGGCGGTAATATTTGACAACATTCGTGGCGAGTTGGCCTCTACGTCTCCGTGGGACCTTTATATACATAAATAACATAATATAAGCTAGCCTAACCCAATCTAACATCTCGGCGGTAATATTTGACCACATTCCTGGCGAGTTGGCCTCTACGTCTCCGTTTGACGTTCATATACATCAATAACGTAATTTAACCTAACCTAACCCAACCTATCATATCGGCGGTAATATTTGACAACATTCGTGGCGAGTTGGCCTCTACGTCTCCGTTTGACATTCATATACATCACTAACGTAATATAACCTAACCTAACCCAACCTAACATCTCGGCGGTAATATTTGACAACATTCCTGGCGAGTTGGCGTCTACGTCTCCGTGGGACATTTATATACATCAATAACGTAATATAACGTAACCTAACCCAACCTATCATGTCGGCGGTAGTATTTGAGAACATTCCTGGCGAGCTGGCTTCTACGTCCCGGTGGGACCTCTATATACATCAATAACGTAATATAAACAAACCTAACCCAACCTGACATCTCGGCTTTAATATTTGACCACATTCCTGGCTTGTTGGCCTCCACGTCTCCGTGGGACCTTTGTATACATCAATATCGTAATATAACCTAACCTAACCCAACCTAACATCTCTGCGGTAATATTTGACCACATTCCTGGCTTGTTGGAATCTACGTCTCCGTGGGACATTTATATACATCAATAACGTAATATAACGTAACCTAACCCAACCTATCATGTCGGAGGTAATATTTGAGAACATTCCTGGCGAGCTGGCTTCCACGTCCCGGTGGGACCTTTATATACATCAATAACGTAATATAAACAAACCTAACCCAACCTAACATCTCGGCTTTAATATTTGATCACATTCCTGGCTTGTTGGCCTCCACGTCTCCGTGGGACCTTTGTATACATCAATATCGTAATATAACCTAACCTAACCCAACCTAACATCTCTGCGGTAATATTTGACCACATTCCTGGCTTGTTGGAATCTACGTCTCCGTGGGACCTTTATATACATCAATAACGTAATATAACCTGACCTAACCCAACCTAACATCTCTGCGGTAATATTTGACAACATTCCTGGCGAGTTGGCTTCTCCGTCTCCGTGGGACCTTTATATACATCAATAACGTAATATAACCTAACCTAACCCAACCTATCATCTCGGCGGTAATATTTGACAACATCCCTGGCGAGTTGGCCTCTAAGTCTCCGTGGGACATTTATATACATCAATAACATAATATAACCTAACCTAACCCAACCTATCATCTCGGCCGTAATATTGGACAACATGCCTGGCGAGTTGGCCTCTACGTCTCCGTTTGAGGTTCATATACATCAATAACGTAATTTAACCTAACCTAAACAACCTATCATCTCGGCGGTAATATTTGACCACATTCCTGGCGAGTTGGCCTCTACGTCTCCGTGGGACCTTTATATTCATAAATAACATAATATAAGCTAGCCTAACCCAATCTAACATCTCGGCGGTAATATTTGACCACATTCCTGGCGAGTTGGCCTCTACGTCTCCGTTTGACGTTCATATACATCAATAACGTAATTTAACCTAACCTAACCCAACCTATCATATCGGCGGTAATATTTGACAACATTCGTGGCGAGTTGGCCTCTACGTCTCCGTTTGACATTCATATACATCACTAACGTAATATAACCTAACCTAACCTAACCCAACCTAACATCTCGGCGGTAATATTTGACAACATTCCTGGCGAGTTGGCGTCTACGTCTCCCTGGGACATTTATATACATCAATAACGTAATATAACGTAACCTAACCCAACCTATCATGTCGGCGGTAATATTTGAGAACATTCCTGGCGAGTTGGCGTCTACGTCTCCGTGGGACATTTATATACATCAATAACGTAATATAACGTAACCTAACCCAACCTATCATGTCGGCGGTAATATTTGAGAACATTCCTGGCGAGCTGGATTCTACGTCCCGGTGGGACCTTTATATACATCAATAACGTAATATAAACAAACCTAACCCAACCTAACATCTCGGCTTTAATATTTGACCACATTCCTGGCTTGTTGGAATCTACGTCTCCGTGGGACCTTTATATACATCAATAACGTAATATAACCTGACCTAACCCAACCTAACATCTCTGCGGTAATATTTGACAACATTCCTGGCGAGTTGGCTTCTCCGTCTCCGTGGGACCTTTATATACATCAATAACGTAATATAACCTAACCAAAACCAACTTAACATCTCTGCGGTAATATTTGACCACATTCCTGGCTTGTTGGAATCTACGTCTCTGTGGGACCTTTATATACATCAATAACATAATATAACCTAACCTAAACAACCTATCATCTCGGCGGTAATATTTGACCACATTCCTGGCGAGTTGGCCTCTACGTCTCCGTGGGACCTTTATATACATAAATAACATAACATAAGCTAGCCTAACCCAATCTAACATCTCGGCGGTAATATTTGACCACATTCCTGGCGAGTTGGCCTCTACGTCTCCGTTTGACGTTCATATACATCAATAACGTAATTTAACCTAACCTGACCCAACCTATCATATCGGCGGTAATATTTGACAACATTCGTGGCGAGTTGGCCTCTACGTCTCCGTTTGACATTCATATACATCACTAACGTAATATAACCTAACCTAACCCAACCTAACATCTCTGCGGTAATATTTGACAACATTCCTGGCGAGTTGGCGTCTACGTCTTCGTGGGACCTTTATATACATCAATAACGTAACATAACCTAACCTAACCCAACCTATCATCTCGGCGGTAATATTTGACAACATCCCTGGCGAGTTGGCCTCTAAGTCTCCGTGGGACCTTTATATACATCAATAACATAATATAACCTGACCTAACCCAACCTATCATCTCGGCCGTAATATTGGACAACATGCCTGGCGAGTTGGCCTCTACGTCTCCGTTTGAGGTTCATATACATCAATAACGTAATTTAACCTAACCTAAACAACCTATCATCTCGGCGGTAATATTTGACCACATTCCTGGCGAGTTGGCCTCTACGTCTCCGTGGGACCTTTATATACATAAATAACATAATATAAACTAGCCTAACCCAATCTAACATCTCGGCGGTAATATTTGACCACATTCCTGGCGAGTTGGCCTCTACGTCTCCGTTTGACGTTCATATACATCAATAACGTAATTTAACCTAACCTAACCCAACCTGTCATATCGGCGGTAATATTTGACAACATTCGTGGCGAGTTGGCCTCTACGTCTCCGTTTGACATTCATATACATCACTAACGTAATATAACCTAACCTAACCCAAGCTAACATCTCGGCGGCAATATTTGACAACATTCCTGGCGAGTTGGCGTCTACGTCTCCGTGGGACATTTATATACATCAATAACGTAATATAACGTAACCTAACCCAACCTATCATGTCGGCGGTAATATTTGAGAACATTCCTAGCGAGCTGGCTTCTACGTCCCGGTGGGACCTTTATATACATCAATAACGTAATATAAACAAACCTAACCCAACCTAACATCTCGGCTTTAATATTTGACCACATTCCTGGCTTGTTGGCCTCCACGTCTCCGTGGGACCTTTGTATACATCAATATCGTAATATAACCTAACCTAACCCAACCTAACATCTCTGCGGTAATATTTGACCACATTCCTGGCTTGTTGGAATCTACGTCTCCGTGGGACCTTTATATACATCAATAACGTAATATAACCTAAACTAACCCAACCTAACATCTCTGCGGTAATATTTGACAACATTCCTGGCGAGTTGGCTTCTCCGTCTCCGTGGGACCTTTATATACATCAATAACGTAATATAACCTAACCTAACCCAACCTAACATCTCTGCGGTAATATTTGACCACATTCCTGGCTTGTTGGAATCTACGTCTCTGTGGGACCTTTATATACATCAATAACATAATATAACCTAACCTAACCCAACCTAACATCTCTGCGGTAATATTTGACATCATTTCTGGCGAGTTGGCCTCTACGTCTCCGTGGAACCTTTATATACATCAATAACGTAATATAACCTAACCTAACCCAATCTATCATCTCGGCGGTAATATTTGACAACATCCCTGGCGAGTTGGCCTCTAAGTCTCCGTGGGACCTTTATATACATCAATAACATAATATAACCTAACCTAAACCAACCTATCATCTCGGCGGTAATATTTGACAACATTCGTGGCGAGTTGGCCTCTACGTCTCCGTTTGACCTTCATATACATCACTAACGTAATATAACCTAACCTAACCCAACCTAACATCTCGGCCGTAATATTTGACAACATTCCTGGCGAGTTGGCGTCTACGTCTTCGTGGGACCTTTATATACATCAATAACGTAATATAACCTAACCTAACCCAACCTATCATCTCGGCGGTAATATTTGACAACATCCCTGGCGAGTTGGCCTCTAAGTCTCCGTGGGACCTTTATATACATCAATAACATAATATAACCTAACCTAACCCAACCTATCATCTCGGCCGTAATATTGGACAACATGCCTGGCGAGTTGGCCTCTACGTCTCCGTTTGAGGTTCATATACATCAATAACGTAATTTAACCTAACCTAAACAACCTATCATCTCGGCGGTAATATTTGACCACATTCCTGGCGAGTTGGCCTCTACGTCTCCGTGGGACCTTTATATACATAAATAACATTATATAAGCTAGCCTAACCCAATCTAACATCTCGGCGGTAATATTTGACAACATTCCTGGCTTGTTGGACTCTGCGTCTCCGTGGGACCTTCATATACGTCAATAACGTAATATAAACTAACCTAACCCAATCTAACATCTCGGCGGTATATTTGACAACATTCCTGGCGAGTTGGCCACTACGTCTCCGTGGGACATTTATATACGTCAATAACATAATATAAGCTAGCCTAACCGAACCTAACATCTCGCCGGTAATATTTGACAACCTTCGTGGCGAGTTGGCTTCTCCGTCTCCGTGGGACATTTATATACATCAATAACATAATATAAGCTATCCTAACCCAACCTAACATCTCGCCGGTAATATTTGGCAACCTTCCTGGCGAGTTGGCTTCTCCGTCTCCGCGGGACCTTTATATACATCAATAACATAATATAAGCTAGCCTAACCCAACCTAACATCTCGGCGGTAATATTTGACATCAGTCCTGGCGAGATGGCCTCTACGTCTCCGTGGAACCTTTGTATACATCAATATCGTAATATAACCTAACCTAACTCAACCTAACATCTCTGCTGTAATATTTGACCACATTCCTGGCTTGTTGGAATCTACGTCTCCGTGGGACCTTTATATACATCAATAACGTGATATAACCTGACCTAACCCAACCTAACATCTCTGCGGTAATATTTGACAACATTCCTGGCGAGTTGGCTTCTCCGTCTCCGTGGGACCTTTATATACGTCAATAACGTAATATAACCTAACCTAACCCAACCTATCATCTCGGCGGTAATATTTGACAACATTTCTGGCGAGTTGGCGTCTACGCCTCCGTGGGACCTTCATATACATCAATAACGACATATAACCTAACCAAACCCATCCTATCATCTCGGCGGTAATATTTGACAACAGTCGTGGCGAGTTGGCCTCTACGTCTCCGTTTGACCTTCATATACATCACTAACGTAATATAACCTAACCTAACCCAACCTAACATCTCGGCGGTAATATTTGACAACATTCCTGGCGAGTTGGCGTCTACGTCTTCGTGGGACCTTTATATACATCAATAACGTAATATAACCTAACCTAACCCAACCTATCATCTCGGCGGTAATATTTGACAACATCCCTGGCGAGTTGGCCTCTAAGTCTCCGTGGGACCTTTATATACATCAATAACATAATATAACCTAACCTAACCCAACCTATCATCTCGGCCGTAATATTGGACAACATGCCTGGCGAGTTGGCCTCTACGTCTCCGTTTGAGGTTCATATACATCAATAACGTAATTTAACCTAACCTAAACAACCTATCATCTCGGCGGTAATATTTGACCACATTCCTGGCGAGTTGGCCTCTACGTCTCCGTGGGACCTTTATATACATAAATAACATAATATAAGCTAGCCTAACCCAATCTAACATCTCGGCGGTAATATTTGACCACATTCCTGGCGAGTTGGCCTCTACGTCTCCGTTTGACGTTCATATACATCAATAACGTAATTTAACCTAACCTAACCCAACCTATCATATCGGCGGTAATATTTGACAACATTCGTGGCGAGTTGGCCTCTACGTCTCCGTTTGACATTCATATACATCACTAACGTAATATAACCTAACCTAACCCAACCTAACATCTCGGCGGTAATATTTGACAACATTCCTGGCGAGTTGGCGTCTACGTCTCCGTGGGACATTTATATACATCAATAACGTAATATAACGTAACCTAACCCAACCTATCATGTCGGCGGTAGTATTTGAGAACATTCCTGGCGAGCTGGCTTCTACGTCCCGGTGGGACCTCTATATACATCAATAACGTAATATAAACAAACCTAACCCAACCTGACATCTCGGCTTTAATATTTGACCACATTCCTGGCTTGTTGGCCTCCACGTATCCGTGGGACCTTTGTATACATCAATATCGTAATATAACCTAACCTAACCCAACCTAACATCTCTGCGGTAATATTTGACCACATTCCTGGCTTGTTGGAATCTACGTCTCCGTGGGACATTTATATACATCAATAACGTAATATAACGTAACCTAACCCAACCTATCATGTCGGCGGTAATATTTGAGAACATTCCTGGCGAGCTGGCTTCCACGTCCCGGTGGGACCTTTATATACATCAATAACGTAATATAAACAAACCTAACCCAACCTAACATCTCGGCTTTAATATTTGACCACATTCCTGGCTTGTTGGCCTCTACGTCTCCGTGGGACCTTTGTATACATCAATATCGTAATATAACCTAACCTAACCCAACCTAACATCTCTGCGGTAATATTTGACCACATTCCTGGCTTGTTGGAATCTACGTCTCCGTGGGACCTTTGTATACATCAATATCGTAATATAACCTAACCTAACCCAACCTAACATCTCTGCGATAATATTTGACCACATTCCTGGCTTGTTGGAATCTACGTCTCCGTGGGACATTTATATACATCAATAACGTAATATAACGTAACCTAACCCAACCTATCATGTCGGCGGTAATATTTGAGAACATTCCTGGCGAGCTGGCTTCCACGTCCCGGTGGGACCTTTATATACATCAATAACGTAATATAAACAAACCTAACCCAACCTAACATCTCGGCTTTAATATTTGACCACATTCCTGGCTTGTTGGCCTCCACGTCTCCGTGGGACCTTTGTATACATCAATATCGTAATATAACCTAACCTAACCCAACCTAACATCTCTGCGGTAATATTTGACCACATTCCTGGCTTGTTGGAATCTACGTCTCCGTGGGACCTTTATATACATCAAGAACGTAATATAACCTGACCTAACCCAACCTAATATCTCTGCGGTAATATTTGACAACATTCCTGGCGAGTTGGCTTCTCCGTCTACGTGGGACCTTTATATACATCAATAACGTAATATAACCTAACCTAACCCAACCTATCATCTCGGCGGTAATATTTGACAACATCCCTGGCGAGTTGGCCTCTAAGTCTCCGTGGGACATTTATATACATCAATAACATAATATAACCTAACCTAACCCAACCTATCATCTCGGCCGTAATATTGGACAACATGCCTGGCGAGTTGGCCTCTACGTCTCCGTTTGAGGTTCATATACATCAATAACGTAATTTAACCTAACCTAAACAACCTATCATCTCGGCGGTAATATTTGACCACATTCCTGGCGAGTTGGCCTCTACGTCTCCGTGGGACCTTTATATACATAAATAACATAATATAAGCTAGCCTAACCCAATCTAACATCTCGGCGGTAATATTTGACCACATTCCTGGCGAGTTGGCCTCTACGTCTCCGTTTGACGTTCATATACATCAATAACGTAATTTAACCTAACCTAACCCAACCTATCATATCGGCGGTAATATTTGACAACATTCGTGGCGAGTTGGCCTCTACGTCTCCGTTTGACATTCATATACATCACTAACGTAATATAACCTAACCTAACCCAACCTAACATCTCGGCGGTAATATTTGACAACATTCCTGGCGAGCTGGCTTCTACGTCCCGGTGGGACCTTTATATACATCAATAACGTAATATAAACAAACCTAACCCAACCTAACATCTCGGCTTTAATATTTGACCACATTCCTGGCTTGTTGGCCTCCACGTCTCCGTGGGACCTTTGTATACATCAATATCGTAATATAACCTAACCTAACCCAACCTAACATCTCTGCGGTAATATTTGACCACATTCCTGGCTTGTTGGAATCTACGTCTCCGTGGGACCTTTATATACATCAATAACGTAATATAACCTTACCTAACCCAACCTAACATCTCTGCGGTAATATTTGACAACATTCCTGGCGAGTTGGCTTCTCCGTCTCCGTGGGACCTTTATATACATCAATAACGTAATATAACGTAACCTAACACAACCTATCATGTCGGCGGTAGTATTTGAGAACATTCCTGGCGAGCTGGCTTCTACGTCCCGGTGGGACCTTTATATACATCAATAACGTAATATAAACAAACATAACCCAACCTAACATCTCGGCTTTAATATTTGACCACATTCCTGGCTTGTTGGCCTCCACGTCGCCGTGGGACCTTTGTATACATCAATATCGTAATATAACCTAACCTAACCCAACCTAACATCTCTGCGGTAATATTTGACCACATTCCTGGCTTGTTGGAATCTACGTCTCCGTGGGACCTTTATATACATCAATAACGTAATATAACCTGACCTAACCCAACCTAACATCTCTGCGGTAATATTTGACAACATTCCTGGCGAGTTGGCGTCTACGTCTTCGTGGGACCTTTATATACATCAATAACGTAACATAACCTAACCTAACCCAACCTATCATCTCGGCGGTAATATTTGACAACATTCGTGGCGAGTTGGCCTCTACGTCTCCGTTTGACATTCATATACATCACTAACGTAATATAACCTAACCTAACCCAACCTAACATCGCGGCGGTAGTATTTGACAACATTCCTGGCGAGTTGGCGTCTACGTCTCCGTGGGACATTTATATACATCAATAACGTAATATAACGTAACCTAACCCAACCTATCATCTCGGCGGTAATATTTGACAACATATCTTCCGAGTTGGCCTCTACGTCTCCGTGGGAGCTTCATATACATCAATAACGACATATAACCTAACCTAACCCAACCTATCATCTCGGCGGTAATATTTGACAACATTCGTAGCGAGTTGGCCTCTACGTCTCCGTTTGACCTTCATATACATTACTAACATAATATAAGCTAACCTAACCCAATCTAACATCTCGGCGGTATATTTGACAACATTCCTGGCGAGTTGGCCACTACGTCTCCGTGGGACATTTATATACATCAATAACATAATATAAGCTAGCCTAACCGAACCTAACATCTCGCCGGTAATATTTGACAACCTTCGTGGCGAGTTGGCTTCTCCGTCTCCGTGGGACATTTATATACATCAATAACATAATATAAGCTATCCTAACCCAACCTAACATCTCGCCGGTAATATTTGGCAACCTTCCTGGCGAGTTGGCTTCTCCGTCTCCGCGGGACCTTTATATACATCAATAACATAATATAAGCTAGCCTAACCCAACCTAACATCTCGGCGGTAATATTTGACATCAGTCCTGGCGAGATGGCCTCTACGTCTCCGTGGAACCTTTGTATACATCAATATCGTAATATAACCTAACCTAACCCAACCTAACATCTCTGCGGTAATATTTGACCACATTCCTGGCTTGTTGGAATCTACGTCTCCGTGGGACCTTCATATACATCAATAACGACATATAACCTAACCAAACCCATCCTATCATCTCGGCGGTAATATTTGACAACATTCGTGGCGAGTTGGCCTCTACGTCTCCGTTTGACCTTCATATACATCACTAACGTAATATAACCTAACCTAACCCAACCTAACATCTCGGCGGTAATATTTGACAACATTCCTGGCGAGTTGGCGTCTACGTCTTCGTGGGACCTTTATATACATCAATAACGTAATATAACCTAACCTAACCCAACCTATCATCTCGGCGGTAATATTTGACAACATCCCTGGCGAGTTGGCCTCTAAGTCTCCGTGGGACCTTTATATACATCAATAACATAATATAACCTAACCTAACCCAACCTATCATCTCGGCCGTAATATTGGACAACATGCCTGGCGAGTTGGCCTCTACGTCTCCGTTTGAGGTTCATATACACCAATAACGTAATTTAACCTAACCTAAACAACCTATCATCTCGGCGGTAATATTTGACCACATTCCTGGCGAGTTGGCCTCTACGTCTCCGTGGGACCTTTATATACATAAATAACATAATATAAGCTAGCCTAACCCAATCTAACATCTCGGCGGTAATATTTGACCACATTCCTGGCGAGTTGGCCTCTACGTCTCCGTTTGACGTTCATATACATCAATAACGTAATTTAACCTAACCTAACCCAACCTATCATATCGGCGGTAATATTTGACAACATTCGTGGCGAGTTGGCCTCTACGTCTCCGTTTGACATTCATATACATCACTAACGTAATATAACCTAACCTAACCCAACCTAACATCTCGGCGGTAATATTTGACAACATTCCTGGCGAGTTGGCGTCTACGTCTCCGTGGGACATTTATATACATCAATAACGTAATATAACGTAACCTAACCCAACCTATCATGTCGGCGGTAATATTTGAGAACATTCCTGGCGAGCTGGCTTCTACGTCCCGGTGGGACCTTTATATACATCAATAACGTAATATAAACAAACCTAACCCAACCTAACATCTCGGCTTTAATATTTGACCACATTCCTGGCTTGTTGGCCTCCACGTCTCCGTGGGACCTTTGTATACATCAATATCGTAATATAACCTAACCTAACCCAACCTAACATCTCTGCGGTAATATTTGACCACATTCCTGGCTTGTTGGAATCTACGTCTCCGTGGGACCTTTATATACATCAATAACGTAATATAACCTGACCTAACCCAACCTAACATCTCTGCGGTAATATTTGACAACATTCCTGGCGAGTTGGCTTCTCCGTCTCCGTGGGACCTTTATATACATCAATAACGTAATATAACCTAACCTAACCCAACCTAACATCTCTGCGGTAATATTTGACCACATTCCTGGCTTGTTGGAATCTACGTCTCTGTGGGACCTTTATATACATCAATAACATAATATAACCTAACCTAACCCAACCTAACATCTCTGCGGTAATATTTGACATCATTTCTGGCGAGTTGGCCTCTACGTCTCCGTGGAACCTTTATATACATCAATAACGTAATATAACTTAACCTAACCCAATCTATCATCTCGGCGGTAATATTTGACAACATCCCTGGCGAGTTGGCCTCTAAGTCTCCGTGGGACCTTTATATACATCAATAACATAATATAACCTAACCTAACCCAACCTATCATCTCGGCCGTAATATTGGACAACATGCCTGGCGAGTTGGCCTCTACGTCTCCGTTTGAGGTTCATATACATCAATAACGTAATTTAACCTAACCTAAACAACCTATCATCTCGGCGGTAATATTTGACCACATTCCTGGCGAGTTGGCCTCTACGTCTCCGTGGGACCTTTATATACATAAATAACATAATATAAGCTAGCCTAACCCAATCTAACATCTCGGCGGTAATATTTGACAACATTCCTGGCTTGTTGGACTCTGCGTCTCCGTGGGACCTTCATATACGTCAATAACGTAATATAAACTAACCTAACCCAATCTAACATCTCGGCGGTATATTTGACAACATTCCTGGCGAGTTGGCCACTACGTCTCCGTGGGACATTTATATACATCAATAACATAATATAAGCTAGCCTAACCGAACCTAACATCTCGCCGGTAATATTTGACAACCTTCGTGGCGAGTTGGCTTCTCCGTCTCCGTGGGACATTTATATACATCAATAACATAATATAAGCTATCCTAACCCAACCTAACATCTCGCCGGTAATATTTGGCAACCTTCCTGGCGAGTTGGCTTCTCCGTCTCCACGGGACCTTTATATACATCAATAACATAATATAAGCTAGCCTAAGCCAACCTAACATCTCGGCGGTAATATTTGACATCAGTCCTGGCGAGATGGCCTCTACGTCTCCGTGGAACCTTTGTATACATCAATATCGTAATATAACCTAACCTAACTCAACCTAACATCTCTGCTGTAATATTTGACCACATTCCTGGCTTGTTGGAATCTACGTCTCCGTGGGACCTTTATATACATCAATAACGTAATATAACCTGACCTAACCCAACCTAACATCTCTGCGGTAATATTTGACAACATTCCTGGCGAGTTGGCTTCTCCGTCTCCGTGGGACCTTTATATACATCAATAACGTAATATAACCTAACCTAACCAAACCTATCATCTCGGCGGTAATATTTGACAACATCACTGGCGAGTTGGCCTATAAGTCTCCGTGGGAGCTTTATATACATCAATAACATAATATAACCTAACCTAACCCAACCTATCATCTCGGCCGTAATATTGGACAACATTCCTGGCGAGTTGGCCTCTACGTCTCCGTTTGACGTTCATATACATCAATAACGTAATTTAACCTAACCTAAACAACCTATCATCTCGGCGGTAATATTTGACAACATCCCTGGCGAGTTGGCCTCTAAGTCTCCGTGGGAGCTTTATATACATCAATAACATAATATAACCTAACCTAACCCAACCTATCATCTCGGCCGTAATATTGGACAACATTCCTGGCGAGTTGGCCTCTACGTCTCCGTGGGACCTTTGTATACATCAATAACGTAATATAACCTAACCTAACCCAACCTAACATCTCTGCGGTAATATTTGACCACATTCCTGGCTTGTTGGAATCTACGTCGCTGTGGGACATTTATATACATCAATAACATAATATAACCTAACCTAACCCAACCTAACATCTCTGCGGTAATATTTGACATCATTTCTGGCGAGTTGGCCTCTACGTCTCCGTGTAACACTCATACACATCAATAACATAATATAACGCAACCTAACCCAACCTATCATCTCGGCGGTAATATTTGACAACATATCTTCCGAGTTGGCCTCTACGTCTCCGTGGGAGCTTCATATACATCAATAACGACATATAACATAACCTAACCCAACCTATCATCTCGGCGGTAATATTTGACAACATTCGTAGCGAGTTGGCCTCTACGTCTCCGTTTGACCTTCATATACATTACTAACGTAATATAAGCTAACCTAACCCAACCTATCATGTCGGCGGTAATATTTGACCACATTCCTGGCGAGTTGGCCTCTACGTCTCCGTGGGACCTTTATATACATAAATAACATAATATAAGCTAGCCTAACCCAATCTAACATCTCGGCGGTAATATTTGACCACATTCCTGGCGAGTTGGCCTCTACGTCTCCGTTTGACGTTCATATACATCAATAACGTAATTTAACCTAACCTAACCCAACCTATCATATCGGCAGTAATATTTGACAACATTCCTGGCTTGTTGGACTCTGCGTCTCCGTGGGACCTTCATATACTTCAATAACGTAATATAAACTAACCTAACCCAATCTAACATCTCGGCGGTATATTTGACAACATTCCTGGCGAGTTGGCCACTACGTCTCCGTGGGACATTTATATACATCAATAACATAATATAAGCTAGCCTAACCGAACCTAACATCTCGCCGGTAATATTTGACAACCTTCGTGGCGAGTTGGCTTCTCCGTCTCCGTGGGACATTTATATACATCAATAACATAATATAAGCTATCCTAACCCAACCTAACATCTCGCCGGTAATATTTGGCAACCTTCCTGGCGAGTTGGCTTCTCCGTCTCCGCGGGACCTTTATATACATCAATAACATAATATAAGCTAGCCTAACCCAACCTATCATCTCGGCCGTAATATTGGACAACATGCCTGGCGAGTTGGCCTCTACGTCTCCGTTTGAGGTTCATATACACCAATAACGTAATTTAACCTAACCTAAACAACCTATCATCTCGGCGGTAATATTTGACCACATTCCTGGCGAGTTGGCCTCTACGTCTCCGTGGGACCTTTATATACATAAATAACATAATATAAGATAGCCTAACCCAATCTAACATCTCGGCGGTAATATTTGACCACATTCCTGGCGAGTTGGCCTCTACGTCTCCGTTTGACGTTCATATACATCAATAACGTAATTTAACCTAACCTAACCCAACCTATCATATCGGCGGTAATATTTGACAACATTCGTGGCGAGTTGGCCTCTACGTCTCCGTTTGACATTCATATACATCACTAACGTAATATAACCTAACCTAACCCAACCTAACATCTCGGCGGTAATATTTGACAACATTCCTGGCGAGTTGGCGTCTACGTCTCCGTGGGACATTTATATACATCAATAACGTAATATAACGTAACCTAACCCAACCTATCATGTCGGCGGTAATATTTGAGAACATTCCTGGCGAGCTGGCTTCTACGTCCCGGTGGGACCTTTATATACATCAATAACGTAATATAAACAAACCTAACCCAACCTAACATCTCGGCTTTAATATTTGACCACATTCCTGGCTTGTTGGCCTCCACGTCTCCGTGGGACCTTTGTATACATCAATATCGTAATATAACCTAACCTAACCCAACCTAACATCTCTGCGGTAATATTTGACCACATTCCTGGCTTGTTGGAATCTACGTCTCCGTGGGACCTTTATATACATCAATAACGTAATATAACCTGACCTAACCCAACCTAACATCTCTGCGGTAATATTTGACAACATTCCTGGCGAGTTGGCTTCTCCGTCTCCGTGGGACCTTTATATACATCAATAACGTAATATAACCTAACCTAACCCAACCTAACATCTCTGCGGTAATATTTGACCACATTCCTGGCTTGTTGGAATCTACGTCTCTGTGGGACCTTTATATACATCAATAACATAATATAACCTAACCTAACCCAACCTAACATCTCTGCGGTAATATTTGACATCATTTCTGGCGAGTTGGCCTCTACGTCTCCGTGGAACCTTTATATACATCAATAACGTAATATAACTTAACCTAACCCAATCTATCATCTCGGCGGTAATATTTGACAACATCCCTGGCGAGTTGGCCTCTAAGTCTCCGTGGGACCTTTATATACATCAATAACATAATATAACCTAACCTAACCCAACCTATCATCTCGGCCGTAATATTGGACAACATGCCTGGCGAGTTGGCCTCTACGTCTCCGTTTGAGGTTCATATACATCAATAACGTAATTTAACCTAACCTAAACAACCTATCATCTCGGCGGTAATATTTGACCACATTCCTGGCGAGTTGGCCTCTACGTCTCCGTGGGACCTTTATATACATAAATAACATAATATAAGCTAGCCTAACCCAATCTAACATCTCGGCGGTAATATTTGACAACATTCCTGGCTTGTTGGACTCTGCGTCTCCGTGGGACCTTCATATACGTCAATAACGTAATATAAACTAACCTAACCCAATCTAACATCTCGGCGGTATATTTGACAACATTCCTGGCGAGTTGGCCACTACGTCTCCGTGGGACATTTATATACATCAATAACATAATATAAGCTAGCCTAACCGAACCTAACATCTCGCCGGTAATATTTGACAACCTTCGTGGCGAGTTGGCTTCTCCGTCTCCGTGGGACATTTATATACATCAATAACATAATATAAGCTATCCTAACCCAACCTAACATCTCGCCGGTAATATTTGGCAACCTTCCTGGCGAGTTGGCTTCTCCGTCTCCACGGGACCTTTATATACATCAATAACATAATATAAGCTAGCCTAACCCAACCTAACATCTCGGCGGTAATATTTGACATCAGTCCTGGCGAGATGGCCTCTACGTCTCCGTGGAACCTTTGTATACATCAATATCGTAATATAACCTAACCTAACTCAACCTAACATCTCTGCTGTAATATTTGACCACATTCCTGGCTTGTTGGAATCTACGTCTCCGTGGGACCTTTATATACATCAATAACGTAATATAACCTGACCTAACCCAACCTAACATCTCTGCGGTAATATTTGACAACATTCCTGGCGAGTTGGCTTCTCCGTCTCCGTGGGACCTTTATATACATCAATAACGTAATATAACCTAACCTAACCCAACCTATCATCTCGGCGGTAATATTTGACAACATTTCTGGCGAGTTGGCGTCTACGCCTCCGTGGGACCTTTATATACATCAATAACGACATATAACCTAACCTAACCCAACCTATCATCTCGGCGGTAATATTTGACAACATTCATGGCGAGTTGGCCTCTACGTCTCCGTTTGACCTTCATATACATCACTAACGTAATATAACCTAACCTAACCCAACCTAACATCTCGGCGGTAATATTTGACAACATTCCTGGCGAGTTGGCGTCTACGTCTCCGTGGGACCTTTATATACATCAATAACGTAATATAACCTAACCTAACCCAACCTATCATCTCGGCGGTAATATTTGACAACATCCCTGGCGAGTTGGCCTCTAAGTCTCCGTGGGAGCTTTATATACATCAATAACATAATATAACCTAACCTAACCCAACCTATCATCTCGGCCGTAATATTGGACAACATTCCTGGCGAGTTGGCCTCTACGTCTCCGTTTGACGTTCATATACATCAATAACGTAATTTAACCTAACCTAAACAACCTATCATCTCGGCGGTAATATTTGACAACATCCCTGGCGAGTTGGCCTCTAAGTCTCCGTGGGAGCTTTATATACATCAATAACATAATATAACCTAACCTAACCCAACCTATCATCTCGGCCGTAATATTGGACAACATTCCTGGCGAGTTGGCCTCTACGTCTCCGTGGGACCTTTGTATACATCAATAACGTAATATAACCTAACCTAACCCAACCTAACATCTCTGCGGTAATATTTGACCACATTCCTGGCTTGTTGGAATCTACGTCGCTGTGGGACATTTATATACATCAATAACATAATATAACCTAACCTAACCCAACCTAACATCTCTGCGGTAATATTTGACATCATTTCTGGCGAGTTGGCCTCTACGTCTCCGTGTAACACTCATACACATCAATAACATAATATAACGCAACCTAACCCAACCTATCATCTCGGCGGTAATATTTGACAACATATCTTCCGAGTTGGCCTCTACGTCTCCGTGGGAGCTTCATATACATCAATAACGACATATAACATAACCTAACTCAACCTATCATCTCGGCGGTAATATTTGACAACATTCGTAGCGAGTTGGCCTCTACGTCTCCGTTTGACCTTCATATACATTAGTAACGTAATATAAGCTAACCTAACCCAACCTATCATGTCGGCGGTAATATTTGACCACATTCCTGGCGAGTTGGCCTCTACGTCTCCGTGGGACCTTTATATACATAAATAACATAATATAAGCTAGCCTAACCCAATCTAACATCTCGGCGGTAATATTTGACCACATTCCTGGCGAGTTGGCCTCTACGTCTCCGTGGAACCTTTGTATACATCAATATCGTAATATAACCTAACCTAACCCAACCTAACATCTCTGCGGTAATATTTGACCACATTCCTGGCTTGTTGGAATCTACGTCTCCGTGGGACCTTCATATACATCAATAACGACATATAACCTAACCAAACCCATCCTATCATCTCGGCGGTAATATTTGACAACATTCGTGGCGAGTTGGCCTCTACGTCTCCGTTTGACATTCATATACATCACTAACGTAATATAACCTAACCTAACCCAACCTAACATCTCGGCGGTAATATTTGACAACATTCCTGGCGAGTTGGCGTCTACGTCTCCGTGGGACATTTATATACATCAATAACGTAATATAACGTAACCTCACCCAACCTATCATGTCGGCGGTAATATTTGAGAACATTCCTGGCGAGCTGGCTTCTACGTCCCGGTGGGACCTTTATATACATCAATAACGTAATATAAACAAACCTAACCCAACGTAACATCTCGGCTTTAATATTTGACCACATTCCTGGCTTGTTGGCCTCCACGTCTCCGTGGGACCTTTGTATACATCAATATCGTAATATAACATAACCTAACCCAACCTAACATCTCTGCGGTAATATTTGACAACATCCCTGGCGAGTTGGCCTCTAAGTCTCCGTGGGACCTTTATATACATCAATAACATAATATAACCTGACCTAACCCAACCTATCATCTCGGCCGTAATATTGGACAACATGCCTGGCGAGTTGGCCTCTACGTCTCCGTTTGAGGTTCATATACATCAATAACGTAATTTAACCTAACCTAAACAACCTATCATCTCGGCGGTAATATTTGACCACATTCCTGGCGAGTTGGCCTCTACGTCTCCGTGGGACCTTTATATACATAAATAACATAATATAAGCTAGCCTAACCCAATCTAACATCTCGGCGGTAATATTTGACCACATTCCTGGCGAGTTGGCCTCTACGTCTCCGTTTGACGTTCATATACATCAATAACGTAATTTAACCTAACCTAACCCAACCTATCATATCGGCGGTAATATTTGACAACATTCGTGGCGAGTTGGCCTCTACGTCTCCGTTTGACATTCATATACATCACTAACGTAATATAACCTAACCTAACCCAACCTAACATCTCGGCGGTAATATTTGACAACATTCCTGGCGAGTTGGCGTCTACGTCTCCGTGGGACATTTATATACATCAATAACGTAATATAACGTAACCTAACCCAACCTATCATGTCGGCGGTAATATTTGAGAACATTCCTGGCGAGCTGGCTTCTACGTCCCGGTGGGACCTTTATATACATCAATAACGTAATATAAACAAACCTAACCCAACCTAACATCTCGGCTTTAATATTTGACCACATTCCTGGCTTGTTGGCCTCCACGTCTCCGTGGGACCTTTGTATACATCAATATCGTAATATAACCTAACCTAACCCAACCTAACATCTCTGCGGTAATATTTGACCACATTCCTGGCTTGTTGGAATCTACGTCTCCGTGGGACCTTCATATACATCAATAACGACATATAACCTAACCAAACCCATCCTATCATCTCGGCGGTAATATTTGACAACATTCGTGGCGAGTTGGCCTCTACGTCTCCGTTTGACCTTCATATACATCACTAACGTAATATAACCTAACCTAACCCAACCTAACATCTCGGCGGTAATATTTGACAACATTCCTGGCGAGTTGGCGTCTACGTCTTCGTGGGACCTTTATATACATCAATAACGTAATATAACCTAACCTAACCCAACCTATCATCTCGGCGGTAATATTTGACTACATCCCTGGCGAGTTGGACTCTAAGTCTCCGTGGGACCTTTATATACATCAATAACATAATATAACCTAACCTAACCCAACCTATCATCTCGGCCGTAATATTGGACAACATGCCTGGCGAGTTGGCCTCTACGTCTCCGTTTGAGGTTCATATACACCAATAACGTAATTTAACCTAACCTAAACAACCTATCATCTCGGCGGTAATATTTGACCACATTCCTGGCGAGTTGGCCTCTACGTCTCCGTGGGACCTTTATATACATAAATAACATAATATAAGCTAGCCTAACCCAATCTAACATCTCGGCGGTAATATTTGACCACATTCCTGGCGAGTTGGCCTCTACGTCTCCGTTTGACGTTCATATACATCAATAACGTAATTTAACCTAACCTAACCCAACCTATCATATCGGCGGTAATATTTGACAACATTCGTGGCGAGTTGGCCTCTACGTCTCCGTTTGACATTCATATACATCACTAACGTAATATAACCTAACCTAACCCAACCTAACATCTCGGCGGTAATATTTGACAACATTCCTGGCGAGTTGGCGTCTACGTCTCCGTGGGACATTTATATACATCAATAACGTAATATAACGTAACCTCACCCAACCTATCATGTCGGCGGTAATATTAGAGAACATTCCTGGCGAGCTGGCTTCTACGTCCCGGTGGGACCTTTATATACATCAATAACGTAATATAAACAAACCTAACCCAACGTAACATCTCGGCTTTAATATTTGACCACATTCCTGGCTTGTTGGCCTCCACGTCTCCGTGGGACCTTTGTATACATCAATATCGTAATATAACATAACCTAACCCAACCTAACATCTCTGCGGTAATATTTGACAACATCCCTGGCGAGTTGGCCTCTACGTCTCCGTTTGACGTTCATATACATCAATAACGTAATTTAACCTAACCTAACCCAACCTATCATATCGGCGGTAATATTTGACAACATTCGTGGCGAGTTGGCCTCTACGTCTCCGTTTGACATTCATATACATCACTAACGTAATATAACCTAACCTAACCCAACCTAACATCTCGGCGGTAATATTTGACAACATTCCTGGCGAGTTGGCGTCTACGTCTCCGTGGGACATTTATATACATCAATAACGTAATATAACGTAACCTCACCCAACCTATCATGTCGGCGGTAATATTTGAGAACATTCCTGGCGAGCTGGCTTCTACGTCCCGGTGGGACCTTTATATACATCAATAACGTAATATAAACAAACCTAACCCAACGTAACATCTCGGCTTTAATATTTGACCACATTCCTGGCTTGTTGGCCTCCACGTCTCCGTGGGACCTTTGTATACATCAATATCGTAATATAACATAACCTAACCCAACCTAACATCTCTGCGGTAATATTTGACAACATCCCTGGCGAGTTGGCCTCTAAGTCTCCGTGGGACCTTTATATACATCAATAACATAATATAACCTGACCTAACCCAACCTATCATCTCGGCCGTAATATTGGACAACATGCCTGGCGAGTTGGCCTCTACGTCTCCGTTTGAGGTTCATATACATCAATAACGTAATTTAACCTAACCTAAACAACCTATCATCTCGGCGGTAATATTTGACCACATTCCTGGCGAGTTGGCCTCTACGTCTCCGTGGGACCTTTATATACATAAATAACATAATATAAGCTAGCCTAACCCAATCTAACATCTCGGCGGTAATATTTGACCACATTCCTGGCGAGTTGGCCTCTACGTCTCCGTTTGACGTTCATATACATCAATAACGTAATTTAACCTAACCTAACCCAACCTATCATATCGGCGGTAATATTTGACAACATTCGTGGCGAGTTGGCCTCTACGTCTCCGTTTGACATTCATATACATCACTAACGTAATATAACCTAACCTAACCCAACCTAACATCTCGGCGGTAATATTTGACAACATTCCTGGCGAGTTGGCGTCTACGTCTCCGTGGGACATTTATATACATCAATAACGTAATATAACGTAACCTAACCCAACCTATCATGTCGGCGGTAATATTTGAGAACATTCCTGGCGAGCTGGCTTCTACGTCCCGGTGGGACCTTTATATACATCAATAACGTAATATAAACAAACCTAACCCAACCTAACATCTCGGCTTTAATATTTGACCACATTCCTGGCTTGTTGGCCTCCACGTCTCCGTGGGACCTTTGTATACATCAATATCGTAATATAACCTAACCTAACCCAACCTAACATCTCTGCGGTAATATTTGACCACATTCCTGGCTTGTTGGAATCTACGTCTCCGTGGGACCTTTATATACATCAATAACGTAATATAACCTGACCTAACCCAACCTAACATCTCTGCGGTAATATTTGACAACATTCCTGGCGAGTTGGCTTCTCCGTCTCCGTGGGACCTTTATATACATCAATAACGTAATATAACCTAACCTAACCCAACCTAACATCTCTGCGGTAATATTTGACCACATTCCTGGATTGTTGGAATCTACGTCTCTGTGGGACCTTTATATACATCAATAACATAATATAACCTAACCTAACCCAACCTAACATCTCTGCGGTAATATTTGACATCATTTCTGGCGAGTTGGCCTCTACGTCTCCGTGGAACCTTTATATACATCAATAACGTAATATAACTTAACCTAACCCAATCTATCATCTCGGCGGTAATATTTGACAACATCCCTGGCGAGTTGGCCTCTAAGTCTCCGTGGGACCTTTATATACATCAATAACATAATATAACCTAACCTAAACCAACCTATCATCTCGGCGGTAATATTTGACAACATTCGTGGCGAGTTGGCCTCTACGTCTCCGTTTGACCTTCATATACATCACTAACGTAATGTAACCTAACCTAACCCAACCTAACATCTCGGCCGTAATATTTGACAACATTCCTGGCGAGTTGGCGTCTACGTCTTCGTGGGACCTTTATATACATCAGTAACGTAATATAACCTAACCTAACCCAACCTATCATCTCGGCGGTAATATTTGACAACATCCCTGGCGAGTTGGCCTCTAAGTCTCCGTGGGACCTTTATATACATCAATAACATAATATAACCTAACCTAATCCAACCTATCATCTCGGCCGTAATATTGGACAACATGCCTGGCGAGTTGGCCTCTACGTCTCCGTTTGAGGTTCATATACATCAATAACGTAATTTAACCTAACCTAAACAACCTATCATCTCGGCGGTAATATTTGACCACATTCCTGGCGAGTTGGCCTCTACGTCTCCGTGGGACCTTTATATACATAAATAACATAATATAAGCTAGCCTAACCCAATCTAACATCTCGGCGGTAATATTTGACAACATTCCTGGCTTGTTGGACTCTGCGTCTCCGTGGGACCTTCATATACGTCAATAACGTAATATAAACTAACCTAACCCAATCTAACATCTCGGCGGTATATTTGACAACATTCCTGCGAATGGCCACTACGTCTCCGTGGGACATTTATATACATCAATAACATAATATAAGCTAGCCTAACCGAACCTAACATCTCGCCGGTAATATTTGACAACCTTCGTGGCGAGTTGGCTTCTCCGTCTCCGTGGGACATTTATATACATCAATAACATAATATAAGCTATCCTAACCCAACCTAACATCTCGCCGGTAATATTTGGCAACCGTCCTGGCGAGTTGGCTTCTCCGTCTCCGCGGGACCTTTATATACATCAATAACATAATATAAGCTAGCCTAACCCAACCTAACATCTCGGCGGTAATATTTGACATCAGTCCTGGCGAGATGGCCTCTACGTCTCCGTGGAACCTTTGTATACATCAATATCGTAATATAACCTAACCTAACTCAACCTAACATCTCTGCTGTAATATTTGACCACATTCCTGGCTTGTTGGAATCTACGTCTCCGTGGGACCTTTGTATACATCAATAACGTAATATAACCTAACCTAACCCAACCTATCATCTCGGCGGTAATATTTGACAACATTTCTGGCGAGTTGGCGTCTACGCCTCCGTGGGACCTTTATATACATGAATAACGACATATAACCTAACCTAACCCAACCTATCATCTCGGCGGTAATATTTGACAACATTCGTAGCGAGTTGGCCTCTACGTCTCCGTTTGACCTTCATATACATTACTAACGTAATATAAGCTAACCTAACCCAACCTATCATGTCGGCGGTAATATTTGACCACATTCCTGGCGAGTTGGCCTCTACGTCTCCGTGGGACCTTTATATACATAAATAACATAATATAAGCTAGCCTAACCCAATCTAACATCTCGGCGGTAATATTTGACCACATTCCTGGCGAGTTGGCCTCTACGTCTCCGTTTGACGTTCATATACATCAATAACGTAATTTAACCTAACCTAACCCAACCTATCATATCGGCAGTAATATTTGACAACATTCCTGGCTTGTTGGACTCTGCGTCTCCGTGGGACCTTCATATACTTCAATAACGTAATATAAACTAACCTAACCCAATCTAACATCTCGGCGGTATATTTGACAACATTCCTGGCGAGTTGGCCACTACGTCTCCGTGGGACATTTATATACATCAATAACATAATATAAGCTAGCCTAACCGAACCTAACATCTCGCCGGTAATATTTGACAACCTTCGTGGCGAGTTGGCTTCTCCGTCTCCGTGGGACATTTATATACATCAATAACATAATATAAGCTATCCTAACCCAACCTAACATCTCGCCGATAATATTTGGCAACCTTCCTGGCGAGTTGGCTTCTCCGTCTCCGCGGGACCTTTATATACATCAATAACATAATATAAGCTAGCCTAACCCAACCTAACATCTCGGCGGTAATATTTGACATCAGTCCTGGCGAGATGGCCTCTACGTCTCCGTGGAACCTTTGTATACATCAATATCGTAATATAACCTAACCTAACCCAACCTAACATCTCTGCGGTAATATTTGACCACATTCCTGGCTTGTTGGAATCTACGTCTCCGTGGGACCTTCATATACATCAATAACGACATATAACCTAACCAAACCCATCCTATCATCTCGGCGGTAATATTTGACAACATTCGTGGCGAGTTGGCCTCTACGTCTCCGTTTGACCTTCATATACATCACTAACGTAATATAACCTAACCTAACCCAACCTAACATCTCGGCGGTAATATTTGACAACATTCCTGGCGAGTTGGCGTCTACGTCTTCGTGGGACCTTTATATACATCAATAACGTAATATAACCTAACCTAACCCAACCTTTCATCTCGGCGGTAATATTTGACAACATCCCTGGCGAGTTGGCCTCTAAGTCTCCGTGGGACCTTTATATACATCAATAACATAATATAACCTAACCTAACCCAACCTATCATCTCGGCCGTAATATTGGACAACATGCCTGGCGAGTTGGCCTCTACGTCTCCGTTTGAGGTTCATATACACCAATAACGTAATTTAACCTAACCTAAACAACCTATCATCTCGGCGGTAATATTTGACCACATTCCTGGCGAGTTGGCCTCTACGTCTCCGTGGGACCTTTATATACATAAATAACATAATATAAGCTAGCCTAACCCAATCTAACATCTCGGCGGTAATATTTGACCACATTCCTGGCGAGTTGGCCTCTACGTCTCCGTTTGACGTTCATATACATCAATAACGTAATTTAACCTAACCTAACCCAACCTATCATATCGGCGGTAATATTTGACAACATTCGTGGCGAGTTGGCCTCTACGTCTCCGTTTGACATTCATATACATCACTAACGTAATATAACCTAACCTAACCCAACCTA
The DNA here is from genome assembly GCA_963969225.1 of Xylocopa violacea. Classification (NCBI taxonomy): domain Eukaryota; kingdom Metazoa; phylum Arthropoda; class Insecta; order Hymenoptera; family Apidae; genus Xylocopa; species Xylocopa violacea. The sequence continues at coordinate 4,533,494 of CAXAJV010000051.1, forward strand.
ACATCTCGGCGGTAATATTTGACAACATTCCTGGCGAGTTGGCGTCTACGTCTCCGTGGGACATTTATATACATCAATAACGTAATATAACGTAACCTCACCCAACCTATCATGTCGGCGGTAATATTTGAGAACATTCCTGGCGAGCTGGCTTCTACGTCCCGGTGGGACCTTTATATACATCAATAACGTAATATAAACAAACCTAACCCAACGTAACATCTCGGCTTTAATATTTGACCACATTCCTGGCTTGTTGGCCTCCACGTCTCCGTGGGACCTTTGTATACATCAATATCGTAATATAACCTAACCTAACCCAACCTAACATCTCTGCTGTAATATTTGACCACATTCCTGGCTTGTTGGAATCTACGTCTCCGTGGGACCTTTATATACATCAATAACGTAATATAACCTGACCTAACCCAACCTAACATCTCTGCGGTAATATTTGACAACATTCCTGGCGAGTTGGCTTCTCCGTCTCCGTGGGACCTTTATATACATCAATAACGTAATATAACCTAACCTAACCCAACCTAACATCTCTGCGGTAATATTTGACCACATTCCTGGCTTGTTGGAATCTACGTCTCTGTGGGACCTTTATATACATCAATAACATAATATAACCTAACCTAACCCAACCTAACATCTCTGCGGTAATATTTGACATCATTTCTGGCGAGTTGGCCTCTACGTCTCCGTGGAACCTTTATATACATCAATAACGTAATATAACTTAACCTAACCCAATCTATCATCTCGGCGGTAATATTTGACAACATCCCTGGCGAGTTGGCCTCTAAGTCTCCGTGGGACCTTTATATACATCAATAACATAATATAACCTAACCTAAACCAACCTATCATCTCGGCGGTAATATTTGACAACATTCGTGGCGAGTTGGCCTCTACGTCTCCGTTTGACCTTCATATACATCACTAACGTAATGTAACCTAACCTAACCCAACCTAACATCTCGGCCGTAATATTTGACAACATTCCTGGCGAGTTGGCGTCTACGTATTCGTGGGACCTTTATATACATCAATAACGTAATATAACCTAACCTAACCCAACCTATCATCTCGGCGGTAATATTTGACAACATCCCTGGCGAGTTGGCCTCTAAGTCTCCGTGGGACCTTTATATACATCAATAACATAATATAACCTAACCTAACCCAACCTATCATCTCGGCCGTAATATTGGACACCACGCCTGGCGAGTTGGCCTCTACGTCTCCGTTTGAGGTTCATATACATCAATAACGTAATTTAACCTAACCTAAACAACCTATCATCTCGGCGGTAATATTTGACCACATTCCTGGCGAGTTGGCCTCTACGTCTCCGTGGGACCTTTATATACATAAATAACATAATATAAGCTAGCCTAACCCAATCTAACATCTCGGCGGTAATATTTGACAACATTCCTGGCTTGTTGGACTCTGCGTCTCCGTGGGACCTTCATATACGTCAATAACGTAATATAAACTAACCTAACCCAATCTAACATCTCGGCGGTATATTTGACAACATTCCTGGCGAGTTGGCCACTACGTCTCCGTGGGACATTTATATACATCAATAACATAATATAAGCTAGCCTAACCGAACCTAACATCTCGCCGGTAATATTTGACAACCTTCGTGGCGAGTTGGCTTCTCCGTCTCCGTGGGACATTTATATACATCAATAACATAATATAAGCTATCCTAACCCAACCTAACATCTCGCCGGTAATATTTGGCAACCTTCCTGGCGAGTTGGCTTCTCCGTCTCCGCGGGACCTTTATATACATCAATAACATAATATAAGCTAGCCTAACCCAACCTAACATCTCGGCGGTAATATTTGACATCAGTCCTGGCGAGATGGCCTCTACGTCTCCGTGGAACCTTTGTATACATCAATATCGTAATATAACCTAACCTAACTCAACCTAACATCTCTGCTGTAATATTTGACCACATTCCTGGCTTGTTGGAATCTACGTCTCCGTGGGACCTTTATATACATCAATAACGTAATATAACCTGACCTAACCCAACCTAACATCTCTGCGGTAATATTTGACAGCATTCCTGGCGAGTTGGCTTCTCCGTCTCCGTGGGACCTTTATATACATCAATAACGTAATATAACCTAACCTAACCCAACCTATCATCTCGGCGGTAATATTTGACAACATTTCTGGCGAGTTGGCGTCTACGCCTCCGTGGGACCTTTATATACATCAATAACGACATATAACCTAACCTAACCCAACCTATCATCTCGGCGGTAATATTTGACAACATTCATGGCGAGTTGGCCTCTACGTCTCCGTTTGACCTTCATATACATCACTAACGTAATATAACCTAACCTAACCCAACCTAACATCTCGGCGGTAATATTTGACAACATTCCTGGCGAGTTGGCGTCTACGTCTCCGTGGGACCTTTATATACATCAATAACGTAATATAACCTAACCTAACCCAACCTATCATCTCGGCGGTAATATTTGACAACATCCCTGGCGAGTTGGCCTCTAAGTCTCCGTGGGAGCTTTATATACATCAATAACATAATATAACCTAACCTAACCCAACCTATCATCTCGGCCGTAATATTGGACAACATTCCTGGCGAGTTGGCCTCTACGTCTCCGTTTGACGTTCATATACATCAATAACGTAATTTAACCTAACCTAAACAACCTATCATCTCGGCAGTAATATTTGACCACATTCCTGGCGAGTTGGCCTCTACGTCTCCGTGGGACCTTTGTATACATCAATAACGTAATATAACCTAACCTAACCCAACCTAACATCTCTGCGGTAATATTTGAGAACATTCCTGGCGAGCTGGCTTCTACGTCCGGGTGGGACCTTTATATACATCAATAACGTAATATAAACAAACCTAACCCAACCTAACATCTCGGCTTTAATATTTGACCACATTCCTGGCTTGTTGGCCTCCACGTCTCCGTGGGACCTTTGTATACATCAATATCGTAATATAACCTAACCTAACCCAACCTAACATCTCTGCGGTAATATTTGACCACATTCCTGGCTTGTTGGAATCTACGTCTCCGTGGGACCTTTATATACATCAATAACGTAATATAACCTGACCTAACCCAACCTAACATCTCTGCGGTAATATTTGACAACATTCCTGGCGAGTTGGCTTCTCCGACTCCGTGGGACCTTTATATACATCAATAACGTAATATAACCTAACCTAACCCAACCTAACATCTCTGCGGTAATATTTGACCACATTCCTGGCTTGTTGGAATCTACGTCTCTGTGGGACCTTTATATACATCAATAACATAATATAACCTAACCTAACCCAACCTAACATCTCTGCGGTAATATTTGACATCATTTCTGGCGAGTTGGCCTCTACGTCTCCGTGGAACCTTTATATACATCAATAACGTAATATAACTTAACCTAACCCAATCTATCATCTCGGCGGTAATATTTGACAACATCCCTGGCGAGTTGGCCTCTAAGTCTCCGTGGGACCTTTATATACATCAATAACATAATATAACCTAACCTAAACCAACCTATCATCTCGGCGGTAATATTCGACAACATTCGTGGCGAGTTGGCCTCTACGTCTCCATTTGACCTTCATATACATCACTAACGTAATGTAACCTAACCTAACCCAACCTAACATCTCGGCCGTAATATTTGACAACATTCCTGGCGAGTTGGCGTCTACGTCTTCGTGGGACCTTTATATACATCAATAACGTAATATAACCTAACCTAACCCAACCTATCATCTCGGCGGTAATATTTGACAACATCCCTGGCGAGTTGGCCTCTAAGTCTCCGTGGGACCTTTATATACATCAATAACATAATATAACCTAACCTAACCCAACCTATCATCTCGGCCGTAATATTGGACAACATGCCTGGCGAGTTGGCCTCTACGTCTCCGTTTGAGGTTCATATACACCAATAACGTAATTTAACCTAACCTAAACAACCTATCATCTCGGCGGTAATATTTGACCACATTCCTGGCGAGTTGGCCTCTACGTCTCCGTGGGACCTTTATATACATAAATAACATAATATAAGCTAGCCTAACCCAATCTAACATCTCGGCGGTAATATTTGACCACATTCCTGGCGAGTTGGCCTCTACGTCTCCGTTTGACGTTCATATACATCAATAACGTAATTTAACCTAACCTAACCCAACCTATCATATCGGCGGTAATATTTGACAACATTCGTGGCGAGTTGGCTTCTACGTCTCCGTTTGACATTCATATACATCACTAACGTAATATAACCTAACCTAACCCAACCTAACATCTCGGCGGTAATATTTGACAACATTCCTGGCGAGTTGGCGTCTACGTCTCCGTGGGACATTTATATACATCAATAACGTAATATAACGTAACCTCACCCAACCTATCATGTCGGCGGTAATATTTGAGAACATTCCTGGCGAGCTGGCTTCTACGTCCCGGTGGGACCTTTATATACATCAATAACGTAATATAAACAAACCTAACCCAACGTAACATCTCGGCTTTAATATTTGACCACATTCCTGGCTTGTTGGCCTCCACGTCTCCGTGGGACCTTTGTATACATCAATATCGTAATATAACATAACCTAACCCAACCTAACATCTCTGCGGTAATATTTGACAACATCCCTGGCGAGTTGGCCTCTAAGTCTCCGTGGGACCTTTATATACATCAATAACATAATATAACATGACCTAACCCAACCTATCATCTCGGCCGTAATATTGGACAACATGCCTGGCGAGTTGGCCTCTACGTCTCCGTTTGAGGTTCATATACATCAATAACGTAATTTAACCTAACCTAAACAACCTATCATCTCGGCGGTAATATTTGACCACATTCCTGGCGAGTTGGCCTCTACGTCTCCGTGGGACCTTTATATACATAAATAACATAATATAAGCTAGCCTAACCCAATCTAACATCTCGGCGGTAATATTTGACCACATTCCTGGCGAGTTGGCCACTACGTCTCCGTGGGACATTTATATACATCAATAACATAATATAAGCTAGCCTAACCGAACCTAACATCTCGCCGGTAATATTTGACAACCTTCGTGGCGAGTTGGCTTCTCCGTCTCCGTGGGACATTTATATACATCAATAACATAATATAAGCTATCCTAACCCAACCTAACATCTCGCCGGTAATATTTGGCAACCTTCCTGGCGAGTTGGCTTCTCCGTCTCCGCGGGACCTTTATATACATCAATAACATAATATAAGCTAGCCTAACCCAACCTAACATCTCGGCGGTAATATTTGACATCAGTCCTGGCGAGATGGCCTCTACGTCTCCGTGGAACCTTTGTATACATCAATATCGTAATATAACCTAACCTAACTCAACCTAACATCTCTGCTGTAATATTTGACCACATTCCTGGCTTGTTGGAATCTACGTCTCCGTGGGACCTTTATATACATCAATAACGTAATATAACCTGACCTAACCCAACCTAACATCTCTGCGGTAATATTTGACAACATTCCTGGCGAGTTGGCTTCTCCGTCTCCGTGGGACCTTTATATACATCAATAACGTAATATAACCTAACCTAACCCAACCTATCATCTCGGCGGTAATATTTGACAACATTTCTGGCGAGTTGGCGTCTACGCCTCCGTGGGACCTTTATATACATCAATAACGACATATAACCTAACCTAACCCAACCTATCATCTCGGCGGTAATATTTGACAACATTCATGGCGAGTTGGCCTCTACGTCTCCGTTTGACCTTCATATACATCACTAACGTAATATAACCTAACCTAACCCAACCTAACATCTCGGCGGTAATATTTGACAACATTCCTGGCGAGTAGGCGTCTACGTCTCCGTGGGACCTTTATATACATCAATAACGTAATATAACCTAACCTAACCCAACCTATCATCTCGGCGGTAATATTTGACAACATCCCTGGCGAGTTGGCCTCTAAGTCTCCGTGGGAGCTTTATATACATCAATAACATAATATAACCTAACCTAACCCAACCTATCATCTCGGCCGTAATATTGGACAACATTCCTGGCGAGTTGGCCTCTACGTCTCCGTTTGACGTTCATATACATCAATAACGTAATTTAACCTAACCTAAACAACCTATCATCTCGGCAGTAATATTTGACCACATTCCTGGCGAGTTGGCCTCTACGTCTCCGTGGGACCTTTGTATACATCAATAACGTAATATAACCTAACCTAACCCAACCTAACATCTCTGCGGTAATATTTGACCACATTCCTGGCTTGTTGGAATCTACGTCGCTGTGGGACATTTATATACATCAATAACATAATATAACCTAACCTAACCCAACCTAACATCTCTGCGGTAATACTTGACATCATTTCTGGCGAGTTGGCCTCTACGTCTCCGTGTAACACTCATACACATCAATAACATAATATAACGCAACCTAACCCAACCTATCATCTCGGCGGTAATATTTGACAACATATCTTCCGAGTTGGCCTCTACGTCTCCGTGGGAGCTTCATATACATCAATAACGACATATAACCTAACCTAACCCAACCTATCATCTCGGCGGTAATATTTGACAACATTCGTAGCGAGTTGGCCTCTACGTCTCCGTTTGACCTTCATATACATTACTAACGTAATATAAGCTAACCTAACCCAACCTATCATGTCGGCGGTAATATTTGACCACATTCCTGGCGAGTTGGCCTCTACGTCTCCGTGGGACCTTTATATACATCAATAACATAATATAACATGACCTAACCCAACCTATCATCTCGGCCGTAATATTGGACAACATGCCTGGCGAGTTGGCCTCTACGTCTCCGTTTGAGGTTCATATACATCAATAACGTAATTTAACCTAACCTAAACAACCTATCATCTCGGCGGTAATATTTGACCACATTCCTGGCGAGTTGGCCTCTACGTCTCCGTGGGACCTTTATATACATAAATAACATAATATAAGCTAGCCTAACCCAATCTAACATCTCGGCGGTAATATTTGACCACATTCCTGGCGAGTTGGCCACTACGTCTCCGTGGGACATTTATATACATCAATAACATAATATAAGCTAGCCTAACCGAACCTAACATCTCGCCGGTAATATTTGACAACCTTCGTGGCGAGTTGGCTTCTCCGTCTCCGTGGGACATTTATATACATCAATAACATAATATAAGCTATCCTAACCCAACCTAACATCTCGCCGGTAATATTTGGCAACCTTCCTGGCGAGTTGGCTTCTCCGTCTCCGCGGGACCTTTATATACATCAATAACATAATATAAGCTAGCCTAACCCAACCTAACATCTCGGCGGTAATATTTGACATCAGTCCTGGCGAGATGGCCTCTACGTCTCCGTGGAACCTTTGTATACATCAATATCGTAATATAACCTAACCTAACTCAACCTAACATCTCTGCTGTAATATTTGACCACATTCCTGGCTTGTTGGAATCTACGTCTCCGTGGGACCTTTATATACATCAATAACGTAATATAACCTGACCTAACCCAACCTAACATCTCTGCGGTAATATTTGACAACATTCCTGGCGAGTTGGCTTCTCCGTCTCCGTGGGACCTTTATATACATCAATAACGTAATATAACCTAACCTAACCCAACCTATCATCTCGGCGGTAATATTTGACAACATTTCCGGCGAGTTGGCGTCTACGCCTCCGTGGGACCTTTATATACATCAATAACGACATATAACCTAACCTAACCCAACCTATCATCTCGGCGGTAATATTTGACAACATTCATGGCGAGTTGGCCTCTACGTCTCCGTTTGACCTTCATATATATCACTAACGTAATATAACCTAACCTAACCCAACCTAACATCTCGGCGGTAATATTTGACAACATTCCTGGCGAGTAGGCGTCTACGTCTCCGTGGGACCTTTATATACATCAATAACGTAATATAACCTAACCTAACCCAACCTATCATCTCGGCGGTAATATTTGACAACATCCCTGGCGAGTTGGCCTCTAAGTCTCCGTGGGAGCTTTATATACATCAATAACATAATATAACCTAACCTAACCCAACCTATCATCTCGGCCGTAATATTGGACAACATTCCTGGCGAGTTGGCCTCTACGTCTCCGTTTGACGTTCATATACATCAATAACGTAATTTAACCTAACCTAAACAACCTATCATCTCGGCAGTAATATTTGACCACATTCCTGGCGAGTTGGCCTCTTCGTCTCCGTGTAACACTCATACACATCAATAACATAATATAACGCAACCTAACCCAACCTATCATCTCGGCGGTAATATTTGACAACATATCTTCCGAGTTGGCCTCTACGTCTCCGTGGGAGCTTCATATACATCAATAACGACATATAACCTAACCTAACCCAACCTATCATCTCGGCGGTAATATTTGACAACATTCGTAGCGAGTTGGCCTCTACGTCTCCGTTTGACCTTCATATACATTACTAACGTAATATAAGCTAACCTAACCCAACCTATCATGTCGGCGGTAATATTTGACCACATTCCTGGCGAGTTGGCCTCTACGTCTCCGTGGGACCTTTATATACATAAATAACATAATATAAGCTAGCCTAACCCAATCTAACATCTCGGCGGTAATATTTGACCACATTCCTGGCGAGTTGGCCTCTACGTCTCCGTTTGACGTTCATATACATCAATAACGTAATTTAACCTAACCTAACCCAACCTATCATATCGGCAGTAATATTTGACAACATTCCTGGCTTGTTGGACTCTGCGTCTCCGTGGGACCTTCATATACTTCAATAACGTAATATAAACTAACCTAACCCAATCTAACATCTCGGCGGTATATTTGACAACATTCCTGGCGAGTTGGCCACTACGTCTCCGTGGGACATTTATATACATCAATAACATAATATAAGCTAGCCTAACCGAACCTAACATCTCGCCGGTAATATTTGACAACCTTCGTGGCGAGTTGGCTTCTCCGCCTCCGTGGGACCTTTGTATACATCAACATCGTAATATAACCTAACCTAACCCAACCTAACATCTCTGCGGTAATATTTGACCACATTCCTGGCTTGTTGGAATCTACGTCTCCGTGGGACCTTTATATACATCAATAACATAATATAACCTAACCTAAACCAACCTATCATCTCGGCGGTAATATTTGACAACATTCGTGGCGAGTTGGCCTCTACGTCTCCGTTTGACCTTCATATACATCACTAACGTAATGTAACCTAACCTAACCCAACCTAACATCTCGGCCGTAATATTTGACAACATTCCTGGCGAGTTGGCGTCTACGTCTTCGTGGGACCTTTATATACATCAATAACGTAATATAACCTAACGTAACCCAACCTATCATCTCGGCGGTAATATTTGACAACATCCCTGGCGAGTTGGCCTCTAAGTCTCCGTGGGACCTTTATATACATCAATAACATAATATAACCTAACCTAACCCAACCTATCATCTCGGCCGTAATATTGGACAACATTCCTGGCGAGTTGGCGTCTACGTCTCCGTGGGACATTTATATACATCAATAACGTAATATAACGTAACCTCACCCAACCTATCATGTCGGCGGTAATATTTGAGAACATTCCTGGCGAGCTGGCTTCTACGTCCCGGTGGGACCTTTATATACATCAATAACGTAATATAAACAAACCTAACCCAACGTAACATCTCGGCTTTAATATTTGACCACATTCCTGGCTTGTTGGCCTCCACGTCTCCGTGGGACCTTTGTATACATCAATATCGTAATATAACATAACCTAACCCAACCTAACATCTCTGCGGTAATATTTGACCACATTCCTGGCTTGTTGGAATCTACGTCTCCGTGTAACACTCATACACATCAATAACATAATATAACGCAACCTAACCCAACCTATCATCTCGGCGGTAATATTTGACAACATATCTTCCGAGTTGGCCTCTACGTCTCCGTGGGAGCTTCATATACATCAATAACGACATATAACCTAACCTAACCCAACCTATCATCTCGGCGGTAATATTTGACAACATTCGTAGCGAGTTGGCCTCTACGTCTCCGTTTGACCTTCATATACATTACTAACGTAATATAAGCTAACCTAACCCAACCTATCATGTCGGCGGTAATATTTGACCACATTCCTGGCTAGTTGGCCTCTACGTCTCCGTGGGACCTTTATATACATAAATAACATAATATAAGCTAGCCTAACCCAATCTAACATCTCGGCGGTAATATTTGACCACATTCCTGGCGAGTTGGCCTCTACGTCTCCGTGGGACCTTTATATACATAAATAACATAATATAAGCTAGCCTAACCCAATCTAACATCTCGGCGGTAATATTTGACCACATTCCTGGCGAGTTGGCCTCTACGTCTCCGTTTGACGTTCATATACATCAATAACGTAATTTAACCTAACCTAACCCAACCTATCATATCGGCAGTAATATTTGACAACATTCCTGGCTTGTTGGACTCTGCGTCTCCGTGGGACCTTCATATACTTCAATAACGTAATATAAACTAACCTAACCCAATCTAACATCTCGGCGGTATATTTGACAACATTCCTGGCGAGTTGGCCACTACGTCTCCGTGGGACATTTATATACATCAATAACATAATATAAGCTAGCCTAACCGAACCTAACATCTCGCCGGTAATATTTGACAACCTTCGTGGCGAGTTGGCTTCTCCGTCTCCGTGGGACATTTATATACATCAATAACATAATATAAGCTATCCTAACCCAACCTAACATCTCGCCGGTAATATTTGGCAACCTTCCTGGCGAGTTGGCTTCTCCGTCTCCGCGGGACCTTTATATACATCAATAACATAATATAAGCTAGCCTAACCCAACCTAACATCTCGGCGGTAATATTTGACATCAGTCCTGGCGAGATGGCCTCTACGTCTCCGTGGAACCTTTGTATACATCAATATCGTAATATAACCTAACCTAACCCAACCTAACATCTCTGCGGTAATATTAGACCACATTCCTGGCTTGTTGGAATCTACGTCTCCGTGGGACCTTCATATACATCAATAACGACATATAACCTAACCAAACCCATCCTATCATTTCGGCGGTAATATTTGACAACATTCGTGGCGAGTTGGCCTCTACGTCTCCGTTTGACCTTCATATACATCACTAACGTAATATAACCTAACCTAACCCAACCTAACATCTCGGCGGTAATATTTGACAACATTCCTGGCGAGTTGGCGTCTACGTCTTCGTGGGACCTTAATATACATCAATAACGTAATATAACCTAACCTAACCCAACCTATCATCTCGGCGGTAATATTTGACAACATCCCTGGCGAGTTGGCCTCTAAGTCTCCGTGGGACCTTTATATACATCAATAACATAATATAACCTAACCTAACCCAACCTATCATCTCGGCCGTAATATTGGACAACATGCCTGACGAGTTGGCCTCTACGTCTCCGTTTGAGGTTCATATACACCAATAACGTAATTTAACCTAACCTAAGCAACCTATCATCTCGGCGGTAATATTTGACCACATTCCTGGCGAGTTGGCCTCTACGTCTCCGTGGGACCTTTATATACATAAATAACATAATATAAGCTAGCCTAACCCAATCTAACATCTCGGCGGTAATATTTGACCACATTCCTGGCGAGTTGGCCTCTACGTCTCCGTTTGACGTTCATATACATCAATAACGTAATTTAACCTAACCTAACCCAACCTATCATATCGGCGGTAATATTTGACAACATTCGTGGCGAGTTGGCCTCTACGTCTCCGTTTGACATTCATATACATCACTAACGTAATATAACCTAACCTAACCCAACCTAACATCTCGGCGGTAATATTTGACAACATTCCTGGCGAGTTGGCGTCTACGTCTCCGTGGGACATTTATATACATCAATAACGTAATATAACGTAACCTCACCCAACCTATCATGTCGGCGGTAATATTTGGGAACATTCCTGGCGAGCTGGCTTCTACGTCCCGGTGGGACCTTTATATACATCAATAACGTAATATAAACAAACCTAACCCAACGTAACATCTCGGCTTTAATATTTGACCACATTCCTGGCTTGTTGGCCTCCACGTCTCCGTGGGACCTTTGTATACATCAATATCGTAATATAACATAACCTAACCCAACCTAACATCTCTGCGGTAATATTTGACCACATTCCTGGCTTGTTGGAATCTACGTCTCCGTGGGACCTTTATATACATCAATAACGTAATATAACCTGACCTAACCCAACCTAACATCTCTGCGGTAATATTTGACAACATTCCTGGCGAGTTGGCTTCTCCGTCTCCGTGGGACCTTTATATACATCAATAACGTAATATAACCTAACCTAACCCAACCTAACATCTCTGCGGTAATATTTGACCACATTCCTGGCTTGTTGGAATCTACGTCTCTGTGGGACCTTTATATACATCAATAACATAATATAACCTAACCTAACCCAACCTAACATCTCTGCGGTAATATTTGACATCATTTCTGGCGAGTTGGCCTCTACGTCTCCGTGGAACCTTTATATACATCAATAACGTAATATAACCTAACCTAACCCAATCTATCATCTCGGCGGTAATATTTGACAACATCCCTGGCGAGTTGGCCTCTGAGTCTCCGTGGGACCTTTATATACATCAATAACATAATATAACCTAACCTAACCCAACCTATCATCTCGGCCGTAATATTGGACAACATGCCTGGCGAGTTGGCCTCTACGTCTCCGTTTGACGTTCATATACATCAATAACGTAATTTAACCTAACCTAAACAACCTATCATCTCGGCAGTAATATTTGACCACATTCCTGGCGAGTTGGCCTCTACGTCTCCGTGGGACCTTTGTATACATCAATAACGTAATATAACCTAACCTAACCCAACCTAACATCTCTGCGGTAATATTTGACCACATTCCTGGCTTGTTGGAATCTACGTCGCTGTGGGACATTTATATACATCAATAACATAATATAACCTAACCTAACCCAACCTAACATCTCTGCGGTAATATTTGACATCATTTCTGGCGAGTTGGCCTCTACGTCTCCGTGTAACACTCATACACATCAATAACATAATATAACGCAACCTAACCCAACCTATCATCTCGGCGGTAATATTTGACAACATATCTTCCGAGTTGGCCTCTACGTCTCCGTGGGAGCTTCATATACATCAATAACGACATATAACCTAACCTAACCCAACCTATCATCTCGGCGGTAATATTTGACAACATTCGTAGCGAGTTGGCCTCTACGTCTCCGTTTGACCTTCATATACATTACTAACGTAATATAAGCTAACCTAACCCAACCTATCATGTCGGCGGTAATATTTGACCACATTCCTGGCGAGTTGGCCTCTACGTCTCCGTGGGACCTTTATATACATAAATAACATAATATAAGCTAGCCTAACCCAATCTAACATCTCGGCGGTAATATTTGACCACATTCCTGGCGAGTTGGCCTCTACGTCTCCGTGGGACCTTTATATACATAAATAACATAATATAAGCTAGCCTAACCCAATCTAACATCTCGGCGGTAATATTTGACCACATTCCTGGCGAGTTGGCCTCTACGTCTCCGTTTGACGTTCATATACATCAATAACGTAATTTAACCTAACCTAACCCAACCTATCATATCGGCAGTAATATTTGACAACATTCCTGGCTTGTTGGACTCTGCGTCTCCGTGGGACCTTCATATACTTCAATAACGTAATATAAACTAACCTAACCCAATCTAACATCTCGGCGGTATATTTGACAACATTCCTGGCGAGTTGGCCACTACGTCTCCGTGGGACATTTATATACATCAATAACATAATATAAGCTAGCCTAACCCAACCTAACATCTCGGCGGTAATATTTGACATCAGTCCTGGCGAGATGGCCTCTACGTCTCCGTGGAACCTTTGTATACATCAATATCGTAATATAACCTAACCTAACCCAACCTAACATCTCTGCGGTAATATTTGACCACATTCCTGGCTTGTTGGAATCTACGTCTCCGTGGGACCTTCATATACATCAATAACGACATATAACCTAACCAAACCCATCCTATCATCTCGGCGGTAATATTTGACAACATTCGTGGCAAGTTGGACTCTACGTCTCCGTTTGACCTTCATATACATCACTAACGTAATATAACCTAACCTAACCCAACCTAACATCTCGGCGGTAATATTTGACAACATTCCTGGCGAGTTGGCGTCTACGTCTTCGTGGGACCTTTATATACATCAATAACGTAATATAACCTAACCTAACCCAACCTATCATCTCGGCGGTAATATTTGACAACATCCCTGGCGAGTTGGCCTCTAAGTCTCCGTGGGACCTTTATATACATCAATAACATAATATAACCTTACCTAACCCAACCTATCATCTCGGCCGTAATATTGGACAACATGCCTGGCGAGTTGGCCTCTACGTCTCCGTTTGAGGTTCATATACACCAATAACGTAATTTAACCTAACCTAAACAACCTATCATCTCGGCGGTAATATTTGACCACATTCCTGGCGAGTTGGCCTCTACGTCTCCGTGGGACCTTTATATACATAAATAACATAATATAAGCTAGCCTAACCCAATCTAACATCTCGGCGGTAATATTTGACCACATTCCTGGCGAGTTGGCCTCTACGTCTCCGTTTGACGTTCATATACATCAATAACGTAATTTAACCTAACCTAACCCAACCTATCATATCGGCGGTAATATTTGACAACATTCGTGGCGAGTTGGCCTCTACGTCTCCGTTTGACATTCATATACATCACTAACGTAATATAACCTAACCTAACCCAACCTAACATCTCGGCGGTAATATTTGACAACATTCCTGGCGAGTTGGCGTCTACGTCTCCGTGGGACATTTATATACATCAATAACGTAATATAACGTAACCTCAACCAACCTATCATGTCGGCGGTAATATTTGAGAACATTCCTGGCGAGCTGGCTTCTACGTCCCGGTGGGACCTTTATATACATCAATAACGTAATATAAACAAACCTAACCCAACGTAACATCTCGGCTTTAATATTTGACCACATTCCTGGCTTGTTGGCCTCCACGTCTCCGTGGGACCTTTGTATACATCAATATCGTAATATAACATAACCTAACCCAACCTAACATCTCTGCGGTAATATTTGACCACATTCCTGGCTTGTTGGAATCTACGTCTCCGTGGGACCTTTATATACATCAATAACGTAATATAACCTGACCTAACCCAACCTAACATCTCTGCGGTAATATTTGACAACATTCCTGGCGAGTTGGCTTCTCCGTCTCCGTGGGACCTTTATATACATCAATAACGTAATATAACCTAACCTAACCCAACCTATCATCTCGGCGGTAACATTTGACAACATCCCTGGCGAGTTGGCCTCTACGTCTCCGTTTGACGTTCATATACATCAATAACGTAATTTAACCTAACCTAACCCAACCTATCATATCGGCGGTAATATTTGACAACATTCGTGGCGAGTTGGCCTCTACGTCTCCGTTTGACCTTCATATACATCACTAACGTAATATAACCTAACCTAACCCAACCTAACATCTCGGCGGTAATATTTGACAACATTCCTGGCGAGTTGACGTCTACGTCTCCGTGGGACCTTTATATACATCAATAACGTAATATAACCTAACCTAACCCAACCTATCATCTCGGCGGTAATATTTGACAACATTCGTGGCGAGTTGGCCTCTACGTCTCCGTTTGACCTTCATATACATCACTAACGTAATATAACCTAACCTAACCCAACCTAACATCTCGGCGGTAATATTTGACAACATTCCTGGCGAGTTGGCGTCTACGTCTCCGTGGGACCTTTATATACATCACTAACGTAATATAAGCTAACCTAACCCAACCTATCATGTCGGCGGTAATATTTGACCACATTCCTGGCGAGTTGGCCTCTACGTCTCCGTGGGACATTTATATACATCAATAACATAATTTAACCTAACCTAACCCAACCTATCATATCGGCGGTAATATTTGACAACATTCCTGGCGAGTTGGCGTCTACGTCTTCGTGGGACCTTAATATACATCAATAACGTAATATAACCTAACCTAACCCAACCTATCATCTCGGCGGTAATATTTGACAACATCCCTGGCGAGTTGGCCTCTAAGTCTCCGTGGGACCTTTATATACATCAATAACATAATATAACCTAACCTAACCCAACCTATCATCTCGGCCGTAATATTGGACAACATGCCTGGCGAGTTGGCCTCTACGTCTCCGTTTGACGTTCATATACATCAATAACGTAATTTAACCTAACCTAAACAACCTATCATCTCGGCAGTAATATTTGACCACATTCCTGGCGAGTTGGCCTCTACGTCTCCGTGGGACCTTTGTATACATCAATAACGTAATATAACCTAACCTAACCCAACCTAACATCTCTGCGGTAATATTTGACCACATTCCTGGCTTGTTGGAATCTACGTCGCTGTGGGACATTTATATACATCAATAACATAATATAACCTAACCTAACCCAACCTAACATCTCTGCGGTAATATTTGACATCATTTCTGGCGAGTTGGCCTCTACGTCTCCGTGTAACACTCATACACATCAATAACATAATATAACGCAACCTAACCCAACCTATCATCTCGGCGGTAATATTTGACAACATATCTTCCGAGTTGGCCTCTACGTCTCCGTGGGAGCTTCATATACATCAATAACGACATATAACCTAACCTAACCCAACCTATCATCTCGGCGGTAATATTTGACAACATTCGTAGCGAGTTGGCCTCTACGTCTCCGTTTGACCTTCATATACATTACTAACGTAATATAAGCTAACCTAACCCAACCTATCATGTCGGCGGTAATATTTGACCACATTCCTGGCGAGTTGGCCTCTACGTCTCCGTGGGATCTTTATATACATAAATAACATAATATAAGCTAGCCTAACCCAATCTAACATCTCGGCGGTAATATTTGACCACATTCCTGGCGAGTTGGCCTCTACGTCTCCGTGGGACCTTTATATACATAAATAACATAATATAAGCTAGCCTAACCCAATCTAACATCTCGGCGGTAATATTTGACCACATTCCTGGCGAGTTGGCCTCTACGTCTCCGTTTGACGTTCATATACATCAATAACGTAATTTAACCTAACCTAACCCAACCTATCATATCGGCAGTAATATTTGACAACATTCCTGGCTTGTTGGACTCTGCGTCTCCGTGGGACCTTCATATACTTCAATAACGTAATATAAGCTAACCTAACCCAATCTAACATCTCGGCGGTATATTTGACAACATTCCTGGCGAGTTGGCCACTACGTCTCCGTGGGACATTTATATACATCAATAACATAATATAAGCTAGCCTAACCGAACCTAACATCTCGCCGGTAATATTTGACAACCTTCGTGGCGAGTTGGCTTCTCCGTCTCCGTGGGACATTTATATACATCAATAACATAATATAAGCTATCCTAACCCAACCTAACATCTCGCCGGTAATATTTGGCAACCTTCCTGGCGAGTTGGCTTCTCCGTCTCCGCGGGACCTTTATATACATCAATAACATAATATAAGCTAGCCTAACCCAACCTAACATCTCGGCGGTAATATTTGACATCAGTCCTGGCGAGATGGCCTCTACGTCTCCGTGGAACCTTTGTATACATCAATATCGTAATATAACCTAACCTAACCCAACCTAACATCTCTGCGGTAATATTTGACCACATTCCTGGCTTGTTGGAATCTACGTCTCCGTGGGACCTTCATATACATCAATAACGACATATAACCTAACCAAACCCATCCTATCATCTCGGCGGTAATATTTGACAACATTCGTGGCAAGTTGGCCTCTACGTCTCCGTTTGACCTTCATATACATCACTAACGTAATATAACCTAACCTAACCCAACCTAACATCTCGGCGGTAATATTTGACAACATTCCTGGCGAGTTGGCGTCTACGTCTTCGTGGGACCTTTATATACATCAATAACGTAATATAACCTAACCTAACCCAACCTATCATCTCGGCGGTAATATTTGACAACATCCCTGGCGAGTTGGCCTCTAAGTCTCCGTGGGACCTTTATATACATCAATAACATAATATAACCTAACCTAACCCAACCTATCATCTCGGCCGTAATATTGGACAACATGCCTGGCGAGTTGGCCTCTACGTCTCCGTTTGAGGTTCATATACACCAATAACGTAATTTAACCTAACCTAAACAACCTATCATCTCGGCGGTAATATTTGACCACATTCCTGGCGAGTTGGCCTCTACGTCTCCGTGGGACCTTTATATACATAAATAACATAATATAAGCTAGCCTAACCCAATCTAACATCTCGGCGGTAATATTTCACCACATTCCTGGCGAGTTGGCCTCTACGTCTCCGTTTGACGTTCATATACATCAATAACGTAATTTAACCTAACCTAACCCAACCTATCATATCGGCGGTAATATTTGACAACATTCGTGGCGAGTTGGCCTCTACGTCTCCGTTTGACATTCATATACATCACTAACGTAATATAACCTAACCTAACCCAACCTAACATCTCGGCGGTAATATTTGACAACATTCCTGGCGAGTTGGCGTCTACGTCTCCGTGGGACATTTATATACATCAATAACGTAATATAACGTAACCTCACCCAACCTATCATGTCGGCGGTAATATTTGAGAACATTCCTGGCGAGCTGGCTTCTACGTCCCGGTGGGACCTTTATATACATCAATAACGTAATATAAACAAACCTAACCCAACGTAACATCTCGGCTTTAATATTTGACCACATTCCTGGCTTGTTGGCCTCCACGTCTCCGTGGGACCTTTGTATACATCAATATCGTAATATAACATAACCTAACCCAACCTAACATCTCTGCGGTAATATTTGACCACATTCCTGGCTTGTTGGAATCTACGTCTCCGTGGGACCTTTATATACATCAATAACGTAATATAACCTGACCTAACCCAACCTAACATCTCTGCGGTAATATTTGACAACATTCCTGGCGAGTTGGCTTCTCCGTCTCCGTGGGACCTTTATATACATCAATAACGTAATATAACCTAACCTAACCCAACCTATCATCTCGGCGGTAACATTTGACAACATCCCTGGCGAGTTGGCCTCTACGTCTCCGTTTGACGTTCATATACATCAATAACGTAATTTAACCTAACCTAACCCAACCTATCATATCGGCGGTAATATTTGACAACATTCGTGGCGAGTTGGCCTCTACGTCTCCGTTTGACCTTCATATACATCACTAACGTAATATAACCTAACCTAACCCAACCTAACATCTCGGCGGTAATATTTGACAACATTCCTGGCGAGTTGACGTCTACGTCTCCGTGGGACCTTTATATACATCAATAACGTAATATAACCTAACCTAACCCAACCTATCATCTCGGCGGTAATATTTGACAACATTCGTGGCGAGTTGGCCTCTACGTCTCCGTTTGACCTTCATATACATCACTAACGTAATATAACCTAACCTAACCCAACCTAACATCTCGGCGGTAATATTTGACCACATTCCTGGCGAGTTGGCCTCTACGTCTCCGTTTGACGTTCATATACATCAATAACGTAATTTAACCTAACCTAACCCAACCTATCATATCGGCGGTAATATTTGACAACATTCGTGGCGAGTTGGCCTCTACGTCTCCGTTTGACATTCATATACATCACTAACGTAATATAACCTAACCTAACCCAACCTAACATCTCGGCGGTAATATTTGACAACATTCCTGGCGAGTTGGCGTCTCCGTCTCCGTGGGACCTTTATATACATCAATAACGTAATATAACCTAACCTAACCCAACCTAACATCTCTGCGGTAATATTTGACCACATTCCTGGCTTGTTGGAATCTACGTCTCTGTGGGACCTTTATATACATCAATAACATAATATAACCTAACCTAACCCAACCTAACATCTCTGCGGTAATATTTGACATCATTTCTGGCGAGTTGGCCTCTACGTCTCCGTGGAACCTTTATATACATCAATAACGTAATATAACCTAACCTAACCCAATCTATCATCTCGGCGGTAATATTTGACAACATCCCTGGCGAGTTGGCCTCTAAGTCTCCGTGGGACCTTTATATACATCAATAACATAATATAACCTAACCTAAACCAACCTATCATCTCGGCGGTAATATTTGACAACATTCGTGGCGAGTTGGCCTCTACGTCTCCGTTTGACCTTCATATACATCACTAACGTAATGTAACCTAACCTAACCCAACCTAACATCTCGGCCGTAATATTTGACAACATTCCTGGCGAGTTGGCGTCTACGTCTTCGTGGGACCTTTATATACATCAATAACGTAATATAACCTAACCTAACCCAACCTATCATCTCGGCGGTAATATTTGACAACATCCCTGGCGAGTTGGCCTCTAAGTCTCCGTGGGACCTTTATATACATCAATAACATAATATAACCTAACCTAACCCAACCTATCATCTCGGCCGTAATATTGGACAACATGCCTGGCGAGTTGGCCTCTACGTCTCCGTTTGACGTTCATATACATCAATAACGTAATTTAACCTAACCTAAACAACCTATCATCTCGGCAGTAATATTTGACCACATTCCTGGCGAGTTGGCCTCTACGTCTCCGTGGGACCTTTGTATTCATCAATAACGTAATATAACCTAACCTAACCCAACCTAACATCTCTGCGGTAATATTTGACCACATTCCTGGCTTGTTGGAATCTACGTCGCTGTGGGACATTTATATACATCAATAACATAATATAACCTAACCTAACCCAACCTAACATCTCTGCGGTAATATTTGACATCATTTCTGGCGAGTTGGCCTCTACGTCTCCGTGTAACACTCATACACATCAATAACATAATATAACGCAACCTAACCCAACCTATCATCTCGGCGGTAATATTTGACAACATATCTTCCGAGTTGGCCTCTACGTCTCCGTGGGAGCTTCATATACATCAATAACGACATATAACCTAACCTAACCCAACCTACCATCTCGGCGGTAATATTTGACAACATTCGTAGCGAGTTGGCCTCTACGTCTCCGTTTGACCTTCATATACATTACTAACGTAATATAAGCTAACCTAACCCAACCTATCATGTCGGCGGTAATATTTGACCACATTCCTGGCGAGTTGGCCTCTACGTCTCCGTGGGACCTTTATATACATAAATAACATAATATAAGCTAGCCTAACCCAATCTAACATCTCGGCGGTAATATTTGACCACATTCCTGGCGAGTTGGCCTCTACGTCTCCGTGGGACCTTTATATACATAAATAACATAATATAAGCTAGCCTAACCCAATCTAACATCTCGGCGGTAATATTTGACCACATTCCTGGCGAGTTGGCCTCTACGTCTCCGTTTGACGTTCATATACATCAATAACGTAATTTAACCTAACCTAACCCAACCTATCATATCGGCAGTAATATTTGACAACATTCCTGGCTTGTTGGACTCTGCGTCTCCGTGGGACCTTCATATACTTCAATAACGTAATATAAACTAACCTAACCCAATCTAACATCTCGGCGGTATATTTGACAACATTCCTGGCGAGTTGGCCACTACGTCTCCGTGGGACCTTTATATACATCAATAACATAATATAAGCTAGCCTAACCCAACCTAACATCTCGGCGGTAATATTTGACATCAGTCCTGGCGAGATGGCCTCTACGTCTCCGTGGAACCTTTGTATACATCAATATCGTAATATAACCTAACCTAACCCAACCTAACATCTCTGCGGTAATATTTGACCACATTCCTGGCTTGTTGGAATCTACGTCTCCGTGGGACCTTCATATACATCAATAACGACATATAACCTAACCAAACCCATCCTATCATCTCGGCGGTAATATTTGACAACATTCGTGGCAAGTTGGCCTCTACGTCTCCGTTTGACCTTCATATACATCACTAACGTAATATAACCTAACCTAACCCAACCTAACATCTCGGCGGTAATATTTGACAACATTCCTGGCGAGTTGGCGTCTACGTCTTCGTGGGACCTTTATATACATCAATAACGTAATATAACCTAACCTAACCCAACCTATCATCTCGGCGGTAATATTTGACAACATCCCTGGCGAGTTGGCCTCTAAGTCTCCGTGGGACCTTTATATACATCAATAACATAATATAACCTTACCTAACCCAACCTATCATCTCGGCCGTAATATTGGACAACATGCCTGGCGAGTTGGCCTCTACGTCTCCGTTTGAGGTTCATATACACCAATAACGTAATTTAACCTAACCTAAACAACCTATCATCTCGGCGGTAATATTTGACCACATTCCTGGCGAGTTGGCCTCTACGTCTCCGTGGGACCTTTATATACATAAATAACATAATATAAGCTAGCCTAACCCAATCTAACATCTCGGCGGTAATATTTGACCACATTCCTGGCGAGTTGGCCTCTACGTCTCCGTTTGACGTTCATATACATCAATAACGTAATTTAACCTAACCTAACCCAACCTATCATATCGGCGGTAATATTTGACAACATTCGTGGCGAGTTGGCCTCTACGTCTCCGTTTGACATTCATATACATCACTAACGTAATATAACCTAACCTAACCCAACCTAACATCTCGGCGGTAATATTTGACAACATTCCTGGCGAGTTGGCGTCTACGTCTCCGTGGGACATTTATATACATCAATAACGTAATATAACGTAACCTCACCCAACCTATCATGTCGGCGGTAATATTTGAGAACATTCCTGGCGAGCTGGCTTCTACGTCCCGGTGGGACCTTTATATACATCAATAACGTAATATAAACAAACCTAACCCAACGTAACATCTCGGCTTTAATATTTGACCACATTCCTGGCTTGTTGGCCTCCACGTCTCCGTGGGACCTTTGTATACATCAATATCGTAATATAACATAACCTAACCCAACCTAACATCTCTGCGGTAATATTTGACCACATTCCTGGCTTGTTGGAATCTACGTCTCCGTGGGACCTTTATATACATCAATAACGTAATATAACCTGACCTAACCCAACCTAACATCTCTGCGGTAATATTTGACAACATTCCTGGCGAGTTGGCTTCTCCGTCTCCGTGGGACCTTTATATACATCAATAACGTAATATAACCTAACCTAACCCAACCTATCATCTCGGCGGTAACATTTGACAACATCCCTGGCGAGTTGGCCTCTACGTCTCCGTTTGACGTTCATATACATCAATAACGTAATTTAACCTAACCTAACCCAACCTATCATATCGGCGGTAATATTTGACAACATTCGTGGCGAGTTGGCCTCTACGTCTCCGTTTGACCTTCATATACATCACTAACGTAATATAACCTAACCTAACCCAACCTAACATCTCGGCGGTAATATTTGACAACATTCCTGGCGAGTTGACGTCTACGTCTCCGTGGGACCTTTATATACATCAATAACGTAATATAACCTAACCTAACCCAACCTATCATCTCGGCGGTAATATTTGACAACATTCGTGGCGAGTTGGCCTCTACGTCTCCGTTTGACCTCCATATACATCACTAACGTAATTTAACCTAACCTAACCCAACCTATCATCTCGGCGGTAATATTTGACAACATTCCTGGCGAGTTGGCCTCTACGTCTCCGTGGAACATTCGTATACATCAATAACGAAATATAACCTAACCTAACCCAACGTAACATCTCGGCGGTAACATTTGACCACATTCCTGGCGAGTTGGCCTCTACGTCTCCGTTTGACCTTCATATACATCAATAACGTAATATAACCTACCTAACCCAACCTATCATCTCGGCGGTAATATTTGACAACATTTCTGGCGAGTTGGCCTCTACGTCTCCGTGGGACCTTCATGTACATCAATAACGACATATAACCTAACCTAACCCAACCTATCATCTCGGCGGTAATATTTGACAACATTCGTGGCGAGTTGGCCTCTACGTCTCCGTTTGACCTTCATATACATCACTAACGTAATATAACCTAACCTAACCCAACCTAACATCTCGGCGGTAATATTTGACAACATTCCTGGCGAGTTGACGTCTACGTCTCCGTGGGACCTTTATATACATCAATAACGTAATATAACCTAACCTAACCCAACCTATCATCTCGGCGGTAATATTTGACAACATTCGTGGCGAGTTGGCCTCTACGTCTCCGTGGGAGCTTCATATACATCAATAACGACATATAACCTAACCTAACCCAACCTAACATCTCGGCGGTAATATTTGACAACATTCCTGGCGAGTTGGCGTCTACGTCTCCGTGGGACCTTTATATACATCACTAACGTAATATAAGCTAACCTAACCCAACCTATCATGTCGGCGGTAATATTTGACCACATTCCTGGCGAGTTGGCCTCTACGTCTCCGTGGGACATCTATATACATCAATAACATAATATAAGCTAGCCTAACCCAACCTAACATCTCGGCGGTAATATTTGACATCAGTCCTGGCGAGATGGCCTCTACGTCTCCGTGGAACCTTTATATACATCAATAACGTAATATAAGCTAACCTAACCCAACCTATCATCTCGGCGGTAATATTTGACAACATTCGTGGCGAGTTGGCCTCTACGTCTCCGTTTGACCTCCATATACATCACTAACGTAATTTAACCTAACCTAACCCAACCTATCATCTCGGCGGTAATATTTGACAACATTCCTGGCGAGTTGGCCTCTACGTCTCCGTGGAACATTCGTATACATCAATAACGAAATATAACCTAACCTAACCCAACGTAACATCTCGGCGGTAACATTTGACCACATTCCTGGCGAGTTGGCCTCTACGTCTCCGTTTGACCTTCATATACATCAATAACGTAATATAACCTACCTAACCCAACCTATCATCTCGGCGGTAACATTTGACCACATTCCTGGCGAGTTGGCCTCTACGTCTCCGTTTGACCTTCATATACATCACTAACGTAATATAACCTAACCTAACCCAACCTAACATCTCGGCGGTAATATTTGACAACATTCCTGGCGAGTTGACGTCTACGTCTCCGTGGGACCTTTATATACATCAATAACGTAATATAACCTAACCTAACCCAACCTATCATCTCGGCGGTAATATTTGACAACATTCGTGGCGAGTTGGCCTCTACGTCTCCGTGGGAGCTTCATATACATCAATAACGACATATAACCTAACCTAACCCAACCTAACATCTCGGCGGTAATATTTGACAACATTCGTGGCGAGTTGGCCTCTACGTCTCCGTTTGACATTCATATACATCACTAACGTAATATAACCTAACCTAACCCAACCTAACATCTCGGCGGTAATATTTGACAACATTCCTGGCGAGTTGGCGTCTACGTCTCCGTGGGACATTTATATACATCAATAACGTAATATAACGTAACCTCACCCAACCTATCATGTCGGCGGTAATATTTGAGAACATTCCTGGCGAGCTGGCTTCTACGTCCCGGTGGGACCTTTATATACATCAATAACGTAATATAAACAAACCTAACCCAACGTAACATCTCGGCTTTAATATTTGACCACATTCCTGGCTTGTTGGCCTCCACGTCTCCGTGGGACCTTTGTATACATCAATATCGTAATATAACATAACCTAACCCAACCTAACATCTCTGCGGTAATATTTGACCACATTCCTGGCTTGTTGGAATCTACGTCTCCGTGGGACCTTTATATACATCAATAACGTAATATAACCTGACCTAACCCAACCTAACATCTCTGCGGTAATATTTGACAACATTCCTGGCGAGTTGGCTTCTCCGTCTCCGTGGGACCTTTATATACATCAATAACGTAATATAACCTAACCTAACCCAACCTATCATCTCGGCGGTAACATTTGACAACATCCCTGGCGAGTTGGCCTCTACGTCTCCGTTTGACGTTCATATACATCAATAACGTAATTTAACCTAACCTAACCCAACCTATCATATCGGCGGTAATATTTGACAACATTCGTGGTGAGTTGGCCTCTACGTCTCCGTTTGACCTTCATATACATCACTAACGTAATATAACCTAACCTAACCCAACCTAACATCTCGGCGGTAATATTTGACAACATTCCTGGCGAGTTGACGTCTACGTCTCCGTGGGACCTTTATATACATCAATAACGTAATATAACCTAACCTAACCCAACCTATCATCTCGGCGGTAATATTTGACAACATTCGTGGCGAGTTGGCCTCTACGTCTCCGTTTGACCTTCATATACATCACTAACGTAATATAACCTAACCTAACCCAACCTAACATCTCGGCGGTAATATTTGACAACATTCCTGGCGAGTTGGCGTCTACGTCTCCGTGGGACCTTTATATACATCACTAACGTAATATAAGCTAACCTAACCCAACCTATCATGTCGGCGGTAATATTTGACCACATTCCTGGCGAGTTGGCCTCTACGTCTCCGTGGGACATTTATATACATCAATAACATAATATAAGCTAGCCTAACCCAACCTAACATCTCGGCGGTAATATTTGACATCAGTCCTGGCGAGATGGCCTCTACGTCTCCGTGGAACCTTTATATACATCAATAACGTAATATAACCTAACCTAACCCAACCTATCATCTCGGCGGTAATATTTGATAACATTCGTGGCGAGTTGGCCTCTACGTCTCCGTTTGACGTTCATATACATCAATAACGTAATTTAACCTAACCTAACCCAACCTATCATATCGGCGGTAATATTTGACAACATTCGTGGCGAGTTGGCCTCTACGTCTCCGTTTGACATTCATATACATCACTAACGTAATATAACCTAACCTAACCCAACCTAACATCTCGGCGGTAATATTTGACAACATTCCTGGCGAGTTGGCGTCTACGTCTCCGTGGGACATTTATATACATCAATAACGTAATATAACGTAACCTCACCCAACCTATCATGTCGGCGGTAATATTTGAGAACATTCCTGGCGAGCTGGCTTCTACGTCCCGGTGGGACCTTTATATACATCAATAACGTAATATAAACAAACCTAACCCAACGTAACATCTCGGCTTTAATATTTGACCACATTCCTGGCTTGTTGGCCTCCACGTCTCCGTGGGACCTTTGTATACATCAATATCGTAATATAACATAACCTAACCCAACCTAACATCTCTGCGGTAATATTTGACCACATTCCTGGCTTGTTGGAATCTACGTCTCCGTGGGACCTTTATATACATCAATAACGTAATATAACCTGACCTAACCCAACCTAACATCTCTGCGGTAATATTTGACAACATTCCTGGCGAGTTGGCTTCTCTGTCTCCGTGGGACCTTTATATACATCAATAACGTAATATAACCTAACCTAACCCAACCTATCATCTCGGCGGTAACATTTGACAACATTCCTGGCGAGTTGGCGTCTACGTCTCCGTGGGACCTTTATATACATCACTAACGTAATATAAGCTAACCTAACCCAACCTAACATCTCGGCGGTAATATTTGACAACATTTCTGGCGAGTTGGCCTCTACGTCTCCGTGGGACCTTCATATACATCAATAACGACATATAACCTAACCTAACCTAACCTATCATCTCGGCGGTAATATTTGACAACATTCGTGGCGAGTTGGCCTCTACGTCTCCGTTTGACCTTCATATACATCACTA
This sequence comes from Xylocopa violacea, assembly GCA_963969225.1. Classification (NCBI taxonomy): domain Eukaryota; kingdom Metazoa; phylum Arthropoda; class Insecta; order Hymenoptera; family Apidae; genus Xylocopa; species Xylocopa violacea. The sequence continues at coordinate 4,561,564 of CAXAJV010000051.1, forward strand.
ACGTAATATAACCTAACCTAACCCAACCTAACATCTCGGCGGTAATATTTGACAACATTCCTGGCGAGTTGGCGTCTACGTCTCCGTGGGACCTTTATATACATCAATGAGGTAATATAAACTAACCTAACCCAACCTATCATCTCAGCGGTAATATTTGACAACAGTTCTGGCGATTTGGCTTCTCCGTCTCCGTGGGACCTTTATATACATCAATAACGTAATATAACCTAACCTAACCCAACCTATCATCTCGGCGGTAATATTTGACAACATTCCTGGCGAGTTGGCCTCTACGTCTCCGTTTGACGTTCATATACATCAATAACGTAATTTAACCTAACCTAACCCAACCTATCATCTCGGCGGTAATATTTGACCACATTCCTGGCGAGTTGGCCTCTACGTCTCCGTGCGACCTTCATATACATCAATAACGACATATAACTTACCTAACACAACCTAACATCTCGGCGGTAATATTTGACAACATTCCTGGCGAGTTGGCGTCTACGTCTCCGTGGGACCTTTATATACATCAATAACGTAATATAACGTAACCTAACCCAACCTATCATCTCGGCGGTAATATTTGAGAACATTCCTGGCGAGCTGGCTTCTACGTCCCAATGGGAACTTTATATACATCAATAACGTAATATAAACAAACCTAACCCAACCTAACATCTCGGCGTTAATATTTGACCACATTCCTGGCTTGTTGGCCTACACGTCTCCGTGGGACCTTTGTATACATCAATAACGTAATACAACCTAACCTAACCGAACCTAACATCTCTGCGGTAATATTTGACCACATTCCTGGCTTGTTGGAATCTACGTCCCCGTGGGACCTTTATATACATCAATAACATAATATAACCTAACCTAACCCAACCTAACATCTCTGCGGTAATATTTGACATCATTTCTGGCGAGTTGGCCTCTACGTCTCCGTGTAACACTCATACACATCAATAACATAATATAACGCAACCTAACCCAACCTATCATCTCGGCAGTAATATTTGACAACATATCTGCCGAGTAGGCCTCTACGTCTCCGTGGGAGCTTCATATACATCAATAACGACATATAACCTAACCTAACCCAACCTAACATCTCGGCGGTAATATTTGACAACATTCCTGGCGAGTTGGCGTCTACGTCTCCGTGGGACCTTTATATACATCAATAACGTAATATAACCTAACCTAACCCAACCTATCATCTCGGCGGTAACATTTGACAACATCCCTGGCGAGTTGGCCTCTACGTCTCCGTTTGACGTTCATATACATCAATAACGTAATTTAACCTAACCTAACCCAACCTATCATATCGGCGGTAATATTTGACAACATTCGTGGCGAGTTGGCCTCTACGTCTCCGTTTGACCTTCATATACATCACTAACGTAATATAACCTAACCTAACCCAACCTAACATCTCGGCGGTAATATTTGACAACATTCCTGGCGAGTTGACGTCTACGTCTCCGTGGGACCTTTATATACATCAATAACGTAATATAACCTAACCTAACCCAACCTATCATCTCGGCGGTAATATTTGACAACATTCGTGGCGAGTTGGCCTCTACGTCTCCGTTTGACCTTCATATACATCACTAACGTAATATAACCTAACCTAACCCAACCTAACATCTCGGCGGTAATATTTGACAACATTCCTGGCGAGTTGGCGTCTACGTCTCCGTGGGACCTTTATATACATCACTAACGTAATATAAGCTAACCTAACCCAACCTATCATGTCGGCGGTAATATTTGACCACATTCCTGGCGAGTTGGCCTCTACGTCTCCGTGGGACATTTATATACATCAATAACATAATATAAGCTAGCCTAACCCAACCTAACATCTCGGCGGTAATATTTGACATCAGTCCTGGCGAGATGGCCTCTACGTCTCCGTGGAACCTTTATATACATCAATAACGTAATATAACCTAACCTAACCCAACCTATCATCTCGGCGGTAATATTTGACAACATTCGTGGCGAGTTGGCCTCTACGTCTCCGTTTGACCTCCATATACATCACTAACGTAATTTAACCTAACCTAACCCAACCTATCATCTCGGCGGTAATATTTGACAACATTCCTGGCGAGTTGGCCTCTACGTCTCCGTGGAACATTCATATACATCACTAACGTAATATAACCTAACCTAACCCAACCTAACATCTCGGCGGTAATATTTGACAACATTCCTGGCGAGTTGACGTCTACGTCTCCGTGGGACCTTTATATACATCAATAACGTAATATAACCTAACCTAACCCAACCTATCATCTCGGCGGTAATATTTGACAACATTCGTGGCGAGTTGGCCTCTACGTCTCCGTGGGAGCTTCATATACATCAATAACGACATATAACCTAACCTAACCCAACCTAACATCTCGGCGGTAATATTTGACAACATTCCTGGCGAGTTGGCGTCTACGTCTCCGTGGGACCTTTATATACATCACTAACGTAATATAAGCTAACCTAACCCAACCTATCATGTCGGCGGTAATATTTGACCACATTCCTGGCGAGTTGGCCTCTACGTCTCCGTGGGACATTTATATACATCAATAACATAATATAAGCTAGCCTAACCCAACCTAACATCTCGGCGGTAATATTTGACATCAGTCCTGGCGAGATGGCCTCTACGTCTCCGTGGAACCTTTATATACATCAATAACGTAATATAACCTAACCTAACCCAACCTATCATCTCGGCGGTAATATTTGATAACATTCGTGGCGAGTTGGCCTCTACGTCTCCGTTTGACCTTCATATACATCACTAACGTAATTTAACCTAACCTAACCCAATCTATCATCTCGGCGGTAATATTTGACAACATTCCTGGCGAGTTGGCCTCTACGTCTCCGTGGAACATTCGTATACATCAATAACGAAATATAACCTAACCTAACCCAACGTAACATCTCGGCGGTAACATTTGACCACATTCCTGGCGAGTTGGCCTCTACGTCTCCGTTTGACCTTCATATACATCAATAACGTAATATAACCTACCTAACCCAACCTATCATCTCGGCGGTAATATTAGACAACATTTCTGGCGAGTTGGCCTCTACGTCTCCGTGGGACCTTCATATACATCAATAACGACATATAACCTAACCTAACCTAACCTATCATCTCGGCGGTAATATTTGACAACATTCGTGGCGAGTTGGCCTCTACGTCTCCGTGGGACCTTTATATACATCAATGAGGTAATATAAACTAACCTAACCCAACCTATCATCTCAGCGGTAATATTTGACAACAGTTCTGGCGAGTTGGCTTCTCCGTCTCCGTGGGACCTTTATATACATCAATAACGTAATATAACCTAACCTAACCCAACCTAACATCTCGGCGGTAATATTTGACAACATTCCTGGCGAATTGGCGTCTACGTCTCCGTGGGACCTTTATATACATCAATAACGTAATATAACCTAACCTAACCCAACCTATCATCTCGGCGGTAACATTTGACAACATCCCTGGCGAGTTGGCCTCTACGTCTCCGTTTGACGTTCATATACATCAATAACGTAATTTAACCTAACCTAACCCAACCTATCATCTCGGCGGTAATATTTGACCACATTCCTGGCGAGTTGGCCTCTACGTCTCCGTGCGACCTTCATATACATCAATAGCGACATATAACTTACCTAACACAACCTAACATCTCGGCGGTAATATTTGACAACATTCCTGGCGAGTTGGCGTCTACGTCTCCGTGGGACCTTTATATACATCAATAACGTAATATAACGTAACCTAACCCAACCTATCATCTCGGCGGTAATATTTGAGAACATTCCTGGCGAGCTGGCTTCTACGTCCCAATGGGAACTTTATATACATCAATAACGTAATATAAACAAACCTAACCCAACCTAACATCTCGGCGTTAATATTTGACCACATTCCTGGCTTGTTGGCCTACACGTCTCCGTGGGACCTTTGTATACATCAATAACGTAATACAACCTAACCTAACCGAACCTAACATCTCTGCGGTAATATTTGACCACATTCCTGGCTTGTTGGAATCTACGTCCCCGTGGGACCTTTATATACATCAATAACATAATATAACCTAACCTAACCCAACCTAACATCTCTGCGGTAATATTTGACATCATTTCTGGCGAGTTGGCCTCTACGTCTCCGTGTAACACTCATACACATAAATAACATAATATAACGCAACCTAACCCAACCTATCATCTCGGCAGTAATATTTGACAACATATCTGCCGAGTTGGCCTCTACGTCTCCGTGGGAGCTTCATATACATCAATAACGACATATAACCTAACCTAACCCAACCTAACATCTCGGCGGTAATATTTGACAACATTCCTGGCGAGTTGGCGTCTACGTCTCCGTGGGACCTTTATATACATCACTAACGTAATATAAGCTAACCTAACCCAACCAATCATGTCGGCAGTAATATTTGACCACATTCCTGGCGAGTTGGCCTCTACGTCTCCGTGGGACATTTATATACATCAATAACATAATATAAGCTAGCCTAACCCAACCTAACATCTCGGCGGTAATATTTGACATCAGTCCTGGCGAGATGGCCTCTACGTCTCCGTGGAACCTTTATATACATCAATAACGTAATATAACCTAACCTAACCCAACCTATCATCTCGGCGGTAATATTTGACAACATTCGTGGCGAGTTGGCCTCTACGTCTCCGTTTGACCTTCATATACATCACTAACGTAATTTAACCTAACCTAACCCAATCTATCATCTCGGCGGTAATATTTGACAACATTCCTGGCGAGTTGGCCTCTACGTCTCCGTGGAACATTCGTATACATCAATAACGAAATATAACCTAACCTAACCCAACGTAACATCTCGGCGGTAACATTTGACCACATTCCTGGCGAGTTGGCCTCTACGTCTCCGTTTGACCTTCATATACATCAATAACGTAATATAACCTACCTAACCCAACCTATCATCTCGGCGGTAATATTTGACAACATTTCTGGCGAGTTGGCCTCTACGTCTCCGTGGGACCTTCATATACATCAATAACGACATATAACCTAACCTAACCTAACCTATCATCTCGGCGGTAATATTTGACAACATTCGTGGCGAGTTGGCCTCTACGTCTCCGTGGGACCTTTATATACATCAATGAGGTAATATAAACTAACCTAACCCAACCTATCATCTCAGCGGTAATATTTGACAACAGTTCTGGCGAGTTGGCTTCTCCGTCTCCGTGGGACCTTTATATACATCAATAACGTAATATAACCTAACCTAACCCAACCTATCATCTCGGCGGTAATATTTGACAACATCCCTGGCGAGTTGGCCTCTAAGTCTCCGTGGGACCTTTATATACATCAATAACATAATATAACGTAACCTAACCCAACCTATCATCTCGGCCGTAATATTGGACAACATTGCTGGCGAGTTGGCCTCTACGTCTCCGTTTGACGTTCATATACATCAATAACGTAATTTAACCTAACCTAACCCAACCTATCATCTCGGCGGTAATATTTGACCACATTCCTATCGAGTTGGCCTCTACGTCTCCGTGCGACCTTCATATACATCAATAACGACATATAACCTAACCTAACACAACCTAACATCTCGGCGGTAATATTTGAAAACATTCCTGGCGAGTTGGCGTCTACGTCTCCGTGGGACCTTTATATACATCAATAACGTAATATAACGTAACCTAACCCAACCTATCATCTCGGCGGTAATATTTGAGAACATTCCTGTCGAGCTGGCTTCTACGTCCCGGTGGGACCTTTATATTCATCAATAACGTAATATAAACAAACCTAACCCATCCTAACATCTCGGCGTTAATATTTGACCACATTCCTGGCTTGTTGGCCTCTACGTCTCCGTGGGACCTTTGTATACATCAATAACGTAATATAACCTAACCTAACCCAACCTAACATCTCTGCGGTAATATTTAACCACATTCCTGGCTTGTTGGAATCTACGTCTCTGTGGGACCTTTATATACATCAATAACGTAATATAACGCAACCTAACCGAACCTATCATCTCGGCGGTAATATTTGACAACATATCTGGCGAGTTGGCCTCTACGTCTCCGTGGGACCTTCATATACATCAATAACGACATATAACCTAACCTAACCCAACGTAACATCTCGGCGGTAACATTTGACCACATTCCTGGCGAGTTGGCCTCTACGTCTCCGTTTGACCTTCATATACATCAATAACGTAATATAACCTGCCTAACCCAACCTATCATCTCGGCGGTAATATTTGACAACATATCTGGCGAGTTGGCCTCTACGTCTCCGTGGGACCTTCATATACATCAATAACGACATATAACCTAACCTAACCCAACCTATCATCTCGGCGGTAATATTTGACAACATTCGTGGCGAGTTGGCCTCTACGTCTCCGTTTGACCTTCATATACATCACTAACGTAATATAACCTAACCTAACCCAACCTAACATCTCGGCGGTAATATTTGACAACATTTCTGGCGAGTTGGCCTCTACGTCTCCGTGGGACCTTCATATACATCAATAACGACATATAACCTAACCTAACCTAACCTATCATCTCGGCGGTAATATTTGACAACATTCGTGGCGAGTTGGCCTCTACGTCTCCGTTTGACCTTCATATACATCACTAACGTAATATAACCTAACCTAACCCAACCTAACATCTCGGCGGTAATATTTGGCAACCTTCCTGGCGAGTTGGCTTCTCCGTCTCCGCGGGACCTTTATATACATCAATAACGACATATAACCTAACCTAACCCAACCTATCATCTCGGCGGTAATATTTGACAACATCCCTGGCGAGTTGGCCTCTACGTCTCCGTTTGACCTTCATATACATCACTAACGTAATATAACCTAACCTAACCCAACCTAACATCTCGGCGGTAATATTTGACAACATTCCTGGCGAGTTGGCGTCTACGTCTCCGTGGGACCTTTATATACATCAATAACGTAATATAACCTAACCTAATCCAACCTATCATCTCGGCGGTAATATTTGACAACATCCCTGGCGAGTTGGCCTCTAAGTCTCCGTGGGACCTTTATATACATCAATAACATAATATAACCTAACCTAACCCAACCTATCATCTCGGCCGTAATATTGGACAACATTCCTGGCGAGTTGGCCTCTACGTCTCCGTTTGACGTTCATATACATCAATAACGTAATTTAACCTAACCTAAACAACCTATCATCTCGGCAGTAATATTTAACCACATTCCTGGCGAGTTGGCCTCTACGTCTCCGTGGGACCTTTGTATACATCAATAACGTAATATAACCTAACCTAACCCAACCTAACATCTCTGCGGTAATATTTGACCACATTCCTGGCTTGTTGGAATCTACGTCTCTGTGGGACCTTTATATGCATCAATAACGTAATATAACCTAACCTAACCCAATCTAACATTTCGGCGGTAATATTTGACAACATTCCTGGCGAGTTGGCCTCTACGTCTCCGTTTGAACTTCATATACATCAATAACGTAATTTAACCTAACCTAACCCAACCTATCATTTCGGCGGTAATATTTGACCACATTCCTGGCGAGTTGGGCTCTACGTCTCCGTGGGACCCTTATATACATCAATAACGTAATATAACCTAACCTAACCCAACCTAACATCTCGGCGGTAATATTTGACAACATTCCTGGCGAGTTGGCTTCTACGTCTCCGTGGGACCTTTATATACATCAATAACGTAATATAAACTAAAGTAACCCAACCTAACGTCTCGGCGGTAAAATATGACCACATTCCTGCCTTGTTGGCCTCTACGTCTCCGTGAGACCTTTATATACATAAATAACATAATATAAGCTAGCCTAACCCAATCTAACATCGCGGCGGTAATATTTGCCCACATTGCTGGTTTGTTGGGCTCTGCGTCTCCGTGGGACCTTTACATACGTCAATAACGTAATATAAGCTAACCTAACCCAACCTATCATCTCGGCGGTAATATTTGACCACATTCCTGGCTTGTTGGCCTCTGCGTCTCCGTGGGACCTTTATATACATCAAATACATAATATAAGCTAGCCTAACCCAACCTAACATAGCGCCGGTAATATTTGACAACAGTCCTGGCGAGTTGGCCTCTACGTCTCCGTGGAACCTTTATATACATCAATAATGTAATATAACCTAACCTAACCCAACGTAACTTATCGGCGGTAATATTTGACCACATTCCTGGCGAGTCGGCCTCTATGTCTCCGTGTAACCCTCATATACATCAATAACGTATTATAACCTAACCTAACCCAACGTAACATCTCGGCGGTAACATTTGACCACATTCCTGGCGAGTTGGCCTCTACGTCTCCGTTTGACCTTCATATACATCAATAACGTAATATAACCTACCTAACCCAACCTATCATCTCGGCGGTAATATTTGACAACATTTCTGGCGAGTTGGCCTCTACGTCTCCGTGGGACCTTCATATACATCAATAACGACATATAACCTAACCTAACCTAACCTATCATCTCGGCGGTAATATTTGACAACATTCGTGGCGAGTTGGCCTCTACGTCTCCGTTTGACCTTCATATACATCACTAACGTAATATAACCTAACCTAACCCAACCTAACATCTCGGCGTTAATATTTGACCACATTCCTGGTTTGTTGGCCTACACGTCTCCGTGGGACCTTTGTATACATCAATAACGTAATACAACCTAACCTAACCCAACCTAACATCTCTGCGGTAATATTTGACCACATTCCTGGCTTGTTGGAATCTACGTCTCCGTGGGACCTTTATATACATCAATAACGTAATATAACCTAACCTAACCCAACCTAACATCTCTGCGGTAATATTTGACATCATTTCTGGCGAGTTGGCCTCTACGTCTCCGTGTAACACTCACACACATCAATAACATAATATAACGCAACCTAACCCAACCTATCATCTCGGCGGTAATATTTGACATCATATCTGCCGAGTTGGCCTCTACGTCTCCGTGGGAGCTTCATATACATCAATAACGACATATAACCTAACCTAACCCAACCTATCATCTCGGCGGTAATATTTGACAACATTCGTAGCGAGTTGGCCTCTACGTCTCCGTTTGGCCTTCATATACATCACTAACGTAATATAACCTAACCTAACCCAACCTAACATCTCGGCGTTAATATTTGACCACATTCCTGGTTTGTTGGCCTACACGTCTCCGTGGGACCTTTGTATACATCAATAACGTAATACAACCTAACCTAACCCAACCTAACATCTCTGCGGTAATATTTGATCACATTCCTGGCTTGTTGGAATCTACGTCTCCGTGGGACCTTTATATACATCAATAACGTAATATAACCTAACCTAACCCAACCTAACATCTCTGCGGTAATATTTGACATCATTTCTGGCGAGTTGGCCTCTACGTCTCCGTGTAACACTCATACACATCAATAACATAATATAACGCAACCTAACCCAACCTATCATCTCGGCGGTAATATTTGACAACATATCTGCCGAGTTGGCCTCTACGTCTCCGTGGGAGCTTCATATACATCAATAACGACATATAACCTAACCTAACCCAACCTATCATCTCGGCGGTAATATTTGACAACATTCGTAGCGAGTTGGCCTCTACGTCTCCGTTTGACCTTCATATACATCACTAACGTAATATAACCTAACCTAACCCAACCTATCATCTCGGCGGTAATATTTGACAACATTCGTGGCGAGTTGGCCTCTACGTCTCCGTTTGACCTTCATATACATCAATAACATAATATAAGCTAGCCTAACCGAACCTAACATCTCGCCGGTAATATTTGACAACCTTCCTGGCGAGTTGGCTTCTCCGTCTCCGTGGGACATTTATATACATCAATAACATAATATAAGCTATCCTAACCCAACCTATCATCTCGGCGGTAATATTTGACAACATCCCTGGCGAGTTGGCCTCTACGTCTCCGTTTGACCTTCATATACATCACTAACGTAATATAACCTAACCTCACCCAACCTAACATCTCGGCGGTAATATTTGACAACATTCCTGGCGAGTTGGCCTCTACGTCTCCGTTTGACGTTCATATACATCAATAACGTTATTTAACCTAACCTAAACAACCTATCATCTCGGCAGTAATATTTGACCACATTCCTGGCGAGTTGGCCTCTACGTCTCCGTGGGACCTTTGTATACATCAATAACGTAATATAACCTAACCTAACCCAACCTAACATCTCTGCAGTAATATTTGACCACATTCCTGGCTTGTTGGAATCTACGCCTCTGTGGGACCTTTATATACATCAATAACATAATATAAGCTAGCCTAACCCAATCTAACATCTCGGCGGTAATATTTGACCACATTCCTGGCGAGTTGGCCTCTACGTCTCCGTTTGACGTTCATATACATCAATAACGTAATTTAACCTAACCTAACCCAACCTATCATCTCGGCGGTAATATTTGATAACATTCCTGGCCAATTGGCCTCTACGTCTCCGTGTAACCCTCATATACATCAATAACGTAATATAACGCAACCTAACCCAACCTGTCATCTCGGCGGAAATATTTGACAACATTCCTGGCGAATTGGCATCTACGTCTCCCTGGGACCTTCATATACATCAATAACGTGATATAACCTAACCTAACCCAACCTAACATCTCGGCGTTAATATTTGACCACATTCCTGGTTTGTTGGCCTACACGTCTCCGTGGGACCTTTGTATACATCAATAACGTAATACAACCTAACCTAACCCAACCTAACATCTCTGCGGTAATATTTGACCACATTCCTGGCTTGTTGGAATCTACGTCTCCGTGGGACCTTTATATACATCAATAACGTAATATAACCTAACCTAACCCAACCTAACATCTCTGCAGTAATATTTGACATCATTTCTGGCGAGTTGGCCTCTACGTCTCCGTGTAACACTCATACACATCAATAACATAATATAACGCAACCTAACCCAACCTATCATCTCGGCGGTAATATTTGACAACATATCTGCCGAGTTGGCCTCTACGTCTCCGTGGGACCCTTATATACATCAATAACGTAATATAACCTAACCTAACCCAACCTGTCATCTCGGCGGAAATATTTGACAACATTCCTGGCGAGTTGGCATCTACATCTCCCTGGGACCTTTATATGCATCAATAACGTAATATAACCTAACCTAACCCAATCTAACATTTCGGCGGTAATATTTGACAACATTCCTGGCGAGTTGGCCTCTACGTCTCCGTTTGACCTTCATATACATCAATAACGTAATTTAACCTAACCTAACCCAACCTATCATTTCGGCGGTAATATTTGACCACATTCCTGGCGAGTTGGGCTCTACGTCTCCGTGGGACCCTTATATACATCAATAACGTAATATAACCTAACCTAACCCAACCTAACATCTCGGCGGTAATATTTGACAACATTCCTGGCGAGTTGGCTTCTACGTCTCCGTGGGACCTTTATATACATCAATAACGTAATATAAACTAAAGTAACCCAACCTAACGTCTCGGCGGTAAAATATGACCACATTCCTGCCTTGTTGGCCTCTACGTCTCCGTGAGACCTTTATATACATAAATAACATAATATAAGCTAGCCTAACCCAATCTAACATCGCGGCGGTAATATTTGCCCACATTGCTGGTTTGTTGGGCTCTGCGTCTCCGTGGGACCTTTACATACGTCAATAACGTAATATAAGCTAACCTAACCCAACCTATCATCTCGGCGGTAATATTTGACCACATTCCTGGCTTGTTGGCCTCTGCGTCTCCGTGGGACCTTTATATACATCAAATACATAATATAAGCTAGCCTAACCCAACCTAACATAGCGCCGGTAATATTTGACAACAGTCCTGGCGAGTTGGCCTCTACGTCTCCGTGGAACCTTTATATACATCAATAATGTAATATAACCTATCCTAACCCAACGTAACTTATCGGCGGTAATATTTGACCTCATTCCTGGCGAGTCGGCCTCTATGTCTCCGTGTAACCCTCATATACATCAATAACGTATTGTAACCTAACCTAACCCAACGTAACATCTCGGCGGTAACATTTGACCACATTCCTGGCGAGTTGGCCTCTACGTCTCCGTTTGACCTTCATATACATCAATAACGTAATATAACCTACCTAACCCAACCTATCATCTCGGCGGTAATATTTGACAACATTTCTGGCGAGTTGGCCTCTACGTCTCCGTGGGACCTTCATATACATCAATAACGACATATAACCTAACCTAACCTAACCTATCATCTCGGCGGTAATATTTGACAACATTCGTGGCGAGTTGGCCTCTACGTCTCCGTTTGACCTTCATATACATCACTAACGTAATATAACCTAACCTAACCCTACCTAACATCTCGGCGTTAATATTTGACCACATTCCTGGTTTGTTGGCCTACACGTCTCCGTGGGACCTTTGTATACATCAATAACGTAATACAACCTAACCTAACCCAACCTAACATCTCTGCGGTAATATTTGACCACATTCCTGGCTTGTTGGAATCTACGTCTCCGTGGGACCTTTATATACATCAATAACGTAATATAACCTAACCTAACCCAACCTAACATCTCTGCGGTAATATTTGACATCATTTCTGGCGAGTTGGCCTCTACGTCTCCGTGTAACACTCATACACATCAATAACATAATATAACGCAACCTAACCCAACCTATCATCTCGGCGGTAATATTTGACAACATATCTGCCGAGTTGGCCTCTACGTCTCCGTGGGAGCTTCATATACATCAATAACGACATATAACCTAACCTAACCCAACCTATCATCTCGGCGGTAACATTTGACAACATTCGTAGCGAGTTGGCCTCTACGTCTCCGTTTGACCTTCATATACATCACTAACGTAATATAACCTAACCTAACCCAACCTATCATCTCGGCGGTAATATTTGACAACATTCGTGGCGAGTTGGCCTCTACGTCTCCGTTTGACCTTCATATACATCACTAACGTAATATAAGCTAACCTAACCCAACCTATCATGTCGGCGGTAATATTTGACCACATTCCTGGCGAGTTGGCCTCTACGTCTCCGTGGGACATTTATATACATCAATAACATATTATAAGCTAGCCTAACCGAACCTAACATCTCGCCGGTAATATTTGACAACCTTCCTGGCGAGTTGGCTTCACCGTCTCCGTGGGACATTTATATACATCAATAACATAATATAAGCTATCCTAACCCAACCTAACATCTCGCCGGTAATATTTGGCAACCTTCCTGGCGAGTTGGCTTCTCCGTCTCCGCGGGACCTTTATATACATCAATAACATAATATAAGCTAGCCTAACCCAACCTAACATCTCGGCGGTAATATTTGACATCGGTCCTGGCGAGATGGCCTCTACGTCTCCGTGGAACCTTTATATACATCAATAACGTAATATAACCTAACCTAACCCAACCTATCATCTCGGCGGTAATATTTGACAAGATTCGTGGCGAGTTGGCCTCTACGTCTCCGTGGAACATTCGTATACATCAATAACGAAATATAACCTAACCTAACCCAACGTAACATCTCGGCGGTAACATTTGACCACATTCCTGGCGAGTTGGCCTCTACGTCTCCGTTTGACCTTCATATACATCAATAACGTAATATAACCTACCTAACCCAACCTATCATCTCGGCGATAATATTTGACAACATTTCTGGCGAGTTGGCCTCTACGTCTCCGTGGGACCTTCATATACATCAATAACGACATATAACCTAACCTAACCTAACCTATCATCTCGGCGGTAATATTTGACAACATTCGTGGCGAGTTGGCCTCTACGTTTCCGTGGGACCTTTATATACATCAATGAGGTAATATAAACTAACCTAACCCAACCTATCATCTCAGCGGTAATATTTGACAACAGTTCTGGCGAGTTGGCTTCTCCGTCTCCGTGGGACCTTTATATACATCAATAACGTAATATAACCTAACCTAACCCAACCTATCATCTCGGCGGTAATATTTGACAACATCCCTGGCGAGTTGGCCTCTAAGTCTCCGTGGGACCTTTATATACATCAATAACATAATATAACGTAACCTAACCCAACCTATCATCTCGGCCGTAATATTGGACAACATTGCTGGCGAGTTGGCCTCTACGTCTGCGTTTGACCTTCATATACATCACTAACGTAATATAACCTAACCTAACCCAACCTAACATCTCGGCGGTAATATTTGACAACATCCCTGGCGAGTTGGCCTCTAAGTCTCCGTGGGACCTTTATATACATCAATAACGTAATATGACCTAACCTAACCCAACCTATCATCTCGGCCGTAATATTGGACAACATGCCTGTCGAGTTGGCCTCTACGTCTCCGTTTGACGTTCATATACATCAATAACGTAATTTAACCTAACCTAACCCAACCTATCATCTCGGCGGTAATATTTGACAACATTCCTGTCGAGTTGGCCTCTACGTCTCCGTGGAACATTCGTATACATCAATAACGAAATATAACCTAACCTAACCCAACGTAACATCTCGGCGGTAACATTTGACCACATTCCTGGCGAGTTGGCCTCTACGTCTCCGTTTGACCTTCATATACATCAATAACGTAATATAACCTATCTAACCCAACCTATCATCTCGGCGGTAATATTTGACAACATATCTGGCGAGTTGGCCTCTACGTCTCCGTGGGACCTTCATATACATCAATAACGACATATAACCTAACCTAACCCAACCGATCATCTCGGCGGTAATATTTGACAACATTCGTGGCGAGTTGGCCTCTACGTCTCCGTTTGACCTTCATATACATCACTAACGTAATATAACCTAACCTAACCCAACCTAACATCTCGGCGGTAATATTTGACAACATTCCTGGCGAGTTGGCTTCTCCGTCTCCGTGGGACCTTTATATACATCAATAACGCTATATAACCTAACCTAACCCAACCTAACATCTCGGCGGTAATATTTGACAACATTTCTGGCGAGTTGGCCTCTACGTCTCCGTGGGACCTTCATATACATCAATAACGACATATAACCTAACCTAACCTAACCTATCATCTCGGCGGTAATATTTGACAACATTCGTGGCGAGTTGCCTCTACGTCTCCGTTTGACGTTCATATACATCAATAACGTAATTTAACCTAACCTAACCCAACCTATCATATCGGCAGTAATATTTGACAACATTCCTGGCTTGTTGGACTCTGCGTCTCCGTGGGACCTTCATATACGTCAATAACGTAATATAAACTAACCTAACCCAATCTAACATCTCGGCGGTATATTTGACAACATTCCTGGCGAGTTGGCCACTACGTCTCCGTGGGACATTTATATACATCAATAACATAATATAAGCTAGCCTAACCCAACCTAACATCTCGGCGGTAATATTTGACATCAGTCCTGGCGAGATGGCCTCTACGTCTCCGTGGAACATTTGTATATATCAATATCGTAATATAACCTAACCTAACCCAACCTAACATCTCTGCGGTAATATTTGACCACATTCCTGGCTTGTTGGAATCTACGTCTCCGTGGGACCTTCATATACATCAATAACGACATATAACCTAACCAAACCCATCCTCTCATCTCGGCGGTAATATTTGACAACATTCGTGGCGAGTTGGCCTCTACGTCTCCGTTTGACCTTCATATACATCACTAACGTAATATAACCTAACCTAACACAACCTAACATCTCGGCGGTAATATTTGACAACATTCCTGGCGAGTTGGCGTCTACGTCTCCGTGGGACATTTATATACATCAATAACGTAATATAACGTAACCTCACCCAACCTATCATGTCGGCGGTAATATTTGAGAACATTCCTGACGAGCTGGCTTCTACGTCCCGGTGGGACCTTTATATACATCAATAACGTAATATAAACAAACCTAACCCAACCTAACATCTCGGCTTTAATATTTGACCACATTCCTGGCTTGTTGGCCTCCACGTCTCCGTGGGACCTTTGTATACATCAATATCGTAATATAACCTAACCTAACCCAACCTAACATCTCTGCGGTAATATTTGACCACATTCCTGGCTTGTTGGAATCTACGTCTCCGTGGGACCTTTATATACATCAATAACGTAATATAACCTGACCTAACCCAACCTAACATCTCTGCGGTAATATTTGACAACATTCCTGGCGAGTTGGATTCTCCGTCTCCGTGGGACCTTTATATACATCAATAACGTAATATAACCTAACCTAACCCAACCTATCATCTCGGCGGTAATATTTGACAACATCCCTGGCGAGTTGGCCTCTACGTCTCCGTTTGACCTTCATATACATCACTAACGTAATATAACCTAACCTCACCCAACCTAACATCTCGGCGGTAATATTTGACAACATTTCTGGCGAGTTGGCGTCTACGCCTCCGTGGGACCTTTATATACATCAATAACGACATATAACCTAACCTAACCCAACCTATCATCTCGGCGGTAATATTTGACAACATTCGTGGCGAGTTGGCCTCTACGTCTCCGTTTGACCTTCATATACATCACTAACGTAATATAACCTAACCTAACCCAACCTAACATCTCGGCGGTAATATTTGACAACATTTCTGGCGAGTTGGCCTCTACGTCTCCGTGGGACCTTCATATACATCAATAACGACATATAACCTAACCTAACCTAACCTATCATCTCGGCGGTAATATTTGACAACATTCGTGGCGAGTTGGCCTCTACGTCTCCGTTTCACCTTCATATACATCACTAACGTAATATAACCTAACCTAACCCAACCTAACATCTCGGCGGTAATATTTGACAACATTCCTGGCGAGTTGGCGTCTACGTCTCCGTGGGACCTTTATATACATCAATAACGACATATAACCTAACCTAACCCAACCTATCATCTCGGCGGTAATATTTGACAACATTCGTGGCGAGTTGGCCTCTACGTCTCCGTTTGACCTTCATATACATCACTAACGTAATATAACCTAACCTAACCCAACCTAACATCTCGGCGGTAATATTTGACAACATTTCTGGCGAGTTGGCCTCTACGTCTCCGTGGGACCTTTATATACATCAATAACGACATATAACCTAACCTAACCTAACCTATCATCTCGGCGGTAATATTTGACAACATTCGTGGCGAGTTGCCTCTACGTCTCCGTTTGACGTTCATATACATCAATAACGTAATTTAACCTAACCTAACCCAACCTAACATCTCGGCGGTAATATTTGACAACATTCGTGGCGAGTTGCCTCTACGTCTCCGTTTGACGTTCATATACATCAATAACGTAATTTAACCTAACCTAACCCAACCTAACATCTCGGCGGTAATATTTGACAACATTTCTGGCGAGTTGGCCTCTACGTCTCCGTGGGACCTTTATATACATCAATAACGACATATAACCTAACCTAACCTAACCTATCATCTCGGCGGTAATATTTGACAACATTCGTGGCGAGTTGCCTCTACGTCTCCGTTTGACGTTCATATACATCAATAACGTAATTTAACCTAACCTAACCCAACCTATCATATCGGCAGTAATATTTGACAACATTCCTGGCTTGTTGGACTCTGCGTCTCCGTGGGACCTTCATATACGTCAATAACGTAATATAAACTAACCTAACCCAATCTAACATCTCGGCGGTATATTTGACAACATTCCTGGCGAGTTGGCCACTACGTCTCCGTGGGACATTTATATACATCAATAACATAATATAAGCTAGCCTAACCCAACCTAACATCTCGGCGGTAATATTTGACATCAGTCCTGGCGAGATGGCCTCTACGTCTCCGTGGAACCTTTGTATATATCAATATCGTAATATAACCTAACCTAACCCAACCTAACATCTCTGCGGTAATATTTGACCACATTCCTGGCTTGTTGGAATCTACGTCTCCGTGGGACCTTCAAATACATCAATAACGACATATAACCTAACCAAACCCATCCTATCATCTCGGCGGTAATATTTGACAACATTCGTGGCGAGTTGGCCTCTACGTCTCCGTTTGACCTTCATATACATCACTAACGTAATATAACCTAACCTAACCCAACCTAACATCTCGGCGGTAATATTTGACAACATTCCTGGCGAGTTGGCGTCTACGTCTCCGTGGGACATTTATATACATCAATAACGTAATATAACGTAACCTCACCCAACCTATCATGTCGGCGGTAATATTTGAGAACATTCCTGACGAGCTGGCTTCTACGTCCCGGTGGGACCTTTATATACATCAATAACGTAATATAAACATACCTAACCCAACCTAACATCTCGGCTTTAATATTTGACCACATTCCTGGCTTGTTGGCCTCCACGTCTCCGTGGGACCTTTGTATACATCAATATCGTAATATAACCTAACCTAACCCAACCTAACATCTCTGCGGTAATATTTGACCACATTCCTGGCTTGTTGGAATCTACGTCTCCGTGGGACCTTTATATACATCAATAACGTAATATAACCTGACCTAACCCAACCTAACATCTCTGCGGTAATATTTGACAACATTCCTGGCGAGTTGGCTTCTCCGTCTCCGTGGGACCTTTATATACATCAATAACGTAATATAACCTAACCTAACCCAACCTATCATCTCGGCGGTAATATTTGACAACATCCCTGGCGAGTTGGCCTCTAAGTCTCCGTGGGACATTTATATACATCAATAACATAATATAACCTAACCTAATCCAAACTATCATCTCGGCCGTAATATTTGACAACATTCGTGGCGAGTTGGCCTCTACGTCTCCGTTTGACCTTCATATACATCACTAACGTAATATAACCTAACCTCACCCAACCTAACATCTCGGCGGTAATATTTGACAACATTTCTGGCGAGTTGGCGTCTACGCCTCCGTGGGACCTTTATATACATCAATAACGACATATAACCTAACCTAACCCAACCTATCATCTCGGCGGTAATATTTGACAACATTCGTGGCGAGTTGGCCTCTACGTCTCCGTTTGACCTTCATATACATCACTAACGTAATATAACCTAACCTAACCCAACCTAACATCTCGGCGGTAATATTTGACAACATTTCTGGCGAGTTGGCCTCTACGTCTCCGTGGGACCTTTATATACATCAATAACGTAATATAACCTAACCTAACCCAACCTATCATCTCGGCGGTAATATTTGACAACATCCCTGGCGAGTTGGCCTCTAAGTCTCCGTGGGACCTTTATATACATCAATAACATAATATAACCTAACCTAACCCAACCTATCATCTCGGCAGTAATATTTGACCACATTCCTGGCGAGTTGGCCTCTACGTCTCCTTGGGACCTTTGTATACATCAATAACGTAATATAACCTAACCTAACCCAACCTAACATCTCTGCGGTAATATTTGACCACATTCCTGGCTTGTTGGAATCTACGTCGCTGTGGGACATTTATATACATCAATAACATAATATAACCTAACCTAACCCAACCTAACATCTCTGTGGTAATATTTGACATCATTTCTGGCGAGTTGGCCTCTACGTCTCCGTGTAACACTCATACACATCAATAACATAATATAACGCAACCTAACCCAACCTATCATCTCGGCGGTAATATTTGACAACATATCTGCCGAATTGGCCTCTACGTCTCCGTGGGAGCTTCATATACATCAATAACGACATATAACCTAACCTAACCCAACCTATCATCTCGGCGGTAATATTTGACAACATTCGTAGCGAGTTGGCCTCTACGTCTCCGTTTGACCTTCATATACATCACTAACGTAATATAATCTAACCTAACGCAACCTATCATCTCGGCGGTAATATTTGACAACATTCGTGGCGAGTTGGCCTCTACGTCTCCGTTTGACCTTCATATACATCACTAACGTAATATAAGCTAACCTAACCCAACCTATCATGTCGGCGGTAATATTTGACCACATTCCTGGCGAGTTGGCCTCTACGTCTCCGTGGGACCTTTATATACATAAATAACATAATATAAGCTAGCCTAACCCAAGCTAACATCTCGGCGGTAATATTTGACCACATTCCTGGCGAGTTGGCCTCTACGTCTCCGTTTGACGTTCATATACATCAATAACGTAATTTAACCTAACCTAACCCAACCTATCATATCGGCAGTAATATTTGACAACATTCCTGGCTTGTTGGACTCTGCTTCTCCGTGGGACCTTCATATACGTCAATAACGTAATATAAACTAACCTAACCCAATCTAACATCTCGGCGGTATATTTGACAACATTCCTGGCGAGTTGGCCTCTACGTCTCCGTGGGACATTTATATACATCAATAACATAATATAAGCTAGCCTAACCGAACCTAACATCTCGCCGGTAATATTTGACATCAGTCCTGGCGAGATGGCCTCTACGTCTCCGTGGAACCTTTGTATACATCAATATCGTAATATAACCTAACCTAACCCAACCTAACATCTCTGCGGTAATATTTGACCACATTCCTGGCTTGTTGGAATCTACGTCTCCGTGGGACCTTTATATACATCAATAACGTAATATAACCTGACCTAACCCAACCTAACATCTCTGCGGTAATATTTGACAACATTCCTGGCGAGTTGGCTTCTCCGTCTCCGTGGGACCTTTATATACATCAATAACGTAATATAACCTAACCTAACCCAACCTATCATCTCGGCGGTAATATTTGACAACATCCCTGGCGAGTTGGCCTCTAAGTCTCCGTGGGACATTTATATACATCAATAACATAATATAACCTAACCTAACCCAACCTATCATCTCGGCCGTAATATTGGACAACATTCCTGGCGAGTTGGCCTCTACGTCTCCGTTTGACGTTCATATACATCAATAACGTAATTTAACCTAACCTAATCAACCTATCATCTCGGCAGTAATATTTGACCACATTCCTGGCGAGTTGGCCTCTACGTCTCCGTGGGACCTTTGTATACATCAATAACGTAATATAACCTAACCTAACCCAACCTAACATCTCTGCGGTAATATTTGACCACATTCCTGGCTTGTTGGAATCTACGTCGCTGTGGGACATTTATATACATCAATAACATAATATAACCTAACCTAACCCAACCTAACATCTCTGCGGTAATATTTGACATCATTTCTGGCGAGTTGGCCTCTACGTCTCCGTGTAACACTCATACACATCAATAACATAATATAACGCAACCTAACCCAACCTATCATCTCGGCGGTAATATTTGACAACATATCTGCCGAGTTGGCCTCTACGTCTCCGTGGGAGCTTCATATACATCAATAACGACATATAACCTAACCTAACCCAACCTATCATCTCGGCGGTAATATTTGACAACATTCGTAGCGAGTTGGCCTCTACGTCTCCGTTTGACCTTCATATACATCACTAACGTAATATAACCTAACCTAACCCAACCTATCATATCGGCAGTAATATTTGACAACATTCCTGGCTTGTTGGACTCTGCTTCTCCGTGGGACCTTCATATACGTCAATAACGTAATATAAACTAACCTAACCCAATCTAACATCTCGGCGGTATATTTGACAACATTCCTGGCGAGTTGGCCTCTACGTCTCCGTGGGACATTTATATACATCAATAACATAATATAAGCTAGCCTAACCGAACCTAACATCTCGCCGGTAATATTTGACAACCTTCCTGGCGAGTTGGCTTCTCCGTCTCCGTGGGACATTTATATACATCAATAACATAATATAAGCTATCCTAACACAACCTAACATCTTGCCGGTAATATTTGGCAACCTTCCTGGCGAGTTGGCTTCTCCGTCTCCGCGGGACCTTTATATACATCAATAACATAATATAAGCTAGCCTAACCCAACCTAACATCTCGGCGGTAATATTTCACATCAGTCCTGGCGAGATGGCCTCTACGTCTCCGTGGAACCTTTGTATACATCAATATCGTAATATAACCTAACCTAACCCAACCTAACATCTCTGCGGTAATATTTGACCACATTCCTGGCTTGTTGGAATCTACGTCTCCGTGGGACCTTTATATACATCAATAACGTAATATAACCTGACCTAACCCAACCTAACATCTGTGCGGTAATATTTGACAACATTCCTGGCGAGTTGGCTTCTCCGTCTCCGTGGGACCTTTATATACATCAATAACGTAATATAACCTAACCTAACCCAACCTATCATCTCGGCGGTAATATTTGACAACATCCCTGGCGAGTTGGCCTCTAAGTCTCCGTGGGACATTTATATACATCAATAACATAATATAACCTAACCTAACCCAACCTATCATCTCGGCGGTAATATTTGACAACATTCGTGGCGAGTTGGCCTCTGCGTCTCCGTTTGACCTTCATATACATCACTAACGTAATATAACCTAACCTCACCCAACCTAACATCTCGGCGGTAATATTTGACAACATTTCTGGCGAGTTGGCGTCTACGCCTCCGTGGGACCTTTATATACATCAATAACGACATATAACCTAACCTAACCCAACCTATCATCTCGGCGGTAATATTTGACAACATTCGTGGCGAGTTGGCCTCTACGTCTCCGTTTGACCTTCATATACATCACTAACGTAATATAACCTAACCTAACCCAACCTAATATCTCGGCGGTAATATTTGACAACATTCCTGGCGAGTTGGCGTCTACGTCTCCGTGGGACCTTTATATACATCAATAACGTAATATAACCTAACCTAACCCAACCTATCATCTCGGCGGTAATATTTGACAACATCCCTGGCGAGTTGGCCTCTAAGTCTCCGTGGGACCTTTATATACATCAATAACATAATATAACCTAACCTAACCCAACCTATCATCTCGGCCGTAATATTGGACAACATTCCTGGCGAGTTGGCCTCTACGTCTCCGTTTGACGTTCATATACATCAATAACGTAATTTAACCTAACCTAAACAACCTATCATCTCGGCAGTAATATTTGACCACATTCCTGGCGAGTTGGACTCTACGTCTCCGTGGGACCTTTGTATACATCAATAACGTAATATAACCTAACCTAACCCAACCTAACATCTCTGCGGTAATATTTGACCACATTCCTGGCTTGTTGGAATCTACGTCGCTGTGGGACATTTATATACATCAATAACATAATATAACCTAACCTAACCCAACCTAACATCTCTGTGTTAATATTTGACATCATTTCTGGCGAGTTGGCCTCTACGTCTCCGTGTAACACTCATACACATCAATAACATAATATAACGCAACCTAACCCAACCTATCATCTCGGCGGTAATATTTGACAACATATCTGCCGAGTTGGCCTCTACGTCTCCGTGGGAGCTTCATATACATCAATAACGACATATAACCTAACCTAACCCAACCTATCATCTCGGCGGTAATATTTGACAACATTCGTAGCGAGTTGGCCTCTACGTCTCCGTTTGACCTTCATATACATCACTAACGTAATATAACCTAACCTAACCCAACCTATCATCTCGGCGGTAATATTTGACAACATTCGTGGCGAGTTGGCCTCTACGTCTCCGTTTGACCTTCATATACATCACTAACGTAATATAAGCTAACCTAACCCAACCTATCATGTCGGCGGTAATATTTGACCACATTCCTGGCGAGTTGGCCTCTACGTCTCCGTGGGACATTTATATACATCAATAACATAATATAAGCTAGCCTAACCGAACCTAACATCTCGCCGGTAATATTTGACAACCTTCCTGGCGAGTTGGCTTCTCCGTCTCCGTGGGACATTTATATACATCAATAACATAATATAAGCTATCCTAACCCAACCTAACATCTTGCCGGTAATATTTGGCAACCTTCCTGGCGAGTTGGCTTCTCCGTCTCCGCGGGACCTTTATATACATCAATAACATAATATAAGCTAGCCTAACCCAACCTAACATCTCGGCGGTAATATTTCACATCAGTCCTGGCGAGATGGCCTCTACGTTTCCGTGGAACCTTTGTATACATCAATATCGTAATATAACCTAACCTAACCCAACCTAACATCTCTGCGGTAATATTTGACCACATTCCTGGCTTGTTGGAATCTACGTCTCCGTGGGACCTTTATATACATCAATAACGTAATATAACCTGACCTAACCCAACCTAACATCTCTGCGGTAATATTTGACAACATTCCTGGCGAGTTGGCTTCTCCGTCTCCGTGGGACCTTTATATACATCAATAACGTAATATAACCTAACCTAACCCAACCTATCATCTCGGCGGTAATATTTGACAACATCCCTGGCGAGTTGGCCTCTAAGTCTCCGTGGGACATTTATATACATCAATAACATAATATAACCTAACCTAACCCAACCTATCATCTCGGCGGTAATATTTGACAACATTCGTGGCGAGTTGGCCTCTACGTCTCCGTTTGACCTTCATATACATCACTAACGTAATATAACCTAACCTCACCCAACCTAACATCTCGGCGGTAATATTTGACAACATTTCTGGCGAGTTGGCGTCTACGCCTCCGTGGGACCTTTATATACATCAATAACGACATATAACCTAACCTAACCCAACCTATCATCTTGGCGGTAATATTTGACAACATTCGTGGCGAGTTGGCCTCTACGTCTCCGTTTGACCTTCATATACATCACTAACGTAATATAACCTAACCTAACCCAACCTAACATCTCGGCGGTAATATTTGACAACATTCCTGGCGAGTTGGCGTCTACGTCTCCGTGGGACCTTTATATACATCAATAACGTAATATAACCTAACCTAACCCAACCTATCATCTCGGCGGTAATATTTGACAACATCCCTGGCGAGTTGGCCTCTAAGTCTCCGTGGGACCTTTATATACATCAATAACATAATATAACCTAACCTAACCCAACCTATCATCTCGGCCGTAATATTGGACAACATTCCTGGCGAGTTGGCCTCTACGTCTCCGTTTGACGTTCATATACATCAATAACGTAATTTAACCTAACCTAAACAACCTATCATCTCGGCAGTAATATTTGACCACATTCCTGGCGAGTTGGCCTCTACGTCTCCGTGGGACCTTTGTATACATCAATAACGTAATATAACCTAACCTAACCCAACCTAACATCTCTGCGGTAATATTTGACCACATTCTTGGCTTGTTGGAATCTACGTCGCTGTGGGACATTTATATACATCAATAACATAATATAACCTAACCTAACCCAACCTAACATCTCTGCGTTAATATTTGACATCATTTCTGGCGAGTTGGCCTCTACGTCTCCGTGTAACACTCATACACATCAATAACATAATATAACGCAACCTAACCCAACCTATCATCTCGGCGGTAATATTTGACAACACATCTGCCGAGTTGGCCTCTACGTCTCCGTGGGAGCTTCATATACATCAATAACGACATATAACCTAACCTAACCCAACCTATCATCTCGGCGGTAATATTTGACAACATTCGTAGCGAGTTGGACTCTACGTCTCCGTTTGACCTTCATATACATCACTAACGTAATATAACCTAACCTAACCCAACCTATCATCTCGGCGGTAATATTTGACAACATTCGTGGCGAGTTGGCCTCTACGTCTCCGTTTGACCTTCATATACATCACTAACGTGATATAAGCTAACCTAACCCAACCTATCATGTCGGCGGTAATATTTGACCACATTCCTGGCGAGTTGGCCTCTACGTCTCCGTGGGACATTTATATACATCAATAACATAATATAAGCTAGCCTAACCGAACCTAACATCTCGCCGGTAATATTTGACAACCTTCCTGGCGAGTTGGCTTCTCCGTCTCCGTGGGACATTTATATACATCAATAACATAATATAAGCTATCCTAACCCAACCTAACATCTCGCCGGTAATATTTGGCAACCTTCCTGGCGAGTTGGCTTCTCCGTCTCCGCGGGACCTTTATATACATCAATAACATAATATAAGCTAGCCTAACCCAACCTAACATCTCGGCGGTAATATTTGACATCAGTCCTGGCGGGATGGCCTCTACGTCTCCGTGGAACCTTTATATACATCAATAACGTAATATAACCTAACCTAACCCAACCTATCATCTCGGCGGTAATATTTGACAACATTCGTGGCGAGTTGGCCTCTACGTCTCCGTTTGACCTTCATATACATCACTAACGTAATATAACCTAACCTAACCCAACCTAACATCTCGGCGGTAATATTTAACAACATTCCTGGCGAGTTGGCGTCTACGTCTCCGTGGGACCTTTATATACATCAATAACGTAATATAACCTAACCTAACCCAACCTATCATCTCGGCGGTAATATTTGACAACATCCCTGGCGAGTTGGCCTCTAAGTCTCCGTGGGATCTTTATGTACATCAATAACATGATATAACCTAACCTAACCCAACCTATCATCTCGGCCGTAATATTGGACAACATGCCAGTCGAGTTGGCCTCTACGTCTCCGTTTGACGTTCATATACATCAATAACATAATTTAACCTAACCTAAACAACCTATCATCTCGGCGGTAATATTTGACCACATTCCTGGCGAGTTGGCCTCTACGTCTCCGTGGGACCTTTATATACATAAATAACATAATATAAGCTAGCCTAACCCAATCTAACATCTCGGCGGTATTATTTGACCACATTCCTGGCGAGTTGGCCTCTACGTCTCCGTTTGACGTTCATATACATCAATAACGTAATTTAACCTAACCCAACCCAACCTATCATCTCGGCGGTAATATTTGACAACATTCCTATCGAGTTGGCCTCTACGTCTCCGTGCGACCTTCATATACATCAATAACGACATATAACCTAACCTAACACAACCTAACATCTCGGCGTTAATATTTGACAACATTCCTGGCGAGTTGGCGTCTACGTCTCCGTGGGACCTTTATATACATCAATAACGTAATATAACGTAACCTAACCCAACCTATCATCTCGGCGGTAATATTTGAGAACATTCCTGTCGAGCTGGCTTCTACGTCCCGGTGGGACCTTTATATTCATCAATAACGTAATATAAACAAACCTAACCCATCCTAACATCTCGGCGTTAATATTTGACCACATTCCTGGCTTGTTGGCCTCTACGTCTCCGTGGGACCTTTGTATACATCAATAACGTAGTATAACCTAACCTAACCCAACCTAACATCTCTGCGGTAATATTTGACCACATTCCTGGCTTGTTGGAATCTACGTCTCTGTGGGACCTTTATATACATCAATAACATAATATAACCTAACCTAACCCAACCTAACATCTCTGCGGTAATACTTGACATCATTTCTGGCGAGTTGGGCTCTACGTCTCCGTGTAACACTCATACACATCAATAACGTAATATAACGCAACCTAACCCAACCTATCATCTCGGCGGTAATATTTGACAACATATCTGGCGAGTTGGCCTCTACGTCTCCGTGGGACCTTCATATACATCAATAACGACATATAACCTAACCTAACCCAACGTAACATCTCGGCGGTAACATTTGACCACATTCCTGGCGAGTTGGCCTCTACGTCTCCGTTTGACCTTCATATACATCAATAACGTAATATAACCTACCTAACCCAACCTATCATCTCGGCGGTAATATTTGACAACATATCTGGCGAGTTGGCCTCTACGTCTCCGTGGGACCTCCATATACATCAATAACGACATATAACCTAACCTAACCCAACCTATCATCTCGGCGGTAATATTTGACAACATTCGTGGCGAGTTGGCCTCTACGTCTCCGTTTGACCTTCATATACATCACTAACGTAATATAACCTAACCTAACCCAACCTAACATCTCGGCGGTAATATTTGACAACATCCCTGGCGAGTTGGCCTCTAAGTCTCCGTGGGACATTTATATACATCAATAACATAATATAACCTAACCTAACCCAACCTATCATCTCAGCGGTAATATTTGACAACATTCGTGGCGAGTTGGCCTCTACGTCTCCGTTTGACCTTCATATACATCACTAACGTAATATAACCTAACCTCACCCAACCTAACATCTCGGCGGTAATATTTGACAACATTTCTGGCGAGTTGGCGTCTACGCCTCCGTGGGACCTTTATATACATCAATAACGACATATAACCTAACCTAACCCAACCTATCATCTCGGCGGTAATATTTGACAACATTCGTGGCGAGTTGGCCTCTACGTCTCCGTTTGACCTTCATATACATCACTAACGTAATATAACCTAACCTAACCCAACCTAACATCTCGGCGGTAATATTTGACAACATTCCTGGCGAGTTGGCCTCTAAGTCTCCGTGGGACCTTTATATACATCAATAACATAATATAACCTAACCTAACCCAACCTATCATCTCGGCCGTAATATTGGACAACATTCCTGGCGAGTTGGCCTCTACGTCTCCGTTTGACGTTCATATACATCAATAACGTAATTTAACCTAACCTAAACAACCTATCATCTCGGCAGTAATATTTGACCACATTCCTGGCGAGTTGGCCTCTACGTCTCCGTGGGACCTTTGTATACATCAATAACGTAATATAACCTAACCTAACCCAACCTAACATCTCTGCGGTAATATTTGACCACATTCTTGGCTTGTTGGAATCTACGTCGCTGTGGGACATTTATATACATCAATAACATAATATAACCTAACCTAACCCAACCTAACATCTCTGCGTTAATATTTGACATCATTTCTGGCGAGTTGGCCTCTACGTCTCCGTGTAACACTCATACACATCAATAACATAATATAACGCAACCTAACCCAACCTATCATCTCGGCGGTAATATTTGACAACACATCTGCCGAGTTGGCCTCTACGTCTCCGTGGGAGCTTCATATACATCAATAACGACATATAACCTAACCTAACCCAACCTATCATCTCGGCGGTAATATTTGACAACATTCGTAGCGAGTTGGCCTCTACGTCTCCGTTTGACCTTCATATACATCACTAACGTAATATAACCTAACCTAACCCAACCTATCATCTCGGCGGTAATATTTGACAACATTCGTGGCGAGTTGGCCTCTACGTCTCCGTTTGACCTTCATATACATCACTAACGTGATATAAGCTAACCTAACCCAACCTATCATGTCGGCGGTAATATTTGACCACATTCCTGGCGAGTTGGCCTCTACGTCTCCGTGGGACATTTATATACATCAATAACATAATATAAGCTAGCCTAACCGAACCTAACATCTCGCCGGTAATATTTGACAACCTTCCTGGCGAGTTGGCTTCTCCGTCTCCGTGGGACATTTATATACATCAATAACATAATATAAGCTATCCTAACCCAACCTAACATCTCGCCGGTAATATTTGGCAACCTTCCTGGCGAGTTGGCTTCTCCGTCTCCGCGGGACCTTTATATACATCAATAACATAATATAAGCTAGCCTAACCCAACCTAACATCTCGGCGGTAATATTTGACATCAGTCCTGGCGGGATGGCCTCTACGTCTCCGTGGAACCTTTATATACATCAATAACGTAATATAACCTAACCTAACCCAACCTATCATCTCGGCGGTAATATTTGACAACATTCGTGGCGAGTTGGCCTCTACGTCTCCGTTTGACCTTCATATACATCACTAACGTAATATAACCTAACCTAACCCAACCTAACATCTCGGCGGTAATATTTAACAACATTCCTGGCGAGTTGGCGTCTACGTCTCCGTGGGACCTTTATATACATCAATAACGTAATATAACCTAACCTAACCCAACCTATCATCTCGGCGGTAATATTTGACAACATCCCTGGCGAGTTGGCCTCTAAGTCTCCGTGGGATCTTTATGTACATCAATAACATGATATAACCTAACCTAACCCAACCTATCATCTCGGCCGTAATATTGGACAACATGCCAGTCGAGTTGGCCTCTACGTCTCCGTTTGACGTTCATATACATCAATAACATAATTTAACCTAACCTAAACAACCTATCATCTCGGCGGTAATATTTGACCACATTCCTGGCGAGTTGGCCTCTACGTCTCCGTGGGACCTTTATATACATAAATAACATAATATAAGCTAGCCTAACCCAATCTAACATCTCGGCGGTATTATTTGACCACATTCCTGGCGAGTTGGCCTCTACGTCTCCGTTTGACGTTCATATACATCAATAACGTAATTTAACCTAACCCAACCCAACCTATCATCTCGGCGGTAATATTTGACAACATTCCTATCGAGTTGGCCTCTACGTCTCCGTGCGACCTTCATATACATCAATAACGACATATAACCTAACCTAACACAACCTAACATCTCGGCGTTAATATTTGACAACATTCCTGGCGAGTTGGCGTCTACGTCTCCGTGGGACCTTTATATACATCAATAACGTAATATAACGTAACCTAACCCAACCTATCATCTCGGCGGTAATATTTGAGAACATTCCTGTCGAGCTGGCTTCTACGTCCCGGTGGGACCTTTATATTCATCAATAACGTAATATAAACAAACCTAACCCATCCTAACATCTCGGCGTTAATATTTGACCACATTCCTGGCTTGTTGGCCTCTACGTCTCCGTGGGACCTTTGTATACATCAATAACGTAGTATAACCTAACCTAACCCAACCTAACATCTCTGCGGTAATATTTGACCACATTCCTGGCTTGTTGGAATCTACGTCTCTGTGGGACCTTTATATACATCAATAACATAATATAACCTAACCTAACCCAACCTAACATCTCTGCGGTAATACTTGACATCATTTCTGGCGAGTTGGGCTCTACGTCTCCGTGTAACACTCATACACATCAATAACGTAATATAACGCAACCTAACCCAACCTATCATCTCGGCGGTAATATTTGACAACATATCTGGCGAGTTGGCCTCTACGTCTCCGTGGGACCTTCATATACATCAATAACGACATATAACCTAACCTAACCCAACGTAACATCTCGGCGGTAACATTTGACCACATTCCTGGCGAGTTGGCCTCTACGTCTCCGTTTGACCTTCATATACATCAATAACGTAATATAACCTACCTAACCCAACCTATCATCTCGGCGGTAATATTTGACAACATATCTGGCGAGTTGGCCTCTACGTCTCCGTGGGACCTCCATATACATCAATAACGACATATAACCTAACCTAACCCAACCTATCATCTCGGCGGTAATATTTGACAACATTCGTGGCGAGTTGGCCTCTACGTCTCCGTTTGACCTTCATATACATCACTAACGTAATATAACCTAACCTAACCCAACCTAACATCTCGGCGGTAATATTTGACAACATCCCTGGCGAGTTGGCCTCTAAGTCTCCGTGGGACATTTATATACATCAATAACATAATATAACCTAACCTAAACCAACCTATCATCTCAGCGGTAATATTTGACAACATTCGTGGCGAGTTGGCCTCTACGTCTCCGTTTGACCTTCATATACATCACTAACGTAATATAACCTAACCTCACCCAACCTAACATCTCGGCGGTAATATTTGACAACATTTCTGGCGAGTTGGCGTCTACGCCTCCGTGGGACCTTTATATACATCAATAACGACATATAACCTAACCTAACCCAACCTATCATCTCGGCGGTAATATTTGACAACATTCGTGGCGAGTTGGCCTCTGCGTCTCCGTTTGACCTTCATATACATCACTAACGTAATATAACCTAACCTAACCCAACCTAACATCTCGGCGGTAATATTTGACAACATTCCTGGCGAGTTGGCGTCTACGTCTCCGTGGGACCTTTATATACATCAATAACGTAATTTAACCTAACCTAACCCAACCTATCATCTCGGCGGTAATATTTGACAACATCCCTGGCGAGTTGGCCTCTAAGTCTCCGTGGGACCTTTATATACATCAATAACATAATATAACCTAACCTAACCCAACCTATCATCTCGGCCGTAATATTGGACAACATTCCTGGCGAGTTGGCCTCTACGTCTCCGTTTGACGTTCATATACATCAATAACGTAATTTAACCTAACCTAAACAACCTATCATCTCGGCAGTAATATTTGACCACATTCCTGGCGAGTTGGCCTCTACGTCTCCGTGGGACCTTTGTATACATCAATAACGTAATATAACCTAACCTAACCCAACCTAACATCTCTGCGGTAATATTTGACCACATTCCTGGCTTGTTGGAATCTACGTCGCTGTGGGACATTTATATACATCAATAACATAATATAACCTAACCTAACCCAACCTAACATCTCTGCGTTAATATTTGACAACATTCGTGGCGAGTTGGCCTCTACGTCTCCGTTTGACCTTCATATACATCACTAACGTGATATAAGCTAACCTAACCCAACCTATCATGTCGGCGGTAATATTTGACCACATTCCTGGCGAGTTGGCCTCTACGTCTCCGTGGGACATTTATATACATCAATAACATAATATAAGCTAGCCTAACCGAACCTAACATCTCGCCGGTAATATTTGACAACCTTCCTGGCGAGTTGGCTTCTCCGTCTCCGTGGGACATTTATATACATCAATAACATAATATAAGCTATCCTAACCCAACCTAACATCTCGCCGGTAATATTTGGCAACCTTCCTGGCGAGTTGGCTTCTCCGTCTCCGCGGGACCTTTATATACATCAATAACATAATATAAGCTAGCCTAACCCAACCTAACATCTCGGCGGTAATATTTGACATCAGTCCTGGCGGGATGGCCTCTACGTCTCCGTGGAACCTTTATATACATCAATAACGTAATATAACCTAACCTAACCCAACCTATCATCTCGGCGGTAATATTTGACAACATTCGTGGCGAGTTGGCCTCTACGTCTCCGTTTGACCTTCATATACATCACTAACGTAATATAACCTAACCTAACCCAACCTAACATCTCGGCGGTAATATTTAACAACATTCCTGGCGAGTTGGCGTCTACGTCTCCGTGGGACCTTTATATACATCAATAACGTAATATAACCTAACCTAACCCAACCTATCATCTCGGCGGTAATATTTGACAACATCCCTGGCGAGTTGGCCTCTAAGTCTCCGTGGGATCTTTATGTACATCAATAACATGATATAACCTAACCTAACCCAACCTATCATCTCGGCCGTAATATTGGACAACATGCCAGTCGAGTTGGCCTCTACGTCTCCGTTTGACGTTCATATACATCAATAACATAATTTAACCTAACCTAAACAACCTATCATCTCGGCGGTAATATTTGACCACATTCCTGGCGAGTTGGCCTCTACGTCTCCGTGGGACCTTTATATACATAAATAACATAATATAAGCTAGCCTAACCCAATCTAACATCTCGGCGGTATTATTTGACCACATTCCTGGCGAGTTGGCCTCTACGTCTCCGTTTGACGTTCATATACATCAATAACGTAATTTAACCTAACGCAACCCAACCTATCATCTCGGCGGTAATATTTGACAACATTCCTATCGAGTTGGCCTCTACGTCTCCGTGCGACCTTCATATACATCAATAACGACATATAACCTAACCTAACACAACCTAACATCTCGGCGTTAATATTTGACAACATTCCTGGCGAGTTGGCGTCTACGTCTCCGTGGGACCTTTATATACATCAATAACGTAATATAACGTAACCTAACCCAACCTATCATCTCGGCGGTAATATTTGAGAACATTCCTGTCGAGCTGGCTTCTACGTCCCGGTGGGACCTTTATATTCATCAATAACGTAATATAAACAAACCTAACCCATCCTAACATCTCGGCGTTAATATTTGACCACATTCCTGGCTTGTTGGCCTCTACGTCTCCGTGGGACCTTTGTATACATCAATAACGTAGTATAACCTAACCTAACCCAACCTAACATCTCTGCGGTAATATTTGACCACATTCCTGGCTTGTTGGAATCTACGTCTCTGTGGGACCTTTATATACATCAATAACATAATATAACCTAACCTAACCCAACCTAACATCTCTGCGGTAATACTTGACATCATTTCTGGCGAGTTGGGCTCTACGTCTCCGTGTAACACTCATACACATCAATAACGTAATATAACGCAACCTAACCCAACCTATCATCTCGGCGGTAATATTTGACAACATATCTGGCGAGTTGGCCTCTACGTCTCCGTGGGACCTTCATATACATCAATAACGACATATAACCTAACCTAACCCAACGTAACATCTCGGCGGTAACATTTGACCACATTCCTGGCGAGTTGGCCTCTACGTCTCCGTTTGACCTTCATATACATCACTAACGTAATATAACCTACCTAACCCAACCTATCATCTCGGCGGTAATATTTGACAACATCCCTGGCGAGTTGGCCTCTAAGTCTCCGTGGGACATTTATATACATCAATAACGTAATATAACCTAACCTAACCCAACCTAACATCTCGGCGGTAATATTTGACAACATCCCTGGCGAGTTGGCCTCTAAGTCTCCGTGGGACATTTATATACATCAATAACATAATATAACCTAACCTAAACCAACCTATCATCTCAGCGGTAATATTTGACAACATTCGTGGCGAGTTGGCCTCTACGTCTCCGTTTGACCTTCATATACATCACTAACGTAATATAACCTAACCTCACCCAACCTAACATCTCGGCGGTAATATTTGACAACATTTCTGGCGAGTTGGCGTCTACGCCTCCGTGGGACCTTTATATACATCAATAACGACATATAACCTAACCTAACCCAACCTATCATCTCGGCGGTAATATTTGACAACATTCGTGGCGAGTTGGCCTCTACGTCTCCGTTTGACCTTCATATACATCACTAACGTAATATAACCTAACCTAACCCAACCTAACATCTCGGCGGTAATATTTGACAACATTCCTGGCGAGTTGGCGTCTACGTCTCCGTGGGACCTTTATATACATCAATAACGTAATATAACCTAACCTAACCCAACCTATCATCTCGGCGGTAATATTTGACAACATCCCTGGCGAGTTGGCCTCTAAGTCTCCGTGGGACCTTTATATACATCAATAACATAATATAACCTAACCTAACCCAACCTATCATCTCGGCCGTAATATTGGACAACATTCCTGGCGAGTTGGCCTCTACGTCTCCGTTTGACGTTCATATACATCAATAACGTAATTTAACCTAACCTAAACAACCTATCATCTCGGCAGTAATATTTGACCACATTCCTGGCGAGTTGGCCTCTACGTCTCCGTGGGACCTTTGTATACATCAATAACGTAATATAACCTAACCTAACCCAACCTAACATCTCTGCGGTAATATTTGACCACATTCCTGGCTTGTTGGAATCTACGTCGCTGTGGGACATTTATATACATCAATAACATAATATAACCTAACCTAACCCAACCTAACATCTCTGCGTTAATATTTGACATCATTTCTGGCGAGTTGGCCTCTACGTCTCCGTGTAACACTCATACACATCAATAACATAATATAACGCAACCTAACCCAACCTATCATCTCGGCGGTAATATTTGACAACATATCTGCCGAGTTGGCCTCTACGTCTCCGTGGGAGCTTCATATACATCAATAACGACATATAACCTAACCTAACCCAACCTATCATCTCGGCGGTAATATTTGACAACATTCGTAGCGAGTTGGCCTCTACGTCTCCGTTTGACCTTCATATACATCACTAACGTAATATAACCTAACCTAACCCAACCTATCATCTCGGCGGTAATATTTGACAACATTCGTGGCGAGTTGGCCTCTACGTCTCCGTTTGACCTTCATATACATCACTAACGTAATATAAGCTAACCTAACCCAACCTATCATGTCGGCGGTAATATTTGACCACATTCCTGGCGAGTTGGCCTCTACGTCTCCGTGGGACATTTATATACATCAATAACATAATATAAGCTAGCCTAACCGAACCTAACATCTCGCCGGTAATATTTGACAACCTTCCTGGCGAGTTGGCTTCTCCGTCTCCGTGGGACATTTATATACATCAATAACATAATATAAGCTATCCTAACCCAACCTAACATCTCGCCGGTAATATTTGGCAACCTTCCTGGCGAGTTGGCTTCTCCGTCTCCGCGGGACCTTTATATACATCAATAACATAATATAAGCTAGCCTAACCCAACCTAACATCTCGGCGGTAATATTTGACATCAGTCCTGGCGGGATGGCCTCTACGTCTCCGTGGAACCTTTATATACATCAATAACGTAATATAACCTAACCTAACCCAACCTATCATCTCGGCGGTAATATTTGACAACATTCGTGGCGAGTTGGCCTCTACGTCTCCGTTTGACCTTCATATACATCACTAACGTAATATAACCTAACCTAACCCAACCTAACATCTCGGCGGTAATATTTGACAACATTCCTGGCGAGTTGGCGTTTACGTCTCCGTGGGACCTTTATATACATCAATAACGTAATATAACCTAACCTAACCCAACCTATCATCTCGGCGGTAATATTTGACAACATCCCTGGCGAGTTGGCCTCTAAGTCTCCGTGGGATCTTTATATACATCAATAACATGATATAACCTAACCTAACCCAACCTATCATCTCGGCCGTAATATTGGACAACATGCCAGTCGAGTTGGCCTCTACGTCTCCGTTTGACGTTCATATACATCAATAACGTAATTTAACCTAACCTAAACAACCTATCATCTCGGCGGTAATATTTGACCACATTCCTGGCGAGTTGGCCTCTACGTCTCCGTGGGACCTTTATATACATAAATAACATAATATAAGCTAGCCTAACCCAATCTAACATCTCGGCGGTAATATTTGACCACATTCCTGGCGAGTTGGCCTCTACGTCTCCGTTTGACGTTCATATACATCAATAACGTAATTTAACCTAACCTAACCCAACCTATCATCTCGGCGGTAATATTTGACAACATTCCTGGCGAGTTGGCCTCTACGTCTCCGTGGAACATTCGTATACATCAATAACGAAATATAACCTAACCTAACCCAACGTAACATCTCGGCGGTAACATTTGACCACATTCCTGGCGAGTTGGCCTCTACGTCTCCGTTTGACCTTCATATACATCAATAACGTAATATAACCTACCTAACCCAACCTATCATCTCGGCGGTAATATTTGACAACATTTCTGGCGAGTTGGCCTCTACGTCTCCGTGGGACCTTCATATACATCAATAACGACATATAACCTAACCTAACCTAACCTGTCATTTCGGCGGTAATATTTGACAACATTCGTGGCGAGTTGGCCTCTACGTCTCCGTGGGACCTTTATATACATCAATGAGGTAATATAAACTAACCTAACCCAACCTATCATCTCAGCGGTAATATTTGACAACAGTTCTGGCGAGTTGGCTTCTCCGTCTCCGTGGGACCTTTATATGCATCAATAACGTAATATAACCTAACTTAACCCAACCTATCATCTCGGCGGTAATATTTGACAACATCCCTGGCGAGTTGGCCTCTAAGTCTCCGTGGGACCTTTATATACATCAATAACATAATATAACGTAACCTAACCCAACCTATCATCTCGGCCGTAATATTGGACAACATTGCTGGCGAGTTGGCCTCTACGTCTCCGTTTGACGTTCATATACATCAATAACGTAATTTAACCTGACCTAACCCAACCTATCATCTCGGCGGTAATATTTGACCACATTCCTATCGAGTTGGCCGCTACGTCTCCGTGCGACCTTCATATACATCAATAACGACATATAACCTAACCTAACACAACCTAACATCTCGGCGTTAATATTTAACAACATTCCTGGCGAGTTGGCGTCTACGTCTCCGTGGGACCTTTATATACATCAATAACGTAATATAACCTAACCTAACCCAACCTATCATCTCGGCGGTAATATTTGACAACATCCCTGGCGAGTTGGCCTCTAAGTCTCCGTGGGACCTTTATATACATCAATAACATAATATAACCTAACCTAACCCAACCTATCATCTCGGCCGTAATATTGGACAACATTCCTGGCGAGTTGGCCTCTACGTCTCCGTTTGACGTTCATATACATCAATAACGTAATTTAACCTAACCTAAACAACCTATCATCTCGGCAGTAATATTTGACCACATTCCTGGCGAGTTGGCCTCTACGCCTCCGTGGGACCTTTGTATACATCAATAACGTAATATAACCTAACCTAACCCAACCTAACATCTCTGCGGTAATATTTGACCACATTCCTGGCTTGTTGGAATCTACGTCGCTGTGGGACATTTATATACATCAATAACATAATATAACCTAACCTAACCCAACCTAACATCTCTGCGTTAATATTTGACATCATTTCTGGCGAGTTGGCCTCTACGTCTCCGTGTAACACTCATACACATCAATAACATAATATAACGCAACCTAACCCAACCTATCATCTCGGCGGTAATATTTGACAACATATCTGCCGAGTTGGCCTCTACGTCTCCGTGGGAGCTTCATATACATCAATAACGACATATAACCTAACCTAACCCAACCTATCATCTCGGCGGTAATATTTGACAACATTCGTAGCGAGTTGGCCTCTACGTCTCCGTTTGACCTTCATATACATCACTAACGTAATATAACCTAACCTAACCCAACCTATCATCTCGGCGGTAATATTTGACAACATTCGTGGCGAGTTGGCCTCTACGTCTCCGTTTGACCTTCATATACATCACTAACGTAATATAAGCTAACCTAACCCAACCTATCATGTCGGCGGGAATATTTGACCACATTCCTGGCGAGTTGGCCTCTACGTCTCCGTGGGACATTTATATACATCAATAACATAATATAAGCTAGCCTAACCGAACCTAACATCTCGCCGGTAATATTTGACAACCTTCCTGGCGAGTTGGCTTCTCCGTCTCCGTGGGACATTTATATACATCAATAACATAATATAAGCTATCCTAACCCAACCTAACATCTCGCCGGTAATATTTGGCAACCTTCCTGGCGAGTTGGCTTCTCCGTCTCCGCGGGACCTTTATATACATCAATAACATAATATAAGCTAGCCTAACCCAACCTAACATCTCGGCGGTAATATTTGACATCAGTCCTGGCGGGATGGCCTCTACGTCTCCGTGGAACCTTTATATACATCAATAACGTAATATAACCTAACCTAACCCAACCTATCATCTCGGCGGTAATATTTGACAACATTCGTGGCGAGTTGGCCTCTACGTCTCCGTTTGACCTTCATATACATCACTAACGTAATATAACCTAACCTAACCCAACCTAACATCTCGGCGGTAATATTTGACAACATTCCTGGCGAGTTGGCGTTTACGTCTCCGTGGGACCTTTATATACATCAATAACGTAATATAACCTAACCTAACCCAACCTATCATCTCGGCGGTAATATTTGACAACATCCCTGGCGAGTTGGCCTCTAAGTCTCCGTGGGATCTTTATATACATCAATAACATGATATAACCTAACCTAACCCAACCTATCATCTCGGCCGTAATATTGGACAACATGCCAGTCGAGTTGGCCTCTACGTCTCCGTTTGACGTTCATATACATCAATAACATAATTTAACCTAACCTAAACAACCTATCATCTCGGCGGTAATATTTGACCACATTCCTGGCGAGTTGGCCTCTACGTCTCCGTGGGACCTTTATATACATAAATAACATAATATAAGCTAGCCTAACCCAATCTAACATCTCGGCGGTATTATTTGACCACATTCCTGGCGAGTTGGCCTCTACGTCTCCGTTTGACGTTCATATACATCAATAACGTAATTTAACCTAACGCAACCCAACCTATCATCTCGGCGGTAATATTTGACAACATTCCTATCGAGTTGGCCTCTACGTCTCCGTGCGACCTTCATATACATCAATAACGACATATAACCTAACCTAACACAACCTAACATCTCGGCGTTAATATTTGACAACATTCCTGGCGAGTTGGCGTCTACGTCTCCGTGGGACCTTTATATACATCAATAACGTAATATAACGTAACCTAACCCAACCTATCATCTCGGCGGTAATATTTGAGAACATTCCTGTCGAGCTGGCTTCTACGTCCCGGTGGGACCTTTATATTCATCAATAACGTAATATAAACAAACCTAACCCATCCTAACATCTCGGCGTTAATATTTGACCACATTCCTGGCTTGTTGGCCTCTACGTCTCCGTGGGACCTTTGTATACATCAATAACGTAGTATAACCTAACCTAACCCAACCTAACATCTCTGCGGTAATATTTGACCACATTCCTGGCTTGTTGGAATCTACGTCTCTGTGGGACCTTTATATACATCAATAACATAATATAACCTAACCTAACCCAACCTAACATCTCTGCGGTAATACTTGACATCATTTCTGGCGAGTTGGGCTCTACGTCTCCGTGTAACACTCATACACATCAATAACGTAATATAACGCAACCTAACCCAACCTATCATCTCGGCGGTAATATTTGACAACATATCTGGCGAGTTGGCCTCTACGTCTCCGTGGGACCTTCATATACATCAATAACGACATATAACCTAACCTAACCCAACGTAACATCTCGGCGGTAACATTTGACCACATTCCTGGCGAGTTGGCCTCTACGTCTCCGTTTGACCTTCATATACATCACTAACGTAATATAACCTACCTAACCCAACCTATCATCTCGGCGGTAATATTTGACAACATCCCTGGCGAGTTGGCCTCTAAGTCTCCGTGGGACATTTATATACATCAATAACGTAATATAACCTAACCTAACCCAACCTAACATCTCGGCGGTAATATTTGACAACATCCCTGGCGAGTTGGCCTCTAAGTCTCCGTGGGACATTTATATACATCAATAACATAATATAACCTAACCTAAACCAACCTATCATCTCAGCGGTAATATTTGACAACATTCGTGGCGAGTTGGCCTCTACGTCTCCGTTTGACCTTCATATACATCACTAACGTAATATAACCTAACCTCACCCAACCTAACATCTCGGCGGTAATATTTGACAACATTTCTGGCGAGTTGGCGTCTACGCCTCCGTGGGACCTTTATATACATCAATAACGACATATAACCTAACCTAACCCAACCTATCATCTCGGCGGTAATATTTGACAACATTCGTGGCGAGTTGGCCTCTACGTCTCCGTTTGACCTTCATATACATCACTAACGTAATATAACCTAACCTAACCCAACCTAACATCTCGGCGGTAATATTTGACAACATTCCTGGCGAGTTGGCGTCTACGTCTCCGTGGGACCTTTATATACATCAATAACGTAATATAACCTAACCTAACCCAACCTATCATCTCGGCGGTAATATTTGACAACATCCCTGGCGAGTTGGCCTCTAAGTCTCCGTGGGACCTTTATATACATCAATAACATAATATAACCTAACCTAACCCAACCTATCATCTCGGCCGTAATATTGGACAACATTCCTGGCGAGTTGGCCTCTACGTCTCCGTTTGACGTTCATATACATCAATAACGTAATTTAACCTAACCTAAACAACCTATCATCTCGGCAGTAATATTTGACCACATTCCTGGCGAGTTGGCCTCTACGTCTCCGTGGGACCTTTGTATACATCAATAACGTAATATAACCTAACCTAACCCAACCTAACATCTCTGCGGTAATATTTGACCACATTCCTGGCTTGTTGGAATCTACGTCGCTGTGGGACATTTATATACATCAATAACATAATATAACCTAACCTAACCCAACCTAACATCTCTGCGTTAATATTTGACATCATTTCTGGCGAGTTGGCCTCTACGTCTCCGTGTAACACTCATACACATCAATAACATAATATAACGCAACCTAACCCAACCTATCATCTCGGCGGTAATATTTGACAACATATCTGCCGAGTTGGCCTCTACGTCTCCGTGGGAGCTTCATATACATCAATAACGACATATAACCTAACCTAACCCAACCTATCATCTCGGCGGTAATATTTGACAACATTCGTAGCGAGTTGGCCTCTACGTCTCCGTTTGACCTTCATATACATCACTAACGTAATATAACCTAACCTAACCCAACCTATCATCTCGGCGGTAATATTTGACAACATTCGTGGCGAGTTGGCCTCTACGTCTCCGTTTGACCTTCATATACATCACTAACGTAATATAAGCTAACCTAACCCAACCTATCATGTCGGCGGTAATATTTGACCACATTCCTGGCGAGTTGGCCTCTACGTCTCCGTGGGACATTTATATACATCAATAACATAATATAAGCTAGCCTAACCGAACCTAACATCTCGCCGGTAATATTTGACAACCTTCCTGGCGAGTTGGCTTCTCCGTCTCCGTGGGACATTTATATACATCAATAACATAATATAAGCTATCCTAACCCAACCTAACATCTCGCCGGTAATATTTGGCAACCTTCCTGGCGAGTTGGCTTCTCCGTCTCCGCGGGACCTTTATATACATCAATAACATAATATAAGCTAGCCTAACCCAACCTAACATCTCGGCGGTAATATTTGACATCAGTCCTGGCGGGATGGCCTCTACGTCTCCGTGGAACCTTTATATACATCAATAACGTAATATAACCTAACCTAACCCAACCTATCATCTCGGCGGTAATATTTGACAACATTCGTGGCGAGTTGGCCTCTACGTCTCCGTTTGACCTTCATATACATCACTAACGTAATATAACCTAACCTAACCCAACCTAACATCTCGGCGGTAATATTTGACAACATTCCTGGCGAGTTGGCGTTTACGTCTCCGTGGGACCTTTATATACATCAATAACGTAATATAACCTAACCTAACCCAACCTATCATCTCGGCGGTAATATTTGACAACATCCCTGGCGAGTTGGCCTCTAAGTCTCCGTGGGATCTTTATATACATCAATAACATGATATAACCTAACCTAACCCAACCTATCATCTCGGCCGTAATATTGGACAACATGCCAGTCGAGTTGGCCTCTACGTCTCCGTTTGACGTTCATATACATCAATAACGTAATTTA
The DNA here is from genome assembly GCA_963969225.1 of Xylocopa violacea. NCBI lineage: Eukaryota > Metazoa > Arthropoda > Insecta > Hymenoptera > Apidae > Xylocopa > Xylocopa violacea. Next base: position 4,605,028 of record CAXAJV010000051.1, read on the forward strand.
ACCTAACCTAAACAACCTATCATCTCGGCGGTAATATTTGACCACATTCCTGGCGAGTTGGCCTCTACGTCTCCGTGGGACCTTTATATACATAAATAACATAATATAAGCTAGCCTAACCCAATCTAACATCTCGGCGGTAATATTTGACCACATTCCTGGCGAGTTGGCCTCTACGTCTCCGTTTGACGTTCATATACATCAATAACGTAATTTAACCTAACCTAACCCAACCTATCATCTCGGCGGTAATATTTGACAACATTCCTGGCGAGTTGGCCTCTACGTCTCCGTGGAACATTCGTATACATCAATAACGAAATATAACCTAACCTAACCCAACGTAACATCTCGGCGGTAACATTTGACCACATTCCTGGCGAGTTGGCCTCTACGTCTCCGTTTGACCTTCATATACATCAATAACGTAATATAACCTACCTAACCCAACCTATCATCTCGGCGGTAATATTTGACAACATTTCTGGCGAGTTGGCCTCTACGTCTCCGTGGGACCTTCATATACATCAATAACGACATATAACCTAACCTAACCTAACCTGTCATCTCGGCGGTAATATTTGACAACATTCGTGGCGAGTTGGCCTCTACGTCTCCGTGGGACCTTTATATACATCAATGAGGTAATATAAACTAACCTAACCCAACCTATCATCTCAGCGGTAATATTTGACAACAGTTCTGGCGAGTTGGCTTCTCCGTCTCCGTGGGACCTTTATATGCATCAATAACGTAATATAACCTAACCTAACCCAACCTATCATCTCGGCGGTAATATTTGACAACATCCCTGGCGAGTTGGCCTCTAAGTCTCCGTGGGACCTTTATATACATCAATAACATAATATAACGTAACCTAACCCAACCTATCATCTCGGCCGTAATATTGGACAACATTGCTGGCGAGTTGGCCTCTACGTCTCCGTTTGACGTTCATATACATCAATAACGTAATTTAACCTGACCTAACCCAACCTATCATCTCGGCGGTAATATTTGACCACATTCCTATCGAGTTGGCCGCTACGTCTCCGTGCGACCTTCATATACATCAATAACGACATATAACCTAACCTAACACAACCTAACATCTCGGCGTTAATATTTGACAACATTCCTGGCGAGTTGGCGTCTACGTCTCCGTGGGACCTTTATATACATCAATAACGTAATATAACCTAACCTAACCCAACCTATCATCTCGGCGGTAATATTTGACAACATCCCTGGCGAGTTGGCCTCTAAGTCTCCGTGGGACCTTTATATACATCAATAACATAATATAACCTAACCTAACCCAACCTATCATCTCGGCCGTAATATTGGACAACATTCCTGGCGAGTTGGCCTCTACGTCTCCGTTTGACGTTCATATACATCAATAACGTAATTTAACCTAACCTAAACAACCTATCATCTCGGCAGTAATATTTGACCACATTCCTGGCGAGTTGGCCTCTACGCCTCCGTGGGACCTTTGTATACATCAATAACGTAATATAACCTAACCTAACCCAACCTAACATCTCTGCGGTAATATTTGACCACATTCCTGGCTTGTTGGAATCTACGTCGCTGTGGGACATTTATATACATCAATAACATAATATAACCTAACCTAACCCAACCTAACATCTCTGCGTTAATATTTGACATCATTTCTGGCGAGTTGGCCTCTACGTCTCCGTGTAACACTCATACACATCAATAACATAATATAACGCAACCTAACCCAACCTATCATCTCGGCGGTAATATTTGACAACATATCTGCCGAGTTGGCCTCTACGTCTCCGTGGGAGCTTCATATACATCAATAACGACATATAACCTAACCTAACCCAACCTATCATCTCGGCGGTAATATTTGACAACATTCGTAGCGAGTTGGCCTCTACGTCTCCGTTTGACCTTCATATACATCACTAACGTAATATAACCTAACCTAACCCAACCTATCATCTCGGCGGTAATATTTGACAACATTCGTGGCGAGTTGGCCTCTACGTCTCCGTTTGACCTTCATATACATCACTAACGTAATATAAGCTAACCTAACCCAACCTATCATGTCGGCGGGAATATTTGACCACATTCCTGGCGAGTTGGCCTCTACGTCTCCGTGGGACATTTATATACATCAATAACATAATATAAGCTAGCCTAACCGAACCTAACATCTCGCCGGTAATATTTGACAACCTTCCTGGCGAGTTGGCTTCTCCGTCTCCGTGGGACATTTATATACATCAATAACATAATATAAGCTATCCTAACCCAACCTAACATCTCGCCGGTAATATTTGGCAACCTTCCTGGCGAGTTGGCTTCTCCGTCTCCGCGGGACCTTTATATACATCAATAACATAATATAACCTAACCTAACCCAACGTAACATCTCGGCGGTAACATTTGACCACATTCCTGGCGAGTTGGCCTCTACGTCTCCGTTTGACCTTCATATACATCAATAACGTAATATAACCTACCTAACCCAACCTATCATCTCGGCGGTAATATTTGACAACATTTCTGGCGAGTTGGCCTCTACGTCTCCGTGGGACCTTCATATACATCAATAACGACATATAACCTAACCTAACCTAACCTATCATCTCGGCGGTAATATTTGACAACATTCGTGGCGAGTTGGCCTCTACGTCTCCGTGGGACCTTTATATACATCAATGAGGTAATATAAACTAACCTAACCCAACCTATCATCTCAGCGGTAATATTTGACAACAGTTCTGGCGAGTTGGCTTCTCCGTCTCCGTGGGACCTTTATATGCATCAATAACGTAATATAACCTAACCTAACCCAACCTATCATCTCGGCGGTAATATTTGACAACATCCCTGGCGAGTTGGCCTCTAAGTCTCCGTGGGACCTTTATATACATCAATAACATAATATAACGTAACCTAACCCAACCTATCATCTCGGCCGTAATATTGGACAACATTGCTGGCGAGTTGGCCTCTACGTCTCCGTTTGACGTTCATATACATCAATAACGTAAGTTAACCTGACCTAACCCAACCTATCATCTCGGCGGTAATATTTGACCACATTCCTATCGAGTTGGCCTCTACGTCTCCGTGCGACCTTCATATACATCAATAACGACATATAACCTAACCTAACACAACCTAACATCTCGGCGTTAATATTTGACAACATTCCTGGCGAGTTGGCGTCTACGTCTCCGTGGGACCTTTATATACATCAATAACGTAATATAACCTAACCTAACCCAACCTATCATCTCGGCGGTAATATTTGACAACATCCCAGGCGAGTTGGCCTCTAAGTCTCCGTGGGACCTTTATATACATCAATAACATAATATAACCTAACCTAACCCAACCTATCATCTCGGCCGTAATATTGGACAACATTCCTGGCGAGTTGGCCTCTACGTCTCCGTTTGACGTTCATATACATCAATAACGTAATTTAACCTAACCTAAACAACCTCTCATCTCGGCAGTAATATTTGACCACATTCCTGGCGAGTTGGCGTCTACGTCTCCGTGGGACCTTTATATACATCAATAACGTAATATAACCTAACCTAACCCAACCTATCATCTCGGCGGTAATATTTGACAACATCCCTGGCGAGTTGGCCTCTAAGTCTCCGTGGGACCTTTATATACATCAATAACATAATATAACCTAACCTAACCCAACCTATCATCTCGGCCGTAATATTGGACAACATTCCTGGCGAGTTGGCCTCTACGTCTCCGTTTGACGTTCATATACATCAATAACGTAATTTAACCTAACCTAAACAACCTCTCATCTCGGCAGTAATATTTGACCACATTCCTGGCGTGTTGGCCTCTACGTCTCCGTGGGACCTTTGTATACATCAATAACGTAATATAACCTAACCTAACCCAACCTAACATCTCTGCGGTAATATTTGACAACATTCGTGGCGAGTTGGCCTCTACGTCTCCGTGGGACCTTTATATACATCAATGAGGTAATATAAACTAACCTAACCCAACCTATCATCTCAGCGGTAATATTTGACAACAGTTCTGGCGAGTTGGCTTCTCCGTCTCCGTGGGACCTTTATATGCATCAATAACGTAATATAACCTAACCTAACCCAACCTATCATCTCGGCGGTAATATTTGACAACATCCCTGGCGAGTTGGCCTCTAAGTCTCCGTGGGACCTTTATATACATCAATAACATAATATAACGTAACCTAACCCAACCTATCATCTCGGCCGTAATATTGGACAACATTGCTGGCGAGTTGGCCTCTACGTCTCCGTTTGACGTTCATATACATCAATAACGTAATTTAACCTGACCTAACCCAACCTATCATCTCGGCGGTAATATTTGACCACATTCCTATCGAGTTGGCCTCTACGTCTCCGTGCGACCTTCATATACATCAATAACGACATATAACCTAACCTAACACAACCTAACATCTCGGCGTTAATATTTGACAACATTCCTGGCGAGTTGGCGTCTACGTCTCCGTGGGACCTTTATATACATCAATAACGTAATATAACCTAACCTAACCCAACCTATCATCTCGGCGGTAATATTTGACAACATCCCTGGCGAGTTGGCCTCTAAGTCTCCGTGGGACCTTTATATACATCAATAACATAATATAACCTAACCTAACCCAACCTATCATCTCGGCCGTAATATTGGACAACATTCCTGGCGAGTTGGCCTCTACGTCTCCGTTTGACGTTCATATACATCAATAACGTAATTTAACCTAACCTAAACAACCTATCATCTCGGCAGTAATATTTGACCACATTCCTGGCGAGTTGGCCTCTACGCCTCCGTGGGACCTTTGTATACATCAATAACGTAATATAACCTAACCTAACCCAACCTAACATCTCTGCGGTAATATTTGACCACATTCCTGGCTTGTTGGAATCTACGTCGCTGTGGGACATTTATATACATCAATAACATAATATAACCTAACCTAACCCAACCTAACATCTCTGCGTTAATATTTGACATCATTTCTGGCGAGTTGGCCTCTACGTCTCCGTGTAACACTCATACACATCAATAACATAATATAACGCAACCTAACCCAACCTATCATCTCGGCGGTAATATTTGACAACATATCTGCCGAGTTGGCCTCTACGTCTCCGTGGGAGCTTCATATACATCAATAACGACATATAACCTAACCTAACCCAACCTATCATCTCGGCGGTAATATTTGACAACATTCGTAGCGAGTTGGCCTCTACGTCTCCGTTTGACCTTCATATACATCACTAACGTAATATAACCTAACCTAACCCAACCTATCATCTCGGCGGTAATATTTGACAACATTCGTGGCGAGTTGGCCTCTACGTCTCCGTGGGACCTTCATATACATCAATAACGACATATAACCTAACCTAACCTAACCTATCATCTCGGCGGTAATATTTGACAACATTCGTGGCGAGTTGGCCTCTACGTCTCCGTTTGTCCTTCATATACATCACTAACGTAATATAACCTAACCTAACCCAACCTAACATCTCGGCGGTAATATTTGACAACATTCCTGGCGAGTTGGCGTCTACGTCTCCGTGGGACCTTTATATACATCAATAACGACATATAACCTAACCTAACCCAACCTATCATCTCGGCGGTAATATTTGACAACATTCGTGGCGAGTTGGCCTCTACGTCTCCGTTTGACCTTAATATACATCACTAACGTAATATAACCTAACCTAACCCAACCTAACATCTCGGCGGTAATATTTGACAACATTTCTGGCGAGTTGGCCTCTACGTCTCCGTGGGACCTTTATATGCATCAATAACGTAATATAACCTAACCTAACCCAACCTATCATCTCGGCGTTAATATTTGACAACATTCCTGGCGAGTTGGCGTCTACGTCTCCGTGGGACCTTTATATACATCAATAACGTAATATAACGTAACCTAACCCAACCTATCATCTCGGCGGTAATATTTGAGAACATTCCTGTCGAGCTGGCTTCTACGTCCCGGTGGGACCTTTATATTCATCAATAACGTAATATAAACAAACCTAACCCATCCTAACATCTCGGCGTTAATATTTGACCACATTCCTGTCTTGTTGGCCTCTACGTCTCCGTGGGACCTTTGTATACATCAATAACGTAATATAACCTAACCTAACCCAACCTAACATCTCTGCGGTAATATTTGACCACATTCCTGGCTTGTTGGAATCTACGTCTCTGTGGGACCTTTATATACATCAATAACATAATATAACCTAACCTAACCCAACCTAACATCTCTGCGGTAATATTTGACATCATTTCTGGCGAGTTGGGCTCTACGTCTCCGTGTAACACTCATACACATCAATAACGTAATATAACGCAACCTAACCCAACCTATCATCTCGGCGGTAATATTTGACAACATATCTGGCGAGTTGGCCTCTACGTCTCCGTTTGACCTTCATATACATCACTAACGTAATATAACCTAACCTCACCCAACCTAACATCTCGGCGGTAATATTTGACAACATTTCTGGCGAGTTGGCGTCTACGCCTCCGTGGGACCTTTATATACATCAATAACGACATATAACCTAACCTAACCCAACCTATCATCTCGGCGGTAATATTTGACAACATTCGTGGCGAGTTGGCCTCTACGTCTCCGTTTGACCTTCATATACATCACTAACGTAATATAACCTAACCTAACCCAACCTAACATCTCGGCGGTAATATTTGACAACATTCCTGGCGAGTTGGCGTCTACGTCTCCGTGGGACCTTTATATACATCAATAACGTAATATAACCTAACCTAACCCAACCTATCATCTCGGCGGTAATATTTGACAACATCCCTGGCGAGTTGGCCTCTAAGTCTCCGTGGGACCTTTATATACATCAATAACATAATATAACCTAACCTAACCCAACCTATCATCTCGGCCGTAATATTGGACAACATTCCTGGCGAGTTGGCCTCTACGTCTCCGTTTGACGTTCATATACATCAATAACGTAATTTAACCTAACCTAAACAACCTATCATCTCGGCAGTAATATTTGACCACATTCCTGGCGAGTTGGCCTCTACGTCTCCGTGGGACCTTTGTATACATCAATAACGTAATATAACCTAACGTAACCCAACCTAACATCTCTGCGGTAATATTTGACCACATTCCTGGCTTGTTGGAATCTACGTCGCTGTGGGACATTTATATACATCAATAACATAATATAACCTAACCTAACCCAACCTAACATCTCTGCGTTAATATTTGACATCATTTCTGGCGAGTTGGCCTCTACGTCTCCGTGTAACACTCATACACATCAATAACATAATATAACGCAACCTAAACCAACCTATCATCTCGGCGGTAATATTTGACAACATATCTGCCGAGTTGGCCTCTACGTCTCCGTGGGAGCTTCATATACATCACTAACGTAATATAACCTAACCTAACCCAACCTATCATCTCGGCGGTAATATTTGACAACATTCGTGGCGAGTTGGCCTCTACGTCTCCGTTTGACCTTCATATACATCACTAACGTAATATAAGCTAACCTAACCCAACCTATCATGTCGGCGGTAATATTTGACCTCATTCCTGGCGAGTTGGCCTCTACGTCTCCGTGGGACATTTATATACATCAATAACATAATATAAGCTAGCCTAACCGAACCTAACATCTCGCCGGTAATATTTGACAACCTTCCTGGCGAGTTGGCTTCTCCGTCTCCGTGGGACATTTATATACATCAATAACATAATATAAGCTATCCTAACCCAACCTAACATCTCGCCGGTAATATTTGGCAACCTTCCTGGCGAGTTGGCTTCTCCGTCTCCGCGGGACCTTTATATACATCAATAACATAATATAAGCTAGCCTAACCCAACCTAACATCTCGGCGGTAATATTTGACATCAGTCCTGGCGGGATGGCCTCTACGTCTCCGTGGAACCTTTATATACATCAATAACGTAATATAACCTAACCTAACCCAACCTATCATCTCGGCGGTAATATTTGACAACATTCGTGGCGAGTTGGCCTCTACGTCTCCGTTTGACCTTCATATACATCACTAACGTAATATAACCTAACCTAACCCAACCTAACATCTCGGCGGTAATATTTGACAACATTCCTGGCGAGTTGGCGTTTACGTCTCCGTGGGACGTTTATATACATCAATAACGTAATATAACCTAACCTAACCCAACCTATCATCTCGGCGGTAATATTTGACAACATCCCTGGCGAGTTGGCCTCTAAGTCTCCGTGGGATCTTTATATACATCAATAACATGATATAACCTAACCTAACCCAACCTATCATCTCGGCCGTAATATTGGACAACATGCCAGTCGAGTTGGCCTCTACGTCTCCGTTTGACGTTCATATACATCAATAACGTAATTTAACCTAACCTAAACAACCTATCATCTCGGCGGTAATATTTGACCACATTCCTGGCGAGTTGGCCTCTACGTCTCCGTGGGACCTTTATATACATAAATAACATAATATAAGCTAGCCTAACCCAATCTAACATCTCGGCGGTAATATTTGACCACATTCCTGGCGAGTTGGCCTCTACGTCTCCGTTCGACGTTCATATACATCAATAACGTAATTTAACCTAACCTAACCCAACCTATCATCTCGGCGGTAATATTTGACAACATTCCTGGCGAGTTGGCCTCTACGTCTCCGTGGAACATTCGTATACATCAATAACGAAATATAACCTAACCTAACCCAACGTAACATCTCGGCGGTAACATTTGACCACATTCCTGGCGAGTTGGCCTCTACGTCTCCGTTTGACCTTCATATACATCAATAACGTAATATAACCTACCTAACCCAACCTATCATCTCGGCGGTAATATTTGACAACATTTCTGGCGAGTTGGCCTCTACGTCTCCGTGGGACCTTCATATACATCAATAACGACATATAACCTAACCTAACCTAACCTATCATCTCGGCGGTAATATTTGACAACATTCGTGGCGAGTTGGCCTCTACGTCTCCGTGGGACCTTTATATACATCAATGAGGTAATATAAACTAACCTAACCCAACCTATCATCTCAGCGGTAATATTTGACAACAGTTCTGGCGAGTTGGCTTCTCCGTCTCCGTGGGACCTTTATATGCATCAATAACGTAATATAACCTAACCTAACCTAACCCAACCTATCATCTCGGCGGTAATATTTGACAACATCCCTGGCGAGTTGGCCTCTAAGTCTCCGTGGGACCTTTATATACATCAATAACATAATATAACGTAACCTAACCCAACCTATCATCTCGGCCGTAATATTGGACAACATTGCTGGCGAGTTGGCCTCTACGTCTCCGTTTGACGTTCATATACATCAATAACGTAATTTAACCTGACCTAACCCAACCTATCATCTCGGCGGTAATATTTGACCACATTCCTATCGAGTTGGCCTCTACGTCTCCGTGCGACCTTCATATACATCAATAACGACATATAACCTAACCTAACACAACCTAACATCTCGGCGTTAATATTTGACAACATTCCTGGCGAGTTGGCGTCTACGTCTCCGTGGGAACTTTATATACATCAATAACGTAATATAACGTAACCTAACCCAACCTATCATCTCGGCGGTAATATTTGAGAACATTCCTGTCGAGCTGGCTTCTACGTCCCGGTGGGACCTTTATATTCATCAATAACGTAATATAAACAAACCTAACCCATCCTAACATCTCGGCGTTAATATTTGACCACATTCCTGGCTTGTTGGCCTCTACGTCTCCGTGGGACCTTTGTATACATCAATAACGTAATATAACCTAACCTAACCCAACCTAACATCTCTGCGGTAATATTTGACCACATTCCTGGCTTGTTGGAATCTACGTCTCTGTGGGACCTTTATATACATCAATAACATAGTATAACCTAACCTAACCCAACCTAACATCTCTGGGGTAATATTTGACATCATTTCTGGCGAGTTGGGCTCTACGTCTCCGTGTAACACTCATACACATCAATAACGTAATATAACGCAACCTAACCCAACCTATCATCTCGGCGGTAATATTTGACAACATATCTGGCGAGTTGGCCTCTACGTCTCCGTGGGACCTTCATATACATCAATAACGACATATAACCTAACCTAACCCAACGTAACATCTCGGCGGTAACATTTGACCACATTCCTGGCGAGTTGGCCTCTACGTCTCCGTTTGACCTTCATATACATCAATAACGTAATATAACCTACCTAACCCAACCTATCATCTCGGCGGTAATATTTGACAACATATCTGGCGAGTTGGCCTCTACGTCTCCGTGGGACCTTCATATACATCAATAACGACATATAACCTAACCTAACCCAACCTATCATCTCGGCGGTAATATTTGACAACATTCGTGGCGAGTTGGCCTCTACGTCTCCGTTTGACCTTCATATACATCACTAACGTAATATAACCTAACCTAACCCAACCTAACATCTCGGCGGTAATATTTGACAACATTTCTGGCGAGTTGGCCTCTACGTCTCCGTGGGACCTTCATATACATCAATAACGACATATAACCTAACCTAACCTAACCTATCATCTCGGCGGTAATATTTGACAACATTCGTGGCGAGTTGGCCTCTACGTCTCCGTTTGACCTTCATATACATCACTAACGTAATATAACCTAACCTAACCCAACCTAACATCTCGGCGGTAATATTTGACAACATTCCTGGCGAGTTGGCGTCTACGTCTCCGTGGGACCTTTATATACATCAATAACGACATATAACCTAACCTAACCCAACCTATCATCTCGGCGGTAATATTTGACAACATTCGTGGCGAGTTGGCCTCTACGTCTCCGTTTGACCTTAATATACATCACTAACGTAATATAACCTAACCTAACCCAACCTAACATCTCGGCGGTAATATTTGACAACATTTCTGGCGAGTTGGCCTCTACGTCTCCGTGGGACCTTTATATGCATCAATAACGTAATATAACCTAACCTAACCCAACCTATCATCTCGGCGGTAATATTTGACAACATCCCTGGCGAGTTGGCGTCTACGTCTCCGTGGGACCTTTATATACATCAATAACGTAATATAACGTAACCTAACCCAACCTATCATCTCGGCGGTAATATTTGAGAACATTCCTGTCGAGCTGGCTTCTACGTCCCGGTGGGACCTTTATATTCATCAATAACGTAATATAAACAAACCTAACCCATCCTAACATCTCGGCGTTAATATTTGACCACATTCCTGGCTTGTTGGCCTCTACGTCTCCGTGGGACCTTTGTATACATCAATAACGTAATATAACCTAACCTAACCCAACCTAACATCTCTGCGGTAATATTTGACCACATTCCTGGCTTGTTGGAATCTACGTCTCTGTGGGACCTTTATATACATCAATAACATAATATAACCTTACCTAACCCAACCTAACATCTCTGCGGTAATATTTGACATCATTTCTGGCGAGTTGGGCTCTACGTCTCCGTGTAACACTCATACACATCAATAACGTAATATAACGCAACCTAACCCAACCTATCATCTCGGCGGTAATATTTGACAACATATCTGGCGAGTTGGCCTCTACGTCTCCATGGGACCTTCATATACATCAATAACGACATATAACCTAACCTAACCCAACGTAACATCTCGGCGGTAACATTTGACCACATTCCTGGCGAGTTGGCCTCTACGTCTCCGTGGGACCTTCATATACATCAATAACGACATATAACCTAACCTAACCCAACGTAACATCTCGGCGGTAACATTTGACAACATTCCTGGCGAGTTGGCCTCTACGTCTCCGTTTGACCTTCATATACATCACTAACGTAATATAACCTAACCTAACCCAACCTAACATCTCGGCGGTAATATTTGACAACATATCTGGCGAGTTGGCCTCTACGTCTCCGTGGGACCTTTATATACATCAATAACGACATATAACCTAACCTAACCCAACCTATCATCTCGGCGGTAATATTTGACAACATTCGTGGCGAGTTGGCCTCTACGTCTCCGTTTGACCTTAATATACATCACTAACGTAATATAACCTAACCTAACCCAACCTAACATCTCGGCGGTAATATTTGACAACATTTCTGGCGAGTTGGCCTCTACGTCTCCGTGGGACCTTCATATACATCAATAACGACATATAACCTAACCTAACCTAACCTACCATCTCGGCGGTAATATTTGACAACATTCGTGGCGAGTTGGCCTCTACGTCTCCGTTTGACCTTCATATACATCACTAACGTAATATAACCTAACCTAACCCAACCTAACATCTCGGCGGTAATATTTGACAACATTCCTGGCGAGTTGGCGTCTACGTCTCCGTGGGACCTTTATATACATCAATGAGGTAATATAAACTAACCTAACCCAACCTATCATCTCAGCGGTAATATTTGACAACAGTTCTGGCGATTTGGCTTCTCCGTCTCCGTGGGACCTTTATATACATCAATAACGTAATATAACCTAACCTAACCCAACCTATCATCTCGGCGGTAATATTTGACAACGTCCCTGGCGAGTTGGCCTCTAAGTCTCCGCGGGACCTTTATATACATCAATAACATAATATAACCTAACCTAACCCAACCTATCATCTCGGCCGTAATATTGGACAACATTCCTGGCGAGTTGGCCTCTACGTCTCCGTTTGACGTTCATATACATCAATAACGTAATTTAACCTAACCTAACCCAACCTATCATCTCGGCGGTAATATTTGACCACATTCCTGGCGAGTTGGCCTCTACGTCTCCGTGCGACCTTCATATACATCAATAACGACATATAACCTAACCTAACACAACCTAACATCTCGGCGGTAATATTTGACAACATTCCTGGCGAGTTGGCGTCTACGTCTCCGTGGGACCTTTATATACATCAATAACGTAATATAACGTAACCTAACCCAACCTATCATCTCGGCGGTAATATTTGAGAACATTCCTGGCGAGCTGGCTTCTACGTCCCAATGGGACCTTTATATACATCAATAACGTAATATAAACAAACCTAACCCAACCTAACATCTCGGCGTTAATATTTGACCACATTCCTGGCTTGTTGGCCTACACGTCTCCGTGGGACCTTTGTATACATCAATAACGTAATACAACCTAACCTAACCGAACCTAACATCTCTGCGGTAATATTTGACCACATTCCTGGCTTGTTGGAATCTACGTCCCCGTGGGACCTTTATATACATCAATAACGTAATATAACCTAACCTAACCCAACCTAACATCTCTGCGGTAATATTTGACATCATTCCTTGCGAGTTGGCCTCTACGTCTCCGTGTAACCCTCATATACATCAATAACGTAATATAACACAACCTAACCCAACCTATCATCTCGGCGGTAATATTTGACAACATAGCTGCCGAGTTGACCTCTACGTCTCCGTGGGACCTTCATATACATCAATAACGACATATAACCTAACCTAACCCAACCTATCATCTCGGCGGTAATATTTGACAACATCCCTGGCGAGTTGGCCTCTACGTCTCCGTTTGACCTTCATATACATCACTAACGTAATATAACCTAACCTCACCCAACCTAACATCTCGGCGGTAATATTTGACAACATTCCTGGCGAGTTGGCGTCTACGTCTCCGTGGGACCTTTATATACATCAATAACGTAATATAACCTAACCTAACCCAACCTATCATCTCGGCGGTAATATTTGACAACGTCCCTGGCGAGTTGGCCTCTAAGTCTCCGCGGGACCTTTATATACATCAATAACATAATATAACCTAACCTAACCCAACCTATCATCTCGGCCGTAATATTGGACAACATTCCTGGCGAGTTGGCCTCTACGTCTCCGTGGGACCCTTATATACATCAATAACGTAATATAACCTAACCTAACCCAACCTGCCATCTCGGCGGAAATATTTGACAACATTCCTGGCGAGTTGGCATCTACATCTCCCTGGGACCTTTATATGCATCAATAACGTAATATAACCTAACCTAACCCAATCTAACATTTCGGCGGTAATATTTGACAACATTCCTGGCGAGTTGGCCTCTACGTCTCCGTTTGACCTTCATATACATCAATAACGTAATATAACCTAACCTAACCCAACCTATCATCTCGGCGGTAATATTTGACAACGTCCCTGGCGAGTTGGCCTCTAAGTCTCCGCGGGACCTTTATATACATCAATAACATAATATAACCTAACCTAACCCAACCTATCATCTCGGCCGTAATATTGGACAACATTCCTGGCGAGTTGGCCTCTACGTCTCCGTTTGACGTTCATATACATCAATAACGTAATTTAACCTAACCTAACCCAACCTATCATCTCGGCGGTAATATTTGACCACATTCCTGGCGAGTTGGCCTCTACGTCTCCGTGCGACCTTCATATACATCAATAACGACATATAACCTAACCTAACACAACCTAACATCTCGGCGGTAATATTTGACAACATTCCTGGCGAGTTGGCGTCTACGTCTCCGTGGGACCTTTATATACATCAATAACGTAATATAACGTAACCTAACCCAACCTATCATCTCGGCGGTAATATTTGAGAACATTCCTGGCGAGCTGGCTTCTACGTCCCAATGGGACCTTTATATACATCAATAACGTAATATAAACAAACCTAACCCAACCTAACATCTCGGCGTTAATATTTGACCACATTCCTGGCTTGTTGGCCTACACGTCTCCGTGGGACCTTTGTATACATCAATAACGTAATACAACCTAACCTAACCGAACCTAACATCTCTGCGGTAATATTTGACCACATTCCTGGCTTGTTGGAATCTACGTCCCCGTGGGACCTTTATATACATCAATAACGTAATATAACCTAACCTAACCCAACCTAACATCTCTGCGGTAATATTTGACATCATTCCTTGCGAGTTGGCCTCTACGTCTCCGTGTAACCCTCATATACATCAATAACGTAATATAACACAACCTAACCCAACCTATCATCTCGGCGGTAATATTTGACAACATAGCTGCCGAGTTGACCTCTACGTCTCCGTGGGACCTTCATATACATCAATAACGACATATAACCTAACCTAACCCAACCTATCATCTCGGCGGTAATATTTGACAACATCCCTGGCGAGTTGGCCTCTACGTCTCCGTTTGACCTTCATATACATCATTAACGTAATATAACCTAACCTCACCCAACCTAACATCTCGGCGGTAATATTTGACAACATTCCTGGCGAGTTGGCGTCTACGTCTCCGTGGGACCTTTATATACATCAATAACGTAATATAACCTAACCTAACCCAACCTATCATCTCGGCGGTAATATTTGACAACGTCCCTGGCGAGTTGGCCTCTAAGTCTCCGCGGGACCTTTATATACATCAATAACATAATATAACCTAACCTAACCCAACCTATCATCTCGGCCGTAATATTGGACAACATTCCTGGCGAGTTGGCCTCTACGTCTCCGTGGGACCCTTATATACATCAATAACGTAATATAACCTAACCTAACCCAACCTGCCATCTCGGCGGAAATATTTGACAACATTCCTGGCGAGTTGGCATCTACATCTCCCTGGGACCTTTATATGCATCAATAACGTAATATAACCTAACCTAACCCAATCTAACATTTCGGCGGTAATATTTGACAACATTCCTGGCGAGTTGGCCTCTACGTCTCCGTTTGACCTTCATATACATCAATAACGTAATTTAACCTAACCTAACCCAACCTATCATTTCGGCGGTAATATTTGACAACATATCTGCCGAGTTGGCCTCTACGTCTCCGTGGGAGCTTCATATACATCAATAACGACATATAACCTAACCTAACCCAACCTATCATCTCGGCGGTAATATTTGACAACATTCGTAGCGAGTTGGCCTCTACGTCTCCGTTTGACCTTCATATACATCACTAACGTAATATAACCTAACCTAACCCAACCTATCATCTCGGCGGTAATATTTGACAACATTCGTGGCGAGTTGGCGTCTACGTCTCCGTTTGACCTTCATATACATCACTAAAGTAATATAAGCTAACCTAACCCAACCTATCATGTCGGCGGTAATATTTGACCACATTCCTGGCGAGTTGGCCTCTACGTCTCCGTGGGACATTTATATACATCAATAACATAATATAAGCTAGCCTAACCGAACCTAACATCTCGCCGGTAATATTTGACAACCTTCCTGGCGAGTTGGCTTCTCCGTCTCCGTGGGACATTTATATACATCAATAACATAATATAAGCTATCCTAACCCAACCTGACATCTCGCCGGTAATATTTGGCAACCTTCCTGGCGAGTTGGCTTCTCCGTCTCCGCGGGACCTTTATATACATCAATAACATAATATAAGCTAGCCTAACCCAACCTAACATCTCGGCGGTAATATTTGACATCAGTCCTGGCGAGATGGCCTCTACGTCTCCGTGGGACCTTCATATACATCAATAACGACATATAACCTAACCTAACCTAACCTATCATCTCGGCGGTAATATTTGACAACATTCGTGGCGAGTTGGCCTCTACGTCTCCGTGGGACCTTTATATACATCAATAACATAATATAACGTAACCTAACCCAACCTATCATCTCGGCCGTAATATTGGACAACATTGCTGGCGAGTTGGCCTCTACGTCTCCGTGGGACCTTTATATACATCAATGAGGTAATATAAACTAACCTAACCCAACCTATCATCTCAGCGGTAATATTTGACAACAGTTCTGGCGATTTGGCTTCTCCGTCTCCGTGGGACCTTTATATACATCAATAACGTAATATAACCTAACCTAACCCAACCTATCATCTCGGAGGTAATATTTGACAACGTCCCTGGCGAGTTGGCCTCTAAGTCTCCGCGGGACCTTTATATACATCAATAACATAATATAACCTAACCTAACCCAACCTATCATCTCGGCCGTAATACTGGACAACATTCCTGGCGAGTTGGCCTCTACGTCTCCGTTTGACGTTCATATACATCAATAACGTAATTTAACCTAACCTAACCCAACCTATCATCTCGGCGGTAATATTTGACCACATTCCTGGCGAGTTGGCCTCTACGTCTCCGTGCGACCTTCATATACATCAATAACGACATATAACCTAACCTAACACAACCTAACATCTCGGCGGTAATATTTGACAACATTCCTGGCGAGTTGGCGTCTACGTCTCCGTGGGACCTTTATATACATCAATAACGTAATATAACGTAACCTAACCCAACCTATCATCTCGGCGGTAATATTTGAGAACATTCCTGGCGAGCTGGCTTCTACGTCCCAATGGGACCTTTATATACATCAATAACGTAATATAAACAAACCTAACCCAACCTAACATCTCGGCGTTAATATTTGACCACATTCCTGGCTTGTTGGCCTACACGTCTCCGTGGGACCTTTGTATACATCAATAACGTAATACAACCTAACCTAACCGAACCTAACATCTCTGCGGTAATATTTGACCACATTCCTGGCTTGTTGGAATCTACGTCCCCGTGGGACCTTTATATACATCAATAACGTAATATAACCTAACCTAACCCAACCTAACATCTCTGCGGTAATATTTGACATCATTCCTTGCGAGTTGGCCTCTACGTCTCCGTGTAACCCTCATATACATCAATAACGTAATATAACACAACCTAACCCAACCTATCATCTCGGCGGTAATATTTGACAACGTCCCTGGCGAGTTGGCCTCTAAGTCTCCGCGGGACCTTTATATACATCAATAACATAATATAACCTAACCTAACCCAACCTATCATCTCGGCCGTAATATTGGACAACATTCCTGGCGAGTTGGCCTCTACGTCTCCGTGGGACCCTTATATACATCAATAACGTAATATAACCTAACCTAACCCAACCTGCCATCTCGGCGGAAATACTTGACAACATTCCTGGCGAGTTGGCATCTACATCTCCCTGGGACCTTTATATGCATCAATAACGTAATATAACCTAACCTAACCCAATCTAACATTTCGGCGGTAATATTTGACAACATTCCTGGCGAGTTGGCCTCTACGTCTCCGTTTGACCTTCATATACATCAATAACGTAATTTAACCTAACCTAACCCAACCTATCATTTCGGCGGTAATATTTGACCACATTCCTGGCGAGTTGGCCTCTACGTCTCCGTGGGACCTTCATATACATCAATAACGACATATAACCTAACCTAACCTAACCTATCATCTCGGCGGTAATATTTGACAACATTCGTGGCGAGTTGGCCTCTACGTCTCCGTTTGACCTTCATATACATCACTAACGTAATATAACCTAACCTAACCCAACCTAACATCTCGGCGTTAATATTTGACCACATTCCTGGTTTGTTGGCCTACACGTCTCCGTGGGACCTTTGTATACATCAATAACGTAATACAACCTAACCTAACCCAAACTAACATCTCTGCGGTAATATTTGACCACATTCCTGGCTTGTTGGAATCTACGTCTCCGTGGGACCTTTATATACATCAATAACGTAATATAACCTAACCTAACCCAACCTAACATCTCTGCGGTAATATTTGACATCATTTCTGGCGAGTTGGCCTCTACGTCTCCGTGTAACACTCATACACATCAATAACATAATATAACGCAACCTAACCCAACCTATCATCTCGGCGGTAATATTTGACAACATATCTGCCGAGTTGGCCTCTACGTCTCCGTGGGAGCTTCATATACATCAATAACGACATATAACCTAACCTAACCCAACGTATCATCTCGGCGGTAATATTTGACAACATTCGTAGCGAGTTGGCCTCTACGTCTCCGTTTGACCTTCATATACATCACTAACGTAATATAACCTAACCTAACCCAACCTATCATCTCGGCGGTAATATTTGACAACATTCGTGGCGAGTTGGCGTCTACGTCTCCGTTTGACCTTCATATACATCACTAAAGTAATATAAGCTAACCTAACCCAACCTATCATGTCGGCGGTAATATTTGACCACATTCCTGGCGAGTTGGCCTCTACGTCTCCGTGGGACATTTATATACATCAATAACATAATATAAGCTAGCCTAACCGAACCTAACATCTCGCCGGTAATATTTGACAACCTTCCTGGCGAGTTGGCTTCTCCGTCTCCGTGGGACATTTATATACATCAATAACATAATATAAGCTATCCTAACCCAACCTGACATCTCGCCGGTAATATTTGGCAACCTTCCTGGCGAGTTGGCTTCTCCGTCTCCGCGGGACCTTTATATACATCAATAACGTAATATAACCTAACCTAACCCAACCTATCATCTCGGAGGTAATATTTGACAACGTCCCTGGCGAGTTGGCCTCTAAGTCTCCGCGGGACCTTTATATACATCAATAACATAATATAACCTAACCTAACCCAACCTATCATCTCGGCCGTAATACTGGACAACATTCCTGGCGAGTTGGCCTCTACGTCTCCGTTTGACGTTCATATACATCAATAACGTAATTTAACCTAACCTAACCCAACCTATCATCTCGGCGGTAATATTTGACCACATTCCTGGCGAGTTGGTCTCTACGTCTCCGTGCGACCTTCATATACATCAATAACGACATATAACCTAACCTAACACAACCTAACATCTAGGCGGTAATATTTGACAACATTCCTGGCGAGTTGGCGTCTACGTCTCCGTGGGACCTTTATATACATCAATAACGTAATATAACGTAACCTAACCCAACCTATCATCTCGGCGGTAATATTTGAGAACATTCCTGTCGAGCTGGCTTCTACGTCCCGGTGGAACCTTTATATTCATCAATAACGTAATATAAACAAACCTAACCGATCCTAACATCTCGGCGTTAATATTTGACCACATTCCTGGCTTGTTGGCCTCTACGTCTCCGTGGGACCTTTGTATACATCAATAACGTAATATAACCTAACCTAACCCAACCTAACATCTCTGCGGTAATATTTGACATCATTTCTGGCGAGTTGGGCTCTACGTCTCCGTGTAACACTCATACACATCAATAACGTAATATAACGCAACCTAACCCAACCTATCATCTCGGCGGTAATATTTGACAACATATCTGGCGAGTTGGCCTCTACGTCTCCGTGGGACCTTCATATACATCAATAACGACATATAACCTAACCTAACCCATCCTATCATCTCGGCGGTAATATTTGACAACATTCGTAGCGAGTTGGCCTCTACGTCTCCGTTTGACCTTCATATACATCACTAACGTAATATAACCTAACCTCACCCAACCTAACATCTCGGCGGTAATATTTGACAACATTCCTGGCGAGTTGGCGTCTACGTCTCCGTGGGACCTTTATATACATCAATAACGTAATATAACCTAACCTAACCCAACCTATCATCTCGGCGGTAATATTTGACAACGTCCCTGGCGAGTTGGCCTCTAAGTCTCCGCGGGACCTTTATATACATCAATAACATAATATAACCTAACCTAACCCAACCTATCATCTCGGCCGTAATATTGGACAACATTCCTGGCGAGTTGGCCTCTACGTCTCCGTGGGACCCTTATATACATCAATAACGTAATATAACCTAACCTAACCCAACCTGTCATCTCGGCGGAAATATTTGACAACATTCCTGGCGAGTTGGCATCTACATCTCCCTGGGACCTTTATATGCATCAATAACGTAATATAACCTAACCTAACCCAATCTAACATTTCGGCGGTAATATTTGACAACATTCCTGGCGAGTTGGCCTCTACGTCTCCGTTTGACCTTCATATACATCAATAACGTAATTTAACCTAACCTAACCCAACCTATCATTTCGGCGGTAATATTTGACCACATTCCTGGCGAGTTGGCCTCTACGTCTCCGTGGGACCTTCATATACATCAATAACGACATATAACCTAACCTAACCTAACCTATCATCTCGGCGGTAATATTTGACAACATTCGTGGCGAGTTGGCCTCTACGTCTCCGTTTGACCTTCATATACATCACTAACGTAATATAACCTAACCTAACCCAACCTAACATCTCGGCGTTAATATTTGACCACATTCCTGGTTTGTTGGCCTACACGTCTCCGTGGGACCTTTGTATACATCAATAACGTAATACAACCTAACCTAACCCAACCTAACATCTCTGCGGTAATATTTGACCACATTCCTGGCTTGTTGGAATCTACGTCTCCGTGGGACCTTTATATACATCAATAACGTAATATAACCTAACCTAACCCAACCTAACATCTCTGCGGTAATATTTGACATCATTTCTGGCGAGTTGGCCTCTACGTCTCCGTGTAACACTCATACACATCAATAACATAATATAACGCAACCTAACCCAACCTATCATCTCGGCGGTAATATTTGACAACATATCTGCCGAGTTGGCCTCTACGTCTCCGTGGGAGCTTCATATACATCAATAACGACATATAACCTAACCTAACCCAACCTATCATCTCGGCGGTAATATTTGACAACATTCGTAGCGAGTTGGCCTCTACGTCTCCGTTTGACCTTCATATACATCACTAACGTAATATAACCTAACCTAACCCAACCTATCATCTCGGCGGTAATATTTGACAACATTCGTGGCGAGTTGGCGTCTACGTCTCCGTTTGACCTTCATATACATCACTAAAGTAATATAAGCTAACCTAACCCAACCTATCATGTCGGCGGTAATATTTGACCACATTCCTGGCGAGTTGGCCTCTACGTCTCCGTGGGACATTTATATACATCAATAACATAATATAAGCTAGCCTAACCGAACCTAACATCTCGCCGGTAATATTTGACAACCTTCCTGGCGAGTTGGCTTCTCCGTCTCCGTGGGACATTTATATACATCAATAACATAATATAAGCTATCCTAACCCAACCTGACATCTCGCCGGTAATATTTGGCAACCTTCCTGGCGAGTTGGCTTCTCCGTCTCCGCGGGACCTTTATATACATCAATAACATAATATAAGCTAGCCTAACCCAACCTAACATCTCGGCGGTAATATTTGACATCAGTCCTGGCGAGATGGCCTCTACGTCTCCGTGGGACCTTCATATACATCAATAACGACATATAACCTAACCTAACCTAACCTATCATCTCGGCGGTAATATTTGACAACATTCGTGGCGAGTTGGCCTCTACGTCTCCGTGGGACCTTTATATACATCAATAACATAATATAACGTAACCTAACCCAACCTATCATCTCGGCCGTAATATTGGACAACATTGCTGGCGAGTTGGCCTCTACGTCTCCGTGGGACCTTTATATACATCAATGAGGTAATATAAACTAACCTAACCCAACCTATCATCTCAGCGGTAATATTTGACAACAGTTCTGGCGATTTGGCTTCTCCGTCTCCGTGGGACCTTTATATACATCAATAACGTAATATAACCTAACCTAACCCAACCTATCATCTCGGAGGTAATATTTGACAACGTCCCTGGCGAGTTGGCCTCTAAGTCTCCGCGGGACCTTTATATACATCAATAACATAATATAACCTAACCTAACCCAACCTATCATCTCGGCCGTAATACTGGACAACATTCCTGGCGAGTTGGCCTCTACGTCTCCGTTTGACGTTCATATACATCAATAACGTAATTTAACCTAACCTAAGCCAACCTATCATCTCGGCGGTAATATTTGACCACATTCCTGGCGAGTTGGCCTCTACGTCTCCGTGCGACCTTCATATACATCAATAACGACATATAACCTAACCTAACACAACCTAACATCTCGGCGGTAATATTTGACAACATTCCTGGCGAGTTGGCGTCTACGTCTCCGTGTGACCTTTATATACATCAATAACGTAATATAACGTAACCTAACCCAACCTATCATCTCGGCGGTAATATTTGAGAACATTCCTGTCGAGCTGGCTTCTACGTCCCGGTGGGACCTTTATATTCATCAATAACGTAATATAAACAAACCTAACCCATCCTAACATCTCGGCGTTAATATTTGACCACATTCCTGGCTTGTTGGCCTCTACGTCTCCGTGGGACCTTTGTATACATCAATAACGTAATATAACCTAACCTAACCCAACCTAACATCTCTGCGGTAATATTTGACATCATTTCTGGCGAGTTGGGCTCTACGTCTCCGTGTAACACTCATACACATCAATAACGTAATATAACGCAACCTAACCCAACCTATCATCTCGGCGGTAATATTTGACAACATATCTGGCGAGTTGGCCTCTACGTCTCCGTGGGACCTTCATATACATCAATAACGACATATAACCTAACCTAACCCATCCTATCATCTCGGCGGTAATATTTGACAACATTCGTGGCGAGTTCGCCTCTACGTCTCCGTTTGACCTTCATATACATCACTAACGTAATATAACCTAACCTAACCCAACCTAACATCTCGGCGGTAATATTTGACAACATTCCTGGCGAGTTGGCCTCTACGTCTCCGTGGGACCTTCATATACATCAATAACGACATATAACCTAACCTAACCCAACCTATCATCTCGGCGGTAATATTTGACAACATTCGTGGCGAGTTGGCCTCTACGTCTGCGTTTGACCTTCATATACATCACTAACGTAATATAACCTAACCTAACCCAACCTAACATCTCGGCGGTAATATTTGACAACATTCCTGGCGAGTTGGCGTCTACGTCCCCGTGGGACCTTTATATACATCAATAACGTAATATAACCTAACCTAACCCAACCTATCATCTCGGCGGTAATATTTGACAACATTCGTAGCGAGTTGGCCCCTACGTCTCCGTTTGACCTTCATATACATCACTAACGTAATATAACCTAACCTAACCCAACCTATCATCTCGGCGGTAATATTTGACAACATTCGTGGCGAGTTGGCGTCTACGTCTCCGTTTGACCTTCATATACATCACTAAAGTAATATAAGCTAACCTAACCCAACCTATCATGTCGGCGGTAATATTTGACCACATTCCTGGCGAGTTGGCCTCTACGTCTCCGTGGGACATTTATATACATCAATAACATAATATAAGCTAGCCTAACCCAACCTATCATCTCGGCGGTAATATTTGACAACGTCCCTGGCGAGTTGGCCTCTAAGTCTCCGCGGGACCTTTATATACATCAATAACATAATATAACCTAACCTAACCCAACCTATCATCTCGGCCGTAATATTGGACAACATTCCTGGCGAGTTGGCCTCTACGTCTCCGTGGGACCCTTATATACATCAATAACGTAATATAACCTAACCTAACCCAACCTGTCATCTCGGCGGAAATATTTGACAACATTCCTGGCGAGTTGGCATCTACATCTCCCTGGGACCTTTATATGCATCAATAACGTAATATAACCTAACCTAACCCAATCTAACATTTCGGCGGTGATATTTGACAACATTCCTGGCGAGTTGGCCTCTACGTCTCCGTTTGACCTTCATATACATCAATAACGTAATTTAACCTAACCTAACCCAACCTATCATTTCGGCGGTAATATTTGACCACATTCCTGGCGAGTTGGCCTCTACGTCTCCGTGGGACCTTCATATACATCAATAACGACATATAACCTAACCTAACCTAACCTATCATCTCGGCGGTAATATTTGACAACATTCGTGGCGAGTTGGCCTCTACGTCTCCGTTTGACCTTCATATACATCACTAACGTAATATAACCTAACCTAACCCAACCTAACATCTCGGCGTTAATATTTGACCACATTCCTGGTTTGTTGGCCTACACGTCTCCGTGGGACCTTTGTATACATCAATAACGTAATACAACCTAACCTAACCCAACCTAACATCTCTGCGGTAATATTTGACCACATTCCTGGCTTGTTGGAATCTACGTCTCCGTGGGACCTTTATATACATCAATAACGTAATATAACCTAACCTAACCCAACCTAACATCTCTGCGGTAATATTTGACATCATTTCTGGCGAGTTGGCCTCTACGTCTCCGTGTAACACTCATACACATCAATAACATAATATAACGCAACCTAACCCAACCTATCATCTCGGCGGTAATATTTGACAACATATCTGCCGAGTTGGCCTCTACGTCTCCGTGGGAGCTTCATATACATCAATAACGACATATAACCTAACCTAACCCAACCTATCATCTCGGCGGTAATATTTGACAACATTCGTAGCGAGTTGGCCTCTACGTCTCCGTTTGACCTTCATATACATCACTAACGTAATATAACCTAACCTAACCCAACCTATCATCTCGGCGGTAATATTTGACAACATTCGTGGCGAGTTGGCGTCTACGTCTCCGTTTGACCTTCATATACATCACTAAAGTAATATAAGCTAACCTAACCCAACCTATCATGTCGGCGGTAATATTTGACCACATTCCTGGCGAGTTGGCCTCTACGTCTCCGTGGGACATTTATATACATCAATAACATAATATAAGCTAGCCTAACCGAACCTAACATCTCGCCGGTAATATTTGACAACCTTCCTGGCGAGTTGGCTTCTCCGTCTCCGTGGGACATTTATATACATCAATAACATAATATAAGCTATCCTAACCCAACCTGACATCTCGCCGGTAATATTTGGCAACCTTCCTGGCGAGTTGGCTTCTCCGTCTCCGCGGGACCTTTATATACATCAATAACATAATATAAGCTAGCCTAACCCAACCTAACATCTCGGCGGTAATATTTGACATCAGTCCTGGCGAGATGGCCTCTACGTCTCCGTGGGACCTTCATATACATCAATAACGACATATAACCTAACCTAACCTAACCTATCATCTCGGCGGTAATATTTGACAACATTCGTGGCGAGTTGGCCTCTACGTCTCCGTGGGACCTTTATATACATCAATAACATAATATAACGTAACCTAACCCAACCTATCATCTCGGCCGTAATATTGGACAACATTGCTGGCGAGTTGGCCTCTACGTCTCCGTGGGACCTTTATATACATCAATGAGGTAATATAAACTAACCTAACCCAACCTATCATCTCAGCGGTAATATTTGACAACAGTTCTGGCGATTTGGCTTCTCCGTCTCCGTGGGACCTTTATATACATCAATAACGTAATATAACCTAACCTAACCCAACCTATCATCTCGGAGGTAATATTTGACAACGTCCCTGGCGAGTTGGCCTCTAAGTCTCCGCGGGACCTTTATATACATCAATAACATAATATAACCTAACCTAACCCAACCTATCATCTCGGCCGTAATACTGGACAACATTCCTGGCGAGTTGGCCTCTACGTCTCCGTTTGACGTTCATATACATCAATAACGTAATTTAACCTAACCTAAGCCAACCTATCATCTCGGCGGTAATATTTGACCACATTCCTGGCGAGTTGGCCTCTACGTCTCCGTGCGACCTTCATATACATCAATAACGACATATAACCTAACCTAACACAACCTAACATCTCGGCGGTAATATTTGACAACATTCCTGGCGAGTTGGCGTCTACGTCTCCGTGGGACCTTTATATACATCAATAACGTAATATAACGTAACCTAACCCAACCTATCATTTCGGCGGTAATATTTGAGAACATTCCTGTCGAGCTGGCTTCTACGTCCCGGTGGGACCTTTATATTCATCAATAACGTAATATAAACAAACCTAACCCATCCTAACATCTCGGCGTTAATATTTGACCACATTCCTGGCTTGTTGGCCTCTACGTCTCCGTGGGACCTTTGTATACATCAATAACGTAATATAACCTAACCTAACCCAACCTAACATCTCTGCGGTAATATTTGACATCATTTCTGGCGAGTTGGGCTCTACGTCTCCGTGTAACACTCATACACATCAATAACGTAATATAACGCAACCTAACCCAACCTATCATCTCGGCGGTAATATTTGACAACATATCTGGCGAGTTGGCCTCTACGTCTCCGTGGGACCTTCATATACATCAATAACGACATATAACCTAACCTAACCCATCCTATCATCTCGGCGGTAATATTTGACAACATTCGTGGCGAGTTCGCCTCTACGTCTCCGTTTGACCTTCATATACATCACTAACGTAATATAACCTAACCTAACCCAACCTAACATCTCGGCGGTAATATTTGACAACATTCCTGGCGAGTTGGCCTCTACGTCTCCGTGGGACCTTCATATACATCAATAACGACATATAACCTAACCTAACCCAACCTATCATCTCGGCGGTAATATTTGACAACATTCGTGGCGAGTTGGCCTCTACGTCTGCGTTTGACCTTCATATACATCACTAACGTAATATAACCTAACCTAACCCAACCTAACATCTCGGCGGTAATATTTGACAACATTCCTGGCGAGTTGGCGTCTACGTCCCCGTGGGACCTTTATATACATCAATAACGTAATATAACCTAACCTAACCCAACCTATCATCTCGGCGGTAATATTTGACAACGTCCCTGGCGAGTTGGCCTCTAAGTCTCCGCGGGACCTTTATATACATCAATAACATAATATAACCTAACCTAACCCAACCTATCATCTCGGCCGTAATATTGGACAACATTCCTGGCGAGTTGGCCTCTACGTCTCCGTGGGACCCTTATATACATCAATAACGTAATATAACCTAACCTAACCCAACCTGTCACCTCGGCGGAAATATTTGACAACATTCCTGGCGAGTTGGCATCTACATCTCCCTGGGACCTTTATATGCATCAATAACGTAATATAACCTAACCTAACCCAATCTAACATTTCGGCGGTAATATTTGACAACATTCCTGGCGAGTTGGCCTCTACGTCTCCGTTTGACCTTCATATACATCAATAACGTAATTTAACCTAACCTAACCCAACCTATCATTTCGGCGGTAATATTTGACCACATTCCTGGCGAGTTGGCGTCTACGTCTCCGTGGGACCTTTATATACATCAATAACGTAATATAACGTAACCTAACCCAACCTATCATCTCGGCGGTAATATTTGAGAACATTCCTGTCGAGCTGGCTTCTACGTCCCGGTGGGACCTTTATATTCATCAATAACGTAATATAAACAAACCTAACCCATCCTAACATCTCGGCGTTAATATTTGACCACATTCCTGGCTTGTTGGCCTCTACGTCTCCGTGGGACCTTTGTATACATCAATAACGTAATATAACCTAACCTAACCCAACCTAACATCTCTGCGGTAATATTTGACATCATTTCTGGCGAGTTGGGCTCTACGTCTCCGTGTAACACTCATACACATCAATAACGTAATATAACGCAACCTAACCCAACCTATCATCTCGGCGGTAATATTTGACAACATATCTGGCGAGTTGGCCTCTACGTCTCCGTGGGACCTTCATATACATCAATAACGACATATAACCTAACCTAACCCATCCTATCATCTCGGCGGTAATATTTGACAACATTCGTGGCGAGTTCGCCTCTACGTCTCCGTTTGACCTTCATATACATCACTAACGTAATATAACCTAACCTAACCCAACCTAACATCTCGGCGGTAATATTTGACAACATTCCTGGCGAGTTGGCCTCTACGTCTCCGTGGGACCTTCATATACATCAATAACGACATATAACCTAACCTAACCCAACCTATCATCTCGGCGGTAATATTTGACAACATTCGTGGCGAGTTGGCCTCTACGTCTGCGTTTGACCATCATATACATCACTAACGTAATATAACCTAACCTAACCCAACCTAACATCTCGGCGGTAATATTTGACAACATTCCTGGCGAGTTGGCGTCTACGTCCCCGTGGGACCTTTATATACATCAATAACGTAATATAACCTAACCTAACCCAACCTATCATCTCGGCGGTAATATTTGACAACATTCGTAGCGAGTTGGCCCCTACGTCTCCGTTTGACCTTCATATACATCACTAACGTAATATAACCTAACCTAACCCAACCTATCATCTCGGCGGTAATATTTGACAACATTCGTGGCGAGTTGGCGTCTACGTCTCCGTTTGACCTTCATATACATCACTAAAGTAATATAAGCTAACCTAACCCAACCTATCATGTCGGCGGTAATATTTGACCACATTCCTGGCGAGTTGGCCTCTACGTCTCCGTGGGACATTTATATACATCAATAACATAATATAAGCTAGCCTAACCCAACCTATCATCTCGGCGGTAATATTTGACAACGTCCCTGGCGAGTTGGCCTCTAAGTCTCCGCGGGACCTTTATATACATCAATAACATAATATAACCTAACCTAACCCAACCTATCATCTCGGCCGTAATATTGGACAACATTCCTGGCGAGTTGGCCTCTACGTCTCCGTGGGACCCTTATATACATCAATAACGTAATATAACCTAACCTAACCCAACCTGTCATCTCGGCGGAAATATTTGACAACATTCCTGGCGAGTTGGCATCTACATCTCCCTGGGACCTTTATATGCATCAATAACGTAATATAACCTAACCTAACCCAATCTAACATTTCGGCGGTAATATTTGACAACATTCCTGGCGAGTTGGCCTCTACGTCTCCGTTTGACCTTCATATACATCAATAACGTAATTTAACCTAACCTAACCCAACCTATCATTTCGGCGGTAATATTTGACCACATTCCTGGCGAGTTGGCCTCTACGTCTCCGTGGGACCTTCATATACATCAATAACGACATATAACCTAACCTAACCTAACCTATCATCTCGGCGGTAATATTTGACAACATTCGTGGCGAGTTGGCCTCTACGTCTCCGTTTGACCTTCATATACATCACTAACGTAATATAACCTAACCTAACCCAACCTAACATCTCGGCGTTAATATTTGACCACATTCCTGGTTTGTTGGCCTACACGTCTCCGTGGGACCTTTGTATACATCAATAACGTAATACAACCTAACCTAACCCAACCTAACATCTCTGCGGTAATATTTGACCACATTCCTGGCTTGTTGGAATCTACGTCTCCGTGGGACCTTTATATACATCAATAACGTAATATAACCTAACCTAACCCAACCTAACATCTCTGCGGTAATATTTGACATCATTTCTGGCGAGTTGGCCTCTACGTCTCCGTGTAACACTCATACACATCAATAACATAATATAACGCAACCTAACCCAACCTATCATCTCGGCGGTAATATTTGACAACATATCTGCCGAGTTGGCCTCTACGTCTCCGTGGGAGCTTCATATACATCAATAACGACATATAACCTAACCTAACCCAACCTATCATCTCGGCGGTAATATTTGACAACATTCGTAGCGAGTTGGCCTCTACGTCTCCGTTTGACCTTCATATACATCACTAACGTAATATAACCTAACCTAACCCAACCTATCATCTCGGCGGTAATATTTGACAACATTCGTGGCGAGTTGGCGTCTACGTCTCCGTTTGACCTTCATATACATCACTAAAGTAATATAAGCTAACCTAACCCAACCTATCATGTCGGCGGTAATATTTGACCACATTCCTGGCGAGTTGGCCTCTACGTCTCCGTGGGACATTTATATACATCAATAACATAATATAAGCTAGCCTAACCGAACCTAACATCTCGCCGGTAATATTTGACAACCTTCCTGGCGAGTTGGCTTCTCCGTCTCCGTGGGACATTTATATACATCAATAACATAATATAAGCTATCCTAACCCAACCTGACATCTCGCCGGTAATATTTGGCAACCTTCCTGGCGAGTTGGCTTCTCCGTCTCCGCGGGACCTTTATATACATCAATAACATAATATAAGCTAGCCTAACCCAACCTAACATCTCGGCGGTAATATTTGACATCAGTCCTGGCGAGATGGCCTCTACGTCTCCGTGGGACCTTCATATACATCAATAACGACATATAACCTAACCTAACCTAACCTATCATCTCGGCGGTAATATTTGACAACATTCGTGGCGAGTTGGCCTCTACGTCTCCGTGGGACCTTTATATACATCAATAACATAATATAACGTAACCTAACCCAACCTATCATCTCGGCCGTAATATTGGACAACATTGCTGGCGAGTTGGCCTCTACGTCTCCGTGGGACCTTTATATACATCAATGAGGTAATATAAACTAACCTAACCCAACCTATCATCTCAGCGGTAATATTTGACAACAGTTCTGGCGATTTGGCTTCTCCGTCTCCGTGGGACCTTTATATACATCAATAACGTAATATAACCTAACCTAACCCAACCTATCATCTCGGAGGTAATATTTGACAACGTCCCTGGCGAGTTGGCCTCTAAGTCTCCGCGGGACCTTTATATACATCAATAACATAATATAACCTAACCTAACCCAACCTATCATCTCGGCCGTAATACTGGACAACATTCCTGGCGAGTTGGCCTCTACGTCTCCGTTTGACGTTCATATACATCAATAACGTAATTTAACCTAACCTAAGCCAACCTATCATCTCGGCGGTAATATTTGACCACATTCCTGGCGAGTTGGCCTCTACGTCTCCGTGCGACCTTCATATACATCAATAACGACATATAACCTAACCTAACACAACCTAACATCTCGGCGGTAATATTTGACAACATTCCTGGCGAGTTGGCGTCTACGTCTCCGTGGGACCTTTATATACATCAATAACGTAATATAACGTAACCTAACCCAACCTATCATCTCGGCGGTAATATTTGAGAACATTCCTGTCGAGCTGGCTTCTACGTCCCGGTGGGACCTTTATATTCATCAATAACGTAATATAAACAAACCTAACCCATCCTAACATCTCGGCGTTAATATTTGACCACATTCCTGGCTTGTTGGCCTCTACGTCTCCGTGGGACCTTT
Organism: Xylocopa violacea; assembly: GCA_963969225.1. Lineage (NCBI taxonomy): Eukaryota > Metazoa > Arthropoda > Insecta > Hymenoptera > Apidae > Xylocopa > Xylocopa violacea. The sequence goes on from CAXAJV010000051.1 coordinate 4,637,154, forward strand.
GTATACATCAATAACGTAATATAACCTAACCTAACCCAACCTAACATCTCTGCGGTAATATTTGACATCATTTCTGGCGAGTTGGGCTCTACGTCTCCGTGTAACACTCATACACATCAATAACGTAATATAACGCAACCTAACCCAACCTATCATCTCGGCGGTAATATTTGACAACATATCTGGCGAGTTGGCCTCTACGTCTCCGTGGGACCTTCATATACATCAATAACGACATATAACCTAACCTAACCCATCCTATCATCTCGGCGGTAATATTTGACAACATTCGTGGCGAGTTCGCCTCTACGTCTCCGTTTGACCTTCATATACATCACTAACGTAATATAACCTAACCTAACCCAACCTAACATCTCGGCGGTAATATTTGACAACATTCCTGGCGAGTTGGCCTCTACGTCTCCGTGGGACCTTCATATACATCAATAACGACATATAACCTAACCTAACCCAACCTATCATCTCGGCGGTAATATTTGACAACATTCGTGGCGAGTTGGCCTCTACGTCTGCGTTTGACCTTCATATACATCACTAACGTAATATAACCTAACCTAACCCAACCTAACATCTCGGCGGTAATATTTGACAACATTCCTGGCGAGTTGGCGTCTACGTCCCCGTGGGACCTTTATATACATCAATAACGTAATATAACCTAACCTAACCCAACCTATCATCTCGGCGGTAATATTTGACAACGTCCCTGGCGAGTTGGCCTCTAAGTCTCCGCGGGACCTTTATATACATCAATAACATAATATAACCTAACCTAACCCAACCTATCATCTCGGCCGTAATATTGGACAACATTCCTGGCGAGTTGGCCTCTACGTCTCCGTGGGACCCTTATATACATCAATAACGTAATATAACCTAACCTAACCCAACCTGTCACCTCGGCGGAAATATTTGACAACATTCCTGGCGAGTTGGCATCTACATCTCCCTGGGACCTTTATATGCATCAATAACGTAATATAACCTAACCTAACCCAATCTAACATTTCGGCGGTAATATTTGACAACATTCCTGGCGAGTTGGCCTCTACGTCTCCGTTTGACCTTCATATACATCAATAACGTAATTTAACCTAACCTAACCCAACCTATCATTTCGGCGGTAATATTTGACCACATTCCTGGCGAGTTGGCGTCTACGTCTCCGTGGGACCTTTATATACATCAATAACGTAATATAACGTAACCTAACCCAACCTATCATCTCGGCGGTAATATTTGAGAACATTCCTGTCGAGCTGGCTTCTACGTCCCGGTGGGACCTTTATATTCATCAATAACGTAATATAAACAAACCTAACCCATCCTAACATCTCGGCGTTAATATTTGACCACATTCCTGGCTTGTTGGCCTCTACGTCTCCGTGGGACCTTTGTATACATCAATAACGTAATATAACCTAACCTAACCCAACCTAACATCTCTGCGGTAATATTTGACATCATTTCTGGCGAGTTGGGCTCTACGTCTCCGTGTAACACTCATACACATCAATAACGTAATATAACGCAACCTAACCCAACCTATCATCTCGGCGGTAATATTTGACAACATATCTGGCGAGTTGGCCTCTACGTCTCCGTGGGACCTTCATATACATCAATAACGACATATAACCTAACCTAACCCATCCTATCATCTCGGCGGTAATATTTGACAACATTCGTGGCGAGTTCGCCTCTACGTCTCCGTTTGACCTTCATATACATCACTAACGTAATATAACCTAACCTAACCCAACCTAACATCTCGGCGGTAATATTTGACAACATTCCTGGCGAGTTGGCCTCTACGTCTCCGTGGGACCTTCATATACATCAATAACGACATATAACCTAACCTAACCCAACCTATCATCTCGGCGGTAATATTTGACAACATTCGTGGCGAGTTGGCCTCTACGTCTGCGTTTGACCTTCATATACATCACTAACGTAATATAACCTAACCTAACCCAACCTAACATCTCGGCGGTAATATTTGACAACATTCCTGGCGAGTTGGCGTCTACGTCCCCGTGGGACCTTTATATACATCAATAACGTAATATAACCTAACCTAACCCAACCTATCATCTCGGCGGTAATATTTGACAACATTTCTGGCGAGTTGGCCTCTACGTCTCCGTGGGACCTTCATATACATCAATAACGACATATAACCTAACCTAACCTAACCTATCATCTCGGCGGTAATATTTGACAACATTCGTGGCGAGTTGGCCTCTACGTCTCCGTTTGACCTTCATATACATCACTAACGTAATATAACCTAACCTAACCCAACCTAACATCTCGGCGGTAATATTTGACAACATTCCTGGCGAGTTGGCGTCTACGTCTCCGTGGGACCTTTATATACATGAATGAGGTAATATAAACTAACCTAACCCAACCTATCATCTCAGCGGTAATATTTGACAACAGTTCTGGCGATTTGGCTTCTCCGTCTCCGTGGGACCTTTATATATATCAATAACGTAATATAACCTAACCTAACCCAACCTATCATCTCGGAGGTAATATTTGACAACGTCCCTGGCGAGTTGGCCTCTACGTCTCCGTTTGACCTTCATATACATCACTAACGTAATATAACCTAACCTAACCCAACCTATCATCTCGGCGGTAATATTTGACAACATTCGTGGCGAGTTGGCGTCTACGTCTCCGTTTGACCTTCATATACATCACTAACGTAATATAACCTAACCTAACCCAACCTAACATCTCGGCGGTAATATTTGACAACATTCCTGGCGAGTTGGCCTCTACGTCTCCGTGGGACCTTCATATACATCAATAACGACATATAACCTAACCTAACCCAACCTATCATCTCGGCGGTAATATTTGACAACATTCGTGGCGAGTTGGCCTCTACGTCTGCGTTTCGCCTTCATATACATCACTAACGTAATATAACCTAACCTAACCCAACCTAACATCTCGGCGGTAATATTTGACAACATTCCTGGCGAGTTGGCGTCTACGTCCCCGTGGGACCTTTATATACATCAATAACGTAATATAACCTAACCTAACCCAACCTATCATCTCGGCGGTAATATTTGACAACATTTCTGGCGAGTTGGCCTCTATGTCTCCGTGGGACCTTCATATACATCAATAACGACATATAACCTAACCTAACCTAACCTATCATCTCGGCGGTAATATTTGAAAACATTCGTGGCGAGTTGGCCTCTACGTCTCCGTTTGACCTTCATATACATCACTAACGTAATATAACCTAACGTAACCCAACCTAACATCTCGGCGGTAATATTTGACAACATTCCTGGCGAGTTGGCGTCTACGTCTCCGTGGGACCTTTATATACATCAATAACGACATATAACCTAACCTAACCCAACCTATCATCTCGGCGGTAATATTTGACAACATCCCTGGCGAGTTGGCCTCTAAGTCTCCGTGGGATCTTTATATACATCAATAACATGATATAACCTAACCTAACCCAACCTATCATCTCGGCCGTAATATTGGACAACATGCCAGTCGAGTTGGCCTCTACGTCTCCGTTTGACGTTCATATACATCAATAACTTAATTTAACCTAACCTAAACAACCTATCATCTCGGCTGTAATATTTGACCACATTCCTGGCGAGTTGGCCTCTACGTCTCCGTGGAACATTCGTATACATCAATAACGAAATACAACCTAACCTAACCCAACGTAACATCTCGGCGGTAACATTTGACCACATTCCTGGCGAGTTGGCCTCTACGTCTCCGTTTGACCTTCATATACATCAATAACGTAATATAACCTACCTAACCCAACCTATCATCTCGGCGGTAATATTTGACAACATTTCTGGCGAGTTGGCCTCTACGTCTCCGTGGGACCTTCATATACATCAATAACGACATATAACCAAACCTAACCTAACCTATCATCTCGGCGGTAATATTTGACAACATTCGTGGCGAGTTGGCCTCTGCGTCTCCGTGGGACCTTTATATACATCAATAACATAATATAACGTAACCTAACCCAACCTATCATCTCGGCCGTAATATTGGACAACATTGCTGGCGAGTTGGCCTCTACGTCTCCGTGTGACATTCATATACATCAATAACGTAATTTAACCTAACCTAACCCAACCTATCATCTCGGCGGTAATATTTGACCACATTCCTATCGAGTTGGCCTCTACGTCTCCGTGCGACCTTCATATACATCAATAACGACATATAACCTAACCTAACACAACCTAACATCTCGGCGGTAATATTTGACAACATTCCTGGCGAGTTGGCGTCTACGTCTCCGTGGGACCTTTATATACATCAATAACGTAATATAACGTAACCTAACCCAACCTATCATCTCGGCGGTAATATTTGAGAACATTCCTGTCGAGCTGGCTTCTACGTCCCGGTGGGACCTTTATATTCATCAATAACGTAATATAAACAAACCTAACCCATCCTAACATCTCGGCGTTAATATTTGACCACATTCCTGGCTTGTTGGCCTCTACGTCTCCGTGGGACCTTTGTATACTTCAATAACGTAATATAACCTAACCTAACCTAACCTAACATCTCTGCGGTAATATTTGACCACATTCCTGGCTTGTTGGAATCCACGTCTCCGTTTGACCTTCATATACATCACTAACGTAATATAACCTAACCTAACCCAACCTAACATCTCGGCGGTAATATTTGACAACATTCCTGGCGAGTTGGCGTCTACGTCTCCGTGGGACCTTTATATACATCAATAACGACATATAACCTAACCTAACCCAACCTATCATCTCGGCGGTAATATTTGACAACATTCGTGGCGAGTTGGCCTCTACGTCTCCGTTTGACCTTCATATACATCACTAACGTAATATAACCAAACCTAACCCAACCTAACATCTCGGCGGTAATATTTGACAACATTTCTGGCGAGTTGGCCTCTACGTCTCCGTGGGACCTTCATATACATCAATAACGACATATAGCCTAACCTAACCTAACCTATCATCTCGGCGGTAATATTTGACAACATTCGTGGCGAGTTGGCCTCTACGTCTCCGTTTGACCTTCATATACATCACTAACGTAATATAACCTAACCTAACCCAACCTAACATCTCGGCGGTAATATTTGACAACATTTCTGGCGAGTTGGCCTCTACGTCTCCGTGGGACCCTTATATACATCAATAACGTAATATAACCTAACCTAACCCAACCTGTCATCTCGGCGGAAATATTTGACAACATTCCTGGCGAGTTGGCATCTACATCTCCCTGGGACCTTTATATGCATCAATAACGTAATATAACCTAACCTAACCCAATCTAACATTTCGGCGGTAATATTTGACAACATTCCTGGCGAGTTGGCCTCTACGTCTCCGTTTGACCTTCATATACATCAATAACGTAATTTAACCTAACCTAACCCAACCTATCATTTCGGCGGTAATATTTGACCACATTCCTGGCGAGTTGGCCTCTACGTCTCCGTGGGACCTTCATATACATCAATAACGACATATAACCTAACCTAACCTAACCTATCATCTCGGCGGTAATATTTGACAACATTCGTGGCGAGTTGGCCTCTACGTCTCCGTTTGACCTTCATATACATCACTAACGTAATATAACCTAACCTAACCCAACCTAACATCTCGGCGTTAATATTTGACCACATTCCTGGTTTGTTGGCCTACACGTCTCCGTGGGACCTTTGTATACATCAATAACGTAATACAACCTAACCTAACCCAACCTAACATCTCTGCGGTAATATTTGACCACATTCCTGGCTTGTTGGAATCTACGTCTCCGTGGGACCTTTATATACATCAATAACGTAATATAACCTAACCTAACCCAACCTAACATCTCTGCGGTAATATTTGACATCATTTCTGGCGAGTTGGCCTCTACGTCTCCGTGTAACACTCATACACATCAATAACATAATATAACGCAACCTAACCCAACCTATCATCTCGGCGGTAGTATTTGACAACATATCTGCCGAGTTGGCCTCTACGTCTCCGTGGGAGCTTCATATACATCAATAACGACATATAACCTAACCTAACCCAACCTATCATCTCAGCGGTAATATTTGACAACAGTTCTGGCGATTTGGCTTCTCCGTCTCCGTGGGACCTTTATATACATCAATAACGTAATATAACCTAACCTAACCCAACCTATCATCTCGGAGGTAATATTTGACAACGTCCCTGGCGAGTTGGCCTCTAAGTCTCCGCGGGACCTTTATATACATCAATAACATAATATAACCTAACCTAACCCAACCTATCATCTCGGCCGTAATACTGGACAACATTCCTGGCGAGTTGGCCTCTACGTCTCCGTTTGACGTTCATATACATCAATAACGTAATTTAACCTAACCTAAGCCAACCTATCATCTCGGCGGTAATATTTGACCACATTCCTGGCGAGTTGGCCTCTACGTCTCCGTGCGACCTTCATATACATCAATAACGACATATAACCTAACCTAACACAACCTAACATCTCGGCGGTAATATTTGACAACATTCCTGGCGAGTTGGCGTCTACGTCTCCGTGGGACCTTTATATACATCAATAACGTAATATAACGTAACCTAACCCAAACTATCATCTCGGCGGTAATATTTGAGAACATTCCTGTCGAGCTGGCTTCTACGTCCCGGTGGGACCTTTATATTCATCAATAACGTAATATAAACAAACCTAACCCATCCTAACATCTCGGCGTTAATATTTGACCACATTCCTGGCTTGTTGGCCTCTACGTCTCCGTGGGACCTTTGTATACATCAATAACGTAATATAACCTAACCTAACCCAACCTAACATCTCTGCGGTAATATTTGACATCATTTCTGGCGAGTTGGGCTCTACGTCTCCGTGTAACACTCATACACATCAATAACGTAATATAACGCAACCTAACCCAACCTATCATCTCGGCGGTAATATTTGACAACATATCTGGCGAGTTGGCCTCTACGTCTCCGTGGGACCTTCATATACATCAATAACGACATATAACCTAACCTAACCCATCCTATCATCTCGGCGGTAATATTTGACAACATTCGTGGCGAGTTCGCCTCTACGTCTCCGTTTGACCTTCATATACATCACTAACGTAATATAACCTAACCTAACCCAACCTAACATCTCGGCGGTAATATTTGACAACATTCCTGGCGAGTTGGCCTCTACGTCTCCGTGGGACCTTCATATACATCAATAACGACATATAACCTAACCTAACCTAACCTATCATCTCGGCGGTAATATTTGACAACATTCGTGGCGAGTTGGCCTCTACGTCTCCGTTTGACCTTCATATACATCACTAACGTAATATAACCTAACCTAACCCAACCTAACATCTCGGCGGTAATATTTGACAACATTCCTGGCGAGTTGGCGTCTACGTCTCCGTGGGACCTTTATATACATGAATGAGGTAATATAAACTAACCTAACCCAACCTATCATCTCAGCGGTAATATTTGACAACAGTTCTGGCGATTTGGCTTCTCCGTCTCCGTGGGACCTTTATATACATCAATAACGTAATATAACCTAACCTAACCCAACCTATCATCTCGGAGGTAATATTTGACAACGTCCCTGGCGAGTTGACCTCTACGTCTCCGTTTGACCTTCATATACATCACTAACGTAATATAACCTAACCTAACCCAACCTATCATCTCGGCGGTAATATTTGACAACATTCGTGGCGAGTTGGCGTCTACGTCTCCGTTTGACCTTCATATACATCACTAACGTAATATAACCTAACCTAACCCAACCTAACATCTCGGCGGTAATATTTGACAACATTCCTGGCGAGTTGGCCTCTACGTCTCCGTGGGACCTTCATATACATCAATAACGACATATAACCTAACCTAACCCAACCTATCATCTCGGCGGTAATATTTGACAACATTCGTGGCGAGTTGGCCTCTACGTCAGCGTTTGACCTTCATATACATCACTAACGTAATATAACCTAACCTAACCCAACCTAACATCTCGGCGGTAATATTTGACAACATTCCTGGCGAGTTGGCGTCTACGTCCCCGTGGGACCTTTATATACATCAATAACGTAATATAACCTAACCTAACCCAACCTATCATCTCGGCGGTAATATTTGACAACATTTCTGGCGAGTTGGCCTCTATGTCTCCGTGGGACCTTCATATACATCAATAACGACATATAACCTAACCTAACCTAACCTATCATCTCGGCGGTAATATTTGACAACATTCGTGGCGAGTTGGCCTCTACGTCTCCGTTTGACCTTCATATACATCACTAACGTAATATAACCTAACGTAACCCAACCTAACATCTCGGCGGTAATATTTGACAACATTCCTGGCGAGTTGGCGTCTACGTCTCCGTGGGACCTTTATATACATCAATAACGACATATAACCTAACCTAACCCAACCTATCATCTCGGCGGTAATATTTGACAACATCCCTGGCGAGTTGGCCTCTAAGTCTCCGTGGGATCTTTATATACATCAATAACATGATATAACCTAACCTAACCCAACCTATCATCTCGGCCGTAATATTGGACAACATGCCAGTCGAGTTGGCCTCTACGTCTCCGTTTGACGTTCATATACATCAATAACGTAATTTAACCTAACCTAAACAACCTATCATCTCGGCTGTAATATTTGACCACATTCCTGGCGAGTTGGCCTCTACGTCTCCGTGGAACATTCGTATACATCAATAACGAAATACAACCTAACCTAACCCAACGTAACATCTCGGCGGCAACATTTGACCACATTCCTGGCGAGTTGGCCTCTACGTCTCCGTTTGACCTTCATATACATCAATAACGTAATATAACCTACATAACCCAACCTATCATCTCGGCGGTAATATTTGACAACATTTCTGGCGAGTTGGCCTCTACGTCTCCGTGGGACCTTCATATACATCAATAACGACATATAACCTAACCTAACCTAACCTATCATCTCGGCGGTAATATTTGACAACATTCGTGGCGAGTTGGCCTCTACGTCTCCGTGGGACCTTTATATACATCAATAACATAATATAACGTAACCTAACCCAACCTATCATCTCGGCCGTAATATTGGACAACATTGCTGGCGAGTTGGCCTCTACGTCTCCGTTTGACATTCATATACATCAATAACGTAATTTCACCTAACCTAACCCAACCTATCATCTCGGCGGTAATATTTGACCACATTCCTATCGAGTTGGCCTCTACGTCTCCGTGCGACCTTCATATACATCAATAACGACATATAACCTAACCTAACACAACCTAACATCTCGGCGGTAATATTTGACAACATTCCTGGCGAGTTGGCGTCTACGTCTCCGTGGGACCTTTATATACATCAATAACGTAATATAACGTAACCTAACCCAACCTATCATCTCGGCGGTAATATTTGAGAACATTCCTGTCGAGCTGGCTTCTACGTCCCGGTGGGACCTTTATATTCATCAATAACGTAATATAAACAAACCTAACCCATCCTAACATCTCGGCGTTAATATTTGACCACATTCCTGGCTTGTTGGCCTCTACGTCTCCGTGGGACCTTTGTATACATCAATAACGTAATATAACCTAACCTAACCTAACCTAACATCTCTGCGGTAATATTTGACCACATTCCTGGCTTGTTGGAATCTACGTCTCCGTTTGACCTTCATATACATCACTAACGTAATATAACCTAACCTAACCCAACCTAACATCTCGGCGGTAATATTTGACAACATTCCTGGCGAGTTGGCGTCTACGTCTCCGTGGGACCTTTATATACATCAATAACGACATATAACCTAACCTAACCCAACCTATCATCTCGGCGGTAATATTTGACAACATTCGTGGCGAGTTGGCCTCTACGTCTCCGTTTGACCTTCATATACATCACTAACGTAATATAACCTAACCTAACCCAACCTAACATCTCGGCGGTAATATTTGACAACATTTCTGGCGAGTTGGCCTCTACGTCTCCGTGGGACCTTCATATACATCAATAACGACATATAACCTAACCTAACCTAACCTATCATCTCGGCGGTAATATTTGACAACATTCGTGGCGAGTTGGCCTCTACGTCTCCGTTTGACCTTCATATACATCACTAACGTAATATAACCTAACCTAACCCAACCTAACATCTCGGCGGTAATATTTGACAACATTCCTGGCGAGTTGGCGTCTACGTCTCCGTGGGACCTTTATATACATCAATGAGGTAATATAAACTAACCTAACCCAACCTATCATCTCAGCGGTAATATTTGACAACAGTTCTGGCGATTTGGCTTCTCCGTCTCCGTGGGACCTTTATATACATCAATAACGTAATATAACCTAACCTAACCCAACCTATCATCTCGGAGGTAATATTTGACAACGTCCCTGGCGAGTTGGCCTCTAAGTCTCCGCGGGACCTTTATATACATCAATAACATAATATAACCTAACCTAACCCAACCTGTCATCTCGGCCGTAATACTGGACAACATTCCTGGCGAGTTGGCCTCTACGTCTCCGTTTGACGTTCATATACATCAATAACGTAATTTAACCTAACCTAAGCCAACCTATCATCTCGGCGGTAATATTTGACCACATTCCTGGCGAGTTGGCCTCTACGTCTCCGTGCGACCTTCATATACATCAATAACGACATATAACATAACCTAACACAACCTAACATCTCGGCGGTAATATTTGACAACATTCCTGTCGAGTTGGCGTCTACGTCTCCGTGGGACCTTTATATACATCAATAACGTATTTATAACGTAACCTAACCCAACCTATCATCTCGGCGGTAATATTTGAGAACATTCCTGTCGAGCTGGCTTCTACGTCCCGGTGGGACCTTTATATTCATCAATAACGTAATATAAACAAACCTAACCCATCCTAACATCTCGGCGTTAATATTTGACCACATTCCTGGCTTGTTGGCCTCTACGTCTCCGTGGGACCTTTGTATACATCAATAACGTAATATAACCTAACCTAACCCAACCTAACATCTCTGCGGTAATATTTGACATCATTTCTGGCGAGTTGGGCTCTACGTCTCCGTGTAACACTCATACACATCAATAACGTAATATAACGCAACCTAACCCAACCTATCATCTCGGCGGTAATATTTGACAACATATCTGGCGAGTTGGCCTCTACGTCTCCGTGGGACCTTCATATACATCAATAACGACATATAACCTAACCTAACCCATCCTATCATCTCGGCGGTAATATTTGACAACATTCGTGGCGAGTTCGCCTCTACGTCTCCGTTTGACCTTCATATACATCACTAACGTAATATAACCTAACCTAACCCAACCTAACATCTCGGCGGTAATATTTGACAACATTCCTGGCGAGTTGGCCTCTACGTCTCCGTGGGACCTTCATATACATCAATAACGACATATAACCTAACCTAACCTAACCTATCATCTCGGCGGTAATATTTGACAACATTCGTGGCGAGTTGGCCTCTACGTCTCCGTTTGACCTTCATATACATCACTAACGTAATATAACCTAACCTAACCCAACCTAACATCTCGGCGGTAATATTTGACAACATTCCTGGCGAGTTGGCGTCTACGTCTCCGTGGGACCTTTATATACATGAATGAGGTAATATAAACTAACCTAACCCAACCTATCATCTCAGCGGTAATATTTGACAACAGTTCTGGCGATTTGGCTTCTCCGTCTCCGTGGGACCTTTATATACATCAATAACGTAATATAACCTAACCTAACCCAACCTATCATCTCGGAGGTAATATTTGACAACGTCCCTGGCGAGTTGGCCTCTACGTCTCCGTTTGACCTTCATATACATCACTAACGTAATATAACCTAACCTAACCCAACCTAACATCTCGGCGGTAATATTTGACAACATTCGTGGCGAGTTGGCGTCTACGTCTCCGTTTGACCTTCATATACATCACTAACGTAATATAACCTAACCTAACCCAACCTAACATCTCGGCGGTAATATTTGACAACATTCCTGGCGAGTTGGCCTCTACGTCTCCGTGGGACCTTCATATACATCAATAACGACATATAACCTAACCTAACCTAACCTATCATCTCGGCGGTAATATTTGACAACATTCGTGGCGAGTTGGCCTCTACGTCTCCGTTTGACCTTCATATACATCACTAACGTAATATAACCTAACGTAACCCAACCTAACATCTCGGCGGTAATATTTGACAACATTCCTGGCGAGTTGGCGTCTACGTCTCCGTGGGACCTTTATATACATCAATAACGACATATAACCTAACCTAACCCAACCTATCATCTCGGCGGTAATATTTGACAACATCCCTGGCGAGTTGGCCTCTAAGTCTCCTTGGGATCTTTATATACATCAATAACATGATATAACCTAACCTAACCCAACCTATCATCTCGGCCGTAATATTGGACAACATGCCAGTCGAGTTGGCCTCTACGTCTCCGTTTGACATTCATATACATCAATAACGTAATTTAACCTAACCTAACCCAACCTATCATCTCGGCGGTAATATTTGACCACATTCCTATCGAGTTGGCCTCTACGTCTCCGTGCGACCTTCATATACATCAATAACGACATATAACCTAACCTAACACAACCTAACATCTCGGCGGTAATATTTGACAACATTCCTGGCGAGTTGGCGTCTACGTCTCCGTGGGACCTTTATATACATCAATAACGTAATATAACGTAACCTAACCCAACCTATCATCTCGGCGGTAATATTTGAGAACATTCCTGTCGAGCTGGCTTCTACGTCCCGGTGGGACCTTTATATTCATCAATAACGTAATATAAACAAACCTAACCCATCCTAACATCTCGGCGTTAATATTTGACCACATTCCTGGCTTGTTGGCCTCTACGTCTCCGTGGGACCTTTGTATACATCAATAACGTAATATAACCTAACCTAACCCAACCTAACATCTCTGCGGTAATATTTGACATCATTTCTGGCGAGTTGGGCTCTACGTCTCCGTGTAACACTCATACACATCAATAACGTAATATAACGCAACCTAACCCAACCTATCATCTCGGCGGTAATATTTGACAACATATCTGGCGAGTTGGCCTCTACGTCTCCGTGGGACCTTCATATACATCAATAACGACATATAACCTAACCTAACCCATCCTATCATCTCGGCGGTAATATTTGACAACATTCGTGGCGAGTTCGCCTCTACGTCTCCGTTTGACCTTCATATACATCACTAACGTAATATAACCTAACCTAACCCAACCTAACATCTCGGCGGTAATATTTCACAACATTCCTGGCGAGTTGGCCTCTACGTCTCCGTGGGACCTTCATATACATCAATAACGACATATAACCTAACCTAACCCAACCTATCATCTCGGCGGTAATATTTGACAACATTCGTGGCGAGTTGGCCTCTACGTCTGCGTTTGACCTTCATATACATCACTAACGTAATATAACCTAACCTAACCCAACCTAACATCTCGGCGGTATTATTTGACAACATTCCTGGCGAGTTGGCGTCTACGTCCCCGTGGGACCTTTATATACATCAATAACGTAATATAACCTAACCTAACCCAACCTATCATCTCGGCGGTAATATTTGACAACATTTCTGGCGAGTTGGCCTCTATGTCTCCGTGGGACCTTCATATACATCAATAACGACATATAACCTAACCTAACCTAACCTATCATCTCGGCGGTAATATTTGACAACATTCGTGGCGAGTTGGCCTCTACGTCTCCGTTTGACCTTCATATACATCACTAACGTAATATAACCTAACGTAACCCAACCTAACATCTCGGCGGTAATATTTGACAACATTCCTGGCGAGTTGGCGTCTACGTCTCCGTGGGACCTTTATATACATCAATAACGACATATAACCTAACCTAACCCAACCTATCATCTCGGCGGTAATATTTGACAACATCCCTGGCGAGTTGGCCTCTAAGTCTCCGTGGGATCTTTATATACATCAATAACATGATATAACCTAACCTAACCCAACCTATCATCTCGGCCGTAATATTGGACAACATGCCAGTCGAGTTGGCCTCTACGTCTCCGTTTGACCTTCATATACATCACTAACGTAATATAACCTAACCTAACCCAACCTAACATCTCGGCGGTAATATTTGACAACATTCCTGGCGAGTTGGCCTCTACGTATCCGTGGGACCTTCATATACATCAATAACGACATATAACCTAAGCTAACCCAACCTATCATCTCGGCGGTAATATTTGACAACATTCGTGGCGAGTTGGCCTCTACGTCTGTGTTTGACCTTCATATACATCACTAACGTAATATAACCTAACCTAACCCAACCTAACATCTCGGCGGTAATATTTGACAACATTCCTGGCGAGTTGGCGTCTACGTCCCCGTGGGACCTTTATATACATCAATAACGTAATATAACCTAATCTAACCCAACCTATCATCTCGGCGGTAATATTTGACAACATTTCTGGCGAGTTGGCCTCTACGTCTCCGTGGGACCTTCATATACATCAATAACGACATATAACCTAACCTAACCTAACCTATCATCTCGGCGGTAATATTTGACAACATTCGTGGCGAGTTGGCCTCTACGTCTCCGCTTGACCTTCATATACATCACTAACGTAATATAACCTAACCTAACCCAACCTAACATCTCGGCGGTAATATTTGACAACATTTCTGGCGAGTTGGCCTCTACGTCTCCGTGGGACCTTCATATACATCAATAACGACATATAACCTAACCTAACCTAACCTATCATCTCGGCGGTAATATTTGACAACATTCGTGGCGAGTTGGCCTCTACGTCTCCGTTTGACCTTCATATACATCACTAACGTAATATAACCTAACCTAACCCAACCTAACATCTCGGCGGTAATATTTGACAACATTCCTGGCGAGTTGGCGTCTACGTCTCCGTGGGACCTTTATATACATCAATGAGGTAATATAAACTAACCTAACCCAACCTATCATCTCAGCGGTAATATTTGACAACAGTTCTGGCGATTTGGCTTCTCCGTCTCCGTGGGACCTTTATATACATCAATAACGTAATATAACCTAACCTAACCCAACCTATCATCTCGGAGGTAATATTTGACAACGTCCCTGGCGAGTTGGCCTCTAAGTCTCCGCGGGACCTTTATATACATCAATAACATAATATAACCTAACCTAACCCAACCTATCATCTCGGCCGTAATACTGGACAACATTCCTGGCGAGTTGGCCTCTACGTCTCCGTTTGACGTTCATATACATCAATAACGTAATTTAACCTAACCTAAGCCAACCTATCATCTCGGCGGTAATATTTGACCACATTCCTGGCGAGTTGGCCTCTACGTCTCCGTGCGACCTTCATATACATCAATAACGACATATAACCTAACCTATCACAACCTAACATCTCGGCGGTAATATTTGACAACATTCCTGGCGAGTTGGCGTCTACGTCTCCGTGGGACCTTTATATACATCAATAACGTAATATAACGTAACCTAACCCAACCTATCATCTCGGCGGTAATATTTGAGAACATTCCTGTCGAGCTGGCTTCTACGTCCCGGTGGGACCTTTATATTCATCAATAACGTAATATAAACAAACCTAACCCATCCTAACATCTCGGCGTTAATATTTGACCACATTCCTGGCTTGTTGGCCTCTACGTCTCCGTGGGACCTTTGTATACATCAATAACGTAATATAACCTAACCTAACCCAACCTAACATCTCTGCGGTAATATTTGACATCATTTCTGGCGAGTTGGGCTCTACGTCTCCGTGTAACACTCATACACATCAATAACGTAATATAACGCAACCTAACCCAACCTATCATCTCGGCGGTAATATTTGACAACATATCTGGCGAGTTGGCCTCTACGTCTCCGTGGGACCTTCATATACATCAATAACGACATATAACCTAACCTAACCCATCCTATCATCTCGGCGGTAATATTTGACAACATTCGTGGCGAGTTCGCCTCTACGTCTCCGTTTGACCTTCATATACATCACTAACGTAATATAACCTAACCTAACCCAACCTAACATCTCGGCGGTAATATTTGACAACATTCCTGGCGAGTTGGCCTCTACGTCTCCGTGGGACCTTCATATACATCAATAACGACATATAACCTAACCTAACCCAACCTATCATCTCGGCGGTAATATTTGACAACATTCGTGGCGAGTTGGCTTCTACGTCTGCGTTTGACCTTCATATACATCACTAACGTAATATAACCTAACCTAACCCAACCTAACATCTCGGCGGTAATATTTGACAACATTCCTGGCGAGTTGGCGTCTACGTCCCCGTGGGACCTTTATATACATCAATAACGTAATATAACCTAACCTAACCCAACCTATCATCTCGGCGGTAATATTTGACAACATTTCTGGCGAGTTGGCCTCTACGTCTCCGTGGGACCTTCATATACATCAATAACGACATATAACCTAACCTAACCTAACCTATCATCTCGGCGGTAATATTTGACAACATTCGTGGCGAGTTGGCCTCTACGTCTCCGTTTGACCTTCATATACATCACTAACGTAATATAACCTAACCTAACCCAACCTAACATCTCGGCGGTAATATTTGACAACATTCCTGGCGAGTTGGCGTCTACGTCTCCGTGGGACCTTTATATACATCAATGAGGTAATATAAACTAACCTAACCCAACCTATCATCTCAGCGGTAATATTTGACAACAGTTCTGGCGATTTGGCTTCTCCGTCTCCGTGGGACCTTTATATACATCAATAACGTAATATAACCTAACCTAACCCAACCTATCATCTCGGAGGTAATATTTAACAACGTCCCTGGCGAGTTGGCCTCTACGTCTCCGTTTGACCTTCATATACATCACTAACGTAATATAACCTAACCTAACCCAACCTATCATCTCGGCGGTAATATTTGACAACATTCGTGGCGAGTTGGCGTCTACGTCTCCGTTTGACCTTCATATACATCACTAACGTAATATAACCTAACCTAACCCAACCTAACATCTCGGCGGTAATATTTGACAACATTCCTGGCGAGTTGGCCTCTACGTCTCCGTGGGACCTTCATATACATCAATAACGACATATAACCTAACCTAACCCAACCTATCATCTCGGCGGTAATATTTGACAACATTCGTGGCGAGTTGGCGTCTACGTCTGCGTTTGACCTTCATATACATCACTAACGTAATATAACCTAACCTAACCCAACCTAACATCTCGGCGGTAATATTTGACAACATTGCTGGCGAGTTGGCCTCTACGTCTCCGTTTGACATTCATATACATCAATAACGTAATTTAACCTAAACTAACCCAACCTATCATCTCGGCGGTAATATTTGACCACATTCCTATCGAGTTGGCCTCTACGTCTCCGTGCGACCTTCATATACATCAATAACGACATATAACCTAACCTAACACAACCTAACATCTCGGCGGTAATATTTGACAACATTCCTGGCGAGTTGGCGTCTACGTCTCCGTGGGACCTTTATATACATCAATAACGTAATATAACGTAACCTAACCCAACCTATCATCTCGGCGGTAATATTTGAGAACATTCCTGTCGAGCTGGCTTCTACGTCCCGGTGGGACCTTTATATTCATCAATAACGTAATATAAACAAACCTAACCCATCCTAACATCTCGGCGTTAATATTTGACCACATTCCTGGCTTGTTGGCCTCTACGTCTCCGTGGGACCTTTGTATACATCAATAACGTAATATAACCTAACCTAACCTAACCTAACATCTCTGCGGTAATATTTGACCACATTCCTGGCTTGTTGGAATCTACGTCTCCGTTTGACCTTCATATACATCACTAACGTAATATAACCTAGCCCAACCCAACCTAACATCTCGGCGGTAATATTTGACAACATTCCTGGCGAGTTGGCGTCTACGTCTCCGTGGGACCTTTATATACATCAATAACGACATATAACCTAACCTAACCCAACCTATCATCTCGGCGGTAATATTTGACAACATTCGTGGCGAGTTGGCCTCTACGTCTCCGTTTGACCTTCATATACATCACTAACGTAATATAACCTAACCTAACCCAACCTAACATCTCGGCGGTAATATTTGACAACATTTCTGGCGAGTTGGCCTCTACGTCTCCGTGGGACCTTCATATATATCAATAACGACATATAACCTAACCTAACCTAACCTATCATCTCGGCGGTAATATTTGACAACATTCGTGGCGAGTTGGCCTCTACGTCTCCGTTTGACCTTCATATACATCACTAACGTAATATAACCTAACCTAACCCAACCTAACATCTCGGCGGTAATATTTGACAACATTCCTGGCGAGTTGGCGTCTACGTCTCCGTGGGACCTTTATATACATCAATGAGGTAATATAAACTAACCTAACCCAACCTATCATCTCAGCGGTAATATTTGACAACAGTTCTGGCGATTTGGCTTCTCCGTCTCCGTGGGACCTTTATATACATCAATGAGGTAATATAAACTAACCTAACCCAACCTATCATCTCAGCGGTAATATTTGACAACAGTTCTGGCGATTTGGCTTCTCCGTCTCCGTGGGACCTTTATATACATCAATAACGTAATATAACCTAACCTAACCCAACCTATCATCTCGGAGGTAATATTTGACAACGTCCCTGGCGAGTTGGCCTCTACGTCTCCGTTTGACCTTCATATACATCACTAACGTAATATAACCTAACCTAACCCAACCTATCATCTCGGCGGTAATATTTGACAACATTCGTGGCGAGTTCGCGTCTACGTCTCCGTTTGACCTTCATATACATCACTAACGTAATATAACCTAACCTAACCCAACCTAACATCTCGGCGGTAATATTTGACAACATTCCTGGCGAGTTGGCCTCTACGTCTCCGTGGGACCTTCATATACATCAATAACGACATATAACCTAACCTAACCCAACCTATCATCTCGGCGGTAATATTTGACAACATTCGTGGCGAGTTGGCGTCTACGTCTGCGTTTGACCTTCATATACATCACTAACGTAATATAACCTAACCTAACCCAACCTAACATCTCGGCGGTAATATTTGACAACATTGCTGGCGAGTTGGCCTCTACGTCTCCGTTTGACATTCATATACATCAATAACGTAATTTAACCTAACCTAACCCAACCTATCATCTCGGCGGTAATATTTGACCACATTCCTATCGAGTTGGCCTCTACGTCTCCGTGCGACCTTCATATACATCAATAACGACATATAACCTAACCTAACACAACCTAACATCTCGGCGGTAATATTTGACAACATTCCTGGCGAGTTGGCGTCTACGTCTCCGTGGGACCTTTATATACATCAATAACGTAATATAACGTAACCTAACCCAACCTATCATCTCGGCGGTAATATTTGAGAACATTCCTGTCGAGCTGGCTTCTACGTCCCGGTGGGACCTTTATATTCATCAATAACGTAATATAAACAAACCTAACCCATCCTAACATCTCGGCGTTAATATTTGACCACATTCCTGGCTTGTTGGCCTCTACGTCTCCGTGGGACCTTTGTATACATCAATAACGTAATATAACCTAACCTAACCTAACCTAACATCTCTGCGGTAATATTTGACCACATTCCTGGCTTGTTGGAATCTACGTCTCCGTTTGACCTTCATATACATCACTAACGTAATATAACCTAACCTAACCCAACCTAACATCTCGGCGGTAATATTTGACAACATTCCTGGCGAGTTGGCGTCTACGTCTCCGTGGGACCTTTATATACATCAATAACGACATATAACCTAACCTAACCCAACCTATCATCTCGGCGGTAATATTTGACAACATTCGTGGCGAGTTGGCCTCTACGTCTCCGTTTGACCTTCATATACATCACTAACGTAATATAACCTAACCTAACCCAACCTAACATCTCGGCGGTAATATTTGACAACATTTCTGGCGAGTTGGCCTCTACGTCTCCGTGGGACCTTCATATATATCAATAACGACATATAACCTAACCTAACCTAACCTATCATCTCGGCGGTAATATTTGACAACATTCGTGGCGAGTTGGCCTCTACGTCTCCGTTTGACCTTCATATACATCACTAACGTAATATAACCTAACCTAACCCAACCTAACATCTCGGCGGTAATATTTGACAACATTCCTGGCGAGTTGGCGTCTACGTCTCCGTGGGACCTTTATATACATCAATGAGGTAATATAAACTAACCTAACCCAACCTATCATCTCAGCGGTAATATTTGACAACAGTTCTGGCGATTTGGCTTCTCCGTCTCCGTGGGACCTTTATATACATCAATAACGTAATATAACCTAACCTAACCCAACCTATCATCTCGGAGGTAATATTTGACAACGTCCCTGGCGAGTTGGCCTCTACGTCTCCGTTTGACCTTCATATACATCACTAACGTAATATAACCTAACCTAACCCAACCTAACATCTCGGCGGTAATATTTGACAACATTCGTGGCGAGTTGGCGTCTACGTCTCCGTTTGACCTTCATATACATCACTAACGTAATATAACCTAACCTAACCCAACCTAACATCTCGGCGGTAATATTTGACAACATTCCTGGCGAGTTGGCCTCTACGTCTCCGTGGGACCTTCATATACATCAATAACGACATATAACCTAACCTAACCTAACCTATCATCTCGGCGGTAATATTTGACAACATTCGTGGCGAGTTGGCCTCTACGTCTCCGTTTGACCTTCATATACATCACTAACGTAATATAACCTAACGTAACCCAACCTAACATCTCGGCGGTAATATTTGACAACATTCCTGGCGAGTTGGCGTCTACGTCTCCGTGGGACCTTTATATACATCAATAACGACATATAACCTAACCTAACCCAACCTATCATCTCGGCGGTAATATTTGACAACATCCCTGGCGAGTTGGCCTCTAAGTCTCCGTGGGATCTTTATATACATCAATAACATGATATAACCTAACCTAACCCAACCTATCATCTCGGCCGTAATATTGGACAACATGCCAGTCGAGTTGGCCTCTACGTCTCCGTTTGACATTCATATACATCAATAACGTAATTTAACCTAACCTAACCCAACCTATCATCTCGGCGGTAATATTTGACCACATTCCTATCGAGTTGGCCTCTACGTCTCCGTGCGACCTTCATATACATCAATAACGACATATAACCTAACCTAACACAACCTAACATCTCGGCGGTAATATTTGACAACATTCCTGGCGAGTTGGCGTCTACGTCTCCGTGGGACCTTTATATACATCAATAACGTAATATAACGTAACCTAACCCAACCTATCATCTCGGCGGTAATATTTGAGAACATTCCTGTCGAGCTGGCTTCTACGTCCCGGTGGGACCTTTATATTCATCAATAACGTAATATAAACAAACCTAACCCATCCTAACATCTCGGCGTTAATATTTGACCACATTCCTGGCTTGTTGGCCTCTACGTCTCCGTGGGACCTTTGTATACATCAATAACGTAATATAACCTAACCTAACCCAACCTAACATCTCTGCGGTAATATTTGACATCATTTCTGGCGAGTTGGGCTCTACGTCTCCGTGTAACACTCATACACATCAATAACGTAATATAACGCAACCTAACCCAACCTATCATCTCGGCGGTAATATTTGACAACATATCTGGCGAGTTGGCCTCTACGTCTCCGTGGGACCTTCATATACATCAATAACGACATATAACCTAACCTAACCCATCCTATCATCTCGGCGGTAATATTTGACAACATTCGTGGCGAGTTCGCCTCTACGTCTCCGTTTGACCTTCATATACATCACTAACGTAATATAACCTAACCTAACCCAACCTAACATCTCGGCGGTAATATTTCACAACATTCCTGGCGAGTTGGCCTCTACGTCTCCGTGGGACCTTCATATACATCAATAACGACATATAACCTAACCTAACCCAACCTATCATCTCGGCGGTAATATTTGACAACATTCGTGGCGAGTTGGCCTCTACGTCTGCGTTTGACCTTCATATACATCACTAACGTAATATAACCTAACCTAACCCAACCTAACATCTCGGCGGTATTATTTGACAACATTCCTGGCGAGTTGGCGTCTACGTCCCCGTGGGACCTTTATATACATCAATAACGTAATATAACCTAACCTAACCCAACCTATCATCTCGGCGGTAATATTTGACAACATTTCTGGCGAGTTGGCCTCTATGTCTCCGTGGGACCTTCATATACATCAATAACGACATATAACCTAACCTAACCTAACCTATCATCTCGGCGGTAATATTTGACAACATTCGTGGCGAGTTGGCCTCTACGTCTCCGTTTGACCTTCATATACATCACTAACGTAATATAACCTAACGTAACCCAACCTAACATCTCGGCGGTAATATTTGACAACATTCCTGGCGAGTTGGCGTCTACGTCTCCGTGGGACCTTTATATACATCAATAACGACATATAACCTAACCTAACCCAACCTATCATCTCGGCGGTAATATTTGACAACATCCCTGGCGAGTTGGCCTCTAAGTCTCCGTGGGATCTTTATATACATCAATAACATGATATAACCTAACCTAACCCAACCTATCATCTCGGCCGTAATATTGGACAACATGCCAGTCGAGTTGGCCTCTACGTCTCCGTTTGACCTTCATATACATCACTAACGTAATATAACCTAACCTAACCCAACCTAACATCTCGGCGGTAATATTTGACAACATTCCTGGCGAGTTGGCCTCTACGTATCCGTGGGACCTTCATATACATCAATAACGACATATAACCTAAGCTAACCCAACCTATCATCTCGGCGGTAATATTTGACAACATTCGTGGCGAGTTGGCCTCTACGTCTGTGTTTGACCTTCATATACATCACTAACGTAATATAACCTAACCTAACCCAACCTAACATCTCGGCGGTAATATTTGACAACATTCCTGGCGAGTTGGCGTCTACGTCCCCGTGGGACCTTTATATACATCAATAACGTAATATAACCTAATCTAACCCAACCTATCATCTCGGCGGTAATATTTGACAACATTTCTGGCGAGTTGGCCTCTACGTCTCCGTGGGACCTTCATATACATCAATAACGACATATAACCTAACCTAACCTAACCTATCATCTCGGCGGTAATATTTGACAACATTCGTGGCGAGTTGGCCTCTACGTCTCCGCTTGACCTTCATATACATCACTAACGTAATATAACCTAACCTAACCCAACCTAACATCTCAGCGGTAATATTTGACAACAGTTCTGGCGATTTGGCTTCTCCGTCTCCGTGGGACCTTTATATACATCAATAACGTAATATAACCTAACCTAACCCAACCTATCATCTCGGAGGTAATATTTGACAACGTCCCTGGCGAGTTGGCCTCTAAGTCTCCGCGGGACCTTTATATACATCAATAACATAATATAACCTAACCTAACCCAACCTATCATCTCGGCCGTAATACTGGACAACATTCCTGGCGAGTTGGCCTCTACGTCTCCGTTTGACGTTCATATACATCAATAACGTAATTTAACCTAACCTAAGCCAACCTATCATCTCGGCGGTAATATTTGACCACATTCCTGGCGAGTTGGCCTCTACGTCTCCGTGCGACCTTCATATACATCAATAACGACATATAACCTAACCTATCACAACCTAACATCTCGGCGGTAATATTTGACAACATTCCTGGCGAGTTGGCGTCTACGTCTCCGTGGGACCTTTATATACATCAATAACGTAATATAACGTAACCTAACCCAACCTATCATCTCGGCGGTAATATTTGAGAACATTCCTGTCGAGCTGGCTTCTACGTCCCGGTGGGACCTTTATATTCATCAATAACGTAATATAAACAAACCTAACCCATCCTAACATCTCGGCGTTAATATTTGACCACATTCCTGGCTTGTTGGCCTCTACGTCTCCGTGGGACCTTTGTATACATCAATAACGTAATATAACCTAACCTAACCCAACCTAACATCTCTGCGGTAATATTTGACATCATTTCTGGCGAGTTGGGCTCTACGTCTCCGTGTAACACTCATACACATCAATAACGTAATATAACGCAACCTAACCCAACCTATCATCTCGGCGGTAATATTTGACAACATATCTGGCGAGTTGGCCTCTACGTCTCCGTGGGACCTTCATATACATCAATAACGACATATAACCTAACCTAACCCATCCTATCATCTCGGCGGTAATATTTGACAACATTCGTGGCGAGTTCGCCTCTACGTCTCCGTTTGACCTTCATATACATCACTAACGTAATATAACCTAACCTAACCCAACCTAACATCTCGGCGGTAATATTTGACAACATTCCTGGCGAGTTGGCCTCTACGTCTCCGTGGGACCTTCATATACATCAATAACGACATATAACCTAACCTAACCCAACCTATCATCTCGGCGGTAATATTTGACAACATTCGTGGCGAGTTGGCTTCTACGTCTGCGTTTGACCTTCATATACATCACTAACGTAATATAACCTAACCTAACCCAACCTAACATCTCGGCGGTAATATTTGACAACATTCCTGGCGAGTTGGCGTCTACGTCCCCGTGGGACCTTTATATACATCAATAACGTAATATAACCTAACCTAACCCAACCTATCATCTCGGCGGTAATATTTGACAACATTTCTGGCGAGTTGGCCTCTACGTCTCCGTGGGACCTTCATATACATCAATAACGACATATAACCTAACCTAACCTAACCTATCATCTCGGCGGTAATATTTGACAACATTCGTGGCGAGTTGGCCTCTACGTCTCCGTTTGACCTTCATATACATCACTAACGTAATATAACCTAACCTAACCCAACCTAACATCTCGGCGGTAATATTTGACAACATTCCTGGCGAGTTGGCGTCTACGTCTCCGTGGGACCTTTATATACATCAATGAGGTAATATAAACTAACCTAACCCAACCTATCATCTCAGCGGTAATATTTGACAACAGTTCTGGCGATTTGGCTTCTCCGTCTCCGTGGGACCTTTATATACATCAATAACGTAATATAACCTAACCTAACCCAACCTATCATCTCGGAGGTAATATTTAACAACGTCCCTGGCGAGTTGGCCTCTACGTCTCCGTTTGACCTTCATATACATCACTAACGTAATATAACCTAACCTAACCCAACCTATCATCTCGGCGGTAATATTTGACAACATTCGTGGCGAGTTGGCGTCTACGTCTCCGTTTGACCTTCATATACATCACTAACGTAATATAACCTAACCTAACCCAACCTAACATCTCGGCGGTAATATTTGACAACATTCCTGGCGAGTTGGCCTCTACGTCTCCGTGGGACCTTCATATACATCAATAACGACATATAACCTAACCTAACCCAACCTATCATCTCGGCGGTAATATTTGACAACATTCGTGGCGAGTTGGCGTCTACGTCTGCGTTTGACCTTCATATACATCACTAACGTAATATAACCTAACCTAACCCAACCTAACATCTCGGCGGTAATATTTGACAACATTGCTGGCGAGTTGGCCTCTACGTCTCCGTTTGACATTCATATACATCAATAACGTAATTTAACCTACACTAACCCAACCTATCATCTCGGCGGTAATATTTGACCACATTCCTATCGAGTTGGCCTCTACGTCTCCGTGCGACCTTCATATACATCAATAACGACATATAACCTAACCTAACACAACCTAACATCTCGGCGGTAATATTTGACAACATTCCTGGCGAGTTGGCGTCTACGTCTCCGTGGGACCTTTATATACATCAATAACGTAATATAACGTAACCTAACCCAACCTATCATCTCGGCGGTAATATTTGAGAACATTCCTGTCGAGCTGGCTTCTACGTCCCGGTGGGACCTTTATATTCATCAATAACGTAATATAAACAAACCTAACCCATCCTAACATCTCGGCGTTAATATTTGACCACATTCCTGGCTTGTTGGCCTCTACGTCTCCGTGGGACCTTTGTATACATCAATAACGTAATATAACCTAACCTAACCTAACCTAACATCTCTGCGGTAATATTTGACCACATTCCTGGCTTGTTGGAATCTACGTCTCCGTTTGACCTTCATATACATCACTAACGTAATATAACCTAGCCCAACCCAACCTAACATCTCGGCGGTAATATTTGACAACATTCCTGGCGAGTTGGCGTCTACGTCTCCGTGGGACCTTTATATACATCAATAACGACATATAACCTAACCTAACCCAACCTATCATCTCGGCGGTAATATTTGACAACATTCGTGGCGAGTTGGCCTCTACGTCTCCGTTTGACCTTCATATACATCACTAACGTAATATAACCTAACCTAACCCAACCTAACATCTCGGCGGTAATATTTGACAACATTTCTGGCGAGTTGGCCTCTACGTCTCCGTGGGACCTTCATATATATCAATAACGACATATAACCTAACCTAACCTAACCTATCATCTCGGCGGTAATATTTGACAACATTCGTGGCGAGTTGGCCTCTACGTCTCCGTTTGACCTTCATATACATCACTAACGTAATATAACCTAACCTAACCCAACCTAACATCTCGGCGGTAATATTTGACAACATTCCTGGCGAGTTGGCGTCTACGTCTCCGTGGGACCTTTATATACATCAATGAGGTAATATAAACTAACCTAACCCAACCTATCATCTCAGCGGTAATATTTGACAACAGTTCTGGCGATTTGGCTTCTCCGTCTCCGTGGGACCTTTATATACATCAATGAGGTAATATAAACTAACCTAACCCAACCTATCATCTCAGCGGTAATATTTGACAACAGTTCTGGCGATTTGGCTTCTCCGTCTCCGTGGGACCTTTATATACATCAATAACGTAATATAACCTAACCTAACCCAACCTATCATCTCGGAGGTAATATTTGACAACGTCCCTGGCGAGTTGGCCTCTACGTCTCCGTTTGACCTTCATATACATCACTAACGTAATATAACCTAACCTAACCCAACCTATCATCTCGGCGGTAATATTTGACAACATTCGTGGCGAGTTCGCGTCTACGTCTCCGTTTGACCTTCATATATATCACTAACGTAATATAACCTAACCTAACCCAACCTAACATCTCGGCGGTAATATTTGACAACATTCCTGGCGAGTTGGCCTCTACGTCTCCGTGGGACCTTCATATACATCAATAACGACATATAACCTAACCTAACCCAACCTATCATCTCGGCGGTAATATTTGACAACATTCGTGGCGAGTTGGCGTCTACGTCTGCGTTTGACCTTCATATACATCACTAACGTAATATAACCTAACCTAACCCAACCTAACATCTCGGCGGTAATATTTGACAACATTGCTGGCGAGTTGGCCTCTACGTCTCCGTTTGACATTCATATACATCAATAACGTAATTTAACCTAACCTAACCCAACCTATCATCTCGGCGGTAATATTTGACCACATTCCTATCGAGTTGGCCTCTACGTCTCCGTGCGACCTTCATATACATCAATAACGACATATAACCTAACCTAACACAACCTAACATCTCGGCGGTAATATTTGACAACATTCCTGGCGAGTTGGCGTCTACGTCTCCGTGGGACCTTTATATACATCAATAACGTAATATAACGTAACCTAACCCAACCTATCATCTCGGCGGTAATATTTGAGAACATTCCTGTCGAGCTGGCTTCTACGTCCCGGTGGGACCTTTATATTCATCAATAACGTAATATAAACAAACCTAACCCATCCTAACATCTCGGCGTTAATATTTGACCACATTCCTGGCTTGTTGGCCTCTACGTCTCCGTGGGACCTTTGTATACATCAATAACGTAATATAACCTAACCTAACCTAACCTAACATCTCTGCGGTAATATTTGACCACATTCCTGGCTTGTTGGAATCTACGTCTCCGTTTGACCTTCATATACATCACTAACGTAATATAACCTAACCTAACCCAACCTAACATCTCGGCGGCAATATTTGACAACATTCCTGGCGAGTTGGCGTCTACGTCTCCGTGGGACCTTTATATACATCAATAACGACATATAACCTAACCTAACCCAACCTATCATCTCGGCGGTAATATTTGACAACATTCGTGGCGAGTTGGCCTCTACGTCTCCGTTTGACCTTCATATACATCACTAACGTAATATAACCTAACCTAACCCAACCTAACATCTCGGCGGTAATATTTGACAACATTTCTGGCGAGTTGGCCTCTACGTCTCCGTGGGACCTTCATATATATCAATAACGACATATAACCTAACCTAACCTAACCTATCATCTCGGCGGTAATATTTGACAACATTCGTGGCGAGTTGGCCTCTACGTCTCCGTTTGACCTTCATATACATCACTAACGTAATATAACCTAACCTAACCCAACCTAACATCTCGGCGGTAATATTTGACAACATTCCTGGCGAGTTGGCGTCTACGTCTCCGTGGGACCTTTATATACATCAATGAGGTAATATAAACTAACCTAACCCAACCTATCATCTCAGCGGTAATATTTGACAACAGTTCTGGCGATTTGGCTTCTCCGTCTCCGTGGGACCTTTATATACATCAATAACGTAATATAACCTAACCTAACCCAACCTATCATCTCGGAGGTAATATTTGACAACGTCCCTGGCGAGTTGGCCTCTACGTCTCCGTTTGACCTTCATATACATCACTAACGTAATATAACCTAACCTAACCCAACCTATCATCTCGGCGGTAATATTTGACAACATTCGTGGCGAGTTGGCGTCTACGTCTCCGTTTGACCTTCATATACATCACTAAAGTAATATAAGCTAACCTAACCCAACCTATCATGTCGGCGGTAATATTTGACCACATTCCTGGCGAGTTGGCCTCTACGTCTCCGTGGGACATTTATATACATCAATAACATAATATAAGCTAGCCTAACCGAACCTAACATCTCGCCGGTAATATTTGACAACCTTCCTGGCGAGTTGGCTTCTCCGTCTCCGTGGGACATTTATATACATCAGTAACATAATATAAGCTATCCTAACCCAACCTAACATCTCGCCGGTAATATTTGGCAACCTTCCTGGCGAGTTGGCTTCTCCGTCTCCGCGGGACCTTTATATACATCAATAACATAACATAAGCTAGCCTAACCCAACCTAACATCTCGGCGGTAATATTTGACATCAGTCCTGGCGAGATGGCCTCTACGTCTCCGTGGGACCTTCATATACATCAATAACGACATATAACCTAACCTAACCTAACCTATCATCTCGGCGGTAATATTTGACAACATTCGTGGCGAGTTGGCCTCTACGTCTCCGTGGGACCTTTATATACATCAATAACATAATATAACGTAACCTAACCCAACCTATCATCTCGGCCGTAATATTGGACAACATTGCTGGCGAGTTGGCCTCTACGTCTCCGTGGGACCTTTATATACATCAATGAGGTAATATAAACTAACCTAACCCAACCTATCATCTCAGCGGTAATATTTGACAACAGTTCTGGCGATTTGGCTTCTCCGTCTCCGTGGGACCTTTATATACATCAATAACGTAATATAACCTAACCTAACCCAACCTATCATCTCGGAGGTAATATTTGACAACGTCCCTGGCGAGTTGGCCTCTAAGTCTCCGCGGGACCTTTATATACATCAATAACATAATATAACCTAACCTAACCCAACCTATCATCTCGGCCGTAATATTGGACAACATTCCTGGCGAGTTGGCCTCTACGTCTCCGTTTGACGTTCATATACATCAATAACGTAATTTAACCTAACCTAACCCAACCTATCATCTCGGCGGTAATATTTGACCACATTCCTGGCGAGTTGGCCTCTACGTCTCCGTGCGACCTTCATATACATCAATAACGACATATAACCTAACCTAACACAACCTAACATCTCGGCGGTAATATTTGACAACATTCCTGGCGAGTTGGCGTCTACGTCTCCGTGGGACCTTTATATACATCAATAACGTAATATAACGTAACCTAACCCAACCTATCATCTCGGCGGTAATATTTGAGAACATTCCTGTCGAGCTGGCTTCTACGTCCCGGTGGGACCTTTATATTCATCAATAACGTAATATAAACAAACCTAACCCATCCTAACATCTCGGCGTTAATATTTGACCACATTCCTGGCTTGTTGGCCTCTACGTCTCCGTGGGAGCTTTGTATACATCAATAACGTAATATAACCTAACCTAACCCAACCTAACATCTCTGCGGTAATATTTGACCACATTCCTGGCTTGTTGGAATCTACGTCTCTGTGGGACCTTTATATACATCAATAACATAATATAACCTAACCTAACCCAACCTAACCTCTCTGCGGTAATATTTGACATCATTTCTGGCGAGTTGGGCTCTACGTCTCCGTGTAACACTCATACACATCAATAACGTAATATAACGCAACCTAACCCAACCTATCATCTCGGCGGTAATATTTGACAACATATCTGGCGAGTTGGCCTCTACGTCTCCGTGGGACCTTCATATACATCAATAACGACATATAACCTAACCTAAGCCATCCTATCATCTCGGCGGTAATATTTGACAACATTCCTGGCGAGTTGGCGTCTACGTCTCCGTGGGACCTTTATATACATCAATAACGACATATAACCTAACCTAACCCAACCTATCATCTCGGCGGTAATATTTGACAACATCCCTGGCGAGTTGGCCTCTAAGTCTCCGTGGGATCTTTATATACATCAATAACATGATATAACCTAACCTAACCCAACCTATCATCTCGGCGGTAATATTTGACCACATTCCTGGCGAGTTGGCCTCTACGTCTCCGTGGGACCTTTATATACATAAATAACATAATATAAGCTAGCCTAACCCAATCTAACATCTCGCGGTAATATTTGACCACATTCCTGGCGAGTTGGCCTCTACGTCTCCGTTTGACGTTCATATACATCAATAACGTAATTTAACCTAACCTAACCCAACCTATCATCTCGGCGGTAATATTTGACAACATTCCTGGCGAGTTGGCCTCTACGTCTCCGTGGAACATTCGTATACATCAATAACGAAATATAACCTAACCTAACCCAACGTAACATCTCGGCGGTAACATTTGACCACATTCCTGGCGAGTTGGCCTCTACGTCTCCGTGGAACATTCGTATACATCAATAACGAAATATAACCTAACCTAACCCAACGTAACATCTCGGCGGTAACATTTGACCACATTCCTGGCGAGTTGGCCTCTACGTCTCCGTTTGACCTTCATATACATCAATAACGTAATATAACCTACCTAACCCAACCTATCATCTCGGCGGTAATATTTGACAACATTTCTGGCGAGTTGGCCTCTACGTCTCCGTGGGACCTTCATATACATCAATAACGACATATAACCTAACCTAACCTAACCTATCATCTCGGCGGTAATATTTGACAACATTCGTGGCGAGTTGGCCTCTACGTCTCCGTGGGACCTTTATATACATCAATAACATAATATAACGTAACCTAACCCAACCTTACATCTCGGCGGTAATATTTGACCACATTCCTGGCGAGTTGGCCTCTACGTCTCCGTGCGACCTTCATATACATCAATAACGACATATAACCTAACCTAACACAACCTAACATCTCGGCGGTAATATTTGACAACATTCCTGGCGAGTTGGCGTCTACGTCTCCGTGGGACCTTTATATACATCAATAACGTAATATAACGTAACCTAACCCAACCTATCATCTCGGCGGTAATATTTGAGAACATTCCTGTCGAGCTGGCTTCTACGTCCCGGTGGGACCTTTATATACATCAATAACGTAATATAAACAAACCTAACCCATCCTAACATCTCGGCGTTAATATTTGACCACATTCCTGGCTTGTTGGCCTCTACGTCTCCGTGGGAGCTTTGTATACATCAATAACGTAATATAACCTAACCTAACCCAACCTAACATCTCTGCGGTAATATTTGACCACATTCCTGGCTTGTTGGAATCTACGTCTCTGTGGGACCTTTATATACATCAATAACATAATATAACCTAACCTAACCCAACCTAACCTCTCTGCGGTAATATTTGACATCATTTCTGGCGAGTTGGGCTCTACGTCTCCGTGTAACACTCATACACATCAATAACGTAATATAACGCAACCTAACCCAACCTATCATCTCGGCGGTAATATTTGACAACATATCTGGCGAGTTGGCCTCTACGTCTCCGTGGGACCTTCATATACATCAATAACGACATATAACCTAACCTAAGCCATCCTATCATCTCGGCGGTAATATTTGACAACATTCGTGGCGAGTTCGCCTCTACGTCTCCGTTTGACCTTCATATACATCACTAACGTAATATAACCTAACCTAACCCAACCTAACATCTCGGCGGTAATATTTGACAACATTCCTGGCGAGTTGGCCTCTACGTATCCGTGGGACCTTCATATACATCAATAACGACATATAACCTAACCTAACCCAACCTATCATCTCGGCGGTAATATTTGACAACATTCGTGGCGAGTTGGCCTCTACGTCTGTGTTTGACCTTCATATACATCACTAACGTAATATAACCTAACCTAAACAACCTATCATCTCGGCGGTAATATTTGACCACATTCCAGTCGAGTTGGCCTCTACGTCTCCGTTTGACGTTCATATACATCAATAACGTAATTTAACCTAACCTAAACAACCTATCATCTCGGCGGTAATATTTGACCACATTCCTGGCGAGTTGGCCTCTACGTCTCCGTGGGACCTTTATATACATAAATAACATAATATAAGCTAGCCTAACCCAATCTAACATCTCGGCGGTAATATTTGACCACATTCCTGGCGAGTTGGCCTCTACGTCTCCGTTTGACGTTCATATACATCAATAACGTAATTTAACCTAACCTAACCCAACCTATCATCTCGGCGGTAATATTTGACAACATTCCTGGCGAGTTGGCCTCTACGTCTCCGTGGAACATTCGTATACATCAATAACGAAATATAACCTAACCTAACCCAACGTAACATCTCGGCGGTAACATTTGACCACATTCCTGGCGAGTTGGCCTCTACGTCTCCGTTTGACCTTCATATACATCAATAACGTAATATAACCTACCTAACCCAACCTATCATCTCGGCGGTAATATTTGACAACATTTCTGGCGAGTTGGCCTCTACGTCTCCGTGGGACCTTCATATACATCAATAACGACATATAACCTAACCTAACCTAACCTATCATCTCGGCGGTAATATTTGACAACATTCGTGGCGAGTTGGCCTCTACGTCTCCGTGGGACCTTTATATACATCAATAACATAATATAACGTAACCTAACCCAACCTTACATCTCGGCCGTAATATTGGACAACATTGCTGGCGAGTTGGCCTCTACGTCTCCGTTTGACGTTCATATACATCAATAACGTAATTTAACCTAACCTAAACAACCTATCATCTCGGCGGTAATATTTGACCACATTCCTGGCGAGTTGGCCTCTACGTCTCCGTGGGACCTTTATATACATAAATAACATAATATAAGCTAGCCTAACCCAATCTAACATCTCGGCGGTAATATTTGACCACATTCCTGGCGAGTTGGCCTCTACGTCTCCGTTTGACGTTCATATACATCAATAACGTAATTTAACCTAACCTAACCCAACCTATCATCTCGGCGGTAATATTTGACAACATTCCTGGCGAGTTGGCCTCTACGTCTCCGTGGAACATTCGTATACATCAATAACGAAATATAACCTAACGTAACCCAACGTAACATCTCGGCGGTAACATTTGACCACATTCCTGGCGAGTTGGCCTCTACGTCTCCGTTTGACCTTCATATACATCAATAACGTAATATAACCTACCTAACCCAACCTATCATCTCGGCGGTAATATTTGACAACATTTCTGGCGAGTTGGCCTCTACGTCTCCGTGGGACCTTCATATACATCAATAACGACATATAACCTAACCTAACCTAACCTATCATCTCGGCGGTAATATTTGACAACATTCGTGGCGAGTTGGCCTCTACGTCTCCGTGGGACCTTTATATACATCAATAACATAATATAACGTAACCTAACCCAACCTTACATCTCGGCCGTAATATTGGACAACATTGCTGGCGAGTTGGCCTCTACGTCTCCGTTTGACATTCATATACATCAATAACGTAATTTAACCTAACCTAACCCAACCTATCATCTCGGCGGTAATATTTGACCACATTCCTATCGAGTTGGCCTCTACGTCTCCGTGCGACCTTCATATACATCAATAACGACATATAACCTAACCTAACACAACCTAACATCTCGGCGGTAATATTTGACAACATTCCTGGCGAGTTGGCGTCTACGTCTCCGTGGGACCTTTATATACATCAATAACGTAATATAACGTAACCTAACCCAACCTATCATCTCGGCGGTAATATTTGAGAACATTCCTGTCGAGCTGGCTTCTACGTCCCGGTGGGACCTTTATATTCATCAATAACGTAATATAAACAAACCTAACCCATCCTAACATCTCGGCCGTAATATTGGACAACATGCCAGTCGAGTTGGCCTCTACGTCTCCGTTTGACGTTCATATACATCAATAACGTAATTTAACCTAACCTAAACAACCTATCATCTCGGCGGTAATATTTGACCACATTCCTGGCGAGTTGGCCTCTACGTCTCCGTGGGACCTTTATATACATAAATAACATAATATAAGCTAGCCTAACCCAATCTAACATCTCGGCGGTAATATTTGACCACATTCCTGGCGAGTTGGCCTCTACGTCTCCGTTTGACGTTCATATACATCAATAACGTAATTTAACCTAACCTAACCCAACCTATCATCTCGGCGGTAATATTTGACAACATTCCTGGCGAGTTGGCCTCTACGTCTCCGTGGAACATTCGTATACATCAATAACGAAATATAACCTAACCTAACCCAACGTAACATCTCGGCGGTAACATTTGACCACATTCCTGGCGAGTTGGCCTCTACGTCTCCGTTTGACCTTCATATACATCAATAACGTAATATAACCTACCTAACCCAACCTATCATCTCGGCGGTAATATTTGACAACATTTCTGGCGAGTTGGCCTCTACGTCTCCGTGGGACCTTCATATACATCAATAACGACATATAACCTAACCTAACCTAACCTATCATCTCGGCGGTAATATTTGACAACATTCGTGGCGAGTTGGCCTCTACGTCTCCGTGGGACCTTCATATACATCACTAACGTAATATAACCTAACCTAACCCAACCTAACATCTCGGCGGTAATATTTGACAACATTTCTGGCGAGTTGGCCTCTACGTCTCCGTGGGACCTTCATATACATCAATAACGACATATAACCTAACCTAACCTAACCTATCATCTCGGCGGTAATATTTGACAACATTCGTGGCGAGTTGGCCTCTACGTCTCCGTTTGACCTTCATATACATCACTAACGTAATATAACCTAACCTAACCCAACCTAACATCTCGGCGGTAATATTTGACAACATTCCTGGCGAGTTGGCGTCTACGTCTCCGTGGGTCCTTTATATACATCAATGAGGTAATATAAACTAACCTAACCCAACCTATCATCTCAGCGGTAATATTTGACAACAGTTCTGGCGATTTGGCTTCTCCGTCTCCGTGGGACCTTTATATGCATCAATAACGCAATATAACCTAACCTAACCCAACCTATCATCTCGGAGGTAATATTTGACAACGTCCCTGGCGAGTTGGCCTCTAAGTCTCCGCGGGACCTTTATATACATCAATAACATAATATAACCTAACCTAACCCAACCTATCATCTCGGCGGTAATATTTGACCACATTCCTGGCGAGTTGGCCTCTACGTCTCCGTTTGACATTCATATACATCAATAACGTAATTTAACCTAACCTAACCCAACCTATCATCTCGGCGGTAATATTTGACCACATTCCTATCGAGTTGGCCTCTACGTCTCCGTGCGACCTTCATATACATCAATAACGACATATAACCTAACCTAACACAACCTAACATCTCGGCGGTAATATTTGACAACATTCCTGGCGAGTTGGCGTCTACGTCTCCGTGGGACCTTTATATACATCAATAACGTAATATAACGTAACCTAACCCAACCTATCATCTCGGCGGTAATATTTGAGAACATTCCTGTCGAGCTGGCTTCTACGTCCCGGTGGGACCTTTATATTCATCAATAACGTAATATAAACAAACCTAACCCATCCTAATATCTCGGCGTCAATATTTGACCACATTCCTGGCTTGTTGGCCTCTACGTCTCCGTGGGACCTTTGTATACATCAATAACGTAATATAACCTAACCTAACCTAACCTAACATCTCTGCGGTAATATTTGACCACATTCCTGGCTTGTTGGAATCTACGTCTCTGTGGGACCTTTATATACATCAATAACATAATATAACCTAACCTAAACCAACCTAACCTCTCTGCGGTAATATTTGACATCATTTCTGGCGAGTTGGGCTCTACGTCTCCGTGTAACACTCATACACATCAATAACGTAATATAACGCAACCTAACCCAACCTATCATCTCGGCGGTAATATTTGACAACATATCTGGCGAGTTGGCCTCTACGTCTCCGTGGGACCTTCATATACATCAATAACGACATATAACCTAACCTAACCCATCCTATCATCTCGGCGGTAATATTTGACAACATTCGTGGCGAGTTCGCCTCTACGTCTCCGTTTGACCTTCATATACATCACTAACGTAATATAACCTAACCTAACCCAACCTAACATCTCGGCGGTAATATTTGACAACATTCCTGGCGAGTTGGCGTCTACGTCCCCGTGGGACCTTTATATACATCAATAACGTAGTATAACCTAACCTAACCTAACCTATCATCTCGGCGGTAATATTTGACAACATTCCTGGCGAGTTGGCCTCTACGTCTCCGTGGAACATTCGTATACATCAATAACGAAATATAACCTAACCTAACCCAACGTAACATCTCGGCGGTAACATTTGACCACATTCCTGGCGAGTTGGCCTCTACGTCTCCGTTTGACCTTCATATACATCAATAACGTAATATAACCTACCTAACCCAACCTATCATCTCGGCGGTAATATTTGACAACATTTCTGGCGAGTTGGCCTCTACGTCTCCGTGGGACCTTCATATACATCAATAACGACATATAACCTAACCTAACCTAACCTATCATCTCGGCGGTAATATTTGACAACATTCGTGGCGAGTTGGCCTCTACGTCTCCGTGGGACCTTTATATACATCAATAACATAATATAACGTAACCTAACCCAACCTTACATCTCGGCCGTAATATTGGACAACATTGCTGGCGAGTTGGCCTCTACGTCTCCGTTTGACATTCATATACATCAATAACGTAATTTAACCTAACCTAACCCAACCTATCATCTCGGCGGTAATATTTGACCACATTCCTATCGAGTTGGCCTCTACGTCTCCGTGCGACCTTCATATACATCAATAACGACATATAACCTAACCTAACACAACCTAACATCTCGGCGGTAATATTTGTCAACATTCCTGGCGAGTTGGAGTCTACGTCTCCGTGGGACCTTTATATACATCAATAACTTAATATAACGTAACCTAACCCAACCTATCATCTCGGCGGTAATATTTGAGAACATTCCTGTCGAGCTGGCTTCTACGTCCCGGTGGGACCTTTATATTCATCAATAACGTAATATAAACAAACCTAACCCATCCTAACATCTCGGCGGTAATATTTGACAACATTCCTGGCGAGTTGGCGTCTACGTCCCCGCGGGACCTTTATATACATCAATAACGTAATATAACCTAACCTAACCCAACCTATCATTTCGGCGGTAATATTTGACAACATTCCTGGCGAGTTGGCCTCTACGTCTCCGTGGAACATTCGTATACATCAATAACGAAATATAACCTAACCTAACCCAACGTAACATCTCGGCGGTAACATTTGACCACATTCCTGGCGAGTTGGCCTCTACGTCTCCGTTTGACCTTCATATACATCAATAACGTAATATAACCTACCTAACCCAACCTATCATCTCGGCGGTAATATTTGACAACATTTCTGGCGAGTTGGCCTCTACGTCTCCGTGGGACCTTCATATACATCAATAACGACATATAACCTAACCTTACCTAACCTATCATCTCGGCGGTAATATTTGACAACATTCGTGGCGAGTTGGCCTCTACGTCTCCGTGGGACCTTTATATACATCAATAACATAATATAACGTAACCTAACCCAACCTTACATCTCGGCCGTAATATTGGACAACATTGCTGGCGAGTTGGCCTCTACGCCTCCGTTTGACATTCATATACATCAATAACGTAATTTAACCTAACCTAACCCAACCTATCATCTCGGCGGTAATATTTGACCACATTCCTATCGAGTTGGCCTCTACGTCTCCGTGCGACCTTCATATACATCAATAACGACATATAACCTAACCTAACACAACCTAACATCTCGGCGGTAATATTTGACAACATTCCTGGCGAGTTGGCGTCTACGTCTCCGTGGGACCTTTATATACATCAATAACGTAATATAACGTAACCTAACCCAACCTATCATCTCGGCGGTAATATTTGAGAACATTCCTGTCGAGCTGGCTTCTACGTCCCGGTGGGACCTTTATATTCATCAATAACGTAATATAAACAAACCTAACCCATCCTAACATCTCGGCGTCAATATTTGACCACATTCCTGGCTTGTTGGCCTCTACGTCTCCGTGGGACCTTTGTATACATCAATAACGTAATATAACCTAACCTAACCTAACCTAACATCTCTGCGGTAATATTTGACCACATTCCTGGCTTGTTGGAATCTACGTCTCTGTGGGACCTTTATATACATCAATAACATAATATAACCTAACCTAACCCAACCTAACCTCTCTGCGGTAATATTTGACATCATTTCTGGCGAGTTGGGCTCTACGTCTCCGTGTAACACTCATTCACATCAATAACGTAATATAACGCAACCTAACCCAACCTATCATCTCGGCGGTAATATTTGACAACATATCTGGCGAGTTGGCCTCTACGTCTCCGTGGGACCTTCATATACATCAATAACGACATATAACCTAACCTAACCCATCCTATCATCTCGGCGGTAATATTTGACAACATTCGTGGCGAGTTCGCCTCTACGTCTCCGTTTGACCTTCATATACATCACTAACGTAGTATAACCTAACCTAACCCAACCTAACATCTCGGCGGTAATATTTGACAACATTCATGGCGAGTTGGCGTCTGCGTCCCCGTGGGACCTTTATATACATCAATAACGTAATATAACCTAACCTAACCCAACCTATCATCTCGGCGGTATTATTTGACAACATTTCTGGCGAGTTGGCCTCTACGTCTCCGTGGGACCTTCATATACATCAATAACGACATATAACCTAACCTAACCTAACCTATCATCTCGGCGGTAATATTTGACAACATTCGTGGCGAGTTGGCCTCTACGTCTCCGTTTGACCTTCATATACATCACTAACGTAATATAACCTAACCTAACCCAACCTAACATCTCGGCGGTAATATTTGACAACATTCCTGGCGAGTTGGCGTCTACGTCTCCGTGGGACCTTTATATACATCAATAACGACATATAACCTAACCTAACCCAACCTATCATCTCGGCGGTAATATTTGACAACATTCGTGGCGAGTTGGCCTCTACGTCTCCGTTTGACCTTCATATACATCACTAACGTAATATAACCTAACCTAACCCAACCTAACATCTCGGCGGTAATATTTGACAACATTTCTGGCGAGTTGGCCTCTACGTCTCCGTGGGACCTTCATATACATCAATAACGACATATAACCTAACCTAACCTAACCTATCATCTCGGCGGTAATATTTGACAACATTCGTGGCGAGTTGGCCTCTACGTCTCCGTTTGACCTTCATATACATCACTAACGTAATATAACCTAACCTAACCCAACCTAACATCTCGGCGGTAATATTTGACAACATTCCTGGCGAGTTGGCGTCTACGTCTCCGTGGGACCTTTATATACATCAATGAGGTAATATAAACTAACCTAACCCAACCTATCATCTCAGCGGTAATATTTGACAACAGTTCTGGCGATTTGGCTTCTCCGTCTCCGTGGGACCTTTATATGCATCAATAACGTAATATAACCTAACCTAACCCAACCTATCATCTCGGAGGTAATATTTGACAACGTCCCTGGCGAGTTGGCCTCTAAGTCTCCGCGGGACCTTTATATACATCAATAACATAATATAACCTAACCTAACCCAACCTATCATCTCGGTCGTAATATTGGACAACATTCCTGGCGAGTTGGCCTCTACGTCTCCGTTTGACGTTCATATACATCAATAACGTAATTTAACCTAACCTAACCCAACCTATCATCTCGGCGGTAATATTTGACCACATTCCTGGCGAGTTGGCCTCTACGTCTCCGTTTGACATTCATATACATCAATAACGTAATTTAACCTAACCTAACCCAACCTATCATCTCGGCGGTAATATTTGACCACATTCCTATCGAGTTGGCCTCTACGTCTCCGTGCGACCTTCATATACATCAATAACGACATATAACCTAACCTAACACAACCTAACATCTCGGCGGTAATATTTGACAACATTCCTGGCGAGTTGGCGTCTACGTCTCCGTGGGACCTTTATATACATCAATAACGTAATATAACGTAACCTAACCCAACCTATCATCTCGGCGGTAATATTTGAGAACATTCCTGTCGAGCTGGCTTCTACGTCCCGGTGGGACCTTTATATTCATCAATAACGTAATATAAACAAACCTAACCCATCCTAACATCTCGGCGTCAATATTTGACCACATTCCTGGCTTGTTGGCCTCTACGTCTCCGTGGGACCTTTGTATACATCAATAACGTAATATAACCTAACCTAACCTAACCTAACATCTCTGCGGTAATATTTGACCACATTCCTGGCTTGTTGGAATCTACGTCTCTGTGGGACCTTTATATACATCAATAACATAATATAACCTAACCTAAACCAACCTAACCTCTCTGCGGTAATATTTGACATCATTTCTGGCGAGTTGGGCTCTACGTCTCCGTGTAACACTCATACACATCAATAACGTAATATAACGCAACCTAACCCAACCTATCATCTCGGCGGTAATATTTGACAACATATCTGGCGAGTTGGCCTCTACGTCTCCGTGGGACCTTCATATACATCAATAACGACATATAACCTAACCTAACCCATCCTATCATCTCGGCGGTAATATTTGACAACATTCGTGGCGAGTTCGCCTCTACGTCTCCGTTTGACCTTCATATACATCACTAACGTAATATAACCTAACCTAACCCAACCTAACATCTCGGCGGTAATATTTGACAACATTCCTGGCGAGTTGGCGTCTACGTCCCCGTGGGACCTTTATATACATCAATAACGTAGTATAACCTAACCTAACCTAACCTATCATCTCGGCGGTAATATTTGACAACATTCCTGGCGAGTTGGCCTCTACGTCTCCGTGGAACATTCGTATACATCAATAACGAAATATAACCTAACCTAACCCAACGTAACATCTCGGCGGTAACATTTGACCACATTCCTGGCGAGTTGGCCTCTACGTCTCCGTTTGACCTTCATATACATCAATAACGTAATATAACCTACCTAACCCAACCTATCATCTCGGCGGTAATATTTGACAACATTTCTGGCGAGTTGGCCTCTACGTCTCCGTGGGACCTTCATATACATCAATAACGACATATAACCTAACCTAACCTAACCTATCATCTCGGCGGTAATATTTGACAACATTCGTGGCGAGTTGGCCTCTACGTCTCCGTGGGACCTTTATATACATCAATAACATAATATAACGTAACCTAACCCAACCTTACATCTCGGCCGTAATATTGGACAACATTGCTGGCGAGTTGGCCTCTACGTCTCCGTTTGACATTCATATACATCAATAACGTAATTTAACCTAACCTAACCCAACCTATCATCTCGGCGGTAATATTTGACCACATTCCTATCGAGTTGGCCTCTACGTCTCCGTGCGACCTTCATATACATCAATAACGACATATAACCTAACCTAACACAACCTAACATCTCGGCGGTAATATTTGTCAACATTCCTGGCGAGTTGGAGTCTACGTCTCCGTGGGACCTTTATATACATCAATAACTTAATATAACGTAACCTAACCCAACCTATCATCTCGGCGGTAATATTTGAGAACATTCCTGTCGAGCTGGCTTCTACGTCCCGGTGGGACCTTTATATTCATCAATAACGTAATATAAACAAACCTAACCCATCCTAACATCTCGGCGGTAATATTTGACAACATTCCTGGCGAGTTGGCGTCTACGTCCCCGCGGGACCTTTATATACATCAATAACGTAATATAACCTAACCTAACCCAACCTATCATTTCGGCGGTAATATTTGACAACATTCCTGGCGAGTTGGCCTCTACGTCTCCGTGGAACATTCGTATACATCAATAACGAAATATAACCTAACCTAACCCAACGTAACATCTCGGCGGTAACATTTGACCACATTCCTGGCGAGTTGGCCTCTACGTCTCC
Organism: Xylocopa violacea; assembly: GCA_963969225.1. Classification (NCBI taxonomy): domain Eukaryota; kingdom Metazoa; phylum Arthropoda; class Insecta; order Hymenoptera; family Apidae; genus Xylocopa; species Xylocopa violacea. Next base: position 4,680,401 of record CAXAJV010000051.1, read on the forward strand.
GTTTGACCTTCATATACATCAATAACGTAATATAACCTACCTAACCCAACCTATCATCTCGGCGGTAATATTTGACAACATTTCTGGCGAGTTGGCCTCTACGTCTCCGTGGGACCTTCATATACATCAATAACGACATATAACCTAACCTTACCTAACCTATCATCTCGGCGGTAATATTTGACAACATTCGTGGCGAGTTGGCCTCTACGTCTCCGTGGGACCTTTATATACATCAATAACATAATATAACGTAACCTAACCCAACCTTACATCTCGGCCGTAATATTGGACAACATTGCTGGCGAGTTGGCCTCTACGCCTCCGTTTGACATTCATATACATCAATAACGTAATTTAACCTAACCTAACCCAACCTATCATCTCGGCGGTAATATTTGACCACATTCCTATCGAGTTGGCCTCTACGTCTCCGTGCGACCTTCATATACATCAATAACGACATATAACCTAACCTAACACAACCTAACATCTCGGCGGTAATATTTGACAACATTCCTGGCGAGTTGGCGTCTACGTCTCCGTGGGACCTTTATATACATCAATAACGTAATATAACGTAACCTAACCCAACCTATCATCTCGGCGGTAATATTTGAGAACATTCCTGTCGAGCTGGCTTCTACGTCCCGGTGGGACCTTTATATTCATCAATAACGTAATATAAACAAACCTAACCCATCCTAACATCTCGGCGTCAATATTTGACCACATTCCTGGCTTGTTGGCCTCTACGTCTCCGTGGGACCTTTGTATACATCAATAACGTAATATAACCTAACCTAACCTAACCTAACATCTCTGCGGTAATATTTGACCACATTCCTGGCTTGTTGGAATCTACGTCTCTGTGGGACCTTTATATACATCAATAACATAATATAACCTAACCTAACCCAACCTAACCTCTCTGCGGTAATATTTGACATCATTTCTGGCGAGTTGGGCTCTACGTCTCCGTGTAACACTCATTCACATCAATAACGTAATATAACGCAACCTAACCCAACCTATCATCTCGGCGGTAATATTTGACAACATATCTGGCGAGTTGGCCTCTACGTCTCCGTGGGACCTTCATATACATCAATAACGACATATAACCTAACCTAACCCATCCTATCATCTCGGCGGTAATATTTGACAACATTCGTGGCGAGTTCGCCTCTACGTCTCCGTTTGACCTTCATATACATCACTAACGTAGTATAACCTAACCTAACCCAACCTAACATCTCGGCGGTAATATTTGACAACATTCATGGCGAGTTGGCGTCTGCGTCCCCGTGGGACCTTTATATACATCAATAACGTAATATAACCTAACCTAACCCAACCTATCATCTCGGCGGTATTATTTGACAACATTTCTGGCGAGTTGGCCTCTACGTCTCCGTGGGACCTTCATATACATCAATAACGACATATAACCTAACCTAACCTAACCTATCATCTCGGCGGTAATATTTGACAACATTCGTGGCGAGTTGGCCTCTACGTCTCCGTTTGACCTTCATATACATCACTAACGTAATATAACCTAACCTAACCCAACCTAACATCTCGGCGGTAATATTTGACAACATTCCTGGCGAGTTGGCGTCTACGTCTCCGTGGGACCTTTATATACATCAATAACGACATATAACCTAACCTAACCCAACCTATCATCTCGGCGGTAATATTTGACAACATTCGTGGCGAGTTGGCCTCTACGTCTCCGTTTGACCTTCATATACATCACTAACGTAATATAACCTAACCTAACCCAACCTAACATCTCGGCGGTAATATTTGACAACATTTCTGGCGAGTTGGCCTCTACGTCTCCGTGGGACCTTCATATACATCAATAACGACATATAACCTAACCTAACCTAACCTATCATCTCGGCGGTAATATTTGACAACATTCGTGGCGAGTTGGCCTCTACGTCTCCGTTTGACCTTCATATACATCACTAACGTAATATAACCTAACCTAACCCAACCTAACATCTCGGCGGTAATATTTGACAACATTCCTGGCGAGTTGGCGTCTACGTCTCCGTGGGACCTTTATATACATCAATGAGGTAATATAAACTAACCTAACCCAACCTATCATCTCAGCGGTAATATTTGACAACAGTTCTGGCGATTTGGCTTCTCCGTCTCCGTGGGACCTTTATATGCATCAATAACGTAATATAACCTAACCTAACCCAACCTATCATCTCGGAGGTAATATTTGACAACGTCCCTGGCGAGTTGGCCTCTAAGTCTCCGCGGGACCTTTATATACATCAATAACATAATATAACCTAACCTAACCCAACCTATCATCTCGGTCGTAATATTGGACAACATTCCTGGCGAGTTGGCCTCTACGTCTCCGTTTGACGTTCATATACATCAATAACGTAATTTAACCTAACCTAACCCAACCTATCATCTCGGCGGTAATATTTGACCACATTCCTGGCGAGTTGGCCTCTACGTCTCCGTTTGACATTCATATACATCAATAACGTAATTTAACCTAACCTAACCCAACCTATCATCTCGGCGGTAATATTTGACCACATTCCTATCGAGTTGGCCTCTACGTCTCCGTGCGACCTTCATATACATCAATAACGACATATAACCTAACCTAACACAACCTAACATCTCGGCGGTAATATTTGACAACATTCCTGGCGAGTTGGCGTCTACGTCTCCGTGGGACCTTTATATACATCAATAACGTAATATAACGTAACCTAACCCAACCTATCATCTCGGCGGTAATATTTGAGAACATTCCTGTCGAGCTGGCTTCTACGTCCCGGTGGGACCTTTATATTCATCAATAACGTAATATAAACAAACCTAACCCATCCTAACATCTCGGCGTCAATATTTGACCACATTCCTGGCTTGTTGGCCTCTACGTCTCCGTGGGACCTTTGTATACATCAATAACGTATTATAACCTAACCTAACCTAACCTAACATCTCTGCGGTAATATTTGACCACATTCCTGGCTTGTTGGAATCTACGTCTCTGTGGGACCTTTATATACATCAATAACATAATATAACCTAACCTAACCCAACCTAACCTCTCTGCGGTAATATTTGACATCATTTCTGGCGAGTTGGGCTCTACGTCTCCGTGTAACACTCATACACATCAATAACGTAATATAACGCAACCTAACCCAACCTATCATCTCGGCGGTAATATTTGACAACATATCTGGCGAGTTGGCCTCTACGTCTCCGCGGGACCTTCATATACATCAATAACGACATATAACCTAACCTAACCCATCCTATCATCTCGGCGGTAATATTTGACAACATTCGTGGCGAGTTCGCCTCTACGTCTCCGTTTGACCTTCATATACATCACTAACGTAATATAACCTAACCTAACCCAACCTAACATCTCGGCGGTAATATTTGACAACATTCCTGGCGAGTTGACGTCTACGTCTCCGTGGGACCTTTATATACATCAATAACGACATATAACCTAACCTAACCCAACCTATCATCTCGGCGGTAATATTTGACAACATTCGTGGCGAGTTGGCCTCTACGTCTCCGTTTGACCTTCATATACATCACTAACGTAATATAACCTAACCTAACCCAACCTAACATCTCGGCGGTAATATTTGACAACATTTCTGGCGAGTTGGCCTCTACGTCTCCGTGGGACCTTCATATACATCAATAACGACATATAACCTAACCTAACCTAACCTATCATCTCGGCGGTAATATTTGACAACATTCGTGGCGAGTTGGCCTCTACGTCTCCGTTTGACCTTCATATACATCACTAACGTAATATAACCTAACCTAACCCAACCTAACATCTCGGCGGTAATATTTGACAACATTCCTGGCGAGTTGGCGTCTACGTCTCCGTGGGACCTTTATATACATCAATGAGGTAATATAAACTAACCTAACCCAACCTATCATCTCAGCGGTAATATTTGACAACAGTTCTGGCGATTTGGCTTCTCCGTCTCCGTGGGACCTTTATATGCATCAATAACGTAATATAACCTAACCTAACCCAACCTATCATCTCGGAGGTAATATTTGACAACGTCCCTGGCGAGTTGGTCTCTAAGTCTCCGCGGGACCTTTATATACATCAATAACATAATATAACGTAACCTAACCCAACCTTACATCTCGGCCGTAATATTGGACAACATTGCTGGCGAGTTGGCCTCTACGTCTCCGTTTGACATTCATATACATCAATAACGTAATTTAACCTAACCTAACCCAACCTATCATCTCGGCGGTAATATTTGACCACATTCCTATCGAGTTGGCCTCTACGTCTCCGTGCGACCTTCATATACATCAATAACGACATATAACCTAACCTAACACAACCTAACATCTCGGCGGTAATATTTGACAACAGTCCTGGCGAGTTGGCGTCTACGTCTCCGTGGGACCTTTATATACATCAATAACGTAATATAACGTAACCTAACCCAACCTATCATCTCGGCGGTAATATTTGAGAACATTCCTGTCGAGCTGGCTTCTACGTCCCGGTGGGACCTTCATATTCATCAATAACGTAATATAAACAAACCTAACCCATCCTAACATCTCGGCGTCAATATTTGACCACATTCCTGGCTTGTTGGCCTCTACGTCTCCGTGGGACCTTTGTATACATCAATAACGTAATATAACCTAACCTAACCTAACCTAACATCTCTGCGGTAATATTTGACCACATTCCTGGCTTGTTGGAATCTACGTCTCTGTGGGACCTTTATATACATCAATAACATAATATAACCTAACCTAACCCAACCTAACCTCTCTGCGGTAATATTTGACATCATTTCTGGCGAGTTGGGCTCTACGTCTCCGTGTAACACTCATTCACATCAATAACGTAATATAACGCAACCTAACCCAACCTATCATCTCGGCGGTAATATTTGACAACATATCTGGCGAGTTGGCCTCTACGTCTCCGTGGGACCTTCATATACATCAATAACGACATATAACCTAACCTAACCCATCCTATCATCTCGGCGGTAATATTTGACAACATTCGTGGCGAGTTCGCCTCTACGTCTCCGTTTGACCTTCATATACATCACTAACGTAATATAACCTAACCTAACCCAACCTAACATCTCGGCGGTAATATTTGACAACATTCCTGGCGAGTTGGCGTCTACGTCTCCGTGGGACCTTCATATACATCAATAACGACATATAACCTAACCTAACCCAACCTATCATCTCGGCGGTAATATTTGACAACATTCGTGGCGAGTTGGCCTCTACGTCTGTGTTTGACCTTCATATACATCACTAACGTAATATAACCTAACCTAACCCAACCTAACATCTCGGCGGTAATATTTGACAACATTCCTGGCGAGTTGGCGTCTACGTCCCCGTGGGACCTTTATATACATCAATAACGTAATATAACCTAACCTAACCCAACCTATCATCTCGGCGGTAATATTTGACAACATTCCTGGCGAGTTGGCCTCTACGTCTCCGTGGAACATTCGTATACATCAATAACGAAATATAACCTAACCTAACCCAACGTAACATCTCGGCGGTAACATTTGACCACATTCCTGGCGAGTTGGCCTCTACGTCTCCGTTTGACCTTCATATACATCAATAACGTAATATAACCTACCTAACCCAACCTATCATCTCGGCGGTAATATTTGACAACATTTCTGGCGAGTTGGCCTCTACGTCTCCGTGGGACCTTCATATACATCAATAACGACATATAACCTAACCTAACCTAACCTATCATCTCGGCGGTAATATTTGACAACATTCGTGGCGAGTTGGCCTCTACGTCTCCGTGGGACCTTTATATACATCAATAACATAATATAACGTAACCTAACCCAACCTTACATCTCGGCCGTAATATTGGACAACATTGCTGGCGAGTTGGCCTCTACGTCTCCGTTTGACATTCATATACATCAATAACGTAATTTAACCTAACCTAACCCAACCTATCATCTCGGCGGTAATATTTGACCACATTCCTATCGAGTTGGCCTCTACGTCTCCGTGCGACCTTCATATACATCAATAGCGACATATAACCTAACCTAACACAACCTAACATCTCGGCGGTAATATTTGACAACATTCCTGGCGAGTTGGCGTCTACGTCTCCGTGGGACCTTTATATACATCAATAACGTAATATAACGTAACCTAACCCAACCTATCATCTCGGCGGTAATATTTGAGAACATTCCTGTCGAGCTGGCTTCTACGTCCCGGTGGGACCTTTATATTCATCAATAACGTAATATAAACAAACCTAACCCATCCTAACATCTCGGCGTCAATATTTGACCACATTCCTGGCTTGTTGGCCTCTACGTCTCCGTGGGACCTTTGTATACATCAATAACGTAATATAACCTAACCTAACCTAACCTAACATCTCTGCGGTAATATTTGACCACATTCCTGGCTTGTTGGAATCTACGTCTCTGTGGGACCTTTATATACATCAATAACATAATATAACCTAACCTAACCCAACCTAACCTCTCTGCGGTAATATTTGACATCATTTCTGGCGAGTTGGGCTCTACGTCTCCGTGTAACACTCATTCACATCAATAACGTAATATAACGCAACCTAACCCAACCTATCATCTCGGCGGTAATATTTGACAACATATCTGGCGAGTTGGCCTCTACGTCTCCGTGGGACCTTCATATACATCAATAACGACATATAACCTAACCTAACCCATCCTATCATCTCGGCGGTAATATTTGACAACATTTCTGGCGAGTTGGCCTCTACGTCTCCGTGGAACATTCGTATACATCAATAACGAAATATAACCTAACCTAACCCAACGTAACATCTCGGCGGTAACATTTGACCACATTCCTGGCGAGTTGGCCTCTACGTCTCCGTTTGACCTTCATATACATCAATAACGTAATATAACCTACCTAACCCAACCTATCATCTCGGCGGTAATATTTGACAACATTTCTGGCGAGTTGGCCTCTACGTATCCGTGGGACCTTCATATACATCAATAACGACATATAACCTAACCTAACCTAACCTATCATCTCGGCGGTAATATTTGACAACATTCGTGGCGAGTTGGCCTCTACGTCTCCGTGGGACCTTTATATACATCAATAACATAATATAACGTAACCTAACCCAACCTTACATCTCGGCCGTAATATTGGACAACATTGCTGGCGAGTTGGCCTCTACGTCTCCGTTTGACATTCATATACATCAATAACGTAATTTAACCTAACCTAACCCAACCTATCATCTCGGCGGTAATATTTGACCACATTCCTATCGAGTTGGCCTCTACGTCTCCGTGCGACCTTCATATACATCAATAGCGACATATAACCTAACCTAACACAACCTAACATCTCGGCGGTAATATTTGACAACATTCCTGGCGAGTTGGCGTCTACGTCTCCGTGGGACCTTTATATACATCAATAACGTAATATAACGTAACCTAACCCAACCTATCATCTCGGCGGTAATATTTGAGAACATTCCTGTCGAGCTGGCTTCTACGTCCCGGTGGGACCTTTATATTCATCAATAACGTAATATAAACAAACCTAACCCATCCTAACATCTCGGCGTCAATATTTGACCACATTCCTGGCTTGTTGGCCTCTACGTCTCCGTGGGACCTTTGTATACATCAATAACGTAATATAACCTAACCTAACCTAACCTAACATCTCTGCGGTAATATTTGACCACATTCCTGGCTTGTTGGAATCTACGTCTCTGTGGGACCTTTATATACATCAATAACATAATATAACCTAACCTAACCCAACCTAACCTCTCTGCGGTAATATTTGACATCATTTCTGGCGAGTTGGGCTCTACGTCTCCGTGTAACACTCATTCACATCAATAACGTAATATAACGCAACCTAACCCAACCTATCATCTCGGCGGTAATATTTGACAACATATCTGGCGAGTTGGCCTCTACGTCTCCGTGGGACCTTCATATACATCAATAACGACATATAACCTAACCTAACCCATCCTATCATCTCGGCGGTAATATTTGACAACATTCGTGGCGAGTTCGCCTCTACGTCTCCGTTTGACCTTCATATACATCACTAACGTAATATAACCTAACCTAACCCAACCTATCATCTCGGCGGTATTATTTGACAACATTTCTGGCGAGTTGGCCTCTACGTCTCCGTGGGACCTTCATATACATCAATAACGACATATAACCTAACCTAACCTAACCTATCATCTCGGCGGTAATATTTGACAACATTCGTGGCGAGTTGGCCTCTACGTATCCGTGGGACCTTCATATACATCAATAACGACATATAACCTAACCTAACCTAACCTATCATCTCGGCGGTAATATTTGACAACATTCGTGGCGAGTTGGCCTCTACGTCTCCGTGGGACCTTTATATACATCAATAACATAATATAACGTAACCTAACCCAACCTTACATCTCGGCCGTAATATTGGACAACATTGCTGGCGAGTTGGCCTCTACGTCTCCGTTTGACATTCATATACATCAATAACGTAATTTAACCTAACCTAACCCAACCTATCATCTCGGCGGTAATATTTGACCACATTCCTATCGAGTTGGCCTCTACGTCTCCGTGCGACCTTCATATACATCAATAGCGACATATAACCTAACCTAACACAACCTAACATCTCGGCGGTAATATTTGACAACATTCCTGGCGAGTTGGCGTCTACGTCTCCGTGGGACCTTTATATACATCAATAACGTAATATAACGTAACCTAACCCAACCTATCATCTCGGCGGTAATATTTGAGAACATTCCTGTCGAGCTGGCTTCTACGTCCCGGTGGGACCTTTATATTCATCAATAACGTAATATAAACAAACCTAACCCATCCTAACATCTCGGCGTCAATATTTGACCACATTCCTGGCTTGTTGGCCTCTACGTCTCCGTGGGACCTTTGTATACATCAATAACGTAATATAACCTAACCTAACCTAACCTAACATCTCTGCGGTAATATTTGACCACATTCCTGGCTTGTTGGAATCTACGTCTCTGTGGGACCTTTATATACATCAATAACATAATATAACCTAACCTAACCCAACCTAACCTCTCTGCGGTAATATTTGACATCATTTCTGGCGAGTTGGGCTCTACGTCTCCGTGTAACACTCATTCACATCAATAACGTAATATAACGCAACCTAACCCAACCTATCATCTCGGCGGTAATATTTGACAACATATCTGGCGAGTTGGCCTCTACGTCTCCGTGGGACCTTCATATACATCAATAACGACATATAACCTAACCTAACCCATCCTATCATCTCGGCGGTAATATTTGACAACATTCGTGGCGAGTTCGCCTCTACGTCTCCGTTTGACCTTCATATACATCACTAACGTAATATAACCTAACCTAACCCAACCTATCATCTCGGCGGTATTATTTGACAACATTTCTGGCGAGTTGGCCTCTACGTCTCCGTGGGACCTTCATATACATCAATAACGACATATAACCTAACCTAACCTAACCTATCATCTCGGCGGTAATATTTGACAACATTCGTGGCGAGTTGGCCTCTACGTCTGTGCTTGACCTTCATATACATCACTAACGTAATATAACCTAACCTAACCCAACCTAACATCTCGGCGGTAATATTTGACAACATTCCTGGCGAGTTGGCGTCTACGTCCCCGTGGGACCTTTATATACATCAATAACGTAATATAACCTAACCTAACCCAACCTATCATCTCGGCGGTAATATTTGACAACATTCCTGGCGAGTTGGCCTCTACGTCTCCGTGGAACATTCGTATACATCAATAACGAAATATAACCTAACCTAACCCAACGTAACATCTCGGCGGTAACATTTGACCACATTCCTGGCGAGTTGGCCTCTACGTCTCCGTTTGACCTTCATATACATCAATAACGTAATATAACCTACCTAACCCAACCTATCATCTCGGCCGTAATATTGGACAACATTGCTGGCGAGTTGGCCTCTACGTCTCCGTTTGACATTCATATACATCAATAACGTAATTTAACCTAACCTAACCCAACCTATCATCTCGGCGGTAATATTTGACCACATTCCTATCGAGTTGGCCTCTACGTCTCCGTGCGACCTTCATATACATCAATAACGACATATAACCTAACCTAACACAACCTAACATCTCGGCGGTAATATTTGACAACAGTCCTGGCGAGTTGGCGTCTACGTCTCCGTGGGACCTTTATATACATCAATAACGACATATAACCTAACCTAACCCAACCTATCATCTCGGCGGTAATATTTGACAACATTCGTGGCGAGTTGGCCTCTACGTCTCCGTTTGACCTTCATATACATCACTAACGTAATATAACCTAACCTAACCCAACCTAACATCTCGGCGGTAATATTTGACAACATTTCTGGCGAGTTGGCCTCTACGTCTCCGTGGGACCTTCATATACATCAATAACGTAATATAACGTAACCTAACCCAACCTATCATCTCGGCGGTAATATTTGAGAACATTCCTGTCGAGCTGGCTTCTACGTCCCGGTGGGACCTTTATATTCATCAATAACGTAATATAAACAAACCTAACCCATCCTAACATCTCGGCGTCAATATTTGACCACATTCCTGGCTTGTTGGCCTCTACGTCTCCGTGGGACCTTTGTATACATCAATAACGTATTATAACCTAACCTAACCTAACCTAACATCTCTGCGGTAATATTTGACCACATTCCTGGCTTGTTGGAATCTACGTCTCTGTGGGACCTTTATATACATCAATAACATAATATAACCTAACCTAACCCAACCTAACCTCTCTGCGGTAATATTTGACATCATTTCTGGCGAGTTGGGCTCTACGTCTCCGTGTAACACTCATACACATCAATAACGTAATATAACGCAACCTAACCCAACCTATCATCTCGGCGGTAATATTTGACAACATATCTGGCGAGTTGGCCTCTACGTCTCCGTGGGACCTTCATATACATCAATAACGACATATAACCTAACCTAACCCATCCTATCATCTCGGCGGTAATATTTGACAACATTCGTGGCGAGTTCGCCTCTACGTCTCCGTTTGACCTTCATATACATCACTAACGTAATATAACCTAACCTAACCCAACCTAACATCTCGGCGGTAATATTTGACAACATTCCTGGCGAGTTGGCCTCTACGTCTCCGTGGGACCTTCATGTACATCAATAACGACATATAACCTAACCTAACCCAACCTATCATCTCGGCGGTAATATTTGACAACATTCGTGGCGAGTTGGCCTCTACGTCTGTGCTTGACCTTCATATACATCACTAACGTAATATAACCTAACCTAACCCAACCTAACATCTCGGCGGTAATATTTGACAACATTCCTGGCGAGTTGGCGTCTACGTCCCCGTGGGACCTTTATATACATCAATAACGTAATATAACCTAACCTAACCCAACCTATCATCTCGGCGGTAATATTTGACAACATTCCTGGCGAGTTGGCCTCTACGTCTCCGTGGAACATTCGTATACATCAATAACGAAATATAACCTAACCTAACCCAACGTAACATCTCGGCGGTAACATTTGACCACATTCCTGGCGAGTTGGCCTCTACGTCTCCGTTTGACCTTCATATACATCAATAACGTAATATAACCTACCTAACCCAACCTATCATCTCGGCGGTAATATTTGACAACATATCTGGCGAGTTGGCCTCTACGTCTTCGTGGGACCTTCATATACATCAATAACGACATATAACCTAACCTAACCCAACCTATCATCTCGGCGGTAATATTTGACAACATTCGTGGCGAGTTGGCCTCTACGTCTCCGTTTGACCTTCATATACATCACTAACGTAATATAACCTAACCTAACCCAACCTAACATCGCGGCGGTAATATTTGACAACATATCTGGCGAGTTGGCCTCTACGTCTCCGTGGGACCTTCATATACATCAATAACGACATATAACCTAACCTAACCCAACCTAACATCTCGGCGGTAATATTTGACAACATTTCTGGCGAGTTGGCCTCTACGTCTCCGTGGGACCTTCATATACATCAATAACGACATATAACCTAACCTAACCTAACCTATCATCTCGGCGGTAATATTTGACAACATTCGTGGCGAGTTGGCCTCTACGTCTCCGTTTGACCTTCATATACATCACTAACGTAATATAACCTAACCTAACCCAACCTAACATCTCGGCGGTAATATTTGACAACATTCCTGGCGAGTTGGCGTCTACGTCTCCGTGGGACCTTTATATACATCAATGAGGTAATATAAACTAACCTAACCCAACCTATCATCTCAGCGGTAATATTTGACAACAGTTCTGGCGATTTGGCTTCTCCGTCTCCGTGGGACCTTTATATACATCAATAACATAATATAACCTAACCTAACCCAACCTATCATCTCGGCCGTAATATTGGACAACATTCCTGGCGAGTTGGCCTCTACGTCTCCGTTTGACGTTCATATACATCAATAACGTAATTTAACCTAACCTAAACAACCTATCATCTCGGCAGTAATATTTGACCACATTCCTGGCGAGTTGGCCTCTACGTCTCCGAGGGACCTTTGTATACATCAATAACGTAATATAACCTAACCTAACCCAACCTAACATCTCTGCGGTAATATTTGACCACATTCCTGGCTTGTTGGAATCTACGTCTCTGTGGGACCTTTATATACATCAATAACATAATATAAGCTAGCCTAACCCAATCTAACATCTCGGCGGTAATATTTGACCACATTCCTGGCGAGTTGGCCTCTACGTCTCCGTTTGACCTTCATATACATCAATAACGTAATATAACCTACCTAACCCAACCTATCATCTCGGCGGTAATATTTGACAACATATCTGGCGAGTTGGCCTCTACGTCTTCGTGGGACATTCATATACATCAATAACGACATATAACCTAACCTAACCCAACCTATCATCTCGGCGGTAATATTTGACAACATTCGTGGCGAGTTGGCCTCTACGTCTCCGTTTGACTTTCATATACATCACTAACGTAATATAACCTAACCTCACCCAACCTAACATCTCGGCGGTAATATTTGACAACATTCCTGTCGAGTTGGCGTCTACGTCTCCGTGGGACCTTTATATACATCAATAACGTAATATAACCTAACCTAACCCAACCTATCATCTCGGCGGTAATATTTGACAACATCCCTGGCGAGTTGGCCTCTAAGTCTCCGTGGGACCTTTATATACATCAATAACATAATATAACCTAACCTAACCCAACCTATCATCTCGGCCGTAATATTGGACAACATGCCTGTCGAGTTGGCCTCTACGTCTCCGTTTGACGTTCATATACATCAATAACGTAATTTAACCTAACCTAACCCAACCTATCATCTCGGCGGTAATATTTGACAACATTCCTGGCGAGTTGGCCTCTACGTCTCCGTGGGACCTTCATATACATCAATAACGACATATAACCTAACCTAACCCAACCTAACATCTCGGCGATAATATTTGACAACATTTCTGGCGAGTTGGCCTCTACGTCTCCGTGGGACCTTCATATACATCAATAACGACATATAACCTAACCTAACCTAACCTAACATCTCGGCGGTAATATTTGACAACATTTCCGGCGAGTTGGCCTCTACGTCTCCGTGGGACCTTCATATACATCAATAACGACATATAACCTAACCTAACCTAACCTATCATCTCGGCGGTAATATTTGACAACATTCGTGGCGAGTTGGCCTCTACGTCTACGTTTGACCTTCATATACATCACTAACGTAATATAACCTAACCTAACCCAACCTAACATCTCGGCGGTAATATTTGACAACATTCCTGGCGAGTTGGCGTCTACGTCTCCGTGGGACCTTTATATACATCAATAACGACATATAACCTAACCTAACCCAACCTATCATCTCGGCGGTAATATTTGACAACATTCGTGGCGAGTTGGCCTCTACGTCTCCGTTTGAGCTTCATATACATCACTAACGTAATATAACCTAACCTAACCCAACCTAACATCTCGGCGGTAATATTTGACAACATTTCTGGCGAGTTGGCCTCTACGTCTCCGTGGGACCTTCATATACATCAATAACGACATATAACCTAACCTAACCTAACCTATCATCTCGGCGGTAATATTTGACAACATTCGTGGCGAGTTGGCCTCTACGTCTCCGTTTGACCTTCATATACATCACTAACGTAATATAACCTAACCTAACCCAACCTAACATCTCGGCGGGAATATTTGACAACATTCCTGGCGAGTTGGCGTCTACGTCTCCGTGGGACCTTTATATACATCAATGAGGTAATATAAACTAACCTAACCCAACCTATCATCTCAGCGGTAATATTTGACAACAGTTCTGGCGATTTGGCTTCTCCGTCTCCGTGGGACCTTTATATACATCAATAACGTAATATAACCTAACCTAACCCAACCTATCATCTCGGCGGTAATATTTGACAACGTCCCTGGCGAGTTGGCCTCTACGTCTCCGTTTGACCTTCATAAACATCACTAACGTAATATAACCTAACCTCACCCAACCTAACATCTCGGCGGTAATATTTGACAACATTCCTGGCGAGTTGGCGTCTACGTCTCCGTGGGACCTTTATATACATCAATAACGTAATATAACCTAACCTAACCCAACCTAACCTCTCTGCGGTAATATTTGACATCATTTCTGGCGAGTTGGGCTCTACGTCTCCGTGTAACACTCATACACATCAATAACGTAATATAACGCAACCTAACCCAACCTATCATCTCGGCGGTAATATTTGACAACATATCTGGCGAGTTGGCCTCTACGTCTCCGTGGGACCTTCATATACATCAATAACGACATATAACCTAACCTAACCCATCCTATCATCTCGGCGGTAATATTTGACAACATTCGTGGCGAGTTCGCCTCTACGTCTCCGTTTGACCTTCATATACATCACTAACGTAATATAACCTAACCTAACCCAACCTAACATCTCGGCGGTAATATTTGACAACATTCCTGGCGAGTTGGCCTCTACGTCTCCGTGGGACCTTCATATACATCAATAACGACATATAACCTAACCTAACCCAACCTATCATCTCGGCGGTAATATTTGACAACATTCGTGGCGAGTTGGCCTCTACGTCTGCGTTTGACCTTCATATACATCACTAACGTAATATAACCTAACCTAACCCAACCTAACATCTCGGCGGTAATATTTGACAACATTCCTGGCGAGTTGGCGTCTACGTCCCCGTGGGACCTTTATATACATCAATAACGTAATATAACCTAACCTAACCCAACCTATCATCTCGGCGGTAATATTTGACAACATCCCTGGCGAGTTGGCCTCTAAGTCTCCGTGGGACCTTTATATACATCAATAACATAATATGACCTAACCTAATCCAACCTATCATCTCGGCCGTAATATTGGACAACATGCCTGTCGAGTTGGCCTCTACGTCTCCGTTTGACGTTCATATACATCAATAACGTAATTTAACCTAACCTAACCCAACCTATCATCTCGGCGGTAATATTTGACAACATTCCTGGCGAGTTGGCCTCTACGTCTCCGTTTGACCTTCATATACATCACTAACGTAATATAACCTAACCTCACCCAACCTAACATCTCGGCGGTAATATTTGACAACATTCCTGGCGAGTTGGCGTCTACGTCTCCGTGGGACCTTTATATACATCAATAACGTAATATAACCTAACCTAACCCAACCTATCATCTCGGCGGTAATATTTGACCACATTCCTGGCGAGTTGGCCTCTACGTCTCCGTGGGACCTTTGTATACATCAATAACGTAATATAACCTAACCTAACCCAACCTAACATCTCTGCGGTAATATTTGACCACATTCCTGGCTTGTTGGAATCTACGTCTCTGTGGGACCTTTATATACATCAATAACATAATATAAGCTAGCCTAACCCAATCTAACATCTCGGCGGTAATATTTGACCACATTCCTGGCGAGTTGGCCTCTACGTCTCCGTTTGACGTTCATATACATCAATAACGTAATTTAACCTAACCTAACCCAACCTATCATCTCGGCGGTAATATTTGACAACATTCCTGGCCATTTGGCCTCTACGTCTCCGTGTAACCCTCATATACATCAATAACGTAATATAACGCAACCTAACCCAACCTGTCATCTCGGCGGAAATATTTGACAACAGTCCTGGCGAATTGGCATCTACGTCTCCCTGGGACCTTCATATACATCAATAACGTGATATAACCTAACCTAACCCAACCTAACATCTCGGCGGTAGTATTTGACAACATTCCTGGCGAGTTGGCTTCTACGTCTCCGTGGGACCTTTATATACATGAATAACGTAATATAAGCTAACCTAACCCAACCTATCATCTCGGCGGTAATATTGGACAACATTCCCGGCGAGTTGACCTCTACGTCTCCGTTTGACCTTCATATACATCAATAACATAATTTAACCTAACCTAACCCAACCTATCATTTCGGCGGTAATATTTGACCACATTCCTGGCGAGTTGGCCTCTACGTCTCCGTGGGACCCTTATATACATCAATAACGTAATATAACCTAACCTAACCCAACCTGTCATCTCGGCGGAAATATTTGACAACATTCCTGGCGAGTTGGCATCTACATCTCCCTGGGACCTTTATATGCATCAATAACGTAATATAACCTAACCTAACCCAATCTAACATTTCGGCGGTAATATTTGACAACATTCCAGGCGAGTTGGCCTCTACGTCTCCGTTTGACCTTCATAAACATCAATAACGTAATATAACCTAACCTAACCCAACCTATCATTTCGGCGGTAATATTTGACCACATTCCTGGCGAGTTGGGCTCTACGTCGCCGTGGGACCCTTATATACATCAATAACGTAATATAACCTAACCTAACCCAACCTAACATCTCGGCGGTAATATTTGACAACATTCCTGGCGAGTTGGCTTCTACGTCTCCGTGGGACCTTTATATACATCAATAACGTAATATAAACTAAAGTAACCCAACCTAACGTCTCGGCGGTAAAATATGACCACATTCCTGCCTTGTTGGCCTCTACGTCTCCGTGAGACCTTTATATACATAAATAACATAATATAAGCTAGCCTAACCCAATCTAACATCGCGGCGGTAATATTTGCCCACATTCCTGGTTTGTTGGGCTCTGCGTCTCCGTGGGACCTTTACATACGTCAATAACGTAATATAAGCTAACCTAACCCATCCTATCATCTCGGCGGTAATATTTGACCACATTCCTGGCTTGTTGGCCTCTGCGTCTCCGTGGGACCTTCATATACATCAATAACGACATATAACCTAACCTAACCTAACCTATCATCTCGGCGGTAATATTTGACAACATTCGTGGCGATTTGGCCTCTACGTCTCCGTTTGACCTTCATATACATCACTAACGTAATATAACCTAACCTAACCCAACCTAACATCTCGGCGTTAATATTTGACCACATTCCTGGTTTGTTGGCCTACACGTCTCCGTGGGACCTTTGTATACATCAATAACGTAATACAACCTAACCTAACCCAACCTAACGTCTCTGCGGTAATATTTGACCACATTCCTGGCTTGTTGGAATCTACGTCTCCGTGGGACCTTTATATACATCAATAACGTAATATAACCTAACCTAACCCAACCTAACATCTCTGCGGTAATATTTGACATCATTCCTTGCGAGTTGGCCTCTACGTCTCCGTCTAATCCTCATTTACATCAATAACGTAATATAACACAACATAACCCAACCTATCATCTCGGCGGTAATATTTGACAACATACCTGCCGAGTTGACCTCTACGTCTCCGTGGGACCTTCATATACATCAATAACGACATATAACCTAACCTAACCCAACCTATCATCTCGGCGGTAATATTTGACAACATTCTTGGCGAGTTGGCCTCTACGTCTTCGTTTGACATTCATATACATCACTAACATAATATAACCTAACCTAACCCAACCTATCATCTCGGCCGTAATATTGGACAACATTCCTGGCGAGTTGGCCTCCACGTCTCCGTTTGACGTTCATATACATCAATAACGTAATTTAACCTAACCTAACACAACCTATCATCTCGGCGGTAATATTTGACAACATTCCTGGCGAGTTGGCGTCTACGTCTCCGTGGGACCTTTATATACATGAATAACGTAATATAACGTAACCTAACCCAACCTACCATCTCGGCGGTAATATTTGAGAACATTCCTGTCGAGCTGACTTCTACGTCCCGGTGGCTTGTTGGAATCTACGTCTCCGTGGGACCTTTATATACATCAATAACGTAATATAACCTGACCTAACCCAACCTAACATCTCTGCGGTAATATTTGACAACATTCCTGGCGAGTTGGCTTCTCCGTCTCCGTGGGACCTTTATATACATCAATAACGTAATATAACCTAACCTAACCCAACCTATCATCTCGGCGGTAATATTTGACAACATCCCTGGCGAGTTGGCCTCTACGTCTCCGTTTGACCTTCATATACATCACTAACGTAATATAACCTAACCTCACCCAACCTAACATCTCGGCGGTAATATTTGACAACATTTCTGGCGAGTTGGCGTCTACGTCTCCGTGGGACCTTTATATACATCAATAACGACATATAACCTAACCTAACCCAACCTATCATCTCGGCGGTAATATTTGACAACATTCGTGGCGAGTTGGCCTCTACGTCTCCGTTTGACCTTCATATACATCACTAACGTAATATAACCTAACCTAACCCAACCTAACATCTCGGCGGTAATATTTGACAATATTCCTGGCGAGTTGGCGTCTACGTCTCCGTGGGACCATTATATACATCAATAACGTAATATAACCTAACCTAACCCAACCTATCATCTCGGCGGTAATATTTGACAACATCCCTGGCGAGTTGGCCTCTAAGTCTCCGTGGGACCTTTATATACATCAATAACATAATATAACCTAACCTAACCCAACCTATCATCTCGGCCGTAATATTGGACAACATTCCTGGCGAGTTGGCCTCTACGTCTCCGTTTGACGTTCATATACATCAATAACGTAATTTAACCTAACCTAAACAACCTATCATCTCGGCAGTAATATTTGACCACATTCCTGGCGAGTTGGCCTCTACGTCTCCGTGGGACCTTTGTATACATCAATAACGTAATATAACCTAACCTAACCCAACCTAACGTCTCTGCGGTAATATTTGACCACATTCCTGGCTTGTTGGAATCTACGTCTCTGTGGGACCTTTATATACATCAATAACATAATATAACCTAACCTAACCCAACCTAACATCTCTGCGGTAATATTTGACATCATTTCTGGCGAGTTGGCCCCTACGTCTCCGTGTAACACTCATACACATCAATAACATAATATAACGCCACCTAACCCAACCTATCATCTCGGCGGTAATATTTGACAACATATCTGCCGAGTTGGCCTCTACGTCTCCGTGGGACCTTCATATACATCAATAACGACATATAACCTAACCTAACCCAACCTATCATCTCGGCGGTAAAATTGGCCAACATTCGTGGCGAGTTGGCCTCTACGTCTCCGTTTGACCTTCATATACATCACTAACGTAATATAACCTAACCTAACCCAACCTATCATCTCGGCGGTAATATTTGACAACATTCGTGGCGAGTTGACCTCTACGTCTCCGTTTGACCTTCATATACATCACTAACGTAATATAAGCTAACCTAACCCAATCTAACATCTCGGCGGTAATATTTGACCACATTCCTGGCGAGTTGGCCTCTACGTCTCCGTTTGACGTTCATATACATCAATAACATAATTTAACCTAACCTAACCCAACCTATCATATCGGCGGTAATATTTGACAACATTCCTGGCTTGTTGGACTCTGCGTCTCCGTGGGACCTTCATATACGTCAATAACGTAATATAACCTAACCTAAACCAATCTAACATCTCGGCGGTATATTTGACAACATTCCTGGAGAGTTGGCCTCTACGTTTCCGTGGGACATTTATATACATCAATAAGATAATATAAGCTAGCCTAACCGAACCTAACATCTCGCCGGTAATATTTGACAACCTTCCTGGCGAGTTGGCTTCTCCGTCTCCGTGGGACATTTATATACATCAATAACATAATATAAGCTATCCTAACCCAACCTAACATCTCGCCGGTAATATTTGGCAACCTTCCTGGCGAGTTGGCTTCTCCGTCTCCGCGGGACCTTTATATACATCAATAACATAATATAAGCTAGCCTAACCCAACCTAACATCTCGCCGGTAATATTTGCCCACATTCCTGGTTTGTTGGGCTCTGCGTCTCCGTGGGACCTTTACATACGTCAATAACGTAATATAAGCTAACCTAACCTAACCTATCATCTCGGCGGTAATATTTGCCCACATTCCTGGTTTGTTGGGCTCTGCGTCTCCGTGGGACCTTTACATACGTCAATAACGTAATATAAGCTAACCTAACCCAACCTATCATCTCGGCGGTAATATTTGACCACATTCCTGGCTTGTTGGCCTCTGCGTCTCCGTGGGACCTTCATATAAATCAATAACGACATATAACCTAACCTAACCTAACCTATCATCTCGGCGGTAATATTTGACAACATTCGTGGCGAGTTGGCCTCTACGTCTCCGTTTGACCTTCATATACATCACTAACGTAATATAACCTAACCTAACCCAACCTAACATCTCGGCGTTAATATTTGACCACATTCCTGGTTTGTTGGCCTACACGTCTCCGTGGGACCTTTGTATACATCAATAACGTAATACAACCTAACCTAACCCAACCTAACGTCTCTGCGGTAATATTTGACCACATTCCTGGCTTGTTGGAATCTACGTCCGCGTGGGACCTTTATATACATCAATAACGTAATATAACCTAACCTAACCCAACCTAACATCTCTGCGGTAATATTTGACATCATTCCTTGCGAGTTGGCCTCTACGTCTCCGTCTAATCCTCATTTACATCAATAACGTAATATAACACAACATAACCCAACCTATCATCTCGGCGGTAATATTTGACAACATACCTGCCGAGTTGACCTCTACGTCTCCGTGGGACCTTCATATACATCAATAACGACATATAACCTAACCTAACCCAACCTATCATCTCGGCGGTAATATTTGACAACATTCTTGGCGAGTTGGCCTCTACGTCTTCGTTTGACATTCATATACATCACTAACATAATATAACCTAACCTAACCCAACCTATCATCTCGGCCGTAATATTGGACAACATTCCTGGCGAGTTGGCCTCCACGTCTCCGTTTGACGTTCATATACATCAATTACGTAATTTAACCTAACCTAACACAACCTATCATCTCGGCGGTAATATTTGACAACATTCCTGGCGAGTTGGCGTCTACGTCTCCGTGGGACCTTTATATACATGAATAACGTAATATAACGTAACCTAACCCAACCTACCATCTCGGCGGTAATATTTGAGAACATTCCTGTCGAGCTGACTTCTACGTCCCGGTGGCTTGTTGGAATCTACGTCTCCGTGGGACCATTATATACATCAATAACGTAATATAACCTGACCTAACCCAACCTAACATCTCTGCGATAATATTTGACAACATTCCTGGCGAGTTGGCTTCTCCGTCTCCGTGGGCCCTTTATATACATCAATAACGTAATATAACCTAACCTAACCCAACCTATCATCTCGGCGGTAATATTTGACAACATCCCTGGCGAGTTGGCCTCTACGTCTCCGTTTGACCTTCATATACATCACTAACGTAATATAACCTAACCTCACCCAACCTAACATCTCGGCGGTAATATTTGACAACATTTCTGGCGAGTTGGCGTCTACGTCTCCGTGGGACCTTTATATACATCAATAACGACATATAACCTAACCTAACCCAACCTATCATCTCGGCGGTAATATTTGACAACATTCGTGGCGAGTTGGCCTCTACGTCTCCGTTTGACCTTCATATACATCACTAACGTAATATAACCTAACCTAACCCAACCTAACATCTCGGCGGTAATATTTGACAATATTCCTGGCGAGTTGGCGTCTACGTCTCCGTGGGACCTTTATATACATCAATAACGTAATATAACCTAACCTAACCCAACCTATCATCTCGGCGGTAATATTTGACAACATCCCTGGCGAGTTGGCCTCTAAGTCTCCGTGGGACCTTTATATACATCAATAACATAATATAACCTAACCTAACCCAACCTATCATCTCGGCCGTAATATTGGACAACATTCCTGGCGAGTTGGCCTCTACGTCTCCGTTTGACGTTCATATACATCAATAACGTAATTTAACCTAACCTAAACAACCTATCATCTCGGCAGTAATATTTGACCACATTCCTGGCGAGTTGGCCTCTACGTCTCCGTGGGACCTTTGTATACATCAATAACGTAATATAACCTAACCTAACCCAACCTAACATCTCTGCGGTAATATTTGACCACATTCCTGGCTTGTTGGAATCTACGTCTCTGTGGGACCTTTATATACATCAATAACATAATATAACCTAACCTAACCCAACCTAACATCTCTGCGGTAATATTTGACATCATTTCTGGCGAGTTGGCCTCTACGTCTCCGTGTAACACTCATACACATCAATAACATAATATAACGCCACCTAACCCAACCTATCATCTCGGCGGTAATATTTGACAACATATCTGCCGAGTTGGCCTCTACGTCTCCGTGGGACCTTCATATACATCAATAACGACATATAACCTAACCTAACCCAACCTATCATCTCGGCGGTAAAATTGGCCAACATTCGTGGCGAGTTGGCCTCTACGTCTCCGTTTGACCTTCATATACATCACTAACGTAATATAACCTAACCTAACCCAACCTATCATCTCGGCGGTAATATTTGACAACATTCGTGGCGAGTTGACCTCTACGTCTCCGTTTGACCTTCATATACATCACTAACGTAATATAAGCTAACCTAACCCAACCTATCATCTCGGCGGTAATATTTGACCACATTCCTGGCGAGTTGGCCTCTACGTCTCCGTGGGACCTTTATATACATAAATAACATAATATAAGCTAGCCTAACCCAATCTAACATCTCGGCGGTAATATTTGACCACATTCCTGGCGAGTTGGCCTCTACGTCTCCGTTTGACGTTCATATACATCAATAACGTAATTTAACCTAACCTAACCCAACCTATCATATCGGCGGTAATATTTGACAACATTCCTGGCTTGTTGGACTCTGCGTCTCCGTGGGACCTTCATATACGTCAATAACGTAATATAACCTAACCTAAACCAATCTAACATCTCGGCGGTATATTTGACAACATTCCTGGAGAGTTGGCCTCTACGTTTCCGTGGGACATTTATATACATCAATAAGATAATATAAGCTAGCCTAACCGAACCTAACATCTCGCCGGTAATATTTGACAACCTTCCTGGCGAGTTGGCTTCTCCGTCTCCGTGGGACATTTATATACATCAATAACATAATATAAGCTATCCTAACCCAACCTAACATCTCGCCGGTAATATTTGGCAACCTTCCTGGCGAGTTGGCTTCTCCGTCTCCGCGGGACCTTTATATACATCAATAACATAATATAAGCTAGCCTAACCCAACCTAACATCTCGCCGGTAATATTTGACAACATTCCTGTCGAGTTGGCCTCTACGTCACCGTGGAACCTTCGTATACATCAATAACGAAATATAACATAACCTAAACCAACCTATCATCTCGGCGGTAATATTTGACATCTCTCCTGGCGAGATGGCCTCTACGTCTCCGTGGAACCTTTATATACATCAATAACGTAATATAACCTAACCTAACCCAACGTAACATATCGGCGGTAATATTTGACCACATTCCTGGCGAGTTGGCCACTACGTCACCATGTAACCCTCATATCCATCAATAACGTAATATAACCTAACCTAACCCAACGTAACATTTCGGCGGTAATATTTGACCACATTCCTGGCGAGTTGGCCTCTGCGTCTCCGTGTAACCCTCATATACATCAATAACGTAATATAACCTAACCTAACCCAACCTATCATCTCGGCGGCGATATTTGATAACATTCCTGGCGATTTGGCCTCTACGTCTCCGTGGGACCTTTATATACATCAATAACATAATATAAGCTAGCCTAACCCAATCTAACATCTCGGCGGTAATATTTGCCCACATTCCTGGTTTGTTGGGCTCTGCGTCTCCGTGGGACCTTTACATACGTCAATAACGTAATATAAGCTGACCTAACCCAACCTATCATCTCGGCGGTAATATATGACCACATTCCTGGCTTGTTGGCCTCTGCGTCTCCGTGGGACCTTTATATACATCAAATACATAATATAAGCTAGCCTAACCCAACCTAACATAGCGCCGGTAATATTTGACAACAGTCCTGCCGAGTTGGCCTCTACGTCTCCGTGGAACCTTTATATACATCAATAATGTAATATAACCTAACCTAACCCAACGTAACATATCGGCGGTAATATTTGACCACATTCCTGGCGAGTCGGCCTCTATGTCTCCGTGTAACCCTCATATACATCAATAACGTATTATAACCTAACCTAACCCAACGTAACATCTCGGCGGTAACATTTGACACATTCCTGGCGAGTTGGCCTCTACGTCTCCGTTTCACCTTCATATACATCAATAACGTAATATAACCTACCTAACCCAACCTATCATCTCGGCGGTAATATTTGACAACACATCTAGCGAGTTGGCCTCTACGTCTCCGTGGGACCTTCATATACATCAATAACGACATATAACCTAACCTAACCCAACCTATCATCTCGGCGGTAATATTTGACAACATTCGTGGCGAGTTGGCCTCTACGTCTCCGTTTGACCTTCATATACATCACTAACGTAATATAACCTAACCTAACCCAACCTAACATCTCGGCGGTAATATTTGACAACATTTCTGGCGAGTTGGCCTGTACGTCTCCGTGGGACCTTCATATACATCAATAACGACATATAACCTAACCTAACCTAACCTATCATCTCGGCGGTAATATTTGACAACATTCGTGGCGAGTTGGCCTCTACGTCTCCGTTTGACCTTCATATACATCACTAACGTAATATAACCTAACCTAACCCAACCTAACATCTCGGCGTTAATATTTGACCACATTCCTGGCTTGTTGGCCTACACGTCTCCGTGGGACCTTTGTATACATCAATAACGTAATACAACCTAACCTAACCCAACCTAACATCTCTGCGGTAATATTTGACCACATTCCTGGCTTGTTGGAATCTACGTCTCCGTGGGACCTTTATATACATCAATAACGTAATATAACCTAACCTAACCCAACCTAACATCTCTGCGGTAATATTTGACATCATTCCTTGCGAGTTGGCCTCTACGTCTCCGTCTAACCCTCATATACATCAATAACGTAATATAACCTAACCTAACCCAACCTATCATCTCGGCCGTAATATTGGACAACATTCCTGGCGAGTTGGCCTCTACGTCTCCGTTTGACGTTCATATACATCAATAACGTAATTTAACCTAACCTAAACAACCTATCATCTCGGCAGTAATATTTGACCACATTCCTGGCGAGTTGGCCTCTACGTCTCCGTGGGACCTTTGTATACATCAATAACGTAATATAACCTAACCTAACCCAACCTAACATCTCTGCGGTAATATTTGACCACATTCCTGGCTTGTTGGAATCTACGTCTCCGTGGGACATTTATATACATCAATAAGATAATATAAGCTAGCCTAACCGAACCTAACATCTCGCCGGTAATATTTGACAACCTTCCTGGCGAGTTGGCTTCTCCGTCTCCGTGGGACATTTATATACATCAATAACATAATATAAGCTATCCTAACCCAACCTAACATCTCGCCGGTAATATTTGGCAACCTTCCTGGCGAGTTGGCTTCTCCGTCTCCGCGGGACCTTTATATACATCAATGACATAATATAAGCTAGCCTAACCCAACCTAACATCTCGCCGGTAATATTTGACAACATTCCTGTCGAGTTGGCCTCTACGTCACCGTGGAACCTTCGTATACATCAATAACGAAATATAACATAACCTAAACCAACCTATCATCTCGGCGGTAATATTTGACATCTCTCCTGGCGAGATGGCCTCTACGTCTCCGTGGAACCTTTATATACATCAATAACGTAATATAACCTAACCTAACCCAACGTAACATATCGGCGGTTATATTTGACCACATTCCTGGCGAGTTGGCCACTACGTCACCATGTAACCCTCATATCCATCAATAACGTAATATAACCTAACCTAACCCAACGTAACGTTTCGGCGGTAATATTTGACCACATTCCTGGCGAGTTGGCCTCTGCGTCTCCGTGTAACCCTCATATACATCAATAACGTAATATAACCTAACCTAACCCAACCTATCATCTCGGCGGTGATATTTGATAACATTCCTGGCGATTTGGCCTCTACGTCTCCGTGGGACCTTTATATACATCAATAACATAATATAAGCTAGCCTAACCCAATCTAACATCTCGGCGGTAATATTTGCCCACATTCCTGGTTTGTTGGGCTCTGCGTCTCCGTGGGACCTTTACATACGTCAATAACGTAATATAAGCTAACCTAACCCAACCTATCATCTCGGCGGTAATATTTGACCACATTCCTGGCTTGTTGGCCTCTGCGTCTCCGTGGGACCTTTATATACATCAAATACATAATATAAGCTAGCCTAACCCAACCTAACATAGCGCCGGTAATATTTGACAACAGTCCTGCCGAGTTGGCCTCTACGTCTCCGTGGAACCTTTATATACATCAATAATGTAATATAACCTAACCTAACCCAACGTAACATATCGGCGGTAATATTTGACCACATTCCTGGCGAGTCGGCCTCTATGTCTCCGTGTAACCCTCATATACATCAATAACGTATTATAACCTAACCTAACCCAACGTAACATCTCGGCGGTAACATTTGACACATTCCTGGCGAGTTGGCCTCTACGTCTCCGTTTGACCTTCATGTACATCAATAACGTAATATAACCTACCTAACCCAACCTATCATCTCGGCGGTAATATTTGACAACATTCGTGGCGAGTTGGCCTCTACGTCTCCGTTTGACCTTCATATACATCACTAACGTAATATAACCTAACCTAACCCAACCTAACATCTCGGCGGTAATATTTGACAACATTTCTGGCGAGTTGGCCTGTACGTCTCCGTGGGACCTTCATATACATTAATAACGACATATAACCTAACCTAACCTAACCTATCATCTCGGCGGTAATATTTGACAACATTCGTGGCGAGTTGGCCTCTACGTCTCCGTTTGACCTTCATATACATCACTAACGTAATATAACCTAACCTAACCCAACCTAACATCTCGGCGTTAATATTTGACCACATTCCTGGCTTGTTGGCCTACACGACTCCGTGGGACCTTTGTATACATCAATAACGTAATACAACCTAACCTAACCCAACCTAACATCTCTGCGGTAATATTTGACCACATTCCTGGCTTGTTGGAATCTACGTCTCCGTGGGACCTTTATATACATCAATAACGTAATATAACCTAACCTAACCCAACCTAACATCTCTGCGGTAATATTTGACATCATTCCTTGCGAGTTGGCCTCTACGTCTCCGTCTAACCCTCATATACACCAATAACGTAATATAACACAACCTAACCCAACCTATCATCTCGGCGGTAATATTTGACAACATACCTGCCGAGTTGACCTCTACGTCTCCGTGGGACCCTCATATACATCAATAACGACATATAACCTAACCTAACCCAACCTATCATCTCGGCGGTAATATTTGACAACATTCGTGGCGAGTTGGCCTCTACGTCTTCGTTTGACCTTCATATACATCACTAACATAATATAACCTAACCTAACCCAACCTATCATCTCGGCCGTAATATTGGACAACATTCCTGGCGAGTTGGCCTCCACGTCTCCGTTTGACGTTCATATACATCAATAACGTAATTTAACCTAACCTAACACAACCTATCATCTCGGCGGTAATATTTGACAACATTCCTGGCGAGTTGGCGTCTACGTCTCCGTGGGACCTTTATATACATGAATAACGTAATATAACGTAACCTAACCCAACCTACCATTTCGGCGGTAATATTTGAGAACATTCCTGTCGAGCTGACTTCTACGTCCCGGTGGCTTGTTGGAATCTACGTCTCCGTGGGACCTTTATATACATCAATAACGTAATATAACCTGACCTAACCCAACCTAACAGCTCTGCGGTAATATTTGACAACATTCCTGGCGAGTTGGCTTCTCCGTCTCCGTGGGACCTTTATATACATCAATAACGTAATATAACCTAACCTAACCCAACCTATCATCTCGGCGGTAATATTTGACAACATCCCTGGCGAGTTGGCCTCTACGTCTCCGTTTGACCTTCATATACATCACTAACGTAATATAACCTAACCTCACCCAACCTAACATCTCGGCGGTAATATTTGACAACATTTCTGGCGAGTTGGCGTCTACGTCTCCGTGGGACCTTTATATACATCAATAACGACATATAACCTAACCTAACCCAACCTATCATCTCGGCGGTAATATTTGACAACCTTCGTGGCGAGTTGGTCTCTACGTCTCCGTTTGACCTTCATATACATCACTAACGTAATATAACCTAACCTAACCCAACCTAACATCTCGGCGTTAATATTTGACCACATTCCTGGCTTGTTGGCCTACACGACTCCGTGGGACCTTTGTATACATCAATAACGTAATACAACCTAACCTAACCCAACCTAACATCTCTGCGGTAATATTTGACCACATTCCTGGCTTGTTGGAATCTACGTCTCCGTGGGACCTTTATATACATCAATAAAGTAATATAACCTAACCTAACCCAACCTAACATCTCTGCGGTAATATTTGACATCATTCCTTGCGAGTTGGCCTCTACGTCTCCGTCTAACCCTCATATACATCAATAACGTAATATAACACAACCTAACCCAACCTATCATCTCGGCGGTAATATTTGACAACATACCTGCCGAGTTGACCTCTACGTCTCCGTGGGACCCTCATATACATCAATAACGACATATAACCTAACCTAACCCAACCTATCATCTCGGCGGTAATATTTGACAACATTCGTGGCGAGTTGGCCTCTACGTCTTCGTTTGACCTTCATATACATCACTAACATAATATAACCTAACCTAACCCAACCTATCATCTCGGCCGTAATATTGGACAACATTCCTGGCGAGTTGGCCTCCACGTCTCCGTTTGACGTTCATATACATCAATAACGTAATTTAACCTAACCTAACACAACCTATCATCTCGGCGGTAATATTTGACAACATTCCTGGCGAGTTGGCGTCTACGTCTCCGTGGGACCTTCATATACATCAATAACGACATATAACCTAACCTAACCTAACCTATCATCTCGGCGGTAATATTTGACAACATTCGTGGCGAGTTGGCCTCTACGTCTCCGTTTGACCTTCATATACATCACTAACGTAATATAACCTAACCTAACCCAACCTAACATCTCGGCGGTAATATTTGACAACATTCCTGGCGAGTTGGCGTCTACGTCTCCGTGGGACCTTTATATACATCAATAACGTAATATAACCTAACCTAACCCAACCTATCATCTCGGCGGTAATATTTGACAACATCCCTAGCGAGTTGGCCTCTAAGTCTCCGTGGGACCTTTATATACATCAATAACATAATATAACCTAACCTAACCCAACCTATCATCTCGGCCGTAATATTGGACAACATTCCTGGCGAGTTGGCCTCTACGTTTCCGTTTGACGTTCATATACATCAATAACGTAATTTAACCTAACCTAAACAACCTATCATCTCGGCAGTAATATTTGACCACGTTCCTGGCGAGTTGGCCTCTACGTCTCCGTTGGACCTTTGTATACATCAATAACGTAATATAACCTAACCTAACCCAACCTAACATCTCTGCGGTAATATTTGACCACATTCCTGGCTTGTTGGAATCTACGTCTCTGTGGGACCTTTATATACATCAATAACATAATATAACCTAACCTAACCCAACCTAACATCTCTGCGGTAATATTTGACATCATTTCTGGCGAGTTGGCCTCTACGTCTCCGTGTAACACTCATACACATCAATAACATAATATAACGCCACCTAACCCAACCTATCATCTCGGCGGTAATATTTGACAACATATCTGCCGAGTTGGCCTCTACGTCTCCGTGGGACCTTCATATACATCAATAACGACATATAACCTAACCTAACCCAACCTATCATCTCGGCGGTAAAATTGGCCAACATTCGTGGCGAGTTGGCCTCTACGTCTCCGTTTGACCTTCATATACATCACTAACGTAATATAACCTAACCTAACCCAACCTATCATCTCGGCGTTAATATTTGACAACATTCGTGGCGAGTTGACCTCTACGTCTCCGTTTGACCTTCATATACATCACTAACGTAATATAAGCTAACCTAACCCAACCTATCATCTCGGCGGTAATATTTGACCACATTCCTGGCGAGTTGGCCTCTACGTCTCCGTGGGACCTTTATATACATAAATAACATAATATAAGCTAGCCTAACCCAATCTAACATCTCGGCGGTAATATTTGACCACATTCCTGGCGAGTTGGCCTCTACGTCTCCGTTTGACGTTCATATACATCAATAACGTAATTTAACCTAACCTAACCCAACCTATCATATCGGCGGTAATATTTGACAACATTCCTGGCTTGTTGGACCCTGCGTCTCCGTGGGACCTTCATATACGTCAATAACGTAATATAACCTAACCTAACCCAATCTAACATCTCGGCGGTATATTTGACAACATTCCTGGAGAGTTGGCCTCTACGTCTCCGTGGGACATTTATATACATCAATAAGATAATATAAGCTAGCCTAACCGAACCTAACATCTCGCCGGTAATATTTGACAACCTTCCTGGCGAGTTGGCTTCTCCGTCTCCGTGGGACATTTATATACATCAATAACATAATATAAGCTATCCTAACCCAACCTAACATCTCGCCGGTAATATTTGGCAACCTTCCTGGCGAGTTGGCTTCTCCGTCTCCGCGGGACCTTTATATACATCAATAACATAATATAAGCTAGCCTAACCCAACCTAACATCTCGCCGGTAATATTTGACAACATTCCTGTCGAGTTGGCCTCTACGTCACCGTGGAACCTTCGTATACATCAATAACGAAATATAACATAACCTAAACCAACCTATCATCTCGGCGGTAATATTTGACATCTCTCCTGGCGAGATGGCCTCTACGTCTCCGTGGAACCTTTATATACATCAATAACGTAATATAACCTAACCTAACCCAACGTAACATCTCGGCGGTAATATTTGACCACATTCCTGGCGAGTTGGCCTCTACGTCTCCGTTTGACGTTCATATACATCAATAACGTAATTTAACCTAACCTAACCCAACCTATCATATCGGCGGTAATATTTGACAACATTCCTGGCTTGTTGGACTCTGCGTCTCCGTGGGACCTTCATATACGTCAATAACGTAATATAACCTAACCTAACCCAATCTAACATCTCGGCGGTATATTTGACAACATTCCTGGAGAGTTGGCCTCTACGTCTCCGTGGGACATTTATATACATCAATAAGATAATATAAGCTAGCCTAACCGAACCTAACATCTCGCCGGTAATATTTGACAACCTTCCTGGCGAGTTGGCTTCTCCGTCTCCGTGGGACATTTATATACATCAATAACATAATATAAGCTATCCAAACCCAACCTAACATCTCTCCGGTAATATTTGGCAACCTTCCTGGCGAGTTGGCTTCTCCGTCTCCGCGGGACCTTTATATACATCAATAACATAATATAAGCTAGCCTAACCCAACCTAACATCTCGCCGGTAATATTTGACAACATTCCTGTCGAGTTGGCCTCTACGTCACCGTGGAACCTTCGTATACATCAATAACGAAATATAACATAACCTAAACCAACCTATCATCTCGGCGGTAATATTTGACATCTCTCCTGGCGAGATGGCCTCTACGTCTCCGTGGAACCTTTATATACATCAATAACGTAATATAACCTAACCTAACCCAACGTAACATATCGGCGGTTATATTTGACCACATTCCTGGCGAGTTGGCCACTACGTCACCATGTAACCCTCATATCCATCAATAACGTAATATAACCTAACCTAACCCAACGTAACGTTTCGGCGGTAATATTTGACCACATTCCTGGCGAGTTGGCCTCTGCGTCTCCGTGTAACCCTCATATACATCAATAACGTAATATAACCTAACCTAACCCAACCTATCATCTCGGCGGTGATATTTGATAACATTCCTGGCGATTTGGCCTCTACGTCTCCGTGGGACCTTTATATACATCAATAACATAATATAAGCTAGCCTAACCCAATCTAACATCTCGGCGGTAATATTTGCCCACATTCCTGGTTTGTTGGGCTCTGCGTCTCCGTGGGACCTTTACATACGTCAATAACGTAATATAAGCTAACCTAACCCAACCTATCATCTCGGCGGTAATATTTGACCACATTCCTGGCTTGTTGGCCTCTGCGTCTCCGTGGGACCTTTATATACATCAAATACATAATATAAGCTAGCCTAACCCAACCTAACATAGCGCCGGTAATATTTGACAACAGTCCTGCCGAGTTGGCCTCTACGTCTCCGTGGAATCTTTATATACATCAATAATGTAATATAACCTAACCTAACCCAACGTAACATATCGGCGGTAATATTTGACCACATTCCTGGCGAGTCGGCCTCTATGTCTCCGTGTAACCCTCATATACATCAATAACGTATTATAACCTAACCTAACCCAACGTAACATCTCGGCGGTAACATTTGACACATTCCTGGCGAGTTGGCCTCTACGTCTCCGTTTGACCTTCATATACATCAATAACGTAATATAACCTACCTAACCCAACCTATCATCTCGGCGGTAATATTTGACAACATTCGTGGCGAGTTGGCCTCTACGTCTCCGTTTGACCTTCATATACATCACTAACGTAATATAACCTAACCTAACCCAACCTAACATCTCGGCGGTAATATTTGACAACATTTCTGGCGAGTTGGCCTGTACGTCTCCGTGGGACCTTCATATACATCAATAACGACATATAACCTAACCTAACCTAACCTATCATCTCGGCGGTAATATTTGACAACATTCGTGGCGAGTTGGCCTCTACGTCTCCGTTTGACCTTCATATACATCACTAACGTAATATAACCTAACCTAACCCAACCTAACATCTCGGCGTTAATATTTGACCACATTCCTGGCTTGTTGGCCTACACGACTCCGTGGGACCTTTGTATACATCAATAACGTAATACAACCTAACCTAACCCAACCTAACATCTCTGCGGTAATATTTGACCACATTCCTGGCTTGTTGGAATCTACGTCTCCGTGGGACCTTTATATACATCAATAACGTAATATAACCTAACCTAACCCAACCTAACATCTCTGCGGTAATATTTGACATCATTCCTTGCGAGTTGGCCTCTACGTCTCCGTCTAACCCTCATATACACCAATAACGTAATATAACACAACCTAACCCAACCTATCATCTCGGCGGTAATATTTGACAACATACCTGCCGAGTTGACCTCTACGTCTCCGTGGGACCCTCATATACATCAATAACGACATATAACCTAACCTAACCCAACCTATCATCTCGGCGGTAATATTTGACAACATTCGTGGCGAGTTGGCCTCTACGTCTTCGTTTGACCTTCATATACATCACTAACATAATATAACCTAACCTAACCCAACCTATCATCTCGGCCGTAATATTGGACAACATTCCTGGCGAGTTGGCCTCCACGTCTCCGTTTGACGTTCATATACATCAATAACGTAATTTAACCTAACCTAACACAACCTATCATCTCGGCGGTAATATTTGACAACATTCCTGGCGAGTTGGCGTCTACGTCTCCGTGGGACCTTTATATACATGAATAACGTAATATAACGTAACCTAACCCAACCTACCATTTCGGCGGTAATATTTGAGAACATTCCTGTCGAGCTGACTTCTACGTCCCGGTGGCTTGTTGGAATCTACGTCTCCGTGGGACCTTTATATACATCAATAACGTAATATAACCTGACCTAACCCAACCTAACAGCTCTGCGGTAATATTTGACAACATTCCTGGCGAGTTGGCTTCTCCGTCTCCGTGGGACCTTTATATACATCAATAACGTAATATAACCTAACCTAACCCAACCTATCATCTCGGCGGTAATATTTGACAACATCCCTGGCGAGTTGGCCTCTACGTCTCCGTTTGACCTTCATATACATCACTAACGTAATATAACCTAACCTCACCCAACCTAACATCTCGGCAGTAATATTTGACAACATTTCTGGCGAGTTGGCGTCTACGTCTCCGTGGGACCTTTATATACATCAATAACGACATATAACCTAACCTAACCCAACCTATCATCTCGGCGGTAATATTTGACAACATTCGTGGCGAGTTGGTCTCTACGTCTCCGTTTGACCTTCATATACATCACTAACGTAATATAACCTAACCTAACCCAACCTATCATCTCGGCGTTAATATTTGACAACATTCGTGGCGAGTTGACCTCTACGTCTCCGTTTGACCTTCATATACATCACTAACGTAATATAAGCTAACCTAACCCAACCTATCATCTCGGCGGTAATATTTGACCACATTCCTGGCGAGTTGGCCTCTACGTCTCCGTGGGACCTTTATATACATAAATAACATAATATAAGCTAGCCTAACCCAATCTAACATCTCGGCGGTAATATTTGACCACATTCCTGGCGAGTTGGCCTCTACGTCTCCGTTTGACGTTCATATACATCAATAACGTAATTTAACCTAACCTAACCCAACCTATCATATCGGCGGTAATATTTGACAACATTCCTGGCTTGTTGGACCCTGCGTCTCCGTGGGACCTTCATATACGTCAATAACGTAATATAACCTAACCTAACCCAATCTAACATCTCGGCGGTATATTTGACAACATTCCTGGAGAGTTGGCCTCTACGTCTCCGTGGGACATTTATATACATCAATAAGATAATATAAGCTAGCCTAACCGAACCTAACATCTCGCCGGTAATATTTGACAACCTTCCTGGCGAGTTGGCTTCTCCGTCTCCGTGGGACATTTATATACATCAATAACATAATATAAGCTATCCTAACCCAACCTAACATCTCGCCGGTAATATTTGGCAACCTTCCTGGCGAGTTGGCTTCTCCGTCTCCGCGGGACCTTTATATACATCAATAACATAATATAAGCTAGCCTAACCCAACCTAACATCTCGCCGGTAATATTTGACAACATTCCTGTCGAGTTGGCCTCTACGTCACCGTGGAACCTTCGTATACATCAATAACGAAATATAACATAACCTAAACCAACCTATCATCTCGGCGGTAATATTTGACATCTCTCCTGGCGAGATGGCCTCTACGTCTCCGTGGAACCTTTATATACATCAATAACGTAATATAACCTAACCTAACCCAACGTAACATCTCGGCGGTAATATTTGACCACATTCCTGGCGAGTTGGCCTCTACGTCTCCGTTTGACGTTCATATACATCAATAACGTAATTTAACCTAACCTAACCCAACCTATCATATCGGCGGTAATATTTGACAACATTCCTGGCTTGTTGGACTCTGCGTCTCCGTGGGACCTTCATATACGTCAATAACGTAATATAACCTAACCTAACCCAATCTAACATCTCGGCGGTATATTTGACAACATTCCTGGAGAGTTGGCCTCTACGTCTCCGTGGGACATTTATATACATCAATAAGATAATATAAGCTAGCCTAACCGAACCTAACATCTCGCCGGTAATATTTGACAACCTTCCTGGCGAGTTGGCTTCTCCGTCTCCGTGGGACATTTATATACATCAATAACATAATATAAGCTATCCAAACCCAACCTAACATCTCTCCGGTAATATTTGGCAACCTTCCTGGCGAGTTGGCTTCTCCGTCTCCGCGGGACCTTTATATACATCAATAACATAATATAAGCTAGCCTAACCCAACCTAACATCTCGCCGGTAATATTTGACAACATTCCTGTCGAGTTGGCCTCTACGTCACCGTGGAACCTTCGTATACATCAATAACGAAATATAACATAACCTAAACCAACCTATCATCTCGGCGGTAATATTTGACATCTCTCCTGGCGAGATGGCCTCTACGTCTCCGTGGAACCTTTATATACATCAATAACGTAATATAACCTAACCTAACCCAACGTAACATATCGGCGGTTATATTTGACCACATTCCTGGCGAGTTGGCCACTACGTCACCATGTAACCCTCATATCCATCAATAACGTAATATAACCTAACCTAACCCAACGTAACGTTTCGGCGGTAATATTTGACCACATTCCTGGCGAGTTGGCCTCTGCGTCTCCGTGTAACCCTCATATACATCAATAACGTAATATAACCTAACCTAACCCAACCTATCATCTCGGCGGTGATATTTGATAACATTCCTGGCGATTTGGCCTCTACGTCTCCGTGGGACCTTTATATACATCAATAACATAATATAAGCTAGCCTAACCCAATCTAACATCTCGGCGGTAATATTTGCCCACATTCCTGGTTTGTTGGGCTCTGCGTCTCCGTGGGACCTTTACATACGTCAATAACGTAATATAAGCTAACCTAACCCAACCTATCATCTCGGCGGTAATATTTGACCACATTCCTGGCTTGTTGGCCTCTGCGTCTCCGTGGGACCTTTATATACATCAAATACATAATATAAGCTAGCCTAACCCAACCTAACATAGCGCCGGTAATATTTGACAACAGTCCTGCCGAGTTGGCCTCTACGTCTCCGTGGAACCTTTATATACATCAATAATGTAATATAACCTAACCTAACCCAACGTAACATATCGGCGGTAATATTTGACCACATTCCTGGCGAGTCGGCCTCTATGTCTCCGTGTAACCCTCATATACATCAATAACGTATTATAACCTAACCTAACCCAACGTAACATCTCGGCGGTAACATTTGACACATTCCTGGCGAGTTGGCCTCTACGTCTCCGTTTGACCTTCATATACATCAATAACGTAATATAACCTACCTAACCCAACCTATCATCTCGGCGGTAATATTTGACAACATTCGTGGCGAGTTGGCCTCTACGTCTCCGTTTGACCTTCATATACATCACTAACGTAATATAACCTAACCTAACCCAACCTAACATCTCGGCGGTAATATTTGACAACATTTCTGGCGAGTTGGCCTGTACGTCTCCGTGGGACCTTCATATACATCAATAACGACATATAACCTAACCTAACCTAACCTATCATCTCGGCGGTAATATTTGACAACATTCGTGGCGAGTTGGCCTCTACGTCTCCGTTTGACCTTCATATACATCACTAACGTAATATAACCTAACCTAACCCAACCTAACATCTCGGCGTTAATATTTGACCACATTCCTGGCTTGTTGGCCTACACGACTCCGTGGGACCTTTGTATACATCAATAACGTAATACAACCTAACCTAACCCAACCTAACATCTCTGCGGTAATATTTGACCACATTCCTGGCTTGTTGGAATCTACGTCTCCGTGGGACCTTTATATACATCAATAACGTAATATAACCTAACCTAACCCAACCTAACATCTCTGCGGTAATATTTGACATCATTCCTTGCGAGTTGGCCTCTACGTCTCCGTCTAACCCTCATATACACCAATAACGTAATATAACACAACCTAACCCAACCTATCATCTCGGCGGTAATATTTGACAACATACCTGCCGAGTTGACCTCTACGTCTCCGTGGGACCCTCATATACATCAATAACGACATATAACCTAACCTAACCCAACCTATCATCTCGGCGGTAATATTTGACAACATTCGTGGCGAGTTGGCCTCTACGTCTTCGTTTGACCTTCATATACATCACTAACATAATATAACCTAACCTAACCCAACCTATCATCTCGGCCGTAATATTGGACAACATTCCTGGCGAGTTGGCCTCCACGTCTCCGTTTGACGTTCATATACATCAATAACGTAATTTAACCTAACCTAACACAACCTATCATCTCGGCGGTAATATTTGACAACATTCCTGGCGAGTTGGCGTCTACGTCTCCGTGGGACCTTTATATACATGAATAACGTAATATAACGTAACCTAACCCAACCTACCATTTCGGCGGTAATATTTGAGAACATTCCTGTCGAGCTGACTTCTACGTCCCGGTGGCTTGTTGGAATCTACGTCTCCGTGGGACCTTTATATACATCAATAACGTAATATAACCTGACCTAACCCAACCTAACAGCTCTGCGGTAATATTTGACAACATTCCTGGCGAGTTGGCTTCTCCGTCTCCGTGGGACCTTTATATACATCAATAACGTAATATAACCTAACCTAACCCAACCTATCATCTCGGCGGTAATATTTGACAACATCCCTGGCGAGTTGGCCTCTACGTCTCCGTTTGACCTTCATATACATCACTAACGTAATATAACCTAACCTCACCCAACCTAACATCTCGGCAGTAATATTTGACAACATTTCTGGCGAGTTGGCGTCTACGTCTCCGTGGGACCTTTATATACATCAATAACGACATATAA
Source organism: Xylocopa violacea (assembly GCA_963969225.1). Classification (NCBI taxonomy): domain Eukaryota; kingdom Metazoa; phylum Arthropoda; class Insecta; order Hymenoptera; family Apidae; genus Xylocopa; species Xylocopa violacea. The sequence goes on from CAXAJV010000051.1 coordinate 4,719,667, forward strand.
CCTAACCTAACCCAACCTATCATCTCGGCGGTAATATTTGACAACATTCGTGGCGAGTTGGTCTCTACGTCTCCGTTTGACCTTCATATACATCACTAACGTAATATAACCTAACCTAACCCAACCTAACATCTCGGCGTTAATATTTGACCACATTCCTGGCTTGTTGGCCTACACGACTCCGTGGGACCTTTGTATACATCAATAACGTAATACAACCTAACCTAACCCAACCTAACATCTCTGCGGTAATATTTGACCACATTCCTGGCTTGTTGGAATCTACGTCTCCGTGGGACCTTTATATACATCAATAACGTAATATAACCTAACCTAACCCAACCTAACATCTCTGCGGTAATATTTGACATCATTCCTTGCGAGTTGGCCTCTACGTCTCCGTCTAACCCTCATATACATCAATAACGTAATATAACACAACCTAACCCAACCTATCATCTCGGCGGTAATATTTGACAACATACCTGCCGAGTTGACCTCTACGTCTCCGCGGGACCCTCATATACATCAATAACGACATATAACCTAACCTAACCCAACCTATCATCTCGGCGGTAATATTTGACAACATTCGTGGCGAGTTGGCCTCTACGTCTTCGTTTGACCTTCATATACATCACTAACATAATATAACCTAACCTAACCCAACCTATCATCTCGGCCGTAATATTGGACAACATTCCTGGCGAGTTGGCCTCCACGTCTCCGTTTGACGTTCATATACATCAATAACGTAATTTAACCTAACCTAACACAACCTATCATCTCGGCGGTAATATTTGACAACATTCCTGGCGAGTTGGCGTCTACGTCTCCGTGGGACCTTCATATACATCAATAACGACATATAACCTAACCTAACCTAACCTATCATCTCGGCGGTAATATTTGACAACATTCGTGGCGAGTTGGCCTCTACGTCTCCGTTTGACCTTCATATACATCACTAACGTAATATAACCTAACCTAACCCAACCTAACATCTCGGCGGTAATATTTGACAACATTCCTGGCGAGTTGGCGTCTACGTCTCCGTGGGACCTTTATATACATCAATAACGTAATATAACCTAACCTAACCCAACCTATCATCTCGGCGGTAATATTTGACAACATCCCTAGCGAGTTGGCCTCTAAGTCTCCGTGGGACCTTTATATACATCAATAACATAATATAACCTAACCTAACCCAACCTATCATCTCGGCCGTAATATTGGACAACATTCCTGGCGAGTTGGCCTCTACGTTTCCGTTTGACGTTCATATACATCAATAACGTAATTTAACCTAACCTAAACAACCTATCATCTCGGCAGTAATATTTGACCACGTTCCTGGCGAGTTGGCCTCTACGTCTCCGTTGGACCTTTGTATACATCAATAACGTAATATAACCTAACCTAACCCAACCTAACATCTCTGCGGTAATATTTGACCACATTCCTGGCTTGTTGGAATCTACGTCTCTGTGGGACCTTTATATACATCAATAACATAATATAACCTAACCTAACCCAACCTAACATCTCTGCGGTAATATTTGACATCATTTCTGGCGAGTTGGCCTCTACGTCTCCGTGTAACACTCATACACATCAATAACATAATATAACGCCACCTAACCCAACCTATCATCTCGGCGGTAATATTTGACAACATATCTGCCGAGTTGGCCTCTACGTCTCCGTGGGACCTTCATATACATCAATAACGACATATAACCTAACCTAACCCAACCTATCATCTCGGCGGTAAAATTGGCCAACATTCGTGGCGAGTTGGCCTCTACGTCTCCGTTTGACCTTCATATACATCACTAACGTAATATAACCTAACCTAACCCAACCTATCATCTCGGCGTTAATATTTGACAACATTCGTGGCGAGTTGACCTCTACGTCTCCGTTTGACCTTCATATACATCACTAACGTAATATAAGCTAACCTAACCCAACCTATCATCTCGGCGGTAATATTTGACCACATTCCTGGCGAGTTGGCCTCTACGTCTCCGTGGGACCTTTATATACATAAATAACATAATATAAGCTAGCCTAACCCAATCTAACATCTCGGCGGTAATATTTGACCACATTCCTGGCGAGTTGGCCTCTACGTCTCCGTTTGACGTTCATATACATCAATAACGTAATTTAACCTAACCTAACCCAACCTATCATATCGGCGGTAATATTTGACAACATTCCTGGCTTGTTGGACCCTGCGTCTCCGTGGGACCTTCATATACGTCAATAACGTAATATAACCTAACCTAACCCAATCTAACATCTCGGCGGTATATTTGACAACATTCCTGGAGAGTTGGCCTCTACGTCTCCGTGGGACATTTATATACATCAATAAGATAATATAAGCTAGCCTAACCGAACCTAACATCTCGCCGGTAATATTTGACAACCTTCCTGGCGAGTTGGCTTCTCCGTCTCCGTGGGACATTTATATACATCAATAACATAATATAAGCTATCCTAACCCAAACTAACATCTCGCCGGTAATATTTGGCAACCTTCCTGGCGAGTTGGCTTCTCCGTCTCCGCGGGACCTTTATATACATCAATAACATAATATAAGCTAGCCTAACCCAACCTAACATCTCGCCGGTAATATTTGACAACATTCCTGTCGAGTTGGCCTCTACGTCACCGTGGAACCTTCGTATACATCAATAACGAAATATAACATAACCTAAACCAACCTATCATCTCGGCGGTAATATTTGACATCTCTCCTGGCGAGATGGCCTCTACGTCTCCGTGGAACCTTTATATACATCAATAACGTAATATAACCTAACCTAACCCAACGTAACATCTCGGCGGTAATATTTGACCACATTCCTGGCGAGTTGGCCTCTACGTCTCCGTTTGACGTTCATATACATCAATAACGTAATTTAACCTAACCTAACCCAACCTATCATATCGGCGGTAATATTTGACAACATTCCTGGCTTGTTGGACTCTGCGTCTCCGTGGGACCTTCATATACGTCAATAACGTAATATAACCTAACCTAACCCAATCTAACATCTCGGCGGTATATTTGACAACATTCCTGGAGAGTTGGCCTCTACGTCTCCGTGGGACATTTATATACATCAATAAGATAATATAAGCTAGCCTAACCGAACCTAACATCTCGCCGGTAATATTTGACAACCTTCCTGGCGAGTTGGCTTCTCCGTCTCCGTGGGACATTTATATACATCAATAACATAATATAAGCTATCCAAACCCAACCTAACATCTCGCCGGTAATATTTGGCAACCTTCCTGGCGAGTTGGCTTCTCCGTCTCCGCGAGACCTTTATATACATCAATAACATAATATAACCTAACCTAACCCAACCTAACATCTCTGCGGTAATATTTGACATCATTTCTGGCGAGTTGGCCTCTACGTCTCCGTGTAACACTCATACACATCAATAACATAATATAACGCAACCTAACCCAACCTATCATCTCGGCGGTAATATTTGACAACATATCTGCCGAGTTGGCCTCTACGTATCCGTGGGACCTTCATATACATCAATAACGACATATAACCTAACCTAACCCAACCTATCATCTCGGCGGTAATATTTGACAACATTCGTGGCGAGTTGGCCTCTACGTCTCCGTTTGACCTTCATATACATCACTAACGTAATATAACCTAACCTAACCCAACCTAACATCTCGGCGGTAATATTTGACAACATTTCTGGCGAGTTGGCCTGTACGTCTCCGTGGGACCTTCATATACATCAATAACGACATATAACCTAACCTAACCTAACCTATCATCTCGGCGGTAATATTTGACAACATTCGTGGCGAGTTGGCCTCTACGTCTCCGTTTGACCTTCATATACATCACTAACGTAATATAACCTAACCTAACCCAACCTAACATCTCGGCGTTAATATTTGACCACATTCCTGGCTTGTTGGCCTACACGTCTCCGTGGGACCTTTGTATACATCAATAACGTAATACAACCTAACCTAACCCAACCTAACATCTCTGCGGTAATATTTGACCACATTCCTGGCTTGTTGGAATCTACGTCTCCGTGGGACCTTTATATACATCAATAACGTAATATAACCTAACCTAACCCAACCTAACATCTCTGCGGTAATATTTGACATCATTCCTTGCGAGTTGGCCTCTACGTCTCCGTCTAACCCTCATATACATCAATAACGTAATATAACACAACCTAACCCAACCTATCATCTCGGCGGTAATATTTGACAACATACCTGCCGAGTTGACCTCTACGTCTCCGTGGGACCCTCATATACATCAATAACGACATATAACCTAACCTAACCCAACCTATCATCTCGGCGGTAATATTTGACAACATTCGTGGCGAGTTGGCCTCTACGTCTTCGTTTGACCTTCATATACATCACTAACATAATATAACCTAACCTAACCCAACCTATCATCTCGGCCGTAATATTGGACAACATTCCTGGCGAGTTGGCCTCCACGTCTCCGTTTGACGTTCATATACATCAATAACGTAATTTAACCTAACCTAACACAACCTATCATCTCGGCGGTAATATTTGACAACATTCCTGGCGAGTTGGCGTCTACGTCTCCGTGGGACCTTTATATACATGAATAACGTAATATAACGTAACCTAACCCAACCTACCATTTCGGCGGTAATATTTGAGAACATTCCTGTCGAGCTGACTTCTACGTCCCGGTGGCTTGTTGGCCTCTACGTCTCCGTTTGACCTTCATATACATCACTAACGTAATATAACCTAACCTCACCCAACCTAACATCTCGGCGGTAATATTTGACAACATTTCTTGCGAGTTGGCGTCTACGTCTCCGTGGGACCTTTATATACATCAATAACGACATATAACCTAACCTAACCCAACCTATCATCTCGGCGGTAATATTTGACAACATTCGTGGCGAGTTGACCTCTACGTCTCCGTTTGACCTTCATATACATCACTAACGTAATATAAGCTAACCTAACCCAACCTATCATCTCGGCGGTAATATTTGACCACATTCCTGGCGAGTTGGCCTCTACGTCTCCGTGGGACCTTTATATACATAAATAACATAATATAAGCTAGCCTAACCCAATCTAACATCTCGGCGGTAATATTTGACCACATTCCTGGCGAGTTGGCCTCTACGTCTCCGTTTGACGTTCATATACATCAATAACGTAATTTAACCTAACCTAACCCAACCTATCATATCGGCGGTAATATTTGACAACATTCCTGGCTTGTTGGACCCTGCGTCTCCGTGGGACCTTCATATACGTCAGTAACGTAATATAACCTAACCTAACCCAATCTAACATCTCGGCGGTATATTTGACAACATTCCTGGAGAGTTGGCCTCTACGTCTCCGTGGGACATTTATATACATCAATAAGATAATATAAGCTAGCCTAACCGAACCTAACATCTCGCCGGTAATATTTGACAACCTTCCTGGCGAGTTGGCTTCTCCGTCTCCGTGGGACATTTATATACATCAATAACATAATATAAGCTATCCTAACCCAACCTAATATCTCGCCCGTAATATTTGGCAACCTTCCTGGCGAGTTGGCTTCTCCGTCTCCGCGGGACCTTTATAAACATCAATAACATAATATAAGCTAGCCTAACCCAACCTAACATCTCGCCGGTAATATTTGACAACATTCCTGTCGAGTTGGCCTCTACGTCACCGTGGAACCTTCGTATACATCAATAACGAAATATAACATAACCTAAACCAACCTATCATCTCGGCGGTAATATTTGACATCTCTCCTGGCGAGATGGCCTCTACGTCTCCGTGGAACCTTTATATACATCAATAACGTAATATAACCTAACCTAACCCAACGTAACATCTCGGCGGTAATATTTGACCACACTCCTGGCGAGTTGGCCTCTACGTCTCCGTTTGACGTTCATATACATCAATAACGTAATTTAACCTAACCTAACCCAACCTATCATATCGGCGGTAATATTTGACAACATTCCTGGCTTGTTGGACTCTGCGTCTCCGTGGGACCTTCATATACGTCAATAACGTAATATAACCTAACCTAACCCAATCTAACATCTCGGCGGTATATTTGACAACATTCCTGGAGAGTTGGCCTCTACGTCTCCGTGGGACATTTATATACATCAATAAGATAATATAAGCTAGCCTAACCGAACCTAACATCTCGCCGGTAATATTTGACAACCTTCCTGGCGAGTTGGCTTCTCCGTCTCCGTGGGACATTTATATACATCAATAACATAATATAAGCTATCCAAACCCAACCTAACATCTCGCCGGTAATATTTGGCAACCTTCCTGGCGAGTTGGCTTCTCCGTCTCCGCGAGACCTTTATATACATCAATAACATAATATAAGCTAGCCTAACCCAACCTAACATCTCGCCGGTAATATTTGACAACATTCCTGTCGAGTTGGCCTCTACGTCACCGTGGAACCTTCGTATACATCAATAACGAAATATAACATAACCTAAACCAACCTATCATCTCGGCGGTAATATTTGACATCTGTCCTGGCGAGATGGCCTCTACGTCTCCGTGGGACCTTCATATACATCAATAACGACATATAACCTAACCTAACCCAACCTATCATCTCGGCGGTAATATTTGACAACATTCGTGGCGAGTTGGCCTCTACGTCTCCGTTTGACCTTCATATACATCACTAACGTAATATAACCTAACCTAACCCAACCTAACATCTCGGCGGTAATATTTGACAACATTTCTGGCGAGTTGGCCTGTACGTCTCCGTGGGACCTTCATATACATCAATAACGACATATAACCTAACCTAACCTAACCTATCATCTCGGCGGTAATATTTGACAACATTCGTGGCGAGTTGGCCTCTACGTCTCCGTTTAACCTTCATATACATCACTAACGTAATATAACCTAACCTAACCCAACCTAACATCTCGGCGTTAATATTTGACCACATTCCTGGCTTGTTGGCCTACACGTCTCCGTGGGACCTTTGTATACATCAATAACGTAATACAACCTAACCTAACCCAACCTAACATCTCTGCGGTAATATTTGACCACATTCCTGGCTTGTTGGAATCTACGTCTCCGTGGGACCTTTATATACATCAATAACGTAATATAACCTAACCTAACTCAACCTAACATCTCTGCGGTAATATTTGACATCATTCCTTGCGAGTTGGCCTCTACGTCTCCGTCTAACCCTCATATACATCAATAACGTAATATAACACAACCTAACCCAACCTATCATCTCGGCGGTAATATTTGACAACATACCTGCCGAGTTGACCTCTACGTCTCCGTGGGACCCTCATATACATCAATAACGACATATAACCTAACCTAACCCAACCTATCATCTCGGCGGTAATATTTGACAACATTCGTGGCGAGTTGACCTCTACGTCTCCGTTTGACCTTCATATACATCACTAACGTAATATAAGCTAACCTAACCCAACCTATCATCTCGGCGGTAATATTTGACCACATTCCTGGCGAGTTGGCCTCTACGTCTCCGTGGGACCTTTATATACATAAATAACATAATATAAGCTAGCCTAACCCAATCTAACATCTCGGCGGTAATATTTGACCACATTCCTGGCGAGTTGGCCTCTACGTCTCCGTTTGACGTTCATATACATCAATAACGTAATTTAACCTAACCTAACCCAACCTATCATATCGGCGGTAATATTTGACAACATTCCTGGCTTGTTGGACCCTGCGTCTCCGTGGGACCTTCATATACGTCAGTAACGTAATATAACCTAACCTAACCCAATCTAACATCTCGGCGGTATATTTGACAACATTCCTGGAGAGTTGGCCTCTACGTCTCCGTGGGACATTTATATACATCAATAAGATAATATAAGCTAGCCTAACCGAATCTAACATCTCGCCGGTAATATTTGACAACCTTCCTGGCGAGTTGGCTTCTCCGTCTCCGTGGGACATTTATATACATCAATAACATAATATAAGCTATCCTAACCCAACCTAATATCTCGCCCGTAATATTTGGCAACCTTCCTGGCGAGTTGGCTTCTCCGTCTCCGCGGGACCTTTATAAACATCAATAACATAATATAAGCTAGCCTAACCCAACCTAACATCTCGCCGGTAATATTTGACAACATTCCTGTCGAGTTGGCCTCTACGTCACCGTGGAACCTTCGTATACATCAATAACGAAATATAACATAACCTAAACCAACCTATCATCTCGGCGGTAATATTTGACATCTCTCCTGGCGAGATGGCCTCTACGTCTCCGTGGAACCTTTATATACATCAATAACGTAATATAACCTAACCTAACCCAACGTAACATCTCGGCGGTAATATTTCACCACACTCCTGGCGAGTTGGCCTCTACGTCTCCGTTTGACGTTCATATACATCAATAACGTAATTTAACCTAACCTAACCCAACCTATCATATCGGCGGTAATATTTGACAACATTCCTGGCTTGTTGGACTCTGCGTCTCCGTGGGACCTTCATATACGTCAATAACGTAATATAACCTAACCTAACCCAATCTAACATCTCGGCGGTATATTTGACAACATTCCTGGAGAGTTGGCCTCTACGTCTCCGTGGGACATTTATATACATCAATAAGATAATATAAGCTAGCCTAACCGAACCTAACATCTCGCCGGTAATATTTGACAACCTTCCTGGCGAGTTGGCTTCTCCGTCTCCGTGGGACATTTATATACATCAATAACATAATATAAGCTATCCTAACCCAACCTAATATCTCGCCCGTAATATTTGGCAACCTTCCTGGCGAGTTGGCTTCTCCGTCTCCGCGGGACCTTTATAAACATCAATAACGTAATTTAACCTAACCTAACCCAACCTATCATATCGGCGGTAATATTTGACAACATTCCTGGCTTGTTGGACTCTGCGTCTCCGTGGGACCTTCATATACGTCAATAACGTAATATAACCTAACCTAACCCAATCTAACATCTCGGCGGTATATTTGACAACATTCCTGGAGAGTTGGCCTCTACGTCTCCGTGGAACCTTCGTATACATCAATAACGAAATATAACATAACCTAAACCAACCTATCATCTCGGCGGTAATATTTGACATCTCTCCTGGCGAGATGGCCTCTACGTCTCCGTGGGACCTTCATATACATCAATAACGACATATAACCTAACCTAACCCAACCTATCATCTCGGCGGTAATATTTGACAACATTCGTGGCGAGTTGGCCTCTACGTCTCCGTTTGACCTTCATATACATCACTAACGTAATATAACCTAACCTAACCCAACCTAACATCTCGGCGGTAATATTTGACAACATTTCTGGCGAGTTGGCCTGTACGTCTCCGTGGGACCTTCATATACATCAATAACGACATATAACCTAACCTAACCTAACCTATCATCTCGGCGGTAATATTTGACAACATTCGTGGCGAGTTGGCCTCTACGTCTCCGTTTGACCTTCATATACATCACTAACGTAATATAACCTAACCTAACCCAACCTAACATCTCGGCGTTAATATTTGACCACATTCCTGGCTTGTTGGCCTACACGTCTCCGTGGGACCTTTGTATACATCAATAACGTAATACAACCTAACCTAACCCAACCTAACATCTCTGCGGTAATATTTGACCACATTCCTGGCTTGTTGGAATCTACGTCTCCGTGGGACCTTTATATACATCAATAACGTAATATAACCTAACCTAACCCAACCTAACATCTCTGCGGTAATATTTGACATCATTCCTTGCGAGTTGGCCTCTACGTCTCCGTCTAACCCTCATATACATCAATAACGTAATATAACACAACCTAACCCAACCTATCATCTCGGCGGTAATATTTGACAACATACCTGCCGAGTTGACCTCTACGTCTCCGTGGGACCCTCATATACATCAATAACGACATATAACCTAACCTAACCCAACCTATCATCTCGGCGGTAATATTTGACAACATTCGTGGCGAGTTGACCTCTACGTCTCCGTTTGACCTTCATATACATCACTAACGTAATATAAGCTAACCTAACCCAACCTATCATCTCGGCGGTAATATTTGACCACATTCCTGGCGAGTTGGCCTCTACGTCTCCGTGGGACCTTTATATACATAAATAACATAATATAAGCTAGCCTAACCCAATCTAACATCTCGGCGGTAATATTTGACCACATTCCTGGCGAGTTGGCCTCTACGTCTCCGTTTGACGTTCATATACATCAATAACGTAATTTAACCTAACCTAACCCAACCTATCATATCGGCGGTAATATTTGACAACATTCCTGGCTTGTTGGACCCTGCGTCTCCGTGGGACCTTCATATACGTCAGTAACGTAATATAACCTAACCTAACCCAATCTAACATCTCGGCGGTATATTTGACAACATTCCTGGAGAGTTGGCCTCTACGTCTCCGTGGGACATTTATATACATCAATAAGATAATATAAGCTAGCCTAACCGAACCTAACATCTCGCCGGTAATATTTGACAACCTTCCTGGCGAGTTGGCTTCTCCGTCTCCGTGGGACATTTATATACATCAATAACATAATATAAGCTATCCTAACCCAACCTAATATCTCGCCCGTAATATTTGGCAACCTTCCTGGCGAGTTGGCTTCTCCGTCTCCGCGGGACCTTTATAAACATCAATAACATAATATAAGCTAGCCTAACCCAACCTAACATCTCGCCGGTAATATTTGACAACATTCCTGTCGAGTTGGCCTCTACGTCACCGTGGAACCTTCGTATACATCAATAACGAAATATAACATAACCTAAACCAACCTATCATCTCGGCGGTAATATTTGACATCTCTCCTGGCGAGATGGCCTCTACGTCTCCGTGGAACCTTTATATACATCAATAACGTAATATAACCTAACCTAACCCAACGTAACATCTCGGCGGTAATATTTGACCACACTCCTGGCGAGTTGGCCTCTACGTCTCCGTTTGACGTTCATATACATCAATAACGTAATTTAACCTAACCTAACCCAACCTATCATATCGGCGGTAATATTTGACAACATTCCTGGCTTGTTGGACTCTGCGTCTCCGTGGGACCTTCATATACGTCAATAACGTAATATAACCTAACCTAACCCAATCTAACATCTCGGCGGTATATTTGACAACATTCCTGGAGAGTTGGCCTCTACGTCTCCGTGGGACATTTATATACATCAATAAGATAATATAAGCTAGCCTAACCGAACCTAACATCTCGCCGGTAATATTTGACAACCTTCCTGGCGAGTTGGCTTCTCCGTCTCCGTGGGACATTTATATACATCAATAACATAATATAAGCTATCCAAACCCAACCTAACATCTCGCCGGTAATATTTGGCAACCTTCCTGGCGAGTTGGCTTCTCCGTCTCCGCGAGACCTTTATATACATCAATAACATAATATAAGCTAGCCTAACCCAACCTAACATCTCGCCGGTAATATTTGACAACATTCCTGTCGAGTTGGCCTCTACGTCACCGTGGAACCTTCGTATACATCAATAACGAAATATAACATAACCTAAACCAACCTATCATCTCGGCGGTAATATTTGACATCTCTCCTGGCGAGATGGCCTCTACGTCTCCGTGGGACCTTCATATACATCAATAACGACATATAACCTAACCTAACCCAACCTATCATCTCGGCGGTAATATTTGACAACATTCGTGGCGAGTTGGCCTCTACGTCTCCGTTTGACCTTCATATACATCACTAACGTAATATAACCTAACCTAACCCAACCTAACATCTCGGCGGTAATATTTGACAACATTTCTGGCGAGTTGGCCTGTACGTCTCCGTGGGACCTTCATATACATCAATAACGACATATAACCTAACCTAACCTAACCTATCATCTCGGCGGTAATATTTGACAACATTCGTGGCGAGTTGGCCTCTACGTCTTCGTTTGACCTTCATATACATCACTAACATAATATAACCTAACCTAACCCAACCTATCATCTCGGCCGTAATATTGGACAACATTCCTGGCGAGTTGGCCTCCACGTCTCCGTTTGACGTTCATATACATCAATAACGTAATTTAACCTAACCTAACACAACCTATCATCTCGGCGGTAATATTTGACAACATTCCTGGAGAGTTGGCGTCTACGTCTCCGTGGGACCTTTATATACATGAATAACGTAATATAACGTAACCTAACCCAACCTACCATTTCGGCGGTAATATTTGAGAACATTCCTGTCGAGCTGACTTCTACGTCCCGGTGGCTTGTTGGCCTCTACGTCTCCGTTTGACCTTCATATACATCACTAACGTAATATAACCTAACCTCACCCAACCTAACATCTCGGCGGTAATATTTGACAACATTTCTTGCGAGTTGGCGTCTACGTCTCCGTGGGACCTTTATATACATCAATAACGACATATAACCTAACCTAACCCAACCTATCATCTCGGCGGTAATATTTGACAACATTCGTGGCGAGTTGACCTCTACTTCTCCGTTTGACCTTCATATACATCACTAACGTAATATAAGCTAACCTAACCCAACCTGTCATCTCGGCGGTAATATTTGACCACATTCCTGGCGAGTTGGCCTCTACGTCTCCGTTTGACGTTCATATACATCAATAACGTAATTTAACCTAACCTAACCCAACCTATCATATCGGCGGTAATATTTGACAACATTCCTGGCTTGTTGGACCCTGCGTCTCCGTGGGACCTTCATATACGTCAGTAACGTAATATAACCTAACCTAACCCAATCTAACATCTCGGCGGTATATTTGACAACATTCCTGGAGAGTTGGCCTCTACGTCTCCGTGGGACATTTATATACATCAATAAGATAATATAAGCTAGCCTAACCGAACCTAACATCTCGCCGGTAATATTTGACAACCTTCCTGGCGAGTTGGCTTCTCCGTCTCCGTGGGACATTTATATACATCAATAACATAATATAAGCTATCCTAACCCAACCTAATATCTCGCCCGTAATATTTGGCAACCTTCCTGGCGAGTTGGCTTCTCCGTCTCCGCGGGACCTTTATAAACATCAATAACGTAATTTAACCTAACCTAACCCAACCTATCATATCGGCGGTAATATTTGACAACATTCCTGGCTTGTTGGACTCTGCGTCTCCGTGGGACCTTCATATACGTCAATAACGTAATATAACCTAACCTAACCCAATCTAACATCTCGGCGGTATATTTGACAACATTCCTGGAGAGTTGGCCTCTACGTCTCCGTGGAACCTTCGTATACATCAATAACGAAATATAACATAACCTAAACCAACCTATCATCTCGGCGGTAATATTTGACATCTCTCCTGGCGAGATGGCCTCTACGTCTCCGTGGGACCTTCATATACATCAATAACGACATATAACCTAACCTAACCCAACCTATCATCTCGGCGGTAATATTTGACAACATTCGTGGCGAGTTGGCCTCTACGTCTCCGTTTGACCTTCATATACATCACTAACGTAATATAACCTAACCTAACCCAACCTAACATCTCGGCGGTAATATTTGACAACATTTCTGGCGAGTTGGCCTGTACGTCTCCGTGGGACCTTCATATACATCAATAACGACATATAACCTAACCTAACCTAACCTATCATCTCGGCGGTAATATTTGACAACATTCGTGGCGAGTTGGCCTCTACGTCTCCGTTTGACCTTCATATACATCACTAACGTAATATAACCTAACCTAACCCAACCTAACATCTCGGCGTTAATATTTGACCACATTCCTGGCTTGTTGGCCTACACGTCTCCGTGGGACCTTTGTATACATCAATAACGTAATACAACCTAACCTAACCCAACCTAACATCTCTGCGGTAATATTTGACCACATTCCTGGCTTGTTGGAATCTACGTCTCCGTGGGACCTTTATATACATCAATAACGTAATATAACCTAACCTAACCCAACCTAACATCTCTGCGGTAATATTTGACATCATTCCTTGCGAGTTGGCCTCTACGTCTCCGTCTAACCCTCATATACATCAATAACGTAATATAACACAACCTAACCCAACCTATCATCTCGGCGGTAATATTTGACAACATACCTGCCGAGTTGACCTCTACGTCTCCGTGGGACCCTCATATACATCAATAACGACATATAACCTAACCTAACCCAACCTATCATCTCGGCGGTAATATTTGACAACATTCGTGGCGAGTTGACCTCTACGTCTCCGTGTGACCTTCATATACATCACTAACGTAATATAAGCTAACCTAACCCAACCTATCATCTCGGCGGTAATATTTGACCACATTCCTGGCGAGTTGGCCTCTACGTCTCCGTGGGACCTTTATATACATAAATAACATAATATAAGCTAGCCTAACCCAATCTAACATCTCGGCGGTAATATTTGACCACATTCCTGGCGAGTTGGCCTCTACGTCTCCGTTTGACGTTCATATACATCAATAACGTAATTTAACCTAACCTAACCCAACCTATCATATCGGCGGTAATATTTGACAACATTCCTGGCTTGTTGGACCCTGCGTCTCCGTGGGACCTTCATATACGTCAGTAACGTAATATAACCTAACCTAACCCAATCTAACATCTCGGCGGTATATTTGACAACATTCCTGGAGAGTTGGCCTCTACGTCTCCGTGGGACATTTATATACATCAATAAGATAATATAAGCTAGCCTAACCGAACCTAACATCTCGCCGGTAATATTTGACAACCTTCCTGGCGAGTTGGCTTCTCCGTCTCCGTGGGACATTTATATACATCAATAACATAATATAAGCTATCCTAACCCAACCTAATATCTCGCCCGTAATATTTGGCAACCTTCCTGGCGAGTTGGCTTCTCCGTCTCCGCGGGACCTTTATAAACATCAATAACATAATATAAGCTAGCCTAACCCAACCTAACATCTCGCCGGTAATATTTGACAACATTCCTGTCGAGTTGGCCTCTACGTCACCGTGGAACCTTCGTATACATCAATAACGAAATATAACATAACCTAAACCAACCTATCATCTCGGCGGTAATATTTGACATCTCTCCTGGCGAGATGGCCTCTACGTCTCCGTGGAACCTTTATATACATCAATAACGTAATATAACCTAACCTAACCCAACGTAACATCTCGGCGGTAATATTTGACCACACTCCTGGCGAGTTGGCCTCTACGTCTCCGTTTGACGTTCATATACATCAATAACGTAATTTAACCTAACCTAACCCAACCTATCATATCGGCGGTAATATTTGACAACATTCCTGGCTTGTTGGACTCTGCGTCTCCGTGGGACCTTCATATACGTCAATAACGTAATATAACCTAACCTAACCCAATCTAACATCTCGGCGGTATATTTGACAACATTCCTGGAGAGTTGGCCTCTACGTCTCCGTGGGACATTTATATACATCAATAAGATAATATAAGCTAGCCTAACCGAACCTAACATCTCGCCGGTAATATTTGACAACCTTCCTGGCGAGTTGGCTTCTCCGTCTCCGTGGGACATTTATATACATCAATAACATAATATAAGCTATCCAAACCCAACCTAACATCTCGCCGGTAATATTTGGCAACCTTCCTGGCGAGTTGGCTTCTCCGTCTCCACGAGACCTTTATATACATCAATAACATAATATAAGCTAGCCTAACCCAACCTAACATCTCGCCGGTAATATTTGACAACATTCCTGTCGAGTTGGCCTCTACGTCACCGTGGAACCTTCGTATACATCAATAACGAAATATAACATAACCTAAACCAACCTATCATCTCGGCGGTAATATTTGACATCTCTCCTGGCGAGATGGCCTCTACGTCTCCGTGGGACCTTCATATACATCAATAACGACATATAACCTAACCTAACCCAACCTATCATCTCGGCGGTAATATTTGACAACATTCGTGGCGAGTTGGCCTCTACGTCTCCGTTTGACCTTCATATACATCACTAACGTAATATAACCTAACCTAACCCAACCTAACATCTCGGCGGTAATATTTGACAACATTTCTTGCGAGTTGGCGTCTACGTCTCCGTGGGACCTTTATATACATCAATAACGACATATAACCTAACCTAACCCAACCTATCATCTCGGCGGTAATATTTGACAACATTCGTGGCGAGTTGACCTCTACTTCTCCGTTTGACCTTCATATACATCACTAACGTAATATAAGCTAACCTAACCCAACCTGTCATCTCGGCGGTAATATTTGACCACATTCCTGGCGAGTTGGCCTCTACGTCTCCGTTTGACGTTCATATACATCAATAACGTAATTTAACCTAACCTAACCCAACCTATCATATCGGCGGTAATATTTGACAACATTCCTGGCTTGTTGGACCCTGCGTCTCCGTGGGACCTTCATATACGTCAGTAACGTAATATAACCTAACCTAACCCAATCTAACATCTCGGCGGTATATTTGACAACATTCCTGGAGAGTTGGCCTCTACGTCTCCGTGGGACATTTATATACATCAATAAGATAATATAAGCTAGCCTAACCGAACCTAACATCTCGCCGGTAATATTTGACAACCTTCCTGGCGAGTTGGCTTCTCCGTCTCCGTGGGACATTTATATACATCAATAACATAATATAAGCTATCCTAACCCAACCTAATATCTCGCCCGTAATATTTGGCAACCTTCCTGGCGAGTTGGCTTCTCCGTCTCCGCGGGACCTTTATAAACATCAATAACATAATATAAGCTAGCCTAACCCAACCTAACATCTCGCCGGTAATATTTGACAACATTCCTGTCGAGTTGGCCTCTACGTCACCGTGGAACCTTCGTATACATCAATAACGAAATATAACATAACCTAAACCAACCTATCATCTCGGCGGTAATATTTGACATCTCTCCTGGCGAGATGGCCTCTACGTCTCCGTGGAACCTTTATATACATCAATAACGTAATATAACCTAACCTAACCCAACGTAACATCTCGGCGGTAATATTTGACCACACTCCTGGCGAGTTGGCCTCTACGTCTCCGTTTGACGTTCATATACATCAATAACGTAATTTAACCTAACCTAACCCAACCTATCATATCGGCGGTAATATTTGACAACATTCCTGGCTTGTTGGACTCTGCGTCTCCGTGGGACCTTCATATACGTCAATAACGTAATATAACCTAACCTAACCCAATCTAACATCTCGGCGGTATATTTGACAACATTCCTGGAGAGTTGGCCTCTACGTCTCCGTGGGACATTTATATACATCAATAAGATAATATAAGCTAGCCTAACCGAACCTAACATCTCGCCGGTAATATTTGACAACCTTCCTGGCGAGTTGGCTTCTCCGTCTCCGTGGGACATTTATATACATCAATAACATAATATAAGCTATCCAAACCCAACCTAACATCTCGCCGGTAATATTTGGCAACCTTCCTGGCGAGTTGGCTTCTCCGTCTCCACGAGACCTTTATATACATCAATAACATAATATAAGCTAGCCTAACCCAACCTAACATCTCGCCGGTAATATTTGACAACATTCCTGTCGAGTTGGCCTCTACGTCACCGTGGAACCTTCGTATACATCAATAACGAAATATAACATAACCTAAACCAACCTATCATCTCGGCGGTAATATTTGACATCTCTCCTGGCGAGATGGCCTCTACGTCTCCGTGGGACCTTCATATACATCAATAACGACATATAACCTAACCTAACCCAACCTATCATCTCGGCGGTAATATTTGACAACATTCGTGGCGAGTTGGCCTCTACGTCTCCGTTTGACCTTCATATACATCACTAACGTAATATAACCTAACCTAACCCAACCTAACATCTCGGCGGTAATATTTGACAACATTTCTTGCGAGTTGGCGTCTACGTCTCCGTGGGACCTTTATATACATCAATAACGACATATAACCTAACCTAACCCAACCTATCATCTCGGCGGTAATATTTGACAACATTCGTGGCGAGTTGACCTCTACTTCTCCGTTTGACCTTCATATACATCACTAACGTAATATAAGCTAACCTAACCCAACCTGTCATCTCGGCGGTAATATTTGACCACATTCCTGGCGAGTTGGCCTCTACGTCTCCGTTTGACGTTCATATACATCAATAACGTAATTTAACCTAACCTAACCCAACCTATCATATCGGCGGTAATATTTGACAACATTCCTGGCTTGTTGGACCCTGCGTCTCCGTGGGACCTTCATATACGTCAGTAACGTAATATAACCTAACCTAACCCAATCTAACATCTCGGCGGTATATTTGACAACATTCCTGGAGAGTTGGCCTCTACGTCTCCGTGGGACATTTATATACATCAATAAGATAATATAAGCTAGCCTAACCGAACCTAACATCTCGCCGGTAATATTTGACAACCTTCCTGGCGAGTTGGCTTCTCCGTCTCCGTGGGACATTTATATACATCAATAACATAATATAAGCTATCCTAACCCAACCTAATATCTCGCCCGTAATATTTGGCAACCTTCCTGGCGAGTTGGCTTCTCCGTCTCCGCGGGACCTTTATAAACATCAATAACATAATATAAGCTAGCCTAACCCAACCTAACATCTCGCCGGTAATATTTGACAACATTCCTGTCGAGTTGGCCTCTACGTCACCGTGGAACCTTCGTATACATCAATAACGAAATATAACATAACCTAAACCAACCTATCATCTCGGCGGTAATATTTGACATCTCTCCTGGCGAGATGGCCTCTACGTCTCCGTGGAACCTTTATATACATCAATAACGTAATATAACCTAACCTAACCCAACGTAACATCTCGGCGGTAATATTTGACCACACTCCTGGCGAGTTGGCCTCTACGTCTCCGTTTGACGTTCATATACATCAATAACGTAATTTAACCTAACCTAACCCAACCTATCATATCGGCGGTAATATTTGACAACATTCCTGGCTTGTTGGACTCTGCGTCTCCGTGGGACCTTCATATACGTCAATAACGTAATATAACCTAACCTAACCCAATCTAACATCTCGGCGGTATATTTGACAACATTCCTGGAGAGTTGGCCTCTACGTCTCCGTGGGACATTTATATACATCAATAAGATAATATAAGCTAGCCTAACCGAACCTAACATCTCGCCGGTAATATTTGACAACCTTCCTGGCGAGTTGGCTTCTCCGTCTCCGTGGGACATTTATATACATCAATAACATAATATAAGCTATCCAAACCCAACCTAACATCTCGCCGGTAATATTTGGCAACCTTCCTGGCGAGTTGGCTTCTCCGTCTCCGCGAGACCTTTATATACATCAATAACATAATATAAGCTAGCCTAACCCAACCTAACATCTCGCCGGTAATATTTGACAACATTCCTGTCGAGTTGGCCTCTACGTCACCGTGGAACCTTCGTATACATCAATAACGAAATATAACATAACCTAAACCAACCTATCATCTCGGCGGTAATATTTGACATCTCTCCTGGCGAGATGGCCTCTACGTCTCCGTGGAACCTTTATATACATCAATAACGTAATATAACCTAACCTAACCCAACGTAACATATCGGCGGTAATATTTGACCACATTCCTGGCGAGTTGGCCACTACGTCACCATGTAACCCTCATATCCATCAATAACGTAATATAACCTAACCTAACCCAACGTAACATTTCGGCGGTAATATTTGACCACATTCCTGGCGAGTTGGCCTCTGCGTCTCCGTGTAACCCTCATATACATCAATAACGTAATATAACCTAACCTAACCCAACCTATCATCTCGGCGGTGATATTTGATAACATTCCTGGCGATTTGGCCTCTACGTCTCCGTGGGACCTTTATATACATCAATAACATAATATAAGCTAGCCTAACCCAATCTAACATCTCGGCGGTAATATTTGACCACATTCCTGGCTTGTTGGCCTCTGCATCTCCGTGTAACCCTCATATACATCAATAACGTAATACAACCTAACCTAACCCAGTCTAACATCTCGGCAGTAATATTTGACAACATTCCAGGCGAGTTGGCCTCTACGTCTGCGCGTAACCCTCATATACATCAATAACGTAATATAACGTAACCTAAACCAACCTATCATCTCGGCGGTAATATTTGACATCATTCCTGGCGAGATGGCCTCTACGTCTCCGTGGAACCTATATATACATCAATAACGTAATATAACCTAACCTAACCCAACGTAACATATCGGCGGTAATATTTGACCACATTCCTAGCGAGTTGGCCACTACATCTCCGTGTAACCATCATATCCATCAATAACGTAATATAACCTAACCTAACCCAACGTAACATCTCGGCGGTAATACTTGACCACATTCCCGGCGAGTTGGCCTCTACGTCTCCGTGGAACCTTCGTATACATCAATAACGAAATATAACCTAACCTAAACCAACCTACCATCTCGGCGGTAATATTTAACATCATTCCTGGCGAGATGGCATCTACGTCTCCGTGGAACCTTTATATACATCAAATACATAATATAAGCTAGCCTAACCCATCCTAACATAGGGCCGGTAATATTTGACAACAGTCCTGGCGAGTTGGCCTCTACGTCTCCGTGGAACCTTTATATACATCAATAATGTAATATAACCTAACCTAACCCAACGTAACATATCGGCTGTAATATTTGACCACATTCCTGGCGAGTCGGCCTCTATGTCTCCGTGTAACCCTCATATACATCAATAACGTATTATAACCTAACCTAACCCAACCTATCATCTCGGCGGTGATATTTGATAACATTCCTGGCGATTTGGCCTCTACGTCTCCGTGGGACCTTTATATACATCAATAACATAATATAAGCTAGCCTAACCCAATCTAACATCTCGGCGGTAATATTTGACAACATTTCTGGCGAGTTGGCGTCTACGTCTCCGTGGGACCTTTATATACATCAATAACGACATATAACCTAACCTAACCCAATCTAACATCTCGGCGGTATATTTGACAACATTCCTGGAGAGTTGGCCTCTACGTCTCCGTGGGACATTTATATACATCAATAAGATAATATAAGCTAACCTAACCCAACCTATCATCTCGGCCGTAATATTGGACAACATTCATGGCGAGTTGGCCTCTACGTCTCCGTTTGACGTTCATATACATCAATAACGTAATTTAACCTAACCTAAACAACCTATCATCTCGGCAGTAATATTTGACCACATTCCTGGCGAGTTGGCCTCTATGTCTCCGTGGGACCTTTGTATACATCAATAACGTAATATAACCTAACCTAACCCAACCTAAGATCTCTGCGGTAATATTTGACCACATTCCTGGCTTGTTGGAAGCTACGTTTCTGTGGGACCTTTATATA
This sequence comes from Xylocopa violacea, assembly GCA_963969225.1. Lineage (NCBI taxonomy): Eukaryota > Metazoa > Arthropoda > Insecta > Hymenoptera > Apidae > Xylocopa > Xylocopa violacea. The sequence continues at coordinate 4,741,260 of CAXAJV010000051.1, forward strand.
CATCAATAACATAATATAACCTAACCTAACCCAACCTAACATCTCTGCGGTAATATTTGACATCATTTCTGGCGAGTTGGCCTCTACGTCTCCGTGTAACACTCATACACATCAATAACATAATATAACGCAACCTAACCCAACCTATCATTTCGGCGGTAATATTTGACAACATACCTGCCGAGTTGGCCTCTACGTCTCCGTGGGACCTTCATATACATCAATAACGACATATAACCTAACCTAACCCAACCTATCATCTCGGCGGTAAAATTGGCCAACATTCGTGGCGAGTTGGCCTCTACATCTCCGTTTGACCTTCATATACATCACTAACGTAATATAACCTAACCTAACCCAACCTATCATCTCGGCGGTAATATTTGATAACATTCCTGGCCATTTGGCGTCTACGTCTCCGTGTAACCCTCATATACATCAATAACGTAATATAACGCAACCTAACCCAACCTGTCATCTCGGCGGAAATATTTGACAACATTCCTGGCGAGTTGGCATCTACGTCTCCCTGGGACCTTTATATACATCAATAACGTAATATAACCTGACCTAACCCAATCTAACATCTCGGCGGTATATTTGACAACATTCCTGGAGAGTTGGCCTCTACGTCTCCGTGGGACATTTATATACATCAATAACGAAATATAACATAACCTAAACCAACCTATCATCTCGGCGGTAATATTTGACATCTCTCCTGGCGAGATGGCCTCTACGTCTCCGTGGAACCTTTATATACATCAATAACGTAATATAACCTAACCTAACCCAACGTAACATATCGGCGGTAATATTTGACCACATTCCTGGCGAGTTGGCCACTACGTCACCATGTAACCCTCATATCCATCAATAACGTAATATAACCTAACCTAACCCAACGTAACATTTCGGCGGTAATATTTGACCACATTCCTGGCGAGTTGGCCTCTGCGTCTCCGTGTAACCCTCATATACATCAATAACGTAATATAACCTAACCTAACCCAACCTATCATCTCGGCGGTGATATTTGAAAACATTCCTGGCGATTTGGCCTCTACGTCTCCGTGGGACCTTTATATACATCAATAACATAATATAAGCTAGCCTAACCCAATCTAACATCTCGGCGGTAATATTTGACCACATTCCTGGCTTGTTGGCCTCTGCATCTCCGTGTAACCGTCATATACATCAATAACGTAATACAACCTAACCTAACCCAGTCTAACATCTCGGCAGTAATATTTGACAACATTCCAGGCGAGTTGGCCTCTACGTCTGCGCGTAACCCTCATATACATCAATAACGTAATATAACGTAACCTAAACCAACCTATCATCTCGGCGGTAATATTTGACATCATTCCTGGCGAGATGGCCTCTACGTCTCCGTGGAACCTATATATACATCAATAACGTAATATAACCTAACCTAACCCAACGTAACATATCGGCGGTAATATTTGACCACATTCCTAGCGAGTTGGCCACTACATCTCCGTGTAACCATCATATCCATCAATAACGTAATATAACCTAACCTAACCCAACGTAACATCTCGGCGGTAATACTTGACCACATTCCCGGCGAGTTGGCCTCTACGTCTCCGTGGAACCTTCGTATACATCAATAACGAAATATAACCTAACCTAAACCAACCTACCATCTCGGCGGTAATATTTAACATCATTCCTGGCGAGATGGCATCTACGTCTCCGTGGAACCTTTATATACATCAAATACATAATATAAGCTAGCCTAACCCATCCTAACATAGGGCCGGTAATATTTGACAACAGTCCTGGCGAGTTGGCCTCTACGTCTCCGTGGAACCTTTATATACATCAATAATGTAATATAACCTAACCTAACCCAACGTAACATATCGGCTGTAATATTTGACCACATTCCTGGCGAGTCGGCCTCTATGTCTCCGTGTAACCCTCATATACATCAATAACGTATTATAACCTAACCTAACCCAACCTATCATCTCGGCGGTGATATTTGATAACATTCCTGGCGATTTGGCCTCTACGTCTCCGTGGGACCTTTATATACATCAATAACATAATATAAGCTAGCCTAACCCAATCTAACATCTCGGCGGTAATATTTGACAACATTTCTGGCGAGTTGGCGTCTACGTCTCCGTGGGACCTTTATATACATCAATAACGACATATAACCTAACCTAACCCAATCTAACATCTCGGCGGTATATTTGACAACATTCCTGGAGAGTTGGCCTCTACGTCTCCGTGGGACATTTATATACATCAATAAGATAATATAAGCTAACCTAACCCAACCTATCATCTCGGCCGTAATATTGGACAACATTCATGGCGAGTTGGCCTCTACGTCTCCGTTTGACGTTCATATACATCAATAACGTAATTTAACCTAACCTAAACAACCTATCATCTCGGCAGTAATATTTGACCACATTCCTGGCGAGTTGGCCTCTATGTCTCCGTGGGACCTTTGTATACATCAATAACGTAATATAACCTAACCTAACCCAACCTAAGATCTCTGCGGTAATATTTGACCACATTCCTGGCTTGTTGGAATCTACGTTTCTGTGGGACCTTTATATACATCAATAACATAATATAACCTAACCTAACCCAACCTAACATCTCTGCGGTAATATTTGACATCATTTCTGGCGAGTTGGCCTCTACGTCTCCGTGTAACACTCATACACATCAATAACATAATATAACGCAACCTAACCCAACCTATCATCTCGGCGGTAATATTTGACAACATATCTGCCGAGTTGGCCTCTACGTCTCCGTGGGACCTTCATATACATCAATAACGACATATAACCTAACCTAACCCAACCTATCATCTCGGCGGTAAAATTGGCCAACATTCGTGGCGAGTTGGCCTCTACATCTCCGTTTGACCTTCATATACATCACTAACGTAATATAACCTAACCTAACCCAACCTATCATCTCGGCGGTAATATTTGATAACATTCCTGGCCATTTGGCGTCTACGTCTCCGTGTAACCCTCATATACATCAATAACGTAATATAACGCAACCTAACCCAACCTGTCATCTCGGCGGAAATATTTGACAACATTCCTGGCGAGTTGGCATCTACGTCTCCCTGGGACCTTTATATACATCAATAACGTAATATAACCTGACCTAACCCAATCTAACATCTCGGCGGTATATTTGACAACATTCCTGGAGAGTTGGCCTCTACGTCTCCGTGGGACATTTATATACATCAATAACGAAATATAACATAACCTAAACCAACCTATCATCTCGGCGGTAATATTTGACATCTCTCCTGGCGAGATGGCCTCTACGTCTCCGTGGAACCTTTATATACATCAATAACGTAATATAACCTAACCTAACCCAACGTAACATATCGGCGGTAATATTTGACCACATTCCTGGCGAGTTGGCCACTACGTCACCATGTAACCCTCATATCCATCAATAACGTAATATAACCTAACCTAACCCAACGTAACATTTCGGCGGTAATATTTGACCACATTCCTGGCGAGTTGGCCTCTGCGTCTCCGTGTAACCCTCATATACATCAATAACGTAATATAACCTAACCTAACCCAACCTATCATCTCGGCGGTGATATTTGAAAACATTCCTGGCGATTTGGCCTCTACGTCTCCGTGGGACCTTTATATACATCAATAACATAATATAAGCTAGCCTAACCCAATCTAACATCTCGGCGGTAATATTTGACCACATTCCTGGCTTGTTGGCCTCTGCATCTCCGTGTAACCGTCATATACATCAATAACGTAATACAACCTAACCTAACCCAGTCTAACATCTCGGCAGTAATATTTGACAACATTCCAGGCGAGTTGCCCTCTACGTCTCCGTGTAACCCTCATATACATCAATAACGTAATATAACGTAACCTAAACCAACCTATCATCTCGGCGGTAATATTTGACATCATTCCTGGCGCGATGGCCTCTACGTCTCCGTGGAACCTATATATACATCAATAACGTAATATAACCTAACCTAACCCAACGTAACATATCGGCGGTAATATTTGACCACATTCCTGGCGAGTTGGCCACTACGTCTCCGTGTAACCATCATATCCATCAATAACGTAATATAACCTAACCTAACCCAACGTAACATCTCGGCGGTAATACTTGACCACATTCCCGGCGAGTTGGCCTCTACGTCTCCGTGGAACCTTCGTATACATCAATAACGTTATATAACGTATCCTAACCCAACCTATCATCTCGGCAGTAATATTTGACAACATTCCTGGCGAGTTGACCTCTACGTCTGCGTTTGACCTTCATATACATCAATAACCTAATTTAACCTAACCTAACCCAACCTATCATCTCAGCGGTAATATTTGACCACATTCCTGGCGAGTTGACCTCTATGTCTCCGTTTGACCTTCATATACATCAATAACGTAATTTAATCTAACCTAACCCAACCTATCATCTGGGCGGTAATATTTGACCACATTCCTGGCGAGATGGCCTCTACGTCTCCATGGGACCTTTATATACATCAATAACGTAATATAACCTAACCTAACGCAATCTAACACCTCGGCGGTAATATTTGACAACATTCCTGGCGAGTTGGCTTCTACGTCTCCGTGGGACCTTTATATACATCAATAACGTAATATAAACTAACCTAACCCAACCTAACGTCTCGGCGGTAAAATATGACCACATTCCTGGCTTGTTGGCCTCTACGTCTCCGTGAAACCTTTATATACATAAATAACATAATATAAGCTAGCCTAACCCAATCTAACATCTCGGCGGTATTATTTGCCCACATTCCTGGTTTGTTGGGCTCTGCGTCTCCGTGGGACCTTTACATACGTCAATAACGTAATATAAGCTAACCTAACCCAACCTATCATCTCGGCGGTAATATTTGACCACATTCCTGGCTTGTTGGCCTCTGCGTCTCCGTGGGACCTTTATATACATCAAATACATAATATAAGCTAGCTTAACCCAACCTAACATAGCGCCGGTAATATTTGACAACAGTCCTGGCGAGTTGGCCTCTACGTCTCCGTGGAACATTTATATACATCAATAATGTAATATAACCTAACCTAACCCAACGTAACATATCGGCGGTAATATTTGACCACATTCCTGGCGAGTCGGCCTCTATGTCTCCGTGTAACCCTCATATACATCAATAACGTATTATAACCTAACCTAACCCAACGTAACATCTCGGCGGTAATATTTGACCACATTCCTGACGAGTTGACCTCTACGTCTCCGTTTGTCCTTCATATACATCAATAACGTAATTTAACCTAACCTAACCCAACCTATCATCTCGGCGGTAATATTTGACCACATTCCTGGCGAGTTGGCCTCTACGTCTCCGTTTGACCTTCATATACATCAATATCGTAATATAACCTAACCTAACCCAACCTATCATCTCGGCGGTAATATTTGATAACATTCCTGGCCATTTGGCGTCTACGTCTCCGTGTAACCCTCATATACATCAATAACGTAATATAACGCAACCTAACCCAGTCTAACATCTCGGCAGTAATATTTGACAACATTCCAGGCGAGTTGCCCTCTACGTCTCCGTGTAACCCTCATATACATCAATAACGTAATATAACGTAACCTAAACCAACCTATCATCTCGGCGGTAATATTTGACATCATTCCTGGCGAGATGGCCTCTACGTCTCCGTGGAACCTATATATACATCAATAACGTAATATAACCTAACCTAACCCAACGTAACATATCGACGGTAATATTTGACCACATTCCTGGCGAGTTGGCCACTACGTCTCCGTGTAACCATCATATCCATCAATAACGTAATATAACCTAACCTAACCCAACGTAACATCTCGGCGGTAATACTTGACCACATTCCCGGCGAGTTGGCCTCTACGTCTCCGTGGAACCTTCGTATACATCAATAACGAAATATAACCTAACCTAAACCAACCTACCATCTCGGCGGTAATATTTAACATCATTCCTGGCGAGATGGCATCTACGTCTCCGTGGAACCTTTATATACATCAATAACGTAATATAACCTAACCTAACCCAACATAACATCTCGGCGTTAATATTTGACCTCATTCCTGGCGAGTTGGCCTCTACGTCTCCGTGTAACCCTCATATACATCAATAACGTTATATAACGTATCCTAACCCAACCTATCATCTCGGCAGTAATATTTGACAACATTCCTGGCGAGTTGACCTCTACGTCTGCGTTTGACCTTCATATACATCAATAACCTAATTTAACCTAACCTAACCCAACCTATCATCTCAGCGGTAATATTTGACCACATTCCTGGCGAGTTGACCTCTATGTCTCCGTTTGACCTTCATATACATCAATAACGTAATTTAATCTAACCTAACCCAACCTATCATCTGGGCGGTAATATTTGACCACATTCCTGGCGAGATGGCCTCTACGTCTCCATGGGACCTTTATATACATCAATAACGTAATATAACCTAACCTAACGCAATCTAACACCTCGGCGGTAATATTTGACCACATTCCTGGCGAGTTGGCCTCTACGTCGCCGTGGGACCTTTATATACATCAATAACGTAATATAACCAAAGCTAACCCAACCTAACATCTCGGCAGTAATATTTGACCACATTCCTGGCGAGTTGGGCTCTACGTCTCCGTGGGACCCTTATATACATCAATAACGTAATATAACCTAACCTAACCCAACCTAACATCTCGGCGGTAATATTTGACAACATTCCTGGCGAGTTGGCTTCTACGTCTCCGTGGGACCTTTATATACATCAATAACGTAATATAAACTAACCTAACCCAACCTAACGTCTCGGCGGTAAAATATGACCACATTCCTGGCTTGTTGGCCTCTACGTCTCCGTGAAACCTTTATATACATAAATAACATAATATAAGCTAGCCTAACCCAATCTAACATCTCGGCGGTATTATTTGCCCACATTCCTGGTTTGTTGGGCTCTGCGTCTCCGTGGGACCTTTACATACGTCAATAACGTAATATAAGCTAACCTAACCCAACCTATCATCTCGGCGGTAATATTTGACCACATTCCTGGCTTGTTGGCCTCTGCGTCTCCGTGGGACCTTTATATACATCAAATACATAATATAAGCTAGCCTAACCCAACCTAACATAGCGCCGGTAATATTTGACAACAGTCCTGGCGAGTTGGCCTCTACGTCTCCGTGGAACATTTATATACATCAATAATGTAATATAACCTAACCTAACCCAACGTAACATATCGGCGGTAATATTTGACCACATTCCTGGCGAGTCGGCCTCTATGTCTCCGTGTAACCCTCATATACATCAATAACGTATTATAACCTAACCTAACCCAACGTAACATCTCGGCGGTAATATTTGACCACATTCCTGACGAGTTGACCTCTACGTCTCCGTTTGTCCTTCATATACATCAATAACGTAATTTAACCTAACCTAACCCAACCTATCATCTCGGCGGTAATATTTGACCACATTCCTGGCGAGTTGGCCTCTACGTCTCCGTTTGACCTTCATATACATCAATATCGTAATATAACCTAACCTAACCCAACCTATCATCTCGGCGGTAATATTTGATAACATTCCTGGCCATTTGGCGTCTACGTCTCCGTGTAACCCTCATATACATCAATAACGTAATATAACGCAACCTAACCCAACCTGTCATCTCGGCGGAAATATTTGACAACATTCCTGGCGAGTTGGCATCAACGTCTCCCTGGGACCTTTATATGCATCAATAACGTAATATAACCTAACCTAACCCAATCTAACATTTCGGCGGTAATATTTGACAACATTCCTGGCGAGTTGGCCTCTACGTCTCCGTTTGACCTTCATATACATCAATAACGTAATATAACGTAACCTAACCCAACCTATCATTTCGGCGGTAATATTTGACCACATTCCTGGCGAGTTGGCCTCTACGTCTCCGTCGGACCCTTATATACATCAATAACGTAATATAACCTAACCTAACCCAACCTAACATCTCGCTGGTAATATTTGACCACATTCCTGGCGAGTTGGCCTCTACGTCTCCGTGTAACCCTCATATACATCAATAACGTAATATAACGCAACCTATCCCAACCTATCATCTCGGCGGTAATATTTGACAACATTCCTGGCGAGTTGGCATCTACGTCTCCCTTGGACCTTTATATGCATCAATAACGTAATATAACCTAACCTAACCCAATCTAACATTTCGGCGGTAATATTTGACAACATTCCTGGCGAGTTGGCCTCTACGTCTCCGTTTGGCCTTCATATACATCAATAACGTAATTTAACCTAACCTAACCCAACCTATCATTTCGGCGGTAATATTTGACCACATTCCTGGCGAGTTGGCCTCTACGTCTCCGTCGGACCCTTATATACATCAATAACGTAATATAACCTAACCTAACCCAACCTAACATCTCGCTGGTAATATTTGACCACATTCCTGGCGAGTTGGCCTCTACGTCTCCGTGTAACCCTCATATACATCAATAACGTAATATAACGCAACCTATCCCAACCTATCATCTCGGCGGTAATATTTGACAACATTCCTGGCGAGTTGGCATCTACGTCTCCCTTGGACCTTTATATGCATCAATAACGTAATATAACCTAACCTAACCCAATCTAACATTTCGGCGGTAATATTTGACAACATTCCTGGCGAGTTGGCCTCTACGTCTCCGTTTGGCCTTCATATACATCAATAACGTAATTTAACCTAACCTAACCCAACCTATCATTTCGGCGGTAATATTTGACCACATTCCTGGCGAGTTGGGCTCTACGTCTCCGTGGGACCCTTATATACATCAATAACGTAATATAACCTAACCTAACCCAACCTAACATCTCGGCGGTAATATTTGACAACATTCCTGGCGAGTTGGCTTCTACGTCTCCGTGGGACCTTTATATACATCAATAACGTAATATAAACTAACCTAACCCAACCTAACGTCTCGGCGGTAAAATATGACCACATTCCTGGCTTGTTGGCCTCTACGTCTCCGTGAGACCTTTATATACATAAATAACATAATATTAGCTAGCCTATCCCAATCTAACATCTCGGCGGTAATATTTGCCCACATTCCTGGTTTGTTGGGCTCTCCGTCTCCGTGGGACATTTACATACGTCAATAACGTAATATAAGCTAACCTAACCCAACCTATCATCTCGGCGGTAATATTTGACCACATTCCTGGCTTGTTGGCCTCTGCGTCTCCGTGGGACCTTTATATACATCAAATACATAATATAAGCTAGCCTAACCCAACCTAACATAGCGCCGGTAATATTTGACAACAGTCCTGGCGAGTTGGCCTCTACGTCTCCGTGGAACCTTTATATACATCAATAATGTAATATAACCTAACCTAACCCAACGTAACATATCGGCGGTAATATTTGACCACATTCCTGGCGAGTCGGCCTCTATGTCTCCGTGTAACCCTCATATACATCAATAACGTATTATAACCTAACCTAACCCAACGTAACATCTCGGCGGTAATATTTGACCGCATTCCTGGCTTGTTGGCCTCTGCGTCTCCGTGGGACCTTTATATACATCAAATACATAATATACGCTAGCCTAACCCAACCTAACATAGCGCCGGTAATATTTGACAACAGTCCTGGCGAGTTGGCCTCTACGTCTCCGTGGAACCTTTATATACATCAATAATGTAATATAACCTAACCTAACCCAACGTAACATATCGGCGGTAATATTTGACCACATTCCTGGCGAGTCGGCCTCTATGTCTCCGTGTAACCCTCATATACATCAATAACGTATTATAACCTAACCTAACCCAACGTAACATCTCGGCGGTAATATTTTACCACATTCCTGACGAGTTGACCTCTACGTCTCCGTTTGTCCTTCATATACATCAATAACGTAATTTAACCTAACCTAACCCAACCTATCATCTCGGCGGTAATATTTGACCACATTCCTGGCGAGTTGGCCTCTACGTCTCCGTTTGACCTTCATATACATCAATATCGTAATATAACCTAACCTAACCCAACCTATCATCTCGGCGGTAATATTTGATAACATTCCTGGCCATTTGGCGTCTACGTCTCCGTGTAACCCTCATATACATCAATAACGTAATATAACGCAACCTAACCCAACCTGTCATCTCGGCGGAAATATATGACAACATTCCTGGCGAGTTGGCCTCTAAGTCTCCGTGGGACCTTTATATGCATCAATAACGTAATATAACCTAACCTAACCCAATCTAACATCTCGGCGGTAATATTTGACAACATTCCTGGCGAGTTGGCTTCTACGTCTCCGTGGGACCTTCATATACGTCAATAACGTAATATAACCTGACCTAACCCAACCTAACATCTCTGCGGTAATATTTGACAACATTCCTGGCGAGTTGGCTTCTCCGTCTCCGTGGGACCTTTATATACATCAATAACGCAATATAACCTAACCTAACCCAACCTGTCATCTCGGCGGTAATATTTGACAACATCCCTGGCGAGTTGGCCTCTAAGTCTCCGTGGGACCTTTATATACATCAATAACATAATATAACCTAACCTAACCCAACCTATCATCTCGGCGGTAATATTTGACAACATTCGTGGCGAGTTGGCCTCTACGTCTCCGTTTGACCTTCATATACATCACTAACGTAATATAATCTAACCTCACCCAATCTAACATATCGGCGGTAATATTTGACAACATTTCTGGCGAGTTGGCGTCTACGTCTCCGTGGGACCTTTATATACATCAATAACGACATATAACCTAACCTAACCCAACCTATCATCTCGGCGGTAATATTTGACAACATTCGTGGCGAGTTGGCCTCTACGTCTCCGTTTGACCTTCATATACATCACTAACGTAATATAACCTAACCTAACCCAACCTAACATCTCGGCGGTAATATTTGACAACATTCCTGGCGAGTTGGCGTCTACGTCTCCGTGGGACCTTTATATATATCAATAACGTAATATAACCTAACCTAACCCAACCTATCACCTCGGCGGTAATATTTGACAACATCCCTGGCGAGTTGGCCTCTAAGTCTCCGTGGGACCTTTATATACATCAATAACATAATATAACCTAACCTAACCCAACCTATCATCTCGGCCGTAATATTGGACAACATTCCTGGCGAGTTGGCCTCTACGTCTCCGTTTGACGTTCATATACATCAATAACGTAATTTAACCTAACCTAAACAACCTATCATCTCGGCAGTAATATTTGACCACATTCCTGGCGAGTTGGCCTCTACGTCTCCGTGGGACCTTTGTATACATCAATGACGTAATATAACCTAACCTAACCCAACCTAACATCTCCGCGGTAATATTTGACCACATTCCTGGCTTGTTGGAATCTACGTCTCTGTGGGTCCTTTATATACATCAATAACATAATATAACCTAACCTAACCCAACCTAACATCTCTGCGATAATATTTGACATCATTTCTGGCGAGTTGGCCTCTACGTCTCCGTGTAACACTCATACACATCAATAACATAATATAACGCAACCTAACCCAACCTAACATCTCGGCGGTAATATTTGACAACATTCCTGGCGAGTTGGCTTCTACGTCTCCGTGGGACCTTTATATACATCAATAACGTAATATAAACTAACCTAACCCAACCTAACGTCTCGGCGGTAAAATATGACCACATTCCTGGCTTGTTGGCCTCTACGTCTCCGTGAAACCTTTATATACATAAATAACATAATATAAGCTAGCCTAACCCAATCTAACATCTCGGCGGTATTATTTGCCCACATTCCTGGTTTGTTGGGCTCTGCGTCTCCGTGGGACCTTTACATACGTCAATAACGTAATATAAGCTAACCTAACCCAACCTATCATCTCGGCGGTAATATTTGACCACATTCCTGGCTTGTTGGCCTCTGCGTCTCCGTGGGACCTTTATATACATCAAATACATAATATAAGCTAGCCTAACCCAACCTAACATAGCGCCGGTAATATTTGACAACAGTCCTGGCGAGTTGGCCTCTACGTCTCCGTGGAACATTTATATACATCAATAATGTAATATAACCTAACCTAACCCAACGTAACATATCGGCGGTAATATTTGACCACATTCCTGGCGAGTCGGCCTCTATGTCTCCGTGTAACCCTCATATACATCAATAACGTATTATAACCTAACCTAACCCAACGTAACATCTCGGCGGTAATATTTGACCACATTCCTGACGAGTTGACCTCTACGTCTCCGTTTGTCCTTCATATACATCAATAACGTAATTTAACCTAACCTAACCCAACCTATCATCTCGGCGGTAATATTTGACCACATTCCTGGCGAGTTGGCCTCTACGTCTCCGTTTGACCTTCATATACATCAATATCGTAATATAACCTAACCTAACCCAACCTATCATCTCGGCGGTAATATTTGATAACATTCCTGGCCATTTGGCGTCTACGTCTCCGTGTAACCCTCATATACATCAATAACGTAATATAACGCAACCTAACCCAACCTGTCATCTCGGCGGAAATATTTGACAACATTCCTGGCGAGTTGGCATCTACGTCTCCCTGGGACCTTTATATGCATCAATAACGTAATATAACCTAACCTAACCCAATCTAACATTTCGGCGGTAATATTTGACAACATTCCTGGCGAGTTGGCCTCTACGTCTCCGTTTGACCTTCATATACATCAATAACGTAATATAACGTAACCTAACCCAACCTATCATTTCGGCGGTAATATTTGACCACATTCCTGGCGAGTTGGCCTCTACGTCTCCGTCGGACCCTTATATACATCAATAACGTAATATAACCTAACCTAACCCAACCTAACATCTCGCTGGTTATATTTGACCACATTCCTGGCGAGTTGGCCTCTACGTCTCCGTGTAACCCTCATATACATCAATAACGTAATATAACGCAACCTATCCCAACCTATCATCTCGGCGGTAATATTTGACAACATTCCTGGCGAGTTGGCATCTACGTCTCCCTTGGACCTTTATATGCATCAATAACGTAATATAACCTAACCTAACCCAATCTAACATTTCGGCGGTAATATTTGACAACATTCCTGGCGAGTTGGCCTCTACGTCTCCGTTTGGCCTTCATATACATCAATAACGTAATTTAACCTAACCTAACCCAACCTATCATTTCGGCGGTAATATTTGACCACATTCCTGGCGAGTTGGGCTCTACGTCTCCGTGGGACCCTTATATACATCAATAACGTAATATAACCTAACCTAACCCAACCTAACATCTCGGCGGTAATATTTGACAACATTCCTGGCGAGTTGGCTTCTACGTCTCCGTGGGACCTTTATATACATCAATAACGTAATATAAACTAACCTAACCCAACCTAACGTCTCGGCGGTAAAATATGACCACATTCCTGGCTTGTTGGCCTCTACGTCTCCGTGAGACCTTTATATACATAAATAACATAATATTAGCTAGCCTATCCCAATCTAACATCTCGGCGGTAATATTTGCCCACATTCCTGGTTTGTTGGGCTCTCCGTCTCCGTGGGACATTTACATACGTCAATAACGTAATATAAGCTAACCTAACCCAACCTATCATCTCGGCGGTAATATTTGACCACATTCCTGGCTTGTTGGCCTCTGCGTCTCCGTGGGACCTTTATATACATCAAATACATAATATAAGCTAGCCTAACCCAACCTAACATAGCGCCGGTAATATTTGACAACAGTCCTGGCGAGTTGGCCTCTACGTCTCCGTGGAACCTTTATATACATCAATAATGTAATATAACCTAACCTAACCCAACGTAACATATCGGCGGTAATATTTGACCACATTCCTGGCGAGTCGGCCTCTATGTCTCCGTGTAACCCTCATATACATCAATAACGTATTATAACCTAACCTAACCCAACGTAACATCTCGGCGGTAATATTTGACCACATTCCTGGCTTGTTGGCCTCTGCGTCTCCGTGGGACCTTTATATACATCAAATACATAATATACGCTAGCCTAACCCAACCTAACATAGCGCCGGTAATATTTGACAACAGTCCTGGCGAGTTGGCCTCTACGTCTCCGTGGAACCTTTATATACATCAATAATGTAATATAACCTAACCTAACCCAACGTAACATATCGGCGGTAATATTTGACCACATTCCTGGCGAGTCGGCCTCTATGTCTCCGTGTAACCCTCATATACATCAATAACGTATTATAACCTAACCTAACCCAACGTAACATCTCGGCGGTAATATTTTACCACATTCCTGACGAGTTGACCTCTACGTCTCCGTTTGTCCTTCATATACATCAATAACGTAATTTAACCTAACCTAACCCAACCTATCATCTCGGCGGTAATATTTGACCACATTCCTGGCGAGTTGGCCTCTACGTCTCCGTTTGACCTTCATATACATCAATATCGTAATATAACCTAACCTAACCCAACCTATCATCTCGGCGGTAATATTTGATAACATTCCTGGCCATTTGGCGTCTACGTCTCCGTGTAACCCTCATATACATCAATAACGTAATATAACGCAACCTAACCCAACCTGTCATCTCGGCGGAAATATATGACAACATTCCTGGCGAGTTGGCCTCTAAGTCTCCGTGGGACCTTTATATGCATCAATAACGTAATATAACCTAACCTAACCCAATCTAACATCTCGGCGGTAATATTTGACAACATTCCTGGCGAGTTGGCTTCTACGTCTCCGTGGGACCTTCATATACGTCAATAACGTAATATAACCTGACCTAACCCAACCTAACATCTCTGCGGTAATATTTGACAACATTCCTGGCGAGTTGGCTTCTCCGTCTCCGTGGGACCTTTATATACATCAATAACGCAATATAACCTAACCTAACCCAACCTGTCATCTCGGCGGTAATATTTGACAACATCCCTGGCGAGTTGGCCTCTAAGTCTCCGTGGGACCTTTATATACATCAATAACATAATATAACCTAACCTAACCCAACCTATCATCTCGGCGGTAATATTTGACAACATTCGTGGCGAGTTGGCCTCTACGTCTCCGTTTGACCTTCATATACATCACTAACGTAATATAATCTAACCTCACCCAATCTAACATATCGGCGGTAATATTTGACAACATTTCTGGCGAGTTGGCGTCTACGTCTCCGTGGGACCTTTATATACATCAATAACGACATATAACCTAACCTAACCCAACCTATCATCTCGGCGGTAATATTTGACAACATTCGTGGCGAGTTGGCCTCTACGTCTCCGTTTGACCTTCATATACATCACTAACGTAATATAACCTAACCTAACCCAACCTAACATCTCGGCGGTAATATTTGACAACATTCCTGGCGAGTTGGCGTCTACGTCTCCGTGGGACCTTTATATATATCAATAACGTAATATAACCTAACCTAACCCAACCTATCATCTCGGCGGTAATATTTGAAAACATCCCTGGCGAGTTGGCCTCTAAGTCTCCGTGGGACCTTTATATACATCAATAACATAATATAACCTAACCTAACCCAACCTATCATCTCGGCGGTAATATTTGACAACATTCGTGGCGAGTTGGCCTCTACGTCTCCGTTTGACCTTCATATACATCACTAACGTAATATAATCTAACCTCACCCAATCTAACATATCGGCGGTAATATTTGATAACATTCCTGGCCATTTGGCCTCTACGTCTCCGTGTAACCCTCATATACATCAATAACGTAATATAACGCAACCTAACCCAACCTGTCATCTCGGCGGAAATATTTGGCAACATTCCTGGCGAGTTGGCATCTGCGTCTCCCTGGGACCTTCATATACATCAATAACGTGATATAACCTAACCTAACCCAACCTAACATCTCGCCGGTAATATTTGACCACATTCCTGGCGAGTTGGCCTCTACGTCTCCGTGTAACCCTCATATACATCAATAACGTAATATAACGCAACCTAACCCAACCTATCATCTTGGCGGTAATATTTGACCACATTCTTGGCTTGTTGGCCTCTGCGTCTCGGTGGGACCTTTATATACATCAAATACATAATATAAGCTAGCCTAACCCAACCTAACATCTCGCCGGTAATATTTGACCACATTCCTGGCGAGTTGGGCTCTGCGTCTCCGTGGGACCTTTACATACGTCAATAACGTAATATAAGCTACCCTAACCCAACCTATCATCTCGGCGGTAATATTTGACCACATTCCTGGCTTGTTGGCCTCTGCGTCTCCGTGGGACCTTTATATACATCAAATACATAATATAAGCTAGCCTAACCCAACCTAACATAGCGCCGGTAATATTTGACAACAGTCCTGGCGAGTTGGCCTCTACGTCTCCGTGGAACATTTATATACATCAATAATGTAATATAACCTAACCTAACCCAACGTAACATATCGGCGGTAATATTTGACCACATTCCTGGCGAGTCGGCCTCTATGTCTCCGTGTAACCCTCATATACATCACTAACGTATTATAACCTAACCTAACCCAACGTAACATCTCGGCGGTAATATTTGACCACATTCCTGACGAGTTGACCTCTACGTCTCCGTTTGACCTTCACATACATCAATAACGTAATATAACCTAACCTAACCCAACCTGTCATCTCGGCGGAAATATTTGACAACATTCCTGGCGAGTTGGCATCTACGTCTCCCTGGGACCTTTATATACATCAATAACGTAATATAACCTAACCTAACCCATCCTATCATCTCGGCGGTAATATTTGATAACATTCCTGGCCATTTGGCCTCTACGTCTCCGTGTAACCCTCATATACGTCAATAACGTGATATAACGCAACCTAACCCAACCTGTCATCTCGGCGGAAATATTTGACCACATTCCTGGCGAGTTGGCCTCTACGTCACCGTGGGACCTTTATATGCATCAATAACGTAATATAACCTAACCTAACCCAATCTAACATCTCGGCGGTAATATTTGACAACATTCCTGGCGAGTTGGACTCTACGTCTCCGTTTGACCTTCATATACATCAATAACGTAATATAACCTAACCTAACCCAACCTGTCATCTCGGCGGAAATATTTGACAACATTCCTGGCGAGTTGGCATCTACGTCTCCCTGGGACCTTTATATGCATCAATAACGTAATATAACCTAACCTAACCCAATCTAACATCTCGGCGGTAATATTTGACCACATTCCTGGTTTGTTGGGCTCTGCGTCTCCGTGGGACCTTCACATACGTCAATGACGTAATATAAGCTAACCTAACCCAACCTATCATCTCGGCGGTAATATATGACCACATTCCTGGCTTGTTGGCCTCTGCGTCTCCGTGGGACCTTTATATACATCAAATACATAATATAAGCTAGCCTAACCCAACCTAACATCTCGCCGGTAATATTAGACCACATTCCTGGCGAGTTGGCCTCTACGTCTCCCTGGGACCTTTATATGCATCAATAACGTAATATAACCTAACCTAACCCAATCTAACATTTCGGCGGTAATATTTGACAACATTCCTGGCGAGTTGGCATCTACGTCTCCCTGGGACCTTTATATACATCAATAACGTAATATAACCTAACCTAACCCAACCTATCATCTCGGCGGTAATATTTGACCGCATTCCTGGCGAGTTGGCCACTACGTCTCCGTGTAACCCTCATATCCATCAATAACGTAATATAATCTAACCTAACCCAACGTAACATCTCGGCGGTAATATTTGACCACATTCCTGGCGAGTTGGCCTCTACGTCTCCGTGTAACCCTCATATCCATCAATAACGTAATATAATCTAACCTAACCCAACGTAACATCTCGGCGGTAATATTTGACCACATTCCTGGCGAGTTGGCCTCTACGTCTCCGTTTGACCTTCATATACATCAATATCGTAATATAACCTAACCTAACCCAACCTATCATCTCGGCGGTGATATTTGACAACATTCCTGGTGGGTTGGTCTGTACGTCTCCGTGGAACCTTCGTATACATCAATAACGAAATATAACATAACCTAAACCAACCTATCATCTCGGCGGTAATATTTGACATCATTCCTGGCGAGATGGCCTCTACGTGTCCGTGGAACCTTTATATACATCAATAACGTAATATAACCTAACCTGACCCAACGTAACATATCGGCGGTAATATTTGACGACATTCCTGGCGAGTTGGCCACTACGTCTCCGTGTAACACTCATATCCATCAATAACGTAATATAAAGTAACATAACCCAACCTAACATCTCGACGGTAATATTTGACCACATTCCTGGCGAGTTGGCCTCTACGTCTCCGTTTGACCTTCATATACATCAATATCGTAATATAACCTAACCTAACCCAACCTATCATGTCGGCGGTAATATTTGATAACATTCCTGGCCATTTGGCCTCTACGTCTCCGTGTAACCCTCATATACATCAATAACGTAATATAACGCAACCTAACCAACCTGTCATCTCGGCGGAAATATTTGACAACATTCCTGGCGAGTTGGCATCTACGTCTCCCTGGGACCTTTATATACATCAATAACGTAATATAACCTGACCTAACCCAACCTAACATCTCGCTGGTAATATTTGACAACATTCCTGGCGAGTTGGCCTCTACGTCTCCGTTTGACCTTTATATACATCAATAACGTAATATAACCTAACCTAACCCAACCTGTCATCTCGGCGGAAATATTTGACAACATTCCTGGCGGGTTGGCATCTACGTCCCCCTGGGACCTCTATATGCATCAATAACGTAATATAACCTAACCTAACCCAATCTAACATCTCGGCGGTAATATTTGACAACATTCCTGGCGAGTTGGCTTCTACGTCTCCGTGTAACCCTCATATACATCAATAACGTAATATAACGTAACCTAACCCAACGTAACATCTCGGCGGTAATATTTGACCACATTCCTGGCGAGTTGGCCTCTACGTCTCCGTTTGACCTTCATATACATCAATATCGTAATATAACCTAACCTAACCCAACCTATCATCTCGGCGGTGATATTTGACAACATTCCTGGTGGGTTGGCCTCTACGTCTCCGTGGAACCTTCGTATACATCAATAACGAAATATAACATAACCTAAACCAACCTATCATCTCGGCGGTAATATTTGACATCATTCCTGGCGAGATGGCCTCTACGTGTCCGTGGAACCTTTATATACATCAATAACGTAATATAACCTAACCTAACCCAACGTAACATATCGGCGGTAATATTTGACCACATTCCTGGCGAGTTGGACACTACGTCTCCGTGTAACATTCATATCCATCAATAACATAATATAAAGTATCCTAACCCAACCTAACATCTCGGCGGTAATATTTGACCACATTCCTGGCGAGTTCGCCTCTACGTCTCCGTTTGACATTCATATACATCAATATCGTAATATAACCTAACCCAACCCAACCTATCATCTCGGCGGTAATATTTGATAACATTCCTGGCCATTTGGCCTCTACGTCTCCGTGTAACCCTCATATACGTCAATAACGTGATATAACGCAACCTAACCCAACCTGTCATCTCGGCGGAAATATTTGACCACATTCCTGGCGAGTTGGCATCTGCTTCTCCCTGGGACCTTCATATACATCAATAACGTGATATAACCTAACCTAACCCAACCTAACATCTCGCCGGTAATATTTGACCACATTCCTGGCGAGTTGGCCTCTACGTCTCCGTGTAACCCTCATATACATCAATAACGTAATATAACGCAACCTAACCCAACCTATCATCTTGGCGGTAATATTTGACCACATTCTTGGCTTGTTGGCCTCTGCGTCTCGGTGGGACCTTTATATACATCAAATACATAATATAAGCTAGCCTAACCCAACCTAACATCTCGCCGGTAATATTTGACCACATTCCTGGCGAGTTGGGCTCTACGTCTCCGTGGGACCCTTATATACATCAATAACGTAATATAACCTAACCTAACCCAACCTAACATCTCGGCGGTAATATTTGACAACATTCCTGGCGAGTTGGCTTCTACGTCTCCGTGGGACCTTTATATACATAAATAACGTAATATAAACTAACCAAACCCAACCTAACGTCTCGGCGGTAAAATATGACCACATTCCTGGCTTGTTGGCCTCTACGTCTCCGTGAGACCTTTATATACATAAATAACATAATATAAGCTAGCCTAACCCAATCTAACATCTCGGCGGTAATATTTGCCCACATTCCTGGTTTGTTGGGCTCTGCGTCTCCGTGGGACCTTTACATACGTCAATAACGTAATATAAGCTACCCTAACCCAACCTATCATCTCGGCGGTAATATTTGACCACATTCCTGGCTTGTTGGCCTCTGCGTCTCCGTGGGACCTTTATATACATCAAATACATAATATAAGCTAGCCTAACCCAACCTAACATAGCGCGGGTAATATTTGACAACAGTCCTGGCGAGTCGGCCTCTACGTCTCCGTGTAACCCTCATATACATCACTAACGTATTATAACCTAACCTAACCCAACGTAACATCTCGGCGGTAATATTTGACCACATTCCTGACGAGTTGACCTCTACGTCTCCGTTTGACCTTCACATACATCAATAACGTAATATAACCTAACCTAACCCAACCTAACATCTCGACGGTAGTATTTGACAACATTCCTGGCGAGTTGGCTTCTACGTCTCCGTGGGACCTTTATATACATGAATAACGTAATATAAACTAACCTAACCCAACCTATCATCTCGGCGGTAATATTTGATAACATTCCTGGCCATTTGGCCTCTACGTCTCCGTGTAACCCTCATATACATCAATAACGTAATATAACGCAACCTAACCCAACCTGTCATCTCGGCGGAAATATTTGACAACATTCCTGGCGAGTTGGCATCTACGTCTCCCTGGGACCTTTATATACATCAATAACGTAATATAACCTAACCTAACCCAACCTATCATCTCGGCGGTAATATTTGATAACATTCCTGGCCATTTGGCCTCTACGTCTCCGTGTAACCCTCATATACGTCAATAACGTGATATAACGCAACCTAACCCAACCTGTCATCTCGGCGGAAATATTTGACCACATTCCTGGCGAGTTGGCCTCTACGTCACCGTGGGACCCTTATATACATCAATAACGTAATATAACCTAACCTAACCCAACCTAACATCTCGCCGGTAATATTTGACCACATTCCTGACGAGTTGGCCTCTACGTCTCCGTGTAACCCTCATATACATCAATAACGTAATATAACGCAACCTAAACCAACCTATCATCTCGGCGGTAATATTTGACAACATTCCTGGCGAGTTGGCATCTACGTCTCCCTGGGACCTTTATATACATCAATAACGTAATATAACCTGACCTAACCCAACCTAACATCTCGGCGGTAATATTTGACAACATTCCTGGCGAGTTGGACTCTACGTCTCCGTTTGACCTTCATATACATCAATAACGTAATATAACCTAACCTAACCCAACCTGTCATCTCGGCGGAAATATTTGACAACATTCCTGGCGAGTTGGCATCTACGTCTCCCTGGGACCTTTATATGCATCAATAACGTAATATAACCTAACCTAACCCAATCTAACATCTCGGCGGTAATATTTGACCACATTCCTGGTTTGTTGGGCTCTGCGTCTCCGTGGGACCTTCACATACGTCAATGACGTAATATAAGCTAACCTAACCCAACCTATCATCTCGGCGGTAATATATGACCACATTCCTGGCTTGTTGGCCTCTGCGTCTCCGTGGGACCTTTATATACATCAAATACATAATATAAGCTAGCCTAACCCAACCTAACATCTCGCCGGTAATATTTGACCACATTCCTGGCGAGTTGGCCTCTACGTCTCCCTGGGACCTTTATATGCATCAATAACGTAATATAACCTAACCTAACCCAATCTAACATTTCGGCGGTAATATTTGACAACATTCCTGGCGAGTTGGCATCTACGTCTCCCTGGGACCTTTATATACATCAATAACGTAATATAACCTAACCTAACCCAACCTATCATCTCGGCGGTAATATTTGACCGCATTCCTGGCGAGTTGGCCACTACGTCTCCGTGTAACCCTCATATCCATCAATAACGTAATATAATCTAACCTAACCCAACGTAACATCTCGGCGGTAATATTTGACCACATTCCTGGCGAGTTGGCCTCTACGTCTCCGTTTGACCTTCATATACATCAATATCGTAATATAACCTAACCTAACCCAACCTATCATCTCGGCGGTGATATTTGACAACATTCCTGGTGGGTTGGTCTGTACGTCTCCGTGGAACCTTCGTATACATCAATAACGAAATATAACATAACCTAAACCAACCTATCATCTCGGCGGTAATATTTGACATCATTCCTGGCGAGATGGCCTCTACGTGTCCGTGGAACCTTTGTATACATCAATAACGTATTATAACCTAACCTGACCCAACGTAACATATCGGCGGTAATATTTGACGACATTCCTGGCGAGTTGGCCACTACGTCTCCGTGTAACACTCATATCCATCAATAACGTAATATAAAGTAACATAACCCAACCTAACATCTCGACGGTAATATTTGACCACATTCCTGGCGAGTTGGCCTCTACGTCTCCGTTTGACCTTCATATACATCAATATCGTAATATAACCTAACCTAACCCAACCTATCATCTCGGCGGTAATATTTGATAACATTCCTGGCCATTTGGCCTCTACGTCTCCGTGTAACCCTCATATACATCAATAACGTAATATAACGCAACCTAACCAACCTGTCATCTCGGCGGAAATATTTGACAACATTCCTGGCGAGTTGGCATCTACGTCTCCCTGGGACCTTTATATGCATCAATAACGTAATATAACCTAACCTAACCCAACCTAACATCTCGCTGGTAATATTTGACAACATTCCTGGCGAGTTGGCCTCTACGTCTCCGTTTGACCTTTATATACATCAATAACGTAATATAACCTAACCTAACCCAACCTATCATCTCGGCGGTAATATTTGATAACATTCCTGGCCATTTGGCCTCTACGTCTCCGTGTAACCCTCATATACATCAATAACGTAATATAACGCAACCTAACCAACCTGTCATCTCGGCGGAAATATTTGACAACATTCCTGGCGAGTTGGCATCTACGTCTCCCTGGGACCTTTATATGCATCAATAACGTAATATAACCTAACCTAACCCAACCTAACATCTCGCTGGTAATATTTGACAACATTCCTGGCGAGTTGGCCTCTACGTCTCCGTTTGACCTTTATATACATCAATAACGTAATATAACCTAACCTAACCCAACCTGTCATCTCGGCGGAAATATTTGACAACATTCCTGGCGAGTTGGCATCTACGTCCCCCTGGGACCTCTATATGCATCAATAACGTAATATAACCTAACCTAACCCAATCTAACATCTCGGCGGTAATATTTGACAACATTCCTGGCGAGTTGGCATCTACGTCTCCCTGGGACCTTTATATACATCAATAACGTAATATAACCTAACCTAACCCATCCTATCATCTCGGCGGTAATATTTGATAACATTCCTGGCCATTTGGCCTCTACGTCTCCGTGTAACCCTCATATACGTCAATAACGTGATATAACGCAACCTAACCCAACCTGTCATCTCGGCGGAAATATTTGACCACATTCCTGGCGAGTTGGCCTCTACGTCACCGTGGGACCTTTATATGCATCAATAACGTAATATAACCTAACCTAACCCAATCTAACATCTCGGCGGTAATATTTGACAACATTCCTGGCGAGTTGGACTCTACGTCTCCGTTTGACCTTCATATACATCAATAACGTAATATAACCTAACCTAACCCAACCTGTCATCTCGGCGGAAATATTTGACAACATTCCTGGCGAGTTGGCATCTACGTCTCCCTGGGACCTTTATATGCATCAATAACGTAATATAACCTAACCTAACCCAATCTAACATCTCGGCGGTAATATTTGACCACATTCCTGGTTTGTTGGGCTCTGCGTCTCCGTGGGACCTTCACATACGTCAATGACGTAATATAAGCTAACCTAACCCAACCTATCATCTCGGCGGTAATATATGACCACATTCCTGGCTTGTTGGCCTCTGCGTCTCCGTGGGACCTTTATATACATCAAATACATAATATAAGCTAGCCTAACCCAACCTAACATCTCGCCGGTAATATTTGACCACATTCCTGGCGAGTTGGCCTCTACGTCTCCCTGGGACCTTTATATGCATCAATAACGTAATATAACCTAACCTAACCCAATCTAACATTTCGGCGGTAATATTTGACAACATTCCTGGCGAGTTGGCATCTACGTCTCCCTGGGACCTTTATATACATCAATAACGTAATATAACCTAACCTAACCCAACCTATCATCTCGGCGGTAATATTTGACCGCATTCCTGGCGAGTTGGCCACTACGTCTCCGTGTAACCCTCATATCCATCAATAACGTAATATAATCTAACCTAACCCAACGTAACATCTCGGCGGTAATATTTGACCACATTCCTGGCGAGTTGGCCTCTACGTCTCCGTGTAACCCTCATATCCATCAATAACGTAATATAATCTAACCTAACCCAACGTAACATCTCGGCGGTAATATTTGACCACATTCCTGGCGAGTTGGCCTCTACGTCTCCGTTTGACCTTCATATACATCAATATCGTAATATAACCTAACCTAACCCAACCTATCATCTCGGCGGTGATATTTGACAACATTCCTGGTGGGTTGGTCTGTACGTCTCCGTGGAACCTTCGTATACATCAATAACGAAATATAACATAACCTAAACCAACCTATCATCTCGGCGGTAATATTTGACATCATTCCTGGCGAGATGGCCTCTACGTGTCCGTGGAACCTTTATATACATCAATAACGTAATATAACCTAACCTGACCCAACGTAACATATCGGCGGTAATATTTGACGACATTCCTGGCGAGTTGCCCACTACGTCTCCGTGTAACACTCATATCCATCAATAACGTAATATAAAGTAACATAACCCAACCTAACATCTCGACGGTAATATTTGACCACATTCCTGGCGAGTTGGCCTCTACGTCTCCGTTTGACCTTCATATACATCAATATCGTAATATAACCTAACCTAACCCAACCTATCATCTCGGCGGTAATATTTGATAACATTCCTGGCCATTTGGCCTCTACGTCTCCGTGTAACCCTCATATACATCAATAACGTAATATAACGCAACCTAACCAACCTGTCATCTCGGCGGAAATATTTGACAACATTCCTGGCGAGTTGGCATCTACGTCTCCCTGGGACCTTTATATACATCAATAACGTAATATAACCTGACCTAACCCAACCTAACATCTCGCTGGTAATATTTGACAACATTCCTGGCGAGTTGGCCTCTACGTCTCCGTTTGACCTTTATATACATCAATAACGTAATATAACCTAACCTAACCCAACCTGTCATCTCGGCGGAAATATTTGACAACATTCCTGGCGAGTTGGCATCTACGTCCCCCTGGGACCTCTATATGCATCAATAACGTAATATAACCTAACCTAACCCAATCTAACATCTCGGCGGTAATATTTGACAACATTCCTGGCGAGTTGGCTTCTACGTCTCCGTGTAACCCTCATATACATCAATAACGTAATATAACGTAACCTAACCCAACGTAACATCTCGGCGGTAATATTTGACCACATTCCTGGCGAGTTGGCCTCTACGTCTCCGTTTGACCTTCATATACATCAATATCGTAATATAACCTAACCTAACCCAACCTATCATCTCGGCGGTGATATTTGACAACATTCCTGGTGGGTTGGCCTCTACGTCTCCGTGGAACCTTCGTATACATCAATAACGAAATATAACATAACCTAAACCAACCTATCATCTCGGCGGTAATATTTGACATCATTCCTGGCGAGATGGCCTCTACGTGTCCGTGGAACCTTTATATACATCAATAACGTAATATAACCTAACCTAACCCAACGTAACATATCGGCGGTAATATTTGACCACATTCCTGGCGAGTTGGACACTACGTCTCCGTGTAACATTCATATCCATCAATAACGTAATATAAAGTAACATAACCCAACCTAACATCTCGACGGTAATATTTGACAACATTCCTGGTGGGTTGGCCTCTACGTCTCCGTGGAACCTTCGTATACATCAATAACGAAATATAACATAACCTAAACCAACCTATCATCTCGGCGGTAATATTTGACATCATTCCTGGCGAGATGGCCTCTACGTGTCCGTGGAACCTTTATATACATCAATAACGTAATATAACCTAACCTAACCCAACGTAACATATCGGCGGTAATATTTGACCACATTCCTGGCGAGTTGGACACTACGTCTCCGTGTAACATTCATATCCATCAATAACATAATATAAAGTATCCTAACCCAACCTAACATCTCGGCGGTAATATTTGACCACATTCCTGGCGAGTTCGCCTCTACGTCTCCGTTTGACATTCATATACATCAATATCGTAATATAACCTAACCTAACCCAACCTATCATCTCGGCGGTAATATTTGATAACATTCCTGGCCATTTGGCCTCTACGTCTCCGTGTAACCCTCATATACGTCAATAACGTGATATAAGGCAACCTAACCCAACCTGTCATCTCGGCGGAAATATTTGACCACATTCCTGGCGAGTTGGCCTCTACGTCACCGTGGGACCCTTATATACATCAATAACGTAATATAACCTAACCTAACCCAACCTAACATCTCGCCGGTAATATTTGACCACATTCCTGGCGAGTTGGCCTCTACGTCTCCGTGGAACCTTCGTATACATCAATAACGAAATATAACCTAACCTAAACCAACCTATCATCTCGGCGGTAATATTTGACCACATTCCTGGCGAGTTGACCTCTACGTCTCCGTTTGACCTTCATATACATGAATAACGTAATTTAATCTAACCTAACCCAACCTATCATCTGGGCGGTAATATTTGACCACATTCCTGGCGAGATGGCCTCTACATCTCCCTGGGACCTTTATATACATCTATAACGTAATATAACCTAACCTAACCCAACCTAACGTCTCTGCGGTAATATTTGACATCATTCCTGGCGAGTTGGCCTCTACGTCTCCGTTTGACCTTCATATACATCAATAACGTAATTTAACCTAACCTAACCCAACCTATCATCTCGGCGGTAATATTTGACTACATTCCTGGCGAGTTGGCCTCTACGTCTCCGTTTGACCTTCATATACATCAATATCGTAATATAACCTAACCTAACCCAACCTATCATCTCGGCGGTAATATTTGATAACATTCCTGGCCATTTGGCCTCTACGTCTCCGTGTAACCCTCATATACATCAATAACGTAATATAACGCAACCTAACCCAACCTGTCATCTCGGCGGAAATATTTGGCAACATTCCTGGCGAGTTGGCATCTGCTTCTCCCTGGGACCTTCATATACATCAATAACGTGATATAACCTAACCTAACCCAACCTAACATCTCGCCGGTAATATTTGACCACATTCCTGGCGAGTTGGCCTCTACGTCTCCGTGTAACCCTCATATACATCAATAACGTAATATAACGCAACCTAACCCAACCTATCATCTTGGCGGTAATATTTGACCACATTCTTGGCTTGTTGGCCTCTGCGTCTCGGTGGGACCTTTATATACATCAAATACATAATATAAGCTAGCCTAACCCAATCTAACATCTCGGCGGTAATATTTGCCCACATTCCTGGTTTGTTGGGCTCTGCGTCTCCGTGGGACCTTTACATACGTCAATAACGTAATATAAGCTACCCTAACCCAACCTATCATCTCGGCGGTAATATTTCACCACATTCCTGGCTTGTTGGCCTCTGCGTCTCCGTGGGACCTTTATATACATCAAATACATAATATAAGCTAGCCTAACCCAACCTAACATAGCGCGGGTAATATTTGACAACAGTCCTGGCGAGTTGGCCTCTACGTCTCCGTGTAACCCTCATATACATCACTAACGTATTATAACCTAACCTAACCCAACGTAACATCTCGGCGGTAATATTTGACCACATTCCTGACGAGTTGACCTCTACGTCTCCGTTTGACCTTCACATACATCAATAACGTAATATAACCTAACCTAACCCAACCTAACATCTCGACGGTAGTATTTGACAACATTCCTGGCGAGTTGGCTTCTACGTCTCCGTGGGACCTTTATATACATGAATAACGTAATATAAACTAACCTAACCCAACCTATCATCTCGGCGGTAATATTTGATAACATTCCTGGCCATTTGGCCTCTACGTCTCCGTGTAACCCTCATATACATCAATAACGTAATATAACGCAACCTAACCCAACCTGTCATCTCGGCGGAAATATTTGACAACATTCCTGGCGAGTTGGCATCTACGTCTCCCTGGGACCTTTATATACATCAATAACGTAATATAACCTAACCTAACCCAACCTATCATCTCGGCGGTAATATTTGATAACATTCCTGGCCATTTGGCCTCTACGTCTCCGTGTAACCCTCATATACGTCAATAACGTGATATAACGCAACCTAACCCAACCTGTCATCTCGGCGGAAATATTTGACCACATTCCTGGCGAGTTGGCCTCTACGTCACCGTGGGACCCTTATATACATCAATAACGTAATATAACCTAACCTAACCCAACCTAACATCTCGCCGGTAATATTTGACCACATTCCTGACGAGTTGGCCTCTACGTCTCCGTGTAACCCTCATATACATCAATAACGTAATATAACGCAACCTAAACCAACCTATCATCTCGGCGGTAATATTTGACAACATTCCTGGCGAGTTGGCATCTACGTCTCCCTGGGACCTTTATATACATCAATAACGTAATATAACCTGACCTAACCCAACCTAACATCTCGGCGGTAATATTTGACAACATTCCTGGCGAGTTGGACTCTACGTCTCCGTTTGACCTTCATATACATCAATAACGTAATATAACCTAACCTAACCCAACCTGTCATCTCGGCGGAAATATTTGACAACATTCCTGGCGAGTTGGCATCTACGTCTCCCTGGGACCTTTATATGCATCAATAACGTAATATAACCTAACCTAACCCAATCTAACATTTCGGCGGTAATATTTGACAACATTCCTGGCGAGTTGGCATCTACGTCTCCCTGGGACCTTTATATACATCAATAACGTAATATAACCTAACCTAACCCAACCTATCATCTCGGCGGTAATATTTGACCGCATTCCTGGCGAGTTGGCCACTACGTCTCCGTGTAACCCTCATATCCATCAATAACGTAATATAAAGTAACATAACCCAACCTAACATCTCGACGGTAATATTTGACCACATTCCTGGCGAGTTGGCCTCTACGTCTCCGTTTGACCTTCATATACATCAATATCGTAATATAACCTAACCTAACCCAACCTATCATCTCGGCGGTAATATTTGATAACATTCCTGGCCATTTGGCCTCTACGTCTCCGTGTAACCCTCATATACATCAATAACGTAATATAACGCAACCTAACCAACCTGTCATCTCGGCGGAAATATTTGACAACATTCCTGGCGAGTTGGCATCTACGTCTCCCTGGGACCTTTATATACATCAATAACGTAATATAACCTGACCTAACCCAACCTAACATCTCGCTGGTAATATTTGACAACATTCCTGGCGAGTTGGCCTCTACGTCTCCGTTTGACCTTTATATACATCAATAACGTAATATAACCTAACCTAACCCAACCTGTCATCTCGGCGGAAATATTTGACAACATTCCTGGCGAGTTGGCATCTACGTCCCCCTGGGACCTCTATATGCATCAATAACGTAATATAACCTAACCTAACCCAATCTAACATCTCGGCGGTAATATTTGACAACATTCCTGGCGAGTTGGCTTCTACGTCTCCGTGTAACCCTCATATACATCAATAACGTAATATAACGTAACCTAACCCAACGTAACATCTCGGCGGTAATATTTGACCACATTCCTGGCGAGTTGGCCTCTACGACTCCGTTTGACCTTCATATACATCAATATCGTAATATAACCTAACCTAACCCAACCTATCATCTCGGCGGTGATATTTGACAACATTCCTGGTGGGTTGGCCTCTACGTCTCCGTGGAACCTTCGTATACATCAATAACGAAATATAACATAACCTAAACCAACCTATCATCTCGGCGGTAATATTTGACATCATTCCTGGCGAGATGGCCTCTACGTGTCCGTGGAACCTTTATATACATCAATAACGTAATATAACCTAACCTAACCCAACGTAACATATCGGCGGTAATATTTGACCACATTCCTGTCGAGTTGGACACTACGTCTCCGTGTAACATTCATATCCATCAATAACATGATATAAAGTATCCTAACCCAACCTAACATCTCGGCGGTAATATTTGACCACATTCCTGGCGAGTTCGCCTCTACGTCTCCGTTTGACATTCATATACATCAATATCGTAATATAACCTAACCTAACCCAACCTATCATCTCGGCGGTAATATTTGATAACATTCCTGGCCATTTGGCCTCTACGTCTCCGTGTAACCCTCATATACGTCAATAACGTGATATAACGCAACCTAACCCAACCTGTCATCTCGGCGGAAATATTTGACCACATTCCTGGCGAGTTGGCCTCTACGTCACCGTGGGACCCTTATATACATCAATAACGTAATATAAACTAACCTAACCCAACCTAACATCTCGCCGGTAATATTTGACCACATTCCTGACGAGTTGGCCTCTACGTCTCCGTGTAACCCTCATATACATCAATAACGTAATATAACGCAACCTAAACCAACCTATCATCTCGGCGGTAATATTTGACAACATTCCTGGCGAGTTGGCATCTACGTCTCCCTGGGACCTTTATATACATCAATAACGTAATATAACCTGACCTAACCCAACCTAACATCTCGGCGGTAATATTTGACAACATTCCTGGCGAGTTGGACTCTACGTCTCCGTTTGACCTTCATATACATCAATAACGTAATATAACCTAACCTAACCCAACCTGTCATCTCGGCGGAAATATTTGACAACATTCCTGGCGAGTTGGCATCTACGTCTCCCTGGGACCTTTATATGCATCAATAACGTAATATAACCTAACCTAACCCAATCTAACATCTCGGCGGTAATATTTGACCACATTCCTGGTTTGTTGGGCTCTGCGTCTCCGTGGGACCTTCACATACGTCAATGACGTAATATAAGCTAACCTAACCCAACCTATCATCTCGGCGGTAATATATGACCACATTCCTGGCTTGTTGGCCTCTGCGTCTCCGTGGGACCTTTATATACATCAAATACATAATATAAGCTAGCCTAACCCAACCTAACATCTCGCCGGTAATATTTGACCACATTCCTGGCGAGTTGGCCTCTACGTCTCCCTGGGACCTTTATATGCATCAATAACGTAATATAACCTAACCTAACCCAATCTAACATTTCGGCGGTAATATTTGACAACATTCCTGGCGAGTTGGCATCTACGTCTCCCTGGGACCTTTATATACATCAATAACGTAATATAACCTAACCTAACCCAACCTATCATCTCGGCGGTAATATTTGACCGCATTCCTGGCGAGTTGGCCACTACGTCTCCGTGTAACCCTCATATCCATCAATAACGTAATATAATCTAACCTAACCCAACGTAACATCTCGGCGGTAATATTTGACCACATTCCTGGCGAGTTGGCCTCTACGTCTCCGTTTGACCTTCATATACATCAATATCGTAATATAACCTAACCTAACCCAACCTATCATCTCGGCGGTGATATTTGACAACATTCCTGGTGGGTTGGTCTGTACGTCTCCGTGGAACCTTCGTATACATCAATAACGAAATATAACATAACCTAAACCAACCTATCATCTCGGCGGTAATATTTGACATCATTCCTGGCGAGATGGCCTCTACGTGTCCGTGGAACCTTTATATACATCAATAACGTAATATAACCTAACCTGACCCAACGTAACATATCGGCGGTAATATTTGACGACATTCCTGGCGAGTTGGCCACTACGTCTCCGTGTAACACTCATATCCATCAATAACGTAATATAAAGTAACCTAACCCAACCTAACATCTCGACGGTAATATTTGACCACATTCCTGGCGAGTTGGCCTCTACGTCTCCGTTTGACCTTCATATACATCAATATCGTAATATAACCTAACCTAACCCAACCTAACATCTCGCTGGTAATATTTGACAACATTCCTGGCGAGTTGGCCTCTACGTCTCCGTTTGACCTTCATATACATCAATAACGTAATATAACCTAACCTAACCCAACCTAACATCTCGGCGGTAGTATTTGACAACATTCCTGGCGAGTTGGCTTCTACGTTTCCGTGGGGCCTTTATATACATGAATAACGTAATATAAACTAACCTAACCCAACCTAACATCTCGGCGGTAATATTTGACAACATTCCTGGCGAGTTGGACTCTACGTCTCCGTTTGACCTTCATATACATCAATAACGTAATATAACCTGACCTAACCCAACCTAACATCTCGGCGGTAATATTTGACAACATTCCTGGCGAGTTGGCATCTACGTCTCCCTGGGACCTTTATATACATCAATAACGTAATATAACCTGACCTAACCCAACCTAACATCTCGGCGGTAATATTTGACAACATTCCTGGCGAGTTGGCATCTACGTCTCCCTGGGACCTTTATATACATCAATAACGTAATATAACCTAACCTAACCCAACCTGTCATCTCGGCGGAAATATTTGACAACATTCCTGGCGAGTTGGCATCTACGTCTCCCTGGGACCTTTATATGCATCAATAACGTAATATAACCTAACCTAACCCAATCTAACATCTCGGCGGTAATATTTGACAACATTCCTGGCGAGTTGGCTTCTACGTCTCCGTGTAACCCTCATATACATCAATAACGTAATACAAAGTAACCTAACCCAACCTATCATCTCGGCGGTAATATTTGACCGCATTCCTGGCGAGTTGGCCACTACGTCTCCGTGTAACCCTCATATCCATCAATAACGTAATATAATCTAACCTAACCTAACGTAACATCTCGGCGGTAATATTTGACCACATTCCTGGCGAGTTGGCCTCTACGTCTCCGTTTGACCTTCATATACATCAATATCGTAATATAACCTAACCTAACCCAACCTATCATCTCGGAGGTGATATTTGACAACATTCCTGGTGGGTTGGTCTGTACGTCTCCGTGGAACCTTCGTATACATCAATAACGAAATATAACATAACCTAAACCAACCTATCATCTCGGCGGTAATATTTGACATCATTCCTGGCGAGATGGCCTCTACGTGTCCGTGGAACCTTTATATACATCAATAACGTAATATAACCTAACCTGACCCAACGTAACATATCGGCGGTAATATTTGACGACATTCCTGGCGAGTTGGCCACTACGTCTCCGTGTAACACTCATATCCATCAATAACGTAATATAAAGTAACCTAACCCAACCTAACATCTCGACGGTAATATTTGACCACATTCCTGGCGAGTTGGCCTCTACGTCTCCGTTTGACCTTCATATACATCAATATCGTAATATAACCTAACCTAACCCAACCTATCATCTCGGCGGTAATATTTGATAACATTCCTGGCCATTTGGCCTCTACGTCTCCGTGTAACCCTCATACACATCAATAACGTAATATAACGCAACCTAACCAACCTGTCATCTCGGCGGAAATATTTGACAACATTCCTGGCGAGTTGGCATCTACGTCTCCCTGGGACCTTTATATACATCAATAACGTAATATAACCTGACCTAACCCAACCTAACATCTCGCTGGTAATATTTGACAACATTCCTGGCGAGTTGGCCTCTACGTCTCCGTTTGACCTTTATATACATCAATAACGTAATATAACCTAACCTAACCCAACCTGTCATCTCGGCGGAAATATTTGACAACATTCCTGGCGAGTTGGCATCTACGTCCCCCTGGGACCTCTATATGCATCAATAACGTAATATAACCCAACCTAACCCAATCTAACATCTCGGCGGTAATATTTGACAACATTCCTGGCGAGTTGGCTTCTACGTCTCCGTGTAACCCTCATATACATCAATAACGTAATATAACGTAACCTAACCCAACGTAACATCTCGGCGGTAATATTTGACCACATTCCTGGCGAGTTGGCCTCTACGTCTCCGTTTGACCTTCATATACATCAATATCGTAATATAACCTAACCTAACCCAACCTATCATCTCGGCGGTGATATTTGACAACATTCCTGGTGGGTTGGCCTCTACGTCTCCGTGGAACCTTCGTATACATCAATAACGAAATATAACATAACCTAAACCAACCTATCATCTCGGCGGTAATATTTGACATCATTCCTGGCGAGATGGCCTCTACGTGTCCGTGGAACCTTTATATACATCAATAACGTAATATAACCTAACCTAACCCAACGTAACATATCGGCGGTAATATTTGACCACATTCCTGGCGAGTTGGACACTACGTCTCCGTGTAACATTCATATCCATCAATAACATAATATAAAGTATCCTAACCCAACCTAACATCTCGGCGGTAATATTTGACCACATTCCTGGCGAGTTCGCCTCTACGTCTCCGTTTGACATTCATATACATCAATATCGTAATATAACCTAACCTAACCCAACCTATCATCTCGGCGGTAATATTTGATAACATTCCTGGCCATTTGGCCTCTCCGTCTCCGTGTAACCCTCATATACGTCAATAACGTGATATAACGCAACCTAACCCAACCTGTCATCTCGGCGGAAATATTTGACCACATTCCTGGCGAGTTGGCCTCTACGTCACCGTGGGACCCTTATATACATCAATAACGTAATATAACCTAACCTAACCCAACCTAACATCTCGCCGGTAATATTTGACCACATTCCTGACGAGTTGGCCTCTACGTCTCCGTGTAACCCTCATATACATCAATAACGTAATATAACGCAACCTAAACCAACCTATCATCTCGGCGGTAATATTTGACAACATTCCTGGCGAGTTGGCATCTACGTCTCCCTGGGACCTTTATATACATCAATAACGTAATATAACCTGACCTAACCCAACCTAACATCTCGGCGGTAATATTTGACAACATTCCTGGCGAGTTGGACTCTACGTCTCCGTTTGACCTTCATATACATCAATAACGTAATATAACCTAACCTAACCCAACCTGTCATCTCGGCGGAAATATTTGACAACATTCCTGGCGAGTTGGCATCTACGTCTCCCTGGGACCTTTATATGCATCAATAACGTAATATAACCTAACCTAACCCAATCTAACATCTCGGCGGTAATATTTGACCACATTCCTGGTTTGTTGGGCTCTGCCTCTCCGTGGGACCTTCACATACGTCAATGACGTAATATAAGCTAACCTAACCCAACCTATCATCTCGGCGGTAATATATGACCACATTCCTGGCTTGTTGGCCTCTGCGTCTCCGTGGGACCTTTATATACATCAAATACATAATATAAGCTAGCCTAACCCAACCTAACATCTCGCCGGTAATATTTGACCACATTCCTGGCGAGTTGGCCTCTACGTCTCCCTGGGACCTTTATATGCATCAATAACGTAATATAACCTAACCTAACCCAATCTAACATTTCGGCGGTAATATTTGACAACATTCCTGGCGAGTTGGCATCTACGTCTCCCTGGGACCTTTATATACATCAATAACGTAATATAACCTAACCTAACCCAACCTATCATCTCGGCGGTAATATTTGACCGCATTCCTGGCGAGTTGGCCACTACGTCTCCGTGTAACCCTCATATCCATCAATAACGTAATATAATCTAACCTAACCCAACGTAACATCTCGGCGGTAATATTTGACCACATTCCTGGCGAGTTGGCCTCTACGTCTCCGTTTGACCTTCATATACATCAATATCGTAATATAACCTAACCTAACCCAACCTATCATCTCGGCGGTGATATTTGACAACATTCCTGGTGGGTTGGTCTGTACGTCTCCGTGGAACCTTCGTATACATCAATAACGAAATATAACATAACCTAAACCAACCTATCATCTCGGCGGTAATATTTGACATCATTCCTGGCGAGATGGCCTCTACGTGTCCGTGGAACCTTTATATACATCAATAACGTAATATAACCTAACCTGACCCAACGTAACATATCGGCGGTAATATTTGACGACATTCCTGGCGAGTTGGCCACTACGTCTCCGTGTAACACTCATATCCATCAATAACGTAATATAAAGTAACCTAACCCAACCTAACATCTCGACGGTAATATTTGACCACATTCCTGGCGAGTTGGCCTCTACGTCTCCGTTTGACCTTCATATACATCAATATCGTAATATAACCTAACCTAACCCAACCTATCATCTCGGCGGTAATATTTGATAACATTCCTGGCCATTTGGCCTCTACGTCTCCGTGTAACCCTCATATACATCAATAACGTAATATAACGCAACCTAACCAACCTGTCATCTCGGCGGAAATATTTGACAACATTCCTGGCGAGTTGGCATCTACGTCTCCCTGGGACCTTTATATACATCAATAACGTAATATAACCTGACCTAACCCAACCTAACATCTCGCTGGTAATATTTGACAACATTCCTGGCGAGTTGGCCTCTACGTCTCCGTTTGACCTTCATATACATCAATAACGTAATATAACCTAACCTAACCCAACCTAACATCTCGGCGGTAGTATTTGACAACATTCCTGGCGAGTTGGCTTCTACGTTTCCGTGGGACCTTTATATACATGAATAACGTAATATAAACTAACCTAACCCAACCTAACATCTCGGCGGTAATATTTGACAACATTCCTGGCGAGTTGGACTCTACGTCTCCGTTTGACCTTCATATACATCAATAACGTAATATAACCTGACCTAACCCAACCTAACATCTCGGCGGTAAT
The DNA here is from genome assembly GCA_963969225.1 of Xylocopa violacea. Classification (NCBI taxonomy): domain Eukaryota; kingdom Metazoa; phylum Arthropoda; class Insecta; order Hymenoptera; family Apidae; genus Xylocopa; species Xylocopa violacea. The sequence continues at coordinate 4,778,689 of CAXAJV010000051.1, forward strand.
ATTTGACAACATTCCTGGCGAGTTGGCATCTACGTCTCCCTGGGACCTTTATATACATCAATAACGTAATATAACCTGACCTAACCCAACCTAACATCTCGGCGGTAATATTTGACAACATTCCTGGCGAGTTGGACTCTACGCCTCCGTTTGACCTTCATATACATCAATAACGTAATATTACCTAACCTAACCCAACCTATCATCTCGGCGGTGATGTTTGACAACATTCCTGGTGGGTTGGCCTCTACGTCTCCGTGGATCCTTCGTATACATCAATAACGAAATATAACATAACCTAAACCAACCTATCATCTCGGCGGTAATATTTGACATCATTCCTGGCGAGATGGCCTCTACGTGTCCGTGGAAACTTTATATACATCAATAACGTAATATAACCTAACCTAACCCAACGTAACATATCGGCGGTAATATTTGACCACATTCCTGGCGAGTTGGCCACTACGTCTCCGTGTAACACTCATATCCATCAATAACGTAATATAAAGTAACCTAACCCAACCTAACATCTCGGCGGTAATATTTGACCACATTCCTGGCGAGTTGGCCTCTACGTCTCCGTGTAACCCTCATACACATCAATAACGTAATATAACGCAACCTAACCCAACCTGTCATCTCGGCGGTAATATTGGACAACATTCCCGGCGAGTTGACCTCTACGTCTCCGTTTGACCTTCATATACATCAATAACGTAATTTAACCTAACCTAACCCAACCTATCATTTCGGCGGTAATATTTGACCACATTCCTGGCGAGTTGGCCTCTACGTCTCCGTGGGACCCTTATATACATCAATAACGTAATATAACCTAACCTAACCCAACCTAACATCTCGCCGATAATATTTGACCACATTCCTGGCGAGTTGGCCTCTACGTCTCCGTGTAACCCTCATATACATCAATAACGAAATATAACGCAACCTAACCCAACCTATCATCTCGGCGGTAATATTTGACAACATTCCTGGCGAGTTGGCATCTACGTCTCCCTGGTACCTTTATATACATCAATAACGTAATATAACCTGACCTAACCCAACCTAACATCTCGGCGGTAATATTTGACAACATTCCTGGCGAGTTGGCATCTACGTCTCCCTGGGACCTTTATATACATCAATAACGTAATATAACCTGACCTAACCCAACCTAACATCTCGGCGGTAATATTTGACAACATTCCTGGCGAGTTGGACTCTACGCCTCCGTTTGACCTTCATATACATCAATAACGTAATATAACCTAACCTAACCCAACCTAACATCTCGGCGGTAATATTGGACAACATTCCCGGCGAGTTGACCTCTACGTCTCCGTTTGACCTTCATATACATCAATAACGTAATATAACCTAACCTAACCCAACCTGTCATCTCGGCGGAAATATTTGACAACATTCCTGGCGAGTTGGCATCTACGTCTCCCTGGGACCTTTATATACATAAATAACGTAATATAACCTGACCTAACCCAACCTAACATCTCGGTGGTAATATTTGACAACATTCCTGGCGAGTTGGACTCTACGTCTCTGTTTGACCTTCATATACATCAATAACGTAATATAACCTAACCTAACCCAACCTGTCATCTCGGCGGAAATATTTGACAACATTCCTGGCGAGTTGGCATCTACGTCTCCCTGGGACCTTTATATGCATCAATAACGTAATATAACCTAACCTAACCCAATCTAACATCTCGGCGGTAATATTTGACAACTCTCCTGGCGAGTTGGCTTCTACGTCTCCTTGTAACCCTCATATACATCAATAACGTAATATAACGTAACCTAACCCAACCTATCATCTCGGCGGTAATATTTGACCGCATTCCTGGCGAGTTGGCCACTACGTCTCCGTGTAACCCTCATATCCATCAATAACGTAATATAATCTAACCTAACCCAACGTAACATCTCGGCGGTAATATTTGACCACATTCCTGGCGAGTTGGCCTCTACGTCTCCGTTTGACCTTCATATACATCAATATCGTAATATAACCTAACCAAACCCAACCTATCATCTCGGCGGTGATGTTTGACAACATTCCTGGTGGGTTGGCCTCTACGTCTCCGTGGAACCTTCGTATACATCAATAACGAAATATAACATAACCTAAACCAACCTATCATCTCGGCGGTAATATTTGACATCATTCCTGGCGAGATGGCCTCTACGTCTCCTTGTAACCCTCATATACATCAATAACGTAATATAACGTAACCTAACCCAACCTATCATCTCGGCGGTAATATTTGACGACATTCCTGGCGAGTTGGCCACTACGTCTCCGTGTAACACTAATATCCATCAATAACGTAATATAAAGTAACCTAACCCAACCTAACATCTCGACGGTAATATTTGACCACATTCCTGGCGAGTTGGCCTCTACGTCTCCGTTTGACCTTCATATACATCAATATCGTAATATAACCTAACCTAACCCAACCTATCATCTCGGCGGTAATATTTGATAACATTCCTGGCCATTTGGCCTCTACGTCTCCGTGTAACCCTCATATACATCAATAACGTAATATAACGCAACCTAACCAACCTGTCATCTCGGCGGAAATATTTGACAACATTCCTGGCGAGTTGGCATCTACGTCTCCCTGGGACCTTTATATACATCAATAACGTAATATAACCTGACCTAACCCAACCTAACATCTCGCTGGTAATATTTGACAACATTCCTGGCGAGTTGGCCTCTACGTCTCCGTGTAACCCTCATACACATCAATAACGTAATATAACGCAACCTAACCCAACCTGTCATCTCGGCGGTAATATTGGACAACATTCCCGGCGAGTTGACCTCTACGTCTCCGTTTGACCTTCATATACATCAATAACGTAATTTAACCTAACCTAACCCAACCTATCATTTCGGCGGTAATATTTGACCACATTCCTGGCGAGTTGGCCTCTACGTCTCCGTGGGACCCTTATATACATCAATAACGTAATATAACCTAACCTAACCCAACCTAACATCTCGCCGATAATATTTGACCACATTCCTGGCGAGTTGGCCTCTACGTCTCCGTGTAACCCTCATATACATCAATAACGAAATATAACGCAACCTAACCCAACCTATCATCTCGGCGGTAATATTTGACAACATTCCTGGCGAGTTGGCATCTACGTCTCCCTGGTACCTTTATATACATCAATAACGTAATATAACCTGACCTAACCCAACCTAACATCTCGGCGGTAATATTTGACAACATTCCTGGCGAGTTGGCATCTACGTCTCCCTGGGACCTTTATATACATCAATAACGTAATATAACCTGACCTAACCCAACCTAACATCTCGGCGGTAATATTTGACAACATTCCTGGCGAGTTGGACTCTACGCCTCCGTTTGACCTTCATATACATCAATAACGTAATATAACCTAACCTAACCCAACCTAACATCTCGGCGGTAATATTGGACAACATTCCCGGCGAGTTGACCTCTACGTCTCCGTTTGACCTTCATATACATCAATAACGTAATATAACCTAACCTAACCCAACCTGTCATCTCGGCGGAAATATTTGACAACATTCCTGGCGAGTTGGCATCTACGTCTCCCTGGGACCTTTATATACATAAATAACGTAATATAACCTGACCTAACCCAACCTAACATCTCGGTGGTAATATTTGACAACATTCCTGGCGAGTTGGACTCTACGTCTCCGTTTGACCTTCATATACATCAATAACGTAATTTAACCTAACCTAACCCAACCTATCATTTCGGCGGTAATATTTGACAACATTCCTGGCGAGTTAGCATCTACGTCTCCCTGGGACCTTTATATGCATCAATAACGTAATATAACCTAACCTAACCCAATCTAACATCTCGGCGGTAATATTTGACAACATTCCTGGCGAGTTGGCTTCTACGTCTCCGTGTAACCCTCATATACATCAATAACGTAATATAACGTAACCTAACCCAACCTATCATCTCGGCGGTAATATTTGACCGCATTCCTGGCGAGTTGGCCACTACGTCTCCGTGTAACCCTCATATCCATCAATAACGTAATATAATCTAACCTAACCCAACGTAACATCTCGGCGGTAATATTTGACCACATTCCTGGCGAGTTGGCCTCTACGTCTCCGTTTGACCTTCATATACATCAATATCGTAATATAACCTAACCTAACCCAACCTATCATCTCGGCGGTGATGTTTGACAACATTCCTGGTGGGTTGGCCTCTACGTCTCCGTGGAACCTTCGTATACATCAATAACGAAATATAACATAACCTAAACCAACCTATCATCTCGGCGGTAATATTTGACATCATTCCTGGCGAGATGGCCTCTACGTGTCCGTGGAACCTTTATATACATCAATAACGTAATATAACCTAACCTAACCCAACGTAACATATCGGCGGTAATATTTGACCACATTCCTGGCGAGTTGGCCACTACGTCTCCGTGTAACACTCATATCCATCAATAACGTAATATAAAGTAACCTAACCCAACCTAACATCTCGGCGGTAATATTGGACAACATTCCCGGCGAGTTGACCTCTACGTCTCCGTTTGACCTTCATATACATCAATAACGTAATTTAACCTAACCTAACCCAACCTATCATTTCGGCGTTAATATTTGACCACATTCCTGGCGAGTTGGCCTCTACGTCTCCGTGGGACCCTTATATACATCAATAACGTAATATAACCTAACCTAACCCAACCTAACATCTCGCCGATAATATTTGACCACATTCCTGGCGAGTTGGCCTCTACGTCTCCGTGTAACCCTCATATACATCAATAACGAAATATAACGCAACCTAACCCAACCTATCATCTCGGCGGTAATATTTGACAACATTCCTGGCGAGTTGGCATCTACGTCTCCCTGGGACCTTTATATACATCAATAACGTAATATAACGTGACCTAACCCAACCTAACATCTCGGCGGTAATATTTGACAACATTCCTGGCGAGTTGGACTCTACGCCTCCGTTTGACCTTCATATACATCAATAACGTAATATAACGTAACCTAACCCAACCTATCATCTCGGCGGTAATATTTGACCGCATTCCTGGCGAGTTGGCCACTACGTCTCCGTGTAACCCTCATATCCATCAATAACGTAATATAATCTAACCTAACCCAACGTAACATCTCGGCGGTAATATTTGACCACATTCCTGGCGAGTTGGCCTCTACGTCTCCGTTTGACCTTCATATACATCAATATCGTAATATAACCTAACCTAACCCAACCTATCATCTCCGCGGTGATGTTTGACAACATTCCTGGTGGGTTGGCCTCTACGTCTCCGTGGAACCTTCGTATACATCAATAACGAAATATAACATAACCTAAACCAACCTATCATCTCGGCGGTAATATTTGACATCATTCCTGGCGAGATGGCCTCTACGTGTCCGTGGAACCTTTATATACATCAATAACGTAATATAACCTAACCTAACCCAACGTAACATATCGGCGGTAATATTTGACCACATTCCTGGCGAGTTGGCCACTACGTCTCCGTGTAACACTCATATCCATCAATAACGTAATATAAAGTAACCTAACCCAACCTAACATCTCGGCGGTAATATTGGACAACATTCCCGGCGAGTTGACCTCTACGTCTCCGTTTGACCTTCATATACATCAATAACGTAATTTAACCTAACCTAACCCAACCTATCATTTCGGCGTTAATATTTGACCACATTCCTGGCGAGTTGGCCTCTACGTCTCCGTGGGACCCTTATATACATCAATAACGTAATATAACCTAACCTAACCCAACCTAACATCTCGCCGATAATATTTGACCACATTCCTGGCGAGTTGGCCTCTACGTCTCCGTGTAACCCTCATATACATCAATAACGAAATATAACGCAACCTAACCCAACCTATCATCTCGGCGGTAATATTTGACAACATTCCTGGCGAGTTGGCATCTACGTCTCCCTGGGACCTTTATATACATCAATAACGTAATATAACGTGACCTAACCCAACCTAACATCTCGGCGGTAATATTTGACAACATTCCTGGCGAGTTGGACTCTACGCCTCCGTTTGACCTTCATATACATCAATAACGTAATATAACCTAACCTAACCCAACCTGTCATCTCGGCGGAAATATTTGACAACATTCCTGGCGAGTTGGCATCTACGTCTCCCTGGGACCATTATATGCATCAATAACGTAATATAACCTAACCTAACCCAATCTAACATCTCGGCGGTAATTATTGACAACATTCCTGGCGAGTTGGGCTCTACGCCTCCGTGGGACCCTTATATACATCAATAACGTAATATAACCTAACCTAACCCAACCTAACATCTCGGCGGTAATATTTGACAACATTCCTGGCGAGTTGGCTTCTACGTCTCCGTGGGACCTTTATATACATCAATAACGTAATATAAACCAACCTAACCCAACCTAACGTCTCGGCGGTAAAATATGACCACATTCCTGGCTTGTTGGCCTCTACGTCTCCGTGGGACCTTTATATACATAAATAACATAATATAAGCTAGCCTAACCCAATCTAACATCTCGGCGGTAATATTTGACCACATTCCTGGTTTGTTGGGCTCTGCGTCTCCGTGGGACCTTCACATACGTCAATGACGTAATATAAGCTAACCTAACCCAACCTATCATCTCGGCGGTAATATTTGACCACATTCCTGGCTTGGTGGCCTCTGCGTCTCTGTGGGACCTTTATATACATCAAATACATAATATAAGCTTGCCTAACCCAACCTAACATCTCGCCGGTAATATTTGACCACATTCCTGGCGAGTTGGCCTCTACGTCTCCGTTTGACCTTCATATACATCAATAACGTAATATAACCTAACCTAACTCAACCTGTCATCTCGGCGGAAATTTTTGACAACATTCCTGGCGAGTTGGCATCTACGTCTCCCTGGGACCTTTATATACATAAATAACGTAATATAACCTGACCTAACCCAACCTAACATCTCGGTGGTAATATTTGACAACATTCCTGGCGAGTTGGACTCTACGTCTCCGTTTGACCTTCATATACATCAATAACGTAATATAACCTAACCTAACCCAACCTGTCATCTCGGCGGTAATATTTGACCACATTCCTGGCGAGTTGGCCTCTACGTCTCCGTTTGACCTTCATATACATCAATATCGTAATATAACCTAACCTAACCCAACCTATCATCTCGGCGGTGATGTTTGACAACATTCCTGGTGGGTTGGCCTCTACGTCTCCGTGGAACCTTCGTATACATCAATAACGAAATATAACATAACCTAAACCAACCTATCATCTCGGCGGTAATATTTGACATCATTCCTGGCGAGATGGCCTCTACGTGTCCGTGGAACCTTTATATACATCAATAACGTAATATAACCTAACCTAACCCAACGTTACATATCGGCGGTAATATTTGACCACATTCCTGGCGAGTTGGCCACTACGTCTCCGTGTAACACTCATATCCATCAATAACGTAATATAAAGTAACCTAACCCAACCTAACATCTCGGCGGTAATATTGGACAACATTCCCGGCGAGTTGACCTCTACGTCTCCGTTTGACCTTCATATACATCAATAACGTAATTTAACCTAACCTAACCCAACCTATCATTTCGGCGTTAATATTTGACCACATTCCTGGCGAGTTGGCCTCTACGTCTCCGTGGGACCCTTATATACATCAATAACGTAATATAACCTAACCTAACCCAACCTAACATCTCGCCGATAATATTTGACCACATTCCTGGCGAGTTGGCCTCTACGTCTCCGTGTAACCCTCATATACATCAATAACGAAATATAACGCAACCTAACCCAACCTATCATCTCGGCGGTAATATTTGACAACATTCCTGGCGAGTTGGCATCTACGTCTCCCTGGGACCTTTATATACATCAATAACGTAATATAACCTGACCTAACCCAACCTAACATCTCGGCGGTAATATTTGACAACATTCCTGGCGAGTTGGCATCTACGTCTCCCTGGGACCTTTATATACATCAATAACGTAATATAACCTGACCTAACCCAACCTAACATCTCGGCGGTAATATTTGACAACATTCCTGGCGAGTTGGACTCTACGCCTCCGTTTGACCTTCATATACATCAATAACGTAATATAACCTAACCTAACCCAACCTGTCATCTCGGCGGAAATATTTGACAACATTCCTGGCGAGTTGGCATCTACGTCTCCCTGGGACCTTTATATGCATCAATAACGTAATATAACCTAACCTAACCCAATCTAACATCTCGGCGGTAATATTTGACAACATTCCTGGCGAGTTGGGCTCTACGTCTCCGTGGGACCCTTATATACATCAATAACGTAATATAACCTAACCTAACCCAACCTAACATCTCGGCGGTAATATTTGACAACATTCCTGGCGAGTTGGCTTCTACGTCTCCGTGGGACCTTTATATACATCAATAACGTAATATAAACCAACCTAACCCAACCTAACGTCTCGGCGGTAAAATATGCCCACATTCCTGGCTTGTTGGCCTCTACGTCTGCGTGGGACCTTTATATACATAAATAACATAATATAAGCTAGCCTAACCCAATCTAACATCTCGGCGGTAATATTTGACCACATTCCTGGTTTGTTGGGCTCTGCGTCTCCGTGGGACCTTCACATACGTCAATGACGTAATATAAGCTAACCTAACCCAACCTATCATCTCGGCGGTAATATTTGACCACATTCCTGGCTTGGTGGCCTCTGCGTCTCTGTGGGACCTTTATATACATCAAATACATAATATAAGCTAGCCTAACCCAACCTAACATCTCGCCGGTAATATTTGACCACATTCCTGGCGAGTTGGCCTCTACGTCTCCGTTTGACCTTCATATACATCAATAACGTAATATAGCCTAACCTAACCCAACCTAACATCTCGGCGGTAATATTGGACAACATTCCCGGCGAGTTGACCTCTACGTCTCCGTTTGACCTTCATATACATCAATAACGTAATTTAACCTAACCTAACCCAACCTATCATTTCGGCGGTAATATTTGACCACATTCCTGGCGAGTTGGGCTCTACGTCTCCGTGGGACCCTTATATAAATCAATAACGTAATATAACCTAACCTAACCCAACCTAACATCTCGGCGGTAATATTTGACAACATTACTGGCGAGTTGGCTTCTACGTCTCCGTGGAACCTTTATATACATCAATAACGTAATATAAACTAACCTAACCCAACCTAACGTCTCGCCGGTAATATTTGACCACATTCCTGGCGAGTTGTCCTCTACGTCTCCGTGAGACCTTTATATACATAAATAACATAATATAAGCTAGCCTAACCCAATCTAACATCTCGGCGGTAATATTTGCCCACATTCCTGGTTTGTTGGGCTCTGCGTCTCCGTGGGACCTTTACATACGTCAATAACGTAATACAAGCTAACCTAACCCAACCTATCATCTCGGCGGTAATATTTGACCACATTCCTGGCTTGTTGGCCTCTGCGTCTCCGTGGGACCTTTACATACGTCAATAACGTAATACAAACTAACCTATCCCAACCTATCATCTCGGCGGTAATATTTGACCACATTCCTGGCTTGTTGGCCTCTGCGTCTCCGTGGGACCTTTACATACATCAAATACATAATATAAGCTAGCCTAACCCAACCTAACATAGCGCCGGTAAAATTTGACAACAGTCCTGGCGAGTTGGCCTCTACGTCTCGGTGGAACCTTTATATACATCAATAATATAATATAACCTAACCTAACCCAACCTAACATCTCGCCGATAATATTTGACCACATTCCTGGCGAGTTGGCCTCTACGTCTCCGTGTAACCCTCATATACATCAATAACGAAATATAACGCAATCTAACCCAACCTATCATCTCGGCGGTAATATTTGACAACATTCCTGGCGAGTTGGCATCTACGTCTCCCTGGGACCTTTATATACATCAATAACGTAATATAACCTGACCTAACCCAATCTAACATCTCGGCGGTAATATTTGACAACATTCCTGGCGAGTTGGCATCTACGTCTCCCTGGGACCTTTATATACATCAATAACGTAATATAACCTGACCTAACCCAACCTAACATCTCGGCGGTAATATTTGACAACATTCCTGGCGAGTTGGACTCTACGCCTCCGTTTGACCTTCATATACATCAATAACGTAATATAACCTAACCTAACCCAACCTGTCATCTCGGCGGAAATATTTGACAACATTCCTGGCGAGTTGGCATCTACGTCTCCCTGGGACCTTTATATGCATCAATAACGTAATATAACCTAACCTAACCCAATCTAACATCTCGGCGGTAATATTTGACATCATTCCTGGCGAGTTGGGCTCTACGTCTCCGTGGGACCCTTATATACATCAATAACGTAATATAACCTAACCTAACCCAACCTAACATCTCGGCGGTAATATTTGACAACATTCCTGGCGAGTTGGCTTCTACGTCTCCGTGGGACCTTTATATACATCAATAACGTAATATAAACCAACCTAACCCAACCTAACGTCTCGGCGGTAAAATATGACCACATTCCTGGCTTGTTGGCCTCTACGTCTGCGTGGGACCTTTATATACATAAATAACATAATATAAGCTAGCCTAACCCAATCTAACATCTCGGCGGTAATATTTGACCACATTCCTGGTTTGTTGGGCTCTGCGTCTCCGTGGGACCTTCACATACGTCAATGACGTAATATAAGCTAACCTAACCCAACCTAACGTCTCGCCGGTAATATTTGACCACATTCCTGGCGAGTTGTCCTCTACGTCTCCGTGAGACCTTTATATACATAAATAACATAATATAAGCTAGTCTAACCCAATCTAACATCTCGGCGGTAATATTTGCCCACATTCCTGGTTTGTTGGGCTCTGCGTCTCCGTGGGACCTTTACATACGTCAATAACGTAATACAAGCTAACCTAACCCAACCTATCATCTCGGCGGTAATATTTGACCACATTCCTGGCTTGTTGGCCTCTGCGTCTCCGTGGGACCTTTACATACGTCAATAACGTAATACAAACTAACCTATCCCAACCTATCATCTCGGCGGTAATATTTGACCACATTCCTGGCTTGTTGGCCTCTGCGTCTCCGTGGGACCTTTACATACATCAAATACATAATATAAGCTAGCCTAACCCAACCTAACATAGCGCCGGTAATATTTGACAACAGTCCTGGCGAGTTGGCCTCTACGTCTCCGTGGAACCTTTATATACATCAATAATATAATATAACCTAACCTAACCCAACGTAACATATCGGCGGTAATATTTGACCACATTCCTGGCGAGTCGGCCTCTATGTCTCCGTGTAACCCTCATATACATCAATAACGTATTATAACCTAACCTAACCCAACGTAACATCTCGGCGGTAACATTTGACCACATTCCTGACGAGTTGACCTCTACGTCTCCGTTTGTCCTTCATATACATCAATAACGTAATTTAACCTAACCTAACCCAACCTATCATCTCGGCAGTAATATTTGACCACATTCCTGGCGAGTTGGCCTCTACGTCTCCGTTTGACCTTCATATACATCAATATCGTAATATAACCTAACCTAACCCAACCTATCATCTCGGCGGTAATATTTGATAACATTCCTGGCCATTTGGCCTCTACGTCTCCGTGTAACCCTCATATACATCAATAACGTAATATAACGCAACCTAACCCAACCTCTCATCTCGACGGAAATATTTGACAACATTCCTGGCGAGTTGGCATCTACGTCTCCCTGGGACCTTTATATACATCAATAACGTAATATAACCTGACCTAACCCAACCTAACATCTCGGCGGTAATATTTGACAACATTCCTGGCGAGTTGGCCTCTACGTCTCCGTTTGACCTTCATATACATCAATAACGTAATATAACCTAACCTAACCCAACCTAACATCTCGGCGGTAGTATTTGACAACATTCCTGGCGAGTTGGCCTCTACGTCACCGTGGGACCTTTATATACATCAATAACGTAATATAACGCAACCTAACCCAACCTGTCATCTCGGCGGAAATATTTGACAACATTCCTGGCGAGTTGGCATCTACGTCTCCCTGGGACCTTTATGTACATCAATAACGCAATATAACCTGACCTAACCCAACCTAACATCTCGCTGGTAATATTTGACAACATTCCTGGCGAGTTGGCCACTACGTCTCCGTTTGACCTTCATATACATCAATAACGTAATATAACCTAACCTAACCCAACCTAACATCTCGGCGGTAATATTTGACAACATTCCTGGCGAGTTGGCTTCTACGTCTCCGTGAGACCTTTATATACATCAATAACGTAATATAAGCCAACCTAACCCAACCTAACGTCTCGGCGGTAAAATATGACCACATTCCTGGCTTGTTGGCCTCTACGTCTCCGTGGGACCTTTATATACATAAATAACATAATATAAGCTAGCCTAACCCAATCTAACATCTCGGCGGTAATATTTGACCACATTCCTGGCTTGTTGGCCTCTGCGTCTCCGTGGGACCTTTATATACATCAAATACATAATATAATCTAGCCTAACCCAACCTAACATCTCGCCGGTAATATTTGACCACATTCCTGTCGAGTTGGCCTCTACGTCTCCGTGTAACCCTCATATACATCAATAACGTAATATAACGCAACCTAACCCAACCTGTCATCTCGGCGGAAATATTTGACAACATTCCTGGCGAGTTGGCATCTACGTCTCCCTGGGACCTTTATATACATCAATAACGTAATATAACCTGACCTAACCCAATCTAACATCTCGCTGGTAACATTTGACAACATTCCTGGCGAGTTGGCCTCTACGTCTCCGCTTGACCTTCATATACATCAATAACGTAATATAACCTAACCTAACCCAACCTAACATCTCGGCGGTAGTATTTGACAACATTCCTGGCGAGTTGGCTTCTACGTCTCCGTGGGACCTTTATATACATGAATAACGTAATATAAACTAACCTATCCCAAGCTATCATCTCGGCGGTAATATTGGACAACATTCCCGGCGAGTTGACCTCTACGTCTCCGTTTGACCTTCATATACATCAATAACGTAATTTAACCTAACCTAACCCAACCTATCATTTCGGCGGTAATATTTGACCACATTCCTGGCTTGTTGGCCTCTGCGTCTCCGTGGGACCTTTATATACATCAAATACATAATATAAGCTAGCCTAACCCAACCTAACATCTCGCCGGTAATATTTGACCACATTCCTGTCGAGTTGGCCTCTACGTCTCCGTGTAACCCTCATATACATCAATAACGTAATATAACGCAACCTAACCCAACCTGTCATCTCGGCGGAAATATTTGACAACATTCCTGGCGAGTTGGCATCTACGTCTCCCTGGGACCTTTATATACATCAATAACGTAATATAACCTGACCTAACCCAATCTAACATCTCGCTGGTAATATTTGACAACATTCCTGGCGAGTTGGCCTCTACGTCTCCGCTTGACCTTCATATACATCAATAACGTAATATAACCTAACCTAACCGAACCTAACATCTCGGCGGTAGTATTTGACAACATTCCTGGCGAGTTGGCTTCTACGTCTCCGTGGGACCTTTATATACATGAATAACGTAATATAAACTAACCTAACCCAACCTATCATCTCGGTGGTAATATTGGACAACATTCCCGGCGAGTTGACCTCTACGTCTCCGTTTGACCTTCATATACATCAATAACGTAATTTAACCTAACCTAACCCAACCTATCATTTCGGCGGTAATATTTGACCACATTCCTGGCTTGTTGGCCTCTGCGTCCCCGTGGGACCTTTATATACATCAAATGCATAATAAAGCTAGCCTAACCCAACCTAACATCTCGGCGGTAATATTTGACCGCATTCCTGGCGAGTTGGCCACTACGTCTCCGTGTAACACTCATATCCATCAATAACGTAATATAAAGTAACCTAACCCAACCTAACATCTCGGCGGTAATATTTGACCACATTCCTGGCGAGTTGGCCTCTACGTCTCCGTTTGACCTTCATATACATCAATATCGTAATATAACCTAACCTAACCCAACCTATCATCTCGGCGGTAATACTTGATAACATTCCTGGCCATTTGGCCTCTACGTCTCCGTGTAACCCTCATATACATCAATAACGTAATATAACGCAACCTAACCCAACCTGTCATCTCGGCGGAAATATTTGACAACATTCCTGGCGAGTTGGCATCTACGTCTCCCTGGGACCTTTATATACATCAATAACGTAATATAACCTGACCTAACCCAACCTAACATCTCGCTGGTAATATTTGACAACATTCCTGGCGAGTTGGCCTCTACGTCTCCGTTTGACCTTCATATACATCAATAACGTAATATAACCTAACCTAACCCAACATAACATCTCGGCGGTAGTATTTGACAACATTCCTGGCGAGTTGGCTTCTACGTCTCCGTGGGACCTTTATATACATGAATAACGTAATATAAACTAACCTAACCCAACCTATCATCTCGGCGGTAATATTGGACAACATTCCCGGCGAGTTGACCTCTACGTCTCCGTTTGACCTTCATATACATCAATAACGTAATTTAACCTAACCTAACCCAACCTATCATTTCGGCGGTAATATTTGACCACATTCCTGGCGAGTTGGCCTCTACGTCTCCGTGGGACCCTTATATACATCAATAACGTAATATAACCTAACCTAACCCAACCTAACATCTCGGTGGTAATATTTGACAACATTCCTGGCGAGTTGGCTTCTACGTCTCCGTGAGACCTTTATATACATCAATAACGTAATATAAACCAACCTAACCCAACCTAAAGTCTCGGCGGTAAAATATGACCACATTCCTGGCTTGTTGGGCTCTACGTCTCCGTGGGACCTTTATATACATAAATAACATAATATAAGCTAGCCTAACCCAATCTAACATCTCGGCGGTAATATTTGACCACATTCCTGGTTTGTTGGGATCTGCGTCTCCGTGGGAGCTTTACATACGTCAATAACGTAATATAACGCAACCTAACCCAACCTGTCATCTCGGCGGAAATATTTGACAACATTCCTGGCGAGTTGGCATCTACGTCTCCGTTTGACCTTCATATACATCAATAACGTAATATAACCTAACCTAACCCAACCTAACATCTCGGCGGTAGTATTTGACAACATTCCAGGCGAGTTGGCTTCTACGTCTCCGTGGGACCTTTATATACATGAATAACGTAATATAAACTAACCTATCCCAACCTATCATCTCGGCGGTAATATTGGACAACATTCCCGGCGAGTTGACCTCTACGTCTCCGTTTGACCTTCATATACATCAATAACGTAATTTAACCTAACCTAACCCAACCTATCATTTCGGCGGTAATATTTGACCACATTCCTGGCGAGTTGGCCTCTACGTCTCCGTTTGACCTCCATATACATCAATATCGTAATATAACCTAACCTAACCCAACCTATCATCTCGGCGGTAATATTTGATAACATTCCTGGCCATTTGGCCTCTACGTCTCCGTGTAACCCTCATATACATCAATAACGTAATATAACGCAACCTAACCCAACCTGTCATCTCGGCGGAAATATATGACAACATTCCTGGCGAGTTGGCATCTACGTCTCCCTGGGACCTTTATATACATCAATAACGTAATATAACCTGACCTAACCCAACCTAACATTTCGCTGGTAATATTTGACAACATTCCAGGCGACTTGGCCTCTACGTCTCCGTTTGACCTTCATATACATCAATAACGTAATATAACCTGACCTAACCCAACCTAACATCTCGGCGGTAGTATTTGACAACATTCCTGGCGAGTTGGCTTCTACGTCTCCGTGGGACCTTTATATACATCAATAACGTAATATAACCTAACCTAACCCAACCTGTCATCTCGGCGGAAATATTTGACAACATTCCTGGCGAGTTGGCATCTACGTCTCCCTGGGACCTTTATATGCATCAATAACGTAATATAACCTAACCTAACCCAATCTAACATCTCGGCGGTAATATTTGACAACATTCCTGGCGAGTTGGCCTCTACGTCTCCGTGGGACCTTCATATACGTCAATACCGTAATATAACCTAACCTAACCCAATCTAACATCTCGGCGGTATATTTGACAACATTCCTGGCGAGTTGGCTTCTACGTCTCCGTGGGACCTTTATATACATCAATAACGTAATATAAACCAACCTAACCCAACCTAACGTCTCGGCGGTAAAATATGACCACATTCCTGGCTTGTTGGCCTCTACGTCTCCGTGGGACCTTTATATACATAAATAACATAATATAAGCTAGCCTAACCCAATCTAACATCTCGGCGGTAATATTTGACCACATTCCTGGTTTGTTGGGCTCTGCGTATCCGCGGGACCTTCACATACGTCAATGACGTAATATAAGCTAACCTAATCCAACCTATCATCTCGGCGGTAATATTTGACCACATTCCTGGCTTGTTGGCCTCTGCGTCTCCGTGGGACCTTTATATACATCAAATACATAATATAAGCTAGCCTAATCCAACCTAACATCCCGCCGGTAATATTTGACCACATTCCTGGCGAGTTGGCCTCTACGTCTCCGTGTAACCCTCATATACATCAATAACGTAATATAACGCAACCTAACCCAACCTATCATCTCGGCGGTAATATTTGACAACATTCCTGGCGAGTTGGCATCTACGTCTCCCTGGGACCTTTATATACATTAATAACGTAATATAACCTGATTTAACCCAACCTAATATCTCGGTGGTAATATTTGACAACATTCCTGGCGAGTTGGACTCTACGTCTCCGTTTGACCTTCATATACATCAATAACGTAATATAACCTAACCTAACCCAACCTGTCATCTCGGCGGAAATATTTGACAACATTCCTGGTTTGTTGGGCTCTGCGTCTCCGTGTAACCCTCATATACATCAATAACGTAATATAACGTAACCTAACCCAACCTATCATCTCGGCGGTAATATTTGACCGCATTCCTGACGAGTTGGCCACTACGTCTCCGTGTAACCCTCATATCCATCAATAACGTAATATAATCTAACCTAACCCAACGTAACATCTCGGCGGTAATATTTGACCACATTCCTGGCGAGTTGGCCTCTACGTCTCCGTTTGCCCTTCATATACATCAATATCGTAATATAACTTAACCTAACCCAACCTATCATCTCGGCGGTGATATTTGACAACATTCCTGGTGGGTTGGCCTCTACGTCTCCGTGGAACCTTCGTATACATCAATAACGAAATAGAACATAACCTAAACCAACCTATCATCTCGGCGGTAATATTTGACATCATTCCTGGCGAGATGGCCTCTACGTGTCCGTGGAACCTTTATATACATCAATAACGTAATATAACCTAACCTAACCCAACGTAACATATCGGCGGTAATATTTGACCACATTCCTGGCCAGTTGGCCGCTACGTCTCCGTGTAACACTCATATCCATCAATAACGTAATATAAAGTAACCTAACCCAACCTAACATCTCGGTGGTAATATTTGACCACATTCCTGGCGAGTTGGCCTCTACGTCTCCGTTTGACCTTCATATACATCAATATCGTAATATAACCTAACCTAACCCAACCTATCATCTCGGCGGTAATATTTGATAACATTCCTGGCCATTTGGCCTCTACGTCTCCGTGTAACCCTCATATACATTAATAACGTAATATAACGCAACCTAACCCAACCTGTCATCTCGGCGGAAATATTTGACAACATTCCTGGCGAGTTGGCATCTACGTCTTCCTGGGACCTTTATATACATCAATAACGTAATATAACCTGACCTAACCCAACCTAACATCTCGCTGGTAATATTTGACAACATTCCTGGTGAGTTGGCCTCTACGTCTCCGTTTGACCTTCATATACATCAATAACGTAATATAACCTAACCTAACCCAACCTAACATCTCGGCGGTAGTATTTGACAACATTCCTGGCGAGTTGGCTTCTACGTCTCCGTGGGACCTTTATATACATAAATAACATAATATAAGCTAGCCTAACCCAATCTAACATCTCGGCGGAAATATTTGACAACATTCCTGGCGAGTTGGCACCTACGTCTCCCTGGGACGTTTATATGCATCAATAACGTAATATAACCTAACCTAACCCAATCTAACATCTCGGCGGTAATATTTGACAACATTCCTGGCGAGTTGGCTTCTACGTCTCCGTGTAACCCTCATATACATCAATAACGTAATATAACGTAACCTAACCCAACCTATCATCTCGGCGGTAATATTTGACCGCATTCCTGGCGAGTTGGCCACTACGTCTCCGTGTAACCCTCATATCCATCAATAACGTAATATAATCTAACCTAAGCCAACGTAACATCTCGGCGGTAATATTTGACCACATTCCTGGCGAGTTGGCCTCTACGTCTCCGTTTGACCTTCATATACATCAATATCGTAATATAACCTAACCTAACCCAACCTATCATCTCGGCGGTGATATTTGACAACATTCCTGGCGGGTTGGCCTCTACGTCTCCGTGGAACCTTCGTATACATCAATAACGAAATATAACATAACCTAAACCAACCTATCATCTCGGCGGTAATATTTGACATCATTCCTGGCGAGATGGCCTCTACGTGTCCGTGGAACCTTTATATACATCAATAACGTAATATAATCTAACCTAACCCAACCTAACATCTCGGCGGTAGTATTTGACAACATTCCTGGCGAGTTGGCTTCTACGTCTCCGTGGGACCTTTATATACATGGATAACGTAATATAAACTAACCTAACCCAACCTATCATTTCGGCGGTAATATTTGACCACATTCCTGGCGAGTTGGGCTCTACGTCTCCGTGGGACCCTTATATACATCAATAACGTAATATAACCTAACCTAACCCAACCTAACATCTCGGCGGTAATATTTGACAACATTCCTGGCGAGTTGGCATCTACGTCTCCCTGGGACGTTTATATGCATCAATAACGTAATATAACCTAACCTAACCCAATCTAACATCTCGGCGGTAATATTTGACAACATTCCTGGCGAGTTGGCTTCTACGTCTCCGTGGGACCTTTATATACATCAATAACGTAATATAAGCTATCCTAACCCAACCTAACATCTCGCCGGTAATATTTGACCACATTCCTGGCGAGTTGGCCTCTACGTCTCCGTGTAACCCTCATATACATCAATAACGTAATATAACGTAACCTAACCCAACCTATCATCTCGGCGGTAATATTTGACCGCATTCCTGGCGAGTTGGCCACTACGTCTCCGTGTAAACCTCATATCCATCAATAACGTAATATAATCTAACCTAAGCCAACGTAACATCTCGGCGGTAATATTTGACCACATTCCTGGCGAGTTGGCCTCTACGTCTCCGTTTGACCTTCATATACATCAATATCGTAATATAACCTAACCTAACCCAACCTATCATCTCGGCGGTGATATTTGACAACATTCCTGGCGAGTTGGCATCTACGTCTCCGTGTAACCCTCATATACATCAATAACGTAATATAACGCAACCTAACCCAACCTATCATCTCGGCGGTAATATTTGACAACATTCCTGGCGAGTTGGCATCTACGTCTCCCTGGGACCTTTATATAAATTAATAACGTAATATAACCTGATTTAACCCAACCTAACATCTCGGTGGTAATATTTGACAACATTCCTGGCGAGTTGGACTCTACGTCTCCGTTTGACCTTCACATACATCAATAACGTAATATAACCTAACCTAACCCAACCTGTCATCTCGGCGGAAATATTTGACAACATTCCTGGCGAGTTGGCATCTACGTCTCCCTGGGACCTTTATATGCATCAATAACGTAATATAACCTAACCTAACCCAATCTAACATCTCGGCGGTAATATTGGACAACATTCCCGGCGAGTTGACCTCTACGTCTCCGTTTGACCTTCATATACATCAATAACGTAATATAACGTAACCTAACCCAACCTATCATCTCGGCGGTAATATTTGACAACATTCCTGGCGAGTTGGCCTCTACGTCTCCGTGTAACCTTCGTATACATCAATAACGAAATATAACATAACCTAAACCAACCTATCATCTCGGCGGTAATATTTGACATCATTCCTGGCGAGATGGCCTCTACGTCTCCGTGGAACCTTTATATACATCAATAACGTAATATAACCTAACCTAACCCAACCTATCATCTCGGCGGTGATATTTGATAACATTCCTGGCGATTTGGCCTCTACGTCTCCGTGGGACCTTTATATACATAAATAACATAATATAAGCTAGCCTAACCCAATCTAACATCTCGGCGGTAATATTTGACATCATTCCTGGCGAGATGGCCTCTACGTCTCCGTGGGACCCTTATATACATCAATAACGTAATATAACCTAACCTAACCCAACGTAACATATCGGCGGTAATATTTGACCACATTCCTGGCGAGTTGGCATCTACGTCTTCCTGGGACCTTTATATACATCAATAACGTAATATAACCTGACCTAACCCAACCCAACATCTCGCTGGTAATATTTGACAACTTTCCTGGTGAGTTGGCCTCTACGTCTCCGTTTGACCTTCATATATATCAATAACGTAATATAACCTAACCTAACCCAACCTAACATCTCGGCGGTAGTATTTGACAACATTCCTGGCGAGTTGGCTTCTACGTCTCCGTGGGACCTTTATATACATAAATAACATAATATAAGCTAGCCTAACCCAATCTAACATCTCGGCGGAAATATTTGACAACATTCCTGGCGAGTTGGCTTCTACGTCTCCGTGTAACCCTCATATACATCAATAACGTAATATAACGTAACCTAACCCAACCCATCATCTCGGCGGTAATATTTGACCACATTCCTGGCGAGTTGGCCTCTACGTCTCCGTGTAACCCTCATATACATCAATAACGTAATATAACGCAACCTAACCCAACCTATCATCTCGGCGGTAATATTTGACAACATTCCTGGCGAGTTGGCATCTACGTCTCCCTGGGACCTTTATATACATTAATAACGTAATATAACCTGATTTAACCCAACCTAATATCTCGGTGGTAATATTTGACAACATTCCTGGCGAGTTGGACTCTACGTCTCCGTTTGACCTTCATATACATCAATAACGTAATATAACCTAACCTAACCCAACCTGTCATCTCGGCGGAAATATTTGACAACATTCCTGGTTTGTTGGGCTCTGCGTCTCCGTGTAACCCTCATATACATCAATAACGTAATATAACGTAACCTAACCCAACCTATCATCTCGGCGGTGATATTTGATAACATTCCTGGCGAGTTGGCTTCTACGTCTCCGTGGGACCTTTATATACATAAATAACATAATATAAGCTAGCCTAACCCAATCTAACATCTCGGCGGAAATATTTGACAACATTCCTGGCGAGTTGGCACCTACGTCTCCCTGGGACGTTTATATGCATCAATAACGTAATATAACCTAACCTAACCCAATCTAACATCTCGGCGGTAATATTTGACAACATTCCTGGCGAGTTGGCTTCTACGTCTCCGTGTAACCCTCATATACATCAATAACGTAATATAACGTAACCTAACCCAACCTATCATCTCGGCGGTAATATTTGACCGCATTCCTGGCGAGTTGGCCACTACGTCTCCGTGTAACCCTCATATCCATCAATAACGTAATATAATCTAACCTAAGCCAACGTAACATCTCGGCGGTAATATTTGACCACATTCCTGGCGAGTTGGCCTCTACGTCTCCGTTTGACCTTCATATACATCAATATCGTAATATAACCTAACCTAACCCAACCTATCATCTCGGCGGTGATATTTGACAACATTCCTGGCGGGTTGGCCTCTACGTCTCCGTGGAACCTTCGTATACATCAATAACGAAATATAACATAACCTAAACCAACCTATCATCTCGGCGGTAATATTTGACATCATTCCTGGCGAGATGGCCTCTACGTGTCCGTGGAACCTTTATATACATCAATAACGTAATATAATCTAACCTAACCCAACCTAACATCTCGGCGGTAGTATTTGACAACATTCCTGGCGAGTTGGCTTCTACGTCTCCGTGGGACCTTTATATACATGGATAACGTAATATAAACTAACCTAACCCAACCTATCATTTCGGCGGTAATATTTGACCACATTCCTGGCGAGTTGGGCTCTACGTCTCCGTGGGACCCTTATATACATCAATAACGTAATATAACCTAACCTAACCCAACCTAACATCTCGGCGGTAATATTTGACAACATTCCTGGCGAGTTGGCATCTACGTCTCCCTGGGACGTTTATATGCATCAATAACGTAATATAACCTAACCTAACCCAATCTAACATCTCGGCGGTAATATTTGACAACATTCCTGGCGAGTTGGCTTCTACGTCTCCGTGGGACCTTTATATACATCAATAACGTAATATAAGCTATCCTAACCCAACCTAACATCTCGCCGGTAATATTTGACCACATTCCTGGCGAGTTGGCCTCTACGTCTCCGTGTAACCCTCATATACATCAATAACGTAATATAACGTAACCTAACCCAACCTATCATCTCGGCGGTAATATTTGACCGCATTCCTGGCGAGTTGGCCACTACGTCTCCGTGTAAACCTCATATCCATCAATAACGTAATATAATCTAACCTAAGCCAACGTAACATCTCGGCGGTAATATTTGACCACATTCCTGGCGAGTTGGCCTCTACGTCTCCGTTTGACCTTCATATACATCAATATCGTAATATAACCTAACCTAACCCAACCTATCATCTCGGCGGTGATATTTGACAACATTCCTGGCGGGTTGGCCTCTACGTCTCCGTGGAACCTTCGTATACATCAATAACGAAATATAACATAACCTAAACCAACCTATCATCTCGGCGGTAATATTTGACATCATTCCTGGCGAGATGGCCTCTACGTGTCCGTGGAACCTTTATATACATCAATAACGTAATATAACCTAACCTAACCCAACCTAACATCTCGGCGGTAGTATTTGACAACATTCCTGGCGAGTTGGCTTCTACGTCTCCGTGGGACCTTTATATACATGGATAACGTAATATAAACTAACCTAACCCAACGTAACATATCGGCGGTAATATTTGACCACATTCCTGGCGAGTTGGCCACTACGTCTCCGTGTAACCCTCATATCCATCAATAACGTATTATAACCTAACCTAACCCAACGTAACATCTCGGCGGTAATATTGGACAACATTCCCGGCGAGTTGACCTCTACGTCTCCGTTTGACCTTCATATACATCAATAACGTAATATAACCTAACCTAACCCAACGTAACATATCGGCGGTAATATTTGACCACATTCCTGGCGAGTTGGCCACTACGTCTCCGTGTAACCCTCATATCCATCAATAACGTATTATAACCTAACCTAACCCAACGTAACATCTCGGCGGTAATATTTGACCACATTCCTGGCGAGTTGGCCTCTGCGTCTCCGTGTAACCCTCATATACACCAATAACGTAATATAACCTAACCTAACCCAACCTATCATCTCGGCGGTGATATTTGATAACATTCCTGGCGATTTGGCCTCTACGTCTCCGTTTGACCTTCATATACATCAATAACGTAATATAACCTAACCTAACCTAACATGTCATCTCGGCGGAAATATTTGACAACATTCCTGGCGAGTTGGCATCTACGTCTCCCTGGGACCTTTATATACATCAATATCGTAATATAAGCTAACCTAACCCAACCTATCATCCCGGCGGTAATATTTGACCACATTCCTGGCGAGTTGGCATCTACGTCTCCGTGTAACCCTCATATACATCAATAACGTAATATAACGCAACCTAACCCAACCTATCATCTCGGCAGTAATATTTGACAACATTCCTGGCGAGTTGGCATCTACGTCTCCCTGGGACCTTTATATAAATTAATAACGTAATATAACCTGATTTAACCCAACCTAACATCTCGGTGGTAATATTTGACAACATTCCTGGCGAGTTGGACTCTACGTCTCCGTTTGACCTTCACATACATCAATAACGTAATATAACCTAACCTAACCCAACCTGTCATCTCGGCGGAAATATTTGACAACATTCCTGGCGAGTTGGCATCTACGTCTCCCTGGGACCTTTATATGCATCAATAACGTAATATAACCTAACCTAACCCAATCTAACATCTCGGCGGTAATATTGGACAACATTCCCGGCGAGTTGACCTCTACGTCTCCGTTTGACCTTCATATACATCAATAACGTAATATAACGTAACCTAACCCAACCTATCATCTCGGCGGTAATATTTGACAACATTCCTGGCGAGTTGGCCTCTACGTCTCCGTGTAACCTTCGTATACATCAATAACGAAATATAACATAACCTAAACCAACCTATCATCTCGGCGGTAATATTTGACATCATTCCTGGCGAGATGGCCTCTACGTCTCCGTGGAACCTTTATATACATCAATAACGTAATATAACCTAACCTAACCCAACCTATCATCTCGGCGGTGATATTTGATAACATTCCTGGCGATTTGGCCTCTACGTCTCCGTGGGACCTTTATATACATAAATAACATAATATAAGCTAGCCTAACCCAATCTAACATCTCGGCGGTAATATTTGACATCATTCCTGGCGAGATGGCCTCTACGTCTCCGTGGGACCCTTATATACATCAATAACGTAATATAACCTAACCTAACCCAACGTAACATATCGGCGGTAATATTTGACCACATTCCTGGCGAGTTGGCATCTACGTCTTCCTGGGACCTTTATATACATCAATAACGTAATATAACCTGACCTAACCCAACCCAACATCTCGCTGGTAATATTTGACAACTTTCCTGGTGAGTTGGCCTCTACGTCTCCGTTTGACCTTCATATATATCAATAACGTAATATAACCTAACCTAACCCAACCTAACATCTCGGCGGTAGTATTTGACAACATTCCTGGCGAGTTGGCTTCTACGTCTCCGTGGGACCTTTATATACATAAATAACATAATATAAGCTAGCCTAACCCAATCTAACATCTCGGCGGAAATATTTGACAACATTCCTGGCGAGTTGGCTTCTACGTCTCCGTGTAACCCTCATATACATCAATAACGTAATATAACGTAACCTAACCCAACCCATCATCTCGGCGGTAATATTTGACCGCATTCCTGGCGAGTTGGCCACTACGTCTCCGTGTAACCCTCATATCCATCAATAACGTA
The DNA here is from genome assembly GCA_963969225.1 of Xylocopa violacea. Classification (NCBI taxonomy): domain Eukaryota; kingdom Metazoa; phylum Arthropoda; class Insecta; order Hymenoptera; family Apidae; genus Xylocopa; species Xylocopa violacea. The sequence goes on from CAXAJV010000051.1 coordinate 4,804,260, forward strand.
ATATAATCTAACCTAAGCCAACGTAACATCTCGGCGGTAATATTTGACCACATTCCTGGCGAGTTGGCCTCTACGTCTCCGTTTGACCTTCATATACATCAATATCGTAATATAACCTAACCTAACCCAACCTATCATCTCGGCGGTGATATTTGACAACATTCCTGGCGGGTTGGCCTCTACGTCTCCGTGGAACCTTCGTATACATCAATAACGAAATATAACATAACCTAAACCAACCTATCATCTCGGCGGTAATATTTGACATCATTCCTGGCGAGATGGCCTCTACGTGTCCGTGGAACCTTTATATACATCAATAACGTAATATAACCTAACCTAACCCAACGTAACATATCGGCGGTAATATTTGACCACATTCCTGGCGAGTTGGCCACTACGTCTCCGTATAACACTCATATCCATCAATAACGTAATATAAAGTAACCTAACCCAACATAACATCTCGGCGGTAATATTTGACCACATTCCTGGCGAGTTGGCCTCTACGTCTCCGTTTGACCTTCATATACATCAATATCGTAATATAACCTAACCTAACCCAACCTATCAACTCGGCGGTAATATTTGATAACATTCCTGGCCATTTGGCCTCTACGTCTCCGTGTAACCCTCATATACATCAATAACGTAATATAACGCAACCTAACCCAACCTGTCATCTCGGCGGAAATATTTGACAACATTCCTGGCGAGTTGGCATCTACGTCTCCCTGGGACCTTTATATACATCAATAACGTAATATAACCTGACCTAACCCAACCTAACATCTCGCTGGTAATATTTGACAACTTTCCTGGTGAGTTGGCCTCTACGTCTCCGTTTGACCTTCATATACATCAATAACGTAATATAACCTAACCTAACCCAACCTAACATCTCGGCGGTAGTATTTGACAACATTCCTGGCGAGTTGGCTTCTACGTCTCCGTGGAACCTTCGTATACATCAATAACGAAATATAACATAACCTAAACCAACCTATCATCTCGGCGGTAATATTTGACATCATTCCTGGCGAGATGGCCTCTACGTGTCCGTGGAACCTTTATATACATCAATAACGTAATATAACCTAACCTAACCCAACCTAACATCTCGGCGGTAGTATTTGACAACATTCCTGGCGAGTTGGCTTCTACGTCTCCGTGGGACCTTTATATACATGGATAACGTAATATAAACTAACCTAACCCAACCTATCATTTCGGCGGTAATATTTGACCACATTCCTGGCGAGTTGGGCTCTACGTCTCCGTGGGACCCTTATATACATCAATAACGTAATATAACCTAACCTAACCCAACCTAACATCTCGGCGGTAATATTTGACAACATTCCTGGCGAGTTGGCATCTACGTCTCCCTGGGACGTTTATATGCATCAATAACGTAATATAACCTAACCTAACCCAATCTAACATCTCGGCGGTAATATTTGACAACATTCCTGGCGAGTTGGCTTCTACGTCTCCGTGGGACCTTTATATACATCAATAACGTAATATAAACCAACCTAACCCAACCTAACGTCTCGGCGGTAAAACATGACCACATTCCTGGCTTGTTGGCCTCTACGTCTCCGTGGGACCTTTATATACATAAATAACATAATATAAGCTAGCCTAACCCAATCTAACATCTCGGCGGTAATATTTGACCACATTCCTGGTTTGTTGGGCTCTGCGTCTCCGTGGGACCTTCACATACGTCAATGACGTAATATAAGCTAACCTAACCCAACCTAACATCTCGGCGGTAAGATTTGACCACATTCCTGGCTTGTTGGCCTCTGCGTCTTCGTGGGACCTTTATATACATCAAATACATAATATAAGCTATCCTAACCCAACCTAACATCTCGCCGGTAATATTTGACCACATTCCTGGCGAGTTGGCCTCTACGTCTCCGTGTAACCCTCATATACATCAATAACGTAATATAACGTAACCTAACCCAACCTATCATCTCGGCGGTAATATTTGACCGCATTCCTGGCGAGTTGGCCACTACGTCTCCGTGTAACCCTCATATCCATCAATAACGTAATATAATCTAACCTAAGCCAACGTAACATCTCGGCGGTAATATTTGACCACATTCCTGGCGAGTTGGCCTCTACGTCTCCGTTTGACCTTCATATACATCAATATCGTAATATAACCTAACCTAACCCAACCTATCATCTCGGCGGTGATATTTGACAACATTCCTGGCGGGTTGGCCTCTACGTCTCCGTGGAACCTTCGTATACATCAATAACGAAATATAACATAACCTAAACCAACCTATCATCTCGGCGGTAATATTTGACATCATTCCTGGCGAGATGGCCTCTACGTGTCCGTGGAACCTTTATATACATCAATAACGTAATATAACCTAACCTAACCCAACCTAACATCTCGGCGGTAGTATTTGACAACATTCCTGGCGAGTTGGCTTCTACGTCTCCGTGGGACCTTTATATACATGGATAACGTAATATAAACTAACCTAACCCAACCTATCATTTCGGCGGTAATATTTGACCACATTCCTGGCGAGTTGGGCTCTACGTCTCCGTGGGACCCTTATATACATCAATAACGTAATATAACCTAACCTAACCCAACCTAACGTCTCGCCGGTAATATTTGACCACATTCCTGGCGAGTTGGCATCTACGTCTCCGTGTAACCCTCATATACATCAATAACGTAATATAACGCAACCTAACCCAACCTATCATCTCGGCGGTAATATTTGACAACATTCCTGGCGCGTTGGCATCTACGTCTCCCTGGGACCTTTATATAAATTAATAACGTAATATAACCTGATTTAACCCAACCTAACATCTCGGTGGTAATATTTGACAACATTCCTGGCGAGTTGGACTCTACGTCTCCGTTTGACCTTCACATACATCAATAACGTAATATAACCTAACCTAACCCAACCTGTCATCTCGGCGGAAATATTTGACAACATTCCTGGCGAGTTGGCATCTACGTCTCCCTGGGACCTTTATATGCATCAATAACGTAATATAACCTAACCTAACCCAATCTAACATCTCGGCGGTAATATTGGACAACATTCCCGGCGAGTTGACCTCTACGTCTCCGTTTGATCTTCATATACATCAATAACGTAATATAACGTAACCTAACCCAACCTATCATCTCGGCGGTAATATTTGACAACATTCCTGGCGAGTTGGCCTCTACGTCTCCGTGTAACCTTCGTATACATCAATAACGAAATATAACATAACCTAAACCAACCTATCATCTCGGCGGTAATATTTGACATCATTCCTGGCGAGATGGCCTCTACGTCTCCGTGGAACCTTTATATACATCAATAACGTAATATAACCTAACCTAACCCAACGTAACATATCGGCGGTAATATTTGACCACATTCCTGGCGAGTTGGCCACTACGTCTCCGTGTAACCCTCATATCCATCAATAACGTATTATAACCTAACCTAACCCAACGTAACATCTCGGCGGTAATATTTGACCACATTCCTGGCGAGTTGGCCTCTGCGTCTCCATGTAACCCTCATATACACCAATAACGTAATATAACCTAACCTAACCCAACCTATCATCTCGGCGGTGATATTTGATAACATTCCTGGCGATTTGGCCTCTACGTCTCCGTGGGACCTTTATATACATAAATAACATAATATAAGCTAGCCTAACCCAATCTAACATCTCGGCGGTAATATTTGACATCATTCCTGGCGAGATGGCCTCTACGTCTCCGTGGGACCCTTATATACATCAATAACGTAATATAACCTAACCTAACCCAACGTAACATATCGGCGGTAATATTTGACCACATTCCTGGCGAGTTGGCATCTACGTCTTCCTGGGACCTTTATATACATCAATAACGTAATATAACCTGACCTAACCCAACCCAACATCTCGCTGGTAATATTTGACAACTTTCCTGGTGAGTTGGCCTCTACGTCTCCGTTTGACCTTCATATATATCAATAACGTAATATAACCTAACCTAACCCAACCTAACATCTCGGCGGTAGTATTTGACAACATTCCTGGCGAGTTGGCTTCTACGTCTCCGTGGGACCTTTATATACATAAATAACATAATATAAGCTAGCCTAACCCAATCTAACATCTCGGCGGAAATATTTGACAACATTCCTGGCGAGTTGGCTTCTACGTCTCCGTGTAACCCTCATATACATCAATAACGTAATATAACGTAACCTAACCCAACCCATCACCTCGGCGGTAATATTTGACCGCATTCCTGGCGAGTTGGCCACTACGTCTCCGTGTAACCCTCATATCCATCAATAACGTAATATAATCTAACCTAAGCCAACGTAACATCTCGGCGGTAATATTTGACCACATTCCTGGCGAGTTGGCCTCTACGTCTCCGTTTGACCTTCACATACATCAATATCGTAATATAACCTAACCTAACCCAACCTATCATCTCGGCGGTGATATTTGACAACATTCCTGGCGGGTTGGCCTCTACGTCTCCGTGGAACCTTCGTATACATCAATAACGAAGTATAACATAACCTAAACCAACCTATCATCTCGGCGGTAATATTTGACATCATTCCTGGCGAGATGGCCTCTACGTGTCCGTGGAACCTTTATATACATCAATAACGTAATATAACCTAACCTAACCCAACGTAACATATCGGCGGTAATATTTGACCACATTCCTGGCGAGTTGGCCACTACGTCTCCGTGTAACACTCATATCCATCAATAACGTAATATAAAGTAACCTAACCCAACATAACATCTCGGCGGTAATATTTGACCACATTCCTGGCGAGTTGGCCTCTACGTCTCCGTTTGACCTTCATATACATCAATATCGTAATATAACCTAACCTAACCCAACCTATCAACTCGGCGGTAATATTTGATAACATTCCTGGCCATTTGGCCTCTACGTCTCCGTGTATCCCTCATATACATCAATAACGTAATATAACGCAACCTAACCCAACCTGTCATCTCGGCGGAAATATTTGACAACATTCCTGGCGAGTTGGCATCTACGTCTCCCTGGGACCTTTATATACATCAATAACGTAATATAACCTGACCTAACCCAACCTAACATCTCGCTGGTAATATTTGACAACTTTCCTGGTGAGTTGGCCTCTACGTCTCCGTTTGACCTTCATATACATCAATAACGTAATATAACCTAACCTAACCCAACCTAACATCTCGGCGGTAGTATTTGACAACATTCCTGGCGAGTTGGCTTCTACGTCTCCGTGGAACCTTCGTATACATCAATAACGAAATATAACATAACCTAAACCAACCTATCATCTCGGCGGTAATATTTGACATCATTCCTGGCGAGATGGCCTCTACGTGTCCGTGGAACCTTTATATACATCAATAACGTAATATAACCTAACCTAACCCAACCTAACATCTCGGCGGTAGTATTTGACAACATTCCTGGCGAGTTGGCTTCTACGTCTCCGTGGGACCTTTATATACATGGATAACGTAATATAAACTAACCTAACCCAACCTATCATTTCGGCGGTAATATTTGACCACATTCCTGGCGAGTTGGGCTCTACGTCTCCGTGGGACCCTTATATACATCAATAACGTAATATAACCTAACCTAACCCAACCTAATATCTCGGCGGTAATATTTGACAACATTCCTGGCGAGTTGGCATCTACGTCTCCCTGGGACGTTTATATGCATCAATAACGTAATATAAGCTAACCTAACCCAATCTAACATCTCGGCGGTAATATTTGACAACATTCCTGGCGAGTTGGCTTCTACGTCTCCGTGGGACCTTTATATACATCAATAACGTAATATAAACCAACCTAACCCAACCTAACGTCTCGGCGGTAAAATATGACCACATTCCTGGCTTGTTGGCCTCTACGTCTCCGTGGGACCTTTATATACATAAATAACATAATATAAGCTAGCCTAACCCAATCTAACATCTCGGCGGTAATATTTGACCACATTCCTGGTTTGTTGGGCTCTGCGTCTCCGTGGGACCTTCACATACGTCAATGACGTAATATAAGCTAACCTAACCCAACCTAACATCTCGGCGGTAATATTTGACCACATTCCTGGCTTGTTGGCCTCTGCGTCTTCGTGGGACCTTTATATACATCAAATACATAATATAAGCTATCCTAACCCAACCTAACATCTCGCCGGTAATATTTGACCACATTCCTGGCGAGTTGGCCTCTACGTCTCCGTGTAACCCTCATATACATCAATAACGTAATATAACGTAACCTAACCCAACCTATCATCTCGGCGGTAATATTTGACCGCATTCCTGGCGAGTTGGCCACTACGTCTCCGTGTAACCCTCATATCCATTAATAACGTAATATAATCTAACCTAAGCCAACGTAACATCTCGGCGGTAATATTTGACCACATTCCTGGCGAGTTGGCCTCTACGTCTCCGTTTGACCTTCATATACATCAATATCGTAATATAACCTAACCTAACCCAACCTATCATCTCGGCGGTGATATTTGACAACATTCCTGGCGGGTTGGCCTCTACGTCTCCGTGGAACCTTCGTATACATCAATAACGAAATATAACATAACCTAAACCAACCTATCATCTCGGCGGTAATATTTGACATCATTCCTGGCGAGATGGCCTCTACGTGTCCGTGGAACCTTTATATACATCAATAACGTAATATAACCTAACCTAACCCAACCTAACATCTCGGCGGTAGTATTTGACAACATTCCTGGCGAGTTGGCTTCTACGTCTCCGTGGGACCTTTATATACATGGATAACGTAATATAAACTAACCTAACCCAACCTATCATTTCGGCGGTAATATTTGACCACATTCCTGGCGAGTTGGGCTCTACGTCTCCGTGGGACCCTTATATACATCAATAACGTAATATAACCTAACCTAACCCAACCTAACGTCTCGCCGGTAATATTTGACCACATTCCTGGCGAGTTGGCATCTACGTCTCCGTGTAACCCTCATATACATCAATAACGTAATATAACGCAACCTAACCCAACCTATCATCTCGGCGGTAATATTTGACAACATTCCTGGCGAGTTGGCATCTACGTCTCCCTGGGACCTTTATATAAATTAATAACGTAATATAACCTGATTTAACCCAACCTAACATCTCGGTGGTAATATTTGACAACATTCCTGGCGAGTTGGACTCTACGTCTCCGTTTGACCTTCACATACATCAATAACGTAATATAACCTAACCTAACCCAACCTGTCATCTCGGCGGAAATATTTGACAACATTCCTGGCGAGTTGGCATCTACGTCTCCCTGGGACCTTTATATGCATCAATAACGTAATATAACCTAACCTAACCCAATCTAACATCTCGGCGGTAATATTGGACAACATTCCCGGCGAGTTGACCTCTACGTCTCCGTTTGATCTTCATATACATCAATAACGTAATATAACGTAACCTAACCCAACCTATCATCTCGGCGGTAATATTTGACAACATTCCTGGCGAGTTGGCCTCTACGTCTCCGTGTAACCTTCGTATACATCAATAACGAAATATAACATAACCTAAACCAACCTATCATCTCGGCGGTAATATTTGACATCATTCCTGGCGAGATGGCCTCTACGTCTCCGTGGAACCTTTATATACATCAATAACGTAATATAACCTAACCTAACCCAACGTAACATATCGGCGGTAATATTTGACCACATTCCTGGCGAGTTGGCCACTACGTCTCCGTGTAACCCTCATATCCATCAATAACGTATTATAACCTAACCTAACCCAACGTAACATCTCGGCGGTAATATTTGACCACATTCCTGGCGAGTTGGCCTCTGCGTCTCCATGTAACCCTCATATACACCAATAACGTAATATAACCTAACCTAACCCAACCTATCATCTCGGCGGTGATATTTGATAACATTCCTGGCGATTTGGCCTCTACGTCTCCGTGGGACCTTTATATACATAAATAACATAATATAAGCTAGCCTAACCCAATCTAACATCTCGGCGGTAATATTTGACAACATTCCTGGCGAGTTGGCTTCTACGTCTCCGTGTAACCCTCATATACATCAATAACGTAATATAACGTAACCTAACCCAACCCATCATCTCGGCGGTAATATTTGACCGCATTCCTGGCGAGTTGGACACTACGTCTCCGTGTAACCCTCATATCCATCAATAACGTAATATAATCTAACCTAAGCCAACGTAACATCTCGGCGGTAATATTTGACCACATTCCTGGCGAGTTGGCCTCTACGTCTCCGTTTGACCTTCATATACATCAATATCGTAATATAACCTAACCTAACCCAACCTATCATCTCGGCGGTGATATTTGACAACATTCCTGGCGGGTTGGCCTCTACGTCTCCGTGGAACCTTCGTATACATCAATAACGAAATATAACATAACCTAAACCAACCTATCATCTCGGCGGTAATATTTGACATCATTCCTGGCGAGATGGCCTCTACGTGTCCGTGGAACCTTTATATACATCAATAACGTAATATAACCTAACCTAACCCAACGTAACATATCGGCGGTAATATTTGACCACATTCCTGGCGAGTTGGCCACTACGTCTCCGTGTAACACTCATATCCATCAATAACGTAATATAAAGTAACCTAACCCAACATAACATCTCGGCGGTAATATTTGACCACATTCCTGGCGAGTTGGCCTCTACGTCTCCGTTTGACCTTCATATACATCAATATCGTAATATAACCTAACCTAACCCAACCTATCAACTCGGCGGTAATATTTGATAACATTCCTGGCCATTTGGCCTCTACGTCTCCGTGTAACCCTCATATACATCAATAACGTAATATAACGCAACCTAACCCAACCTGTCATCTCGGCGGAAATATTTGACAACATTCCTGGCGAGTTGGCATCTACGTCTCCCTGGGACCTTTATATACATCAATAACGTAATATAACCTGACCTAACCCAACCTAACATCTCGCTGGTAATATTTGACAACTTTCCTGGTGAGTTGGCCTCTACGTCTCCGTTTGACCTTCATATACATCAATAACGTAATATAACCTAACCTAACCCAACCTAACATCTCGGCGGTAGTATTTGACAACATTCCTGGCGAGTTGGCTTCTACGTCTCCGTGGGACCTTTATATACATAAATAACATAATATAAGCTAGCCTAACCCAATCTAACATCTCGGCGGAAATATTTGACAACATTCCTGGCGAGTTGGCTTCTACGTCTCCGTGTAACCCTCATATACATCAATAACGTAATATAACGTAACCTAACCCAACCCATCATCTCGGCGGTAATATTTGACCACATTCCTGGCGAGTTGGCCTCTACGTCTCCGTGTAACCCTCATATACATCAATAACGTAATATAACGTAACCTAACCCAACCTATCATCTCGGCGGTAATATTTGACCGCATTCCTGGCGAGTTGGCCACTACGTCTCCGTGTAACCCTCATATCCATTAATAACGTAATATAATCTAACCTAAGCCAACGTAACATCTCGGCGGTAATATTTGACCACATTCCTGGCGAGTTGGCCTCTACGTCTCCGTTTGACCTTCATATACATCAATATCGTAATATAACCTAACCTAACCCAACCTATCATCTCGGCGGTGATATTTGACAACATTCCTGGCGGGTTGGCCTCTACGTCTCCGTGGAACCTTCGTATACATCAATAACGAAATATAACATAACCTAAACCAACCTATCATCTCGGCGGTAATATTTGACATCATTCCTGGCGAGATGGCCTCTACGTGTCCGTGGAACCTTTATATACATCAATAACGTAATATAACCTAACCTAACCCAACCTAACATCTCGGCGGTAGTATTTGACAACATTCCTGGCGAGTTGGCTTCTACGTCTCCGTGGGACCTTTATATACATGGATAACGTAATATAAACTAACCTAACCCAACCTATCATTTCGGCGGTAATATTTGACCACATTCCTGGCGAGTTGGGCTCTACGTCTCCGTGGGACCCTTATATACATCAATAACGTAATATAACCTAACCTAACCCAACCTAACGTCTCGCCGGTAATATTTGACCACATTCCTGGCGAGTTGGCATCTACGTCTCCGTGTAACCCTCATATACATCAATAACGTAATATAACGCAACCTAACCCAACCTATCATCTCGGCGGTAATATTTGACAACATTCCTGGCGAGTTGGCATCTACGTCTCCCTGGGACCTTTATATAAATTAATAACGTAATATAACCTGATTTAACCCAACCTAACATCTCGGTGGTAATATTTGACAACATTCCTGGCGAGTTGGACTCTACGTCTCCGTTTGACCTTCACATACATCAATAACGTAATATAACCTAACCTAACCCAACCTGTCATCTCGGCGGAAATATTTGACAACATTCCTGGCGAGTTGGCATCTACGTCTCCCTGGGACCTTTATATGCATCAATAACGTAATATAACCTAACCTAACCCAATCTAACATCTCGGCGGTAATATTGGACAACATTCCCGGCGAGTTGACCTCTACGTCTCCGTTTGATCTTCATATACATCAATAACGTAATATAACGTAACCTAACCCAACCTATCATCTCGGCGGTAATATTTGACAACATTCCTGGCGAGTTGGCCTCTACGTCTCCGTGTAACCTTCGTATACATCAATAACGAAATATAACATAACCTAAACCAACCTATCATCTCGGCGGTAATATTTGACATCATTCCTGGCGAGATGGCCTCTACGTCTCCGTGGAACCTTTATATACATCAATAACGTAATATAACCTAACCTAACCCAACGTAACATATCGGCGGTAATATTTGACCACATTCCTGGCGAGTTGGCCACTACGTCTCCGTGTAACCCTCATATCCATCAATAACGTATTATAACCTAACCTAACCCAACGTAACATCTCGGCGGTAATATTGGACAACATTCCCGGCGAGTTGACCTCTACGTCTCCGTTTGACCTTTATATACATCAATAACGTAATATAACCTAACCTAACCCAATCTAACATCTCGGCGGTAATATTTGACATCATTCCTGGCGAGTTGGCTTCTCCGTCTCCGTGGGACCTTTATATAAATCAATAACGTAATATAACCAAACCTAACCCGACCTAACATATTGGCGGTAATATTTGACCACATTCCTGGCGAGTTGGCATCTACGTCTCCCTGGGACCTTTATATACATCAATAACGTAATATAACCTGACCTAACTCAACCTAACATCTCGGCGGTAATATTTGACAACATTCCTGGCGAGTTGGACTCTACGTCTCCGTTTGACCTTCATATACATCAATAACGTAATATAACCTAACCTAACCCAACCTGTCATCTCGGCAGAAATATTTGACAACATTCCTGGCGAGTTGGCATCTACGTCTCCCTGGGACCTTTATATACATCACTATCGTAATATAAGCTAACCTAACCCAACCTATCATCTCGGCGATAATATTTGATAACATTCCTGGCCATTTGGCCCCTACGTCTCCGTGTAACCCTCATATACATCAATAACGTAATATAACCTAACCTAACCCAACGTAACATATCGGCGGTAATATTTGACCACATTCCTGGCGAGTTGGCCACTACGTCTCCGTGTAACCCTCATATCCATCAATAACGTATTATAACCTAACCTAACCCAACGTAACATCTCGGCGGAAATATTGGACAACATTCCCGGCGAGTTGACCTCTACGTCTCCGTTTGACCTTCATATACATCAATAACGTAATATAACGTAACCTAACCCAACCTATCATCTCGGCGGTAATATTTGACAACATTCCTGGCGAGTTGGCCTCTACGTCTCCGTGTAACCCTCATATACATCAATAACGTAATATAACGCAACCTAACCCAACCTATCATCTCGGCGGTAATATTTGACAACATTCCTGGCGAGTTGGCATCTACGTCTCCCTGGGACCTTTATATACATCAATAACGTAATATAACCTGACCTAACCCAACCTAACATCTCGGCGGTAATATTTGACAACATTCCTGGCGAGTTGGACTCTACGTCTCCGTTTGACCTTCATATACATCAATAACGTAATATAACCTAACCTAACCCAACCTGTCATCTCGGCGGAAATATTTGACAACATTCCTGGCGAGTTGGCATCTACGTCTCCCTGGGACCTTTATATGCATCAATAACGTAATATAACCTAACCTAACCCAATCTAACATCTCGGCGGTAATATTGGACAACATTCCCGGCGAGTTGGCCTCTACGTCTCCGTTTGACCTTCATATACATCAATAACGTAATATAACCTAACCTAACCCAACCTAACATCTCGGCGGTAATATTTGACAACATTCCTGGCGAGTTGGCCTCTGCGTTTCCGTGGGACCTTTATATACATCAAATACATAATATAAGCTAGCCTAACCCAACCTAACGTCTCGCCGGTAATATTTGACCACATTCCTGGCGAGTTGGCATCTACGTCTCCGTGTAACCCTCATATACATCAATAACGTAATATAACGCAACCTAACCCAACCTATCATCTCGGCGGTAATATTTGACAACATTCCTGGCGAGTTGGCATCTACGTCTCCCTGGGACCTTTATATAAATTAATAACGTAATATAACCTGATTTAACCCAACCTAACATCTCGGTGGTAATATTTGACAACATTCCTGGCGAGTTGGACTCTACGTCTCCGTTTGACCTTCACATACATCAATAACGTAATATAACGTAACCTAACCCAACCTATCATCTCGGCGGTAATATTTGACAACATTCCTGGCGAGTTGGCCTCTACGTCTCCGTGTAACCTTCGTATACATCAATAACGAAATATAACATAACCTAAACCAACCTATCATCTCGGCGGTAATATTTGACATCATTCCTGGCGAGATGGCCTCTACGTCTCCGTGGAACCTTTATATACATCAATAACGTAATATAACCTAACCTAACCCAACGTAACATATCGGCGGTAATATTTGACCACATTCCTGGCGAGTTGGCCACTACGTCTCCGTTTGACCTTCATATACATCAATAACGTAATATAACCTAACCTAACCCAACCTAACATCTCGGCGGTAGTATTTGACAACATTCCTGGCGAGTTGGCTTCTACGTCTCCGTGGGACCTTTATATACATGGATAACGTAATATAAACTAACCTAACCCAACCTATCATTTCGGCGGTAATATTTGACCACATTCCTGGCGAGTTGGCCTCTACGTCTCCCTGTGGGACCCTTATATATATCAATAACGTAATATAACCTAACCTAACCCAACCTAACATCTCGGCGGTAATATTTGACAACATTCCTGGCGAGTTGGCTTCTACGTCTCCGCGAGACCTTTATATACATCAATAACGTAATATAAACCAACCTAACCCAACCTAACATCTCGGTGGTAATATTTGACAACATTCCTGGCGAGTTGGACTCTACGTCTCCGTTTGACCTTCACATACATCAATAACGTAACATAAGCTAGCCTAACCCAATCTAACATCTCGGCGGTAATATTTGACCCCATTCCTGGTTTGTTGGGCTCTGCGTCTCCGTGGAAGCTTTACATACGTCAATAACGTAATATAACGCAACCTAACCCAACCTGTCATCTCGGCGGAAATATTTGACAACATTCCTGGCGAGTTGGCTTCTACGTCTCCGTGGGACCTTTATATACATGAATAACGTAATATAAACTAACCTAACCCAACCTATCATCTCGGCGGTAATATTGGACAACATTCCCGGCGAGTTGACCTCTACGTCTCCGTTTGACCTTCATATACATCAATAACGTAATTTAACCTAACCTAACCCAACCTATCATTTCGGCGGTAATATTTGACCACATTCCTGGCGAGTTGGCCTCTACGTCTCCGTGGGACCCTTATATACATCAATAACGTAATATAACCTAACCTAACCCAACCTAACATCTCGGCGGTAATATTTGACAACATTCCTGGCGAGTTGGCTTCTACGTCTCCGTGAGACCTTTATATACATCAATAACGTAATATAAACCAACCTAACCCAACCTAACGTCTCGGCGGTAAAATATGACCACATTCCTGGCTTGTTGGCCTCTACGTCTCCGTGGGACCTTTATATACATAAATAACATAATATAAGCTAGCCTAACCCAATCTAACATCTCGGCGGAAATATTTGACAACATTCCTGGCGAGTTTGCATCTACGTCTCCCTGGGACCTTTATATGCATCAATAACGTAATATAACCTAACCTAACCCAATCTAACATCTCGGCGGTAATATTGGACAACATTCCCGGCGAGTTGACCTCTACGTCTCCGTTTGACCTTCATATACATCAATAACGTAATATAACGTAACCTAACCCAACCTATCATCTCGGCGGTAATATTTGACAACATTCCTGGCGAGTTGGCCTCTACGTCTCCGTGTAACCTTCGTATACATCAATAACGAAATATAACATAACCTAAACCAACCTATCATCTCGGCGGTAATATTTGACATCATTCCTGGCGAGATGGCCTCTACGTCTCCGTGGAACCTTTATATACATCAATAACGTAATATAACCTAACCTAACCCAACGTAACATATCGGCGGTAATATTTGACCACATTCCTGGCGAGTTGGCCACTACGTCTCCGTGTAACCCTCATATCCATCAATAACGTATTATAACCTAACCTAACCCAACGTAACATCTCGGCGGTAATATTTGACCACAATCCTGGCGAGTTGGCCTCTGCGTCTCCGTGTAACCCTCATATACACCAATAACGTAATATAACCTAACCTAACCCAACCTATCATCTGGGCGGTGATATTTGATAACATTCCTGGCGATTTGGCCTCTAAGTCTCCGTGGGACCTTTATATACATAAATAACATAATATAAGCTAGCCTAACCCAATCTAACATCTCGGCGGTAATATTTGACATCATTCCTGGCGAGATGGCCTCTACGTCTCCGTGGGACCCTTATATACATCAATAACGTAATATAACCTAACCTAACCCAACGTAACATATCGGCGGTAATATTTGACCACATTCCTGGCGAGTTGGCATCTACGTCTCCCTGGGACCTTTATATACATCAATAACGTAATGTAACCTGACCTAACCCAACCTAACATCTCGGCGGTAATATTTGACAACATTCCTGGCGAGTTGGACTCTAGGTCTCCGTTTGACCTTCATATACATCAATAACGTAATATAACGCAACCTAACCCAACCTATCATCTCGGCGGTAATATTTGACAACATTCCTGGCGAGTTGGCATCTACGTCTCCCTGGGACCTTTATATACATCAATAACGTAATATAACCTGACCTAACCCAACCTAACATCTCGGCGGTAATATTTGACAACATTCCTTGCGAGTTGGACTCTACGTTTCCGTTTGACCTTCATATACATCAGTAACGTAATATAACCTAACCTAACCCAACCTGTCATCTCGGCGGAAATATTTGACAACATTCCTGGCGAGTTGGCATCTGCGTCTCCCTGGGACCTTTATATACATCAATAACGTAATATAACCTGACCTAACCCAACCTAACATCTCGCTGGTAATAT